>CM038669.1:342116945-344661945 GCA_021605145.1 Aegilops bicornis
TATGATCATCCATAAATTCAAATATGAGTAGAGGCGATTCTGAGCATCAATTTCATTCTTTCCCAAGATTGGGCAACATGCTCATGATAAAGTTGTTTAAAATTCATAATATCGTTCCTAAGAGTGATGATCTTAGAGGAGAGGAAAATACTTAGAGATAAAAGCATCTTTGCACTTGTTCCAAAGAATCAATACTATTTTTAAGTGAAGACGAGAACGAGAGCTTGTACGATCTCTAAGTGAAAGCGGAAATAACTTCAATTGACAACATTATCATCTCAGATCTTTCTTTCTTTTGCATATCACACAAATCAAACAAAGTTGTTTAGATGAGTAAGCGGCATCTTTCGCTAGGGAAGGCCCATGCAATTAATCTTTCAGTAACAAGATTGACAAAGCGGTATTGAGGATTTCACAAGACTCATCATTATTAAGAGGAGCAATTGGAGTACTAAGGAAAACATTATTATTGGTATTTGAGAAGTCACACAATTTGGGTATTATCTTGCGCCAGTGGCGACAAGTAATCCGGCACACAAGCAAACTCTAAAAAAACGGTGACAAGCAAAAAAGAGAGGAGGAGATTTAGGGAAAGAGAAGTGATATAAGCGGCAAAAGGAGGTGAAGTGGGGAGAGGAGAAAGCGAGGAGGCAAAATGGAGAAAATGAATGTAAATCTCTGAGGAGAGAATGGGTTTGTGATGGGTACTTTGGTATGTCTTTGATGACTTGAGCGAAGACCTCCCGGCTTATGACGGCGTAGAAATCCTTCTTTTGCTACGCTCTTCCTGAGCTTGCGTTGGTTTTCCTCGAAGAGGAGAGGGTGATGCTGACAAAGTGCTGCGTAAGTATTTCCCTCAGCTTTTGAGAACCAAGGTATCCAATCCAAAGATGGGAGGCTCCTCAAAAGTCCTAACGCACCTACACAAACAAAGCGAGAACTTCAACCAACGCATGATAAAGGGGTTGTCCAATCCCTTCCACGACCACTCTACTTGAAGTGAGATCTAATAAAGATAGCAAAATAATATTTTTGGTATTTTTTTTGGTATAGATGCAAAAAGTAAAAGATGCAAATAAAAGTAGATTGAAAGCAAATATAGATTAAAAAGAGGCAGATGTAGACCCCGGGGAACCATAGGTTTCACTCAGGGAGGCTTCTCTCGGGATAGCATAAGTATTACGGTGCGGTGAACAAATTGCTTTGTCGAGGCAATTGATAGAAAAGCGCATAGTTGTAATGAGATTATCCTAGGGCATGATCATGTATATAGGCATCACGTCCATAACAAGTGAACCACGACTCCATGCACTTGCATCTACTACTATTACTCCACCGTTGACTGCTATCCGGCATGCATCTAGAGTATTAAGTTCATAAGAACAGTAATGCTTGCATTAAGCAAGATGACATGATGTAGAGGTATAAACTCATGCAATATGATATAAACCCATCTTGTTATCCTCGATGGCAACAATACAATACGTGCCTTGCAAACCCTTTACATCCTTTGGGTAAGGACACATGAAGATTGAACCCAAAGCTAAGCACTTCTCCCATGGCAAGAAAGATCAATCTAGTAGGCCAAACTAAACCGATAATTAGGAAGAGACTTGCAAAGATAACTCAATCACACATAAAAGAATTAGGAGAAGATTCAAATATTATTCATAGATAAACTTGATCATAAACCCACAATTCATCGGATCTCGACAAACACACCACAAAAAGAGATTACATCGAATAGATCTCCACAAAAGAGGGGAGAACATTGTATTGAGATCCAAAAGAGAGAAGAAGCCATCTAGCTAATAACTATGGACCCGTAGAGTGCAGCGGTAAACTACTCACAACTCATCGGAGGGGCAAGGATGTTGATGTAGAGGCCCAGGTGCTTGATTCCCCTTCCGGTAGTCTTGCGTGAAGGCTCCAAGATGGGATCTCGCGGATCTGAAGGTTCTGTGATTAGGAAATTGTGTTTAAATGGTGCCCTGGATGTTTTCAGTGCGTGGGTATATATAGGAAGAAGAAGTACGTCGGTGGCCGCCGAGGGGCCCATGAGACAGAGGGGCGCCCTATAGGGGGGGCGCCCTCCTATCTCGTGGAGGCTCCGGTTGCTTCTTGACTTGCACTCCAAGTTCTCTGGATCACGTTAAGTAAAGGAGAAAATCACGTTCGAAGGTTTCATTCCGTTTGGACTCCGTTTGATATTCCTTTTCTTGAAATACTGAAATAGGCAAAAACATCAATTACAGGCTGGGCCTCCTGTTAATAGGTTAGTCCCAAAAGTAATATAAAGTGGAAAATAAAGCCCAATAAAGCCTAAAACAGGTAGATAAAGTAGCATGGAGCAATCAAAAATTGTAGATACGTTGGAGACGTGTCGCATGCCCAAGCTTAATTCTGCTTTCGTCTTGAGTAGGTAAATGATAAAAAGAGAATTTTTGATGCGGAGGATACTTTGGCATAATTTCAATGTAAATCTTCTTAATTGTGATATGAATATTCAGATCCGAATGAATACAAAATAAAAGTTCATATTGATAAAAGAAATAGTAATACTTCAAGCATACTAATCAAAGTAATCATGTCTTCTCAAAATATCATGGCAAAAGAAAGTTCATCCCTACAAAATCATATAGTTAGGCTATGCTTCATTTTCGTCACACAAAGATGTTCCCAACTTCTATACCCCCGATGACAAGCCAAGCAATTTTTCATACTTAAATAATCTCAAACTTTTTCAACCTTCACGCAATACTTGAGCGTGAGCCATGAATATAGCACTATGGGTGGAATAGAATATGATGATGGGGATCGTGTGGAGAAGACAAAAAAGGAGAAAGTCTCACGTTGGCGAGGATAATCAACGGGCTAGGGAGAGGCCCATCAAAAATTGTGATATGAATATTCAGTGAGTGGGAGAGGTGTTACGGGGGGAGAGGGAGGCACCCGGGGCTTGGGTGCGCAACCCTCCCTCCCCCTCTTTATATAGGGGCCACAGGGGAGGGGGGCTGAGATCCAATCTCAAAGGGGCGGCGCGGCCAAAGGGGGAACTTGCCCCCAAGTCAGTGGGCGCCCCCACCCAAGGGTTTCCAACCCTAAGTGCGAGAGGCCCATGGGGGCGCACCAGCCCACCGAGGCTGGTTCCCTTCCCACTCAGCCCATGGGGCCCTCTGGGATAGGTGGCCCCACCGGTGGACCCAGGACCCTTCCGGTGGTCAGGTATAATACCAGTGACCCCAAAACTTTCCCCGTGGCGAAGCCCTGGACTTCCTATATACAAATCTTTACCTCCCAGGACCATTCCTAACTCCTCGTAATGTTTGGGATCTCATCCGGACTCCGAACAACTTTCGGGTTACCGCATACTAATATCTCTACAACCCTAGTGTCCTTTGAACCTTAAGTGTGTAGACCCTACGGGTTAAAGACACTTGAGACATGACCGAGATGACTCTGCAGTTAATAACCAACAACGGGATATGGATACCCATGTTGGCTCCCACATGCTCCTCGATGATCTCATCGGATGAACCACGGTGTCGAGGATTCAATCAATCCCGTACGCAATTCGCTTTGTCTATCGGTACGATACTTGCCCGAGATTCGATCTTCGGTATACCGATACCTTGTTCAATCTCATTACCGGCAAGTCTCTTTACTCGTTCCCGTAACACATCATCCTGTGAACAACTCTTTGATCACATTGAGCTCATTGTGATGATGTCCTACCGAGTGGGCCTAGAGGTACCTCTCCATCACGGAGTGACAAATCCCGATCTTGATTAGAGCACCAACCCAATGAGACACTTTCGGAGATACCCGTAGTGCACCTTTATAGCCACCCGATTCGTTGTGACGTTTGGTGCACCCAAAGCATTCCTACAGATGTCCGGGAGTTGCACAATCTCATGGTCTAAGGAAAAGGATTACTTGACATTGGAAAAGCTTTATGCAAGCGAACTACGATCTAGTGCTAGGCTTAGGATTGGGTCTTGTCCATCACATCATTCTCCCAATGATGTGGTCCCGTTATCAATGACATCCAATGTCATGGTTGGAAACCGTAACCATCCATTGATCAACGAGCTAGTTAACTAGAAGCTCACTAGGGACATGTTTTTGTCTATGTATTCACTCATGTATTACGATTTCCGGATAACAAAATTATAGCATGAAAAATAGACAATTATCATGAACAAGGAAATATAATATTAATCATTTTTATTATTGCCTCTAGGGCATATTTCCAACAATTTTAGAGTGTAGATTCACTCATTTTGCTCCATATGTAGTCCATGGTGGAATCTATACAAAGACTTGTATTTAGGAAGCGGAGAGAGTACATATTAAAGAAGAACGGAAGAGGAACATGGTAAAGAAGAGGAAGCAGATTTTGGAAAATAAAATGTTGGTTCTTGAGTGCCCACACATGATGAACCAGAGCGCATTAAGAATGCAATTCCCGGTGTCTCGACCATTTCAAAGTGTTGGATGAAGATCCCTCGTCTCCTAACCCTTCTTCTTCCTTGTCTCTGATTCTTCCCATCTGAACACCCTTGCAGCCGCCCGGACCACCGCCCCACTGCTGTGTTCCTCCCGGCCACCCCCACTGGCGGTGTCAAAACCGGCGGATCTCGGGTAGGGGGTCCCGAACTGTCGTCTAGGCGGATGGTAACAGGAGACAAGGGACACAATGTTTTACCGGTTCGAGCCCTCTCGATGGAGGTAAAACCCTACTCCTGCTTGATTAATATTGATGATATGGGTAGTACAAGAGTAGATCTACCACGAGATCAAGGAGGCTAAACCCTAGAAGCTAGCCTATGGTATGATTGTTGATGTTGAAGTTGTTGTCCTCGGACTAAAACCCTCCCGTTTATATAGACACGGATAGGTTAGGGTTACATAGAGTCGGTTACAATGGTAGGAGATCTACATATCCGTGTCGCCAAGCTTGCCTTCCACGCCAAGGAAAGTCCCATCCGGACACGGGACGAAGTCTTCAATCTTGTATCTTCATAGTCTTGGAGTCGGCCGTGGCGATAGTCCGGCTATCCGGTCACCCCTAGTCCGGGACTCCCTCGGTGGCTCCCTGAACCTGGCTTCAATGATGATGAGTCCGGTAGCATATTGTCTTCGGCATTGCAAAGGCGGTTCCTCCTCGAATACTTCATAGAAGGTTTTGAACACAAGGATAGTGTCCGCTACGCAAAACAAGTTCCACATAACACCGTGAGAGAATAATGTTTGCACAGATCTGGCGGCGTATTCGGCATGACATCACACCACGGCCAGGCCTTTATATGAATGCGTTTTCTTGTTCCACCTCGGCGTGTTTAGCGAGGCAGTTTCCTTGTGACGTCTTATCAAAGCATAGATCGTGCCCCCTTATTCCGGGATTCTCATCAACCCAATACGGACGTGGTAACCCATCCAGCGCCATTGATTACGGCACTTGGGGAATAAGCTGCTCAGTTTACCGGGCTGGTGGGGACGCATAGCTTCGGTCTTCATCCATATAAGGGGATAAGGATCCACCTTTTACCTCGCCTTCTTCCTCCTTTGCTTATCCATTTCCTCAGACTTTTCGAGCTCCAGCCGCCCAAGTCCGCACATCCCACCTCGACCTTTCTCTCCAACCATGTCAGAGGCGGGAGGCGGTGGATGGCCTCCTCCGTCAAGGAAGGGCACATCACCAAGCTGCGGAGGCGGGATACTTGTCCCAAGCAACATCGTGCCATATCTGAGCTGCCAAGCGGGCAGCTCATTCCAACCCGGGCCCCATGAGGGTAGTGTTTCACCCCACTTCCTCCACGGACTAGGTTTTCCACTTCACCCTTTAAAGGGCTCATGTTCTACTACGGCACAGACTTCCCACGACCTGGCCCCGAATTTCATCCTCAACATTTGGCGTTTATAAATGCGTGTGTGAAACCTTCCTCTGCATCCAGCCCCACTTGACTTATGGCTGAAGATCTTCAATGTTCGGCCAAGGTAGTGGGCCGCCATAGTGCTTGGGCGCCATAGTTGGCAAGATGGCCAAGGTCCTATGGCTCGAGGGGCGCTTTTGTGGAGACAGAAAGGGGTGGCAATCGTGGTGGTTCTACATCACCGAAGCCACGCGACCCTGAATGGGCGCGCCCTCAATTCAGATAAAGCTTCCCCACACGGCTCTCGTCATGGAAAGAAGCGGGCTCGACGTGGGGGATTCGGAAGAGCTATCCGGACTCCAAATCATGCGTCCAAAACCTGGTGGACAAGAATCTCAAGCTTGTCGACGTAATCCGGTGATGCTCATCCACGGATTCTCCCCGCCAATAGACGGGCTTTTAATTTGTGGGAGTTCGATCCGGCCTGGCACGAACCTTGAGCGGCTCTTGACACTACGCACGAAGATGCCCGGAAGGTGCCGTTCAAGGGCGCTGAAGCCCCAACATCGCGACCAAGGATCGCGGGTACAGCCTGCACGGTGTCCGGCCCGGCGAGGTAAGTTATTTTACCCTTTCACGGGACTCTTCTTTCATAGATTGACTCTATGCGGATCTAAACTCCCTAATTTTTTTTTAGCGGCTGAAGACGGTGAACAGATTAAGCTGTCTGGCTCCTTTCTTGCGGAAGACCCGGAGGGGCCTTGGATTGGCCAGGGGTTGTTGGCTCCGGCGCCTCATGTGGTGCTTTGGAGAAGAAGGCCAAGAAGGAGGCCACGGGAACTCGAAGGAGTTCCCGACGCCAAGTGCTGTCCTGCTCGAAGCAGAATCTTCTCCGAGGACGCAGGAGGAAGAAGAAGAAGCTCCTCCCAGTGAGGGAGGAGAAGAAAGGAAGGCCGCCCCAGCAGAGGCCGGAGAATCCAAGAAGGGAAGAACCCTTCCTCCGGACATCTCCACCAACGCGATCGGCGACGCAGGAGGACTGCCAACGAGGACCAAGCCACTGGCGAGATCGTAAGTGTCCGGATACCCAAGGTTTTCATAATTGCATAGTGTTCTCTAATGCGAACAATCATGCAGCCCGCCCAAGAAATGCAGCCTCGCCAATTCATGAAGCGGGTCCCCAGGCTCATCGGAAATGGAGAGTGCTCGCCTCCGGCCGCCTCCTGCGCCTCACGCCCGGGACGACACTGCGGTGGGGGCTCCAAGGAGGGCTTGGTCAAGAGGAGGTAGCGGGAGGCACCACAAGGCGACCTTCCGACTCCGGTAGCTGGGGCAAGACCCCGGGGCTCGCCCGACCCTCGCCCAGACTCCATGCCGGAACCATCAGCGGTTCCGAAGTCCGGACAGCATATCCTTCGCATAAGAAGCGGTAAGATACCGGTGTCCTCCGTCCAACGGAGGCACCAGATAGCGCATCGGGGCGCTCAGCAGGCGCCTCCATCGAGGAGCACCGCACTATTATGGAGTGCGGTGATCCGAACAGTTCAGTCCGCCAAGAGAGGACCGACTGAAGCTCGTACCAGCCTTCTAACAGGCTTTGAGGTAAGTTTAAAACATATTAAAATGTTACCGCATAGACAGTAGTCCCTGATGCTTAGTTCGTGTTCGGAAAGAAAAGCGGATGAGGATCTAAAAGATATACGCAGGAGTCTAATATAAGTATGTCAATATGGGAATGCGAGGCGCTGCTGTGACCTCTGCCGCATCGGCATCGCGAGGTCAATACCAAGTAGAACCTCGGCGTTAAACGAGCTCGGACAAGCCAAGAAGCAGCTCGAGGACAAGGAAGGTAAGAAATGCCTTATTAAAGAAATACCTTATGGAAAAGCGCTTTGGTTGCAAAAAATAACAGAAATAACATGGGTACCGCAGGGCCACTTAACCAGGTGGAGACCACAGAGGGAAGCGGTGGCCGTGTCCCAAAACTACGGAGGCCTTTTGAGCGAGAGAGAAAGGGAGGCGAGTCATGGCGGAGGTGCGTACAGCTCCAGGATTCTCATGAAGAAACACGAGGGTTTGGAGCGTGACTCAAAGACCCGAGTCCGAAAGGCTTGCCTCGGCTCTTGAGAGTGCCAAAGCTGCTAAGGCCGAGGCCCAAAAGCCCTCCACGAAATCGAAGCACTAAAGAAGATAGCGGCGGGTAAGGCATGCTTTATGCAAAGCAAGAATGTAAAAGTCAATTACCTATTACTTACCCGGATTCGGAGCTCTTCAGGAGCATTCGCAGATTTGCCCCGTAGTGCGTCTGATGTCTGCAGCTGCTCTACTGCGCCCGAGTGGAGCTCCACCGGAGAAGGTGTTCTGGTCTCAAGATGTCGAGGCTGGACACCCGGTGCCTCTAAGCGACCAGTGAAGCGGCTGGTTGAGCTCCACAAGGTCGTTGAACAGGCCATGAGGGGCCTTATAAATGGCTGTGGCCATTGGAGGCCATGCCCGGGAGCTACTTGACTTGGTGCAATGCTGGTGGATGCCCTGTCCGCGGCTTGAAGTTATCAAGCGCTCCGTCTGCATTGAAGGGGTCCGTCGGGCCCTTGCCCGCTAAAGTGCACCTGGGGAAGCTGGATGCGGAGAAGCTTGTGACGGACGGCCACCAAGGGCAAGGAGCATCGTGACGCCGAAATGTATTATGAGGGCCTCCTGCAGGGTGCTCGCCGAATAGCGGATGAGTGCTCCAAGGATGTAATTTTTGAATAGACTCGCGTTTGTTATTCTATACGCTGAAAATTTGTTCATATGCGCTAAGCAACGCTTTATTAATTTAAAATATTACCTTATGTGCGGCCGTTTATCAAATTTGAGAGATGGCAAGTCGTTGGCTTCAGCCCCATGCCATGAGTGCCGGGTGTTCGGGATAAACTTGAGCGCTCTTGTTCCCATCCTTGGGTCCATCTAGGAGGCGCTCAACACAACGAACAAGGCAACCGGACTTATAATGCTTGAACACTCTCACTTAGCCATAGAATTCCATAATTTTAAATTTCGCGAAGCCCCTAGTATTCGAACACCGAGTTGAGGCGCTATCCACGCCTTGGCGGATAGTTCGGTTCCTCACTCTAAGCGGCATAAGTCTTTAGGGACCTGAAAAAACCTCTCGAACAGCGATCGCTCTCGCCTTATCATGACGGTCAGTTTGGCTCTCCATCGAGGTGCTCGACCCGAATAACCGGGCACAATCGCGATGGTTCTCCAGTGCTACCTTAGCCGAGTATAAGCGGGCGTAAGGTACCAAAACACGGAGCCGGGCAAACCCAACTATTGTTCCAAGACATGATTCGAGCCAATTCATATAATGCTATAAGTTCGGGTGCCGCACTTGTGAAAGTGTTCGACTTTATCACACCATAATTTTGGGATACTTGAGCCCACTGGTGTATTGGCCGCACCAAAGTGTACGGTTGCGACATGTCGTGAAATGAACATATGTATATATATAAAGGAATTAAAGCAATAATAAGCAAGAGCTATGTATTGTTTATTCAAAAAGGTACTGCAATGAAAGCAGAAACGATACAAATTGTGCAGTAAGCAAGGGATGGGACTATCTAACATGTCCCCCTCCGAGGGTAAGCTAGCGGATGGTATGTAAAACAGCATAATGATCATACTTGAGACCACACGAGCACGTGGACGTGGCCTTCCGGCTTCCTGGCTGTTGCATCGTGAGTTCTGCAATTCAAGTGCCGACGGGGACTGTTCAAGATGGAGTCCTGAAAGAAAAGAAAAGAAAAAGGAAAAAAGAAATTACAGACGGTAGCCCAGAGGCGGTCGAGCTGCACTCTTGGCGTGCCGTTGTCTTGCCCTCCCCATATGCCCATGGTATCTCCAGAGTGTAACTATGTAATGCTGTAATACGGGTTCGCAATTTCGTGAGGGCTGGGGTTGGGGCCTGTTTGCTACGCGTGCTTGAATAGTGCCAGGCGGTCTTGTTGCGAGTTACTCCAAAGTGCGCTTGGCGATTGTACGGACGCTTAGTGGCCGGACTCGAGAATTGCCGTGGAGAGGCTGCTTTGCACCTCCGCCCGCGAGGGTCAGCCGTATGCTCCTCCCGTCCGGAGAGAGGCGTTCGGTGTTTCCATTAACCGTGATTACTCCTCGAGGGCCTGGCATCTTGAGCTTGAGGTATGCGTGGCACCGCATTGAACTTGGCAAATTCGGTCCGTCCAAGCGATGCGTGATAGCCGCTGCGGAATGGGACGATGTCGAAGATTAACTCTTCGCTTGGAAGTTATCCGAGATCCGAAGACCACTTCAGTGTAATCGAGTTGCATAACTGGCCTCTACACCCGGTATGACGCCTTTAAAGGTTGTCTTTGTAGGTTTAATCCTTGAGGGGTCAATGCCCATTTTGCGCACTGTGTCCTGGTAAAGCAGGTCCAGGCTGCTGCCGCCGTCCATCAGGACTTAGTGAGGTGAAATCCGTCGATAATTGGGTCGAGAACCAATGCGGCAAAGCCGCCGTGAACGGATGCTAGTGGGGTGGTCCTTCGATCCGAAGGTGATCGGGCAGGAAGACCATGGGTTGAACTTTGGGGCGACTGGCTCCATCGCATATACGTCCCTTAGTGCACGCTTCCGCTCCCATTTGGCTGTGTGGGTTGCGTATATCATGTTCACCGTCCGCACTTGCTTAGGAAAACCCTTCTGTCATTTATTGCCCGGCGACCAGGGCTCTTCCTCGTCATCGCTTATGCAGCCCCTTGTTATTGAGTTCGACACCTAACTTGCTTGCTTGTTTGAACACCCAACATCCCTGGTGTGATTAGCCTGAGTTTTGGGGTGCCATGTATCCGCACAAGCGGTCGAGTATTCGGTCCAAGTTGGGCCGGGCCACAGGTATTTCTTTTGAATGGCTTCTTCCGTGACGGGTTTGGAGCCTCGAATCCGGCATTGACGGGTTGTGTCTTCAAGATATCGCCGCTAATGTGGCGCTTTGTTCTTCATTCTTGACGCGACCTGCCATTGGTGTCCTTGGTATCCGGACTATCGTGGATGTTTGGCCAAGTTGTTGCTTCTCGAGCTAGCCAGCTATCCTCTCCCGCACAAAAGCGAGTCATGAGGGTTGTGAGGGCTGCCATAGATTTCGGCTTTTCCTGTCCTAGGTGCCGCAAGCCACTCATCACGGATGTTATGTTTGAAGGCTGCAAGGGCCTCTTGATCCGGACGATCGATGATTTGATTTTTTCTTTGTTAGGAACCGAGTCCGAGAATTGTCCGGCCGATTCTTCCGGGCTGCTGAATTATGTGGCTAAGGTCATCGACGTCTCGGTGGTCGCACATATGTGCCATGGAAGTTATCAAGGAATGCGGCTTCCGTGTCCTCCCAACAACCAATTGATTCTGGCCGGCAAGCTGTTGAGCCAATGCCTAGCTGTTCCTTTAAGCTTCAGGGGAGGTATTTGATGGCATGTAGATCATCACCGCGGGCCATGTGGATATGGAGGAGATAATCCTCGATCCGCATCACAGGATCTGTGGTACCATCGTATGATTCGATGTTTACGGGCTTGAAGCCCTCTCGATTTGATGATCCATTACTTCATTTGTGAAGCATAGTGGTGTGTCGGCGCCTCAGATTGGGCTATATTACGACGTAGCTCATACGAGCTTTATCTGCCGTGTTCGCCCGGCCAGTTTTTGTCAGTATCCGGTATGACGGTAATCATCCCATGTTGTTGGTTCCCACGCGATCCGTAGATCGACCTTGTATGTTTGCCTTATCCTCCAATATATCTACTTAAGTCCGACACGCTTTCCCTTGCCTTGGTACTTTTTGAGCGGCGTCGGGGTGTGGCTTGAGCGAAGGGCGAGAGGCTTCTGTCGCTGACCATGAGGTGGCCGATCTGCCATGTCGTGCACTGGCGACTGGGGTGCTTCCTCCTCTAGTCGAGGCAACAACCTGCGTTTGGGGTAGCTGTTGGAGGGGCGTTCGAGTTCATACTCTTATTTGCAAGGACTTCATCCATCCGTCACCTAGCAGGTCTTGATCAGCTCTAAGTCTGCCGCTGCCTTTTCTTGAGGCCGCTTGCCGTAGCTATAAGCCTGCGCTTGAAAGCGCTCCTGACCGGTGAGATCCTCGGGCACACAAATTAAATGTTCGTCGCCGAGGCTTGCCTCATCTTCGGAGGGAGGCGCATAATTATCGTCCTCGACCTCTCTTTCGGCCGCGCCGCCGTGCGGACTTGCTTCTCCTCCTCTGCCGAAGTCCTGTGGAGGGGTTCTCTTCAAGACCGCCCCGAGTGCTATTATCTCCCGTGCGGAATCACCGCTTTTATTGTGACGAGGTTTAGAGCGGCGTCGGCGTCGGGCGCTCGCTGTTTCTTGGAGGGGTCATCCTCCGTCGTTCCATCATTTTCCCCATCTTTCGGGATGTCCACCATGTATATGTCATATGACGAGGTGGCCTTCCAGTGCCCTGTGGGCGCTGGGTCTTGATTGTCTCCGGCGTCGTCGTCCATGCCGTCGATGTCTTCGGAGTCATAGTCGAGCATGTCGGTTAAATCATCGACAGTGGCTATAAAGTGGGTGGTGGGTGGGTGTTGAATTTCTTCGCCGTCTGCATCCCAACCTTCCTCGTCCATAGTCCGCCAGGCCTCTCCGGATAAAGAGAGAGACTTTAGTGAATTCAGGATGTCGCCAAAGGGCGAGTCTTTGAAAGATGTCCGCTGCGATGAACTCCATGATCGGGCGCCCAATCGGATTCGATTGGCGGTATGGAGGGTTCGGAGTCCGGAGAGGAGTCCGGCACCCTCGAGTCGAGGCTTTCGCAAAGCGACGGGGATGGAGTTCGCTCGATCACCGTGAGAGATTGTAGCCCCGAGGCGGTGTCCAACCACTCGTCCTCGATCGGGGAATCCGCTCCGGATTAAAGGGTCGGAGCGGATATCGATGCGGCCTCCGTGGCAGCCTTTCGTCGGCAGAGCGAGATCATGCCCATCGAGACAAGGCGGCACGCTTTGGCTGCGGCTCAAATCCGTCAAGATCAAGTCCCCGTGGATATCGACCGTATAGTTTAAGCTTCCAAATCTGACTGATGGCCAGGGCGAAGCTTCGATCTGCTCGAGATGGCCAAGTGAATTGGCCCGCAGTGCAAAAGCCGCCAACACGAAGATCTGTCCGGGGAGAAAAGTCTCACCACCTGGACCGTGTCGTGGTTGATGATCGAAGGAGCCATCGGGCCTATCGCTGACGACCACGGAGGAACTCTCAATGAAATCACCAATGTTGGTGTCAAAACCGCGGATCTCGGTAGGGGTCCCGAACTGTGCATCTAGGCGGATGGTAATAGGAGACAAGGGACACAATGTTTTTACCCAGGTTGGGCCCTCTCGATGGAGGTAAAACCCTACTCACCGCTTGATTAATATTGATGATATGGGTAGTACAAGAGTAGATCTACCACGAGATCAAGGAGGCTAAACCCTAGAAGCTAGACTATGGTAAGATTGTTGATGATGAAGTTGTTGTCCTACGGACTAAAACCCTCCGGTTTATATAGACACCAGATAGGTTAGGGTTACACAGAAGTCGGGTTTTACAATGGTCGGAGATCTACATATCCCAGACGCCAAGCTTGCCTTCCACGCCAAGGAAAGTACCATCCGGACACGGGACTAAGTCTACATACTTGTATATTCATAGTCTTGGAGTCTGGCCTTGACGATAGTCCGCTATTCGGACACCCCCTAGTCCGGACTCCTCACCCACCCCACCCGCCCCAACCCCCACCCGCGTCGAGTTTTCTTTGTTCGGCGAGGCCCCACAACCACCCGAGCCCCTTCGATCGCACTGGCGAACTCCGGTGATCTCTGAAAAATCGACTGGCCCAATTTTGAAATTTCTTCTACTGTGATTTAACTAGTGTGGAATATAAAAGGAGAAAACCATAAGCATTGGGAGTATAGTGTTGAGCGTGCCATGGCGGATCTGAAGGTGCAAACCGGACAAAGGCAACTTCGCAACCAAGACAAGAAATCAGAGTAAAGCAGTGGCGATCTAGTTTCTTGCTGCGATAAATAAGTTGAGCAGAATCTGAAGAGTACCCAGCCTCTACAGTGCTTGGCCTTGTGTCTGCTGCCTATCTCTTGAGAATTTAGCCTGATGTTGCGGTAGCGATGGTTGTCGGCAGCGTGGAAGCAGATCTAGGAGGGTAGATGGTGGCGGCGGGGCACGGTGGACGAGACGGTCGTAGGAGCGGCGCCGACAAGGTGGACGACGACGGGGATGAAGCGAGAGGACGGGATGCAAGGATCCCGGTCCGCAGGCGTGGATGAGAGAGGTCGATCTCTTGTAATGGACGGTGGCGTCAGTATCGACTCCGGCATGGTGGAGGAGGACAGCGGTGGATGGGGTGGCGGACGGCCATGGACGGAGGAGGGTGGGGTGGAGAGGGTGTTTTGGCGCCCATGGAGTACTGAATGGGGAAAAGGGAGGTTGAGAGGAAGGGGAACCATGTATTCAGGCGCTTGTCTCAAGCTGCAAGGAAATTTACAAACTTAGCCCCGCTTCAAATTTCTACTGCATCACAACAACATTAGTCGGTTGGGGATAGGACGGTAATCTCGCATACACCGAATATTTGGCCGACGCTAGAGTTTGTTTTGGCGCCCACCGTGTATGAATATGAATCTGGAGGAGTCGATTTCGCCGAGGTAACAACGTGTTTTGGCGCCCACCGTGTATGAATCCCGGGTGAGAGGCGATTACGTCACGTTTGGGTGAAATTACAAACCTACCCCTATCAAAACCTATAGAAATCCAACAGATAGGCTTTGCGCGGTAGGGATAGGCAATCGTGATTTCCATCTCGCAGATTTTGGTTTCGGGCGGTTACTACGACTTTCCCCGCTTCGTTCAATTTTTGCAGACTGCTCGTTTAATCGTGCCAACTCAATTCGAATCCCGCTTTGTATTCTATTTTTCTCAAGGGATCCATTTTCAATTGGAATTACATTCTATATACATCATTTTTTATATATACTTTCAAAAGCACAACAAAGAATTCTGCTCCTTTATATGTATAATATGATTTACAAATACAACGATCTCGAAATCTTAAGGTTGAATTAAAAATTTAACCAAATTATGTTCTACTAAAATGTATGGATCAGTAATACCTACATATTAAATAACATAGATGTGCGTGAATTCATATGAGTATGCATGTTTGATAGATCAATTTTGGTTCGAGTATGGATTACATGTATCATCATCTCGAATTCAAATATTTGAATCCTTTTGTTCACTCCTTTCACGCCCGATCTCTCTCGCATGCATGCTCCTTCGTAGCTATCACTCTCTTTTCTCCAAATTTCACCCAAGATGCTCACTTCATGTTTCTCCCATCCTCGCAAACATGGTCTCTAGACGCCTCCCTTGAGAAGTGTCACACTCTCCCTATCATTATACATTACACGGTTTTCATTATCTCTCATGTCTCTACTGTTCTCGGTACTGTACCTAAGCTTTCTTTTTCACCGCCACACACAGTCTCCACTGCCTTTCACTTTGTCTTTCTCTCTATGGGATTCTCTCACACACCCTATATGTCTCTACATATGACTCATACCACTAAAATTACTCTCTCTCTCTCTCTCTCTCTCCTGTAGACACAACATTTGTTGCTGTCTCCTTTTCGTCTCCATCCTGCATCGACATTATTCATTTGTTTACCGATCAGACAACCCCCGACTACTGCCGTCTCTCTCTCTCTCTCTCACACACACACACACACACAACTCCCTGCTTCCACTCCCCTTCCCGACTACCATCTCTCTCTCTCACACACAAAACTCTCGCTCCGCACCTCGACTGCACCTCTCTCACAAACATTTATCGACTAGCTAGCCTCTAGATAGGTTTATATACCCAAGACACTCGTTCTTCCACCATCGCATACATGTCTCTCTCCTGCTCCTTGTATCCATGTAGATTTTTCTTCCCTTCTCGAGACACGCCCTCTCAATCGTGCACACACGCACTATCGCCTCATTTTAAGCTGATACCTATCGCACACACACTCCTTGTGTCTTTGTCACACATGCACTCCGTCCTCCTCCACTCTCACACACACATGGGCTTTTTGCAACAACTAGCAAGATGCCCATGCGTTGTACGGAACATCAAGATGCATTTGTATGAGTAGTTTATCTTGTGGGGGGAAAGGATGAATGAGGGAAGGCCTTATTTGCAAATGTGGAGAGGTGGGTATCTTTTTACCAAAATTGCCATAGTTTCCTTCCTATTAGTCAGATGTAGATCGGACGGCCTATATTGCAGGATGGCAGGCACACGATCATCACGGACTATGCTTTTTATAAGAGTAGGGATAAAAAATAGAGTTGGTGATGATGGTGGGCCTGCCATCCTCAAGAATGTAGGTCGTCCGATTTATATCCGACGGATAGGAAGGAAAATATGGCAATTTACCCAAGACTCTTCACCACATTTGCGTATAAGGCCTTCCCTCGCTCATCCTTTTCTCCCACAAGATCTTTGATGTTCCGCAACACACGGGCATCTTGCTAGTAAGAGTAGAAATTAGACATATACCACTTCTAATCTTGAAACCAACAACATTCCTCCCTTATCTCATCAAAAACGCCTAAAGGAATATATTTTGAGTGAAACATAACATGTTTTAGAGATATACGTATTTCAAAACTAGACTTTCTTTTCTTTCAAATCGGTGAATATGTAATAATCTACTTTGATCGTGTGGCAACGCATTGGCACATTGCTAGTAGTTATTATAATTTTTTGGACACCAGACAAATGGTGGAGTACATATACGAAGAGAAGAGGCGCACGCACGCAAATGGGCCTCTCATTGCCTCAGCAAGACATGAGTATTACGTAAAGGCGACGTTAACAAATAAACCCTAAAACCCTAGGTGCACGATTGTTGCATTCAAGGGTACCGGGTACGTGGTGGAGCACCTTTGTAGGAATAGTCAGCTCGCGTGATAATTTGATCCATAGGAGTTGATGGTCGGGACCACAGGTGAATGACTTGGAGCGCGGTGGCTCGCCAGTTGCCACAGATCGAGTAGCCACATTTAAAATATCATTTTTCTAGCGGGGTTAAGAGTTCGATTTTCAATGGCGCGTTATAAGTAGTAAGTAGTTTTCAGAACGATTGGTATGGAGCGAAAATAGAATTCATAGTACTACGTACCTCCTTGGCGTATGGTTGTATGGTTTTTTTGATGGAGGTTGTATGGGTTAATGTTGCAGATGTTGAACCTAGTAGTTCTAGGGCAAATACTATGGTTTAGATTTAGATGCTGGTTTTCAAGATGAAAATCGGAAGGGAAACCCTTCTTTGATTAAAAACTACTACCTCCATTCTCGTTTACTAGTCCCCATAGTACTTTGGGTCAAAGTTTGTCCACTAATTTTACTTGTAAAATGTGAATGGAAAACGAGATTTTGTTATACCCAAACAAAAAAGGATCGGAGGGAGTGATTGCTTTCGACACCAGACGCGACCTCTCATAGCGCTTGAGCATTGAACTGGGCGCCCGCCAAGAGGGTCGCTTTTCGCTGCAGTCTGGCTGAGCATGCCTCCTCGCCGTGTGCAACCAGCTTAAGACTGCCCCACACCGCCATCATTGAATCCAGCGTGTCGGGCAACACGCCCTTCTCATGAGCCTGCAGCATTTTAGAACACAAAAATGACTAAAATATAATTAATTTATGCATGGTCTTGACTTGTTGTGCTCGCAGACCGTAGCAGGAACTAGTAGAGGTTTTTCTTTATTTATAACTCTCCTCACATTTTTTTTGGCTTTGAAATGAATCATGGTTGTGGACATTATGTATGAAATGTGCAGATATCTATGAACATGAGTTTGATGTGGAAGTTGAAGTTGGAATGTCGGGCTTGCGCGTGAACTATACCATGTCCAATGCTTCGTCTGTTATTGTTTGGAAAGTAATTGCTGTTATTACATTACCCAAAAAAACAATTTGTGCCACATCGGTAGACGACGGACATCTAGCAGAGCATGCTGACCGGATAAACATTTGAACCTAGCTATTATGAAGGAAATGTTGTATTGACAACAGTTTTAGATAGCAGGAGACGCCTAGCCTTCTCGCCTCTACTAGCTTATTTCTCGCTTCTTCCATCTCTTCTTTGGCTTGGGTGAAGAGATCATCTCGAGTGCTCTTTTCGCTTCTTCAGAACTCAGCTACATTCTCAAGGGCTGCTGCACGCTTTCTTTTCAAATTTCTTTACTAATGCCACGAGGACACGAACAGTCGACGACTCCACCTGGCTTGTGTGTAATCCAAAGCATCATCGAGAATTTGCACCTTGTGTCTAATCCAAAGCATCATTAGGGAACTGGAACCTTGTGTGTAATCTAGCCTCATTTTGGAAACATGATCTCGAGGTTGACCATACTTCCCTCCTCGCAGAACCGTGATCCTGACATGAAGTTACTTCTTTTTTAGATCAATACTCAG
Organism: Aegilops bicornis; assembly: GCA_021605145.1. NCBI lineage: Eukaryota > Viridiplantae > Streptophyta > Magnoliopsida > Poales > Poaceae > Aegilops > Aegilops bicornis. The sequence continues at coordinate 342,135,350 of CM038669.1, forward strand.
CGCAACCTAGATCCACTTAGTAGAAGCCAGATAAACAGAACTCGAAGAAGTGAATTCAAAAGAAAAAAAAAATATAAAAACAGACTATAAGGTGAGAACACCCACTTCCTACATCAAGCTAAAAACGAAAGCATTAGGACGATTAAGACTCTTCTTATTACACATCGAAGAACACCACGCTTAAGAGAAACAGAAACTACAACATATACACATCGAAGAACACGAGGCTACACGAAAGTAATTGAAAGGGTGTTTGAGGGAGTCCCGGACTAGGGGTTGTCCAGATAGCTGGACTATCGTCACAGCCGAACTCCAAGACTATGAAGATACAAGATTGAAGACTTCGTCCCGTGTCCGGATGGGACTTTCCTTGGCGTGGAAGGCAAGCTTGGCGATACGGATATGTAGATCTCCTACCATTGTAACCCTAACCTATCCGGTGTCTATATAAACCGGAGGGTTTTAGTCCGTAGGACAACAACTTCAACATCAACAATCATACCATAGGCTAGCTTCTAGGGTTTAGCCTCCTTGATCTCGTGGTAGATCTACTCTTGTACTACCCATATCATCAATATTAATCAAGCAGGAATAGGGTTTTACCTCCATCGAGAGGGCCCAAACCTGGGTAAAAACATTGTGTCCCTTGTCTCCTGTTACCATCCGCCTAAACGCGCAGTTCGGGACCCCCTACCCGAGATCCGCCGGTTTTGACACCGACATTGGTGCTTTCATTGAGAGTTCCTCTGTCGCCACCGATAGGCCCGATGGCTCCTTCGATCATCAACTACGACGCGGGTCCGGGGTGAGACTTTTCTCCCCGGACAGATCTTCGTGTTCGGGCGGCTTTTGCAATCGCGGGCCAATTCGCTTTGCCATCCGGAGCAGATCAAAGCTACGCCCGCCATCGTGTCAGATTTGGAAGTTTGAACTATACGGCCGGTATCTGCGGGACTTGATCTTCGACAGATTCGAGCCGCAGCAATAGCGTCTTTGCTGCTTGTCTCGATGGGCATGATCTCGCTCTGCGGTCGAGCGGTGCCTCGGAGGCCGCATCAAAAGATTCTGCTCCGACCCTTAATCCGAGTCGGATTCCCGATCGAGGACGAGTGGTTGGACACCGCCTCGGGGCTACAATCTCTACGGCGATCGAGCGAACTCCATCCTTGTCCTTGGCGAGGACCTCGACCTGTGGTGACGGACTCCTCTCCGGACTTGAACCCTCCAGCGCTAATCGAATCCGATTGGGCGCCGGTCATGGAGTTCACTGCCGCGGACATCTTTCGGCACTCGCCCTTTGGCGACATCATGAACTCAATAAGGTCTCTCTCTTTATCCGGAGAGCCCTGGCCGGACTACGGTCAGGAAGGTTCGGATGCTGACGGCGAAGAAATTCTGCGCCCACCCACCACCCACTTCGTAGCCACTATCGAAAGTATACACGACGTGCTCGACTTCAACTCCGAAGACATCGACGGTATGGACGACGATGTAGGAGAAAACAATGAGCCAGCACCTCTAGGATGCTGGACAACCACCTCATCTCATGATGTATACATGGTGGACACACCTAAAGGAAATGAAGACGAGGAACAACGGGACGCTATGAAGGATAAATCCCTCGAAAAGCAGTCAAAACGGCAACGTAAACGCCGAACAAAGTCCCGCCTCAACAAAGACCCAGCCATAAAGCAGGGCGAACCGGTGGACAACGAACAAGCTATTGAGCAATCGTCCGAACAAGACAACGTGGATAAACAATCTGTCCCCGGCGACGACAACAGTCCGGACGATCTGACGCCGGACAAACTATTGGAGCAAGACGACCTCCAGAAAAGGCTCGTCGCCACTGCGCGTAGCCTGAAAAAGCAAAAGCGGAAGCTCAAAACAGCGGAAGATGCACTCAGATGTCGATGGAGCAAAGTATTCAAGATCATGAGACAAGTACGGCGACGATCCGAACAAAGAGCTACCCAAAAAGAAAGCTACTGCCCGAATTCGACGAGGAGGCCTTAGAGCCCCCACAATCAAAAAGCAAGAAAGCCACCCGGTCGGATGGACGACCTCACAACAAGAAGAGAGCGGCGAATGGTGCCGCACACAAATCAATATGCGATCCGCATAAGGATTCACATCAAAAGGATGGCCCAGTTAGGTCCATCTATGGGCCAAGAAAGCATGCTCGTCAAAGCAACGCAACACGCCAAAATTCGGAAGATCACGGCACACCCAAATACAGGGGCACCTCACACCCCCTATGTTTCACTGATGAGCTGCTGGATCATGAATTTCCAGCAGGATTCAAACCCGTAAACATAGAGGCATACGATGGAACAATGCACTGGTGTCTCTGGATTGAGGATTACATCCTCCACATACACATGGCTAGAGGAGATGATCTCCACGCCTATAAAATACTTACGCCTTAAACTCAAAGGGCCAGCTCGGCATTGGCTTAAGAGCCTCCCTGAAAATACCATTGGAAGCTGGGAAGAGCTCGAGGATGCATTTCGGGCAAACTTTCAGGGGACTTATGTCCGCCCTCCGGACGCAGACGATCTAAGTCACATAACTCAACAGCCCGGAGAGTCAGCCCGGAAATTCTGGAACAGGTTCCTCACTAAAAAGAACCAAATAGTCGATCGTCTCGGACGCCAAGCCTTAGCAGCTTTCAAACACAACGTCCTGAGACGAATGGCTCGCCAGACACCTCGCCAAGAAAAGCCAAGAACAATGGCCGCCCTAATAAGCCTCATGACCCGCTTCGCAGACGGGAGAGGACAGCTGGTCAGGCAAGATGCAAGACCAAATGACCCAAGTACATCCGAAATCAGGGATGGAAATGGGAAACCACGGTTGCAATAAGGACCAGCGCCGGATTAAAAGAAACAGTCCAAAGAGCACGGCAGTCAACGCCGGATTCAAAAGCTCACGATAGAACAACAAAAAACTGCCCCTTAAGGACAATAGCGATGAGCTATCAAACTTCAACAAAATCCTGGACAAGGTATGTCAAATACACAAGACTTCGAGGCTCTGCTAACCATACCCACCCAAACTGTTGGGTCTTCAAACAGTCCGCAGACTGAACGCCGAACACAAGGGCTCGACACACCAAGTGAAGATGACGACGAGCACCACAAGCGAGCCCCGGAAAACAAAAGACTTTCCCACAAGAGGTCAAAATCATAAACTCACTTCACGTGATCAAAGGGAAAATGCAGAGCGGCGCCCACTAAAAGGCGCCGCCGCACAATCGGGTTGTCAAAGCCAATCACCTTCGAATTATCAGACTATTCCGAAATATCCGGAATGCAGGATGGACTGCCCTAATATTGGATCCTATAATCAACGGATTCCAATTTACACGAGTCCTCATGGATGGCGGTAGTGACATAAATCTGATATATCAGGACACAATCCGCAGGATGGGGATAAACCCAACCAAAATTCGCCATAGCAACACCTCCTTTAAAGGAGTAATGCCAGCCCATATGCCCATTGTAATGGGCTCCATACTGCTAGAAGTTGTGTTCGGTTCATCCGGCAACTTCCGTCGCGAAAGGTTACTCTTCCATATCGCCCCATTTAAAAGCAGCCATCAAGCGCTATTGGGACGCGAAGCTTTCGCCCGCTTTAACGCAATGCCGCACTATGCATCTCTAACACTTAAAATGCCCGGTCCACGCGGCATCATCTCGTTAAAAGGAAGTATTAAGTGTTACTCGAGCACGGAAAAACGAGAGATCCTTGACAGCCCCAGCCTATCCGGCTCTACTAGGCAAAGAACCTGAATTGGTCATTCACTCTCCGGACACGGCTAGACGGGTCCGCGCTTACTGCAGCACACCCCCATACGAGGGGCTGCATGCATGTATAATAAGAGACAATAAAGCTCAACTCAATTCACTTCTTCGAACAATACTTTGTTTATTTACTATTAAGTACATATTTTGCATGATCCTTTTTTCTTTTGAAAACTAAGTTCCTCTCTTTTACAGATGAACAACGTGCTACACCCGTGCAGGATACGGCACAACAGAGACACGGGTGCAGACGTGCAAGAGGGACCCGCTGCAAGGATTCTTTTTGATTAAGACCCTGCGTAAACCTTTTTTACCGCCTCTTGTTGATATACATCCCCGGTTCCTTACTATAACCGAGGAGGAGGCTGGTGTTTTGGCATTGACCGCATCGAATTTTTTGCGCGTGCACTGGACATCGTGGGCTTAGGCATTATTCTGCCCATTTTCATAAAGACCGAATACCTTAGGGAGTATTCGCGCCTCGAGTTAGGACTTATATGCATCAGCTCCGAATCATGTCTTTGGTCAAATGTTGGGTTGCCCGGCTCTGTGTTTTGCTGCCTTTACGTTCCGCTTTCACGGCTAACGCGGCACCGTGGAGAACCATCGCGATTGTGCCCGGTTCGCCGGGCGAGCACCTCCGTGGAGAAAGCCGAAAACTGATCGTCATGATATAGCGAGAGACCGGTCAACCACTCGATGACTTACATGAATGTTTAGGATTCCTCCGCATTAACGAAGGACGGTTTTCGGTCAGTACATACGCACTCGAATGCGGGCGAGTGCGGTGCCCCTGTGGGCTATATCGTAGCCCCACCCTCGAACTCCTATGGCTAAGTGAAAGTGATAAAGCATTATAGTCCTGTTGCCTGGTTTGCTACGCTTATCACCTCCTTAACAGACCAAGACATTGGATTAAGTGTGAAAAAGCGCTTTTTGCAAACACCCCGCACTATGTGCGTGGGGGCTGAAGCCAAGGACTGCCATCTTTCGTGTTATATACATATATACATAAACGGCCGCCTGAGGAGTAGTTTACTACTTGAACGCACAAGTATAAAAAGCTCTTATATTATATTGAAACATTGTTTTCACAGATCATACATGTCATCTAAAACAAAATATCCTTCGAAAGCATCAAGGCTCTATTAACCGAGCGCCCGGTAGGACTTCTTCAAAGTAGTGCTCGGCAGGTACTCGGCTTCCGTCCGAATCTTGGGATGCAACATCGGTGGCCTTCATCTCTGCCCAGTATGTCTTGACACGGGCAAGAGCCATCCGCGCTTACTCAATACACGCCGACCGCCTCATTTCGTCGATATGCGGCACCGCACCAAGGAACTGCTGCACTAAACCTAAATAGCTCTTCTGCTGGGGTCCGCCCGGCCACAAGTGGGTTAGGACATGCTTCATGGCAAAGCCGGACAACCGATTCAGTTCGGCCCATTCGGCCAACCGATCGGTCAGCGACAGAGGACGATCCAGACTATGGAATTGAGACCAATATAGCTCTTCCCTTCAGGCCCCTTTTCCGCCCTCGAAGTGCTCAATCGCGTCCATGCACTTCGCTGCCAAGTCCAGATAAGCATCCTCCGAACTCCACAACTTATCCAATTGAGCATACTTTGGTTCTGTGTATTTTCTCTGCAGCAGAAACGGTTTTCCAGCCGCAATTGCCCCGGCCTGACTCAGCTCCTCCTTGGCAGCTCTCAACGCTGCTTGGGCACTCTTGGATTTGGCGGCGGCCTTTTTTAGGCCCTCTTGTTCCGCTTGACGTTCTTTTTCAAGAACCTCACAGCGATCGGTAGTATTCCTTAACTTTTTGGCCATATCGGCCATTCCCTCCTTGCTTCGGCGGTAAGCAGCCCGTTCGGCTTCTAGCTCTTTGGCTGCCTTTAAAGCAGCCGTATTACTGATTCGGGCCCGCTCTTTTGCTCGGGCGAGTTCCGCCCGCAGCTCCTCCACGGCAGCGGCACCACCTGCATTAAGCATACGAATAGTGAGACATGGGCGTCAGGCCCCCTTACCAGTGTCCGTGCATAGAAGTCACATACCTTGTGACTCGTCTAACCGCTTATCGATCAACGTGATGTCCGTGATCCGCCTCGTCAAGTCGCCGCATTAGTTCGGCATATTCATCAGTCATTTGGCCTCCGGACGCCCCGCCCAACCGCTTAGGAGCGGCGATATGTTATAATCGAGAATTTGATCCTCGCACGTTGTCAATTTTGACAACATACCGAGTCTCGTGGGCTACTATCTATACAAATAAGATTTTATATGCATAACCGCTGAAGGTACATCATTTTACGCACCTCAAACCCGCCAATAAGCTTCGACGGCTTCATGCAATCCGCTCTCCGCGGATGCAATTCTTTCAATAACTGCACTCCATTAGAGCACGCCGATCCTTCTGAATAGCCGCCGCCTGAGCAGATCCTTCAGCTCCTCCGACCAAGCACACCACCTGGCGCTGACCTTCCGGCCCGCCGGACTTGGGGAACCCTCCGACGACACCTCCGGGTCAGCTCGCTTCACATGAGGGTGCGGCAAGTGGAGGCGTTCGCTTCCATCATCTCCGGAAGAAGATCCTCAAGACGAGCTCTGCTCACGAGAAGGGCCGAGGTCCGAACTACAAGGTACAATTTCGTTATCTTCATAAATAAATACAGGAATGTTCCTTATTTACAAGGCCCCTTCTTTTTAACTTACGGCTCATTGAGGGCTGATCCCTTGGGGAAATAATGCGGTGGGTTACTTCCCGGCGCCGGACTCTTTGTCAAGATCCCTTTCCCTCTTTGAGGCCTTGACCTCCGGATCTTCCAAGCGGTCCTCTTCTCTCCTCGAGAGGCGGACTCTTAATCCCTCCTTCCTTGATGGCCTCCTTCATAAAGGCAGTTGCTTCCCGCTTCCCCCTTCGCTTTCTTTTTAAAAAGGCGCGACCTGCAACATCTTGGTCAAGATGGGATCCGCGTGGTCTCCGGGAGGAGCTAGACACCTTATCAACTTTGCCTTGGCTATCCATTCCTGCTCAAAAAAACAGCTACTTTAAAGGGCACATATATAAAATAAATGAAGGAACAGCTTGTCCGGTTACAGGACTACTTACTAGAGTATCCGGGCGAGTAGAGCTTAGTCCTGCATCCTCGGTCAAGTCCGGACACTTCTCTTGTGATCCCAAGAACAGTTTATACATCTCCATGGGCGTCGTGCCCATAAAATTTTGGAGCTCGTGGTCCCTCCGGATTAAATTCCCACAAGCGGAGGGGGCGACGCTTGCAGGCGTATAGGCGCGGATCACCATAACCCGCGCCACTGCAACCAGATTGATTCCTCTTTCCTGGAGGTCTCGAATACGGCCCTGCAGCAAGGGAATGTCCTTGGACGGCCCCCAGTCGAGCCCCCTGTTGACCCATGATGCCAGCCGTTGTGGTGGACCTGAGCGGAAGGCAGGGAGCGCCGCCCATTTGGTGCCCCTGGGAGCGGTGATATAAAACCACCCCGTTGCCACAAATCAAGCTCCTCTTGAAAAGAGCCCTCGGGCCATGGAGCATCAGCACATTTGCTTATGACCGCCCCTCCGCACTCTGCTTGTTGCCCCTCGATCATCTTTGGCTCCACCTTGAAGGTCTTGAGCCACAATCCAAAATGGGGGTAATATGGAGGAAGGCCTCACATACGACAATGAATGACGAGATATGGAGGATGGACTCCGGATTCAAGTCATGGAAATCAAGCCCATAATAAAACATGAGCCCCGCACAAAGGGATCCGTCGGGAAGCCTAAACCCGAAGGAAGTGGGACATGAACACCACGTTCTCACCGGGCTCAGAGTGGGAATGACCTGCCCCGGAGCAGCAGCCTATGCGAGATCTCACGGTTAGGTGCCTGGCGTTCTATGCAGCTTTAGCACATCTTCTTCTATGACAGGAAGACATCCATCGGCCGTGTTGGTCGGATCCGGACATCGCCGAAAGTCCAAGCGCTCGAATCTGAAGCTTTGGGTGTTGGAACTCGAAGCGCGAGGCTTAACTTCGATGGAGGGTGTAAAAAGAAGAGGGCCTTGGTCTCATTATAAAGAGGTTGAATACCAAGAGCCCACCCGTGGTCGATTAGGACTCGCCCGATAGAGGAGGCAGGCCGGCGGGCGGTTGGGTTACCACGTCCGTATTGATGAGAATCCCAGAATAAGGGGGCACGATCTATGCTTTGATAAGACGTGCCAAGGAAACCGCCTCGCTAAACACGCTGAGGTGGAACAGTAAAAACGATTCATATAAAGGCCTGGCCGTGGTGTGATGTCACGCCGCGGAATACGTCAGTAGATCTGTGCAAAAATTATTCTCTCTACGGTGTTATGTGGAACTTGTTTTGCGTAGCGGACACTATCCTTGTGTTCAAAACCTTCTATGAAGTATTCGGAGGAGGAACCCGCCTAGCAATGCCGAAGACAATATGCGCGCCAGACTCATCGTCATTGAAGCCAGGTTCAGGGGCTACTGAGGGAGTCTTGGACTAGGGGGTGTCCGGATAGCCGGAAATCGTCACGGCCGGACTCCAAGACTATGAAGATACAAGATTGAAGACTTCGTACCGTGTCCGGATGGGACTTTCCTTGGCGTGGAAGGCAAGCTTGGCGATACGGATATGTAGATCTCCTACCATTGTAACCGACTCTGTGTAACCCTAACCTATCCGGTGTCTATATAAACCGGAGGGTTTTAGTCCGTAGGACAACAACTTCAACATCAACAATCATACCATAGGCTAGCTTCTAGGGTTTGGCCTCCTTTATCTCATGGTAGATCTACTCTTGTACTACCCATATCATCAATATTAATCAAGCAGGAGTAGGGTTTTACCTCCATCGAGAGGGCCCGAACCTGGGTAAAAACATTGTGTCCCTTGTCTCCTGTTACCATCCGCCTAGACGCACAGTTCGGGACCCCCTACCCGAGATCCGCCGGGTTTGACAATCGATTGTTACTTACCAAAGCTCGCTTTTACAAGTTCGTGCAGCTCCTCTTTAACTTGCCACGCTCCTTGAAGATGTCCCGAATATCCCGTGTTTGGTCTTCATTACTCCTCTGCATGTTCGCCCTCGTGGTTTTAAAATCTCAACATGGCAAGAAAAATATACTACTAGTAATACTCGTGCATCTTGTGGGCAACATTAAAGCACTCGTCTGCCATGTTAGAGCATCTCCAACAGAATCGTAACGCGCGGCGCTTTAAAAAAGCGTTTACAGTGCTAAGATAGAGAAGTAGATAGAGTAGAGGATAGTTCTCAGCATAGATTGATAAAAAAAAGATAACTCAACTACTCCTCGTCGTCCGACTCCTCCTCGGTGATGTCCTCCTCCGATGTTTGACTGTAGGCGTGAAGATACCGATTGTCGTCGGATTCCTAGGGCGACGCTGCTCCTAGCCTCATGTTGAATTGAGCGTCCGCTTTTCGCCTAAGCTTGTCCTCGCGATAGGCGGCTCGCTCCGCCCTCCTCTTATCCCTCTCCGCCCTCCTTTGCGCGTAGAACTTCGCGCCGTTGATGATGTCCTGCGGGAAGTATTGGCGCCACAACGCCATGGCTTCTCGTCCATCTCGGTGATGCCGAGACAAGTGCTCCCGCCTCCGGTTGTCAACGATTTTTCGTCGGTGCTAAGCCGGCAGGCGCGAGCTCCCTGCGCCCGCTCCAGCGTCGACACGTTGGGAAGTTCAATGTTCTATGAGGCCACCGGAGGCGCCCACGCCGCCCGCGTCGTATCTTGTGGCGGCCTCGTTGGCAGTGTCGAAATTGCCGAGGCCGAGGCGCATCCCGCAGAACCGGATCTAGGCGGAGAAGCCGCCGGAGGGGCGCGCGCGGATGCCGCGGTATCCCCAAGTTTCCCGGCAACGCGGCGGCATGGTGGCGCGGCAGCGGCGAGGCGAAAATGAACGGGGAGAGAGCGGTGGCAAGGCACAGAGCGGTGGGAGGGCGTTGGATTTTATAAAGCGCGCCGGACGCCGCGCGCCAAAACTAGCGCACGCCCGACCGCTTTTTCCCGCGCGCGCGATCCTTTCCCGACGTCTCTGCTATCTCTACTCTCTTCTCTACTGTTATATTTATTTTATATTTAATATTTAATATTTATCTCTACTTCCTTTACTGTCTACTTTTTTTTCTCTATACTTTTTTTCTTGCAATATAGGCCGTCCGATTTATATCGGCATGATAGGAAGGAAACAAATGGGAATTTTGCAAAAGATACCCATACCCCTCTCCAGATTTGCAAATAAGGCCTTCCCTCGTTCATCCGTTTCTCCCACAAGATAAACTACTCATACAAATGCATCTTGATGCGTGCAACGCATGGGCATCTTGCTAGTTCTAAAAACCTTTCCATCATTTTCCACACTACTGGTTGCAGATGAAAAACCTACCCAAGCACAGCGCGATACAGGAGTGACGCACAATTACAAGCTGATATTCTGTTGGACAATGGAGGCTATAACCAATTACTTTTACGGGAACAATAGCACCCAGGAAATTTGAAGGGTAGGTATGAACAAAACTGGAACTGCACATATACTGCTAAGTGATTCAATACACACATTACCAATCCAGGAGGAGAACGATGGTCGCGGCGGCCTCTGTGAGTCATGGTCGGCAACGGGAGTCATTTCATTGTCCACGACGGTGGTACTTCTGCGCTTGGCGTCGGCTTCCGGGAAGCAGATCCGAGACCGTGGAAGACGATGCCGGGGAAGAGGCTCCGTGTACGACGACGGTGGACCGGCTCCAGTGCGGCGTACAAGGTCGTCGATGAGGCAGATGCGCTGCGGTGGACGAGTGCGCCGATGTAAAGGGGAGGAGCACGAAGGCTGCGGTGCCGTGGAGAAGTCTATTTTGCGGTGGGGATAGAAAATGGGGAGTATTCAGGTGTACTACTCTGGGTGCCTGGTGGGGTTGTCTGGGTAGGGTGAACCTGAAGTTACCAAAACAGCCCCCCGACCAAGCGTCATCCGTAGGCCTGTTCAAGGCTATGATGGTAACTTCCCTTTGCTTTCGAATCGAGGTCGCGGAGATTTTCCCGCCGACCTCAAAATTTTGTGACACTGGACTCCCCATGTGGCGTGTTGAGTGATTCGGCTAAGCAACTAGCGAGTAGTAGTAGTAAACTCTACATATTAGGTTTGACCAAAGTCAAACTTCCTAAAGTTTGACCATGTTTATAGAAAAACATAAACATTTACCATAACAAATATGTATGATGTGAAAGTACATTCAATAATGAATCTAATGGTATTTATTTGTTATTGTATATGTTAATATTTTTTGTTATAAGCTTTTACGAGAGTTTACAAAACTTGACTTTGACCAATGCTAATACGCGGACTTAAATAAAATGGAGGGAGTACACATTTGTTTTCTTAGTTTGTAGTGAACTAATCATTTGTTGAAATTGTGAAATAAATATATTAGGCTATTGACTTCGAATGTAATGGTCTATACAATTCAATAGTTACAATCATTGTCGAATTCTAAGATATATACAAGGTCTATAGTACTTCACAACATGGTCAAACTCACATAATCCCAGTCAAATGAGAATCTAAATGCATTTCATAGTTATTACTTTGTAGGATGCAACAAAAACAACCATAACTCTACATCAGCCATTGGCCCTGTTTGGATACTCTAACACGCTTAGAGTTAGAGTTATTTTCTAACCCACTCTAACCCAAATAAGCACCTCTCCATTGGGATAGTTGGGTTAGATGGAACTAACTCCACTCTAACCCTCCCTGTTTGATACTTTTGGGTTATTTGAGCCCCAACTAACCCAAACTAGCTCTAACCCCATGATCCAAACAGGGCCATTATAGAAGCAACATTTTGACATATCCCAATGTGTGAATGAAACATGCAGAGAGAGCTTTTGAAGATGGACAGATAGGGCGGGAAAGATTGTATGTATGTGGACGAGAGACTAGGAGACAAACCTAACAAGACAGAGGGAGATATATAGAGAGAGAAAGAGAGAGGAAGAAGTTAGGTCTGTGAGAAAGATGGAGACATTTAATATACGTGAGATGCGTGTGCGTCCAGATTCTGTATACATGGAAGGAGAAGAGAGAACATGTTTGATGAGAGAGCTGGAAAAACATGGACGAGAGGGGAAGGATCTCGTGGGTTGAGGGATTGACAATTTTGTGCGGGGGAGAGAGGGATTGGTAATTTTGTGCAAGAGAGAGAGAGAGAGGGTGGGGGGAGGAGTCAGTCAGCCGTCGTCACATCACCCTGCTTCCAAATGACCCCGCATTCTCTAGCGCGGTGTGGTCGCCGTCTTCGATCTGCTCAATGCCCTCTTTGAAGATTGAGGTGTTGTGCATGTTGGGGTGCAAAGAAGCACAAGCGAGAGTGGTCGCCATATAACCTTGGATGGGGAGGAATTGTGTGCTCGGGGGAGTGTGTCTGTGTGTTGTGCTGCGTGTGTCTGTCTGTGTGTGTGTGTGTGTGTGAGAGAGAGAGAGAGAGAGAGAGAGAGATTGAGAGAAAAAAAACCTAAGGAGAGAAATGGGTATTCATAAAGAGATTGTGCGGGCCTTGAGGTGGGCAGGGGCCGGGTGAGGGTGTCAAAATGTGCGCGTTGATGCATGTGTTGCATGCGACCGTGCGAGGGACGGACGAATCGAGAGAGATGGTTGTTGTGTTACGGATGCTCCTCTCTCTCTCTGTCTCTCTCTCTCTCCCTCTCTCTCTCTCACACACACACACAAGTAAACTAGAAGACCGTTCTCTCATGTATACACAACATATCGGCATATCTGTCTATGTCTCACTCATGCATGATCATTTGCACATTCACACCTCTGCATGTCTGTATCACACGCACACCGTCTCCACATTGCCCTTCCGCCACAACACACAAATGGACACATACACGTTCTCTCTCAGTCACACACACAAAATCAGTATTAAAAAAAACTAGGGCGCACCTAAAATGTCCAAATCCAAATAAAAACGAACTGGAGCTAAATTCAAATATATGGAAATATTGCAGCGTCAAGAACTTTCCCAGGAAAAAAAAGTTGAGTAATATTCGAGCATTGTTTTCACACACACAAAAAGGTTCGGTGGATGTCCTTCGGCGCAAAGCGGTGAAGCACCGCTCGATCGACCAGCGACCATATTCACGCAGCGCTTTGCACAGGATTCCGTATCGTGGTTGTGGTACTAACTAATAAAAGGCTGCCTAAGTCTAATGTTTACATGAACTAGTACGGTTTTCTTTTAAGTTTGACCAACCTTATATAAAACTAAAGTAAGCTCCCACACGCGCACTCATCAATATGCCGCCGCCGCCGTTGCGCATGCCGGCGCCCGCCTGCTCCGGCCAACAATTTCTCGCCCATCACCGCCGTGTCGCCGCCATCCCTGTGCCATGAAGCCGAAGGCTCGCCCGCTCACGTCGTCTGCAGTCCCTCCTCGCGATGCCGCCGTGCTGCCAAGCACGCGAGCAGCTGGTGGAGCCTCTTCCTCTTCCTCGTCGCCGACGCTTCTTTGCTTGAACCGGACACTGGGCTTTGCTTCTTCATCCAACCCTTGTAGATATTTAAACAAAGGTAGGCATCCATTGTTGCGTACATGATGTGATCGTCATCTAATGTCTTCGACTCCCATGCATGATGAAACTCGTGATGAGGTTTCTTCAGTTTAGCGTACGAAGGATCAATCATGGCTGCTGCCGAGTCAAGATTGAACGTTGGGAGGAGGATACCAGGCTTGCCTTCTGGAGATCGAAGGGCTGGCCTACAACGAGACCTATCCGACGCAGGACATCCCTGTTGTTCTTAAAGCCTACAGTAACGAATTTCACTCTTTTGTCCTTAAGGAAGTTCTTAAAATCCTGGCACTCAACATCGACATGGCATATGTGGTAGACCAAGCAAATGTTATGTACGCAAACCTGGATCACGGCGGGCTTCTTCCTCTCTTCGTCCTTTAGATCCTTCTCTCGTCCCAGGACTGTGGTGTACTCAACATCTAGCCCAGCGACCCACTCATCCGTTGAACTGTTGAACATGTGTAGGAAGCGAGCAAGCCATGCTTTCACCTTCGCGGATCCACGTGTGTAGATGACGATGAACTGATCGCCGGTGATGTCTCTAACCTGGTACTCAGCGGTGACCATGGAGATTTGGGAGGCCATGGATTTTGGAGGAGGGTTAGGAGAAGTTGAACTGTTGTACCCCGCAAAAACTGGGAGCGAACTAATGTGAAAGGACGGGACGACTGGGAGCGAACTGTTGTAAGGTAGTAGAAGATGGGGACGAGTAGGGCGTGCGAACGATATGGAGTTGCTGGCTTGCTCGGTGGATAAACGGTTGCAAGCCCCCAAAGAGTTCTCGAGAACTATGCGGGACCCACTAGATGTCATGTCTACTAGACCCATATCGTAGGCCTGACGGTATAGCTTCTGCTTGTTCAAGACGCCATGCCGGCGCGTGGATGTAACTTCACTTAATTCCGTCAACCGTGCACCTCCCACGACCTTCGCCTCCCTCGCGCGGTCGGGCCCTTTGAGACTTCGACCGGCTATAAATGAGCAATTCTTTTGCCTACTCCGCATGCATGATACTCCCTCTGGTCCTTTTTACTCCCGTCAACCATTTGCAAAGTGTTTGACCAAATTTATACTTTTTTAACACCACCTTATATTAATTAACCAGCCACACCAATACACTCATTCGATACAATATTCACCACACAGTATGCACGTTATTTACAAGAATACCATCTAATCTATTGTTAAAGCTATACTTAGCGATTAAGTGTGCCACCTTATTGGCCGAACGGCTAATCTTTGACAATTGAAGATTGTTGATCAACTTCGAGATGCTCAACACTTTCATCTTCAGGTCACGCATAGCAGACCTGTCATAGTCCCCCGATACAAGATACGCTACCACAAAAGCGCAATCAGTCTCTAAAATTACAGGATTATGAAGAGAAATACCTATGTAGAGACCGACAATGCAAGCCCTAAGCTCCGCTTCCTCCACGCTTTGACAGGCATCAATGAAATCCCATGACCAAATTTATGCTAAAAATATCAATATCTACAATATTGATTATAATGAGTATAAGAACTACGTTTTATAATGAGTGTAAAAATACTGATTTGACATTGTGAATGTTGATACATTTTTGTACTCCCTCCTTTCCGGTTTATAAGGCTCAATTCAAAAATCTCACCAACCAAGGTAGATGGTGAGCGGTGGAATACTTTTTGTAGTTTGCAAAAGCACCCAATTAATGCTCTTGTTTTCCTCAAAAAAGTATGTTTACCAATGCATTAATTGCAATGCATGCATGCATAAATTACATGCATTGGTCAATTTCTCTTAATACTTGCATGCAATGATTTAACGCACCTTGGAATCTGAACATGTGATGGGAAACAACCAAATTGAGCCTTATAAAATGAAAAACTAAAATTTTGAGATAAGCCCTATAAACCGGAAAGGAGGGAGTATAAGTCCGGTGAAAGTAGAGGTACATTGACTTGGACAAAACTTAAATGCACAATGCGCACTAGTTCCTCCGTCGGTGCGTGCCATGTCCTATCTTGTCATCACAACAAGGTTAGCTATTAGAGTACCACTACCTCCCTTCTAGTTTAAAGGGCTCGATTCAAAATTTCACCTACTCTTAGCAAGATAGTAGAGGCGGTGGAATAGTTTTTGAAGTCTGCAAAGTACTCAACTAGTGCTGTCGTTCTTCACACAAAAATGTGTTTACCAATGCATGCATGAATACTAGTTACTCTAACCCCCCTCTCTTCTTTAATTCCTTGCCACATCAGCATGTTTGCTAGTATTCCCGTGTGCATGAGACCAGCTAAGATACCACCATTATGGCCAGCCTTAATCATCGCATGCAATAATTTAGTGCACCTTGAAATAGGAACATGTGTGGGGCGTGTATGTTTTTAATGACTTGAGACTATACCTAGCCCGGCATGCAAGATGACTTATTATGCACCGTTCCCCATACCTGCAGGAAGCCCGTTCGTCTCCAAATCTTTTCCTCTCCATGTGTGGAAACAATATGCCTGCTAAACTCTCCTTCTCCCTCCGGCGGTCCCACCATTCCACCCCATGTCAAAAAATCTGCATGCATGACTCTCCTCCCCCCATGCTCGTCCAATCCATTGTGACCAGCAATATTTCCACCCCTTTGCTCCCCCGTAATTTACTCCAAAAAATATGCCCACGTAGTTGTTACTTAACTGCAGGTGCATTGGGTCACTGACATATGGGCCCAACAGGTGTCCGGCCCACATGTCAGTGACACAATTGGACCTGCAGTTAAGTCAGTGCAGCTCAGTCCATATCTTACGTAGGTGTGCCATTGCTTGCTATAAATACTGCGCCTCCCACGACAACGCTATCTCCTCCCCCTCACATTCACGTTCATCGCTATCTCCTCCCCCTGCCTCTCACGTCAACCACCATGGCATCGCCCCTCCCAAGCCCTAGGAGCCCCTTGCTGCACCGCACGGACGGTCACGCGTCGCCCTTCCGTTCCTCGCCGCCACTAGTCGAGGAGGACGCGTCGGTGTTCCGCTCCTCGCCGCTACGTGACACATCGCCGTTCCGTTCCTTGCCGCCACTAGTCAAGGAGGACGCGTTGGTGTTCCGCTCCTCACCGCGACGCGACACGTCGCCATTCCGTTCCTCACCGCCACTAGTCGAGGAGGACGCGTCGGCGTTCCGCTCCTCGCCGCGACGCGTCGAGGTGGATGCGTCGGCGTTCCCAATATCGCCAAAGACGCTGCCGGAGGACGTCGGCTCCCCTCTCTGAGGAGAACGCCGTGCCGCCCGCCGAGCCCCCTGCCTTGAGGAGCTTTGGAAAGAAATGGATGTCGCCTTGTGGGAGGCTTTGCCTCCAGCAGAGCGCGCCAAAATAGAGGCGGAGAAGAAGGCCGAGGAAGAGAAGTGCACCACGGAACAAGCTGCCTGGGAGGCCTATGTCGCGTCCGAGAGAGTCAGGCAATTGGCTCTTTGGCAGAAGGCTCGTGCGAGGGCCGTGAGGGTGGCGGAGGACGCCCGTGCCGACGCCCTGAGTGCAGTCGGGCCCAAGAGCTTCATCTACGCTTGGCGGTACATGGACCGGGTGCATGCTTCCAGCGAGGCGGAGTACCTGTTGGCGCCGGATCACCACACCGGTGAGATCGCGCTCGCCCGCCGGCAAGCCGCCAATCAGCACCCCACGAGTTGCGAGGCTGAGGAAGAGGCGTTGTGTCGGCGCGCAGGGAAACGGTAGCGCAATAGGGCACTCGTGGCGCGCCGCAACCGCTCCTGCGAGCGCCGTGGCTTTTAGGAGGAGTATAATTTTTGTTTCGTATGGCGATCTCATTAGTCTTGGGACGCAAATGATAAATCCCGAACGTTCAGGAATTTTTAGCGTCCTTAATTAAGTATGTAAAAGGGAAAGTTAGGAAACCTTGTGTATTCGTACGCATTTTGCAAGTACGTGCATATAGCACAAACTTTACTATATACTATCGCACTACACGTCTCTCGATATATGCTAGCAGATCAGTGCTACTCCCTCCGTCCAGGTCAATAAGTCATCTTTGGTTGTGCACCGTGACCAAGGAGGGAAGACTTGTACACCTAGACGGAGGGAGTACTACTATTACTTATGTACGTGCAAATGCACGTTTTAACATTACGATGCGGTTTTGTAAAAGTAGAAAAACACCACTAGTCAAGCTTGTGAAACGATTCAATGCAAAACAAATGCAAAAATGCTCGTTTGATTGTTCACTTTTAGCTTCCTTCTCTATTGTTATTTCTCTGTCGTACTTTGTACGGAGTATCTCACTGGTTGGAAAGGCATGCAAATTCCCAAACCGCTTCCTACACCCTCAGACGATTTTTTTGCCTAACAAGTTGTGTCGTGCAATTGGAATTCCAACTTGAGTACTACTACTAGTAGGAGTACCAGGGACCAATTCTTTTAGGCTTCTAGATTAGTAATCCCATAACTACTACCTCCGTCCTGGTTTATTGGTCCCCATTGTAATCTGTGTCAAATTTTGATCATAAATTTAACTAATGAAATGTTAGTGCATATCACATGCACTACTCCATCCGTCTAGGTGAGTAAGTCATCTTAGGCTGTGCACCGTGACCAAGGAGGAGGAGAAAACGAGAAACGTTAATGTTTATTTGCTAATTAATAGTATTGCATGCAATGAACTAACCAACGCATGTCGTGTTTGATATCTCAAGTCATTAAAAGCATGCACACTCTTTATCTCTTATTGGTTGATATGTCAAGAAACAAGAAATGAGGTAGAAGTTAATGCACCGCGCCTAAGTGTTTTGGGATTATTTGGTTTTCGTAAGATGACTTACACACCTAAACAGAGGGAGTAACATTTTATCAGTTAAATCTTTGGTCAAAATTTAGCACAAATTACAATGGTGAGGAATAAACCAGGACGGAGTAGTAGTTTAGAAGCCCAAATAAATGAGTGAGGCGCCTTATTGTTACTCTCCATTGTGACTAGTCTTGTGGGAAAAGCTGGGGAAGCCACCAAAAGAACTGGCCCTAGGAGTAGTAGCTAGGGATCGAGTGTGCGAGATGAACCGGAGAAAGTAAATGCAGAGATATGAAATGCAAAAAAGATGGAGGGATGTGATGGTTGCTTGTTCGTTTGTTTTACCAGGCCACTTATTACTGGGAGTGGTTGGTTTTGTGATATGATGGCTTCACTGCCGCGCCACGAGCAGGGTGAGAGGCGAGACTCCCGTGCAGCACCGCCCTCTACACTTGTACTACATCGGTCGTGGTTTATTAGTCCCCCATTGAATTTGACTGAAGATTTAACTGACAAAATGTTAGTGCATGTCAACAAAAATTATATCGTTGGATTCGTATTTGAACATAGTTTTGAATGATATAATTTTAGGTGACATGCATCAGTATTTATCGTACTATATAATGTTAGTTCAATTTTTGGTCGTACTAATCTATAGTAGTAAGGTGCCCGCGCGTTGCACCGAAGAGTGAAATGCATTGATCGGGGAGTTGTTTATTTTAACAAAGGATGTGGGGGTCATCTCATGTGTAATGGGTATCGATAGGTTTCTTCGGATATTATCTCATCTCTAGAGCTCACAAACATCCGGGTGAAATAGATAAAAAGGTATCTTTTGCAAACAAAAGCGTTCAATTGCTCAACCTGCATCCAAAACTTGTGAAGAAATAACACTTATTGTGCTTTGCAAGAAATGATCTTTAAGAATTAGTTTTTGAGTATCGATTGTTATACATGGTGGCTACAGATGACATGGCACTTTCTTATAGTCGACAGTTGGCTATACTATTAAGTAATATTAACCATGCCCTTATACACCTAGGCAGGGATTAAATCAGATGACTTGCAAGGGGCGGAGGAGATGTAAGAAATGGTTCATCGTAAGTCTTTCACCAAGATTATAGTAAAAATTCATACATGGAAGATTCTAGACTAAACCATAAATGGATACACTTTTATTCATGCGCGATACTCCAATAGAGCAAGATCCTGCATGGAAGTCTCCACATGCTTAGACAGCGGATCGCATTGAGCGAAGACTAATGATCAACATTTAACTTGATAATGTGTAATTTTTTTCTAGAAGAATAGGGAGGCTCCTCCCCGGTTCCATTATCAAATGAAACCCAAAGTGTCTTACATAACCTCACTGAGAGGAGCAGTTCAAAGGAAGGACTACGGCGAAAGCCACTCAAGTTTAACGACAAGCTTACAGAATCAAAAGCGGCAAAGACACGGGCCATAAGCGCCCACACACACACTACATGTTTTCTAAGTGCACTTGATAATACTTATGTCCAGGTGAACCTCCTTGGAGTCCCCGTGCACCGCGTCGGCGGGTAAAGGATGGAACGGATGCCAGGGGTTTTCCAAGTCCACATTGGCGGGATAGTCCCAGCTCCCCAGAGTCCAAGTCTGTCCGATGAGGCCGGTGTCGCCGCCCACGCGACCCGGAGGGGTAGTAACGATGACCACGCACCGTACATCTGCCTCGTGTCGATTAAACAAGTCGTGGCGTCGCCCCTGACGCACATTACAGAGACGGGGCGGCGGCCTGCGCGGGCCTCGCCGGTGCCCATGATCAAGAGGAAGACGCTGCCGTCCTCCTCCGAGACTAGCAGGCGGCGGTGATCCTCCAGCGACTCCGGCATGGTGAACCGTATGCACGTGTCGTGCTTGATGTTCTCCGCCAAGGGCGAAGTGACCGCTGCACGCATTCGTGAGGTGATGCACCATGTCCGGGCGAGCCACAAAACGGCATCGGGCACTCATAGCGTGGACGAAGGGCTCCTTGGAGGCATCGACCAGGCCGTCCATGAAACGGGAGTGGCTGTAGTGGACGTTGCGCCAGTTGAATATATGAGCAAGTTACTACGAGATTTAATCCAAATAAGCACAAAATAAATCATGACGGCTATAACAGAGATGAAACTAATCATGTGGACTAGCATAGTAGTAGGATACAGAGTAGAAACATGAATTCTACCACGATTTCAAACAAGAAGGACAAAAACACATACGATGCAACGGGAGTAGCACCGCTGCCGTTGAGGTTGCCGCCCATGTTGTTGAGGAAGAGGTTGCCGAGGTCGGGTAAGAAGTCATCGTCGGTGAAGTCGTGGCTGCCGGTGATCGCGAGTGCGCTCCCAGATTTCAACAAATACCACGAATGGAGCGCATGAGGGTGGTCATGGGGATGTTGCGGCCGCCCGAATGGAGCGCATGAGTAGCACACAAGCGATAGATGGTGTCCTTACTAGTACTCCCTAGTCTCTATCTATCTATATCTATATATATATATATCTACTCTTATAGAAAACCGAGTTGGTGATGATGGTATGCCTGCCATCTTGTAATATAGACCGTCCGATCTATATCGGTGGATAGAATGCCAACTATGACAATTTTACAAAAGATACCCGCACCTCTCTCCACATTTACAGATAAGGCCATGCCCTGCTCATCCTTATCTCCCACAACCTCGTGCTCCTCCCTATGTCTCTATCTCTACTACTCTTCTTTGTTTTTATAACAAATCAAATAGTGCTTCGCCGTCCATTGCACGCCCGGTGAACACGCCTCCTCGCCTCCATCATCACCAACCGAGTCTTTTATAGGAGTTGGAGTAGAGAAAAACCAAGTTGGTGATGATGGTGTGTCGTGCAATGCACGGGCATCTTGCTATTTTTTTGCATATAAGTCCAAACACCACGTGAGACACGATCTTTGATCACGGTTCGTAGTCGTTCCACGCTCGGGCATTGAAGTTTCTAACTATTTTAGATTAGAATATACTACTCCTCCAGTGCTAGTTGTAGAGAAGTCCTACTCTACTACTCTACTCTAGCAAGCTAGGGCATAGTACTGTAGTAGTTACCATAGGGAGTACCAGTACTGTGATCACTCAAGCAAGTTGTCTAGCATCAATATGACCCTACGCTGCTGGTATGTGTCTCGTAAGTCAAGCGGCGTGCTGTAGTCATCATCACCTGTCCACTTTCCGCAGCACATATTCGCTTCTCCATCTTTGTCCGCACATAATCTCGTCCAAGCTTCCATCCCCGCTAAGGCGCCTCCCCCCCTCGTCCGAAAGCCAAGCACTAACAATGGCAGAACCGAGCAGCGTCCGCCGAAAGAGTGGCTGGAATTCACTTCCCATAGAGGTAATCAAGCTCATTGTTTCGCGTGTGGACAATCTCAGTACCATGCCGATCGCCGCGTGCTCGTCGGGGCTGTACCGTTTACTCAAAGCCCTCAGGCCGGAGCTTTTTAAGCCAGCTCCTTGCTTGCTGATGACGCCTGATCTTCAGAAACGGCATGTCACGCAGCATAACGATCGTAGGGTGGCGAGCATCAACCCCCTTCACTGCGATTCGATCCCCGTCAGCTCAGCTACATTAACAGTATGTACTGGGTCGGCATGAACACGTCTTGGATGGTGCTCGTCGACAGTTGCGGTAGCTGGATGCTCGTGGAGGTCTACACCCGACGATTGATCCCCCTTCCTTCGATTAACACTGCACTGCTTTGGCACATGACGGCGTAATACTCGGAATCTTACAGTAGCCAACATGATACCAAGTTTGATTTGCTCAAGGTTGTAATCTGCCAAGTGCCCACAAGATCTGCGAATTATAAAGACTTCAGGCTAATTGCGTTCTTCAACCGCGGTCTCGCCTATCTGATAGGTCACTGCGGTAAGTGGATAAATCTGCACGTCCATCGCAGGATCATACATCCTCCATGGTTCTTTGATGCCATTGAACACAAGGGCTTCATTTACGCTGTCGACTCCTTCTATGGCTGGACATATTGCTGGCCTATTCCAGTCATCACTACAAACGGCTGTTACAGCAGTATGTTACTTTCCTATGATATCATGATGGCTTGCTTATATTACTATCAACATTTACTGAAAAAATATTCATGCTCATAACATGTTGTTCTTAAGATTGACTAAATCAAGAGCCCTTTTTTATTTGAATCCAACTTGATATGATGTTGTAGGCCGCCTGGTGTCCCTACACTTCCTAATCCCAGAACCTTTCAAAGAAAAGCGGCATGGCAGTTGCAGGTGGTTCCTGGCTCGATCATACGATGGCGAAAGATTGATGATCTTTCGCACATACCGGACGTGTTGTTTCACGGAATACAATCACAGTCACTACAAGGTCTTTGAGCAGGATCCCAGCTTCTCTGGGCCTTCAGGAATTTTTGACTAGACGCTGGTAAGTAGCCTTGGTGCACGCTCTCTGTTTGTCGGACTGAATTATCTGATTAACCAGGAGATAACCGACGGCAAGGATCATGATGGCAGCGCGGTTTCGTTCATCAGGCAAAACTGTGTGTACACAGCGTACCATGCGTCTCTGCATGCACCATACCCTGATATGTGCCGCCACGCTCTCAGAGCCCAAAGTAGGAGAGAGGGTCGCAAGTATCGGGACTTCGACCTACCGGTGGAGTTTCCGTCAGCACCCATCTGGTTCAAGACGTCGCCCAATCTCCACAATTTTAATAAATAGTAACGTCTAACCGAGCCGATTAGTTAGATGCGTACACTTGGTGTAGTAGGATCTTTATTTAGTTTGATGCATACACTTGTTCTTTTTGTTAGCCCTTTTGTAATGATGGCTGATGTTTGGTTTGGAAGAGAGTGGCGTCTTCACTCTTCTCGCACCTTCTTTATACATTGCACCCCCATCCCTGGTTGCTTTTGCTGTTGTTTTCAATGTACAATCAGTAGTATATTTCATCTGTTGGTTGAATAAATGTGTTGTTAGAACGACAAACACAATGTTTGGAAGTCGTTGCACGGTTCGATCCTTTAGTGCAACGTACCGTACGTAGCTCATACTATTTTTAAATGCAGACACATTTTCCACTTGTTGATAAGATGCAGCCCACTGATGAAGGCCCAATAGAGAAGCCCATAATTAACTGGAAGGGAGGCTCTCACATGAATCCGCCCCAGGTACATGCTCATGGTCCCCTAAATATAAATAAGTAAATAAATAAATAAAGCTAAATGCTCATGCATCAGTTCTTTGGGAAAATAGGTAGCCCAGTATTTCTTTTTGAAGAATACCCAAGCTAGGCCTATTTGTTTTCTCCAGTCTTGGGCTGCAAATCTTTCAAGATGAGGAGGGATGCATTCCGTCCGGCCAAAGAGTATGGTCAATATCTCATTAAAAGTAATATCAAAAGGGGTTGAAAATTCCAAAAAATTATAGCAAATGGGATATTAGTTTTTTGTTTTTGTTCTTCACCGATATCTTATATGTATTTCATTGGATTTAACATGGCATAGTACTAATTTATTTTTAAATTATGGCTATTAATTTTTGGATTAAGAATATTTTGTTCCCCAAGAAAAATTTGTGAATTTTCAAAATTTCCCACATATTTAGTTAATTTTTGACCACAATGCTGACGAGGAAAATGGCCAGCAATTCTAAAAATGGAAAATGGGCTGCAATAAATTCCATATGAATTAGAAAATGAGTAAAAATTATAAAAATAATAGCAAATGGATGACTTGTTTACGCAAGGCTTTGTCAGTGAACACACGATTCTAGCAGCAGTGACTGTTGGATGTCCATCCAACGGCCGACATGCTTCTTCAATCTCTGATCTTCCTGCTCCAGCCACCTAAACTAGCGCCGTCGGGACTGCCTGCTCCCTCCTCTTGTGGCCCGCTGTGATGCCGCGCAGGCTTCCCATGCCCACCCTACTCCCCCCTGGCCTGGCCACACGCAATCAACTGCCTCCTTATTACGCAAAAAAAAATGATTCCTCCCACTGACATCTGGGGCGCACCAGTTGGGAGGCTGACACCAGGCCTACTACGTTGGCCAGCGTACGCATGGCTTGTCAACTTAGCCAACAAGCGATTCTAGCAGCAAGAATCGTTGGATTTGAATCGAGCAGTCCTGCCGCTTCTTCAATCGCTGCTCTTCTTGCACCAGCCGCCCAAACCGGTGCAGGAGACCGCCTTTGCTCCTGCCTCCGGTGGTCGGTTTGTCTTTGCCGTTGAGGCCTCATCGCCCTACTACTCCCACCGCTAGCCAGGCCCTGCGGCGGAAGCCTCACACCATGGTGAACGGTGAACCCTCGTACTCCTCTCCGTGTGGGCATCCACTGCCGCGTCTTCCCCGGCTCCGCGTCGTCCCCTTCCTAGGCCTCACTGTCGTCCACCGCCTTGGTGCTCTCGGCGCGGCGTGGTCAATGTGGTCAACGACATTCCATCGGAAGAGTAATGTACGTGGAGAGGCTGACAGCTGGGTCCACGGCCACAACCCATTTTTTTGTGATTTGCGAAGTAAGTCGCTTTGCCAGGCCTGTTGGGATGCAAATCTTTCAAGACGAGGAGAGATTTCATTCGGCTGGCCGAGAAAATGGCCCATCAGTAATGAGAAATGGGCTGTACATTTTTAAAACACATCAAACCGGCAATTAGTTTCAAATATCTTTTTTTCATTTCGAGATTTTAAATTACATTAATTTTTATGCGTGGAGAATTTGTTGGATTTTATATTGATATACATTTATATTTAAAATCAGTTTGAATGTGAGTCGAAATTTCGGGATTAAAAACAGTTCAGACCGCATGAAATATGCAAAATTTCGTATAATTTTTTAACCGTGGCCACAATATGGGCTGTAATGCTAACAAAAAGAATATGGGCTCTAAAAAAACCTTAAGAATTAGCAAATGGGCTGTAAATTATTAGAAATAATGGCTGATGGGTTGTATGCTGTTTTCCACAGATTTGAGGCTTTCCTAAAAAAAAGGTTGAGGCACAACCAGTGGCTGTTGGATGGCCATCCAACGGCCGTCGTGCTTCTTCAATCTCTGCTCTTCCTGCTCCAGCCGCTCAATCAAGCGCCAGTGGGACTGCCTACTCCCTCCTCATGTCGGGCTATGTTGCCACAAGAGCCTCACCGCCCCACCGTACTCCCATCGCTGGCCTAGCCATCCCTCTACTCACCCACACCTGCTGTTATTCTCCGTGACGGTAGGCGAACCAAGTAAACCCTCGTCAGATCGTACTCCCCTCCGTGTGGGAAACAATCGCCGAAGTCTTCCACGCCTCCGTGTCGTCCCTTCCCAGGCCTCGCCGTCGTCCACCGCCGTGGTGCTCTCGGTATGGCGTGGTCAATGTGGTCAACGACCGACTTCCATCGGAAGAGTAATCTTGTCGTGGAGACAACGACAATTTGGGTCCACGACCGCAGCAAGGAAGTGCCTCCTTATTACGCGCAAAATAATTATTCCTCCACCTGACAGCAGGGACCCACCGGACGGGCCACCGTATTTCGCGAAAAAAATGTTTCCCCCCTGACTGCTGGGACCCACCAGCTACACCTTCGCACGCAAGGAAGTGCGTCCGGGCAAAAAAAACAAAACGATTCGCCCCCCTGACTGCTGGGACCCACCAGCTACATCTTCGCACGCAAGGAAGTGCGTCCGGGCAAAAAAAACGATTCGCCCCCAGACTGCTGGGACCCACCAGCTACATCTTCGCACGCAAGGAAGTGCACGGCGGTCGGGACCCACCTAGTCGGCGTGCGTGGCGTTGTCATTCTGGTCGCGAACGTGTACGTACATACTGGTCGTTGTAGAGGCGCGCACGTGTCGTAGTAGAGGCACGCACGTAGCATGTACACGTACGTACAACAACCAGGGTGCAAGAAAGAAAATACGGGCACGTATGTGTACATACGGGCGGGGTCTCGAACGCCTACTCGCGCATACGTACGGCCAGGGCTCGTGTACATGGATGGGTCGGAACGGAGAAACAGCGTCGTCGTCGTGTTCATGGGGAGGCAACGGAGTGCGTCGTATTCATGGGGAGGCAACGAAACGCGTCGTGTTCATCGGGAGGCAACGGAACGCGTGGGAGCCAACCGGCTGGGTCGGAACGGAATGCCTGGTCGTGTTCATCGGGAGGGCTTGGATGGAATAGGCGATGGAAATGAGGCCTGGCGTACCACACAACGGAGGAAACAGACCTCCTATGCTCGGAACAGGGTCCTGTTGATCGGGAGGGCTGTGGCGTACCACAAAACGGAGGAAACGGACCTCCTACGGTCGAAACGGGGGGTCCTGTTGATCGGGAGGGGTGTGGCGTACCAAAAAACAGAGGAAACGGACCTCCTACGGTTGAAACGGGGGTGGACGGGTGTGGCGTACCGCAAAACGGACGAAACGGACCTCCTACGGTCGAACCGGGGGTCCTGTTCATCGGGAGGGGTGTGGCGTACCGCAAAACGGGACTCCACGGGATACTGTTCATCTCCACCGTCGACCTCCTCTAGCCTCCACGGGCTACCGTCGACCTCCTCCAGCCTCCACGGGCTCCTGTTCATCTAACCTCCACTGCGCGCTACTCCATCGACTATTGTTCAACCACCCCTCCACCGTCTACTGTTCATCCATCCCTCCACACCACGGGGTCCTGTTCAACCACCCCTCCACGGGCACCCCTCCACCTTCTACTGTTCATCCAGCCCTCCACCACACCACGGGGTCCTGTTCATCCAGAGGCAACGCCACCGCCACCGCTCATCCAACCCCCCCCATAGCGCTCCTTTGTTCATCCCAGGCAGCATCGACCGACTTCGATTAGCGGCGATGGCGAAGAATCGCTTCGATCGGGTTCGATTAACAGCCATCGATCAATCGCCGGGTTCGATGAACGCGTAGCCTGCAGTGGAATCGCTCGGGTTCGATTAGAGCCCAACGCCTCGCCGGATTTAGTTAGAGCTAACGCCCGCACACTGCAGCGCGTACGTGTATGAGAAAGCAGCGCATCGCCGCCCCGACCTCCCACCGTAATCGGAACTCCCGAAATTTTCCTCCCCTTGCTTCTACCACGGTTTTTCCGTCATGGACGGCCCAAAGAATGTCATGCAGCTGCGTCTCCGGCCCCGCCGGGACGAAAAGCCCATTTTCATCATGATTTTTGTCATAGAATTAGGAGCCCACCACATCTATGATGATACCGGGTTTTGTCACAATTATCGTCATAGAAGTATCATATGTATGACAGAAAAAAATTTCATTCGGCCCAAAATGTCACGGATGTGTCTTTTTTTGCAGTGCATGAAAAAAGGTGTGTATCCGGTAGTACGGTTGGGCGTGGTCCGCAGCCCCCAGAGTACGGATTCGAGCTCCTCAACCCAGTGCTTGTCTGATTCTTTCGAAGACCGCACTAGCCTGGGTTTGATGCTGCTCATAATAAGACCATTAGCCCGTTCTACTTGACCGTTTGTTTGTGGGTGATAGACAGAGGCGTAATCGAGCTTGATGCCCAGATTGGCGCACCAATTTTTCACCTCATCAGCTATCGGTGATGATGCTATGTGGAACACCATAACGGTGTACGACGCCGGATATAAAGTCTATCACTGGTCCGGCTTCGGCCGTTTTAACTGGTTGGCCTCTATCCATTTGGTGAATTTGTCCACCATGACCAGCAGATATTTTTACTTATGCCTTCCCCCTTTAAGGGGTCCAACCATGTCCAAGCCCCAGACCGCAAAGGGCCATGTAATGGGCATTGTTTGTAGGGCGGTTGGGTGCATATGGCTTTGGTTGGTGAAGAGTTGGCATCCAACGCAATGCTGGACGAGGTCCTGTGCGTCTGCTCGGGCCGTAGGCCAATAAAATCCTGTACGGAAGGCCTTGATGACAAGTGCCCGGGCTGCGGCATGGTGCCCACCGATACCGGCGTGAATTTCTGCCAAAAGTTGCCGCCCCTCCTCCTCGGAGATACACCTTTGAAGGACTTCGGTAGTACTTTTTTTGTAGAGCTCTCCGTCGTGAACTTTATAGGCCTTCGAACGCCGGAAAATGCGGCGAGCCTCGTTCTGATCCTCTGGGAGCTCCTTCCTATTGAGGTAGGCCAAGAATGGTTCGGTCCACGGGGCGATGACTGCCATGATGAGCTGGGCCAATGGTGTTATTTCGGCGGCTGAGCCTCCGATGATATCAGTGTGTTCGCCATCTATGTTTGTGTTCGGAGCGGGACTGTCGTTGCTGTCTCCCCCTTGCCACACCACGGATGGCTTAAAGAGCCTTTCCAGGAAGATGTTAGGTGGGACAGGGTCGCGCTTAGCGCCGATGCGAGCAAGGACGTCTGCCGCCTAATTACTTTCGCGGGCGACGTGATGAAATTCGAGCCCCTCGAACCGAGCCGACATCTTTAAGACAGCATTGCGATAAGCTGCCATCTTTGGATCTTTGGCATCAAAGTCTCCATTAATTTGGGATATTGCAAGGTTTGAGTCCCCGTGCACCTCCAGGCGTTGTATGCCCATTGATACGGCCATCAGAAGGCCATGCAACAGGGCCTCGTATTCGGCTGCGTTGTTGGAGTCTGTGTATAATATTTGGAGTACGTACTGGACGATATCTCCCATGGGGGATGTTAATACGACGCCCGCTCCTATCCCCGCCAACATTTTGGAGCCATCAAAATGCATAACCCAGTTGGAATATGCACCGTACTCTTTAGGGAGTTCGGCCTCTGTCCATTCGGCGTGAAGTCAACCAAGATGCCAGGATTTAATAGCTCGACGTGGTTTGTACGTGATGTCGAATGGAAGGAGCTCAATGGCCCATTTGGCAATCCGACCCGTGGCGTCTCGGTTGTTTATTATATCATTGAGGGGGACTTCAGAAGCCACCGTGATCGAACACTCCTGAAAGTAGTATCGTAACTTTCGAGATGCCATGAAGACTGCATATGCTATCTTTTGATAGTGAGAATACCAGGATTCGCATGGTGTGAGGACGGTGGATACGTAGTATATCGGCTTCTGGAGCGGGAATTTGTGTCTGTCCTGCTCTCGCTCGACGACGAGTACGGCGCTCACCACCTGGTGTGTTGTCGATATATATAGGAGCATTGGTTCGCCGATGTTTGGCGCGGCTAGGATTGGGTTGCTTGCCAGAAGGGCTTTGATTTCTTCCAGTCCGACCGTCGTCGCGTCTGTCCATTCGACGTTATCGGTGCGCCGTAGAAGGCGATAAAGTGGCAGCGCCTTTTCCCCCAACTTGGAGATAAAACGGCTTAAAGCTGCCATGCACCCAGCGAGTTTTTGGACCTGTTTAAGTTCGGTTGGCGTAGCCAATTGTGACAGAGCTCGGATTTCGGCTGGATTTGCTTCAATTCCTCTGTTGGAAATGATGAAGCCCAGCAGTTTTCTGGCAGGGACGCCGAACACGCACTTTTCCGGATTGAGCTTAATATCATACGCGCGGAGGTTGTCGAATGTGAGACGTAAATTGTTTATTAGGGTTTTGACGTGTCTAGTTTTGATGACAACGTCATCCACGTAAGCTTCAACTGTCTTGCCGATTTGCTTCTTGAGGCATGTTTGAATCATGCGTTGGTACGTGGCGCAGACGTTCTTGAGCCCGAAGGGCATGGTGTTGAAGCAGAATGGCTCGTATGGGGTAATAAATGTTGTTGCAGCTTGATCGGATTCCTTCATTTTGATTTGATGGTATCCGGATCATGCATTGAGGAAACATAGTGAATCGTGTCCTGCGGTGGTGTCAATGGTTTGATCGATGCGGGGGAGAGGGAAAGGATCCTTAGGGCAAGCCTTGTCGAGGTCTTTAAAATCGACGTACAGGCGCCAAGATGTATCCTTCTTTGGCACCATCACCAGGTTTGCTAGCCAGTCCGGGTGTTTTATTTCTCTGATGAATCCGGCTTCAAATAGCTTGGCTTGCTCCTCCCCCATAGTTTGGTGTTTAGGTTCAGAAAAACGCCGCAGTGTTTGCTTGACCAGTTTATATCCCTTCAATATACTGAGGCTGTGTTCCGCCAATTCGCGTGGGATTCCTGGCATATCAGAAGGGTGCCAGGCAAATATATCCCAGTTCTCGCGCAGGAACTCTCGTAGCGCGGCGTCGACCGTTGTGTCTAGTTGTGCTCCAATGGATGTTGTCTTCTTAGGGTCCGTTGGGTGGACTTGGAATATGATTATTTCTTTTGCCGGTTTGAAGGAGGTGGATTTGGGTCGTTTGTCTAGGATCACGTCGCCCTGCTACCTCTTGAGCACTGCATTGGTTTTCCCTTGAAGAGGAAAGGGTGATGCAGTAAAGCAGCGTAAGTATTTCCCTCAGTTTTTGAGAACCAAGGTATCAATCCAGTAGGAGGCCACGCACGAGTCCCTCACACCTACACAAACAAATAAAATCCTTGCAACCAACGCAATAAAGGGGTTGTCAATCCCTTCACGGACACTTACGAAAGTGAGATCTGATAGATATGATAAGATAATATTTTTGGTATTTTTATGATAAAGATGCAAAGTAAAGAAAGCAAAATAAAAACGGTGCCAGAAATAGCTTGTTGTCGGGAGATTAAATATGATGAAAATAGACCCGGGGGCCATAGGTTTCACTAGTGGCTTCTCTCGAGAGCATAAGTATTACGGTGGGTAAACAAATTACTGTTGAGCAATTGACAGAATTGAGCATAGTTATGAGAATATCTAGGTATGATCACGTATACAGGCATCACGTCCGCGTCAAGTAGACCGACTCCTCCCTGCATCTACTACTATTACTCCACACATCGACCGCTATCCAGCATGCATCTAGAGTATTAAGTTCAAAAGAACAGAGTAACGCTTTAACTAAGATGACATGATGTAGAGCGATAAACTCATGCAATATGATATAAACCCCATCTTGTTATCCTCGATGGCAACAATACAATATGTGCCTTGCTGCCCCAAGCATCCTTTGGGAAAGGACACCGCAAGATTGAACCCAAAGCTAAGCACTTCTCCAATTGCAAGAAAGATCAATCTAGTAGGCCAAACCAAACTGATAATTCAAAGAGACTTGCAAAGATAACCAATCATACATAAAAGAATCCAGAGAAGATTCAAATACTGTTCATAGATAATCTTGATCATAAACCCACAATTCATCGGTCTCAACAAACACACCGCATAAGAAGATTACATCAAATAGATCTCCACGAGAATCGTGGGGAACTTTGTATTGAGATCCAAAGAGAGGGAAGAAGCCATCTAGCTAATAACTATGGACCCGAAGGTCTGAGGTAAACTACTCACACATCATTGGAGAGGCTATGGTGTTGATGTAGAAGCCCTCCGTGACCGATACCCCTCCGACGGAGCGCCGGAAATGGCCCCAAGATGGGATCTCACGGGTACAGAAGGTTGTGGCGGTGGAATTAGCTTTTTGGCTCCGTATCTGGTAGTTTGGGGGTACGTAGGTATATATAGGAGGAAGAAGTACGTCGGTGGAGCAACATGGGCCCCATGAGGGTGGAGGGCGCGCCCAAGGGGGGTAGGCGCGCCCCCTACCTAGTGCCCTCCTGGTTGCTTTCTTGACGTAGGGTCCAAGTCCTGTGGATCACATTCGTTCCAAAAATCACGTCCCCGAAGGTTTCATTCCGTTTGGACTCTGTTTGATATTCTTTTTCTGTGAAACTCTGAAATAGGCAAAAAACCAGCAATTCTGGGCCGGGCCTCCGGTTAATAGGTTAGTCCCAAAAATAATATAAAAGTGTATAATAAAGTCCATTAATGTCCAAAACAGAATATAATATAGCATGGAACAATAAAAAATTATAGATACGTTGGAGACGTATCACGTCCCTGTTCATCGTGGAGCGCAGTGCAGTTAATTCTTCGGCCGCGAGGGCCTCAGATAATGCCTCGAGGGCTAGGGATGCGGTTTTATTTTCGGTACGGAGTGCTACGTCTGGGTCACTTGCGAGAGTGATTATGCCATTGGGCCCGGGCATCTTGAGTTTCATGTACCCGTAATGAGGTATAGCTTGGAAGCGTGTAAATGCATCTCGCCCTAACAGGGTGTGATATCCGCTGTTGAAAGGGGCCACTTGGATGGTTATCTCTTCGGACCGATAATTCTCCGGCGTGCCGAATACTACGTCAAGTGTGATTTTGCCCGCACACCGCGCCTCCCGACTGGGAATGATTCCTCGGAAGGTCGTACTGCTTTTCTCGATGCGGCTCCTGTATATTTCCTTTTTGTGGAGAGTATCTTCATAGATGAGGTTTAGTCCGCTGCCGCCGTCCATGAGGACCTTGGTGAGCCGAAAGCCGTCCACGATTGGGTTGAGGACCAAGGCGGCTAGTGCTCGGACTGTCCTGTATTTTGGTTCGTCCGGCGTTGAAAGTTATAGCCGTGTCATTCCAAGGGTTTATTGCTGCGATTTGGCAAACTTCGGTGAGCTCACGGAGTGGCCTTTTGCGCCTATTGTTTGAGGCGAATGTCTCAAAGACCGTCAGTACTTCGGGGTTGTCGTTTTCTAGGGGGTGTTGTTCTGGTGTATTCTTGGTGAGGATATCCTCGCCGCTTTTGGCCACTTGCCGGAGTATCCAACATGCTCTAAGGCTGTGGGTTGGAGAATTATCCGGTGTTGTGTGTATTTTGCATGGCCCATCGAGCCATCCCTCCAGAACGGTTCCGCGCCCAATAATGGGTTTTGATTTCTTTGTTGTTGGGTCAGACGTCC
Source organism: Aegilops bicornis (assembly GCA_021605145.1). Classification (NCBI taxonomy): domain Eukaryota; kingdom Viridiplantae; phylum Streptophyta; class Magnoliopsida; order Poales; family Poaceae; genus Aegilops; species Aegilops bicornis. Next base: position 342,168,292 of record CM038669.1, read on the forward strand.
CGAGAGGGTGCGTCCTTTTTGTTCGGACGAGGGGTCGGGTGGCGGCCGGTGGTCCCAATGAGCTGCCTGAGTTTTCCAGGCGCTTTCCATTGCACAGTACATTTGTACGATTGTAGCTAAGCCAACAAATTTCAGTATGCGGCGGCGATTGATGGCGTTAAGGATTCCTTCGTCCGCGCAATTTGTGCAGAACGCTGATATTGCGTCCTCGTCACGGCAATATTTTACCTTGTCCTTGACAAGGAGGAATCTGGCCCAGAAGTGGTGGATCGCTTCCTGAGACTACTGTTTTATGCTCATGAGAGCGTCTATTTCCGGGTGGGTGGGTGGAATTAAATCCGAACCCTGACCTGACTGATTATCCGGAGTCTGGAGAGCCTCCAGACTCGACAGTTCGGGCCCCGGAGTATCTTCTGATTGTTTAGGACTGTTGTCCGATTCTATGTTCGGAAGGCTGGCCGCATCCTTTCGCTGGTGGGTATCCGGTTCTTCCTGATCGGCGGTCCGGATATAGTCTATCTTCGACATAGAAGAAGACTCGCCGTCCTGCTCCTCGACTACCGCTATCTGATGGGTGACCGGTGGAGTTTTGATTTCTCCTTGATCGGTTTTAGGCCCGATCCGATCGTAATCTGTGGCAATTCCCAAAGCGGCGATGCGATCCAGGAGCTCGTTTAAGGACGAAAACTCTGCCGGATCCATCTTCTTGGAGTGTTCGGGGTTGATGCGAAGGGGGTTTTCGATGGCCTGAGAGGTCATCGTCGGCTCGATGGCCGAACGGGCGATCATGGTGAAGCCGCCCAGCTGGAGGATCTGGCCCGAGGCCAGGACTCCCCGAGAGGTGATGTCGTCTTTAAGGACAAGGCGAGCCATCGAACCTTTCGTCGACGGCACAGTGGAACTCTCAATGAAAGCACCAATGTCGGTGTCAAAACCGGCGGATCTCGGGTAGGGGGTCCCGAACTGTGCGTCTAGGATCGATGGTAACAGGAGACGGGGGACACGATGTTTACCCAGGTTCAGGCCCTCTCTATGGAGGTAATACCCTACTTCCTGTTGATTGATCTTGATGAATATGAGTATTACAAGAGTTGATCAACCACGAGATCGTAATGGCTAAACCCTAGAAGTCTAGCCTGTATGACTATGGTAATGTGTATCCGCCTATCCGGACTATGCACTCCAGTTTATATAGACACCGGAGAGATCTAGGGTTACAAGGAGTCGGTTACATAAAAGGAATCTTTATAATTGGTCGCCAAGCTTGCCTTCCACGCCAAGGAGAGTCCAATCCGGACACGGGTATGGTCTTTGGCCTTCATGTCTTCACAGTCCATCAGTCCGGCCCGCTGATAATAGGCCGGATGCCCGAGGACCCCTTAGTCCAGGACTCCCTCACCAACTGTCACCCTCTCCACGTACAGTCCTCTTCCGATGGAAGTCGTTCCTTGACCATTTTGACCACGCCACGCCGAGAGAAACAAGGTGGTGGACGACGGCGAGACCTAGGAAGGGAATGACCCGGAGCCGGGGAAGACTCGACAGTTGATTCCCACGCGGAGGGGAGTATGAGGGTTTACTGGTTCAGATGTAGTGTGAGGCTGCCGTCGCCGGAGAATAACAGGAGGTCTGGGTGAGTACAGGGATGGCCAGACCAGTGATGGGAGTAGGGTGGGGCGGTGAGGCCTATGCGGCAGCACAGCCGGCCACGAGAGGCAGGAGCGGGCGGCAAGGCCGGCGCTGGTTTGGGCGGGTGGAGCAAGAAGACCAGAGGTTGAAGAAGCACGACGGCTGTTGTATGGACACCGTATGGTCACCGCAACTAGAATCGTTTATATTGACTAAGTTGACAAAGCCCTGCGTCCGCGTCAACTTAGTAGGCCCACAAGTCAGCCTCCAAATATGGTGGGTCCCACCTAGCAGCAGGGGTATTCATTTTTTTGTGCATAATAAGGAGGCACTTCCTTGCGTGCGAAGATATAGCTGGTGGGTCCGAGCTGTCAGCGGGGGGAATGTTTTTTTTGTGAAATACAGAGGCCCTTCGATGGGTCCCCGCTGTCAGGTGGAGGAATCATTATTTTGCGCGTAATAAGGAGGCACTTCCTACTCACAAAAAAAGGCTTGCGTGCGGCCTTAGACCCAGCTGTTAGCCTCTCCACGTATAGTCCTCTTCCGATGGATGTCGTTCGTTGACCACGCCGTGCCGAGAGCACCAAGGTGGTGGACGACGGCGAGGCCAAGTAAGGGAACGACCCGGAGCCGAGGAAGTCTCGGCAGTTGTTTCCCATGCGGAGTGGGTACGAGGGTTTACTGGTTCGGCTGTAGTGTGAGGCTGCCGTCGCCGGAGAATAACAGTAGGTGTGGGTGATTAGAGGGATCGACAAGCAAGGGATGCGAGTAGGGTAGGGCCGTGAGGCCTGCCCGGCAGCACAACTGGCCACGAGAGGTGGGAGCAGGCGGTTCCCTCGGCGCTGGTTTGGGCGGCTGAAGCAGGAAGATCACAGACTGACGAAGCACGATTGCCGTTGGATTGACATCTAACAGTCTGACGCTGGTAGAGTCGATTGTTGACTAAGTTTCTTTTTTTGAGAAACCTAGTGTACACATGAACTTAGTAGGCCCACAAGTCAGCCTCCAAATCTGTGGCAGACAACATAGAGCCCATTTGCTATTTTTTTAATAGTGTACAGCCCATTTGCTAATTCTTAAGAAATTTATTACAACCCATTTGTCGTCATGGGTTGGGCCTGTTAAAAAAACGAAGCCTGGGCAGTCTACAGCCCAGTTGAAACTTGCTCAACCTGAAAAAACAATATACCTGTCGGATCCTAGTTAGCAGTGTGTACTTGTAGAATTCTCTCATTTATGGACTACGTTGAAAATTCCATGGGTTTCACCGTCTCAGACGTCAGCATTATTTTTCCATCGTGATAATAAGTGCATGCACTTGCTTGCATACGGCCATGGACCTGCTGGTTCCATACGGTTAGGCTCTGTATGGACAACTGCTACGTCTTGAGCTTCCGTTGGTTTTCCTCGAAGAGGAGAGGGTGATGCAGCAAGTGTAGCGTAAGTATTTCCCTCAGTTTTGAGAACCAAGGTATCAATCCAGTAGGAGGCTTCTCAAAAGTCCCACGCACCTACACAAACAAAGCGAGAACTCGAAACCAACGCAATAAAGGGGTTGTCAATCCCTTCACGGCCACTTCATAAAGTGAGATCTGATAAAGATAGTATGATAAGATAAATGTATTTTTGGTATTTTATAATATAGATGCAAAAAGTAAAGATGCAAATAGAAGTAGATTGGGAGCAAATATGATAAGAGATAGACCCGGGGGGCATAGGTTTCACTAGTGGCTTCTCTCAAGATAGCATAAGTATTACGGTGGGTGAACAAATTACTGTCGAGCAATTGATAGAAAATCGCATAGTTATGAGATTATCTAGGCATGATCATGTATATAGGCATCACGTCCATAACAAGTAGACCGACTCACCTGCATCTACTACTATTACTCCACACATCGACCGCTATCCAGATGCATCTAGAGTATTAAGTTCATAAGAACAGAGTAATGCATTAAGCAAGATGACATGATGTAGAGGGATAAACTCATGCAATATGATATACACCCCATCTTGTTATCCTCGATGGCAACAATACAATACGTGCCTTGCAACCCTTTACATCCTTTGGGTAAGGACACCGCAAGATTGAACCCAAAGCTAAGCACTTCTCCCATGGCAAGAAAGATCAATCTAGTAGGCCAAACCAAACTGATAATCCTAAGAGACTTGCAAAGATAACTTAATCATACATAAAATAATTGGAGAAGATTCAAATATTATTCATAGATAAACTTGATCATAAACCCACAATTCATCGGATATCGACAAACACACCGCAAAAAGAGTTTACATCGAATAGATATCCACAAGAGAGGGGGGAACATTGTATTGAGATCCAAAAAGAGAGAAGAAGCCATCTAGCTAATAACTATGGACCCGTAGGTCTGCGGTAAACGACTCACAACTCATCGGAGGGGCAAGGATGTTGATGTAGAGGCCCTCCGTGGTTGATTCCCCCTCCGGCAGAGTGTCGGTGAAGTCTCCAAGATGAGATCTCGCGGATACAGAAGGTTACGACGGTGGAAATTGTGTTTCGTGGTGCCCCTGGATGTTTTCGGGGTACGTAGGTATATATATAGGAAGAAGAAGTACGTCGGTGGCCGCCGAGGGGCCCATGAGACAGGGGGGCGCGCCCTATAGGGGGGGGGGGCGTGCCCTCCTATCTCGTGGAGGCCTCGGCTGCTTCTTGACTTGCACTCCAAGTCCTCTGAATCACGTTTGTTCCAAATATCACGCTCCTGAAGGTTTCATTCCGTTTGGACTCTGATTGATATTCCTTTTCTTCAAAATACTGAAATCAGCAAAAAAAACATCAATATGGGCTGGGCCTCCGGTTAGTAGGTTAGTCCCAAAAATGATATAAATGTGTAAAATAAAGCCCATAAACATCCAAAGGGGGTAATATAATAGAATGGAAGAATAAAAAAGTTATAGATACATTGGAGACGTATCAACAACCGTCTTGTGGTTCAACGGACGAATTTCATGCAAATCGGATGGTTTTCAGTGATACCGGACTAAATTCATTGCATTTTACATATTTCTTTTTATTATGGAATATTTTACGTATTTCAACTAATAATAACCGACTAGGACCTTTTTTAGTCCATGGGAGGCGCTTCACGCGATTGAGGTCGCGACACTTAACTGTTCTAGAAGGCCCAAGTCCATCACTCCTCTCTTTTAACAATTTGTAGCTGGGCTTGGCATGCCACAACCCAATTCCGACGTGATGCGTCCAACAATCAGCCTATGAAACTGGATGGATCCCGTGCGTACTTTGAAGATGTAAAAAAATTGAGAAGTGAGAATTCGAATGGCAGGTGCTTATACTACCCATCAAATAAAAATCAGGTGCCTGAAAATTTGTTCGAAACAAATGATTCAGCTTTATATCCACGTGGACCCACAATATGATGGTTGGAAGCAAATGCCAAGTTCATACCGAAAGATCCTTAACAACAATTCCAACTTGCAGACGACCAGGTAGAACAAGTACCAATACCAAACTAACTTATAATCTTTTTAGTCCTGGCCCTAGTGTTCGTCTGGTAGAAAATCTTGTAGACGACTAGCTCCCGCTCCTTATCTTGCTCCAGGTCCCCGAGGTGGTAGTGGTGCATCACCCAGTTGGTCCTCTGCTGGCCGAAGTTCTTGTTGGTGTGCAGCACCAGAACCTTTTTGCTGCCCGTCTGTCGGCCATTGACCATCACCGGTAAGGTATTGCCAGTCTTGTGTCACATCGCGTGCATGCCGCACTCTGACTGTATCTTGCGACGCATCCGCTTGCCCCTTTTGAACGCCCTGGAGTTGCGCTGGAAGAAATGCTTGCTTAGGCCACTCAGTGCGATACCTGCAGTATTGGTGAATGCAAGTTTTAGGGTATGTAGTTGGCATTTTCATAACATCTTTGGCATGTTGCAGTCACTTGCTTCACTTTTTATTTACTGTCAAATTGTAATTGCTTCACTAAGTCTGTGTCTAAAAATAAAAATAGAGGTACAAACAAAGGAATATGTTTGTGCAAGTAGACGGCCGGTCGGTGTCTCACCTGGAAGTTTCTCAGGATGGGTGTAGCATATGTCGTGCTCGCTGTCGATGGTTGGTATGAACAGATTGATGAGAGGGTGAGATCTCGCGCTGTCAGCACTCACTTTGGCCTCAAGGTGCTCGATTAGCTCCTGATCCGTGGGATCAAACTTGACACCAGCTAACAGCACCGGCCAATCCTTCTTGGACTTGCATCGGTTAATTCCAGTTAAATGGTACTCAATGTATGAACAATCAACTGTTTTAAGTAAATGATGAAAGATTTCGATAGATAAGCGGTACTCCAAATCTGAAGTCTAGAATACCCGAACAAACTGGGGTCTCGGCTTCATTACTACTTGCGGACTCTAAAGACTTGAAAACCCCCATAAAGATCGAAATCATCATACAGGACGACGGGACAAATACTCACAAGAGCGACTGTCGGTGTCAAAACCGGCGGATCTCGGGTAGGGGGTCCCGAACTGTGCGTCTAGGCGGATGATAACAGGAGACAAGGGACACGATGTTTTTACCCAGGTTCGGGCCCTCTCGATGGAGGTAAAACCCTACTCCGCTTGATTAATATTGATGATATGGGTAGTACAAGAGTAGATCTACCACGAGATCGTAGAGGCTAAACCCTAGAAGCTAGCCTATGGTATGATTGTTGTTCGTCCTATGGACTAAAACCCTCCGGTTTATATAGACACCGGAGAGGGCTAGGGTTACACAGTCGGTTACAATGGGAGAAGATCTACATATCCGTATCGCCAAGCTTGCCTTCCACGCCAAGGAAAGTCCTATCCGGACACGGGACGAAGTCTTCAATCTTGTATCTTCATAGCCCAGGAGTTCGGCCAAAGGATATAGTCCGGCTATCCGGACACCCCCTAATCCAGGACTCCCTCAGTAGCCCATGAACCAGGCTTCAATGACAACGAGTCCGGCGCGCAGATTGTCTTCGGCATTGCAAGGCGGGTTCCTCCTCCGAATACTTCATAGAAGATTTTGAACACAAGGGTAGTGTCCGGCTCTGCAAAATAAGTTCCACATACCATCGTAGAGAGAATAATATTTACACAAATCCATCCTGCTGACGTATTCCGCAACGTGACATCACACCACGGCCAAGCCTTCATTCGAATCATTTTTACTGTCCCATCTCAGCGCACTTAGCGAGGCGGTCTCCTTGGCACGTCTTATCGAAGCACAGATCGTGTCCCCTTATTCCGGGATTCTCATCAATACGGGCGTGGGTAACCCAATCGTGCCCGTTGGTATGTCTCCTCCATCGAAGGCGAGTCCCAAACGGTCACGGGGAGGGCTCTTGGTATTCAACCTCTTTATAAATAGACCAAGGCTCGACTCCCTTCTTTCAATCTTAATCGAATCCGCCTCAAACCTTGAGTTCCTACACCCAAAGCTCCAGATTCAGGCCCTTCGGACCTTCGATGATGTCCGGTTCCGACCTTCAAGGCCGGTGGATGCCTTCCTCCGTTACGGAAGAAGACGTGCTAAAGCTAAGAGATGCCAGGTATCTGACCGGCGAAATCTCGCATAGGCTGCCTGGTCAAGGGCAGTTTATTCCCATTCCCAAGCCTGGTGAGAGCATGGTGTTCGCGTCTCACTTCCTTCGGGGGCTTGGCTTCCCGACGGACCCCTTCGTGAGGGGGCTCATGTTTTATTATGGGTTGGAATTTCACGACTTGGCTCCAGAGTCCATCCTCCGCATCTCATCGTTCAATGTCGTGTGCGAAACCTTCCTCCGTATTACTCCTCACTTCGGATTGTGGCTTAAGACCTTCAAAGTAGAGCCGAAGATGATCAAGGGGCAGCAGCGGAGTGCGGAGGTGCTGTTATAAGCAAGAATGCTGACGCTCCATGGCCCGAGGGCTCTTTTCGAGAGGAGTTCAGCTCATGGCAACGAGAGTGGTTTTATATCACAGCTCCTGTGGGCACCAAGTGGGTGGCGCCACCTGCCTTTCGCCGGGTCCCCACCACGGCTAGTGTCATGGGTCAATAAAGGGTTTGGTAGGGGCCGTCCAAGGACGTGCCCTTGTTGCAGGGCCGCATTCGAGATCTCCTAGAAAGAGACATCAATCTGGTCGTAGTGACGCAGGTCATGTTGATTCGCCGCACCCTGCCTTGCAAATGTCGCCCCTCCGCCTGTGGGAGTTTAATCCGAGGGACCACGAGCCCTCCAACATTTCTGGTAGCGCGACGCCCATGGAGATGTACAAGTTGTTCTTCGGATCACAAGCAATGTGTCCGGACTCGACCGAGGACGCAGGTCTGAGCTGCAATTGCCCGGATACTCAAGTAAGTAGCCCTGTACCCGGACACGCTATCCGTATATTTATCATAAAATTGCCCTTAAAAGAGTTGTCCCTTAAACATGAGTGGATAGCGAAAGCAAAGCTAATCAGGTGTCCGGCCCCCCTCCCTGAGACCACGCCGGATCCCGTGTTAACCAGGATGCAGGAGGTTGCGCCTTTGAAAGAAGGCGAAGGGGGGAACAAGGAAGCTACCGCCTCCCCGGAGGAGGCTGTCAGGAAAGGAGGAATCGAGAATTCCTCTATCTCGGGGAAGAACAGGACCGCCTCTGAAGACCCGGAGACCATGGTCTCAAAGCGGGGGAAGAAATCTTCGTCGAGAGGGTCCCTGGCCGGGATGCCTCGGCCGCCTTTGTGCCCCCAAGGGGATCAGCCCTCCACGGAGCCGTAAGTAGAGAGGGGAGTTTTAAAATGAGAGACATCCCTGTTCTATTTCTGAGGAAGATAACCGAAATTTTACCTTGCAGTTCGGATCTCAGCCCTTCTCAGTAGAGCGCATCTTCAGGGGATCTTCGTCCGGAGATGATGGAGAGCGGAACGCCTCCCCCTGTCGTATCGCCTAGCGAGGCAGGCGACCCTGAGGTGTCGTCGCGGAGGGTTTCTCCGAATCCGGCAGGGCCAAAGGGCAGTCGTATGGCCCCCCAAAGCCCTCCGTGTTCGGCCTTCGGAAAAGGCCATTGGACAAGTCAGGCACCGTCTGGTGCACGGTCGGAGGAGCTGAAGGATCTGCTCGGGCGAGCGTCTATCTCAGAAGAACACCGTGCGTTGATGGGTACGGTGATTGAAAGTATTTCATCCATGGAGAGCGGGTTGTACGAGGCCGTCAGAGTTTATCGACAGGTTTTGAGGTACGCAAAATGATGTACCTTTTGACAGCTTACGCATATATAAGATGCGCCTTGTGTAGAGAGTAGCCCCGAGACTCGGTGCGTTGTCAAAATGACGGCGCACCGAGGATCATAATCCCAAGATAATATGTCGCCCTTCGTATGTAGGTGGCGAAGTGTTCGTGGCTAGCCGGATCGATGAATTTGCCGAGCTAAAGCGGCAACTTGACGTGGTAGATGCCGACATCGCGCTTGTCAACAAGCGGCTTGACGAGGCACAAGGTATGTAATTTCTCCAATGACACCTGGTAAGAGGAGCTTGATGCTCGTGTCTTACAACATGTGTGCTTGATGCAGATGGTGCCGCTACCATGGAGAACCTTCGGGCGGAACTTGCCCGAGCCAAGGAGCATGCCAGGAAAAGTGATGCGGCTGCCTTAAAGGCGGCTGAAGAGCTGAAAGCCGAACAGGCTGCTCACGGCCAAAGCAAGAAGGAAATGGCCGAGATGGCTGTGAAGTTGAAAAATGCTGCCGACCGCTGCAAGCTTCTTGAAAAAGAAGATCGGGCGGAATCGAAGGCCACTATCGAGGCCAAGGATACTCGCTCTGCGATGAGAGCTACGAAGGAGGAGCTACGTGTTGCCGGAGATATCGCGGCTGGAAAGCCCTTTATGCTGCGGATGAAGTTCGGGGATCCTAAATATGCTCCGTTGGACCGGCTGTGGAGTGCGGCGGACACTTATCTGGACTTGGCGGCGAGTGCCACGGACGCGGCCGAACACTTCCGAGATCAAAAGGATCACGAAGTGGAAAAGCTTTTTTGGGCGCAGTTCCACAATCCAGAGCGCCCACTTCCATTAGCCGATCGTTTGGCCGCATGGGAGGAGCTGAATAGGTTATCCGGACCCGCCATGAAGTATGTCGTGAGTCATCTGTGGCCGGAAAGGCCTGAGCCAAAGAGTTATTTTAGCTTGGTGCAACAGTTCCTTGGTGCGGTGCCGCATATCAATGCAATGAAGAGGTCAGCGTGCATAGAGGGTGCGCGGATGGCTCTTGCCCGTGTCAAAACATACTGGGCGGAGATGAATGCCATCGCTGTTGCATCCCAAGATTCGGACAGAGCCGAGTACCGCCGAGCACTATTTTCGTGAAGTTCTGCAGGCGCTTCGTTTAATAGAGACGCAAGCTCGAAGGATATTATGTTCGAATAACATGTATTATTGTAAAACAATGTTTCGATGGAATATAAAAGCTTTTTTATACTTGTGCCTTCAAGAATTAAAATACCTCCTGTGCGGCCGTTAATGTATATGTGTATATAACCTGAAAGATGGCAGTCTTCGGCTTCATCCCCCACGCGTATAATGCGGGGGTGTTCATAGAAGGCGCATTTTCACACTTGATCCAACGTCTTGGTCCTATTAAGGAGGTGATAGCGCAGCGAACTAGGCAACCGGACTATAATGCTTTATCACTTTCACTTAGCCATAGGAGTTTGACAGTGGGGCTACTATATAGCCCCTAGGGGCACCACGCTCACCCACCGAATTGGCGTGTGTGCCTGGCAGAAACGGCCCGCCGTTAATCTTGGAGGAATCCTAAAGATTCCGGCGGGTCACCGAAAGTGGTTGACCAGTCTCACGCTATATCATGACAGTCAGTTTTGGCTTTCTCTCGAGGTGCTCGCTTTGGCCGAACCGGGACACAATCGCGATAGTTCTCCGGTGCCGCCTTAGCCGATAGAGCGGAATGTAAGGCAGCAAAACACAGGAGCCGAGCAAACCCAACATTTGACCAAAGACATGATTCGGAGCTGATGCATATAAGGCCAAACTCGCGATGTCGAACACTCCCTAAGGTATTCGGTCTTTATGAAAACAGGCTGAACAACGCCCTTGGTAATAAGCCCCTGGTGTCCAGGTATGCGCAAAATTCTGACATGGCCACATGCCAAGACGGCAGCCTCCTCCTTGGTTATACCAAAGAAAAAACCAGGGGATGTGTATCAACAAGAGACAGTGAAAAAGGTTTACACAGGGTCTTAATCTAAAAAGAATCCTTGGAACGGGTCCCTCGCACGTCTGCTTTGTGTCTCCGTTGTGTCGTATCCTGGACGGGTGTAGCACGGTGTTCATCTGTAAAAGAGAGGAACTTAGTTGACAAAGACCGTGCAAAAATGTAAGTTATATTAAATAAACAAAGTATAATTCAAAAAATGGGTAAAGTTGAGCTTTATTGTCTCTCGTGGTACATGCGCGGAGCCCCTTGTACTGGGGTAGGCGGCTAGTAAGCCCTTGTATGTTTACGCCGGACTCGTCTAGCCATGTCCAGGGTCTGAACGACCTATTTAGGTGCTTTTATTAGTGAAGCCTGTTTAGTGTGTGGCTGTCAAGGCAGCCGCATAGTCTTCCGCGCTCGAGGAACACTCGATGTTTCCCTTTAATGAGATGATGCCTCACGGACCGGGCATTTTAAGCGTAAGAGATGCATAATGCGGTATTGCGTTAAAGCGGGCGAAAGCTTCGCGTCCCAGTAGTGCTTGATAGCTACTTGTAAATGGGGCGATGTGGAAGGTTAGCTTTTTGCGGCGGAAGTTGTCAGGGGAGCCGAACATAACTTCTAGCAGGAGAGAACCCGTACAATGGGCATCTGGGCCTGGCGTTACCCCTTGAAAGCAAGTGTTGCTATGGCGAATTTTTATTGGGTCTATCCCCATTTTGCGGATTGTGTCCTGATATAGCAGGTTTAGATCACTGCCGCCGTCCATTAGGACTTGTGTGAAGTGGGGTCCGTCAATTACCGGATATAATATCAAGGCAGTCCAGCCTGCGTTCCGGATACTTCTAGAGTAATCCTGATGGTCGAAGGTGATTGGTTCTAACAACCAGTGGCGCGACTCCTCTGGGATAGGCCGTATGGCGCGTATCTCTATAGGCGCCACTGCTGTTTTCCCTTTTGTCACGTGAAGTGAGTTTCTTGTTTTGACTTCTTGTGGGAAATTCTTTTGTTTTCCGGTGCTCTGCTTGTGGGGTTCGTCATCGTCCTCGCTTGGTGTGTCGAGCCCTTGTGTTCGGCGTTGAGTTTGCCGGGATTGCTTGAAGACCCAACAATCTCGAGGGTATGGTTTGCAGGCTTCTCGGGAGTACTGTGGATTTGGCATATCTTGTCCAAGATTTTGTTTAGGTTAGATAGCTCGTCCCTGTTATCCTTGAGGGGCAGCTTTTTCTGATTTTGCCGAGAGCTTTTGAATCCGGCGTTGACTGCCGTGCTCTTCGGGCTGTTTCCCTTGGTCCGGCGCCGGTCCTTGCTGCGTCGCGGTTTCCGCTTGCATCCCTAACCCGGATGTACTTGGGTCGCTGGTACTGCATCTTGCCAACCAGCTATCATCTCCTGTGCAAAAGCGGGTCATGAGGCTTGTTAATGTGGTCATTGTTCTTGGCCTTTCTTGGCCGAGGTGTCTGGCGAGCCATTCATCTCGAACACTGTGTTTGAAAGCTGCTAAGGCTTCGGCGTCCGGACAGTCGACTATCTGGTTCTTTTTAGTAAGAAATTTGTTCCAGAGTTTCCGGGCTGACTCTCCGGGCTGTTGAGTTATATGACTTAAATAAATCGCATCCGGAGGTCGGACATAGGTCCCTTGAAAATTTTCCCGAAAAGCATCCTCGAGCTCTTCCCAACTTCCAATGGTGTTTTCGGGAAGGCTTTTAAGCCAATGCCGAGCTGGCCCTTTGAGCTTGAGGGGTAAGTATTTTATGGCGTGGAGGTCATCTCCTCTAGCCATGTGTATGTGGAGGATATAATCCTCAATCCAGACTCCTGTGGTCATTGTTCCGCCGTACGCCTCTATGTTTACGGGCTTGAATCCCGCTAGAAATTCATGCTCCAGCACCTCATCGGTGAAACATAGGGGGTGTGCGGCACCCCTATATTTGGGTGTGCCGTGATGTTCGGATACTTGTTGCGTTGCATTGCTTACTAAAGCTTGCTTTCTTGGCCCGTAGATAGATCTGGCTGGGCCATCTTTTTGATGCGAATCCTTGTGCGGATCGCGTGCCGGCTTGTGTGCGGCGCCATTTGCCGCTCTATGTTGGCCATGGGGTTGTTTATCCGACCAAGTGGCTTCCTTATTTTTTGATTGCAGGGGCTCTAAGGCCTCTTCATCAAATTCCGGCAGTAATTTTTGCTTCGGATAGCTCTTTGTGTGGCGACTGTCGCCGTATTTGTCTGCGGTGTTGAGTACTTTGCTCCATCTAATTCTGAGTGCATCTTCCGCTGTTTTGACCTTCTGCTTCTGCTTTTTCAGGCTACGCGCAGTGGCGACGGGTGGAGGTTCTTCTGCTCCAGCAGCTTGTCCGGTGTGAGGTCGTCCGGACTGTTATCTTCGTCGGGGACGGGTTGTTCGGTTTGTTTATCCAAGTTGCCCTGTTCGGACAGTTGCTCGATGGCATGTTAAATGCGTCGCCCGGTTCGCCGCCTTTCTGTGGCTGGGTCAGTATGGTTCTTGTCTCTGTCGAGGTGGGGTTTGAGCGGCTTACGCCGCTTTGGCTGCTTTTCGAGGGAACGATCCCTCGTTGCGTCCCTTTGTTCCTCGTCGTCATTTCTTTTAGGTGTGTCCACCATGTATACATCGTGAGATGAGGTGGTTGTCCAGTGCCCTATAGGCGCTGGTTCCTGTTCGTCTCCTAACTCGTCGTCCATACCGTCGATGTCTTGGTCGAAGTCGAGCATGTCGGTTAAATCATCGGCGGTGGCTCTGAAGTGGGTGGTGGGTGGGCTTTGAATTTCTTCGTCATCCACATCCCAACCTTGCTGACCATAGTCCAGCCAGGCTCTCCGATAAAGAGAGACTTTAGTGAATTCAGAATGTCGTAAGGGCGAAGTCTTTGAAAGATGTCATGGCGGCGAACTCCATGATTGGCGCCCAATTGGATTCGATCGGCAGGGGCGCGGAAGGTCCGGAGTCCGGAGAGGAGTCCGGCACCTTGGAGTCACGAGCTTCGCAGACAACAAGGCTGGTGTTCGGCTCAATCATCGTAAAGATTGCAGCCCCCGAGGCGGTGTCCAGCCACCCGTCCTCGATTGGCGCAGTCGGCTCCGAGCTAAGGGTCGGAGCGGACACGGGTGCGGCCTCCAGGGCACTGTTCGGCGGCAGAGCTAGATCATGCCCATCGTGACAGTGCGGCGCACTCGGCTGTGGCTCGAACCCGTCGAAGATCAAGTCTCCGCGGACGTCAGCCGTGTAGTTCAAACTTCCAAATCTGACCTGATGGCCAGGGGCGTAGCTTTCGATCTGCTCCAGATGGCCAAGCGAATTGGCCCGCGGTGCAAAGCCGCCGAATACGAAGATCTGTCCGGGGAGAAAAGTCTCACCCTGGACCGCATCGTTGTTGATGATTGGAGGAGCCATCGGGCCTAAAGATGACGAAACAGAGGAACTCCCAATGAAAGCACCAATGTCGGTGTCAAAACCGGCGGATCTCGGGTAGGGGGTCCCGAGCGTGCGTCTAGGCGGATGGTAACAGGAGACAAGGGACACAATGTTTTTACCCAGTGTTCGGGCCCTCTCGATGGAGGTAAAACCCTACTCCTACTTGATTAATATTGATGATATGGGTAGTACAAGAGTAGATCTACCACGAGATCGTGAGAGGCTAAACCCTAGAAGCTAGCCTATGGTATGATTGTTGTTCATCCTACGGACTAAAACCCTCCGGTTTATATAGACACGGAGAGGGCTAGGGGTTACAGAGTCGGTTACAATGGGAGGAGATCTACATATCCGTATCGCCAAGCTTGCCTTCCACGCCAAGGAAAGTCCCATCCGGACACGGGACGAAGTCTTCAATCTTGTATCTTCATAGTCCAGGAGTCCGGCCAAAGGATATAGTCCGGCTATCCGGACACCCCCTAATCCAGGACTCCCTCAGCGACCTCGCTGGTTCCTTCCTTCATCCGGCTATCATGAAGAGCATCCTTGTTGAGATTAATTTTTTCAGCGTCTTCCTTTTGACTACTTGCAATGAAGTATAGCAGTTCCAGTAGCTCATCGCTCATCGTACCAAATGGATCGGAACAAGGCGGCAGCTGGGAGGTGGCGAGACCGGGAGAGAATGGGAGAGTGATTTTGTAGATAATGGGAGAGTGTTCTTATACTACGAGAGGGGTGAGGCTCACTTTGGTGAACCGAACACGCCGCCGGGACTCTTGTGTCACCTCACGTGCAGTGTGTTGTCACGTCAATTCAATGTGAGGACATGATGAATAATTTGACCGACGTATACTAGTACCACTGTACTACTCACTAGTCGTATTTAGTGTCACATTTTAACCATAGGTTTAACTAACAAAATGTCAATGCATGTCATCGAAAATTATACCATTGGAAACTATGTTCAAATACGAATCCAACGATATATTTTTTGTGACATGCATTAACATTTAGTTAATTAACTTTATGATCAAAATTTGACACAAATTACGAAGAGGACGAATAAACCAGGAGGGATGTAGTAGTACGAGTAACACAACATACGGTATAGAGGACTACTAATACTAGTACACATTTAGAAATGGAGTCCGAAGTTACAAGGCTGTGTGACAGACTTTGTAGGCTACATGAGTAATACAAAATATAATTCCCATTGGACAACACTTTCACCAACAAATCACATGAATATATATATATATATATATATATATATATATATATATGTATATATATATATATGGCTTCTGCACAACATCTCCATCATCATTATCAGTATATGCTACGCAGGTGAGTTAGAATGCACTTGATCCCAGAAAGGTATCTATCCTTCAAACTAACTACAATACATAATATCCAACAAAAGAGGGTCATGCTACAACAGCAGGATACATGGCTCAGTCTAGATATCAGTACGAATCAAGTTGTGCATATTTGTTGTTGGCATGAACCACATCGCCGCATGTCGGGTTTGCAAAAGCCATTCATCGCTTGGAAGCTTGATGCCTTTCAGTCACTGAAGATCATCTGGCAACAAGCTGTGTCTATGAATCTCTGGATATGGTGATTCATGAAACCCATGTGTAAGGGCATATTTCTCCCTATGTGGTTTTGGTGATTGATGACAGTGCATTTGCGGACTAATCGTGTGCATTGAGCATTTCAGATATCTCATATATAGGCACAAGACGATTCGGTGCCCTTCTAAGCCTAACGAAGATGGCGGTTTTTCTACGTTTGTTTTCAGTGGATTTGAGTCGTACGAAAGCCGTACTACTAAGAGGGGGTTCCGCCCCCATGCGGTAGTACCGCTCCCTGCAAGCGGTAGTACCGCTCCCTGCAAGCGGTAGTACCGTGTCGGATTCTCGCACAGTCCTAAACTCAGCGGAAGTAGTCACGGACGTAATTTATTTAGTCTATGCCTTTCCAACCTAGTTGAGCCCAGCCTTGCGGTAGTACCGCTCCGGCGGTTCTACCGCTCGTTGCTATGCGCAACAGGGCCTCGTCTGGTCACTGTCGTGCGAGCGGTAGTACCACAACCCCCTGCGGTAGTACAGCGAGCATGTGCGGTAGTACCGCGAGCATGTGTGGTAGTACCGCATGTCGCAGGCTGAGTGAGTGGGTAACGGTTGGATCTTTTCCCCCACTATATAAAGGGGACCTTCTTCCCCAAGAAGACCACCTATTCCCTCCCCAAGCTCCATTATTGCTCAAAGCTCCATTTCTGTCCGATCTCTCTCCCTAGCCAATGAAACTTGTTGATTTTCTAGGGATTGGTTGAGAAGGCCCCGATCTACACTTCCACCAAGAGAAATTTGATTCCCCCCACTAATCCCTTGCGGATCTTGTTACTCTTGGGTGTTTGAGCACCCTAGACTGTTGAGGTCACCGTAGAGCAATATTCCATTGTGGTTAAGCTTCATGGTGTCGTTGGGAGCCTCCGAATAAGTTGTGGAGATTGCCCCAACCTTGTTTGTAAAGGTTTGGTGGTTGCCTCCAAGGGCACCAATAGTGGAATCACGACATCTCGCATTGTGTGAGGGCGTGAGGAGAATACGATGGCCCTAGTGGCTTATTGGGGAGCATTGTGCCTCCACACTGCTCCAACGGAGACGTACTTCCTCTCAAAGGGAAGGAACTTCGGTAACACATCCTCGTCTCTACCGGCTCCACTCTTGGTTATCTCTTACCTTTACTTGTGCAAGCTTACTTTTAGTTGTATCTATTGCTTGCTTGTGTGCTTGTTGTTGTTCCATCATATAGGTTGCTCACCTAGTTGCATATCTAGACGACCTACTTTGATGCAAAGTTTAATGTGGTAAAGAAAAGCTAAAAATTGTTAGTTGCCTATTCACCCCCTCTAGTCAACTATATCGATCCTTTCAATTGGTATCAGACCCTTGTCTCTTTATTAAAACTTTGCCATTCGAAGAGTATGGTTGACACCACGGACGAGGTGGAGGAGCACCCCGGTGCAAATCCCACTTTGTCTGCGGCTGATGGGGGATCCTCGGTCTCTCGTGAGGAGTTCAATGTGGCCTTGGACACATTGAGAACCTCCATGACAATCGAGGTTAAAGGCATGCTTAAGAATTTCCTTGATGGTCTTAAATTATCCACCGCAACGTTGGACATGGTCGATCCCACTAACAAGGTGAAGGATGCTAACTCCAACAAGGGGGAAGCTACTAGTGATCAAGTTCCTTTCACTAGTGGTAGAAGTGGAAATGGCATCTTTGCCCATGTTGAACCTCCACTTACTTACGGAGGACCGGTTCCCTCCACGCATATGAATCATGTTGGTCCTCCTCCCAAGCTTGTGAAAAATAAGGATTTTGCCTCTTGGGTGTATCGCTTTAAACGTCATTTAAATCATAGTTCTACTAATCTTTGGAGAATTATTGAGCAAGGTTTCTACCCGCACGACCCAAGCAACTTCACTCCTAGAGAAGCCGCGGATCATCAATTCAACGAGTCTGCTCTCTTCGTTCTCCAAGAAGCCATTCCTCCCGAAGATATTGCACACCTCCGTCCTTTCACCGTGGCCAAGGAAGCATGGCAACATGTTGTGTCCATTTACAAGGGAAGCGCAAGCATTCAACGCTCAAACTTTGAAGTGGTGCAAGATGAAGCCGATGAGTTTGCAATGAATGAAGATGAAGAACCTCGAGAGCTTTACCGAAGATTAACTACTCTAGCGGTCTCACTCCGAGATCATGGGGGCAAGGATACGGATGACAATTGGATCAAGCGCAATTTTCTCAAGGCCATGATTCCCTACCATAAGGCCATGTCCTCCGTCATCCGTGAAAGGCTGGACTTTCATGCTTTGTCCTCAAGTGAAGTGTTGGATGAGTTTGTTGCAATGAGGATCTTGGACAAGACCGCCGACAATGCGGTGTTGCGTTCTGGACGAGCAAAGAAGCCCAACCTTGCTTTGAAGGCCAAGTCTAGTATGGAAGAAGAGGGTGAAGAGGAAGAAGAAGAGTGTTGCCCCGAAGATACAAAATATGCTTATCATGAGCACATGGCTCTTGCTTCACGGTAATTTTGGAGGAAGAAGAACTCAAGGCCAAACTTCAACAAGAACAACTCAAGTGGCGCCAAGGGAAAGCAACGTGTGAGGACATGCTATAATTGTGGCAATGTGATCCACTTTGTTGCGGAGTGCCCATACGAGAAGAGGGAAGACAATGGTGGCAAGCTTATCCAAAAAGACAAGGCCAAGTCCTTCCCCAACAAGAACAACTTCACCAAGAAGACTCCTGATACGTCTCCAACGTATCTATAATTTTTTATTGTTCCATGCTATTATATTATCTGTTTTGGATGTTTAATGGGCTTTATTATACACTTTTATATTATTTTTGGGACTAACCTAATAACCGGAGGCCCAGCCCAAATTGCTGCTTTTTTTGCCTATCTCAGTGTTTCGAAGGAAAGGAATATCAAATGGAGTCCAAACAGAATGAAACCTTCAGGAACGTAATTTTTGGAACAGACGTGATCCAGAGGACTAGGAGTGGACGTCAACAAATCAACAAGGAGGCCACGAGGTAGGGAGGCGCGCCTGCCCCCCTGGGCGTGCCCCCACCCTCGTGGACCCCTCGTAGCTCTCCTAACCGACTTCTTTCGCCTGTATATACTCATATACCCTTGAAACATCAGAGGAGGAGCTGAAACCCTATTTCCACTGCCGCAGCTCTCTATACCCGTGAGATCCCATCTTGGGGCCTTTTTCGGCGCTCCGCCGGAGGAGGCAGTGATCACGGAGGGCTTCTACATCAACACCATAGCCTCTCTGATGATGTGTGAGTAGTTTACCTCAGACCTTCGGGTCCATAGTTATTAGCTAGATGGCTTCTTCTCTCTCTTTGGATCTCAATACAAAGTTATCCTCGGTTCTCTTGGAGATCTATTCGATGTAATCGTCTTTTGTGGTGTGTTTGTCGAGATCCGATGAATCGTGGGTTTATGATCAAGATTATCTATGAACAATATTTGAATCTCCTCTGAATTCTTTTATGTATGATTGGTTATCTTTGCAAGTCTCTTTGAATTATCAGTTTGGTTTCGCCTACTAGATTGATCTTTCTTGCAATGGGAGAAGCGCTTAGCTTTGGGTTCAATCTTGCGGTGCTCAATCCCAGTGACAGAAGGGGAAACGACACGTATTGTATTGTTGCCATCGAGGATAAAAATATGGGTTATATCATATTGCTTGAGTTTATCCCTCTACATCATGTCATCTTGCTTAAAGTGTTACTCTGTTCTTATGAACTTAATACTCTAGATGCATGCTGGATAGCGGTCGATGTGTGGAGTAATAGTAGTAGATGCAGTGAGTCGGTCTACTTGTCGCGACGTGATGCCTATATACATGATCATACCTAGATATTCTCATAACTATGCTCAATTCTATCAATTGCTCGACAGTAATTCGTTCACCCACCGTGATACTTATGCTCTTGAGAGAAGCCACTAGTGAAACCTATGGCCCCCGGGTCTATTCTCTATCATATTAATCTACCGTTATTTCTACTATCGTTTATTTTGCTTTCTTTACTTTTTAGTCTTTATCATAAAAATACCAAAAATATTATCTTATCATCTCTATCAGATCTCACTTTTGCAAGTGGCCGTGAAGGGATTGACAACCCCTTTATCGCGTTGGTTGCAAGGTTCTTATTTGTTTGTGTAGGTGCGAGGGACTTGCGTGTGGCCTCCTCTTTGGATTGATACCTTGGTTCTCAAAAACTGAGGGAAATACTTACGCTACTTTGCTGCATCACCCTTTCCTCTTCAAGGGAAAACCAACGCTGTGCTCAAGGGGTAGCAAGAAGGATTTTTGGCGCCGTTGCCGGGGAGTCTATGCACAAGTCAAGACATGCCAAGAACCCATCACAAACTCTTATCCCTCGCATTACATTATTTTCGAGTTGCCTCTCGTTTTCCTCTCCACCACTTCACCCTTGCCGTTTTATTCGCCCTCTTTTCCGTTCGCCTCTTTTTGCTTGCTTCTTTTTTGCTCGTGTGTTGGATTGCTGCTTGTCACGATGGCTCAAGATAATACTAAATTGTGTGACTTCTCCAATACCAACAACAATGATTTTCTTAGCACTCCGATTGCTCCTCTTACCGAAGCCGAATCTTGTGAAATTAATGCTGCTTTGTTGAATCTTGTCATGAAAGATCAATTTGCCGGCCTTCCTAGTGAAGATACCGCTACCCATCTAGATAGCTTTGTTGATTTGTGTGATATGCAAAAGAAGAAAGATGTGGACAATGATATTGTTAAGTTGAATCTATTTCCGTTTTCGCTTAGAGATCGTGCTAAAACTTGGTTTTCGTCTTTGCCTGAAAACAGTATTGATTCGTGGAATAGGTGCAAAGATGCTTTTATCTCTAAGTATTTTCCTCCTGCTAAGATCATCTCTCTTAGAAACGATATTATGAATTTTAAGCAACTTGATCATGAACATGTTGCACAAGCTTGGGACAAGATGAAATTAATGATACGTAATTGCCCTACTCATGGTTTGAATTTGTGGATGATTATACAAAAAAATTATGCCGGATTGAATTTTGCTTCTAGAAATCTTTTAGATTCGGCCGCGGGAGGCACTTTTATGGAAATCACTTTAGGAGAAGCTACTAAACTCCTAGATAATATTATGGTTAATTATCCTCAATGGCACACTGAAAGATCTACTAGTAAAAAGGTTCATGCGATTGAAGAAATTAATGTTTTCAGTGGAAAGATGGATGAACTTATGAAATTGTCTGCTACTAAGAGTGTTTCTTCTGATCCTAATGATATGCCTTTGTCTACTTTGATTGAGAATAATAATGAATCTATGGATGTGAATTTTGTCGGTAGGAATAATTTTGGTAACAACGCGTATAGAGGAAACTTTAATCCTAGGCCGTTCCCTAGTAATTCCTCTAATAATTATGTTAATTCCTATAACAATTCTTATGGAAATTTTAATAAGATGCCCTCTGAATTTGAGACTAGTGTTAAAGAATTTATGAATTCACAAAAGAATATCAACACCTTGCTTGAAGAAAAATTGCTTAAGGTTGATGAATTGGCTAGGAACGTGGATAGAATTTCTCTTGATGTTGATTCTTTGAAGCTTAGATCTAGTCCACCTAAGCATGATATCAATGAGTCTCTCAAAGCCATGAGAATTTCCATTGATGAGTGCAAAGAAAGAACTGCTAGAATGCGTGCTAAGAAAGATTGCTTTGTAGAGGCGTGTTCTTCTAGTTATTATGAGAATAAAGATGAAGATCTAAAAGTTATTGATGTGTCTCCCATTAAATCTTTCTTTTGCAATATGAATCTTGATAATGATGGGACTGGAGATGAGTCAACTTTAGTTAGAAGGCGTCCCAAAAATTTGGAGTTTTAAGATCTTGATATAAAAATTGGTAAAAGTGGGATTGAAGAGGTCAAAACTTTAGATAGCATTGAACCCACTATTTTGGATTTCAAGGAATTTAACTATGATAATTGCTCTTTAATAGATTGTATTTCCTTGTTGCAATCCGTGCTAAATTCTCCTCATGCTTATAGTCAAAATAAAGCCTTTACTAAACATATCGTTGATGCTTTGATGCAATCTTATGAAGAAAAACTTGAGTTGGAAGTTTCTATCCCTATAAAACTTTATGATGAGTGGGAACCTACAATTAAAATTAAAATTAAAGCTCATGAATGCTATGCTTTGTGTGATTTGGGTGCTAGTGTTTCCACGATTCCAAAAACTTTGTGTGATTTGCTAGGGTTCCGTGAATTTGATGATTGCTCTTTAAACTTGTTGTGACGCCCGGATAATCAAGCTACAGTAACCTCTGCTAATAACGCCACGTCACCTCCGTTACTGTCGCTAATCTCGCATTAGTTCGAAACCGATTCGAATTCAAAATCAAAATCAAGCAAACAATAAAAGATTTCAAATATTAAAACTAAAATGTTCGGAGTGAGCCAAATAATTCATAAGTAATGTTGGTGGATAAACCAAGGCTTTATAAAAAGTTTAAATGCACTTAACTAAATAAAACAGTAGCAAAGACAATTATTTGAATGCTTTTAAATTAATAAACAAATATTAAACTAGTTTATTAGTCACCAAACTTTTTAAGGCAGTGGGTTATTCGGAGACATTAATTTAGGAGCTATTGTCATATTTATAAAACTAAAGAAACTAAAAGTAAAATAAAATAGAACAAAAAAATAGGAAAAAGAAAAGAAAAACAAACAAGAAAACAAAAGGAAGTAAAAGGAACCCCCCTCCCTCGCTGGGCTTCGGCCCAGCCGGCCACCAAGCTGCCTGGTCGGCCCAACCGGCCACCCACGCCCCTGGCCTACTAGGCCTCCCACCCGAAACCCTAACCCCGTTGCCCCCCCACTTCCCCCCACATCCCCACTCGCTCCCCCCACTCTCTCGCAAGCCCCCCCGATCTGGATCGAGATCGGGGCGAAGACCCGAGGCCGCCCGACGCCGCCCCGCTGTCGTCGCCGTCATTCGCCGCCCGGTGGCTTCACTGGCATCGCCGGCCGAGGCCACCTCGCCGCCGCCCGTCATCGTCCCCCTCCCCACCGTCGCCGGACCTCCCCCCCTCGTCGGATCGTCCCCGTCCTCCTCCACGCCCGGCTCAAGCGAGCCTCGTCAGCCACCCCTACTCGGCAGCGGCCGTGAGCGCACCCCCCCCCTTCATCTCCCTCTCTCTCCGCCACCGCGCACGTCCGCCCGAGCCCTAATCAGTCACCCAGCGCGCCCCGACACCGTGACCACTCAGCGCCCGATGCCTTGCGCGCCCGCACCTCGCAGCCGGTGCCCTCCCTGTTTCCCGTCTCTCACACGTTGCCCACCATCGCAGTCCGCTGCCCTTCGCCGCCCGCCGTTCCCCCACTGCTGCCCTCCTCCTCGCCGTGACCAACCGCCCATGCCACGGCCGTGGCGTGGCCTCGCCGCCCTATTTGGCGGCGCCCGCCTCGAATCTGCGCCCGACCTCGGTATACGCCTGCTACCACGCACCGCCCGGTCGGCCTCCTGAGCCTTCTTGCGGGTGGGGCCCGATGCCCTCAGGCCATCGGCGTGGGGCCCCACCCTAAAAGCGAACATTAAAAAGAAATGAAAATGTAATTAATAAAATCATTAATTAGTTAATTAATTAATTAGTAAAATAATCAAGTTAATTAATTATGTTTAAATTAATCTAATCAATTAGTTAATTTAATTAAGCAATAATTAATTAGCTAAACCCTACTTAAACTAAAAAGTGTATGACATGCAGGACCCACACGTAGTTGACTGCTGACATCAGCATGTCGTCATGCTGGCGTCATCTTTTACTATTCTGGATAATGTTGAAATAAATAATTAAATTCCACAGATTAATAAAAACTTTAGAAAATCATATTAAATAAACCGTAGCTAGGATCAAAAAGCTTTATACATGAAAGTTGCTCAGAACGACGAGACGAATCCGGATGCGCAACCCGTTCGTCCGCCACACATCCCTAGCATAGCAAACATGGAACTTTCCCCCTCCGGTCCGTTTGTCCAAAAACGCGAAACACCGGGAATACTTTCCCGGATGTTTCCCCCCTTCACCGGTATCACCTCATACCGCGTTAGGGCACGCCTAGCATCACACATTGCTTTGTCATGCACCATTATGCATCTGTTTGCATTGTATTCATTGTTTCTTCCCCCTCTTCTTCCGCTAGACACCGAGACCGACGCCGCTGCTACCCAGTACGACTACGGTGTTGTGACCCTCTCTCTTGCCGGAGCAACCAGGCAAGCCCCCTTGATCACCGGATATCGCCTATTATCTTCTATACTCCTTGCATTAGAGTAGTGTAGCATGTTACTGCTTTCCGTTATCCTATCCTGATGCATAGTCTGTCCTTGTTACTACTGTTGTTACCTTTACCTGCAATCCTACATGCTTAGTATAGGATGCTAGTTTTCCATCAGTGGCCCTACATTCTTGTCCGTCTGCTGTGCTATACTATCGGGCCATGATCACTTGGGAGGTGATCACGGGTATATACTATATACTTTATACATGATACATGTGGTGACTAAAGTAGGTTAGGATTGTGGAGCACCCGCGAGTGATTCACGGATTGGGGGCTGAAAGGACCTTTGTCCCAACGACCCTCTGTGTGGATCTTTGTGGCGGAGCGACAGGGAAGGTTGAGACCGCCTAGTAGAGAGGTGGGCCTGGCCCTGTTCGGCGTTCGCGGATACTTAACACGCTTAACGAGATCTTGGTATTTGATCTGAGTTGGGTCGTTGACCTTATACGCACTAACCGCCACGTGGGACAAGATATGGGCAACCCGGCGTCGTGGTATCGGCGAAGCCTTCGTGACATCGACAAGCTGGCGGTAGCGCACGGTTTGGAACATAAGCCTGCTCTTGTATTAAGGGGCTAGTTACGCTTCCGACCGCCCGCATAGCGTCTTGAGGTGTGCTAAGGGCGATGGGCCCAGACCCCTGTGCGCTTAGGTTTAGACCGGCGTGCTAACCTCTCTGTTGTGCCTAGGTGGGGCTGCGACGTGTTGATCTTCCGAGCCGGGCATGACCCAGAAAAGTGTGTCCGGCCAAGTGGGATCGAGCGTGTCGGGTAATGTGGTGCACCCCTGCAGGGAAGTTAATCTATTCGAATAGTTGTGATCTTCAGTAACAGGACGACTTGGAGTTGTACCTTGACCTTATGACAACTAGAACCGGATACTTAATAAAACACACCCTTCCAAGTGCCAGATACAACTCCGTGGTCGCTCTCTAATAGGGCTACGAGGAGAGGATCGCCGGGTAGGATTATGCTATGTGATGCTACTTGGAGGACTTTAGTCTACTCTCTTCTAAATGCTGCAAGACGGAGGCTACCAGAAGCGTAGTCTTCGACAGGATTAGCTATCCCCCTCTTATTCTGGCATTCTGCAGTTCAGTCCACCGATATGGCCTTTTACACATATACCCATGCATATGTAGTGTAGCTCCTTGCTTGCGAGTACTTTGGATGAGTACTCACGGTTGCCTTGTTCCCCTTTTCCCCTTTCTTTGCAGATTGCTGCAACTTGACGATGGAGCCCAGGAGCGACGCCACCGTCGATGGCGACTACTACCCGGAGGTGCCTACTACTACGTCTTGCCCGGCGATGACCGGGAGTAGTTAGGAGGATCCCGAGCAGGAAGGCCTCGCCTCTTCGATCTGTATCCCGGTTGTGCTAGCCATCTTATGGCAACTTGTTTAACTTATATGCGTACTCGAGATATTGTTGCTTCCGCTGACTCGTCTATGATCGAGCACTTGTATTCGAGCCCTCGAGGCCCCTGGCTTGTATTATGATGCTTGTATGACTTATTTATGTTTTAGAGTTGTGTTGTGATATCTTCCCGTGAGTCCCTGATATTGATCGTACACGTTTGCGTGCATGATTAGTGTACGATTGAATCGGGGGCGTCACAGTTGCACCTTGCAGATTCCACTATCAAGAAACCTATGGGAAGAATTAATGATGTTCTTATTGTTGCAAATATGAATTATGTGCCCGTAGATTTTATTGTTCTTGATATAGACTGCAATCCTTCATGTCCTATTATTCTCGGTAGGCCTTTCCTTAGAACGACTGGTTTCAATCATTGATATGAAGGAAGGGAATATTAGATTCCAATTTCCGTTAAGGAAAGGCATGGATCACTTCCCTAGAAGGAATATTGAATTACCTTATGAATCCATTATGATAGCCACTTATGGTTTGCCTACCAAAGATGGCAATACTTAGATCTATCCTTGTTTTCATGCCTAGCTAGGGGCGTTAAACGATAGCGCTTGTTGGGAGGCAACCCAATTTTATTATAGTTCCTTGCTTTTTGTTCCTGTTTAGCAATAAATATTTGATCTAGCCTCTGGTTAGATTTGTTTTTATGTTTTAGTTAGTGTTTGTGCCAAGTAAAACCTATAGGATCTTCTTGGATAATAGTTATTTGATCTTGCTAAAAAAGTCAGAAACTTTCTGTTCACGAAAAAATTTGTTTAAAATCACCAGAGCGTGATAAAATACTGATTCCAATTGAAGTAGAGCAATAAACAAATTATTTAGGATTTCCTATTTTATCGGAAATTTTTGAGTTACAGAAGTTTGCATTAGATACAGATTACTACAGACTGTTCTGTTTTTGACAGATTCTGTTTTTCGTGTGTTGTTTGCTTATTTTGATGAATCTATGGCTAGTAAAAGAGCTTATAAATCATAGAGAAGTTGGAATACAGTGGGTTTAACACCAATATAAATAAAGAATGAGTTCAATACAGTACCTTAAAGTGGTGGTTTGTTTTATTTTGCTAACGGAGCTCATGAGATTTTCTATTGAGTTTTGTGTTGTGAAGTTTTCAAGTTTTGGGTAAAGATTTGATGGATTATGGAACAAGGAGTGGCAAGAGCCTAAGCTTGGGGATGCCCAAGGCACCCCAAGGTAAAATTCAAGGACAACCAAAAGGCTAAGCTTGGGGATGCCCGGGAAGGCATCCCCTCTTTAAATCTTCGCTCTATCGGTAACTTTACTTGGGGCTATATTTTTATTCACCACGTGATATGTGTTTTGCTTGGAGCGTCTTGTATGATTTGAGTCTTTGCTTTTTAGTTTACCACAATCATGCTTGCTGAATACACCTTTTAAGAGAGATACACATGATTCGGAATTTATTAGAATACTCTATGTGCTTCACTTATATCTTTTGAGCTATATAATTTTTGCTCTAGTGCTTCACTTATATCTTTTAGAGCACGGTGGTGGTTTTATTTTATAGAAATCATTGATCTCTCATGCTTCACTTATATTATTTTGAGAGTCTTAAACAGCATGGTAATTTGCTTTAAATGTGAAATTAGTCCTAATATGATAGGCATCCAAGATGAGTATAATAAAAACTTCCATATTGAGTTCATTAATATCATGAGAAGTTGATACTTGATAATTGTTTTGAGATATAAAGGTGGTAGAGTTGTGCTAGTTGAGTAATTGTGAAATTGAGAAATACTTGTGTTAAGGTTGGCAAGTCCCGTAGCATGCACGTATGGTAACATAAGATGTTCTTTTATTGCTTTCCTTATGAGTGGTGGTCGGGGACGAGCGATGGTCTTTTCCTACCAATCTATCCCTCTAGGGGCATGCGTAGTAATACTTTGCTTCGAGGGCTAATAAACTTTTGCAATAAGTATATGAGTTCTTTATGACTAATGTGAGTCCATGGATTATACGCACTCTCACCCTTCCGCAATTTTCTAGCCTCTACAGTACCGTGCATTGCCCTTTCTCACCTTGAGAGTTGGTGCAAACTTCGCCGGTGCATCCAAACCCTGTGATATGATACGCTCTATCACACATAAACCTCCTTAAAATATCTTCCTCAAAACAGCCACCATAACTACCTATCATGGCATTTCCGTAGCCATTCCGAGATATATTGCCATGCAAGTTTCCACTGTTTCATTTATTATGACACACTTCATCATTGTCATATTGCTTTGCATGATCATTTAGTTGACATTGTATTTGTGGCAAAGCCACCGTTCATATTTTTTTCATACATGTCGCTCTTGATTCATTGCATATCCCGGTACACCACCGGAGGCATTCACATAGAGTCATATTTTGTTCTAAGTATTGAGTTGTAATTATTGAGTTGTAAGTAATAAAAGTGTGATGATCATCATTATTAGAGCATTGTCCCATGTGAGGAAAGGATGATGGAGACTATGATTCCCCCACAAGTCGGGATGAGATTCCGTACTAAAGAAAAAGAGGCCAAAGAAAAAAAGGGAAAAGGCCCAAGAAAAAAAGGGAGAAAAGGAAAAAAATGAGAGAAAAAGAGAGAAGGGACAATGTTACTATCCTTTTTCCTCACTTGTGCTTCAAAGTAGCACCATGATCTTCATGATAGAGAGTCTCCTATGTTGTCACTTTCATATACTAATGGGAATTTTTCATTATAGAACTTGGCTTGTATATTCCAATGATGGGCTTCCTCAAAATTCCCTAGGTCTTCATGAGCGAGCAAGTTGGATGCACACCCACTTAGTTTCTTTTGTTGTGCTTTCATATATTTATAGCTCTAGTGCATCTGTTGCATGACAATCCCTACTCCTCGTATTGACATCAATTGTTGGGCATCTCCATAGCCCATTGATTAGCCGCGTCAATGTGAGACTTTCTACCTTTTTGTCTTCTCACATAAACCCCATCATTATACTTTATTCCACCCATAGTGCTATATCCATGGCTTGCGCTCATGTATTGCGTATGGGTTGAAAAGGCTGAAGCGCGTTAAAAAGTATGAACCAATTGCTCGGCTTGTCATCGGGGTTATGCATGATGAGAAGGTTTTGTGTGACGAAATTGAAGCATGGACTAACTATATGATTTTGTAGGGATAAGCTTTGTTTGGCTTTGTTATATTGATAAGACATAATTTCTTGGTTAGCACGCTTGAAGTATTATTGTTTTTATGTCAACATTAAACTTTTAGCTTGAATCTTTCGAGTCTAAATATTCATTCCACAATAAAAAGAATTACATTGAAAATTATGCTAAGTAGCATTCCACATCAAAAATTCTGTTTTTATCATTTACCTACTCGAGGACGAGCAGGAATTAAGCTTGGTGATGCTTGATACGTCTCCAACGTATCTATTATTTTTGACTGTTCCATGCTATTATATTATCTGTTTTGGATGTTTATTGGGCTTTATTATACACTTTTATATTATTTTTGGGACTAACCTATTAACCGGAGGCCCAACCCAAATTGCTGTTTTTTTTTGCCTATTTCAGTGTTTCGAAGGAAAGGAATATCAAACGGAGTCCAAACAGAATGAAACCTTTGGGAACATGATTTTCGGAACAAACGTGATCCAGAGGACTTGGAGTGGACGTCAAGCAATCAACGAGGAGGCCACGAGGCAGGGAGGCGCGCCTGCCCCCCTGGGCGTCCCCCCCCACCCTCGTGGGCCCCTCGTAGCTCTCCTGACTGACTTCTTTTGCCTATATATACTCATATACCCTGGAAACATCAGAGGAGGAGCCGAAACCCTATTTCCACCGTTGCAACCTCTGTACCCGTGAGATCCCATCTTGGGGCCTTTTCCGGCGCTCCGCCGGAGGAGGCATTGATCACGGAGGGCTTCTACATCAACACCATAGCCTCTGCGATGATGTGTGAGTAGTTTACCTCAGACCTTCGGGTCCATAGTTATTAGCTAGATGGATTCTTCTCTCTCTTTGGATCTCTATACAAAGTTCTCCTCGGTTCTCCTGGAGATCTATTCGATGTAATCTTATTTTGCGGTGTTCTTGTCGAGATCCGATGAATCGTGGGTTTATGATCAAGATTATCTATGAACAATATTTGAATTTCCTCTGAATTCTTTTATGTATGATTGGTTATCTTTGCAAGTCTCTTCGAATTATCAGTTTGGTTTGGCCTACTAGATTGATCTTTCTTGCAATGGGAGAAGTGCTTAGCTTTGGGTTCAATCTTGCGGCGCTCGATCCCAAAGGATGTATGGGGAAACGACATGTATTGTATTGTTGCCATCGAGGATAAAAGATGGGGTTTATATCATATTGCTTGAGTTTATCCCTCTACATCATGTCATCTTGCTTAAAGCGTTACTCTATTCTTATGAACTTAATACTCTAGATGCATGCTGGATAGCGGTCGATGTGTGGAGTAATAGTAGTAGATGCAGGCAGGAGTCAGTCTACTTGTCGCGGATGTGACGCCTATATACATGACCATACGTAAATATTCTCATAACTATGCTCAATTCTATCAATTGCTCGACAACAATTCGTTCACCCACCGTAATACTTATGCTCTTGAGAGAAGCCACTAGTGAAACCTATGGCCCCCGGGTCTATTCTTTATCATATTAATCTACCGTTATTTCTATTACCGTTTATTTTGTTTTCTTTACTTTTTAGTCTTTATCATAAAAATACCAAAAATATTATCTTATCGTCTCTATCAGATCTCACTTTTGCAAGTGGCCGTGAAGGGATTGACAACCCCTTTATCGCGTTGGTTGCAAGGTTCTTATTTGTTTGTGTAGGTGCGTGGGACTTGAGGGTGGTCTCCTACTGGATTGATACTTTGGTTCTCAAAAAGTGAGGGAAATATTTATGCTACTTTACTGCATCACCCTTTCCTCTTCAAGGGAAAACCAACGCAGTGCTCAAGAGGTAGCAACTCCTCCCAAGGGGTTGGTGGCACAAAAAGAGTACAATGAGGATGATGATGATGATGACGGTGAGACGGTTGCCATGGCCTCTGTTGCCATTGCAGCAACTCCACGGGTGTCCCTCTTTGATTCACCCAACGAGAACATCACCGCCAAGTGCCTCATGGCTAAAGCCACCAACAAGGTAACCAACAACATCAAAACTACCATCATTACTAATCCTTCCTTGACGGATTGCATTGATGAAAGTGAGGGGACGAAGGAGGAGGAAATGAATTTGAGTCTTTTATGAGTAAGCTCAAGGGTAAATGCAAGAAGCACTTTTTGCTTGATGTTCGCATGTACTACGTCAGCATTTCCCCAAAGAGGAAGGGATGATGTAGCACAGCGACGGTAGGTATTTCCCTCAGTGATGAGACCAAGGTTATCGAACCATTAGGAGAACCAAGAAACTCTACGTAAACAACACCTGCACACAAATAACAAATACTCGCAACCCGACATGTAAAAGCGGCGCCAAAGATAGGCAAGCGGATGTGAGAGAGTTGTAATTATTTATAGATCGAACGCCTAATAGAATAAATTGCAGCAAGGTATTTTTTGTATTTTTTTGTTTAATAGATCTGAAAAATAAAGGGCAAATAAAATAGATCGCAAAGGCAAATAATATGAGAAAGGGACCCGGGGGGCGTAGGTTTCACTAGTGGCTTCTCTCGAGAAAAATAGCAAACGGTGGGTGAACAATTACTGTTGGGCAATTGATAGAACTTCAAATAATCATGGCGATATCCAGGCAATGATCATTATATAGGCATCACGTCCAAGATTAGTAGACCGACTCCTGCCTGCATCTACTACTATTACTTCACACATCGACCGCTATCTGAAAGTGCTAGTTATCGACTAGAGGGGGGGTGAATAGGCGATTTTTACGAAAGTCGTCAAAACATGAAAGTTTCGAAGACAAACATGAAAACTGGACCTATAAACATGCAGCGGAAGATGAACTACACTAGACAAGCCATAGTCAAACAAGTATGAAGCTAAAGCATGATGACTGATAGCAGCTATGTAGTAGGATTAGGATGGAAGATAGTATGAAGCCAATCAGAACATGTAGTCACACAGTGAAGTCAAACAGGTAAAGCAATCAAACAATGACTTCACAACAACAAACTGTAAGTAAGGAGAGTAAGAGATAGAACCAGTGAGTTGTGAAGACAAGGATTTGTTCGACCAGTTCTAGTTGCTGTGACAACTGTACGTCTGGTTAGGGAGGCTGAGATTGAACTCAGAAGACCGTGTCTTCACCTTATTCCCCTTGAGCTAAGGACACACAGTCCCCGCCCAATCACTCTGGTAAGTATTCAAGGTAGACTTCCAAACCTTCACATCTGGCGCTTGAGCCAATCATGATGCCTATCCTACTTTTGATGCAGGCCAACGAGAAGCTCTCGGTCATTGAGAACACGAGATCACCTTCGAGGCCGTTGAGCAATTGTGCTGTTAGTGGCTTCGGTTGGGGCACGGTGAGGTGCACGTGTAGTACCAGCCAACGGATAGACTCAAGTGGCAGCCAGCACACCTTCAATGGGCTGAGTGAAGCTCTGACGATCAGCATTGTGAAGATAAATTGGCTCCTTGTCAGGCTCTGGATAGATGGCTTCAACAGACATATCGACATTTGGCAAGAAGACAATGTGATTGCGTGCAGATGGCTGATAGTTGAAAGCAGTGTGAAGCTTGATCAGACGCATGATCCATGGGGCATAGAACTTCAAGCCAAAAATGTCCGATCCTGATGCAGCAAGTTGGCGGATGAAGAAATCCTGTGCATTGAAGCTTTTGCCATGAAGAATATGGAAGACCAATGTCTTCATTGCACCTTCTAGCTTAGCCTTTGGAGAATGTCCTTTGATGGGCCAGAGAGTTCGCCTTATGATGTGATAGATTGTGCGTGGCAGATACTCAAGGTCTTCAACAAAGAACTCCGTAGGATAGTCCACATCTGGAGGCAATGGCTTCATCATACTGAGCATCTGGCTCATGTCGGGTTCTGGCTTGTGAAAGATGCTTTCCACAGCTGCAGTGTGAAGCTGACAACCAGGTTCATAGAGATCACCTGGAGTGGGCAGGCGATAAGCTCAATGACATCAAATGCTTTGGCTTCATGATGGACATTTCTGTCATCCACTCAAGGACCCAAGTCTTAGGATCCTGTTGTAGCCTCCGATATGAAGAGTGGCGTAGAATTGAAGCGACAACTCTTCATTCCGATTCTCCTTATCGATGACGAAATGCAGATGGCTTGACCTCTTTGAAGCAATCTAGAGCTTCTTCTAAGTAGGGCAGGCCAGCTATGGCTTCAGATATCAAAGGCGCATATGCGGAAATATGCGGCCTGGTTGTCTGAGAATGCATGAATAATAGCTGCGTTGCTGATAACTCCAGAACCGATCAGATGAAATCTTGGGCCTGGTGTAGGGGTTCTTATCGCTATCGAATAAGGTGTTGTGTGCAATGAAGCCATTGACATTGAAAGATCCTGGCGAAGTGGCAGTACCTGGAAATCTGGGCAGTCTTGCCTTTGACTTCTGAACCGGAGGCCTGTGCTCAACATGGTAATCAAATTGAGGACCATCACCAGGTGGAGGAATCAGAATAGGCCATCTGACAGTGACAAGCTGGCCATAGTTGTATGCTTGCTCGATAGTATGTGGCCTTGGAGGCGGAGCAGAGCGATGGCATTAACTTCAGCTGCAGATTAGAGTGTCGGTGCGGCATTGACTTCATCTGCTTCACGGGCTTCATTGGCTTCATTGACCACTGGTGCATTGGCCACTGAAGGCTCCACATTGGCTTCGGCCATGACAACGTCATTGGCTTCAGGAATGTCATTGGTGCAGCCTCAGGATTTTCACCCTCCACTTGAGTAGCTGGAGGTTCTGGCATAGACTGGTCCTCTTCATGAACTTCTTCTTGAGTTGTAGGGGGAGTAGCGACACGCTCTTCTTCTTGTGTTGCTCGGTGATGCGGTGAAGGGTCTTCAAAGCATTGGCTTCGGTTTCTGAGGACCATCACGGAAGGATTGTCTTCGTGAAACACTTGACGTGCCCGAACTTGACAAGTTTGAGCCCTCTTACGTGATGGTGGTCATGGAGATGGATGGCCTCGGGCCTTTGCGAAGCCGTTGGAATCTGAGGCGCTGTGGTGATGGTGATGTCACCATGTAGTTGTCATCATTGGACATGGGGGCGATGGCCAGGCACGGATGATGGCTGGGGTGTACTTGGTGAGTCTTGATGTGGGGTAGCTTCTTTGAGGCGATCAGCCCATGATGCATCTTGTGAGATTGGCATCAAGGGCGATATCTTGATAAGCTCACTGTTCGTTTGAACAGGTGATGATACCGTTGGGCGCTTAATCTGAGGAAGAACTACATCATCTTGTACGATGTCTTCAGTCGCGATGGGGTCGACAACTGGAACTTCTTGAGCTTCAGGAGCCTCTGTGGAAGCAGGCTCATGAACAATCATCCAACGCTCATGGTTTGCAGACGGAGGGGGGAACAAAGGCAAGGGGTTCAACAACAAGGGGCTCTGTGGGAGCAGCCCGATATCTTTTCTTGGTTTTTCTCTTCTTAGGGGGTGGTGCTTCATCAGTGGTGCTCTTGGTTTTGCGCTTCCTGGCATCGGCTTCAGCTGCCTTGGTTTTCTTCTGTTCTGAAGCCACTGAAGGAGCCTTAGGCTTCGAGCCGCGCATGCTGGCTGGGAAGACAATGTGAGGTTCTCCCTGCCTTGGTGCTTCAGTTGACTTCTTTTTCTTGGCAGCCATTGAGGGGTCAATGCCAGGGCGGCCAAGTTCCTTGTGCTTTTCAGCTTCATTGTAAGCTTGAACATACTTAGCAGCAAGGGCTTTCATGCGCTCTCTTGATCCTTTGGCTTCTTCACGTTTCTTGTGAAACGCCTCCTTGAGGTCATTGAGCATCACCTTGAATTACGGACATCAGCCACACTCAGCTTGGCTACATGCTTCTTGAACTGTTCCTTCTCAAAATCAATCTTGTGCTTCAGTTCAACGATTTTCTGAGCCAGGGCCAGCTCAGGAGCAATGGCGCCTTGAAAGGAGACGCTGATGCCAATGGGGAGTTGAAGATCATCAAAGCTGAGTTCTTGATTGTCAAACCATTCATCAATGAAAGTGTGCAGTATATTCACATCGAAGAGGGGCAGATCATTGAAGATCTCCGCCTCTTGGTTGCTTTTGATCAACTGCTCAAGGGCATCATTGCCAAACTCTTCATCTGAAGACAAGTCAATGGCTTCAGATTCGTTCCTCAGAAGGGCAGCAGGTGTCGGTGCATGAGTCAGTTGCTGAACATGTGTCTTCTGTGGCTTCTCATGCCTCTTGGAGATGCGAG
Organism: Aegilops bicornis; assembly: GCA_021605145.1. Taxonomy (NCBI): domain Eukaryota; kingdom Viridiplantae; phylum Streptophyta; class Magnoliopsida; order Poales; family Poaceae; genus Aegilops; species Aegilops bicornis. The sequence goes on from CM038669.1 coordinate 342,203,294, forward strand.
AGAGATCTTCAGAGGTATTACTGGGAGCAGGAGGGGCAGTTGCCAATGGCTTCACTCTCGAAGCTTTTGGGACAACAGATGATCTTGAAGCTTTAGTCTTCTTTTGCTTCTGCGGCTTTGGAGCAAGAGCAGGAGCTTCGTCGGTGTCAGCATCATCATCATCAGAATGATCCACTTTGGCACCTCGAACAGTAATGTGAGTGATGAGGCCAACAAGGTTGTAGAAGGGGCCAATCATGTTTTCATTAGCTTCACGGGTGCCATTGTCCCGAGGAGAGGAAGGACCAGGGTTGAAGTCAAGCCCTAACTCCTTCTTGTTCTTTTTAGCTGAGTCTTTGGCGAACTGGTAGTTGCGCTTGAACAAATTATCTTCACGACACCAGAGCAGTGAAGATGGGTCAGCATTCTCAGGTTGTGGTCCGCGCACCATGCAAGGATAGAAGCCTTGCTCAATAGCTTCTGCTGAGTCACCGGTGGAAGATTTTTGTACAAAATATCACCCCAGGGTGCCTTGATGGCATTCTTCTCAGCATATTCTTTGGTGATGAAGTGATATCTGAACCATTCTTCTGCCCAATATCTTCGAATCCATTGGATTCAATTCTTGCATTCAGTATAGGTTTCTTCTGGGTCAGTTTTGTACATCTCGTGCAAATCTGGAGGTAAGTCCTTGGAAGTGTCACCACGACGCTGTCTGCCTCCCTTTCTTGCTGATTTTTCAGTAGCCATGAAGTGTAAACTGAAAGGCTTCAGTACGTGCAATGGCTTCAAACGGCTGGACTGACAGGAACTTGCTTCAGGTGAGTTGATGTGACTCTGCAAGAATTCTGCAAACGAATGCAGACTATGAGAACCAAGGGATTCTCCCATGAACATGTACCTGTGACAACATTAAAGGTGCGAGGGAAGGGGAAGAGGTCATATGCATTCTCAGAAGATTTTGAAGATAAATCAGTTTGAAGACATTGACCTCATAACGCGAAGACATTCACTTATATGATGAGAGTTGGTTCCAGAGTTGTACAAATCCAAGAATAAGTACAAGTGAGGAATCTAACTTGTGAAGACGCATAAGTGAATATACTAGGCAGAATATGAGAAGCAGAAAGAGATAGATTCATGTTTGAAGATCTAGAAACTACTTTTGGTAAGAAAGGATGAATCTATCGAGATCAAAAGACGGTAAAAGGTAAACTTTTATTACCACGAAGAACTGCTAGACGGAGCGGAGATGGATGCCGAGCGATTCGATCTCCCGTGCCTTAACTTGGCGACGAAAAGACACCTACGGCGGCGGCGGAGAGGGCGAGGTCATGGGCGTGAGGACGGCGTCGGAGAAGTCGCGGCAGCTAAGCGCTTCGTCGCCGGCGTCGTTGAGAGGTTAGCAGAGGTGCTAGGGTTTGCGAGAGGTGGCGAGGTGGAAGAAAGATTTTTGACCGAGACGAGATAGGTATTTATAAGGACAGAGACAGCGCAGCGCAATTACGCAGGTGCCCCTAGCGGTTCACATCTGATGGACACGTGGCGAACATGCAACGCATTGAGAGTTGTTCCACGTTCCCACGCGCGCCTGGATTGTCGGTGTGGTCGTTCCAAATTCTCCGGGTTTCAGGCAAAAAGGATATGTCATTAAAACCAGATATAAATGTTTGTCTCTGTATCTTCTGCTGACAAGGATGCAGAGAAGACATTCGACAGTTTCAACAGAATGCATATGATTTGGATAGATAGAGCTTGAGGTAGAAAGCATAGAGAGGTTAGGGTCCGATCACATTCACTTAGTTCAAAGGATTCAAAGCGAAGACATAGAAATAAGTGAATGCTGTAGAGGACAGAACACTATATATGTATCAGTCAAGACCAAATCAACATAGTGAAGATAAACGAGAATTCAAATCAATGGTGAAAACAAATTAATTGTGAAGACTTTGCAAATATGACGCCATGAGAAAACATTTCATAAGAGTTTGGTGGTGGCGTTACCCACCGTATAGGAAGTATTAGACCCAGACACGGCGCACAATTATCGTGGCGCTCTGAAGTCAATTTCCACATTAATGTATTCACACTTAGAGTGTATGTCTTCATTGATTGAAGATATACATTACTTCGTGTGTTGCACATCTAAGTCATCAAAATGTAGAATTGTTAGGATGTGTGCCTAATCACAGGACATTCGAGGATTTCAAGATATTTAGCTCACACCGCAACTTGCAAAACCTTTTCTCATCCAAGGGCTTAGTGAAGATATCAGCCAACTACTCTTCTGTCTTGACGTGAATGATATCAATATCTTCTTTCATAACATGATCTCTGAGGAAGTGATGACGAATTTCAATGTTCTTTGTCTTCGAGTGTTGAACTGAGTTATTAGCAATCTTGATAGCGCTTTCATTATCGCAGTAGAGTGGCACATGCTTCAGATGGATGCCATAGTCCTTAAGTGTTTGCTTCATCCATAGAAGCTGAACGCAGCAAGATCCAGCAGCAATGTATTCAGATTCAGCAGTTGAGAGTGATACGATTACGCTTCTTTGAAGACCAACGGACAAGAGATCGACCCAAAGTGACATGTGCCCGATGTAGACTTGCGATCCACCTTGTCACCAAAGATAATCAAGATCCGAAAATCCAACCAGATCAAACTCGAGCCCTTTGGATACCATAATCCTAGTGTTGGGGTGTAAGCCAAATATCGAAGAATTAAACTTCACAGCTAAGTGATGCGACTCCTTTGGTGCCGCTTGAAATCGAGCACACATGCAAACACTAAGCATGATATCTGGCCTAGATGCACATAAGTGAAGTAAAGAGCCAATCATGGAGCGGTATACCTTTTCATCGAAATCTTTACCATTGGTGTCGGGGCTTAGATGACTTTTGGTTGGCATTGGCGTCGTGTATCCTTTGCAGTCTTGCATTCCAAACTTCTTCAGGCAATCTTTGAGATATTTTTCTTGAGATATGAAGATGCCGTTGCGTTGCTGACGGACTTGAAGACCGAGAAAGAACTTCAGCTATCCCATCATGGACATTTGATATTGTTCTTGCATCATGTGACCAAATTCATCACTGTATTTCTTGTTGGTGCAACCGAAGATAATGTCATCCACATAGATTTGGTACACAAACAGTTCACCATCATATGTCTTCGTGAAGAGAGTGGGATCCAAAGAACCAGGTTTGAAGCCTTTGCTCTTCGGGAAGTCTTTGAGTGTGTCATACCAAGCACGAGGGGCTTGTTTGAGGCCATACAGTGCCTTGTTGAGGTTGTATACCATATCAGGATGTTTTGGGTCTTCAAAGCCATGCGGTTGTGCAACATACACTTCTTCTTCAATCTTTCCATTGAGAAAGGCACTCTTCACATCCATTTGATACAGAAGGATGTTATGATGATTTGCGTAAGCTAGCGGTATGCTGAATGGCTTCAAGCCTAGCCACTGGAGCAAATGTTTCATCAAAGTCAATTCCTTCAACTTGTGTGTATCCTTGAGCAACGAGCCGTGCTTTGTTTCTCACTACTTGACCATGCTCGTCTTGTTTGTTGCGATATATCCATTTTGTGCCTATTATGTTGTGCTTGCGAGGATCAGGATGCTTGACTAATTCCCATGCATTGTTCAACTTGAACTGTTGAAGCTCGTCTTGCATAGCTTGAATCCATTTAGGTTCCATAAAGGCTTTAGCAACTTTCTTGGGTTCAGAGATTGAGATATATGCAAAGTGCCCACAGAAATTTGCTAACTGTGTTGCTCTTGAACGAGTAAGTGGACCAGGTGCATTGATGCTATCAATTATCTTCTCAATCTGAACTTCATTAGCAACAAGAGGATGAACTGGACGAAGATTTTTCTCCTGCTGATCATTGTCATCATTTGGAGGATTGTCTTCAGGCTGAGCAATGTCTTCGAGTTGATCAAAAAGTGCAGAAATGATAAGTTCCTCTTCAGGCTGGGTCTCTGATGGTATGATCTCTCCTGTTCCCATTAGCTTGATTGATTCACTGGCAGGTAGACCATCTAGCACATTTGGCAGGTGCTCTCTTTGCGAGCCATTAGTTTCATCGAACCGCACATCCACAATTTCAACCACTTTGTAGTGAAAGAGGTTGAATACTCTGTAGGAGTGCGAGTCCTTTCCATAACCAAACATAAAACCCTCATGTGCTTTCGGTGCAAATTTAGAAGTGTGATGTGGATCCTTGATCCAGCACCTAGCACCAAATACTCTGAAGTAGAATACGTTTGGCTTCTTACCAGTTAGAAGCTCATAGGGTGTTTTCTTCAGAAGCTTGTGAAGATAAACACGGTTGATGACATGGCATGCAGTATCAATGGCTTCAGGCCAGAATTTTCTTGGAGTCTTGTATTCGTCAAGCATCGTCCGAGCCATCTCAATAAGGGTTACTTCTTGCGCTCCACGATGCCATTCTGCTGAGGTGTGTAAGGAGCAGAAAACTCATGAGTGATGCCTAAGGTGTCAAGATAAAGGTCGAGGCATGTGTTCTTGAATTCAGTGTCGTTGTCAATCCTAATGTGCTTGATCTTGATGCCATAGTTGTTCATGGCGCGGTTGGCGAAGCGTCTGAAGACATCCTGCACTTCAGTCTTGAAGAGAATTATGTGCACCCACGTATATCTTGAATAATCATCCGATAACGAAACCATAGAGACAAGCAGTTGCAGTGAGAGTAGAATAGTGAGTGGTACCAAACAAGTCCATGTGGAGCAACTCAAAAGGTCGAGACGTAGTCATGATTTTCTTCGAGGGATGCTTGGCCCTTGTCATCTTCCCAGCTTCACAAGCACCACATAGATGATCTTTCTTGAACTTGACGCCTTCGATGCCTATGACGTGCTTCTTCTTGGCGAGAGTGTGTAGGTTCCTCATGCCAACATGCCCTAGCCTCCGATGCCAGAGCCAGCACTCTGAAGACTTTGCTAGAAGACATACGGCCATCTGTGGTCCTGCTGAGAAGTCTACCATGTACAGATCATCTTTCCTGTACCCTTCGAAGACTAGAGACTTGTCAGATTCCATTAGTACAAAGCAACGATATTTTCCAAATAGCACAATCATGTTTAAGTCACAAAGCATTGAGATGGACATTAAGTTGAAGCCAAAGGGATTCAACAAGCATCACTTTGTCCATGTGCGATCCCTTGAGATTGCAACTCTACCTAGGCCCAATACTTTGCTTTTACCGAAGGTCGCGAATGTGATGTGACTCTTATCACATGGACGTAAGGTTGAGTCCATGAGAAGACTTCGATCACCAGTCATGTGGTTAGTGCATCCGCTGTCCATAATCCACTCTCAAGCACGAGGTGTCGTACCCTACAGTGCAGTTAGGAGGATAGGCTTCACAAAGAGTATTGTGAAGCATAAACATTTGACGCACAAGAGGATTATCAAAGCTCAGATCAAGGTTAGGACTGATGGTATGGTGGCAAAGCGATTCGAAACGAAATACATAGTAAGACCATTTGGGCATTTTATTTTGCATCCCATAATGTGTTTTAGGTTCCCAGCAATAGCTTCGGACGCCTTTAATTTCTAGCTGGAGACCTTTCCTTGCAAAAGAAAGTTAATTCTTCTTAACCACCCACATCTTCAGGGGTGGCTTAGAAGCAACGAGTCTAAGTGCAGCATCTGAGAATTTCGGCTTTGGAGCCCTAGCAAATAACCTTGCAGGAGAAGAACGATACTCATATGAATAAGCAGAAAAGTTCTTAGTTCTATGAACATAGCAGTTTGACGACACACGCTCATATTCATAAGACTGAGTATGGTTTCCCTGCAAAACATTGGCGTTAGGGTAACTTCGGTGAGTCCTGTGTCTGTATGAAGCCTTTGGGCCATATGAAGCCATAGAGTGCAGGGTTTGTCTTCTTCCTTGGTGGTGTCATGATGACATTCACGTGAAGATTCTCAATATCTTGTTTAGGTACCCGGATCTTCTTCATAGGTGGTCCATTCCTGCGATTATTACCAACATACCTGGCAAACACTTCACCATTCTGATTCTTAAATAGTTTATAGTTTGCATCAAAGGATTCATCAATAGCAATTGGGTTAGCACAAGTAAATCCAGATAAGGTAGATGGATCCATTGAAGGTTCCTTTGCAGCAACCCATGTGGTTTTGGGGGTACTGCTCAGGCTTCCAGTAAGATCCATCAACATTCATTTTCCTCTCGAACCCAACACCCTCTTTCCTAGGGTTTCGGTTCAAGATCTGCTTTTTGAGGACATCACACAGTGTCTGATGCCCCTTGAGGCTTTTGTACATTCCTGTTTCAAGACAAGTCTTCAATCTAGCATTTTCATTAGCAACAGCAGTGGCATCCTCCGCAGAGGGGTTAGTTACCACATCGATGGTTGAAGATATTGAAACAGTAGCAGCATTAGAACACTCAAAGCAATGTAATTAGCGTTATCACGCTCAAGACATTTTAAACATGGTGGTTCAAATCCTTCCTGAGCGGGACTGATCTGTTGAGCGCGAAGTGACTCGTTTTACTTTTGAAGATCTTCATGAGCCGCTCTCAACTTCTCAATTTCTTGCTTCCTTTGAAGATAATCATAGGAAAGCTTTTCATGGGTTGTTGAGAGTGATTCATGACGACCTTCAAGCTCTTGGTACTTAACATGAAGATTTTTATATCTTCAATTAAGGACTGAGATCGGGTCATTTCAGCGTCCAACGGATCATCGCTTTTGTCTAATAGTTTTTGAATATGTTCCATAGCTTTACATTGTTCAGTTGCAATTTTAGCAAGTGTTTTGTAGCTGGGTTTGGATTCACAATCAGAGTCATCTTCACTTGATGTTTGAAAGTAAGCATCTCGTGAGTTTACCTTGGCACCGCGTGCCATGAAGCAGTAAGTGGGAGCAGAGTCATCCTTGTCAATGGCATCAGCGTTGGTGATGGACACATTGTCTTCAGTGTTGAAGATGGACTTGGCAACGTAGGCTGAAGCCAGAGCAAGACTTGCAACGCCAGAGTCAGACTCCTCCTCAGACTCCACCACTTATGCCTCCTCAGAAGCAGACTCCTCCTCTGAATCCATTTCCTTGCCAACAAAATCACGAACCTTGCCAGACGAACTTTTCTTGTGAGATGAAGACTTGGAAGTTGACTTGGAAGAAGATTTTGAGTATTTCTTCTTCTTCTTGTCATCAGAATCATATTCCTTGCTCTTCTTGTTTTGATTCTCATTGTCCCACTGTGGACACTCAGAGATGTAGTGACCTGGTTTCTTGCACTTGTGACAGGTTCTCTTCTTGTGGTCATGGGAAGAAGCTTCATCATTTCTTGAGCTGGATCGTGAAGACTTTCTGAATCCTTTCTTCTTAGTGAACTTCTGGAACTTCTTCACAAGCATAGCGAGCTCCTTTCCAAGGTCTTTAGCTTCACCAGAATTGTAGTCAGATTCTTCTTCAGATGAGGAAACCGCCTTTGCCTTCAAAGCGCGAGTTCGGCCATAGTTGGGACCATAGATATCTCTTTTCTCAGATAGCTGGAACTCATGTGTGTTAAGCCTCTCAAGTATGTCAGATGGATCTAGTGTCTTGAAGTCGTATGCGTTCTTGAATCATAAGAGCTAGAGTGTCAAATGAGCTGTCAAGAGATCTCAGAAGCGTCTTGACGATTTCATGCTTGGTGATCTCAGTGGCGCCGAGAGCCTGAAGCTTATTTGTAATGTCAGTGAGGCGATCAAACGTGAGCTGGACATTCTCATTGTCATTTCTCTTGAAGCGGTTGAAGAGGTTGCGTAGAACACTGATTCTTTGATCTCTCTGAGTTGAAACGCCTTCATTGACCTTGGGGAGCCAGTCCCAGACTAGCTTCGACGTTTCCAAAGCACTCACTGCGGCCATCGCCCTTTGGTCGATGACCACGAGATGATGTTCTTCGGTGGAATCGAGTTGAATGAACTTCTTGACATCGATGGGAGTGACACCTTCACCAGTCTTGGGAACGCCGTTCTTGACGACATACCATGATCGACATCAATGGCTTCAAGATGCATACGCATCTTATTCTTCCAAAGAGGGATATTCATTGCCATCGAAGACGGGACACGCAATGAGACTTTGATTATCCCTGCAGTCAACTTAGCTAAAACTCCAGGTGGTTAAACTGAATCACACAGAACAAGGGAGTACCTTGCTCTGATACCAATTGAAAGTGCTAGTTATCGACTAGAGGGGGGTGAATAGGCGATTTTTACGAAAGTCTTCAAAACATGAAAGTTTCAAGGACAAACATGAAAACTGGACCTATAAACATGCAGCGGAAGATGAACTACACTAGACAAGCCATAGTCAAACAAGTATGAAGCTAAAGCATGATGACTAATAGCAGCTATGTAGTAGGATCAGGATGGAAGATAGTATGAAGCCAATCAGAAAATGTACTCACACAGTGAAGTCAAATAGGTAAAGCAATCAAACAATGACTTCACAACAACAAACTGTAAGTAAGGAGAGTAAGAGATAGAACCAGTGAGTTGTGAAGACAAGGATTTGTTCGACCAGTTCCAGTTGCTGTGACAATTGTACGTCTAGTTAGGGAGGCTGAGATTGAACTCAGAACACCGTGTCTTCACCTTATTCCCCTTGAGCTAAGGACACACAGTCCCGCCCAATCACTCTGGTAAGTCTTCAAGGTAGACTTCCAAACCTTCACAGACTTTGTTCACCGGCAATCCACAATTACTCTTGGATGCTCAGAACGCGACGCCTAACCGGCTGGAGGATTCACAGTCCTCAAGTGTAACAAGTCTTGGATCACACGGACGTAAAGACTTGGTGATGCCTAACACTCTTTGGCTCTGGGTGTTTGGGCTTTGTCCTCACAAGGATTTCTCTCTCAAAAGCTTCGAGGTGGGTTGCTCTCAAGCGACAAAAGCCGTGCACTAACTCTGAGCAGCCACCAATTTATGGTGTAGGGGTGGGCTATTTATAGCCACCGGGCAACCCAGCCAGATTTGTCCGAAATGACCACAGGTCACTAAGGAACCGACACGTGTCACAACGGTCGATTTCAAACACACGCGACAGCCTTGACTTGGGCTACAAGTAAAGCTCGACTTATCCGATCGTGGATAAGATTTGCCCTCATTGTCTTCGCTAGAAGACATAGGTTTTGGTTGAGCATCACTTGATCCACTCGACTTTGTTCACTTGGACCCCACTTAACAAAGGCGGTGGTTCCTATGACTCAACAAAGAAGAAAAGAAACAACGAAACAGCTAAGTCTTCGTGCTCCATAATCTTCACTCAATGTCTTCTTCATCATAGTCTTCAATGTGAATATCTTCACGTACCACCATTGTCTTCAATGTCTTCATACATTTTAGGGGTCAGCTCCGGTAGGTAAACCCGAATCAATGAGGGACTACTACCGTGTTATCCTGCAATTCTCACAAACACATTAGTCCCTCAATCACGTTTGTCGTCAATACTCCAAAACCAAACTAGGGGTGGCACTAGATGCACTTACACTATCCAGCATGCATCTAGTGTATTAAGTTATGGAGAAACGAAGTAATGCAATAAGAACGATGACATGATGTAGACAAGATCTATTTATGTAGAAATAGACCCCATCGTTTATCCTTAGTAGCAACGATACATACGTGTCGGTTCCCCTTCTGTCACTCGGATCAAGCACCGTAAGATCGAACGCACTACAAAGTACCTCTTCCCATTGCAAGATAAATAGATCAAGTTGGCCAAACAAAACCCAAATATCAGAGAAGAAATGTGAGGCTATAAGCAATCATGCATATAAGAGATCAAAGAAACTCAAATAACTTTCATGGCTAAAAAGATAGATCTGATCATAAACTCAAAGTTCATCGGACCGCAACAAACACACCGCAAAAAGAGTTACATCATATGGATCTCCAAGAAACCATTGTATTGAGAATCAAACGAGGGAGAGGAAGCCATCTAGCTACTAACTACGGACCCGTAGGTCTACAAAGAACTACTCATGCATCATCGGAGAGGCACCAATGGACATGATGCACCACTCCATGATGGTATCTAGATTGGATCTGGTGGTTCTGAACTCTGCGGTGGTTGGAATTGATTTTCGTCGACACCCCTAGGGTTTCCGGAATATTGGGGTATTTATAGAGAAAAGAGTCGGTTCAGGGGGCACCCGAGGTGGGCACAACCCACCAGGGCGTGCCTGGGCCTCCTGGCGTGCCCTGGTAGGTTGTGCTCCCCTCGGAGCACCCGCCCCCCAGGCGCTTCTTCGGTCCATTGGATGTCTTCTGGTCCAAAAAAATCCACAAAAAGTTTCGCTGCGTTTGGACTCCGTTTGGTATTGATTTCCTGCGATGTAAAAAACATGCAGAAAACAGCAACTGGCACTTGGCACTATGTCAATAGGTTAGTACCAAAAAATGATATAAAATGACTATAAAATGATTATAAAACATCCAAGAATGATAATATAACATCATGGAACAATAAAAAATTATAGATATGTTGGAGACGCTTAATTCCTGCTCGTCCTCGAGTAGGTAAATGATAAAAATAGAATTTTTGATGTGGAATGCTGCCTAACATGTCATCTCATATTCTTTTATTTATAGCATGGACATTTGGACTTTTATATGGTTCAAAGCAATAGTCTAGTTTTGACATGAGAGTTAAATACTCAAGAATATCAACAAGCAACCATGTCTTTCAAAATATCAACGCTAAAATAAGTTATCCCTAGCCCATCATGCTCAATCATTGATCCATTCATGAAACACACTCGCATATTAGCTATACCCAATTGTAGCGACCAGACCTCAAACAGTCTGACCTATGTGCATTAGTGTCATCCCTGGATCAGTAATACTGACATGCACAGTACTCGAAGGATTTATAACAGAGTAGCAATCACACACTTATTACATCGAATGTCTCAAAAGAGAACCTATTACAATAAATATGGCTTAAGGTCATCTAATAACGATAACAGCGGAAGGCTTGGAAGATAAGCGAGTCCATCAACTCCAACGGCATCACTGAGTATAGAACCACGACCTAAGGCACCTTACTCATCGTCTGAAAAGTCTGCAACATGAACGTTGCAGCCCGAAAACGGGTCAGCACATGGAATATGCTGGGAAAGTAACACATAGAGAGTAATATGAAAGAGTAATGCTATACTACATGCATATATGGCTGATGGAAAGCTCTATGGTTACGGTTTTGCGTAAAGCCAATTTTTCCCTACTGCAAAGGAATAAATTTTATTTAACTATCATGGTGGTTGTTAAACATTGGGAATGGTTGACAGCATTCTCAATCCCAATTAAGCATCATCATTAAACCCAACAATATTAATTAAAGTAACATGATGAGATTCACATGATAATCCAAGTACTAGATACTCAAGATGTCAATAACCGGGGACACGGATAACCATGATTAGGTTTATACACTCTGCAGACGTTTGTGCACTTTTCCCCACAAGACTCGATCACCTCCATTGGGATTCTGTCACTACACGGTGTTTGAGAAACGGATGACCGAGACATAGTCTTTCAGAAGCGCTAGCACCTTACGAACAGGTAGACAGTTACACCTACATCCCTCTACGTCTGCTAGTCTACCACTGTAAGAGTTCACACAACCTAATCAACTATGCTAGAGCCCATAGTAGCTTGTGGCTGCACACGGAAGTTTCTAGCATGAATAATCTCATGATCCCTTTGAGCACAGGTGGCGGTCCAAAAGAAGCAGGCAATCCTGGAATACCCAGGTACTTCAATCCACCCAGATGTGTGTTTAAGTTGCCACCTTAAATAAACCATTAAATAACAATCTCACATCTGTCATGGATACACTCACCCAATCCACGTCTACTAGCATAGCATGGCAATAAAAGCAAACGTAGAAGTAACTCCCAAGGGTTTGATAATAAAACAGGTAATAGGTGCTACCTCATCTACTTCCCAAAACCCACAATTTAATTAGATCCTAATCATGCAATGTTTGAGGATTGATCTAATGCATAAAAACTGGGTATGAAAAGAGATATGATCAAAGTGTTACTTGCCTTGCTGATGATCCATGAAACATAGAGATTCAAAGTAGCAAGCGGCGCACTCCGGGTACTCTACTGCAAACAAACAAGCATACAATAAGTACTCATCTAATGCACAGGTAAAACTCAAATAAAAGATCTAACCAGAAAGTTCAACTTAAGAACTCCGGTTTGCAAAAAGAATCAAATGGAACGAAGCAACAAAGGTCAAACGGCGAAAGAAACAAGCTTCGTTTACTAATCTGGACCTAAGTCAAATTTTACAGAGGCAAAACTTGTTTGAGTTGATTATTCGGAAAGAGGGTTTCGAGACGAAACTCTAGGCGCTTGAATCGCATGAGTCCGATAAACGAGCAAAAAGTTATACTAGATCGAAAATCAGATCAGAAATCGCGATCAGAAATAATCGCGGAAAATCCGAGAAAAAGAAAAACGGACGAACAGGCTAACGAACGAGCGTTAAGCTATCTCATGACTAAGCAGCGAAAACCATTCGTTAAAACGAACGTACGAACGAACGTCCGCTAAATAAACTAACCCGGACAAAAAAAATAAAACCAATCTAAAAAAACGAATCTAGGGTTTTTTTTTAAACCGGAGTGGTTTTTTCTTTAAAAAAACCGGTCCGGCGGCGGCGGCTCGGGCAAGATTCTACGAGGCACTCCGCGGGCGGCGGCGAGGCGGCGGCGACTACAAGGGCGGGTGGGCGACTCGGCGGCTCGGCGGCAAGGGCAATAGGCGGCGGGGTTCACATGGCTTGGGCTCCAAGGGCGGCGGCGATTTATATAGAGGGGGCGGTGGCTGGCTTGGGCGAGGGCGGGAAGGCGGAGTCCTCCCAGACTCGGGCGGCGGCGGCGGCTTTGCTCGGGACTCCGTCCCTAGTCGGGAGACGGCGGCAATGGCTGGTTGGGCCTGGTCAAGCTTCACCAAGAGGGAGGGCGGCGTGGTTTTTTCTAAATGATTTCACCGGAAAAATTCTAGAAAATAAAACAAAATTCTAAAAATACCAAAATAAATTTTAACCGCCTAAACAAAATATTTAGGACGAGGTGAACATTTTCTTGGCCCTAAAATGCAGTTTTGAAAACGTGCAATTTTTCCTAGACTCAAATAAAATAACGATAAACTCCAAAATAAAATCTTATTTGATTTTTTATTAAACCTTCAATATTTCTTTATTTTGGGAAAGTCATTTTATCCCTCTCTCATATCTGTATAATAGAAATAATTGAAGATAAAAATAAATAAAATCAAATGATCCTATTTTCAGAATTTGAGAAAACTCAAATATGAAAATAACGAAGTCTCCAACTCTCTCCGTGGGTCCTCGAGTTGCGTGAAATTTCTAGGATCGAGCCAAAATGCAATGAAATTTATGATATGCAAATGATGACCTATGTATAACATTCCAAATTAAAAATTTGGGATGTTACAAACCTACCCCCCTTAAGATGAATCTCGCCCTCGAGATTCGGGTTGGCTAGAAAATAGGTGAGGGTGGTCCTTCAGCAGATCTTCTTCTCGTTCCCAGGTGGCTTCATCCTCGGGGTGGTGGCTCCACTGGACTTTGCAAAACTTAATAACCTTCTTTGCGGGTGACTCGGTGGCATACTCGAGAATTTTGACCGGTTTCTCCTCATAGGTCAAATCATTATCCAACTGAATCGCTTCCGGTGACAAGATCCTCGATGGTATATCAGCCATCTCTGCGTGGCACTTCTTCAACTGGGAAACGTGAAACACGTCGTGAACTCCTGACAATCCTTCGTGCAATTCCAACTTGTAAGCAACTTCTCCCATGCGCTCCAAAACTTTGTATGGTCCCACAAAACGTGGCGCTAATTTTCCTTTAACTCCAAAACGCTTAACTCCTCGAAGTGGTGATACTCAAAGATAGACTCTATCTCCGATTTTGAAAACTGTCTCCTTGCATTTTGAATCTGCATAGCTCTTCTGTCTAGACTGGGCTATCTTGAGCCTATCGCGAATCAACTTCACTTTCTGTTCAGACTCCTTAATCAAATCTGGTCCAAACAATTCGCGGTCTCCAACCTCATCCCACAACAACGGGGTTCTGCACCTCCTTCCGTACAAGGCTTCGAAAGGTGCCATCTTCAAACTGGATTGATAAATGTTGTTGTAAGAGAACTCTACATATGGCAAATTGCCGTCCCAGCTAGATCCATAATCTAGTGCACAAGCTCTCAGCATATCCTCCAAAATCTGATTGACTCTCTCGGTTTGTCCATCTGTCTGCGGATGAAAAGCTGTACTGAACTCTAGTCTGGTACCCAAAGTTTCGTGCAACTGATTCCAGAACTTTGAGGTAAACTGGGTTCCTCTATCTGATACGATGCTCCTCGGAACTCCATGCAGACATACGATCCTGGTCATGTATATCTTAGCCAACTTGGCACTACTGTAAGTAGTCTTCACTGGAATGAAATGAGCCACCTTTGTCAAGCGATCAACTACAACCCAAATCGAGTCATAGCCTGAACGAGTCCTGGGCAATCCAGTGATAAAATCCATGCCTAACTTTTCCCACTTCCATTCAGGTATCGGCAGTGGTTGTAACAGTCCTGCTGGCTTCTGATGCTCTGCCTTCACTCTCTGACATACATCACAAACTGCTGCATACTCCGCAATATCCTTCTTCATTCCGGTCCACCAGAAAGTTTCCTTCAAATCCAGGTACATCTTGGTATTTCCTGGGTGAATCGAGTACGGCGAATCATGGGCCTCTTGCAAAATTAACTTCCTGATCTCCAGATCATTAGGCACATAAACGCGGTCCTCAAACCATAGGGTATCGTGTTCATCCTCACGAAATCTCCTTGCTCATTTTCTCTTTAATAAAGGAAATCTCCTTGTCAGTCGTCTGAGCTTCTCTGATCTTATCCATCAAAGTAGACTAAATCTCCAATACTGCTACATAGCCTCTCGGAACTATCTCTAAACATAGCTCTTGAAGATCCTCGGCTAACTCCTCTAGTAAATCTCCGGTCATGAGTGTGTTGACATGGCTCTTGCGGCTCAACGCATCGGCTACTATGTTAGCCTTTCCGGGGTGATAATGCAATCTCATGTCATAATCTTTAATGAGCTCCAACCATCTCCTCTGCCTGAGGTTCAACTTGTAACGCTCGGATAGTTATGCTATAGTAATTCCCTGGTAATGATGCCACGTCACCATGATTACCGTTAATTAAACCCGCGTTGATTCATACGGAATTCAAATTCAAATTTAAACTAAAGCCAAACACTAAAACTTTTCAATCATTAAAACTAAAATGTTCTAAATGTGAAAATAAATGCAAAGACTTATTGGCAAAGGAATCAACTTTTTATAAAATATTTAAATGCCCTTATTTAAATAAAACTGCAGCTTAGACAAATAAATAAATGCCTTCTTCAATTAATAAATTATTAATTAAGTTTTTAATTGCCCAAAACTATTGGGGCGTTGGCATATTTATTAAAACTAAATTAGGAACAACTTTGGTATTTTACAAAACTATAATAAAATAAAAACAAAAAGAAAACAGAAAAGAAATATAAACAATAGGTAAAAGGGAAAAATAGAGAAGTGGCACCACGCTTAGGCTCTTGCCACAGTCGCCCAGCTCACCTAAGCCACCATCGTCCTCCTCCTGTTCACCGCGCCTCGTGGACGACCCGAGCGCGTCCACGGCCGGGATTGCCACGCGCCGGCCATCCTCCGGTCCCCTGGTGGATAAGAGCACCCTGGCACCCCTCCCCCGAAACCCTAGAACCCCACTTCCCCTTCCCTTGCGCGCTCTCTCCCTCGCTCTCCCCTCTCGCCCCATGCCCGCCGCCAAGATCCGTCGTAGGCGCGGCCACCTTGCTCCCCGCGCCTCGGCAGGTCCAACAGCTATGCTGCTTCCTCAACTCCCTCTCCGACCAAGGGTTCGAGCTCGGCGCCACCATAGCCCCGGGGATCGAGTTCTTCCTCGCCTCGTGCGCTCCTCGCCAATTGCCGACGCCCTGCTGCTCCTCACGCACTCACCGGGCCACGTGAGCCTCCTCGGTGAGCACCGTCTTCCTCCGTTTTCCCCTTGCGCGTAGCCTCTAGCCACGGCACCCGCCATGGCCGAGCCCACCGCCACCGTTAGCTTCACGCCCGCACGCTGCTCACGCTTGCGTTCGAGCCTGAGCGTGCTCACAGGAGCTGCTAGGAGTCCAACGCACGCACGCCCGTAGCCCCTAGTGCCCCTAGCTTCGGTTACGCTTTCGCCCGCACGTGGCCGCCGCTCAGCTCGACGCCAGCGACATCTCCGGCCACATCGGGACGAACCGCTGACACCACTAGATCGCCTCTTCGCTCTCGTTGAGCGAGCCCAAGCATGCCGGATCCGTGCCACAGGCACATTTTCCCGGTGAGCTCCGTGGTCGGTAGCCCGTGTATTTAGCCGCCGGCGGTGAGAGCCGACGACACGAGCCACCTGCTGGGTCAGCGACGATGGGCCCGCCCCCTTTGACCCATTGACTAAGTCAACTATGATGACTAAGCGGGCCCTGTCTATGACATGTGGGTCCCTTTGTTAAAATGATTTTTCATAAATAACTAAAGCTGTTAATTAATTAAATTAATTAATTGAAACACTAATTACCCACTGATCAGTAGCCCCCCCACTAATTAGATTAACTAGATTAAACTAACTCAGCTAATTAAACCACTGTCAATGACATGTGGGTCCCACTGGACCCACAGTGTCGTTCGGCTACAGTCGGCGGACTTTTGACCAGCAGACGTCACGTCTACGTCATGCTGACATCACCAGACACTATTCTGGATAATGCTGATTTGAAATAAATAAATAAATAAATTCCAGAAATGTTTAAAATCTTTAGAAAAACATAGAAAATAAACCGTAACTCGGATGAAAAAGTTTATACATGAAAGTTGCTCAGAACGACGAGACGAATCCGGATACGCAGCCCGTTCGTCCGCCACACCTCCCTAACCTATCGGACTCGCAACTTTCCCCCTCTGGTTCATTTGTCCGGAAACGCAAAACACCGGGGATACTTTCCCGGTTGTTTTCCCCCTTCACCGGTATCACCTCATACCGCGTTAGAACACGTCTAGTTCTGCTTATTGTCCTGTTATGCACTTGCTTGCTATGTAATTACTGTTTCTTCCCCCTCTTCTCTCCGGTAGACCCCGTGGCGATCTTTGATGCCCCCGTGGTCGATTACGTCACCGACGACCCCTCCTTCTTGTCTCGAGCAACCGTGCAAGCCCCCCCCTTGATCACCAGATATCGCCTACTCTCCTCGATACTGCTTGCATTAGAGTAGTGTAGCATGTTACTGCTTTTCGTTATTCTTATCCTGATGCATAGCATGTCCTTGCTACTACTGTTGTTACCTTTACCTGCAATCCTACATGCCTAGTATAGGATGCTAGTTTTCCATCAGTGGCCCTACATTCTTGTCCGTCTGCTATGCTATACTATCGGGCCGTGATCACTTGGGAGGTGATCACGGGTATATACTATATACTTTATACATGATACATGTGGTGACTAAAGTCGGGTCGGCTTGTGGAGCACCCGCGAGTGATTCACGGATTGAAATTTGAAAGGACCTTTGTCCCAACGGCCCTCTGTGTGGATCTTTGTGGCGGAGCGTCAGGGCAGGTTGAGACTACCTGGGTGAGAGGTGGGCCTGGCCCTGTTCGGCGTTCACGGATACTTAACACGCTTAACGAGATCTTGGTATTTGATCTGAGTTGGGTCGTTGACCTTATACGCACTAACCGCCACGTGGGACAAGATATGGGCAACCGGCGTCGTGGTATCACCGGCACTTCGTGACGCCAAGAATCGAGTGGCGCGCCCGGATTGACTGGAGCACGCTAGGCTAGGTCTGCTTCCGGCCGCGTTACTAGCGTGCGGTGTGCTAAGGCGATGGGCTCGGACCCACTGTCTTGGCGTAGGTTTAGACCGGCGTCTTGACCTCTCTATTGTGCCTAGGTGGGGCTGCGGCGTGTTGATCTTCCGCGGCGGGCATGACCCGTAAAAGTGTGTCCGCCAAATGGGATCGGCGTGTCGGGTAATGTGGTGCACCCTGCAGGGAAGTTAATCTATTCGAATAGCCGTGATCTTGATAATGTGACGACTTGGAGTTGTACCTTGACCTTATGACAACTAGAACCGGATACTTAATAAAACACACCCTTCCAAGTGCGAGATACAACCCGGTGGCGCTCTCTAACAGGGCTATGAGGAGAGGATCGCGGGTAGGATTATGCTATGCGATGCTACTTGGAGGACTTGATCTACTCTCTTCTACATGCTTTGCCAAGGCGGAGGCTGCGAGCGTAGTCTTCGACGTGATTAGCTATCCCCTCTTATTACGGCATTCTGCGATTCAGTCCACCGATATGGCCCTTTACACATATACCCATGCATATGTAGTGTAGCTCCTTGCTTGCGAGTACTTTGGATGAGTACTCACGGTTGCCTTGTTCCCCTTTTCCCCTTTCTTTACCCGATTGCTGCAACTGCACGATGGAGCCTGTGAGCGACGCCACCGTCGATGGCGACTACTACCCGAAGGTACCTACTACTACGTCTTGCCCGGCGGCGACCGGGGAGTAGTTAGGAGGACCCAGGCGGGAGGCATGCACCTCTTTTGATCTCAGTATCCCGGTTTGTGCTAGCCATCTTATGGCAACTTGTTTAACTTATGTCTCAGATTTCAGATATTGTTGCTTCCTGACTTCGTCTATGATCGAAAGCACTTGTATTCGAGCCCTCGAGGCCCCTGGCTTGTATTATGATGCTTGTATGACTTATTTATGTTTTAGAGTTGTGTTGTGATATCTTCCCGTGAGTCCTTGATCTTGATCGTACACGTTTGCGTGCATGATTAGTGTACGATTGAATTGGGGGCGTCTGAGTTGGTATCGAGCGAGCCATTGCTGTAGGAATCCCCCTTCCACACTCCTTGGCCGAAGTTGAGTCTAGACTTTACAAAACTTTTACTAACATGGCTGTGCGGCCCATGGGCCCACGTCGCCATTGGGTGGTATTAGGATCTTTTACTCCTCGTCTATACTCTGGGATTCTGATCTCTCTTCTATTCGGGTTAAACGATTTTGTTAACTCTCACTCTAGGTTCTCGTAAACACTTTCTCCCGGAGAGCCCCTCACTCCAGACGATTGCTTGGTGCACCAGAAGATCCTGAAGATAGTCTCCGAAGTTTTCCCGAGACCCTTCTGTCTTCACTGTTGCGATCCCTACCACCGGTAAATCCTTATGCGTAACTACCTATGTTGTCGTTCATACCTTCATCCCTTGTTGCTCTTGTTATTACAAGATGTCCTGAAAAATCCTTCGATGTTCCGAGAATTCTTTATGCTTACTGCCCTGTAGTTCCTTGCCACATGAATACCCCTATGGATAATTACTCGCGCTTGCCGAGTATCCGTTCATCCATAGTTGTTCATGTGATTCACAAGATACTTTGGAATACCATCCGACCTTCCGATAATCCTCTCCAATTATTGCTCTACTAATATTTATGTACTTGCATTATGGTTACTTCCATTTGTCTAGCAATACTCATTAGCATCCTTTGTGATCATAATTCTGAGCATTTGATTCGATTCGTTTGCAAATGCTCACGATCATCAGTCCTATTTTAAAATTCTCCCCTTGTTTCAGACGTCACTCCGGACATGAGCTGGTGTTCGACAAATCAAACCTTGATTGATTGTCGATCTATGTCTATTCAACTTACTTGTCTTTGATCAGAACCTCCACTTCTGATCCCTTGATTTTGGAAGTCGTAATTCCTTTGCATTTGAACTCTGAATTAGTCAGTTGTTTATATAACCCGATCTCCTTGCATCCTTTCTTCTACTGGTTGAGTATTGTTGCTCACATCAGATCCCTCATGGACCACCAGATCCTTTGTGGGATTCTATCTGACAGCGTCCTCCCTATATAGTAACCTTGTGAGCTTTTCCTCAGATACATAATGCCTTTGGTACATTGAATCCCCTGCTTTTGTCAACCATGCTCTGCTTTCGAGCTTGTGTTATTTACTCTGGAAGTTTGTAGCATATGTTCCTAAGATGCCCCAATGGGTCGA
This sequence comes from Aegilops bicornis, assembly GCA_021605145.1. Lineage (NCBI taxonomy): Eukaryota > Viridiplantae > Streptophyta > Magnoliopsida > Poales > Poaceae > Aegilops > Aegilops bicornis. The sequence continues at coordinate 342,223,488 of CM038669.1, forward strand.
ACCAATGCCTTCCCTAATCGGTGTGAACCCGGGAACTTCTATGGGTCATACTCTACTGGTGTTATGCGAGATGAAATTTCTACACTACCACTTCGACGAAGGCGAGAAATGAATGAAAGGTTATGCATTAGAGAAGTGGGAGTCGACCTTGAACTTTGTGTTCATGCCCATGGACACGATGTAGATCTTATCATTAAAACTTCTCTTAAATTAATTATTCCTTTGGTATAAGTTCATCTTATATCTGGGATCTGGCTTTTGCAATCGTGGTTCCGACCATGTTCTCCTTTAAATACCATTTCTCGTGCAAGTTTAAGCACTTGTCTTTTGTAGAGCAATACCCCAGTCCAACCTCTACTTGGGTTCGTCGTCGAGTATTACCCCCCGTGATATCTTGAGATTATCTTGTAACTGCATAACTTCTTATGAGTTCTTGATCAAGTACTACATTCTCACTGATTACAATTGTTCATGGGCTCTGAGTTCATAAACACTCAAAGACTCCAATAAGTGAATCAATTCCGCACTTTGATTCAATAACTCTAAGTATTCTTCATTGCTTATGAGTTTATTAATCCTTCAAGTCATTCCTAGCCCGATTGGCTATATCATTATCGTGCTAAATTTTAACTGTGCTACCTGGTCCTTCTTCTTGGAGCACAATTTTCGACGATGACCTAATCTTACGTCGATCTTCCTCGTCATATCATTTCTCCTTGAACAACAAACCTGAGTTCGAGTTCATGTCATACCCTTGGTTCCCATAACTTTTCGCTTCATCATCATTTGACTTGATGGCAACGCCGACTGATTACATCTTCACGAAATCTCTCGACAACTGTGTCATGATCATCATCAACATCCTAAGCTCTTCCAAGATATATATCGAATTCTTGATGGGCAATACCATCCTTGCCCCTCGATGATTCATGTTATCATCAACCACTTTATTGCCTTCCGTTCAACACAAACTTGTTCGTGTTTTGTGTTATACCTTGAGATCCTTGCTACCTTGCAACTGTTCTTCTTTACCTTGGAAGTATTACCATCTTTTATGTCAAGAATATCGTGAGAGTTTCACCACCTCTTATGAAATTCTTGATACGGTGATGCTTCTTGCCGTCACCATTCTAACATTGAACGTGCAACCCAGCCCATATTTCGGGTGCACCTTTCAACCAATGTTTAATTATGTATTTTTTTTCCTCCAGCATACATCGTTATATCGTTTGATATGATAGCTGTTACCTCCTTGATCACATAATTGAGGAGATGCATCTTTTTGGATACCTCGTTGAATTATCGCTGAGTCCGTCAGCCACTTCCTCATCCTCTCCTTGGTTTAATGATGAACTCTGGTTTCGGAACTTGCTTCCATAGTTCATTTCCCGAGAATCTTACAATGTCATCCCGTCAATTTTTGTTGCACCTCTTCTTCTCAGGCATCTTGAGTCTAAGGTATCCTGACACCAATCAGATCTGAAACTCGGTCAGATAAGATGGCTGGAACATATTTCCAAGAGTTATAACATTGGTCTTTATATGACCCGGTAAGGTGATATCATGCCTTGCGCACCTGGCCGGAGGACCTTTTGTTATATTTTCCTTTTTAACAAGGTTAACCATTCTTCCATGAGGAAATTGAATGACTTCTTTTAACAAGTTATTCCTGATGGATCCTTTGTGTTTCCAAAGTCTGATCTTCACCTGATGACCATGTCAATGCTATCTCGAAGCATGTCTGTGATGCTCCGATCTTCGATAAGAACACTTGAAACAAAATGTTATGTTTTCTTTATCAATTATCCAAAACACCGTTGTATGGGTTTTGTCATCAAATTCCTCTCCCCTTACCTAAATGGTTTCTACTTTCTATCCCGTCGTGGATATCTTGCTCTGCTTGTTCTTGGGAAGGGTATACCCCTGGTATATGTGTCAAACACATTTTCCTTTCCATTGTTCTGTCTGATCTGATGATCACATTTTCCTTTCCATTGATTTGTTTAACCTCCCTTGTGATCCATAGGATCTAAGCAGTAATATTCTTCTGCTTATGTAAACACCTTGGTGTACAACCGTGTCAGTAAGACCCCGTTGAAATTGTCGATAGCATTCCGGTCACCACCGATGGACGAGAACTTTACCTATTGGTCCGCCTCGTTCAACGAGCAGGAAAATGGTTCTCTTCGTCCCTCGCCCTTGGTACGGATGTTGTTGCCAACATAAATGGCAGGCTACCCTCTGACATCCTTACTATCGTAACTGTGCAAGATGTCACCACCCTTCCTACTTTCAACCACATGGTGGGCCCATAACCCACAGGTCCACTGGATTGAAACCTGACTCTTCCTTACAACCCAGATTCTAATGTGTCCTGTGCACCTGGCTTCGTATGTGATTCACGAGCTAAAATATATACCATTATTCATCCTGGAATCAAACAGCATGTTATTCTTGTTGTCCAAACCCCCATTCCAGCTTCTGTCTAGTCAACGAATGATCGCCTACCAGTTTGAAACTTTGGTACCATCGTATATTGCACTCAGAGAATCCACTGAAATACAACTCGTGGGGTACCTTGTGTATTTCCTATTGAGCTCACCGTCAGATGCCCAGCTTTGTGGAGATGCGTTCTTCCGGAGTTTTTCCCCTTGGTCGCGTTCGTAGGAAGATGGAGATCCCGGAGAAAGGATGACGAGTTGAACATGGTGATTTGAAGCAGAGAAATGAAGACATTAACGAAAGGGGTCAACCTCTTCGAAAGGACAACCAAGACCGAGAAGACTCGTTAGGTTTCTCGCTACCAAAGACCTCCCCTACTCTCGCTTAAATCTCGGGACGAGATTTCTTGTAGTGGAGAAGAATTGTAACGCCCAGATAGTTATGCTACAGTAATTCCCTGGTAATGATGCCACGTCACCATGATTACCATTAATTAAACCCGCGTTGATTCAAACGGAATTCAAATTCAAATTTAAACTACAGCCAAACACTAAAAGTTTTCAATCATTAAAACTAAAATGTTCTAAATGTGAAAATAAATGCAAAGACTTATTGGCAAAGGAATCAACTTTTTATAAAATATTTAAATGCCCTTATTTAAATAAAAATGCAGCTTAGACAAATAAATAAATGCCTTCTTCAATTAATTAATTATTAATTAAGTTTTTAATTGCCCAAAACTATTGGGGCAGTGGCATATTTATTAAAACTAAATTAGGAACAACTTTGGTATTTTACAAAACTATAATAAAATAAAAAAGAAAACAGAAAATGTAAAAGAAATATAAACAATAGGTAAAAAGGGAAAATAGAGAAGTGGCACACTGCGCTTAGGCCTGCTGGCCACAGTGCGGCCCAGCTCACCTAAGCCACCATCGTCCTCCTCCTGTTCACCGCGCCTCGTGGACGACCCGAGCGCGTCCACGGCTGGGATTGCCACGCGCCGGCCATCCTCCGGTCCCCTGGTGGATAAGAGCACCCTGGCACCCCTCCCCCGAAACCCTAGAACCCCACTTCCCCTTCCCTTGCGCGCTCTCTCCCTCGCTCTCCCATCTCGCCCCAAGCCCGCCGCCAAGATCCGTCGTAGGCGCGGCCACCTTGCTCCCCGCGCCTCGCCGACGAGTCCAACAGCTCTGCCTGCTTCCTCAACTCCCTCTCCGACCAAGGGTTCGAGCTCGGCGCCACCATAGCCCCGGGATCGAAGTTCTTCCTCGCCACGGTCACCGGGCGCCTCCGCCAATTGCCGACGCCTGCTGCTCCTACGCACTCACCGGCCTACGTGAGCCTCCTCGGTGAGCACCGCGTCTTCCTCCGTTTTCCCTTGCCGTAGCCTCTAGCCACGACACCCGCCTTGGCCGAGCCCACCGCCGCCGTTAGCTTCACCGCCGCACACGCCGCTATCGCCGCTATGCGTTCGAGCCTGAGACGTGCTCTCGAGCTGCCAGAGTCCAACGCCGCACGCCCGCAGCCCCTAGTGCCCCTAGCTTTACGCTTTTCGCGCCGCGTGGCCGCCGCTCAGCTCGACACCGGTGACATCTCCGGCCATATCGGGACGAACCGCTGACACCACTAGATGCGCCTCTTCGCTCTCGTTCGAACAAGCCCAAGCATGCCCGGATCCGTGCCCTGGGCACATTTTCCAGTGAGCTCCGGCGGGTCAGCGCCGTGTATTTAACGCCCGGCCGGTGAGAGCCGACCGCGACACAGGGCCACCTCATTGGTCATCACCAAGGCCCGCCCTTTGACCGATTGACTAAGTCAACTATGATGACTAAGCGGGCCCTGTCTATGACATGTGGGTCCCTTTGTTAAAATGATTTTTCATAAATAACTAAATCTATTAATTAATTAAATTAATTCATTGAAACACTAATTACCCACTGATCAGTAGCCCCCCCACTAATTAGATTAACTAGATTAAACTAACTCAGCTAATTAAACCACTGTCAATGACATGTGGGTCCCACTGGACCCACAGGTCAGGTTCGGCTCTGGTCAGCGGACTTTTGACCGCTGACGTCACCTCTACGTCATGCTGACATCACCAGACACTGTTCTGGATAATGCTGATTTGAAATAAATAAATAAATAAATTCCAGAAATGTTTAAAATCTTTAGAAAATCATAGAAAATAAACCGTAACTCGGATGAAAAAGTTTTATACATGAAAGTTGCTCAGAACGACGAGATGAATCCGGATATGCAGCCCGTTCGTCCGCCACACCTCCCTAACCTATCGAACTCGCAACTTTCCCCCTCCGGTTCATCTGTCCGAAAACGCAAAACACCGGGGATACTTTCCCGGTTGTTTTCCCCCTTCACCGGTATCACCTCATACCGCGTTAGAACACGCCTAGCTCGCTTATTGTCCTGTTATGCACTTGCTTGCTATGTAATTACTGTTTCTTCCCCTCTTCTCTTGGTGAGACCCCGTGACAATGTTGATGCCCCTGGTGGTCGCGTCACGCCACCGACGACCCCTCCTTCTTGTCTCGAGCAACCAAGCAAGCCCCCCGTGATCACCAGATATCGCCTACTCTCCTATATACTGCTTGCATTAGAGTAGTGTAGCATGTTACTGCTTTTCGTTATTCATATCCTGATGCATAGCCTGTCCTTGCTACTACTGTTGTTACCTTTACCTGCAATCCTACATGCCTAGTATAGGATGCTAGATTTCCATCAGTGGCCCTACATTCTTGTCCGTCTGATGTGCTATACTATCGGGCCATGATCACTTGGGAGGTGATCACGGGTATATACTATATACTTTATACATGATACATGTGGTGACTAAAGTCGGGTCGGCTTGTGGAGCACCCGCGAGTGATTCACGGATTGGGGGCTGAAAGGACCTTTGTCCCAACGGCCCTCTGTGTGGATCTTTGTATGGAGCGTCAGGCAGGTTGAGACTACACGGGTGAGAGGTGGGCACGGCCTGTTCGGGCGTTCGCGGATACTTAACACGCTTAACGAGATCTTGGTATTTGATCTGAGTTGGGTCGTTGACCTTATACGCACTAACCGCCACGTGGGACAAGATATGGGCAACCGGCGTTGTGGTATCGCCGGCACTTCGTGACGTCAACAATCGAGTGGCGCGCCGGATTGGACTGGGCAACGCTTGCTAGGCTAGGTCTGCTTCCGGCGCGTTCGCAACGTCTTGGTGTGCTAAGGCGATGGGCCCGGACCCTGTCTTGGCGTAGGTGTAGACCGGCGTCTTGACCTCTCTATTGTGCCTAGGTGGGGCTGTGGCGTGTTGATCTTCCGCGGCGGGCATGACCCAGAAAGTGTGTCCGCCAAATGGGATCGGCGTGTCGGGTAATGTGGTGCACCCTGCAGGGAAGTTAATCTATTTGAATAGCCGTGATCTTGATAACAGGGCGACTTGGAGTTGTACCTTGACCTTATGACAACTAGAACCGGATACTTAATAAAACACACCCTTCCAAGTGCGGATACAACCCGGTGGTCACTCTCAATGTGGCTACGAGGAGAGGATCGCGGGTAGGATTATGCTATGCGATGCTACTTGGAGGACTTGATCTACTCTCTTCTACATGCTGCAAGGCGGAGGCTGCCGAGCGTAGTCTTCGGCGTGATTAGCTATCCCCTCTTATTACGGCATTCTGCAGTTCAGTCCACTGATATGGCCCTTTACACATATACCCATGCATATGTAGTGTAGCTCCTTGCTTGCGAGTACTTTGGATGAGTACTCACGGTTGCCTTGTTCCCCTTTTTTCCCCTTTCTTTACCCGATTGCTGCAACCAGACGATGGAGCCCAGGAGCCAGACGCCACCGTCGATGACGACTACTTCCCCGGAGGTGCCTACTACTACGTGTTGCCACTGACGACGACCAGGAGTAGTTAGGAGGACCCCAGGCAGGAGGCCTGCGCCTCTTTCGATCTGTATCCCAGTTTGTGCTAGCCATCTTATGGCAACTTGTTTAACTTATGTATGTACTCAGACATTGTTGCTTCCGCTGACTCGTCTATGATCGAGCACTTGTATTCGAGCCCTCGAGGCCCCTGGCTTGTATTATGATGCTTGTATGACTTACTTATGTTTTAGAGTTGTGTTGTGATATCTTCCCGTGAGTCCCTGATCTTGATTGTACACGTTTGCGTGCATGATTAGTGTACGATTGAATCGGGGGCGTCACACAACTCCTTCTGCGTGAAGATGTACTTCAAACTCTTGTGATCCGTGTACACCTCACAATGGTTTCCAATGAGAAAATGTCTCCAAGTCTTCAATGCGTCTACCACGGCTGCTAACTCCAAATCATGAGTAGCTTAATTCAACTCATGGGGCTTAAGTTGTCGTGAAGAATACGAAACAACTCTTCCCTCCTGCATAAGCACTGCTCCAAGTCCTCGACCTGAAGCGTCGCAATATACCTCATAATCCTTGCGCTGATCTGGCAGAATCAACACTGGTGATGTAACCAAACGTTTCTTCAACTCCTGGAAACTAGCCTCACATTCTTCAGTCCAATTGAACTTGGTATCCTTCTTTAATAACTCCGTCATAGGCTTCGCAATCTTCGAGAAATTCTCAATGAATCTCCGGTAGTACCCTGCCAGTCCAAGGAAACTCCGGATCTCTCCAACTGTCGTTGGTGCTTCCCAGTTTGTCACAGTGACAACTTTGGTGGGATCTACTGCTATACCTTCTCCGAATATAACGTGTCCGAGGAATCCAACTTCCTTCAACCAAAACTCGCATTTGCTGAACTTGGCATATAACTGATGTTCTCTGAGCTTCTCAAGTACTAAACGCAAATGCTCCTTATGCTCTTCTTCATTCTTTGAATAAACCAAAATATCATCAATGAACACCACGATTTAACTTATCCAAAAACTCCATAAACACCTTGTTCATCATGTTCATGAAATATGCAAAAGTCGTTAGTCAGACCAAATGACATAACGGTATACTCATACAGTCCATACCTGGTGGTAAAAGTTGTCTTGGGTATATCCTGCTCTCGAATCTTTAACTGATGGTATCCTGATCGCAAATCGATCTTGGAAAATACCTTAGCTCCTTGCAATTGGTCAAACAAGTTGTTGATCATCGTCAACGGGTACTTGTTCTTAATGGTCACTTCATTCAATCCTTGATAACCAACAACCATTCTCAATGATCCATCCTTCTTTTCCACTAGAAGTACTGGCGATCCCCAAGGCGAAGAGCTTGGGCGAATAAAACCTTTATCCAGTAACTCCTTAATCTGCTTCTTAATTTCTTCCAAATCTTGTGTGGGCATCCGGTACGGTCTCTTAGATATCGGCCACGTGCCTGGCAAAAGCTCAATTAAAAACTCAATGTCTCTATCCGGTGGCATGCCTGGCAACTCTTCTCGAAACACGTCCGGGTAATCCTTCACCACTGGTACTTCCTCCTGCACAACTCCTGATAAGGAATTTACTTGTGTCCTCCTCGACTCATGCCGTGACACATACTTGATTCTTCTTCCTTTTGGGGTGGTAAGCAAAATCGACTTACTGGCGCAATCGATGTTTCCTCCATACTTCGATAGACAATCCATACCTAGAATCACGTCCAAACCTTGCGATTCCAGAATGATTAAATCCGTGGGGAAAACATGCGCTACCTATGCTCAAAGGCACTTGAAAACATCCTCGACTAGCCATATACTCCGCTCCTGGTGAGCTTACTAACATAGGTGTTCTAAGAACCTTGGTGGGCAGTTTATACTTATCCATAAATCCCCGTGATATGTATGAATGCGATGCACCAGTATCAAAAAGAACGATTGCAGTAAATGTCTTAACCAAAAACTTACCTATTACTGCATCTGGCTGGGCTTCAACCTCCTCCACGTTAACATGGTTCACCTGTCCCCTATTGAAAGGGTTCGGCTTCTTCCCGGAGCTTCCATTGCCATTTCCATTCTGGGCTTCAGGACATTCATTGGCATAATGTCCAGTCTTCTGACACTTAAAGAAAGTGACTTGGCTCAGGTCTCTCTTGGCTGGGGTTGACGGGTTGGTGCGGTTTTGTCCATTGCTTCCTCCATTCCCGTTACCATTCTTGGAGCCATTATGATTGTGCGAGCTACCTCCTCCATGAGTATGCTGGAATTGTCCTCCCGATTTTGGGGTAAAGCGTAGCTTCTGTTGAGCTCCAGAATTGTACTTCCCTTCGCCATACTTCCTCTTGAGGTTTTCAATCTGTTTCCTTCAATCATAAGAGCACGATCTACCAACTCCTGATAGTTGTTGAAAGTTGGTACCATCAACTGCATGCTCAGCTCATCGTTTAGTCCTTCAAGGAACTTCTCCTGCTTAGCTGCATCTGTAGCAACGTCATCTGGGGCATAACGTGCTAACTTACTAAAGTCCTCCACATACTGGCCTACAATGCGTTCTCCTTGGCGTAAGTTGCGGAACTCACGTTTCTTCATGGCCATAGCTCCTGCTGAAACGTGGGCAGTACGGAAAGCTTGCTGAAACTGATCCCATGTGATAGTGTCAACAGGGTGTGTGGCTGTGTAATTCTCCCACCATGATGCTGCGGGTCCATCAAGCTGATGTGCGGAAAAACGCACTCCCTCCGCATATGTGCATCCTGCAGTGGCAGCTCCTTCCAACCTTGCGGAGCCAATCATCTGCAACAATCGGCTCGGTGCTACTCGAAAACACCGGCGGATTTAGCCTCAAGAAACGAGTCAAATGGTCAACAGGTGGTGGTGGTGGTGGGTTGTTGTTGTTGTTGTTGTTGTTGTTGTGGTTGCCTTGGTTCTGTACTAGTGCTTGCATCAAAGCATTCTGCTGCTGAATCACTGAGTGATCTCCGGTGGGAAAACAAATCTGGTGTCGCGTCTCGGAGGCATCTGAGGGTGTTAGAGAAGATGAGAATATAGAATAGAATGAGGTCTAGTGAGAAAACACTACCCATATGCACATGAGACAAATTCAATCAATATCACTTCAATCAATTCAAACAAGGGCATACAACGGTCTAACTATCGTTACAAAAGTGCTTGGACTATACTAGATACATAGGGAAATACTACTACTGTTATGGTGGTCAACTAGAAAAACTGCTCCGATGAAGACCATGATATCCGCTCCAGCTTCATCAACATAGTCATCATCGCTGTCCGGGTCCGAGTCGGTGTCGCCGATGATGATATAGTTATTCGGGCAAGTGGAATCGTCGTCTTCTCCTCCTGGCGCGGGTCTCCCATGAAAACTCCTAGCTTCCTGGTTAAGTCGTCATTCTTCTCCACTAGCACTTCGATTTCTTCCATGTAATCTTCACGTGTAGCCTTGAGTTCTTCCTCTAACTCCGTGATCTTGGTCAAGGCCTTCGCAGATCCATCATGCTGCTAAGACATCTGGTTCTCCTGGCGTCGAATGTGCTGGTTTAACTCCTGGATAAAAGCTGCGATTGATCTATCCCTGCTGGTGCTGATCATCTCCCATTGCTCATCTCGGCGCCCACAAATCTGGTAGATAGTGTCTTTGAGATCATTGTGGTAAACTTCTCCAATACGTCCCATGGTGATGTGGGCTGCCATGCTCTTTCCTAGATTCTAGGTTGGTGCATCAAAGGAAAACTCTATGGGCTCCGTGACTAGCGTGAATGTCCTTCCTGGAACTTGAACTTGAATCATCCAACGCTCCTCTTCGGGTAAAGTGGTGTTGTAGGTCCCGGTGAAGCTTGGTACTCCGATGTTCAGGTATCTAGTGACTTCCTTCAAGTGACGTCCAAAGGGTGTATCATCATCTGGTTGCATGAACTTGTTCCTTGCATCCGCCATCCTAAAAGAGTAGAAAAGGTGAGGAGTTAGAAATGAGAAGAAAGAGTAATGATCTAGGGCTTCAGCTTAGTGGTCGTGTCCTACAGTCAGCGTGTGCTCTGATACCATCTTGTAGCAACCAGACCTCAAACAGTCTGACCTCTGTGCATCAGTGTCATCCCTGGATCGATGTCTTGACACGCCACGATACTCGAAGGATTTATAACATAGTAGCAATCACACACTTATTACATCGAATGTCTCAAAAGAGAACCTATTACAATAAATATGGCTTAAGGCCATCTAATAATGATAACAATGAAGGCTTGGAAGATAAGCGAGTCCATCAACTCCAACGGCATCACCGAGTATAGAACCACGACCTAAGGCACCTTACTCATCGTCTCAAAAGTCTCGCAACATGAACGTTGCAGCCCGAAACGGGTCAAGACATGGAATATGCCGCAAAGTAACACATAGAGAGTAATATGAAAGAGTAATGCTATACTACATGCATATATGGCTGGTGGAAATCTCTATGGTTACAGTTTTATGAAGACAAATTTCCCTACCGTAAAGGAATAAATTTTATTTAACTATCATGGTGGTTGTTAAACATTGAGAATGGTTGACAAAGATTCTCAATCCCAATTAAGCATCATCATTAAACCCAACAATATTAATTAAAGTAACATGATGAGATTCACATGATAATCCAAGTACTAGATACTCAAGATGTCCATAACCGGGGACACGGCTAACCATGATTAGTTTTATACACTCTGCAGACGTTTGTGCACTTTTCCCCACAAGACTCGATCTCCTCCGTTGGATTCTTGCACTACACGGTGTTTGAGAAACGGATGACCGAGACATAGTCTTTCAGAAGCGCTAGCACCTTACGAACGGGTAGATAGTTACACCTACATCCCTCTACATCTGCTAGTCTACCACTGTAAGAGTTCGCACGATCTAATCAACTATGCTAGAGCCCATAGCAGCTTGTGGTTGCACACGGAAGTTTCTAGCATGAATAATCTCATGATCCCTTTGAGCCTGAGTGGCGGTCCAAAAAGAAACAGGCAATCCTGGAATACCCAGGTACCTCAATCCACCCAGATGTGTGTTTAAGTTGCCACCTTAAATAAGCCATTAAATAACAATCTCACATCTGTCATGGATACACTCACCCAATCCACGTCTACTAGCATAGCATGGCAATAAAAGCAAACGTAGAAGTAACTCCCAAGGGTTTGATAATAAAACAGGTAATAGGTGCTACATCATCTACTTCCCAAAACCCACAATTTAATTAGAACCTAATCATGCAATGTTTGAGGATTGATCTAATGCATAAAAACTGGGTATGAAAAGAGATATGATCAAAGTGTTACTTGCCTTGCTGATGATCCGTGAAACCTAGAGATTCAAAGTAGCAAGCGGCGCACTCCGGGTACTCTATTGCAAACAAACAAGCATACAATAAGTACTCATCTAATGCACATGTAAAACTCAAATAAAAGATCTAACCAGAAAGTTCAACTTAAGAACTCCGGTTTGCAAAAAGAATCAAATCTAACGAAGCAATGAAAGTCAAACGGCGAAAGAAACAAGCTTCGTTTACTAATCTGGACCTAAGTCAAATTTTACAGAGGCAAAAACTTGTTTGAGTTGATTATTCGGAAAGAGGGTTTCAAGACGAAACTCTAGGTGCTTGAATCGCCTGATTCTGATAGACGAGCGAAAAGTTATACTAGATAGAAAATCGGATCAGAAATCGCGATCAGAAATCCGACAAAAAGAAAAACGGACGAACAGGCTAACGAACGAACGTTCGCTATGTGCGGCTAAACGACGAAAACCGTTTGTTAAAACGAACGTACGGACGAACGTCCGCTAAATAAACTAAACCGGACAAAAAAAAATAAAACCAATCTAAAAAAACGTCTAGGGTTTTTTTCTAAAAAAACCGAGGTGGTTTTTTCTTTAAAAAAACCGGTCCGGCGGCGGCGGCTCGGGCAGTACCTCGGCGAGGCACTCCTGCGGGCGGGCGGCTCCTGGCGGCGAGGGGCGGCGGCGACTGACGGCGGGTGGGGCGGCAAGCGGCAAAGGCGAGGCGGCGGGTTGGCCGAGGTGGGGGGTTGCGGCTTGGGCTCCACGGGCGGCGGCGGTGATTTATATAGGAGCTGGGCGGTGGTGGCTTGGGCGAGGGGGCGGAGGCGGAGTCCTCCGGACTCGGGCGGCGTCTTCGCTGGGCTCCGGCCCTAGCCAAGTGAGACGGCGGCCCAGGTTGGGCTTACTGGCTGGCTTCGCCCACGGCGCGGTTTTTTTAAGAAAAAACAGATTTCCGCAGAAAAAAAATTCTAGAAAATAAAATAAAATTCTAAAAATACCAAAATAAATTTTGACCGCCTAAACAAAATATTTAGGACGAGGTGAACATTTTCTTGGCCCTAAAATGCAGTTTTGAAAACATGCAATTTTTCCTAGATTCAAATAAAATAACGATAAACTCCAAAATAAAATCTTATTTGATTTTTTATTAAACCTTCAATATTTCTTTATTTTGGGGAAGTCATTTTATTCCCTCTCTCATATCTGTTTAATAGAAATGATTGAAGATAAAAATAAATAAAATCAAATGATCCTATTTTCAAAATCTGAGAAAACTCAAATATGAAAATAACGAAATCTCCAACTCTCTCCGTGGGTCCTCGAGTTGCGTGAAATTTCTAGGATCGAGCCAAAATGCAATGAAATTTATGATATGCAAATGATGACATATGTATAACATTCCAAATTAAAAATTTGGGATGTTACACCAATGCTCAAGTACGATCATGGTGCCCCTTAGTTGGTGCTTTATAAGAGAAGATGGAGACTCAAATTAAAAATAAAAATTGCATAAAGTAACAGAAAGGCCCATCGTAGAGGGAAGTAGGGATTTGTAGAGGTGCAAGAGCTCAAAGCGAAAAACTTAGAGATAAAAACATTTTGAGAGGCATACTTTTCCCACCAACGAAAACGACTTAGAGCTCCCAAAACTTTCCATGCTAGATATATCATATGCGGTTCCCAAACAGAAAATAAAGTTTATTCCTTTTTCCACCATACTTTCACTTTCCATGGCTAGCCGAATCCACGGTTGCCCTCCATACCAATACTTTCCAAGGAATTTATTATTTGACAACATAAAGTAAATTCATTTTTCATTTCGGGACTGGGAATCCCTAATACCTTTGCCTTACTCTCGTGCAATGGCAAGTGAATAAACACTCAGCGTGAGAATAACACATCTAGCATGGAAAATACTGGCCACCCCTCACCGCCTCGCGAGCGGTACGAGCAGACAAAAGAGAAATTTATTTTGAAAATTAGAGATGGCACATAAAAATATTCTTAGAATGACAAAATAATACCGCATATAGGTAGGTATAGTGGACTCATGTGGCAAAACTGGTTTAAAGGATTTTGGATGCACAAGTAGTGATCATACTTAGTGCAAAATGAAGGCTAGCAAAAGATTGAGAAGCGACCAACCAAGAAACGAATAGTCTCATAAGCAAGCATTAAGCATAATTAACACCGAGTAATGCACCACAAGCAAGATGTAATTTCATTGCATGACTATTGACTTCCATGCTTGCATAGGGAATCACAAACCTTAACACCAATATTCTTACTAAAGCATAATTACTCATCAACATGACTCACATCATCATATCTCAAAACTATTACAAAGAATCAAGTTTATTTTATCCAGTGATCTTCATGAAAGTTTTTATTATACCCTTCTTGGATATCTATCACTTTGGGACTAATTTTCATGTGTTGCTTTTGATAAGCTCAACCAAATATAAGTGAAGATCATGATCATACTATTTATTTCTCTCAAAATAGTTTAAGTGAAGCAAAAGAGAATTTCTTGAAAATTTTACTAACTCTCAAACAAATCTAAGTGAAGCAAGAGAGTATTTCTTCAAAAATAATAAAGCACACCGTGCTCAAAAAGATATAAGAGAAGCACTAGAGCAAATCCATAGCTCATAAAAATTTAAGTGAAGCATAGAGAGTAATTCTACAAAGTCATGACATAATTTTGGATCTCTCAAATAGGTGTGTCTAGCAAGGGATCAAAACTAAAAACGCAAGCAAAGACTCATATCATACAAGACGCTCCAAGCAAAACACATAGTATGTGACGAATAAAAATATAGCTTCGAGTAAAATACCGATGGTCGTTAGAAGAAAGAGGGGATGCCACTCGGGGCATCCCCAAGCTTAGTTGCTTGCTTCTCTTTGGATAATAACTTGGGGTGCCATGGGCATCCCCAAGCTTAGGCTCTTCTTACTCCTTATTCCTTCATCCATTGTAAGATAACCCAAAACTTGAAAACTTCAATCACAAAAAACTCAACAAAACCTTCGTGAGATCCGTTAGTATAAGAAAGCAAATCACAACTATAAGTACTGTAGAAAACCAATTCATATTTTATTTTTGCATTATATCTACTGTATTCCAACTTTTCTATGGCAAAAACTCATTAAGGGAAACCATAGAATCATCAAAACAAGCACACAATGCAAAGAAAACAGAATCTGTCAAAAACAGAACAGTTTGTAGCAATCTGAATATTTCGAATACTTCTGAAACTCCAAAAATTCTGAAAACTTAGTACGACCTGAGCAATTTGTATATTAATCTTCTGCAAAAAGAATCAGGGCAAAAGCACGTCTCTGTGATTTATGAAAATTATTTTCGTGAGTGCATAAGTTTATATTTTTCAGCAAAATCAAACAACTATTACCCAAAAAGATCCTAAAGGCTTTGCTTGGCACAAACACTAACTAAAACACAAAAAACACAATCATAACAGTAGCATAATTGTGCAAACACTCAAGAACAGAAAGCAAAAAACAAAAATAAATTTTATTCATTGGGTTGCCTCCCAACAAGCGCTATTGTTTTACGCCCTTAGCTAGGCATAAAGCAAGGATCTAAGTTTTGCCATCTTTCTTCTTAATTTTTTAGAGGTGTTTTCGTCATGAGGTTTTGTACAAACAACATAAAACATATTATCCATAGAAACTTTAGCATTTTTGAGTTGCCCAATATCATAACCCCTTTGATTTCCGGCAACAATCCTAGAGTAATGTTGATTAACATTATTGAAAACTTGTTGGATTATGTCTAAAATGGGGACTTCCTTCTTAAGATTTTCATCAAAGATTTTATTATCCCCAAGTAAATGTCTTAATGCATAATCACTATTGTAAAGAATTTCATCTATCACGGGCTTTTCATGATTCATACCATAAAAATCAAAGATTTCCCTAGCTTCCCGTATTATGTAGTCAAATTCATTCATAAGAACGAGAGTGGCCAACTTTTTAGCATTAGGGTTCTTTATAACGGTAAGCTCAAAAAACAATCTTTGCAAAGTAGGATGGGTACGTATAAATTTACTTTCAAGTTTCAGAACTAAATCTGAGATAGCATCCGCATAAGATCTAGTAGTTCTAAGTATAGGAGCATCATCAAGACTTAGATTTCCCACACAATTGAAAAATTCTTGGATACGTTCTTTTCCCAAAACATTCCCTTGCCCCAAGATAAAAGTGTTAGCATCCGGATTACTCGTACGTCCAATCTTAGGAGTTAGGCCATCATCTGTTGGTGCCATACCGAAATCACTCATGGTTGCAAGCAAAGGATAGATCTGATGAGAAAACGGCGAACGAAAAAGAGGGCTAATAAAACGACAATTTTTGTGACGTGGGGGAGAGGAAAACGAGAGGCAAATGGCAAATAATGTAAATTGTGAGGAGATGAGATTTGTGATTAGGAACCTGGTAGATGTTGATGATGTCTCCCTGGCAACGGCGCCAGAAATTCCTTTTGATGTTCGCCTGAACTACGTCGGTATTTCCCCAAAGAGGAAGGGATGATGCAGCACAGTGACGGTAAGTACTTCCCTCAGTGATGAGACCAAAGTTATCGAACCAGTAGGAGAACCAAGCAACTCTACGTAAACAACACCTGCACACAAATAACAAATACTCGCAACCCGACGTGTAAAAGGGGTTGTCAATCCCTTTCGGGTAGCGGCACCCAAGATAGGCAAGCGGATGTGAGAGAGTTGTAAATATTGATAGATCGAATGCCAAATAAAATAAATTGCAACAAGGTATTTTTGTATTTTTTTGGTTTAATAGATCTGAAAATAAAGGGCAAATAAAATAGATAGCAAAGGTAAATAATATGAGAAAGAGACCCGGGGGCTGTAGGTTTCACTAGTGGCTTCTCTCGAGAAAAATAGCAAACAGTGGGTGAAAAAATTACTGTTGGGCAATTGATAGAACTCCAAATAATCATGACGATATCCAGAAAATGATCATTATATAGGCATCACGTCCAAGATTAGTAGACCGACTCCTGCCTGCATCTACTACTGTTACTCCACACATCGACCGCTATCCAGCATGCATCTAGTGTATTAGGTTCATGGAGAAACGGAGTAATGCAATAAGAACGCTGGCATGATGTAGAAAAGATCTATTTATGTAGAAATAGACCCCATCGTTTTATCCTTAGTAGCAACGATACATACGTGTCGGTTCCCCTTCTGTCACTCGGATCAAGCACCAACCCACTACAAAGCACATCTTCCCATTGAAAGATAAATAGATCAAGTTGGCCAAAATAACAAATATCGGAGAAGAAATACGAGGCTATAAGCAATCATGCATATAAGAGATCAAAGATACTCAAATAACTTTCATGGATAAAAAGATAGATCTGATCATAAACTCAAAGTTCATCGGATCCCAACAAACACACCACAAAAAGAGTTACATCATATGGATCTCCAAGAAACCATTGTATTGAGAATCAAATGAGAGAGAGGAAGCCATCTAGATACTAACTACGGACCCGTAGGTCTACAAAGAACTACGCACGCATCATCGGAGAGGCACCAATGGACATGATGCACCACTCCATGATGGTGTCTAGATTGGATCTGGTGGTTCTGGACTCTGCGGCGGCTGGAATTGATTTTCGTCGACTCCCCTAAGGTTTCTGGAATATTGGGGTATTTATAGAGCAAAGAGTCGGTTCAGGGGGCACCCGAGGTGGGCACAACCCACCAGGGCGCGCTTGGGCTTCCTGGCGTGCCCTGGTGGGTTGTGCTCCCCTTGGAGCACCCCCAGCCGCTTCTCCGGCCCACTGGATGTCTTCTGGTCCAAAAAAATCAACAAAAAGTTTTCACTGCATTTGGGCTCCGTTTGGTATTGATTTCCTGCGATGTAAAAAAAACATGCAGAAAACAGCAACTGGCACTTGGCACTATGTCAATAGGTTAGTACCAAAAAATGATATAAAATGATTATAAAACATCCAAGAATGATAATATAGCAGCATGGAACAATAAAAAATTATAGATACGTTGGAGACGTATCATTGCTCTCTTGGAACAACTTGGTGAAGCCATCTCTTGGAACAACATGATCGACGCTCACGAAGAAACCATTTCTAAGATGGAAGGGCATAGCCGTGACTATGCCGATGATATATCGGATCTCTCTAATGCGCTTGAGGAAGAGCATGGTCATCATTTGGCTCTTGAGGAGTCAGATAACGATGATCATGCTAAATTAAAGAAATATCTTGATCATGCTCTTGTTGTATCTCGTGTGCTCAATTCTGAGAAGGCCAAACTTGGGGTTGACCATGCTAGACTCAAGGAGGAGTTTGATATACTTGAAAAGGCTCACAATGCCTTGAAGGGTGCTCATGCTAGCCTCAAAGAGTCTCATGATCAAATCCAAGTGAAGCTAACCAAGGAGAAAGCCACATTTCCTCATATGGTTTTAATTGATAATGCAAATACTACTAACCCGTGTTGTGAGCATGTGCATCTTGTGGAGGAGAATGCCAAGTTGAAGGAGCAACTTGAGAAAGGCCTTGTGTCTTGCTTACAAGGTGAGAAGATCCCCAACGACCTTTTGAGCAATCAAAAGGAAGTTGTGGGCAAGGAGGGAATTGGGTTTGCACCCAAGTCCAAGAACAAGAAGAAGAATGACAAGGCCAAACAACCTCCTCCTATCAAGCAAACATTTGTGAAAGAGGGAGAGGGTGCTTCTAAGGAGAAGAAGAACAATGTGAAGGGTGGAGGTGTCAAGAAGGGCAATGCCACCCCTTCCAACAAAGCCGGCGACTTTAACCCTTCTTATGTGTTATGTCGTGCTAGTGATGGGCATGTTTATTCCAAATTTGTTGGTTCTCTTGATGAGTACATTGAATGATCTATTTGGGTTCCTAAGACCCTTGTTACTAACATCAAAGGACCCATTACAAAATGGGTACCTAAAACCAAGCATTGATCTCTTGTAGGTGTTTGCTTCCGGTGGGGGATCATGGTTGCTCAATAGTGGAGCCACAAATCATATGACCGGAAGCAAGGACTTGGTGGTGGACGTGCACAAGGTTTCATCTATGCCCACCAATGTCGAGTGGCGTGATGCCTCATCTTCTAAGGTATTGGGGCTTGGCAAGGTTGTCATTTCTCATGATCTCATGATCGAGAAAGTCATGCTTGTTGAGTCCCTTGCATATAACTTACTTTCCGTTCGTCAACTTGCACTCATGGGCTTTGCCACTTTCTTTGATATTGATACCGTGGACCTCTTGTGGAGCAAGACTCTTAAAGTAGCCTTTGTTGGGCATGTCGAGAACGGTCTTTATGTGATTAACTTTTCGGAGCGACCCACTAAGACCGCGACATGCCTAATGGCTAAAGTTGATGTGGGATGGCTTTGGCATCACCGTTTAGCCCATGTCAATATGAGTTCTTTGCAAAGTCTTCTCAAGGGGGACCATGTCCGTGGACTGACAGATGTTAGTTTTGCCAAAGATTGTGCTTGCAGTGCTTGTATCGAAGGAAAGCTACATGAGAAGGCTCACCCACGCACGACTATCATCTACTCGAAGTGGCCCTTGGAGCTCCTTCACATGGATCTCTTTGGGCCTCCATCCTTTGATAGTCTTGGGGGTAGAAAGTATTGCTTGGTGATTGTCGATGATTATTCAAGATACGCTTGGTTATATTTCTTCAAGAGGAAGAGTGAGACCCAACAAACCGTCATCGACTTTGCAAATGAAGCTCAACGTCAACACAATGCAATGCCAGGCAGAACTTTAGGGAAGATAGTGAGCTAAACCATCTTGAAGAGAGCGAGATTACCCCAAGGTCATGTCCTGATGAAGACAGTGAGTTGAAGCTAGTCACCAGCAGTTGTGAGACAACCTCTGTGTACTTGCTGCCTCAATCGGTTCGACTTCTTAAGTCTCAACATAAAGTGGAAATGCTTGCTTCATCTCAGCTCCAACTTGATGTCAATGATGTAAAGAAGACCTCAGAGGACAGCCATGCGCACTTTCTTGCTATGCAGCTAGGGTTAGAGCATCTATCGTTGACACAACTGAGGTTTCATCAGCATGATCTACTGCTTGTGGTGCACCTCTAGGGCAGGCCTAATGCCTTCTGAAGTGCTCTCATTTTTATATATTCTTTTTTTGGCGCGCTTATATGCACCGATGGTGACCTTTGATGCCCAGTGTATGTAATCCGCGGTCTCGTTGCGCTTTATTATCACCGGTGGCGAACTTTGATGCCCAGTGGATGTAATATGCCATAATTTCTTTATTGTATAGTCTAGGTTTATTCTTAGTCAGCATGTTGTAATTTAGGCCGGAAGCTTCAACGGATCTCAATGATGTCGGTCTTCAGGCCGGCCCATAACTGCTATATATGGGCCGAAACATGGGCCTATAATCATCTTGGGCCATTAGCAGGTCTAAATGTATAGTAGTTTTCCATCTTTAACAGGCCGAGTAAAGTTCTGGCCATCTGGGCCAGAGAATACCATGGGCTTTTAACAGGCTATAAACTAGATTGGGCTAGCGTTGAGCCAAAAAATTCACAGGCCAAAACAGGCCGAAACTTTCTTAGGCCCATGTTTGGCCCAAATAGCAAACGAGCCGTTAATAGGACAAAATGTATCTCGGGCCCTGTTTGGCCAAATAAAGTTATGGGCTTTAAGCAGACCGGTATCAACGCAGGCCGTAGGCCCAACTGTGTCATGGGCCATTAACAGATGGGCTATAAGCAGGCCGAATTCAACGTGGGCTGTAGTTAGGCCCAACTGTTAAACATGCCATTAATAGACCGATAGGCACGTTGGGCTAAAAATTATCCATGAAGACTACGGGCCGTTAAGAGGCCTAAAGTCACTTCAGACAAGAAATAACCCAATTTCAACACGGGCTGTTAAATGGGCTAAAGTGAAACCGGGCCGACAATGGCCCAGATGCACCAAGGGGCGCAAACAGGCCGAATTGGTAAATGGGCATTTAACAGGCTGAAATACAAACCCAGCTTAAAATGGGCCCAAAAGAACATTGGCCTATTAACGGGCCTGGTCTGATATGGACTGTAATTTAGCCCAAAACACGATAGGCTGTGAACGGGTCAAATCTGATATGGGCCTTAATTTGACCCAAAACATGGCAGGTTGTTAACGGGCTGGCCAACTAGTGACTAAAAAAATATGGTGGGCCTTTAGCTGGGCTGGCCTATTTACCTTGAATGGGACACTGTTGGGCTATGCCACATGTTGACATATCATATGTGTCTTTCGTCCATTGTAGGGATGACATCTGTCCCAACGATGAGCTGACACGTGGATCCTCTGGCGAATGAGAATTTTACACGTGGAAAATCCCCACTGGTCCGGCTGTTAACGGGTTATCGGATCCAAACCGGAACCCGATAGCTTAACGGCGACCCGTTATGGTGGAAGGCACGTGTCAGTTACCCTTGACGAAAACACTTCCATGACGCGGTATTTATCGTCATGTAAGTGGACACTTCCGTGATGATAATTTAGTATTGTCATGGAACACTTCTACGACAACACATGTATGACTATCTTGATTCTGTCATAAAGTCATCATGGATGTACATGCATGACAGAAAACGTGACCTACTGTGTCAAACACGTATCATCATGAAAGTGTTTTTTTGTAGTGCAAGATGTTGTGATTCCACTAAGGGACCCTTGAGGATGGTTACCGAACCCGTACAAATTGCACCCTTGGGGTCGGTCACCGGAACCCCTACAAATCGCTCGGGGCAATCTTCACAACTTAATTGGAGACCCCGAAGCTTGTCTCCGAGCTTTCTGAAAGCACAAGTGCTCCCTGGGTGATTTTGGTAATTAATGTCAACATATCTCTTGTTGGACTAACACTTTTACCTAGTATGTTTCAGATAAGTTTAACAATGAAGTGGCGTGGACTAAAGGATGTGGAACCCCTTCAAGATGCTAAGGACAAAGGATTGACTCAAGCATCAAGTACAAGACTCTACATTTTATATTTTTAGTGATCCAAGATCACATTGAGTCTATAGGAAAAGCCAATACTATCAAGAGGGGATGAGGTGTTGCTTAATGGCTTGCTTGCTCAAGTGCTTAGTGATATGCTCCAAAGCCCTCAACTACTTTCTCACATCCACATATGACCTAAACCAAAAGTCCAACTCGGCCCCACCGATTCTTTCTATCCGGCGCCACCGAGTTCAGATGTCATAGCCACTGCCACAAACCCTAGGAAAATTGGTCTCACCGATAGGGATCTCGGTCTCACCGAGATGGGATTGTAATCTCTCTATGTATGTCCATTACCAAAATCGGTCTCACCGAGTTTGTGTAATCGGTACTACCGGGATTACAATGCAAACTTTCTGGTTAGCTTATTACCACAATCGGTCCCACCAAGTTTGTGAAATCGGTCTCACCGAGTTTGCCTGACCAACTCTCTGGTTAGCTTATTACCAAAATCGGTCCCACCGAGTTTGTGTAATCGGTCTCATCGAGATTACGTTATGCCCTAACCCTAACCATATCAGTCCTACCGAGTTGCATGTTGGTCCCACCAAAAATCCTAACGGTCACTAGGTTTGCTAAATCGGTCCGACCGAGTTTCTCAGTTCGGTCCCACCGAGATTGGTAAATTGTGTGTAACAGTTAGTTTTTCTGTGGAGTCTATATATACCCCTCCACCCACTCTTCATTCGTGGAGAGAGCCATCAGAACAAACCTACACTTCCAATACACATTTTCTGAGAGAGAACCACCTACCCTTGTGTTGAGGCCAAGATATTCCATTCCTACCATATGAATCTTGATCTCTAGCCTTCTCAAGTTGCTTTCCACTCAAACCTTCTTTCGACCAAATCCAAATCCTGTGAGAGAGAGTTGAGTGTTGGGGAGACTATCATTTGAAGCACAAGAGCAATGAGTTCATCATCAACACACCATTTGTTACTTCTTGGAGAGTGGTGTCTCCTAGATTGGCTAGGTGTCACTTGGGAGCCTCCAACAAGATTGTGGAGTTGAACCAAGGAGTTTGTAAGGGCAAGGAGATCGCCTACTTCGTGAAGATCTACCGCTAGTGAGGCAAGTCCTTCATGGGCGGCGGCCATGGTGGGATAGACAAGGTTGCTTCTTTGTGGACCCTTCGTGGGTGGAGCCCTCCGTGGACTCACAAGAACTGCTACCCTTCGTGGGTTGAAGTCTCCATCAACGTGGATGTATGATAGCACCACCTATTGGAACCACGACAAGAACATTTGTGTCTCCAATTGCGTTTGAATCCTCCAAACCCTTCCCTTTACATTCTTGCAAGTTGCATGCTTTACATTCCGCTGCTCATATACTCTTTGCATGCTTGCTTGATATTTATTGTGAGTGTTAAACTTGTGCCTAAACTCCACTTGAACTTAAAGAAGTTAAAAACTGCAACTCTTGGTACTTAGTGTCTAATCACCCCCCTCTAGACACCTCTTCTCGATCCTTTCAATTGGTATCGGAGCTTTGGTCTCCATTGCCTTGGTTTAAACACCTTTGGAGGAAGATGGATGTGTCTACTTTAGGGAGTCTTAGACATATAGTGCCTATTCTTGATGGAGAAAATTTTCATGAGTGGAAAAATGAAATGCTTGAGATTTTCAATGAATATCATTTGAACAAGTACATTGCTAGCCCCTGTGGACCTCATATTGATCCCTTGCATCCCACACCCGAAGAGGATCTTGACATGATTCGCAATCTTAGAACCATCAATCTTATCATAAGAGGACTGCCCAAAAACTTGATTGCTAGTTTTCCTACTCTTGATTGTGCCTATACCATATGGAAATTTCTTGAGGAACGATTTCCAGATTATTCCTTGAAAAATTTAGATGAAATTCTCCATAAGTCTATTTCCTTGAGTAAGATGAACTCTAGTGGTCCTAGCTTTGGTGATTGTCTATTTGAGCTTACCAATCTCATGCGTGCCATAGGAAATGTTGGGATCATTAGCGATATCATATCCGAAGCTATTAGAATTCATAAAGATGACCATTGTGATGATCATTTATCTAATGAATTACCCTCTCTAGGAATTGATCAATCACAAGACGATGTTGAACATGGATACTATGATGAGGATGATGATAGTGAATATGATCTTGACGATGCAATGAGACACTTTGGTCTTATGGCAAATCTTCATGGCTATGGCTGGAGGAAAGGAATGGGTCCTTGACAGTGGATGTACTGATCATATGACCGGAGATAAAGACATGTTCCGTGAGCTTGCTGAAAACGAAGGCCCTCGAAAATATGTCACTTTTGGTGATAATTCGAAGGGTAAGGTAGTTGGCCTTGGTAAGGTGGCCATCTCACATGATAGCTCCATACAAAATGTCATGCTCGTTGAATCTCTTGGCTACAATTTACTTTCAGTATCTAGACTTGCTGATTTCGGTTTCAATGTCCTATTTACTGAAGAAGATTGCCAAGTGTTTCGTAGAGATAATCATAAAATGGTCTTTACCGTGCACGTGAGGTGATCTCTACATTGTTGATTTCACTAAAAAGGCTCAACCTAGAACTTGCTTTATTGCTAAATCTTCTAAAGGCTGGTTGTGGCATAGAAGACTAGGTCATGTTGGTATGTCAAACCTTGACAAGCTTATTAAAGGAAATCATATCCTGGGCGTTAACGATGTCATATTTGATAAGGATAGACTTTGTAGCGCTTGTCAAGCAGTTAAACAGGTTGGAGGAAGGCATCCCATGAAGAACATCATGACCACAAGGAGGCCACTCGAGCTACTTCACATGGATCTTTTTGGTCCCAACGCTTACAAAAGTCTCGGTGGAAATTCTTTTAGTCTAGTTATAGTTGATGATTTTTCAAGATTTACGTGGTTGTTCTTTCTCGATGATAAAACGCAGGTCCAAAAGATCTTCAAAAACTTCGCTAGGAAGGCCCAAAATCAATTTGACGTGAAGATCAAGAAGGTTCGAAGCGACAACGGAATGGAGTTCAAGAACGCAAAGTGGATACCTTTCTTGACGAAGAAGGGATTTCACATGAGTTCTCGGCTACGTACACACCTCAACAAAATGGAGTCGTTGAGAGGAAGAACCGGACGCTCATTGAAATGGCAAAAACGATGCTTGATGAGTACAAGACGCCAAAACACTTTTGGGCGGAAGCGGTTGAGACAGCTTGTCATGCAACAAATCTCTTGTATCTTCACAAGCTACTCGGCAAGATGGCATACGAGCTCCTCACCGGTAAGAAACCCCAAGTTGGATACTTTCGAGTATTCGGCTCAAAGTGCTACATTCTTGATAAGCATCATCGTTCTAAATTTGCTTCCAAGTCTCATGAAGGTTTCCTACTTGGTTATCGCTCAAACTCTCACACATACCGTGTCTACAACAATTTCACCCGAAAGGTTGAAGAAACGGTAGATGTGAAGTTTGATGAATCTAACGACTCGCAAGTAGAGCAATTGCCAATTGATGTAGGAGACAAAGAACCCTCGGAAGCAATCCAAGACTTGTCTATTGGCAAGTTTCGTCCAACGGATGTGAAGGAGAGTACCTCGTCCGTCCAAGTGGAAGCTTCTACCTCACGACAAGGTGAACCAAGAGTTGATACAGAGGCATCCACAAGTGGGACACACCAAGATGAAGAAAACGAGGAAGTGCAACAAGATGAACGCCAACAACCTCCTTCTCCACCACGACAAGAGAACGACAACGCCAACAATGAAGAAGGCCAAGAAGAAGAACAAGATGAAGAAGATGTTCAACCAAGACCCAAGCAAAAGCTTTCACGAGTTCGAGCAAGAATCGCTAAAGATCATCCCGTCGAGCAAATCTACAAAGATATCCAACCCGGGAGAATCACTCGCTCTAAAACTCGTTTAGCTAACTTTTGTGAACATTACTCATTCATCTCTAGCATTGAACCCATGAAGGTTGAAGAAGCATTGGAGGATCCGGACTGGATAAACGCTATGCATGAAGAGCTACACAACTTTGAGAGAAATCAAGTGTGGACATTGGTTGAGAAGCCCGACAACAACCACAACATCATCGGTACCAAATGGGTGTATCGCAACAGGCAATATGAAGATGGACAAGTGGTTCGCAACAAAGCACGTCTCGTCGCCCAAGGCTACACACAAGTCGAAGGTATGGACTATGGTGAGACATATGCCCCCGTTGCTAGACTTGAGTCCATTCGCATCTTACTTGCTTATGCTAATCACCATGATATCACCTTGTACCAAATGGACATTAAAAGTGCTTCTCTAAATGGTGAAATTGAGGAGGAAGTTTATGTTAAGAAACCTCTCGGCTTTGTCAATCCTAAGAAACCTGATCATGTCTACAAACTTCACAAAGCCCTTTATGGTCTTAAACAAGCTCCTAGAGCATGGTATAAATGCTTGACCAAGTTCCTTATTCAAAAAGGCTTTGAAATTGGTAAAATTGATTCTACTCTTTTTACAAAAAGGGTTAATGGGGAACTATTTGTATGCCAAATTTATGTCAATGATATTATATTTGGTTCTACTAACCCTCATTTTAGTGAAAAGTTTGGGAAGTTAATGTCGGAGAAGTTTGGATGTCTATGATGAGTGAACTCAAATTCTTTCTTGGTTTGCAAATCAAGCAAACTAAGGAAGGTACCTTTGTCTCTCAAACGAAGTACACCAAGGACTTATTCAAGAAGTTCAATATGAAAGAATGCAAAGGTATGACTACACCCATGCCTACTAGTGGACATCTTGATTTGACCAAAGATGGTGAACCGGTTGAACAAAAGGTTTATCGCTCAATGATTGGTTCATTGTTATATCTATGTGCATCACGTCCCTATATCATGCTAAGTGTGTGCATGTGTGCACGATATCAAGCTGCTCCTAAGGAATGTCATCTTAAGGTCGTGAAAAGGATAGTGAGATACTTAATACATACACCAAATTTTGGCATTTGGTATCCTAAGAGGTCTTCTTTCGATCTTGTTGGCTACTCCTACTCGGATTATGCCGGTGACAAGGTTGATAGAAAGTCCACTTCGGGTACTTGTCAATTTCTTGGTAGATCTCTTGTGTCTTGGTCTTCCAAGAAACAAAACTCGGTATCCTTATCCACCGCCGAAGCGGAATACATTGCCGCTGGTTCATGTTGTGCTGAATTACTTTGGATGACCCAAACTCTTAAAGATTATGGGATATATGTGAAACATGTTCCATTACTTTGTGACAATGAAAGTGCTATCAAGATTTCTCACAATCCTGTGCAACACTCTCGAACTAAGCATATTGAAGTTCGTCATCACTTCATTCGAGATCACGTTGCTAAGGGTGACATTAATCTTAAGCATGTTCGCACCGACAAGCAATTAGCGGATATATTCACTAAACCACTTGATGAGAAAGTGTTTTGCAGGTTAAGAGGTGAATTGAACATCATTGATGCTTCAAACTTGGAGTAGGAACTCCATTGGATACATGCAAGACTTGAGCTTATGACTAATCCTTGATATTTCTCTTATGATGATTATCTTATGTCTTGGATATATTTGCATCTTGCATGTTATCTAACCCTTGTAGTTACTTGGATGAATCTAAATCTATGAGATCGCAACTCACTCACATCTTGAGCAATCTCTACATCACCAAGTCTCTACACAATGGTGGTTGAAGACAAGGAAGCACGAAACCATTCAAACATATCCTTTGACAAATTCTATGTTGAGTTTCATGATTGTCATTTTGGATACACAAGTGCTCTTCCTTAAAAACTAACCCATGTAGGTAGATGAACTCAAATTCCAAGTGGTGCTCCCAACTCTTGATGAGCTACATCAACCTTGAGCAACCCACACAAGTTCAACTACATGATCACGATCAACACCACCACCCAAGGTATGTTATTCCATCTTAGAGAAGCTTTACTCCAAGTCATGAGTCAAAGCAACTCGATAAGATGTGAATACATCAAGATGTAAACGAAAAATGGCAACCCCATTTTGCGCTTAAACGATGAGTATGACCTATGATCAAGTGATCTCACTTGACTCCTAAGTCAATATACTCTAACATAGGTGACTTTGTCGCCGACCATCTCTAGATGAAGTTTTCTTGTGTTTTCTTTTCTGTGCCCTTGCATTTGTCTCATGCATATTTGTTTTCCTTCATCTAGATTTCCTTCCTTTTCTTTTTCTTTTCGTTTCTATTTGTTCTGCATTCCCTGCATCCAATTCATTGCAAATCTTTCAGTTGATTCCTTGCAAATCCTTGTGAGATCTTACTTGTCTAGTGAGCTGAGGTGACAGGTGTTTTTCTCTGTGATGAACTCGGTTCCACCAGTTTCCTGTTTTCGGTCTAACCGAATTGTTCGATGCAACCGAAGCATCCAACTCGGTGCCACCGATTTCACTATAGGAAAAACATTTTGCCATTTATTCCTGCTTTACTCTTGATCCAACTCCACTCAATGAATCTTGTCCTCTACAAACATCACATTTACCTTAGTGCTTTGTGCTGTGACTCAAGGACCAAACCCATTCACGACAAATTCCAGAAGAACCTTCTTAGAAATTGATGTCAAAGGGGGAGAAAGAGATCACATTAAAGCTTAATCTTATCTCTAGGGGGAGGGAATACTCAAGGAAAGAGTAATCTTCAAGGATCCCATATGCTTGGTGTTCAAGAGGAGAGATGCCACATGTATTCTTGAGGGGAAAGACATGCTCATATGTGCTTATTTGCATTAGCTCTGTTCATTTGTTTCTTTGAGCTCTGACTTTTTGTTCCCTATCTTCTCCCAGTATCCCATGCTAGATTCAGGGGGAGCAAGACATCTAAGGGAAAGAAATTTCTTAAATTCATTGCACATCTTTACCTTTGGGGACATGTCAATATCTATTGTGGTACTTAGTACTCACTCTACATGTCATCCCAGTCTTGGTACTCATGTCAATATCTATTGTGGTACTTAGTACTCACTCTACATGTCATCCCAGTCTTGGTACTCTTGTGGTTTCTTTTGTTTGCTCTGGCTAGTAGGTGTATCTGTGTTATCTAACCTTGTTTACACAGGTTCATTCCATCCTAAGCCAACTCAAGACCACAAGGTAAGTATATGCATCACAATCATGTCTATGAGGAATTCTTGCTGATGTACATATTGTTTGCAAGAAGTACTCATGAGCATGAAGGTACATTTCCCATATTCACATCTTTTGCTCTGATGCATATAGCCAAGATACATGTAACACATTGCCTACTCTGTCATGGTTATGCTATCACATGCTTCTATATTCCATATTCACATTTGTGCATACATGTAGGGGGAGCCTATGCATGTTACATGTCTTTCCAAAGCTTTACTTGTTATTCTCTATATCTTTATCTAAAGCTTTGATGTATGTTGCCATCAATTACCAAAAAGGGGGAGATTGAAAGCAGAAGTGCTCCCTGGGTGATTTTGGTAATTAATGTCAACATATCTCTTATTGGACTAACACTTTTACCTAGTATGTTTCAGATAAGTTCAACAATGAAGTGGCATGGACTAAAGGATGTGGAACCCCTTCAAGATGCTAAGGACAAAGGATTGGCTCAAGCTTCAAGTACAAGACTCTACATTTTATATTTTTAGTGATCCAAGATCACATTGAGTCTATAGGAAAAGCCAATACTATCAAGAGGGGATGAGGTGTTGCTTAATGGCTTGCTTGCTCGAGTGCTTAGTGATATGCTCCAAAGCCCTCAACTACTTTCTCACATCCACATATGACCTAAACCAAAAGTCCAACTCGTCCCCACCGATTCTTTCTATCCGGCGCCACCGAGTTCAGATGTCATAGCCACTGCCACAAACCCTAGGCAAATCGGTCTCACCGATAGGGATCTCGGTCTCACCGAGATGGGATTGTAATCTCTCTGTGTATGTCCATTACCAAAATCGGTCTCACCGAGTTTGTGTAATCGGTACTACCGGGATTACAATGCAAACTTTCTGGTTAGCTTATTACCAAAATTGGTCCCACCAAGTTTGTGTAATCGGTCTCACCGAGTTTGCCTGACCAACTCTCTGGTTAGCTTATTACCAAAATCGGTCCCACCAAGTTTGTGTAATCGGTCTCACCGAGATTACTTTATGCCCTAACCCTAACCATATCGGTCCTACCGAGTTGCATGTTGGTCCCACCGAAATCCTAATGGTCACTAGGTTTGCTAAATCATTCCGACCGAGTTTCTCAATTTGGTCCCACCGAGATTGGTAAATTGTGTGTAATGGTTAGTTTTTGTGTGGAGGCTATATATACCCCTCCACCCACTCTTCATTCGTGGAGAGAGCCATCAGAACAAACCTACATTTCCAATAGACATTTTCTGAGAGAGAACCACCTACCCTTGTGTTGAGGCCAAGATATTCCATTCCTACCATATGAATCTTGATCTCTAGCCTTCCCAAGTTGCTTTCCACTCAAACCTTCTTTCCACCAAATCCAAATCCTGTGAGAGAGAGTTGAGTGTTGGGGAGACTATCATTTGAAGCACAAGAGCAAGGAGTTCATGATCAACACACCATTTGTTACTTCTTTGAGAGTGGTGTCTCCTAGATTGGCTAGGTGTCACTTGGGAGCCTCCGACAAGATTGTGGAGTTGAACCAAGGAGTTTGTAAGGGCAAGGAGATCGCCTACTTCGTGAAGATCTACCGCTAGTGAGGCAAGTCCTTCGTGGGCGACGACCATGGTGGGATAGACAAGGTTGCTTCTTCATGGACCCTTCGTGGGTGGAGCCCTATGTGGACTCATGCAACCATTACCCTTCGTGGGTTGAAGTCTCCATCAACGTGGATGTACGATAGCACCACCTATCGGAACCACGACAAAAACATCCGTGTCTCCAATTGCGTTTGAATCCTCCAAACCCTTCCCTTTACATTCTCACAAGTTGCATGCTTTACTTTCCACTGCTCATATACTCTTTGCATGCTTGCTTGATATGTATTGTGAGTGTTAAACTTGTGCCTAAACTCCACTTGAACTTAAAGAAGTTAAAAACTGCAACTCTTGGTACTTAGTGCCTAATCACCCCCCCCCCCTCTAGACACCTCTTCTCGATCCTTTCACTTTCCACCACAATGATTGAGCTCCGCAACACCAATCGTCTAGGGAACCAAAGCACCCAAGAGGAACAAGCTCAAGGGTGCTCAAACACCCAAGAGTAATAAGCTTCTCAAACTACACTTCTGCGTATCACTATGGAGAACTCAAATCTATGCACCAAGCAATGGCAAGGGCACAAGGAGTGCCACCCAAATACCACCACAACAACTAATGCTATGGAGAAAATGAGAGGGAGAACAAAGAAGAGAACACAAAGAACTCCAAGATCTAGATCTAAGGGATTCCCCTCACATAGAGGAGAAAGTGGTTGGTGGAAACATAAATCTAGATCTCCTCTCTCTTTTCCCTCAAGAACTAGAAAGAATCATTGGAGGGATTGAGATATAGCAAGCTCGATGAAGGTCAACAATGGGCGCAAAACATGAGCTCAAGGAATAAGGTTCAATGGGGAAGAAGACCCCCTTAAATAGGCACCCCAAACCCAACCGTTAAGCTCACAGCCCGCACATAAGTGGTACTACTGCTCGGACGAAAGTACGCACAGAGCAGTACAATGGCAAGGAGCCACGAGGCGGTAGTGCCGCCAAAGCAGTACTATCGCTCGCCCAGCAGTACTACCGCTAGGGTTGCAGCTCAGGAGACCACAAAGGCAGAGCAGGAACAGAGGATAGAGACAGTACCGCAACAGTGGTACTGCCGCTCAAGAGAGTGGTACTACCGCTTATAAGCCATAGTGCAACACACCCACTACCGCCCTACCACCGCTGCAAGCGCAACGGGTCTCGAAGGAAGCGGAAGTGGAGCGGTAGTGGGCGGGCGGTACTACCGCTTATAAGCGATACTATCGCTCATACTACCGTTCCACTACCATGCAACCCGACACCGAAAGTCGAGTCCCCAGAAGCAGCGGTAGCATGCGCGAAACTAGACAACAGTACTACCGCATATAAGCGGTACTACCGCTGCCCGCAGCGGTACTGCCGCTTGAGGCCTTTAGGACACAAATAAAGAAAACAGATGATATAGTAAATCCTGAACTGCCACAACTCTGTAAATGAGCTCCGAGTTGAGCAAACTCAAGCTTGTTGGATAGATGACGACAAATACTATCCAACAACGACTGGTTATAGTAAGAAGTGGCAGGGGGAGTATGCCTAAGTTATGGATATGTGAAACCTCTATGAATGAAGAATCGGCAAAAATTCCAACACCGAAAACGTCATAGAAGATGCATATATGAACTCTATTTTCGATGAACTCAAGCTTGTCATGAAGATGACCATAAGCTCTAAAACTTACAAAGAGAAACACCAAATAAGAACCAATAAATATGATGCAAGGATGCAGTGGTTTGAGCTCTCTACGAACGATACGATCAAGCTACTAACTTGAGAGCCCCCCTTGATAGTATTGTTGGAAATATGCCCTAGATGCAATAATATTGTATATTGTATTTCCATTATTCATAATTAAGAGTTTATATTTCATGCTATAACTATTATGATCCCGGAATATGTGATTCAGTGGAAAACTCATATGCACGTGTGAAATGATAAACGGTAAACAATAGGTTCCCGGTTTCACCTTAAGACTGGCTCAAGTGTGTTTTCAATGAAGGATTTAGGCGAAGCTGCATATATACTAGGCATAAAGATATATAGAGATAGATCAAGACGTCTAATTGCGCTGAGCCAAAGCACATACATTGACAAGGTTTTAAGGAGGTTTAAAATGGAGAATGCAAAGAAAGGTGTTCTTCCAATGTCACATGGCACAACACTCAGCAAGAATCAATATCTGAAGACAACTGATGAGCGAGTGCAGATGAGTGGAGTCCCATATGCCTCGGCAATTGGATCCATCATGTATGCTATGATATGTACTAGACCAGATGTTTCTTATGCACTAAGTCTTATTAGCAGGTACCAAAGTGATCCTGGATTGGCTCACTGGGCAGCTGTTAAAAATATTCTTAAGTACCTCAGAAGGACAAAGGACATGCTCCTAGCCTATGGAGGAGATGAAGAACTCGTTGTAAATGGTTACACCGATGCAAGCTTCATGACTGATATAGATGACTATAAATCTCAATCGGGTTATGTTTTCACCCTTAATGGTGGTGCAGTTGTTTCGAAAAGTTTCAAACAAAACACTATTGCAGATTCTACAATAGAAGCAGAATACATTGCGGCTTTAGAAGCTTCGATGGAGGCAGTCTGGATTAAGAAGTTTCTAGAATAAGTTTGTGTGGTCCCAATTGCGATGAACCCAATGGCACTCTATTGTGATAATAGTGGTGCCATTGCTCAAGCAAGGGAACCAAGATCCCACATGAAGACCAGCAAGTATCACATTATTCGACAGCATGTCGAGAAGGGTTTTGTGAAGGTTCTCAAGGTTCACACAGATTTTAATGTGTCAGACCCGATGACAAAGGCTCTACCACGAGCAAAGCATGAGAAACACCGGGTAGCCATAGGTGTTAAGGAGACTATGTAAACTAGATTATTGACTCTAATGCAAGTGGGAGACTGTTGGAAATATTCCCTAGAGGCAATAATATTGCATTGTTGTATTTCCATTATTCATAATTAAGAGTTTATATTTCATGTTATAACTGCTATGATCCTGGAATATGCGAATCAGTGGAAAACTCATATGCACGTATGAAATGATAAACGGTAAATAGTAGGTTCTCGGTCTTGCCTCTAAGACTAGCTCAACTATTGTTTGTGATCACCGTTTCTGGATATTAGGATATCATTAAGTGTAATGATAGCCCTAAAACAACATTGAGGGTATGACGCTAGAAGAACGATCATATTGAATCAATCCAATACTTGTCTGTTATACTTTATGATTATATCATATGAAATCATCTATTATAACACGAAGCGTTAGCATGTGTTTTAGTTCCTCAGACCATGAGAGTGTCTCGGTCAATTCCTACCAGACGCTGGGCTTTGGGGTTTCTCAAACGTCATTTGTAACAAGGTGATGATAACGACAACTTTCAGGCACACCGGAAAGTTTGACAAGTGACCGGATAGCTCGAGAGTGGGGTCTGCTCCTCCAACGATGGAGTGATATTCTTAGGGCCCTCTTGATGTGATGACATCCATCATCGTCTGGCCAGACACTGGTGACTACGTCACGGGGATGCTGGAACACATCAACGAGAAAGAAGAACAAAACCGATAACGTGAGCAACGATATAGTGAGCATGGTGATGACTCAGGAGGATACCAATGCACACCAGGTTTTGTAAAGTATCGCGAAGCAAAGGGAACATCACAGGATAACCAAAGGTTCACTCCAATATCATTCGTCTAATCATAGGGACCGATATGAATGTCCAAGCACTACTAGCGAAAAGCCTATACAGAGAATCTTACCAGCAGCGCGCTTTAAAATCAGGCGCTGCTGCTACTTAGCAGTAGCGCTCACTTTAAAACCGCGCTGCTGGTACAAGTTTATCAGTAGCGCTCACACAACAGGACGCGCTGCTGCTAAAATTTCCACGACGCCACGCTGAGGCCAATTATAGCAGCAGCGCGTTGGAACAAAGGGCGCTACTGCTAAGGATCATAGCAGCAGCGCATTTATGCTATAATCACTACTACTAAGGTTACTACAAAAATTTAGTCCCACCTCGCTCCGTGAAGAGAGTTTGTACCACCTTAAATATGTTCTTTCTACAACTTTCACAAGCACTTGGTCTTCATTGAACTCTATGTGTAGGATTCATGGCATAATAGGAATCCTCGCCTGTTCCTAAACCAACCGTCGAGGATTCCTATTGACAAATCAGATTGTACACAAAAATACAATTGATGATCAATGTATTTTTTATGTCTATGTCTAACATAGCGATGGCGTTCTCGGCCAAAGGCGCTACTGATAGGTCGTTTAGCAGTAGCGCACTTTGCTATAGCGCGCTACTGATAAGCCATTCCATCTCCCCTCCTCACCTATCCGATCCAGATCACACTCACACACACTCGATCTCCCTCGTCGCCCCTCCTCCGATCTGCCCGCCGTCGCCTCATCCTCCTCATTTGGACTCGATGCGGCCTCCTCCTCCGTCCTCCCTCCACCGGCTGCCGGGCCGACCTCCTCGCCTCCGCCTTCCTCCTCCATTCTCCCTCCACTGCCGCCGCCAGCCCTCCTCGCTCCGCCTTTCCTCCTCCATTCTCCCTCCACTGCCGCCGGCCAGCCCTCCTCGCTCCGCCTTCCTCCTCCGTCCCTACTCTTCTCCCTCCTCGAGTCGCCTCCTTCCCCTCCTCCTGCTACATTTTGATTTAGTTGATATGATTTTGTTGATTTAGTAGGCTAGTTGATTTAGTTGATTTAGTAGGCTAGTTGATTTAGTTGATTTAGAACATTTTGATTTAGTTGATTTAGTATGCTACTGGATTTAGTATGCTAGTTGATTTAGGATGCTACTGGATTTAGTATGCTAGTTGATTTAGTTGATTTAGGATGCTTTGCTCATATTGCTTTAGGAAAATATCACATGCTACTGTTTTTCTTTCCTGTAAAGTGAATCATTAATCCTTTGCTCATATTGCTTTAGGAAAATTGCGCCACCACCATCACCACTATGTCGATTGTGCAAGTCAAGGTGCGCCAGCAGCCTTGCAACTGGCAAGCTGTTTGGCCTCTACTTACAGCCGAGTTTTCGTCATGCGGCAGTAAGAAATTAGATGAAATGTAACAACTATTTTATTTTTAGTGTTGGCATTACTGCATTGTGTCATTTTTCTTTTCTTACAGCACCGTCCCATGCAATGTGAGGTTGACATTCAACAAGTCGACGGGAGACACTGTGACATTTGAGGCTCTGGGGGCCGTACACTATGGAGGTCGAGAAAGGACGCAATATGTTGCAGATTGGAGGAGATGGATGGGCCCGTTTCCTCGCCGCATGCGTCTTCTTGGTGGTGAGTTGATCAGCTTCTCCTTGAGCGTAAAGACCCAAGCTGGCTGTCATTTATCTCAACCTGGTGGAAAATGATGAAGATGACGAAGATGATGAAGATGACGAAGATGATGCAGATGAAGAAGATGATGAAGATAATGAGGACCCACTTCATGAAGCCATCGTAGCTCAAAGAATGAGGCTGGGCGAGGAGGAGGTGTGCAACCTATGGGACATAATTCCACCACGTGCTGACTTTGTCGGGGTGCCATTCGTGACCCGCCTGACAAGTACCATGGTCGGTCGACATGATATGGCATGTTATACTTACAAATGCAAATTATCCGATGATATGCTTAGTGCAGAGTCCAATGATATGTTGTGTGGAATATAGACTTAACAGAAATATATTTGCAAGAGTATGTGTGAGGCTATTTATTAATTGATATGTTTTTATTATTCAAAAATTGCCAAAGAACCTATCTGTGAGTTGTGGTATCGAGCCTGACGAAGAAGGCTCAGCTGGACTACGCCTTACCGCCAGGGGCTCCACCACTGTGCATTTCTACCGCATGGACACACGCATTTGGCACGCACTTAAACTTCGGTTGGGTGGAAGAGATTCCTCGTGGCAAGAATCTTCGTGTTGGACAGGCCATCCTAATTACTATCAGGAACACCCACCGCCCAGGCTTGAGGATGATGATCGTCGTCGATATCATCTAGAACTACATATGTGTGTGTGGCTATATAATCTAGAACTACATATGATGATCGTCGTCGATATCATGTAGAACTACATATGATGATCGTCGTCGATATCATCTAGAACTAAATATGATGATCGTCGTCGATGACCTTGTACTGCTTGAGGATGCATGTTGAGTATATATGAAATTGTTATCTAGTACTCCCTCGGTTCCAAATTACTCGTCGTGGTTTTAGTTACAATTTGGACTAAAACCAAGACCATTAAGTTGGAAACGAGGGAGTACTACCTAGTACCTATAATGCTTTATGAAATTGATATCTAGTAGTACCTAGTATCCGGAAATTGCAGTTTATTGAAGCTGGAGTGGGAAATGGTGGAAGATATAACAAAGAAGGCTCGTGAAATCGCCATATTTAACTAATAGCAGCGTTGCTCGTGAAACGCTTACCGATATAGTCAATAGTAGTAGCGCGGGCACAAATAGCGCTACTACTAACAGTTAGCTGTAGCGCCTTATTGGTAGCGCGGGTGCCCGCGCTGCTGATAGCCTCAAAACCCGCGCTACTACTAGGGTTTTCCCTAGTAGTGAAGGTTTCGCTATGAGTCATTGAACGAAGGGGTTTCGTTCATGTCTATGATTTATCGAACCTACAGGGTTACAAGCTTAAGGTAATCATGATCTTCTGAGTGTTAGTAGGATGGGAGTGGTGAGAATATATTTGTGGAATTATTTCATGAATATCCAGAATAGTTCTGAGAGGTTCCGGAAGCGTTTCGGGGTCACCGGAAGGGTTTCACTGAATATCGGGTAATAGCTGGTATTACCGATCAATTATATATAGGTGGAAAATGTTTCCGGGGATGTTAAATTATATATATAATGCTCTAGAAGTGTTTAGACCATTTTATATTTAATTTCAATAT
This sequence comes from Aegilops bicornis, assembly GCA_021605145.1. Classification (NCBI taxonomy): domain Eukaryota; kingdom Viridiplantae; phylum Streptophyta; class Magnoliopsida; order Poales; family Poaceae; genus Aegilops; species Aegilops bicornis. The sequence continues at coordinate 342,260,888 of CM038669.1, forward strand.
CAACGGTCCTTAAAAGGCCAAGAGGTGGAAGGCAACTTGGGCCACAAGGGCCCAAGTGGAGTTGCCACCCCCTTTCCTTGTGGGGGGGGGGCGAATTGGACTAGGGGAGGGAATAGGACTCCTTCCCTAGGCCGGCGCACCAAGGGGGCACTTTCCCCCCTTGGTGGCTGCCCTCTCCCTCCCCTCTAACCTATATATGTGATACGTCTCCAACGTATCTATAATTTTTTATTGTTCCATGCTATTATATTATCTGTTTTGGATGTTTTATATGCATTAATATGCTATTTTATATTATTTTTGGGACTAACCTATTAACCTAGAGCCCAGTGCCAATTTCTGTTTTTTCCTTGTTTTTGAGCTTCGCAGAAAAGGAATACTAAACGGAGTCCAAACGGAACAAAACATCACGATGATTTTTCTTGGACCACAAGACACCCAGGAGACTTGGAGTGCAAGTCAGAAGAGCCACGAGGTGGCGACAAGGGTGGAGGGCGCGCCCCCCTACCTTGTGGTCCCCTCAGTGACCCCCTGACCTAGATCTTCCTCCTATATATTTGCAAATATTCACAAACCATCAGAAGCATCCATGAAAACACTTTTCCACCGCCGCAACCTTCTGTTCCCGTGAGATCCCATCTTGGGGCCTTTTCCGGCATACTGCCAGAGGAGGATTCGATCACGGAGGGCATCTACATCAACTCTATTACCCTTCCGATGAAGCATGAGTAGTCCACCACAGACCTACGGGTCTGTAGCTAGTAGCTAGATGGCTTCTTCTCTCTCTTAGATTCGCAATACCATGTTCTCCTTGATGTTCTTGGAGATCTATCCGATGTAATCTTCTTTTGCGGTGTGTTTGTCGAGATATGATGAATTGTGGATTTATGATCAGCTTATCTATGAATATTATTTGCATCTTCTCTGAATTCTTATATGCATGATTTAGTATCTTTGTATTTCTCTTTGAATTATCGGTTTGGTTTGGCCAACTAGATTGGTTTTTCTTGCAATGGGAGAGGTGCTTAGCTTTGGGTTCAATCTTGCAGTGTCCTCACCAAGCGACAAAGTAGGGGTAGCGAGGCACGTATTGTATTATTGCCATCGAGGATAAAAAGATGGGGTTTACATCATATTGCTTGAGTTTATTCCTCTACATCAAGTCATCTTACTTAATGTGTTACTATGTTCTTTATGAACTTAATACTCAAGATGCAGGCAGGAGTCGGTCGATGTGTGGACTAATAGTAGTAGATGCGGCAAGAGTCGGTCTACTTGACACAGACGTGATGCCTATATTGCATAATCATTGCCTTGGATATCATCATAACTTTGCGCTTTTCTATCAATTGCTCGACAGTAATTTGTTCACCCACCGTATTATTTGCCTTCATGAGAGAAGCCTCTAGTGAAACCTATGGCCCCCTGGTCTATTTTCCATCATATTAGTTTCCGATCTACTATTTTCCATCATATTAGTTTCTGGTCTACTATTTTGCATTCTTTTATTTTCAGATCTATAAAACAAAAAACCCAAAAATAATTTATCTTTTGTTTATCTATCTCTATCAGTCTCACTTTTGCAAGTGACCGTGAAGGGATTGAAGACCCCTTTATCACGTTGGGTGCAAGTGTTTGATTGTTTGTGCAGGTATTGGTGCTTGCGCGTTCTTCTCCTACTGGATTGATACCTTGGTTCTCAAACTGAGGGAAATACTTATCTCTACTTTGCTGCATCATCCTTTCCTCTTCAAGGGAAAAACCAACGCAAGCTCAAGAAGTAGCAGGAAGAATTTCTGGCGTCGTTGCCGGGGAGATCTACGCCAAGTCAAGACATACCAAGTACCCATCATAAAACTCTCATCACTTGCATTACATTATTCGCCATTTGCCTCTCGTTTTCCTCTCCCCCACTTCTAAAACGATTTTTGAAAGATTTGCCTTTTTATTCGCCCTTCTTTCGTTCATTTTTTCGTTTGCCCTTATGTCTTACTTGGATTGTTTGCTTGTTTTCTTGGTATAATTGTGTGTTTATTGAAAATCAGAAACAAAGTTTATGGATCCACTTAAAATTTTCTACTTGGATCATCTTCGATCCATATGTACTCGTGCTAAAACCCCAACTAGTTTGGTTGAGGGAAAATCTTTAGATGAGCATGCTCATTTTGTGCGTTACCGTTTGTCTGTAAAAGGGAGACTCTCATGGAATCAAATAATTTTTTTGCTATGTTATGCTTGGAATCTTTGTGAACTTTGTGATTTTAATTGTTGCTCTAAGAACCCTAAAAACACCTTCCCTACCTATGTGAGTTTAGTGATAATGAAATCTTATCTTCTTATGGAAAGGGTGTCTATAGTTACTATGATACCGAACAAATTGAAGAATTTGTTGCTTTTAAGGGTGCTTATGAAGTTGCTTCTTTGATTGAAAAGTATGATATTACTCTCTACAAATCTGAAAATTTTGACATACTTAAATATTGCTATGAAAACTATGCTCACAATGCCTATGTCAAAGAATTTATTGAGAGAATGACCGTTGCTTTGGAAGAAAATAATGATATGCATGAATCTATAGATAATTATGATTCCGTTGATTTGATTGAGATACCTTCTCTTGATGAACATGATGCTTGCTATTCTTATGGCCATGATGCCAATATTAATTATGCTTATGGAGATGAACTTGCTATAGTTCCTTATGTTAAACATGAAATTATTACTATTGCACCCACACCTGATAGTTCCTTCAATGAAAAGCATGATTGCAATGATGTTATTATAAATTCTATTAATGTCAGTTGTGTTAATGATATGCAAAATCCTAAGCTTGGGGATGATGGTTTTGCTATGTCTACTATTTGTTGCAATGATCATGATTGGGGTGATTCTTCTTATGATCTTCAAAATTTATTTAAGCCCCATGATGATAATAATGTTTGAAATAATATTGAAAGTGGGTTTGGAATAGTGCCAACTTTAGATCCCACATATTTGGATAATGTTCAGTCTTATGAAATTTTTGAAAGAAGTGGGTTTGGAGAGGTCATGGCTTTAGCTAATGTTAATCCCACTACTTTGGAAGAGTGTCAACTTCTCGTGCATGTGGATCGTGTTGAAAATATTTTTTGTGATAGCTATATTGTTGAATTTTCTTATGGTCCTACATGTAATTACTATGAGAGAGGAAAATATGGTTCTAGAAATTTTCATGTTACTAAATTACCTCTCTTCATGTTGAGATTGTCTATGTTTTATTCTTCTTCCTTGCATATGCTAGTTTTTGTTTGTGTTGAAAATTTGTTTTCTTATAAAATTCCTATGCATAGGAAGTATGTTAGACTTAGATGTGTTTGTCGCATGTTTTATGATGCTCTCTTTGTGCTTCAATTCTTCTCTTTCATGTGAGCATCATTAAAATTATCAATGGCTAGCTAAAAGGCTTTTTAAAAAGCGTTTGTTGGGAGACAACCCAATATTTTTCCTTGCTGTTTTATAATAAATAATTCATCTAGCCTCTAGTTATATGTGTTTTGTGTTTTAATTAGTGTTTGTGCCAAGTAAGACCTTTGGGATGGCTTACGGTGATAGTTGATTTGATCTTGCTCAAAAACAGAAACTTTTGCGCCCAGGAAAATAATTTTCATAATTCACAGAAGCATGCTTTTGACTTGAATGTTTTACACAAGATTTATATACAAATTTCCTAGATTGTCCTAATTTTTCCGAATTTATGGAGTTACAGAAGTATTCAAAGTTCACTGATTGCTACAGGTTGTTCTGTTTTTCACAGATTATGCTTTCTTTGTGTTGTTTGCTTATTTTGATGAATCTATGGGTAGTATCGGGGGGTATGAACCATGGAGAAGTTGGAATACAGTAGATATTATACCAATATACATAAAGAATGAGTTCACAATAGTACCAAGAGTGGTGATTTATTTTCTTATACTAACGGATCTCATAAGATTTTCTGTTGAGTTTTGTGTTGTGAAGTTTTCAAGTTTTGGGTAAGGCTTTGATGGACTATGGAATAAGGAGTGGCAAGAGTCTATGCTTGGGGATTCCCAAGGCATCCCAAGGTAATATTCAAGGACAACCAAAAGCCTAAGATTGGGGATTCCCCGGAAGGCATCCCCTCTTTCGTCTTCGTCTATCGGTAACTTTACTTGAGGCTATATTTTTATTCACCACATGATATGTGTTTTCCTTGGAGCGTCTTGTATGATTTGAGTCTTTGCTTCTTAGTTTGCCAAAATCATCCTTGCTGTACACACCTTTTGAGAGGGACACGCATGAATCGTGATTTATTAGAATACTCTATGTGCTTCACTTATATCTTTTGAGCTAGGCAATTTTGCTCTAGTGCTTCACTTATACCTTTTTAGAGCACGGCGATGGCTTTATTTTATAGAAAATTTTAAACTCTCATGCTTCACTTATATTATTTTGAGAGTCTCTCTAAACAACATGGTAATTTTCTTAGGTTATGAATTTAGTCCTAATATGATGGGCATCCAAGAGGGATATAATAAAAACTTTCATATAAAGTGCATTGAATACTATGAGAAGTCTGATTCCTTATGATTGTTTTGAGATATGAGGATGGTGATATTGGAGTCATGCTAGTGAGTAATTGTGTATTGTATAAATACTTGTGTTGAGGTTTGTGATTCCCGTAGCATGCACGTATGGTGAACCGTTATGTAACGAAGTTGGAGCATGATTTACTTGTTGATTGTCTTCCTTATGAGTGGCGGTCGGGGACGAGCGATGGTCTTTTCCTATCAATCTATCCCTCTAGGAGCATGCGTGTAGTACCTTTTTCGATGACTAATAGATTTTTGCAATAAGTATGTGAGTTCTCTATATATGACTAATGTTGAGTCCATGGGTTATACACACTCTTACCCTTCCATTGCTAGCCTCTCTAGTACCGCGCAACTTTCGCTGGTACCATACACCCACCATCACCAAGTTCTGCAGCGACGTGTTGAGCACTCGGTAGTTCCGAGACTGATCACCCGGAAACAACCGCCGCCGGTTTCGACTGGAGCTTGGCTGTTGACGGGCACGGTCATCCAATTCTTTCTGCAGCCGCTTGAAGTGGTCAATTGGCCAGAGTGGCCAAACGCGTTGACTCTATGGCCAGGGCCTCGAGAGTCGTCCCCGTGATAGGGGTGCATAGCGCCTCCTTGTTCCTCTACCAAAGTTCCTCCCTCTGCTCCCGAGTGAGGGGTTGGGGAATGTATCGCACATGGCTAGCAAAGTGGTCAGCACCGAGGCCGTCTTTGGTGTGCCCGTGCGAAGCGCCATCGAGGCCGTCGCGAGCGCCCGCGTATCTCGGAGGACCGTGCTGCTCTGTGCCGGCCATCAAGACTTCCGCCGTGGACTCAATGCTCTTGCACTCGGACCCATCCGTGGAATCCTCGTAGAGACAGGCGAAAAGATCGAGGGCGGGCTCGTCGAGCTCGAGCACTGCCACCTGCACAGTCGCGGCCTAGAGGGCCACATCGTGCTTGATCCAGCGCTAGAGCCGCGATCGCCCGGAGCGCTTGCGACGACGGTCAGCGGGGAGAAGGGATGCCGCTCAGTACGGAACGGGCGGCTGTCGGAGAAGGACTATGTAGGATGATGCGCCGAAGTGCGTCGCGCCTCGGACGGGCAGCGACTCCACGTCCAGCGGCGCTTCCTGGAGCCACGCCGAATCGTTGGCGACGAAGCTAAGGGCACCGAATCGGATCTCGTGGCCGAGGATCATGGTGATGATAAAAATTCCACCAGCGCTGGATATTGCTAGACGCGCAGCCCCACGGTCGGCGCTAACTGTCCGGTACGCTTCAAGAAACTCTTGAATGCGATTGGCGTTTGTGTGAGGTCTGATGAGGTTGCCAATATCTTCATAGTCCATGGGGCCTGACATATTCCTCTCGTCCTCTATGGTCATGTTTTGTAGGACCACACAACAATTCATGATATTTTCCAATACATCCTTGTTCCAGAAACAAGTAGGCCCTCGGACAATTGCAAACCTTGCTTACAGCCCTGCAAGTGCCCTCTCAATGTATGTCCTCTGAGCTTCTTGCGCCTTCACAAAATGCTTATGTTTCCTGCTCTCTTGGGCTTGGAAGTTGTCTTCACAAATGTTAACCATGATGAATATATGTCATCTGCTCGAAATTAGCCTTGGTCATACCGATGGACATTCACGATGAAGCTGCAAGGTGGAGAAGTACCATCAGCTTGCCTTGCAAACAAGTGAGATCTCTTTAAAACGTTGATGTCATTGTGAGATTCGGTCAATCTAAAATAGCAATGTCAGATCCACGGATCTTTGGAGGCAACAACTTCCAAAATTATGATTGGATCTTTGGAATGACCAGTGAATTGATCGTTCCAAGATGCAAGACAATTCTTTCACTTCAAGTGCATACAATCAACAATTCCTAACATCTTGGGACAACTTTCTGCTTCATGCATCGCTAGAAGCATGGCCATGTCCTCAGCATTGGGTGCTCACAGATCCTACGGTCCATGAACACGCACAACAGTTTCAATGAACACTTTGATGCACTTGATGATTGTGTCTCGGCCATTCGAAGGGTGTCATCCCATGAATCTACAAGAGAGCCCTATGCAAGCTTCTGAAATGATGCGGTCTCCTTCTGAAAAGAGGAAAACCCCAAAGGCGCGGCATTTCTTTGTTGTTGAAGAAAGGCTCACTAGCGTGCATGTCGTCGGCAATTCGACGGAACGGATGTTCGGTCATGCAAAAACGTCACTAGAACACGCTTGACGGGAAAGTACACCACATGCTTCACCCAACCTCCAAATATGGAGGCCCGCGTGCTCGATTTGAAGGCGCTCCAAAAATTACGGTGATCGAGGTTGGAATGACGACTCGTGTTATTTTGGACTAAAATCTGACGGGGTTATTACGGTGATGGAGCCAATACGGTGATGTATATAGTTGCTCTAAACAAACATAAAGTAATGGCGAGGAGCTCTTAGATTCAAAGATTAACCGAAACTGCTCTGTGGACGACAGTAGCCGGCCGAACTCTGCATGAAGGAGTATTTTGCTCAACGCATGGACGGTTTGATGTGCTGCATCGTCTCGTCCAGAATCTGTCGTGTGTGTAGCAGACGATGTTTCACTTTTGCTCAACTGTCAGACAAACATTGGAAGAATTACTGTAAGGACAAGCATTGGCTGTTCTTCTTGCAGGCTTAAGATTCTGACACAAGATCAAAACAGAGCACGGATACACGATTAAAGATTTCAAGAACCGTGCTAGCTCAGCCGATGTTTCACTGTTTTTCCTAAATCTCATTCTCAAATCCCAACCTCTCCACGCATACATGTACATGACAAACTACAGATTTCCAGTTTAGTTACCACGGTGACACGCACACACACGTATGGAGCGTTCACTCTAAACCAGTAAACTAAACTCTACCGATCATCTCATCTCATCTTCTTACAAGTCTCTCTGAACCCCAAGAACCCAAAACAGAAAGAGACAGTACCGTCTGAGCTCTTCTACTAAGCCTTTCCGGCCATTCCGGCTGCTGCCCTGTCGTTGCTCTTCCTGGTGACCCGGATGTAGAGGAAGATGACGGCCATGACGGCCGCAGCGAACCCGGCGAGGATCACCTCGGCGCCGGCGATGGACCGGTCGTGCCTCCCGCCGGCAGGCCGCGCCACGCCATCCGGCCCCTCCGCCGGCAAGGGCGTCGGCGCGTCCGCGGTAGCGCCCAGCAGCGGCCTGGCCATCGCCATCGCAACCACATCACCGAGAAGCACCAGAAGCAGCACCCGCGTCGGCTGGGACAAGAAGGCGCACCTCGCCATTGCAGCAACTAGCAGCTCACTAACTCTGTGCTGTGTAGGCTCTCCGGAGTTATGTGAGCTGGAGATGTGAGGAGCAGAGCAGAGCAGAAGAGGGTTAGTGGAGAGTGGGTGCGGATGAGTGAATATATAGGCCGTGAGCCGAGCTGGAGGCTGGGAGTGAGCTGGATGCTGACCATGGTTGGCGCACATGAGATTGGAGAGAGGAGGGGGAGGAGGAGGTTGGGGTCGGGGGAGATTGTCTCCAGGGAGGGACGGGTGGTGCTGTGCTGTGGAAGGACGACGTGTCTTTGGCCTTAACTTCGAGTGGTTGGCCCTGTAGTAGTACTAGCTAGTCAGGCTGCGTACGATTATGAAGCGATGCTATTGATGCTACGAGTACGGCATTGTATTGTATTGATGCTACGAGTACGCCATTGTTCCATTCGTTATGGTATCCTCAGCTCCAGTTTCATACAAGCTTCCTTCTTTTTTTCCCACTCGCTTTCTACCAAGCATGTGATTTTCTTATCCCGCGTTTTACTCTCATTCAAGTGAGTGAGTATAAGAGTATTGTTGCTAGTACTACTTTTCGTGCATTTTGCTATTCCTTGCATCCCTCCGAAATCTTTCCAGTTGGGCCGGCAGTCAGCAGCCGGCACTAACATTGACCCTTGCCGAAAGCGCGCGGCGGCATCTCCTTGTTTGGTGGAGCGAGGAGAGGACGGCTTGCTGTCTCACGCCCACGCCCAGCTGGATGCCAACCGGCTAGCTAGTAGCTAGACTACACGATTACTACCTCGGTCCTGATTTATTGGTCCCTTCGCATTTTGTGCCAAATTTTAACTTTAGATTTAACTAACAAAAATGTTAATGCATATAATCAAAAATAATATCACTGAAAACTATGTTTAAATACGAGTCCAAAGATATAATTTTTTAGTGACATGTATTATTATTTTCTTAGTTAAATCTATGGTCAAAATTTTGCACAAACTACTAAAGGGACCAATGAAGCAGGACGGAGGTAGTAGTATCCTGCTAACAGTGTTCCCAGTCAGAATACGCGTTTGGTGCCCCGAGTGCGGGGCGCCTGCCCTACCTACAGTATCTACGTACGTGCAAACATTACTCCGCTTTGCTCGGCTTCATTTACCTCCACCTTTTCTAGCTAGAGAGCACGTACGTACACGAGCGAGTGTGCGCTCTCCTCTCGCTCGTGATTGTGCTTGGATTTCTAGTCATCGAGCCGAACCCGACTTGCCGGATTTAATTTTCTCTCTACAGCTTCCACTTTAACCCCAGCGCACGGAATAAAGTTGGACCCATCACTTGAGCATGGATCGCCGACCGACAAAGCATGCACTGTCTCGAATCAAGGGAAAGGGTCCGTACCAAGGATCTAGATCCGCATCCAGCGTCATGTCAAACGGAAAGGGCACACGTGTTATGGCCCCTGCGAGACACCTTTACTTGCACAAAGCTGTTTCACCCCGCTAATGCTTCTGTATTGCTAAGGCCTAAGTACTACGATAGTAGGTTTATAGTTCGTTTACATGGCAATTTTATTTATGTGAAGAAGAGAGACATGAAAAAATAAGAAAAGTGGACTCTCATACAAAAGTCTAACTCTACGCATGCTCCTAAACAGATACTTACCTTAGGTCACAAGTCTTGATCTGGTCCAAATCTAAAGCGAATGGAGAATCTCCCTAAAGAAACCACGCACGCGGTCAGGTCGGGTCGACAGCAGGTTAACGCAAATGCGATCCACCGAGCAGCCGGAGAATCCACCGGCAACCTGCCATGCAGTATAGGCACAGGACAATGTGTTCGCCGGTCTAGGGAACATGGCAAAGACAGGGGCGCAGCTCCAGCTAAACAGATGCTCTAATCCTCTACTCACCTGAACCAACCATGTTATTCGCTTCGGTGCAGGGAGTAAGTGATTGGGCTTAGCGTTTGGTGTCTATGCTTCTTAGTTTATGATGAGGTATCAGATGATGGATTTGCCCAGCAATTGAAATGATGATTCGCATGCAAACGATTTCTTGAAGCCATCGCGTTTGAACAGATGCACGCAGACGAGACGAGATATGAAACAAAGCTGAACAAAGATGCTTGTTAAGACTATACATAATGCTAGACCAAACACAGCTGGTGAAGCGAATGCTGGAACAAGGCAGAACAAAGCATCAGAGTGTCGCACACAAGCAGACAGATGCATGTGCAGCAAGGAAACAACAGCTGAACCTTCGCAAATCAACAACCAAACATCAACGGAGAGATATGCTTCCGCCAACCGAGCTAAATGCTGTAAACCTATTATTGGCTCATCTTATTCTTGGGGTATGCCCTCCATTACTCATCTAGGTGGCACAAACCCACTCATGTAGTAGTATACAACAAAAAGGGGCTCACATAGAGAAATGATACCCAAAACCAGAAAGAGCGTATCAGCACAAGAAAACTATGATGGTTACAGTGCGACTCAAAAGTGTTCAAACGCTGATTTGGACCAATTGCCTAAGGTCAAATCTCATGAATATCTTGTGGTATTGACAGTGCACCGTAATCATCTGCCATTACCTGCAACCAAAGGAAAAGTTCGACGATTTTGTATTATTGACAAAGGCACAATACAGACATGCAAACAGTTGTACGTAATATGGATGGTAATAATCCTCTTACCTTGTATTGACGACCATGAAATATGTACTCGACAAGCAGTAGCTTCGGATCTCCAGGGCAAGGATCATAGAAGCCCATTATTCCAGACTTCTTTATCCCCTCGTGAAGCTGAAGGCGGCAGAAAGAGGACATTCAGTCGGATAACCAGATACATGTACCAAATGGTTTATAACCTACTTAATCTTAAAGAAGAGTGCAATGCATCACAGCCAATCTGGAGGTGTAAAATATAATGAAATGTAACCTAGCACCGGAGCAGAAGTAACATGCACTAGATCTTTAGCCATAATTTTTACGTAATGTCCCCTCTCCTTTTATGTAAGGCGCCTGTGCAATTAAAGATTTAAGTTTGACCAACAATTAGACAAATATAAAACGTGGGCTATGCGATACAAAACTGATGCCGTTGGATTCACATTGTGAGTTGTGACACATAACACACGTTTTATTGGCCTAATTGCTGGTTAAACTGAACCATGAAACGGGCAGGGGCCTTGAAAGGAGGGAATATGACTTCAAGGTGCTAGCTACTAATAGGTCATGCAGCAGATATATTCATGATCTCATTCATTAATAGTAGTGGGGACTGAAGCTGACTTGTTCTGACAACCGCATTGAACGTGGGTATCTGAGAGATGATTAGTTGCATATATAATTTGGAGACCAATTTTGCTTTCCTTAAATTAATGCACACGTATTTAGGAGGCAAAACTTATAAATATAAAATGGATACAGGCAAGTTATTCCTCGATTGTTCTAGTACCTTCAATATCAGAGCATGTTTATGCAATAAGCGACCTAGTACAGTAGTGCTCTAACAGACCCAGGAGAACTTAATCAAACCCTCTTCCAGTCTTCCTGGAGCATCTACAGTCCAAAGAGGAATTGCTAGCCTAACATGTCTTGCTGAAACGAGAAACCGAAGGTAGTAAAAAAAGAACAGAGATTTACTTTACAAAAGATAAATTTCGAATGCATGGATTGTTTTAAGAAATATATGATAGTTTTATGACAGCCTTCATTTGCAAGTTGCAATCCACAAGTACCATACTGCCATTATTGGCCTTCTAACAGAAACACAAGCCAGAAGAGCAAGTACAACAATAAACTCACGGTTCATCTTGTCAAGTGCTAGGTTTATAGTTCACATAAATAACTTAACTTATAAACAATATGACTGAAACATACCTTGAGCTGACCTGCCTCGGTCACGAGGAAGTTGAGTGGGATCGTCACATCTAATACTTGTGAAGCCACATTATCATCTATCTCACTCAATTGACTGCTCTCTTTGACCTTTTTATGATTGCCATACAGAGCTTTTGTGATTACCAAACCATCACTCTCCTGCTGTTTATTCTTCTTGCGATTAGAGACGGGTTCCAGCAATCTTTGTGACTTCTTAGCTGCTTGTCTAGCTTCTGTTAGCTATACAGAGAAAGATGTCTTCAGAAGTATACATGACACAGGAAAATACGCCTTCAATCACTAGATGAGTTAATGTCATAAAAAGAATTATGAAATTTCGACAGAAAAACACTGCCACCAATGCAGTCGAGGGGTATAAGCTAAATGCCGCAAGTAGCAGAAACTGAGAAACAACAATCCGATTTATTATCTAAATACATACTAATAAATTATGTTAAGGAGAAGTAAATAGCTAGCCACAACTATGCATCTTGCCAAATGGGCTAACCCAAGTTATTTGTGCCATGTGGAGCCTTCACAAACTGAACTAACATGTAACAACCAAATATAGATGACTATTTCATTAAACACAAATATGTGATGATTCAAACACAAAAGTTAACCAATTTTCCTTTTATGTGATGAAGTACATAAGCTGGTACATAAGCAAGAACATAAACACTGATTCTACCTGCGTAGACAAGCTATCCATTTTTTCAAGTGTCTTCTGCTTTTCTCGCCTTAGATAATAAGGCTTCACAACATATGTCTGTCAAACAATAAGACACCACAGCTTGGCTTTAGTAACCACATTAAGATGCAGCAAAGGTAACAAAAGTGAGCTGCCTTATCTGCATGCAACTATCAGTTCACACATTTCTGCCAGGGTAAGAATGCAAGTAGGTCAGGAATATTAGAACCTGAAGTAGAAAATATAGAGTTGAAGGAATAGCAAATGCGCCGGTGACGACTAACGCATTGAAGTCAGTTGAAAGCAAGACCTGCACAGTTACTGAAGAATTCAGTGAAATCCAACAAGTTTACGATCTACCCCACTGTGTTACAGGGATCATAGCTGCAAGTAAATGAGACTGCCTTATACTCCCTTCATTCCTAAATATAAGCCTTTTTAGAGATTTCAGTACAAATTACATGCGGATGTATATAGACGCATTTTAGAGTGTAGATTCACTCATTTTGCTCCGTATGTAGTCCGTATTGGAATATCTAAAAAGGCTTATATTTAGGAACAGAGGGAATAGTTCCGTTAAATTTATGCTACATGTACATCTATACTATCAGATAAAAAACAGGCAGGATTTAGAGGTGCAATAGCTCAACTTACTGGGATAACTAACTTTTGCCCAGCACGATTCAACTCAAATCTCCAAGTGACACCCTGCATCTCAGAGCAAATAATGAATATTAAGATAACATGCAACACGAATCGTACACAAACTAGTGAAACTGTTCCATGAGATGAAAAGTAGCTAAGATTACATGATCATAAATGCATGGTTGCTGCATGTTATCAAATACTCCCTCTATCAAAATATAAGACGTTTTTTGGTCTAGATTTAGAGCAAAAAACGTCTTATATTTTGATACGGAGGGAGTAGTATCAACTGCAATTTCCTAGTAACAATTCATATTCTGGTTTTTGTATTGGACAAACAATGAACATGCAAGAGTCGTTTGCTTCATTACCCATTACTGCTTGAATCAGTAGTTAATACTATTTTGTGCTCCCTTCGTCCCATAATATAAGAGCGTTTTTGACACTACACTAGTGTCAAACGCCCTTATGTTATGGAACGGAGGGAGTATTTTCTATTATTATTTTACTCAAGGGGATAAATAAATAAAGTTTTGGCAATAATGCAGAGGCAAAAGGAGAAATAAAGAAGCAAACTGAGAACACATCCAACACAGGAGACCTTAGAAGCAAGCATATTCACCTGGATTCCTACATTATAGAGCATCCTTACTGTACTGAACTCTGATATCCGTCTTCCTCCTCCAATTTCAAAATCAAGGGCCGTGCTGCAAATAAGCAGTTCAAGAGAGAAGAGAAAGAAGTTACAAACTCGTATACCAGTTTATCAAAAAAATGCAAAGCGGTGAGGTTTACATGGCCAGATAGAAGTAAGATCACAGCGGTATATACCTTCCAACTCTACCAGCAATACGACCATGGGACTTTGAGGAGAAACGATGGGTGTAATGAGCAGACGCCCCAAATGAATTAGTACCAAACTGGGGAGAAAAGGAAGTATATAGTTAATACAGGAAACAGCCTTCAAAGGCAAGTATCCAACTGTTGCCTAATGCAAGTGGTGAAATGGTGAAATGAAGAATACACAATTAGTTCACGAACTCAGTACAGTCACACCAACATATGCAAATCATATTGTCCTTCAACCACAGGTAAGACATATTAAAGCTGAATCAAACAGACAATATTGCATGTTCAGCGGTCCACAATTTTACCACAAAGGCAGGTGCATCACAATATATAATGGGGGTATGTTGACTCAAATAATATATAATAGGGAGCTGTGCAAAAGAAAAGGAATGCAGTAGATTATTCGGAACAGAACAATATGACACTATTCAGAACTAGAAATAAATGTTGCGGAAACTTGGAATGTCAACTATATGTTTCCAAAAAATCCATCTTGGAAAAATTCTGTCAATTATTCGCTTATAGATAACCAAATCGGTTTTCTAAATAAGATTTACAGCTAAGTTGGTTTTTTAAATGAGAACTACCTTTATTTCTCCTGCCGCAGACCTTTTTTCATCCTTCTTTTGCCATCCGACAGATATATTTGATTCAGTACCAAGGACAAGTTGTATCTGGAGGATGGGGAAAAAATGAAGTAACATAAAGGCAAAAAAATCAGCATCAGCTTATCCAAACAACAGACATAAAACTGAAACAACATGAACAGTCAACCCCGTGGTATCACCGTATCAGTAACAAACTATCCTATACCCTGCACGTTGCCGCAGAGATGTTATGCAATATATTTCAATAAAAGCTAAAATACAAATGATTTGTTGGGTTTGATTATTGTATAGTTGTAAAGTATTCAACAAATATAATAGCATAATAAAATGGAAATTATCATGCATGTTGAGGTGGCCTTTTTCCTACGCATTGTTGCATGTTGAGGTGGGCCTTTTTCCACGCATGTTGCATGTGATGAGGTGGAATGCTTGCATGTTGAGAGAAATAGGTTAGTGGGAGTTAGCTATCTAGATATAGAAGATAACCACAAGCATATACTCCCTCCGTTCCAAAATAGATGATCCAACTTTGTACTAAGTTAGTACAAAGTTGAGTCATCTATTTTGGAACGGAGGGAGTACTATATAAAGATAAAACGAATAACTATGCCAAGATGCCTCACTGGAGAGTAAACCAGAGGACGAAATAATGGCAAAATTTGGATTTGCATGGAACTTGAAATTTCTATAAACGTAATCTCTGTCAATATTGTAATTTATCCACCAAGGTACAATTGACACCTGATTTCTGGGCATGGACTGGAAATGGGGTTGCATAAGCCACAAGTTCTAGGTTATGCACAGCTGTAAATGAACAGTCAACACCACGTACTGGACATGGATCAACTTTTGGATAGTATAATATTCATGTATTTACTGTCGCACATTAGCTGTATATGGTCTAAAAGTTTGCGTAAACCTAATCGGCTAGAGGAATTTTGCACTGCAAGTCCAAAACTAGAAAATATATTGAAATTAAAGAGATAACAGCTTGCATATAATCATATACAAACTCCAAACCGTTTCTTCAGCATCTGTGGTGGTTGACATTATAGATCATGCACATGTTGCAATCATGTTTTTCGAATAGCTAGGTTCTCGTATTGTTATTGTCGTCCGAAGTGAACTTACTTGCTTATGTTAGTCACATATTACGAATAAAGTGTTTAGGACACATGAAAAGAGCACTAAATACAAGGGGACATACATTGCCAACAGTGTCTTCAGATAATTGGCGAGTCCAGCCATTTGACAGGTTAACAGATCCATCTCTCAATGAGAGAGCAATTCCAGAAGTTGCTGTTGAATTTGGTGAAATCTGACTGAAGCAGGAAACACCAAAGAATTAGGATGTGAAATAGGGAAGGAAAATACAGAAAAGGCAAATTCTCACCGAAATGTCTGTACTCCAATAAGGGAACGTAGTCCAGCTGTTGCCATAAAGTCTATCGAAGACACAGAAGACAGCTGATGGCGCAGCACAGCAGTTGCTGCACCAGATCCAGTCGTACCATCGACGACCAAATTTCCACCAACAGTGACAGTGTTTTGCTTGGATACTGGCAGCTCAATTTCACTAGACATTCCCATTCTAGCAATTTTGAAATAAAAAAAGTGAATCATTAATGCTGAAGAATATGAGAAATACAGAAGTTAATATGACATATAAGAAGTATTGATGGACAATTATCTACGTCAAGAGGTTACTGTGTTTATTAGATTTTTAACTCTAAAACAAGATGTCTAAGAACCCAGAATTGGATAAAAAGTAAATAAAACGGAAAGGTAATAATGATGATCAATGACGAATGAATGTAAGTTTTCTGCAAGTAAAGGTCTATCATTCTGTATTATCCCTTTTCAGATATACAAAGGCCAGGACTTCTGTCTGCTAAAGGTATATATACAGTTAAAGTATGTTCCATCACCAACAAACATGTCAAAGAATGTGAAACAGCACAAAATGATTATATCAGCAAAATAAAAATTAACAGATGAAGCCTATGATTAGCAAGTTACCGAACTTAAAGAATTTACAAGATGGCAATAACCAAGAACTAAACAGAAAATGGCTTCTAAATTATGATAGGAACCTTGCACCACATATATGAGAACAGAGGGTATATCATAGTAAAATGGAAAATATTCTGTACCCTCCCATGATGCCGTCACCATCTAAATATTGTGGCACTGAGATATTAGCTAGGATTGATCCAGTGGATCGAGCATGAACGAAAAGTTTCTCTTCCTCCTTACGCCGTCGCAGCTCTTCCAACTGTCGTTTGATTTCTTCGGGTTTATTTAACTTGGGACCAAGTTCCAGACCAGAATTTAAACCTTCCATGCCATAGATATCATAGATCTGTCTTTTGTTCTCATCCGATAGTATCTCATATGCATCACGTATCCGTTGGAAGTTTTCAGTTGCTACATCCTTCATCTATACAAGCAGAGAAGACAACAAAAGAAGATCCTAGTCAGGTCAGAAGAATTCAGGAACGTAAACTGTCGCAGATGAGTTATTCAGCAAAATACAGATAGCACAAGTGCAAGCCTAACTACCATCAAATGAAATTTTAATCTTAACAAATTTAATATAAAGTTGCATTACAAAAAAACATGTAACAGCATGTCCCTTCTCTACTTTCCATTCGTCAAAGAACTTTTTCTTTTGCCAAACTGATATTTACAGGATAAGTTTTGGGTCTGATCAAAATATAATTAGCAAGATCCTCGTGCTTGTGTTTCTACGGAAAGAGGTAACACCATGACAATTTGCAAAAAAAAAAGGTAACACCATGACAGGTTGTCAGCTCTCCAATATCCGATCAAAATGCGCAAGACAAGTTGTTACCACATAACGAACGAAGATCTGTCCTGTTCCAGACTGACCAGCACAAAATGTAGGTTTTATTCACCCAGGCGTGTGCAGTTGACTCAGCATTACCCAGTCTCTTCTTATGATCTTATAATTTTCCAAATAATCTCCTCAGATACAATATGATTGATACATGATGAAGGAATAAACCCATACCACGGGAGTTGGCATATAGCCACAGACATTGCCCAACCCTTCCCTTTGATCTCTGTCTCTCGATGAAGAAGGAGAAATCACTACAAACTATAGCACAGCAACAGCAATGTCTGTCCGAACCAACCAATGCATAATTCAAGCACACGACAGCTCTGGATCAAACCAGTGGAGACCAACTGCTTTAACGACCTAAAATCAAAACAATCAAATTCCTACACAAATTTTGCCCCACCACACCGTACCGCAAGCTACCGCAATGTCACCACCAACAAAAGCTCTGAGCGTAGCAACCCTAAGCCACCGCTGGACAATAGCCAATTGGTTCCCACCAATCGAATCTCAGCGGCAGCACGGAGAGAGAGGGGGCGGGAGGGTAACCTGGGCGTCCTGGTACTTGTCGGGGTGGTAGATTTGCGCGAACTGGCGGTATGCCCTGCGGATTTCCTCGTCGGAGGATTCCGGCGAGAGGTGCAGAAGCGCGTAGAGCTCCCTCCCGTCCTCTGGCTCCGGCTCCGGCGCCATCACGCCGTGCGGCTGCGGCTGCGGCGGCTGCTTCTGCTTGTCCGGCACGGCGGTGGGGGTTGAATGGGGGTGGTTTTTCGGACGCGAGGGTTTATGGTGATTCTCCTTCTTCTTCTTGGTGGATTTGCTCGGGATTAATAAAGCGTTCTTCGATTTCTACTTCCGCCTCAAGACATCCATCACAGGGTGAAGGAACTATACATCCGTTTTGTTTCCTTTCCTGAAGAAATATACGGTTCCGTTTTCTCGCCTGGGTGACGTAAAGAAGAGAGGACGTCGTCGCCGTAAGAAACAGGTACCGTCCCTGACGAGTGACGAAGTTCGGAAACCTAACCTCATCTCGTATGGGGCCCCTATGTCTGGGTTATAGCGAGATGTAGGGAACCCTCGCGCCGAGGCGAGCGCAAGATGAGCCGGCCCAGCTTGCGGGAGGCCACAGCCTCGGACTTTTTTCTGTTTTTTTTCATTTTTTTATTTTTTTCTTTCTATATTATTTCCAAATTCCAAATGTTCTAAGTAAATATATTTAAAAAAAATTACATAAAAACATTTGAAAAATGTTTACCAAGTATATGAAAAAAGTTAAATGTGTATAGAGAAAATGTTTCTCATGTAATACAAAAAAATACAATGTGTATGAAAAAAAATTGATCATGTATTTAGAAAATGTTAATCAAACATTCGAAAAATATATATTTGAAAATGTCAATAAAAATATTTAAAAAATAAATGGGTATAGAAATATGTTGACCATGTATTCAAAAAGTGTTAATCTTGTATTTGAAAAAAATGTTAATCAAGCATTTGAAAAATATTAAATGTATATAGAAAATATTGATCATGTATTAAAAAATGTTAATACTGTATTTACTTTTTAATCAAGCATTTGAAAATATTAAAATGTGCATAGAAAAAATGTTGACCATGTATTAAAAAATATTAATCAGGCATTTGAAAAATGTTAAAAATATGTATAGAAAAAATGTTACCCGTGTATTCAAAAAATATTATACATGTATTAGGAAAATGGTTTCGACATATACAAAAAATGTAGAATGAAACCAATAGAAACAAAGAAAAACAGAAAACCAATGAAAACCGAAAAGGAAACAAAGAAACAAAAAATGAAAAAGGAAGCAAATAAAATCGGTAAGAACCGTGTAAAATGAAAAGGCTGATGAAAAAACAAAGAAAAATAGAAAACTGAAGAAAACAAGTAAAGAAAAACCAAAGAAAAGAAAAAGGAAGAAAGAGAAAAGAAGGAAAAAAAGGGAATAAAACCAGACCAAACAAGTGCAGGAGCGACGAGTAGCGAGAGAGCGATAGATCCGAGCGAGCGAGGGAGGAGAAGAAAATGGGTCGGTCAGATTCGTACGCAATAGTGAAAGCCCTTCAGGCAAGAGCAGCTATTCCATATACGACCTACGAGGGGCCCACAAGCTCAGGCGGGGCGCGCCATATGAGCTTGTGGCCTACTCGTATATCTTCTGGCCTTCTCCCGATGCTTCCAGGGTCCCTTCTGGTTTCAGAAAAAACCGCTGTAAAGTTTCATCGCATTTGTACTTCGTTTGGTACTGTTTTGCTGCGAAACAATAAAATAGGCAAAAACAGAAACTGACACTTGGTTAATAGGTTAGTTCCAAAAAAATATAAAATTACATATAAAGCATAGAAGATTGATAATATAATATCATAAAACATTAAAAATTTATAGCCGGGGCCATCTTCCCGGGCATGGTCTTCTGGTTGCGGAGTTGGGGAAATTACTCAGATATGTCAAATGACTAACCACGATAATAAAAACCTTGCTCAAATAACACTTGAGATATGGGGTATAGAAGCTATAGGATCGAAAGTATGTCTAGAGAGGGGTGATTAGACTACTGACCAAATAAAAATCTAACATTTTCTCAATTCTAGTTGTCGCCGGATTTTAGCAATTAACACAAGTCAAGCAATCAACCTACACATGCAATTCTAAAAGTGTAGCGGTGGAAAGTAAAACATTGCATATGAAGGTAAAGGGAAGGGTTTGGAGAAGGCAAACGCAATGGAGACACGAAGATTTTTTGCGTGGTTCCGATAGGTGGTGCTATCGTACGTCCACGTAGATGGAGACTTCAACCCACAAAGGGTAACAGATGCGTGAGTCCACGGAGAGCTCCACCCATGAAGGGTCCACGAAGAAGCAATCTTGTCTATCCCACCATGGCCATAGCCCACAAAGGACTTGCCTCACTCGGGTAGATATTCATGAAGTAGGCGATCTCCTTGCTCTTACAAACTTCTTGGTTCAACTCCACATCTTGACGGAGGCTCCCAAGCGACACCTAACCAATCTAGGAGACACCACTCTCCAAAAGATGATAGATGGTGTGTTGATGATGAACTCCTTGCTCTTGTGCTTCTAATGATAGTCTCCCCAACACTCAACTCTCTCACTCAGATTTGGCTATGGTGGAAAGATGATTTGAGTGGAAAGCAACTTGGGGAAGGCTAGAAATCAAGATTCTTGTGGTAGGATTGGAATGTCTTGATCACAACACATGAGTAGGTGGTTCTCTCTCAGAAAATGTATGGTAGAAGTGTAGGCACGTTCTGATGGCTCTCTCACAAATGGAGAAGGGGGTGGAGGGGTATATATAGCCTCCACACAAAATCCAATTGTTACACACATTTGACTCATCTTGGTGGGACCGAATGGTTAAACTCGGTGAGACTGATATGTTAAAAAATATGAACGTTAGGAATCTCGGTGGGACCGACTGGAACAACTCGGTGAAATCGATGTCCTAGGGCTTAGGGCAAACATCATCTCGGTGGCACCGATTGCATCAACTTGGTGAAACCGAAGTGAAGCAATAAGGCAACAGAGAATCTGCCAAGCCAACTCGGTGAGACCGATCGCATAACTCGGTGAGACCGAAATAAATGCAACAAGTCACAGAGTGTTGGCAGGGCCATCTCGGTGAGACCAAGACCCGCATCGGTGAGACCGTACTGTAAGAGTTTCTGGCAGTGGCTATGTCATATGAACTCGGTGGCGCCGGATAGAAAGAATCAGTGGGGCCGAGTTGGAGTTTAGAATTTGACATATTTGGGTGGAGAAAGTGGCTGGGGGTTTTGGAGCAATATCATTAAGCATTTGAGCAAGCAAGCCATTAAGCAACACTTGATCCCCTTTTAATAGTATTGGCTTTCCTATGGACTGAAGGTGATCTTGGATCACTAAAATAAAGATGGAGAGTCTTGAGCTTTTGCCAATCTTTGTCCTTAGCATTTTGAGGGGTCCACATCTCTAGTCCATGCCATGCCACTCATTGAACTTCCTGAAATACTTATCTTGAATGGATATTAGTTCAATGAGCTATATGGTGTTATGAATTACCAAAACCACCCAGGGATTAGTTGCACTTTAAATCTCCCCCTTTTTGGTAATTGATGACAACATATAGATCAAAGCTTGGACAAATGATAAAATGAATGAAATACATCGTCATTTGAGAAGTATGTGATAAGCAAGGGCTCCCCCTAAATTTGTGCATTATTTAAAGTTTGCGTTTGCATGCAAATGCACAATCGATTAGGATCATGGGTCACTCTTCCATGTCACATACATCTTGGTGGAGCACATAAAATGATAAGAGTGAAATAACATGCACGCATCACCAAAAACATAAATGAATGATCATAAACAAATAATCATAGATATAGGCACGAGTCACACATTAAGCATAGTATGATCAAACACACAATCACACAAAGTATCTCACGAGCATTAAACAATGAGTAGCACAAACCAAACGAATGAAGTAACAACTAGCAAATAAAAACCAACAAGCAAAAGAATGAGACACACTCTCTCTCTCTCTCTCTCGAAGCCTATGATCTATACATTTTCTCCCCCTTTGTCAACAAGTTACCAAAAAGCTTGAAAAAGTATAGTGCTATGCGGCACTCTAGGCACGATTTCCGGAAACTCTTGAAGGGGTCTTCTGGCTTGTTGCTCCGGTGTGCGTAGACGGTGTTGAGAAAACTGCTTCTGCAAATGCCTCGGCTATTGTCTGTTGAGCTGGTGGTGTTGACACTGGTGGTGGCACTGTGGCAGTGGCGGCAAGTGCAGAGTGTGTAGTCCTAGTGTCTGCAACTGGCACAGTTGATGACCTTTGTGCCCTAGGCACTGTCTGGAATCTGTCAGTGGTTGGTTTGTCACCTCCACTCTCAGCATCACCTCTCAGCTTCTCAACAATAGATTGCATCTCTGTGACCTTGACATCAAGATTATACATTTTGTCCTCAACTATCCGCTCTAGGCTCTCCTGTTCTTGGCTAAGTTGGCCAGACTTCGCTCAATCCTCAGTGTTGCTTCTAGCAGATATGCCAGTTGGTCTTGCTTTGACTTGAGATTCACTATTGATGCATTGGGTGCACTAGCTGCCTTTGCTTCTTTGGTTGCCTTTGCTTTTTTGCCTTCTCTTGAGCCTCAACAGAAGTTGGATGGGAAGGGTCCATCACCACTTCATTATCTTCAAACTCTGGCTGAAGAGGATGCTCTCTGTCAAGCAGATATGTTCCTGTACCAACCTTGGAGTTGATAAGCATCTGGATGTGTGGTGCATATCCACATGACCTCTTTTGATCAGCAGCAGTCCGTTTGATTGTCTCTACAATCAGGCTCATGACTTTGAACTCTGTGGAATATCAACCAAATATAGCAAGTTGATGGAGTGGCCACGAATCATTCTCTCACCTCCAGACTTGGGCAGCAAAGTATGCCTCAAAATGTAGTTTGTGGTGGCCAAACCAACAAGCAGATAGTAAATGGAGCCAAACTTGTGTGTTTCCAAAGCCTCATCAGGAACGGTCTTGTACATATGTGCCATAGTGTTGCGATCCATCCTAGGTTTTCCATATACATCAATATCATTTTCTCCTTCTTATGTAGCATTGATGAGAGCATCCCATTCAGAGATTGATGACTGGTATCTAGTGCCCTCAGTCATCCATAAAAATTTTCCATCTGGGTAAAAGTGTGTAGTGGAGTAAAACCGCATCACCATCTCATCATTCCATTTGATGAGCTATCCAACAAAAGCATCAACACCTGTCAACCTGAAGCTCTCATGAACATGGGGGAAGTAGTCTTCATTGGCATCTATATACTTCCAATCCACCCATTTTGTGTTGCTTATGATGGGCTTCTTTTCAAGCAGCACTGTCTCATAAATTTTTTGTTGTTCTCTAGTATGGAAATGATATTCACATGTTCTTCTCCTTACAGAATAGGGATCAATTTTCCTCCATTCTCTCGGTCCACTATCCTTCTTGAGCCTCATGTTTTCAGCCACTGGATGTCCATCATCATGGTCTGGAATCTTTGGCTTCAATTTTCTTAGCACCTGTGGCTCTTCATCCTCTTGAACCTCCAGCACTGGGGCCTTGTTCTTTTCAGCAGCAGGGATGTTTCTTGTGGATTTCTTGGGAGCAGCAGCCTTAGGTGCAGGCTTGGGCTTGGGCATGGAGGGTGCACCTGCAGATTTTATGGCATCTGCCATTAGCATTTGAGACTTGGCAGGGGGTGCAACTGGTTCCTCTTCCTCCTCATCTTCTTCAGAAGTGTGCTTTTCAAACTCAGCCATTGGATCAACAAGTTTGCAGCATATTCCTCTTTTCCTTTCTTTCTTCTTGCTGACCTCTCCTCCAGCACCACTTGGCTTCTCAAGAGTGAGGTTCACTTGCTCTTGAGTTACTATAGACTTTCTGACTTTTGACATTGGAACTCTCTTTGCAGGGGCCTTATTTTGGAGACCTGGCTTTGTAGCAGCAACAATGCTATACTCTTTCTTGAGCACTTTCTTCCTTGTTGAAGTGACCTCTTCTTCAACCTCAAAATCTTCATCCTCATTGTCTGAGGTTCTCTTCTTTCTTTGTCTAGTGGCAGCTTTGGGCAGATTGCTTGGAGTACTTCTGCTTCCATCATCATAGCTTCCACTAGGGCTTGTGCCCTCATTGATATTAACCTCTTCCTCTGACCTGTTCTGCCTGTCACTTGCTTCAGACATCTTGCAGACAGACCCTGTAAATAGATAGGCATGGGCAGAGTGGATGAGCATCACAAAAGTAGCTTGTTTTGGAAAAAGTTTGAATCAAAACTTTAGTTTGAGTTTTCTATAGAAAGCATTTCGGAGCTATCGATATGAAAATCTCGGTGACACCGAAGCATTAACAGAGTCTAAACACACAAGATCGGTAGACCGAGTTGTGGTTCGGTGACTCTGAGATGCTAGGGTTTCACAGAGGTTCTGCTTTCGGTCTCACCGATCAGTACACTTCGGTGGCACCGAGTTGTACTTAGTGCAATGGCTAGGGCCAATCGATGGAAGAATTCATTTCAGTCGGTCCGAGATGAGCTCGGCGGAAACCTAACCCTAAATTTTTTTATCGAATCTGATCTAATGGAGCTTTTGCATGGATAGAAAGTTTTCATTCATGGCAAGAAGCTAGGCAAAATCTTTGTGCATTGAAACGGAAAGGGAATGGCACAAAGAGGTCGAATGGTACCCTAACTTGGTGACGATTCGCTACGGCGACAACAGCGGTGAAGATTTTCGTCGACGGCGACGGAGACTTGCGGCAGAGACGCACAGGCGGAGATGGTGACGATCCGGAGACCAAGGGCAGCAGCACTAGGGCGCTAGCATGAGTGGTTTGAAGAATTTTTCAACCATATGGGTTCGCGGGATATATACCCAGTTGCTGTTAGTGGCATCGAATGGAATGCTTCACTGGTGCCGAGATGAAAAACTGCGTGCAGTTAGTGCAGATCGATGGGACCGAGTCATTCTAATCGGTATCACCGAAATGAAAAACCTAGATCAGTCTAGTGATTTCGGTTGGACCGAATAGGAGTGAGTTGGTTTGACCAAAATACACAAGAAGGTTTTGCAAAGCAAGCCTTGACGGATCGGTGACTCCGAGTGCTCCTCACCCTGAGGGTCCGAAAAAGACTTGTTCAATTTTTGTGATGTAGCATGAATAGAGTTTGAGATTAGAAAAGCATAGATAGCTAGAGAAGGTTCTTAGGCATTCTTGTCCATCCATTTGGCCAATAAAAACCAAGACAATCAAAAACAACAAATGGATGTCCTCGAATGGAGAAATTATGCAACCAACATGCTCACACAATAAGATAGCAAATGAAATATGTGACAAAGCATGCACAGACAATTCTAGCATCAATCAAGCAATTGGCAATGACTAGGTCATCTATATATGAGTATATTGAATGAGGGGTCAAATGAGAACATTTGATCATAGGTCATACTCATCGTTTAAGCACAAGTGGGGTTACCACTTTTACATAAAGCATTAATGTGTTCACACCATTAGAGTTGCTTTAGCTCAATTTTTAGAGCAAAGCTCCCCCTAGATGCGATATCCCCCCTAAGAGGGATGAACTAACCTTGGGTTTTGTCGATGATGACTTCATGTAGATAGTCGAGATGTGGATGCTCAATGTTGACGTAGATCTTTTGGAGCAATCCATTGGAGTGTTGCACTTTCAATACCTACATGGGTTAGTCCCACAAGGAACATACAAGGATATCCATAGACATAGAGTAAATTGCACATATGATGATGTCCATGAAAGCATTAGGTTACTTTGTCCCTTGTCTTACCAACAAGAGGGTTTGTGACTCCATGAACTAGTGAAGATATGAAAGTTGATTGCACAAGTCCTCGCCAAGATGAATATGAGTGAAATATGTTGGCGGAGTCACCCTCAAGAACACTCTAGTTCTTCTTCTTTGGGACCCACCTCAACTTGATGGGAATCCTTGGAGTTTTAGTTGAACTTGATGATGTAGAGCTTGACGTAGTCTTGGGAACCCACTTGACCATGGCCTTAGGAGCTTCTTCAAATGAGTCAATCTCTTCTTGAAGCTTGTGGTCTTGTGGTGGAAGATCATCTTCAGCGTGTGTTCCCTTGAAAGAGGTGGGGTCATACTTCTCTTGTTGAGGAACAAACTTCGTCTTGGGGTATTGATCTTCTTCCCACTCGACCCCATTGGCATTGAACTTTCATTCAAAACCAACACCTTGGTTCTTCCGGTGTCTTCCTTGCTTCCGTACAATTTCCTCAAATTGCTTACTTTCAGCAAGGCTCTTGTAAACACCTTTCTCTATAATTACCTTCAATAAGCTAATTTATTGCTCAAGTGTAACTTGGCTAAGAGAATCATTAGTGGCATCAAGAGAACTACTAGAAGTAACAATATTAGATTTAACATGGTTATTGTTACTACTAGAGGAAGAATCCTTCTTGCCCTTGTTACTAGATTTTATTTGAGGTGTGTAAGTATACAAGAGGAGACATTTGGAAAGATAAGAAGAACTCTTCTTTCGAAGATCATCATTCATAGCTTTTAGAAACTCATGCTCTTGCTCTAAATTTAGCTTCTCGAAGCATAGCTTCTCATGAGTCCTTAGGAGCTCTCTATGACCCTCTAGAGTTGTTTCATGAGCTAACTTAAGAGTGTTTAATTATTTAGGTAGACTCTCAATCTCCTTCTTATCATTATCATTCGTTTCATCTTGATTAGCATGATTACTAGCAAGTTCATCATATTTTTCATCCCTAGTGTTGTCAACAAGTAAATCATCATCACCTAACAAATCATCTTCATCACTATTAAAATCAATATACTCGGGGTGTGATACCTTAGGGCCTTTAGCCATGAAGCATCTTTCAGTTCCTTCATTTGGTGTCAAATATGTCGTAGGAGTTGGATGACACAAGTGCAAGACCGGCAACACCTTCATCTTGAGTATAGTCGGACTCGGAGTGATAGCTTCTCTCGGAGTAGTTGTCGGAGTCGGAACCGGATACCCATTCACCAACGTGACCTTGATGTCTTCGTCTTGTGTAGCTCTTTGATGACTTGTCCTTCCTTTCCAAATCCTTGCTTCTACGAGAGGGTCTTCGTTCATAACGATCATCTCTACTCCTTCTCTCTTTTGGACGTGAGTCATCTCTTCTACTCCTCCTCTTTGGTGAGTCTTCTCTTTTCTTGTAGGGAGTCGTACACTCATTGGAGTAGTGTCCGGGTCTTCCACAATTGTAGCAATTATGATCACGACTAAAAAATCTTTTGTCATTGTAGGACCTTGACTTGGAGCTTCTCTCTTTGCTTCTATTCTTGTAGAACTTATTGAAGTTCTTCACCATTAAGCTCAATTCTTCATTAGAGACTTTCTTTTCGCTTGATGTTGTAGGAGCATCACTTGAAGCTTTATAAGCACCACTTGACTTGTTGTGGAGCTCTTCCTTATCCTTGAGTGACATCTCATGAGCAACAATTATACCAATGACTTCTGTGGCCTTAAGATCTTTGTAATTGGGCATCATTTGGATCAAAGTGCACACAGTGTCGTATTTTCCATCCAAGGCTCTTAGGATCTTCTTGATGATGAATATGTTGGTCATCTCTTCACTTCCTAAGCCGGCAATCTCATTTGTGATGAGAGCAAGCCTAGAGTACATTTCGGCTCACCATCCTTCATCTTGAACTTGTCAAGTTGACTTTGAAGCACATCCAACTTGGATTCCTTGACGGACTCAGTACCTTCGTGCATGTTAACCAAAGTATCCCAAATTTTTTTGCATTCTCAAGGCGGCTAATTTTGTTGAATTCTTTGGGGCATAATCCATTGAAGATAATATCGCAAGCTTGAGCATTGTATTGCAACATCTTCATTTTTTTCGTTGTTGCTTCATGATCCGGTTCTTTTCCATCCTTGAAGAAATCACCATGCAAGCCAATACGCACAACAGCCCAAACGGCGGGGTTATGACCAAGAATATGCATTTTCATATTATGCTTCCAACTAGTAAAATTTGTACCATCAAAGTAAGGACATCTACGGTGGTAATTTCCCTCGCTAGATGCCATACTCTCCTAGGTTGTGAAACTAAGGCTATGGTCACCAAAGCTATGGAAATCAAGGCAAATGGAGACCAAATCACTGATACCACTTGTAGGCTCGAAAGTATGTATAGAGGGGGGTGATTAGACTACTTGGCCAAATAAAAATCTAACTTTTTCCCAATTTTAGTTGTGGGTAGATTTTAGCAATTAACACAAGTCAAGCAATCAACCTACACATGCAATTCTAAGAGTGTAGCAGTAGAAAGTAATACATTGCATATGAAGGTAAAGGGAAGGGTTTGGAGAAGGCAGACACAATGGGTACACGAAGATTTTTGGCGTGTTTCCGATAGGTGGTGCTATCGTACATCCACTTTGATGGAGACTTCAACCCACAAAGGGTAACGGCTGCGCGAGTCCACGGAGGGCTCCACCCACGAAGGGTCCACGAAGAAGCAAACCTTGTCTATCCCACCATGGCCATCGCCCACGAAGGACTTGCCTCACTCCGGTAGATCTTCACGAAGTAGGTGATCTCTTTGCCCTTACAAACTTCTTGATTCAATTCCACATCTTGACAGAGGCTCCCAAGCGACACCGAACCAATCTAGGAGACACCACTCTCCAAAAGGTAATAGATGGTGTGTTGATGATGAACTCCTTGCTCTTGTGCTTTAGATGATAGTCTCCCCAACACTCAACTCTCTCTCTCTCTCTCTCTCTCTCTCAGATTTGGCTATGTTGGAAAGATGATTTGAGTGGAAAGCAACTTGGGGAAGGCCAGAAATCAAAATTCTTGTGGTAGGATTGGAATGTCTTGATCTCGACACATGAGTAGGTGGTTCTCTCTCAGAAAATGTATGGTGGAAGTGTAGGCACGTTCTGATGGCTGTCTCACAAATGGAGAAGGCGGTGGAGGGGTATATATAGCCTCCACAGAAAATCCAACCCATTACACACATTTGACTCATCTCGGTGGGGCCGAATGGGTAAACTCGGTGAGACCGATATGTTCAAAAATGTGAACATTAGGAATCTCGGTGGGACCGACTGGAACAACTCAGTGAGACCGATTCTTAGGGAAAACATCATCTCGATGGCACCAATTGCATCCACTCGGTGAAACCGAACTGAAGCAATAAGGCAACAGAGAATCTGCCAAGCCAACTCGGTGAGACCGACCGCATAACTCGGTGAGACCAAAATAAAAGCAACAAGTCACAGAGTGTTGGCAGGGCCATCTCGGTGAGACCGAGACCCGTATCAGTGAGACCGAACTGTTAGGGTTTTTGGCAGTGGCTATGTCATATGAACTCAGTGGCGCCAGATAGAAAGAATCGGTGGGGCCGAGTTGGAGTTTAGGATTTTGACATATTTGGATGGAGAAAGTGGGTGAGGGTTTTGGAGCAATATCACTAAGCATTTGAGCAAGCAAGCCTTTAAGCAACACCTACGTCGGAAGTTATTTGAAATTTATTTGAGTCTTCTTTGATCTCTTATATGCATGATTGATTATAGCCTCGTATTTCTTCTATGATATTTGGGTTTTGTTTGGCCAACTTTATCTATTTATCTTGCAATGGGAAGAGGTGCTTTGTAGTGGGTTCGAACTTATGGTGCTTGATCCCAGTGACAGAAGGGGAACCGACACGTATGTATCGTTGCTACTAAGGATAAAACGATGGGGTCTATTTCTACATAAATAGATCTTGTCTACATCATGTCATCGTTCTTATTGCATTACTCCGTTTCTCCATGAACTTAATACACTAGATGCATGCTGGATAGCGATCGATGTGTGGAGTAATAGTACTAAATGCAGACAGGAGTCGGTCTACTAATCTTGGACGTGATGCCTATATAACGATCATTGCCTGGATATCGTCATGATTATTTGAAGTTCTATCAATTGCCCAACAGTAATTTTTTCACCCACCGTTTGCTATTTTTCTCGAGAGAAGCCACCAGTGAAATCTATGGCCCCCGGGTCTCTTCTTTAATATATTTTCCTTTGTGATCTATTTTCTTTGCTTTTATTTTCAGATCTATTAAACCAAAAATACAAAAATACCTTGCTGCAATTTATTTTATTTGGCGTTCGATCTATCAATATTTACAACTTTCTCACGTTCGTTTGCCTATCTCTAGGCGCCGTTTCCTGATACGTCCATTTTGCGTCATGCTTTTATGTTGATATTTATTGCATTATGAGCTGTTATTACACATTATATCACAATAATTATGGCTATTCTCTCTTATTTTACAAGGTTTACATGAAGAGGGAGAATGCTGGCAGCTGGAATTCTGGACTGGAAAAGGAGCAAATATTAGATACCTATTCTGCACAACTCCAAAAGTCCTGAAACTTCACGGAGCATGTTTTTGGAATATATAAAAAGGGCCACCGCCAGCCCCAAGGGTGGAGGGCGCGCCCCTCGACCTTGTGGGCCCCCTGACAGGCCTCGGTGCCCATCTTCTGCTATATGGTGTCTTTTACCCTAGAAAAAATCGTAAGAAAGCTTCCGGGACGAAGCAAAGCCGTCTCGAGGCAGAACTTGGGCAGAACCAATCTAGGGCTCCGGCGGAGCTGTTCTGCTGGGGAAACATCCCTTCGGGAGGGGGAAATCATCGCCATCGTCATCACCATCGATCCTCTCATCGAGGGAGGGTCAATATCCATCAACATCTTCACCAACACCATCTCCTCTCAAACCCTAGTTCATCTCTTGTATTCAATCTTGGTCCCAAAATCTCAGATTGGTACCTGTGGGTTGCTAGTAGTGTTGATTACTCCTTGTAATTGATGCTAGTTGGTTTATTCGGTGGAAGATCATATGTTCAGATCCTTAATTATAATTAATACTCCTCTGGTCTTGATTATGAATATGCTTTGTGAGTAGTTACGTTTGTTCCTGAGGACATGGGAGAAGTCTTGTTATAAGTAATCATGTGAATTTGGTATTCCTTCGATATTTTGATGAGATGTATGTTGTCTCTCCTCTAGTGGTGTGATGTGAACTCGACTACATGACACTTCACCATCATTTGGGCCTAGGGGAAGACATTGGGAAGTAATAAGTAGACGATGGGTTGCTAGAGTGACAGAAGCTTAAACCCTAGTTTATGCGTTGCTTCGTAAGGGGCTGATTTGGATCCATATGTTTCATGCCATGGTTAGGTTTACCTTAATACTACTTTCGTAGTTGCGGATGCTTGCGAGAGGGGTTAATCATAAGTGGGAGGCTTGTCCAAGGAAGGGCACCACCCAAGCACTGGTCCACACACATATCAAATTATCAAAGTAACGAACGTGAATCATATGAGCATGATGAAAACTAGCTTGACAACAATTCCCATGTGTCCTCGGGAGCGCTTTGCTTTATATAAGAGTTCGTCCAAGCTTGTTCTTTGCTACAAAAAGGATTGGACCACCTTGCTACACCTTGTTTACTTCTATTACTTGTTACCTGTTACGATTTATCTTATCACAAAACTATCTATTGCCGATAATTTCAGTGCTTGCAAAGAATACCTTGCTGAAAACCGCTTGTCATTTCCTTCTGCTCCTTGTTGGGTTCGACACTTTTACTTATCAAAAGGACTACTATAGATCCCCTGTACTTGTGGGTCATCAAGACTCTTTTCTGGTGCCATTGCCGGGAGTGAAGCGCCTTTGGTAAGTGGAATTTGGTAAGGAAACATTTATATAGTGTGTTGAAATTTACTGTCACTTGTTACTATCGAAAATAATCCTTTGAGGGGTTTGTTCGGGGTATCTTCACCTCGACCGGAACCACAATTAGTTTCTCCTCAACGTACTGCACCTACTGTAAATATTTATTATGAAATCCCTTTGGGTATGATAGAGATACTGCTAGCTAATCCTTATGCAGGAGATGGAACATTACATCCCAATATGCACCTAATCTATGTGGATGAAGTTTGTGGATTATTTAAGCTTGCAGGTATACCCAAGGATGTTGTCAAGAAGAAAGTATTCCCTTTATCTTTGAAGGGAAAGGCATTGACATGGTTTAGGTATTGGATGATATTGGATCATAGAACTACAACCGATTGAAATTGGAATTTCATCAGAAGTTTTATCCTATGCATCTAGTTCATCGTGATCGAAATTATATATATAATTTTTGGCCTCGTGAAGGAGAAAATATCGCTCAGGCTTGGGGGAGGCTTAAGTCAATGTTATATTCATGCCCCAATCATGAGCTCTCAAGAGAAGTTATTATTCAAAAAAATTATGCTCGACTTTCTCATAATAATCAAACCATGGTCGATATTTCTTGTACTAGTTCCTATATGAAGAAGGATATTGGATTCAAATGGAATTTATTGGAAAGAATTAAGCGCAACTCTGAAGATTGGGATCTCGGCGAAGCTAAAGAGTCAGGCATAAGCCTTAAGTTTGAGTGTGTTAAATCTTTCATGGATACCGATGCTTTTCGAGATTTTAGCACTAAATATGGACTTGACTCTGAGATAGTAGCTTCTTTCTGTGAATCATTTGCTACCCATGTCGACCTCCCTAAGGAGAAGTGGTTTAAATATCATCCTCCCATTGAAGTTAAAGTAGCTGAACCTGTTAAAGTTGAAGAATAAACTACTTATAATACCGATCCTATTGTTCCCACTACTTATATTGAGAAACCGCCATTCCCTGTCAGAATAAAGGATCATGCTAAAGCTTCAACTGTGGTTCGTAAGAGTTATACTAAAACACCTACACCTTCTGAACAAATTAAAGTTGAACCTAGTATTGCTATGGTTGAAGATCACTTGGTAGATAATATTGATGGGTATGTTATTTATTTCTATGATGAAGCTGCTAGGATTTCTAAACCCGATACTAAAGACAAACATAGACCTGTTGTTGGCATGCATGTTGTTTTTGTTAAAATAGGAGATCATTGTTATCATGGCTTATGTGATGTGGGTGCTAGTGTGAGTGCAATTCCTTATACCTTATATAAAGAAATTATGAATGATATTGCACCTGCTGAGATAGAGGATATTGATGTTACTATTAAGCTTGCTAATAGAGATACTATATCACCGACTGGGATTGTTAGAGATGTTGAAGTCTAGTGTGGGAAGATAAATATCCTACTGATTTTCTTGTTCTTGCTTCCCCACAAGATAATTTTTCCCATTATATTTGGTAGACCCTTCTTGAATACTGTTAATGCTAGGATAGACTGCGAGAAAGATATTGTTACTGTTGGTTTGGGAGATATGTCTCATGATTTTAATTTCTCTAAATTTCGTAGACAACCCCATGATAAAGATTTGCCTAGTAAAGATGAAATTATTGGTCTTGCTTCTACTGCCGTGCCTCCTGATGATCCTTTAGAACAATATTTGCTAGACCATGAAAATGATATGTTTATGAATGACAGAAGGGAAATAGATGAAGTATTATTTAATTAGGGACCTATTTTGAAACATAATTTGCCTGTTGAAATCCTTGGGGATCCTCCTCCACCTAAGGGTGATCCCATGTTTGAGCTTAAACAATTACATGATACTCTGAAATATGCTTATCTTGATGAAAAGTAGATATATCATGTTATTATTAGTGCTAACCTTTCAGAGCATGAAGAAAAGAAATTATTGAAAACTCTGAAGAAGCACCGCGGCTGCTATTGCATATACTCTTGATGCTCTTAAGGGCATTAGTCCCACCTTATGTCAACACAAAATAAAATTGGATAAAGATGCTAAATCGGTTGTTGATCATCAACGACGGCTAAATCCTAATATGAAAGAAGTGGTAAGAAATGAAATACTAAAGCTTCTGGAGGCTGGTATAATTTATCCTATTGGTGATAGTCAATGGGTAAGTCTTCATTGTGTCCCTAAGAAGGGAGGTATTACGGTTGTTCCTAATGATAAGAATGAATTGATTCCACAAAGAATTGTTATAGGTTATAGAATGGTAATTGATTTTCACAAATTGAATAAAGCTACCAGAAAAGATCATTACCCTCTACCTTTTATCGATCAAATGCTAGAAATACTATCCAAACATACTCACTTTTTCTTTCTAGATGGTTATTCCGGTTTCTCTCAAATACCTGTGTCAAAAGAAGATCAAGAGAAAACCACCTTTACTTGCCCTTTCAGTACCTTTGCTTATAGACGTATGCCTTTTGGTTTGTGCAATGCAGCTGCTACCTTTCAAAGATGTATGACTGCTATATTCTCTTATTTTTGTGAAAAGA
Organism: Aegilops bicornis; assembly: GCA_021605145.1. Classification (NCBI taxonomy): domain Eukaryota; kingdom Viridiplantae; phylum Streptophyta; class Magnoliopsida; order Poales; family Poaceae; genus Aegilops; species Aegilops bicornis. The sequence goes on from CM038669.1 coordinate 342,295,115, forward strand.
TTGTTGAGGTTTTCATGGATGATTTCTCCATTTACGGAACTTCTTTTGAGTATTGCCTAAGCAACCTTGATCAGGTTTTGTAGAGATGTGAAGAAACTAATATTGTCTTGAATTGGGAGAAGTGCCACTTTATGGTTAATGAAGGTATTGTCTTGGGGCATAAAATTTCTGAAAGAGGTACTGAAGTTGATAAAGCCAAAGTAGATGCTATTGAAAAGATGTCGTGTCCTAAAGATATTAAAGGTATAAGAAATTTCCTAGCTCATGCTGGTTTCTATAGGAGGTTTATTAAAGACTTCTCTAAAGTTTCTAGGCCTCTCACTAATCTCTCACAAAAAGATATTCCTTTTGTTTTTTATGATGATTGTGTAGAAGCATTTGAAATACTAAAGAAAGCCTTAATTTCTGCACCTATAGTTCAGCCACTTGATTGGAACCTACCCATTGAAATTATGTGTGATGATAGTGATTATGCTGTTGGTGCTGTTCTAGGACAAAGAGTTGATAAGAAATTAAATGTTATTCAATATGCTAGTAAAACTCTAGACACTGCCCAGAGAAATTGTGCTACTACTGAGAAACAATTTTTAGCAGTTGTTTTTGCATGTGATAAGTTTAGACCTTATATTGTTGATTCCAAAGTAACTGTTCACACTGATCATGCTGCTATTAAATATCTTATGGAAAAGAAAGATGCTAAGCCTAGACTTATTAGATGGGTTCTCTTGCTACAAGAATTTGATTTGCATATTGTTGATAGAAAGGGAGTTGAGAACCCCGTTGCAGATAACTTATCTAGGTTAGAAAATGTTCTTGATGACCCACTACCTATTGATGATAGCTTTCCTGATGATCAATTAAGTGTCATAAATGCTTCTCGTAATGCTCCATGGTATGCTGATTATGCTAATTATATTGTTGCTAAATTTATACCACCTAGTTTCACATACCAGCAAAAGAAAAAAGTTTTTCTATGATTTAAGACATTACTTCTGAGATGACCCACACCATTACAAAGAAGGAGTAGATGGTGTTATTAGACGTTGTGTACCTGAGCATGAACAGGAAAGGATCTCACATAAGTGCCACTCCGAGTCTTACGGAGGACACCATGCTGGAGATAGAACTGCACATAAGGTATTGCAATCCAGTTTCTATTGGCCCACTCTCTTTAAGGATGCCCGTAGGTTTGTCTTGTCTTGTGATCAATGTCAAAGAATTAGTAATATTAGTAGACGTCAGGAAATGCCTATGAACTATTCACTTGTTATTGAACCATTTGATGTTTGGGGCTTTGATTATATGGGACCTTTTCCTTCCTCTAATGGGTATACACATATTCTAGTTGTTGTTGATTATGTTACTAAGTGGGTAGAAGCTATTCCAACCAGTAGTGATGATCATAACACTTCTATTAAGATGCTTAAATAAGTTATTTTTCCGAGGTTTGGAGTCCCCAGATATTTAATGACTGATGGTGGTTCGCATTTTATTCATGGTGCTTTCCACAAAATGCCTGCTGAGTATGATGTCAACCATAGAATTGCATCTCCTTATCATCCTCAGTCTAGTGGTCAAGTAGAATTGAGCAATAGGGAGATTAAATTAATTTTGCAAAAAGGCATTAATAGATCTAGAAAGAATTGGTCTAAGAAACTTGATGATGCTTTGTGGGCTTATAGAACTGCTTATAAGAATCCTATGGGTATGTCTCCATATAGAATGGTTTATGGAAAAGCTTGTCACTTGCCTCTTGAGCTAGAACATAAGGCGTATTGGGCTATTAAAGAGCTCAACTATGATTTCAAACTTGCCGGTGAGAACATGCTATTTGACATTAGCTCACTTGATGAATGGAGAACCCAAGCCTATGAGAATGCTAAGTTGTTTAAAGAAAAAGTTAAAAGATGGCATGACAAAAGGATACAAAAGCGTGAGTTTAATGTAGGTGATCATGTTTTTCTATACAACTCTCGTTTAAATTTTTTTGCAGGAAAGCTTCTCTCTAAATGGGAAGGCCCTTACATTATCGAGGAGGTCTATCGTTCCGGTGCCATAAAAATCAACAATGCCAAAGGTAAAAATCTGAAGGTGGTAAACGGTCAAAGACTTAAACCTTATATCTCAAGTACTCCCATAAATGTTGAGACCAATATAATTGATACCGTAACCCCAGAAGAGTACATAAGGGACACTTTCTAGAACGCTTCAGACTCCGAAAAGGAATAGGTATGTGGTACGGTAAGTAAACCGACTCCAAAACGTTTCCAATGATAATTTTTCTCCATTTTGGAATACTTAAAAAGTTAGGAAAATTAAAAGTAGTCCGAAAGAGACACGAGGCCACCACAAGGGTGGAGGGCACCCCCACCCCGACCTTGTGGCCACCTCGTGTGCCCTCTGGACTCCGTTTTCTTGCATGATACTTCTTATGGTCAGTAAAAAATCGTTATATAATCTCCCGAAGGTTTTGACCATAGTACCACGACAAAATCCTCTGTTTTCGTTTTGACTTGTTTCTGCAGCAGATTTGGAGCAAGATGTCTTCGCAAGAGTCAGTCGGGGAGAGTCATGTATCTCACCCGGCACCGGGTCCAAGAGCATACAGCGAAGCCAACCACTTTGGGCAGGCCACGGAGGAAGAGATGGAGACTGACTTGAAAAGAGTGGATGCTATGGAGGAGGATCAAGAAGTCACCTCTCGTCTTCAAACCAGATTCATGCCGGAGGAATTTCAGGGCTCAACAATACCAAATTCGGTTATTCCTCCCAATGCTAGATTTCTCTCTTATGAAAATATGAAAAAGGGTGTTGCTTTTTCTCCCGCAGCAAGGAAACATCCATGGGTGGACGGATCTCTAGCCGTCACGGGTAAACTTCGCAAGGAAGTAATGGATCTTAAGCAACAAATTAATAAGCTCGAGGAAGAGAATCGTATCCTAAGGGGCATCATCTCCAAGAATATCACATCTCCACCCCCGAAGAAAGAGACATAAAAACATGGGTATGGGCACTCCCCTTGGCAACTGCCAAGCTTGGGGGAGGTGCCCCGGTATCGTATCACCATCACATCTTCATCTTTATCATTTTTCTTAGTTCGATCCTTTTGGTTATATCTTGATCTAGTAGAATAAAATTTTCAGTATGATCTAGTTTTGAGTTTTGCCTTATGATCCCTCTATGTAATCGAGTCCGTGATATATAATAAAGAGTAGTTTTGACTTTTGAGGGAAGGGCTCTGCCTTCTTGCTATGATCTTGAGGGAATTAAATAAAAGAAAGAACAAAAAGAAAATAAAAAGATCATATATTAATCTTATGGAGAGTAATGACTTCACATATAAAGAGTATGATGAATAGAAGTTGTTGAGAGTTGACAAACTCAGTTTTGGTCATTGTTGCAATTAATAGGAATTAATAAAGAAAGAGAGGCTTCACATATAAATATACTATTGTAACATCCCAAATTTTCAATTTGGAATGTTATACATTAAGTCATCATGCATTACATATTTTCTTGCATTTTGCCGATCCTAGAAATTTCACGCAACTCAAGGACCCTCGGAGAGAGTTGGAGATTTCGTTATTTTCATATTTGAGTTTTCTCAAATTTTGAAAATAGGATCATTTGATTTTATTTATTTTATCTTCAATTATTTCTACTATCAAAATATGAGAGAGGGAATAAAATGACTTTCCCAAAATAAAGAAATAATGAAGATTTATAAAAAAATCAAATAAGATTTTATTTCGGAGTTTTCACTTTTTATTTGCTTTAGGGAAAAATGCGTGTTTTTGAAAATTGCATTTTAGGCCCCATCTTAAAGTTCATTTTGTTCGACTCGTTTTTAGGAGTCGGGGAAAATTTACTTTGTAAATTTTGGAGCCCGTTTAGATTTTATTTTATTCGTTTTTCTGCGAGTGATATATTTAAAAATCCATGACGCCTTGGGCCAAAGGCCCAAGCCGCCAAGCCAATGGCGGCCAGAGGCCAAGGCCATCGCTAAGCGCACCGAGAGCAGGAGCCGCCTGTGTTTCCTATTCTTTTACAAATCCTAGTAGGATTTGGACCTGCTCGTTATTCCGCTTTTTTATTCCTAGGATTCCTAATCCTACTCTAATTCTTGTCCCTACTCCAAGCAAAACCCTCCCCTCCTCAATATAAATACCCAAGCACCCCTCCAACACATCAAACCAACACCTCTCCTCTCCTCCTTGTGTGGCCAGCGCCGCCCCTACACCGCCCGCCGCTTCTACGCCGCCGCCGCCAAGTGCCGCCGCCGCCGCCGGAGCCCCTCGCTTCTTCGAGGGACTTGCCCCACCACGTCACCTTTTATTTTCCTCAGTTCGGTTTTTAAGAATCGTTCGGTTTTCGTTCGGTTTTCTAGATCGGTTTTTCGTTTTGGTTTTCTTTCCGAAACCCTAGATCGGTTTTCTCGCCGATTTTACTTTCGGTTTTGTTTAGCAAGCGTTACGGACCGTTCGTCCTAACGAACGAGATCACCGGTTTGCTTCGGTTAATGAACGCCTGCTCGCTCAACAGTTAAATCGTTTTCTTTCTCATCGGATTTATTCCGCTATTTTTCCGATAGCGATTTCAGATCCGATTTTCTTTCTAGTCTATTTTCTCGCTCGTTTATCGGAATCGTGATTCAAACGCTCGAGTTTCATCTCGAAACCGCCGTTCCGATTAATCAACTTAAACAAAGTTTTGCTACTGTAAAATTTGACTTAGTTTCAACTTGCTAGAACCGAGTTGTTTTCTTTCATGGTTTGACTTTCGTTGCTTTATTTGATTCGATTCTTTTTGCAACCAGGGTTCTTAAGTTGAACTTTCTGGTCAGATCTTTTATTCGAGATTTACTCGTGCATTAGATGAGTACTTATTGTATGCTTGTTGTTTGTCTGCGATAGATCACCCGGAGTGTGCCACTTGTTATTTCGAATCTCTAGGTTTCGCGGATCATCAGCAAGGCAAGTAACACTTGATCATACTTTCTACTACCCAGTTTTATGCATTAGATCTATTCCTCAAACACTTGCATGAATAGGATCTAATTAAATTGTGGGTTATGGGAAGTAGATTGAGGTAGTACCTATTACCTGTTTTATTATCAAACCCTTGGGAGTTACTTCTCGTTTGCTTATTATGCCATGCTATGCAAGTAGACGTGGATTGGGTGAGTGTATCCATGACAGATGTGAGATTGTTAAATTAATGGTTTATTTAAGGTGGCAACTTAAACACACATCCTGGTGGATTGAGGCACTGGGGTATCCGATGATTGCCTGCTTTTTATGGACCGCCACCCGGGCTCAAAGGGATCATGAGATTATTCAAACTAGTAACTTCCGTGTGCAACCACAAGCCATTATGGGCTCGCATAGTTGAGTAAGTCGTGCGAACTCTTATAGTGGTGGACTAGCGGATGTAGGGGATGTAGGTGTACGGTCTACCCGTCGTAAGGTGCTAAGCGCTTACGAAAGACTATGTCTCGGTCATCCGCTCTCAAACACCATGTAGTGCGAGAAACCAAGCGGAGGCGATCAAGTCTTGTGGGGAAAAGTGCATAAACCTCTGCAGAGTGTACAAACTAATCATGATTAGCCGTGTCCCCGGTTATGGACATCTTGAGTATGTAGTACTTGAATATCATGTGAATCTCAACATGTTACTCCAATTAATATTGTTGGGTTTTTAATGAGTACTTTTAATTGGGATTGAGGATGCTGTCAACCATTCTCAATGTTTAACAACCACCATGATAGTTAAACAAATTTATTCCTTTGCGATGAGGGAAAAGCGGCTTTATGCAAAAGCTGTAATCAGAGAGCTTTTCCACCAGCCATATATGCATGTAGTATAGGCTTATTCCTTCATTACTCTCTATGTGTTACATTGCCAAGATATTCCATGTGTTGACCCGTTTGGGCTGCAACTTTCATGTTGCGAGACTTTTCGTATTTACGACAGTAAGGTGCTTTAGGTCGTGGTTCTATACTCGATGATGCTTACCGAGTTGATGGACTCACTTATCTTCCAAGTCTTCCGCTATTATCCTTATTAGATGGCCTTAAGCCATATTTATTGTAATAAGTCCTCTTTTGGGCAACGATGTAATAAGTGTGTGATTGCTACTCTGTTATAAATCCTTTGAAGTACTATGTGGTGTCAGCATTACTGATCCAGGGATGACGCCTGAGCACAGAGACTTGATCCATTCGGGTCGGGTCGCTACAGAGATGGTATCAGAGCACACGCTGACTATAGGACACGACCATTAAGTTAAAGCCATAGATCACTACTCTCTTCACATTTTTGAACTCCTCATCTTTTCTACTCTTTAGGATGAAGGACGCGAAGGTCAAGTACGCCCAACCAGATGAAGGCACACCTTTTGGATTTCACTTGAAGGAAGTCACCAAGTACCTGAACATTGGACTACCAAGCTTCACCGGGACTTTCAACGCCACTCTTGCTGAAGAAGAGCGCCGAAGATTCAAGCTCACGTTAAGGAAGGACATTCGCCCCAATCACCAAGCCTATAGATAGTGTTTTCGATTGCACCAACACAGAGTCCAGGAAAGAGCATGGCAGCTCATATCACCATGGGACGCATTGGAGAAGTTTACCAAGAAGACCTCAAGGACACCATCTATCGATTTGTGGACGCCGAGATGAACAATGGGAGATAGTCGGCACCAAGAAGGATAGATCTATTGCAGCTTTCATCCAGAGTTAAACCAAAGCACATTCGACGCCAGAGAACCGGATGTGCAATGATATGATCGAATTGAAGGATGCGAAGGGAAGGATCATCGAACTTGAAGAAGAACTAAAGTCTACACGTAAGGACTACATGGGCGAGATCGTAGGCTGTAGCAAGACACAATAACGATCTTAAGTATGAGATTGAAGAACTCAAGAAGAACTTGGCGCTCAAGAATGAAGACAAGTACGTCGACATTCCGAGCAACTACGTCATCTGCGCCGACACCGAGTCGGATCCAAGTGAACCCGACTTTGAAGACGAATTTGGAGCAGACATCATGGAGTCTTCCACCGGTTCAAATTAATAGATGACCCCCACATATTAGTAGTATTCCCTCCATGTAAACATTTTAGTTCACGCACTTTTGCGATAGTTAGACCGTTGTAAGCCCTTTGTTTGAATTGAATGAAGTGATTTTGTGTGCATTTGCTCATATACATTTGGGTAGTGTTTCTCCTTAGACCTCACTCTATTCTTAATTTCTCGTCTTTTCTTAACCCATCGATGCCTCCGAGACGCGACCCGGGTTTGTTTTTCCGCCGGAGATCACCCGATTGATTCAAAGCAGCAGAACACTTTGATCCAAACACTAGTACAGAACCAAGGCAACAACAACAACCCACCGCCACCACCACCCGGTTGACCATCTGCTCGTTTCTTAAGGCTGAACTCTGCGGTGTTTTCCAGAGCACCGAGCCAATAGTAGCAGATGATTGGCTCCGTAAGGTAGGGAGGAGTTGACCACCGCAGGATGTACAGAGATAGAGAAGGTGAAGTTTGCTGCACACCAGCTTGAAGAACCCTTGCAAAGCATGGTGGGAGAATTTTACAGCCACATACCACTGTAGACACCGGCCACATGGGATCGATTTCAAGAAGCTTTCCGCATTGCCCATGTCTTAGCAGGAGCTATGGCCATGAAGAAGCGTGAGTTTTGCAATTTACGCCAAGGAGGAAGGACTGTTGGCCAGTATGTGGATGATTTTAGTAAGTTAGCACGTTATGCCCAAGATGACGTTGCTATAGATGCAGCTAAGCAGGAGAAGTTTCTGGAAGGATTGAATGATGAGTTAAGCATGCAGTTGATGGTAGCAAGTTTCATTAACTACCAGGAGTTGGTAGACCGTGCCCTCATGATTGAAGGAAAGCAACAAAGAAATTGAGAATCGCAAGAGGAAGTATGGGCGAGGAAGTATAACTCTGGAGCCAATGAAGCCCGTTATACCCCTAAACAGGAGTTCGGTTTGACATACCCATGGAGGAGGTAGTTTGCACAACCATAATGGCCACAAAAATGGGAATGGGAATGGAGGAAGCAACGGCCAAAACCGACCACACCATCAACCCCAACCAAGAAAGACTTGAGTCATGTCACGGTTACAAGTGTTCCAAGAACGGACATTATGCAAATGGTATCCCGAAGGCCAAGGTGGAAATGGAAGCTCGAAAGAAGCCAAACCCTTTCAACAGGGGACAGTGAACCACATTGATGTGGAGGAGGTTGAAGATCAGCCCGATGCAAGAATCGGTAAGTTTTTGGTTAAGTCATTTACTGCACTAGTTCTTTTCGATACGGTGCAACGCATTCATACATATCAAGGGATTTGTAGAAAAGTATAGCCTGCCTACTCAGATTCTTAAAACCCCTATGCTAGTAAGCTCACCAGAGCGGAATATATGGCCGCATAAGGATGTTTTCAAGTACCATTAAGTATAGGAAGGCATGTGTTCCCGACGGATTTGATCATTTTGGAATCCCAAGGATTGGAGGTGATTCTCGGTATGGATTGGTCATCGATGTATGGGGAAACATCGATTGCGCAAGTAAGACGATTTTTCTCACCACACCGTAAGGAAGAAGGATTAAGTATGTATCGCGACATGGACCAAATAGGAATCAAGTAAATTCCTTATCGGAGTTGTGCAGAAGAGGTGCCGGTGGTGAAGGATTTCCTGATGTATTTCCGAGGAATTGCCAGAATGCCACCGGATAGAGACATTGAGTTTTGATTGAACTTTTGCCGCATGCAGGCCCAATATCGAAGCGACCATACAGTGATGCCCGCATGTGATTTGGCGGAAATCAAGAAGCGTATTAAGGAGCTATTGGATAAAGGTTATATACGCCCAAGTTCTTCGCCTTGGGGATCACCCGTACTTTTAGTAGAAAAGAAGGACGGATCGTTAAGGATGGTTGTCGACTATCATGGTTTAAATGAAGTAACAATCAAGAACAAGTACCCACTACCAATGATAAATGATCTGTTTGATCGTTTGCAAGGAGCTAAAGTGTTTTCCAAGATCGATTTGCGATCGTGGTACCATCGATTGAAGATTCGAGAGCAGGACATACCCAAGACAACATTTACCACGAGATATGGATCAGTATGAATATACCGTTATGTCATTTGACCGACTAACGCTACCGCCTATTTCATGAACCCGATGAACAAAGTGTTTATGGAGTTTTTGGATAAGTTCGCTGTGGTGTTCATAGATGATATTTTGGTTTTCTCGAAGAATGAAGAGGAACATAAGGAACATTTGCGATTGGTTTTGGAGAAACTAAGGGAACATCAGCTATATGCCAAGTTCAACAAATGTGAGTTTTGGCTAAAGGAAGTTGGATTTCTTGGACATGCTATATCCGGAGAAGGGATAGCAGTTGACCCCACAAAGGTTGAGACCGTAACCAAATGGGAAGCACCAACGACAGTTGGAGAGATCCGGAGTTTCCTTGGACTCACAGGATATTACCGAAGATTCATTGAGAATTTCTCAAGGATTGCAAAGCCTATGACGGAATTGCTGAAAAAGGATACCAAGTTCATATGGACTGAGGATTGTGAAGCAAGTTTTCAGGAGTTGAAGAAAAGATTGGTTACCTCACCAGTGTTAATTTTGCGGATCGGACCAAGGATTATGAGGTGTATTGCGGCGCTTCACGTCAGCGGACTTGGAGCGATGCTTATGCAGGAGGAAGAGTTGTTTCAGATGCTTCACGACGGCTTAAGCCTCATGAGTTGAATTATGCCACACATGACTTGGAGTTAGCAGCCGTTGTGCATGCATTGAAGACACAGAGACATTTCCTCATTGGAAATCATTGTGAGGTGTACACGGATCACAAGAGTTTGAAGTACATCTTCACGCAGAAGGAATTAAACCTCAGACAGAGGAGATGGTTGGAGCTTATTAAGGATTATGATATGAGATTGCATTATCACCCAGGGAAGGCTAACGTTGTAGCAGACGCATTAAGCCGTAAGAGCCACGTCAATACACTAATGATGGGAGGAATACCCAAGGAGTTAGCCGAGGACCTACGAGAGCTATGTTTGGGAATAGTTCCGAGAGGCTATGTAGCAGCATTGGAGATTCAGTCTACGTTGATGGACAAAATCAGAGAAGCTCAAAAGGCAGATAAGGAAGTTGCCTCTATAAAGGAGAAAATGAGCGAAGGAAAAGCTAAAGGGATTTCGTGAGGATGAGCACGATACCCTATGGTTTGAGGACCGTGTGTATGTGCCAAATGACCGGAGATCGGGGAAGTTGATTTTGCTAGAGGCACATGATTCACCTTATTCGATTCACCCTGGTTATACCTAGATGTATTTGGATTTGAAGAATACTTTCTGGTGGACCGGAATGAAGTAGGATATCGCTGATTATGTAGCAGCTTGTGATGTATGTCAAAGGGTGAAGGCGTAACATCGAAGCCAGCAGGATTGTTGCAGCCATTGCCAATACCCGAATGGAAGTGGGATAAACTAGGCATGGATTTCATCACAGGTTTGCCAAAGACTCGTTCCGGCTATGACTCAATTTGGGTTATAGTCGGCGCTTGTGAAGGTAGCTCATTTCATTCGATCAAGACTACCTATAGCAGTGCTAAGTTAGCAAAGATATACATGACCAGAATTGTGTGTTTACACGGAGTTCCGAGGAGTATCGTGTCGGATAGAGGAACCCAATTTACCTCAAAGTTTTGGAATCGGTTGCACGAAACATTGGGAACCAGGCTGGAATTCAAGATGACTTTCCACCCACAGACCGATGGACATACTGAGAGAGTCAATCAGATTTTGGAGGATATGCTGAGAGCTTGTGCACTAGATTATGGATCTAGTTGGGATGATAACTTGCCGTATGCAGAGTTTTCCTATAACAACAGTTACCAAACCAACTTGCAGATGGCACCTTTCGAGGCTTTGTACGGAAGGAGGTGCAGGACACCGTTATCATGGGACGAAGCCGAGACCGTCGATTGTTTGGACCAGATTTGATTAAGGAGTCCGAATGAAGGTTAAGTTGATTCGCGATAGGCTCAAGGTAGCCCAGTCCTGCATGTAAAAGCTATGCGGATTCAAAACGCAAGGCGATAGAATATGAAGTTGGAGACAGAGTATATCTTAGAGTAACCCCACTTCGAGGAGTTAAGCGTTTTGGAGTTAAAGGAAAATTAGCACCAGATTTCGTTGGACCGTATAGGATCTTGCAACGAATGGGAGAAGTTGCGTATAAGCTGGAATTGCCAGAGGGACTGTCAGGAGTTCATGATGTATTCCATGTTTCTCAGCTGAAGAAATGTCACTCCAAGATGGCAGAGGTACCGTTAAGAGTTACAGTGCCGCTGGAAGCAATTCAGTTGAAGGATGATTTGACATATGAGGAGAAACCAGACAGGATTCTCGAATATGCCAGCAGAGTTACTCGCAGCAAGGTTATCAAGTTTTGCAAAGTTCAGTGGAGCCACCACACTGAGGACGAAGCCACATGGGAAAGAGAAGAAGATTTGCTCAAGGATCACCCTCACCTATTTTCTAGCCAACCCGAATCTCGAGGGCGAGATTCATCTTAAGGGGGGTAGGTTTGTAACATCCCAAATTTTCAATTTGGAATGTTATACATTAAGTCATCATGCATTACATATTTTCTTGCATTTTGCCGATCCTAGAAATTTCACGCAACTCAAGGACCCTCGGAGAGAGTTGGAGATTTCGTTATTTTCATATTTGAGTTTTCTCAAATTTTGAAAATAGGATCATTTGATTTTATTTATTTTATCTTCAATTATTTCTACTATCAAAATATGAGAGAGGGAATAAAATGTCTTTCCCAAAATAAAGAAATAATGAAGATTTATAAAAAAAATCAAATAAGATTTTATTTCGGAGTTTTCACTTTTTATTTGCCTTAGGGAAAAATGCGTGTTTTTGAAAATTGCATTTTAGGCCCCGTCTTAAAGTTCATTTTGTTCGACTCGTTTTTAGGAGTCGGGGAAAATTTACTTTGTAAATTTTGGAGCCCGTTTAGATTTTATTTTATTCGTTTTTCTGCGAGTGATATATTTAAAAAAAATCCGCAGCGGCTTGGGCCTTTGATATATTTAAAAAAAATCCGCAGCGCCTTGGGCCAAAGGCCCAAGCCGCCAAGCCAGCCGGCCGGCCAGGAGGCCAAGGCCATCGCTAGCGCACCAGGGAGCCCCAGGTTTCCTATTCTTTTACGAATCCTAGTAGGATTTGGACCCGTTTCGTTATTTCGTTTTTTATTCCTAGGATTCCTAATCCTACTCTAATTCTTGTCCCCTACTCCAAGCAAAAACCCTTCCCTCCTCAATATAAATACCCAAGCACCCCCCCTCCAACACATCAAACCAACACCTCTCCTCTCCTCCTCCTCCGCAGCAGCGCCGCCGCCCTACACCGCCGCGCCGCCGCCCTACGCCGCCGCCGTCGCCAAGTGTCGCCGCCGCCGCCAAAGCCCCTCGCTTCTTCGAGGTACTTGCCCCGCGCCACGTCACCTTTTATTTTCCTCGGTTCGGTTTTTCGTAAATCGTTCCGGCTTCCGTTCCGGTTTTCTAGATCGGTTTTCTGTTTCGGTTTTCTTTCCGAAACCCTAGATCGGTTTTTCTCGCCGGTTTTACTTGCCGGTTTTGTTTAGCAAGCGTCACGGACCGTTCGGCCCTAACGAACGAGATCACCGGTTTGCTTCGTTAATGAACGCCTGCTCGTTCAACCGTTAAATGCGTTTTCTTTCTCATCGGATTTATTCCGCTATTTTTCGATAGCGATTTCAGATCCGATTTTCTTTCTAGTCTATTTTCTCGCCGTTTATCGGAATCAGGTGATTCAAACGCTCGAGTTTCATCTCGAAACCGCCGTTCGATTAATCAACTTAAACAAAGTTTTGCTACTGTAAAATTTGACTTAGTTTCAACTTGCTAGAACCGAGTTGTTTTCTTTCGTGGTTTGACTTTCGTTGCTTTATTTGATTCGATTCTTTTTGCAACCAGGGTTCTTAAGTTGAACTTTCTGGTCAGATCTTTTATTCGAGATTTACCCGTGCATTAGATGAGTACTTATTGTATGCTTGTTGTTTGTCTGCGATAGATCACCCGGAGTGTGCCACTTGTTATTTCGAATCTCTAGGTTTCGCGGATCATCAGCAAGGCAAGTAACACTTGATCATACTTTCTACCCAGTTTTATGCATTAGATCTATTCCTCAAACACTTGCATGAATAGGATCTAATTAAATTGTGGGTTATGGGAAGTAGATTGAGGTAGTACCTATTACCTGTTTTATTATCAAACCCTTGGGAGTTACTTCTACGTTTGCTTATTATGCCATGCTATGCAAGTAGACGTGGATTGGGTGAGTGTATCCATGACAGATGTGAGATTGTTAAATTAATGGTTTATTTAAGGTGGCAACTTAAACACACATCTGGGTGGATTGAGGCACCTGGGGTATCCAGTGATTGCCTGTTTTTTTATGGACCGCCACCCAGGCTCAAAGGGATCATGAGATTATTCAAACTAGTAACTTCCGTGTGCAGCCACAAGCCATTATGGGCTCTGGCATAGTTGAGTAAGTCGTGCGAACTCTTATAGTGGTGGACTAGCAGATGCAGGGGATGTAGGAGTACCGGTCTACATGTCGTAAGGTGCTAGCGCTTCTGAAAGACTATGTCTCGGTCATCCGTCTCTCAAACACCATGTAGTGCGAGAAACCAAACGGAGGCGATCGAGTCTTGTGGGGAAAAGTCATGAAACCTCTGCAGAGTGTACAAACTAATCATGATTAGCCGTGTCCCGGTTATGGACATCTTGAGTATCTAGTACTTGAATATCATGTGAATCTCAACATGTTACTCCAATTAATATTGTTGGGTTTTAATGAGTACTTTTAATTGGGATTGAGGATGCTGTCAACCATTCTCAATGTTTAACAACCACCATGATAGTTAAACAAATTTATTCCTTTGCAATAGGGAAAACTGGCTTTATGCAAAATCAGAATCAGAGAGCTTTTCCACCAGCCATATATGCATGTAGTATAGGCTTATTCCTTCATTACTCTCTATGTGTTACATTGCCAAAGATATTCCATGTGTTGACCGTTTTTGGCTGCAACTTTCATGTTGCGACTTTTCGCAACGACGAGTAAGGTGCTTTAGGTCGTGGTTCTATACTCAGTGATGCCGCTGGAGTTGATGGACTCACTTATCTTGCAAGTCTTCCGATGTTATCCTTATTAGATGCCTTAAGCCATATTTATTGTAATAAGTCCTCTTTTGGGCAACGATGTAATAAGTGTGTGATTGCTACTCTGTTATAAATCCTTCGAAGTACTGTGTGGTGTCAGCATTACTGATCCAGGGATGACGCCTGAGCACAGAGACTTGATCCATTCGGGTCGGGTCGCTACAACTATCTTGGACATCTTTTATGATTGTGAGCACTCATTGAAAGATGACATGCTAAAAGGTTGATGTTGGACAAGGAAGACACCATAATAGGTTATGTTTGCTTATATCCGAATAGAAGTTATATTGTCATGGATCATCCAACATGTTGAGCTTGCCTTTCCCTCTCATGCTAGCCAAATTCTTTGCACCAAGTAGAGATACTACTTGTGCTTCCAAACATCCCTAAACCCAGTTTTTCCATGAGAGTCCACCATACCTACCTATAGATTGAGTAAGATCCTTCAAGTAAGTTGTCATTGGTGCAAGCAATAAAAATTGCTCTTTAGATATGCATGATCTATTAGTATGAAGAAAATAATCTTTATACGAACTTGTGATATAGAAGAAATAAAAGTGACGGACTGCATAATAAGGGTCTTTATCACAAGCGGCAATATAAAGTGATGTTCTTTTGCATTAAGATTTTGTGCATCCAACCATAAAAGCGCATGACAACCTCTGCTTCCCTCTGCGAAGGGCCTATCCTTTATTTTTATCTCCTACCTTTATACAAGAGTCATGCTGATCATCACCTTTCCTTTTCACACTTTTTCCTTTGGCAAGCTCTATATGTTGGAGAGATCCGGATATATATATCCACTTGGATGTAGGTTTTCATAAAGAATCATTGTTGACATTATCCTTGAGGTAAGAAGTTGGGAGGCGAAAATATAAGCCCCTGTCTTTCTCTATATCCGATTGAAACTTTGTACCCATAAGTATCGCGTGAGTGTTAGCAATTGTGAAAGATTATATGATAGTTGAGTATGTGGACTTGCTGAAAAGCTCTTATATTGACTCTTTCCGATGTTATGAAAAATTGCAATTGCTTCAATGACTCAGATCATAGTTTGTTAGTTTTCAATGAAGTTTCCGATTAGTACTTTGCCTTGTGAATAAATTGTTACTTTATCATAAGAAATTATATGACAATATGTGTTGCTGTTCTAAAGATGATCACGATGTCCTCATGTCCGTATTTTATTTTTATCGACACCTCTATCTCTAAACATGTGGTCATATTTATCGATATCGGCTTTCGCTTGAGGACAAGTGAGGTGATAACCCACAAGTATAGAGGATCAATTGTAGCCTCTTTCGATAAGTAAGAGTGTCGAACCCAACGAGGAGCTAAAGGTAGAACAAATATTCCCTCAAGTTCTATCGACCATCGATACAACTCTACGCACGCTTGACGTTTGCTTTACCTAGAACAAGTATAAAACTAGAAGTACTTTGTAGGTGTTGCGGGATAGGTTTGCAATAATATAAAGAACACGTAAATAAAAACTAGGGGCTGTTTAGATAAAGAAGCAATAAAGTTAGTATAGCGAGTGTGGAAAAGTGGTGGTAGGAGTTGCGAAATTGTCCCTAAGCAATTGACTACTTTACTAGACCGATAGCAAGTTTTATGTGGGAGAGGGCACTGCTAGCATGTCATCCCTGACTTGGAATTCTATGCACTTATGATTGGAACTATTAGCAAGCATCCGCAAGTACTAACGTTCATTAAGGTAAAACCAACCATAGCATTAGGATATATTGGTCCCCCTTCAATCCCGTATGCATCAATTTCTATGCTAGGTTGAAGCTTCATCACTCTTGCCCTCCAATACACAGTCCTATCAACATACAACTAAACCTATGGTGTGATCCATGCTACAGCTCATATGATGGGCACCATAGGACAAGAATATAACCACAAGCAAATTAAATCAATCATAGTAATTCACCAATCACCGATAGGACAACGAAAATCTACTCAGACATCATAGGATGGCAACACATCATTGGATAATAATATGAAGCATAAAGCACCATGTTCAAGTAGAGGGTACAATGGGTTGTGGGAGAGTGGACCCCTGTAGATAGAGGGGGGAAGGTGATGGAGATGTCGGCGAAGATGGTGGAGGTGTTGGTGTAGATTGCGGTGATGATGATGGCCCCAGCGGCGTTCCGGCGCCACCGGAAGAGAGGGGGAGAGGCCCCCCCTTCTTATTCTTCTTCCTTGGCCTTATCCCTAGATGGGAGAAGGGTTTCCCCTCTGGTCCTTGGCCTCCATGGCATGGGAGGGACGAGAGCCCCTCCGAGATTGGATCTGTCTCTCTGTCTCTCTCTGTTCCCGCGTTCCAAATTCTGGCCTTTAACCATTTCTTATATTCCCGGAGATCCGTAACTCCGATTGGATTGAAACCTTCGCCCAGATTTTTCTACGAAAATTAGCTTTCTTGCGGCCAAAGAAGAGCAGCAACCGCCTTACGGGGTGCCCACGAGGGTCAGGGGCGCGCCCACCCCCCTGGGGCACGCCCCCTGCCTCGTGGCCCCCTCGGGCACCGTCTCGCGTTGATTCTTCTTCCCAAATATCACAAATATTCCAAAAATATTCTCCATCCGTTTTTATCTCGTCTGGACTCCGTTTGATATGGGTTTTCTGCGAAACATAAAACATGTAACAAACAGGAACTGGCACTGGGCACTGGATCAATATGTTTGTCCCAAACATAATATAAAAAGTTGCCAAAAGTATATGAAAGTTGTAGAATATTGGCATGGAACAATAAAAATTATAGATACGACGGAGACGTATCACGAGGTCTAAGATTGGGTGAGTTGATACGTCCATTTTGCATCATGCTTTTATGTTCATATTTATTGCATTATGGGTTGTTATTACACATTATATCACAATAATTATGGCTATTCTCTCTTATTTTACAAGGTTTACATGAAGAGGGAGAATCCCGGCAGCTGGAATTCTGGACTAGAAAAGGAGCAAATATTAGAGACCTATTCTGCACAACTCCAAAATTCCTAAAACTTCACGGAGCATGTTTTTGGAATATATAAAAAATATTGGGCGAAGAAAGAACCAGAGGGGGGCCACCAGTTAGCCACAAGGGTGGAGGGAGCGCCCCCCCGACCTTGTGGGCCCCTGGCAAGCCTCCGGTGCCCATCTTCAGCTATATGGTGTCTTTTACCCTGGAAAAAAATCATAAGAAAGCTTTGAATGAGCGCCCGCCGTCTCGAGGCGGAACTCAAGCGAGAACCAATCTAGGGCTCGGGAGCTGCTCACATTTTAAACATCCTCCGGATGGGAAATCATCACCATCGATCCTCTCATCGATGGAGGGTCAATCTCCATCAACATCTTCACAAGCACCATCTCCTCTCAAACCCTAGTTCATCTCTTGTATTCGATCTTGGTCCCAAAACCTCAGATTGGTACATGTGGGTTGCTAGTAGTGTTGATTACTCCTTGTAGTTGATGCTAGTTGGTTTATTCGGTGGAAGATAATATGTTTAGATCCTTAATAATAATTAATAATCCACTGATCTTGATTATGAATATGCTTTGTGAGTAGTTACGTTTGTTCCTGAGGACATGGGAGAAGTCTTGTTATAAGTAATCATGTGAATTTGGTATTCGTTTGATATTTTGATGAGATGTATGTTGTCTCTCCTCTAGTGGTGTTATGTGAACGTCGACTACATGACACTTCACCATGATTTGGGCCTAGGGAAGACATTGGGAGGTAATAAGTAGATGATGGGTTGCTAGAGTGACAGAAGCTTAAACCCTAGTTTATGCGTTGCTTCGCAAGGGGCTGATTTGGATCCATATGTTTCATGCTATGGTTAGGTTTACCTTAATACTTCTCTCGTAGTTGCGGATGCTTGCGAGAGGGGTTAATCATAAGTGGGAGGCTTGTCCAAGGAAGGGCAGCACCCAAGCACCGGTCCACCCACATATCAAATTATCAAAGTAATGAACGCGAATCATATGAGCATGATGAAAACTAGCTTGACAACAATTCCCATGTGTCCTCGGGAGCGCTTTGCTTTATATAAGAGTTCGTCCAGGCTTGTCCTTTGCTACAAAAAGGATTGGGCCACCTTGCTGCACCTTGTTTACTTCTATTACTTGTTACCCGTTATGATTTATCTTATCACAAAACTATCTGTTGCCGATAATTTCAGTGCTTGCAGAGAATACCTTGCTGAAAACCGCTTGTCATTTCCTTCTGCTCCTCGTTGGGTTTGACACTCTTACTTATCGAAATGACTATGATAGATCCCCTATACTTGTGGATCATCATTACCCGAAAGGGATTGACAACCCCTTTTACACGTCGGGTTGCGAGTATTTGTTATTTGTGTGCAGGTGTTGTTTACGTTGTGTTGCTTGGTTCTCCTACTGGTTCAATAAGGTTGGTTTCATCACTGAGGGAAATACCTACCACTGTTGTGCTGCATCATCCCTTCCTCTTTGGGGAAATATCGATGTAGCTTCAAGCCGCATCAAAAGGAATTTCTGGCGCCGTTTCCAGGGTGGATCTTCAACATATATCGGGTTCCTAATCACAAATCTCATCTCCTCGCAATTTACATTATTTGCCATTTACCTCTCATTTTCCTCTCCCTCACTTAAAAAAAATTTGCCGTTTTATTCGCCCTCTTTTTCGTTCGTTGTTTTCTTGCAGGATTTGTTTTTGAGTGCAATCTTGTTGCGTAGTCATGATGACTCAAGAGAACACAAAATTGGGTGATTTCTCAAATACCAACAACAATGATTTTATTGGCACTCCGATTGCTCCTCCCGCTACTAGTGCGGAGTCTTGTGATATTAATACTGCTTTGCTGAATCTTGTTATGAAAGATCAATTTTCCGGTACTCCTAATGAGGATGCCGCGTCCCATCTTAATACCTTCGTGGAATTATGTGATATGCAAAAGAAAAAGGATGTGGACAATGATGTTGCGAAGATGAAATTATTTCCGTTTTCTTTGCGTGATTCTGCAGAAATTTGGTTTTCTTCTTTGCCTCGCAATAGTATTGATTCTTGGAATAAGTGCAAAGATGCTTCTATCACTAAGTATTTTCCTCCTGCGAAAATTATTTCCCTTAGAACCCAAATCATGAATTTCAAGCAACTTGAACTTGAGCATGTTGCACAATCTTGGGAAATGATGAAAATGATGCTAAGGAATTGCCCAACTCATGCGTTAAATCTTTGGATGATCATTCAAAAAAAATATGCGGGGTTGAATCTTGTTTCTCGCAATCTTTTAGATTCCGCCGCGGGTGGTACTTTTATTGAAATTACTTTGGGTGGAGCCACCAAATTTCTTGATAATATCATGGCAAATTATTCACAATGGCATACCGAAAGAGCTCTTACTAGTAAAAAAGTTAATTCGGTTGAAGAAATTTCCTCTTTGAGTGAAAAAGTTGATGCTCTTATGAAATTGGTTGCTAGTAAAAGTGATCCTATTGATTTCAATGATATGCCTTTGTCTCCTTTGATTGAGAAAAATAGTGATGCCATAGATGTGAATTTTATCTCGCGAAATAATTTCAATAACAATGCTTATAGAGGTAATTTTAATCCTAGGCCTTTTCCTAGTAATTCCTCTAATAATTATGGTAATTCCTATGGAAATCAATCTTAAAATAATAATAGGAACACCTCTGGTCTTGAGAATAATATGAAAGAATTTATCAACTCACAAAAACTTTAAACACTACTATAGAAGAAAAGTTGAATAAGATTGATGATTTGTCTATAAGTGTTGATAGAATTTCTCATGATGTTGAAAATCTCAAGATGAAAATTTTTGTTCCTAAAGTAGAGGAATCATTTAAAGTTCTTTATGTTTCTATGGATGAAAGTAAGAAAAGAACAGCTATGCTTAGAGCTAGAAGAGAATTGTTAGGAAAGGCGTTTTTAGTGATTGCTTTCATAAAAGTGATGAAGATCTTAAAATGATTGGTGTTTCTTAGATTGATTCCTTGTTTAGTAAAATTAAGATTGATGAAAAAGGGACTGGAGAAGAGTCAACTTTAGCTAGAAGGTGTCCCGATAATTCGGAGGTTGAAAATCTTGTTGAGAAAATTAATAAAAGTGGGTTTGAAGAGGTCAAGACTTTAACTAGTGATGTGCCCACTCTTTTGGATTACAAAGACTTTAATTATGATAGTTGCTCTTTGATTGATTGTATTTCTTTGTTGCAATCCATGATAAATTCACCCCATGCTTATGAACAAAATAAAGCTTTTACTAAACATATTGTTGATGCTATGATGAAAGCTTTTGAAGAAAAGTTGGAATTAGAAGTTTCAATTCCTAGAAAATTACATGATGAATGGGAACCTACTATCAAAGTCAAGATTAAAAATTATGAGTGTTTTGCTTTGTGTGACTTGGGTGCTAGTGTTTCTACAATTCTGAAATATTTATGTGATGTGCCTGGTCTTACCGATATTGAAGAATGCTCTTTAAATTTACATTTGGCGGATTCTACTATTAAAAAGCCTATGGGAAGGATTAATGATGTTCTTATTCTTGCAAATAGGAATTATGTGCCCATAGATTTTATTGTTCTTGATATTGATTGCAATCCGTTTTGTCCAATTATTCTTGGTAGACCGTTTTTACGTACTATTGGTGCCGTGATTGATATGAAAGAAGGCAATATTAAATTTCAATTTCCACTAAGGAAGGGTATGGAACACTTCCCAAGAACAAGAATTAGGCCACCATATGAATCAACCATGAGGGCATCTTATGGATCTAGAACCAAAGATGACAAAACTTAGATCCTTGCTCTATGCCTAGCTAAGGGCGTAAAACGATAACGCTTGTTGGGAGGCAATCCAATGAATAAAATTTATTTTTCCTTTTTGCTTTCTGTTCTTGAGTGTTTGCACAATTATGCTACTGTTATGTTGTGTTTTTTGTGTTTTAATTAGTGTTTGTGCCAAGTAAAACCTTTAGAATCTTGTTGGGTGATACTTGTTTGATCTTGCTGAAAAAATAGAAACTTTCGCACTCACGAAAACAATTCTCATTTTTAATCAGAGCGTGATCAAATACCAATTCTTTTTGCAGAAGACTAATATACAAATTTCTCAGGTCTTCCTAATTTTTCAGAATTTTTGGAGTTTCATAAGTATTCAAAATATACAGATTGCTACAGACTGTTCTGTTTTTGACAGATTCTGTTTTCATTGCGTTGTGTGCTTGTTTTGATGATTCTATGGTTTTCTTTGATGAGTTTTTGCCATAGAAAAGTTGGGATACAGTAGATATAATGCGAGAATAAAATATGAATTGGTTTGATACAATACTTATAATAATGATTTTCTTTCTTATACTAACGGATCTCACAAAGGTTTTGTTGAGTTTTGTGTGATTGAAGTTTTCAAGTTTTGGGTTATCTTACGATGGATGAAGGAATAAGTAGTAAGAAGAGCCTAAGCTTGGGGATTCCCATGGCATCCCAGCTATGATCCAAAGAGAAGCAAGCAACTAAGCTTGGGGATGCCCCGAGTGGTATCCCCTCTTTCTTCAAACGACCATCGGTATTTTACTCGAAGCTATATTTTTATTCGTCACTGTAGTGACCCGACCTCAACGGTCAAGTCTCTGTGCTTAATTGTCATCCCTGGATCGGTATGCTGAGACACACAGTACTTGAGGATTTATAACAGAGGTAAATCACATGTAGAAAGTAACGTAAATACTATTACCTCAATCCAAATAGCGGAAGTAAAAACAAGGTTGTGGATTCCCATCAACACCAACGACAAAGTTGAGTGTAGAAATCGTAACCCTAACGTATCACTTACTCGTCCTTAGAATCCTGCAACATGAGACCTTGCAGCCACAAAGGGTCAGTACATTGAATGTACTGGCAAATTCACACCACAGGATAATGATGAATAATAACTATCACTACATGCATATATGGCTGGTGGAGGCTCTATGGTTATAATGTTTTGTGAAAAGCCAATTTTTCCCTATTGCAAAGGAATATGTTTTATTTAACTACAAAATTTGTTGAAAACATTGAGAAGGTAAATCCCCAACTCAATCCCAAATTAAAAGTTAACAACCCAATAAATTAATTATAGTGATGAGATCCACATGATAATCCAAGTACCAGATACTCAAGATGTCCATAACCGGGGACACGGCTAACCATGATTAGTTTGTAGACTCTGCAGAGGTTTGCGCACTTTTCCCCACAAGACTCGATCTCCTCCGTTCGATTTCTTGCACTACATGGTGTTTGAGAAACGGATGACCGTGACACAGTCTTTCAGAAGCATTAACTCTAACCCCAGGTAGACAGTACCAACCTACATCCTCTACATCTGCTAGCCTACCACTGGAAGAGGTCATGAAACATACCCAACTATGCTAGAGCCCATAATAGCTTGTGGCTGCACAGGGAAGTTTCTAGCATGAATAATCTTATGATCCCTTTGAGCCTGGGTGGCGAACCATAGGATGATCACACGGGTACCCCGGAATCTCCTAGGACAACACTGGTATATCCCCAGGTGTCCGGGCAAGTCCACTGGTATATCCCAATGGTGCCCCTACCAATCCACCAAGATGTGTATTAAAGTATCCACCTTAAGTTAAACCTTAGTTAACAATAATCTCTCACATCTTTCATGAATTCTCTCAAACCAATCCACATCTACGTGCATAGCATAGCAGTATGAGCATAACGTAAAAGTAACTCCCAAGGTTTGAATGCAAGACAATAGGTTCCTACCTCATCAACTACTTCCCAATACCCACATGTTATCAATTCCTAACCATGCAACGTTTGAGGGTGAAACTAATGCATAAAAACTGGGTGTGAAAGGGATATGATCAAAGTGTGAACTTGCCTTGTACAGTTGATGAAGATGATTCGCACTCATAACTCCCGATAGTTCTACCCGTCACACTCCGCTCAATCTAGCGTAAGCAAACAATAGTAACCACACATAAGCAATCATGCAAATGACTCGAAGAAAAGATCTCGGAAAACTTCCAAAACAAGCAATTTACTCTTGCAACATAAAACAATTTCTAACAGTACCAAAATTAAGTGAATTTGGCCTTATCAGAAATTTTAGGTCAAGAGCTTCGATTTGCAAAAAGAATCAACTCAAACGGAGCTACGAAACTCAAGTTACGATCAAAAGAAGATTCAAATTCAAATCTGCTTAAATTCAAATTTTAAAACTTTCAAAAACAGGTTTGAGCTGGATTACTGGATAGAGGGGATCATAATGAAGAAGTGGGCGTTAGTTTCATTAGATTTGGATAAACGGTGTAAAAGTTGTGATAGATTGAAAAGCAGGGGCTAAACTGTAAGAAAAACTAATTGCAACTAGGTCCCTGACTACGAGACAGAAGAGCTAACGAGCGCATGCTCACTACGGAAACTAAAACAATGAATTCGTTGGCTGCGAAGACCTAACCAACGAACATCCACTAAATAATCTAACTAGAAAAACAAAACCGGCTTATATAAAAACCAAAAAGAAACCGAAAACAAAACTAAAAGAAAAACCCGGTGAACCGGGTGGTTTATACCGGTTCGGCCGGATCGGGTCATGTGGTGGCGGTTCGGTCAACTCCGGCAACGGGGCGGGCGTCTCCGGCGAGGAGTGTCGGCTGCGGCGACTACGTGGGGCGGCGGCGATGGCTGTGCGGGGCGCGACAAGGCGCGAGGCGCAAAGCGATGGCGAGGCGACGGTGGCGCGAAGTCCGGCGGCGGGAGGCGGCGAGATGCGGCAGCGGCTGCGCGTCGACGAGGAGGAGCAGGGGTCGGGGCTGCGGGATTTATAGGAGGAGGGGGCGACGGTGGCGTGGAGGAGGGGCCAAGGCGGCGGTGGAATCCGGAGGTGACACGGCCTCTGGTGTCGGCCAGCGGCGTCTTGGCGGCGGACTCCACTGGAGCTTCGAGGGGCCAGGCCTTGGCCGCTAAATTTGTTGGCTGGCACTGCTCGGCTGGTGCCCGAGTTAAGCTATGATCGATTGTTTTTGTAAACATAGACAACGAAAAAAATAATAAAAATAAATGAAATAAAAAAATATACATAGGCATATTATATATCAAAATTTTCAAAAAAAGATTTTCTATAGCTTGAACATTTTCCTAGTGTCAAATAAAATCCACAGAAATTCAAATAATTCAAACAGTGCTACTACTACAATAAAACCCAATAAAAATCATTTTAAAATACCAAAATTAATTCAAATTTATTTCTCTCCAATACTGATGTAGGGAATCATTTTACCCTAATTTCCATATATTTTATTCTTGGAGAAAAATAATTTGAATAAAACCCCAAATAACCCCAAATTGAAAATAATTCCAATGGGATTTTGAATTTAATTCTTTTAAAACTTCCAACTCATATTTCATATGTTTTGAAGAAGTCATTTTATCTTCTCTCATGAAAATCATTGAGTTGCTTATAATTTCTGAATTTAAAAATATTTCCAAATGAAATTCAAATCTTTTCAAAAACCCTTTTCATTTATTTAAATGGAAGAAGTCATGTCATATTCTCTCTAGGGTTTTGTATTTGAAAATAATTTTAATTCACGGAGATCATAAATGCAAAATGAAAGTTTGGGAAAATCCTTTTATTCCCTCTCATTTAACTTTCAAAAGTTTCAAATTTCACTCACTTTCAGTCAATCAATCACACAACAATCAAACAAACAATCAAAACTATTTATTTATTATAACATTCCAAAATTTAGAATTTTGGGATGGTACAAACCTACCACCCTTAAAATGAATCTCATCCTCGAGATTCGGAGAGGCTAGAAAGAAATAGGTTAGGGTCGGGGTCTTGTCAAAAATCCATCATTCGTCACAGGGGGGTCTCGGGTGCTACCACACTTAGAAGCCTTGTTACGGTTCCATCAAAACTCATATACGCCATCCTTATTCTTGACAGTGTCTATGTTCTCCGATCTTCAGGATAATTCCTTCTCTGGGCTCTTCCGGTAGTGGCATAACCTTTACCGCAATTCTTTTGTCCTTTCATCTTGGTAAGGTTATTCCGAGACTGGGTCTTCTTAGTTGACAGGTCTGGCGCCAATACTAAACAACTATCGATATCTCATGCTGGTCAACCATTTATGGTTTCTCCTGCAGGAAATGGGCCTGGGCTTCAATCTCACAGTATATCCTACGATTGGCAACAGCTTCCTTGTACCAGGGAAAATTGCCCTACCACTCTAAGGTTTAAACAAGGTTTTGATCGTGGCGCTCTACTATGGGTAAGTCACTCAGATTTACCATCCCACATAGCAAGGCGAATAATAAGAGTAAGTCGGTATGGTGATCAATCCATCCCGCACCCAAATCATTACCTTGTATATGGTTTAGTGAATCTCGCATTCTAACACTCGGTCATCCTCACAAGCATTGCAGAAGTTCACTTGTCGATGATCAGGGTTCGGATAAATCCATTGATTCTGCAAGCCAAACAAACATCTATCGTTCCTTCACAACTCTCAGGTTTTGCGTAACTCCTATAAAATCGTTGGTTGATAAAGGCATATCCTCTTCCAGGGGTTTTCCTTCAGCAAGAATGTGCTTGCTTCTTGGCAGGTCCTGGGGCCTGTGGGTTATGGACCATCTCATCACTTGTAAACCTTGAACTCATCATCGAGGCAGCTGATCATTATTCCAACATCCAACTTCTAGCATTCTTAAATCCATCCAATGTACTGTCTCCCTTCCTTCTATTGGTACCAAACCGAGATGTGATACTCAGACTCATCATGGAGTTACAATTGCTCCATATTACCAACATTCTACCCCCTTTATATTCAATAGTACTTCATCCCATCATATTCTTGGGATACCCCACATATCAAGACAAAACTCGTACTTATTTTGTCCGAAGTCCACCCCGTGGAATATCATTATCCTTTCCAGGGGTCAAGTGTCCTCACAGGGTACACCACCCTTGAAATGCACAAATTCTTCCATAGACCATATTTCTCATATCCTTGAAAATGGTCAAAATATTTCTTCATAAAATTCAAATCAATACCAACGATGCTAACTTCATTGATTCTCCAATTATTACAATCTCCTGCATTTCCATTACATGGCTCAACTCAACACCTCAATATAAAAGAAATGTTCCCTCTACTACTACTATATTTCTCGTTGCAACTCAACTATTCATCACAAGTCTCCTTCTCCTTTGGGACATTCTCTGGCAAAGTGCCCTGCTTAATTTCAGCGGAAACACATTACTTCTGCCAAGCCTCGAGGTTTCCTCATGATTACATAGCCTCCTTGGGTCCTCGGCTTCCTTTTTGGGCAACTGTTGAAGTAGTGCCCTGACTTCTTGCACCTGAAATAGGTGATATGACTTAGGTCCTTCCTGGTATCCAATCTTCTCTTCCTGGAATTTTTCGTTCCAATCAGGGCTTCTATTTCCTATGGGTCATACTCTACTTCCTCTGTCGGGAATTCTACTAGGTCCCCATTCATACAATTCTGGGAGATGTGTCCTTCTTCTCCACATGAATAGCATGACTTGGTGCAGGGTTTAATTAGGTATTCTTTGGGCGTGTTTTCCTCCTCTTCCTTCATCACAGGTTCTTCTAAAATTTCCACGAGGGCTCCTTTATTGCTTCTTTCTTCTGGCGGATGGTTCTTTGTACCATGGGGTAAATGTGACACTGGGCAGGGTAGTGGGTAGTCCCTTCACACAAGAAACAAGTAATATGCATAGTTGGGCATTCTTCAGCTGGGTGACTTCCTTCACAATTAGGGCATTCATCCTTGTGTTCTTTATGGTTGTGTCCTATTTCCCCACAGAGCTTGCATGCACACGGTTTCTTCATATTATTTCCATAAGGCTTCATCTTTAGGGACACAGGCCGAGACTTTAGCAGAGTCAGCTTAAATTCCTTCCAAGTGGTTACTCCTTGCCATCCATTGATGGTTTGGTACATCCTCCACCAAGTAGCAGCACCTCTTTCAAAGTACTGAAGAGCATGATGGGTCATATCCTTTCCGGCTATAGTGTTATTCTTCATGTGATCTTCCATGTTCTGAATCCATCGGTCTGTCTCCAATTGGCTTATCGGTCCCGAAAATATGAGTTCATCTCCATTCATCCTCTATTTGGTCCAAGGGTTTTGGGGTGAGAGAGAGATAGAGGGAGATACACACAATACAAACAATAGTTTTGAAAAGACAGATTTTATTTTGTGGCTGACGGAAAAACATCAAACAACTGACAACTCACAATCGGCGCATCTAACGTAGGTATATAACAAGGGTTTGGTCTTCTAAAGGTCAATAAATCTTCAAAGTCGCCAAACTCTTCAAGTCATGTTCATGTCTCCAATGGCTTCTTCCGATCGTGCTTGTCCTTCTCAAGTTCTTTTGCCAGATCATCTCTGTTGACATGAAGTCTCTCGTGACGTCCTTTAATGTTCTGGAGTTGCATTCTAAACTTCTGGTTTCAACATCCTTGGCATGAACCATGGTCCTACTGTCCTTTAGTTCCTGACGAATCTCCGGTATCTCGAGGTTTTGCTCCTCCAGCTTGGCTACTTTCAGCTTCCGGGTCCTGAGTTTTTCACGAAATACTTCCTTGTCAATTACGGCTTCCTGTAGGTCCACCCTAAACTTCTTGATGTAATACTCCAGATCCTGGTGATACACCAGCTAAGGTTAAAACTTCATCTTTTGCTGATAGATGCTCCATCAGACTTCTACCATCCAATCCTTCCGAAGACATGCATGCTTAACTTAGCACGATGACAGTAGCGTAAGCGGGCGATAACATCATGGTTAGCCATGTTTATGCCCATGTTACTACCATGAGCTTTCATTTCCATAGTTGATATCTCCTGCCTTAGGGTTTGCTCAAAACCTTTGAGTTTTAGCGCTCCATGTTCTGGCCTTTCTCCAACACACCTTGATGTCGGGTATTGACAGCTTCAATAGTCTGACAAGTTCCATAAGGGTAGCCTTCCTTGGTCATACCAATCTGGAAATTCTTCAGAGCCTTCAAATTCTCCTAGTCTTCGGGGTCTTCAACCGTTGTAGTTTCCATTATTATAATGCACGGTAAAATCCTCTTCATTCCGAAGTGGTCTTAGTTGTCCGATATCTTGTCCTTCTCGGAGTGGTCTCATCAGTCGAATCTTTGTGTGGTCAAAAGGGGAAAAGGGGTCTAGTCCGACTAAAAGGGAATATTTGATAAAGCTCAGAAAAGAAGAGGGGTAAAAGATCTTTCTGAAAATAAAGTTGTAGAGAAAATCTTTCCTATGGGCTTGCCAGTTTCTAGGGGTCACATCCTACAGTCAACATGTGCTCTAATACCATCTTGTAGCGACCCAACCTCAGACGGTCAAGTCTTTGTGCTTAAGTGTCATCCCTGGATCGGTATGCTGACACACACAGTACTTGAGGATTTATAACAGAGGTAAATCACATGTAGAAAGTAACGTAAATACTATTACCTCAATCCAAATAGCGGAAGTAACAACAAGGTTGTGGATTCCCATCAACACCAACGGCAAAGTTGAGTGTAGAAATCTTAACCCTAACGTATCACTTACTCGTCGTAAGAATCCTACAACATGAGACGTTGCAGCCACAAAGGGTTAGTACATTGAATGTACTGGAAAATTCACACCATAGGATAATGATGAATAATAACTATCACTACATGCATATATGGCTGGTGGAGGCTCTATGGTTATAATGTTTTGCGAAAAGCCAATTTTTCCCTACTGCAAAGGAATATGTTTTATTTAACTACAAAGTTTGTTGAAAACATTGAGAAGGTAAATCCCCAACTCAATCCCAAATTAAAATTTAACAACCCAACAAATTAATTATAGTGATGAGATCCACATGATAATCCAAGTACCAGATACTCAAGATGTCCATAACCGGGGACACGGCTAACCATGATTAGTTTGTACACTCTGTAGAGGTTTGCACACTTTTCCCCACAAGACTCGATCTCCTCCGTTGGATTTCTCGCACTACATGGTGTTTGAGAAACGGATGACCGAGACACAGTCTTTCAGAAGCATTAACTCTAACCCTGGGTAGACAGTACCAACCTACATCCCCTACATCTGCTAGCCTACCACTGGAAGAGGTCATGCAACATACTCAACTATGCTAGAGCCCATAATAGCTTGTGGCTATACACGGAAGTTTCTAGCATGAATAATCTTATGATCCCTTTGAGCCTGGGTGGCGAACCATAGGATGATCACACGGGTACCCTAGAATCTCCTAGGACAACACTGGTATATCCTCAGGTGTCTGGGCAAGTCCACTGGTATATCCCAGGGTGCCCCTACCAATCAACCCAGATGTGTATTAAAGTATCCACCTTAAGTTAAACCTTAGTTAACAATAATCTCTCACATCTTTCATGAATTCTCTCAAACCAATCCACGTCTACGAGCATAGCATAGCCGTATGAGCATAACGTAAAAGTAACTCCCAAGGTTTGAATGCAGGACAATAGGTTCCTACCTCATCAACTACTTCCCAATACCCACATGTTATCAATTCCTAACCATGCAACGTTTGAGGGTGAAACTAATGCATAAAAACTGGGTATGAAAGGGATATGATCAAAGTGTGAACTTGCCTTGTACAGTTGATGAACATGATTCGCACTCATAACTCCTAATAGTTCTACTCATCACACTCCGATCAATCTAGCGTAAGCAAACAATAGTAACCACACATAAGCAATCATGCAAATGACTCGAAGAAAAGATCTCGGAAAACTTTGAAAACAAGCAATTTACTCTTGCAACATAAAACAATTTCTAACAGTACCAAAATTAAGTGAATTTGGCCTTATCAGAAAATTTAGGTCAAGAGCTTCGATTTGCAAAAAGAATCAACTCAAACGGAGCTACGAAACTCAAGTTATGATCAAAAGAAGATTCAAATTCAAATCTGTTTAAATTCAAATTTTAAAACTTTTAAAAACGGGTTCGAGTTGGATTACTGGATAGAGGGGATCGTAACGAAGAAGTGGGCGTTGGTTTCGTTGGATTTGGATAAACGGTGTAAAAGTTGTGATAGATTGAAGAGCAGGGGCTAAACTGTAAGAAAAACTAATTGCAACTAGGTCCCTGACTACGAGACAGAAGAGCTAACGAGAGCACGCTCACTACGGAAACTAAAACAATGAACTCGTTTGCTGCGAAGACCTAACCAACGAACATTCACTAAATAATCTTACTAAAAAAACAAAACCGGTTTATATAAAAACCAAAAACAAAACTAAAAGAAAAACCCGGTGAACCGGGCGGTTTATACTGGTTCGGCTGGATCGGGTCCTGTGGTGGCGGTTCGGTCAACTCCGACGACGGGGCGGGTGTCTCCGTCGAGGAGTGTCGGCGGTGGCGACTACATGGGGCGGCGGCGATGGCTTGGCGGGGCGCGACAAGGCGCGAGCGGCGACAGCGACGCTTCTTTGACGGCAAGCAGGCGACGATGGCGCAAAGTCCGGCGGCGAGATGCGGCAGCGGCTGCGCATCGGCGAGGAGGAGAGGGGGTCGGGGCTGTGGGATTTATAGGAGGAGGGGGCGACGGTGGCGTGGAGGAGGGGCCAAGGCGGCGGTGGAATCCGGAGGTGACACGGCCTCTGGTGGCGGCCTTGGCGGCGTCTTGGCGGCGGACTCCCACTTGGAGCTCGAGGGGCCAGGCGTAGCGGCTAGGCTGGCCTGGCTCGGCAGCCCGATTCGACTACTGATCGATTGTTTTTTAAACACACACAACGAAAAAATAATAAAAACAAATGAAATAAAAAAATATAGGCATATTATATATCAAAATTTTCAGAAAAAGATTTTCTATAATATGAACATTTCCCTAGTGTCAAATAAAATCCACATAAATTCAAATAATTCAAACAGTGCTACTAGTATAATAAAACCCAATAAAATCATTTTAAAAATATCAAAATTAATTCAAATTTATTTCTCTCCAATTTTCTGATGTAGGGAATCATTTTACCCTAATTTCCATATATTTTATTTTTGGAGTAAAATAATTTGAATAAAACCCCAAATAACCCCAAATTGAAAATAATTCCAATGGGATTTTGAATTTAATTCTTTTAAAACTTCCAACTCATATTTAATATGTTTTGAAGAAGTCATTTTATCTTCTCTCATGAAAATCATTGAGTTGCTTATAATTTCTGAATTTAAAAATATTTCCAAATGAAATTCAAATCTTTTCAAAAACCCTGCTCATTTATTTAAATGAGAGAAGTCATGTCATCTTCTCTCTAGGGTTTTGTATTTGAAAAGAATTTGGATTCGCGGAGATCATAAATGCAAAATGAAAGTTTGGGAAAGTCCTTTTATTCCCTCTCATTTAACTTTCAAAAGTTTCAAATTTCACCCACTTTCAGTTAAGCAATCACACAACAATCAAGCAAACAATCAAAACTATTTATTAATTATAACATTCCAAAATTTAGAATTTTGGGATGTTATAGTCACATACTATGTGTTTTGCTTGGAGCATCTTTTATGATAGGAGTCTTTGCTTGTTTTGTTTTGCTTTTTAAGTCTTGAATCCTTGCTGGACACACCTATTTGAGAGAGCCAAAATTATGCCATGACTTGTTAGAATTGCTCTCTATGCTTCACTTAAATTTTTATGAGCTATGGATTTGCTCTAGTGCTTCATTTATATCTTTTTGAGCACGGTGTGCTTAGTTATTTTTGAAGAAATGCTCTCTTGCGTCACTTTGATTTATTTGAGAGTCAGTAAATTTTTAAGAAATTCACTCTTGCTTCACTTAAATTAATTTGAGAGATAAAATATTATGCTCGTGATCTTCACTTATATTTGTTTGAGCTTATCAAAAAGCAACACATGAAAATTAGTCCTGAAGTGATAGATATCCAAGAAAGATATAATAAAAACTTTCATGAAGATCATTGGACAAAATGAACTTGATTCCTTGTATAGTTTTGAGATATGATGATGTGATATGTGATTCATGTTGATGAGTAATTGTGCTTTAGTAAGAATATTGGTGTTAAGGTTTGTGATTCCCTATGGAAGCACGAAAGGCAATAATCATGCAATGAAATTATATTCTACTTGTGGTGCATTATTCGATGTTAATTATGCTTAATGCTCGCTTATGAGATTATTCGTTTCTTGGTTGGTCACTTCTCAATCTTTTGCTAGCCTTCAGTTTGCACTAACTATGATCACTACTTGTGCATCCAAAACCCTTTAAACCAGTTTTGCCACATGAGTCCACTATATCTACTTATATGCGGTATTCTTTTGCCGTTCTAAGCAAATTTGTATGGGCCATCTCTAATTTTCAAAATAAACTTCTCTCTTGTGTGTTCTTACCGTTGCGAGGCGGTGAGGGGTGGCTAATATTTTCCATGCTAGATGTGTTATTCTCATGATGAGTGTTTATTCACTTGTCATTGCACGAGAGTAAGGCAAAGGTATTAGGGATGCCCAGTCCCGAAATGAAAAATGAATTTACTTTATGTTGTCAAATAATGAATTCCTTGGAAAGTGTTGGTATGGAGGGCAACCGTGGATACGACTAGCCATGGAAAGTGAAAGTATGGTTGAAAAAGAAATAAGCTTTAATTTCTGTTTGGGAGCCTCCTATGATATATCTAGCATGGAAAGTGTTGGGAACTCTAAGTCCTTTTCATTGGTGGGAAAGACACACCTCCCAAAATGTTTTTATCTCTATGTTTTTCGCTTTGAGCTCTGGCACCTCTACAAATCCCTACTTCCCTCCGCGAAGGGCCTTTCTTTACTTTATGCAATTTTTATTTTGAATTTGAGTCTCCATCTTCTCTTATAAAAGCACCAACTCAGAGGCACTATGATCGTACTTTAGCATTGGGTGTAGTTAATATGCGAGTGTGTTTCATGAATGGATCAATGGTTGAGCATGATGGGCTAGGGATAACTTATTTTAGCATTGATATTTTGAAAGACATGGTTCCTTGTTGATATGCTTGAGTATTTAAGTTATCATGTCAAAACTATACTATTTCTTTGAATCATATAGAAGTCCAAATGTCCATGCTATAAAGAAAAGAATATGAGATGACATGTTAGGCAGCATTCCACATCAAAAATTCTGTTTTTATCATTTACCTACTCGAGGACGAGCAGGAATTAAGCTTGGGGATGCTGATACGTCTCCAACGTATCTATATTTTTTGATTGTTCCATGCTGTTATATTATCATTTTTGGATGTTTTATAATCATTTTATAGTCATTTTATATCATTTTTTGGTACTAACCTATTGACATAGTGCCATGTGCCAGTTGTTGTTTTCTGCATGTTTTTTACATCGCAGGAAATCAATACCAAACGGAGTCCAAACGCAGCGAAACTTTTTGGAGATTTTTTGGACCAGAAGACATCTAGTGGGTCGGAGAAGCGCTTGGGGGGGGGGGTGCTCTGAGGGGAGCAAAACCCACCAGAGGGCGTCAGGGGGCCCAGGCGTGACCTGGTGGGTTGTGCCCACGCCGGGTGCCCCCCCGGACCGCCTCTTTGCTCTATAAATACCCCAATATTCCAGAAACCCTCGGGGAGTCGACGAAAATCAATTCCAGTCGCCGCAGCGTCCAGAACCACCAGATCCAATCTAGACACCATCACGGAGGGGTTCACCACTTCCAGTGGTGCCTCTCTGATGATGCGTGAGTAGTTCTTTGTAGACCTTCGGGTCTGTAGTTAGTAGCTAGATGGCTTCCTCTCTCTCTCTCTTTTGATTATATATACAATGGTCTCTTGGAGGTCCATATGATGGAACTCTTTTTGCGGTGTGTTTGTTGGGATCGGATGAACTTTGAGTTTATGATCAGATCTATCTTTTTATCCATGAAAGTTATTTGAGTCTTCTTTGATCTTTTATATGCATGATTTCTTATAGCCTCGTATTTCTTCTCCAATATTTGGTTTTTTTTGGCCAACTTGATCTATTTATCTTGCAATGGGAAGAGGTGCTTTGTAGTGGGTTTGATCTTACGGTGCTTGATCCCCGGATGTGAAGGGAACCGACACGTTTGTATCACTGCTACTAAGATAACATGATGGGGTCTATTTCTACATAAATAGGTCTTGTCTACATCATGTCATTGTTCTTATTGTATTACTCTGTTTCTCCATGAACTTACTACACTAGATGCATTCTAGATAGCGGCCGATGTGTGGAGTAATAGTAGTAGATGCAGGCATGAGTCGGTCTACTAATATTGGACGTGATTCCTATATAATGATCATTGCCTAGATATCATCATGAGTATTTGAAGTTCTATCAATTGCCCAACAGTAATTTGTTTACCCACCTTTGCTATTTTTCTCGAGAGAAGACACTAGTGAAATCTACGGCCCCCTGGTCTCTTCTTTAATATATTTGCCTTTGCGATCTATTTTCCTTTGCTTTTATTTTCAGATCTATTAAACAAAAAAAAAATACAAAAATACCTTGCTGCAATTTATTTTATTTGGCGTTCGATCTATTAATATTTACAACTGTTTCATGTCCGTTTGCCTATCTCTAGGCACCGTTACCCGAAAGGATTGACAACCCCTTTTACACGTTGGGTTGCGAGTATTTGTTATTTGTGTGCAGGTGCTATTTACGTTGTGTTTCTTGGTTCTCGTACTGGTTCGATAACCTTGGTTTTGTCACTGAGGGAAATACCTACCGCTGCTGTGCTGCATCATCCCTTCTTCTTTGGCGATTCAAGCCGCATCAAACCCCTCCATGATGGTGTCTAGATTGGATCTGGTGGTTCTGGAACTTGCGGTGGATGGAATTGATTTTCGTCAACTCCCCTAGGGTTTCTGGAATATTAGGGTATTTATAGAGCAAAGAGGCGGTGCGAGAGGCCACCAAGGTGGGCACAACCCACCTGGGCACGCCTGGGGGCCCAGGCGCGCCCTTGTGGGTTGTGCCCCCCTTGGGGAACCCCCCAGGTGCTTCTCCGGTCCATCAGGTGTCTTCTGGTCCAAAAAAATCCACAAAAAGTTTTGCTGCATTTGGAGTCCGTTTGGTATTGATTTCATGTGATGTAAAAAAACAAGCAGAAAACAACAACTGGCACTTCGCACTATGTCAATAGGTTAGTCCCAAAAATGATATAATATGATTGTAAAATGATTGTAAAACATCCAAGAATGATAATATAACAACATGGAACAATAAAAAATTATAGATACGTTGGAGACGTATCAGCATCCCCAACTTAATTCCTTCTCGTCCTCGAGTAGGTAAATGATAAAAACAGAAATTTTGATGTGGAATGTTGCCTAACATGTTCATCACATATTCTTTTCTTTGTAGCATTGACATTTGGACTTTTATATGGTTCAAAGCAATAGTCTAGTTTTGACATGAGGACTTTAATACTCAAGCATATCAACAAACAGTCATGTCTTTCAAAATATCAACACTAAAGCAAGTTATCCCTAGCCCATTATGCTCAATCATTGATCCATTCATGAAACACACTCACATATTAGCTACACCCAATGCTCAAGTACGATCATAGTGCCCCTTAGTTCATGCTTTATAAGAGAAGATGGAGACTCAAGTAAAAATAAAATTGCATAAAGTAAAAGAAAGGCCCATCGCAGAGGGAAGTAGGGATTTGTAGAGGTGCCAGAGCTCAAAGCGAAAAAGATAGAGATAAAACATTTTGAGTGGCATGCTTTTCCTGTCAACGATAATGATCGAGTAGTTCCCAATACTTTCCATGCTAGATATATCATAGGCGGTTCCCAAACAGAAAATAAAGTTTATTCGTTTTTCCACCATACTTTCACTTTCCATGGCTAGCCGTATCCACGGGTGCCTTCCATACCAAGACTTTCCAAGGAATTTATTATTTGATAACATAAAGTAAATTCATTTTTCATTCTGGGACTGGGCATCCCTAATACCTTTGTCGTACTCTTGTGTAATTACAAATGAATAAACACTCATCTTGAGAACAACATATCTAGCATGGAAATATATCAGCGACCCCCTGCCGTTTCATGAGTGGTACGAGCACACAAAAGGGGAATTTATTTTGAAATTTAGAGATGGCACATACAAATTTGCTTAGAACTGCATGGAAATACTGCATATAGGTAGGTATGGTGGACTCAGGTGGCAAAATTGGTTTAAGGGATTTTGGATGCACAAGTAGTGATCATACTTCGTGCAAATGAAGGCTAGCAAAAGATTGAGAAGCATCCAACCAAGAAATGAAAAATCTCATAAGCAAGCATTAAGCATAACTAACACCAAATAATGAACCACAAGTAGGATGTAATTTCATTGCATAACTATTGACTTTCATGCTTGCATAGGGAATCACAAACCTTAACACCAATATTCTTACTAAAGCATAATTATTCATCAACATGACTCACATATCACTATCATCATATCTCAAAACTATTACAAGGAATCAAGTTTATTGTGTCCAATGAGCTTCGACAAAGTTTTTGTTATATGTTCCTCAGATATCTATCACTTTGGGACTAATTTCATATGTTTCTTTTGATATGCTCATACAAATTTAAGTGAAGAACAAGAGCATAAGCGAAAGCACATTTTATTATTTTACGGAAGCAAGACGAAAGGTCATTTCGCTTTCTCTGAAAATAATTTAAGTGAAGCAAGAGAGAATTTCTTAATTTTTTTACTAACACTCAGGTAAATCTAAGTGAAGCACGAGAGAATTTCTTCAAAATTACTAAGGCACACCGTGCTCAAAAAGATATAAGTGAAGCACTAGAGCAATTCCATAGCTCATAAAAATTTAGGTGAAGCATAGAGAGCAATTCTAACAAGTCATAGCATAATTTTGGCTCTCAAATAGGTGTGTCCAGCAAGGATTTATGACTTAAAAGAAAAAGCAAAACAAGCAAAGAATAATATCATACAAGACGCTCCAAGCAGAACTCATGATATGTGACGAATACAAATATAGCTCCAAGTAAAATACTGATGGTTGTTAGACGAAAGAGGGGATGTCACTCGGGGCATCCCCAAGCCAAGTTGCCTGATACTTCTTGAATATTACCTTGGGGTGCCTCGGGCATCCCCAAGCTTAGCCTTTTGCTAATCCTTATTCCTTCATCCATCGCGATCTCACCCAAAACTTGAAAACTTAAATCACACAAAACTCAACAAAACCTTCATGAGATCCGTTAGTATAACGAAACAAATCACTACTATAAGTGCTGTTGCAAACCCATTCATATTTTATTTTTGCATTATATCTACTGTATTCCAACTTTTCGATTGCAAAAACTCTTCAAAGGAAACCATAGAATCATCAAAACAAGCACACAACGCAAAGAAAACAGAATCTGTCAAAACTAGAACAGTCTGTAGCAATCAAAAAACTTCGAATACTTCTGTAACTCCAAAAATTCCGAAACATTAGGACAATGTGAGCAATTTGTATATTAATATTGTGTAAAAAAATTAGAGCAAAATCATGTTTCTATGATTTATGAAAATTATTTTTCTGAGCGCAAAAGTTTCTGTTTTTCAACAAGTTCAAATCAACTATCACCCAAATCATCCCAAAGGATTTGCTTGGCACAAACACTAATTTAAACCACAAAAACACATATAATCAGAGGCATAATTGGGTATTTTATTGAAAACAACAAGAAAACCAAAAACCAAGAAGATACAAGTTGGGTTGCCTCCCAACAAGCGCTATCGTTTTACGCCCCTAGCTAGGCATAATGCGAAGGATCTAAGTGTTGTCATCTTTAGTTTCCAACTCTTCAATCAAACACTTGGAATTCTGCAAGGATTTAGCATACAAAATTACAATGACAATACTCCTAGGAACAAGTTTGAGGAATTCATTCTTGCACAAAGGATCTCTTATAACTTCAACAAAATCCGGGTGAATACTAATCATCTTAAGATCTTATTTACTATTATTACTAAAAGTTGCACCCTTGTTCTTAGTAACTTGAGTAACCTTGTCGATCTTTACGGGAGTTTTTTCAATGGTTTTAGCGGAAGCAAAAGCCGTGCTTAGATTACTGAAGATCTCTTCCAATTTGTCGATCCGAGAGGGGCTTTCTTCAATTCTTTCATGCATTACAGTCCCGTTTTCTTTTAACAACTTAAAAACTTCTCCCGCTTTTGACCAAATTTTAGTAGCAAAATTATGCATCCTTTTATCCAAGTTTTCATTATGTTCTTCGGTAAGCATTTTCTTTTCAATAGCATCTAGTCTTTCCATAACATGCTCGAGAGTCAAAGTTCTTTCATTGATCATAAGCAGTGGTGAACCCACTAAATTTCCCATAGCATTAAAAGCATCAAGAGAGGGACACATCAAGAAATTTCCACTGGTAATCATATCAAGGACGAATCTATACCAAGTGGTGATGCCCACATAAAAACAGCGAAGAAGAACAACGATGGATTGCTTACGGATAGGTCTATTATGAGCATTGCAAATCCTATACCAAGCATATTTTAGATTCTCCCCTCCCCTTTGTTTGTAAGTAAGAACTTCGTTCTCAGGGGTGCATGCAATAGAGGAAGAACTATCCATATAGGCAAAAGTTGAAAAACAAAGTTGCACACAAAACAGATCTGACGAGAAAACGGCGAACGAAAAACAGGCTGAATAAAATGGCAAATTTTTGTGAAATGAGGGAGAGGAAAATGAGAGGAAAATGGAAAATAATGTAAATTGCAAGGAGATGAGATTTGTGATTAGGAACCTGGTAGATGTTGATGATGTCTCCCCGGCAACGGTGCTAGAAATTCCTTTTGATGCGGCGTGGACTACGTCGGTATTTCCCCAAAGAGGAAGGATGATGCAGCACAACTACGGTAGGTAGTTCCCTCAGTGATGAGACCAAGGTTATCGAACCAGTAGGAGAACCATGCAACACCACGTAAACAACTCTTGCACACAAAGAACAAATACTTGCACACGTAAACAAAGATTCAATTTCATGTGCACCCTTAAAAGCAACAAATTCTTCTATTCGTTCCACATCATAGTAATCATATATACCATTAGCATAAGAAGCTAAGGATTCATTATCGTTAAATTTGCATGAAAAGGGAAGATGTGGAGCATTCATCCTAGAGCAACAAGTATAATCATATCTCAAGCATATATTCCAAGCATACCACTTCAATATATGAATTTGATCCCATAACAATTTCCCTTTATTAGTCAAGCAATAATCCCTAAAGTATTCACGTTGATCCAACGTTACTCCCATTATATAGTTGAATGGGGTTTCTCAGGATTATCAAAGTAGTGCATAATATCTTTAACATAGCAAGCATCGAGGGTTTTAGGAGGATCTCCATCTCCATGAGTAGCAGGTACAACTAATTTTTTTGGTGTTTCGTGTTCCATATCCATAACTAAAGATAGACAGCAACTTAGAACAGGAAATAAAAACTACTTGGTGATAAAGCAAATAAGCACACACGAGAATATTCACCCCACGTTATAACTCCCTGACAACGGCACCAGAAAAAGTTCTTGATAACCCACAAGTATAGGGAATCGTTTGTAGCCTTCTTTGATAAATAAGAGTGTCGAACCCAACGAGGAGCTAAAGGCAGAACAAATATTCCCTCAAGTTCTATCGACCACCGACACAACTCTACGCACACTTGACGTTTGCTTTACCGGAAACAAGTATGAAACTAGTTTGTAGGAGTGATGCTAGAACTACTTTGCAAGAATAAAACTAGAAGTACTTTGCAAGATAATAAAAGTTCGGTATTTAGTAAAAGGGTTTGTGTCAACAAAAAAGTTATTTGTCCCTAGGCAATCGATAACAAGTACCGGTAATCATTCTTGCAATTTTATATGAGGGAGAGGAATGAGCTAACATACTTTCTCTACTTGGATCATATGCACTTATGATTGGACCCCTAGCAAGCATCCGCAACTACTAAAGATCATTAAGGTCGTGAAACCCAACCATAGCATTAAGTATCAAGTCCTCTTTACTCCCATACGTACCCCACTTACTCAGGTTTAAGCTTCTATCACTCTCGCAACCCACCATAAGCGAACCATGGACATATTGCAACACCCTACAACATGGGCCCCTCACGTTTGCGCGAGAACGGAGGGCACCGTAGGACAACACCATAAATAAAATATATAATCATACCAACCAAGATCACGATTAACCCACAGGACAAAACGGATCTACTCAAACATCATAGGATGACTACATATCATTGGGAAATAATATATGGAGTTGAGCACCATGTTTAAGTAGAGATTACAGCGGGGGGAAGAGGTGTTACACCACTGCATAGAGGGGGAGAAAGTTGGTGTTGACGGTAGCAAGATTGTTGATGTAGATCGCCGTCCCGATCGTTGCCCCGGCGGCACTCCGGCGCCACTGGAAGCGAGGGGGAGAGAGCCCCCCTCCTTCTTCTTCTTCCTTGGCCTCCCCCCCAGATGGGAGGAGAGTCCCCCCTCTGGTCCTTGGTCTCCATGGCAGTGGAGGGGCGGGAGCCCTTCTGAGATTGGATCTCTCTCTGTTCTCTTCCGTTTCACGTTCTCCTGATCTGGCCGAAAACTGTTTCTTGTATTCTGGGAGATCCTTAACTCCGATTGCGCTGAGATTTTAACACGATTTTTTCCGGATATAAGGTTCCTTGCGCCCGAAGTAGAGATCCAACTAACGTTCGAGGAGGGCACAACCCACCACCACGCGCCAGGGGCCTCTGGCGCGCCCTGGTGTTATGTGGACTGTGTGGGCCTCCGTTTGCGGTGATTCCAACTCCCAAAATTCACATATATTCCAAAATAATTCTTTGTAAAATTTTATTGCATTTGGACTTCGTTTGATATGGATTTTCTGTGATACAAAAAACATGCAAAAAAGCGAGGCGGCACTTTGAGCCTTTGGATCAATAAGTTAGTCCAATAAATCATATAAAAGTTGCCAAAAATATGTGAAAGTGATATAATATTGGCATGGAACAATCAAATATTATAGATACGACAGAGACGTATCAGCATCCCCAAGCTTAATTCATGCTCGTCCTCG
Organism: Aegilops bicornis; assembly: GCA_021605145.1. Lineage (NCBI taxonomy): Eukaryota > Viridiplantae > Streptophyta > Magnoliopsida > Poales > Poaceae > Aegilops > Aegilops bicornis. Next base: position 342,336,548 of record CM038669.1, read on the forward strand.
AGCTGGTAAACAATAAAAAAAAGATAATTTTCGATGTGGAATGCTACCTAGCATAAACTTGATCATATGTCTAGTCATGGCATGAATATTAAGACATAAGTGATTCAAAGCAATAGTCTATAATTTGACATAAAGACATTAATACTCAGGCATCCCAACAAACAATCATGTCTTTCAAAATATCAACGCTAAAGAAAGCTATCCCTACAAATCATATTGTCTTGTCATGATCTATCTTCTTAACACAAAGTATTTATCATGCACAACCCCGATGACAAGCTGAGCAATTGGTTCATACTTTTTAACGCGCTTCAACTTTTTCAACCCTCATGCAATACATGAGTGCAAGCCATGGATATAGCACTATGGGTGTAATAAAGTATGATGATAGGGGTAAATATAAAGAAGACAAAAAGGTAAGAAAGTCTCACACTGACGTGGCTAACCAACGGGCCATGGAGATGCCCATCAATTGATATTACTGTGAGGAGTAGGGATTGCCATGCAACAAATGCACTAAGAGCTATAAGTGTATGGAAGCTCAATATGAAAACTAAGTGGGCGTGCATCTAATCCTATAATGAAAAATTCCCACTAGTATATGAAAGTGACAACATAGGAGACTCTCCATATGAAAAACATGGTGCTACTTTGAAGCACAAGTGTGGTAATGGATACTAACAATGCCCCTTCTCACTTTGTTTATTTATTTTTTTCTTTTTCTTTTTTTCTTTCTTTCTTTTTCTTTCTTTTCTTTTTTTCTCTTTGTTCTCTCATTGTCCGGAGTCTCATCCCGACTTGTGGGGGAATCATAGTCTCCATCATCCTTTCCTCACTGGGGCACTGCTCTAAAAATGAATAATGATCATCACACTTCTATTTAGTTATAACTCAAAAGAAATAAAAATTACAACTCGATACCTATGACAAGGTATGACTCTATATGAATGCCTCTGGCATGTACCAGGATGTGCCATGATCTAGTGTAACATGTATGAAAAATGATGAACGTTGGCTGAGCCACAAATACTATGTCAGCTATATGATCATGCAAAGCAATATGATAATGAATGCTCAAGTCATCAAAAAGGAAGCGGTGGAAGTTGCATGGCAATATATCTCGGAATGGCCATGGAAAAGCTATAATAGGTAGGTATGGTGGCTGTTTTGAGGAAGATATAATACGGCTTATGTGTGATAGAGCGTATCATATCACGGGGTTTGGATGCACCTGCGAAGTTTGCACCACATCTCGATGTGAGAAAGGCAATGCATGGTACCGTAGAGGCAAGCAAATTGCGAAAAGGTAAGAGTGCGTATAACCCATGGACTCACATTAGTCATAAAGAACTCATATACTTATTGCAAAAGTTTATTAGCCCTCGAAGAAAAGTACTACTACGCATGCCCCTAGGGGGATAGATTGCTAGGAAAAGACCATCGCTCGTCTCCGATCGCCACTCATAAGGAAGACAATCAATAATAAATCATGCTCCAACTTCATAGCATAACGAGAGACTATACGTGCATGCTTAGGGAATCACGAACCTTAACACCAATATTCTTACTAAACCCAACCATTTACTAGTACCTCCCACATATTCCATCTCTATATCGCAAAACTATTGAAAGGAATCAAACATATCATATTTAGTGATCCATAAGTTTTATGTAGAATTTTATGACTAACCATGCAATTGACCAATTCCTTTTGACTCTCTAAATAGATATAAGTGAAGCATGAGAGTATAATTCTTTATACAAAAGATCATGCTCTAACAAATATAAGAGAAGCAAAAGAGCATTCTTCAAATAACGGTTTTCCATGTGAAGAGAAACAGGCAATCCAAACTTCAAATGATATAAGTGAAGCACATGAAGCATTCTATAAAGGCCATACTCAAAAGATATAAGTGAAGTGCAATGAGCATTCTATAAATCAACCATGGACTATCTCATACCAGCATGGTGCATAAAAGAAAAAGGGAAAAACTAAAAGCAAAAGACGCTCCAAGATTTGCACATATCACATGAATGAAACGAAAACGAAAACATACCGATACTTGTTAAAGAAAGATGGGATGCCTTCCGGGGCATCCCCAAGCTTAGACGCTTGAGTCTCCTTGAATATTTACTTGGGGTGCCCTGGGCATCCCCAAGCCGGAGCTCTTGCCTCTCCTCCTTCTCCTCACATCGAGACCTCCTCAATCTTCGAACACTTCATCCACACAAAACTTAACCAAACTTTTAGTGGCGGGGTTAGTGAATATGGCAATGAAATACCATCCTGTACTTGTCGGTGTACTAGAGTAGGGATACCCTAGTATCCCGAACTCGTCTGCAGGCGATTCTGACACCATGACAAGGCTTGCACAGTCACCGCCAAGATCCTCCGTGGTTCCTTTGGAGCCATTCAAGAACAAAGTATTTAACCAAGAAGACAAGGCCCCGGCAAGAAGAGCTTGCCGGGAAGGCCGCTCAAGGCACGCAGAAGACAAGACCCCGGCAAGAGGAGCTTGCTGGGAAGGCTCGGAGAGCGACAAGCCTCCGGACGCGACAAGGATTCAGCCGCGGCAAGGCACTTGCCGCGGCAGGCAACCTCTCTTCATCTCCGCTCCAGCTCATCCACCAACGTGTCGCCATGGGACCATTCCATGCGCGCGTGTCAAGAGGCTGTGCAGCGGTGAGGAGCAGCAATAAGCGGCCGACAAGCTTGCCATCGTGGCGAATGGTGGCGCTCTGACGGTCCCTGTTGCCTTTGTTTAGGCGGCGAGGGCGGGCATTTAATGCTTTTGTCCCTTGCCGTCGAGGTTAGGTAGAGTACACTTTATTACCTTTGTACAAGTAGGTGTACCAACTCTGTTTTTCCATTTGTACCCTCATCTATGTTGCCACCGCCGGAGACCCTTGAGCATATAAAAGGAGGCCCATGCATAGCGTAGAGAGGGTTCGATTCCAACGTAACGAGAGAACACCCACGCTAGGTCTTGTAGCTCTCGCCGGCTCCCTAGCAAGAACACAATACAATCGGACAAGCGGCGATGGAGTATTATCTCTCCGGAGAGGTCGGCTGGGTAAACTGCTCTGCTTAGCCGCCTCGATCCGCTCTTCGTGCGGTCTCCGCCCCCCTCCGAACCGAAAGGGACCCGGTCCGCCCGGTCCCATAGGTGTTAAATGGGTCCGATCAGCCTCCCGACATCTTTGGCGCGCCCGGTAAGGCGTCGAGGCCGTGTGAACCTGATCCGGCATTCACACGAGCAACATCTTCATCATCTTCAACGTCTTCATCAACATGCCACCGAAGAAGAAGGCTTCGGCGGCAGAAGCCCCGTCCGCGTCGAACCCACCGCCACCGGAGCAAACAGGTGGTGGGGTAGACGCCGGCGGGAGGACGGACGGCGACGGGGGCGCTCACGCTGCTGCCAAGGCCAAGGACAAGGCCGCGCAGACCTCGGCGTCCGTACATTTACCACGCCCGTCTCAGGAGGCGCGGGACCAACAGCGTCATGGCATTCACAATGCCATACGCTCGTTGGACCGAGAACGAGCTGGAGGATCTCGGGACGTTCAAGACCAGCATGCACGCCAACATGCTGGCGCAAGCGAGGCATGGTCGCTCGGACGGGATACTGCTCCTTCTAACATAGATAGAAGTCCGAGCATATCCCGCTCCTCGCGTCGTTCGCCACTGCCACCCACTACTCCAGCAGAAGCTCTAGCGAGAGCTCAACTGCTCCTCGATTACCCTCCAACGGCCGACAAGGTCGACGAGTGGAGGGCCACCATCTGAAGTCTCATCCGCCGCCAACGGCGACGCTCCGCGGCAACCGAGTGCGCCGCTGCGCAGAACGCATAAACGCGAGCCGGTGGCGACGAGACCGGTGGGGGTGCAACCACCATGCACTCTCCACCCCGAAGGCCAAGATCGTCGACTCGCCGGATCCACCTCGAGAGCGACTCCACTGCGTCATCGGATCCGCGAGCTCGCCGCGATCAGCGCCAAGTTCTTCATGAACGACAACAAGAAGAGCTCGAACTCGCATCGAGCGCCAAAGAGAAGCCTTGGCGTCGGTCGGACCAGCGCGTTGGGCCTCTGTTGATATGCATGCGCCGAGAGAACCAGCGACTTGCCTTCTGTGATGAGGTTGCCCTGCGTTCACTTTACGTGAGCTACGGCAAGTCAATGGCCCAGCAAGAAGAATTTCAAGCGGGCGTGCGGAGAAATGCGATGGCAGGACGCATCCGTCGGAGTTCCTCAGCATCTACACCATCGCGGTGCAAGCTGCCGGGGGGCGAGACGACAAGATCCTCGCCAACTACTTCCCGCTGGTACTCAAGTCCAATGTCAGATCTTGGCTCATGCACTTGCCGGACAGCTCCATATCTTCTTGGGCAGATCTATGCCATCAGTTTGTTGGCACCTTCATAGGCAGCCACAAACCTCATGGCCAAGAAAGTGACCTTCATCTGCTCGCCCAGAAGGAAGGAGAGTCCCTGCGCAAGTTCATTCAGAGATTCAGCCGTGTGCACTACAACATCCCAGATGTCCACCCTGCCGCGGTGATCAGCGTGTTTCATCGAGCGTGCGGAACCGCGGGATGAGGGAGGAGATGGCGATGTGCAAAGTCAAGGGCGTCGGTGAGCTGTATGCCTTGGCCGACAAGTGTGCACGCGTCTTTGAGGAAGGAGGAGACTCCGGAGAGAATCTGAAGCAGGATCGGCGGTGAGGAAACCGCTCCGGCAAAGAAAAGCGGCGGCGGAACAATGAAGGAAGAAGGGCGAGATGTGCTAGTTGTTGAGCAGTCCGCAGCGGAGGTGGCGACAAGAACGCCAAGGCTGGTAGCTCCGGCAAGGAGGTTGCCGCTGGCACCAACCACCAACTGTGGCGGCCGCCCGACAAGCGGGGCGGCTCGGCAAGCGATCTTGCAAGATCCACCGCACCAAGGGCCATGACCTCCAGAGCTGCAAGAAGGTCGAGCAGCTTGTCGAACAATGCGAAGGCTGAGTCTGGTGGCGCGACAAGGAGAAGGCCAAGAAGGTCTTTGGAGGAGCCAGCAAGAAACGTCGGCCGGGAGGGCGCCGGCAAGGCCAAGCAGCGGCAAGGAGACAGGCCTCCCGCGGCCGCGACAAGGATGAAGACGAAGACGACGATGAAGATATGGAAGGCAGCGAGGCCGATGAGCAGGAGTTTCGTAAAGCTACAGAGGTCCTCTGCGTTGAAGGTGGTGCTTCCCTGGATACTTCCCACCGCCAACTCAAGCAGTGGATGCGGGAAGTTAATGCAGCTGAACCACCCGTAGAGTCACACAAGCCTCTGAAGTGGTCCAGCATGCCTATCATGTTTGATATTGAGGACCACCCTGATAGCATAACTGCGGTCGGGTGCTTGCCGATGTTGGTCTCACCAACTATCCGCAACCTCAAGGTCACCAAGATGCTAGTTGACGGCGGGGCCGGCTTAAACCTGATCTCCTCCGCGGTACTCCGAAGCTTCAGATCCTCGGCAATGAGCTCGAAGAGACTGGCACATTCCAAGGAATCAATCCGGGAGGAGCAAGCGAAGGGAAGATCACGTTGCCGGTAACATTTGGCGACAAAGCTGAACTTTAGGACCGAGAGGGTCACATTTGGCGTTGCTGACTTCCCATTGCCTTACAATGGGATACTTGGCCGTCCGGACTCGCCAAGTTCATGGCAGCCTCTCATTATGCATACAACTTACTCAAGATGCGGGCCCGATAAGCATCATCTCATCCATGGCGACAAGAAGGATGCGCTTATCTGTGCCGACAAGATCTACCGGAAGCGGCGGTAGCGAAAGCAAAACACTTGCGCTGAAGCTCCGGGGAAGAGGAAGACCAAGTCCGGCAAGAGCTCGATGCCCACTCCGGCAAGCGCACCTCTTGAATCTTGCGCTACCGTCGAGGACGCACCATCGAGCTCCACCGGCAAGTGCAAGAAGGCGATGGCAGCTCCGCCAAAGACCAAGAAGGTGTCCGCCAAGGAGGGCGACACTGGTGGTACCTTCACCATCGATTGCCACTCTCGACCCTAAATAGGAAGGCGGCTCGTTGCTTTCTGCGGCGAACGTCGATGTGTTTGCATGGCAACCGTCGACATCCCGGTGTTCCCGGAAAGTAATTGAGCATCACTTAGCTGTCTGTCCTCATCGCGACCCGTCAAGCGTAAAATCGAAGCGAGCGGTGGGCGCCAAGAATTCATCGCAGAAGAGATCAAGAAATTGGAAGCAGCGGGCCTTGTCGAGGAGTGCTCCATCCCTACGTGGTTGGCCAATCCTGTAGTTGTCGCCAAGGCAAATGGGAAATGGAGACTTTGTATTGACTTCACGGATGTTAATAAAGCTTGTCCCAAAGACCCGTTTCCCTTGCCGCGCATCGACCAGATTGTTGACTCCACGGTGGATGTGATTTGCTTTCATTTCTTGATGCATACTCGAGATATCATCGGATCTTCATGGCGAAGAAGATGAGGAGAAAACCGCATTCATTACTCCATGTGGCACATCTTTGTTTCATACGGATGCCTTTCGGTTTGAAGAATGCTTTGGTTCAACGTTTGCAAGAGTAGTCCATGGCGCTTTTGAGCCGCAAATGCACGAAATGTAGAAGCCTACATGGATGACATAGTGGTCAAGAGCAAGGACAAAGCAACTGGCGCGCCAAAGATGTCGGGAGGCTGATCGGACCCACGAACACCTATGGGACCGGCGGACCGGGTCCCTTCGGTTCGGAGGCGGAGATCGCCACGAAGAGCGGATCGAGGCGAAGCACACGAGCGGTTACCCAACCGGAGCTCTCCGGAGAGATAATACTCCTACTGCTGCTTGTCTGATTGTATTGTGTTCTTGCTAGGGAGCGATGAGAGCTACAAGACCTAGCGTGGGTGTTCTCTCGTTACGTTGGAATCGAACCCTCTCTACGTTGCGCATGGGCCTCCTTTTATATGCTCAAGGGGTCTCCGACAGGTGGCAACGTAGACATGGTTTAAAGTAGGATGAACATAGTATGACATCATTCATATCATGGGCAAACAGATATAAAACAAACATGCTATTTTATCATTGTGTGCGCACGTGAACATAACAACTAGATTACAGATCAAGACCAAAAGAATATCCTTCATCTCTTTTAAACCATGTAAGGTGAAATGATACGTTAATACAAGCTGTGAATAAAAGTGAACAGAGTAACCGACATTGGCTGCAAACCAAGTAGTTAAATGAACACATCACAGTACCAATCAGTTCAAAGGCGGGAGGAGTAAGGACTTACAATAGCGGCTTGAACTGGTGTGCTCATGCCCTTCATCTTCTTTGGTGTGGCAATCCTTGAAGATTTGCACTGCATTCGGTTCAGGTTCTTTTTGGTCCGCACGGCCTCTCCTCTGTATTTGGAACAAGTCAATATAGATACGATAATATGGCACAAAAAAAGAAGGAAGTAGCAGCTATTTACAAGAGCCTTGCAGTGTGCAATATAGCTACGAGATCATGTTGTCTGTTGGAATTTCACTTTAGAACGGTTGGTTTTGTTCTTCAAACAGTTAGCCTAGAAGAAGATGCACTTGTAAGGCACATACATAAATACAAGTTCAATATGTGGTCGATCAAATACATATAGCCTACGATACTTTGGATCAGACCAGTGTTTAACGAGGGTTGTCCAGTCTTCATCTGTAATATATTCCACTGGAGATGTTTGGGCGATTTCATTGTTAGCCTTGCCTTGAAAGTGAGATTTTCTAAGGTGGTACCGATACTGTCACAGAGCAGACTGAAAAACATGAGTGCATGCTTGTTTAGTTGCATCATCTTTTGGATCCAACTCGAACCTCATCTGTTGAAAAAAGAATGTGAGTCTTATTAGGAGGAAGCTAGAAAGTATGGGACAGAGCAAGACAATATTACTAATTGCGATGAATAACATTACTTACGGATAAACGGTCAAGGAAGGTGTTAAACTGGGTATTGTCTTTCTCATTCCTGTACTAAATCCACGTTGGGAGGATACGTGCATGACACCTAACGACAACGGCTACCTCTGATACTAACTTGGCTGACTCTGTAGCATCACGTGGCCTTTTTAAACCTACCTCAAAATGGATCTCCATTCTCCCTCCTTTAGATTTTGTTAATCTGTCAAGCATTATCCCTGATGTCTGTTTACCTTGCGCCGTGGTGCTAGTTCAACAACGAATATGGAAAGTGTTAGTGTACATCAAACCGTGAGAGTACATATAAAGGAGCATGCAATCGCAACTTGACTCGGTCGGTACCATCTTGGTGTTGATGCCGATGAGGTTCATCTGATCTTGCCAAGTCCTGTTGTGTCGTGATTCTTGAAGTAGTGTTAGGTGTGAAGGAAGCTTGGGGCTGGCGATTCGAGCAAACGAGCGAGTAATCGTTGAGATCTTTGATGCAGTTGAAGCGGATGTCGCGGTGGTGGAGCAGTGATACCGTGTTTGTAGATTTAGCCGTGGACTTGGACCTTCTCGCACTATAAGTACTAGAAGAATCTCGATGGCAGAACCTTTTCCATTTAACTCGACGAGTAACAACACTCCCTACTATATTATTTTCCTTGCTCTTTTTTGACTTTGCCATGTCAAGCTGTACCCACAACACAAAAGAATAAAATCACTCTTCAGAACTCATTGATGCATGATACAGACAAGCAATACTTTGATGTAAGACAACCGTATGAGGATGGAATATGTAAGAAAAACAGGACAACATGACATATTCACAGCTACGATGTGCAAACTAAGCAGAAGGATTTTCAAGAAAATAGAAGTAATGCAAGCGAGACACCACATGAAAGCTGCAACCAATATTACTCTGCCAAGTTAAAAGTGTCTTGTCATAAGTGGCATTTCAAAAAATTAGAAGCAGTACAATGTAGAAATCAATGCAAGATGCAACCACTATCAAACTACCATGTTAAAAGCGTCCAATCATGAGTGGCTAATGCGGGATACACAACAGCAGTACTTTGATGTAAGAACATGGTATGATAGATAGATGCAGTGTATTCTAGACACATAAAGCCATGTCATATGCACATGTATAACGTATAAACTCAGCAGGTGCAATTTAATCAAAATAGAAGAAATACAGGCTAGACAACATATGTAACATGAAACCAGTTATCACACTGTCAACTTAGAGCAAGCACTGCGATGGTGGAGTACGGAGATGAACTCATCATGTAGACTTGGGACTTCAACTTCATTAGCGATGGCGATGGCAAATCTAGAGAGTCTCTGTTTGCGTCGGTGCGGAGGACCACCAACATCCCCTAACTTACTCTTTTCCTTCCTATTTTCTGATATTGCCTTATGAAGTCAAAACCACAAGAAGATGAATAAAATTAGCTCTGCATAACTGGTTGATGCATGATACTGACGAACACTACTTTGATGTAAGGCAAGCGCAGGATATGACGATGGAATATATACAAAAAAAGACAGCGTTTCATATTCACACGTACGATAGGAGGATGGAATATGTATGAAAAAACAGTAAGCGGAAGGCATTTTTAAAAAATTAGAAGAAATGAAAGCTAGGCACCATATGAACATGCAACCAATATCACTCTATCAGGTAAAAAGTGTCTCGTCGTAGGTGCCATTTCAAGAAATTAGAAGCAGTACAAGCTAGAAGACAATGCAAGATGCAACCTACATCACAGTCCCGAGTTAAATGTGTCTTATGGGTAAGTGATCGTTGCAGGTATAAGTTGTAAGCTACGCATATGCAACTCAACATAATCAGAAGCAATACAAACTAGACATCATACGGAAAACGCAACCACTTATAACAGTTCCAAGTAAGATCAAGCACCTGTCATGGTGGAGTAGGGGAGATGTGCTCATCATGTACACGTATGTTCTAGAAACAGGAACACGTGTCGTATTCACAGGCATTATGTGTAAAGTAAGCAGATGCAATTCAAGTTAGAAGCAATACAAGCTAGACATCATACGCAACATGCAACCACATATAATAGTGTCAAGTTAGAGCAAGCACCTGTGATGGTGGAGTAGGGGAGATGTGCTCATCATCTACACAACTGCTGACTGTTATCCAGCCTTGTGTTGTCTTATGGATCTTGTTGGGAGGATGGCGGAGTAGAATCTGTAGAGACCCCTGTTTGAGTTGCTCAAGGACCACCATCATCCACCGCCGGACTAATTTCCTTGATTGTAATGATTTTGCATTGTGAAGTCAAACCAATAAGAAAAAGGAATAAAATTCGCTCTTCGAACTCATTCATGCATGATCTTGTGAACACTAATCGGATGAAAGGCAAACACATGATGCGAGGATGGAATATGTATGAAAAAGCAGGATGGTGTGACATATTCACACCTATGATGTGGTAACTAAGCGAAGGCATTTCAACAAATTAGAAGCACCGCAAGCTAGACACCATATGAAATATGCAACCAACATCACTCTGCCAAGTTCAAACTCTATATGCGTTTCAACAAATTAGAAGCAAGACATGCTAGAAATTATATGCAAGACACAACCAATATCACAAGTGGCGACTTAAAGGTGCCTTATCATAAGTGACTGATGCGGGATATGCAAGAATAGTAGTCTGATGTAGAAACAGGAACACATGTCATATTCACAGGCATTATGTGTAAAGTAAGCAGATGCAATTCAACAAAGTTAGAAGCAATACAAGCTAGAAATCATACGCAACATGCAACCACATATAATAGTGCCAAGTTAGAGCAAGCACCTGTGATGGTGGAGTAGGGGAGATGTGCTCATCATCTACACAGCTACGTTGACTGTCTAGCATTGCCTTGTCTTGCGAATCTTGTTGGGAGGATGGCGGAGTAGAATCTGTAGAGAACCTGAATTTCAGTTGCTCGGAAGGACCACCATCATCCAATGCCTTGCCAATTTCCTTCAACTTTATTGATTTTGCATTGTGAGGTCATACCGACAAGAAAAAGGAATATCATTCGCTCTTCAGAACTCATTCATGCATGATACTGACGAACACTACTCTGATGAAAGGCAAAGTCATGATACGAGGATGGAATATGTACGAAAAAATGGACGGCTTAACATATTCACACCTATGATGTGGTAACTAAGCAGAAGGCACTTCAAAAAATTAGAAACACTGCAATACACCATATGGAAGGTGCAATCAATATCACTCTGCCAAGTTAAAACTGTCTCGTCATAGGTGGAGTTCATCAAACTAGAAGCAATACATGGTAGAAATCATATTCAAGACGCAAACCAATATCACACTGCCAACTTAAAGGTGTCCCATCATAAGTGACTGATGCAGGATACACAAGAAGAGTATTTTCATGTAAGAACATGGTGTGATAGGCAGATATAGTATGTACCAAAAACAAGAAAGCGTGTCATATTCACATGTATCATGTGTAAGCTAAGCAGATGCAGTTTACACTAACTAGGAGCAATACGAGCTAGGCACCATATGCAACATGCAACCAGATATCACACTGCCAAGTTAGAGCAAGCACCTTGGATGGTGAAGTAGGGGAGCGGAGACTTGGACCTTGTAATGCACTATCAGTACAAGGAGAATCGGTATAGATGCTCCGTTTACGTTGCTGCAGAGGACCACCATCATCGCCTTCCTTACTCTTTCCTTCCTCTTTCTTGATTTTGCCTTGTCAAGTCAAACCCACAAGAAAAAGGAATAAAATTTGCTCTTCGTAACTCATTGATGCATGATCTTGTGAACACTACTTTCATGTAAGGCAGCCGCATGATAGGAGGATGGAATATGTATGAAAAACAGGACGGCGTGACATAATGACATGTATGATGTATAAAGTGTAAACTAAGCACAAGGTGCTTGAACTTGTTAGAATCGATGCAAGCTAGAAACCATATGAAAGAGCAAGCACCTGCGATGGTGGTGTGGGGGAATTGCGGTGATCAACTAGAGAGCTACGTTGATTATCTTCATTTAGCCTTGCTATTTCTTGAGAATCAAGTGGGGAGGATGACACTGCACTCTTTGAACGAGTAGGGTGTCTCACAGTAACCCTCTCGGGTGACTGTCTCATCATAAGTGATTGACGAGGGATACAAAAGAGCATTAGTTGGTACGAACATGGTTAATAGACATATGTAGTATGTATCAAAAACAGGAAGGCATGTCATTATTAAAGGTATAATGTGTAAAGTAAGCAGATGCAATTTAACCAAACTGGAAGCAATACAAGCTAGACACCATATGCAACATGCAACCACATTTCACAGCGTGAAGTTAAGGCAAGCACCTGGGATTGTTGTGTGTGGCAATAGAGATCATCAACTACAGAGCTACGTTCTTGTCTCCAAGCTAGCGACACTACACCCTTTAGAGCTGAAAACGCTTAGTGCTTATCTTGAATTACACTAGAGCGACTTACATCTTTTCTTTTTCGCATTCAACAACACTGCGTCAGTCTGAAATACCAATGCATATAAAAACAATAGTGTGAGTATGGGTGAAGTGTGTGCACAATTAGTACAGTGTAAAGGTAGCAGATAGCAGTTCGGTGAGAAATAAATGACGGGAGACATATGATAGCTCTACAACATGCATGGCACACTAAATTACTACAGGATTCTATGAAAATAATAGTCGACTGAAAGCAAATAGGTCAGTCCATTTTTTTTGCACCGTCCGATGTACAAAGAACGGGCAGATCGCCTTCATCTACCTCCAGCCAGTCAGTGTTGACGATCTTCCTCGAAATGCCAGCGACCACCGGCCCAGTATTCCTCGCCTGCCTGCGCCCTCCCCTCGACCTCACCACACCGCGGTGCTTGGCACCGCCCCCGGCCATCCATTCAAGCCCCGCCAACCTCCAGATCGGGCACAAGCAGCTCCTGCGCCCCACACCCCTATGATAGACACCGATGCGCCGCTTCCCCGGGGAACAGGCGGACTAGGTGCTCCAGCAGCGCCCTAAGCGGGTGCCGCTTCTTTAATTGCGGTTCAATGACCTCAATTGAAATCCAGGCGGCTCTTGACCTCTAGCAAAGGTGAAATAGTAAAAGGGAGGAAACCTTGTGCATTTAGTATCACGAAGAAGATCCGAAGAAGCGCTCAACTAGTTTCTTTCGTGGGATGAATACGGTGTGAGCGGAGACGTAAGATTTGCACGAATAAGGGAAGAGGAGTACCTCTTTCTGCTGGCAGTGTTGTGTCCTCCTTCTGTTTATCCGACGATCTTCTTGTTGTTTGCCGGAAACCAGAAGTTGTGGAGGACGGTGCAGCCTTGGACAAACCCATGGCCAAGTTGTTGAGTATGGTGCGGTGGCCGTCTGTCGGCGGCGGGGAAGCAGATCCGAGGCGGCGAACGACGGCGTGGCGAACAGCTCTGTGCGGTGGACGGTGGCGGCAGTGGAGCCGCGGCGATGAGGCGCAGGACGGCGTGGTCGGAGTGGTTACGGTGCACGCCGGGCGTCGGCGTCGGCGTCGTGGCGGCAGCTCTGCCTCGGCTTCACTGCTAAGTCCTTGAGGGCATTGCGGTTGCGGTTGCGTTGGACGGCGATGTCGAGGTACCGCTCCGGCGTGATGGAGGAGGGCGGCGGTGGATTGGCCGCTATGGGGTGGAGGACGGAGGAGGCTGGGGTTTTTGGTGGTGGAGAGGCGTTTTCGCGCCCACGGAGTATGAATGGGGAAATGGAGGAGGCGGGAACTACGGGGGAACAATTGTTCGGTTTGGCACGCGCTTGTTTGAAATTTGGGGAAAGTTACAAACTTTGCCCCCATCTAAAATTTCGGACATATTATGGGTTGGGGGTAGGACAGTCATGTCGGTGTCCCAAATGTGGGCGGGATAGATTTCGCCGGCGCATGGGTAGGCGCCCACGGCGTATGAATGCTTCTCGAGGCGGTTGAGACTGGCGTCTTGGTGAAGTTACAAACCTACCCGGTTTAGACCTTTGGACATCAGCCGATAGGCTACATGGGCCAGAGTCAGACAATAATTTCTTACCACCAAAACATTAGTCTCAAGCGGTTTGGTGACCAGAGGCCTATTTGGCGCTTCGTTCAATATTTGGGAGCAGAAGCATTAACGTTTTCGGTACTCTTGAATTGAACTTTCAGGATTTGTCAAACTTCACAAATCTTTACTCTTGAAAATCCTAAAGCTACGATTATTTTGGAATGGAGGGGGAACATTTGAATATACATTGTACACGAGTATATATTAAAAAATATGCAACTTACCTCAGTTCATGCATGGTTCCAGATATAATCTCCTTGGTTGCAAAAAAAAGTTAGATATGCGTATGAATATATATAGCATGTTCAAACTCACAACAAAGATTGATGCCCCCTTTTACATCTGATTTACAAATGCCATTATCTCGGGTTCAAATAGATGAATGCACTTCCTATGAATTGAATCTTGAAACCCCTTTATGTTGAATTCGACATGTATTCTATTTCGTAGCTAGCAATTTGGAATGTATCCATGCAAGTGACAAATGTATAAAGTGCTTCACACTAACAACATGGAGTGCACTAATTAATGTTTATACATGGATGGCAAAAGCATCCATTGCCTGTATTTCAAACCGCTCTCACTCTATGGATCGATAATATCAAATAAACACATGCACATGCTAGAATTCAATAGAGTATAGGTGTCTGATAGACCGATTTTCGTCCATACACAATTTGCAAAATTCATGATCTCATCCAAAAATAATAATGCCATTTATATTTTAATTTAATGCGTAGAACTGCCTTTTACACGTAGATGCACTATGCCTCACCCCGTTCTCACAAACACGTTATACTAGATCATGATGGCGCGCTTTGCCGCGCCCGTCCATGTTTGATGAAATTATTTAATTTATTCTAAACATTTTGCTACAATAAGGACGGAATATAGGATTGTATAATTGCATATGGTTAAATAGGATGTTGTGGAAAAAATAAGTTATGTTTGCATTTGTATAGTCTTTTATCCTTTTATGAGGGAAAGTATACGTCTTTTTATTCAGATAACAGCCTTGTAGATCTTTTTTATTTATTTTTTATTTTCAGAAGAGCATGTCTCTCCCGGGAAAAAGAAAGAGAAGAATATGTCTAGTTTTTTTTTGAGGAATTTTTTCATTCAAATCACGAATCAGTACAAAGTAGTTGACCTTTACAAGCACACTGAAACGCAAATACAAAGGACCATGAACACCTAGAGTACCCTAAGAAACCATAACACAAGAAGATCTTCGGAGCCCTGTGACACAAGAATATGTCTAGTTAAGTGTGGCCATGATGGCCTTCCCTCAAAAAAAATGTGGCACAATTGACAATTGCCGTCAAAGCTGGAAACTACTCAGTTTTTTTAGAGGAGGAAACAACTCAGTTTAATGTACGTATCCAGACTTCAGGCAGGCATGAAAATCAATCGGGCCAAAACTTCCAGGCCTAGTTGACATCCCCTCCGGGCCCGATTAACCATAAGCCGCCTAGGTCTATCCGCAGAGCAGCAGCCCAGAACTGATGGGCCAAAAGAAATAAGCCGCGTTTGCGAGGACGACCAAAAAATCCACGTCGTTGGCTAGCTGGATCGAACGGCTTAGGATCCAAAATCATTGTGATTGCTTCTAGCTCACTCCATTTTACTGTTTAGTAATATCTCTCTATCTAACGCATAAGTGCACAAACTTTATATGCATCGGCATTTCTCTTTCACACATGCTCACAATCTCTCTCAGGGCGTCGGGGTGTCTCACGCACATGCTCTCTCTATTTGTCTCTCTCTCTCTTTCTGACTACTATGTACCACTTTTTCACTAATCTCAGTTGGAAAACACTATTTCTCTCACATGCATATATACACATGCACGATCTCTACTAGCCCTCTATACGCACATATATGTGCCTACGTGTCTCCCGCACGCACATTATCTTTAGGCCTCTCTACATTGCCCCCCGACACACCTCTCTCTTAGTAGTTGGCGATATGATTTCATCATATCATTGGGTAGGATACCCCTGGCTGTTAGGCTGGATGGTAATACGAGGCAAAGTTTCACCCTAGTTCGGATCGGACCCTTGCAGTTGAAGAAAGAGCCTACTCCTGGTAGTGTATATTAGTGATAGGGGTGTGTACAAAGTACACGTGAATACCAGGCATTGTGCGTGTGTGTATACTATCGACGAACTAGCCCCCAAGCTTGTATAACATACTAAGGGTTACAAATCATATATAGTCGGCTTATCACCAGTTGGGATAGAGTCCTCCGCGACTCTGGTAGCTTCGTGTTGTACGCCGAGTCCTCCACATGGGTCTTCGTATAACACGTCTCGGTCCAACCTATATGTGGCGCAGGATGGAACCGACCCATGAGTCTTCATGTTGACCCACCACAACTAGAAATGATGTGCCCACCACACCACACACGCCATCGACCACTAAGAAAAATAAGCATATACAATAGTACAACGATATCTAGCTCACGATACGTCTCCATATTTTGTTGATGACACTGACGGACTTTGCATTTGATGCGTGCTTCGTATTTTGTTAGCGACACTTACGGTCATTGTATTCGAAGCGAAAGCACGATATGGTCACTGGACTTCAGAATAAGCTCATCACGGTCACCACATACATTTTGTCGTGCTAACCAACATGTGGTTGGATGGTAAGAGGACAGTGGTTTCTCGAGCCCACCAAGGTTAAAGTCCCGGTGCTCTCATTTATCTTGTGTTAATTTCAATATTTTCCGGCAATGTACGTTCAGTGGGAGGAGACGTTCCACTCGACTATGAGGCACCTATGGTGACTTCGTAAAATCTCAAGATCATATATGCTGGCCCACTCTCTCGAAGGTGCTCATAGGGTAGGGTTCGCGTGGGTGCGCTTATAGCGGTGAGTGCTTGCGCGTATATATGGGCCCTTGCGTCTGCACCGTGTTAAACAAATACATATCATGATTATATGGTTACTGGCTCACCCGTACAACTTCGTATTTTGTTGATGACATAATCAATTGACCAGTCAAACGTTCCACGCGGGCGCAACTAGTGTTGCACCATCGTATGCCAGAACTGTGAGGCCCACTGTCAGCCCGTATATGAAAGAAAGAAATGGTAGTTTGAGTCTCAGATCGTGTTAATAAAATAGGAGTACATTTTAGGGTGATAATACGGTCACTGGCTCACCATACAACTCCGTAATTTGTTGATAACACGATCAATTGACTAGTCAAACGGTCCACATTCAGCAGCCCACAATACCATAGGGCCCACCCGTCAGCGCGTATATGAAGGACAGAAATGGTAATAAATTAGTGGTTGGTGGGTATTCAAAGTCGTGAGACCTCTGGTTGGCAGTCACCGGCGGTTGGGGGGGAGGGCGTTCATTGGGCGATGGGGTGGGGATCCCCGGAGAAAAAGCTCGACGGGGGGGGGGGGGGGGCTAGAGGGATGGTCGGTGCGGCGGCGGACCGACGGTGGGGCGTGGTTTAGGGGGGGGCGGGCCCGCCCGGGGCGGCGGGGGCTGACGGTTCGGCCGGTAGTGGCTGGCGGCTCGAAGTGGAGTTTGATGATAAACCGAGGCCCTTGATTTCGTATCCAACGGCTGGAAAATCTAATGACTAGAGATGAAAAAGTCAGTCGACTGACGTGTAGCCTCACCCTGCACGTACACATGCACGCACGCAAGACAAGCACGCATGTAGGCGTGCAACACTAACACGTACACACACACACATGCTGGCATGCAACACTGACACGTACACATGCACTCACGAACACACGCACGTACGCACCCATGCATGCAACACCAAACGCACTTTGCACACACGCAACACTCGCATGCTCGCATGCACACAAAGACACGATGCAAGACACACGCTCAATCTATACGTGCATGCACCCTTTGTTAAGGACATGGATTGTTACGGGTATTAATCAATCTTATCTGTGATAAGCAGAACATTGATGTTTGCAGCGGTCTTTATGAATCACAACGTATCGAACGGGCTATCAACATAGTAGGCTTATCTACATGAAAAAGATGACGTCACACTCAATGAAAAATCATCGGTTTATGAAATGCCGCTCGACCGCCTCGCCCACCAAAGGTTCCTCTGGCATGCGCTGCCGGCGTTAGGTCAGCGACATGCAGGCCATGCACCCAAAGAGCCCACACGTCGCTGGAAGAACGGTGCGGTGTCCTAGGTCGAGTCGAGGTGCCACTCGCGGCACGCCCGGCTGAACACGCCTGCGTGCCGCATTCAAACGCCTCCATGAAACCCGCCTGTGGAAGCCGTGAAACCCACTCTGGACACACGTCCGTTCATGACCGGGCCGGCGTTAAACGCAACGCCGTCCGAGCTCCTCCCATCCGCCGTCTATTTAATCTCCTATTTAAACGAGGCCAAACGCCGGCCAAGAATCGCACACCTCCGCCGCTCCCCTTCTCCTCCACCATTTTATCCACTCTTACAATGGCTTACGAAGAGTAGTTATTCCGCATCCAAGCCGGCTGGGTAGCCCGCCGGATACGAGCTATGCAGCTCGCTGTTCCACCTCCCTCCCCTCGCCCGACGGAGCCAGTTGCTGCCCCAAGCCAGCAGCAGTTCAAGAACTTCGCCGCTCGAGCTCGGACGAGGAAGCGGCGCACGGGCATCGTTGCTGCCGTCCATGCCGCTGCCTCGTACCGCGTCTCCCGTTTCTGTGGCCGAGACTCCCATGCCGGTAGCCGCGCCATGCAAGCAGCGACAGAAGCCGGGTGCGCGGAGAGCGACGAGTCGGTGGCCAGCGCCTCCGCGTCCGCCGCCATCAGCGAGGAGAAGTAGAACATAGGAGGCCGCCACCGCTTCGGTCCCATGACGGCCACCACGGAGGCGACGCCGGCGTACACAGCAGGTGTCTTGCCGGATCCTTTTGTTGCGAGGACCTTCGTCGACCCTGCATGGGCTCCACGGAAGAGGGGAATGTTAGGATGAACTCGAGCCGGTGCCGGCCATGGCGAAGTAGTCGCCAATATTTTGGCTACCCCGGGCAAGATCCAAACAGCCCCTCCCAACAGATTCAAATCCCTCGTTCGCCATGGAATTTTGCCATGTGTTGTTTTCATGGTCTAGCAAGATGACCGTGCATTGCACGGAACATCAAGATGCATTTTTTTTACAAACTCCCGCATGCATGCAAGGGATAATTAATGTCCTCCTTTGCTAGTACCACGAGGCAAACACCATTAATATTGCATCGATTAGTGTTAGTGGCCTTGTATATCTGCAAATTGTAATTTTGATAGTGGCCCCTTGTATATAAAAATGGAGGGAGAAAGATGAGAGATAAGGTGAGGAGGAGTGGGGCGTGGTGGTGACTGGTGGTCGGACTGGGTGGAAGCATGGGGAGGGATGACACATTATGTCTAGGTTTGTATCTCTCTCACACACACCCACGTAGGTGGGGGACATGCACGAAGAGAAGAGGTGCACGCACGGCGCACGTACTCTGCCTCTTTCCCAACCACACCCGCTGGTACACGGTGGAGCTCATTTCTGTCATTTAAAAAGGCAGCCCACGTGGTAATTTGGCACGTGTACTGGTTGTCCACTTGGCGGAGGGAGGATCGTCTACCACGGGTGAACAAACAAATTGCGACTTGACGCGTTATGTTAAATTAAAAAAAGAGGCAAACCATGTGGGGCCTACCTTAGAGGCAAGGCTCTATACACTGAAGTACTTTTGATGTGTCCCGTCAACTCGCAGAACGAGGAGAAGCTTGCTTAGTACACCGTCTCCCCTGCCCACGGGCACGGTGGCTCGCAGGATGAGGTGAAGCTTGCTTACGAGTAGTAGTAGTAGTAGTAGTACTACTACTACTACTACTGTACGCCTTTACGCCCGCTCCCTCACCCACGCGCGCGGTGGCTCGCAACACGAGGAGAAAATTTTACTACTCCCTCCATTTACTCCTCATCCCTACTACGTACTTTGGTTAGTACTCCCTCCATTTACTTATACAAGGCCACTATAAAAAAATACATTTTGCATCTATACAAGGCCACAAATAGTAATCGAGACAAAAGTTACTACTCCCTCCTTTCCAGTTTATGGCTCAAATTCAAAATCTCTCCAACCAAGGTAGACGGTGAGTGGTTGAATTAATTTCGTAGTTTGCACAAGTAATTAGCACGCTCGTTTTTCTCAAGAAGTTATGTTTATCGAGGCATTAATTAGAACGAATGCATGAATGACCACTAAATTTCCATGAACTTGTACATGCATTGGTTAGTTTCCTCTTGACACTGCTTGCGTCGGGTGATCTAACGCACCTCGAAATCCAACATGTAATGGTACTACTACTAGTATAGTAGAATTGAGACTTATCAAACAGATTTTTCCAAAACTAAGTCGCTCCCTTTCATGAATTCTGTAGTATACTCCTCCGTCGACGCTCCCTTTCATGAATTTCATACTTCGTCACGACATGTGGGACATATAGCAACCGGTCGATGTGTCAAGCACCAAATAACAAAGGCAGAACAGCAGGGGGACGCACCCCACTCAGACGGCCCGATGGTAGTAATGAGCAATGAGACGTCAAATCATAATGCCGCACCTTCCTAGACGGACGAAGCAACCATTATTTCACACTTCGGTTCGCCATCATCTCAAACCACGTAGTATTGCTTCTGCCTCAAGAGGGACACGCGCATCGCCTT
Organism: Aegilops bicornis; assembly: GCA_021605145.1. Taxonomy (NCBI): domain Eukaryota; kingdom Viridiplantae; phylum Streptophyta; class Magnoliopsida; order Poales; family Poaceae; genus Aegilops; species Aegilops bicornis. The sequence continues at coordinate 342,357,270 of CM038669.1, forward strand.
GGTACATCATGACACGTGGGACCGCATGATGTGCCATGCTCCCCGCCGATCGCTTCGGTAAAATCACCTCATTTTTACTATACTTCCTCAGACGGGTTTCTTGCGCATGGCATGCACGTCGTTCTAGGTTGAAAATTTAACTGGCTATATATGTGATGAACAGTACTCTAGCCTTTTCAAAAATGTATACTTTTGTACAGTAGTACTATTGATGGATTGCGCCATGGAGCAAAAATTGATAAATAGGTGGTACATATAGAGAGCACTTTGCCGCCAAATTATGCATATAGTACTATTAAAAAGCTAGTACGTGCTTAATTGGGGTGCTAAATTCTACTAAAGAAATACTAGTAGTATGTACATCTTGAAGAGTTAAAGTAACGAGAAGAAACATATCATAGTTCTCACTGGGGCTCAAGACAACACACCCCTCAAATTAAACTAAGCACACCTGAAATTAAACTATGCAACTAATCCGGTGACACCGCATTAGAAGTTTAGAACCACCATGACCAATGACACCGCCACCTTCTTTGGAGTCCTCGTCCACATCCTCGACTTCGCCCTTGTCCCTCTTCCTCTTGGCCGATACTTCTTTGCTTGAACCGCACACTTGGCTGTTGCTCTTCATCCAACCCTTGTAGATATTGAAGAAGGTAGCCATCCATTGCAGCGTAGTGGATGTGGTCTATATCTAGTACATTCCGCTGCCATGCATGACGATGAAAGCGTGTATGGAGGTTTCTCCGGTTTACCGTCTGAAGGATGAACCATGGCTCCTGCCAGGTCGCATTGAAGGTCGACGAGAGGACACCAGCCGATTCTTTTGGAGGTCGAAGGTGTTGTCTACAACGAGGCCTATCCGACGCAGGACTTCTTTGTCGTTACCAAAGTCTACAATAACGAATTTGACTAGGTTTCTCTCGAGGAAGTCCTTAAAATCCTGGAACTCAACGTCGGCATGGCATATGTGGTAGACCAAGCATAAGTCATGCACGCAAACCTGGATCACGGCGGGCTTCTTCCTCTCTTCGTCCTTTAGATCCTTCTCTCGTCCCAGACTGTGGTGTACTCAACATCTAGCCCAAATGACCCACTCATCATCCGAGTCTTGAACATGCGTCTCAAGCGAGAAAGGCATCCTTTCACCGTCATGAAGAACGGGCGTAGATAACGTCGAACTCATCGCCGGTGATGGTTCTAACCTTGTACTCACCGCCGATCGGGGAGATTTGGGACGCCATGGATTTGGGAGGAGGGTTTAGGATTAGTGGAACTGCCGTAATGTGAATGGACGGGACGACTAGGAGCGAACCACCGTAGTATTGAAGGACGTGCGGGGATGAGTAGGAGCGAACTGCCGACGTGCGAACGGCAGGGTAGTGGCTTTCCATTCTCCCACGATACGGGCTTCCGAGAGCCCTTGGATCTGAGATCGAACGGTTGCATGGCGTGATTCTAGACCTATGGGTGAATATCCTATCCTGGAGGGTTATTCTGCAAATTTTCAGCAACTTAGCATGCGACCGTTTGATCTTAGATCCAAGGGCTGCCAAAGAGTCTGTGATCGTGGTTGCGCCTACCACGCATCACACGTCGCCGTCAGGCGGTCGCGCCCTTGGAGATTTAACACGGTGACTTAGGCTATCCGATGTTGGCATGTCATACATAGTCATCACTTAGTCACTCATACTACAACAAGGTTTTGGCTATAAGTGTATTTTTTACTTCTCTCTATCTCTTTCTTCGTACTCCTCAGTCCCATAATATAAGAACGTTTTGACACTAGTGTAGTGCCAAAACGTTCTTATATTATGGGACACAGGAGTACTAGTATTTATTGCATTTGCCAAGGAGTGACCTCTTCCAATAAAATGGTGTTGCTAAGTTTGCTTCATTTAATTAGCTATAGACTCAAAATTGTCTTTTCACCTAGGTACACGCCGCTTAGCACCATTTCTTCCTTGGGTCACCAAACTAGTCTCTCTCTTCTTGATTAACTTGCCACATCGGACTTTATGCCTATGTGGCAAGCTTAAGCACCTAGAGAGCAAGTAAAAGTAAGTACAATAGTGCGCTTTACATGGCATTTTTTCATATATGGAGGAAAGAGAGGCAAGGAAAAAGTGGAGAAGTGGGCTCTCATGCAAGAGCCAGCCTCCACTACATGGTGGAGCATTGGGAGAGGCACCTGTATGGAGGTGATCAGGAATCGGGAGACTCACGCCGGTCGTGGCGCCAGCTTAAAATGATAATGACAAGTCAAATCACGGGCCCACCTGTCCAAAGAAGAATCATTGTCAAATCACACATCCCTACGCTTGCAGCAGCCTACTCCCTCGTCTTCTCACGCCTCTGTCGGACCGACTAGGAGGAATCTGCCCGCCTACCAGCAGAAAAGCCCCGCCTCGACTTTTAAATACAACTAGATCCGCTTAAGAATCCAATGATATACTTTTTGGGACATAGTAACTCATATTTAGTTAGTCAAATGGATGACCTAGAACTACGTGCAGGCCCTATAAACCGAGACGCCTAAAAATAAAAAAAACGAGACGGAGAGGGTAGTTCAGCACGTATCCTTTTAGATCAATATAGTCGGGATTCACCAAGGAGCAAAACCAAGTGGTAGGCTGCTCCTGTCGTGTTGGCGTAGCAACTCAAGCAGGGTCAGTCCGCACACGAAATGGCGACACACTTAACAGGACCCCTTTGGCCGACATGTGGCTCATCCACCATCTTGTTCCACGTGCGATGCACCAAATTACAGTTTGGAGCAGCGGTTGGAATTGGAGGCACCCCGGTCGTAGCGCCACAGTAGTAGAAAATGAGCGATGAGGGGTCAAATCACAAAGCCCAACCTTTCCCGCATTAAGCTGGACGGACGAAGCAACCATCATTTCACTCTAGGGCGCAAGAGCATAAAGAAAAGAGAAAACAATGATGCGTGCGGCAGCTACCTAGGGCACCCTAGGGTAGGGGTCTCCACTACAGATCCTTTTTTTTTTGAAAGCGCCTCCACTACAAATCGGCTTCTCCCTCGTCCTCTTGAAGAAAACCGATGATGAGTGCGGCGGTAGGGTTTGTAGGAGTACTATGGCATGCGGGGCCACGTCGTAGTAAACGGGTTCGAGTCGACGCCTTAAATATGTGTGGGCGCTTGGTTTTACAGGAACAAGGCAGCATTTTGGGTTCGGGGACCAGTGGAGATATAGTACGTACACAAAATTGTGGACGTAGGTTCGACCGAAAGGCAATGATGCATGGGCCCTGCATTTTGATATACCCGGGGCCGTGTGAAATTTGCTACTCTACTCAAAACTAGTAAGGTACACATGTATTGAACGCATGAGATTTCAAAACCAAATTATGAATAAATACACACTATAGCATGTAAAGCTTTGAGTCATATATGCATGATGTAGATGTTCGTTTAGTTCTTATAGTTCATCTCATTCAAAATCAATTAGTTTTATAAAAAATGTTAAGATTCATGGGGTTGTGCATTGTAAATCATAAAGTAAAAAACAAATAATGGCAATTCATTTAGAAAAAATAATCAATTATGATACGTAAGATTCTAGAACAAAGGAGAAGTGCTTGTGTTATGAGGTTTGTGCATTATGCTTAAGTTCAACCATGGAGTCTTCTAAATTGTACATGTGGCGGATCTGGTGGAATGTTGATGATATCCAACGGCCAACTGTGCTCGGATTTGCCTATCTCTGCACTGTCGGGTTAGCTTCATCCAGCGACCATCTTTCAAAGTTATTGGCACACTATATAGTTCTTGTGCCATAGTTGCATGTTTTGGAAAAAAAGCTACTAGTGGATTGTACTATCTATTTAGGAATAGAAGATGTATACATGGAAGTTGTAGGGAAAGAGATGACATGGAGCATCTCAATTCCTATGAGTAGGGATTGGAAAAGAGATGTCATTTGGTTCACATCATAGGAACTTTTCTACTGAATCTAGAGATGAAATGTATCTCAATTCCTATGAGGAGGGATTAGAAAAGAGATGTAATTTGGTTCATATCATAGGAACTTTTCTATTGAATATACGTTAATGTTTATTTTCCTTTGAAATTAAGGGAGTATAGGAATCCATTCATATGAACCAAGTGGCTCTAAAGCTATAGAAATGATATCATGTTTATTTCCTTTGAAATGTGAGTATATGAATCTATTCCTATGAACCAGTTGGCTCTAAAGGAAAAAATCCTACAAAAAGCATATCATATAGAGTTCCTATGATATTCCTCGACACTAAAGGATGCTTGAAATTGCTGCGGGTGATACGATGGTCTTTCTTTGTAGACTCCTCACCCATCTTTATAGTTACCTCTCAAAGATGAATGAAATTATATATACATGGTATTCTACATGTGCAATTTGGTACACGAAAACTCGGTAAAAGTTTGCGAGGTTCGAATTTTCAATAAAGCTATATGCACTGCATTTCCGAACGGAGGGAGCATACGACAGTTGCTAACACTCACGTGGAAGATCTGTGTGTAGGAGGAGTGGCTGTTCTGTTAAATGACATGGAAAAACTGACACTGTCGGATGCCGATCTAACGGTTCTTACGGCGTTAAATCAGAAAAGGCTTGTGGCGAACGTTTGTCGGATAATGATTTACGGACACATGCATTGCATTGATACGTGCCCCTCTCTCTCACGCACACGCACCCTCATGAGTCACGACTCTCCGAGTCCTCTCGCAGACTCGCACGTCGCACTCCACCGCCTATCTGCAGGTAGACGTCACGCACATATGTGCTCTTCACACCCTACCCTCAGAACTTCTAAAAAACAAAACACGGCGCGCACATTTTATTTTATCTCACACGTCACACACTTATACTATTACTCTTGCGGCGAGCGTTCTTTGCGCATAGTATATTGTACTCTCACGAAGAGAAGCGGTGCACGCACGCACTAGTTCTCTCACACCCACTCGCGGGTACACGTAGGAGCGCATTTTTTTGAAGCCGGTACAACAAAATCACTCCACTATATATAGTAGCAGGAGCCTTAGCGTTGCTTTACTAGGGTTCCTCTCATTCACTCTCTCATGCTCTCCAGATCTAAGCAACACATAGGTGGCCACACTCTCTCTCAGCTCACGGTTGGTCACAAATCCGGCCGGATAACCTCGACCGGGGCAGGGGTGTAGGTGCATCGTTCACGCTGTCGTCGGGCGGCGAGGAGGAGACCAACGGCTGCCCGCTGCTCCGATCGGGCGGTCAGGCTGCTTCTCTCCGAGAGAGCGCCGGCTCGGGAGGGCCTCGACCCCTTCTTCCTCCTCATGTATCAGGCCAAGATGCGCCACCCAACACCGTCTTTGCCACATGCCGATGACCCTTAGGTATATATTCCTTGAAACCTGCCTTGCTCTCATCGCCTGACTCCCTTCGTGGATCCTTTTCTACTTACATCATTGTTCCAAAGCCACCTAGACTTCTACTATTATTAGAAGTAAAGCTAGTTCATACAGTCGACTCAAAGCGTTGGTTCAAACAGGGAAGAAAGTGGGAAAGCTATAGCATGAATCTAGGACTTGGTTCTAAGAGGAAACGGGGGAAAGTAGTAATATCTGTCACTGTTTAAATAACCGTATTTCTTATTTGCACAAACAGGGATGTCTATCTCCATATCGTTTCGGGATGTACTGCTCCGTGTCGTTTCTATCCGCAATCAAAAGCACACACCTCGCTTTTAGTACAATCACAAGAAATGAGATGGCTATCCCTCGTTGCCGCTGCCTAACCTCCCGCCTTCAAGGTATGCCCGCATAGGTAGTAACTAAGGTAGAATGACCAACACAATCTAAAAGAAGCTGATTCAGTATGTTTTACTTCCCGATTGCAGTCAGGTGGACGAGCAAAAACAACTGCATCCTAGTCCGAATGCACTTTCTACCGGTTCATCCATGGACCAAGGACTAGCCGCACGGCTGCACGGCGGTTTTTTGACAAAAGCCGGACAAGAGGCATTGTGGTTCTGCTTATTTCTGCAAATAGCGGTGCTTAAATTTAGTGGAATGCACAAGCATTTCAGCTGGTCAAGATGCAAGATGGTTTAGTTCAGCATTCCAGCTGAGACCACAATTATAATTGGTTATTCTGGAACGAGAGAACCTAACCCTGAATGGTGGCAACAAGAAAAAACCAGAGTGAACTCCAGGAAATTTAAGCCTACCGGGAGGCCCTTTGCTCACAGAAGCCTTGCTTGTTTTTTCTTGATTTGTAAACCTTCTCACAACTTTGTCTTTTCTTTGTGAACTAGTATATGTTTGTTATGTTCTATGAATCATTGAGATGTATAAAATTGCTTAACTTATGCTTTTCAAGTTTTTTATGAAGACGAAGTTTAATGTGAGTGTTCCACATGAGCGCTGGACTAGCGTGTGAACGCTTGGAATTTATTACATTGTGGCCTCAATTAATCGCATGAACCATCGTAACAAGATACATAGTTGCTTATATGTCGACATCGATTGTTGATTGTTAGCTGGTCGATAGCCTAGTGTTGAAGCGAGCTGAGCCAATGTGCCGTGTTTTGCACAACTGGCTATAAGTGGGGTAGCACCAACAGTGTTTACAAGTACTTATGTATACGTCGGTGCACGGTTCTCGAACGAAAGTGCTCTATTTCATCAAAACACACATCGCTTTCGTATGATAAAGCTGTGACAACTTATGTCTTACCATGCCATATTCATGAAAAAACTAGTGAGGACGCATCTGCTTTTGGCAACAATTACGATGGTTCTCACATGATTCACGGGCACACAAAAGTAGCAGCAGTTCCCATAGACGGATTCAAACAGAGTACTAGCCCCAGAGGGGTCGATAACAGGAAAGGTTCGGATAATTAGACACAATCCAAACTACTATTAAACACTAGCTGGGGCAACTATTTCATGCCTCAACCTAATTTGGGCTGGACACAAGACGGACCTTGCCATGAACATCATCGAGGACGTCCCGCGGCAGCTCAATCCTGTGAACCTTCATGAAGACAACCTTGTGGCCTTGCCACTGATAAACTTGTTTGTGGAGGCATGCCACGTCATCTTCATCCGTAAGCTTGACAAGAACAGTATGCCTCACAAACGAAGGAGTAGCTTTGAACTTCTTGTGCTTCAAAGACACCTGGACAACACACTGCAAACCGTGAGGTCGAATACAACCCTTCATTGATATAACCGCAAATGGCTTCCGTGATCCAACATCCTAAGAACTCTGTTTTCCCAAAGGTCGTATATTCAGGTCGTCCGCCTCATAGCGGTGACATGCACAACCACACCATCCTTGGCTGCATCAGGGCTCTAGTTGAAACAGAAACAAATTCTGAATTACTTTTCAGTATAAGAACACACAAGTTATTTAAACCACTATGTATAGCATGGCATCAAAGCTAATAAAATTTTGCATTATTAATCACCACATACTTCCTTTTCTAAAAAAAATCACCACATACTTAGACGAAAACATCAATCGAGATCGGCAAAGAAGGAAATCACCTTGGGCAGCTCAGCTGGGGGGACACATCCTCGAAGGGGGAAAACTGCTCGTGCAGTGCCATGAGGGCTGTAACCTCAAACAGGGCATTGACCGTCTCAGTAGTTGGCTCGATGGTTGCCTCCATCTTCTTGGAGCTCTCTGTCTCGTGGGGATCAGCCTCCCGCGTCTGCCCCAGTATCGGCAGATCTTTGCCTAGTTCTCCTTGGTCCATCATGAAACCGGCGAATACTAGGAGACCACTGAAAGGAAAACACAATCGCAATGACAATGAAACAAAAAAGAGAGTGAGGATCGGTTACTGCTTTGCAAAAGTTCTTTTTTTTCTCTGAACGAATATATACCAACATCACGGATCCGCTTACCTTCCCTTCGTTTGGAGAGAAGAACAGTGGCAGATGCGAGTGTTGCCTTTCTTGAAGACGGCGAGGGAGAAGGGGATTCAGCGAAGAGTGAAATGATGGTTGCTTCGTCTGGCCAAACTTAGATCAAGGGAGGTGGGGTTTTGTGATACGACGGCTCATTACTGCCGCGCTACGACCGGGGTGACTCTCCGCTTGCATACTGCCTTCTAATTTGGTGGATGGCATTTGGGTCCGTGCGCTGCATGGCCCGCATGTCGGTGAACAAAAGTATAATTGCATTCAATAGAGGGAGACGTTTCAATGACCTAGGAGGAGCCAGAAGCGATAGAGTGTCTCCACTGTACTAGTAGTAATTGTTTTTCTGGGTAGATGTAGAGTGTCTCCACTGTACTAGTAGTAATTGTTTCTCTGGGCCCAAGACAAAACAGCCCATCCACCCTAGTAAATAGTAAAATCAATTCAAAAGCCCATATATTTACTGAATGAGAGGCGCTACCCACACCCAAAGACACCGCCTCCCAAAAACACAGGTGCTCTTCTTCCTCCTCGCTCCCACCCACCTCACGCCATTTCGCTCACTCGTACTCCCCAAATTCCTCACCTCACTCCTCTGAAAACCCCAGCTCCCCTTCTTCCTCACTCCTCTGAAAACCCCCAGCTCCCCTTCTTCTTCGTCAAGACTACAACTAGGCTCGTCATTCGTTACTCTGCTCAAATTCGTGAGCGCGACACGACGCCCTGGAGGAAAATGGAGTCGGCTGACCCCAGCGCCAAGAAGATGAGGCTCCCGCTAGCGGCGATGCCTGTTGTAGATCCCGCACCCGGTAGCGCGGGGAGAAGCGGTGACCCCGCCCCCACCGGCCCAGGAACCCGTAGAATCTCGGGTGGACCGCATCAGCGATCTCCCGGATGCCGTCCTTGGGGAGATCATCTCACTTCTCCCCACCAAGGATTGCTGCCGCACCCAAGTCCTCTCAATTCGGTGGCGCCCTCTATGGCGCGCCGTGCCCCTTATAATCTCGATTTGTCGTCGACTATCTCTCTTCAATGATTTTGAAATCCCCAGAGCCATCATCTCCTCCCACCAGGGCTCCGTTCAAAGCCAATCAGATCCCGTCATGCTACCCGAGCAAGCATACAATGCCCTGCACGGTGGACGCCTTTGGCTGAAATCCCTCAATTCACGTAACTACAACCGCTTGAGTTCTACTATTCCCTGAAATCACATACCACATAATCAACGCCATGAACTTGTGCCCTCAAGACCGATGTCCATCTCGCAGCTTTAGTCCTCTCTCCACACCGCCACCTTTGCGCAGGCTACCTACCGCATAACTGGTACTAAACCTTCGACTCCCATTTCTCAAGAAACTTTCACTTGTGCGGGTTCAGATATCGGAGGCCTCATTGCACAACATCATCCAGTCCAGTTGCCTGCTACCGAGTGCTTGGTGCTTGTTTTCATTAGTTAGAATCGGTTGTCTCCAAATAAAGTCGCCTAACCTTGTAAGAATTGGAATTTCTTTTGACGGAAGGGAGCTCATCATCCAAGATGCCCCTTCACTTCAAAGGTTGATCCTTGATTCTAGTTATTCACCGTTGCAAATAACCGTCCTCTCTGCGCCTAAACTGGAGACCTTGGGTGTAATACATGATCTTTGTGCTCATTTCAGTATGGTGTTTGGCTCCACAGTTCTTCAGGTACTTTATATTATCATCTACACTTGTAACCATAAGCTGCATTTTAAATTTCTGCTCATAATTTATATATCATCTTGGAGTACACATTTTGTACTAATATTATGTTCTATGCTCAATGAAGAGTTTCTCCATGGATGGCCTATCAACGGTGCTGGATTCTGTCAAGATCTTATATATCCAAATGAATAGTTTTGATTTGAATAAGATTATTGGCTTGCTGCAATGCTTTCCATGTCTAGAGAAGTTGTATATAAAGGTGATAATTTCATGCACATTGGAAGCCCGCATATAGTGTACTAGAATTAACCGTTCAGCTGTTGCTCTTTCGACACTCTTCTTTTAGACCTTAACTGTTTTCAATCTTCATGTCTATTTAGGCAACAGGACGGGGTAAGAAAGTTATAACCAATTAGTGGATTCGTAAGCATTGGGATTTTCTCACTTCTCATGAGATTCGGTTGAAGACAATAACGCTAGAACGATATGTAGCCAACCGTGCAAACACAAGATTTGTCACATTCTTCCTGCTGAATGCGAGGTTACTATTGTCCATCGTGCTTAAGTTTATCTGAACATGGTTTTGACGGATGGGTATGTTGAAGAGCAAAAAAGAAGTTTCAGGTGGGCAAAAGAGCTTACGAACGTGTCGGGCTTCTATTTACAACATATTGTGGTCATAATCCAAAGAAATTTTACGACCAGATGTTCATTCTATGGACCTGACCGATCCATTTGGCTGTGATCGCCAAAACTGTCTTTGGAGTTAGATGTTGTTTCCTTTTCAATCTGGTTTTTTGTAAACGATGAACAATTAACCCTCGTGCTTTTGTATAGTTTGTAAGTCGGAGTTAGATGTTCCCGCCCTTTTCAACTCAAATTTGGATCGTCATATTTTCTTTGAAACAAGGCAAATGGCTTGCCATTCGTTTAATTTAGAGTGAAATATTGTAACAAATCCCAACCAAGGGAAATAACATCACTCGCCACCGCTTGAGCTCACTTTGTGCATTCTGAAGCCAAGTGATTAGCCCCCACCAAAGACCCACAAACTTATTTCGAACTAGCACATCAAATGGGCTGTAAATTTTCATAGGAAAGGCTGCATGACCGTGGATGATTTGGATTCTCGACATTTGGGACTGCGAGGAAATAGCCTATCCAAGGTGGTGTCGACTTACTAGCCACCAACAAACGATTCTGCCTACCAGCCGTTGGATTGACATCCAACATATGTCGTGTATCTTCTATCTCTTGTCTCCTTCTTCCTCCAAATTACCAAACCAAACCACCCGTCGGCTCGCTCCGCCTCGCCTCCCATGGTCGGTCAAGGCCCGCCGCCCTACCGTGACGCATTCTCCAATGTTGGCCAGTCCCTCCCTCTATTCCCCCACACGCCCCGTTATTCTACGGCAACGCTAGCCCCAACACGCACCTCCACACCAACCTCAGATTCTCCCTACCGCGATCGACCGACGCATCTTCAACGGCTCCTGCTCGTTCCGTCCGAGGCCTCGCTGCCGTCCTCCGCCTTTGCGGCCTTGGTTCGCTTCGCCGATGCTGCGCGCCGCCTTCTTATGCGTTGTCAACATCACAAGAACCGAGAGGAACAAGGAGATGACTATACGTGGAGAGGATGATAGTAGGGACCCACCAGCGTCATGGCAGTACGCAAGCAAGTGCCTCTATAGTACAAGCCCAAAAATATGGTTCCTCCTAATGGTTGGACATCTGGGGCTCACGCCATTGTCAACGTAGTCAATAAACGAGAGAATTACACTAGAGCGGCTGACTGTCGCGCAGGTTTTTTTAGGAACAAGCAGTTGTTATTTATACTAGTTTTAGCGACGGATTAGGGTAACAACGGGGCTGTGCGGGGGTTGTGGCCCATCTAGCCAGGGTTTTATTTATGTTTACCACATCATGAGCCCAGTTGTGTTTTTTTCTTGCTGAAAATGGCTAGCCCAGTTCTATTTTTTTTAAAGAAATACCAAAACAAGGCCTACTTTCTTTATCGGCCCTACTGGCTGCAAATCTTTCAAGACGAGGAGAGTTTCATTCAGTTTGCCCAAAAATGGGTTGTACATTTTTTAAACACATCAATCCGGGAATTAGTTTCAATTTTTTTTCATTACAAGATCTTAAATTTCATTGATTTTTATGCGTGGACAATTATTTGGATTTTATATTTATATAAATTATTTTTCAAAATAGTTTGAATGTGAATCGATATTTCTGGATTAAAAATAGTTGACCGCACCGAAATATGCAAAATTTCGTATACTTTTTAACCGTGGCCACAATATGGGGTGTAATGCTAACAAAAAGAAGATGGGCTCCAAAAAAATTCTTAAGAATTAGCAAATGGGCTGTACATTATTAGAAATAATGGCAGATGGGCTGCATGCTGTTTTCCACAGATTTGAGGCTGACTTGTGCGCCTACTACAGGTTGACGCATATGCTTTAAGTAAAAAAAGGTTGACGACGCCAGCAGCTCACTCGTCAACTTAGTCAACACACGAGAGCAAAGGATCGTTGGATGTCCATCCAATGGCTGTCGTGCTTCTTCAATCTCCGCTCTTCATGCTCCGGCCGCTCAAACAAGCGCCGCGGGACTGCTCGCTCCTCCTCCCACGGTGGCTATGTTGCCACAAGAGTCTCACGGCCCCACCGTACTCCCATCGCTGGCCTAGCCATCCCTCTACTCACCCACACATGTTGTTATTCTCCGGCGACGGCAGACGAACAAGTAAACCCTCGTACTCCTCCGCGTGGGAAATAACTGTCGAGTATTCCCTGGCTCCGCGTCGTTCCCTTCCTAGGCCTCGCCGTCGTCCACCGCCCTGGTGCTCTCGGCGCGGCCTGGTCAACGTGGTCAATGAACGACATCCATCGGAAGTGGACTGTACGTGGAGAGGCCGACAACTGGGTCCACGGCCGCACGCAAGGAAATGCCTCCTTATTACACGCAAAATAATGATTCCTCCACCTGACAGCTAGGACCCACAGGAAGGGCCTCTGTATTTCGCGAAAAAAATGTTCCCCCGATGTGTCGGACCCACCAGCTATATCTTTGCACGCAAGGAAGTGCCTCCTTATTACGCCCAAAAAAATGAATACCCCCCTGCTAGCTGGGACCCGCCATATTGTTGGGCTGACTTGTGGGCCTACTAAGTTGACGGGGACGGAGGGCTTTGTCAACTTAGTCAATACTCCAGTGACCGTATGATGTCCATCCAACGTCCATAGTGCTTCTTCAACCTCTGGTCTTCTTGCTCCAGCCGCCCAAAGCAGCGCCGGTCGTGCCGCCTGCTCCTGCCTCTCGTGGCCGGCTATGCTACAGCGAAGGCCCCACCACCCCCATACTACTCCCACCACTGGCCAGGACATCCCTCCATTCACCCACACCCCCTGTTATTCTGCGGCGACGGCAACCTCACACCGTAGCCGAACCAGTGAACCCTCGTACTCCTCTCCGCGCGGGCTTCCACTGCCGCGTCTTGCCCGGATCCGCGTCGTTCCCTTCCTAGGCCTCGCCGTCGTCCACTGCCGTGGTGCTCTCGGCGCGGCGTGGTCAATGTGGTCAACGACCGACTTCCATCGGAAGAACACTGTACGTGGAGAGGTTGACAGCTGGGTCCACGGCAGCCACAAGGAAGTGCATCCTTATTATGCGGAAAATAATATTCCTCCACCTGACAGCGGGGACCCACCGGACGGGCCACCAGTATTTTCCGAAAAAAATTGTTTCCCCCTGACTGCTGGGACCCACCGGACGGGCCACCGTATTTCGCTAAAAAAGCGTTTCCCCGGTCATTCGGACCCACCGGAAGTGCCTCCTTATTACGCACAAAAATGAATACTCCCCGGCTAGTCGGGGCCCACCTTGGTGGGAGGCTGACTTAGGGCCTACTAAGTTGACAGGACGAAGGGCTTTGTCAACTTAGTTAATATGAACGATTCTAGCTCCGGTGACCGTCGATGTCCATCCAACGACCGTAGTGCTTCTTCAACCTCTGGTCTTCTTACTCCGGCCGCAAATACCGGGTCGTGCCGCATGCTCCTCGCCTCCCGTGGCGGCTATGTCAGCCGCGGAGGCCTCACCGCCCCTACTATTCCCACCACTGGCCAGGCCCTGCGGCGACGGAAGCCTCACACCGCAGCCGAACCAGTGAACCCTCGTACTCCTCTCCGCGCGGGCTTCCACTGCCGCGTCTTCCCCGGCTCCGCGTCGTCCCCTTCCTAGGCCTCGCCGTTGTCCACCGTCGTGGTGCTCTCCGCGCGGCGTGGTCAAAGTGGTCAAGGAACGACTTCCATCGGAAGAGTACTGTACGTGGAGAGGCTGACAGCTGGGTCCATGGCCACAGCCCAGTTTTTTTGTGATTTGCCAAGTAAGTCGCTTTGTCACGCCTGTTGGGCTACAAATCTTTCAAGACGAGGAGAGCTTTCATTAATTTGGCCGAGAAAATGGCCCATCAATAATGAGAAATGGGTTGTACATTTTAAAACACATCAAACCGGCAATTAGTTTCAAATATCTTTTTTTTCATTTCAAGATTTTAAATTACATTAATTTTTATGCGTGGAGAATTTGTTGGATTTTATATTGATATACATTTATTTCAAAATCAGTTTGAATGTGAGTCAAAATTTCGGGATTAAAAATAGTTCGGACCGCACCGAAATATGCAAAATTTCGTATAATTTTTTAACCGTGGCCACAATGTGGGTTGTAATGCTAACAAAAAGAATATGGGCTCCAAAAAAAACCTTAAGAATTAGCAAATGGGCTGTAAATTATTAAAAATAATGGCGATGGGTCAGATGATGTTTTCCACAGATTTGAGGCTTTCCTAAGAAAAAGGTTGGCCTTTAAGCATCGATCGTTGGATGTCCATCCAACGGCCATCGTCTTCTTCAATCTCTGCTCTTCTTGCTCCAAATTCAAACAAGCGTCGGCGGGACTGCATGCTCCCTCCTCCCCGTGGCCGGCTGTGCTGCCGCGCAGGCCTCACCGCCCCACCGTACTCCCCTCGCTGGCCTAGCCACCCCTCTACTCACCAACACCTGCTGTTATTCTCCGGCGACGGCAGACGAACCAGTAAACCCTCGTAGAGTCGTACTCCCCTCGGCGCGGGAAACAACTGCCGAGTCTTCCCTGCCTCCGTGTCGTACCCTTCCTAGGCCTCGCCGTCGTCCACCGCCGTGGTGCTCTCAGCGCGGCATGGTCAATGTGGTCAACGACCGACTTCCATCGGAAGAGTACTGTGCGTGGAGACGCTGACAACTGGGTCCACGACCGCAGCAAGGAAGTGCCTCCTTATTACGCGAGAAATAATGATTCCTCCACCTGACAGCGGGGACCCACCGGACGGGCCACTGTATTTCGCGAAAAAAACGTTTCCCCCTGACTGCTGGGACCCACCAGCTACATCTTCGCACGCAAGGAAGTGCGTCCGGGCAAAAAAAAAACGATCCGCCCCCCTGACTGCTGGGACTCACCAGCTACATCTTCACACGCAAGGAAGTGCGTCCTGGCAAAAAAAATGATTTGCCCCCCTGACTGCTGGAACCCACTAGCTACATCTTTGCACGAAGGAAGTGCCTGACAGTCGGGACCCACCTGGTCGAAGCGTACGTAGCGTTGTCATTCTGGTCGCGAAAGTGTACGTACATATATACTGGTGGATGTAGAGGCGCGCACTTTTCATAGTAGAGGCGCGTACGTGTCGTTGTAGAGGCGCGCACGTAGCATGTACTCGTATGTTGCTATCTCTTGAGCACTGCGTTGGATTTCCCCGAAGAGGAGAGGATGATGCAGCAAAGTAGCGTAAGTATTTCCCTCAGTTTTTGAGAACCAATGTATCAATCCAGTAGGAGGCTACGCACAAGTCCCTCGTACCTGCACAAAACGATAGCTACTCACAACCAACGCGATTAGGGGTTGTCAATCCCTTCACGGTCACTTAAGAGAGTGATATCTGATAGAGATAATATTTTTGGTATTTTTGGTATAAAGATGCAAAGTGAAAAATAAAAGCAAAGCAAGTAAATAAAGTGATGGAGATTGATATGATGAGAATAGACCCGGGGGCCATAGGTTTCACTAGTGGCTTCTCTCAAGAGCATAGATATTCTACGGTGGGTGAACAAATTACTGTTGAGCAATTGACAGAATTGAGCATAGTTATGAGGTTATCCAGGCAATGATAATGTATATATGCATCACGTCCGAGACAAGTAGACCGAAACGATTCTGCATCTACTACTATTACTCCACTCATCGACCGCTATCCAGCATGCATCTAGAGTATTAAGTTAAAAACAGAGTAACACCTTAAGCAAGATGACATGATGTAGAGGAATAAATTCATGCAATATGATAAATACCCCATCTTGTTATCCTCGATGGCAACAATACAATACGTGCCTTGCAACCCCTTCTACATCACTAGGTAAGGACATCGCAAGATTGAACCCAAAGCTAAGCACTTCTCCCATTGCAAGAACTACCAATCTAGTTGGCCAAACCAAACGGATAATTCAAGAGACTTGCAAAGATAACTTAATCATACATAAAAGAATTCAGAGAAGAATCAAATATTTTCCATAGATAAGCTGGATCATAAACCCACAATTCATCGGTCTCAACAAACACACCGCAAAAAGAAGATTACATCGACTAGATCTCCACGAGAGAGGGGAGAACATTGTATTGAGATCAAAAAGAGAGAAGAAGCCATCTAGCTACTAGCTATGGACCAAGGTCTGAAGTAAACTACTCACACTTCATCGGAGGGGCTATGGTGATGATGTAGAAACCCTCCATGGTGGATGCCCCCTCCGTGAGCTCCTAACAGGCCCCAAGATGGGATCTCGTGGATACAGGAAGGTACGGGCGATGGAATTAGGTTTTGGCTCCGTCCCGATCTGTTGGGGTTACGTGGTATATATAGGAGGAAGGAGTACGTCGCTGGGCGTCGGGGGCCCACGAGGCGGGGCGCGCCGGGAGGGCGCCCCCACCCTCGTGACCACCTCTTGCACTCCTTGGAGTATGGTCCAAGTCTCCTGGATCACGTTCGGTGAGAAGATCACGTTCCCGAAGGTTTCATTCCGTTTGGAATCCGTTTGATATTCCGTTTCTTTGAAACACTGAAATAGGCAAAAAAACAGCAATTCAGGCTGGGCCTTACATTAATAGGTTAGTCCCGAAATTAATATAAAAGTGGAAAATAAAGCCCATTATAGTCCAAAACAATAGATAAAGTAGCATGGAGCAATCAAAAATTATAGATACGTTGGAGATGTATCAGGCATCCACAAGCTTAATTCCTGCTCGTCCTCGAGTAGGTAAATGATAAAAAGAGATTTTTTGATGCGGAGTGATACTTTGGCATAATTTCAATGTAAATCTTCTTAATTGTGATATGAATATTCAGATCCGAAAGATTCAAGACAAAAGTTTATATTGACATAAAAATAATAATACTTCAAGCATACTAACAAAGCAATTATGTCTTCTCAAAATAACATGGCCAAAGAAAGTTATCCCTACAAAATCATATAATCTGCTATGCTCCGCCTTTCCCCACACAAAGTATTTAAATCATGCACAACCCCGATGACAAGCCAAGCAATTGTTTCATACTTTAACATTTTCGTAACATTTTCAATCTTCACGCAATACATGAGCGTGAGCCATGGATATAGCACTATATGTGGAATAGAATGGTGGTTGTGGAGAAGACAAAAAAGGGAAGATAGTCTCACATCAACTAGGCGTATTAACGGGCTATGGAGATGCCCATCAATAGATATCAATGTGAGTGAGTAGGGATTGCCATGCAACGGATGCACTAGAGCTATAAGTATATGAAAGCTCAAAAGAAACTAAGTGGGTGTGCATCCAACTCGCTTGCTCACGAAGACCTAGGGCATTTTGAGGAAGCCCATCATTGGAATATACAAGCCAAGTTCTACAATGAAAAATTCCCACTAGTATATGAAAGTGACAAAATGAGAGACTCTCTATCATGAAGATCATGGTGCTACTTTGAAGCACAAGTGTGGTAAAAGGATAGTAACATTGTCCCTTCTCTCTTTTTATCTCATTTTTTATTTTTTTTATTTGGGCCTTTTCCTTTTTTTAGGCCTCTTTTTTATTTTTATTTTATTTTTCGTCCGGAGTCTCATCCCGACTTGTGGGGGAATCATAGTCTCCATCATCCTTTCCTCACTTGGGACAATGCTCTAATAATGATGATCATCACACTTTTATTTTTCTTACAACTCAACAATTACAACTCGATACTTCGAAAAAAATATGACTCTATATGAATGCCTCCGGCAGTGTACCAGGATATGCAATGAAACATGAGTGACATGTATGAAAGAATTATGAAAGGTGGCTTTGCCACAAATACAATGTAAACTACATGATCATGCTAGCAATATGACAATGATGGAGCGTGTCATAATAAACGGAACGGTGGAAAGTTGCATGGCAATATATCTCGGAATGGCTATGGAAATGCCATAATAGGTAGGTATGGTGGCTGTTTTGAGGAAGGTTTATGGTGGGTGTATGATACCGGCGAAAAGTGCACGGTATTAGAGAGGCTAGCAATGGTGGAAGGATGGGAAAAAGTGTGTATAATCCATGGAATCAACATTAGTCATAAAGAACTCATATACTTATTGCAAAAATCTAGAAGTTATCAAAGCAAAGTATTACGGGCATGCTCCTAGGGGGATAGATTGGTAGGAAAAGACCGTCGCTCGTCCTCGACCGCCACTCATAAGGAAGACAATCAATAAATAAATCATGCTCCGAGTTCATCACATAACGGTTCACCATACGTGCATGCTACGGAAATCACAAACTTCAACACAAGTATTCTTTAAATTCACAACTACTCAACTAGCATGACTTTGATATTATCACCTCCATATCTCAAAACAATCATCAAGCATCAAACTTATCTTAGTATTCAACGCACTCAAAAGAAAGTTTCACATATCTTGAATACCAAGTATATTAACATTAAGCAAATTACCATGCTATTAACGACTCTCAAAATAATCTAAGTGAAGCATGAGAGATCAAGTTTCTTTAAAACAAATCCACCACCGTGCTCTAAAAGATCTAAGTGAAGCACTAGAGCAAAAATTTTCACGCTCAAAAAAGATATAAGTGAAGCACTATGAGCAAAACTATCAAGCTCAAAAGATATAAGTGAAGCACATAGAGTATTCTGTCAAATTTCAATTCATATATGGCTCTCTAAAAAGGTGTGTACAGCAAGGATGATTGTGGTAAACTAACAAGCAAAGACTCAAATAATACAAGACGCTCCAAGCAAAACACATATCATGTTGGTGAATAAAAATATAGCTCCAAGTAAATTACCGATGGAAGTGGATTTAAAGAGGGATGCCTTCCGGCATCCCCAAGCTTTGAATTTTTGGTGTCCTTGGATTATCTTGGGGGTGCCATGGGCATCCCCAAGCTTAAGCTCTTGCCACTCCTTGTTCCATAATCCATTAAAAGAATTCACCCAAAACTTGAAAACTTCACAACACAAAACTCAATAGAAATCTCGTGAGCTCCGTTAGAGAAACAAAAAACTACTTTAAGGTACTGTAATGAAATCATTATTATTTATATTGGTGTTAAACCTACTGTATTCCAACTTCTCTATGGACCATAAACTATTTTATTGGCCATAGATTCATCAAAATAAGCAAACAACACACGCAAAACAGAATCTGTCAAAAACAGAACAGTCTGTAGTAATCTGTAACTAACTCAAACTTCTGGAACCCAAAAAATTCTAAAAAACTTAGACGACCTGGACAATTTGTTTATTGATCAGCAGCAATTGGAATCAGTATTTTATCACGTTCTAGTGATTTTTAACAATTCGGGCACTGAGCACAAAGATTCTGGAAATTACAGCAAGATCAAATAACTATCATCCAAGAAGATCCAATAGGTCCAACTTGGCACAAACACTAATTAAAAGATAAAACCATATCTAAACAGAGGCTAGATGGATTATTTATTCCTAAACAGAACCAAAAACAAAAAACACAAAATAAAATTGGGTTGGCTCCCAACAAGCGCTATCGTTTAACGCCCCTAGCTAGGCATAAAGACAAGGATAGATCTAGGTATTGCCATCTTTGGTAGGCAATTATTTAATGAGGAACCTTCCTCCTTTAGAAATTTTTTTCTTTCTAGTAATTATCAAACTTTTAGGCACAAGATCGAAAAATTCATTCGTAGCAAATGGTTCCTTAATGATAGTAAAAAGATCGGGATGAATACTTATAGATTTAAGATCCGCATTTTCCTTACTAGAAGATTCACCCTTATTTTTAGGAACATACATAAGCTTGGAAATTTTAGTGGGAGGACTACGAGTATTCTTTACGGAAGAAAAAGCGGTTCCCAAGTTGGTAATGATACCCTCAAGTTTATCGATTCGAGTAGAGTCTAGATTTATTTTCTCATTAACCATGGGTTCCTTCTCCTTAATATTTTTCAAAGTCATTCCTACCTTAGATCCATATTGAGTAATTTGATTATGGATCTTTTAATCTAGATTTTCAATGGATTCAATGGTAGCAACTTTGTTTTCAATAATTTCAAGCCTTTGCATAACATGCTCAAAGTTAACATAGTGCCATTAACCAAAAGAGGAGGTGAGCCAAATAAATCTACTAAAGCATTATAAGAATCAAAAGTATGGCTACCCAAGAAATTTCCTCCGGTAATGGTATCAAGGATATATCTATACCAAGGATTAGCACCTACGTAAAAATTACGAAGAAGAACTGAAGTAGATTGCTTCCTGGTAGATCTATTTTGAGCATTGCAAATTCTATACCAAGCATCTTTTAGATTTTCTCCCTCCCTTTGCTTAAAATTTAGAACTTCATTCTCGGGAGATAGCGTAGAAGATACAAGACTAGTCATAATGATAAGCAAGCGAACTAACACACGAGCAAACAAAAGGCAAAAGGAAAAAGAGGAGGAGATTGGGAAAGAGAGGGCGAATAAAATGGCAAGGGTGAAGTGGGGGAGAGGAAAACGAGAGGCAAATGGCAAATAATGCAATGCGAGAGATAGGGATTGTGATGGGTACTTGGTATGTTGACTTTTTGCGTAAGCCTCCCCGGCAACGGCACCAAAAATTCTTCTTGCTACCTCTTGAGCACTGCGTTGGATTTCCCCGAAGAGGAGAGGATGATGCGGCAAAGTAGCGTAAGTATTTCCCTCAGTTTTTGAGAACCAAGGTATCAATCCGAGAGGAGGCTACGCCAAGAAGTCCCTCGTACCAGCACAAAACGATAGCTACTCGCAACCAACGCGATTAGGGGTTGTCAATGCCTTCACGGTCACTTACGAGAGTGAGATCTGATAGAGATAATATTTTTGGTATTTTTGGTATAAAGATGCAAAGTGAAAAGTAAAAGCAAAGCAAGTAAATAAAGTGATGGAGATTGATATGATGAGAATAGACCCGGGGCCATAGGTTTCACTAGTGGCTTCTCTCAAGAGCATAGATATTCTACGGTGGGTGAACAAATTACTGTTGAGCAATTGATGTAATTGAGCATAGTTATGAGGTTATCCAGCAATGATGATGTATATAGGCATCACATCCGAGACAAGTAGACCGAAACGATTACGCATCTACTACTATTACTCCACTCATCGACCGCTATCCAAAGCATGCATCTAGAGTATTAAGTTAAAAAGAGTAACGCCTTAAGCAAGATGACATGATGTAGAGGAATAAATTCATGCAATATGATAAATACCCCATCTTGTTATCCTCGATGACAACAATACAATACGTGCCTTGCAACCCCTTCATCACTAGGTAAGGACACCGCAAGATTGAACCCAAAGCTAAGCACTTCTCCCATTGCAAGAACTACCAATCTAGTTGGCCAAACCAAATGGATAATTCGAAGAGACTTGCAAAGATAACTTAATCATACATAAAAGAATTCAGAGAAGAATCAAATATTTTCCTTAGATAAGCTGGATCATAAACCCACAATTCATCGGTCTCAACAAACACACCGCAAAAAGAAGATTACATCGAATAGATCTCCACGAGAGAGGAGAGAACATTGTATTGAGATCCAAACTGAGAGAAGAAGCCATCTAGCTACTAGCTATGGACCCAAGGTCTGAAGTAAACTACTCACACTTCATCGGAGGGGCTATGGTGATGATGTAGAAACCCTCCATGGTGGATGCCCCCCTCGTGAGTTCTAACAGGCCCCAAGATGGGATCTCGTGGATCTGAGGAAGGCACGGCGGTGGAATTAGGTTTTTGGCACCGTCCCGATCTGTTGAAGTGCGTAGGTATATATAGGGACGAAGGAGTACGTCGGTGGAGCGTTAGGGGCCCACGAGGCGGGCGCGCCCACGGGGAGGCGCCCCCCACCCTCGTGACCGCCTCTGGCACTCCTTGGAGTAGGGTCCAAGTCTCCTGGATCACGTTCGGTGAGAAGATCACGTTCGTGAAGGTTTCATTCCGTTTGGACCCCGTTTGATATTCCGTTTCTTCGAAACACTGAAATAGGCAAAAACAGCAATTCTGGGCTAGGCCTCCGATTAATAGGTTAGTCCCAAAAGTAATATAAAAGTGGAAAATAAAGCCCATTATAGTCCAAAACAATAGATAAAGTAGCATGGAGCAATCAAAAATTATAGATACGTTGGAGACGTATCATATGTACAGCGGCCAGGGTGCAAGAAAGAAAATACGACCACGTATGTGTACATACGGGCGGGGTCTCGAACGCCTACTCACAAGATACGTGACGGCCGTGGCTCATTTACATGGCTGGGTCGGAACGGAGAAACAGCGTCGTCGTCGTGTTCATGGGGAGGCAACGGAATGCGTCGTGTTCATGGGGAGGCAACGGAATGCCTCGTGTTCATCGGGAGGCAACGGAACGCGTGGGAGCCAACCGGCTGGGTCAGAACGGAATGCGTGGTCGTGTTCATCGGGAGGGCTTGGACGGAACATGCGATGGAAGCGAGGCTGGCGTCTGCCGCTGCGGAGGAAGCGGCCTTGTGTTTCACCGCCACGTTAAACAGGATCCTGTTCATCGGGAGAAGTGCAGCGTCTGCCAAAGCGGAGGAAACGGACCTCCTACGGTCGAAACGGGGGTCATGTTGATCGAGAGGGGTGTGACGTACCGCAAAACGGGGGAAACATACCTCCTACGGTCGAAACGGGATCCCTGTTGATCGGGAGGGGTGTGGCGTACCACAAAACGGACGAAATGGACCTCCTACGGTCGAAACAGGGGTCCTGTTCATCGGGAGGGGTGTGGCGTGCCAAAAGCAGGACTCCACGGGATACTGTTCATCTCCACCGTCGACCTCCCCCAGCCTCCACGGGCTACCGTCGACCTCCTCCAGCCTCCACGGGCTCCTGTTCATCCAGCCTCCACCGCGCGCTACTCCACCGGCTACTGTTCAACCACCCCTCCATGGGCACCCCTCCACCGTCTACTATTCATCCAGCCCTCCACACCACGGGGTCCTGTTCAACCACCCCTCCACGGGCACCCCTCCACCGTCTACTATTCATCCAGCCCTCCACACCACGGGGTCCTATTCAACCACCCCTCCACGGGCACCCCTCCACCGTCTACTGTTCATCCAGCCCTCCACCACACCACGGGGTCCTGTTCATCCGGAAGGCAACGCCACCGCTCCTTTGTTCATCCAAACCCCCGCAACACTCACTATTCATCCCGGAGGAAGCATCAATCGGCTTGATTAGCAGCAATAGCAAAGGAATCGCCGATCGGGTTCGATTAACAGCCATCGATCGATCGCTCGGGTTCGATAACGCGTAAGCCTGCAAATCGATCGGGTTCGATTAGAGCCCAACGCCTACGCACACCTGCAGCAGCGTATGTGTACGAGAAAGCAGCGCATCACTCGGCCCCGACCTTCCACCGTGGCAGAACTCCACGAAATTTTCCTCGCCCTCGCTTCTACCACGGTTTTTTCATCATGGACGGCCCAAAGAATGTCATGCAGTGCGTCTCCGGCCCGCCGGGGCCGAAAAGCCCATTTTCTTTCATGATTTTTTGTCATAGAAGTAGGAGCCCACCACATCTATGATGATACTGGGTTTTGTCACAATTATCGTCATAGAAGTGTCATATGTATGACAGAAAAAAATTACGTTCGGCCCAAAATGTCACGGATGTGTCTTTTTTTTAGTGAATGTGCTAGTCATATGCTTCATGATGCTCTCTTTGTGTTTCAATTCTTATCTTCTATGTGAGCATCATTGAAATCATCATGCCTAGCTAAAAGGCATTAAAGAAAAGCGCTTATTGGGAGACAACTCAACACTTTTACCTACTATTTTTGTGTGCTCACATGATTATGCTACTGTAGTAATCATGTTTTATAGCTTTTGTTTCAATAAAGTACCAAGTAAAGCCTTTGGGATAGTGTGGATGATAGTTGACTTGATTCTGTCAAAAAACAGAAACTTTTGCGCTCAGTCCATGAATTTTGAAAATTCACTGGAACGTGCTTTTGATCTGATCTTTTTACAGGTGGTAGATATACAAATTACCCAGGTTTACATTTTTTTATAATTTTTGGAGTTGTAGAAGTATGGTAGTTATCCAGAACATTACGGGTTGTTCTGTTTTCAATGCATAGTTTGCTTGCTTTCTAGTTTCTATGGCTTATATTGCTCAATATAAATTGTGGAAATGATATGCTACAGTAGGCATTGTGTGGAAACAATTATTAATCTTGTCTTTGACAGTACCAAAGTGAAATTGTTTGTTCTTTATCATACTAACCTATCTCACGAAGTTCCGTTAAGTTTTGTGTGATTGAAGTTTTCAAGTTTTGGGTGAGATGTCGATATGAGGAGAATAAGAGTGACAAGACCCTAAGCTTGGGGATTCCCAAGGCACTCAAAGGTAATATTCAAGGAGGATCCAAGCAACTAAGCTTGAGGATGCCCCGGAAGGCATCCCCTCTTTCGTCCCCAACATTATCGGTAACCTCACTTGAAGCTATGTTTTCATTCGTTGCATGATATGAGTTTTGCTTGGGGTGTCAATTTATTTTGTTAGGGTTTGCTTTCTGTTACTTAGAATAATGTTTTGCATCTTTTATTTTAATAAAAGTGGCATTGATAGCCTTTATTATGCTTATTTTGCAAGTCTACATGTTGCTGTTTCAAAATAGAATGTTTATCGATGTTGCAAAAATTCCCTAGAAACGTCAGAATGTGATAAAATGTTGAAACTTTTTGAAAAATAAGCTCTGAGAAATTTTCTACAATGTGGTAAAACTTTCATAATTTTTGGAGTTTAATAAGTATTTAGACTCTTGCATTCTTTACAAACTATACTGTTTTGGCAGATTGCTGTTATGTTTGCATTGTTTGCATATGTTTGCTTGTTTAATGATTCTATTTGAGGAAAGGAGTATTAAATATGCAGAGGCATTTAGTATGCAATGTTGAATAATAATTTTAGTGATTTGCTACAGTAGAGAATGGTAAGGTTTTTGCACTGGTTTATACTAACTTATCTCACGAGTTCTTGTTGAGTTTTGTGTGGATGCAGCATTTTGAGATTTAGAAAAACCGTGATATGAGAGGCATCCCAAGGCATCCCAAGATAATATTTCAAGAAGTCTTAAGCATCTAAGCTTGGGGATGCCCCGGTAGGCATCCCACCTTTTTTCTTCAACAATTATTGGTTAGTATCGGTTGAGCCTAAGTTTTTGCTTCTCCACATGAGTTGTGCTATTCTTAGAATGTAATTTTATTTGTTTTTGCTTGTTGTTTTAATAAAATACTTAGATCTGAAAGTTTTTGAATAAGAGAGAGTCCTCAAATAGCTACCTATTTACTTAACTACTCGCTTGATCTTCACTTATATCTTTTTGGAGTAGCTTGTCATTTACTCTTGTGCTTCACTTATATCCTACTAGTTGACCCGTTGCGCCAAATGGCGCAGAAAGCCGCGAAAGACATGTTGTCGATGAAAATAGTTTCATTTTGCAAGGACATTATGGCAGGGACGAGCTGAATTAATGTGGGCGTTGAAAAGGAAATCCATGGGGTAACAAATTTAACCCGAGGGTCCTTAATAAAAACAATGAAGGCTTCTTTGTCAATAATAGGATGTATAATAACAAGACATGTTGCGCCAGATGGCACATGGTCCCATTTCAAACCAAGAGCTATTTGAAAATAATTAACAATTTGGCAATAATAAGGATCCTTTTAATAATGAAAATTGAAAGAAACATAGCCTCAAACTATGTAACAGATTTTTAAAATGCAGGCATCCTCTCTATACAATTCTGCTATATGAGCTGGAACTTCGGAATCAAGGTCACGCTTTGTCCTTGCGCCGTTGGTAAACGGTGCCCTCCCACTACTCTGAATCCATAGCGTTTTGTCCCTCACAACCCCTTTATAGGTCAGATGCACTATACTTCCTTCATTTTTAAAGGAGCTTAACAACCAATGCCTTGCACAACATTTTTCATCTCTTCAGTGAGGCATGTTTATAGTTCCCACTCCTCTGCTCTGTTATGTTAGAAGGATCAACTCTCTATAGCCATATCTTCTTTTTTTTGAAGGGAACTGGACAAACAATGACCAATGCCATGTTTATGAATTGTTGTACTGTAAAAGAAGTGCAAACATTAAACGAGAAACCAATTGAAGAAACAAGGACTTTTTGGTCTGCTGGAATTTAAGGGCAGACTTGATATGGAAGGGCAAACCAAGATTGATAAGTACCACATCACAAAAAATGTTTATAACAGATATAGAAGTGACAATAAACAATTTTTTCAAGATTTACAATGAACTACATGATTTGGCTTCTTGCTCTAAAAAGAAATCTGCAGCACTAACTTGGTGACAATCCCACCAATTCAACGACAATGGACATATTTTCTACGCTTCACTCCTTTGCGGCTTGTAGAGTCAAAGGGCTATGACCATCATTGCAGAAAATGAAAAAATTAACAATAGTTCTTGCGTGAATGAGTCATCAGGTAATCATGTGAGTCTACTATATATAAACTATAGGCAAAATTCAGCAACAAAGGTAACATGCGCAGTGAGAAACTGGATAATGAAGCAATACTTTCAACCAAGTCTAGAGGAACACATACTACGCCCAGAACTTTTCACCGACGTAACAATGCAACTATTCATAGCAACAAAATTTATACAGAAAAGGGAGATACTCCTACTCAAACAACAACAACAAAGCCTTTAGTTCCAAACACTCCTACTCAACCTCCCTAAAATTTAACCGGATTTCATCTGATAACCTAGAGGCCAGCTGGAGATTGAGCAATATTGGAATATACATATATATTTCAAACAAATTAATGAACTGGGATGAAAGGATCGTAGAAGGATAGCCTCACTTGGGGCTTTGGAACTTGAGTGTGTCCATGGCAAATGAAAGCTTAGAGAGGCAGCAGTTAAAGCATCAGTCGAGTTAAGGTATGCCACTATAAATCCTTCTTTTAGTAATCTGAACACGATGTTAGTAATGCCAAGGCAAATACCTTGATACCCTGTTCATGGTCATCTCGTTACTGAAAAATAAATGTAAAACTAGCCTGCAAGATAAAAGCATTTCCCGAGCACGAATGTACAACCTGGGATCTTTGGGAATACCACCGGATGAAATTATAGTGCAAACTCCAGATCTTATAAATTTTAATACATTCAACAACTAAGACTTTGAGCCATGAGATTATATGTCAATAGTTACATTTAAGCTTGTGAGAGCATAAATCAATCATAAAAAGGCGAGAAAGAATAAGCTCGAGAGCAATAAGGGCTTAAACTACTTATTTGAAAACAGTGAAACAACTCATTAAATCTAACTAATTTTAAATGATCCAGTTTTAAGAATTAATATGGTCCAACTAAGAGAAGGCTACAAAATCATCAATCAAGAAGACTATATAAAATTGATGATTAGAGACAACTGTCACTGCTCGGTCACATACCATGGTCGACGTGAGCAATGACAGACATGTTATGGATAATTTTTTATCCATAATTCCACGGAGCTCCTCCGTTCTAAACCTCACCGTTTTGATTGCTTTTGAATGTCACACCAGGAATACCCTTCCTGCTCTAATAATAGCAAGCTATCAGAATCAAGCAATAATATAGTGTGAATAACTGAACATGGAAATCCGACAGTAATATATGCTAACGATCCTTTAAGTAATTATGACCACAATTGTCTACTCAAAGCTCAAAAGTGCACTTAACAATGGTGTACAACAATTAGTTTTATACACTGCCACCAAAATATTTTAACCAACACTTCGACCAACAAAGACCGGTGAAGTGAAATATATAATTAATATGGTCAATCGAGCAAATTATATTAATGTATTAGAACTAATAAAAGTGCACCGAGAAGGCAGCCATAAAGCAAGAACAACCATCATTAAGGGCAATCGACGATCACAAGAATGAGAAAAAGTAACACATGGCAATAACAAAGAAACGTAATCCATTATGAAGAGAGGATGCAGGTGGAAAGAAACGTAATCCAAAGAATAATACTAATATAGACAAGCCTCCAAAACTAATACTACTATTGACACACCTCTGACACTAAGACTATATATAGACAAGCCTCCAAAAGTAAGACTAATGGAACACGAAGTAGTACCTCCTGCAATTTCTTCAATCTAATTCCTTTTGATTCTATGGGAAAAGGTTGCAACAAGAGGAATAGCCTGCAGAAATAGATAGATCAAATGTTGTACAAGTCAAAAAAAGTTACTGCTAGCCATAGTGCATACATTCTATCTCTTATTGTACTTTTTGCAACATACTACAACTCAGAGCAGATACATGCCATATTATGGTAATGCCACAATGGTTATTATCGATTGGAATGAGTTGTCCAGATTTTCTTGGTAAATCAATTCAGTTTACATGCAACTAACAAAATTTTATAAGGAAATGTTGTACTGATATCATGGTGGCGCAATCATAGAAGTTGTTACAAAGGAAAGAAACAGTCTAGATTTTCAAGATCTTGAATATGTCCGTCTAGCATCGCAAAAAGCTACAGTTAAGCTTCTCGCATGCTAATTATCTATGTTGAAGCCGGTAGAAACCTACACTTACAATGGCACGTAGAAAAACAATGGAATGTAGCTTTTTGCAATGCGAGAGGCTTAACTGTAGAAAACCTACACTTACAATGGCACATAGAAAAACTACTGTAGTTGAAGGACTCACCGCCACCACAAAAGGCGAGAAAATAGAAGCTTCAGCTAGCACCGAGTCATAATATTATAGTAGATAGCTCCAAGAAGAAATAGATTATATGTACTTTGAGCCGCCACTAAGTTGTGGGTTGCTGTCTAGCAGCCACAACTTCCCTTTGAGCCGCCATAGCCACTGTTTCCACACGTGTGAGTTCTTTGCTGCCAACAACTCTTATTTATCTGCACCTCCTTTTTACAAAAGAATATAAGGTTTAGTGGTTTAAACATTTACTTCCTCAAATAGTCCAATACTAATTGCTTCAAACGACAAGTGCTATCTTTCAATCCCCTTCCTAGTCAAGAGGTAGCTCATCACAATGGAACTGCTTTAGGGCTCATAGCCTAATGCTAGAGACAAGCAAAATTTGTTCTTGGTAAATTCTCAAGAAACAAGCTGTGACATGCCGCCTGAGCACTTCTCTTGAGGGGCTCCAAACCCCGTGCCCCGACTTCATTTCTGAATTTGAGTTCAAGAAAGATGTCGTCATCCTCATGAGCACTCCCGTCCGGTACATAAAGAAGAAAAACAGTGGCGCTTACATTAGGAAATACCTACAAGATCCATGTGTAGAGGTAGTGATGCAATTGAAATTGGCCCAAAAGACATAACTTCAGTCTTTGGAAGAGCCGCATTGTCGACCACACTCGAGTCTTGGCTGCTTGATCCATCCCATTGTGGTCGTCGGTCTTGATAGAAAGTTAGATAAAAATTGTGAAAAAAAATAAGTAAAAGCCCCTCTTACGGACAAAGTAAAATAAGAACCTCTGCTACTCTAATGTACATACATGCAACCAAAACTCGAGAAATACTCATAACAACACCGATCAACAGTTCTCGAAAGACATTCCAGATTTTTGAACAACTACAGGCCATTAAGTATTAATGATATCCGGAAGTTGTAAGCCCATGGTACTCCTACTATCTCACGACTAACTATATCCGAGCATTTATTCATAGATCGTGCATACTCATACTATTTTTATGTACAGAATCATGCATACTCATACTATTTTGATGTACAGAATCATGCTATATCTTTGTTAAATCAATTCCAATGCATGCACATGCACAAGTCTGAACTAAACAACATATATGATGCATGAATTAAACGTAAACCTGCCAAGCCCCATGTGAAATAAAATACTGAATTTGTAAATTGATGAGTGAGAGAATTAAGCGACCAATAGTTACAGACTTGACAAGATATAGATGACAACATTCTACAAAAAGAAATCACACTGTCCTACAGAGCACAATCAAACCATTCCATTTTCCTCTTGAGATGTTGTCGAGTAGAAGCTAATATTATAGGATAGGTGACCTACAGTGAAACACATGACATAACAGAAAGTTAAAGTATGCTTAGCAGAGGAATTTAGCAACAACACATGGGAACAGATTTGGGCTGTTCCTATAGGTAATTAATCTCTGCATAGATGGCGCAGAGTAGTAACTGCCTTGATTTCTTTGCTGTCCCAGCCCCCTTTCCAGTAGCACAACTCCCTTTTAGAAATTATTGTGGTAAAAAATGAACAATTGCTATGTCTATCTAGGCTTAAAGAACGCATAGGTAGACAGACAATATAAGAATTGACACCTTTTTTTGGGTCATCTACCCCTGGTCATCCTTATCATTCCTTCCTTCAACAGAAGATGAAAGAGCTTCAGCCTTATCATCAGACTTCTCCTGGTGCACCTAGAAAACCAAGTAGTTTGGTAATGGAGCAAGATGAGATATTAATATCCAAAGGTAAATAAATTGGCTCAGGAACGTTTCAGCTCACTCAATCAGTTAAGACAGCTTCGAATATAATTTATTTGTGTCCATATATATATTTGTATCTCCGTAAAACATGCGACACTAAGTTTTCTTCCTCATGTGAGATAAGCATTTGATTGTACAATTGTGCAATCGAGCAAGGCATGAGAGAAAGCTATATCAACACATCAGCTTTAAGTTTTCTTCCTCATGTGAGATAAGCATTTGACTGTACAATTGCGCAATCAAGCAAGGCATGAGAGAAAGCTATATTAACACAGCAGTTATCTTTTGGTGTACAATAGAGTTGCTTTCATATGAGATCTAAAACATGTGCATTCACACATGTTTATATGAGTAGTAGAAAAGAAGCTTTACCTAAGAAGAAGGACCCAATAATCATTTTTTTGGAAAAGGCATGAAGAGAAAACATTATATTTAGGAGGAGCACAAAAATACAGAGAAGATAGAGAGAAAGCCCAAGAAGCAAAATCCAAGAAACATCCTTTCAAAAGCCGTGAAGAATCACCAGCCCAGAAAACACAAGACCCTACAAATCCTGTGGAAAGCATTTTTTCCTGATAGGAAAAGGCAGCCCAAAAGGAAACCTCGGAAGAAAGACTAAGAAACAAGTTTTTCAAAAGGAATGACAAGAAAAAGAAGTAAACAAAAGGAGAGGCAGCTTAGCCGAAACAAAAATCCAGAGAACACAAAGAGCAAGCCCAAGAAGCAAAACCCAAGACACATCTTTCAAAAAGCCCATGAAGAATTATAAGCCCAAAAAACACAAAGCCCTGTAAACCCCATGTAAAATAAACCTGTAATAAAAGAGAGGGGCGGCCCAAAGGCCCAACAGAAGGAGCACCAATAAATAAGCAAGACATCAATTATTTGGGCCCGCGTGGGAACATTGAAGAAGAAGATCAAAGAGGCACTATAAGCAGTACCAAGAATCTTGTTCTGTAAGCAAGAGGCATTTTTTTTCTCCAGGCCCCCCAAGGAGCAGGAAACAAGAGGGGTGATCAATGGATCGTGAAGATCAAATTAGAAAGGGCCATTTCTACATTGTAAAACATAGAAAGAAGACATAGCAAGCCCACATGGCAGACATATGAAGAATAAAATGTCTAGAGACTTTATTGCATTAGAGGAATTAATCCACGAAGTACAAAGCTGGCACACAGACATGAATAAACAAGTCAATAGAAGAGAGGTAAAGAAAAGCGGAGAGAGGACAAAGCAGATGCAGTACAAGAGAGTCCAAAGATATGCGAGTATGGTGTGTTTAGATGCGATTAATTGTAATGAGTGGAAAAAGGCTAAATGTTCAAATTATAGTTGAAGGGAGATGAATCTTAACCTTGGATTGAACAAATTTAATGGGTACGCTCATCTTGCTTGAAACGACGTACTACATAACTGAAGAAAAAGATGAGGCCGGCGAGCAAGATCTGCACGGGAAATCTTAGTTGAGAACGTCTCAGACATTACATTGTGATGTCGATCAAATTTATAATTTTGCGGCATCTGCTAGCCACAAATAGTAATAGGACAGAAACAAAAGTCTCTTATCCAATTCCACTCTCAAATAAAAAAATCAAATCCAGAAGTGCAACATGGCATTGTTCTCCTTTCCACGAGTTTGCTTGCTATCACTTGCATTAACCTGCTATGCATATATTAATCATTTTATTTTATTCCTCAAAGGAAAATAAAGAACACATGATTTCTCAAGCAGAACCTATGATGCCTATGACCTTCCCGAAACAAATCATCACTTATCCAAACATGTGAAGTATCTTATTAATTATATCAATCATAAGCCATATTTTCATATACTTTACTAAGTTAACCGCAACCGTATTGAAGATAATCATAAATCATCATATTTCATGGAAAATATTATAACAGCTAAATCATACATGTTGCTTTTTATAATCACATAATAAACAAATAAATGTATAGCAACGACAAGGAAAATATCATTAAACTGAACATGTCCTCTGATGCCTTGTTTTTTGGAACCAGGACTGCAAGATATTTTCAGGATGACTTGGTGGTTACACAGCCAGGAAAATAGATGAAAACATATGGAATAGAAAATATGGTCAAATTAAACATGGTAGTACAGTAGCATTGTTCCGGCAATGCTTGCAAAACCATAAAACCAAATTGACAAAACCAGTGCTAATGTGAAAACTATGAACGACTGTACAACTTATGTTTTGAGGTCAATACAATAAGCACCGCTTAAACCTAGTTTTATGATTTAAGCTTTTGGTTATCAAATCCAGGTTTTAAATCAACACTCAGTAGCTCGCATCGCCCTTCTACTAGTATCCAAGGTCCATCTATAAGGAATCAAACACAAGGAACTACAAGTTCTACTGTAATTAGTTCTCTTTTTCTCGACATAATTTCAGTTCCTATTAGGAAACCACAATGTGCCTAATCCAAAATTACTTCTAGTGATGCCAACAATAATTAGTAAATTAATCATGTCCAACATCAAACTGATCCAGAAATTTTCACAAAAGCACAATTCGGGATTACAGAGGATTTTACCCTTGAAGCAGACCTGTTCTTTTGCTCCCTCTTTGCTTCTTAGGGATTATAAGGAGCGTCTGCTTAGCTTCCTTCCGCTACTTTGGCGAGGTATCACGTGTACTTTCCGGCTGCTCCTTCTTCTCTAGTACCAGTCACTTCAATCTACTTCTCATCGATGAGCGGCACATGTGAGACAAACTCTCACCATTTTCAAGTGATTGTTCCAATGAAACCTGCGGGCACAATTATACATAAGAGACAATGTCGCCACAGTATTACATGGCAAAAGGGATTGAACCTAATAATAACTGATGACCCACCAACTTGCAACCTTCAAAATCCGGCTTCAGCTGCAGCCTCTGTACACTTTGCCTGAAGTTATCTTGCACACTCACTTCCTGAAAGAAGCCTAAAATGGTCATCAGAAGATAATAATTGTGAATATTTGAATCTTTTTCTGTCGCAAGCTTGTAGTGTTTTTCCTAAGCTTGCTACGTGCCCAAGAACATAGAACAACATGTACTTTCAGAATTCAAATCGATTTTGTGTATCCTGATAGTCTTTTAGATCTCTGAACAGAGCTAAGATGAAGTAATGACTTCTCCTAATTCCATAGCGAGGTGAGCCAGTTCCTTGGACGGTCGACAACAAATTCGATGCAAATAAGCATGAACATAGAAAGCGGCAATCGGTCAGGCACATGAAACAATGAAGCTTCACAAGAAGTTTACGGCATCTTTGGTAAGCACAAACGCCGAGGAAGTGGTAGTCAGTTAGGCACCTGAATAAAATCAAGCTTCACAAGAAGTTTCTCTTGTGCAAAATGTCTCTAAGCATCACACAATCATGTGTAAAAGCATCTTATGATCCTGCAATCAACAATGTGAGCTTATTCAGCAGATTGCATCAAAACCTTTCTCGGTGATTAATAGGCTGGAATGAGCAATTGCCAAAGGTAGCACTTATGCATAAAAGGAAATAAAATGGAGGAAAATGACATGAATTTCTTTAGCCTGAGCGAACACTACAAACAAATTCCAATAACACAGAGCAGTAAATGGTTCACATGGGAGCTTCATTAGGCAAGCAAACTAGCTAACAAATATTTGTCGCGTCCCTACTATGTGGTCATACATGAAGAATCAAGAACACACGTGCAAAAAGCTAGTTCTAACTGAATTTAAATTTCAGTTGGCATTTATCTCTCATGGTAGTTTCCATTTTTTTTATAGAGAAACAAGATAGAGGAGAGCCAAGTAGAGAGGAGGCCGTGGTGACCATGGAAACCTAAAATTCTGGACTGAACAAAAAGACATAAGTTATGGAGAAATTTAGGTCGGTAGACTGCTGAGCTCCTGCATATGCATGATTTTACAAATGTGATACCTCGGTGCTCCCTTCAGTTTTGAATGACTCAAAGCATCTAATTGTTCTGTTCTAAAATATTTTAATGTCTGCACTTTGGTATAGCAGCAACTGTCATTAACTGAATTACGGCTGAAGAATAAGAAAGTAGAACCTAGAAAGGTTTACCATGCATACACAACAAATCTGAACAAAAATAACGAACACTAATGATTCCAAGCAACGCATAGCCAAATCATACTTTTGAAATATAACAGGGGTCATTTTTTTATGTATTGTATATTAGTGCATTACTTATACAGCAGATATCAAGTAAAGCAAAAGTGGGTAGAAATCAGCAGAAGTGGACAACAAAAGTCAGCAGCCCATCACCTTGCAATATATATAGAACATACTTTCACCGACCATCATACCACTAAACAACAAGGCGCATTGGCCATCCACTTGAATTATTATTCTGCAACAAAAGAAAAGAAAACACACATAGAGCACCAATTAGAAGGGCTCCTGCACACCCGTCAATGGTCTATATGGCAATAAAAACAAACCATTTGGTCATTCATCAGGCTGATGGTGTGCATTAGGTTGGGCTTGCTTACATGGTACATAGGCATTTAGGCTACAGAAATCTTTAGAGATCAGATGCAACAGAGGGGAAGCTCACCTTGGGTCTCCCCAAAAATTTCCCAAGGTTGGCAGAGGAGGTGAGGCTGGAGGCAGAGGTAGCGCCGCCGCTCATGGCATAGCAGAGGCGAGCCGGACCGCCTCCCTAGCTGGCTGGTAGCGCTGCCTCCATGAGGGCCGGCCTGCTCCTTCACCCTGTCGCCGACCTCCTCCCTCTTCCCTGTAGCTTCACCACATCGTGACGGGCCGACTGTTGCCTGCCCTCGTCGCCTGCCTCCCTGCCCATTCACCCCACCATCACCTCGCCTAACCCGCGCCCGATCTTGAACCAGGAATTGATGACGGGCGCAGATAACAAAAAGAAGGAAGGTGAGGTGGAGGGGCTAGCGTGGTGGAGGAGTATTATCAGGCGTGGCGAGGCTCAGGCGGAGGCCGTGGTGACGCGAGGAGGAGGGATAGAGGCGGAGAGGTTGTGGGGATCGAGGGAAAGGGGCTAGGGTTTGGGTGGTGGCTGGTGCGGGAGTGGGGACGAGGCGAGGATGGATTGGCTGGGAACGCGGGTGCGGATTGGGGAAAACCTCCTGCACGCGGGCGCCGCCAACCCAGCCAACGAGCGTCGTAGACGAGCCCACTCGTCATTGCCCAAGAAAACGATCATGAGGTTAAAATTGTTTGACCGTGAGGTGAAGATCCAACGGTCCAGACAAGCCAGAAAGACAGATCCGACGGTCAACAAAGGGCCAATCGGGAGAGCCTTCTGGAGGTGAGTTGGCTAGCCTCATTATTGTTTTAAATGAGTAAATTGTTGAATGAACTGAGTATCATGAAGTTGAAATTATATCATGCCTAGTGGTAGCTTCACATTGGGTTTAGAAAGTGAAATCTTTTGAAGCTTGACAATCAAAATATTGGTCATACAATCAATTCATGAATAATTAGTATAAGGAAGAGAACTTTCAGATGCAAATACACTATCTTGGAAATCTTTTGTGATTGTGAGCCCCTGTCAAAATATTATATGCCAAAATTGTTGACCTTGGACAAGGAAGACAACGTAATGGTTTATGTTTGTTCATATTCACATAGAAGTTATATTGTCATAGATCCTTCAACATGTGGTGCTTGGCCCCCATCTTTGCTAGCCAAAATTTCCGCACCAAGTAGAGATACTACTTGTGCATCTAAAAACCCTTAAACCCAAATCTTATCTTCAAGAGTCCACCATACCTACCTAAGGATTGAGCAAGATCCTTCAAGTAAGTTGTCATTGGTGCAAAAAGGCAATAAAAATAGCTTCTAAAAGTGTGAGATCATTTAGTGTAAGAGAAAATTGAGCGTTGTACGAACTTGTGATGGAGAAGAATAAAAGTGACAGACTGCATAATAAAGGTTGCCATCACAAGGGGCAATACAACATGACGTTCTTTTGCACTAAGGGGTTGAGCATACAAACAAATAAGCGCATGGAAACCTCTGCTTCCCTCTGTGAAGGGCCTATCTTTTACTTTTATGTATTTACTTTTATGCGAAGAGTCAAAGTTTTTCTCTCTATTCCTTTTTTACTTTTTCTCTTTTTGCAAGCACCATGTGGTGAGGAAAGATCTAGGCAAATATATCCAGTTGGATATGGGTAGCATGAGTTATTATTGTTGACATCACCCTTGAGGTGAATACGTTGGGAAGCGAAATTATAAGCCCCCATCTTTCTATTTGTCCGGTTGAAACGTTTTGCTCATGTGTATGCAGTGAGTGTTAGCAATCAAAAAAGAAAATATGATGGTTGAGTATGTGGAGCTCTTACTTAAGCTCTGTTGAATAAGTTGAATTGAAATTGCTTGGTGACTGAGAACATAGGTTGTTGAGTTTCAAGAGAATTCATTGTTTCAACCTTAACATGTGAATTGGTTGAAGGAAATATGCCCTAGAGGCAATAATAAAGTTGTTATTTTATATTTCCTTATATCATGATAAATGTTTATTATTCATGCTAGAATTGTATTAACCGGAAACTTGATACATGTGTGGATACATAGACAAAACACAGTGTCCCTAGTAAGCCTCTACTAGACTAGCTCGTTAATCAAGGATGGTTAAGTTTCCTAATCACAGACATGTGTTGTCATTTGATGAACAGGATCACATCATTAGGAGAATGATGTGA
This sequence comes from Aegilops bicornis, assembly GCA_021605145.1. NCBI lineage: Eukaryota > Viridiplantae > Streptophyta > Magnoliopsida > Poales > Poaceae > Aegilops > Aegilops bicornis. The sequence continues at coordinate 342,394,681 of CM038669.1, forward strand.
TGGACATGATGTTGGGGAACGTAGTAATTTCAAAATTTTCCTACGCACACACAGGACCATGGTGATGGCATAGCAACGAGAGGGGAGAGTGTCTGTCCACGTACCCTCGTAGACCGAAAGCGGAAGCGTTATAACAACGCGGTTGATGTAGTCGTGCGTCTTCACGATCCAACCGATCCAAGTACCGAACGTGACGGCACCTCCGTGTTCAAAGACATCGCTCAGCTCGATGACGATCCCCTGCTCCGATCCAGCAAAGCGTCGGGGATGAGTTCCACAAGACGACGGCGTGGCAGGACGATGATGATGCTCCACCGACGCAGGGCTTCGCCTAAGCTCCGCGACGATATGACTTCTCCCACAGCAGGCTTCGCCTAAACTCCGCGACGATATGACCGAGGTGGAATATGGTGGAGGGGCACCGACACGGCTAAGGAACGATCCGTAGATCAACTTGTGTGTCATGGGGTGCCCCCCGCCTCAGATATAAAGGAGCAAGGGGGTGCGGCCGGCCCTAGGGGAGGCTGGAGGAGTCCTACTCCCACCGGAGTAGGACTCCCCCCTTTCCTAGTTGGATTAGGATTGGGAGGGGGAAAGGGAAGGCGCCGCCTCTCCTTGTCCTATTCGGACTAGAGGGGGAGGCGCGCTGCCTGCCCTGGCCGGCCCTTTCCTCTTCTCCCTATGGCCCATCAAGGCCCATTGACCCCGGGGTTCCGGTAACCCCGTGTTCCGTAACTTCGCTTTCATCCGAACCTTTCCAAGTCCAAATATAGGCTTCCAATATATCAATCTTTATGTCTCGACCATTTCGAGACTCCTCGTCATGTCCGTGATCACATCCGGGACTCCGAACAACCTTCGGTACATCAAAACTTATAAACTCATTATGAACTGCCATCGAAACGTTAAGCGTGCGGACCCTACGGGTTCGAGAACTATGTAGACATGACCTAGAACTATTCTCGGTCAATAACCAATAGCGGGACCTGGATGCCCATATTGGCTCCTACATATTCTACGAAGATCTTTATCGGTCAAACCGCATAACAACATACGTTGTTCCCTTTGTCATCGGTATGTTACTTGCCCGAGATTCGATCGTCGGTATCCAATACCTAGTTCAATCTCGCTATCGGCAAGTCTCTTTACTCGTTACGTAATGCATCATTCCGTAACTAACTCATTAGCTACATTGCTTGCAAGGCTTATAGTGATGTGCATTACCGAGAGGGCCCAGAGATACCTTTCCGAGCAATCGGAGTGACAAAACCTAATCTCGAAATACGCCAACCCAACATGTACCTTTGGAGACACCGTAGTACTCCTTTATAATCACCCAGATTACGTTGTGACGTTTGGTAGCACCCAAAGTGTTCCTCCGTAAACGGAGTTGCATAATCTCATAGTTACAGTGAACATGTATAAGTCATGAAGAAAGCAATAGCAACATACTAAACGATCAAGTGCTAGGCTAACGGAATGGGTCATGTCAATCAGATCATTCTCCTAATGATGTGATCCGTTAATCAAATGACAACTCATGTCTATGGTTAGGAAACATAACCATCTTTGATTAACGAGCTAGTCAAGTAGAGGCATACTAGTGACACTGCTTGTCTATGTATTCACACATGTATTATGTTTCGGTTAATACAATTCTAGCATGAATAATAAACATTTATCATGATATAAGGAAATAAATAATAACTTTATTATTGCCTCTAGGGCATATTTCCTTCAGTCTCCCACTTGCACTAGAGTCAATAATCTAGTTCACATCGCCATGTGATTTAACATCAATAGTTCACATCTATATGTGGTTAACACCCATAGTTCACATCGACATGTGACCAACACCCAAAGGGTTTACTAGAGTCGATAATCTAGCTCACATCGCTATGTGATTAACACCCAAAGAGTACTAAGGTGTGATCATGTTTTGTTTGTGAGAGAAGTTTAGTCAACGGGTCCGCCACATTCAGATCCGTATGTATTTTGCAAATTTCTATGTCTACAATGCTCGCACGGAGCTACTCTAGCTTATTGCTCCCACTTTCAATATGTATCCAGATTGAGACTCGAGTCATCTAGATTAGTGTTTAAAACTTGCATCGACGTAACCCTCATTTACCTAACCTTTTCACTTCCATAATCGAGAAACACATCCTTATTCTACTAAGGATAATTTTGACCGCTGTCCATTGATCTACTCCTAGATCACTATTGCACTCCTTGCTAAGCTTAGTGGTAGGGTATGCAATAGATCCGTACAAGATGACATACTTTATAGAACCTATGGCTGATGCATAGGGAATGACTTTCATTCTCTTTCTATCTTCTCGCCGTGGTCGGGTTTTGAGTCTTACTCAATCTCACACCTTGTAACACGTGCAAGAACTCTTTCTTTGACTGCTCCATTTTGAACTACTTCAAAATCTTGTCAAGGTATGTTTTCATTGAAAAAACTTATCAAGCGCCTTGATCTATCTCTATAGATCTTGATGCTCAATATGTAAGCAGCTTCACCGAGGTCTTTCTTTGAAAAAAACTCCTTTCAAACACTCCTTTATGCTTTGCGTAATAATTCTACATTATTTCCGATCAACAATATGTCATTCACATATACTTTATCGTAAAGGCTGTAGTGCTCCCACTCACTTTCTTGTAAATACAGGCCTTTCCAAAAGTCTCAGAAAATCATATGCTTTGATCAACACATCAAAGCGTATATTCCAACTCCGAGATGCTTGCACCAGTCCATTGATGGATCATTTGGAGCTTGCACATTTTGTTAGCTCCTTTAGGATTGACAAAACCTTCTGGTTGCATCATATACAACTCTTCTTTAATAAATCCATTAAAGAGTGTAGTTTTGACATCCATTTGCCAGATTTCATAAAATGTGGCAATTGCTAACATGATTCAGATAGACTTAAGCATCGCTACGCTTGAGAAAATCTCATTGTAGTCAACACCTTGAACTTGTCGAAAACCTTTTTGTGACAAGTCGAGCTTTGTAGATAGTAACACTACTATCGTTGTCCGTCTTCCTCTTGAAGATCCATTTATTTAACATGGCTTGCTGATCATCGAGCAAGTCAATCAAAGTCCATACTTTTGTTCTCATACATGGATCATATCTCAGATTTTATGGCCTCAAGCCATTTCATGAATCTGGGCTCATCATTGCTTCCTCATAGTTCGTAGGTTCATCATGGTCTAGTAACATGACTTCCGTAACATGATTACCGTACTACTCAAGTGCGGATCTTACTCTGGAAGACCTACGAGGTTTGGTAGCAACTTGATCTGAAGTTTCATGATCATCATCATTAACTTCCTCACTAATTGGTGTAGGAATCACCGAACTGATTTCTGTGATGAACTACTTTCCAATAAGGGAGAAGGTATAATTACCTCATCAAGTTCTACTTTCCTCCCACTCACTTCTTTCGAGAGAAACTTCTTCTCTTAGAAAGGATCCATCTTAGCAACGAAAAACTTGCCTTCGGATCTGTGATAGAAGGTGTACCCAATAGTTACCTTTGGGTATTCTATGAAGATGCACTTCTCGATTTGGGTTTGAGCTTATCAGTGAAAACTTTTTCACATAAGTATCACAACTCCAAACTTTTAAGAAACGACAGCTTAGGTTTCATCGTTAAACCATAGTTCATATGGTGTCGTCTCAACGGATTTAGATGGTGCCCTATTAAACGTGAATGCAGCTGTCTCTAATGCATAACCCCAAAATGATAGTGGTAAACCGATAAGAGACATCATAGATCGCACCATATCAAATAAAGTGTGGTTACGACGTTCGGACACACCATAACATTGTGGTGTTCTGTGGCGTGAGCTGTGAAACTATTCCACATTATTTTAATTGAAGACCAAACTCAGAACTCAAATATTTATCTCCATGATCAGATCGCAGAAACTTTATTTTCTTGTTACGATGATTTTCCACTTCACTCTGAAATTCTTTGAAATTTTCAATTATTTCAGACTTATGTTTCATCAAGTAGATATACCCATATCTGCTCAAATCATTTTGTGAAGGTCAGAAAATAACGATACTTGCCACGAGCATCAACACTCATTGAATCGCATACATCGGTATGTATTATTTCCAATAAGTCAAGAGCTTGTTCCATTGTTCCGAGAACGGTGTTTTATTCTTCTTTCCCAAAAGGCACGGTTCGCAAGCTTCAAATGATTAATAATCAAGTGATTCCAAAAGTCAATCAGCATGGATTTTTCTTCATGCGCTTTACTCCAATATGACCTAAACGGCAGTGCCACAAATAAGTTGCACTATCATTATTAACTTTGCATCTTTTGGTTTCAATATTATGAATATGTGTATCACTATGATCGAGATCCAATGAACCATTTTCATTGGGTGTGTAACCATATAAGGTTTTATTCATGTAAACAGAACAACAATTTATTCTCTTACTTAAATGAATAATCAGACAGTATTGCAATAAACATGATCAAATCATATTTATGCTCAACACCAAATAACACTTATTTAGGTTCCACACTAATCCCGAAAGTATAGGGAGTGTGCGATGATGATCATATCAATCTTGGAACTACTTCCAACACTCATCGTCACTTCCCCTTCAACTAGTTTCTGCTCATTCTCAGAACTCCCTGCTTCAAGTTACTACTCTTAGCAACTATACCAAGATCAAATACCGAGGGGTTGCTATGAACACTAGTAAAATACACATCAATAATCAGTATATCAAATATACCTTTGTTCACTTTGCCATCCTTCTTATCCACCAAATATTCAGGGTAGTTCCGCTTCCAAAGGACCAGTTCCATTGCAGCAAAAGTACTTAGTCTCGTGCTTAGGTCCAGACTTGGGCTTCTTCACTCGAGCAGCAACTTGCTTGCCGTTCCTTTTGAAGTTCCCCTTCTTCCCTTTGCCTTTTCCTTGAGACTAGTGGTCTTGTCAATCATCAACACTTGATGCTCTTTCTTGATTTCTACCTTCGTTGATTTCAACATCACGAAGAGCTCGGGAATCGTTTTCGTCATCCCCCAGATACTATAGTTCATCACGAAGTTCTAGTAACTTAGTGATGGTGACTAGAGAATTCTGTCAATCACTATCTTATCTCGGAAGATTAACTCCCACTTGATTCAAGCGATTGAAGTATTCGCACAATCTGAGCACATGCTCACTAGTTGAGCGATTCTCCTCCATCTTTTAGCTATAGAACTTGTTGGAGACTTCATATCTCTCAACTCGGGTATTTGCTTGAAATATTAACTTCAATTCCTGGAACATCTCATATGGTCCATGACGTTCAAAACGCCTTTGAAGTCCCGATTCTAAGCCGTTAAGTATGGTGCACTAAACTATCAAGTAGTCATCATATTGAGCTAGCCAAACGCTCATAACGCCCGCATCCGCTTCCCGCAATAGGTCTGTCACCTAGCGGTGCATTAAGGACATAATTCTTCAGGCGGCATTGAGGATAAACCTCGGATCATGGATCCAATCCGCATCATTGCTACTAACATTTTTCAACACAATTTTCTCTAGGAACATATGAAAATAAACATATGAAAGCAACAACGCGAGCTATTGATCTACAAACATAATTTGCAAAATACTACCAGGACTAAGTTCATGATAAATTTAAGTTTTAATTAATCATATTAAAACTCCCACTTAGACAGACATCTCTCTAGTCATCTAAGTGATTACGTGATCCAAATTAACTAAACCATGTCCGATCATCACATGAGATGGAGTAGTTTCAATGGTGAACATCACTATGTTGATCATATCTACTATATGATTCACGTTCGACCTTTCGGTCTCCGTGTTCCGAGGCCATATCTGTTATATGCTAGGCTCGTCAAGTTTAACTCGAGTATTCTGCGCGGCGCAACTGCTTTTGGCGCCTGTATTTGAACGTAGAGCCTATCACACCCGATCATCACGTGGTGTCTCGCACGAAGAACTTTCGCATAGCGGTGCATACTCGGGGAGAACACTTCTTGATAATTTTAGTGAGAGATCATCTTATAATGCTACCGCCAATCAAAGCAAAATAAGATGCATAAAGGATAAACATCACATGCAATCAATATAAGTGATATGATATGGCCATCATCATCTCGTGCTTGTGATCTCCATCTCCAAGCACCGTCGTGATCACCATCGTCACCGCGCGCGACACCTTGATCTCCATCGTAGCATCGTTGTCGTTACGCCATCTATTGCTTCTACGACTATCGCTACCGCTTAGAGATAAAGTAAAGCAATTACAGGCGTTTGCATTTCATACAATAAGCGACAACCATATGGCTCCAGCCAGTTGCCGATAACTTCGGTTACAAAACATGATCATCTCATACAATAAAATATAGCATCACGTCTTGACCATATCACATCACAACATGCCCTGCAAAAACAAGTTAGACGTCCTCTACTTTGTTGTTGCAAATTTTACGTGGCTGCTACGGGCTTAAGCAAGAACCAATCTCACCCTACGCATCAAGACCACAACGATACTTCGTCAAATAGACTCCGTTTAACCTTCTCAAGGACCGGGCGTAGCCACACTCAGTTCAACTAAAGTGAGAGAGACAGACACCCGCAGCCACCTTTAAGCACGAGTGCTCGTAACGGTGAAACCAGTCTCGCGTAAGCGTCTGGCGTAATGTCGGTCCGGCCGCTTCATCTCACAATACCGCTGAACCAAAGTATGACATGCCGGTAGGCAAGATGACTTGTATCGCCCACAACTCACTTGTGTTCTACTCGTGCATATGACATCAACGCATAAAACCAGGCTCGGATGCCACCGCTGGGGAACGTAGTAATTTCAAAATTTTCCTCGCACACGGGACCATGGTGATGGCATAGCAACGAGAGGGGAGAGTGTCCACGTACGCACTCGTGAGACCGAAAGCGGAAGCGTTATAACAACGCTGTTGATGTAGTCGCACGCCTTCACGATCCGACCGATCCAAGTACCGAACGTCACGGCACCTCCGTGTTCAAAGACACGCTCATTTCGATGACGCATCCCCGGCTCCGATCCAGCAAAGCGTCGGGATGAGTTCCACAAGACGACGGTGTGGTGACGATGATGATGCTCCACCGACGCAGGCTTCGCCTAAGCTCCGCGACGATATGACTTCTCCGGCGCAGGCTTCGCCTAAACTCCGCGACGATATGACCGAGGTGGAATATGGTGGAGGGGCACCGACACGGCTAAGGAACGATCCGTAGATCAACTTGTGTGTCATGGGGTGCCCCCTGCCCTCAGATATAAAGGAGCAAGGGGGTGCCGGCCCTAGGGGAGGCGGCCGAGGAGTCCTACTCCCACCGAGTAGGACTCCCCTTTCCTAGTTGGATTAGGATTGGGAGGGGGAAAGGGAAGGCGCCGCCTCTCCTTGTCCTATTCGGACTAGAGGGGAGGGCGCGCCTGCCCTGGCCGGCCCTTTCCTCTTCTCCCTATGGCCCATCAAGGCCCATTGACCCCGGGGTTCCAGTAACCCCCTGTTCCGTAACTTCCTGTTTTCATCCGGAACCTTTCCAAGTCCAAATATAGGCTTCTAATATATCAATCTTTATGTCTCGACCATTTCGAGACTCCTCGTCATGTCCGTGATCACATCCGGACTCAACAACCTTCGTACATCAAAACTTATAAACTCATTATGAATCGCCATCGAAGCGTTAAGCGTGCGGACCCTACGGGTTCGAGAACTATGTAGACATGACCTAGAACTATTCTCGGTCAATAACCAATAGCGGGACCTGGATGCCCATATTGGCTCCTACATATTCTACGAAGATCTTTATCGGTCAAACCGCATAACAACATACGTTGTTCCCTTTGTCATCGGTATGTTACTTGCCCGAGATTCGATCGTCGGTATCCAATACCTAGTTCAATCTCGTTACGGCAAGTCTCTTTACTCTCGTTACGTAATGCATCATTCCGTAACTAACTCATTAGCTACATTGCTTGCAAGGCTTATAGTGATGTGCATTACCGAGAGGGCTGGAGATACCTTTTCGACAATCGGAGTGACAAAACCTAATCTCGAAATACGCCAACCCAACATGTACCTTTGGAGACACCAGTAGTACTCCTTTATAATCACCCGATTACGTTGTGGCGTTTGGTAGCACTCAAAGTGTTCCTCCGTAAACGGGAGTTGCATAATCTCATAGTTACGGTGAACATGTATAAGTCATGAAGAAAGCAATAGCAACATACTAAACGATCAAGTGCTAGGCTAACGGAATGGGTCATGTCAATCAGATCATTCTCCTAATGATGTGATCCCGTTAATCAAATGACAACTCATGTCTATGGTTAGGAAACATAACCATCTTTGATTAACGAGCTAGTCAAGTAGAGGCATACTAGTGACACTGCTTGTCTATGTATTCACACATGTATATGTTTCCGGTTAATACAATTCTAGCATGAATAATAAACATTTATCATGATATAAGGAAATAAATAATAACTTTATTATTGCCTCTAGGGCATATTTCCTTCACATGACCCATCCGTTAGCTTAGCATATTGATCGTTCAGTTTTATTGCTATAGCTTTCTTCATGTCATATACATATTCCTTTTACTATGAGATTATGCAACTCCCGTATACCGGAGGAATGCCTTGTGTGCTATCAAACGTCACAACGTAACTGGGTGATTATAAAGATGCTCTACAGGTATCTCCGAAGGTGTTTGTTGGGTTGGCATAGATCGAGATTAGGATTTGTCACTCCGAGTATCGGAGAGGTAAAGATCTTCATAGAATATGTAGGAGCCAATATGAGCATCCAGGTTCTGCTGTTGGTTATTGACCAGAGAGGTGTCTCGGTCATGACTACATAATTCCCGAACCCGCAGGGTCGCACGCTTAACGTTCGTTGACACTAGAGTAGTATTGGGATATTTGATGAGTGGTAACCAAATGTTGTTCAGAGTCCCGGATGAGATCCCGAATGTTCGGATGAGTCTTGAAATGGTCGAGAGGTAAAGATTTATATATGGGAAGTCATATTTTGGGTTTCGGAAAAAGATGCAGTTATTTCAGTATTGTACCGGGAAGCTTCTAGAAGGTTCCGAAGGATTCCGGAGGGGTCCGGAAGTCCACAATTGGTTCCACCACGACCCAAGGGCTAGCATGGGCTGCGGGGAGGCGCCCTGGCCTTATTGGGCTAGGTGCACCAAGTCCTCAAAAACCCATGTGGCTAGGGAAGGCAAAAAAGGAAGGAGTCCTAGTAGGAATAGGATTGGACTTGGAGTCCAAGTCCTCTCCCCCTTAGCTGCGCCCTAGGGCTTGGAGGGGCTGTTTACCACACCCCTCCACCTATATATAGAGGGGAGGGGTGCCCCAAGATAACACACCAAGCCCTTGGCGCCCCTCTCTCTCCCGTTACTCCGTAGTTCCACCGCTTTGTCCCGGCGACGCTTAGCGAAGCGCTGTCGGTGTTCCACCACTACCATCACCACCATGCCATTGTGTTGGTTGTGATCTCATCTACTTCTCCTCTCCTGCTTCCTGGATCTAGAAGGATGAGATGTCATCGAGCCGCATGTGTGCTAAACTCGGAGGTGCCGTCCGTTCAGCACTAGATCGGTTGGATCGTGATCGAATCGCGAAGAGTACGACTACATCAACCACGTGATAAACGCTTCCGCCAACGTCTCGGAATGGTCGAGAGGTAAAGGTTTATGCGTAGATGATATGCATGAGTAGAACACAAAGATGTGTGGGCGGTGATAGTCATACTGCTTACCACCAACGTCTTATTTTGATTCGGCGGTATTGTTGGATGAAGTAGCCCGGACCAACCTTACATGACCACGTTCATGAGACCGGTTCCACCGACAGACATGCAACTAGTTTTGCATAAAGGTGGCTGGCGGGTGTCTGTTTCTCCAACTTTAGTTGAAACAAATTTGACTACGACCGGTCCTTGTTGAAGGTTAAAACAACAAACTTGATGAAACACCATTGTGGTTTTGATGCATAGGTAAGAACGGTTCTTGCTAGAAGCCCGTAGCAGCCACGTAAAACTTGCAACAACAAAGTAGAGGACATCTAAATTGTTTTTGCAGGGCATGTTGTGATGTGATATGGTCAAGACATGATGTGATATACGTTGTTGTATGAGATGATCATGTTTTGCAAAAGTTATCGGCAACTGGGAGGAGCCTTATGGTTGTTGCTTTATTGTAGGAAATACAAACGCCATGTAATTGCTTTACTTTATCACTATGTGTTAGCGATAGTTGTAGAAGCAAAAGTTGGCGAGACGACCACGACACTATGATGGAGATCAAGAGGTGTCAAGCCGGTGACGATGGAGATCATGACGGTGCTTTGGAGATGGTGATTAAAGTCACAAGACGATGATGGCCATATCATGTCACATATATTGATTGCATGTGATGTTTATCTTTTATGCATCTTACTAGCAAACATGCTCGTGCGTTGCAACGGGAGAAAATAAGTTGACGTGCTTCGCTGCGAAGCAAATGCCAATTGTCCTAATTAGGTTTGTCAGATAGGAGATAAGTTTGATAATGACAAAAGTGATGGATCAATTAAACAATGGAATTCTTTGTGGGTTCAGTTCGAAACACATGAATCCTAGTCAATTAATCGGGTGAGCAATTCTGTCTTTAGAATACCGTACTGGTAATAAAAATATAATACATACAGTGCTTATTTTGATTTACTGACATCAGACAACAAAAATATGGTATACTTTGTCCCGGGTCTAGGCATATATGCTTTTGTCGTGTGTGATAACCATAAAGTCCTTGCAGTATAAATGTTCTAAGTTCATGTTCTGTTACAATATATGCAGCAATTGAATGTTTGTTTATTATATTGCGCCTCAATTCATGGTTAGATGTAATTTGCTCTATTTTAGCTTTCTTTTGTTCTAGCCGCATATTTGCATACTTTTGCTTTTCTAGTATGCATTTTTTTGCCTTTGTGCTGCCTCCATATTTGTCGATTGGTTTATTATGCACTCATATGAACCGGCATAGCAATGCCTAGAGACCATTTATTTTTGTAGGGCCTGTAGGCTATATGTTTTCGACGTATATGTGTTAACCTGTGTATATATATTAGTCTTCCAATTTTTCGTGTCCTGGTAGTCGGTCTAGTCAGTCAGTATGAGTTCGTGAGAGACACATCCAATCTTGTAACAAAAGTATCTTAGCATCAAATCCGAATACATGTGCATATAGGTTTGGAGAACAAACACATGCATGCACGCTAACACGTCCGCATGCGTGATGGACTCGGAGACATTTACCCGTCCGTGAATGATCCAAACCCAATCAACTCCAAATAAAACCTAAAAACATCTACCAGTGAACATGTGTGCAGGCTGACACGTTATCTCCCAAAGTTTCACGTTGGCTGATTGCTTTTTTGTTTGTTGACATGGGCGTTGGCTGATCGCTGGAAGCAACCAGCCCAGCCCGCTCGCTGGTGGTCCACTGAGTCATATGGACTGCCCAAAAAAAATCAGCCCCACTAAAAAACAAACGCATCAGCCGTCGTACGCATATTACGCGTGTCCAGCGGCCCCACGCATCGCTGTCTTCAAATGATCTTATCTTCTCACCAAGTCGTCTTGGTGCGGACGGCCCTAACAGATGCACTTCTCCTTTTTCTATTTGTGAAGCAATTTATTAGGTGGCCCAAGTAACAGAAATTCTGGCCCAAAGGTGAGTTACAAAGGGCTACAAAATTTTCGCTAGACTGGCGTACGGACGAACAAAAATAAAGGCATAACATTAGTACCACCTCGGATATAGAAAAAATAATATAGACGGGCAACGAACGGACGAAAAAGGACGAAATTACGGTGGTAAGAAGCAATAGCCCTTTTATTAGTAGGTATAGATATAGATTTTGCTTAGTACGGCGGTAGCATTATAAGATGATCCCTTACGAAATTTCAAGGTATAAGTGTTCTCCCTGAGTATGCACCGTTGCGAAAGTTCTTCGTGCTGAGACACCACGTAATGATCGGGTGTGATAGGCTCTATGTTCACATACAGTGGGTGCAAGATAGTTTTGCACATGCGGAATACTCAGGTTAAACTTGACGAGCCTAGCATGTACAGACATGGCCTCGGAGCACTAGAGACCGAAAGGTCGAATGTGAATCATATAGTAGATATGATCAACATAGAGATGTTCACCATTGATGACTACTCCATCTCACGTGATGGTCGGCCATGGTTTAGTTGATTTGGATCATGTATCATTTAGATGACTTGAGGGATGTCTATCTAACTGAGAGTTCTTAAGTAATATGATTAAGTGAACTTAATTTATCATGAACTGTAACATCCCAATTTCCAATTTGGATGTTATACATAGGTGTTGGGGAACGCAGTAATTTCAAAAAATTCCTACGCACATGCAAGATCCATCTAGGTGATGCATATCAACGAGAGGGGAGAGTGTTGTCTACGTACCCTCGTAGACCGAAAGCGAAAGCGTTATGACAACGTGGTTGATGTAGTCGTACGTCTTCATGATCCGACCGGTCCTAGTAATGAAAGTATGACACCTCCGCGATCCGCACACGTTCAGCTCGGTGATGTCCCACGAACTCTCGATCCAGCTGAGGGTCGAGGGAGAGCTTCGTCAGCACGACGGCGTGATGACGGTGATGATGAAGTTACCGGCGCAGGGCTTCGCCCAAGCACTTCAACGGTATGACCGAGGTGGATTATGGTGGAGGGGGGCACACGGCTAAGACAATATTAACTTGTGTGTCTATGGGGTGCCCCCTCCCCCGTACATAAACGAGTGGAGGAGGGAGGAGGGCCGGCCCTCTATGGCGCGCCCTGGAGGAGTCCTACTCCCACCGGGAGTAGGATTCCCCCCCTCCCTAGTTGGACTAGGAGAGGAAGGAAGGGGGAGGAGGGAGGAAGGAAAGGGGGGCCGTCCCCCCACCCAATTCGGATTGGGCTTGGGGGGGGGGTGCCCCCTCCTAGGCTCCCTTCTCCTCTTTCCCAGTATGGCCCAATAAGGCCCATATACTTCCCGGGGGTTCCGGCAACCTCCCGGTACTCCGGTAAATGCCCGAACTCACCCGGAAGCATTCCGATGTCCAAACATAGTCATCCAATATATCGATCTTTATGTCTCGACCATTTTGAGACTCCTCGTCATGTCCGTGATCATATCCGGGACTCGGAACTACCTTCGGTACATCAAAACACATAAACTCTTAATACCGATCGTCACCGAACGTTAAGCGTGCGGACCCTACGGGTTCGAGAACTATGTAGACATGACCGAGACACGTCTCCGGTCAATAACCAATAGCAGAACCTGGATGTTCATATTGGCTCCCACATATTCTATGAAGATCTTTATCGGTCAAACCGCATAACAACATACGTTGCTCCCTTTGTCATTGGTATGTTACCTGCCCGAGATTCGATCGTTGGTATCTCAATACCTAGTTCAATCTCGTTACCGGCAAGTCTCTTTACTCGTTCTGTAATGCATCATCCCGCAACTAACTCATTAGTCACATTGCTTGCAAGGCTTATAGTGATGTGCATTACCGAGAGGGCCCAAAGATACCTCTCCGACAATCGGAGTGACAAATCCTAATCTCGATCTATGCCAACTCAACAAACACCATCAGAGACACCTGTAGAGCACCTTTATAATCACCCAATTACGTTGTGACATTTGGTAGCACACTAAGTGTTCCTCCAGTATCCAGGAGTTGCATAATATCATAGTCATAGGAACATGTATAAGTCATGAAGAAAGCAATAGCAAATAAACTAAACGATCAAGTGCTAGGCTAACAGAATGGGTCAAGTCAATCACATCATTCTCTAATGATGTGATCCCGTTAATCAAATGACAACTCATGTCTATGGCTAGGAATCTTAACCATCTTTGATTCAACGAGCTAGTCAAGTAGAGGCATACTAGTGACACCCTGTTTGTCTATGTATTTACACATGTACTAAGTTTCCGGTTAATACAATTCTAGCATGAATAACAAACATTTATCATGATATATGGAAATATAAATAACAACTTTATTATTGCCTCTTGGGCATATTTTCTTCAGTATCCCACTTGCACTAGAGTCAATAATCTAGATTACACAGTAATGATTCTAACACCCATGGAGTCTTGGTGCTGATTATGTTTTGCTCGTGAGAGAGGCTTAGTCAATAGGTCTGCAACATTCAGATCCGTATGTATCTTGCAAATCTCTATGTCTCCCTCCTTGACTTGATCATGGATGGAATTGAAGGCGTCTCTTGATGTGCTTGGTTCTCATTGTGAAATCTGGATTCCTTTGCCAAGGCAATTGCACCAAAGATTGTCACAAAATATTTTCATTGGACCCGATGCACTAGGTATGACACCTAGATCGGATATGAACTCCTTCATCCAGACTCCTTCATTTGCTGCTTCCGGAGCACCTATGTACTCCGCTTCACACGTAGATCCCGCCACGACGCTTTGCTTAGAACTGCACCAACTGAAAGCTCCACCGTTCAATATAAATGCGTATACGATTTGTGACTTAGAGTCATCCGGATCAGTGTCAAAGCTTGCATCGATGTAACCATTTACGACGAGCTCTTTGTCACCTCCATAAACGAAAAACATATCCTTAGTCCTTTTCAGGTATTTCAGGATGTTCTTGACCGTTGTCCGATGATCCACTCTGGATTACTTTGGTACCTCCCTCGCTAAACTAATAGCAAGGCACACATCGTGTCCGTACACAACATTGCATACATGATAGAACCTATGGCTGAAGCATAGGGAATGACTTTCATTTTCTCTCTATATTCTATAGTGGCCGGGAATTGAGTCTGACTCAACTTCACACCTTGTAACACAGGCGAGAACCCTCTCTTTGCTTGATCCATTTTGAACTTCTTCAAAACTTTATCAAGGTATGTGCTTTGTGAAAGTCCAATTAATCATCTTGATCTATCTCTATAGATCTTGATGCCCGATATATAAGCAGCTTCACCGAGGTCTTTCATTGAAAAACTCTTGTTCAAGTATCCTTTTATGCTATCCAGAATTTCTATATCATTTCCAATCAACAATATGTCATCCATATATAATATTAGAAATGCTACAGAGCTCCCACTCACTTTCTTGTAAATACAGGCTTCTCTGAAAGTCTGTATAAAACTATATTCTTTGATCACACTATCAAAACATTTATTCCAACTCCGAGATGCTTGCACCGGTCCATCAATGGATTGCTGGAGCTTGCACACTTTGTTAGCATCCTTTGGATTGATAAAACCTTCAGGTTGCATCATATACAACTCTTCTTCCAGAAATCCATTCAGGAACGTAGTCTTTACATCCATTTGCCAAATTTCATAATCATAAAATGTAGCAATTGCTAACATGATTCGGACGGACTTAAGCATCGCTACGGGTGAGAAAGTCTCATCATAGTCAACTCCTTGAACTTGTTGAAAACCTTTCGCAACAAGTCGAGCTTTGTAGACAGTAACATTACCGTCAGCGTCAGTCTTCTTCTTGAAGATCCATTTATTCTAGATGGCTTGCCGATCATCGGGCAAGTCAACCAAAGTCCACACTTTGTTCTCATACATGGATCCCATATCAGATTTCATGGCCTCAAGCCATTTTAAGGAATGTGGGCTCATCATCGCTTCCCCATAGTTCGTAGGTTTGTCATGGTAAAGTAACCTGACCTCCAGAACAGGATTACCATACCATTCTGGTGCGGATCTTACTCTGGTTGACCTACGAGGTTCAGTGGTAACTTGATCTGAAGTTATATGATCATCATCGTTAGCTTCCTCACTAATTGGCGTAGGAGTCACAAGAACTGATTTCTGTGATGAACTACTTTCCAATAAGGGAGCAGGTACAGTTACCTCATCAAGTTCTACTTTCCTCCCACTCACTTATTTCGAGAGAAACTCCTTCTATATAAAGGATCCATTCGTAGCAACGAATGTCTTGACTTCGGATCTGTGATAGAAGGTGTACCCAACAGTCTTTGGGTATCCTATGAAGACACATTTCTCCGATTTGGGTTCGAGCTTATCAGGTTGAGGCTTTTTCACATAATCATTGCAGCCCCAAACTTTAAGAAATGACAACTTGGGTTTCTTGCCAAACCACAGTTCATAAGGTGTCGTCTCAACAGATTTAGATGGTGCCCTATTTAAGGTGAATGCAACCGTCTCTAAAGCATAACCCCGAAACAATAGCGGTAAATCAGTAAGAGACATCATAGATCGCACCATATGTAATAAAGTGCGGTTACGACGTTCGGACACACCATTACGTTGTGGTGTTCCGGGTGGCGTGAGTTGCGAAACTATTCAGCATTGTTTCAAATGAAGACCAAACTTGCAACTCAAATATTCTCCTCCACGAACAGATCATAGAAACTTTATTTTCTTGTTACGATGATTCTCCACTTTCACTCTGAAATTCTTTGAACTTTTCAAATGTTTCAGACTTATGTTTCATCAAGTAGATATAACCATATCTGCTCAAATCATCTGTGAAGGTGAGAAATTAACGATACCCGCCGCGAGCCTCAATATTCATTGGACCACATACATCAGTATGTATGATTTCCAACTAATCTGTTGCTCGCTCCATTGTTCCGGAGATCGGAGTTTTAGTTATCTTGCCCATGAGGCATGGTTCGCAAGTACCAAGTGATTCATAATCAAGTGTTTCCAAAAGTCCATCAGAATGGAGTTTCTTCATGCGCTTTACACCAATATGACCCAAACGACAGTGCCACACATAAGTTGCACTATCATTATCAACTCTGCATCCTTTGGCTTCAATATTATGAATATGTGTGTCACTACTATCGAGATTCAACAAAAATAGACCAGTCTTCAAGGGTGCATGACCATAAAAGATATTACTCATATAAATAGAACAACCATTATTCTCGATTTAAATGAATAACCGTCTCGCATCAAGCAAGATCCAGATATAATGTTCATGCTCAACGCGGCACCAAATAACAATTATTGAGGTCTAAAACTAATCCCGAAGGTAGATGTAGAGGTAGCGAAATGACGGCGATCACATCAACTTTGGAACCATTTCCCACGCCAAGATCGTCACCTCGTCCTTAGCCAATCTTCGCTTAATCCGTAGTCCCTGTTTCGAGTTGCAAATATTAGCAAATGTAACCATTATCAAATACCCGGGCACCATACTGCGAGCATTAGTAAGGTACACATCAATAACATGTATATCACATATACCTTTTTCACCTTGCCATCCTTCTTATCCACCAAATACTTGGGGCAGTTCCGCTCAAAGGACCAGTCCCTTTGCAGTAGAAGCACTCAGTCTCAGGCTTAGGTCCAGACTTGGGCATCTTCACTTGAGCAGCAACTTGCTTGCCGTTCTTCTTGAAGTTCCCCTTCTTCCCTTTACCCCTTTTCTTGAAACTAGTGGTCTTGTTGACCATCAACACTTGACTCTCTTTCTTGATTTCTACCTCCGCAGCCTTTAGCATTGTGAAGAGCTCGGGAATTGTCTTATCCATCTCTTGCATATTATAGTTCATCACGAAGCTCTCGTAGCTTGGTGGCAGTGATTGAAGTATTCTCATCAATGACACTATCATCGTGAAGATTAACTCCCGGTTGAATCAAGTGATTGTTATGCCCGTACATTTTGAGTATATGCTCACCGACGTAACTATTCTCCTCCATTTTGCAGTCAGAGAACTTATTGGAGACTCCATATCTCTCAATCTGGGCATTTGCTTGAAATATTAACTTCAACTCCTAGAACATCTCATATGCTCCATGACGTTCAAAACGTCGTTGAAGTCCCGGTTCTAAGCCGTAAAGCATGGCACACTGAACTATCGAGTAGTCATCAGCTTTGCTCCACCAGACGTTCATAACATCTGGCGTTGCTCCTTCAGCGGGTTTGGCACCTAGAGGTGTTTCTAGGACGTAATTCTTCTGTGCAGCAATGAGGATAATCCTCAAGTTTGCTACCATCATCTTTCAACTTAACTTTCTCTAGGAACACATTAATATTCAACGGAACAACAGCACGGGCCGTCTATCTACAACAACATAGACATGCAAAATACTATCAGGTACTAAGTTCATGATAAATTAAAGTTCAATTAATCATATTACTTAAGAACTCCCACTTAGATAGACATCCCTCTAATCATCTAAGTGATCACGTGATCCAAATCAACTAAACCATGTCCGATCATCAGTGAGATGGAGTAGTTTTCAATGGTGAACATCACTATGTTCATCATATCTACTATATGATTCACGCTCGACCTTTCGGTCTTAGTGTTCTGAGGCCATATCTGCATATGCTAGGCTCGTCAAGTTTAACCCGAGTATTCTGCGTGTGCAAAACTGGCTTGCACCCGTTGTATGTGAACGTAGAGCTTATCACACCCGATCATCACGTGGTGTCTCGGCATGACGAACTTTCGCAACGGTGCATACTCAGGGAGAACACTTGTACCTTGAAATTTAGTGAGAGATCATCTTATAATGCTACCGCCGAACTAAGCCAAATAAGATGCATAAAGGATAAACATCACATGCAATCAATATAAGTGATATGATATGGCCATCATCATCTTATGCCTTTGATCTCCATCTCCAAAGCATCATCATGATCACCACCGTCACCGGCTTGACATCTTGATCTCCATCGAAGCATCACTGTCATCTCGCCAACTATTGCTTCTACGACTATCGCTACCTCTTAGTGATAAAGTAAAGCAATTACATGGCGATGGCATTTCATACAATAAAGCGACAACCATATGGCTCCTGCCAGTTTCCGATAACTCTGTTACAAAACATGATCATCTCATACAATAAAATTTAGCATCATGTCTTGACCATATTACATCACAACATGCCCTACAAAAACAAGTTAGATGTCCTCTACTTTGTTGTTGCAAGCTTTACGTGGCTGCTACGGGCTGAGCAAGAACCGTTCTTACCTACGCATCAAAACCACAATGATTTTTCGTCAAGTGTGCTGTTTTAACCTTCAACAAGGACCGGGCGTAGCCACACTCGATTAACCTAAAGTTGGAGAAACTAACACCCGCCAGCCACCTGTGTGTGAAGCTCGTCGGTAGAGTCGCATAAGCGTACGCGTAATGTCAGTCCGAGCCGCTTCATCCAACAATACCGCCAAATCAAAGTATGACATGCTGGTAAGCAGTATGACTACTATCGCCCACAACTATTTGTGTTCTACTCATGCATATAACATCTATGCATAGAGCTGGCTCGGATGCCACCGTTGGGGAACGCAGTAATTTCAAAAAAATTCCTACGCACATGCAAGATCCATCTTGGTGATGCATATCAACGAGATGGGAGAGTGTTGTCTATGTACCCTAGTAGACCGAAAGCGGAAGCGTTATGACAACGCGGTTGATGTAGTCGTACGTCTTCACGATCCGACCGATCCTAGTACCGAAAGTACGACACCTCCACAATCTGCACACGTTCAGCTCGGTGACGTCCCATGAACTCTCGATCCAGCTGAGTGTCGAGGGAGAGCTTCGTTAGCATGACGGCGTGATGACGGTGATGATGAAGTTACCGGCGCAGGGCTTCGCCTAAGCACTGCAACGGTATGACCGAGGTGGATTATGGTGGAGGGGGGCACATCACACGACTAAGACAATGTTAACTTGTGTGTCTATGGGGTGCCCCTCCCCCGTATATAAAGGAGTGGAGGAGGGGGGAGGACCGACCCTCTATGACGCGCCCTGGAGGAGTCCTACTCCCACCGGGACTAGGAGAGGAAGGAAGGGGGAGGAAGGAGGTAGGAAAGGGGGTTCCGACCCCCACCCAATTTGGATTGGGCTTGGGGGGGGGGGGGGGGGGCGGCTAGCCCCCACCTAGGCTCCCTTCGCCTCTTTCCCAAAATGGCCCACTAAGGCCCAGATACTTCCCGGGGTTTCGTAACCTCTCGGTACTCCAGAATGCCCGAACTCACCTGTAACCATTCCGATGTCCAAACATAGTCATCCAATATATCGATCTTTATGTCTCGACCATTTCGAGACTCCTCGTCATGTCCGTGATCATATCCGGATTCCAACTACCTTCAAAGACATCAAAACACATAAACTCATAATACCGATCGTCACCGAACGTTAAGCGTGCGGACCCTATGGGTTCGAGAACTATGTAGACATGACCGACACACGTCTCCGGTCAATAAAAAATATCGGAACCTAGATGTTCATATTGGCTGCCACATATTCTACGAGGATCTTTATCGGTCAAACCGCATAACAAGTTACGTTGTTCCCTTTGTCATTGGTATGTTACTTGCCCGAGATTCGATCGTCGGTATCTCGATACCTAGTTCAATCTCGTTACCGGCAAGTCTCTTTACTCGTTCCGTAATGCATCATCCCGCAACTAACTCATTAGTCACATTGCTTACAAGGCTTATAGTGATGTGCATTACCGAGAGGGCCGAGAGATACCTCTCCGACAATCAGAGTGACAAATCCTAATGTTGATCTATTCCAACTTAACAAACACCATCGGAGACACCTGTAGAGCACCTTTATAATCACCCAGTTACGTTGTGACGTTTGGTAGCACACAAAGTGTTCCTCCGGTAAACGGGAGTTGCATAATCTCATAGTCTTAGGAACATGTATAAGTCATGAAGAAAGCAATAGCAAATAAACTAAACGATCAAGTGCTAGGCTAATGGAATGGGTCAAGTCAATCACATCATTCTCTAATGATGTGATCCCGTTAATCAAATGACAACTGTTGTCTATGGCTAGGAATCTTATGCTTCTTTTATTAACGTGCTTGTCAAGTAGAGGCATAATTGTGTGACTCTGTTTGTCTATGTATTCACACATGTACTAAGTTTCCGGTTAATACAATTCTAGCATGAATAACAAACATTTATCATGATATAAGGAAGTATAAATAACAACTTTATTATTGCCTCTAGGGCATATTTCCTTCAATAGGTCATCATATGCATATCATATTTTATTGAATTTTGGATTGTGATCCTAGAAATCTTAAGCAACTCAAGGACCCAAGGAGAGAGTTGGAGGTTTCACAAATTTTCATATTTGATTTCTTCTCAAATTTGAAAAGAGGATCAATTTGATTTTAAATATTTTTCTCTCCAATTATTTCCAATAATAAAAATAAGAGACAGAAGATAAAATGACTTCTTCAAAAGAGAGGGATATTGGAGGAGAATTTTAAAATCAAATTATTATTTTACTTGAATTTTATTTGCTATTTTATTTGAAATTAGTAAAATATGCATTTTTTAAAATTACAATTTTCAGGCGAGAAATTTTTTCACTTTGTCCTAAATATTAGGTTTGGACGGTGAAAATTATTTCTGGCATTTTCAGAATATTTTTATATTTTATTAGGATTTTTTCTTCTGGGCAAAATTTATTTTAAAAAAAAGTTTCGTGTAATCGGGCTAAAGGCCCAACTGAAGCAACCATTGCTCAAGCGCTTTTCCTCCCGGCGGAAGGAGTCTCACACGCCACACCGAGGGAGTCCGGTTCAGACTCCCCTTCGCCGCCCCTCCCGCAAGAAGCCCCCCCCCCGCCGGCCTTTATAAGCCGCGCCCCGGCCCCCCTCCTCCTCATCACCGCCGCAGCCCGCTTCCCCGAGCCGCCAAGTCAAGCCGCCACTCGCCGCCGCTGCCGTTTGCCGTGCCAGCCGCTAAGTCAGTTAACCAAAGATAAAACCGTCGGTTTTCTTCTTCGGTTTTTTCCGGTTAGTTAGGTTTAGACCGGTTTGATTTTTTTTAGTTCTTTATTTGACGAACGTTCACCTGTTAGTTTATTTTTACGAACGAATTCGTTCGTTATGTTTTCGTAGCGAACGTTCGCTCGTTCAATTCTTTCTTTTTATTTTAATTTTCGGCCAGGGGCCTATCCATGAATACTTTTATCGCAGATTAGTCCCTGATCTTCAAACCCTCGTTACTTTTTACTCGTTTGTCCAAATCCAGTGAAACCAACGCCAAAATCTTCGTCTTGTTCCCATATTTCCAGATAATCAACTGGAACATAATTTTGAAAAATTTAAAATTTGGTTTAAAGAAGATTTGTATTTGAACTTCTTATGATCGTAGTTTGAGTTTCGTAGCTCCGATTCGATTGATTCTTTTTGCAGATCGAAGCTCTTCAGTTGAACTTTTTGTTTGGATATTTTATCTTGAGTTTACCCTTGCATATTATGCTTGAGTGCTTATGTATGCCATTGTTTGTTTACGATAGAGTTTCCGGAGTGCGAAGCGTGCTACTACGAGTCACTAGGGTTTTTAGATCGTCAGCAAGGCAAGTAACACTTTGATCATACCCCTTTATTACCCCGTTTTTATGCATTAGTTTCAATCCTCAAACATTGCATGGTTAGTACTTGATAACATGTGGTTATTGGGAAGTAGTTGATGAGGTAGAACCTATTGTCTTTATTTCAAACCCTGGGATTTACTTCTATGTTATGATTATACTGTTTTGCTATGCTCGTAGACGTGGTTTGGTTTGAGTGATCCATGAAAGATGTGAGAGTTATCATTTATTAATGGTTAAACTTAAGGCGGCTACTTTAATACACATCTGGGTGGATTGGTTGGGGCACCCTGCAGTACCCTGTGGTTGTCCGGACTCCTGGAGCAATCCGGTGTGGTCCTGGGATATCCCGGAGTACCCGTGTGACCATCCTATGGTTGCCACCCAGGCTCAAAGGGATCATAAGATTATTCATGCTAGAAACTTCCGTGTGCAGCCACATGCCATTATGGGCTCTGGCATAGTTGAGTAAGTTGTGGGAAACCTTTCCATGATTGGCTAGCAGATGTATGGGATTGTAGGTGTACCGGCCTATCTATCGGTTAAGGGACCTCTTCAGAAGATCGTGTCTCGGTCATCCGTTTCTCAAACATCATGCAGTGCGAGAAGCCCAACGGAGGAGATCGAGTCTTGTGGGGAAAAGTGCGCAAACCTCTGCAGAGTGTATAAACTAATCATGGTTAGCCGTGTCCGCGGTTATGGACATCTTGAGTATCCAGTACTTGAATTATTGATTTGATCTCATCACTTTACTTAATTAATTTGTTGGGTTGATAATTATTATTTTGGGATTGAGTTGGAGGAACCTTCTCAATATTTCAACAAACTTTGTAGTTAAATGAAATATATTCCTTTGTTGTAGGAAAAAACTAGCTTTATGCAAATGATAACCATAGAGCCTCCACCAGCCATATATGCATGTAGTGGTAGCTGTTATTTGTTCATTGCTCTTGTGTTATCTTGCCAGCATATTCCATGTGCTGACCTACACAGGCTGCAACGTATTATGTTGCATAATTTTTAGACAAAGAGTAAGGTGCGCTAGGTCGTTGTCGTGCACTCAGCTATACCGTTGGAGTTGATGGACTCACTTACCGTCGAAGCTTCCGCTGTTATCTTATTTAGATGGCCTTCAGCCATATTATTGTAATAGTTCTCTCTTGAGACATTCGATGTAATAAATGTGTGATTGAACTCTGTTATAAATCCTCGAGTACGGTGTGTGTCAGCATTACCGATCCAGGGATGACACTTATGCACAAAGATTTGACCGTCTGAGGTCGGGCCACTACAAGATGGTATCATAGCACACACTGACTGTAGGACACGACCACTAACATAAGCCATAGGACACTCTTCTCTACTCATTTCTGACTCTTCTCCCTTTTCCACTCTATAGATGGCGGACCCAAGGAACAAGTTTGCTCAGCCGGATGAATACACACCTTTCGGACGACACTTGAAGGAAGCCACTAAGTACCTGAGCATCGGAATACCAAGCTTCACCGGGACTTACACCACCAATCTACCAGAAGAGGAGCATTAGATGATTCGAGTTTATGTTCCAGGAAGGACATTCACACCAGTTACTGAGCCCATAGAGTTTTTCTTTGATGCACCAACCCGGAGTCTAGGAAAGAGCATGGCAGCCCACATTGCCATGGGATGCATTGGCAAAGTTTATCACAAGGATCTTAAGGACACCATCTACCAGATATGTGGACGCCGAGATGAGCAATGGGAGATGATTTGCACCAGGAGGGATAAATCCATTGCAACCTACATCCAGGAGTTAAACCAGCACATTCGTCGTCAGGAGAACCGGATGTGCGCCAGTATGATAGACCTGAAGAAGGTGATGACTAGGAACATGGAGCTAGAAGAGGAACTCAAGTCTACACGTGATGGATACGAAGAAGAAATTTTAGTACTACTGGAGAAGAATGAAGATCTGAAGAAGAAGCTAGGAATGTTCATGGGTGATCCCGAACCTGAAGCGGACATCCGTTCTGAAGACTACATCATCATCTACGACACCAACTCTGACCCCGATAGTGATGATGATTATGAACACGTTATGAACGTTTGTCAAGCTCGGTATGATGACTACTCGATAGTTTTGTGCGCCACGCTTTACGGCTTAGAACCGGGACTTCAAAAACGTTTTTGAACGTCGCGGAGCATATGAGATGTTCCAAGAGTTGAAATTGGTATTTCAGACTCATGCCCGTGTCGAGAGGTATGAGCCCTCTGACAAGTACTTTGCCTACAAGATGGAGGAGAATAGCTCAACCAGTGAGCATGTGCTCATAATGTCTGGGTACTACAATCGCTTGAATCAAGTGGGAGTTAATCTTCCAGATAAGATAGTGATTGACAGAGTTCTCTAGTCACTATCACCAAGTTATTGGAACTTCGTGATGAACTATAATATGCAAGGGATGACGAAAACGATTCCCGAACTCTTCACGATGCTAAAATTGGCAAAGGTAGAAATCAAGAAAGAGCATCAAGTGTTGATGGTTAACAAGACCACTAGTTTCAAGAAAAGGGCAAAGGAAAAGAAAGGGAACTTCAAGAAAAAATGGCAAGCAAGTTGCCACTCCCGTGAAGAAGCCCAAAGCTAGACCTAAGCCTGAAACTAAGTGCTTCTAGCTACTGCAAAGGGAATGGTCACTGGAAGCGGAACTACCCCAAATACTTGGCGGATAAGAAGGATGGAAAAGTGAACAAAGGTATATTTGATATACATGTTATTGATGTGTACTTTACTAGTGTTCATAGTAACCCCGGGGTATTTGATACCGGTTTAGGTGCTAAGATTATAACTCGAAATAGGATTTGCAAAATGAACAGAGACTAGTTAAGGGCGAGGTGACGATGTGTGTTGGAAGTGATTCCAAGGTTGATAAGATCACCATCGCACACTCCCTCTACCTTCGGGATTAGTGTTGGACCTAAATAAATGTTAGTTGCTGTTTGCGTTGAGCATGAATATGATTGGATCATGTTTATTGCGATACGGTTATTCATTTAAGTCAGAGAATAATTGTTGTTACGCTTACATGAATAAAACCTTCTATGGTCATACACCCAATGTAAATGGTTTATTGAATCTCGATCGTAGTGATACACATATTCATAATATAGATACCAAAAGATGCAAAGTTGATAATGATAGTGCAACATATTTGTGGCACTGTCATTTTGATCAGATTAGTGTATAGCGCATGAAGAAACTCCATGCGGATGGACTTTTGGAATCACTTGATTATGAATCATTTGATGCTTGCGAACCATGCCTCATGGGCAAGATGACTAAAATTCCGTTCTCCGGAACAATGGAGCGAGCTAATGAGTTATTGGAAATAATACATTACCGATGTATGCGGTCCGATAAGTGTTGAGGCACACGGCAGGTATCGTTCTAACCTTCACGGATGATTTGAGTAGGTATGGGTATATCTACTTGATGAAATACAAGTCTGAAACATTTGAAAAGTTCAAAGAATTTCAGAGTGACGTGGAAAATCATCGTAACAAGAAAATAAAGTTTCTATGATCTGATCGCGGAGGCAAATATTTGAGTTACGAGTTTGGCCTTCCTTTAAAACAATGTGGAATAGTTTCACAACTCACGCCACCTAGAACACCACATCGTAATGGTGTGCCCGAACATCGTAACCGTACTTTATTAGATATGGTGCGATCTATGATGTCTCTTACCGATTTACCACTACCGTTTTGGGGTTATGCATTAGAGACATCTGCATTCATGTTAAATAGGGCATCGTCTAAATCCGTTGAGACGACACCGTATGAACTATCAGCTACAAACGCTCGCGCTAATCTGCTGAACATGGATATCAGAGAGGTTCAAACTAATATCACCGCTTCTAAGTCTGGTTTAGGAACCACATATTTTTTGCAAAGGGGTCAGCCACTGAGAAGTCATGTATGGGGTTGACACGATGACTTCCAATTACTCTATCATATGAAGTTCCAAAATGAAATTCAGCATTTTTTGGAGCCAACTCCATTCTGCCGCAGGCGCCGGCGCTGATCAACAAACCATTCATTTTTGCAAAATAAATGTAGGGCAAACCTCATTTCCTTCAGCACCCTTGCTTTGAGAACAAAGAACCTGGCAAATATAATCTTCGGTAAGGTCCCTCGGTAGGAGTTCAAAGTAATTTCTGAGAGATGCAGATCTAGGCATTCGACATGATTGTTATATTGTATCACATTATCCACCACTAGGCCTAATCTTATCTTCGAAAGAAGAAAATGTGTTAGTGCCTACATGCAGTTTTGAACATTACTACATGCCTATTTGGTTTGCAGGATTTGTAAAATGCACTGACATGCCATCTTTGATTTGACATGATTAACATGGGCATTTGATTACATTCTAGAAAAATGTAGCCTTCTTCACAAGAGGTTGGAGTGGATGAAAAGTTTCCTAAGAAAACTAGTACATATGAATCCAAAGGAGAAATGCTTATTGATTGTAACCATATGGATCAAGCAACCAATATGGGGGGGGGCATGTATGTACTAAAATCCTCCAAAAGAACCTTCAGAAATCATAGTACATTGTCATTGTAAACTTGAAAAAAGGTGTCACAAATTGAACTCCCTTATGGTTAACATTTAACAGGAAAGGAACATCACCTCGATATATAGCTTCTCCAGGCACGGAAAGCCTCTCAGGAAACTGACAACTTGCTCCACGTCAGGGCCGATAGATTCTAGTGCCAAGACCTTCACTGTGCGCAGTTTCGGGGTCAAGGTTGTCGGAATCATTTTCTGAATGACAGACGAACAAACATCTTGAAAATTAGAAATAATGTTAATTTGTAGAATGAGAGGTAGAAGGCAACTGTTGTACCTGAACTGGTGTGGATCCTATAACAAGTTCGGAGTATTTGTCAGACGAGTAGCCCACCACTGTCAATTTTGGCGCAGAAATGACATTGATTCTTATTGGACCTTCTTGATCAACTACAAGTAATCTCTCAAGTGCAGGTGTGTCCTCAATTACGCATCTTGTGATCTCTTCCAGCCGCACCAGCAACACACATAAATAGTCCAGAGAGTCATGGAGGTGATGTGGAAGGTACTCAACCCATTAATCGCCTGAAGACGAAGGTACTCGAGTGCAGTACAGCCACAGAGCAGGCGCTCCATGCCACCCTTTGAGAGGCAGACGGTGATGAGCTCGAGGTGCTTCAGTCGTGGTAGAATAAGAGCGGGCGCATCATTAAGGGGCGGGAAATGGCAGTTCCTGAACTTGGTGACGACCTGGCGTGTCGGCTGGCGGAGTCTTGAGACGTTGGCAGCGACCGCATATGCCCATCATCCAAAGTGAGCTCCTCGAGCTGATCTAGGGCGGGGGAACAAGTCATCAAGCTTGGCTCAGTCCTTGCCGTTGGAATGAAACTTGCCCATTCTAAGGCCTTTGGTTGGGCCAAGGTGACTGCCGAGGATCTTGGAGAATGCATCCAAGCTTTTGCGATAGCCATGGCAGAGCTCGTGGGTGTTGATGAGGTCGAGAGGGCTGGAGTTCCATAGGGGGCACCACCGCCGGGAAAGGACGGTTGTCTGTGCCCTATTTGATTGGGAGGAGGGAGATGATGACTCTCAACATATCATCGGGGATGCTGCTGATGAAGTCTAGGCCTACTGGAGTCGCTTGCGGTTCTAGCTCGCCCCACCTTCGCTTGTTGGCAGCCCCGTTCTCCACCTCTGGAGTCTCCTTGTCAGAAGCGCTTTTTGATAGAAATGGGAGTACAGGGAATATTTAGTTAAAACAGGGCAATAGAAAAGTGTATTGGTAACTAGAAGTTGTTAGGTAGGAATATAGTAAGAAAAGGGAATAACAATTGGTTACTTAAATACTACACAATTCATTTGACATTGTTGGGTAAGTCAACATATGCAGAGAGTTGAAAAGAAAACTTACTTCGAACAAAGCCTGGACAGATGATTTTGTCGGGGAAGTTAGCATATATCTCATGACCAGGCCCTTTTATGTGCAAATATAATTTTAGTGCCAGCTTTTCGAAGACATAAAACTTTGCAATTTCTTTCCAAAAGCCAGTGCCAAAATAGGAGTCACCACGTTCATCAAGTCTTATAGTAGCAACGATTGTAAATCCATGGTTTGTGTGTGCAGTATGACATCTGTGGAGCCTTGATCTATGTAAAGGGAAAAATTGTGCACTACATAATTTGTTGCATAGCAAGGGATGTTCTGCAGAAAATGGTAGGATTGTTAAAGAAAATATGGTAACATGCAAATATGGGCCCAAATTGAAAGAACTGTACAACAGTTGAAATCCAAGGACAAAAATCTATAATTAAACAGATAGGGTTAACATGATGTCATGGAAATATGAGAGTAATCGAAAGAACAATACACCATTAATTTGCCTAATATAGAAAGAAGAGGCGAAAATCTCCTTTGACATATATGGTGCATGTGGCACCTTTTATCCAAATGTAGCAATATCTAGAATATGTTCAGGAAAGTAGGCCATGCCAACCGATTTAGGGTGAGATTGAACATATCGCGCGCGTCCTCAACTTATCTGGTACGGTGAGATGGAATCTCTGGCGGCGGTCGTGAAGTCCTAAAGTGTCGGTGCACTGTACATTCTGTGAATGAAACAAAACCCTCAAATCAGCTCGAATAAAAATGAATTCACGGCGATTTCCGCTGGGTGATTAAAGGAGGCAGATGAACTGGGATAAGAGATGATATAATATCTCATTAAATTAGTTACCTTGTCGTCCATGAGAAACAACCCTCAGTACGGCAGATTCCCCAACCGAGCGGAGCTTGGTTGACCTCGAGCAGCGTCGAGAAAGTCGATGGTGATGGGCGGCGGCAAGCGGAAGTGGCGAAATGCGGTGGGCTTTGCCGGCAGCCTGGTGGCGGCTGTAGGCGTCGAGCTAAGTGTTTACCGCCGCGATAGGCGGTGCCATGGAATAGACACGGAGGAGCTTGTGCAGGTGTTAACAGTGACCGTACCGGAGGAGGTGGCGGGCGGGGTGAGGGTTTTTGTGATGTGGGGATGGTGAGGGTTTTCTTTTTTCTTTTTTGAATTGGGTGGTGAGGGTTTTCATCCCACAAAGAATTTTGGGGCGACGGTTTGCTAGAGCGACCCGTTTGTGATTGCCGCAACAGGCAAAATGGAAGTCATTGCACACGGTTCCAATTTTGGGAACCGTGTGTGATTGACGTACTACCTCCGTCCTGGTTTATTGGTCCCCCTTTGAAATATTTACCAAATTTTGACCAAATATTTAACATACTCAGACATAGATAATAAGCGTACATGTACATAAGCATAGTTCAACCATAAGTACATAGTTCAACCGTCATTAAGCATACTCAAGCGTACATAGTTCGATCCATCCCACATCTCATCTCACATGCCGACACGATCCTGAAGCTTCTCCGTGTATTTTGGTGTACGCTACTGCGCGCCACCCTCATGAGAATACTTATGCTTGAAGGAGCCAACGACCCGTCCTCTTGCATGCGCCAAAACACTTAGATATGTGTCATGAAGCTTCTGGTTGCAAAATGGGCATCCATAGTCGTCGTTCCAGGTCCTAATACGCCTGTTATGCATTCCCGCATAAAGCTCCCTCACGATTCGCCTCTTGTACCTCCTCTGGGCATCTTCATCCTCGCCGTCCACATCATCAGATAGCACCTATACAAATAGTAAAACAAATTCGACATCAAATCACCGATTAAATGCTGTGAAGTAGGATTAGGAATTTATGGCTATTTATTTATACATATCCAGATATTATGGTTCGATTTTTAAGCACAGTCGTCTATGTACAGACCAATCTTGAAGAAAGTAATGGCACAAACATAAGTAGGTCATTCAAAATCAATTGTCAAGTCCTGGCTAGGAATTATTAGCACGAACACTAACCCTAGTCGGATTACTAGCAGATATCATTTGCACAGATGAAACAACTAATCACTTATCACCCGTACCATTCAAACAATCAATACACTACACGGATCTACCGAAACTTACTCAGATTTCATGGATTGGGAGAACATAACCCCAGGATTTCTATTTGAAAAAGGGGAGGCAGGAGTAACCAGAGAAACCCTATGATCTGAAGGAAATATGTCTTGGAGGCAATAATAAAGTTGTTATTTATATTTCCTTATATCATGATAAATGTTTATTATTCATGCTAGAATTGTATTAACCAGAAACTTAGTACATGTGTGAATACATAGACAAAACAGAGTGTCCCTAGTATGCCTCTACTTGACTAGCTCGTTAATCAAAGATGGTTATGTTTCCTGACCATAGACATGTGTTGTCATTTCATGAACGGGATCACATCATTAGAGAATGATGTGATGGACAAGACCCATCCGTTAGCTTAGCATAATGATCGTTTAGTTTTATTGCTATTGCTTTCATCACGACTTATAGATGTTCCTCTAACTATGAGATTATGCAACTCCCGAATACCGGAGGAACACCTTGTCTGCTATCAAACATCACAACGTAACTGGGTGATTATAAAGATGCTTTACAGGTGTCTCTGAAGGTGTTTGTTGAGTTGGCATAGATCGAGATTAGGATTTGTCACTCCGTGTATCGGAGAGGTATCTCTGGGCCCTCTCGGTAATGATCATCACTATAAGCCTTGCAAGTAATGTGACTAATGAGTTAGTTGCAGGATGATGCATTATAGAACGAGTAAAGAGACTTGCCGGTAACGAGACTGAACTAGGTATGATGATACCGACGATCGAATCTCGGGCAAGTAACATACCGATGACAAAGGGAACAACGTATGTTGTTATGTGGTTTGACCGATAAAGATCTTTCTAGAATATGTAGGAGCCAATATGAGCATTCAGGTTCCGCTATTGGTTATTGACTGGAGATGTGTCTCGGTCATGTGTACATAGTTCTCGAACCCGTAGGGTCCGCACGCTTAACGTTCGACGATGATTTGTATTATGAGTTATGTGATTTGATGTACTGAAGGTTGTTCAGAGTCTGAGATGAGATCACGGACATGACGAAGAGTCTCAAAATGGTCGAGAGGTAAAGATTCATATATTGAAAGGCTATATTCGGACATCGGAAACGTTCCGAGTGATTCGGGTATTTTTTCGGAGTACCGGGGAGTTACGGGAATTCACCAGGAGAAGTAATGGGCCTTATTGGGCTTTAGTGGAGAGAGAGGGGAGAAGGGCCAAGAGGTGGCACGCGCCTCCCCCTACCCAAACCAAATTGGACAAGGGGTGGGGGTGCGGCCCCCCTTTCCTTCTCCCTCTCCCTCTCTTTCCTTCTCTCCTACTCCAAATAGGAAAGGGAATCCTACTCGGACTTTGGAGTCCTGGTAGGGCTCCCTATGCTTGGCGCGCTCCCTAGGCCGGCCACCTCCTCCCTCCCTCCTTTATATACAGGGGAGGGGAGCACCCCAAAGGCACTCAAGATTTGTCTTAGCCGTCTGCGGTGCCCCCCTCCACAGTTACACACCTCAGTCACATCGTCGTAGTGCTTAGGCGAAGTCCTGCGCCGGTAACTTCATCATCACCGTCACCACGCCGTCGTGCTAACGGAACTCTCCCGCGGCCTCAACTAGATCAAGAGCTCGAGGGACGTCATCAAGCTGAACGTGTGCAGATCACGGAGGTGCCGTGCGTACGGTACTTGATCGATTGGATCGCGAAGACGTTCGACTACATCAACTGTGTTACTATTCCGCTTTCGGTCTACAAGGGTACATGGACACACTCTCCCGCTCGTTGCTATGCATCACCTAGATAGATCTTGCGTGTTCGTAGGATTTTTTTTTGAAATTACTGGGTTCCCTACATGATCTATTTGACACATAGATGGGTATAGATGACTAACCATCTGTCTGTCATTGTCGGTTTCGTCGCCGGAGTGGTCGTCGGAGTGGGTGTGGAACTCCACCTCCGGCTGTGGAAGCTCGACACCGTCGACGACTTCACGATGCAGCGTTAACTCGCCAGCGGTGACGGCAACCTCTGTCATCATCTCCACGCCGTGCTCCGATGCTTTAGCAGCCCCGACGTCGCCACTCCCTCCGATGGGTCGCTTTGGCGGCATCCTCATACACTGACGGCTTTGAGAACTGAGAGCGGCGTCGAGGATACAAGCGGAGAGAGAGGATTGTGTGTGTGTGGCGAGGATGGGGGGTGAGGCCGCTCGGGCGCACCATTAATATGGAGTAGTGGGAGTTGTGGGAGAGAGGCGAGCGGCGGTCAAACCAATGGCTCACCTCCTGGTGAGCCTGTGCACTGGACTGCTGGCATGCCTACCAAAGTTTCACATAGATACTCACACGCCTCCCGATGACACTGCACAGCGAGCACGCCTCCGTCAATTCACACACCTGCATGCATGCCTCCCCGTCTGCCTGCATGGTGGACTGCTCGCATGCGTCCTGTCAACTCATGCCCGCTCGCACGACACACGGGTCGTGCGGCGGCACGTATATTTATTTTTTCTATTTGGATGATTAAGGCTATCGTTTTATTGCTTAACCGAAGCATGGCACATATCCATTGTTGGTCTAACGCTCACGGTTCGAATAAATAATCTGTTTGGGATATTGGTTGCCAATTATTAATAATATCCCGTTTGTAATTAGATAAAGATTACATCAAAACTGGTCTCAAATTTGACAAAAAAAAGTACAATGCCACTTTGTATTGGTGTCCATATGACAACACGATAAGTTTCATGAAATTCAAATAAGTTTTGGATGTACTAGAATTTAAAAATCAAGATTCTCAATGTTTGTAATTTGTTGCACGGGGAGTAAACATGCACCCAGTGAGACACATGTGTTTTTGCAATCCATTTAGGTGCACTGTCACGTGTGCATGTAGCTCAAATTTTATTTTTGCACATTATACCCATAGAAAATCAATCAATTAATGTACTAAAACATCTTAATGATCTCTATGATTTTTTGAAATCAAAACGTCCCTCCTTTGGTAACATATATGTTCAACGCGGGATAATTAATTTAACATGCATCGTAGTTGTGGTGGATTCGCGGTGTGTGTGTGGGTGTGTGCGTCTGGGGGTGGCGGGTGGCTCGCATTACACTACGAGTTGTGAGCCACCGTGTGGGTTGGCCGTTTTGTTAGGCAGGCCGGTGCCACATCAAAGTCGTGAAAACGTTATTTAAAACATTACACAACCCTTTCATACATACATGCTTTGGCCACATGCAGTCGATGGTTGTCCTACATGACACTCGATACTCGCATGTGATGCTTTCTGTGGGCCCGCGAGGTCGTCGTCCATCACTTTGACGAACAGCCGGCTGTGAGGTTAATTTTACTAGCAAGGTATAATCTTTTTTGTTTGTGTTATGGTGGTATATAGTACGCGTCGAAGAGGTGGGAGGGGACTAGCATATATACTATACGTACGCATCCGTGAACAAGTACACCTCACTCAGTGTTGGGACTTTTTGGTTTCCGAGGCACATGCCACATCAAAATTGTAAAATTGGCTATTCAAACATCACACACCACCTTTTTGGGCCACATGCATATCCTAGCTAGGACACACACGTGTGACGCTTCCATCTATGGCCCACGAGGCCATCGTCGATGCATGCATGCATCACTTACCTACATCATGAGAGGTTAATTAATTTCACCATCGATGAGGATTCTTTTGGGTTGTACATATATTACGGCAGGAGCATATAGTATGCTGTGAAGCGGGGGGAAGGGGACCATCATATGTAGTACGCTTGATGAACCTCGCTCTGTGTGGGTGCATGGTTTACGGTTTTTGAGGCATGTGACACATCAAAGTTGTGCATTTTGGGTATTCAACATATATATGTTTGGCCCACATGCAAAGCGGTGGTGGTTGTCCTATCGCACCCACTTAAGCGGTTATCAGCGATATCGATGCTTTCCATCTGTGGGCCCGCTTGGTCCATCACTACTTTTTGCCTGACAACAAGAAAGGTTAATTTGACTTAGGAGGGGATTATTATTTTTGCTCTAGGATGACATGCATGATACAGTTTGAGCACACACAGAGGCATGTGTACGCATGAATCCCTCCCGTCGAGTCGAAGTGGCTAGTACAATGACACATCATGAATCGATCTCGCTCTGTGTGGGGAGCTAGTGTACGATTTTTGACGCACGCGCCACATCAATGTTGTGTATTCAAACATGCATGCACGCATCACCTCCATACATATGCATGTAGTGGTTGCCTTCGAACGGTACACTCCCTCGCGTGGTTATCGGCGACAAGCCTATATATTCGTGGACCCGCGTGGACATCCATGATCACCTTGACCAACAACAAGATAGGTTACCATGGCAGATTCTTCATTTGGTTCATGTTATCATAGTATAGGTCATGGTGAGATTCAGACCTTAAGTTTGAGCGCATATACTATGCACGCATGCATGCATGAATCCCCGTCGTTGGCTTGAAGTGTGGTGTAACATACATATGCATCGTCAACCTAACCCTCACTCAGTGTGGGGATTTCTAGATCAAAATCACGGTGCCACATCAAAGTTGTTCCATTGTTACTCAAAAACACACCTCTCCTACATATGTTTGGGCCACACGCATGCAATGGTTGTCTTCGGGGACTAGCTACTTGCATGATTATTGGCGAGCTAGCCCATCTCCCTGGTCGCATGGACGGCCATCACTTTGACCAACAACAAGAGAGAGGTTGTACGACCAAGGTGGATTATTCTTGGTCTGTTTTACGATCCATCTTGGTGAGATATGCCTCTCTGGCCCGCCGACTGAAAGTGTGTGTGTGTGTGGGGGTTGCTACTCAAGACTTTGCTAAGTGAACCTCGGTTGGGGGGCATGCATTCATAGCTTAGGATTCCCTTCATGGCGACCACGAGGGGCTGCTAGCTACTTCAACTTTGCTAGGTGAACCTCGGTTGGGGGGCATGCATTCATAGCTTAGGATTCCCTTCGTGGTGACATGAGGGGGGGGGATGCTAGCTACTTCGCACTTTGCTAGGTGAAACTTGGTTTGGGGGGGGGGGAATGCAATCATAGCTTAGGATTCCCTTCGTGCCAACATGAGGGGGGGCTGCTAGCTACTTCAAGACTTTGCTAGGTGAACCTCGGTTGGGGGCATGCATTCATAGCTTAGGATTCCCTTCGTGCCTACACGACGGAGGGGGCTGCTAGCTACTTCAAGACTTTGCTGTGGTGAACCTCGATGGGGGCATGCATTCATAGCTTAGGATTCCCTTCATGCCGACACGAGGGAGGGGCTGCTAGCTACTCAGCACTTTGCTAGGGTGAACTTTGGTTGGGGCATGCATTCATAGCTTAGGATTCCCTTTGTGCCGACCACGAGGAAGGGGACTGCTAGCTACTTCACACTTTGCTAGGTGAATGAACCTCGATTGGGGGGGGGGGGGCATGCATTCATAGCTTAGGATTCCCTTCATGCCGACATGAGGGAGGAGGGGGGCTGCTAGCTACTTCGCACTTTGCTAGGTGAACCTCGGTTGGGGAGGGGCATGCATTCATAGCTTAGGATTCCCTTCGTGTACACGAGGGGGTGCAAGGGCAAGCAATACCGCGCTTTAAGTAGAGAGGTGCCACATCGAAGTTGCATTTGGTATTTGAAAATCAAACCACCCTTTTGATACATAAATTTGGTCCACATGCAAGTGTGTTCGTGTTCTGACCCTCTCCCGCGTCATTTTTCGCCAAATTTATGAACATTAGACAAGTCGGATGACACAACAGACATGGTTCACTCAAACTAACCGTGTGCCACGCCGGTGCCCCTATAACGCACACATCTGCACAGTACATTGGGCTCCATGAGGCTCCCCCTCTAAAAAATATCTGCCCGCCTCGAGGGTTTTTCTGTTTCATAACACACGGTTGTTATCTCCGGACCGTGTGTTATGTTTCTTGTTCCCAATCCCGCCTGCATGCTTAGAATATATCTGACCGCCTCGAGGGTTTTTCTGTTTCATAACACACGGTTGTTATCTCCGGACCGTGTGCGATGTTTCTTGTTCCCAAACCCGCCTGCATCCCTAGAAAATATCTGCCCGCCTCGAGGGTTTTTCTGTTTCATAACACACGGTTGTTATCTCCGGAGCGTGTGTTATGCACTATCATCAAAATTTTCAATAGCTCGCATTTCACTCCCGCTTTTGACTCCCGCGTAGTAAAATTTTCAGTACCCGCGTCATTTCCTCAAACACCCTGTGCCCCCTCCACACACACACACACAACACACACACACACACACACACACACACACACACACCAAAACCTTCCCGGGCATGCGCACACACACACACACAACCCCTCCCTCGCTCGAAACCATAGCAAGGTCCCCCCCGTCGCCGCCGCTGCAAGGCCTCCATTGTCAACATCTACCGGTTTGCCCGTGCAACTTACCCACCGATCTCCATACCCAGGCCGCCCTGAGTTTCTCAGATGATGCCAACCAAACATCCCCTATCCCACAGATCCCCATCCCCGCCCCATCCCCTACTTCAGAGCGTCGCAGCCTAAGCCCGGCTACACTTCCCGTGGAGCTCGAGGAGCGACTGGCCCAAAAGAGGTGTATAGCGGTCTCTTCGCCCGATGTTGAAGAGGAAGCTGACGACCATTACTGGTGGCAGGCACTGAGGGAGTCCTGAATTAGGGGGTCTCCGGACAGCCGGACTATATCCTTTGGCCGGACAGTTGGACTATGAAGATACAAGATTGAAGACTTCGTCCCGTGTCCGGATGGGACTCTCCTTGGCATGGAAGGCAAGCTTGGAAATACGGATATGTAGATCTCCTTATTTGTAACCGACTCTGTGTAACCCTAGTCCCCTCCGGTGTCTATATAAACCGGAGGGTTTAGTCCATAGGACAACAACAATCATACCATAGGCTAGCTTCTAGGGTTTAGCCTCTACGATCTCGTGGTAGATCAACTCTTGTAATACTCATATCATCAAGATCAATCTAGCAGGAAGTAGGGTATTACCTCCATCGAGAGGGCCCAAACCTGGGTAAACATCGTGTCCCCCGCCTCCTGTTATCATCCGCCTTAGACGCACAGCCGGAACCTCTACCCGAGATCCGCCGGTTTTGACACCGACATTGGTGCTTTCATTGAGAGTTCCACTGTGCCGTCATCGTAAGGAAGGATGGCTCGTCTCGTTGTCAGGGACAACATCACCTCTGGGGGAGCCCTAGCTGTAGGACAAACTCTCCGACTAGGCGACTTCGTCATGACCGCCCGTTCAGCCGCTGCGCCGACGATGACTTCTCGGGTCATCGAAAACAGCCTCCACGTCGGCTCAGAACTTGCCGAGCAGATGAATCCAATGGAGCTCTCTTCTCTAAACGAGCTCTTGGATCGCATTGCCGCTTTCGGAGTCGCTACGGACTATGATCGGATTGGGCTTAAACCCAACCAAAGGGATATTAACTCTCCGCCGGTCACCCATCAAATAGTGGTGGTGGAGGAACAATGCGGCAATTCTTCCACTATCTTGAGGACAAACTATGTCCGGATTCCCGAGCTCTCCGAGCCGGATACCCGATTATGGGAGGACATCGCCCAAACCCTGAACCTAGAATCAGGCAGCGGGCCAGACCTATTGGGCAACATCCCGGAGCCCGAACTTCCAAGATCGGAAACTCCTCTGCCCCTGGGTCTCAAATCGGGTCAAGGTCCGGACTTCAATCCACCCAACCACCCCGATACAAACGATCTTTCCCACATTAGGCAAGAGCCCCAGGAGACAGTACATCACTATTGGGCCAGATTTCTCCTTGTAATGAACAAGGTCAAGGACTGTCGCGAGGAAGACGCAATTTCATTCTTTTGCAATAATTGCACGGACAAGGGAATCCTCAACGCCATATGTCGCCGTGACATAGCACGCTTCGCTGACTTGGCGGCCATAGTATGGAAATACTATGCAATGGAAAGCGCCTGGAAAACCCAAACAAAATTTTGGGTAATCCGACCCTAACAAAACCCCCAGTCCGAACAAAAAGGGTGCATTCTCATAAGTTGCCCGACTCAATTACAAAGAAGCAAAAGCCCACTACAGGGCGTGGAACCGTATTGGAGGGATGGCTTAATGGGCCCTGCAAAATTCACAAGACAAATGGATACCATACCAACACATAGCCTTAGAGCATGTTGGGTACTCCGGCAGGTGGCCAAGAGCGGTGAGGATCTCCTGATTAAAAACACCGCAGAGCACCATCCCATGGATAACAATAGAATATTGACAGTCTTCGAGACCTTCGCCTCAAATAATAGGCATAAGCAAGCTCCACAGCCTTGCCGAAGTCTGCCACGTGGCAGCAATAAATCCATGGAGCGACACGGCTATCACCTTCAATGCCAGTGACGAACCTAAATTCCGAACAGCCCGAGCACCAGCCGCCTTGGTGCTCACCCAATTGTGGACGGCTTTCGGCTTACTAAAGTGCTCATTGACGGCGGTAGCGGATTAAACCTCATTTATGAGGAGATTCTTCAAAAAATGGAAATAGACAGAAACCGCATTGAGCAAAGCAGCACAACCTTCAGAGGAATCATCCCGATCCAGAGCCACGATGCCGGGAAAATCACACTAGATGTGGTATTCGGCACGCCGGAGAATTATAGGTCCGAAGAAATTACATTCCAAGTGGCCCCGTTCAGTAGCGGATACCACGCCCTTCTAGGGTGGGAGGCATTCACGATCTTCCAAGCCATACCCCATTACGGGTACATGAAGCTCAAAATGACCAGCCCCAACGGAATCATCACTCTAGCTAGTGATCCGGACATAGCACTCCACACTGAAAACAAAACAGCCGCACTGGCCCTCGAGGCATTATCCGAAGCCCTCGCGACCGAGGAATTAACTGCGCTGCGCTCCACAGTGGACAGGGACGATGTGATACTCGACAAAAGATCCAAGTCCACCTATTTTAAACCAGCGGATGAAATAGTCAAATTCCAAGTCCACCCAACGGACCCTACAAAAACAACATCCATCGGGGCACAGTTAAACCCTGCTGTAGACGCCGCACTACGGGAGTACTGATACGTCTCCGTCGTATCTACTTTTCCAAACACTTTTGCCCTTGTTTTGGACTCTAACTTGTATGTTTTGAATGGAACAAACCCAGACTGACGCTGTTTTCAGCAGAATTGCCATGATGTTGTTTTATGTGCAGAAAATAAAAGTTCTTGGAATGACTGAAACTCCACGGGATGTCTTATAAAAATAATAAAAATCCTCGCTAAAGATGAAGACCAGGGGCCCACACCCTGTCCCACGAGGGTGGGGCGCCCCTCCTAGGCGCGCCCCCACCTCGTGGGCCCCTGGACACCCTCGCACGCCAACTCCAACTCTATATATTGGCTTTCGGGAGAAAAAATCGAGAGCGTAAATCATCACATTTTACGATCACGGAGCCGCCAAGCCCTAAAACCTCTCGAGAGGGCTGATCTGGAGTCCGTTCAGGGCTCCGGAGAGGGGGATTCGTCGCCGTCGTCATCATCAACCATCCTCCATCACCAATTTCATGATGCTCACCGCCGTGTGTGAGTAATTCCATCGTAGGCTTGCTGGACGGTGATGGGTTGGATGAGATTTATCATGTAATCGAGTTAGTTTTGTTAGGGTTTGATCCCTAGTATCCACTATGTTCGAGATTGATGTTGCTATGACTTTGCTATGCTTAATGCTTGTCACTAGGGCCCGAGTGCCATGATTTCAGATCTGAACCTATTATGTTTTCATGAATATATGTGTGTTCTTGATCCTATCTTGCAAGTCTATAGTCACCTATTATGTGTTATGATCCGACAACCCCGAAGAGACAATAATCGGGATACTTCTCGTTGATGACCATAGTTTGAGGAGTTCATGTATTCACTATGTGCTAATGCTTTGTTCCGATTTTCAATTAAAAGGAGGCCTTAATATCCCTTAGTTTCCAATAGGACCCCGCTGCCACGGGAGGGTGGGACAAAAGATGTCATGCTAGTTCTTTTCCATAAGCACGTATGACTATATACGGAATACATGCCTACATTACATTGATGAATTGGAGCTAGTTCCGCGTCACCCTATGTTATGACTGTTACATGATGAACCGCATCCGGCATAATTATCCATCACTGATCCGGTGCCTACGAGCTTTCCATATACTGGTTCTCGCTTATTTACTTTCCGCTATCTTTATACAATCACTACAAAATACCAAAAACATTACTTTTGCTGTCTTTACTTTTGTTACCGTTACCACCACTATCATATTACTTTGCTATTAAACACTTTGCTGCAGATACTAAGTTTCCAGGTGTGGTTGAATTGACAACTCAGCTGCTAATACTTGAGAATATACTTTGGCTCCCCTTGTGTCGAATCAATAAATTTGGGTTGAATACTCTACCCTCGAAAGCTATTGCGATCCCCTATACTTGTGGGTTATCAAGACTGATTTCTGGCGCCGTTGCCGGGGAGCATAGCTCTATTCTTTGAGTCACTTGAGATTTATATCTGCTGGACACTATGAAGAACTTGAAAGACGCTAAGACAAAAATTTATCCCTCAACTACGAGGGGAGGTAAGGAACTGCCATCTAGCTCGCACTTGATTCACCTTCTGTTATGAGTAAGCTAGCGACACCTAAACCTCGCTTCGCTATTCATTCCGACACGTCGCATGTTATTGATGATGCCACTTCGCTATGCATGATACTTATGATGAAACCGCTTCTATGCTCGATACTACTCGCCTTAGTGAATTTCTTGATGAACAAATTGCTAGGGCTAGAGTGAAAGAAATTATTGAATCTGAATACGATGATGAAAGTGATGATGAAAATATGCCTGTTATTCCTGAGGGTTATGTTTTTTATATGGAATCTTCTGCCGCTATTTTAGCTTGCAAAGATAGATATGAGCTCAAGAGGTTATTAGTTAAATGGAACAAAGAATCACTTAGGGATAAAATGAAACCCGACCCTGCTTTTGCAACATCACCTATCTGTGTTCCTGATAAGGATTATGAATTTTCTGTTGATCCAGATATAATTACTTTGGTTGAATCTGATCCTTTTTATGGCTATGAATCTGAAACTGTTGTGGCACATCTTACTAAGTTATATGATATAGCCGCCTTGTTTACTAATGATGAGAGATCACGCTACTTTTATATACTCAAAATATTTCCGTTCTCATTAAAGGGTGATGCTAAGATATGGTTTAATTCTCTTGATCCTGGTTGTGTGCGTAGTCCCCTGATATGATTTATTACTTCTCGCTAAATATTTCCTTGCTCATAAGAAACAAGCTGCTTTGAGGGAAATATACAACTTCGTGCAAATTAAAGAAGAGAGTCTCCCACAAGCTTGGGGAGGCTTCTCAAGTTACTTAATACTTTGCCCGATCATCCTCTTAAGAAACCTGAAATACTTGATATCTTTTATAATGGACTAACCGATGCTTCCAGAGATTACACGGATAGTTGTGCTGGTTCTCCTTTCAGGAAAGAACACGGATGAAGCTGAAATTCTATTGAATAATATGTTGACAAATGAAAATAATTGGGCACCTCCCGAGCCAGCTTCTGCTCCAATTATCGAGCCTATTCCTAAACCAACTCCGAAGAAGAGAGGTGTTCTACTTCTCGATTACGAAGATATGCAAGAGGCAAAGAAATCTATGAAAGAAAAAGGTATTAAAGCTGAAGATGTTAAGAATTTACCTCCTATTGAAGAAATACATGTTCTTAATCTACCGCCTGTTGAAGAAACTTATGATATTGATCCATTACTTATCGAAGAACCTCCTGATCTTGATAACTCGACACAGGTAGTAAAGGTAAATTCTCTCTATAAATTTGATGAAGGTGATATTCCTCATTATAAGTCTGCTAGACAATGCTTCGACGAGTTTGATAATTTTATTGTCAAACAAGAAAATTTTAATGCTTATATGATTAAACGCTTGGGTGATTATATGGCTAATATTAGAGGTGAACTTAAACTTGTTAGCAAACATGCTTCTATGGTTACCACTCAAGTAGAACAAGTACTTAAGGCTCAAAAAGAAGTGCTTGATGAAATGAATAGTAAGAAAAATGATTATGATGTTAGAGTGGCTACTAGAACTGGTAGAATGACTCAGGAACCTTTGTATCCTGAAGGCCACCCTAAGAGAATCAAGCAAGATTCTCAGAGAAATAATATGGATGTACCTAGTTCTTCTAAAAGCAAGAAAAAGAAAAATGATAGAACTGTGCAAACTTCTAGTGAACCTATTGCTGAACCACCTGATAATCCAAATGATATCTCTATGTCTAATGCTGGAACACAATCTGGTAATGAACATGAACCTAGTGAAAATGTTAATGATGATGTTCATGATGATGGTCAACCTAGTAACGATAATGATGTAGAAGTTGAACCTGCTGTTGATCTTGATAACCCACAATCAAGGAATCAACGTTATGATAAAAGAGACTTTGTTGCTAGAAAGCATGGTAAAGAAAGAGAACCATGGGTTCAGAAACCCATGCCTTTTCCTCCCAAACCATCCAAGAAAAAGGATGATGAGGATTTTGAGCGCTTTCTTTGAAATGATTAGACCTATCTTTTATGTATGCGATTGACTGAAATGCTCAAAATGAATCCTTATGCTAAATATATGAAAGATATTGTTACAAATAGAAGAAAGATCCCGGAAGCTGAAATTTCCACCATGCTTGCTAATTATACTTTTAAGGGTGGAATACCAAAGAAACTTGGAGATCCAGGAGTACCTACTATACCATGCTCCATTAAGAGAAATTATGTTAAAACTGCTTTATGTGATCTTGGAGCCGGTGTTAGTGTTATGCCTCTCTCTTTATATCGTAGACTTGACTTGAATAAGTTGACACCTCTTTGAAATATCTTTGCAAATGGCTGATAAATCAACTGCTATACTGCCGGTATTTGTGAGGATGTGCCTTGTGGTTGCAAACGTTACTATTTTAACGGACTTTGTTATTCTTGATATTCCCGAGGACGATAGTATGTCTATTATTC
Source organism: Aegilops bicornis (assembly GCA_021605145.1). Classification (NCBI taxonomy): domain Eukaryota; kingdom Viridiplantae; phylum Streptophyta; class Magnoliopsida; order Poales; family Poaceae; genus Aegilops; species Aegilops bicornis. Next base: position 342,438,249 of record CM038669.1, read on the forward strand.
TTGGAAGACCTTTTTACGAATACTGCGGGGCTGTTATTGATTGCACCAAAGGCAATGTCACTTTTCATGTTAATGGTAATGAGCATACGGTACACTTTCCGAGGAAACAACCTCAAGTTTATAGTATCAACTCTATTGGAAAAATTCCATCGATTATATTTGGAGGTTTTGAATTTCCTCTTCCTACTGTCAAGAAGAAATATGATATACTTATTATTGGGGATGTCCATATCCCCGTTGAGGTAACCTAGTGTTATTCGAAATTTCTCCGGTTTCATGATTATCGGAATGAGTTTGTTAACAAGACCTGATCAACCTTGTTAGTGGATTCCTTTTGATGAGCATGAGATGGATGAAACTAGAACCACAACCTTCTGTACCCTCTTTATATTTTCTGTTCTTTAGTAGAAATAAAGGAAAATAGTATTTTTCTGTCTGTTTCCTGACTTATCCGTGCAATATAAAAATACCCCCAAAAATAAAAGTCCTCATAATGCCATGCCAATTTAATATGATTTTTTCGGGAATATTTGAGGATTTATAGTGCAAAAATCACCGCGGGGGGAGCTGCCACCTGGCCACGAGGGTGGAGGGCACGCCCTACCCCCCTGGGCGCGCCCCCTACCTCATGGGCCCACGGTGGCCCTCCTCCACTTATCCCTGCACCCATCTTCTTCCTCTGCCTCACACAAACCAGAAAAACCAACTCAAGCACGAGTTCCAGCCACTTTTGCAGTGATTTTCGATCTCCTTGATCAAAGCACCTCTCGTAAAACTGCTTGGGGAGATTGTTCCTTGGTATGTGACTCCTCCATTGGTCCAATTAGTTTTTGTTCTAGTGCTTTATTCTTTGCAAATTTGTGCTGCATAGGTGACCATGTTCTTGAGCTTGCATGTCAAATTTATATGGTTCCAATTAGTTTCAATGCTTGATATAGGCTCTAAGCACTGGTAGGAGTAGTTGCTATCAGTTTTATTGATGTTGGTTTACTTTTGTTTGAAGTTACTAAAAATTTCAGAAATTTTTCAGAGGAAACAATATGTTTAGGAAGATGTTCCAAGGTGGTTCTTCAAGGAAGCAAGGTCCCAGGCTTGCAATGCGTGATGTTGACGAGGAACCACCAAGAGACGCTCTAGTGAGGCCTTGTGAATGGCCTTCGGAAAATTTTATGGATCAAGTGGGAATCAAAGAAGAATTTAGCGCATATTTGCATGTAACGCCGGTCTTGTGGACTTGAGGTCGACAAATGGCCACAGATCATGTTCTCACTAGTTCATTTGTGAGGAGGTTTGAATTTTCATCTTCGCGTAATTCCCCTTCAGTCATGTTTGATCTTTATGACAAATCTTATACCATGGACTTAGAGGACTTTACTTTTGCTTGCAAACTTCCATCTTGGAGTAGTGTCAGGGATCCCCCTAAATCTGAATTTAGAGACTTTCTTGCTAGTATAACTGTGGGGGAATCTAGAGATATAACGCAAGCCACTATAGGGAGCATTCACTTTCCTGCTATACATTATTTTGCTCCCTTCATCGGTAGGTGCATAAATGCTAAAGATGAAGCATGTCACATGTGTATCCCTGATCTCGGCATTCTCGTGGAGTGCTGTGTTAGGGGACCAATCTTATCATATGGGAGCCATTATAGCTCATAGGTTGCATCATAATAGATATAACGGAGATTTCTTTGGAGGAATTTATGCAACCCGCTTAGCTAATTTTCTTGTGATAGACATTCGTGAGGGTGATATGGAGTTACCCCCTACTTATTTAGATTTTGATTCTATGGTTTCCCACCAGTTTGTTGAGAGGACTGAACCACCTCTCCAGTATCGACTAATCTTTAACAAACGACATGTTGTCCGTATTACTCTTCCTGCTCCTGCCTTCTTTGATTCTCAGACAAAAGGAAGATATGTTATTACCAGAGAGGAGGCAGATGAGTACAAGAGAAGAGCGGAGGCGGCTCGACGCCACGCTGCAGCTCAGGAGGCGATAGCAGCCACATCGCAAAGATCTGACCCCAGCTACACCTACGGGTATCCGCCAGGCTATCCCTCGCAATAGACCAACTTAGGACAAAAGACTAAGCATGGGGGAGTACGTATTTCTCACCGACATTACATTTATGTTCACACACTCATTGCTAGATGTCGGTGCTCATACTCTTTCACTGTAACATCCATGCTAGTTTATTTTCTTTTTCTTGCTTTCTTCTTCTGTGTCTGTTGAACCTTAAGAAAAACAAAAAAAATTAGTAGTAGTTTATTTCTTTGCTGTAGTAATTAAAAAGAAAACCCAAAAATATTTCCCGTTCTTCTTTTGCTTGTTGGGATTTTTCCCGTGTAAATAGTTTTATTTCTTTTCTTTTCTTTGGGAGTCGGTATTAGAAGACCATGATTAAATTGTTGAAGTGGCTCTTATATGCATTGTTGTTGATTTAACCAAGAGCCCATATTGCTTTGTCTTCTCCTGTTTATTGAATGCTCACAGATTCCAGCTTAGTCCAATGCACGTGCACTCTTATTATTATTCACATCGTTCGGTCGTGCAAGTGAAAGGCAATTATGATGATATATGATGGACTGACTAAGATGAGAAAAGCTGGTATGAACTCGACCTCTTTTGTTTTTGTAAATATGATGAGTCCATCTTTCCTCATTCAGCTTATTATGAATAAACATGTTTGCAATGACAATTAGAGATCATAGTTTCTCGTGCCATGCTTGATTAGCTATGAGTTATAATGGTTTACCTTGCGTGCCAACATGCTTTTAAAATGGTTGTGATGTGGTATGATGGGGCGGTATCCTCCTTTGAATGATTTAAGTGACTTGACTTGGCACATGTTCACGCATGTAGTTGAAACAAATCAACATAGTCTTCACGATATTTATGTTCAAGTTGGATTATATCCTACTCATGCTTGTATTCAATGTTTATTAATTTTAATGCATGTTCATGGCTGTTGTCGCTCTCTAGTTGGTCGCTTCCCAGTCTTTTGCTAGCCTTCACTTGTACTAAGCGGGAATACTGCTTGTGCATCCAATTCCTTAAACCCCAAAGAATTCCATATGAGTCCACTATACCTTCCTATATGTGGTATCTACCTGCCGTTCCAAGTAAATTTGTATGTGCCAACCTCTAAACCTTCAAATAAACATTCTGTTTTGCTTGCTCGAATAGCTCATATATCAACTAGGGCTGCCCTTATCTTTTGTGTTAGGCGGGTTATTCTCAAGAGGAGTGGACTCCGCTCCTCACTCACGAGAAAATGGCTGGTCACCGGGATGCCCAGTCCCATGCTTCATGCAAACTAAATCAAAATAATTGCAAACAAAACTCCCCCTGGGACCCATTGAATGTTGGAGGCACTCGTTGTTTCGAGCAAGCCATGGGTTGATGCTTGTGGAGGAGGGGGAGTATAAACTTTACCATTCTGTTTGGGAACCGCCTATAATTTGTTTAGCATGGAAGATATCGTCATCTCTTAGTTGTTATGTTGACAATGAAAGTATGCCGCTCAAAATATAAATTATCTCTATTTCAAAACCGAGCTCTGGCACCTCTACAAATCCATGCTTCCCTCTGGAAAGGGCCTATCTATTTACTTTTATGTTGAGTCATCACCTTCTTATTAAAAGCACTAGCTGGAGAGCACAACTGTCATTTGCATTCATTACTGTTAATTTATATCGGGTATGACTATGATTGGATCTCAATTACCATGAATTACAATGTCTAGTCAGTCCTTGATCTTTGAAGGTGCTCTGCATTTATGTTTTGCAGTCTCAGAAAGGGCTAGCGAGATACCATCTTGTTATATCATATTATGATTATTTTGAGAAAGTGTTGTCATCCGAGATTTATTATTATGGCTTGCTAGCTGATTATCTTATTGATATGCATAAACATGAGACCTAGGAGTTATTGCAAATGTGATTAGTTATGATCTTTGCTGAAAACCTGAATGCTGGCTTGACATAGTTACAACAACAAGAGCAAACCGAGTTTGTAAAAGTTTTTCTTTTTCTCTTTCAGTTTGTCAACTGAATTGCTTGAGGACAAGCAAGGGTTTAAGCTTGGGGGAGTTGATACATCTCCATCGTGTCTACTTTTCCAAACACTTTTGCCCTTGTTTTGGACTCTAACTTGTATGATTTGAATGGAACTAACCCGGACTGACGCTGTTTTCAGCAGAATTGCCATGATGTTGTTTTATGTGTAGAAAATAAAAGTTCTCGGAATGACCTGAAACTCCACGGGATGTCTTACAAAAAATAATAAAAAATCCTCGCCAAATATGAAGACCAGGGGGCCCACACCCTGTCCACGAGGGTGGGGGCGTGCCCCCTACCTCGTGGGCCCCCTGGACACCCTCCGACGCCAACTCCAACTCTATATATTGGCTTTCGGGGAGAAAAAAATCAGAGAGAAGAAATCATTGCGTTTTACAATATGGAGCCGCCGCCAAGCCCTAAAACCTCTCGGGAGGGCTGATCTGGAGTCTGTTCGGGGCTCCGGAGAGGGGGATTCGTCGCCGTCGTCATCATTAACCATCCTCCATCACCAATTTCATGATGCTCACCGCCGCGTGAGTAATTCCATCGTGGGCTTGCTAGATGTTGATGGGTTGGATGAGATTTATCATGTAATCGAGTTAGTTTTGTTAGGGTTTGATCCCTAGTATCCACTATGTTCTGAGATTGATGTTGCTATGACTTTGCTATGCTTAATGCTTGTCACTAGGGCCCGAGTGCCATGATTTCAGATCTGAACCTATTATGTTTTCATGAATATATGTGTGTTCTTGATCCTATCTTGCAAGTCTATAGTCACCTATTATGTGTTATGATCCGACAACCCCGAAGTGACAATAATCGGGATACTTCTCGGTGATGACCATAGTTTGAGGAGTTTATGTATTCACTATGTGCTAATGCTTTGTTCCGGTTCTCTATTAAAAGGAGGCCTTCATATCCCTTAGTTTCCAATAGGACCCCGCTGCCACAGGATGGTAGGACAAAAGATGGCATGCAAGTTCTTTTCCATAAGCACGTATGTCTATATACGGAATACATGCCTACATTACATTGATGAATTGGAGCTAGTTCTATGTCACCCAATGTTATGACTGTTACATGATGAACCGCATCCGACATAATTATCCATCACTGATCCGGTGCCTACGAGCTTTCCATATCTTTGGTTCTCGCTTATTTACTTTCCCGCCATCAAGTTACAATCACTACAAAATACCAATAACATTAATTTTGATGTATTTACTTTTGTATACTGCTACCACCACTAAAAAATTAAGTTGCTACTAAACACTTTGATGCAGATACTAAGTTTCCAGGTGTGGTTGAATTGACAACTCAGCTGCTAATACTTGAGAATATTCTTTGGCTCCCATTGTGTCGAATCAATAAATTTGGGTTGAATACTCTACCCTCGAAAGTTGTTGCGATCCCCTATACTTGTGGGTTATCAAGTACCTGCGCGAGAATTGGGACATATTCGCCTGGCATCCTTCAGACATGCCAGGAATACCACGCAGGCTGGCCGAGCATAGCCTTAATATTCTAAAGGGATTCAAGCCGGTCAAGCAGACTCTTCGGTGTTTCTCTGAACCTAAGCGACAAGCTATGGGAGACGAGCTAGCCAAGTTACTGGAGGCCAGATTCATTAGAGAAATAAAACACCCGGACTGGCTAGCAAACCTGGTGATGGTACCAAAGAAGGATAAATCCTGGCGCCTATGTGTTGACTTCAAGGACCTTAACAAGGCTTGCCCCAAGGATCCCTTCCCCCTCCCCCGCGTCGATCAAATTATCGACGCTACTGCAGGACACGACTCATTGTGCTTCCTCGATGCATACTCCGGTTACCACCAAATTAAGATGGCAGAGTCTTATAAAGCCGCAATGGCATTTATAACTCCATATGGCCCTTTGTGTTTCAACACAATGCCCTTCAGGCTCAAAAATGCCGGTGCAATGTATCAACGAATGATTCAGACATGCCTGGAAAAACAGATCGGCAAAACAATGGAGGCATACGTAGACGATGTGGTCGTTAAAACCAGACACGTTGAATCCTTAATAGATGACTTGAGGCTCACGTTCGACAATCTCCGAACATACGACATCAAGCTCAATCCGGAAAAATGCGTTTTCGGCGTACCCGCCGGAAAGCTCCTGGGTTTCATCGTCTCTAGTAGAGGAATTGAAGCAAATCCGGCTAAAATCCGAGCTTAGTCACAGTTGGCTACCCCAACTGACCTCAAGCAAATCCAGAAGTTAACTGGATGCGTGGCGGCCCTAAGCCGCTTTATGTCCCGATTAGGAGAAAAGGCATTCCCCCTTTATCGCCTTCTTCGGCGCACCGACCACTTCGAGTGGACGGACGCGGCCACGGCCGGATTGGAAGAAATAAAAGCCATCCTGGCCACCAACCCAATCTTGGCCGCGCCAAATGTCGGCGAACCAATGCTATTATAAATAGCGGCAACTCACCAAGTTGTAAGCGTAGTGCTCGTCGTCGAACGAGAGACGGACGGACACAAATTCCAACTTCAAAAGCCGGTACACTATGTGTCCACTGTCCTCACTCCATGCAAATCACGGTACCCACATTATCAAAAGATAGCATACATGGTATTTATGGCATCCCGGAAACTATGACACTACTTTCAAGAGTGTTCAATCACGGTGGCCTCGGAAGTACCACTGAACGACATAATAAACAACCGCGATGCCAGGGGCCGGATTGCCAAATGGGCTATTGAGCTCCTCCCATTCGACATAACATATAGACCATGGAGAGCCATTAAGTCGCAAGTACTGGCCGATTTTGTGGCCGAGTGGACAGAAGCCGAACTCCCTAAAGAATACGACGCGTACTCCAATTGGATCATGCACCTCGACGGCTCTAAAATGCTAGCTGGTCTAGGGGCTGGCGTCGTCCTGATGTCTGCCACCGGAGATACAGTCCAATACGTACTCCAAATACTATATACAGACTCCAACAATGCAGCCGAATACGAGGCCCTGTTACATGGTCTCCGGATGGCATTTTCCATGGGCATTCAACGTTTGGAGGTGTGTGGGGACTCGAACCTCGCAATATCTCAAATAAATGGAGACTTCGACGCCAAGGATCCGAAAATGGCGGCTTATCGCAACGCCGTCCTCAAAATGTCGGCTCGGTTCGAGGGGCTTGAATTCCACCATGTGGCTCGGGAAAACAATCAGGCGGCGGATATCCACGCCCGTATCGGCGCTAAGCGCGACCTTGTCCCACCTAACATCTTCTTGGAAAGGCTGTTTAAGCCATCCGTGGTATGGGAAGGGGACACCGGTAACAATAGTTCGGACCCGGACACAACACCAGCTACCGAACACTCTGACACAATCGGAGGCTCCGCCACTGAAATAACCCTTCAGCCCACGTGTTAATGGCCTCATCACCCCGTGGACAGAACCATTCCTGGCCTACCTAACCAGGCAGGAACTACCGGAGGACCAAAATGAGGCACGCTGCATAGTGAGGCGGTCTAAAGCCTACAAGGTCCACGAGGGAGAGCTTTATAAGAAAAGCACTACCGGAGTCCTTCAAAGGTGCATCTCCGAAGAAGAAGGGCGGAAGCTTTTGGCAGAAATCCATGCTGGACTCGGCGGCCACCATGCTGCAGCCCGAGCCCTTGTAAGCAAGGCCTTCCGTACAGGTTTCTATTGGCCGACGGCCCGAGCAGACGCACTGGACCTTGTTCAATGTTGCGTCGGTTGCCAGGTTTTTGCAAACCAAAGCCATATGCCGCCTACCGCTCTCCAAACAATCCCCATTACTTAGCCCTTTGCGGTGTGGGGGCTTGATATGGCCAGACCCCTCAAAGGGGGAAGCCATCAGAAAAAATACTTACTGGTCATGGTGGATAAATTCACAAAATGGATAGAAGCCAAACCTGTTAAGACGGCTGAATCCGGACCAGTGATAGACTTCATATCCGGTGTTGTACACCGTTATGGCGTCCCCCACAGCATCATCACCGATAATGGCTCGAACTTCACAGCCGACGAGGTAAAACTTTGGTGCAGCAACATGGGCATCAAGCTCGATTATGCTTCTGTCTATCACCCACAAACTAACGGGCAAGTCGAGCGAGCAAATGGTCTTATCATGAGCGGCATTAAACCCAGATTAGTGCGGTCCTTAAAGGAATCAAACATGCACTGGGTAGAGGAGCTCGACTCTGTACTATGGGGGCTTCGGACCACGCCGAATCGCACTACCGGATACACACCATTTTTTATGGTGTACGGCGCAGAGGTGGTACTACCCTGTGACATAATTATGACTCACCTCGAGTGCGCATGTATGAAGAAAAAGAGGCCGAGCTGGATCGGCAGGACAGTTTGGACGCCCTGGAGGAGGAGCGCGACATGGCAAAAGCCCGCTCCGCATTCTATCAGCAACAGGCTAGAAGGTACCAAAGCAGAGAAGTATGGGCCAAAACCTATAACGTTGGCGAACTCGTTCTACGCCTACCGGAGAAGAAAAAGAACAAGCTCAAGCCCAAATGGGAAGGTCCCTTCATTATTGACCAAGTTCTGACCGGTGGAGCGTACCGTCTGCAGGATGCATCGGACAATCGACTCGAGCCAAATCCATGGAACGCAGCCAGACTCCGTAGGTTCTACGCCTAGTGCCGGACTCTATCTCCGCCTCCCTACCTCCGTCAATTTTTTACATGTCAATTATCTGTCTTTTATCTCTTTCTTTTTGCCTTTTTCTTCAAGGCCTTAAAAGGCTCAATTGTGTCTCGACTACACAATCTTGACGCGCAAACCACACTCATTATACCTAGGGGCTTCTTATACAGAAGCTTAATATAACTATTTTTCCGGGCTTTTTTCCCCACACATGTGTTATTCTTCCACATGTACCTTTTTTCGCCATTATATGCATCGATATGACTTAAGTTTTGGCCAAGCTGGGTTGCCTAGCTCTTGTGTTTATGCCCTACGTTCCTGTTAATTCGGCTAGGGCATAAGGGGAGCACCTCTACGATTGTTACTGCCGGGTCAGCCGGATGTGTACCTCAGACTGGGTGAAGCCGAAAGCTAGCGTTCTTAAGAGAATATTCGGTCGCTGAACAAAAGATGACTTTTATTTATTTTTACATGCCCCCAGATATTTATAGCCTGCGTCTCTTTTCGCAGTTCGGACATGCACATTAGGGCATGCGTACCCAGGGAAAGAAACCCTTAACGGAACTATTCTCCCTGGAAGATGTTTCTTACTATCCATGTAATATAACATAGATAGTTGGGTACTTGTCTATTCAAGCACTTATGACCCCTCGCCTGGTTTCCACGCTGCATTCTCGGTTTTTACATAACCGAAGCTGGTACTGGAAGCACTCCGGACTATCGGGTCCAGAGGTTGAAGCGAAAAAGGTCCGCCATGACAAATGATTTACAATCCGCTAGGGACAATATATGTCACTTGAAGTACACAAATACTTAGACTGACTAAATTCTTCTTCTATACCATCCAACGGGCTGTCTAGCCTACAATCCTGTTGGGAATACTTTATGCTAATTCTACTATGTCATACACCAAACTGATGGGGATCTCTTTCCCATCGGGCCCCATAGGTCCGACCTCGGCCATGTGGTTTTGGTCACCCTTGGTATATCGCGTCTTCACCATGGCCCAGGCTTCCCTTGCACCTTGTCGGCAGGCTGATATCTTCCATAATCGGAAGCGCCGCCGCGCTCCCTTGAGCTTCTCTATAAGCTCCCCCATGCCTCCTGGCGGGGAGGCGTACGGCCACAAGGCTTGGGCAATACCCTGCATCACCTGCCGAACTTGTTCGTGCAGTTGTGAGAGCTCTGGAAGAAGATCACCCGCAGACCCACGCATCTCCTCTGCGGGACGACCCGTCAGCATACCTGCAGACATAACTCTGTTAGCCGGCTTCTTCACCAAACTCTTCAAAAGTTCGTTCAAGCACTTACTGAAAATGCTGCGTCGAAGCCGCTTATTATCCTTTACGGAGTCCGCAAGCTGGGCTCGAACATATTTCAGTTCCACGCCCAGCTGGATATTGGCGTATTGGAGATCGTTTTTCTCCTGCCTAACCCGCGTAAGCACGCGCTCTCCAGCATCTAGCTGTCGATTACCACATTGCGCATCCCCTGGCTCGGCCTCCGGATTCACTCTGGAATCATCTGCAACATCTATTGTTAGATTTGCATGCATGCCGCATACTACATGGTACCTGTCATTCTTTGCAATGGAAACAAGTGTTACCAGAGGGGGCCTTCTCGGACTCCTTCAATGCGGCAACTGCGGCCCGTAGCTGGGCTTTGCACTCTTCCAGCTCTTGAGACAATTGGGTATTCTTCTCTGTAAGAACCTGCACAAATAATGATCCTTAAATCAGTTGTGTCAACTGTTTCAAGTCTCAGGGGCTACTGATATATATAATCATCAGATTTTCTTACCCGCATATCCTTTACATACTGGTCCGTGGCTCTTGCAATACCATTTTGAGCGGCACGGATGTATGCGTCTCCTGAGTTGAAGGCATCAAACGCCTCTTGGGAAAAACAAGCGTCACGGAGTACGACCCGACGACGCCTGTGATTCATGGCGGTCTCCACTTCGGAATTTGTAGCGGATAATCTATCCGTATCCTCTGTAGGAGGAGCATCCGGCGTTCGCCCCGTGTTAGCTTCCGCCTCTACATCCGGCCCTGGAGCCCGACTGGTGGAGGCGTGATCGGCGACCTCTTCGGATATAGTCCGGCGAGCGTTTTTCCTACTAGGAAACATGGACGTTATTATATTTAGAAAGACGACAACCACAGATCGAGGTTCTGTATCATACCTCTGCAACAGCGTCTCAGTCCTGACCGCCTTCCTTTTTAGCCTACCCTGCTTCGGTGCCCCTTGTTGGCGAGTCACTGCAGGTTCGGCATGGCGTCCCGAGGGCCTTCCGTGTAAGACACCATACGTGTACGGTAGGTGAAATGCAAAAAAGGGATCCTCCTTGGGAGTCGGGACTCCGGCTTTAGTTACATGCGATGCTGGGAGTAGCCCAGGATAGTCGGCTATGATGGCCACCATGGCATCACCGTAGCTCAATTGATAGAATGTCCTGTCGATCAGCTCCAGAAATATGTCCAGATCCTCTTCGAGTCCGGGATCGAGGGCCCGGTCAGGGTCCTCCAGTTGTGGAGGCGAGCTGTTGACCTCCCTTACAGCTTTTCGCAGTTCCTGCCATGAAACGTCAAGGTAAGTACTTATGATGAATAATGCGGGAAGGCTGGGAGTAAAAAGTGACAGCTCACCCAGCTTGGAGGGTTGTACAAGGAGAATCCGTCCCGTGGCTTAATGCAGAGGAACTCCTCTTCCTCTCCCTTGTACAAATCGGACAGAATTCTTGCTAGAGCAGCAACTGAGTCCGGTCCCTTACGCCCGCAGCAGGTGGCGTCATCTTCCCCGTTAAAGTGGCACATGGGGTGTCCTCGATATTGAAGTGGCTGTACCCCCCGCATTATACATATTGGCATAACTTTGATTATTCTCAGCCCTGATTGAGCCAGCACTTTTATACGGCCCAACATGTAAATGACTTCTCCGTTATCTTCCTCCTAAGGGCTCCGAGGGCGCCAGCTGCGGTGTTTCTTCAGGGGAGCGTTGTCGAACTCAGGGAGGCCTATCCGAATAGGGCCCGCAAGGGGGACGTCCTCCATATAAAACCACTCCGAAGGCCAGTCCTTGGATGTCTTCTTCGGAGTATCGGACAGGTATCCGGTCCCGGTGATGCGCCATATTTTGGCTCCGCCCACTTGATATAGTGACCCCTCCTGTGTACGGGGTACGAGGCAGAATAGCCTCTTCCATAGCTCGAAATGAGCTTCGCAGCCAAGAAACAGCTCGCAAAGGGCGACATAGCCAGCAATATGTAATGGAGGCGGGAGTGAAATTATGCAGCTGGAGGCCATAGAACTCCAGGATCCCGCGGAGGAACGGATGAATTGGAAATCCAAGCCCTCTTAATAAGTAAGGGATGAGGCATACCCGCTCCCCCATTGACGGGCTAGGAAAGATCTCCGCTTGCTCCCCGCCGTTATAGGTGGCGAGCCCGGCTCAAACGGGGACCATATACGCTGGAGGGAGAAACCCCTGGGTTTGTAACTCTACTAATTGGCTGTGGGGGACGGAACACTTCTTCCAATTGCCGGGCTTAGGGCTACGGGAGTGAGAGGAGGAGCTGCGACGACCGGCCATGTTGGAATGGATTTCTTCCGGGCACGCTCCGATGGATACTCGCTGTGGGAGGATGGTGTGATCTGGATCTGAGAATCCCTGTCTCTTTAATAAATGATTTACCCACATGGCTAGGGTGGCAATTGTAAAAATGCCCCGACTTCTCGCATTCGCTCGACGCGTGGAGGATATCCATTATTAGGCGCAGAAGCCAAGGAGTGCAACATTTATGGGAAGCCGGACACTACTCAAACAAGTATTCAGGATTTGGGGAAGAACCCACCTTGCAATGCCGAAGACAATCTGCGCGCCGGACTCATCTTCATTGAAGCTTGGTTCGGGGGCTACTGAGGGAGTCCTGGATTAGGGGGTCTCCGGACAGCCGGACTATTTCCTTTGGCCGGACTGTTGGACAATGAAGATACAAGATTGAAGACTTCGTCCCGTGTCTGGATGGGACTCTACTTGGCGTGAAAGGCAAGCTTGGCAATACGGATATGTAGATCTCCTTCTTTGTAACCGACTCTGTGTAACCCTAGCCCCCTCCGGTGTCTATATAAACCGGAGGGTTTAGTCCGTAGGACAACAACAATCATACCATAGGCTAGCTTCTAGGGTTTAACCTCTACGATCTCGTGGTACATCAACTCTTGTAATAATCATATCATCAAGATCAATCAAGCAGGAAGTAGGGTATTACCTCCATCGAGAGGGCCCGAACCTGGGTAAACATCGTGTCCCCCGCCTCCTGTTACCATCCGCCTTAGACGCGCAGTTTGGGACCCCCTACCCGAGATCCGCCGGTTTTGACACCGACATTGGTGCTTTCATTGAGAGTTCCGCTGTGCCGTCACCGTAAGGCTTGATGGCTCCTTCAATCATCTGTAACGATGTGGTCCAGGGTGAGGTTCTCCTCCCCGGACAAATATTCGTATTCGGCGGCTTCGCACTGCGGGCCAACTCGCTTGGCCGTCTGGAGCATATCGAGAGCTACGCCCCTGGCCATCAGGTCTGGTTCGGAAACTTGAACTACACTGCCGACATCCGCGGAGACTTGATCTTCGACGGGTTCGAGCCCATGTCAGGTATGTCGTACAATCACAACGAGCATGATTTAGTTGTGTCATCGGATAGTGTTCGAGAGATCACATCTGCAACTGCTCCAGCCCTCAATCCGGAGCAAATCGCGCCATCCGAGGACAGGGGGATAGACCCCGCCATGGAGGCCGCACTCTCAGTGGCGATAGAGACGGATATTGACTTTACCACTTACGAGAGCCGTGTCGCCGGACCACCGGATTCATCTCCGGCCACGGACTCCGAGCCGCGTGCGTCCGTCCCTATCGATTGGGCGCCGATCATGGAGTTTACCTCTGCGGATATCTTTCAGCACTCGCCTTTCGGTGACGTGCTAAATTCATTAAGGTCTCTCTCCTTGTCAGGAGAACCTTGGCCGAACTATGTCCGGCTAGGGTGGGATGCGGACGACGAAGAAATTCGCTCCCCACCCACCACCCACTTAGTAGCCTCTGTCGATGATTTAACCGACATGCTCGATTTTGACTCCAAAGACATCGATGGCATGGACGACGATACAGGAGATGAACAGGAACCACCGCCCACAGGGCGCTGGACCGCCACTCCATCGCATGACATATACATGGTGGATACACCCAAAGAAAACAATGAAGAGGAATGGGAGGATGCAACGAAGGACAGCTCCCTCGAGAAGCAACCAAAACGTCGGCATAGGCGCCGGTCCAAATCCTGACTCGGCAAAAACATCGATAACAGCAGTGAACCAGCAAACGGCGAACGTAGTACAGATCCGCTATCCGAACACAGCGACGCCGAGGATATAACTCATAAACCTCCCTCCGAAGAGGAAAACGGTTCGGACGAAAATGCACACATCATCCTGGAAGGGCACTTGGAACAAGAGAACCCCCGCAGAAAGCTTATTGCCGCCGCGAGGAGTCTGAAGAAGCAGAAGCAAAGGCTTAAGGCCGACAGAATACACTCAATAGTAGATGGAACAAAGTGCTCAACAATGAAGAAAAGTATGGTGGTAGTTACCACACAAAGAGCTATCCAAAGCGCAAGCTATTACCTGAATTCGATGATGAGGCCGTAGAGCCCACACAGCCGAAAAATAAAACCGCCGACCGATCGGATTGGCCACCTCGTGGCCGCGATAGGGCGGCCAACAACGCCACACATAAGTCAGCACACGATATACGTGAGGACTTGCACCAAAAATCCAGCATGACCAGATCCATCTATGGATCTAGGAGGTGCGCTCCGGCACAAAATCAAAGCCGAATACCACAACCGTCTGAACGCCATGATATTTCCAAGTACAGGGGTGCCGCACACCCCCTACGTTTCATCGATGAGGTGCTGGACCACGAATTTCCAGAAGGATTCAAACCAGTAAACATAGAGGCATACGAAACCCTAGCAAGGTCCCCCCCGCCGCCGCCGCCGCAAGGCCTCCATTGTCAACATCTACCGGTTTGCCCGTGCAACTTACCCACCGATCTCCATACCTAGGCCGCCCTGAGTTTCTTAGATGACGCCTACCAAACGTCCCCTATCCCACAGATCCCCATCCCCGTCCCCATCCCCTACTGCAGAGAGTTGCAGCCTAAGCCCGGGTACACTTCCCATGGAGCTCGAGGAGCGACTGACCCAAAAGAGGTGTATAGCGGTCTCTTCGCCCGACGTCGCCGAGGAAGCTGACGACCATTACTGGTGGCAGGCACTCAAGCAGCGAGCTAGAGTATGCAGGCATGTCTCGGCCGCCGTCTACGACATCGAGGTCATCGACAGCGACGGCCTGAGGTGTGCTATGTCACAGGTTAAATGGCCCACCCCCAACCCCTCGGGTTCAACTGCCGTCGATCTCATCCATGGCCCCGCCGCTAATCTCCTCTGGCTCGCTGTCAACAATTTGCCATTCTACATTGCCATCGAGCCCCTTTTGTCATTTATGAAGGACACGTTACGTGATGCTGGCTTGGGATCCACAGCTTCCAAGTCAGACCTCATCAACGGCGACCACGAGGAGGGCACCCTCTCCGGCTCTTCCAAAGGAAAAGAGCCCATCTGCTCTTCCAAGGGGGAAGCGCCTGTCTGCGACATCAGGGAGGGCACCCTACAGCCGCGCTCTTCCAAGGGGAAGGAGCCCATCTGCGACAACATGGAGCGCATCCAGCGTCCGTGCTCTTCCCACGGGAACAAGGCCATCTGTGACAAGTGAGGAAACCCATGATTTGTTTTGTCGTGCCTCTTCACAGGGGGAAACCCATGATTTGTTTTGTCGAGTACCTTTTGTAATGTAGTGAGAATATGTCCAGTTTTAATTGCTATATCTGGTTGTTTGCAGTATGCCTTGTTTATTTCAGTTGTTCACAATGTGATGCTCTATATGTGCAATTATTTACCGTGCAGTACATTTCATCAATCCAGTTTTAAACATACCGATAGGAATGCATATATTTTCTTGCTGTTAAGCCTGTTATAGCTAGCATATGCCTCTTTTAAAGTTTTTTGATTATTCGGTTGTTTGTAGTTAGCATATGTCCAGTTTCAAATGCTATCTTTGGTTGTTCGTAGTATGCCTTGTTTATTCTAGTTATTCACAACGTGATGTTCTATATGTGCAAGTATGAACTGTGCAGTTCAATTTCATCAGTACCAGTTTCAACAATACCACTATGAATGACTACATTTGGTTGCTGCATCTTGTAGTTAACACGCCTTTCCATTTTTATTTAACAATAACCAGTGTACTTAGACCGGCACAATACTAGTTTGAATGACTATGTTTGCTTGTTTTTAAAATGTTAGGCCTGTTGCAGCTAGCACACCTTTCCACTTGTTTTGCTTTACTAGCGTGCTTAAACGTGCACACTGAAGCTATCTTTTGGAGATTATTTTGTCTGCCATGTATAATTTTGGTTGATGTTTAGCTTGTTGTGCTTAACATGCTTCTCGATGTACCTACACAGGACAATTTTGGGAACGACTGCTGTTTTCCATCGAGGCTAGTTTCATCCCATGGCTTATATCTGCTCACTGTTCAGGATATCGGTAGCTGGTACCATATAGGCCGGCGGATGATAAGGGACTAATCAGTGAATTGGACTTTTGACTTAATATATCTGCAACCCATTTTTCGTTAGGTTAACTAGGGCCATATGTAATATATCTGAGGCTACATAGAAACACTACAAAAAATACAGTTTCGTGATGATATGTGTTTGTCACAGTAGGTCATGCTTTCTGTCATGCATGTACATCCATGACAAATTTATGACAGAATCAAGATAGTCATATCTGTGTTGTCGTAGAAGTGTTCCATGACATTACCAGAATTATCATCACGGAAGTGTCCACTTCCATGACGATAAATTGCGCGCGTCACGTAAGTGCTTTCGTCAAGGGTGACCGACACATGGCATCCACCGTAATGTAAGCTGTTAAGCTATCGGGTCCGGTTTTGGATCCGATAACCCATTAACAGCCCTACCAATGGGGATTTTCCATGTGTAAAATCATCATTGGTGGAGGAAACACGGTGTCAAGACACCGTTGGGACAGATGTCATCCACTCATTGGACCCAAAGCGCCTATGATACGTCGACACAGAGGCCCATTCCTGTGAAAAGGCCGGCCCGTTTGACTTGGTCAAAAGGTGGCGGGCCGGCCCACGGCAAGCCTGTTAATGGCCTGTTCGCATATAGCCCATTTACGGCCCGCTAACACAGGGCCCGTTTATGGCCTCTCCGAATTAGGCCCAGTAGCATCATCTGCGTCGTCCAATATAATTCCAGCCCATTTTAACTTCCGGCCCATGTATGGCCCATGACGTCTTTTGGCCCATATGTGGCCCTTAGTAACCCTCGGCCCATTAACGGCCCGTGGTAAAACTGGCCCGTAATGAACAGTGTATCACTTTATACCCATTAACGGCCTGTTATTCCGTTGGTCCGTTTCCGGCCCATGTTATCTTTTGGCCTTCTCAGGGCCCATTTATTCTTGGGCTCATTTCCAGCATTCAGTTACTTACGACCCGTTACTGTCATTTTCTGCTTGTGGGCCAAATTCAGCCCGTGCTTACAGTTAGCCCGTTTGTGGCCCGTTAATACGTTGGGCCATTTTCATAGCGTCATCAAATACGGCCGATTGACAACGGCCCATTATGGTCGGCCCATGAACGGACGATTCCAACTCTAGCCTGTTTACGGCCATAAAGCGGTATGTTATTGGCCCATGTTTGGGCAATCGATCATACGGCCCGTATAAGGCCCATTGATGATACGGCCCGTAGAAGGCCCATTGATGATACGACACGTAGAAGGCCCATTGTTTCTACGCCCCGTAGAAGGCCCATTGTTTCTACGGCCCGTAGAAGGCCCAGTGTCACTACAGTAAATATGTAGCCCATGGTTATTGTGGCCTAGTTTTAAAAATAGGTTATTGCGGCCACTAGCAAACTGTGGAAAAAGAACAACACTGACTACAAGCAAACAAATAAACAAGACAACAAGGAAATAAATAAGCAAGCAACTTACGCTAGGCTATCACGGCTATTACACATATGAAATCCACTGGGCATCAAAGTTCGTCGCCAGTGCAAATATAGGGAACAAAGCAGCATATCATATACATTGGTTGCCAAAGTTGGCGACCAATGCAAATAAACGCCGCAACAAAACAAGTCCAGAACTGAAACCACTTCAGAAGATCTCAAGAAACAATATCCTGTGTACCCATAGTGTTGGCAAGATGCTTAGCAAGCTTATTAACTTTATCTTGTTTGGCGCTTAAATCCTCCTGCGCTAGTTGTTGCACCAGAAAGTATGCATCTGAATTCTTGAGGGACATCCTCAGTCCTTCAGCTTCCTGCCGCAACACATCTGATCAATGTCTTTCAACTTGAAGCTGAGACTCAAGAAGACGAACTGATTTAGGCAGCGAGTTCGAAGAGCTTGTGCGGCAGTAGTGGCCAGTAACTCGAACACTACATCAAGACAGGACTTCTGGGTTCTCTCACTGTCGTCAAGGTAGTTTTTATCAGCTTTCTTGGAGACCAACAGGGATGTCTCACTATCTTGAACCTTATCTGCATTACTTCCTTCACCATTGCATAACGGGGTACTGTTCTCCAATATTTTGTCTGCATTCTAAAAGAGAAACAAGCAGACACATCACAGGTTTACCATGTCGTATATGAAACTCCTTTTGGTAAATCAGTTAAGTAGTAAAGTGCACAGGATAACAACATGAAACAAACATATATCTATGTACCATGGTCACTTTATGGTCTATATCATTCTAGTTTTTGTTGCCAAATCAAGATAGAGAAACAGTTCAAATAATATTTGTTCAAGACAAAGCGGTAATAGATGTAATATAAGTGTTGGAAACTATAGACACTTGTAATGTGCATGACATGAGAACATAACTGTTTATTCAATTGAAACTGAAATCAATATAGAGCAAGTTACAACAGCAAACCAATTAAAGAAACAAGTTTAAAACATACCTGTTGCGCCATTGGAGTTTCAATTCCATCCTTGAAATTTGAAAATAGTTGGTCTGAGTAAATACAGTGATGCAAGAGCAAAGGAGTATGAACCATAGCTACAGAACCTGACCTGAGAACAATTCTTGTTCTGCTTTAAGCGTTGAGTTGGGATTCGGAGTGGTGGTCCTCGTGCTTTGGACACTGCAGTTCCCTTACTAACTGCTCGTATTTGGGTGCTCTGTGGTGGAGACGGTGCTGTGTCAACTGGGCCAGGTTACTATCTACTGGGGTTGGGGTTAGAAGGGGTGTAGCTGGTTCTCTGTCCAACTGGGTAGGGGTACAATCTGCGAGAGTCTGTGTTATGTGTGGTGGGGCTGGTTCTTGGGCAAGTACAACCGTGGTTCTATCTGGATCAACTGGTAGCACTATCTTTTCCGAAGACCGTGTTGTTACTCCCTTAGATACTGCCATCACCCTCTCCAATTCAAGTGGCTGATAAAAAAGAAAAGTAATTGAATGTACATACATTGTATGATAGACAGGTGCAATGGATAGTGGGGAATAAAAGAGGGAATACAATAATTCACATTTATGTTGTCTAACCAAACATGATAGCATGACACAATTTCACATATATGATGGCTAACTAAACAGGATAGCATGATACAATTTCACATTATGATGGCTAACTAAAAAAGATGGAAATACATAGTTCAAAATATGATGACTATGTAAACATGATGACATGATATAACTATATAATGTGTTTATTAAATAGGTTGGCATGCCATAATTCACATACATGTCGCCTATGGAAACATGATAGCATGATATAATTCCCGGATACACTACTAGGAAAAGGGCTATAGATGATATTGCCACTAATGGCGCACCATGAGTTGGTGCACCATTAGTGTGGTAGACACTAATGGCGCACCAGACCCACGGTGCGCCATTAGTAACAATTTTTTTTCCAAAAATACTAATGGCGCACCAGGGATGAGTGCGCCATTACTAGTTTAACTAGTAATGGCGCACCTCCAACACAGTGCGCCACTACTATTTTTTTTGCAAAACTACTAATGGCGCACCTCAAGCTGGTGCACCATTAGTAACAAGGGTTACTAATGGTGCATTTGTGGACGATGCGCCATTAGTAACCTGGGACCAGCTAGATATTTTGGACAGCCACACCTACACACTCACTTTCCCCACTTCATTCTCTCCTCCTCCTCCTCCAAGCTTGTGTCGGCTGCCTCCTCCGCCTCACCTCATTTGCACCATAGATTCATCAAAATTAAGTGGTTAAATTACCTTTTTTTGATAGGTAAGTAAGGGGAAAGCTATCTTTATGTTGTAGATCTACTTTTTTTCTCCCTAGCTCGCTCCAACAACGTGCACATGCACTTTTTATGGCCTTGCTAGATCTATGTATGTTTGTGGTGTTGCATATGTTTGTGGTGTTGCATATATGTTTGTGTTTGCAGGTACAGGTATTTGAAATGCGATAGTTGCCAATATTTTGCCAGAATGTTGATTCATTTCCGTTTTGGCGAGAATTTTGGCACTATGCATTCTTTTTGGCAGGTACAGGTGTCGGGGAAAGTCATGCCAAATTTTTTCTTGGTTCTAAAATATCGTTTTGCTCTACCCCCACAGGCGACCATGGTCCGCACGATGACCGAAGGCATCATGAATAGGTTTCTGAGCTCCGCGAAGGCCGAGATGCTTCAAAAGAACAAGACGGAGATAAGATGTCCGTGTCAAAGATGCAAGCTGAAGAGCCTTATTGCGGACCCGGATTCCGGGCAGGTGCGGGACCACCTGCTCTTGCGTGGTTACGTGGATGGCTACCGGTGGCAAGGTGATGAAGATGACTATGAAGTCGTCCATGGGGGCCGGGCAAGAAATGACGAAGGGCAGCAAGACAACTACCGCGGCGAGGGCGGGCGAGAAGACGAAGAATCTCCAGGACATGATCACGACGGTGATCTTTGTACCACGATCATCATGTAGAAGATGCCGGACATGATGATGAGGAAGATCAAGACGAAGGGTGTGACCATGAAGATGAAGATGCCGGAGCAGACGACGATGGAGGCTGGGTGCAGGACCCTCATATTCAAGAGCTACTTCTCAAGCAGACGGATAACGCAAGAGCTGCCGCCCGAGAGAAAGCCAAGCTAGATCAACTGGAGATAGACGCGGTTACTCCATTGTATGAAGGATGCAGGCCCGAGGATACCCGCCTGAGAGTAACGCTCATGGATCTGGAGATGAAGGTAAAACACAAAATGACCGGCGCGTAGCTTCGACGAGAACATGTCATTCTGGCACGAACGTCTTCCCAAGGGGAACAAGTGCCCGACCAGTTTCGAGGAGGCGAAGAGAATCGTGTGTCCTCTGGATTTACCGCACGTGAAATACCATGTGTGCATGAACAACTGTATCATTTATCGGGACGAGCATGTGGAGTCTACCGTATGTCCAGTGTACGGTGTCACTCGATACAAGAAGAGGAAGAAAGCTCCTCGAAAAGTGGTGTGGTACTTTCCGATCACTCCTCGTCTGCAGCGGTATTTCACGGACCCTAAGGTAGCAAAGCTCCTGCGTTGGCACGCGAATAGGGAGGAGAAGAAGCGAGAAGATGACGGAAATGATCCGAAGATAAATAAAAAGACAAGATGCCGAGTCACCCTAAGGATGCGAGCCAAGTGCAAGCGTTGAACTTCAAGACCTGAATTTGGGAACGATCCAAGGAACATCGTGTTGGGCGCGAGCACCGACGGAGTCAATCCGTTTGGCAGCCAGAGAAGCACACATAGCACCTGGCCTGTGTTTGTGTGGATGTACAACCTCCCCCCTGGTTGTGCATGAAAAGGAAGTGCATTCACATGAGTATGCTAATTGAAGGGCCGAAACAACCAGGGAACGACATCAATCTGTATCTGGGGCTGCTGAAAGAGGAGCTAGACATGCTATGGAAAACGCCAGCCAATACGTGGGATGCCGCAGAGAAAGAATATTTCCCTATGAGAGGCGCACTGCTCACGACGGTGCATGACTATCTCGGTTACAGATATCTCGCAGAGTAGGTGGTCCACGGATTTTCTGGATGCGTCAGGTACATGGATGACACAACGTATCACCAGCTAGATAGAGATCCCGGGTCTTCGAAAACCGTGTTCATGGGACATCGAAGGTGGCTTCACGAGATGACCCGTGGAGAAAACGCAAGCATCTATTCGATGGTGAAACCGAACCCCGAAGACGCCCGCGTACGAGGAGCGGCGAGGAAATAGACGAGCTGTTGAAAAATTGGAAAGATTGCCCACCGCCGAAAGAAGCGAGAAGGCGCCAGCAGCTGCTGAAGGTATGAAAAACGAGGTCTGTTTTACGGGACTTGCCGTCTTGGAAGATCCACCGTGTGCCTCACAGCCTTGATGTCATGCATATCACGAAGAATGTGTGTGAGTGTACGCGGTACCCTGCTTCAACATGCCGAGAGGACAAAAGATGGGCCGAAAGCAAGGGCGGACTTGAAATCAATGGGCATCGTGCGGGAGCTTCACGCTATTAATGATGATGATGATGATGATGAGGCGACGCAGACACAAAAAGTCGTCGCAAAGGCAAAAGGCCAAGAAGACCGGAAATGACTACCCTCCCGTGCTTCACTCAAAGTCGAGGAAATCGAGCAGTTTTTCACCGCCTCATAGGAGTAAAACTTCCTTACGGTTACGCTGGGAAGATAAGCGAGATACCTAGACCCAATGAGCGAAGTTCAGCGGGATGAAGTCTCATGATCATCACGTCGCGATGACGCAGATACTTCCAGTTGCAATCCATTGGGATCATGGACGCGCATGTCCGTGGAAACGCTATTTGGCCTATGCAACTTTTTCGACGTCATCTCTCGGAAGTCGGTTGGCGTGAGGCAACTCAGAAGGCTACAGGAAGAGATCGTGGTGATACTATGCGAGCTTGAGATGTACTTCCCACCCGCATTCTTCGACGTTATGGTGCATCTGCTGGTCCATATCATGGAGGATATCATCCAACTCGGGCCGACGTTCCTACACAGCATGATGCCGTTTGAAAGGATAAATGGTGTCATCAAAGGATATGTTCACAACATGTCACGTCCAGAGGGAAGCATAGCCAGGGGCTTTCTGACCGAAGAGTGCATCTCCTACTGCACAAATTATCTAGGCATCGAGAACCCCGTC
The DNA here is from genome assembly GCA_021605145.1 of Aegilops bicornis. Classification (NCBI taxonomy): domain Eukaryota; kingdom Viridiplantae; phylum Streptophyta; class Magnoliopsida; order Poales; family Poaceae; genus Aegilops; species Aegilops bicornis. The sequence continues at coordinate 342,461,300 of CM038669.1, forward strand.
GGTGTGCCCGTCAACAGGCACCTCGGCAGGCTCAATGGATGGGATCACCGTGAGGGTCGCCGTGAAATGCATGTCGACTTCGAGGGTCGACTCACCGACTTTGAAAGAGCAAACCTAGTCGCGCTACAACACATAGACGTGGTCGATCCTTGGGTGGTAGAGCACAAAACCTTTATTGAGAAGGCGTACAATGACCAAGGCCAACAGAGGACGGGCGGAGATATAATCAAAGAGCACAACTCATGTTTCACGCGTTGGTTCAAGCGAAGCTTCATCATACCCTTTAGATGAGGATTCTTCCGTGGAAGAACAACTCATATTCGCCTTGTCCGCAGGCGCCGAGCACAACCTGATGACCTATGAGGCGTCATTTATATCGACTACACATTCTACACCGAGGACAAGGACATGAAGAGCGATGGTTATCGAACTCCAAGGTAACAATGGAATCCTACACCGTAACGACAAGGACAGATACTACGGAAGGATCAAGGAGATCACGGGAGCTGAGCTACGTTGGAGAGAAGGTCCCGATGTTCCGTGTCAGATGGGCCAAGAGCGTCCTAAAAGAAGACCGGTATTTCACCACCATGGTTATACCCGAAGCCAAATCCAAGACCGCGGGCGCAAACGTCACCGCAAAAAATGAGCCATGGGTACTGGCTTCCCAAGTGGACCAATGCTTCTCCATAACCGACCCGTCAAAGCCCAGTCGTGTTGTCGTGAGGAGAGGCAAAAGGAAGATCATCGGAATGGATGGAGTAGCCAATGAGCAAGACTTCGACAAGTATGGCGACTCGAAGATCGAACATGACGATGGCGATGAAGTAGCAGCATACACCACAAGAAGAAGCAGGACCACCCTACCTAAAGGACGTCCGTTCCACAGAAGAACTCCATTTGCGAAAAAGAAGGGCAAGAAGATTGTGAACAGATAGCTAGCTAAGATCGATTGTATTTAAATCGTGGTCTTCATATCTCGATTATATTTCATGGGCACTTTTTGATATATATCATGAATATTTTTAAATTTCATGGGCACTTTTTGAATTCATGAATATTTTTTCAAATTTGATGATATTTTTTTGATATTCAATATGAAAAAATATTGAATATTCATGAGGACACTCGATCTCGCTCCCCCTCCATCGGGATCTCGACCCCCCCCCCCCCGCACCCTCCCCCGCTAGCTCCACCACCGACGACGACCCACAAGACACCTCCCCGCTCCACCGCCGCCAAGCACCCCCCGCACCCTCCCCCGCTCCACCGCCGCCGTGCACCCACCGCACCCTCCCCCGCTCCACCGCAGCCGACGACCCCCCGCATTCTCCCCGGCCCGCTCCACCGCCGCCGAGCACCCCCCTTTGATGATATTTTCAAATAACAAATTTGATGATACTTTTTAAAAAATTATTACTGTTTCATATTCATATTCGTTTTCTAAAAAAAACATACTAATGGCGCACCGGTCGGGTGGTGCGCCGTTGCTATCTAAAAAAATATTTCTAATGGCGCACCGCTCGGGGGTGCGCCATTGCTATCAGAAAAAAACATACTTATGGTGAACCGACAGGGGGTGCGCCATTAGTAATCTTCCCCCTAGCTCTAATTCACCCGACCCCTTCGTCCCTCCCTCTCGCCAGATCCACTTCCCCCCGCTGCCCCGACCCACGCCGCCGCCGCCCCCGCACCCCCCACCACTGCAGCTGCACCATCGCCGACGCCTCCGCGACCTCGCCGTCACTGTCAGCCTCCCCGCGTCGGCCCCTGCCCTGCCCCCCATCCATCGTCGACAACCCCTGCCCTCCGTCTCCGTCGCCGCCCTCAGTCAACCCCTGCCCTGCCCCCCATCACCATCGCCGACAGCCTTCCCTTTAACAAGCAGGCGCTGACGCCCCATCTCTTGTCTCGCTCGCAGGCACCGAAGAAGCAGAAGGCCCCGGCGGCGTCGTCAAAGCCGGCCAAGTCCGGCGGCGGCAAGCAGAAGAAGAACGGGTCTCTGACAAGCAGATCACGCTCTCCGTCCTCTCCGAGCGCCTCAGGGTAACCTCCTCCCTCCCTCCGCCAGATCTCTTCTTCTTGCTTGCCTCCTTCCTTACTTCCCGTGAGAACCGAGATTTCTGGACGGTAGGATATGTGTGTGATGCATCATGGCTCCTGTGAAGTGTTCTGCTCTGAGCAAGAACAAGATCTCTGTTTTGGGGTCAGTCAGTCAGATTTTGCTTGGTGTGCCATGCTATAGCTAGGATGCGGAGTGCAGTGGTGATCATTCATGTCTGGTGTCACAGATATTTCATAATCTGATTTGGACATCTTGTGATGCTAATGCCTGATGGTGTTTTACGTGATTCAACATCACCATCGATTTTTAGGGTTTCAGAGTTATTAAATGTTGTTTGGCGACTCTGATGAACAATTCAGAGAGCACTAGTCCATTCTTGGTTGTACACTTTAAATTTGTTACATACTTTCTTTGTATGTATGGTCATCTTGCTACACATGCATATATTGTTATGTTACGCAAATTGTATCATCTTGCCACTTAAGTCAGCCTTCCCTTTAAGTAGAGTGATGCCTTTCAATGTCACACAATAATGTTTGTTGCAAGAACATTCTGCTCTTAGTGTTCGTTTGTTTACAGAGATCCTGCTTATATATACTGATGATGAGTCTTGTTGAAACCTTACATATGTTGGTTCCTGCTTATTTGCTCCAATGGCACAAACTTGAGCTGCTAGCATAAAAAGTGTTGCGAGCATGACAGAAGGAGGAGCTACTGTCAAAAACTTGAGCTACTGTCAAAATATTCAGTTAGATACAGTTAGCATCATGTAAGAAAATGGCCATAATGTGCCCTGATAATGATGTATTTTGTCATAAAAATATATAGTGGTCTGCCATGATAATGACATGCTGCTAGTAGTTACTTCCATGAGTTGTTTTATTGACATGGCACATTTGCAATGAAGTTTTATATATCTTTAGCCACTGTTCATTAACAACAAGTCAGTTTTGTTTATAGTTGAAAGTAAGTGTGTGGTTTGAAATTTTGATCTGATTATGGCATCTAGAATTATGTCAGTTTTGTTTTGTAACTAGAAGACCAAAGTGTGTTACTCACCTGGGATCTTAACTATTGGGGGGTAGTATTGTAACTAGAAGACCATGTATTTTCAGAATTGAGCTAAAGATTTGGGGAGTAGTATTTCTGATTTTAGAGCACTTTTGCTGGATGTATTTTACAGCAGCTGCTGGAATCAAAACAATGCTTGTGGATTGTCCTGTTAAGTTGAGTGAGTCATTAGAGGGCAGATAGAGTCACCCACACCAATTAATGTTGATGAAGAAGAAGAATAAATCTGATGTTGCTGCAGTTATGCATGTATTCACTGCTGCTGCTGCTGTACTTGTGATGATGTTGTACCTGTGATGATGCTACTTGTGATCTTATGAAATGACCCATTGGCGACTTCATTATGCGGGGATAATGATTTTGCAGGTACCCCGAGAGGCCCTTGAGTTTGCTGGAATGTCGATTAACTTCTGTTCCGGCAAATTCGGGTACTCAGTATGTCCTATTTTCAGCAAAGGTCATGCTGAAATTTTCTGTGAATTTTATCATGACTTTGCTAAAAATAGGACATATGGGGTACTTGCGACCAATGCATGGGCCGGGGTATCTTAGTACTTAATTAAGTAGGATCAACTGTCCCGCCATTCTTGCTGCATTAAACCATAGGTGGCAATAGAGCCAAGTGATTAGGCCCAACTTAGAATTCTCCTTCCCAGCTTAGCTTTTAGGGTGCCTCGGCGTCGACAAACCCTAAATGATAAAACCTTGGCTTTTAGGGTGCCTCGGTGTCGATAAGAACCTAAATGATGAAAGCTTAGGCTTTTAGGGTGCCTCGGCGTCGACAAACCCTAAATGATAAAAGCTTAGCTTTAAGGATGCCTCGGTGTCGACAAACCCTAAATGATGAGACCATGATCTTGTTCCTTGACAATAACCAACTTTTTGACCAATTTTTTTTCCTATTTAGAGTGAAACATGGCGCACAACAATGAGGCCGGCGGTTCGGGCGGCAAGCAATTCTGGGAGCTGTCCCAGGAGATGGAGGAACAACCTCACCGCTATGAGGACGCCGCGGAAGACACCGATCCTGACTACACAACCCCTAGTGGCGTCGGGGATGACACCACTGATGGTGCCGCCGAGGATGCCACCACTGATGGTGCCGCCGAGGATGCCACCACTGATGGTGCCGCCGAGGATGCCACCACTGATGATGCCAACGCACGCACAGATGGAAGCCAACTGAAGAGGCAATGGAAGGACCGGCGCCCGAACGTGCTCTGCACCGTCAAGGAGGAATTTACTCAAGTGAACTCCGACGGGCATCCAACGGCACCCAAAGAATTAGTCAAGGGGTACTCGCTTCAGCTCGGGTGCATTCTCCGGAGCACCGTCTCGATCAACACCGAGAACCTAAGGCATAAGGACCGAGGGAATTTGCGCAACCTCCTCTTCACAAAGCTGCACGAACGATACAAGTTCCCCGCTGAATTTGAAAACACATGCCTCTCAGGGAATAAAGTGAACAGTGCCGCCCTCACGATGATGAGCACGGCCCTGTCTACTTGGAGAAGCGCGGTGAAGAGAATGATTGACAAAGGTGATAGTTATGAGAAGATCAAGGAGAAAAATCCTTCGATCAGCGAAGATGACTACAAGGAGTTCAAGATCAAGTGCGAGAGCAGCGCAACCTTTGAATCAAGTCAGTGGAGGAAAGAAATGCGGGAGTTGAACTTAGGGGAACACAAACTCGGTCCCGGCTTCTGAGTGGCGGAGCCTATATGGGACAAGGAGGACGCGGAGCGTGCCGAGCAAGGCCTACCGCCCGCCGAGAAATACCGTGACAAGCGGACCGGGAACTATGTCGGGGCCCGGTACAAGGAGGACCCGGTAACAAAGGAGCTTACCACGGATCCGAAGACCGAGGCGCTTGAGCTTTTTACAGCGAAGGAGACTGAAAGCAGCTGAGGTCGTCTTAGACCACCTTGGGACAACACTCTAAATAGAGGCGTTGAGCGTAATGAAAAACAAGGATAAGCTCGATGGCCGTCGTCGGTGGTCGTGTGGCCGGCAAAGGCTTGTCCACAAAATGGTCGTCATACTATAACGCTGGTGGGCGAAAGGAGAGAAAGACCAGCTTGGAAAGCCAGTCGCGCGAGGTTCAAGAACTCAAGGCACAAGTGGCGCGGATTCCGGAGATTGTCCAAGAGAAAGTGCAACAACAACTAGGATCGACGCTCACCGGCATTATTCCTACCTTGATTCATGGGCTGACGACGTGGATTGCGGGCGGCCAACATGGGCCGCCCCCGATTCCCAGCTTCACGGCCAGCAACTCGCACAACGAGCAGGCGGCGCCATTGGTGTCTCCGGCGGAGGCGGTATTGGTGTCTCCGACGCCGGCACGGGCATTGGAGCTTAATGCACCCGGGTGTACACCGGCCGGCACCTCGGCAGCAAGCGGCCCCTCCATCAGTTGCACGCTCGCCGTTGGTGGTGCCTCGACATTAGCCGAGCTCGACACCATCATCACGGTAACTAATTAAGCCTCTCGGCCGAGGACTTCATCTCCTTGCCTTTGACTGGGCATCCCTGATGCCCTACATGTTTTCGCAGGGCGCCGCTGATGTTCCGTGCACTCTCCTGCACTTCGTGAATGACGAGTTGGTCGATGTTGCCAAGGGCAAAATCGTTCAACCGGGCAACCCCGTGTTCCACGGTAATCCGATACCACCCAACGTGTATAGGGTTCAACTGGTTCGAGTGCTGCCAGGCTGCGACGAGTTGTTACCTCCGATTCGACCCGCCGGGGCCGACGAAGATGATCGATGACCCTCAGCGCCTGCCTAAGCTGGCCCCTGTTTTGGCCGAAGATCTAGATTCGTTTGGGGGCGGGGGACACTACCCCAAAGACAACACCGCCAATCATGCCGGCGCCAAGCCATGGCAAGACCGCCGCAACGCTACCGGACATGCCGGACATCCCTATGGCACAGGATCCGAACATGCATATGGCACAAGATCCGGACGACGACGACAACGACGACGGTACATTTACCAACGTCGATAAGTACTTTGCCGAACATGGGTACGATGACGAATTCTTGGGGCCTCCTTCTCAAGAACCCAACCCTACAAAAGACGATCGTGATCTAGCTGGTATTGCGAAGAAACCCAATTGCAACAGGCGTCGTCTGGCATTCAGTTCTCAGGAGACGCCTCCAGCTGCCGACTTCACCGAGCCTCAGATAGCCGAGGTGCGAAATATTATCAGCCCGACCACACTCAAGAAGGCGGTCTGTGAGCAGAACTCGGTCCCATTACAGCAGAAGAAGAAGGGACGGAAAAGAAAGAGTAACAAGGGTGCGAGCCAGCCGGCACCGAGTACAATACGTGCTCAGGACATGCCACCTTCACCTAAGGATATCTCGAGGAGGGTGCATGTGGCGGGTAGGCCGATGCTACCGACTAATATGCTCAATGCTGCAACCGGTGCTATGCGGAGTCTGCACGACAGTGTTCTTTCTTTGGAGAAGCGGCGTCTCAGAGAGAATGACGTGGCATACCCGGTTTTCATGGCCAAGGTGCCAGAGGGCAAGGGCTTTGTGGATAACTCCATCGGGGGTACGATCGTCCTGCGGTTTGATGACATCTTCGCTATGTTTAACCTTCATCCGCTGCACTACACCTTCGTTCGGCTATTTTCACTAAGTATGGAGATGCGAATCATTAGAGACAAGACCCCGGACATCGTGATAGTCGACCCCTTCTACATGCGTGCCAAGATCTTGGGCAGTGCTAGGGACTGGCAAGTCGCGAGTTCTTACCTCGAAGGCGTCATTCTGGCAAACCCAGATAAAGATAACTTCCTCGTGCCTTACTTTCCCGAGTAAGTCGTCCCCTCAACCGCCCCGTAACATATGATTTCTTAGATTTTGATCGTTTTTTTCTAACATTCCGTGTTTTGTGCAGTGACACGCATTGCACACTCATCCTCTTAAGCCCGAAATATTCCATGGCCACATATTTCGACTCGGACCGTCAGTCGAAGAAAGACTACACAAATATCAAGAAAGTTCTTGATGATGTTCTCCCCGGCTACGCCAAATCTGGAGGCACCTTCACCAGGCCGGTTAAATGAAATACGGCAAGCACGTGTTCGCCCACAATACGATGTTCTGCTGCGTCAAGCAGCCGCCTGGTGGTCAGAAGGATGCCTACTACGCCCTCCATCACATGAGGGCGATCATACGGGACCATAATCACCTTTTGTTACCAAATAATCTCAAAGATTGGGCCACGAGCTTGTCGGCAATCCAGGACGCGGACATCAGACAATAATTCTTTTGCATCCAGTCGGAGTTTGCGGAAATCATCCATCAAGATGTCCTTCGTACCTCGGGGCAGTTCAACCTCAGAAATCGACTGTCCAATAGTGAGATAGACACAACGCTACAAATGCAGGCTGATAACGCCCGCGATTTCATTACCATCACGAGAGACAGCGGCTTCATCCATGCTCTGGTCCCTTGGCTCATGTTGTAATTAAACTTTAATGAACTTGTATGTCTCTTTGGTTCGGACAATCGTTCAACTTAGATGTAATCGATGCTATTAATGTGTTGCTTTTCTCTTCCGATCCTTTTGTTGCATACTTATATATTGCTTATGTATTGTCTGTGAATTTCTACCAACATTTTGGTTGGCTAGTTCATAGAGATGCCGTCGTATGTCGTGTACAAGGGTAAGGTTCCCGGAGTCTACGACGACTGGGAGGAGTGTCGGAGACAGGTTCACCGTTTCAGCGGTAATAGTTACAAAGGGTACACCACTAGGGCGGAGGCGGAAGTTAGATACACGCGCTATCTAGCGGGAGAGAGGAGGGAGCGTTGGAGGAACCGGATGAAGAGCAGTTTCATCGCGATTATGCGCATCGTGATGACCGCAGCTCTCTTCTATGTGATGGTAGTTTAGATGATCGATATCGACTTGTAATGTGAAGACAAACTCGCTACTCGCGGTTTCGAGACTTGTAATGTTCTATTGTATTTGATGAATCTGATGTTGCTGTGTGGTGCTAGCTATATTCTGTCCAATAATATATTTTGTAGCCTGTGAAAATATCAGAAAAGAAAAAAATAATCCCTAATATTCATACTAGTGGCGCACCACCACATAGTGCCCCATTAGTAAGCCAGAGCACACTAATGGCGCATCATCCTCCAGAGCGCCATTAGTATGCCAAAGCACATGGGTAAATATGGCCCCCTGGGAGGCATACTAATGGCGCACCATGGGCTATACTAATGGCGCACTGCATGGTGCGCCATTAGTATACCAGATACTAATGGCGCTGCAGGTGCGCCATTAGTAAAAAATACTAATGGCGTGCTACTAGTGGCGCACCTGTAGTGCGCCATTAGTAGGCAAAACAGGTGCGCCACTAGTAGGCCTTTTCCTAGTAGTGATAGAATGACATAATTCAAAATATGATGACTGTAAACACTAAACAGGATGACATGATATAACTATATGATGTCTTTATTAAATGGGTTGCCATGCCATAATTCAGATAGATGTTGTGTATGTAAACATGATGGCATGATCTAATTCAAATATATAATTTATATAGTAAGCAAGTAAGCAGATGGCAATCCATATATGATGTAAAAACTAAGCAATGCAATACAACATGCATGACATGGGTAATATAACCCTGCCAAGTTTGAGCATAGACCTCTGGGGAAATAGGACTGGTCATCGGGCCTCTGAATCCTCCTCTCGAGGAGCTCTCATATCCAAAGAAGATGTCTGCTTGAAAAGCAGCATTGTCTGCTCTGAATACCTTGTTTTCACTCCAGATACTTCCATCACCGCTTCAAATGGCTGATGCACAGGAAGAGTAGTTGAATATACAAACGTTTCAACAAATGGAACACGTAATACAAAAAAATGATAGCATGATATAATTCACATACATGATGATCGGCTCAACAGCATGGCATTGCATAATTCACATATATAATGCCTTTGCAACAAGATAGCATTGCATAATTCACATATATAATGTCTTGCAACAAGATGGCAATGCATAATTCACATATGGTAATTAGACACTAAATAGGTGGCATTCACACAAAGCATGTCTAAACTAATCAAATGACATCGCAATGCAAGACACCATACGCACGATATGAGCAACATAACCCTGCCAATTTAATTAGAGCATACACCTCGGGAGGAAATAGGACTGGTCATCTGTCTCTGAATCCTCCTCCGAGGAACTATCCGTAACTAGCGAGATATGCGCTTCGTCAGATAGCATAGTCTGCTTTGAAGACCTTGTTTTCACTCCAGAATTTTCCATCACCGTGTCAAATGGCTGATGCACATGAAGAGTAGTTGAATGTACTAACATTGTTGACAAATGTAATACGTAACGAAAAAAAGGATGGCCTGATATAATTCACATATAAGATGACTGGCTAAGCAGGATGGCATTGCAAAATTCACATATATGATGCTTGGCTAAACAAGATGGCATTGCATAATTCACATAAATGATGAATAAACTAAACAGATGGCATTCACACAAAGCATGTCTAAACTAAGCAGTTAAATACTTGATGTATAAAGTAAGCAATGCAAGGAACCATATGCATGATATAACACACATCAGCATGCCAAGTTAGAGCAAAGACCTCATGGGGTCAATAGGAGTGGTCTTCTGCTTTTGAATCCCCCTCAGAACAGTTATCTTCCTCTTGATTACGATCTGAAATGGGTGGAGGGGGGCTGTCTTTGCGCCCACCATGGAGCGACATCTGCATGAAATTTTATTGCCAAGCAAGGCTCGTCTCTTTTGCTCTACATGTTCAGTTCCATTGTGTACAATAACTGACATGCATAGGAATAAAACATAGTGAGATTATGTAAGGAGTGCATGCACAAATCCACAGTGAAGTTAGCAAACTGTGGATAGACCCAAAACCAATGATAGCAGACAAATAATAGCTTTAGTTAAAAATACAGATAATGGCTCCTTTAATGTTGGTTTGCACCCAACATGAAACTCAGAGTAGACACCCGAGATGAACCAGATAGTAGATGATAGTACTGATTGCTGCCCCAATATGTACCCCACAACCATTTAAAAACTCATGTTTCGGCACAAGTTTGGACCTGACTCGGAGTCTAATAGGTGAACACGACGGTAAAGTAACATGTCATCAGATTAAGCGATGCATAATGTAAGCAGACACGGAAGAGTGCGACCTCTCTTGCGGACCCGTGTAGTCCTCAAGGTCATCTGCTCAGTTGATGATGGTAATGTAGTTGTCGTGGCTGCCGGCTGCGGGGAAGAAGATCTGAGGCGGCGAAAGACAGTCTGGAGAGCGGATCCCTGCTGCGGTGAACCCTTCCGTCGTTGGAGCAGCTAAGCTGGGGTGGAACACAACACCGTAGGAGCAGGACAAACCAGACAAGGTTTTCTTTGACACATATCCGTAATAGAAGTAATTGTGTAAGGGCTTGTTTGAATTTGAGGATTCTAACAATGCAGGGATAGGAAATAGACAGGAATAGGATAGGAATGCATGTGCAAAACAGAGAATTTAAAAACAAAGGATTTCTACCGATCTGGGTGTTTGGTTCACAAGAATTGGAATATCACAGGATGCAAAGAAGCACAGTGAGATTAAGTCAAACCACAAGAAAATATACGGTTATAATGCTATTATGCTACTATCTCTTAGCCTTGTGCTTCATGAATAGGAATTTGAAAAGGAGGACAAGTGGAAATTAAAATTCCTACGGTTTTTCTTTCAAGGAGACACTAAATGAACAAATCCTACAATTTTCCTTTGCTCATTCCTTTGCACCAAATTCATGAAAAGTAGTACCATACGAAACTTTCCAATTCCTATGTTTTCATTCACTTTTTCTTTCAAGCACTGGCGATTCTAGTAGGCAAGCTTGAGCAAGGAAAATCCTACACTAAAAAATGTTTTTGTGCTACTTCTATTACTTTGGACCCAGGCCATTGCCCTACTAGCTCAACTCCCAGGGCCATCGACAAATGCATAGCTCAAATGCGCAGAGATAAATAATGATGGCGTTCAAGAGAGTCCATCACGGATAGCTAAGTTGCCTGGTACCTCACTGCTTGTCATATAGTAGGATAAAGTAATTGTATTTTCCATTACTCCGTGTGCTCAATGGACAATATATATAACATGTAGAGTAAAAAAGATATGCAACAAGTGTACAACTTCTTTGGCGAAGCCATGTCGATCTCAGTGTGATTGGGTTGGCCGGTGAGGATGCTCCGGTTGACTTAACTGTCGGAGGAGGGGAAGAAGATCTTAGGCGTCTGGAGATGGAACCCAAGGTACTGCTCCGCTGTGATGGAGGGTTTCGTCGTTGGAGCAGCTCCGTTGAGTTGTACGACGCCGAGGCTGAAGCAGGACAAGAGAGACAACGTTAACCTGAGTGGAATTTTAATAGCATCTCCAATAGATGACGTAAAATACATAACCACAAAGTGCTAGATGTATACATCAGCCACTCATCTCTGAACTTAACTGTTGAAACTCAATTTAACTGTCGAAACTGAACTTAACTGTTGAAACTGAATTTTGCTGTTGAAACTGAATTTTACTGTCGAAACTGAACGCACTAGAGGTGAGGCTACACGTCAGACGACTGACTTTTTCATCTCTAGTCAGTCAATTTTGCAGCCGTTGGATAAGAAATCAAGGGCCTGCAGTTCATCTTCAACCTCCACCCCCTGAGCTGCCAGCCACCACCGGACAAACAGTCGCCCCCCGCCGCCCCTTCCGCCCTGAAAACACTCCCCACCGCCGGTCCGCCGCCGCCCCGGCCATCCCTGTAGCCTCCCCCCCTCGTGTTGCGATCCCCACGCCACCGCCGGCGACCACCGCCCCCACCCTGAACCCTAAGATAGATAGTGGGGTACCTCTCCAGCGAGCCCCCCTCCCCGTTGCAGCTGGTTCTTCCTTAACTCTGGCGAGCCCCCCCCCCCACCCCCTGAAAATCGACTGACCCAAAAGTCGATTCTGTAGACTGAAGTGTAGCTAAACCGGAGCAGCATCGCAAGCAAGAGTAAGAGCGAGAGCAGCAGCGCGAGCAAGAGAAAGAGCAAGAGCAGACCAGGCAGGGGACCCAGAGCACAGCAGCAGCGCGAGCGAGAGCTAAAGAAGCAAAAGCTCCTACTGATGTGGACGTCGCCGCTGAGGGAGCGACATCGTTGAGGAAGTGGCCGGTGACGCTACCGTGGATGGAGTCGCGCCGTGATGGCTCGGGACCGAGCGCCGGCAGCACCGTGAGATCGAATCAAGAAGAAAATGTGACGATTAGTGTACAACCTCTTTGGTGGCGCCGATTAGGCCGCAGCTTCATCCGAGGAAACGGTGATAATGATGCTCTTTCGGTGGTGCAGGTCAAGACGGCGGAATGGGAATGGAGGTGTTGTGAAAGACGAGGGGAACATTGGGGCAGCTCGTTGTAGGTGGAGGACGGGGTAGCTGAATCGGCGGGGTGACCAGATCGACGACTTATCCTCATCCGGTATGGTGGATGAGGGACGTCGAGGTGTTGCTGTGGACGACGTCGTCAGGGAAGAGGCTCCGGCTGGGTGGCGGACGGAGGAGGGTGTGGGGCTTCGCGGGTTTTGCCGGCCTCGGTGTACGAATCGGTGGGCGCATGGGATGGGAGTGGGGAACCATGGCTTAGGGACGTGCTTGTCCGAAATGTGGGGTAAGTTATGAAAGTACCCCCACCGATTTGAGGCGGTTCTTTCGGTTCAAGGGTATCACGGGCATTTCACGTGTCGGGATTTCACAGGAGTGGGAGTTTTCGCGCGCGTTGTAATTTTGGAATAGCAAGGCACAGGTTGAGATGGAGGGAGTTGTCGGAGCACAACGAGACAAAGATATATCTTAAATATTTCGGGCTAACAAGGCGCAGGTTGAAATTTCTGGACAAGCCTAACATGTACTGTACCAAATCAATTCGCACTACAAATGTCATTCAAAACTTTGAATTCATGTTATGTTCAATTAAAATATTTCGCTACGTGTATAATGCATGCAACCTAGTGCTCAAATGAACGTTTTAGTGCATTCCAAACGTATATACTACCGCTTCAATATGAACTAAATTTGAATTTGTTTCTCTATTTGAATAAGATCTACAATAATGATTGTTGTGAAGTAAAAGCATTTGAATTCGTTTCTCTGTTTTAATAAGATCTACAATCATCATTATTGTCATGTTAAACCATCGTTTGTGTATTATCTTCACAGCACACCACATGATTAATCTCGAGTTACATATGAACTATGTGTACTATATGAACTCAAACTCGATTTTTTGAATCCACTTTATGTTGATTTCAAATCATAGTACATTTCAAGCTCTAACTAGATCTTCACAAACTAAACCATGTCTCATATGTATAATGTGTTTATCACATTATGTATGGTGCCCCGCCCCCTACGCCTACAAGTATTTAGATGTGAGTTGCAAACACCACACATTACCACAAATTCAAATAAAATGTGAGAATGTTCGATATATAGTATTTTTTTAGATTGTTGGATATTTTGTTGTAAGCTGCAAATGCGACACATTATCACAAATTCAAATAAAATGTGAGATTGTTCGATGTATAGTATGGTTTAGATTGTTCAACATTTAGCTGTGAGTTGCAAACGCCATGCATTATCACATTATGGTATAACATGTGCAAAACCACAACACGCCATCACCGCTATATTCATGCATGCATATGTTTAAAACACTATGATCTCCTATTCAAATATATGAATCCACTTTCATGTCAAATTATGATCTTTGTTAGTCTCGTACACCCACACAATTCTCTAACCTTTTTAGCTACCACTAACTTTCTCTCGTGCATGCACACGCCCTCCTCCCCCTCCCCCTCCCTCGGCATTCTATCCATCGCGCACATTCATTTTTTTCTTTAGGTTGTTCTCGCACAGTCTCCACAACTCCTTCCCGACACACACCGATCGACAAACCTCTCCAGCGATGTCTGCCTACAACATACACACGCACCTTCAATCTCCTCCTTTATGTGTCCTTGCCTCGTGTCTCTCATACGGTCCCACACACGTGTAAACTCTCGCCCCTCTTTTCATCGATCTCACAACTGCACACTCCTCCCCCTATCTAGCTAGTAGTTTGGCCTCTCGCACCACCTCCTAGCTCCATTCTCTCTGTCTATCCATCTCGGCGGGCCTTATTTGCCTCTAACAAATGGACGTACACCGACCGATCTCCCGCTGTACATATAGCTAGCTAGGTCCTTATAACTCGTTTTTTCCCACGCATCGATCGATCTACCTCATTAGTTATGTCTCTCCCTTCCTCCGACAAACAACAATTGATCTACCGATCTAGTTAGGTTTGCTTACCAAACACATGGTTCCCCTTCATCATCCATGGATGTGTCCTAACAGATCTATCATGCACATGCACACACAGAAACACATCCCCACTCTTATTGATAATATTGCAGTTCCACCCTTAGTTTGTCTAGTAGGCCTCTCCCACCATCTTCGAGAAGCAACTCCATCACCCATCCAGCACTCTACCCCTCTCCCTCCCTCTCTCTCTCCTCTCTCTCTCTCTCTCTGTCCCATCCTATTTCCCGTCCTTCAGTTATGTATGGATGTCGACCGATCTCCCTCAAGACATAGCTGGGTCTCTCCTTCTCAACACATATACGAGTCGTTCTACCTCTATAGTTAGGCCTCTGCCTACCCCTCCCCCCACCCCCTCGCACACACACACACACACCGATACATCGAGCGCTCTAGTCATGTCTCCCTGCCACACACAAACATGCCCTGTGCGCTCGGACATTCCAGTAGGTCGGTCGCCCTATATCTTTGACTTGCACACACACACACACACACAATTTCGATGGCTCTCTTCATCGATCTCGCACCCACCCACTTGATTCTCTCTTCGACTCTATCAATATCTATGACCCCTCCCTCTCTTCTCGTGGATTTCCCGACCCTCTCTATATGATATGGATAGGCCTCCATTTCTCACACATTGCATGCAATTTTTTTTGAGATGTCATCGACACATATTCCCACAAATACATTCACGAAATCAACCTTCCCCCCTAAACAAAAAACACTCACGAACGCCCACACCCACGTAGGTTTGTATCTCTCACACACACCCACGTAGGTGGGGGACGTGCACGAAGAGAAGAGGTGCACGCACAGCGCACGTACTCCCGTCTCTTTCCCAACCACACCATGGTACACGGTGGAGCTCATTTACATTTAAAAGGCAGCCCACGTGGTAATTTGACACGTTTACTGTTGTCCACTAGATGGAGGGAGGATCGTCTACCACGGGTGAACAAACAAATTGTGACTTGACGCGTTATGTTAAAAAAGAGACAAACCATGTGGGGCCTACCTTAGAGGCAAGGCTCTATACACTGGAGTACTTTTGATGTGTCCCGTCAACTCGCAGAATGAGGAGAAGCTTGCTTAGTACACCGTCTCCCCCGCCCACGGGCGCGGTGGCTCGCAGGATGAGGTGAAGCTTGCTTACTACGCCTTACGCCCGCTCCCTCGCCCACGCTGTGGCTCGCAGGTCGAGGAGAAAATTTTACTAGTACTCCCTCCGTTTACTCCTCGTCCCTACCTTGGTTAGAGAGATTATCATATTGTTTGGAATATATGTCCTTTAGTAGATTTCAATATGAACTACTAGTACACACTCCGGAATCGATGTATATAGACGTATTTTAGAGTGTAGATTCACTCATTTTGCTCCGTATGTAGTCCATATTGAAATGGACGTAATAGTACGCACTCTCCCTCGCCCCTCGACCCTCGCCATGTGGTGGACGTGTAGCAATTCATTCGGTCTCATATAGCCAGAACGATATATACTGCAGTACCATTATTGCTCGACTTCCCGAAGAGGCGAAGAGCCAATCGCAAGGTTAATAGTTTGGAGATGCCAAGCACAAGGTTTATAGGAGAAAGAGTAGTAGGTGTCGCGTCATTTATAAATAATTTTTTTTTCTTCAGTGGCACGTACGCAATATAAATAGGTTCATATGGAGAGAAAACGAAACCGCTCCACTATATACATAGCAGGACGAGCCTACACGGTTGCTTGCTGGGGTTGCTCTCTTCAGTTTTCACACTCTCTCGCACAAAACCACTATGGCCACATCTCTAACATCCCGGCGGATCACGTCCACCGGGGGAAGGGGTGGATGCTTAGTGAAGATGCGGTCGCCGTCGCCGACGGCGAAAACCCACTGTCGGCACGTCCCGATCAGGAGTCCCCGCCATCCTCTCTCACAAAGCCGGTGAGGTTGCCTTCGTCCATTGCTCACTGCCGCGACGTGGGTAGTTGCCTCCTCCCGCCGCCCTCCTCTAGGTTGAGCTACATCTCGACATCCCTCAGGTACAACTCCCTTTACATCCGTCTTGCACCACTGCTCCAGCGGCCCACATCACTCCATGTGGATATTACTCTACTTCTTTGCCCCGCACATACCTCTACTGGCTTCTACGTACTGTATTTGTGATGAGTTTATGTCTCATCAACTAGTCCCAGTAATCTTATTGTAATCACGCTTCTTCAATTTGTTTGCCACATGGATGCTCATCTCGATTTTGGTGAAACTGCACAAAATGATCCGTTGGTCAAAGGGTTGCAAACTTCATTTCTTAGGAAGCGCCGACATTGCCAGCAAATTAAATCCTGGTTAGGGTTTACGGTTCAAGGGCTAGGGACTGCATGGATCATTTTTTTCTTTAGCTGTCTCTGTTTCAATGGCTAGGGACTGCATGAGTAGTACTCCCTCCGTTCCATAATGTAGTGCCTATAGATTTTACAAAAGTCAAACATTACAAACTTTGACCATGTTTATAGAGAAAAGTAGGTACATCTAGAATACCAAATGCACATCATTGGATACACCGTGAGTTATATTTTTAGAATGTACATGTTTGGTATTGTAGATGTAGAAAGTTTTCTCCATACACTTGGTCAAAGTTGGCAAAGTTTGACTTTCACAAAAATCTATAGAAACTACATTGTCAAATGGAGGGAGTAGTAGTACTGTACGCCTTACGCCCGCTCCCTCGCCCACGCGCGCGGTGGCTCGCAGGACGAGGAGAAAATTTTACTAGTACTCCCTCCGTTTACTCCTCGTCCCTACTACCTTGGTTAGAGAGATTATCATATTGTTTGGAATATATATGTCCTTTAGTAGATTTCAATATGAACTACTAGTACATACTCCAAACACTGATGTATATAGACATATTTTAGAGTGTAGATTTACTCATTTTGCTCCGTATGTAGCATAAAGTTGAGACACTTACTTTGGAATGGAGGGAGTACATATTTGCTACGATCTGTCAATCATTGAGATGCAATAGCATGCATGTTAGTCTCCTTTGTATTTGATGAAATGTTGCAACGGACAACCTTGTACGCAAGATACATGTAACAGAAGCTGGAAGCTTCATAGCATTGTACTATCTCGCTGATAAATTACAGTACGTACTATACAAGTACTTCCTCTGTTCCTAAATATAAGTCTTTGTAGAGATTTCACCATGAACCACATACGGATGTATATATTTCACCATGAACCACATACGAATCTCTACAAAGACTTATATTTAGGAACAGAGGGAGTACTATGTAAAGAGTTAGGTGTCGCACGGTGTCCAGAAAATATGGTGATAGTGTGAGGTGGGCCATGTATTCACTGAGCCTGCGTGTTTTCACTGCTCTTGCACTCCTCCGCCGTGGAGAAAATTGTAATCTAGTAGTACCTCCTTTCTCCGAAATCGTGGGAAATCTAGCAGTCCTACCACCTCAGTAATAATGACCAATGATCCGTCAAATCACATAAGCCCAGCAGTAAGTTGGACGGACGAAGCAACCATCACTCTTGAATCCGCTTCTCCCTTCAACGCAGGAGCCAGTGAGAGGTCGCGTCCGCTCTGCTCGGGCATGAATGCGGCACCGATTCTTTGGAGCGGCGCTGACCGTTGCAGGCGGGAAGCGCACGCGGGCGATGGAGGGGCTTTGGGTGGGCCAAGCTGGTCAGGAGCGGGCGTGGCAGCTGTCCGCCTGTCCCTACCAGACGCCCGGAAACGAGAGGATGCACCGACTCTCGGTGCTAAAATCTTACACTACACACCATCTCTCTCTGGAGTAGGTCGATCTGTCGCTCTCTTTAACACACACATGCTGTTAAACACACACATGCACACGCACACGCACACGCACACGCACACAAAGGTTCATAGAATAGGAAAATCTTGCGAGTGCGAAGCAACAGGAAGTGAGATGCAAATGGAGTACGTACAAGAAGAGAAGAGGTGACGAATATTCCACCAAACCTGGACTGAGGAGTAGTACTCCCTCCGTCTAGGTGTTAAGTCATCCTACGGAAATCATATATTCCCAAAATGTTTAGGCGTCGTCCATTAACTTCGCATCTCAATCCCCTCCTAGCCTCGTTGCTAGCGAGCGTTGTTACTTAGGGAGCGTTTGGATCCATTGCAAGAACAGCTTATAGCATAGCCAGGCAAGGTTAGGCGTTTGTAACTGTTAAAATATGTTAGCTTTTGTGGGCCAGCTAGCTTGAGTGGGCTAGAAAAACCTTGCTACCTCAGGAGAGCCAGATCGGCTCGCTTTCGACGGCAAACTTCGCGTAGTATTAACATAGACTAGTAACATATGCATTTTTTACTAGTTCAAGTTACTCACCACTATGACTAGCCTAAGCAATGTAACCAAATGCTCCTTACTCTGCCTTGTTGTCTCCCCCGGAAACCCAATGCATGGAGTGCAACTACGCGTTGATCAGTCAAGAAATCAAAGTTAGCTTGCATGCGAGTTAATACGTGGCCCTGCATGGTAGCTAAAACGGCATCTCTTAGTTGTTTTCATTAATTGTTGTGTTTAGAGACAGAAATCAGGGCTTTGATTGGAGGAATGACCGGTCAAGTTTCTCCTTCTCCTCCAATCTGCTTGCACCTTGGTCCCGCTGCACCTTCTAACGTGACTTATTATACCTAGACGAAGGGAGTCGTACGAGATACGGTGGCACACTGACTTAGGTCGAATACAAGTGCCCAAAATTATGTGCATGTTATAATAAGGATTCACTTCAAATAGTACGTGAGCGAACAGAGGGATCAATCGGACAGTGTTCCCGAGCAAAGGCGAGATGTGTGAGGTAAGATACACCACGACGCTTTTAATTTTTCTTATTAATTTGTTTGTTTCACCCTCTGACCGGTGGGACCCAACGCATTACATGGAGAGAGGTAAGGTGACTAAGGCTGCATTATTTCTGCACCACTGCGTGGATAGTCTTACCACCAAAGCCACATGACACGATTATGATTTAAATCCCAATGACTCCCACACACAAAAAAATATGGCATGCTTGTCACACGAATGCAGGAATGTATAAAAGGTTATTTTCCTCTCGTTGAACATGACGGGAGGGTTGTGTAGCTGGTTAGCCTGTTCGCTGATCAAACTTGAGGTCTCGGGTTCGATAACTACACTTGAGCATAATTCGTGCCAGGAGGATTCTTTTGGTGGTCAAAATGGATGGATACGGAGCTATACGATCTCGTAGTGACCGTGATAATCACCTCATCACGTATAAGCTGCAGCCTCGGCGCTTGTTTTCTAGGGTTTGCACTCTTCACACTCTCTCCAAGATATATATACACGCTTAGAGCCTCGCCGCTTAGAAGTTGCTCTCTTCACACTCTCTCACCTTCTCCAGATCTAAACTAGACTTTGTTGGCCTCTCTCTCTCCCCTCACTGCTGGTCTGCTTGTAGTTGCTCTCTTCACACTCTCTCACCCTCTCCAGATCTAAACAAGACTTGGTTGGCCTCTCTCTCTCTCCCCTCACTGCTGGTCAAAGAGCCGGCAGGATCCGTCCGCCGGGAAGGGAAGGAGGCTTAACACTGTCGCTGTCGGCGAGGGAGGGAATCCACTACCGACACAGCTGTTCACTTTCACCCAGCGGCGGCGCGGGAGGGCCTCCGACCCCTTCTTCTTCGCCGTCGTACATAGTGTGGGTCGAACGGCCTCCGGTCGCCCACCGAACCACACCCCAAGAACCTTAAGGTATAATTTACTTATTCCACATGCATTGCTCTAGCTGCATGTGGGCTTTCTTTCGCTTCTCGCACTCAATCTAGGTGTTGGATCAAACAGGAAAGTAGTGGGGAAAGTTGTATACCATGAATCTAGGACGTGGTTCAAAGAGGAAAGGAATGGGGGAAAGTAGTGGGAAAAGTTGTATAGCATGAATCTAGGACGTGGTTCTAAAAGGAAAGGAAGGGGGAAAGTAGTGGGGAAAGTTGTATCGCATGAATCTAAGACGTGGTTCAAAGAGGACAGGAATGGGGGAAAGTAGTGGGGAAAGTTGTATAGCATAAATCTAGGACGTGGTTCACAGAGGAAAGGAAGTGGGGAAAGTACTAGTACAGACTGGCTATCCAGCACCTACGTTGGTCGAAAAGGGAAAACAATGACAAACGCAGTACGCACATCTGTAATGAACTGATCTTTTGTTTTGGGGGACAAGGTCAGAGAGTTTGAGCAAGACTAGATTTGTCAAGGCTCACATAGGGAAAGGTGTCTAAAGATAACAAAATTGGGACCAACAAAAATGTGCTCCTTGGTTGTTTGTTCTTTGTTGCAACAGACTGTGCATCACCCCAGTACATCGGTAGAGGCACATGGTGCTGATACGTCCACTGTCCCGTGCAACTCTTTAGATGTTGTTAATCTAAGGCCATGTTTGGTTAAAAACTCCCTAGTCCCTACCTGCTTGGTTCCAGGGACTAAACATGGACTAGAGGTTATTAAATGACATGCTAAAAGACCATGTTACCCCTAGTAATGAACTAATAGAGACAAGGTGCGATGCGTGGCAGGGGCAACTGTTGGAAAAATTCCCAAAAAGACTATCCCTCAGGGTCTTCTTTCTTTAGTCCTAAATGCCCACTTTTAGTCCCTAAAAGTCCCTCCTGTTTGGTTTAGATGGGACTGACACGGAGTTTTTTTAGTCCCTCCACCAAAATGTCCCTGTAAACAAGCACCCTCTAATAATGCCGCTGGAAAATTGATGCAATGCCACAGTTAAAAGCAAATTACATGTTTAACGAATTTTATTGTTAATATAATCTCTCTATTAATACTAATCAATGCCACCGTTTGAGAAATGCTACTATCTTGCTTTCTTTCCCATTTAGATAAGGTAGATGCTTCTTTTTGTTGGCTTCTGTGTCATCCATTGTTATTGACCACTAGTTGTTTCCTTTGCACCTCTGTGTAAACAGGGTTATCTACTTCACCTCATTGCCATTGTGACCTTTTGTTGCACTGCACAAAACACTTTTCTTTTAAGAGTGTTTTGTGCAGTTCAACCAAAATTTCACACCGACAATGTTGCTTGATTGCTTGATCTTATTGGAACTGCACAAGAGGAGATCTTACTTCCTATCTGTGTTGGCAAATTTGGTTCAGATCTTCTTCTTGTGAGTTGTTTGAATTCCGCGTCATGAGAGGTCAGTACTAGCCTTCTTTCACATAATTCTGCAGTGTGCTTTCATATGTTGTACTACTTGTACGGTAATGTTGCTTGAATTTAGTGAACTGCACAAATGGAGACAAGACTTCCAATCTGTATGTGCACCGCAATATCCCATTGAGGTAAGATAAGGATATTTCACAACTGTTGGCCTGTATTTTGCCACTTTCATCAGAAAATTAATGTCAATGTTTACTGTTATACTTGTGCAACCTAATTGACATGCCAAATATTACATTGAAGGCGAAACTTGTCTGTTATGGAACCAAGTGATCAAGGGGAAGAACAAGCGGAAGAAAAACAAAATCAACTCCTGGTGTTGTAATGAAGCACTGGAACTGTGATGACACAAGTAATGATATAGTTTTGCATCTTAATTTATTGCTATGGCTGGAACGAGCAATTGTGTTGCCATTGATTTGATGCCACTCTTAATGTAATATGTAATTATCTCTACTTGTGCAAACAGGGATCTTCTTTAAAGATACCATATATTTTAGTGCAACTGCACAAGAAGATGTTGGAAACATTAATCTAATCGAGGAGTATATAGTAAGCATGGACACCACAATAGATAGCAACAGATGGTTCCGAAGAAGTGCTTCATCTGTATGCTCTACACAATAAGCCTCCTGACAAAGGTTGGTACTCGCCCACTGATTTCATCCATATGATTGAGCTTTGTCATCTCTATTGGTGTTGTGCTACAGTTTAGATACTGTCATCAAAAAGTGGTATTGTCCTTGAGAAGTGCTTCATCTGTGTTGTTTTAAATATTTCCTTTCCTTTTTTCGATCAAACAGGATGCTAGCATTTTGTTATCCTCTTGTCTTTGCACAACAGGATGATCCTCCTCTAAAGAAGAATATGGAGTACGTGAAGTGACTAGTTCCGATTATGCCAGGATGAAGAAGCCCTGTCTATCTTCTCATCAGAAGGAGCAGTTGAAGGATGGTTACATTACCCCCCACAAGACCGAACTAACTTCAGCTCAGAAGGACTGACAAATCTTCATTTTCTTGTTGTGATGCGCGAGTATAATGTTGTTCTAGGATTCTTTCCGGTGAGTTCCATTTTTCTAAAAGTGTGCTCTACATGGACCATGTAGGTGCCTGTTTAAACTGTCAATTCATAGTACAATTTGCTTTATACTAATCACTTTTTTGTATTTGTGCAAACAGGGGTGCTCAGCTTGATTTCAATGGGAACTGCACAAAATGTTCATGAATAGATCGAATCATTCATTTCCACCACAAGAAAGGAGGTGCCGATAAGTTCAAGGCACTACAACATATAAAGGCGAAATCATACAAGCTACGCACGAATTTGGTTGATTTTGGTGGAGCTGCACAAAAAGAACAGCTGGTTTATTTAGCGTGAGGTGCAATGTCAATGTCCGAACTGATGGCAAACCCTGCCCATTTCACAATCATAGGCATTTGATATTTTGGAATGGGAAAACCTTGTCAAATTTTGCTCATTAGTTTTAGCAAGAAGACATGCGTTTGATATTTTCGAATGGGACGCCCTTTGCTGTCAGCAGCGTCGATCCATTTTTTCTTTATTCTTTAGTTGTGAAGTAAATATTGGCTTTGGATTGTGAATCGCTGAGGTGCATAATCATCGATTGTTTTGAATGTTCTCTATGAATTGCTAGGCCTGTGTGTTTGATTGCAATGTACAGGAACGCTAAAAAGCTGCTCAAACTCTTGGTACTCCTTCTGTTCCTTTTTACTTCGCACATTGTGAAAGTGCATACTTTTTTATATAAGATTGGTCAAAGTAGAGATACTTTGACTGCAGACAAAACTTGTATGCAGACTAGAAAGGACCGGAGGGAGTACATGTGAAACTGCTGCAAACGAGGTGATCACCCTGGGAATAATGCTAGTACGTATTGTTTTGCATGTTCATCCAATGCAAGTGATACAAGAATTCGAACTAATCGAAATAAATTCATTCATACACGGTCGGATTTCATATAAACATACCGGGTTTCATTACATTTCATACATTCTTCAACTAAAAAGGGGTGCGCTGGAGGTATAATTAATTAACTGAAGGTACCCACCTGTGTCCGGCTGAGCGAGCAGAAAGCTTGATGACTTAATCGCAGTGCGATTCGCATGCACATGTGGCCCAGATGCCTGTTGGGCCCACATGTCAGTCAGCCAACTGCACCAGCAGTTAAGTAGAAGCATCGTCCTTCTCCAACATAGCTCTTCGACTCCACGTCGCCGCAAATAAGCTAACCGGTCGTCAGTGGTCAACCCGCCTAGCTTGGCTTCAACCGGAGGGTAGCAGCGGTGGCCTTACTTGGACCCGAGCGGCGGCGACCTACCGTGTTCTACTCTTCCTCGTTTTCTGTGTGGCGCAGCCTCGTTGGCAGCGGGGCAGGGCCTCGACAGAGCCGACGATGTCCACTGTTTCGTTGCCGGCGGCCAGTGCCTCGGCGGAGCGGGGGAAATCCTCCCCCTTGTTCCCCGTAGGGTGGGGCCTCGGCGGAGCCGGTGGTGTCCTCTGCCTCATTGTTGGCGCCACGGGGCCTCAGCGGAGTAGGGCATCATCGACGCCAGCGGAGCGGGGACTCGTCAGAGCTGACATTGTCCTCTGCCTCGTCCTCGGTCTCGCCAAACAGCGCCTCACCCGCTTCATCGCCCTCTTTGTAGGCGGCCACAGCCTCCGCCACTCGCATGCGGTATCGCCAGCGCTCGAGGCGGCCCTCATGGGCGGAGCGGTACGAGTCGAGCAGCGCCTCCTGCTCCGCCCGCTCCATGGTGATCTGCTCCTCCGCCTACAGGTGCTCCTGGAGGAGATGGTGGTTGTAGGCGGCGTCAGCCTGCACCTCCCGGAACTGCTCCTCACGCTTCTACCTCAAGGTGTCCATATATTGGGCACGGGCCTCGCCGATGGTCATGGTGCAATGCACCAGCGAGGATGGCATGGAGGAGGGGGTTGGCGCCGGATCGTCGACTACCATGTTCTCCATTGGGACGTCGTCGTCCTCCGGCTGCCTGCCGGCCAGCCAGTCGGCAGCAATGGCTGCCATCTCCTTGTGGTCCGTCGTCCGCCCGTCCCAAAGAGCACTGGAGCACGAGGAAGCCATGGTGGGTAGTAGTAGTGTGGACAGAAGAATAGGAACGGATGTGGATGACTGCGGCTATGGCCGGCGCAGCAGTTCATATAGCAATGGTGGGCGGCGAAGGGACGGACGTGTGGCGCCGAAGTAGCCGCCTCGGCAACCGCGTATCATTAATGTGGGTGGCAGAAGGACGGACGGCACTTGTGTCATTTGAAGGCGGAGCAATCGCATGCACCGGGAAGCGGGCGGCGGTCTTGACCGTTCAGTGCAGCAGCTGGCGAGGGAGGCGGTCTGGGTGGGCCAGGGCAGTCAGACTCGTGCTTGGCAGCGGGTCGGTCCAGCAGCCGGACATGCTGGCTCGCTAGCTACCTTGCCGAGCTGAGCGACGGCAATCAGACAATGAACGTAGCTTCCGACCAGGAGCCGGCACCACTGTCCAAGCCGGTTCATGCCGTGTTCACCATAGAGCAGGTGCGGCCGCAGTTCGACGCCCTAATGATGGAAAAGCTACTAGCGCAAGAGGACCTGTGCTGCAACCTCTGTCTCCTCAACGAGACCCGGTGAACAAGCGAACGACAATGTTGTCGCGGACATGTGGACCTATGATCCTGGCTTCCCGAATGAGCAGCGGGCGCTGTATAAGACCATCCGTAGGGCCCGCGAGGCCCTCTCCATCGTCCTTCGAGTTGTTGCGCTCGCCGTGGCACCGCTATCTCGCGTTGTCAACATGTTCAATGGACATGAGGATGAGGAGATGACTTTACTTGGAGAGGATGACAGTGGGGACCCACCAGGTGATGGAAATATGCCCTAGAGGCAATAATAAAGTTATTATTTATTTCCTTGTATCATGATAAATGTTTATTATTCATGCTAGAATTGTATTAACCGGAAACATAATACTTGTGTGAATACATAAACAAACAGAGTGTCACTAGTATGCCTCTACTTGACTAGCTCATTGATCAAAGATGGTTATGTTTCCTAGCCATTGACGTGAGTTGTCATTTGATTAACGGGATCACATCATTAGGAGAATGATTTGATTGACTTGACCCATTCTGTTAGCTTAGCACACGATCGTTTAGTATTCTGCTATTGCTTTCTTCATGACTTATACGTTCCTATGAATATGAGATTATGCAACTCCCGTTTACCGGAGGAACACTTTGTGTGCTACCAAACATCACAACGTAACTGGGTGATTATAAAGGTGCTCTACAGGTGTCTCCGAAGGTACTTGTTGGGTTGGCGTATTTCGAGATTAGGATTTGTCACTTCGATTGTCAGAGAGGTATCTCTAGGGCCACTCGGTAATGCACATCACTATAAGCCTTGCAAGCATTGCAACTAATGAATTAGTTGCTGGATGATGTATTATGGGACGAGTAAAGAGACTTGCCGGTAACGAGATTGAACTAGGTATTAAGATACCGACTCGAATCTCGGGCAAGTAACACACCGATGACAAAGGGAACAACGTATGTTGTTATGCGGTTTGACCGATAAAGATCTTCGTAGAATATGTAGGAGCCAATATGAGCATCCAGGTTCTACTATTGGTTATCGGCCGGAGACGTGTCTCGGTCATGTCTACATAGTTCTCGAACCTGTAGGGTGCGCACGCTTAAATTTCGATGACGGTTATATTATGAGTTTATGTGTTTTGATGTACCGAAGGTAGTTCAGAGTCCCGGATGTGATCACGGACATGACGAGGAGTCTCGAAATGGTCGAGGCATAAATATTGATATATTGGAAGCCTATATTTTGATATCGGAAGTGTTCCGGGTGAAATCGAGATTTTACCGGAGTACCGGGGGTTATCAGAAACCCCCCGGGGGTTTAATGGGCCAAGATGGGCCTTAGTGGAGAAGAGGAGGGCGGCTGGCAGGTCAAGGCGCCTCCCTCTAGTCCAAATTGGACAAGGAGGGGGAGCGGCGCCCCCCTTTCCTTCCTCTCTCCCTCCTCCTTCCCCCTTCTCCTACTCCAACTTGGAAAGGAGGGAGTCCTACTCCCGGTGGGAGTAGGACTCCTCCCTGGCGCGCCTCCTCCTGGCCGGCCGCCTCTCCCCCCTTGCTCCTTTATATACGGGGGCAGGGGGGCACCTCTAGACACAACAATTGATCTCTTGGATCTCTTAGTCCTGTGCGGTGCCCCCCTCCACCGTAGTCCACCTCGATAATATCGTAACGGTGCTTATGCGAAGCCCTGCATCGGTAGAACATCATCATCGTCACCACGCCGTCGTGCTGACGGAACTCTCCCTCAAAGCTCAGCTGGATCGGAGTTCGAGGGACGTCATCGAGCTGAACGTGTGCTGAACTCGGAGGTGTCGTACGTTAGGTACTTGATCGGTCGGATCGTGAAGACGTACGACTACATCAACTGCGTTGTGCTAACGCTTCCGCTTTCGGTCTATGAGGGTACGTGGACAACACTCTCCCCTCTCGTTGCTATGCATCACCATGATCCTGTGTGTGCGTAGGAATTTTTTTGAAATTACTACGTTCCCCAACACCGCATCCGAGCCGAGTTTTATGCATAGATGTTATATGCACGAGTAGAACACAAGTGAGTTGTGGGCGACATAAGTCATACCGCTTACCGGCATGTCATACTTTGATTCGCGGTATTGTTGTATGAAGCGGCCCGGACCGACATTACGCGTATGCTTACGCGAGACTGGTTCTACCGACGTGCTTTGCACACAGGTGGCTGGCGGGTGTCAGTTTCTCCAACTTTAGTTTAACCGAGTGTGGCTACACCCGGTCCTTGAGAAGGTTAAAACAGCACTAACTTGACAAACTATCATTGTGGTTTTGATGCGTAGGTAAGAACGGTTCTTGCTCAGCCCGTAGCAGCTGTCGTGGTACTAAGACTGACAGTAGAATAGGGGGTAATTATGGAGAGGCAAGATCCTAGCTATGGCGAAGTTGTACACATGAGTTTTATGAGTTCAGGCCCTTCTCGGAAGAAGTAACAGCCCTATGTCTCGGAGCTCGGAGGCGGTCGACTGGATTATGTATGTGTGTGTTTACAGGGGTGCGAACCCTTGTCCCAGAGGAGGGGTGGCTTATATAGAGTGCGCCAGGACCCCAGCTCCCCTCCGTTACGCAGGGTTCAATGTTCATAAAGAGAGAGCGTTAGAGGTAACGTCCGTAATAATGTGCCATAAATGACTATTAAGTCTAAGAGTAAATGTCCGACCGTTGTTGCTTAGAGTGACTTTAGGTCTTCTGTATGTCGAGTGCCTTCTGTGACTGGTCGAGTGACATTAATTCTCTCGAGTGGAATGCCTCTGGTTGAGTGGATGATGGTACCCTTCAAATGCTTCTATCTTTAGGGTGATGTCCTTGGGCAAGGTGTCTAGGTCTGGCCTATGACCCTACCCTAGGTACATGGCCTCATCATTAGCCCCCGAATGGTTCAGGGTTTGAGTGGAGAAGAAGTTGAAAATACCTCCGACTCAACTCTTACATTTTGGGAGCGTCTGGTTGGGATTGATGAATCAACACGGTGACATCGACTTCTTTTTCAGTCGCCTTGATCCATTCTTGTTTTTGTCGAGTGAACTTTTACTGGAAAGCTTCGAGCGTCGATATGGAGAAAATCTTCCGCCTGACAGGTTGCTCTGTCACCCGCGGCTCTCGCGGGATTCGAATTTTTGGGAAGCGCCCGGGGCGGAGGAGGCCGCAGCAATCGGGCTGGACAAGGCAGGGCCGCCTCGATTTCCATGCCGCCTTTTTCGCCACGTATCGCTCGCGCGACTGTTGCGGGATTTGATAAGATCGGCCGGGTCCACAAGTCAGTCACTCGGAGGCAACCTTATCTAGGGCGTCGGTCCGGGTTTTTTTGAACAGTGCGTTTTTTGAACAGCGCCGCCGCTCCGTTCGAGCTCCGTCTACCGTGATGGGGAAGGAGAAGACGGTGGCATTGGAGCGCGCGAAGAAGGCGAAGGTGAAGAAGTCTAGCCGAGGTGGATTTTCCTCGAGGTCCGGCCTGCCGCCGGGCTAGATCCAGGGCAACTGGATTTGCTCAGCAATCCGTCAGGACGACATCGACGACCTGGTCGAGGGGGGACTGATCCCCCACGAATCAGCGCGACTCCCGGGGAACGAGACCGAGCCGCGGCCACAGGAGGGTGAGTGCGTTCTCCTTGCTACTCACGTCGACCGCGGGTTTTCCTTGCCTCCCCACCCTTTCTTTCGAGGTTTCTTGAACTTCTTTGGGGCACAACTCCACCACTTTACCCCAAACACCATCGTGTATCTTGCTGCTTTCGTGTCCATGTGCGAGAACTTCCTGGGCTGTCGGCCACACTAGGGCCTCTTCAAACACATATTCACGTGTCGTTCACAGTCGATCAAGAAGGCCAACCCGAGTGACGAGAGGACGCATGTGATCCATATGTGCGGGGGTCTTGGAATTCAGATGAGGGGTAAAAGCTCTTTCCCAGCCATGATCCTTCCTGAGTCGGTCCGAGGATGGCAGTCGACCTGGTTCTACTACAAGGACCAGCCGACTCCAGGTCAGTCGACTGGACTTCCCCCCCTTTTCCATGGCCCGAGTGGAGAAGCCCTCTGCTTTGAAAGTGACCCCAGAGGATAAGGCGCAAGTGAAAGTGCTGGTTGAGCGAGTAGTTCAGCTTGTCCGTGGTGGGGTAACCGGTATGGTTCTGTTGGAGGTCTTCCTCAGGCGATGCATTCAACCACTTCAAGCTCGTGACCATCCGATGTGGATGTATTCGGGCACTGATGACACCACTCGAATCCATCCAGAGGAAGTCGATGAATTTACGTTGGAAGGGTGGCTGAGGGGTATCACTGGCAACAAAGATAACCCCAGGGGATCCCAGAGGATCCCCCCACTCAACAACTCGTACGAAATAGACAAGGTATGACTCCAAATGGTTGAGTGTCTTGTTGATTTATCAAGTAACTGTTTGCTGTCATCCGACTGACTCCTGTCTTGATTGTTGTCTTCCAGACCCTGACTGAGATGTACTCGATCCCCAACGGGGAGCAGGAGCAGGACCCAGAGGGAGAGGCGAGTGGAGGCGAAAGCGGCGAGTGGCATTCTGATGGTGAAGAGGACGAGGATAGCGACGACCCGAGTGATGAAGAAGAGGTCGACTCTCCTCCCCGTAGGTAAAGATGATCCAAGCTTTCTTGCGATCCAGCAAGCGCCCGCGGCAAAGCGAACACGCAAACTGGGCAGTCATCGAAGCACCCTTGGACGTCTTCTCCAGTGCCGACTGAAAAGGCACCGAAGCAACCGAAAGCCATGCCGTCCAGACCGCCAAAAGCCTTGCCCAAGATCAAAGTGGTCATCCCCATTGCTTCTGGGTATTAGTTGGACTTGATTTCTTGTTTTAGTATGCATTTGGATTTGAGTTGATTCATTTCGTCAGACATGACCGACTGAATTCTAAAATTTGTAGTGTTGCTACCTCTGGGACTTCTGCTTACAATAATGAGGACAAGGAGATGGAGGATGCAGTCACCTCTAATCCGAGTACCACTCATAATCTTGTCTTTATTTTCTCGACTGTTTCGTAGGTCGACTGAATTCTGGTGGTCGATCCTTTTTTGCAGCTCTTCCCAATGTCATTGATCTTCCGGATGATGATGAAGACATGCCGCTTAGGCCCAGGAAAATAGGAAGTAGGAAGACGTCAGCCGACAAGGCGCCTCCGTTGACGCTGGTGACGAACTGGTGATCCAGGAAGCCGGCAACACCAACCGGACTGCTGTAACTTTCGCCATACCGCTAACGAGTGCTCAACCTTCAGCGTCAACTGCCCAGACTCCAGACAATCCATCTTCACTCTTTGATGCACATCACGTCCCAGAGGACCAAGCGGGTGCTGCCAGGGAGGCTATACGCCAAGCGAGCATCATGATGGAGCGAATGAAGGTGATCCGAGAGGCTAGCCAAGCTGCTTACGATGCTAGTTCGGCACTTCAGAGCAACGTCCAGGTTAGTTGATCGCCGACTGACCCTTCAGTTTGTCGCTTGTTCTGTTAGGATATGGTATCTGAAAACTTTCTTAGAGGAACCTTTCCATCAATCTGCGTCTTGCATTTGTACACCCACTGGGTGTTTTGACTTGTCACTAAGTAAACTTGTACTTTGAACTGATTGTGTTGTTGTCGATTGAGGGTGTAGTCCCCGAGACCATAATTGACTGCGGGTAGTCGACTGTGGTCTGAGAATCGGAATTTCTTCACTCGGCCTGGACGGACCATGACGAGTGGAACTTGAACCAGTGGGGGCACGCTGAGTGCACCCACTGGGTGTAGTCCCCGAGACCTGGTCGACTGCGGGCAGTGGACTATGGTCTGAGAGCAACCCTTTTTTACACTGAACTTGGACAGACCGTGTCGAGTGGAAACTGGAGCAGTGGGGGCACGCCAAGTGCACCCACTGGGTGTAGTCCCCGAGACTACTGCTGGATGTTTTGATTCGGCAGTAGTCTTGGAATTTATTGGCTTTAACACTTTATATCTCCGAAATAACCAATCTTTTCATCTGTCGACTAACTTGTTCTTTGGTTGCAGAAATCTTGTGATCTTGGAGCTCGTTTTGCTGACTTGGAGAAGCAGCAGATTCAACTCAACCTCAATTTGGAGCTGGCAAAGACAGATCTGCAGAAAGCCAAGGATGGCGCCACTGGTAAGAAAGACTTGTCGACTGATTTATCTCTGAACCGGATTTCATTCTGCTTTTTCTGAATGAAGCATTGTTTCTTTCAGAGAAACTGAACCAAGCTCTGGCTAAAAAGGACCAAGATCTGGCGGCCGCGCAGAGAACAACTGATGAGAAAACTGGACTCGGTGAACAGAAGCTAACTTCAGTCGGCAAGCTGGAGGAAGAAGACACCAAGCTAAAAACTGCCCTTGACAAAGCCAATAAGGAAGTGACTCGCCTGAAGAAGGACAAGAACAATCTGAACGAGAAGAAGGAAGGCATTGCTCCCAAGAGGGACGATCTGGAGAATTATCTGGGAGGCCTTGCTAAGAAGCTGTTCGTCATGCTTGAAGGTATTTTCTTTGACCCGACTGATTTGTTCCTGTCAACTCGACATACCATTGACTCATCTTTTAATTGTGCATGCAGAATTTTGCCGGAACTTCGAGGAAGATACCGGGCGAATTGAAACAAGCTTGGACCCCATCAACTCTCTAGTGAAGGATGAAGCTGCCATGAACGTACTCTGACTGGAATCTTGCATTGCTGGTGTTGTCGACTATCTCGCTCGACTAAAAGTCGCAATGTCGTGGATCGACACAGCTCTCGGCAAATGGCAACATTCCAGAATGACCTCGAGTCTTTGATGGCTCGGCTCAATGAAGTTCCCGGTCGAGTTCAACAATGGAAGAAGTCTTCTGCCCGGTGCAGCGCTGATGTGGCTCTATCTCTGGTTCGTGTCCATTGCCGGGAAGCGCAGGAAGAGAAGCTGGCAGCGATCAAGGTTGCCAATACTAAGAGGCACGACTTTCAGTCCTTCATCGAGACCTTCATTGTTGCTGCCACTCGGATTGCTGACGGAATCGACCTGGACGAATTCGTCGAGCCTGCCAGCCATCCTCCTGCGGAATGAACAAATTTTATGCTCCACCTTGAATTTGCCTCGGAATGCTGAGTGATTTTGTAACCGTTAAACTCCTTCTGGTTGAATGCCCGAGTACTTTTGATCCGTCGTCCGGAACTTTAGGATTTATCTGAACTTGTTTTATCTCTGAATATGCTTGTGTTTGCCTTCGAGTGGAAATTGCTCTTCACTAGGAATAATCTTTGCACTTGAGATGCAGCTATTGTACTTATGGCACAGCTCCGAGGAGAAGGTTGCAGCCGACCTGCACCTCGTCGTATGTGCGGATAGGGATGGAGCGCACGTTATACTTGTGGCGCAGCTCCGAAGGAGAAGGTTGCAGTCGACCTGCACCTCGTCGTCCTTGCGGATAGGGATGGAGTGCATGTTATACTTGTGGTGCAGCTCCGAAGGAGAAGGTTGCAGCGACTTGCACCTCATCGGCCTTGCGGATAGGGATGGAGCGCATGTTGTACTTGTGGCGCAGCTCCGAAGGAGAAGGTTGCAATTGACTTGCACCTCCTCGTCCTTGCGGATAGGGATGGAGCGCACGTTGTACTTGTGGCGCAGCTCCGAAGGAGAAGGTTGTAGTCGACCTGCACCTCGTCGTCCTTGCGGATAGGGATGGAGCGGACGTTGTACTTGTGGCGCAGCTCCGATGGAGAAGGTTGCAGTCGATCTGCACCTCGTCGTCCTTGTGGATAGGGCGTGTTTCAAACTTAGGCGAGTACTGGACTGCAGCTAAGCCCTCGAGTAGGAGGGTTGCTCACCACTTGGTAGGATTTTTTTTAAACTTAGGCGAGTACTAGACTGCAGCTAAGCCCCCGAGTGGGAGGGTCGCTCGCCACTCGGTAGGATTTTTTAAACTTAGGCGAGTATTGGACTGCAGCTAAGCCCCCGAGTGGGAGGGTTGCTCACCACTCGGTAGGATTTTTTTTAAAACTTAGGCGAGTACTGGACTGCAGCTAAGCCCCCGAGTGGGAGGGTTGCTCACCACTCGGTAGGATTTTTTTAAACTTAGGCGAGTACTGGACTGCAGCTAAGCCCCCGAGTGGGAGGGTTGCTCACCACTCGGTAGGATTTTTTAAACTTAGGCGAAACGGATTCGCGGCTAAGCCCCCGAGTGAGAGGCTTGCTCACCACTCGGTAGGATTTTTTAAACTTAGGCGAAACGGATTCGCGGCTAAGCCCCCGAGTGAGAGGGTTGCTCACCACTCGATAGGATTTTTGAAACTTAGGCGAAACGGATTCGCGGCTAAGCCCCCGAGTTAGAGGCTTGCTCACCACTCGGTAGGATTTTTTGAACTTAGGCGAAACGGATTCATGGGTTATGCCCCCAGTGAGAGGCTTGCTCACCACTCAAGAGGATTTTTTAAAACTTAGGCTAGCATCTGGACTGCAGCTAAGCCCCGAGTGGGACGGTTGCTCACCACTCAAGAGGGATTTTTGAACTTAGGCGAGTCTTGTCAAGCTAAGCCCCCGAGTGGGAGGGTTGCTCACCACTCGGTAGGATTTTTTTAACTTAGGCGAGTAATGGACTGCAGCTAAGCCCCCGAGTGGGAGGGTGGCTCACCACTCGGTAGGATTTTTTAAACTTAGGCGAAACGGATTCGCGGCTAAGCCCCCGAGTGAGAGGGTTGCTCACCACTCGGTAGGATTTCATAAACTTAGGCATGTACTGGACTGCAGCTAAGCCCCCGAGTGGGAGGGTTGCTCACCACTCGGTAGGATTTTTTAAACTTAGGCGAAACGGATTCGTGACTAAGCCCCCGAGTGAGAGGCTTGCTCACCACTCGGTAGGATTTTTTAAACTTAGGCGAAATGGATTCGCGGCTAAGCCCCGAGTGAGAGGGTTGCTCACCACTCGGTAGGATTTCATAAACTTAGGCGAAACGGATTCGCGGCTAAGTCACCCACTTGGGGATTTCAG
The DNA here is from genome assembly GCA_021605145.1 of Aegilops bicornis. Lineage (NCBI taxonomy): Eukaryota > Viridiplantae > Streptophyta > Magnoliopsida > Poales > Poaceae > Aegilops > Aegilops bicornis. The sequence goes on from CM038669.1 coordinate 342,495,666, forward strand.
ACACAAACATAAGCAACGACAATCATTTTTAGAAGACTGTAAAGCTCTTGTCTTTAGTAAACAAACTACAAAGGTATTTCTTATTACATCTTATCAGAATGAGTGTTTAAGTATAAAAGGGGCGGAGCAGCTCCGCATTCCAAGCGCGCGGCTCGTCTTTCTTGTGCTCGACATTGTAGAGGTGGTACGCTCCGTTGTGGAGCACTCTGGTGACAATGAAGGGAACTTCCCAAGCAGGAGCAAGCTTCTGTGGTTTCTGCTGATCCACTCGAAGAACCAAGTCTCCTTCTTGGAAAGCTCGACCACTCACGTTTCTGGCGTGGAATCGACGCAGGTCTTGCTGATAGATGGTCGACTGGATCAAAGCCATCTCTCTTTCCTCTTCCAGGAGATCAACTGCATCTTGACGTGCCTGTTCTGCTTCATCTTCTGAGAAAAGCAAGTCACTCGGAAGTACAGCCTCAGCTCCATAAACCAAGAAGAATGGAGTTCATCCAGTCAATCGATTGGGAGTTGTCCTCAATCCCCAAAGCACTGATGAAAGTTCATCAACCCAGGCACCTGTTGCATGTTTGAGGTCACGCATCAGTCGGGGTTTCAATCCTTTGAGAATCAACCCGTTTGCTCTTTCAGCTTGCCCATTCGACTGGGGGTGGGTGACTGAAGCATAGCCGAGTCGAGTACCTTGGGAAGCGCAGAAGGCTCTGAACTCATCAGAATCGAAGTTTGACCCATTGTCAGTGATGATGCTGTGCGGAACACCATATCTGAATGTTAACTCTCTGATGAAGCTGATAGCTATAGTGGCTTCAAGATTTTTGATAGGCTTGGCTTCGATCCATTTGGTGAACTTGTCGACTGCCACGAGCACGTGAGTGAAACTACTCCTACCAGTCCTAAGAGGTCCAACCATATCCACACCCCAAACAGCAAAGGGCCAGATGAGTGGAATGGTATTCAGGGCTGATGCGGGTTTGTGAGACATGTTGGAGTAGAACTGGCAACCTTCACATTTTTTGACTATCTCTTTTGCCATCTCATTTGCTCGCGGCCAATAGAATCCCGCTCGGTATGCTTTGGCCACAATGGTCCCAGAGGAAACATGGTAACCACAGGTCCCCAAGTGGATGTCATTAAGGATCACTCGACCTTATTCCGGTGTTATGCATTTCTGACAGACTCCAGTCACACTCTCTTTGAACAACTGTCCTTTTATCACAGTAAAGGCTTTGGATCGACGGACGATCTGTCGAGCCTCTTCTTCATCTTCTGGGAGTTCCTTCCTGAGAATGTATGAAATATCTGACCTTTGTCGATCGGGAGTGATGACCAAAACCTCCATGATCAAGTCGACCACGGCTGGGACTTCGACTTCAATCGGATCTGTGGCACTCTTAGGCTGCGGGGTCTCTTCAATGAAAGGATCTTCTTGAACTGAAGGTGTATGAATGTGTTCCAAAAACACATTGTTGGGAATGGCTTCCCTCTTGGAACCTATCTTTGCCAAATCATCAGCTGCTTGATTTTTCAGTCGGGGTATATGATGAAGCTCTAACCCCTCAAACCTCTTTTCCAACTTCCTCACTGCATTACAGTAACCAGTCATAGCTGGGCTTCTGACGTCCCACTCCTTCATCACTTGATTGACTACCAAATCTGAGTCGCCGTAGACCATGAGGCGACGGACGCCGAGTGAAATGGCCATACGTAACCCTTATAAGAGTACTTCATATTCAGCTTCGTTATTGGAGGAATCAAAGTGCATCTTGAGAACATATCTGAGCTTGTCTCCTCGGGGGGGATACCAGTACCACCCCAGCGCCGGAACCATTCAGCATCTTGGAGCCATTAGAGAACATGGTCCAGTGCTCTGAGTGAACTTGAGTCGGCAGTTGCTGTTCGATCCACTCGGCGAGGAAATCTTCTATTGTCTGGGACTTGATAGCTTTCTTTGCCTCAAACTTGATATCCAAGGGAAGGAGTTCGATCGCCCACTTTGCCACTCGACCAGTTGCATCTCTCGTTGTTCGTAATCTCTACGATAATGGAGGCGTCGGCCCGACCGTAATGGAGTGGTCAGAGAAATAGTGTGCAACCTTCTTCGTGGTCATGTAAATCCCATAAACAAGCTTCTGATAATGTGGATATCTTTGCTTTGATGGAGTCAGAACTTCAGAAACATAATAAACTGGGTGCTGGGCTTTATAGGCTTTTCCTTCTTCTTCCCGCTCGACCATGAGTACTGTACAGACAGCTTGTCCAGTGGCTGCAATGTAAATTAGTAAAGGCTCTTTGCTGATTGGGGCAGCAAGCACCGGCTGGGTGGAAAGCAGGGCTTTGAGCTCTACAAACGCTGCATCAGCTTCAGGAGTCCACTCGAACTTATCAGACTTCTTCATCAGTCGGTAAAGAGGCAATGCCTTTTCACCGAGGTGAGAAATGAATCGATCAAGGCGGCCAAACAACCAAGAAGCATCTGGACATCGTGCACACGCAGGGCGTTTCATCCGGAGTATAGCACCAACTTTCTCTGGGTTAGCGTCGATCCCTCGTTCGGAAACGAGGAAACCGAGTAATTTTCCGCCAGGAACTCCGAATGTGCACTTTTATGGATTAAGCTTGATATCATACCTTCTGAGGTTGGCAAAATTATCAGCAAGGTCAGCCAATAGGTCAGAACCCTTACGTGACTTGACCACAATGTCATCCATGTATGCTTCCACATTCTGACTGATTTGAGTGAGCAAACACTTCTGAATCATCCTCATGAATGTGGCTCCAGCGTTCTTCAGGCCGAATGGCATGGTGACATAACAGAAGCACCCGAATGGAGTGATGAAAGCTGTTTTTATCTCATCGGGTCCATACAGTCGGATCTGATGATACCCGGAATAGGCGTCCAAAAAGGACAAGCGCTCACACCCCGCAGTCGAGTCGACTATTTGGTCGATGCGGGGGAGAGGAAAATGATCTTTCGGGCAGGCCCGATTGATATGCTTGAAGTCAATGCACATGCGAAGTGAGTCATTCTTCATGGGGACCATGACAACATTGGCGAGCCACTCGGAGTGGTAAATCTCTCGGATAAACTCAGCTACTAAAAGTCGAGCCACTTCCTCGCCAATTGCTTTTCTGTTCTGTACGGTGGACCGTCGAAGATGTTCCTTGACTGGCTTCACTTTCGGGTCGACTCGCAAACGATGCTCAACCAGTCCCCTGGGTACACCTGGCATGTCAGAAGGTTTCCATGCGAAGATGTCCCAGCTCTCACGGAGGAACTGGATGAGCGCCTTCTTCCTATTTGTTGTCGAGTGTTGTTGAGATATGAGTCGGAGCAGCATTGGGATCGGTCGAGTGAATATGAATCGGCTTTGTTTCACCGGACGACTGAAATGCAGAGTCAGTGGCAGGCTTCTTGGCTCACAACAAATCACTCGGATCCGCATTTTTCTGGTACTCTTGCAATTCTACTACTGCCATTTGTGGATCGGCGATTTTTGAGCCCTTCTGGAAGCACTCTTCTGCCTTTTGCCAATTGCCAGTGATAGTGATCACTCCTCTAGGGCCAGGCATTTTCAACTTGAGATACACGTAACACGGTCGAGCCATGAAACGCGCATAAGCAGACCTACCCAGAATGGCGTGATAAGCACTCTGGAAATCCACGACTTCAAATGTCAACTTTTCCTTGCGATAATTCTTGGAATCTCCGAAAACCACATCGAGGGCGATCTGGCCGAGTGATTCAGCCTTCTTGCTAGGTATGACACCATGAAAACTCATGTTGCTTTCACTGAGCATGGACATCGGAATGCCCATTCCCTTCAGTGTTTCAGCATACAAGATATTCAGGCCACTCCCACCATCCATCAACACCTTAGTCAGTCGAGTGCCTTCAACAACTGGGTCGACCACCAGCGCTTGCCTCCCAGGGGTGGCTATACGAGCTGGATGGTCAGACTGGTCGAATGTGATGGCGATGCAGGACCACTTCAAGTAACTTGGTGTTGCGGAGCAACCATGTTCATCGCTACCTCTTGAGCATCGCGTTGGATTTCCTTGAAGAGGAAAGGGTGATGCAGAGTAGAGTAAGTATTTCCCGCTTTTGAGAACCAAGGTATCAATCCAGTAGGAGGCTACGTGCGAGTCCCTCGTACCTACACAAAACAAATAGCTCAATGCAACCAACGCGATTAGGGGTTGTCAATCCCTTCACGGTCACTTACGAGAGTGAGATCTCATAGACATGATAGATAATATTTTTGGTATTTTTGGTATAAAGATGCAAAGTAAATTAAAAGGGCAAAGTAAAAAAGCAAAGCAATAATAAAGTGATGAAAGATTGATATGATGAGAATAGACCCCAGGGGCCATAGATTTCACTAGTGGCTTCTCTCAAGAGCATAAGAATTCTACGGTGGGTGAACAAATTACTGTTGAGCAATTGACAGAATTGAGCATAGTTATGAGAGTATCTAGGTATGATCATGTATATAGGCATCACGTCCGAGACAAGTAGAATGACTCCTGCCTGCATCTACTACTATTACTCCACTCATCGACCGCTATCCAATATGCATCTAGAGTATTAAGTTCAAGAAAACAGAGTAACGCCTTAAGCAAGATGACATGATGTAGAGGGATAAATTCATGCAATATGATAAAAAAAAACCCATATTGTTATCCTCGATGGCAACAATACAATACGTGCCTTTGTCAGCCCCTCATCACCGGAAAGGACACCGCAAGATTGAACCCAAAGCTAAGCACTTCCCCCATTGCAAGAAAAACCAATCTAGTAGGCCAAACCAAACTTATAATTCGAAGAGACTTGCAAAGATAACCAATCATACATAAAAGAATTCAGAGAAGATTCATATATTGTTCATAGATAATCTTGATCATAAACCCACAATTCATCGGTCTCAACAAACACACCACAAAAAGAAGATTACATCGAATAGATCTCCACGAGAGAGGGTGAGAACATTGTATTGAGATCCAAAAAGAGAGAAGAAGCCATCTAGCTACTAACTATGGACCTGAAGGTCTGAGGTAAACTACTCACACTTCATTGGAGAGGCTATGATGTTGATGTAGAAGCCCTCCATGGTGGATTCCCCTTCTGGCGGAGCTCCGGAACAAGCCCCAAGATGGGATCTCGTGGAGTCTGAGAAAGGTTCTTGGCGGTGGAATTAGGTTGTTGGCTCCGTATCTGATCGTTTGGGGGTACGTAGGTATATATAGGAGGAAGGAGTACATCGGTGGAGCAAAGGGGGGCCCATGAGGCAGGGGGCGCCCCCTCCACCCTCGTGACCGCCACCCTCCTTTTCTTGACGGAGGGTCCAAGTCTCCTGGATCATATTTGTTGAGAAAATCACGTTCCCGAAGGTTTCATTCCGTTTGGACTCCGTTTAATATTCCGTTCCTTCGAAACACTGAAATAGGCAAAAAAACAGCAATTCTGGGCTGGGACAAGTGGAAAATAAAGCCCAATATGGTCCAAAAAATAATATAAAAGTGGAAAATAAAGCCCAATATGGTCCAAAAAATAATATAAAAGTGGAAAATAAAGCCCAATATGGTCCAAAACAGTAGATAATATAGCATGGAGCAATCAAAAATTATAGATACGTTGGAGACGTATCAGGCATCCCCAAGCTTAATTCCTGCTCGTCTTGGAGTAGGTAAATGATGAAAAGAGAATTTTTGATGCGGAGTGCTACTTGGCATAATTTCAATGTAATTCTTCTTAATTGTGGTATGAATATTCAGATCCAAAAGATTCAAGACAAAAGTTCATATTGACATAAAAATAATAATACTTCAAGCATACTAACAAAGCAATTATGTCTTCTCAAAATAACATGGCCAAAAGAAAGTTATCCCTACAAAATCATATAGTCTGGCTATGCTCTATCTACACCACACAAAGTATTTAAATCATGCACAACCGCGATGACAAGCCAAGCAATTGTTTCATACTTTTGACATTTTCAAAACTTTTTCAATCTTCACGCAATACATGAGCGTGAGCCATGGATATAGCACTATATGTGGAATAGAATGGTGGTTGTGGAGAAGACAAAAGGAGGGGAATATAATCTCACATCAACTAGGCGTATCAACGGGCTATGGAGATGCCCATCAATAGATATCAATGTGAGTGAGTAGGGATTTCCATGCAACGGATGCACTAGAGCTATAAGTATATGAAAGCTCAACAAAAGAAACTAAGTGGGTGTGCATCCAACTCGCTTGCTCACGAAGACCTAGGGCATTTTGAGAAAGCCCAACATTGGAATATACAAGCCAAGTTCTATAATGAAAGATTCCCACTAGTATATGAAAGTGACAAAATGAGAGACTCTCTATCATGAAGACCATGGTGCTACTTTGAAGCACAAGTGTGGTAAAAGGATAGTAACATTGTCCCTTCTCTCTTTTTCTCTCATTTTTTATGGCCTCTTTTTTTCTTTTTTTTCTTTTTCATCCGGAGTCTCATCCCGACTTGTGGGGGAATCATAGTCTCCATCATCCTTTCCTCACTTGGGACAATGCTCTAAAAGTGATGATCATCACACTTTTATTTTTCTTACAACTCAACAATTACAACTCGATACTTAGAGAAAAATATGACTCTATGTGAATGCCTCCGGCGGTGTACTGGGATATGCAATGAATCAAGAGTGATATGTATGAAAGAATTATGAATGGTGGCTTTGCCACAAATATGATGTCAACTACATGATCATGCTAGCAATATGACAATGATGGAGCACGTCATAATAAACGGAACGGTGGAAAATTGCATGGCAATATATCTCGGAATGGCAATGGAAATGCCATGATAGGTAGGTATGGTGGCTGTTTTGAGGAAGGTTATGGTGGATATATGATACCGGCGAAAAGTGCGCTGTATTAGAGAGGCTAGAAATGGTGGAAGGATGGGAAAAGTGTGTATAATCCATGGACTCAACATTAGTCATAAAGAACTCATATACTTATTGCAAAAATCTAGAAGTTATCAAAGCAAAGTATTACATGCATGCTCCTAGAGAGATAGATTGGTAGGAAAATACCATCGCTCATCCCCGACCGCCACTCATAAGGAAGACAATAAATAAATAAATCATGCTTCGACTTCATCACATAACGGTTCACCATACGTGCATGCTACGGGAATCACAAACTTTAACACAAGTATTTCTCAAATTCACAACTACTCAACTAGCATGACTCTAATATCACCATCTTCATATTTCAAAACAATTATCAAGCATCAAACTTTTCTTAGTATTCAACGCACTCAAAAGAAAGTTTTACAAATCTTGAATACCAAGCATATTATTATTATTAAGCAATTACCATGCTATTTAAGACTCTCAAAATAATCTAAGTGAAGCATGAGATATCAATAGTTTCTATAAAACAAATCCACCACCGTGCTCTAAAGATATAAGTGAAGCACTAGAGCAAAACTATAAAGCTCAAAAGATATAAGTGAAGCACAAAGAGCAAAACTATAAAGCTCAAAAGATATAAGTGAAGCACATAGAGTATTCTATCAAATTACAATTCATGTATGGCTCTCTCAAAAGGTGTGTACAGCAAGGATGATTGTGGTAAACTAGAAAACAAAGACTCAAATAATACAAGACGCTCCAAGCAAAACACATATCATGTGGTGAATAAAAATATAGCTCCAAGTAAAGTTACCGATGGAAGTAGACGAAAGAGGGGATGCCTTCCGGGGGCATCCCCAAGCTTTGACTTTTTGGGGTCCATAGATTATCTTGGGTGTGCCATGGGCATCCCCAAGATTAGGCTCTCGCCACTCCTTATTCCATAATCGATCAAAAGATTTCACCCAAAACTTGAAAACTTCACAACACAAAACTCAACAGAAATCTTGTGAGCTCCGTTAGCGAAAGAAAACAAAAGACCACTTCAAGGTACTGTAATGGACTCATTCTTTATTTATATTGGTGTTAAACCTACTGTATTCCAACTTCTCTATGGTTTAAAAGCTATTTTACTAGCCATAGACTCATCAAAATAAGCAAACAACACATGAAAAACAGAATCTGTCAAAAACAGAACAGTCTGTAGTAATCTGTAACTAACGCAAACTTATGGAACTCCAAAAATTCAGCAACATAGGAAGACCTATGAAATTTGTTTATTGATCATCAGCAATTGGAATCACTATTTTATCACATTCTGGTGATTTTTAACAATTGTTTTCGTGAACAGAAAGTTTCTGGAAATTACAGCAAGATCAAATAACTATCATCCAAGAAGATCCTATAGGGTTAACTTGGCACAAACACTAATTAAAACATAAAACCACATCTAAACAGAAAGTAGATGGATTATTTATTACCAAGAAGCAATGAAAAATATTGGGTTGTCTCCTAACCAGCGCTTTTCTTTAAAGCCTTTTTAGCAAGGCATTGAGATTTCAATGATGCTCACAAGAAAGACAAGAATTGAGGAACAAAGAGAGCATCATAAAACATGTGACAAACACACTTAAGTCTAACATACTTCCTATACATAGGCATATTATAGGAAAACAAATTATCGTAGCAAGCAAAAACTAGCATAATCAAGGAAGCGGAAAGAAACAATCGCAATCTCAACATAACGAGAGGTAAATTAGTAACATGAAAATTTCTATAACCATATTTTCCTCTCTCATAATAATTACATGTAGGATCATAAGAAAATTCAACAATATAGCTATCACATAACATATTCTCAACACGATCTACATGCATGCGAAGTTGACACTCTTCCAAAATAGTGGGATTATCATTGACTAAAGTCATGATTTCTCCAAGCCCACTCTTATCAAAAATTTCATAAGATTGAATGTTATCCAAATATGTGGGATCTAAAGTTGACACTCTTCCAAACCCACTTTCAATATTATTTCAAACACTATTATCAATCTTATATTCATCATGGGGCTTAAATAAATTTTCAAGATCATAAGAAGAATCTCCCCAATCATGACTATTGGACATAGCAAAACTAGCATCCCCAAGCTTAGGGTTTTGCATATTATTAGCATAATTTACATCAATAGAATTTATAATAAAATCATTGCAATCATGCTTTGTATTCAAAGATCTATTAAGAAGCACCTCATCACAATTTCCAGATTTACGGATCTCAGGCAAAAGCTTATAAAAATAATCTAGTGCATCCAAATCACTAGGAATTGGTTCATCATAATTGGATCTCTTAAAAGATTGGCAAGCGGATGAGGATCCATAGATATTAGCTTCTCTGTTTAGGAATAAATACTCAACTATTTCAACCAAACGAGCAAACAAGCCAAGTAAGACATCAAGGCAAACGAAAAGATGAACGGAAAAGAGAGGGCGAATAAAACGGCAAAGGTGAAGTGGGGGAGAGGAAAACGAGAGGCAAATGGCAAATAATGTAATGCGAGAGATAAGGGATTGTGATAGGTACTTGGTATTTTGATTTTTTCGTAGACTCCCCGACAACGGCGCCAGAAATCTTCCTGCCACCTCTTGAGCACTGCGTTGGATTTCCTTGAAGAGGAAACGGTGATGCAGCAGAGTAGAGTAAGTATTTCCCTCAGTTTTTGAGAACCAAGGTATCAATCCAGTAGGAGGCTACGTGCGAGTCCCTCGTACCTACACAAAACAAATAGCTCAACGCAACCAACGCGATTAGGGGTTGTCAAGCCCTTCACGGTCACTTATGAGAGTGAGATCTGATAGAGATGATAGATAATATTTTTGGTATTTTTGATATAAAGATGCAAACTAAAATAAAAAGGTAAAGTAAAAAAGCAAAGCAATAATAAAGTGATTGGAGATTGATATGATGAGAGTAGACCTGGGGGGCATAGATTTCACTAGTGGCTTCTCTCAAGAGCATAAGTATTCTACGGTGGGTGAAGAAATTACTGTTGAGCAATTGACAGAATTGAGCATAGTTATGAGAATATCTAGGTATGATCATGTATATAGGCATCACGTCCGAGACAAGTAGACCGACTCCTGCCTGCATCTACTACTATTACTCCACTCATCTACCGCTATCCAACATGCATCTAGAGTATTAAGTTCAAGAAAACAGAGTAACGCTTTAAGCAAGATGACATGATGTAGAGGAATAAATTCAAGCAATATGATAAATACCCCATCTTGTTATACTCGATGGCAACAATACAATATGTGCCTTGCTGCCCCTACTGTCACTGGGAAAGGACACCACAAGATTGGACCCAAAGCTAAGCACTTCTCCCATTGCAAGAAAAACCAATCTAGTAGGCCAAACCAAACTGATAATTCGAAGAGACTTGCAAAGATAACCAATCATACATAAAAGAATTCAGAGAAGATTCAAATATTGTTCATAGATAATCTTGATCATAAACCCACAATTCATCGGTCTCAACAAACACATCGCAAAAAGAAGATTACATCGAATAGATCTCCACGAGAGAGGGGGAGAACATTGTATTGAGATCCAATAAGAGAGAAGAAGCCATCTAGCTACTAACTATGGACCCGAAGGTCTAAGGTAAACTACTCACACTTCATCGGAGAGGCTATGGTGATGATCTAGAAGCCCTCATTGGTGGATTCCCTCTTGGTGAGCTCCGGAACAGGCCCCAAGATGGGATCTCGTGGGTACAGAAGGTTGCGGCGGTGGAATTAGGTTTTTGGCTCCGTATCTGATCGTTTGTGGGTACGTAGGTATATATAGGAGGAAGGAGTACGTCGGTGGAGCTTCGAGGGGCCCACGAGGCAGGGGCGCGCCCTAAGGGGCGCCCTCCACCCTCGTGACCGCCTCGTGGCTTTCTTGACGGAGGGTCCAAGTCTCCTGGATCTTATTTGTTGAGAAAATCACGTTCCTGAAGGTTTCATTCCGTTTGGACTCCGTTTGATATTCCGTTTCTTGGAAACACTAAAATAGGCAAAAAACAACAATTCTGGGTTGGGCCTCCGGTTAATAGGTCAGTCCCAAAAGTAATATAAATGTGGAAAATAAAGCCCAATATGGTCCAAAACAGTAGATAATATAGCATGGAGCAATCAAAAATTATAGATACGTTGGAGACGTATCATACGACTATATTCGGACATCGGAAAGGTTCCAAGTGATTCGGGTATTTTCGGGGGTACCGGGGAGTTACGGGAATACGTGGAAGAAGTAATGGGCGTCATGGGCCAAGTGGTGGAAGAGAGGAGGCAGGGCGCGCGCCCCCCCTAGCCCAAACCTAATTGGACTAGGGGGTCGGCCCCCCTTTCCTCCCTCTCCTTCCTTCTCCTTCTCCTCCTTCCTTTCCTCCTCCTAGTAGGAGTAGAAGGGGAGTCCTACTCCTACTAGGAGGAGGACTCCTCCTCCTGGCGCGCCCTACAGGGGCCGGCCGGCCTCCCCCCTTGCTCCTTTATATACGGGGGCAAGGGGGCACCCTAGAACACACAAGTTGATCTATTGATCTTTCCCAGCCGTGTGCGGTGCCCCCCTCCACCATATTCCACCTCGGTCATATCATAGTGGTGCTTAGGCGAAGCTCTGCGTCGGTAGCAACATCATCAACGTCATCACGCCGTCATGCTGACGGAACTCTTCCGTGAAGCTCTGCTGGATCGGAGTTCGCGGGACGTCATTGAGCTGAATGTGTGCTGAACTCGAAGGTGTCGCACGTTTGGTACTTGGATCGGTCCGATCGTGAAGACGTACGACTAAATCAACCGCGTTGTGCTAATGCTTCCGCTTTCGGTCTACGAGGGTACGTGGACAACACTCTCCCCTCTCGTTGCTATACATCACCAAGATCTTGCGTGTGCGTAGGATTTTTTTTCAAATTACCATGTTCCCCAAAAGTGGCATCCGAGCCAGGTTTATGCGTAGATGTTATATGCACGAGTAGAACACAAGTGAGTTGTAGGCGATACAAGTCATACTGCTTACCTGCATGTTACACTTTGGTTCGGCGATATTGTTGGATGAAGTGGCCCGGACCGACATTACGCGTACGCTTACGCGAGGCTGGTTCTACCGACGTGCTTTGCACACAGGTGGCTAGCGGGTGTCAGTTTCTCCAACTTTAGTTGAACCGAGTGTGACTACGCCCGGTCCTTGTTGAAGGTTAAAACAACACTAATTTGATGAAATATCGTTGTGGTTTTGATGCGTAGGTAAGAACGGTTCTTGCTCAGCCCGTAGCAGCCACGTAAAACTTGCAACAACAAAGTAGAGGACATCTAACTTGTTTTTGCAGGGCTTGTTGTGATGTGATATGGTCAAGACGTGATGAGATATAAGTTGTTGTATGAGATGATCATGTTTTGTTGAAGTTATCGGCAACTGGCAGAAGCCTTATGGTTGTCTCTTTATTGCATAAGATGCAAGCGCCAAATAATTGCTTTACTTTATCGCTATGCGGTAGCAATAGTTGCAAGAGAAATAGTTGGCGAGACGACCATGTGACGACACGTTGATAGAGATCTAGATGATGGAGATCATGGTGTCATGCCGGTGACGATAGAGATCATGACGGTACTTTGGAGATGGAGATCAAAGGCGCAAGATGATCATGGCCATATCATGTCACATATTATGATTGCATATGATGTTTATCTTTTATACATCTTATTTTGCTTAGTTCGGCGGTAGCTTTATAAGATGACCCCTTACTATAATTTCAAGGTATAAGTGTTCTCCCTGAGTATGCACCGTTGCGACAGTTCTTCATGCCGAGACACCACATGATGATCGGGTGTGATAAGCTCTACGTTCACATACAACGGGTGCAAGCCAGTTTTGCACACGCGGAATACTCGGGTTAAACTTTACGAGCCTAGCATATGCAGATATGGCCTCGGAACACGGACACCGAAAGGTCGAGCTTGAATCATATAGAAGATATGATAAACATAGTGACGTTCACCATTTAAAACTACTCCATCTCACGTGATGATCGGACATGGTTTAGTTGATTTGGATCACGTGATCACTTAGATGATTAGAGGGATGTCTATCTAAGTGGGAGTTCTTAAGTAATATGATTAATTGAACTTAAATTTATCATGAACTTAGTCCTGATAGTATTTGCATATCTATGTTGTAGATCAATGGCTCGTATTTAGCTCCCCTGTTTTATTTTTTGATATGTTCCTAGTGAAAACCAAGTTGAAAGATGATAGTAGCAATGATGCGGACTTGGTCCGTGATCTGAGGTTTATCCTCATTGCTGCATAGAAGAATTATGTCCTTGATGCACCGCTAGGTGACAGACCTATTGCGGGAGCAGATGCAGACGTTATGAACGTTTAGCTAGCTCAATATGATGACTACTTGATAGTTTAGTGCACCATGCTTAACGGCTTAGAATCTGGACTTCAAAGATGTTTTGAACATCATGGACCATATGAGATGTCCCAAGAGTTGAAGTTAATATTTCAAGCAAATACCCGAGTTGAATGATATGAAGTCTCCAACAAGTTCTATAGCTAAAAGATGGAGGAGAATAGCTCAAGCAGTGAGCATGTGCTTACATTTTCTGGGTACTACAATCGCTTGAATCAAGTGGGAGTTAATCTTCCAGATAAAATAGTGATTGACAGAATTCTCTAGTCACCATCACCAAGTTTGTAGAACTTCGTGATGAACTATAGTAAGCAAGGGATGATGAAAACAACTCCCAAGCTTTTCATGATGATGAAATCGATGAAGGTAGAAATCAAGAAAGAGCATCAAGTGTTGATGATTAACAAGACCACTAGTTTCAAGAAAAGGGCAAAGGGAAAGAAAGGGAACTTCAAGAAGAATTGCAAGCAAATTGCTGCTCAAGTGAACAAGCCCAAGTCTGGACCTAAGCATGAGACTGAGTGCTTCTACTGCAAAAGAACTGGTCACTAGAAGCAGAACTACCCCAAGTATTTGGCGGATAAGAAGGATGGCAAGGTGAACAAAGGTATATTGGATATACATGTTATTGATGTGTACTTTACTAGTGTTTATAGCAACCCCTCGGTATCTGATATTAGTTCAGTTGCTAAAAGTAGTAACTTGAAACGGGAGTTGCAGAATGAACAGAGACTAGTTAAGGGTGAAGTGACGATGTGTATTGGAAGTAGTTCCAAGAATGATATGATCATCATCGCACACTCCCTATACTTTTGGGATTAGTGTTGAACCTAAATAAATGTTATTTGGTGTTTGCGTTGAGCAAGAATATGATTTGATCCTGTTTATTGCAATACGGTTATTCATTTAAGTTAGAGAATAATTGTTATTCTGTTTACATGAATAAAACCTTCTATGGTTATACACCCAATGAAAATGGTTTATTGGATCTCGATCGTAGTGATACACATATTCATAATATTGAAGCCAAAAGATGCAAAATTTATAATGATAGTGCAACTTATTTGTGGCAATCGCCGCTTAGGTCATATTGGTGTAAAGTGCATGAAGAAACTCCATGCCGATGGGCTTTTGGAATCACTTGATTATGAATCACTTGATGCTTGCGTAACCATGCCTCATGGGCAAGATGACTAAGACTCCGTTCTCCGGAACAATGGAGGGAGCCACTGACATGTTGGAAATAATACATACCGATGTAAGCGGTCCAATGAGTGTTGAGGCTCACGGCGGGTATCATTGTTTTCTGACCTTCACAGATGATTTGAGCAGATATGGGTATATCTACTTGATGAAACATAAGTCTGAAACATTTGAAAAGTTCAAAGAATTTCAAAGTGAAGTAGAGAATCATCGTAATAAGAAAATAAAGTTTCTACGATATGATCGTAGAGACAAATATTTGAGTTACGAGTTTGGCCTTCAATTAAACCAATGTGGAATAGTTTCACAAACTCATGCCACCTGGAACCACAGCATATGTAACATCCCAAATTTTCAATTTGGAATGTTATACATTAAGTCATCATGCATATCATATTTTCTTGCATTTTCCGATCCTAGAAAATTTCACGCAACTCAAGGACCCTCGGAGAGAGTTGGAGATTTCATTATTTTCATATTTGAGCTTTCTCAAATTTTGAAAAAATTCGGATCATTCGGATTTATTTATTTTTATCTTCAAATATTTTCCAATAAAAAAATAAGAGAGGGAATAATATGATTTTCCCAAAATTTAGGAAAAATGAAGATTTAATAAATAAATCAAATTTTGGATTTTCGGAGTTTATTTGCTTTAGGGAAAAAAATGAGTATTTTAAAAATTTGCATTTTGGCCCCGTGTTAAAGTTCATTTTGTTCGACTCATTTTTTGAGTCGGGGAAAATTTACTTTATTAATTTTGGAGTTCTTTTAGATTTTATTTTATCCGTTTTTCTGCGCGAGATTTTATTTATATAAAAAAAGAGGACCAGCGTCGTCATGTACCGACCGGGCCAAGGCCCACCGATGGCCCACCCCGCCTCCCGCCTCCGGGAGACTGCCGCCGCCGCCGAGTCCGGCTCGGGGCAGCGCCCGCCGTGGCCCATCCCCAAGGCAGCACCTCCCTCCTTAAAAGCCGCCCGCCGCCCTCGACTCACCCGAGCCACCGCCGACCCAGCGCCGCTCGACGCCCGCCGCCCGCCGTCGCCCGCCGCCGCCCGCCGCCCGCTGGCGTGCGCCGCCGCCCGCCGCCCTCGCCTCACCCGCCGAGCCGCCCGCCACGGCGACCTCGCCGGAGGTAGAGCCCCGCCGAGCCACCCTTCCCCGGTTCGGTTTTGTTTTAAAAACCGTTCCGGTTTTCTTTTCTGTTGTTCGGTTTTTTTTAAAACCCTAGATCGTTTTTTTTCGGTTTAGCTAATTAGTGTACGTTCACCGATCCGTTCGTTTTAACAAACGTGTTCACCGGTTAGTTTCTGTTAACGAACGTCCGTTCGTTTAACCGTTCGTCGTGTTTCTTTTAATCGGATTTAATGCGTTATTTTCCGATCTCGATTTCAGATCCAATCTTCTTTCTAGTTTATTTTCTCGCCGTTTATCGGAATCAGGTGATTCAAGCGCTGGAGTTTCGTTATGAAACCGCCGTTCGACTAATCCACTTAAACAAGGTTTTGCTACTGTAAAAATTGACCTAGTTTCAAATTACTAGAACCGAGTCGTTTTCTTTTCAAGTTTGACTTTCGTTGCTTTATTTGATTCGATTCTTTTTGCAACCAGGGTTCTTAAGTTGAACTTTCTAGTTAGATCTTTTATTCGAGATTTACCTGTGCATTAGATGAGTACTTATTGTATGCTTGTTGTTTGTCTGCGATAGATCACCCGGTCGCCGCTTGTTACTTGAGTCTCTAGGTTTCATGGATCGTCGCTAGAAGGCAAGTAACACTTGATCATATCTTTTCTACTACCCAGTTTTATGCATTAGATCAATCCTCAAACACTTGCATGATTAGGATCTAATTAAATTGTGGGATGGGAAGTAGTTGAGGTAGTACCTATTACCCGTTTTACTTATGAAACCTTGGGAGTTACTTCTACGTTTGCTTATTATGCCATGCTATGCAAGTAGACGTGGATTGGGTGAGTGAATATCCATGACAGATGTGAGATTGTTATTTAATGGTTTACTTAAGGTGGCAACTTAAACACACATCCGGGTGGATTGAGGCACTGGTTTCCATCGAGACTTACTGTATTTCTTCGGACCGCCACCCGTGCTCAAAGGGATCATAAGACTATTCAAACTAGAAACTTCCGTGTGCAGCCACAAGCCATTATGGGCTCGCATAGTTGACTAAGTTGTGCGAACTCTTACGGGTAGGCTAGCTGAGGTAGGGGATGTAGGTTGGTACGGTCTACCCACATGTAAGGTGCTAGTGCTTCTGAAAGGCTGTGTCTCGGTCATCCGTCTCTCAAACACCATGTAGTGCGAGAACCAAGCGGAGGCGATCGAGTCTTGTGGGGAAAAGTGCGCAAACCTCTGCAGAGTGTATAAACTAATCATGATTAGCCGTGTCCCCGGTTATGGACATCTTGAGTATCTAGTACTTGAATATCATGTGAATCTCAACATGTTACTCTAATTAATATTGTTGGGTTTTTAATGAGTACTTTTAATTGGGATTGAGGATGTCTGTCAACCATTCTCAATGTTTAACAACCACCATGATAGTTAAACAAATTTATTCCTTTGCGATGAGGGAAAAACTAGCTTTATGCAAAGCAGAATCAGAGAGCCTTTCCACCAGCCATATATGCATGTAGTATAGGCTTATTCTTTCATTGCTCTCTATGTGCTACATTGCCAAAGCATATTCCATGTCAATTGACCCGTTTCGGGCTGCAACGTTCATGTTATGGACTTTTCGCATTTACGAGTAAGGTGTTTAGGTCGTGGTTCTATACTAAGTGATGCCGATGGAGTTGATGGACTCACTTGTCTTCCAAGTCTTCCGCTGTTATCGTTATTAGATGGCCTTAAGCCATATTTATTGTAATAAGTCCTCTTTTGGACAACGATGTAATAAGTGTGTGATTTCTACTCTGTTATAAATCCTTGAAATCTTGTGTGGTGTCGGCATTACTTGATCCGGGGATGACACTGAGCACGAAGACTTGATTCATTCGGGTCGGGTCGCTTCTGAGAGATGGTATCGAGCACACTGTTGTGAGACACGACCACTAAGTTAAAGCCATAGATCACTACTCTCTTCTCATTTTCTAACTCCTCATCTTTTCTACTCTTTTAGGATGAAGGACGCCAAGATCAAGTACACCCAACCGGATGAAGGCACACCTTTTGGATTTCACTTGAAGGAAGTCACCAAATACCTGAATATTGGACTACCAAGCTTCACCGGACTTTCAACGCCACTCTTGCTCAAGAGGAGCTGGAAGATTCAAGCTCATGTACCAGGAAGGACGTTCGCCCCAATCACCAAGCCTATAGATAGTGTTTTCAGTGCACCAACCTGGAGTCTGGGAAAGAGCATGGAAGCCCATATCACCATGGGGCGCATTGGAGAAGTTTATCAAGAAGACCTCAAGGACACTATCTACCAGATTTGCGGTCGCCGAGATGAACAATGGGAGATAGTCAGCACCAAGAAGGACAGATCCATTGCAGCTTTCATCCAGGAGTTAAACCAGCACATTCGACGCCAGGAGAACCAGATGTGCAATGATATGATCGAATTGAAGGGTGCGAAGGGAAGGATCATCGAACTTGAAGAAGAATTAATGTCTACACGCAAGGACTACATGGACGAGATCGTAGTTCTAGCAAGGCACAATAACGATCTTAAGTACGAGATTGAAGAACTCAAGAAGAAATTGGCGCTCAAGAATGAAGAGAAGTACGTCGGCTGTCCAAGCGACTATATCAACATCGACGACACCGATTCGGATCCAAGTGAACCCGACTTTGAAGATGAAGCAGGAGCAGATATCATGGATTCTTCCACCGGTTCAAATTAGTAGATGACCCCCACATATTAGTAGTATTCCCTCCATGTAACATTTCTAGTTCACGCACTTTTGCGATAGTTAGATCGTTGTAAGCCCTTGTTTGAATTGAATGAAGTGATTTTGTGTGCATTTGCTCATATACATTTGGGTAGTGTTTCTCCTTAGACCCCATTCTATTCTTAATTTCTCATCTTTTCTAAACCCATCGATGCCTCCGAGGCGCCGACCCGGTTTGTTTTTCCGCCATGAGATCACCCAGTTGATCCAAAGAGCGAACACTTTGATCCAAACATTGGTACGAGAATCAAGGCAACAACAACAACAACAACCCACCGACACCACCACCACCTGCGGATCACTTAACACGTTTCTTAAGGCTGAATCCGCCGGTGTTTTCCAGTAGCACCGAGCCGATAGTAGCAGATGATTGGCTCCGTAAGGTAGGAAGGGAGTTGACCACTGCAGGATGTACGGATGGAGAGAAGGTGAAGTTTTCTGCACACCAGCTTGAAGGACCCGCAGCAGCCTGGTGGGAGAATTTTACAGCCACTTACCCTATAGATACTATCACATGGGATCAGTTTCAGCAAGCTTTCCGTACTTCCCATGTCTCAGCAGGAGCTATGGCCATGAAGAAGCGTGAGTTTTGCAACTTACACCAAGGAGGAAGGACTGTTGGCCAGTATGTGGATGATTTTAGTAAGTTAGCACGTTATGCCCCGGATGACGTTACTACAGATGCAGCTAAGCAGAGAAGTTTCGGAAGGACTGAATGATGAGTTAAGCATGCGATTGATGGTAGCAAGTTTCAATAACTACCAGGAGTTGGTAGATCGTGCCCTCATGATTGAAGGAAAGCAAAGCAAATTGAGAATCGTAAGAGGAAGTATGGGCAGGGAAGTATAACTCGAGCCCAATGAAGCCCGTTATACCCCTAAACAGGAGTTCGGTTTCAGCATACCCATGGAGGAGGTAATTCGCACAACCATAATGGCACCAAGAATGGGAACGGAATGGAGGAAGCAATGGACAGAACCGCACCACACCATCAACCCCAACCAAGGTAGACCTGAGCCACATCACTTGCTTTAAGTGCAAGACCGGGCATTACGCCAACGAATGTCCGTAGGCCGTAATGGAAATGGCAATGGAAGCTCGAAAGAAGCCCAACCCTTTCAACAGGGACAGGTGAACCACATTGATGTAGAGGAGGTTGAAGATCAGCCCGATGCAAAGAATCGGTAAGTTTTTGGTTAAGTCATTTACATAGCTTGTTCTTTTGATACCGGTGCATCACATTCATACATATCAAGGAGATTTTTGGATAAGTACAAATTACCAACCCAAGCCCTTAGGTCACCCATGCTAGTAACCTCACGGAGCGTAATACATGGCAAGTATATGGTGTGATCGACTGCCATTAAGGATTGGACACTATGTTTTTCCCTCGGACCTAATAGTTCTGGAATCCCAAGGATTGGATGTGATATTAGGCATGGATTGGTTATCGAAATATGGAGGGAACATAGATTGCGCTACTAAGTCAATTTTGCTTACCACCCCAGAAGGGAGGAGAATCAAGTATGTATCACGGCATGAGCCGAGGAGAGCACAAGTAAATTCCTTATCAGGAGTTGTACAGAAGAGGTACCCGGTGGTGAAGGATTTCCCTGATGTATTTCCTAAGGAGTTGCCAGGAATGCCACCGGATAGAGACATTGAGTTTTTGATTGAGCTTTTGCCAGGTACAGGCCCAATATCAAAGCGACCATACAAGATGCCCGCACAGGATTTGGCGGAAATCAAGAAGCAGATTAAGGAGCTATTGGATAAGGGTTTTATACGCCCAAGTTCTTCGCCTTGGGGATCACCGTACTGTTAGTGGAGAAGAAGGATGGATCGTTAAGGATGGTTGTAGATTATCATGGATTGAATGCAGTAACAATCAAGAACAAGTACCCACTACCAATGATAAATGATCTGCTTGATCGCTTGCAAGGAGCTAAAGTGTTTTCCAAGATCGATTTGCGATCGTGGTACCATCGATTGAAGATTCGAGAGCGGGACATACCTAAGACAGCATTTACCACGAGATATGGACTATATGAGTACACCGTTATGTCATTTGGACCGACTAACGCTACCGCCTATTTCATGAACCTGATGAACAAAGTGTTTATGGCGTTTTTGGATAAATTCGTCGTGGTGTTCATAGATGATATTTTGATTTTCTCGAAGAATGAAGAGGAACATAAGGAACATTTGTGATTGGTTTTGGAGAAACTAAGGGAACATCAGTTATATGCCAAGTTTAGCAAATGTGAGTTTTGGCTAAAGGAAGTTGGATTTCTTGGACATGTTATATCCGGAGAAGGGATAGCGATTGACCCCACAAAGGTTGAGACCGTAACCAAATGGGAAGCACCAACGACAGTTGGAGAGATTCGGAGTTTCCTTGGACTCGCAGGATACTACCGGAGATTCATTGAGAATTTCTCAAGGATTGCAAAGCCTATGATGTAATTGTTGAAGAAGGATACCAAGTTCATTTGGACCGAGGATTGTGAAGCAAGTTTTCGTGGAGTTGAAGAAAAGATTGGTTACCTCACCAAAGGTTAATTTTGCCGGATCGGACCAAGGATTATGAGGTGTATTGCGGCGCTTCACGCCGAGGACTTGGAGCAGTGCTTATGCAGGAAGGAAGAGTTGTTTCAGTATGCTTCACGACAGCTTAAGCCTCATGAGTTGAATTATGCCACACATGATTTGGAGTTAGCAGCTGTTGTGCATGCGTTGAAGACATGGAGACATTTCCTCATTGGAAATCATTGTGAGGTATACACGGATCACAAGAGTTTGAAGTACATCTTCACGCAGAAGGAATTAAATCTCAGACAGAGGAGATGGTTGGAGCTTATCAAGGATTATGATATGAGATTGCATTATGACCCCAGGAAGGCTAACGTTGTAGCAGACGCATTGAGCCGTAAGAGCCACGTCAATACACTAATGATGGGAGGAATACCCAAGGAGTTAGCTGAGGACCTTCAAGAGCTATGTTTGGAAATAGTTCCGAGAGGCTATGTAGCAGCATTGGAGATTCAGTCTACGTTGATGGACAAAATCAGAGAAGCTCAACAGGCAGATAAGGAAGTTGCCTCTATAAAGGAGAATATGAGCGAAGGAAAAGCTAAGGGATTTCGTGAGGATGAGCACGATACCCTATGGTTTGAGGACCGTGTTTATGTGCCGAATGACCCGGAGATCAGGAAGTTGATTTTGCAAGAAGCACATGATTCACCCTACTCAATTCACCCAGGAAATACCAAGATGTATTTGGATTTGAAGGAAAGCGTTACGGTGGACCGGAATGAAGAAGGATATCGCGGAGTATGTAGCAGTTTGCGATGTATGTCGAGAGTGAAGGCAGAGCATCGAAGCGGTCAGGATTGTTACAACCATTGTCGATACCCGAATGGAAGTGGGATAAACTAGGCATGGATTTCATCACGGGTTTGCCAAAGACTCGTTCAGGATATGACTCAATTTGGGTTATAGTCGACCGCTTGACGAAGGTAGCTCATTTCATTCCAGTCAAGACTACCTATAGCGATTGCTAAGTTGGCAAAGATATACATGACCAGAATTGTGTGTTTACACGGAGTTCCGAGGAGTATCGTATCGGATAGAGGAACCCAATTTACCTCAAAGTTTTGGAATCGGTTGCACGAAACATTGGGAACCAGGCTGGAATTCAAGATGACTTTCCACCCACAAACCGATGGATGACCGAGAGAGTCAATCAGATTTTGGAGGATATCTTTGAGCTTGTGCACTAGATTATGGATCTAGTTGGGATGATAACTTGCCATATGCGAGTTTTCTTATAACAACAGCTACCAAACCAGCTTGAAGATGGCACCTTTCGAGGCTTTGTACGGAAGGAGGTGCAGGACACCGTTATCATGGGGGAAGCCGGAGACCGTCGATTGTTTGGGCCAGATTTGATTAAGGAGTCTGAATGAAGGTTAAGTTGATTCGTGATAGGCTCAAGGTAGCCCGATCCAGACGAAAAAGCTATGCGGATTCAAAACGCAAGGCGATAGAATATGAAGTTGGAGACAGAGTTTATCTTAGAGTATCCCCACTTGAGGAGTTAAGCGTTTTGGAGTTAAAGGAAAGTTAGCACCACATTTCGTTGGACCGTATAGGATCTTGCAACGCATGGGAGAAGTTGCTTATAAGCTGGAATTGCCAGAGGGACTGTCGGAGTTCATGATGTATTCCATGTTTCTCATTAAAGAGATGTCACGCCGAGATGGCAGAGGTACCGTTAAGAGATACAAAGGCCACTTGAAGCAATTCGGTTGAAGGATGATTTAACATACGAGGAGAAACCAGTCAAGATTCTCGATTATGCCAGCAGAGTTACTCATGACAAGGTTATCAAGTTTTGCAAGGTTCAAAGGAGCCACCACACCGAGGATGAAGCCACACAGGAAAGGGAAGAGGATTTACTCAAGGATCACCTCACCTATTTTCTAGCCAACCCGAATCTCGAGGGCTAGATTCATCTTAAGAGGTAGGTTTGTAACATCCCAAATTTTCAATTTGGAATGTTATACATTAAGTCATCATGCATATCATATTTTCTTGCATTTTCCGATCCTAGAATATTTAACGAAACTCTAGTACCCTAGGTTAGAGTTGTAGATTTCATTATTTTCATATTTGAGCTTTCTCAAATTTTGAAAAAATTCGGATCATTCGGATTTATTTATTTTTATCTTCAAATATTTTTCCAATAAAAAAATAAGAGAGGGAATAATATGACTTTCCCAAAATTTAGGAAAAATGAAGATTTAATAAATAAATCAAATTTTGGATTTTCGGAGTTTATTTGCTTTAGGGAAAAAATGAGTATTTTAAAAATTTGCATTTTGGCCCCGTGTTAAAGTTCATTTTGTTCGACTCATTTTTAGGAGTCGGGGAAAAATTACTTTATTAATTTTGGAGTTCTTTTAGGTTTTACTTTATCCGTTTTTCTGCGCGAGATTTTATTTATAAAAAGAGGACTCACACACGCCGACCGGGCTAAGGCCCACCGACGGCCCACCCGCCGCCGCCTCCCGCCTTGGAGACTGCCGCCGCCGCCGCCGAGTCCTGCTCGGGGACGCCGCCCCGCCGCCGTGCCCCCTCCCCCAAGGCAGCACCCCCCCTCCTTAAAAGCCGCCACGCCCTCGACTCACCCCGAGCCGCCGCCGACCCCCGACGCCACCCGACGCCGCCGAGCCGCCCATTGCCGCCCGACGCCGCCCGGCCGCTTGGCGCCACGCCACGCCACCTCGCCTCACCCGGAGTCTCGATCACATGGCGACCTCGCCGGAGGTAGAGCCCCGCCGAGCCACCCTTCCCCGGTTCGGTTTTGTTTTAAAAACCGTTCCGGTTTTCTTTTCCGTTGTTCGGTTTTTCTTTTAAACCCTAGATTGGTTTTATTTTTTTTTCGGTTTAGCTAATTAGTGTACGTTCACCGATCCGTTCGTTTTAACAAACGTGTTCACCGGTTAGTTTCTGTTAACGAACGTCCGTTCGTTTAACCGTTCGTCGTTTTTCTTTTAATCGGATTTAATCCGTTATTTTCCGATCTCGATTTCAGATCCAATCTTCGTTCTAGTTTATTTTCTCGCTCGTTTATCGGAATCAGGTGATTCAAGCGCCTGGAGTTTCGTTAGGAAACCGCCGTTCCGACTAATCCACTTAAACAAGGTTTTGCTACTGTAAAAATTGACCTAGTTTCAAATTACTAGAACCGAGTCGTTTTCTTTCGAAGTTTGACTTTCGTTGCTTTATTTGATTCGATTCTTTTTGCAACCAGGGTTCTTAAGTTGAACTTTCTAGTTAGATCTTTTATTCGAGATTTACCTATGCATTAGATGAGTACTTATTGTATGCTTGTTGTTTGTCTGCGATAGATCACCCGGAGTGCGCCGCTTGTTACTTCGAGTCTCTAGGTTTCATGGATCGTCGACAAGGCAAGTAACACTTGATCATATCTTTTCTACTACCCAGTTTTATGCATTAGATCAATCCTCAAACACTTGCATGATTAGGATCTAATTAAATTGTGGGATGGGAAGTAGTTGAGGTAGTACCTATTACCCGTTTTACTTATGAAACCTTGGGAGTTACTTCTACGTTTGCTTATTATGCCATGCTATGCAAGTAGACGTGGATTGGGTGAGTGAATATCCATGACAGATGTGAGATTGTTAATTAATGGTTTATTTAAGGTGGCAACTTAAACACACATCTGGGTGGATTGAGACACCTGGTTTCCATCAGGACTTGCCTGTATTTATTCGGACCGCCACCCAGGCTCAAAGGGATCATAAGACTATTCAAACTAGAAACTTCCGTGTGCAGCCACAAGCCATTATGGGCTCTGGCATAGTTGACTAAGTTGTGCGAACTCTTACGGGTAGGCTAGCTGATGTAGGGGATGTAGGTTGGTACGGTCTACCCACATGTAAGGTGCTAGTGCTTCTGAAAGACTGTGTCTCGGTCATCCGTCTCTCAAACACCATGTAGTGCGAGAACCAAACGGAGGCGATCGAGTCTTGTGGGGAAAAGTGCGCAAACCTCTGCAGAGTGTATAAACTAATCATGATTAGCCGTGTCCCCGGTTATGGACATCTTGAGTATCTAGTACTTGAATATCATGTGAATCTCAACATGTTACTCTAATTAATATTGTTGGGTTTTTAATGAGTACTTTTAATTGGGATTGAGGATGCTTTCAACCATTCTCAATGTTTAACAACCACCATGATAGTTAAACAAATTTATTCCTTTGCGATGAGGGAAAAACTAGCTTTATGCAAAAGCAGAATCAGAGAGCCTTTCCACCAGCCATATATGCATGTAGTATAGGCTTATTCTTTCATTGCTCTCTATGTGCTACATTGCCAGCATATTCCATGTGCTGACCCGTTTTCGGGCTGCAACGTTCATGTTGCGGACTTTTCAGACGACGAGTAAGGTGTTTAGGTCGTGGTTCTATACTAAGTGATGCCGATGGAGTTGATGGACTCACTTGTCTTCCAAGTCTTCCGCTGTTATCGTTATTAGATGGCCTTAAGCCATATTTATTGTAATAAGTCCTCTTTTGGACAACGATGTAATAAGTGTGTGATTTCTACTCGTTATAAATCCTTCAAGCATCGTGTGGTGTCGACATCGATCCAGGGATGACACCTGAGCACAGAGACTTGATCCATTCGGGTCGGGTCGCTACAGCATAATGGTGTGTCCGAACGTCATAATCGTACTTTATTGGATATAGTGCAATCTATAATGTTTCTTACCGATTTACCACTATCGTTTTGGGGTTATGCATTAGAGACAGCTGCATTCATGTTAAAAAGGGTACCATCTAAATCTGTTGAGACGACACCGTATGAACTGTGGTTTGGCAAGAAACCAAAGTTGTTGTTTCTTAAAGTTTGGGGTTGCGATGCTTATGTGAAAAAATTTCATCCTGATAAGCTCAAACCCAAATCGGAGAAATGTGTCTTCATAGGATACCCAAAGGAGACAGTTGGATACACCTTCTAATCATAGATCCGAAGGCAAAATATTCGTTGCTAAGAATGGATCCTTTCTAGAGAAGGAGTTTCTCTCGAAAGAAGTGAGTGGGATGAAAGTAGAACTTGATGAGGTAACTGTACCTGCTCCCATACTTGAAAGTAGTTTATCACAGAAATCTATTTCTGTGACTCCTACACCAATTAGTGAGGAAGCTAATTGATGTCTACTACACAACCTTCTTCTTGTAGACATTGTTGGGCCTGCAAGTGCACATGTTTGTAGGACAGTAGCAAATTTCCCTCAAGTGTATGACCTAAGGTTTATCAATCCGTGGGAGGCGTAGGATGAAGATGGTCTCTCTCAAACAACCCTGCAACCAAATAACAAAGAGTCTCTTGTGTCCCCAACACACCCAATACAATGGCAAATTGTATAGGTGCACTAGTTCAGCGAAGAGATGGTGATACAAGTGCAATATGGATGGTAGATAAAGGTATTTGTAATCTGAAATAATAAAAACAGCAAGGTAACTAATGATAAACGTGAGCGTAAACGGTATTGCAATGATAGGAAACAAGGCCTAGGGTTCATACTTTCGCTAGTGCAAGTTCTCTCAACAATAGTAACATAGATAGATCATATAACAATCCCTCAACATGAAACAAAGAGTCACTCCAAAGCCACTAATAGCAGAGAACAAACATGGAGATTATGGTAGGGTACGAAACCACCTCAAAGTTATTCTTTTGGATCAATCTATAAAAGAGTTCGTACTAGAATAACACCTTAAGACACAAATCAACCAAAACCCTAATGTCACCTAGATACTCCATTGTCACCTCAAGTATTCGTGGGCGTGATTATACGATATGCATCGCACAATCTCAGATTCATCCAACCAACATAAAAGTACTTCAAAGAGTGGCCCAAAGTTTCTACCGGAGAGTCAAGAACGTGTGCCAACCCCTATGCATAGGTTCCCAATGTCACGAAACCCGCAAGTTGATCACCAAGACATACATCAAGTGTTCTCATAAAAGACTCAATCCGATAAGATAACTTCAAAGGGGAAACTCAATTCATCACAAGAGAGTAGAGGGGGAGAAACATCATAAGATCCAACTACAATAGCAAAGCTCGCGATACATCAAGATCGTGTGAAGTCGAGAACACGGGAGAGAGAGAGATCAAACACATAGTTACTGGTACATACCCTCAGCCCCGAGGGTGAACTACTCCCTCCTCGTCATGAAGAGCGTCGGGATGATGAAGATGGCCACCGGAGATGGGATCCCCCTCCGGCAGGGTGCCGGAACAGGGTCCCGATTGGTTTTTGGTGGCTACAGAGGCTTGCGGCGGCGGAACTCCCGGTCTATCTCTGTTCTGGAAGTTTTAGGGTACGTAGGTATATATGGGTGAAAGGAGTACGTCGGTGGAGCTACGGGGGCCCCACGAGGTAGGGGGCGCGCCCGGGGGGTTGGGCGCGCTCCCCACCCTCGTGAGCACCTCCCGTATCTTCTGACGTGGGGTCCAAGTCCATCAGGTGGGTTTCCTTCCAAAAATAACTTCTCCAGTTGATTTCATTCTGTTTTGACTCCGTCTGATATTCCTTTTCCTCGAAACACTGAAATAGGCATAAAACATCAAATCTGGGCTGGGCCTCCGGTTAATAGGTTAGTCCCAAAAATAATATAAAAGTGGATAATAAAGCCCAATATTTCCTAAAACAGTAGATAAAGTAGCATGGAGCAATAAAAAACTATAGATACGTTGGAGACGTATCAAGCATCCCCAAGCTTAATTCCTGCTCGTCCTCGAGTAGGTAAATGATAAAAAAGAATTTTTGATGTGGAGTGCTACTTGGCATAATTTCAATGTAATTCTTCTTAATTGTGGTATGAATATTCAGATCCGAAAGATTCAAGACAAAAGTTCATATTGACATAAAAATAGTAGTACTTCAAGCATACTAATCAAAGCAATCATGTCTTCTCAAAATAGCATGGCAAAAGAAAGTTCATCCCTACAAAATCATATAGTTAGGCTATGCTTCATTTTCTTCACACAAAGATGTTCCCAACTTCTATACCCCGATGACAAGCCAAGCAATTGTTTCATACTTCAATAATCTCAAACTTTTTCAACCTTCACGCAATACATGAGCGTGAGCCATGGATATAGCACTATGGGTGGAATAGAATATGATGATGGGGATTGTGTGGAGAAGACAAAAAAGGAGAAAGTCTCACATTCACGAGGCTAATCAACGGGCTATGGAGATGCCCATTAATCGATGTCAACATGAGGAGTCGGGATGGCCATGCGAGGGATGCACTAGAGCTATAAGTATATGAAAGCTCTACAAAAGAAACTAAGTGGGTGTGCATCCAACTTGCTTGCTCACGAAGACCTAGGCCATTTTGAGGAAGCCCATCATTGGAATATACAAGCCAAGTTCTACAATGAAAATTTCCCACTAGTATATGAAAGTGACAAAATGAGAGACTCTCTATCATGAAGATCTTAGTGCTACTTTGAAGCACAATATATGAGACTCACTACATTAAGAACAAGGTGCTACTTTGAAGCACAAGTGTGGTAAAAGGATAGTAGCATTGTCCCTTCTCTATTTTTCTCTCATTTTTTTGGGCCTTTCTCTTTTTTTTGGCCTTGCTCTTTTTTTCGTCCGGAGTCTCATCCCGACTTATGGGGGAATCATAGTCTCCATCATCCTTTCCTCACTTGGGACAATGCTCTAATAATGATGATCATCACACTTTTATTTCTCTTACAACTCAACAATTACAACTCAAAACTTAGAACAAAATATGACTCTATATGAATGCCTCCGTGATGTACGGGATGGTGCAATGAATCAAGAGTGACATGTATGGAAAATAATGCATGGTGGCTTTGCCACAAATACGATGTCAACTACATGATCATGCAATGGCAATATGAGAAAACTAATGTATTCATGATAATGATGATGGAAGTTGCATGGCAATATATCTTGGAATGGCTATGGAAATGTCGTTATAGGTAGGTATGGTGGCTGTTTTGAGGAAGATATAAGGAGGTTTATGTGTAATAGAGCGTATCGTATCACGGGGTTTGGATGCACCGACGAAGTTTGCACCAACTCTTAAGGTGAGAAAGGGCAATGCACGGTACCGAAGAGGCTTGCAAAGGCGGAAAGGTAAAAGTGCGTATAATCCATGAACTCAACATTAGTCAAAAGAACTCATATACTTATTGCAAAAATTTAGAAGCCATCAAAAATCAAGTACTACACGCATGCTCCTAGGGGGATAGATTGGTAAGAAAAAACCATCGCTCGTCCCCGACCGCCACTCATAAGGATGCACAAGCCAGGTACACTTCATGTTTCAAATTTGTTACACAACTTTAACCATACGTGCATGCTACGGGACTTGAAAACTTCAACACAAGTATTTCTCAAATTCACAATTATCAACTAGCAGGACTTTGATATTATTACCTCCATATCCCAAAACAATTATCAAGCATCAAACTTATCTTAGTATTTAATTCACTCAAAAACAAAGTTTCACATATCTTGAACACTAAGTATATTAACATTAAGCAAATTACCATGCTATTTAAGACTCTCAAAATAATATAAGTGAAGCATGAGAGTTCAACTACTTCTTCAAAATAAAACTACCACCATGCTCTAAAAGATATAAGTGAAGCACTAGAGCAAATGACAACTACTCCGAAAGATATAAGTGAAGATCAATGAGTAGTCGGATAATTATGCAACTATCTGAAGACTCTCCCATTTAATAATTTCAGATCTTGGTACATTATTCAAACAGAAAGCAAATCTAAAGAAACGACATTTCAAGGATAGTACAACTCATGTGAAGAAGCAAAAACTTAGGCTCAACCGATACTAACCGATAGTTGTTGAAGAAGAAAGGTGGGATGCCAACGGGGGCATCCCCAAGCTTAGATGCTTGAGACTTCTTGAAATAATATCTTGGGGTGCCTTGGGAATCCCCAAGCTTGAGCTTTTGTGTCTCCTTAATTCCTCTCATATCATGGTTTCCCTTTTTATCAAAAGCTTCATTCACAACAAACTCAACAAGAACTCGTGAGATAGGTTAGTATAAACCAATGCAAAACCTTGTCATTTCCTACTATAAAAAATCGCTAAAATTATTATTTAACATTGAATACTAACTGCCTCTGCATATTTAATACTCCTATCCTCAAATAGAATCATTAAACAAGCAAACATATGCAAACAATGCAAACATAACAGCAATCTGCCAAAACAGTACAGTCTGTAAAGAATGCAAGATTCATCATACTTCCCTAACTCCAAAAATTATGAACTAAAATTCCCACTTTAATAAATTTATCATATCTCATTATGCAAAAATATTCAACATTATACCACTCTCTGAATTTTCTAGGGAATTTTTGCAATAGCGGTAAACTTTCTGTTTTCAAACAGCAACATGTATACTAGCAAAATAAGCATGGCAAAGGCTATCCTTGACTTTTTTATTGAAAGTAAAGATGCAAAACACTAATCTAAATAACAGCAAGAAAATACTAACAAAAGAAAAGGACGCTCCAAGCAAAACACATATCATGTGGTGAATAAAAATATAGCTCCAAGTAAAGTTACCGATGAACGAAGACGAAAGAGGGGATGCCATCCGGGGCATCCCCAAGCTTAGGCTCTTGGTTGTCCTTTAATATTACCTTGGGGTGCCTTGGGCATCCCCAATCTTAGGCTCTTGCCACTCGTTATTCCATAATCCATCAAATCCTTACCCAAAACTTGAAAACTTCAACCACACAAAACTCAACACAAAACTCGTAAGCTCCGTTAGTATAAGAAAAATAAAACCACCACTTAGGTACTGTAATGAACTCATTCTAAATTCATATTGGTGTAAAACCTACTGTATTCCAACTTCTCTATGGTTTATAACCTATTTTACTAGCCATATATTCATCAAAATAAGCAAACAACACAATGAAAACAGAATCTGTCAAAAACAGAACAGTCTGTAGTAATCTGTAACTAACGCAAACTTATGTAACTCCAAAAATTCTAAAATAAATTGGTGGACCTGAGGAATTTGTCTAGTAATCATCTTAAAAAAGAATCAACTAAATATCACTTTCCAGTAAAAAGTTCTAGCGAATCTCGTGAGCGCTAAAGTTTCTGTTTTTTACAGCATGATCATAAAGACTTCACCCAAGTCTTCCCAAAGGTTCTACTTGGCACAAACACTAACTAAAACATGAAAACACATCTAACCAGAGGCTAGATGGATTATTTATTACTAAACAGAACCAAAAATAAATAAATTAAAATAAAATTGGGTTGCCTCACAACAAGTGCTATCGTTTAACGCCCCTAGCTAGGCATTATGATTTCAATGATGCTCACATAAGAGATAAGAATTGAAACATAACGGGAGCATCATGAAGAATATGCCTAGCACATTTAAGTCTAACCCAATTCCTATGCATAGGGATTTTGTGAGAAAACAACTTATGGGAACAAGAATCAACTTGCATAGGAAGGTAAAACAAGCATAACTTCAAAACCTTAAGCACAGAGAGAGGAAA
This sequence comes from Aegilops bicornis, assembly GCA_021605145.1. Lineage (NCBI taxonomy): Eukaryota > Viridiplantae > Streptophyta > Magnoliopsida > Poales > Poaceae > Aegilops > Aegilops bicornis. Next base: position 342,527,298 of record CM038669.1, read on the forward strand.
CTTGATATTATTGCAATTCCTACAAGCATATGTTCCTCCCTCATAATAATATTCAGTAGAATCATGAATGAATTCAACAATATAACCAGCACCTAAAGCATTCTTTTCATGATCTACTTGCATAGAAATTTTACTACTCTCCACATAAGCAAAATTCTTCTCATTCGGAATAGTAGTGGGAGCAAACTCAACAAAATAACTATCATATGATTGAGAATTAAGATCAAGATGACAAGTTTCATGGTTATCATTATTCTTTAAAGCATACGTGTCATCACAATAGTTATCATAGATAGGAGGCATGCTTTTATCATAGTAGATTTGCTCATCAAAGCTTGGGGGACAAAAGATATCATATTCATCAAACATAGCTTCCCCAAGCTTGTGGCTTTGCATATCATTAGCATCATGGATATTCAAGGAATTCATACTAACAACATTACAAATCATGCTCATCATACAAAGATTTAGTGCCAAACATTTTATGTAATTCTTCTTCTAGCACTTTGGCACAATTTCCCTTTCCATCATTCTCACGAAAGATATTAAAAAGGTGAAGCGTATGAGACAAACTCAATTCCATTTTTTTTGTAATTTTATTTTATAAACTAACCAGTGCTAAAACAAGAAACAGAAAGATTAGATTTCAAGATCTAAAGATATACCTTCACTTACCTAGCATCCCTAAGAACGGCCGCTTTTAAAATAGCTTGATGTCTACTACACAACCTTCTTCTTGTAGACGTTGTTGGGCCTGCAAGTGCACAGGTTTGTAGGACAGTAGCAAATTTCCCTCAAGTGGATGACCTAAGGTTTATCAATCCATGGGAGGTGTAGGATGAAAATGATCTCTCTCAAACAACCCTGCAACCAAATAACAAAGAGTCTCTTGTGTCCCCAACACACCCAATACAATGGCAAATTGTATAGGTGCACTAGTTCGGCAAAGAGATGGTGATACACGTGCAATATGGATGGTAGATAAAGGTATTTGTAATCTGAAATAATAAAAACAGCAAGGTAACTAATGATAAACGTGAGCGTAAACGGTATTGCAATGATAGGAAACAAGGCCTAGGGTTCATACTTTCGCTAGTGCAAGTTCTCTCAACAATAATAACATAGATAGATCATATAACAATCCCACAACATGGAACAAAGAGTCACTCCAAAGCCACTAATAGCAGAGAACAAACATAGAGATTATGGTAGGGTACGAAACCACCTCAAAGTTATTCTTTCGGATCAATCTATAAAAGAGTTCGTACTAGAATAACACCTTAAGACACAAATCAACCAAAACCCTAATGTCACCTAGATACTCCATTGTCACCTCAAGATACGTGGGCATGATTATACGATATGCATCACACAATCTCAGATTCATCCAACCAACATAAAATTACTTCAAAGAGTGCCCCAAAGTTTCTACCGGGGAGTCAAGAACGTGTGCCAACCCCTATGCATAGGTTCCCAATGTCACGAAACCCGCAAGTTGATCACCAAGACATACATCAAGTGTTCTCATAAAAGACTCAATCCGATAAGATAACTTCAAAGGGGAAACTCAATTCATCACAAGAGAGTAGAGGGGGAGAAACATCATAAGATCCAACTACAATAGCAAAGCTCGCGATACATAAAGATCGTGTGAAGTCGAGAACACGAGAGAGAGAGAGAGAGATCAAACACATAGCTACTAATACATACCCTCAGCCCCGAGGGTGAACTACTCCCTCCTCGTCATGGAGAGCGCCGGGATGATGAAGATGGCCACTGGAGATGGGATCCGCCTCCGGCAGGGTGCCGGAACAGGGTCCCGATTGGTTTTTGGTGGCTACAGAGGCTTGCGGCGGCGGAACTCCCGATCTATCTTTTGTTCTGGAAGTTTTAGGGTACGTAGGTATATATGGGTGAAAGGAGTACGTCGGTGGAGCTACGGGGGCCCCACGAGGCAGGCGCCGGGGGCGCCCACCCTCGTGAGCACCTCCCGTATCTTCTGACATGGGGTCCAAGTCCATCAGGTGGGTTTCCTTCCAAAATAACTTCTCTAGTTGATTTCGTTCCGTTTTGACTCCGTCTGATATTCCTTTTCCTCGAAACACTAAAATAGGCATAAAATAGCAAATCTAGGCTGGGCCTCCGGTTAATAGGTTAGTCCCAAAAATAATATAAAAGTGGATAATAAAGCCCAATATTGGCTAAAACAGTAGATAAAGTAGCATGGAGCAATCAAAATTTATAGATACGTTGGAGACGTATCACTAATAATGATGATCATATAACTTCAGATCAAGTTACTACCGAACCTCGTAGGTCAACTAGAGTACGGTCCGCACCAGAGTGATACGGTAATCCTGTTCTGGAGGTCATGTTACTTGACCGTGACGAACCTACGAACTATGAGGAAGCGATGATGAGCCCAGATTCCGCAAAATGGCTTGCGGCCATGAAATCTGAGATGGGATCCATGTATGAGAACAAAGTGTGGACTTTGGTTGACTTGCTCGATGATCGGCAAGCCATAGAAAATAAATGGATCTTCAAGAGGAAGACAGACGCTGATAGTAGTGTTACTATCTACAAAGCTAGACTTGTTGAAAAAGGTTTTGACAAAGTTCAAGGTGTTGACTACGATGAGATTTTCTCACTCGTAGCGATGCTTAAGTCTGTCCGAATCTTGTTAGAAAATTACCACATTTTATGAAATCTGGCAAATGGATGTCAAAACTACATTCCCTAATGGATTTCTTAAAGAAGAGTTGTATATGATGCAACCAGAAGGTTTTGTCGATCCTAAAGGTGCTGACAAAACGTGCAAGCTCCAGCGATCCATCTACGGACTGGTGCAAGCATCTCGGAGTTGGAATATACGCTTTGATGAGTTGATCAAAGCATATAGTTTTATACAGACTTGCGGTGAAGCCTGTATTTACAAGAAAGTGAGTGGGAGCACTACAGCATTTCTGATAAGTATATGTGAATGACATATTGTTGATCGGAAATAATGTAGAATTTTCAAGCATAAAAGGAGTATTTGAAAGGAGTTTTTCAAATAAAGACCTCGGTGAAGCTGCTTACATATTGAGCATCAAGATCTATAAAGATATATCAAGACGCTTGATAAGTTTTTTCAATGAGTACATACCTTGACAAGATTTTGAAGTAGTTCAAAATGGAACAGTCAAAGAAAGAGTTCTTGCCTGTGTTACAAGATGTGAAGTTGAGTAAAGACTCAAAACCCGACCACAGCAGAAAATAGAAAGAGAATGAAAAGTCATTCCCTATGCCTCAGTCATAGGTTCTATAAAGTATGCTATGCTGTGTACCAGACCTATTGTGTACCTCACCAAGAGTTTGGCAAGAGGGTACAATAGTGATCTAGGAGTAGATCACTGGACAGCGGTCGAAATTATCCTTAGTGGAATAAGGAAATATTTCTCGGTTATGGATGTGATAAAGAGTTCGTCGTAAAGAGTTACGTCGATGCAAGCTTTGACACCGATCTAGATGACTCTAAGTCTCGATCAAGATACATATTAAAAGTGGGAGCTATTAGCTAGAGTAGCTCTGTGCAGAGCATTGTTGACATAGAAATTTGCAAAATACATACAGATCTGAATGTGGCAGATCCGTTGACTAAACTTCTCTCACAAGCAAAACATGATCACACTTTAGTACTCTTTGGGTGTATAGCGATGTGAACTAGATTATTGACTCTAGTAAACCCTTTGAGTGTTGGTCACATGACGATGTGAACTATGGGTGTTAATCACATGGTGATGTGAACTATTGGTGTTAAATCACATGACGATGTGAACTAGATTATTGACTCTAGTGCAAGTGGGAGACTGAAGGAAATATGCCCTAGGGGAAATAATAAAGTTATTATTTATTTCCTTATTTCATGATAAATGTTTATTATTCATGCTAGAATTTTATTAACCGGAAACTTGATACATGTGTGAATACATAGACAAACAGAGTGTGACTAGTATGCCTCTACTTGACTAGCTAGTTGAATCAAAGATGGTTAAGTTTCCTAGCCATAGACATGAATTGTCATTTGATTAACGGGATCACATCATTAGATAATGATGTGATTGACTTGACCCATTCCGTTAGCTTAGCACTTGATCGTTTAGTATGTTGCTATTGCTTTCTTCATGACTTATACATGTTCCTATGACTATGAGATTATGCAACTCCCGTTTACTGGAGGAACACTTTGGGCAACTAGATTGGTTTTTATTGCAATGGGAGAAGTGCTTAGCTTTGGGTTCAATCTTGCGGTGACCTTTCCCAGTGACAGTAGGGGCAGCAAGGCACGTATTGTATTGTTGCCATCGAGGATAAAAAGATGGGGTTTTCATCATATTGCTTGAGTTAATTCCTCTACATCATGTCATCTTACTTAATGCGTTACTCTGTTCTTCATGAACTTAATACTCTAGATGCAGGCAGGAGTCGGTCGATGTGTGGAGTAATAGTAGTACATGCAAAATTGTTTCGGTCTACTTGACACGGACGTGTTGCCGATATTAATGATCATTGCCTTAGATATCGTCATAATTAACTTTGCACTTTTCTATAAATTGCTCGGCGGTAATTTGTTCACCCACCATATTATTTGCTATCTTGAGAGAAGCCTCTAGTGAAACCTATGGCCCCCGGGTCTATTTTCCATCATACAAGTTTCTATTTTCCATCATGTTTGTTTCTGATCTACTATTTTGTAATCTTTTACTTTCCGATCTATAAACCAAAAATACCCAAAATATTTACTTTATATTTTATCTATCTCTATCAGATCTCACTTTTGCAAGTAACCGTAGTTGTTTGATTGTTTGTGCAGGTAGTCAATGATTTGTGCATTGTCTCCTACTGGATTGATACCTTGGTTCTCAAATTGAGGGAAATACTTATCTCTACTTTGCTGCATCACCCTTTCCTCTTCAAGGGAAAAACCAACGCAAGCTCAAGAATTAGCAGACGCACAAAGCGGTCATGATAGGAGGTGGAGTCAATGGTAGAACATAAAAAGATCTCGGAACCCAAATATATCCTCGGATTTAAAAGCCAACATGGAAGATGGAACTCGTCTACAAAGCCGAAGACGACAAGAATGAAGCTGTCCTGAGTGAGGTGCCAATATCCTTGAGTTGAAAACCATTTCAGGGGCTACCGAAGGTGTCACAAATTAGGAGGGGGTGCTCACCATGTCGGCCCGCCAGTCATGGGCCAGGCCGAGGACCCACCAACAACTAAACAATGGGCCGCACATGTCCTAGCCCTCGACGTACTCAAGATGGGATCCTCCGAAGACTTGGCATACACTTCAAGGCATGTTTGAATGATTGGCGTGTTATCCCTAGTTATAGCCGATGTACTAGTAACCCTAGATACCCCGGTGCCTATATAAGTTGAGGGGTTTAGTCTGTAGAGGTAAGTTTTTAGAAGTTAGAACTCACACATACGATCTCAAGGTAGATCACCCTGTACTTTTGTACCCCATCCACAATCAATACAATACAAGCAGGACGTAGGGTTTTACCTCTTCGAGAGGGCCCGGACTTGGGTAAAATTGTGTCCCCATTACTTCCTGTTACCATCATGCTCAGGTCACCAGGTCGGGACCTCCTACCCGAGATCCGCCGATTTTAGCATCAACACCACCAACATAACAAATTATCAAAGAAATGAATGTAATTCGATGAATCGCGATGAAAATAACTAGGGGAAGAAAGAAGGAAGGGGAGGGATTCGGCCTCCCCCTTCCTTCCCTCCTCCCACCTCCTTCCTTCCCCCTTCGGAACTTATGGAAGGGGGAGGCCGAATTGGGGAGGCACCCAAGTAGGATTCCTCCTACTTGGGGCGCCCCCTTGCTGCCCCTCCCTCTCCCACCAATATATACATGGGGAGGGGCCACCTAGAACACACAACAACATTTGTTAGCCGTGTGCGGCGCCCCCCTCCATAGATTACACACTCGGTCATATTCTCGTGGTGCTTAGGCGAACCCTGTGCGGATCACTTCACCATCACCGTCACCACGCCGTCGTGCTAGCAGAACTCATCTACTTCCTCGACACTTTGCTGGATCAAGAGTTCTAGGGACGTCATCGAGCTGAACGTGTGCAAAACTCGAAGGTGTTGTACGTTCGGTACTTGATCGATCGGAACGAGAAGAAGTTCGACTACATCAACCGTATTCAAATGCTTCCGCTTTCGGTCTATGAGGGTACGTAGACACACTCTCCCCCTCTCGTTGCTATGCATCTCCTAGATAGCTCTTGCGTGAGCGTAGGATTTTTTTTTGAAATTGCATGCTAGGTTTCCCAACACGATGACATGATGTAGACAAGATCTATTCATGTAGGAATAGACCCCATCTTTTTATCCTTAATGGCAACGATGCATGTGCGAAATGTCTCTTTCTGTCACACAGATTGAGCACCGCAAGGTCAAACCCATCACAAAGCACTACTGCAGGTTGCTGCTAACGCGACACTACGATTAGAGACCCTTCGACGAAACTGTGTGCGATGCATTAATCGCAAACGGTGGTGTAAAAAACCATCAAAAAAGGTGCAAAACATTTGCGATGGAGGATGCATCAAACACGGTTCAGATTTTAGTAGTGTGTGCGATGCTGGGCATACGGTTCAGTTCAATTAACTGATTGCGATGTGGCAGAACAAAAGAAACGGGCAGCCAGATGAAGGCGTGTGCGATATACGGCTTACAGTTCACTCGGATGAATTGTTTGTGATTGGGCAACACAAAAGAAACGGTCAGCTAGATCAAGGTGTGTGCGATATACGGCATGCAATTCACTCTGATGAACTGTTTGCGTTGAGACATGAGAACAGAAATGGTTCAACTTAACAAGATGTGTGTGATACACGGCAAATAGGTCTGTAAACTGAAATGTGTGCGAAGACCGATAATAACACAGACGATTGCTTCTAATAAGACGTATGTGATATGCTCTGTCTACACAACATCTATTGGCCATTGGGCGACGGGCGGTCATCCGGGTATGCCATAAGGATGCGAAGAGGGCATCCTATATCAGCAAAGACTAGTTGTTCCACCAGTAGCTCATCTAAGAGAACTCTCAAGTTAACTGTGCTCAGCCGAGTAGGCATGAGATGGGTGACCGGATGGAAGTTGTCTTGATAGTTAATCCATCGATGGTATGTATCTTAAATGTCCATTAAGGACATTTATGACACATCCCATCAGTGGAATTAACCTCAAGGTCCTTGTTTTGAATTTTTTTAACACATGTTAAAGAAGGTCTGCCGCATTACTTTTTGACAATGTGCGATTGAGGGCATACGCTTTAGAAGTATTAACTGTTTGTGATTAGGCAACAAAACAGAAACACCACGTACGCGACCGAGAAAGCGTGCCCACGTTACACCATCCGGGAATAGTGCCGCACTTAGAAATTATAGAACCGTCAATAAATTTTGAGCCTCCGTCCCGTCACATTCCAAATTGCAAACCTGTTCAGACCAATCAAAATCTAAACGGTTTCCCACTTAGGAGCGTATTATTACCCGATTATAAATATAACTACTCCAAGATGACTGCACATTCCTCCTCAACTCCTCATCCACAAAAACAAACAAGTCATTCATCATCGTTCCCTTGCGTGTGCCATGGCCAGCGTGAGTTCTAGGTCGAGAGATTGCCACCAGGGAGAGGCGAGCATGGAAGCGAAAGCACGAGAGATGTCCCGCCTCGCCGTGAAAGCAGCCGACATGTCCTGCCGCGCGGCCGTAGTAGTAGAGAGGTCCCGCCGTGCCGCCGGAGCAGCACGGAGGTCCCGCCGCACCGTCGATGCAGCAGACTGGTCTGGTCGCGCCGCGGAAGCATAAGAGATGTCCCGACGCGTCGTGAATGCAGCAGAGATGTCCTCCCGCGCCGCGGCGACCTGGGAAAATGTCTCGCGGGCAGGCGAGGACTGTTACAGGCGCATGCATGCCATCGCCCCAGCTGGATGGATCAGATCTCGGGCGAGGTTGCAGGACGACATGAAAGCCTCGTTTGAGCAGGCTACCAGCGTCATCCGGCAACTAAATGAGAGCAATGCGAAGCTCCGGGCCAAGCGCGACCAGCTGAGGGCAAAGATTGTCGGAAGTGCAGAGTAGCAGGAGGAGACTGCAACCTTGTTGAAGAGGACCAACGTCATTGTCGATAAACTTATGGACGAGAATGCCATGTTGCGCATCGAGGAATCCGTGGATGCTCTCAAGCAGCATCTTGAGGACAAGAAAGTACTCATCGCCGCTCGCCGCGGAGACTAGTTCCCGCGGCCTGCAGCAACGCATCAAGAAAGTAGAGATCAGTGAGCCAGATCGTTGGCTTCCTTCTTCTTTTGCCCTTGTGTATTTCGGGCATTGCCGCATGTGCCTTTTTTAATTATGTTCCTAAATATGTAACACAATTATTATCCACTGTCATCGTCCTTATATTCATCATGCTTGCTACAAGTCGCAGTCGATGCTATATAGGTCCGACGGATCTTACATCAAGAGACGTGCAGAACTTTCTTTTCAGATTTTCATTTTTATCTCTTCAATCTCAGTCCAGTGAGACATATAGCCACGACATAGAACAGGGGCTCGGGCGCCATAAATGGAGACGTTGGGAGGGAGGAGCACGGTGGGTAGCGGTCAAAGGGCTCTCCTCCCAATGAGCACGCGCAGAGGTCTGATCGCACGCCTCCCGTACTCAAATAGCTACCCCGCACGGCAAGTCCTAGCCAATAAAAAAAGGGACGCGTGGCGGCACGTAAATGGTAAGTAGAACGCCCACGGTTTAAATAATACTTGTGTTTCTGATTTGTAACGTGAAAGCACTTGTTCCAAAATGACTTTGTTGATTGTTAATGTGTGACCCTTCGCAAAACGGACAGAAAAATTACCACAGCATGTTGGTGCCATGTCATGACACCATGCCAAGTTTCATGATTTTCACGCGTGTTTTGGATTTACAGGAATTAAAAAACCAAGTTTCTCAATCTTTCTGGCCGAGCCACGACACCCAGATGTTTGAATTCCATTCCCATCTCTTGCATGGGACCTATAAATTCACCCAAGGACACACATGTGATTTTCAACCAACTTTGGTGCACTAGAGCATGTGCTTGTAGTTCAAATTTGAATTATGCACATTAAATGCCCAGAAACTCAATTAATGTATAAAAAGGCCAAACAAACCCCAAAAAATTCCTATAAACACAACACTCCTGTTGTTCTATGTTGACACTAGATTTTTTTTTGAAAGCAATAAGAGGCAACGGATATCGTTCCGTCCCCAAAGGTGGCACATTCCCTACCGAAACCATCACGCTTGTTGTGAGAAGCTCTGGTTGTGAGAAGCTTATACCCAAACCTGCCCCAAATGGGACAAAAATTTTACCACGGCATGTTGATGCCGCTCCATGATAGCATGCCAAGTTTCATGAATTTCAGACGAGCTTTAGATTTACTAGAATTTAAAAACCAGGTATCTCAACATTTTGCCGGCAATCAACAGTGCCCTGGTGTTTGAATTTCATTCCCGTCCCTTACATGGGACCTATAAATTCACCCAAGGACACACATGTGATTTTCAACCAACTTTGGTGCACTGGAGCATGTGCTTGTAGTTCAAATTTGAATTATGCACATTAAATGCCCAGAAACTCAATTAATGTATAAAAAAGGCCAAACGAACCCCAAAAAATTCCTAAATTAAACACAACATTCCTGTTGTTCTATGTTGACACTAGAAATTTTCTGAAAGCAATACGAGGCAATGGATATCATTCCGTCCCCAAAGGTGGCACGTTCCCTACCGAAACCATCACGCTTGTTGTGAGAAGCTCTGGTTTGTGAGAAGCTTATACCCAAACCTGCCCCAAATGGGACAAAAATTTTACCACGGCATGTTGATGCCGCTTCATGATAGCATGCCAAGTTTCATGAATTTCAGACAAGCTTTCGATTTACTAGAATTTAGAAACCAGGCATCTCAATGTTTTGCCGACAATCAACAATGCCCTGGTGTTTGAATTTCATTCCCATCTCTTACATGGGACCTAGAAATTCACCCAAGGACACACATATGATTTTTCAACCAACTTTGGTGCACTGGAGCATGTTCTTGTAGTTCAAATTTGAATTATGCACATTAAATTCCCAGAAACTCAACTAATGTATAAAAAAGGCCAAACGAACCCTGAAAAATTCCTCAATTAAACACAACACTCCTGTTATTCTATGTTGACACTAGAAATTTTTTGAAAGCAATAAGAGGCAACGTATACCGTCCCGTCCCCAAAGGTAGCACGTTCTCTGCCGAAACCATCACGCTTGTTGTGACAAGTTCTGGTTTGTGAGAAGCTTATACCCAAACCTGCCCCAAATTAGACAAATTTTTTACCACGGCTTGTTGATGCCGCTCCATGATAGCATGCAAAGTTTCATGAATTTCAGACGAGCTTTGGATTTATTAGAATTTAAAAACCAGGTATCTCAACGTTTTGCCGGCAATCAACAATGCCCTGGTGTTTGAATTTCAGTCACGTCTCTTGCATGGGACCTAGAAATTCACCCAAGGACACACATGTGATTTTTCATACAACTTTGGTGCACTCGAGCATGTGCTTGTAGTTCAAATTTGAATTATGCACATTAAATGCCCAGAAACCCAATTAATGTATAAAAAGGCCAAACGAACCCCGAAAAATTCCAAAATTAAACACAACACTCCTGTTGTTCTATGTTGACACTAGAAATTTTTTGAAAGCAATAAGAGGCAACATATATTGTTCCGTCCCCAAAGGTGGCACGTTCCCTACCGAAACCATCACGCTTGTTGTGAGAAGCTCTGGTTTGTAAGAATCGTATACCCAAACCTACCGCAAATGGGACAAATTGTTTACCACGGCATGTTGATGCCGCTCCATGATAGCATGCCAAGTTTCATGAATTTCAGAAGAGTTTTGAATTTACAAGAATTTAAAAACCAGGCATCTCAATGTTTTGCCGGCAATCAACAGTGCCCTGGAGTTTGAATTTTGTTCCCATATCTTGCATGGGTCCTAGAAATTCACCCAAGGACAAACATGTGATTTTTCAACCAACTTTGGTGCACTGGAGCATGTGCTTGTAGTTCAAATTTGAATTATGCACATTAAATGCCAAAAAACCCAATTAATGTATAAAAAAGGCTAAACGAACCCCAAAAAAATCCTAAATTAAACACAACACTCCTGTTGTTGTATGTTGACACTAGAATTTTTTTGAAATAAGATGCAATAGATATTGTTTCGTCCCCAAAGGTGGCATGTTACCTACCGAAACCATCATGCTTGTTGTGAGAAGCTCCGGTTTCTGAGAAGCTTATACCCAAACCTGCCCCAAATGGGACAAAAAATTTATGTTGTTAATGCCACTCCATGATAGCATGCCAAGTTTCATGAATTCCAGACGAGTTTTGGATTTACTAGAATTTAAAAACCAGGTATCTCAATGTTTTGCCGGCAATCAACAGTGCCCTGGTGTTTGAAATTCATTCCCTTTTCTTGCATGGGACCTAAGCATGGACCCAAGGACACAGCTTTGATTTTTCAACCAATTTGTATGCACTGGAGCATGTGCATGTATTTCCAATTTGAATTATGCACATAAAATGCCTAGAAACCCCAATTAATGTATAAAAATGTCCAAACGAACCCGGAAAATTTCCAAAACTTAACACAACACTCCTGTTGTTCTATGTTGGCACTAGAAAAAATTTAAAAGCAATAAGAGGCAACGGATATCATTTCGTCCCCAAAGGTGGCACGTTCCGTACCGAAACCATCAAGCTTGTTGTGAGAAGCTCTGGTTTGTGAGAAGCTTATACCCAAACCTGTTCCCAAATGTGACAAATTTTACCACGGCATGTTGATGCCGCTCCATGATACCATGCCAAGTTTCATGAATTTCAGATGAGTTTTGGATTTACTATAATTTAAAAACCAGGTATCTCAATGTTTTGCCGGCAATCAACAGTGCCCTGGTGTTTGAAATTCATTCCCATTTCTTGCATGGGACCTAAGCATGAACCCAAGGACACAGATTTGATTTTTCAACCAATTTATATACACTGGAGCATGTGCATGTAGTTTAATTTTGAATTGTGCACCTGAAATGGCTAGAAAACCAGTTTAATGTATAAAATATCCAAACAAACCCTGAATAATTCCATTTCTTTTACGAAACACATATAGTTGCATGTTCACTGCAGATAAAAAGTCTAGGAATTCAAACACCGTCCATTGCCGCTGTGACCCCATTATGTAATTCAAATCAAGATGAAAAATCAAGTAGATCCCACATAGTTTATTATCACCAACCGTTTGAGATTTAGTACAAAATATCTTGGAACACCGTTGGTGTATAGTACGCCTATGGCTTACATGAGAAGGTGTGTCGGCTACAGTCCACAACCGGCATGTCAAGCACACTAGCTCGCTCCCCAAATACTCCCGCCTCTGCGTCCCTCGCAATCTCGAAAATATTACTGCCTAGTAATCTCGAAAATATCTACCGCCTGGAAGGTTTTAATGTCTGATAGCACAGGATTAGTATGTGCGAACCATGTGCGATGTCTGTTACTCCCGTTGTACTTTAGTCCCTTGATTCAAATTTGCAGTAGCCCCGACATTTTACTCACGCCTCTGCATCCCTCGCAATCTCAAAAATATCTGCTCACCCTTGATCCAAATTTTCAGTAGCCCTACCTTGTTACTCCCGCCATGTAAAATTTTTAGTTGCCACAGTATTTCCTCAAACACCATCTTGCCCCCCCCCCCCCCGCCCCTCCCCCCCTCCACACAACCACACACTCCCCAAAACCTCTGCTCACACATGCACACACAACCCTCAAAACCATTGTTAGGTCGCCACCATCGTCGACTCCTCCATCCTCAGCATCTGCCTGTGTGCCGGGGAGCTCGAGGAGCCAATGGCCAAAAAGAGGTTTACACGGCCTTTTATCCGGACACCGGCGAGGTGTCCCCGTCGTCCTCCGCGGGCTCGATCCGCCATCGCCGGTCCCCCGATCCGCCCGCCGCCGCGCCCCTACGCCTGTTCGAGGACTTCCCCGTCCTCCCTCGGACCTGGCACCCGACGATGTCCTACCTCGGGGTCTGGCAGCGGCGGTGGGGGACGTGGGTTGCTGAGATTACATATCAGGAGACCCACACCCACCGGAGGCTCGGTAGCTTCCACATGGCCGAGCTCGCGGCCATGGAGTACGACCGCTGGCAGGTCCGCTACCACGGCGCGACGGCTAGGCTCAGTTTCCCCTTCGGCACACGTCCGGTCCACCTAGTTCCGCCGGAGCCAGGGTGGTGATCTTGGCTATGGCACGGGAGGACCGCGAGGCATGGGAGCGCCTCGAGGCCGAGGCCGCCGATGAGGCCTGCATGCAAGAGCTCCACCGGTAGCACCCGGAGCTCATGGAGGCGGAGCGGGCGATCTTTGCCGGCACAGAGGGCGGCGAGGTTATCACGCTCTCCTCCGATGACGAGGTCAAAGGTGGCGAGGACAGCGGCGCGGAGGGCAGCGATGTTATCGCGCTCTCCTCCGATGACGAGGTCAAAGGCGGCAGCGACGGCGGCGCAGAGGGCGTCGAGGTAGGCCCTGAGGACGAGGAGATCGACGTCGACGAGTGGAGGAGTGCCTTCCCCAACGACTCCGACGACGGCACCGGCCCGGACCCGACTCGTGGCACACCGTACATGACGAGGAAGGATTGGCTCGACCTCTACTTTGACCAGAAGTAGTTTAGCTTAGTTTAAATTTAAGTTTTATTTTCGGTTATGCAAAACTATCTATGTTTATGTTTGAATGCATGCTACTTTCGGTTGAACCTGCTTTGAACTTGATCAAATTGAAGTTTACAACCTTAAGTTTAGGGGATCGACTAGAAAAGGCCAAAAATTGCTAGAGTATATATATATACAGACGGTCTATTCTGCTAATATTAGAAGAATAACTATTCTGCACACCACTTCGGCACTGCACGCTCAACAGAAGCGCACTGCATCATTTTAACAACGAGCACTGCAATAGAGACTAGTGAACTTCTCGTCGAAAAAAATTACATGCGTTGTTTTTTCGGTACTGTTTTCGCTCTAATTTTTTAACCGTTTATCGGAATGAGGCGTATAATATACCATTGAAAAGCTATGGATTAGGCGCAACTTCGACATGTTGAACACTTTTCGAGATTCCACACGGTTTAAGAGCAGTTTTGAAAATAGTGCGGCGAATGACGAGTGGCAGCGAGCGTATTTTCGCGATTTTTTCTAAACCGCTTGTCGGAATGAAGCAAATGATACGCCGTTGGATAGATATCGTCGAGGCGCATCTTTTTCATATATATACCTTTCTCTAATTCATTACAATTTAAGAGCAATTTCAAATTTACTAAATCGCGGAACTCTGTTTTTTAATTTTTTGAAATTTCCGTACTGTTTTCGTTCCAGTTTTTGAACTGTTTGTCGAAACAGGGCGTGTGATACACCGTTGGAAAGCTACGGACAAGGCGCAACTTTCATATGTTGAAATGGTTTCGAGATTCCTTACGGTTTTTAGTTAATTTGTAAAATCGTGCGGCTGACTTCGAGAGGCAGCGGCTGTTTTTTCGCGAAATTTTTGCAAACCGCTGGTCGGAATGATTCAAAAGATACGCCGTTGGAAATATATCGACGAGACGGAACTTTTTCATGTAGAACACACTCTCTAATTCTTTACGGTTTAAGAGCAGTTTTAAAATTAGTGAAATGCGGACACTGTTTTTCAAGACATCCAAATCGATGTGGATACTTCATCCGACTGAAAACCGCACTGCATCGGATGAAATGCCGCACTGCATTAGACGGGCAGGAGAACTGCATGGTTTCTTTTTTTGTGGGACGTAAATTTTTGAAGACGAGGAAGAAAACCACACTGCTTTTAGACGGAAAAGAGCACTACATCAAAGAGTCAAGCGAACTTCATGATTTTCTTTGTCGGGCGTAAATTTTCTCAGGTGAGCTTTTGTGAGATTTTGTCGTCATTTTTTATGAAATAAAGCACTGCAAGGTGGAGTGCACTGATTCAGTCGAAAAACCGCACTGCATCGGACGAGCAAGTGCACTTCATGATTTCTTTTGTCGGACGTAAATTTTTTTAAGAGTGTACTACAAAGTCCTTCGGAGCGGACTTTATTAAAGACCGGAGTGCACTGCATTTTTCTTTTTCTTTTTCTCTATAGAGTTTTTGGTTTTTACTTTTTGGGACTAAGTGAACCGCAAGACTCTTGAAAATGAGCCGCAAGCACTCTCGAAAGTGAACCACACTATTCTTTTTTTGTATTTTAAACTTCTTAAACGAACCCAACGTAAACATTTGCAAATACATTTTTTTAAATGAAGTGTACTACAAAGTCCTTCTGAGCGGACTTTTTTAAAGACCTGAGTGCACTGCATTTTTTTTTCTTTTTCTCTATAGAGTTTTTGGTTTTCCCGTCCACCATGCGGACTGCACAATGGCCAGTGACCGAATTGTCGTGGAGTGCACACACTCACTTGCCGTGCCGCATGGACACGCTGAAGGACTTCACGAGAGGGGGGCTCGCTACAAACTGCATGAGGAAACTCCAAAAAAATGCAACGCGGCATTCAACCGTACTGCATCGCTTTTCTCCCTGCAAAAAAGCTGAACCTCAAGAGCAAATAATAGCAGACAACATTGCGCTTTAATTTTTTCTTTAGAAAAACACAAAATCAGTGAAGCACACGACAAATCTCGTTGCCACAGGGGCGAGCCGCCAAGGTGGATGTGACAGAGATTCCTGTTTTATCGTGCTTGTGCACCGTTTTTGTTCTTCATAGTGTGTGTTGCCGTTGTCCTCCTTGTACGCCTCCCGGACGGCCTCGTCGAAAGCACGCGACAGCGCCTGCACCGACGAGGCGCACTGCGTGCAAATCGCACCTGAGGCGCCCAAGACGCAGACGAGGCGCACGGGCGCAAAATCGCAGGAGGCCTCCTCTCGCCGCCGCCAAGGCTGCCGTCCGGCTGGCCGTGATGGTCGCCGACATAAGATAGGTGGAAGGGGGCATAAAAGAAAGAGGGGAATCACCAACAATTATGCAGGCGAACAATTGCACACCGCGAATTACAAGCACACGCGCTCCGCACCGCAAAAGTGCACCGTGCGAACTGCCCGGGGCCCGGGGTGGAGGCCCTCCTCTGCTCACCATGGTGTGTCGGCGGCGGCTTTCATTTTTGCAGGGCGCAGCTGCCAGTTATGCTTGCCAACATAACAGGGGAAAGGCTCGAGGGGTGCAGAGGGAGATGCGGTGGTTCTCTGGCTAGCTCCGAGTAGTGCACACGCTCTGCCACTATACTGCGTCCGCCGGGGACATCATGCGTAGCACCGCCAGACAGCATCCGAGCATCATGCGTAGCACCCGAGCACTACATGCGTAGCACCGCCAGACAGCATCCGCCGGGGAGGGCGCCACTGGTTGAGGACGCGACCATGGAGGTAGAGGTGAGGAGGCCCATGGTGGCCGCGAACTGCACGGCCATGCGCCGCCGCACTACATCGCGTGACCTGACACACTTCAAGTCTGGCGGCCGAACTGGACGAGGTGGAAGGCCGAACTCGCCGGAGGGGAGGGGAAGTAGGACAGCTCGCCGGGGGGATAGGAATCCCGCGCCATGGAGAAGACCGGGCAGGTGAGATGGAGAAGGGGGCATGGGGTGGGAGGAGAGGAGGAGGAGGAGGGGTGGTCATGGCTGAGCCTTACCGGTGATGGATCTGTCCGGGAGACGCAAGGTGGAGCTCCTCCCGCTCCATCCAGCCTCGGAGAGTCACAGGGGGAGCAGGGCGCAGCGCTTGCAACGCCTCCAGGGCGGCGCCTCGAAAAGGATTCTGGATCCGCGTGGGACGGGGACAGGGAGGCCACCATGTGGGGAGATTACGGCTGCCGTCGGCGGAGCTGGGCGGCCAAATCCCTCATTGGGAAGATGGCCGGGTCCGGTGCTGGGTAGGCGCGGGTGGACGGCTGCCGGGGGTGGGGTGGCTCGCGGGCGAGGGGACTGAACGGTTCCGACTGCTAGTCGACGCGAGGGGGGGGGCTGGATCCGCACCGACTCGATCTAGGAAGTGGTCGGGAGGGATGGCTCACCAATGAGGGAAGGAAGGCTGCGAAATGCGGGCGGGGAGCAGGGAGATCAGCGCCTGTTGTCATGGTGGGGGAGGGAGGGAGGTGGTGCGGTGATGGGGGAAGGAGAGAAGCTACGATGGGTGGGCATGAGGAGGAGTGGGCGTTGACTGCCTTTTCTTTTTGGGGGGTCGGGGGTGCGTTGTGCGGTTTGTTAGCAGAATAAGAAAGTGATCTGCAGAATAAGACTCTTAAGGGTGTTATCATAATAGACCCACCCTATATATATATATATATATATATATATATATATATATATATATATATATCCACTAAGGGTTTTAGTCCTTTAACTTTTTAAGGATCGGCTAGAGATGGCCTTATGACTTGTTTATTTCAGTTTCACAATGTGATGCTCTATATGTGCAACTATTTGTCGTGCGGTTCAATTTCATCAAGAATAGTTTCAACAATACCACTATGAATTACGATATTTGGTTGCTATTAAGGATATTGCAGTTAACATGCCTTTTCGTTTTTTAACAATAACTAGTGTACTGTAGACCCGCACAATACCAGTTTGAATGACTATTTGCTTGTTTTTGAATGTTATGCCTGATGCAGTTAACACACCTTTCCACTTCTTGTTTTGCTTAACTAGCGTGCTTAAGCCTGCACACTGAAGATATCATTTGTAGATTATGCTGTCTTCCATGGATATATTTGGTTGATGTTTAGCCTGTTGTGTTTAACATGCCTTTATATGTACTCATGCAGGACAATATTGAGAACAATGTTGTTTTCCATCGAGGTTAGTTTCATCGCATTGCTTATATGTACTCACTGTCCAGGATATCGGTAGCTGGTACCATAGAGCCTGGGGATGATAAGGGATTAATCGTAGAATCGGACATTTCACTGAATATATCTATAACCCATTTATCAGTAGGTTAACGAGGGCCATATTTAATATATCTAAGGCTACATAGCAACATGCATTGTACTGAATGACTAAATATGCAATCCCAGGCTACATAGCAACAAGCAAGAGTGTTACCTTAATGTTCTGATGATGTCTAGATATACATGTAATAAAATCTTATATAATAGGACGGAGGAGTGTTGTACTACATCATTTTTCAATTGTTGTTTAGCTTCTAATATTAACTTTGTGCTTTTAGGTACATATACCATTGCCAAAGATCCACACTTCGACCCTTTCACAGATGGGGCAATGACATATTCATGAACCAGCATCAAGTGAGGAAACTGATAAAGATTGTTATTAAAATGGGTCAAAAGATGTCAATCGAACTATTTGTTTACACTTTATGCAAGACAACAGTGAACTGCAGGATAGTAAGTAAGAACCCTGTAGCCTTCTTTTTACTGCCCGTAATGAGTTGTGTTAGATGACAATGTCTGAATCTTTTTTTGCAGTGGATCATGAAGCAGTTTACTCAAGATTACCTCTCAAAGTACATGATTGGCAGCCGGCCATCACAAGGGGTTGGACTAGAGTCCTGCATGCCTTCTGCTTCCAGGAGAGCACAATAGGGCCATTCCGCTTCACCTTGTTCAGCAACCGGAATGTCTTTCACCTCTTTCTTTACCATCTGTAATAGTAAAAGTATAGAACCCTGGTTCATCATTCTTTATTTGGTGCTTATGTAATTCTTAAACATATGTACCTATGAATCGAATAATGCATAAGTTGTTTGAACCTGATGGATATGAATAAAGCTGTAGCCCACTTTCAAGTTTAAATTGGGTACAATTTTAAATAGCAGCAATTAAATTAGGGCAAAATTACGGTGTGTAGGTCATTACGGCATAGACGGTTGGTAAAACACAAACGTTTGTGATATACACCATAATTCGAGACGGTTCACAGAGAGGAAACGTGTGCAAGCATGCGCGCAGTTGTCGTTTGCAAAGCGTGTGTGATGTCAGACACTATCACATACGGTCGGGAAAACTAAATGTGTGTGATTGTGTACCTATCGTAAGCGGTTTATAATCATGAACTGTTTGTGATGTGCCAGGCATCATAAAACTCCCGTACCTGGAATCTGCCTGGAAAGCTCCCGTGCCTGGAATCTGCGTGGTTTTAGGTAAAACCATAAAACTCCGACTGCGATGCCAATGCGAGCACAAATGAGTAGCAAGGATGAAGCGTTTGGGATATTCGAGATATCGAAAACGGTTATATAAGGACAATTGTATGCATCAAGGCTCCCTATCCTCGACGGTTTCTGGGTCGTGTGGGAAGGACCCCCTATCACCGTCACTCACTAGGCGACGATTCCAAATGTCGTCGCGGAAAGGGGTTTAAAACCGTTTGTATAGCACCGACGCGTACCAGTGAAGCACCTCTTCCCATGGCAAGAAAAATCAATCTAGTTGGCCAAACCAAACCAAAGTTTTGGAGAAGAAATACGAGGCTATAAGCCTGTAACAATCATGCATTTAAGAGTTAAACAAAGACTCAAATGATAATCATAGATAGATCTGATCATAAACTCACGATTCATCGGATCCCAACAGACGCACGGCAAAAAAGAGTTACATCAAATAGATCTCCAAGAACATCGAGGAGAACATTGTATTGAAGATCAAAAAGAGAGAAGAAGCCATCTAGCTACTGCCGACCCGTAGGTCTGTGGTCAACTACTCACGCATCATCGGAGGAGCACCAATGAGGATGATGAACCCATCCGTGATCGTTTCCCCCTCCGACAAGGTGCCGAAAGGGCCTCTAGATTGGACCTCGTGGTTCTGGAACTTGCGGCGGTGGAAACTCTGATCTCTCGACTCCCCTAGGGTTTCTAGAATATTTGGGTATTTATAGAGCTAAGAGGAAGTGGAGGAGACTCCTGTGGGCCCCACTACTCACCAGGGTGCGCCGGGGGCCTCTAGCGCACCCTGGTGCCTAGTGGTCCCCACAGGCTTCCTCTGGTGCAACTCTTGGGCCTCGTGGGTGTCTTCTGGGCAGAAAAAAATCTCCAAAAAGTTTCGCTGCATTTGGACTCCGTTTGATATGGATATTCTACGAAGTAAAAAACAAGCAAAAACAACAACTGGTACTGGGCACTATGTCAATAGGTTAGTCTCAAAAAATGATATAAAGTTGTTGTAAAATGAATATAAAACATCCAAGATTGATAATATAACATCATGGAACAATAAAAAATTATAGATACGTTGGAGATGTATCAGCATCCCCAAGCTTAATTCCTGCTCGTCCTCGAGTAGGTAAATGATAAAAACAGAATGTTTGATGTGGAATGATGCCTAACATGTTCATATCATAATATTTTATTTTATAGCATGGACATTTGGACTTTTAGATGATTCAAGACAATAGTCTATATTTGACATGAGGACATCAATACTCAAGCATATCAACAAGCAACCATGTCTTTCAAAATATGAACACTAAAGAAAGCTCTCCCTAACCCATTATGCTCACTCATTGATCCATTCATGAAACACACCGAAATATTAATTATGCCCAATGCACAAGTATGATAATAGTGTTACCTAGTTGTTGCTTTATAAGAGAAGATGGGGACTCCAAAAAATAAAAATTGCATAAAGTAAATAGGTAGGCCCTTCACAGAGGGAAGAAGAGATTTGTAGAGGTGCGAGAGCTCAATGCTTAAATTGAGAGATAAAGTTATTTTGAGAGGCATGCTTTTCCCCTCAACGAAAATGACAGAGAATTTCCAATACTTTCCATGCTAGATAAATCATAGGCGGTTCCCAAACATAAAAATAAAGTTTATTCCTTTTTCCACCAATCTTTCACAATCCATGGCTAGCCGTATCCACGGGTGCCTTCCATACCAACATTTTCCAAGGAATTTATTATTGAACAACATAAATAAAAAAAATTCAGTTCGGGACTGGGC
This sequence comes from Aegilops bicornis, assembly GCA_021605145.1. Taxonomy (NCBI): domain Eukaryota; kingdom Viridiplantae; phylum Streptophyta; class Magnoliopsida; order Poales; family Poaceae; genus Aegilops; species Aegilops bicornis. The sequence continues at coordinate 342,548,418 of CM038669.1, forward strand.
ATCCCTATTACCTTGCCACACTCTCGTGCAATGACAAGTGAATAAACACTCATCTTGAGAATAAATATATATCATCGAAAATGTTGGCCACCTCCTTCCGCTTCATGAGCGGTATGGGCACACAAAAAGGAAATTCATTTGAAGATTAGAGTTGGCACATACAAATTTATTTCGAACGACATGAAAATACCGCATATAGGTAGGTATGGTGGACTCATTTGGCACAACTTGGTTTAAGGAGTTTGGATGCACGAGTAGTATTTCTACTTAGTACAAATGGAGGCTAGCAAATAGATTGAGAAGCGACCAACCAAGAAACAAAAACGGTCATAAAAGAGCATTAAACATAACTAACACCGAAGAATGCACCACAAGTAGGATGTAATTTCATTGCATAACTATTGACTTTCGTGCTTGCATAAGAAATCACCAACCTTAGCACCTATATTCTTACTAAACATGATTACTCACCGACATGACTCACATATTACTATCATCATATCTCAAAACTATTACAGGGAATCAAGTTTTCAATATCCAATGATCTTCATGATTTTTTTTTATTATATCCCTCTTGAATATCTATCACTTTAGGACTAATTTCATATATAACATCGCTACTAACAAAGCTCTCAAACAAATCTAAGTGAAGTACGAGAGCACAAATTCCTTCAAAATAATTTTTTCATCTCTTAAAATAATATAAGTGAAGCATGAGAGGATATTTCTTTAAAGTTTTACTAACTCTCAAAATAATCTGAGTGAAGCATGAGAGCACATTTCTTCAAAACTAAAACACCACCGTGCTAAAAAAGATATAAGCGAAGAACTAGAGCAATTCCATAGCTCAATTTTTTTAAGTGAAGCACATAGAGTAATTCTAACAAATCATAGCATTATAATGGCTCTCTCAAATAGGTGTGTCCAGCAAGGATAATTGTGACAAACTAAAAAGAAAAACACGCAAAGACTCATATAATACAAGACACTACAAGCAAAACTCATGATATGTGATGAATAAAATATAGATCCAAGTAAAATTACCGATGGTCATTAGAAGAAAGAGAGGATGCCTCGATGAATAAAATATAGCTCCAAGTAAAATTACCGATGGTCATTAGAAGAAAGAGGGGATGCCCCTTCCGGGGCATCCCCAAGCTTAGTTGCTTGGTACTCCTTGAATATCACCTTGGGTGCCATGGGCATCCCCAAGCTTATGCTCTTTTCACTCCTTATTCCTTCATCCATCATGATCTCACCCAAAACTTGAAAACTTCAATCATACAAAACTTAACAAAAACCTTCGTGAGATCCGTTAGTATAATAAAGCAAATCACCACTTTAAGTACCGTTGCAAACCCATTCATATTTTATTATTGCATTATACCAACTGTATTCTAACTTCACCATGGCTTATACCCCCCCCCCCGATATAATCCATAGATTCATCAAAATAAGCACACAATGCAACGAAAATAAAATCTGTCAAAAACAAAACAATCTGTGGTAATTTGTACTTTAACCATACTTCTGTAACTCCAAAAATTATGTAAGATTAGGACAACGTGGGCAATTTGTATATCAATCGTGTGTAAAAAACTCAGAGCAAAAGCACGTTTCTGTGAATTTCTAAAATTCTAGAACTGGGTGTAAAAGTTTATGTTTTTCAACAGGATCAAATCAACTATCATCCAACATAATCCTAAAGGCTTTACTTGGTGCAACAACTAATTAAAACATAAAAACACAATCATAACAGTAGCATAATTGTGCAAACACACAATAACAGAAATAAAAAGAGAAAAATATATTTTATTCATTGGGTTGCCTCCCAACAAGCTCTTTCTTTATAGCCATTAAGATAGGCTTAAGATTCCAATGATGCATGCTCACATGAAAGATAGTAATTGAAACACGAAGGGAGCATCATGTAGCATGTGAAAAACACATTTAATTCTAACATACTTCCTATGCATAGGCATCTTATAGGAGAACAAATTATCAAGACAAGAAAAACCTAGCATATGCAAGAAAGGAGAAAGGAACAATATCAATATCAACATGAAGAGAGGTAATTTAGTAACATGAAAATTTCTACAACCATATTTTCCTCTCTCATACTAATTATATGTAGGATCATATTCAAATTCAACAATATAGCTATCGCATAAAATTTTCTCTTCATGATCCTCATGCATAAAAGTTTTGTAATCTTCCAAGATAGTGGGATTAATATCAACTAAAGTCATGACCTCCCCAAACCCACTTTTATCCAAAAAATCACAAGATTGATAATTCTACAAAGTAGTGGGATCATTACTTCCTAAAGTTGAAAGTCTTCCAAACCCACTTTTAATATTATTGCAAACATTATTATCAATATCATATTCATCATGAGGCTTAAACAAATTTTCAAGATCATAAGAAACATTATTACCCCAATGATGATCATTGCAATAAGTAGTGATATAACAATATCATCATCCCCAAGATTGTAGTTTTGCATATTATTAGCACAATTGACATTAATAGAATTTACAATGACATCATTGCAATCATGTTTTTCACTGAAAGAGCTATCATGAATCACTTTACAAATTTCTTCTTTCAACACTCCATCATAATTTTTAGATTCAGGATTTTCAAGCAAAACTTCATAGAGATAATCAAGTGCATCAACTCACTAGCAATTGGTTCATCATAATTGGATCTTTTGAAAAGATTAGTAAGTGGATGAGGATCCATATCAATAGATTTTTAGGAAACGAAGATACAAGCAAATAGAAGACACATGGCACACAAGCAAAGATAGCATACGAACAAAAAGGCAAACAATTTTTTTTGTGTTTTTGTAAAAAAATTAGAAGTGGGCGAGATGAAAACGAGAGGCAAATGGCAAATAAAGTAAATTGCAAGGAGATGAGATTTGTGATTGGGTACCTGATAGATCTGGACTTGATCCTCCCCAGCAACGGCGCCAGAAATTCTTCCTGATTGCTTGTATCTGCGTTGGTATTTCCCCGAAGAGGAGAGGATGATGCAGCACATCAATGGTAAGTATTTCCCTCAGTTATGAAACCAAGGTATCAATCCAGTAGGAGGATCCACCAAACTATGTAAGCAGTACCTTCACACAAATAACAAAAACTTGCAACCCAACGCGTAAGAGGGGTTGTCAATCCCTCCTCAGTATTGAGATATATTAAATTGTATGAGATTGGATAAATAGATCTAACAAAAACATAAAATAAAATAGGTAAAAAGAGTTCAACAAGGTATTTTTGGATTTTTGGAATAATAGATCTGAAACAATATGATACGAAATAGACCCGGGGCCGTAGATTTCAATAGAGGCTTCTCTCGAGAAAATAGCATACAGTGGGTAAACAAATTACTGTTGGGCAATTGATAGAAAAGCGAATAACTATAACGATATCCAAGGCAATGATCATATATATAGGCATCACGTCCAGTATTAGTAGACCGACTCTTGCATGTATCTACTACTATTACTCCACACATCAACCGCTATCCAGCATGCATCTAGTGTATTAAGTTCATGAAGAAACAGAGTAATGCAATAAGAACGATGACATGATGTAGACAAGATCTATTCATGTAGGAATAGACCACATCTTTTTATCATTAATGGCGACGATACATGTGTGTCATGTCTCTTTCTGTCACGGAGATTGAGCACCGTAAGATCGAACCTATCACAAAGCACCTCTTCCCATGGCAAGAAAATTTGATCTAGTTGGCCGAACCAAACCAAAGTTTCGGAAAAGAAATACGAGGCTATAATAACCAAATAATATTCATAGATAGATTTGATCATAAACTCATATTCATCGGATCCCAACAAACACACCGTAAAAAAGAGTTACATCAAATAGATCTCCAAGAACATCGAGGAGAACATTGTATTGAAGATCAAAAAAGAGAGAAGAAGCCATTAAACTACTGCCTGCATGCCCGTAGGTCTGTGGTAAACTACTCAGATCATCAAAGGAGCACCAATAAGGATGATGAACCCCTCCGCGATCATTTCCCCCTCCCGCAAGGTGCCAGAAGGGCCTCTAGATTGGATTTCGTGGTTCTGTAACTTGCGACGGTGGAAACTCTGATCTCTCGATTCCCCTAGGATTTCTAGAATATTTAGATAGTTATAGAATTGATAGACGGTGGAGGAGACTCCCGTGGGCTCCACTACCCACCAGGGCGCGCAAGGGGCCTCTGGCGTGCCCTGGTGCCTAGTGGGCTCCACGGGCTTCCTCTAGTGCAACTCTTGGGCCTCCTGGGTGTCTTTTGGGCAGAAAATATTTTCCAAAAAGTGTCACTGCATTTGAACTCGTTTGATATGGATATTCTATGAAGTAAAAAACAAGCAAAAAACAACAACTGAACTGGCACTATGTCAATAGGGTAGTCCCAAAAAATGATATAAAGTGCTATAAAATGAATATAAAATATTCAAGAATGATAATATAACAGCATGGAACAATAAAAAATTATAGATACGTTGGAGATGTATCTGTATTGAAGATATAAAAGAGTAACTCCAATAGATGATGCAAAAAGGAGATATAAAAACTAGTGGGCGGTCGACTAGGGGTGGCGGCATTGGGGACGGCGGCGGCGCGGCGCGATTCGGGTCGGCGGCGTCGAGGCAGCATCGGGATGGCGACACCTGTGCGTGGAGGCGGCGGAGGAGCGTCGGAGGGGCGGCGGCGGTGGTGAATCAGGACGACGGCGGCGGGAATCAGGGCGGCGGAGCAGCGGCAGAGGAGCGATGATTCGAGGCGGAGAGAGAAGGAGGAGCGGCGTAGGGCGACAGAGGAGGGGCAGCTAGAGCTTGACGCTGCAGGCGACCGGCTTCGCGAGGCGGGAAGAACATCGGAGGCGGGTGCCCGTCGGGCGGGCGGCATGGCACGCCTCCCCTACCACCGGTGGTGGGTCTTGGCTAGGAACAAGCCCAGCCCGTCCACGACCTCTCCATGGAAGGCATTACGGTAGCCAGACCTCTGGAGAAGTTTCGGTTCGAAGCGGCGGCCGAAAACGAATCGGCGGCTGCGGTCGACAGTCGTCGCTACTATGACGAGGCAGGCAGCGGGGGACTGGCGGGCGGAGTCGCGGCTCGGCGGGTTGATGTTAGGCGGGCGGCGGCGATGTCGATTTTGGGCGAAATCTGCCGGCGGCGAAGTTGAGCGGGCGGCGGAAGCCAACTGAACGTAGCTTGGCGGTTGGCGCGCCGCTGATATTTTTACGTCTCCATTAGGTGAAGATGCAAATTTGCATCATGAGATGTTCTATTTTATATCTTTAGGAGACAGGGATGTAATTCTTTTTGCATTTACATCATTTGTTGGAGAGAAGATTTTTACCTTAAAAATGAAAAAGTTAGCAATTTTTACGTCTAATATGCTCTAAGACTCGAGGACGCCACATCTTCGACCCGTGGAACACTCCACTCTATTTTTATAGTGAACTAAAACAAATATTTAAAATCTACATTTTATATTGAATTCTTGTACCACTCATTTTTCGGTGTTTGTAGAACTTTTAGAGCAACTCCAACACATCGACTCAAACGAACGGCGATTATGTCTATTTTTTATCTGTTTGGATAGGCCGCCTGCTCTGTATATGCCTATTTATTATTTGGGTCGGCAGTACGTCCGATACGTCGACCAATGTTTACCGGCCTGGCTGGCTGGCCGCCATTTTTCAGCAAATACATACACATTTTGCATAGTTTCACAAGCAAACAAAAATGGCATAGTTTTACAACCAAATAAATTTGGCATAGTTTAGAAGCTGAACAAAAAGAAATTGTCTTAAATACATTTAAAAAATATATATCTGTTGGTTGCCAACATGAGTCCACATATACTCAATCAAATCATTTTGCAGCTGAATGTGAGTTTCTCAATCACACATTTGATGATGAAATTCGGTGAACTTGCAAACGTTGCCGCTCCTCCTCCATGCTCAGGCACAACATTGTCACCTTGAAATTGAAACCCTTGATCACAAATACGTTCCGGGCGCTCACCCTCTACGATCATATTGTGCATGATCACACAAGCAGTCATCACCTCCCACAACTTTTTGGTGCTCCAAGTTCTAGCAGGGTACCGAATGATGCCCCATCAAGATTGCAGAGCACCAAAGGCACGCTCGACATCCTTTCTAGCGCTCTCTTGCTCTTGCGCAAATCTTTTTCTGTTCTCTCCGACGGGGTTGGGGATTGTCATCACAATAGTGATTCACTGAGGATAGATACCGTCAGCTAGGTAGTAATCTTTGTTGTAGTTGTGGCCGTTGATGTTAACATTGTCTGGCAGGCAGTTGCCTTCGGCAAGCCTTGCAAACACCGGCGAGCGTTGAAGCACGTTGATATCATTGTGCAATCCGACCATGTTAAAGAAAGAGTGAGGCTGCTGCATCAAGTATGACAGCGCAAACCCTGACATGGCCCCTATACTGCCCTTGCCAAGCAGAAGGGCAGTTCTTTCACTCCTAATGCATGCAATCTATGCTGCCAAGCATCCCTGGGAAGCCCCTGCTGGCATTTATCGCCAACACGCGGGCTGTATCTTCGGCAGTCGGCTCTCTTAAGTAATCATGTCCAAACACATCATTTGCAGGCTTGCAAAACCTGTACATGGACTCTAGGCACGTAGGCTTGCTCATATGTACGTACTCATCAATGAGATCACCGGGCACTCCGTATGCAAGCATCCGGATAGCTGAAGTGCATTTCTGATAAGATGAGAAGCCAATCTTTCCAAGGGCATCCTCTTTGCACTCGAAATAATCGTATACGACCATCCCCTCTCTAATACGGTTCAAAACATGCATAGCCATACGGAAACCCCGCCTGAATTTATGATGTTTGAACAGCGGGTTGGTTGTGTCAAAGTAGTCCTTCCAAATAAGCAAATCGCCGCTCTCTCGATTGCGATTCAACGCCGGAATGTGCCCGGGGTCAAGCCCCGGAACAACGACCGCTACTTATTAAGATGGTCATGGACCAACACAACAGCCAGCATCTCCTCATCATCGGACGAGGAATCGTCGGAGTCGCACAGAAAATTGTGGAGAAAGAACTCGTCGGCGGAGTCCATTTGTACCTTGAGGCAAACTGTCGAATAGCATGTGGGCGTCGACGAAGAAGCTGGCCGGCGAATAGACCCGCGCCTCCCATGGACCAGGTGGCTGGCCTTGCGGCGTCCAACGAGCGTGACAGCGCCAGCGGGGAGGTGTCGGACGAAGGAGCTGCTCGAGGTGGCAGGAGTGACTTCGTGCTCACGGCGATGTCGAACTGGAGGGGTGGGGGTGGGAAGCTGCAGTGGCTCGGCGACGAGGCAGTGGTGGCGGCGACGTGGGAGGTGGCGGCGTGGGGAAGGTGTGGAGGCACGAACTGCTGGCAGAGACACCGGAACTGGGCGGCGGCGGCGACGGGGCGGACGGCGGAGGCGACGGGACGGGCAGAGGATGACCAATGTGCCACCGACTAGCGGGCCAGGAGGAGTAGGCGCGCGTCGCGAGCGTCCGCTTCATGTCTGTACCGACGCAAATCAAGTCCAAATTTAAGCCGGGAATGTGTCGACATGCGTATGAAAAGCAGACGTGTGTCTGTTTCGATTGGTGTGTTGGGCCGACTTTTCTGTCTGCTATGACCCTAACAAACACGTGCGGATGAAATGAATCGGTGCGTTGGAGTTTGATCTTATTTGGCTCGAAAAGAAGAGAAGTTATTACAGAGAAGGACAAACAGTTTTTGCACGCGGCAGTGAAAACAGAATCACCGCCCTGTCCGGGACGATAATTCCGGCGGAGAGCCAGGCGCTGTCGTGCAGCCGGTCCCATGCATGCACGTGCCCGTGCGGCGCCGATGAGTATGGTGCGAGGGGTGGTGGTGGGGGCCACTATCGCACCGCGGCCCGACCGCAGCCAATGCCACCGCTGCCCAAGTCCTCCACCGCCGTGCCTGCGTCCATGGGATCCCACGTTCGCGCGGCCCTCTGCCGACCCAGTCAGTGCTGGCGGTTCGCTGGCGCCCTCGAGGACCCGTCCCCTCCCCTCCCACGCATGTGCAGCTGCTGGAGCGCCGTGCGCGCTTCACAACGTGGGCGCTCCCCGAGCTGGAGTCCGTGGCTGCCGACTCTGCAGAGTTTTCTACACGCTAGGGTTTCGTTGGTTGAGACTTGGAAGCAGATGTTTTGTGGCTGGGGCCAAACTCCTTCGTAATACGTGTGGACCATCGTAAGCTTGGACTACAACGGTAACCAAATCTATCCAGTATCGCACTCACCCCAAAGACAAGACCGAGAAAATTTTGCTGCCAACGACCGCTGCGAGCCGACCACCGGCCGAGCAGGCTGCAGTCCAAAACGGGCATTTCCCCACCGCGCTCGGCAGAAATCACATATCTGACCTGAGGCAGAAATGAAATCACAAACTGACCTGCTCAACGAAAAATTTCACTTTCCTGACCCTTTGGTGTGGCGCCCGATAGGCGCTGCACCCTGGCGCCCTTCCTTCAAGCGTCAGACGTCTGCCCGCCAGTGGCAGCCTGACCGATTCTTGCCCCACACGCACTGCAGCGCCTAAGTGCTAGGCCACACTTTGTGACGCGGCCTAGCCCTTAAGGCCAGACGGTGACTTAAGCGACTCGACCCAAACCGACCAGGCGGTTCTTCATCTCGACAGAGAAGCGGCGGCGGCGGCGCCCCATCTAACCCCCCACATCCCTCTCGGATCGTAAGATTTGATCCGTGGATTCGATCCCCAATCCATCCTACTAGGTAAACTCTTCCCTTCTCTTTCTTTTGCTCCGTAAAATTGTTGCCATTCTAGAGATTTGTCCAAGATTTGATGGAACCCTTGATTTGTTTGGTTTGCTCGATTTAGGATGTGTATTCATATTGGTAGTACCGTAGTGTTATTTATTAGTTCACAATATATGATTCTTGTTGGTGAAAGCCTATATTGTTTAGTTTTTTAGATATGTATGAGATGCCTATTTTATAGATAACTATGAGATGTTGATTTTTGTAGACATATATGAGAAGTTTGTTTAGATATATATTAGATGTTGAGTTTATTTGAAACATTAGATGTTTAGTTTATTTGAACACATGTTATATGACATATTCATTGTGTGAGAAGGAGATGTTGAGATTCTTGTAGTTGAACACATGTTATATGTTTAGTGTATACCGATATTTGAGATGAAGATGAACTCTTATATGTTTATTGTTTGAAATTGTAAGGATGGTTTGGCTTCTGGACGATGTCTACGATGTGCAACACCGGGCCTACATGATGCGCGAGAAGGATAAGGTAATAATGAGTAATCTAAATATTTTGCAAATTTGCCTTTAGTTGAAATTTACATGCCCTAAGATTTGTCATTACTTGTTTTTTGCAGAAGCTTGAACCTCTGAAGATTCGGTATCACGGGGTCTTTGTGTTGGAAATATGCCCTAGAGGCAATAATAAATTAGTTATTATTATATTTCCTTGTTCATGATAATCGTTTATTATCCACGCTATAATTGTATTGATAGGAAACTCAAATACATGTGTGGGTACATAGACAACACCATGTCCCTAGCAAGCCTCTATTGGCTAGCTCGTTGATCAATAGATGGTTACGGTTTCCTAACCATGGACATTGGATGTCGTTGATAACGGGATCACATCATTAGGAGAATGATGTGATGGACAAGACCCAATCCTAAGCCTAGCACAAAGATCGTAGTTCAGATGCTAAAGCTTTTCTAATGTCAAGTATCTTTTCCTTAGACCATGAGATTGCGCAACTCCCGGATACCGTAGGGAATGCTTTGGGTGTACCAAACGTCACAACGTGAATCGGGTGACTATAAAGGTGCACTACGGTATCTCCGAAAGTGTCTATTGGGTTGTACGAATCGAGGCAGGATTTGTCACTCCGTGTAAACGGAGAGGTATCTCTGGGCCCACTCGGTAGGACATCATCATAATGTGCACAATGTGACCAAGGGTTGATCACGGATGATGTGTTACGGAACGAGTAAAGAGACTTGCCGATAACGAGATTGAACAAGGTATCGGGATACCGACGATCGAATCTCGGGTAAGTACAATACCGCTAGACAAAGGGAATTGTATACGGATCGATTGAGTCCTTGACATCGTGGTTCATCCGATGAGATCATCGTGGAACATGTGGGAGCCAACATGGGTATCCAGATCCCATTGTTGGTTATTGACCGGAGAACGTCTCGGTCATGTTCAAGCATGATTCCGAACCCGTAGGGTCTACACACTTAAGGTTCGGTGACGCTAGGGTTATATAGGAAGCTTGTATGTGGTTACCGAATGTTGTTGAGTCTCGGATGAGATCCCGGACGTCACGAGGAGTTCGGAATGGTCCTGAGGTAAAGATTTATATATGGGAAGTCCTGTTTTGGTCACCTAAAAGTTTTGGGCAATTTGATAATGTCTGGGACCACCGGAGGGTCCCGAGGTCCACCAAGTGGGGCCACCAACCCCAGAAGGTTGCGTGGGCCAAGTGTGAGGGAACCAGCCCCAAAGGGGCTGGTGCGCCCAAAGGGCCCATAGGCGCATGGGAGAGTGGGAGGGGGCAAACCCTAGGGCAGATGGGCCCTAAGGCCCATCTAAGGGGGCGCCTCCCTCTCCCTCCCCTCTTGGCCGCCTCCCCCTTCCCATCTAGGGCTGCCGCCCCCTAGGGGTGGGAACCCTAGAGGGGGCGCACCCTCCTCCCTCTCCCCTATATAAATAGAGGCCTGGGGCTGCCCATAACACATGAGAACTTCTCCTCTCGTTGGTGCAGCCCTGCATCTCTTCTTCCTCCTCTCTGCGGTGCTTGGCGAAGCCTGCAGATAGCCACGCCTCCATCACCACCACGCCTTTGTGCTGCTGTTGGATGGAGTCTTCCTCAACCTCTCCCTCTCTCCTTGCTGGATCAAGGCATGGGAGACGCCACCGGCTGTCACGTGTGTTGAACGCGGAGGTGCCGTACGTTCGGCACTTGATCATCGGTGATCTGAATCACGACGAGTACGACCCCATCAACCCCGTTCACTTGAACGCTTCCGCTTAGCGATCTACAAGGGTATGTAGATGCACTCTCCTTCCCCTCGTTGCTGGTTTCTCCATAGATAGATCTTGGTGAACGTAGGAAAATTTTGAATTTACGCTACGTTCCCCACAAAGTGGCATCATGAGCTAGGTCTATTGCGTAGATTCTTTGCACGAGTAGAACACAAAGTAGTTGTGGGCGTTGATAATGTTCAATATGCTTACCGTTACTAGTCCAATCTTGTTTCGACGGTATTGTGGGATGAAGCGGCCGGACCGACCTTACACGTGCTCTTCGTGAGGCAGGTTCCACCGGTGACATGCACTTGGTGCATAAGGTGGCTAGCGGGTGCCGCCTCCCACTTTAGTCGGAACGGATTCGATGAAAAGGGTCCTTATGAAGGGTAAATAGCAATTGGCATATCACGTTGTGTTTTTGCGTAGGTAAGAAAGCGTTCTTGCTAGAAACCCATAGCAGCCACGTAAAACATGCAAACAACAATTAGAGGACGTCTAACTTGTTTTTGCGGTGGTATGCTATGTGATGTGATATGGCCAAGAAGAATGTGATGAATGATATGTGATGTATGAGATTGATCATGTTCTTGTAATAGGATTCACGACTTGCATGTCGATGAATATGACAACCGGCAGGAGCCATAGGAGTTGTCTTAATTTATTGTATGACCTGCGTGTCATTGAACAAACGCCATGTAATTACTTTACTTTATTGCTAACCGGTAGCCATAGTAGTAGAAGTAATAGTTGGCGAGACAACTTCATGGAGACACGATGATGGAGATCATGATGATGGAGATCATGGTGTCATGCGGTGACAATGATGATCATGGAGCCCGAAGATGGAGATCAAAAGGAGCAATATGATATTGGCCATATCATGTCACTACTATATAATTGCATGAGATGTTTATTATGTTTATGCATCTTGTTTACTTAGAACGACGGTAGTAAATAAGATGATCCCTTAGAACAATTTCAAGAAGTGTTCTCCCTAAGCGTGCACCGTTGCTACAATTCGTCGCTTCTAAGCACCACGTGTTAATCGGGTGTGATGGATTCTTACGTTCACATACAACGGGTGTAAGCAAGATTTACACACGCAATACACTTAGGGTTAACTTGACGAGCCTAGCATGTGAAGACATGGCCTCGGAACACCGGAGACCGAAAGGTCGAGCATGAGTCGTATAGTAGATACGATCAACATGAAGATGTTCACCGATGATGACTAGTCCGTCTCACGTGTTGATCGGACACGGCCTAGTTGATTCGGATCATGTAATCACTTAGATGACCCGGAGGGATGTCTATCGAGTGGGAGTTCATAAGATGAACTTAATTATCTTGAACATAGTCAAAAGACCTTTTGCAAATTATGTCGCAAGCTTCGCGTTTTAGTTCCACCGCTTAGATATGTTCCTAGAGAAAATATAGTTGAAAGTTGAAAGTAGCGATTATGCGGTCAAGAGAAAGCTTATGTCCTCAATGCACCGCTCGATTGTGAACCCCAAACGTCGTTTGTGGATGTTGCGAACATCGGACATACTGCGTTTGATAACTACGTGATAGTTCAGTTGAACGGTTTAGAGTAGAGGCACCAAAGACGCGTTTTTGAAACATCGCGAACATATGAGATGTTTCGAGGGCTGAAATTGGGATTTCGGGGCTCGTGCCCACGCCAAGAGGTATGAGACCTCCGACGAAGTTTCTTAGCCTGCAAACTAAGGGAGAAAAGCTCAATCGTTGAGCTTGTGCTCGATTGTCTGAGTGCAACAATCACTTGAATCGAGTGGGAGTTGATCTTCCGGATGAGAAAGTGATGTTTCTCCAAAGTCATTACCACCAAGCTGCTAGAGCTTCGTGATGAACTATAACATATCAGGGATAGATATAATGATCCCTTGAGGTATTCGCGTTGTTTGACATCACGAAAGTAGAAGTCAAGAAGGAGCATCAATTGTTGATGGTTGATGAAACCACTAGTTTCAAGAAGGGCAAGGGCAAGAAGGGATACTTCATGAAACGGCAAAACAGCTTTGCTCCGGTGAAGAAACCCAAGGTTGAACCCAAACCCGAGACTAAGTGCTTCAGAATAAGGGGAACAGCCCTTTGAGCAAAGCATTACCCTAGATACTTGGTAGATGAGAAGGTCGGCAAGGTCGATAGAAGTATATTGGATATACATTATGTTAATGTGCACTTTACTAGTACTCCTAGTAGCACCAGGGTATTAGATACCGTTCGATTGCTAAGTGTTAGTAACTCGAAATAATAGGCTACGGAATAAAGCGGAGACTAGCTAAAGGTGAGCTGACGATATGTGTTGGAAGTGTTTCCAAGTTTGATGAGATCAAGCATCGCACGCTCCCTCTACCATCGAGATTTGGTGTTTGCGTTGAGCATAGACTTGATTGGTTCATGTCTATCGCATTACGGTTATTCATTTAAGGAGAATAATGGTTACTCTGTTTATTTGAATAATACCTTCAATGGTCTTGCACCTAAAGGAATGGTTGATTGAATCTCGATCGTAGTGATACACATTTCCATGCCAAATGTATAAGATAGTAATGATAGTACCACTTACTTGTGGCAATCGCCATGTAAGTCATATTGGTGTAAAACGCATGAAGAAGCTCCATGTTGATGGATCTTTGGACTCACTCGTTTTTGAAAAGTTTGAGACATGCGAACCATGTCTATTGGTGTATATGCATGAAGAAACTCCATGCAGATGGATCGTTTGGACTCACTTGATTTTGAATCACTTGAGATATGCAAATCATACCACATGGGCAAGATGACTAAAAAGCCTCGGTTTCAAAGAAATGGAACAAGATAGCAACTTGTTGGAAGTAACACATTTTGATGTGTGCAGTCCAATGAGTCTTTGAGGCATGCAATGAATATCGTTATGTTACGACTTCACGGATGATTCGAGTAGATGTTTAGTATATTTACTTGATGAAACACAAGTCTGAATAATTGAATGGTTCAAGTAATTTCAGAGTGAAGTTTAAGATCTTCGTGACAAGAGGATAGAATGTCTATTATATGATCATATAGATGAATATCTGAGTTACTTAATTTTGGCACACAATTAAGACATTGTGCAAATTGTTTCACAATTAATACCGCTGGAACACCATAGTGTGATGGTGTGTCCGAATATCATAGTTGCACTCTATTGGATATGGTGCGTAACATGATATCTCTTATCGAATTACCACTATCGCTCATGGGTTAGGCATTAGAGACAACCGCACTCACTTTAATAGGGCACCACGTAATTCCGTTGAGACGACCTTGTTTGAACTATGGTTTGGAGAAACCTGAGTTGTCGTTTCTTAAAAGTTTGGGGTTGCGACGCTTATGTGAAAAGTTTCAGGTTGATAAGCTCGAACCCAAAGCGGACAAAATGCATCTTCATAGGACACCCAAAACAGTTGGGTATACCTCCTAATTCAGATCCCAAGCAATAGGGATTGTTTCTTGAATCGGGTCCTTTCTCGAGGAAAAGTTCGTCTCGAAAAGTTGAGTGGGAGGATGGTGGAGACTTGATAAGGTTATTGAACCGTCACTTCAACTAGTGTGTAGCAGGCACGTGAAGTTGTTCCCGTGGCACCTACACCAATTGAAGTAGAAGCTTATGATAGTGATCATGAAGTTTTGGATCAAGTCACTCTGATTGCCTCGTGGGGTGACTAGGATGCGTACTACTTACGAGTGGTACAGTAATCCTGTCTTGAAGGTCATGTTGCTAGACAACTATGAACCTACGAGCTATGGAGAAGCGATGGTGGGCCCGGATTCGACAAATGGTTAGAAACCATGAAATCCGAGGTAGGATCCATGTATCATAACAAAGCATGGACTTTGGTGGACTTGCCGATGATCGGCAAGCCTTTGAGATAAATGGATCTTTAAGAAGAAGACGGACGTGGACGATAATATCACCGTCTATGAAGCTCGACTTGTGGCGAAGAGTTTTTCACAAGTTCAAGGAGTTGACTACGATGAGATTCTCTCATTCGTAGCGATGCTTAAGTCCGTCGGAATCATGTTAGCATAAGCTGCATTTATGAAATCTGGCGGGTGGATGTCAAAATGAGTTTCCTTACCAGTTTTCGTAAGGAAAGGTTGTATGTGATACAATCAAAAAGGTTTTGTCGATCCTAAGGATGCTAAAAGGTATGCTAGCTCCAGCAATCCTTCTAAGGACTGGAGTAAGCATCTCGGAGTTGGAATGTGCACTTTGATGAGATGATCAAAGATTTTGGGTTTATACAAAGTTTATGAGAAACTTGCATTTCCAAAGAAGTGAGTGGGAGCACTATAGAATTTCGATGAGTATATGTTGTTGACATATTGATGATCGAAATGATGTAGAATTTCTAGGAAGCATATAGGGTTGTTTGAAAAGTGTTTTTCAATGGAAAACCTGGATTAGGCTACTTGAACAATAAGCATCAAGATCTATAAGGATAGATCAAAATGCTTAATAATACTTTCAAATGAGCACGTACCTTGACATGATCTTGAAAGTGTTCAAGATAGGTCAGTCAAAGAAGGAGTTCTTGCCTGAGTTGTAAGGTATGAAGTTAAGAGTTAAAAGCTCGACCACGGCGAGAAAAGAGAGAAAGGACGAAGGTCGCCCCTATGCTTCAGACGTAGGCTCTACAAAGATGCTATGTTGTGTACCGTGACCTAAGTGTGCCTTGCCATGAGTCGGTCGAGGGGTACAAGAATGATCCAAGAATGGATCATTGGACAGCGGTCAAAATTGTCCTTGGAGTAAATAAGGACATGTTTCTCGATTATGGAGGTGATAAAGAGTTCGCGTAAAGGGTTACGTCGATGCAAGCTTTAACACCTATCCGAAAGTGACTCGAGTAGCAAACCGGATACGTATAGTGGAGCAACCATTTGGAATAGCTTCAAGTGGAGCGTGGAAGCGGCATTTATAATATGACACTGAAATTTGCAAAGCACACATGGATCTGAAAGGTTCGAGACCCGTTGACTAAAACCCGTTGACTAAAACCTCTCTCACAAGCAAAACATGATCAAACCTCGTAAATCATTGAGTCTAAATCACATAATGATGTGAACTAGTTTACGTACACTAGTAAACTCTTTGGGTGTTGGTCACATGGCGATGTGAGATATCTTTGTTAATCACATGACGATGTGAACTAGATTATTGACTCTAGTGCAAGTGGGAGACTGTTGGAAATATGCCCTAGAGGCAATAATAAATTAGTTATTATTATATTTCCTTGTTCATGATAAT
Organism: Aegilops bicornis; assembly: GCA_021605145.1. Lineage (NCBI taxonomy): Eukaryota > Viridiplantae > Streptophyta > Magnoliopsida > Poales > Poaceae > Aegilops > Aegilops bicornis. Next base: position 342,564,829 of record CM038669.1, read on the forward strand.
CGTTTATTATCCACGCTATAATTGTATTGATAGGAAACTCAAATACATGTGTGGGTACATAGACAACACCATGTCCCTAGCAAGCCTCTATTGGCTAGCTCGTTGATCAATAGATGGTTACGGTTTCCTAACCATGGACATTGGATGTCGTTGATAACGGGATCACATCATTAGGAGAATGATGTGATGGACAAGACCCAATCCTAAGCCTAGCACAAAGATCGTAGTTCAGTATGCTAAAGCTTTTCTAATGTCAAGTATCTTTTCCTTAGACCATGAGATTGTGCAACTCCCGGATACGTAGGGAATGCTTTGGGTGTACCAAAGCGTCAACGTGAATCGGGTGACTATAAAGGTGCACTCTGGTATCTCCGAAAGTGTCATTGGGTTGGCACGAATCGAGACTGGATTTGTCACTCCGTAAACGGAGAGGTATCTCTGGGCCCACTCGGTAGGACATCATCATAATGTGCACAATGTGACCAAGGGGTTGATCACGGGATGATGTGTTACGGAACGAGTAAAGAGACTTCTTGCGGTTGAGATTGAACAAGGTATCGGGATACCGACGATCGAATCTCGGTAAGTACAATACCGCTAGACAAAGGGAATTGTATACGGGATCGATTGAGTCCTTGACATCGTGGTTCATCCGATGAGATCATCGTGGAACATGTGGGAGCCAACATGGGTATCCAGATCCATTGTTGGTTATTGACCGGAGAACGTCTCGGTCATGTTCAAGATGATTCCCGAACCCGTAGGGTCTACACATAAGGTTCGGTGGCGCTAGGGTTATATAGGAAGCTTGTATGTGGTTACCGAATGTTGTTGAGTCTCGGATGAGATCCCGGACGTCACGAGGAGTTAGGAATGGTCCTGAGGTAAAGATTTATATATGGGAAGTCCTGTTTTGGTCACCGGAAAAGTTTCGCAATTTCGGTAATGTCTGGGACCACGGGAGGGTCCCTGGTCCACCAAGTGGGGCCACCAACCCCAGAAGGTTGCGTGGGCCAAGTGTGGGAGGGAACCAGCCCCAAAGGGGCTGGTGCGCCCCCCACAAGGGGCCCAAGGCGCATGGGAGAGTGGGAGGGGGCAAACCCTAGGGCAGATGGGCCCTAAGGCCCATCTAAGGGGCGCCTCCTCTCCCTCCCTCTTGGCCGCCTCCCCTTCCCATCTAGGGCTGCCGCCCCTAGGGTGGGAACCCTAGAGGGCGCACCCTCCTCCCTCTCCCCTATATAAATAGAGGCACAGGGCTGCCCATAACACATGAGAACTTCTCCTCTCGTTGGTGCAGCCTGCATCTCTTCTTCCTCCTCTCTGCGGTGCTTGGCGAAGCCTGCGCAGGATAGCCACGCTCCTCCATCACCACCACGCCACGTTGTGCTGCTGTTGGATGAAGTCTTCCTCAACCTCTCCCTCTCTCCTTGCTGGATCAAGGCATGGGAGACGCCACCGGCTGTCTGCGTGTGTTGAACGCGGAGGTGCCGTGCGTTCGGCACTTGATCATCGGTGATCTGAATCACGACGAGTACGACTCCATCAACCCCGTTCACTTGAACGCTTCCGCTTAACGATCTACAAGGGTATGTAGATGCACTCTCCTTCCCCTCGTTGCTGGTTTCTCCATAGATAGATCTTGGTGACACGTAGGAAAATTTTGAATTTCTGCTACGTTCCCCAACACTTTGGTCCTGCCATGCCTTACGATGAGCGGTACACACCGTACATCAAGCAGGCAGGACTACTCCCGTGGATTCTGTTGGTCAGCCGGTCCACGCCGAATCTGAACGCTCCACTGGTGTCCGCTCTTGTTGATCGGTGGAGGCCGGAGACCCACAGTTTCCATCTTCGGACCGGAGAGATGACTGTGACGCTCGAGGATGTCTCGTTGATCACCGGTCTTGCTATCGACGGGAGGCCTCTGTATGAGCACCGATTACGATGGGTGGCGCGGCGAATGATTGCTCTTATCGGTATGGCTCCTACCGAGGCTGAGGATGATGTAGAGGAGGGAGAAGAGAAGAAGAAGAGGGAAAGGAAAGCAGCCGGAGCTGCTTTCACGTGGATTCAAAATAACTTTGCGACGCGTGCCCTCCGGATGCCACCGATGATGTGATCCGGACACATGCTCGTGTGTATATGTGGTACATTGTGTCGAGGACTTTGTTTCCGACTCCACCGGCAAGAACGCTCCATGGATGTGGTCAAGGCGTTGGACCGTCTTCGATAGCAAATGGAGCCGGGTTCAATGACTCTTGCCTACTTGTACCGACATGTAGTTGGTCTGTTTGTGATCAACTCATTTCATTAGCAATGCAAGCTTCTTTGTCAAGTTAACATTGTTTTTCTTTCATATGTAGTCGACGATGCGTGTTGCGTGATCACACCTAGAGCGTGCATTGGTGGTAATCTGCTTCTACTTTCTGTATGGAGCTGGGAGCGTCACCGTTGGGCCTTCAAGAGCGTCGAGTTTGATCCTTGGTATGCAGATGAACATGATTTAATTACGGCGCCCCACGTGGGCTTACAAGTGGGATGTCGTTTAGAGATGACGAACGATGTCAATCTCATTTACCAAAAGTACATTGCCGAGTTGGACACGATTACGCTTTGAAAGGTGTAAGGAGGTCATTACTTTAGTCCTTTCTCATGCTTGCTTGAAAAATAGTCATCAAATTTGCATTGTTGCCTGTTTCATAGGTGGAATGGCAGCCATATGGCGCTGGTGAGAGCTTGGGGTACACCGCGAGTTCCGCCTCAACCCGATGTGCTTGCAGGATAAGGATCTACGGCTTATGCGGTGCCCATTGATATGCAATCGGGCGGTTGAGTTTCATTTGCCGCATCGCGTGTATCGTCAGCTTGGTCTTTTCCAATTTCACCCGCCGGAATGGGTGGACACGGATAAAGAACTTCATAGGTAAGAGAGCATGTCTGCGTATTGTCTAATCATCGGGACTCCTTTTGATTGTGCTAATGTTTGGTTTTATACCACGCAGGTTTGGACAGGAGAAGGCAACGGAAGATAAAGGATCGACAAGCATCATTCTCACAGATGTTACCCGCTTCCAGCCTTTGTGTGGAGCAAGCTCAGAGCACCGCACGCTTCCGCTTCGTGAGCACAACCCAATTGCTTTTGATAACTACGCACGATGGTTTATTGGAAATACTCGAGTTGAGATATGCCCGCCGCATATAATGAGGATATTCTTGAAGAACCCGTAAACTTTGAGGATCTAGCAAAGGGAAGTACAATGTAGATGTCGTGCAAGGGCAAGGAGTCCCCGCTGTTCGGTGATTAACTATGTGGTAAAGTGTTCCCCTCTTTACTTTCCTGTTGACCGTATTACACATGTTTGAATGGCTAACGATTCATTCTTTCTCATCCACAGTGCACCGAGATCAAGAAAGCAATGATGAGAGCCACCTATTCTGGAGAAGACACCGTTGGGAACCGCAATGATGATGGTTCACTACGAGCATTCCTTAAGGTACATATCGCAATCACTATGAGAGGCGCTCTATGTTGCGAAGTTTGATATCTTACACACTTGTTCATGTTACGTCGGGCCAAGAAGTTATAGGCGGTTATCGAACCTTCTCGGTTGCCGTGATCCCGAATATGATGAACCATCCGCCTCTAGGTCTGTATACCATCGCACCCGCATCTCACCATGAGGGGGACGATGTGAGTTCCTCATATGCTTATATGGATGATGAGGGTGGGATCACCCAAGAGGTATGACTAATCCTTTAGATGTGATTCTCACTTGATTACGACACCGGCCTTCACCATATTGTTTCGTTGTGTGATAGGGCGATGAGCTTGATGATGACATGACTTTGGCGGACGCTCAAGCTCGGTCCGCATATGTGTTGAAGCCTAGGCAGCCCAAAATGCACGGCCAAATACTCGCACGGTCCTCCCGTTATGAATCAATGTTTGGTGCCCATGAGGCTCAACCACGTGAACCATGCCTGGGTTTGTGGCGGCCATAGCTAACAACAACCTAGGGAGTCGGGTTGTATGCTTCCTCCCAATTGCCATACAACATCTTGAATGCGGCCTGCTTCGCCTTCCATGCCTTGCCGTACTTCACCTTGTAATGAAAGATGGCTTTCACAAGGTCAATGACACTCTTGATGCTCATTGTTGGAAGTGTGGATACTTGGTTGGAAAGCCTGTAAGCGATGAACTCGGATGTGAGTTGTCTGTGTTGTTGGTACACAAGCTTGCCATCCGCCCTCTTGTGCCGGCACATGTGAGTTGGTAGACAACTCACTATGCGCCAAGTGGGACCTCCTTTCCATGGCCTTGCACGCATAATCCATGGACATGTTGGCACTTCATATTTGACCGTGTAACGCACATTCACGTCCGAGTTGGCCACTTTATGTGGACGATAATGTGTAACCGAGTAGTTGTCGAGCCACATTTTCAATTCCAAGAAGGATTGAAACTCACAACCGGGATATATCCCGTTCTTGCCGTCTTCCAAATCACGGTGAGAACTTGGCCTAGCTCCAAGAGATATGCATTTGCCACCATCCACAACGGCTTCATCCATGAGACTAAGATCCTTGAACAACGGTGTCTTGTGATCCCGCCTCAATATCTTCTTGAATGCTTCGCCTGCTTGGCGTGAACCCATCCTCATCAACTTCTTCATCGGGACCATCATCATCCGAGTCCGATGCATATGCACGGGAAAAAGGGATGGATTGGTCCATTGTCTCTTGCACATGATATTGGTCGAGATCACCCACATTGTTGTCATGGAGGTCAACTTCGTTTGTCATCCTCCTCGTACTCATCATTCTCCTCTTCAAAACCTTCATTTTGGTTGTTTGGAGTCGGGCTCATTGTTGGCCAATCTTGTTGCGTGAATTGAGGTTCACTCATTTGATCTTGGTTCATGGGTGGGGAGTGCTAGCAACCAATCGGGAGGGGTTCCGTTCAAATCTACATTCAAAGTAGACTCAACCTTCTTCGAGGCAAATAACTCAAGAGCCTTGTCTAGAGATTTCGCAACTGCCTCCTTGTATGCAACCCAACGTTGCTCGGAGTTCACACGCATTGTCTTCCAACGGATGTGCATTCCAAAACCAACATTATGCCTTCCCTCGAACTCAACAACGTCACTTGGGTCAATCCAATTTAAATCTTTCCTCACTTGTTCCAAGAGCTCCGCATAGCTAGGACTACTCTCAAACACCATGTCAAGCTCATCCGGGTCCGTCTCAACATTGCCTTTCAAAAGGCCTCTTTATCCACATGATGAACATAAACACATGTTCTCCCCATCCCTACAATAATAAAAACACACATATATCAAGTAAATACTTAAGAAAATATTTGCACACATATGCCCTAACATATATATGAATTAATAACCCTAACCCCCACATAACAATTACCACAATCCTAACCATAACATAACCCTAACACCAACATCAAACACACATAACCCTAACCCTAGCATACTATGGAAGCCTAAACAACCCAATTTAGCAAAGAAATATAACATCATTCAACACAAATTTGCAAATCCAAGCAAAAACAAGGGTTTCCCCTAAACTAGCAAGATTTGAGCAAATGTGACAATTCCTATGGATGAAAAGCAGGGGATCGGAGGAGATTACCTTAAGGGAGTGGTTGGCTTCAAATCCACGGTCAAACACTCGGATTTGCAAGATTTGAGAAAGATTTGATAGGGGAGAGGGAAGAGGAGGCCGCAAGGGTTTTGGTGGGGGTAGGGGTGTGGAGTGGGGGTGGGAGGAGAGAGGGGCCACCAAGTGGAACCTTGATGTCGTGGCCGAGAGATAAGTAGACATTACAGTGTGGCGCCTAAGTCTTAAGGCCGCAGTCTTTGCCTGCGGGCCGAATCGTCCAGCTGCCACGGCGGGACGTCTTGACGCCGAAGGGAAGGGCGCCAGATCAGAGGTGCAGCGCCCAGCTGTCGGGCGCCACACCAAAGGGTCAGGAAAGTGAAATTTTTCGTTGAGCAGGTCAGTTTGTGATTTCATTTCTGCCTCGGGTCAGTATGTGATTTCTGCCCCCGCGCTCAGCTCAGTCCAAGCGCATTCGCAGCTCTGCAAGCAACGGCCCGCACCGCAGCCGTCCACCGCGGCGCCACGCCACCCTGTGACCCCATCCATCTCGCGTTGCCCCACCCGAAATACACGCGCACCCCCTCCGAGAGAGAGCGTACATGCTGTCGAGCCAGGCCTCCTTCCTCCTCTGTCCGTCCCGTACTCCTCTCTGCTCTCCAGAATGCAGCGCCACTGACTGAATCACCTGCTGCTCTTTCTGTCGCTTCTTCCGCCGCGACTGCTCATTTCCCAAGACCGCCGAGCTCGACCCGACACAATGTGGCGACTTCTGGCGCTGGTGGTGTCCGCCGCTGTGCTGGCGGCGCCGCGGCCGGCAATGGCCGGCGACCCCTACGCCTTCTTCGACTGGGACGTCTCCTACGTCACCGCGGCGCCCCTTGGCGTCAAGCAGCAGGCAAGCCAAGCTAGCAACCATTTTACGTACTCTCGTCGCGCAGGTGTTTCCCCCCGTCTCGTTTTTAAGGAGCCGTTGTTTCCTTGTTGCCGGTAGGTGATAGGCATCAACGGCAAGTTCCCGGGCCCCGTCGTCAACATCACCACCAACTGGAACGTCGTCGTCAACGTGCTCAACGACCTCGACGAGCCCCTCCTAATCACCTGGTGCATGCCCACTCCCTCTCTCTCTCTCTCTCGTGCGCGCGCTGCCGCCATTAATTCCTCCCGAGTCGCGGCAGGCAGGCAACTGAGAATTGCGTTGCACGGTGGCATGCAGGAACGGGATCCAGCACCGGAAGAACTGCTGGCAGGACGGCGTGCTGGGCACCAACTGCCCCATCCCGTCCGGGTGGAACTGGACCTACGAGTTCCAGGTCAAGGACCAGATCGGCAGCTTCTTCTACTTCCCCTCCACCGGCCTGCAGCGCGCCGCCGGCGGCTTCGGCGGCATCGTCGTCAACAACCGCGGCGTCATCGCCGTGCCCTTCGGCCGCCCCTGACGGCGACATCACCATCCTCATCGGCGACTGGTACAACAGGAACCACACGGTGCGTCGTCGTAAACACGCGGCTCCGGCCACCAAGCTAATCACATTCACAACGCGCCAGATTTGACTTAATTGCTCGTGCCGCGCTGCAGGATCTGAGGAAGATGCTGGACGAAGGGAAGGAGCTCGGGATGCCGGACGGCGTGCTGATAAACGGCAAGGGCCCGTACCGGTACAACGACAGCCTTGTGCCGGCCGGCATTGAGCACGAGACCATCGATGTGCATCCCGGTAATTCATTGCCCCCTATCATCATAGCACTACTACTCTACTTGCATTCTGGGTTGGCAACTTGCTCAACAGGGTTAAAAAAAACTTGGCAAGTGGAGGAGCAGGTTGCGCAAGTTGCATCGCTTTTATTCAGAACTCTGTTTTCTCCTTGGACAAGAATCTTGTTTCAGAGTATTGGAGTAGTGTGGTTCCAGAAAAGAGGAAGAGAATAAGAGTGGCGCAAAAAAAAAAAAAAAAACTACAGATGCAAATGCTCATACAAACTCACATATAAAAGCACCCATGCACATACAGCCCCTGTGATCACCTTGGAGACCGGAATGGCGATCACTTTGAGATTGATGGAAGCCACACGTCTCTTAGTCTGACAGGAACATCTCTTTCCACTGAACGAACATCCCCAGAAAATCTTAAATAAACACATGAAAATGTGAGCACAAGTGCCAAGTATGGGACTTGAACCTTGACGGGCTAGTTTCACCCCAAGAAACCTTACCAATTGAGCTCAGTTTGCCGAAACGCAACTTTTTGGCAAGACCTTTTGCTAGATTGCACTTTAAAAAAGGTTTAACTTGATCTTTTTTTGCCTTTTGTGAGTTTGACTTGTTATGTCCTTCTACTGCAATATGTAAGTTTGTACAACCTGCATTAGGCTATTTTTCCTTCCTAGCATCATCTTCTCCAATGTCGTTTTGCATCCCCCCCCCCCCCCCCCCCCTAAACATGCGTAGACGTACTTGGACGCGTTTGTGGACAACACTTGGTCACCCCTTATTTGTCTGCCTCCACACCCGCTCCCCTCATATGCAAATGCTAAAATCCATACAATCTCATTCAACTTAAAAGCATCACACATAGTTCGTATAGATCAATACACGTAGATCAATTAGGACATAGCATAAGGAATCATACATATCATTGGACTACCAAATTTTGGCATGATCAAATATGACAACAAAAGAAGTTCATTCACGACCACCAGGTCGAGAAGGATGTGCTCGCTGCTGGAGTTGTTAATATGTCGAATGCGTCGCCAGCTTCATCATCGTCCTATTGCGGGGGTAGGACGGTAAGGGCACTTACTGCACCGATTTGCTCTAGTGCGAGGACACGCGTCACCATGGCTTGCCGCTTCGCCAGGATCCGGGCATGGGTGTCATCCATTGGATCCGCTGCCCGTCATGCTGGAGAAGATCGGAGATCACCGGAGAGGAGGGGGAGCGGAGCGGGCTGAAAGTGGAGTGGAATGAGAGTGGATAGGGTGTGGTAGGGCATGCGGACAGGGACTGGGTATTTATGGGGTCGGGTTATGCAGGTCCGACGGGTAAAAGCGTTTCGGTGGCCCAAATCCATCCTACATATGGGCCGAGTTTGAGGTTGCCGGACAGTCCGAACGTTTGGGCTGATTTTGTAGGGTCCGGTAGGTGACAATTTTTTGACCGGGTTGTCCGCCTGGATATATAGGTGGGTTTGTAGATGCTCTTAGCACCAGGATTTGTCAGTGCTCACAATAAAATGACGATGCATTGCTCCTGAGTTATGTGAGTAAAGTCTGTGATAGTAGTACTATCATGCTAGATTTCCATTAAAGCAAGTCACCTGATAAAAGGATCAACAAGTTGAACATACAGACCGTAGTAAAGTTCTGCAGCCAAGCCATGAGAGTCAAGGTTCAGACTTGAGAGTCCCGATTCAAGTGTGCATGCATGCGTTCTACTCCAATATGGAGTACTCCATTCCAATATAGAGGGGAGATGTTACCTTATGCACTCGGTGTTAACTATTAAAGTTGAGTCACTTATTTTGGAGTATTCAACAAAAAACTATCACATTTCGTGGAACCGTGCCTATAAATTACCACTTTACAAATTTGTGTCCATGCCTACGTGTGGGCCAACCCTGTCATAATCATGTTTAATTTCAGCAGAAGCAGTCATTAGTGTTTTTGGGAAAAATTAATCAAAAAGTGGTAGTTTTCGGCACAAATTTATAAAGTGATAATTTGTAGGCACGGTTTCATGAAATGTGATAGTTTTTTTTTGTTAAATACTCCTTATTTTGAGACTATGTTAGCTTCGAATGCAACGGTGGAATTTACTCAATCGTCAAGATGCCTGTGACGAATTCTTAGCTGTGCCAGAACCACTGGAAATTGCATGTAGCACATCCAGCGCTGCAATCTCATCAGTTTTTGTGCTAGAACCACAATAGAAGCTTGCACGTCGATACTCTATTTATCTGGTCATCATGCACATGGAGCAGGTCGGACGTACCGCATCCGGGTGCACAACGTGGGCACGTCGACGAGCCTCAACTTCCGGATCCAGGGGCACAACCTGCTGCTGGTGGAGACGGAGGGGTCCTACACCACGCAGCAAAACTACACCAGCCTCGACGTCCACGTCGGCCAGTCCTACTCCTTCCTCCTCACCACCGACCAGAACGCCAGCTCCGACTACTACGTCGTCGCCAGCGCCCGCATCGTCAACGAGTCCCTATGGCAGCGCGTCACCGGCGTCGCCGTCCTCCGCTACTCCAACTCCGGCGGCGCGGCGTCCGGCCCGCTCCCGGACCCGCCCCAGGACCAGTACGACAAGACGCTCTCCATGAACCAGGCGCGCTCCGTCCGGTGGAACCTCAGCGCCGGCGCGGCGCAGCCCCAACCCGCAGGGCTCCTTCCGCTACTCCTCCATCAACATGACGCAGGCGTACCTGCTGCGGAGCACCGCGCCCGTGGAGATCGGCGGGAAGCGCAGGGCGGCGCTGAACGGACTGTCCTTCGCCCCGCCGGAGACGCCGCTGCGTCTCGCCGACGCGTACGGCGTGGAGGGCGCCTACACGCTCGACTTCCCGGAGCGGCCGGACCCCGCCGCGCGGCCCCGGGTGGCGCGGTCCGTCATCAACGGCACCTACCGGGGGTTCATGGAGCTCATCTTCCAGAACAACGACACCCGGATGCAGAGCTACCACGTGGACGGGTACGCCGTGTTCGTCGTCGGGATGGACTACGGGGAGTGGACGGAGGCCAGCCGGGGCACGTACAACAAGGGCGACAGCGTGGCGCGCAGCACCGTGCAGGTGTACCCCGGCGCGTGGACGGCGGTGCTGGTGTCGCTGGACAACGTGGGGTTCTGGAACGTGCGGTCGCAGAACCTCGACTCGTGGTACCTCGGCCAGGAGGTGTACGTCAGGGTGGTGAACCCGGAGGACGGCGCCAACAAGACCGAGATGGCCGTCCCCCGCAACGCCCTCTACTGCGGCCAGCTCCACAAGTACCAGAAGTACGGCCCCCCAAACCGCGATCCCTCGTCTGACTGAACACATTTGCAGCTCTTCATGCGTCTCTTGTTAACTGTTTTCGACTCCTTTCAGGGAGCAGACTCCTCATCACAAGGCGGCGGCGGCATCTGCGGCGGCCGTGCGGCCGTTGGCCTCGCGGAGGCAGATTGTGACGTCGGTGATGCTCGTCGTCGGAGCCCTCGTGTTCGCGTCGTAGCGCGGCGCCGTGGATCCATTTTTTGTGCCGCGTCTGAGGTGACTTCGTGTGTGTAGTGTAGGTTAGGATCAGAGGTGCCACTGGACTGTACCAATTGCCCATGCACTACGGTTTTTATTTTGTAGCATCAGGAACGGTCGATCGTGTTTATTCATTCACCTCGAGGCTGTCTGAGGACCGTGATTTCATTGTTCATGGCGAGCAATTCTAATATATATTCTTTTACAATTTGTTTAGCTTAACTAACTACGGTGTGTTTCCTTTTCGAAAAAAACAACGATGTGTTCGTCTGAAACCCGCATCATACTTTTGGTGTTCAATGGCAGACGGCAAGGCGATCGATCAAATAGACAGATTCGTCCAGATAATGAGATAAACATGTCCTAAGCAGCAGAACATCTTGCAGAACCATGATTCATGGTCACAGTTGTTGAATCATAATCGAATCGCCGTGACTGCATTTGTCTGTCCTTTGGTCTTCAGTGGCACGTCCAGGAATTACCGAATCACCTGATTGCAGGCAGCCATACGACTCTGCTCCGCTCCCTGAACTTCTGAATCCTGGCTGGCGTCGTCAGTGGTATTCAATTTGCAAGTGGGCTCCTTTCGTCTCCCATTTGACTGGGGTTGGGCCTGGTTTTGAAGTCGCCCACCGCTCAGGCCACCACCGCACCAGGCTGAGCCTGGTAGCCCAAAGAAAAAAAAAAACAGGCTGAGCCTGGTTTTGTTCTCGCCAAGTGCCAACTCTTTTTATCTCTACTCCTAATGTCTTAATAGCCTTCACGATTTTTTTCATCCCATCACTTTCGTCCCTTTTTTCGACCGGTTATTTTTCGTCCCCCTTCCACCATCTCTCCCACGTTAATTTTTTTCTTCTTCGCAATTAAAACCAGGCCCAGCCCCAGTCAAATGGGCGACGAAAGTAGGTCTAGAGGGAGGGGGGAGGGGGGGAGGGGTGATTAGACTACTTGATCAAATAATATCTAACATTCTCCCAATTTTAGTTGTGGGCAGATTTTAGCAATTAACAGAAGTCAAGCTATCAACCTACATATGCAATTCTAAGAGTGTAGCAGCAGAAAGTAGAACATTATATATGAATGTAAAGGGAAGGGTTTGGAGAGTGCAAACGCAATGAAGACACATAGATTTTTGGCATGGTTCTGATAGGTGGTGCTATCATACATCCACGTTGATGGAGACTTCAACCCACGAAGGATAAGAGCTGCACGAGTCCACGGAGGGCTCCACCCACGAAGGGTCCACGAAGAAGCAACCTTGTCTATCCCACCATGGCCATCGCCCACGAAGGACTTGCCTCACTCGGGTAGATCTTCACGAAGTAGGCGATATCCTTGCCCTTAAAAAATTCTTGGTTCAACTCCACAACTTAACGGAGGCTCCCAAGCGACACCTAACCAATCTAGGAGACACCACCCTCCAAAAGGTAATAGATGGTGTGTTGATGATGAACTTCTTGCTCTTGTGATTCAAATGATAGTCTCCCCAACACTCAACTTTCTCTCCCAGATTTGGCTATGGTTGAAAGATGATTTGAGTGGAAGGCAACTTGGGGAAGGCTAGAAATCAAGATTCTTGTGGTAGGAATGGAATGTCTTGATCTCAACACATGAGTAGGTGGTTCTCTCTCAGAAAATGAGTAGTGAAAGTGTAGGAACATACTGATGGCTCTCTCTCATATGGAGAAGGGGATGGAGGGGTATATATGGCCTTCACGCAAAACCCAACCGTTACAAACATTTGACCCAACTCGGTGAGACCGAATAGATGAACTCGGTGAGACCGATTAGTTCAAAATGTGAACGTTAGGAATCTCGGTGGGACCGAGTGGAACAACTCGGTGAGACCAATGTGCCAGGGCTTTAGGACAAACATCATCTCGGTGGCACCGATTGCATCAACTCGGTGAGACCGAAGTGAAGCAATGAGGCAACAGAGAGAATGTCAAGCCAACTCGGTGAGACCGATTGCATAACTCGGTGAGACCGAAATAAATGCAACAAGTCACATAGCGTTGGCAAGGCCATCTCGGTGAGACTGAGACCCGCATCGGTGAGACCGAGCTGTTAGGGTTTCTGGCTGTGGCTATGTCACATGAACTCGGTGGCGCCGGGTAGAAAGAATCAGTGGGGCCGAGTTGGACTTTAGGTTTTGGACATATTTGGATGGAGAAAGTGGTTGAGGGATTTGGAGCAATATCACTAAGCATTTGAGCAAGCAAGCCATTAAGCAACACCTCATCCCCTTTTAATAGTATTGGCTTTCCTATGGACTCAATGTGATCTTGGATCACTAAAACAAGATGAAGAGTCTTGAGCTTTTTGCTAATATGTGTCCTTAGCATTTTGAGGGGTCGACATCTCTAGTCCATGCCATGCCATTCATTGAACTTCGTGAAATATTCATCTTGGGAGGATATTAGTTCAATGAGCTATATGTTGTTATGAATTACCAAAACCACCCCGGGATTAGTTGCACTTTCAATCTCCCCCTTTTTGGTAATTGATGACAACATATAGATCAAAGCTTCGACAGATGGTAAAGTGAACGAAATACATTGTCGCCTTGAGAAGTATGTGATAAGCAAGAACTCCCCCAGAATTTGTGCATTATTTGAAATTTGCATTTGAATGCAAATGCACAATCGATTAGGATCATGGGTCACTCTTCCATGTCACATACGTCTTGGTGGAGCGCACAAAATGATAGGAGTAGAATAACATGCACGCATCACCAAAGATACAAGTGACTGATCATACACAAACAATCATAGAGATAGACATGCAAGCACATATTAAGCATAGTATGATCAAATTCATGATCACACAAGGTATCCCACGAGCAGAACAATGTAGTATTAAGTAGAAATAACCAACCAAAGTATCTGTTGGGGAACGTAGCATGCAATTTCAAAAAAATTCCTACGATCACGCAAGATCTATCAAGGAGATGCATAGCAACGAGATGGAGAGAGTGTGTCCACATACCCTCGTAGACCGAAAACGGAAGCGTTAGGTCAACATGGTTGATGTAGTCGAACGTCTTCACGATCCAACCGATCCTAGTACCGAACGTACGGCATCTCTGTGTTCAGCACACGTTCAGCTCGATGACGTCCCTCGGACTCTTGATCCAGCAGAGGGTCGACGGAGAGTTCCGTCAGCACGACGGCGTGGTGACGGTGATGATGATGTGATCCGCGCAGGGCTTCGCCTAAGCACTACCACGCTACGACCGGAGGAGTAAATTGTGGAGGAGGGCACCGCACACGGCTAAGAGAACAATTGATGTGCCTTTGGGGTGCCCCCGCCCCCGTATATAAAGGAGGGGAGGAGCTGGTGGCCGGCCCTAGGGGTGGCGCGCCATGGGGGGGAGTCCTACTAGGACTCCACTCCTAGTAGGATTCGCCCCCTTCCTTCCAACGTAGAGGGGAAAGGGGAAAGAGGGGGAGAAGGAGAAGGAAAGGGGGGCCGCGCCCCCACCCCTTGTCCAATTCGGATTGGGCAGGGGGGCGCCACCCCTTGTGGCCTCCCTCCCTCTCTCCACTATGGCCCATGAGGCCCATTAACTTTCCCGGGGGGTTCCGGTAACCTCCCGGTACTCCGAAAAATCCCAGAACCTCTTCGGAACCATTCCGGTGTCCGTATATAACCTTCCAATATATGAATCTTTACCTCTCGGCCATTTCAAGACTACTCTTCATGTCCGTGATCTCATCCGGGACTCCGAACGAACTTCAGTCACCAAAACACATAACTCATAATACAAATCGTCATCGAACGTTAAGCGTGCGGACCCTATGGGTTCGAGAACTATGTAGACTTGACCGAGACACATCTCCGGTCAATAACCAATAGCAGAACATGGATTCTGCAAAGATCTTTATCGGTCAAACCGCATGAAAACATACATCATTCCTTTTGTCACCGGTATGTTACTTGCCCGAGATTTGATCGTCGGTATCATCATACCTAGTTCAATCTCGTTACCGGCAAGTCAGTTTACTCGTTCCGTAATGCATCATCCCATAAGTAGCTCATTAGTCACATTGCTTGCAAGGGTTATAGTGATGTACATTACCGAGAGGGCCCAGAGATACCTCTCCGATACCCGGAGTGACAAATCCTAATCTCGATCTATGCCAACCCAACAAACACCTTCGGAGACACCTGCAGAGCATCTTTTTAATCACCCAGTTACGTTGTGACGTTTGATAGCACACAAGGTGTTCCCCCGGTATTATGGAGTTGCATAATCTCGTAGTCAAAGGAATATGCATAAATCATGAAGAAAGCAATAGAAATAAAACTAAACGATCATTATGCTAGGCTAACGGATGGGTCTTGTCCATCACATCATTCTTTAATGATGTGATCCCGTTCATCAAATGACAACACATGTCTATGGTCAGGAAACTTAACCATCTTTGATTAACAAGCTAGTCAAGTAGAGGCATACTAGGGACACTTTGTTTGTCTATGCATTCACACATGTACCAAGTTTCTGGTTAATACAATTCTAGAAGGAATAATAAACATTTATCTTGATAGAAGGAAATATAAATAACAACTCTATTATTTCCTCTAGAGCATATTTCCTTCAATCTCCCACTTGCACTAGAGTCAATAATCTAGATTACATAGTAATGATTCTAACACCCATGGAGTCTTGGTGCTGATCATGTTTTTCCTGTGGAAGAGGCTTAGTCAACGGGTCTGCAACATTCAGATCCGTATGTATTTTGAAAACCTCTATGTCTCCCTCCTTGACTTTATCGCGGATGGAATTGAAGCGTCTCTTGATGTGTTTGGTTCTCTTGTGAAATCTGGATTCCTTCACCAAGGCTATTGCTCCAGTATTGTCACAAAAGATTTTCATTGCACCCGATGCACTAGGTATTAAACCTAGATCGGATATGAACTCCTTCATCCAGACTCCTTCATTTGCTGCTTACTAAGCATCTATGTACTCCGCTTCACATGTAGATCCCGCCACGACGCTCTGCTTGGAACTGCACCAACTGACAGCTCCACCATTCAATATAAATACGTATCCGGTTTGTGACTTTGAGTCATCCGGATCAATGTCAAAGCTTGCATCGACGTAACCATTTACGACAAACTCTTTGTCACCTCCATAAATGAGAAACATATCCTTAGTCCTTTTTAGGTATTTCAGGATGTTCTTGATCATTGTCGATGATGCACTCCTGGATTACTTTGGTACTTCCCTGCTAAACTTATAGCAAGGCACACATCAGGTCTGGTACACAGCATTGCATACATGATAGAACCTATGGGTGAGGCATAGGGAATGACTTTCATTTTCTCTCTATCTCCTGCGGTGGTCGGGCATTGAGTCTGACTCAACTTCACACCTTGTAACACAGGCAAGAACCCTTTATTTGACTGATCCATTTTGAACTTCTTCAAATCTTTATCAAGGTATGTGCTTTGTGAAAGTCCAATTAAGCATCTTGATCTATCTCTATAGATCTTGATGCCCAATATATAAGCAGCTTCACCGAGGTCTTTCATTGAAAAATTCTTATTCAACTATCCTTTTATGCTATCCAGAAATTCTCAGATTATTTCCAATCAACAATATGTCATCCACATATAATATTAGAAATGCTACAGAGCTCCCACTCACTTTCTTGTAAATACAGGCTTCTCCAAAAGTATATATAAAACTATATGCTTTGATCACACTATCAAAGCGTATATTCCAACTCCGAGAGGCTTGCACCAGTCCATAAATGGATCGCTGGAGCTTGCACACTTTGTTAGCACCTTTAGGATTGACAAAACCTTCTGGTTGCATCATATACAACTCTTCTTTAAGAAATCCATTAAGGAATGCAGTTTTGACATCCATTTACCAAATCTCATAATCATAAAATGTGGCAATTGCTAACATGATTCGGACATACTTAAGCATCGCTACAGGTGAGAAGGTCTCATCGTAGTCAACTCCTTGAACTTGTCGAAAACCTTTCGCAGCAAGTCGAGCTTTATAGACAGTAACATTACCGAAAGCGTCAGTCTTCTTATTGAAGATCCATTTATTCTCTATGGCTTGCCAATCGTCGGGCAAGTCAACCATAGTCCACACTTTGTTCTCATACATGGATCCCATCTCAGATTTCATGGCCTCAAGACATTTTGCGGAATCTGGACTCATCATCGCTTCCTCATAGTTCGTAGGTTCATCATGGTCTAGTAACATGACTTCCAGAACAGGGTTACCATACTACTCTGGTGCGGATCGTGCTCTGGTTGACCTACGAGGTTCGGTAGTAACTTGATATGAAGTTTCATGACCATCATCATTAGCTTTCTCACTAATTGGTGTAGGAATCACTAAAACTGATTTCTGTGATGAACTACTTTCCAATTCGGGAGAAGGTGCAATTACCTCAGCAAGTTCTACTTTCCTCCCACTCACTTCTTTCGAGAGAAACTCCTTCTCTAGAAAGGATCCATTCTTAGCAACGAATATCTTGCCTTCGGATCTATGATAGAAGGTGTACCCAACAATTTCCTTTGGGTATCCTATGAAGACACATTTCTCCAATTTGGGTTCGAGCTTATCAGGTTGAAGCTTTTTCACATAAGCATCGCAGCCCCAAACTTTAAGAAACGAAAACTTAGGTTACTTGCCAAACCACAGTTCATATGGTGTCGTCTCAACGGGTTTAGATGGTGCCCTATTTAACGTGAATGCAGCCGTCTCTAAAGCATAACCCCAAAACGATAGTGGTAAATCGGTAAGAGACATCATAGATCGCACCATATCTAATAAAGTACGGTTACGACGTTCGGACAAACCATTGCGCTGTGGTGTTCCAAGCGGCATGAGTTGTGAAACTATTCCACATTGTTTCAAATGAAGACCAAACTGGTAACTCAAATATTCACCTCCACGATCAGATCGTAGAAACTTTATTTTCTTGTTATGATGATTTTCTACTTCACTCTGAAATTCTTTGAACTTTTCAAATGTTTCAGACTTAACCCATATCTGCTAAAATCATCTGTGAAGGTCAGAAACTAATGATACCCGCTGCGAGCCTCAACACTCATCGGACCACATACATTAGTATGTATATTTTCAATAAGTGAGTTGCTTGCTCCATTGTTCCGGAGAACGGAGTCTTAGTCATTTTGCCCATGAGGCATGGTTCACAAGCATCAAGTGATTCCAAAAGCCCATCATCATGGAGTTTCTTAATGCGCTTTACACCAATATGACCCAAACGGCAGTGCCACAAATAAGTTGCACTATAATTATTAACTTTGCATCTTTTGGCTTCAATATTATGAATATGTGTATCACTATGATCGAGATTCAACAAAAATAGACCACTCATCAGGGGTGCATGACCATAAAAGATATTACTCATATAAATAGAACAACCATTATTCTCCGATTCAAATGAATAACCATCTCGCATCAAACAAGATCCAAATATAATGTTCATGCTCAACGATGGAACCAAATAACAATTATTCAGGTCTAAAACTAATCCCGAAGGTAGATGTAGAGGTAGCGTGCCGACGGCGATCACATCGACCTTGGAACCATTTCCGACGCGCATCGTCACCTCGTCCTTAGCCAATCTTTGTTTAATCCATAGCCCCTGTTTCGAGTTGCAAATATGAGTAACAGAACTAGTATCAAATACCTAGGTGCTACTATGAGCATTAGTAAGGTACACATCAATAACATGTATATCAAATATACCTTTCACTTTGCCATCCTTCTTATCCGCCAAATACTTGGGGCAGTTCCGCTTCAAAGGACTAGTCCCTTTGCAAGAGAAGCACTCAGTTTGTGCTTAGGTCCAGACTTGGGCTTCTTCCTGTGAGCACCAACTTGCTTGCTATTCTTCTTGAAGTTCCCCTTCTTGCCTTTGCCCTTTTTCTTGAAACTAGTGGTCTTGTTAACCATCAACACTTGATGCTCCTTCTTGATTTCTACATCCGCAGCCTTAAGCATCGCAAAGAGCTCGGGAATTGTCTTTTCCATCCCTTGCATGTTATAGTTCATCACAAAGCCTTTATAGCTTGGTGGAAGTTGTCGGATTCGGGGTTCTGGCAAACCCTTATGAGGTTCGACCTCTAGGGTGCGCACGAAGAACTTTCTCTCCCTAGTTCGCTCACTCAATGATCCCATGGCCTAGCTTGACGAACCCAAGGAACACAGGACACAGAGGTTTATACTGGTTCGGGCCACCGTTGTGGTGTAATACCCTACTCCAGTTTGGTGGTGATGGGTTTCCTTGAGGGCTAAGGACAAAAGGTGGTCGTCGCCTGCCAAAGGATTTGGTGGTGACGCTGATGTAGGATCCATGGTGACCTCCGTCCTGTCATCCTGTTGGTCTTGGTCTTGTTGCACCGATGTGGAAACCTTTGCCTGATGCCTCGGGACTCCTCACCTGCGCTTGCCTCTTTAGCACCAAAGGGGAAACTAGTACGCTGTGCCCGCTGGTGCCCGCCTGACCTTGGTCGTCATGGCTCACATCATGTGAACCTCGCGAGGTTCCCCTTGCATAGATATCTCCGCTCCTCGGGAGCCAGCCTAGCGCGGCCGCCCCCAGGGAGGTTTTGGTGTTGTCCGCCTCGCGAGGCTTGGCCCCTCGTGAGGGTCTTGAGCTGTTGCTGCCGAAGCTGGGCCGTACCGGGCCGTTGGTGGAGCCACGCCATGGGCCGCAGGCAGGCAAGTCTGGGTACCCCCGTTCCCAGGACGCCGACAGTAGCCCCCGGGCCCAAGGCACGCTCGGACTTGGCTTCGAGGCGAAGCCAAAGGGCAAGCACGGAGCGCTGTGGGCCCCAACCACCTGCGGCCTTGGTCGATGCGTGGCGATCGATTGTAAGTGGGTGCCTCCACTTCCCCACACGGCCTTGATATCCGCCAGGCTAGGCGGCCGCCATTGTTTACACAGCTCCACCTCCATCGCTAGCAGCACGCTTCCCCAACTCCTCCGCCTTCCAGAAAACAACGGTCTCCTCCTCTGACCCGACCAGGATCCAACCCTCTCCATCGCCATGGCGCCGAGCCAGAAGAAGAAGGGGAAGAAGAAGACCCAAGCCTCAGCCGAAGCGCTGCCAGCCTTCGAGCCCGCTGTCGAGCGGTCGGTGGTGCTCAACCAAGAAGGGATGGACAAGGTTTGCCCAGCGCTCGCTGCCGACTCCAATGAGTGGGGGACGACGGTGGCCTGGCCTGCATCCCGCACTGCGATTCATAGGATGGCCACTGAGATCCCCATCCATCTTCATGCCCTTTGGGCTGGTCTGATTCCCCCTTTCTCCGCCTTCTTCAACGCCGTGCTCTCTCACTACCAAGTCAATGCGCTGCACTTGGATCCACAATCCATCATCCTCCTTGCCGTCTTCGCCTTCGTCTGCGAGGCCATGGTGGGCATTGCTCCCTCCATGGCTCTACTTCGCCATTTCTTCTCGCTGCATCTGACTGATGCCCGGTAACGCTCGGGATGCTTGAGCTTCTAGGCTGTGGCGGCGACGGCCGGCTCGGAGATCAACTTCGAGCTCTTGCCGGTCGTGAGCGAGTTCTGGAAGCGGTGGGTGTTTGTGTACGCCAGCGTGCTCAGCCTCCTGCTCTTGCTTCCAATGGCACAAGCTGCTCCCAGCTCTGGCTGGGGGCATGCGAGGCTTACTGATCCGCGGCTCGCCCACGTCTGGTGTCGGTCGACCAGACTGAAGGATCTCGAGGTGACAGCACCCATGGTGGTAAAGGAGTTCATCCGGCGCCGCATTGCTCCGCTCCAGCGCCACTCTCGACCGATGTGGTCCTTCTCCGGCAGCAAGGACCCCATAAGGCTTCACTTGCCCGAGCTTCCTCCTGAGGTGCAGTGGACTGTGCTTGAGCTCCTGATAGGTGACCCGGCGCCAGCCAATCTGCCGGAGGAGGGATGCCTCTTGTACTGCTGGTCGAACAAGGTGGAGTTCGCGAGGCAGATGCCCCCATTCGACGAACGGGGGCTGCGCCCGGTCAGCCTTGAAGGGCCCCGCGAGAGCCCTGTCTTCGTGGTTCCCATGCCCGCCGCCAGCGCGGCGCTCGCTCCAGAAGTGGGCGCAGGAGGGCGATCACCGTCGGACGCCAACAACGCAGCTGCTAAGGAACCGATGTTGTCCGGGGCTCCGAAGTGAAGACCCCTCGAGCTCGGGTGAGCTTCCCTAAGGAGGCGGCTGGAAGGCTGACGCAGTCCGATGCTCCTGAGGCAGAAACCCCCGAGGCCTGGGCGAGCCGTTGCGAGGCGTAGGCTGAGAAGTTGACGCAGCTCGATGCTCTTGAGGTCGTCTCCTCAGGGGCCACACCAGCCGCCCCTGGCACTGGTGATCGCACCCAGGGCTTCGGCCAGCTTCGCCTGAACTTCGAGGCGCTCCGCAAGAGGACGGGGTCTCCAAGCTGCAGTGGTGACACCTCCCGGCCATTGAAGCAGAGGAAGTACATTGCCATAGATGAGTGAGTACCTTATCATCATAATTTCCTGAGTACTACACCTCCTCCTGACCGCAACTCTTTAGGGTCCCTTCGGCTGGAGCGGCGAAATCTCCTGAGAAGCGACCTCCACCCGCTCTGACCTCTCTGCTGGCCCTGAGTACCCCCTGCCGGACTGCTGTGCATGGCATGGGGCCTGGCGAGGAGGTGGACGTGCCGACCAGGCGTCCTGACCCCGCGTTCTTGTTCTCCCTCCTTCACGGTCCTGCCTGGGGTGGTGAAGGCGTGCCGAGGGCCCCTCCACTAGTCATCGCCCGCGGCTGGGCGACCTCAGCCTTAGCCTCGTCCTCGAGCAATGAGGCCCCGCCCCGCAGGGCCTCCACTAAGGCCCGGGAGGCGGAGGAGAAGGCACCGGTCTCCAGCCCCTTGCTAGGAGCGGGTGAGCCACCTCAAGCTTCCTCAACGGTTCTTGGCGCAGAGGACCAACCCGGCCACGTGTTTGAGCTTGCGCGCGGGCGCGGCGCTCTTCGCCACGAGCTCTTCCGGGAGGCGATGGGCGCGTTGAGCCAGCTCGGGGAAGAGCTTGTCGATATTGATGCCTGCCTTCAGATGGAGGGCCTCCGGCTGGCGGACGAGTGAAATCAATTGAAGGTGGCCATCAACCTTGGGCATCTTCAGTGTGAGCGCGCTAGTGCGAAGGCCGAGTCTTCCCTTGTGGCCTCGCGCGAGGCCAGCGCCCGAGCCTTGGAGGAGGCCAGGGAGGCTGATCGCCGCATCGAGATCGCCGAGGAGCGCGAACGGGAACTCCAAGACCTAAATGTCATCCTCGAGTAGCAGGTCAAAGTGCGCAAGGCTGTCTTGGCGTCGATGAGGGGAGCGCCTTCCGAAGAGAAGGAGATCTTGAAGCGCGAGGAAGCGCTAATGCTGGAGGCCTCGGAGCGCAGCCTCGAGCTTGAACGGTTGGAGACAAGGGAGCGCCAGGTGGCCCAGGCTGAAGATGCCGTCAGCGCACGCAAAGCCGAGATCGGGGAAGAGGTTGACCGTAGGGTGGCGAAGGCTCGTGCAGATCTTGCCAAAGAGTACGACCGGAAGTCGAAGCTCTTGGAGGCCAAAGCTGAGGGCAGGACCACCGCCCTCAGGTCAAGACTGGACAAGACAGAGCAGCGTGAAAGGGCCACCACGGTGGCTCTGGCCTCTGCCCAGGCCGACCTGGCCTCCACCCGTGCTGATTTGCTCTCACTCCAGCAGCAGATTGATGACGCCGCGTCCTCGCGCAGCTGAACAGCGATGAGGCGTGTCGTCGGCAGATGCTGCACCGTGAGCACGCCCCCATGCTCCAGGCCCTCAGGCTGAGGGCTAACCGAGCACTGGGCGCCATGTGCGAAGAGCACGTCCCTCATCCCCGCATGGAATATTATGCCAGCCATCTCCGATTCTTCACCGAAGTCGTGACGCGCTTGGAGGAATGGGCTGCGAGGGCCCGTGAGCTTGTTGAGGAAAGGAGCTGAGGCCTCCTCGCGAGCGTGTTCTCCCGCGTCTTCAGTCATCTCCAGAACCTCGACCCCCACTTCGACTTCGACACCACCATCGCCCCAGTGTCCGAGGCTATCCGGGACAACCTGGCGCGCTGGGTGGACAATAACGTGGACGCTCTGGTCAGGGCTTTTGCCATCGAGGACGACGCGGTGGTGGTCGCGGCAGATGAAGACGGCGTGGTCGATGACGGTGAAGACTACACCAGCGGCAGCGCCAGCAGCACGTATGAGAGCGAACAAGACGAAGCTGCGAGTGGCATGTCCAATTGAGCCCACGCTCCCTCGCTTGAACCTGCATGCAAAGACTTGGACACGGCCTCGCGAGGCGTAAGAGCATTTTGGAGGGGGAGCCCCACGTGTATGTAAATTACTATTCTATTTTTTAGGCTGGACTTGAAACGCGCTTCTGCAGCTTATGATCTCCTCAGTAGGCTTGCTGCCGTAACTCACCTTGACCCAGTGGGCCTTGAGCTGGTTTTGTGGTTGCCGATGTGCTTTGCTCCTGAGGGGGACCTCCGGGGGCTCGTGAGGTTTTAGATTTCCCGAGGGGCCTGCTAGTCCGCCTGAGAGGGCCTCGCGAGGAGCGAATGCCAGACCATGGCAGGGTGTGCATGCGGTGGTCCTGCGGCGATTGCGCTCTTGATCCTGGGGGGGAGGGGGATTTTGCTGCCACCCGAGCTTGCCTGAGCGCGGTCGACGTGCGCATGCCACGCCCAGCCCCCACTCGCGAGGCACTCGCAAGGGGAGGGGTACCAGGCGCAAGCCTCGAAATAAAGCACGCAACCAAAACGCAAGAAATCCATTCGAAGAAAGAACACTCCCCCCACACTCGACAACAAAAATAAGACTCCAAGTTCAGCTAAAAAAGGCGGCGATTCGAGCTACAGAAAAAGGGACGAAAGCAAATGGCCGTGTCCGGCACCTAGCTAGTCTTGTTGTCTTCCCACCAGCGCGGAGCTAAGTGCTTTCTTTGGCTGTGAGCATAGTCATTGGGGGACAGTGTCGATGGCCAGCACGGAACATGGTGCTTCCACTAGGACATGGGAGGGAGCCCCCGAGGCCCGAGGGCGACATTCCGGAGACTTCGGAGCGTGTACAACCCCACTCTTTATTACATGAGAGTGTCATGAGCGGAGACCTTCATAGGCGCGAGCCTTACTTCATATCGCCAGGCGAGGGCACCGCCCTGCGCCGCCCTGGCCACCATTGGGGCGTCCGAATACTAGGACGAGACCAAGGGGCAAGGAGGACGCTAGCGGTTCCCTCGGCGACCACGGCGCCTCTGCGGGGGGGGGGGGGGGGGGGAGGCACGCCGGCGCTTCCGCCGGCAAAGGACCTACCTCCGTGCGGCGCGGGGGAGGGCCTGGCTCCGGGCCTCTCCCGCGAAGCCCCCAGAGCACTACTCCCGCCGAGGGCAGGGCCACCTCCCTGGGGTCTCCAACTGCTACTGCGGCCTCGTTCTCCTGCAGTTCAGGGTTAGCGTAAGCTTGCTCCTGAGATATTGGCTGTACCCCGCCGTCGTCGTCGCTGAAGTGGTTGGCGAAGCCTCCGGGCGACTCGTGGAAGGCCCGCGCCTCGGGCGTTCCACCCGCCCATCCTGGCTTGGGGAACGGGTCTCCTTCCCCGGCAGGTACTCCAGGTTTACCATGCGGGACACATAGGCGTCCGTGGTCGCCCCACCAGAACCGTTACCCAGGTGCCCCGCACCTTGAGCAGCCAGTCATGGCATTTGGCCCTGGTGGCCGCTGGGTGGCATCCCAATGCGTCCTCGTGGCGGACCGCCATCACTTATCCTTCTTGGTGCTGGCGCTGTCGAGGCAGGACGTCCTACGCCAAGGTATGCATTGGTGTCACCGGGTACCCCTAACGCCTCAGGGGGCGCGCGAGCTCGCCGGGGTCTCGCGCGCGCTTCCGCCACAACTTGAGGCGTGGTCAAGGAGCAAAAACGCGGCGTACCTCTGCAGGCAGCGTCTAGCAGTTTAGCATCGCGCTCCAGCAGTGCATCGCGGTCACTCTCTGCCAACCTACATCACAGTAGCTCCCGCGCCACGATGAGCGCGACTCGCATGTTCTCCTGCTCCCGTCGGGTGTGCGGTGCCGTTATTGCAATGTAGCCTGTAGATCGCGCGGTGGCGCGTAGCCAGCGGGCGCGAGTCTTGGGGCGCCGGTCTGCTCTGCCCGCGCCCAGGGGTGTTCGGCGGTGTGCGGGCCGCCTGGAGTGCGGAGTTGACGTCTTCTTGGGCGGTCGGCGGCGCCCGGGCAGGCCAGGTGATGTCTACTACTCAACATTCTTCTTGTAGGCGTTGTTGGGCCTCCAAGTGCAGAGGTTAGTAGGACAGTAGCAAGTTTCTCTCAAGTGGATGACCTATGGTTTATCAATCCCTAGGAGGCGTAGGATGAAGATGGTCTCTCTCAAACAACCCTGCAACCAAATAGCAAAGAGTCTCTTGTGTCCCCAACACACCCAATACAATGGTAAATTGTATAGGTGCACTAGTTCGGCGAAGAGATGGTGATACAATTGCAATACGGATAATAGATATAGGTTTTTGTAATCTGAAAATATAAAAATAGCAAGGTAACTAATGATAAAAGTGAGCACAAACGGTATTGCAATGCTAGGAAACAAGGCCTAGGGTTCATACTTTCACTAGTGCAAGTTCTCTCAACAATAATAACATAACTGGATCATATAACTATCCTCAACATGCAACAAAGAGTTACTCCAAAGTCACTAATAGCGGAGAACAAACGAAGAGATTATGGTAGGGTACGAAACCACCTCAAAGTTATTCTTTCCAATCAATCCGTTGGGCTATTCCTATAAGTGTCACAAACAGCCCTAGAGTTCGTACTAGAATAACACCTTAAGACACAAATCAACCAAAACCCTAATGTCACCTAGATACTCCAATGTCACCTCAAGTATCCGTGGGTATGATTATACGATATGCATCACACAATCTCAGATTCATCTATTCAACCAACACAAAGTACTTCAAAGAGTGCCCTAAAGTTTATACCGGAGAGTCAAGACGAAAACGTGTGCCAACCCCTATGCATAGGTTCATGGGCGGAACCCGCAAGTTGATCACCAAAACATACATCAAGTGAATCACATGATATCCCATTGTCACCACAGATACGCACGGCAAGACATACATCAAGTGTTCTCAAATCATTAAAGACTCAATCCGATAAGATAACTTCAAAGGGAAAACTCAATCCATTACAAGAGAGTAGAGGGGGAGAAGAAACATAAGATCCAACTATAATAGCAAAGCTCACGATACATCAAGATCGTGCCAAATCAAGAACACGAGAGAGAGAGAGATCAAACACATAGATACTGGTACATAACCTCAGCCCCGAGGGTGAACTACTCCCTCCTCGTCATGGAGAGTGCCAGGATCATGAAGATGGCCACCGGTGAGGGATCCCCCCCTCCGGCAGGGTGCCGGATGTCACGCCCAATATGCGATACTATCCTAAAGAGACTCGAAGGTCCCACCGCATATTGAAACACTTTTGCAAGGTGGATATCATTACATCAACATTACATAATAGTGGGGATACATCCAATACATACAAAGTCACATGAATACAACAATACAACATACAAGAACAACATCCGACTACGGATGTAACATAAACAGGAACTCAAACAACATCCACCTCGCTAGCCCAGTGCCGACACCGAACCTATCCCCGATCAAGAAGCAAAAGAAGAACTCCAAAACAAGCAACATCGCTCTCGCGTCATGATCATCGCAAACCTGTACCGCAATCGGTGGTGTAGTAATCTGTGAGCCACGAGGACTCAGCAATCCCATTACCATGGGTATCAAGACTAGCAAAGCTTAATGGGAAAGGAAGGGGTAAAGTGGTGAGGTTGCAGCAGCGACTAAGCGTATATGGAGGCTAACATACGCAAATAAGAGCGAGAAGAGAGCAAGCGGAACGGTCGTCAACTAGCAATGATCAAGAAGTGATCCTGAACTCCTACTTACGTCAAACATGACCCAAAGACCGTGTTCACTTCCCGGACTCACGGAAAGAGACCATCACGGCTACACACGCGGTAGTGCGTTTTAATTCGGATCCGGTGTCAAGTTATCTACAACCGGACATTAACAAATTCCCATCTGCCTATAACCGCAGTAACGGCTTTTGAAAGATTATACCGCAGGGTGTCCCAACTTAGCCCATGATAAGCTCTCGCGATCAACGAAGCGATATTCCTTCTCCCGGGAAGACCCGATCAGTCTCGGAATCCGGCTACAAGACATTTCGACAAAGAATAAAACAAGACCAGCAAAGCCGCGGATGTGCCGACAAATCCTGATAGGAGCTGCACATATCTCGGTCTCGAGGCACACCGGATTGTCCAAACTTCCGATAGGCGAACCCAGAGTTGCCCCGTGGCCACCGGCGATCGACAGCTTGGACCAAAGACTCACGACGAGCAATCGACCCGTGGGGGGGTAAAATAAAGATGACCCTCGAGAGCGCCGACTCCCAAGGGAAAAAAAGGGCTAGGTGAGGCAAATGTAAAACCAAGGTTGGGCCTTGCTGGAGGAGTCTTATTCAAAGCGAACTGTCAAGGGGTTCCCATAAATCACCCAACCGCGTTAGGGACGCAAAATCCGGAAACATAATACCGATATGACGGAAACTAGGGCGGTAAGAGTGGAACAAAACACCAGGCATAAGGCCGAGCCTTCCACCCTTTACCAAGTATATAGATGCATTAATAATATAAGAGATATTGTGATATCCCAACATAAACATAATCCAACATGGAGCAATCTTCATCTTCACCGCAACTAGCAACGCTTATAAGAGGGCTGAGCAAAAGCGGTAACATAGCCACACAACGGTTTGCTAGGAAGGGTAACAAAGGTCAGAGGTTCATGGCAATTTGGGAGGCTTGAGAAGCAAGTGGTAGGTAAAGCAGCATAGCGATAGAACGAAGCAACTAGCATAGCAATGATAGTAGTGAGATCCAGCGTAGCGGTCATCTTGCCTGAAATCCCGCAAGGAAGAAGAACGAGTCCATGAAGAAGATGAAGCCATGAAGACGAACCAAGCGTAGACGAGCGAATCCTCACGATCGCAACGAAACGGAACTATCGAGAAGAAGCACACAACATAGTAAACACACCACACATGAACAAGGCATGATGCACAACAAGCATGATGCATGACAAAGCTACATGAAGCTACTCATGGCAAGAGATGATGCAAACAAAAGCAACACATCAAAGCAAGTTTAAATGAGGCCTAAACAACATAGAACAATTACGGTAAGTCCTCATATGCAAATTCCGAAATCGGTCCAGATCTGAATAAACCTTATGTTCAAGTTGTTAAACAGCAAGTTAAGATGCACCACGATGATCTACACGAAATTCTAGTCAAGTTACATATAAAGTTCATTAGATTCGGAGCTACGGCCTAGAAGATATGAGCAAAACAAGTTAAACATGGCATTAATGCAAAATGCATACAAACATCAAGCAAACACCTCAAAACAAGGATGTAACATGATAATATGAAACTACATGAAAAAACAAGCAAGTTTCATATAGAGCACACTCAAAACGGAGCAACGGTTCAACACATGCACACTATACAAGTTATAGCAATAATCTGTCCAAAACAGCAACTAGGCATATTGCAAGCATCAAAACAACAAGCTACAGCATCTCAATGTGAAAAAAAGGCATGGGCATGAATTACAGGTAAAGCATAACAAAAAATGAACACTAAGCTATCTCCAGAAATGACTAGAACATGCTCAAAAGGACATGGCAAGATTGCAAATAATAACAGTTTCAGACTTATCAGAAAATAACATCAGGTTGCAATGTTTAAAGCTATCCAACAACATGCTACAGGAACTTATCATGGCAAAACAAGGCATGGCATGATACTACTAAATTCATAGAACAAATTTCCTTTACCGACCATGATCCAAAAAGGATCAGAAGATAAGATGGCACCCATGTAAACATGACAAATGATATGACAGCTTCATACATGGCAGGAACAACAATAAGTAGGCATGTTGGTGAGCTTGAACCACTCACCACAGAGCAATACATGGCATGGCAAGGCAACCAACAGCACGAAGACATGTTCATGAAGATAATCATGGCAAGATCACGTTCATAGGGTGCATGGATCACTAACAACAATCATGGCAACATTGAAACTAATGTTAACAGACTGACAACAACATTATTTAGCAATTTTGAAGCAAGATATGAACAAGCTACAGCAAGCTATAAATGTAACCAGGGGCATGGGTGGATAGAGCATAACATGTATAACAAAACATCCTTAGTGAACTTCTCCACATTATGCATAGAATAACTTGTAGAAGCAGGTTTACATAGCATCATGATATAGCAGATTCAGACAAGCAAAACAGCAACAGCAAGTACCCTAATTAACAAGCTTGATGCACTCACTACAGGAATCACAAAAATACATGGATAGCAACCCTGTAAAGACGGAGTGACATAGATTAAAACACATGTAAACATCAACCTCATAGGACGCACACATCAAACACAACAAAAATGACAAATCATCAAGTTATAACGGTTCCAGCAGATTAACATCATATAACACTTTTGCGATGATGATTCAGGCATCAAAATGAACTCAAATGAAAATGATGCAATGGAACGAAATGAAGTACTCGTCGAGGCGAACAATTTGACATATCACACGCACGAAACGGAGCAGTATGCAGCAAGTTATGATGCGATGAACAGGAGCATAAAATATAGCAGATCTGGGGACTTGGCCAATTTTCAGTGGGGGGAAAGTCAACCTTAGGGTTTCTCAGATCCGATCTGGATCCGGTAGCGCGGAAGCCGAGGCGGGCAGCGGCTCGCCGGAGCTGCAGAGGAGGAGGCCGGAGGAGGACGGGGACGGGCTGGGCCGGCCGGAGAGGGCGGCCGGGCGCGACGCGGAGGCGTAGGGCGGCGACGAAGCGGACGGCGCGGCGCGGCGGTGTTTTGGCGGCGGCGGGCGGCGGGTTTGCCTGCCGGCGGCGGCGGAGCCAGCGGACGGCGGCGCGGCGATGTGGGTAGGGCGCCACGTGGCGGTTCGGAGAGGGCGGACGGCGGCGGCGGACATGTCCGGCGCGGGCGGACGCGTCCGGCTGCGGGAGGAAGGGGAAAGGCTAGGGTTTGACCGGGATTTCGGGGGAGATGCACCTATTTATAGGTAGAGGGAGCTAGGAGAGTCCAAATGAGGTGCGGTTTTCGCCCACACGATCGTGATCGAACGACCGAGAGCATGGAAGGGACTTTGCTGGGTTTTGGGCCACTTTGAAAGGGGTGTTGGGCTGCACGTGTTGGGCTGCAAAGGGAAGGAGGCTTTCGCGGTTACCCGGTTAACCGATGGGGTATCAAACGACCTCCAAATGACCCAAAACTTGACAGGCGGTCTACCGGTGCTATACCAAGGCCGCTTGGCAAACCTCGGGCCATTCCGAGAAAGTTTAACACCCGCACATGAAAAGAGGCAAAAGGGGGACGCCGGAGGGCATAGGAGTGCCGGATTGCAAAACGGACAACGGGGAAAATGCTCGGATGCATGAGACGAACACGTATGCAAAAGCGATGCACATGACGACATGATATGAAAAGCAGATGATGACATGGCAAAGTGCAACACGCAAGCACATGGCATGGCAACGACGGCGAATAACTGACGGACACCTGGCGCATCGAATCCGGGGCGTTACAACACTCCTCCACTAACAAGAGATCTCGTCCCGAGATCTTAGGACCGAGACGGAAGAGAAAGAGGAAGATGCGAAACAAGAACTCGAGATAAGAAGCAAAGAATCGAGAGCACACGAGAAGAAGAGAGAAAGCAGCGAGAATGACGAGAATCGAAGGCTCACGGAATCGAGATAGACTATGAAACCACTCCGGTTAGAACGAGATAAGAAACGAATAAGACTGAAAGGATTTAGGCAGCACTCCGGCTAAAACATGTAGGAATAGAACACGAGCTTAAGAAGATGGAATGAAACTTGATGAACTCTTGAAGAATGAATTAAATCATGAAGTACCACCGTGAAGAACTCCGGTAACAAAAAGGATGATGAGATAGAATGAAGGAAGAAAGAATAAGATGAGCGTTGCGATGATTTAGATGGAGGTTCCGATGAAAGGCCGAGGAAATTGAACTCCGGAAAAGAAAAGACGAACGACTTAGATCCGAGAAAAACACTCATCACGAACAATCTCCAAAGAAAGAATTAATCAACTTGATGAAAGAAGAATAAGAATTACGTTATGCTTATCCTTCATCAATTAAATTGATGAGAAGCAATGGATTGCATATCACTTGTCCACATTGGGAAAAGATTAAGGGGAGATATACCGCCAAATTTGGGGAGGTCTTCCGAGCCACCGGTAGGATTAAAAGAACGAATGAATTGAATATGATGAAAAAACCGAAAAGAAATCTTCAATGAACCACCGTGAAAATGAAAATGAACAAAGAGAAGAGAACGGATCGCCGGAAAGAATTAGAAAAGCACGAAGATACTTGAGGGAATTTGGAGAAAAGAGATCGCGAACTGATTAACAAATGCTTGAACGCAGCACCGGAAGAATATTGAGACGAACGAAGGGGCACGGATATAGAATAATTGGAGAACGACTTTGAAAACTTGGAACGAAGAAATCTTCCGAAAAGATGGCCTCCGGATGATTGAGACGGAAAGTGATGTAGGGCGGAACCCTACCTGTATGATCTTTCACGTTGGAGCGGATCCTACGGGAAATCACGAAGAACACGCGGAAGAACAAGAGGGAAACACGGAGGAAACGAGAGAGAAATCACTAAACCGACAAGGGATCAATCACACAAATGCTAGATCACCGATCACATAGAGTGGCACAAGATTCAAGATCAACAAAGGACGATACAAACGGTAGCCGTTCTTCTCCGTGAGGAGGCCTTGAGGGGGGTCCACCCTAGAAGGGGTCTTGAATCCGCTTGGGGGTCTTCTCCGTAGAGGTCCCGATCTCCGAGGAGAAGTAGCCAAGTGGATGAGCAAAGGCTCTCACACAAGAATATGAGCTAATCCAATGCTAACCCTAAAAGAGGAAGGGGATGAAGTATATATAGTCTTGGGGGCGAAGGGGTACAAGGGACAAGTCTCGGATGCATCAAGGCGTGGCAGGGGAGGCCGGATGTCAAGGCGTCGGGCGGATGTCCGGCTTTCCCGACGCCGGATGTCCGGGCTAGGGGCGGATGTCCGGCTG
Source organism: Aegilops bicornis (assembly GCA_021605145.1). NCBI lineage: Eukaryota > Viridiplantae > Streptophyta > Magnoliopsida > Poales > Poaceae > Aegilops > Aegilops bicornis. The sequence goes on from CM038669.1 coordinate 342,596,978, forward strand.
GCGGAGTCTTCCAAACGCAATCGGTGATGGGGGCGGATTTCGGGCGAGGGGCGGATATCCGGCTTCCGGAAGAGCCGGATGTCCGGGCCTGGGGCCGGATGTCAGGCCACAGCTTTGCGGCTGCTGTGATGGGGGCGGATGTCGGGCCAAGGGCGGATGTCCGGGCTGTCCTGATCCCTTTCTTCCTTCTCCTTCCCTCGCTCCAGCGCCGCGCTTGGCCTTGGTCCTTGGGCTCTCCATGATCTCCTCGGGTGTACCCGAGTATGCACAATGTCCGCTTGAAGTAGCATCCATGTCTTACATGCGGAAAGGGACGATTCGGAAAGGAGCGAAGTTCACCTTAGGTCCAATGGCGCATAGTCGAGGTCTCATCTTATGTATCCTTGGGGCTTGGAGAGTAGATGGAGTGTACATGGGGATGAGCGTGGGATGCTCCGCATCATCTCCCCTCCCTTGGGAAAGATCCGACCTCGGATCGTGATCCTCATCACCATGGAAACGGTTGTCGTAGACGGACTTGTAGTTGGACGAAGTTGAAGACATGGCGCAATCCAAGTAGTCCACGGTGTCGCCGGAGTGATAGACATGCAAAAGAGCAAACACAAGCAACACTCGGAAATACAATGGTTAGCGCACACAAAGTGTCCATCATGTAAGAATGAGTCCGTGAGGCAAGATTGTTCATGACAAAGCACATGAAGCTTAGCAAGATAATATGAAATGAGATGTAAAGCATTCATGGGAACAAATGCAATCATTGTGCACACAATTGTGTTGTGAATTTGATGAATGCAACCACGGTGCAAAATGATGTCATAGTGAGACGGTTTATCAATAGCATGAATATGGCAATGGATGCTCAACATGTGTATGTTATCATGCAATTGATGATTGGCAATATGATCATGATGTATGAATATGCCATCAAGGAAGATCACAACAAATTTGCTAAGAAAATGCACAAGCTCATATATCATGGATGACATGGGAATACAAGATGCAACAAGGCAATCATAATGTGTGTCAATCCATGCATGGGGTGCAAACTTGTGGTGAGTATGATATGTCCATCGAAAGCATGACATGTATGAGCACAAGCAACAAATATGGATGTGTTGGTATACCAATGCTCGATGTTGTGGCAAGAGTGTAAAACCGAAGGTGCATCCAATAAGTCCAAGCGCTCCTCAATGAAAAGGTCCATAGAGCCAATCTCCAATGTCGCTCCTCCGTCCGTGAGATGTATCATGTAGACAACAAGAAGGAAACAACAATGAAAGAGTGACCCATCCAATATGCGTATTTGAGGATGGCTCAAAGGGAAGGAGTTCACCTTATGAATGTTCCGGAAGATGTTGGAGTTGCACATCATGTATGCCTTCACATAACCAATATGTCTCCTAACGGTAATGCCTTGTGAATCCTTCAAAATGAAAGAACATGACAAACACTTTCGGAAAAACAAATGAGGTTAGCGCAAGTGCAAAACCTATCATTCGTGTGGTAAGATACCGAACAAGTGTATGCATCATGCTCATCATAAGAAAGTACAAGGGAGCATTTCAAAGTATGGAGGCATATGATGTAAGAACATCCAAATACAAGAGGCTCAATCAAACAAGCATGCATCACAAGTAAAGTGTCAAAGTCTCCAAGATCAATAAGCCTAGTATGGTTGCACTCAATACAAGTGGATATGAGAGAGGCAACTAATGGACACAAGAGACAATGATCAAGATATATCATGTGAGAGGCATGAGCATATATGTCATCAACCCAAGAAAGCAAGTAATAGTGGAACATGGGTGATGCAACATAGCAAGCAATCGTATCAATCAAGTGAAGCAAGCTAGTAGTGCGAAGATGCAACGTACTAGAAGGGATCAAGGCAATCATGTCATGGGTGCAAATAGTGTGCATGAATACTTCACATGACATGTCACAAGCATGAAGGCAAGATATGAGCAAAATAGCATCAATAGCATGGGGCACATGATAAACATGGAAAAAGCAACAAGGATCTCCACCAAGCATGCAAATACACATAGAAGTAGCATAATGGTGAATCATGGGTATATGCAAGCAAGGGTCACAATTGCATGGCAAAGGCATAGGAGCAAGCATAACATGCAAAGTGAACACGGGAAAATGAGCATAAGGTGACAAGTGGTAAATAGCCCATAGCCGTGTGAGAGCCAAGTAGAAGAGATGCGCGTAGTCCTTGCGCGAAGGGAACGGTGGTAAGGATAGTCCACGGGATCCCAAAGCATCATTGCTCTCAAGAGCTCGTTTCGTCAATTCTTGGGATTGAGAAGTTGACGAGTATACATGAGTACCTACACAAAACAAAGACAAAGGAAAAATTGTGTGTGCGTGGTAGATGTACGCATCATCCATCATGATGCATACGTGCATGTGTCGGTGAGCACAAAATAGCCAATGCTCAAATAAATGAGATGCGTGATATAGAAGCATGTCATCCATCATGATAGGTTTGTTATTATGTATGGCATAATGGAGACTCAAATTGTGCAATGCATCATGAGAAATAGCTAGAGCATTGTTGTTCATGGAATGCATATGGTGTACACAATCATGGGAATCATGCAAAGTATGAAATGCATCAAGATCTCCTAATATGTATGAGGAAACTATGGGGTCTCCTCATGAGCATTAATGGAAACATCACATGGAGAATATTGACAACATCCAAAACAATGCATATTCGGAACAATGTGATCATGGCATGACATAGTAGACGAATTGCGCAAATCATGTAAAGGAAGCATGGCAATATCATCACAAGAGAAGCAAAAGCCAATGACCATCATCTCTTCATCTATGCCATAAGTGCAAATGGGATTTATTTTAATGGGGCATGCATAGTTACTATGTTGAGATTGTAATGATGCAATATGGGAGATCTCACTCATAGCATATGACAAGTTCAATGCATTGTCAAACATGAAGTGACCAATAGAATTTTCACAAGATGTCCTATGGAGCATAGCATCACAACTAGGCAACTCAACATGCTCATCATCATATTCATCATAAATAGGTAAGTCAAGGCATGAAGAAGTTTCACTAGCATGAAGCATGGTAATAGGTGGGTCAACATCATGGGAGTAATCGATGGCAAGAGAGTCCACTAGTGGGACAAGAGAAGCACCATCACCTATGTTACCTTTGGAAGGTCGCTCATGAGTTGTAGGTGAGGTGTTGAAGATCGTCTCGTTGTCATCTTCCTCTTGATGGAACCATGTGGGGGGTTCATCATCATCCACCATGGCCATCGTTGTCTCTAATGGAGGAATAGACTCACAAGGATAGGCATGTCGTCATGTAGGAGACCTAGCAGCAAAGAAGAAAACACACTAGGAGTAGAGGTTAAGTCGTTAGAAATCATAGTGGCCTCATGTGTCGTGTCAACTACCTCACTCACTAAGTGTTGTGGCTCACTCACTCCCTCAAGGATGCTCTCACTTTCGTATGGTGGGTGGAGTCACTCAAATGGCGCTCAACCTCACATAGGATGTGTGGCATGCTCTCATGTGTGGGGCTAGTGGTGGTCACACTCATCCTCTCATAGGAAATGCTCTCAATGTCACGTATGGTGGAGTCACCATGTCACTCATGGGGTGGTGGCTCTCCTTACATGGCAATTGGGGTAGCTCAACATGTGTGGGTGTTGGAGAGGTGTAGGTGCAAATGTCTCCATGCGCGGTCGCGTAGCTTGACTCGGAGGATGAGTCCAATGTGGGCGTCGTCTTCATGTTGTTGAAGAGGTTCGCGCTTGACGCCGTGGTCGAAGGGGATGGCCCTTGCTCGACCGTCTTGTCACCGTCTTGGTGTGGGAGGCCCATATGATGTGGCACCTCATAGCTCGTCTCCATGACCGAAGGGAGTTTCTCATGCTCGGTTATCTTCCTTGAGGGGCTTCCGAAGATGGAAGTGTCGCCCTCGCTCGTAGGTGGTCGCCTTGGACTTGAAGAAGTCGATGTAGGCGTACACGTGGGAAGTAGGCGAAGATGCCGTACGTCCAAAGGCAAAGATGCCTTGAGAACACTTGGCGAAGATGCCGAAGTGGTTGATGTAGCCGTAGCGCCGTCTTGGTGGTGGTCGTCTCGCGGTCTTCTCTTGTGCTTATGAAGCTTCGACTTGGTGTGTTGGGACTTGTGCATTTGCGCTTGTGGAGCATCTTCATGATGATGATGTCGTTGTCGTGCTTGAGCTCCTTGGCGTTAAATGCGTCAATGCGTGCACATGATGCTTGGAGTTGACTTGCCCTTCATGACGATGTTGATCACGAGCGTGATGGTGGTCGCCATGTAGATGTGGGACGAGGACGATGTGCACTTGCGTGCTTATGCGGCGCTCAAGACTTGTGGCTTGAATGTCGCTGCCTTGAAGATGATGAAGGGAAGAAGACTTGATCAAGGTTCGAATCTCCTCCATCCTTGCATCTTGCTCCTCTTTATGTGCGGCAAGCTTCTTGTCGAAGTAGTCCCTTCTCCTTGCTTCGGAGTGATGAATGTCGATGGAGATGTTCTCGATGCGCTCTCGCAATCTTGATTGTGGGCTTTGCACTTGTCGTTGTAGATCAAAGAGAGACGCTTTGGTGATGTAGTTGTTCACGCCGTCGTTGTTGTTGTAGACCGGAGATGAAATGCCTTGCCTATCCATCACAAGACTCGAGCAAATATGAGTGGGAGAAAGAGAAGAACTTATACCAATGTACCTTGACCTATGTTGAAAATGAATCAAGTTCACTCAAATGCGGACAATGAAATAGCACTATTGGTACCAATCCTTGTCGGTTCTCACACCTACACAAGTAAAGCTTATGGAGGAGCTCGGTGAGGATAGTGGCACAAAAATTTAATGCAAAATGTTAGCAACAGTCAATAATGATGAAAGAGATTCACAAATTCAAGTGAAACAAATGGACCAATAGCAAAGAATGGCACATGTAAAACACACACACGGATAGATAAATGGGGTCGTGCAACCAAGGAATGAGCACAAAATGTGGAATCCACGGAAAACGCCGTGTTGCACAACTCAAGAGAGACGCTAAGCACGATTGCTCAATAGGCGGATACGACACTTGTGCACAACCTATAAGATGCAAAATGGATAAACTTCTATCCCAAGTATGCTATGTATGTATGGTTCCCGGTGTTTCTCTCACAATGATCCAAGATGATCAAGTATGATAATCTTATATGCAATATGGTATGATGCTATGGCACTTGCTTACAAGCTTCTTTGCTCTCTTTCTTTTGCTTAAAAGCTTTATTTCTTCTTCTTTTTTTTGTATGGCCACTTTGCACAATGCACAAACCAAGATAGCAATTGTGTATATGCGGGAACAAACTTGAGACACAATGGATGATATGATACCAATATGATATGGTATGGTATGTAATGGAAGGTATGATCACTAATGTGCACAAGTAACGCGTTGCCGCAATACTCAAATGGCTAGTCTCGATAGGCAAGTAACGCAAATGTAAGGCTAGGGGTTAACAATGCAATGGCAAGGGAATATACAATGGAGGGATACCACGATACCAAGATGATATGGAGGTTACCGTCCCGCGATGATGAGTAGCGGTGTTCTTGATGTAGATACCAAGATGATGGAGACTTGTCCCTAAGTAGCCGAAACACCTTAGGAAACGGAAAAACCGCGAACTCAAAATCTCAAACGTCAAATGTCAAAATGGTGGTAGCGGTGGTGGTTTGAACTTGGCAATGCGGAAGTGGAATGATGGGCTATACACGGTGTAAGAGTTGGAAGCACGCGTCCCTAAGTAGCCGAAACACCTTAGGAGACACAACTCACAACTCAAACAAAATTGGGTTAAGTTGGGGTGGTTGAAGTGTATGGTGGGCAAGCCTATGCGGAAGATATGGTGGTGGTGGTGGTTGATGAAGATGCAACCGTCCCTAAGTAGCCTAAACACCTTAGGAGACTCGAGTCACAACTCAAACAACCTCAAATGCAAAGGGGAACAAAATGGGTTAGGTTGCGGAAGTCGGTGGTGGCTATGCGGATGATATGGTGGAAGGCCTAGGCAAACTTGCCAAATTTCACAAAATTTAATGGAGTCAAATGGTGGTGGTAGTATTTTTATGGGAAGGGGGAAGTCAATAGCTTCGAAACGAGCTAAAGAACGTCAAAATCGGACTCCGGATGAATTAGTTATGGACAAAACGGTGAAACGAAAAAAACAGAAATCTCAGGGGCCGGATATCCGGGGCTCGGGCCGGATTTCCGGGGGTGTATGTCCAGAACCGTGCGGATTTGGTGCTCCAGGGCCCGGATGTCCGGCTTGGGGCCGGATGTCCGCCAGATGGCGGATGTCCGGCTGAGGTCTGGATGTCCGCCCGATTTAATCGATCTCGTTTGGGGCGGAAATTTTCGAATTGGGGCGGAAATTGATGATTTCGGGAGCAAAATTTGATGGATTTCGTGGATGGAAGGTGAGGAAACTTGGGGAAATGCTATATCCACTCGAAACCAAGCAAATCCACGGATCAAAATCAACAAAACATCATCAAAACTAACAAATCACAAAAAAAATTTAGGGCTATTTTTGGTGGGGATTTTCGGATTTAGTACGAAATCAACAAAATCAAGCTAGAAAAAGAGGGGTAGGGGCTCCAAAAACGTGATCAACGTGGCTCATGATACCATAGATGATGTAGGGCGGAACCCTACCTGTATGATCTTTCACGTTGGAGCGGATCCTACGGGAAATCACGAAGAACACGCGGAAGAACAAGAGGGAAACACGGAGGAAACGAGAGAGAAATCACTAAACCGACAAGGGATCAATCACACAAATGCTAGATCACCGATCACATAGAGTGGCACAAGATTCAAGATCAACAAAGGACGATACAAACGGTAGCCGTTCTTCTTCGTGAGGAGGCCTTGAGGGGGTCCACCCTAGAAGGGGGTCTTGAATCCGCTTGGGGGATCTTCTCCGTAGAGGTCCTGATCTCCGAGGAGAAGTAGCCAAGTGGATGAGCAAAGGCTCTCACACAAGAATATGAGCTAATCCAATGCTAACCCTAAAAAGAGGAAGGGGATGAAGTATATATAGTCTTGGGGGCGAAGGGGTACAAGGGACAAGTCCCGGATGCACTGCGCGTAGGCAGGGGAGGCCGGATGTCCGGGCGTCGGGCCGGATGTCCGGGCTTTCCCGAGACGCCGGATGTCCGGGCTAGGGGGCCGGATGTCCGGGCTGGCGGGGTCTTCCAAACGCAATCGGTGATGGGGGGCCGGATTTCCGGGCGAGGGGGCCGGATATCCGGGGCTTCCGGAAGAGCCGGATGTCCGGCCTGGGCCGGATGTCTGGCCTCAGAAGCTTTGCGGCTCTTTGTGATGGGGGGCGGATGTCCGGGCCAAGGGCGGATGTCCGGCTGTCCTGGTCCCTTTCTTCCTTCTCCTTCCTCGCTCCCTGCACGCTTGGCCTTGGTCCTTGGGCTCTCCATGATCTCCTCGGGTGTACCTGAGTATGCACAATGTCCGCGCCTGAAGTAGCATCCATGTCTTACATGCGGAAAGGGACGATTCGGAAAGGAGCGAGTTCACCTTAGGTCCAATGGCGCATAGTCGAGGTCTCATCTTATGTATCCTTGGGGCTTGGAGAGTAGATGGAGTGTACATGGGGATGAGCGTGGGATGCTCCGCATCAGAAAGTAACTCCTGAAATACTCCGGATGGATGAAAATAATTTGCATGACTGGAAACAATTAGATAGGATAACATCGAGGTAGCACCATGAATCTCCGGGGGAACGGACAAGATTTAAGAGAAACTCTACTTCGGTCTTCAAGGACGACGATAAACACCACCAAAATTGTTGAGATACTCCGGTAGAATGAAAAGCGAAGAGGTTGAGGCAACAATGAAAATAATTTGAAAGCGATCTTGGAAAAGATCCGACTGATGAAAATCATACTTACGTCAAACTTCAAAAGGATTTGAGAATAGCTCCGAAAATTAGAAGAGTCAGGTAAGATCCTAGGAAAAGACCTGTGGGTTAGGGCCCACTGAAGAGATAACACCGTTGGAAAGGGATGTTGAACAGATAGATGATGCACCGGAACAATTAAATATTTGAATGAAGGTGACAACCTCGAATTAATTATAACACAGACGAATCTCCTGATATGTCTTCCGAACTCCAGAATGATAAACTGGCGAGAGGCGAACGAGCAAAGAGAACACTTCGAAGGAAAAGAAAATGATTAACCCAAAAAACTTGAATTGAGTGCACCGGAAAAAGAAAGGGATGAAGAATGACGAACAAGACGAGAATTCACCGGTTGAAATAATTGAGGGAAGACTGAAGAGGCTCCACACGAATGGAATTGATGGTCGGAAGAAACTCGAACTCCGGGAATAATAGGGTGGGAGGGCGGGAAAACAAAGACAACTTGGAAAGGGAAACCGACAAATATCTTGAAGAGAAAACACCAGTTGAAATCATTGAGGAAATAAAGCAAAGACTTCGCACGAGTAGGATGGATACGCAATTACGGACTCCGGTTCCGAGAAAAAAAGAGGTGGGTGGGTGGGAAAAGAAGACAACTGAGGATTGAGCTCAAAGATGAAGAGGCTCAAGTCAACTTGACAAGAAATGCACCGGATGAAAAGAGCTGAGAACCAACGATCGAAAAACCAATTGCGTGATCCTAAAGAAAAATTTTAAGGGGAAGAGAAGTAATTCAAAACACCTACGTCAAGATTCCTTACCAGAGCGACGAAGGGGCTGAGGAGTAAAAAGAATTCCTACTCTCCGATATAACTAGACTCCGAAAACAGTTTTCTTCTAGACTCAACAACGGCCAAACTACACGATCAATCAAGGGGGCTCCTAGGGTCGGTCGAGGCTCTGATACCAACTTGTCACGCCCAATATGCGATACTATCCTAAAGAGACTCGAAGGTCCCACCAAGGATAGAACCGCATATTGAAACGCTTTTGCAAGGTGGATATCATTACATCAACATTACATAATAGTGGGGATACATCCAATACATACAATGTCACATGAATACAACAATACAACATACAAGAACAACATCCGACTACGGATGTAACATAAATAGGAACTCAAACAACATCCACCCTGCTAGCCCAGGCTGCCGACCTGGAACCTATCCCCTGATCGAAGAAGCAAAAGAAGAACTCCAAAACAAGCAACATCGCTCTCGCGTCATGATCATCGCAAACCTGTACCTGCAACTGGTGGTGTAGTAATTTGTGAGCCACGAGGACTCAGCAATCCCATTACCATGGGTATCAAGACTAGCAAAGCTTAATGGGAAAGGAAGGGGTAAAGTGGTGAGGTTGCAGCAGCGACTAAGCGTATATGGAGGCTAACATACGCAAATAAGAGCGAGAAGAGAGCAAGCGGAACGGTCGTCAACTAGCAATGATCAAGAAGTGATCCTGAACTCCTACTTACGTCAAACATGACCCAAAGACCGTTATCACTTCCCGGACTCCGCCGAAAAGAGACCATCACGGCTACACACGCGGCTGATGCGTTTTAATTCGGATCTGGTGTCAAGTTATCTACAACCGGACATTAACAAATTCCCATCTGCCTATAACCGCAGGCACGGCTTTCAAAAGATAATACCTGCAGGGTGTCCCAACTTAGCCCATGATAAGCTCTCGCGATCAACGAAGGATATTTCTTCTCCCCGGGAAGACCCGATCAGTCTCGGAATCCCGGCTACAAGACATTTCGACAGCAATAAAACAAGACCAACAAAGCCGCCCGGATGTGCCGACAAATCCTGATAGGAGCTGCACATATCTCGGTCTCAAGGCACACCGGATTGTCCAAACTTCCGATAGGCGAACCCAGAGTTGCCCCTGGTGGCCATCGGCGGTCGATAGCTTGGACCAAAGCACTCACGACGAGCACCGCCCGGGGGTAAAATAAAGATGACCCTCGAGAGCGCCGACTCCCAAGGGAAAAAGGGCTAGGTGAGGCAAATGTAAAACCAAGGTTGGGCCTTCTTTGGAGGAGTCTTATTCAAAGCGAACTGTCAAGGGGGTCCCATAAATCACCCAACCGCGTTAGGGACGCAAAATCCGGAAACATAATACCGATATGACGGAAACTAGGGCGGCAAGAGTGGAACAAAACACCAGGCATAAGGCCGAGCCTTCCACCCTTTACCAAGTATATAGATGCATTAATAATATAAGAGATATTGTGATATCCCAACATAAACATAATCCAACATGGAGCAATCTTCATCTTCACCTGCAACTAGCAACGCTATAAGAGGGGCTGAGCAAAAGCGGTAACATAGCCACACAACGGTTTGCTAGGAAGAGTAACAAAGGTCAGAGGTTCATGGCAATTTGGGAGGCTTGAGAAGCAAGTGGTAGGTAAAGCAGCATAGCGATAGAACGAAGCAACTAGCATAGCAATGATAGTAGTGAGATCCAGGGTAGCGGTCATCTTGCCTGAAATCCCCCAAGGAAGAAGAACGAGTCCATGAAGAAGATGAAGCCATGAAGACGAACCAAGCGTGAGACGAGCGAATCCTCACGATCGCATAGCGAAAGCAGGAACTATCGAGAAGAAACACACAACATAGTAAACACACCACACATGAACAAGGCATGATGCACAACAAGCATGATGCATGACAAAGCTACATGAAGCTACTCATGGCAAGAGATTATGCAAACAAAAGCAACACATCAAAGCAAGTTTAAATGAGGCCGGAAACAACATAGAACAATTACGGTAAGTCCTCATATGCAAATTTCGAAATCGGTCCAGATCTGAATAAACCTTATGTTCAAGTTGTTAAACAACAAGTTAAGATGCACCATGATGATCTATACGAAATTCTAGTCAAGTTACATATAAAGTTCATTAGATTCAGAGCTACGACCTAGAAGATATGAGCAAAACAAGTTAAACATGGCATTGATGCAAAATGCATACAAACATCAATCAAACACCTCAAAACAAGGATGTAACATGATAATATGAAACTACATGCAAAAACAAGCAAGTTTCATATAGAGCACACTCAAAACGGAGCAACGGTTCAACACATACACACTATACAAGTTATAGCAATAATCTGTCTAAAACAGCAACTAGGCATATTGCAAGCATCAAAACAACAAGCTACAGCATCTCAATGTGAAAACAAAAGGCATGGGCATGAAGTACAGATAAAGCATAACAAAAAATGAACACTGAGCTATCTCCAGAAATGACTAGAACATACTCAAAAGGACATGACAAGATTGCAAATAATAACAGTTTCAGACTTATCAGGAAATAACATCAGGTTGCAATATTTAGAGCTATCCAACAACATGCTACAGGAACTTATCATGGCAAAACAAGGCACGGAATGATACTACTAAATGCGTATAACAAATGTTCTTTACTGACCATGATCCAAAAAGGATCATAAGATAAGATGGCACCCATGTAAACATGGCAAATGATATGACAGCTTCATACATGGCAGGAACAACAATAAGTAGGCATGTTGGTGAGCTTGAACCACTCACCACAGAGCAATACATGGCATGGCAAGGCAAACAACAGTACGAAGACATGTTTATGAAGATAATCATGGCAAGATCACGTTCATAGGGTGCATGGATCACAAATAACAATCATGGAAACATTGAACTTAATGTTAACAGACTGACAGCAACATTATTTAGCAATTTTGAAGAAAGATATGAACAAGCTACAACAATCTATAAATGCAACCAGGGGAATAGGTGGATAGAGCATAACATGTAGAACAAAACATCCTTAGTGGACATCTCCAGATTATGCATAGAATAACTTGTAGAAGCAGGTTTACATAGCATCATGATATAGCAGATTCAGACAAGCAAAACAGCAACAAGTACCCTACTTAACAAGCTTGATGCACTCACTACAGGAATCAAAAAAAAATACATGGATAGCACCCCTGTAAATATGGAGTGACATAGATTAAAACACATGTAGACATCAACCTCATAGGATGCACACATCAAACGCAACAAAAATGACAAATCATTAAGTTATAACGGTTCCAGCAGATTAACATCATATAACACTTCTGCAACGATGATTCAGGCATCAAGATGAGCTCAAATGAAAATGATGCAATGGAATGAAATGAAGTACTCGTCGAGGCGAACAATTTGACCTATCACATGCACGAAACGGAGCAGTATGCAGCAAGTTATGATGCGATGAACAGGGGCATAAAATATAGCAGATCTGGGGACAGCCAATTTTCAGTGGGGGGAAAGTCAACCTTAGGGTTTCTCAGATCCGATCTGGATCCGAGCGCGCGGAAGCCGAGGCGGGCAGCGGCTCGCCGGAGGTGCAGAGGAGGAGGCCGAAGGAGGACGGGTACGGGCTGGGCCGGCCGGAGAGGGCGGCCGGGCGCGACGCGTGGAGGCGAGGCGGCGGCGCACGAAGCGGACGCGGCGCGGGCGGTGGCAGGGCGGCGGGCGGCGGCGGGTTTGCTGCCGGCGGCGGCGGAGCTCATGGATGGCGGCGCTGGAGATCCGGCGCGCGCTGGGAGCCGCGAGACGGAGGCGGAGGGCGACAGTGGCGCGGGCGGCGAGTAGGGCGGATCTGCTTCGCCGTGGCGCAGAGCGGCCGAGATGGGCTCCATGGGCCCGGCGGCGATGTGGGCGCAGGGGCGCACGTGGCGGCTCCGGAGAGGGCGGACGGCGGCGGCGGACATGTCCGGCGCGGGCGGACGCGTCCGGCTTTGGGAGGAAGGGGAAAGGCTAGGGTTTGACCGGGATTTCGGGGGAGATGCACCTATTTATAGGTAGCGGGAGCTAGGAGAGTCCAAATGAGGTGCGGTTTTTGCCCACACGATCATGATCGAACGACCGAGAGCATGGAAGGGACTTTGCTGGGTTTTGGGCCACTTTGAAAGGGGTGTTGGGCTGCGAAGAGAAGGGAGCTTTCGCGGTTACCCGGTTAACCGATGGGGTATCAAACGACCTCCAAATGACCCGAAACTTGACATGCGGTCTACCGGTGCTATACCAAGGCCGCTTTGCAAACCTCGGGCCATTCCGAGAAAGTTTAACACCCGCACATGAAAAGAGGCAAAAGGGGGACGCCGAAGGGCATAGGAGTGCCGGATTGCAAAACGGACAACGGGGAAAATGCTCGGATGCATGAGACGAACACGTATGCAAAAGCGATGCACATGACGACATGATATGAAAAGCAGATGATGACATGGCAAAGTGCAACACGCAAGCACATGACATGGCAACGGCGGCGAATAACTGACGGACACCTGGCGCATCGAATCCGGGGCGTTACAACACTCCTCCACTAACAAGAGATCTCGTCCCGAGATCTTAGGACCGAGACGGAAGAGAAAGAGGAAGATGCGAAACAAGAACTCAAGATAAGAAGCAAAGAATCGAGAGCACACGAGAAGAAGAGAGAAACGACGAGAATGACGAGAATCGAAGGCTCATGGAATCAGATAGACTATGAAACCACTCCGGTTAGAACGAGATAAGAAACGAATAAGACTGAAAGGATTTAGGCAGCACTCCGGCTAAAACATGTAGGAATAGAACACGAGCTTAAGAAGATGGAATGAAACTTGATGAACTCTTGAAGAATGAATTAAATCGTGAAGAACCACCGTGAAGAACTCCGGTAACAAAAAGGATGATGAGATAGAATGAAGGAAGAAATAATAAGATGAGCGTTGCGATGATTTAGATGGAGGTTCCGATGAAAGGCCGAGGAAATTGAACTCCGGAAATGAAAAGATGAACGACTTAGATCCGAGAAAAACACTCATCACGAACAATCTCCAAAGAAAGAATTAATCAACTTGATGAAAGAAGAATAAGAATTACGTTATGCTTATCCTTCATCTATTAAATTGATGAGAAGCAATGGATTGCATATCACTTGTCCACATTGGGAAAAGATTAAGGGGAGATATACCGCCAAATTTGGGGAGGTCTTCCTGAGCCACCGGTAGGATTAAAAGAACGAATGAATTGAATATGATGAAAAAACCGAAAAGAAATCTTCAACGAACCACCGTGAAAATGAAAATGAACAAAGAGAAGAGAACGGATCGCCGGAAAGAATTAGAAAAGCACGAAGATACTTGAGGGAATTTAGAGAAAAGAGATCGAAGAGATCGCGAACTGATTAACGAATGCTTGAACGCAGCACCGGAAGAATATTGAGACGAACGAAGGGGCACGAATATAGAATAATTGGAGAACGACTTTGAAAACTTGGAACGAAGAAATCTTCCGAAAAGATGGCCTCCGGATGATTGAGACGGAAAGTAACTCCTGAAATATTCCGGATGGATGAAAAGAATTTGCATGATTGGAAACAATTAGATAGGATAACATCGAGGTAGCACCATGAATCTCCGGGGGAACGGACAAGATTTAAGAGAAACTCTACTTCGGTCTTCAAGGACGACGATAAACACCACCAAAATTGTTGAGATACTCCGGTAGAATGAAAAGCGAAGAGGTTGAGGCAACAATGAAAATAATTTGAAAGCGATATTTGACGAGGACATGTATTAGGGGTAGGGTAACAGGCCTGACCTAAAGGCCCTACCCATGGACACCATGTACTTTGTACTGGGCCCCTGGGCCAGATCGCCGTCTAGATGTACCGCAACTTGAAAGTCACTCGGACGGCGACAACCACTCGAACCTGACACTTCACTCGACGAGCTCATTCCATTCGACCATGTAACTCACTCGGATATGCAAAGACCAATAGTCAGCATGACGGTTTTGTAGTGGGCAGGCATTACGGCATTGACGCTCCATCGTGTAACATAAGGGGTGAGGGGGTGGCGCACTCTATATAAGCCACCCCCACCACTAGACTAAGGGGCTCTAGGCTGCCACCTCTCTCTCTTTTCACCATTAGTCTCAGGACTTAGCTCAGGCATGGGGATCCGTTCCTCTCTCTCACACACATATTGTAATCTCCGGATATATACTCAGATAAAACAAAGCCTCTCCGGAGCACGAGACGTAGGGTTGTTATCTCCACCGTGAGAGGCCCGAACTCGCTAAAACCACCGTGTCACCCATATGCATCTCGATAGATCATGCTCCGTTATCCTACCCTCTCTTCTTTATCAGACTTAGAACCACGACAGTTGGCGCCCACCGTGGGGCATGGCGTCTATCGAGCCATGATGCAAATGGTTTTTTCTTCAATCTTCAACAGCGAATCAACTACCATCGCTAAAGAAATTGGCCGCTAGAGCTTTGGTCATCGCGCCATTCATACAAACAAAAGGATCAGGGAAGTATACATTTGATCTAGTCTTTTTACAGTACATTGTGTAACAACGAGTTTGTCTTTTCTTCCTATAGGATCAGACACACCCATACATAAATAAATCAGACAAGAGACAAGGAAGGGAAAAGGGCATCAACACGGTGCGCGAGTCGTGACAATCCGTCCTCACGCACGGCCGCCAGCGCGCCGGACTGCACCTCCTGCTTCCTCTTCTCAATCGACTTCAACCCGTCTGTCAGCCGGCTACAACGAGCGCAGGCGCTCGACAGTCCATCTGACAGCACGGGCGCTAGGATGTGGTCACTGTGACGTGCGCGCAGGCCTGGTACTGCAGCAGCCTCTCCACGACGTCCTGACACGGCACGTTGCAGTGGCGTCCCTCGTGAACCGCCGGACGGCGACCCCCGCGGTGGGTGCACGGGCGGGACGCGGCACCAACGCTGGGGCTGTCCACGTCCCGATCACGACAAGACTGGAGCCGCCGGATCGACTCAGCGCGCCTCAAGCTCCGCCCACGCGTGGCCTCGCAGGAAGACGCCGCCCGACACTCGGATTCGTCGCAGCCGCCTCTCGCGATGGATCCGTGCCAAAAACTGCCGCGGCCGTGGCCGTCGAGGGAGCTCTGCGCCCCACCTTCCACTTTCCTTCTAACCTTAATTCCTTCTCATTTATTTTTCTGCATGCAGGGGATAAATGGCCGTAGGAAAGGAAAACTTCCTTGCATGCATGAACGGCCTTAACTCTCGCCTAACTGCTGCTAATTAAAGCCTCTTGCATGCACGCATGCATTACGGGCGTGGGGCAATTCCAAAAATGCGTTGGACGTTTACAACTCCATCAATGCGTTGGACATGGATGCCTCCTTCAATGCGTTTTGGACGCGGTCAAATCCATCAGTGCATGGTAACGACATCTAAAGCGGCGGGCGTTGGCGAATCCCCGCGACCAATGGTCTCCGGCACGACGCCCCGGCGCTTCCTTCGCCTGACTCCAAGCACACGCCGATAGCCTGCACGAAGGAGTCAACACCACACCGCCGCAACTGAAAGTTGACTCTGCCCTCGCACATGACTACGTCTCCCACGTTGGAGGCACAAACCCGATGCGGCGTGGCGACCAGGAGTTGGCCATGTTGCCATGCTCGCGATTTCTCCCTCCGCATCATTCACTCGACCGACGTCAGCAACTCTCTTCAGTCGGCATGGTCACTCGGACGGGCTTGCTCACTCGGACCGAACAGGATCACTAGCGCTCAGTCACCCACGCGCCGCCACTCGGCCGCCTTGCACGCGGTCACGAAGCTGCTCGCGTCATCATCAACTTCCCCGACTCGGACGCCCCGCGCGCATCGTCACTCCGGGACACGCGTCTACATCAACCGGACGCCGCGCTCGCCGCCACTCCGCGGGATGCGCCTACTTCACTCGTTCGCCCAGCACATCGTCACTCCACGTCACGCGTCTACATCACTCGGACGCCCCGCGCGCATCGCCACTCCGCGACACGCGTCTACATCACCCGGACGCCGCGCTCGCCGCCACTCCGCGGGACGCGTCTACTTCACTCGGACTCCCCGCGCATGGTCACTCCGTGGGACGCGTCTACTCTATTCGGCCACTCCGTGCGTCGCCACTCGGTTGGTCACCTCATAACCATTCGGCCGCTCCGTGCGTCGCCACTCGGTTGGTCACCTCATAACTATTCGGCCGCTCCGTGCATCGCCACTCGGTTGGTCACCTCATAACCATTCTGTCGCTCCGTGCGTCGCCAATCGGTTGGTCACCTCATAACCATTCGGCCGCTCCGTGCGTCGCCACTCGGTTGGTCACCTCATAACCACTCGACCGCCCCGCGCGTCGCCACTCGGTTGGTCACCTCATAACCACTGGGCCGCCTCGCGCGTCGCCACTCGGTTGGTCACCTGATCACCACTCGGCCGCTCCACGCGTCGCCGTCGCCAAAATCCCCCAGTGGGTGACTTTGCTGCGAATCTGTTTCGCCTAAGTTCAAAAAAATCCTACCGAGTGGAGAGCAAACCTCCCACTCGGGGGCTTAGTTGCAGTCCGTACTCGCCTAAGTTAAAAAAAAAATCCTACCGAGTGGAGAGCAAACCTCCCACTCGGGGGCTTAGCTGCAGTCCAAGATGCTACGCCTAAGTTTGAAAAATCCCACCGAGTGGAGAGCAAACCTCCCACTCGGGGCTTAGCTGCAGTCCAATACTACCTAAGTTTGAAAAAATCCTACCGAGTGGAGAGCAAACCTCCCACTCGGGGCTTAGCTGCGATCCGAAGACTACCTAAGTTTGAAAAAAATCCTACCGAGTGGAGAGCAATCCTCCCACTTGGGGGTTTAGCTACAATCCAGTACTTGCCTAAGTTTAAAAAAAAATCCTGCCGAGTGGAGAGCAAACCTCCCACTCGGGGCTTAAGCTGATCCAAGTGCTAGCCTAAGTTTGAAAATCCTCACCGAGTGGAGAGCAAACCTCCCACTCGGGGGCTTAGCTGATCCAAGATGCCTTAAGTGTTTGAAATCCTACCGAGTGGAGAGCAAGCCTCCCACTCGGGAGGCTTAGCTGTAGTCCAAGGACTCGCCTAAGTAGCCAAAATCCGGCATCGAGACAAGAGCAAACCTCTAATTCAAGGAGCTGCATCACAAGTATAATGTGCGCTCCATCCCTATCCGCAAGGACACCGAGACGAAGGTCGACTGTCACCATCGCCTCGTCACCACTCGGCCGCCCCGCGCGTCGCCGCTCGGTTGGTCGCCTCATCACCACTCGGCCACTCGCGCGCCTTCAGACAGCTAAGTCATTTTACATTCTGTTATTTCCGTCTTCCCGAGTATCCCGTAATTCACACATCACGTTCACTCGGAGGCCACACCATCGAGTGTACCTCTACGCTCGGCTGTTTATTTTCACATACTTGCTTAGTACTGGTTATGTGACTCCCGAGTCCAACTTCCATTTTTTCGCACACATCATTCACGAACACCATGTGTCATTCTTCATTTCGAGTTTGCATCGGTCCTCCGGGGCTGCAACTCAGTCGAAACACTACACTTCTGTTTTATTTTAGCCAGTATTCCAACGAGTTCAGTAGGATCTCTCGCTTCGACAAGTTCGAGCGAATCCTTCGCTCTTTTAGACTCTTGCTGGTTAACCAGCAAGCCCCTTGCACTCCCAGCGGGTGTCTATGGGTGTTATTCACACAAACCATTTCAAAACACATCAAATTTCCTCAAGAAATTATTTTGTTGACTTGTGCCATTTTTTACACAAGTTACACGATCACTCGACGGCCCTACGCGCCAACTTCATCGCTGCTCGGACTCGGTCACCATACTGGTCCTAGCGCACCACAACACCGACCTTGTCGCTCATATTGGCTTCAAACACATCCGCCAACCCCTCTGTGGAATCCTCTTCATCGATAATATAGACCTCGTCAGGCATGAGACAGATAAGTCCCTTTTATAATTAAACTTCACACGTCACTCTTTTTGCGAGTTTGCCTCTTTCGAGCATCACTCGGAAAATTCTCCTCATCCTTACCCGAGTCCGACTCGATGGATTGAAAATTATCCATTCAACACTATATTTCCCGTATTCCGACATGTCCGTTGTTGAAGCCTGTAGTACGCTCGGGAGCTACGCCGCACTCGGGGGCTGCAACTCATTTGGAATGACACTCTCCTGAGTGGTCGAGTGCTTCATCACCAGTTAGATCCTTCCTTCAACAAGTGCATTCGACCCACCACTTTGACAAGTTTTATAATCACCCAGACGCTCTGCGCGCCATCTTCATTCCTACTCAGACTCAGTTGTCACATCGGTCTTGTTGCGTCGCAACCACACTACATCAACCTCGTCGCTACATTAACTTCGAAAGCATCTGGCTAAATCCTTCGAAGACAATTTCATCCACTTGGCTGGACACGTAATCCTTCACTCGGCCACCTCGTGCATCCTCACTCGGCCGTCCCGCACATCGCCACTCGGTTGTGCACGTCTTCACCACTTGGCCATTCCGCGCTTCGCCTCTCGGTTGTATATGCCTTCGCCACTCGGCCGCCCCGCGTGTTGCCACTCGGTTGTGCATGTCTTCACAACTCGACCGCCCCACGCGTCGTCACTCGGTTGTACACATCATCGCCCCTTAACCACCTCACGCTTCACCATCAGTTGGACATGTCTTTACCTCTACACCCCCAACACGGGAACGACTAAGTTACTCATATGATCAAACCTCATATCACATTCTGTAGCAAGATTGCCTCTTTCGAGCATCACTCGGGGGCTACGCACAGCCGTCGGCCATGCCGCCCTCAGGGGTTACGCCCATTCAATCAACCCATTGATCACATCAGGAATATCTTTCTGACCATACTTGCCCGGTCTGCCAAAAATCTATAAGGGTAGTACTGTCCACTCGGACGATCGCCCAAATCATTACCTAAAGTCATCTTCAAGATTGCAAAAGGGTGAAAACAACGCTCCTCTACGGATAACTTGGCCCTATCCAAGGTTCCAACGCGTCAGATTTCTAAACTTGGACTCAGAGATGGCACGCGTCTTTGGTGTTCCCCGGGATAATGAGTGGCCTCTCCCGGAGAGTCAGCCTACACACTAACCGTCACTCGGGTTTCATGGCACGTCCATGTCGGACCACTCAGTCTATCTCCTCCGGAGACATACAAGTGCCACTAAGTTCTTCCTTGCGATCAACATACCTCGATCGATCGGGAAGCACGTCCACTCGGACAAATACCCCTTTCATGCAAAAGGGTGAAAATGAAGCTCCTCTGCGGATACAATGTACTCTTACAAATACCCCTTTCATGCAAAATCTAACGGTAGAAGTACTAATGGAAAGATTACTCCACAGAGTGTCCAGCTTTTTCTATAATCAGCGGTTTCAAAGCTGAATTCATTCACCGTGCGAGAGCATGAAGATTCACCTGCTGACCGAAGTTCCGTGCTGAATTTATTCCGTGTCGAGTGCACGAAGATCATTCCGACCGACTCAGCTCCGTGCTGAGCTTATTTACCATGCCAAGCACCAAGATGCATCCGGTTGACTCAATTTCAGACTAAAAGATATTTACCGTGTCGATCGTGTGGAGGTTTACCAGAGACTTAAACCCTCCGCCTGACTCATCTAGTCCGGCAGAGGCTCGGGGATTACACCCAGCGGGTGCACTCAGCGCGGCCCCCACCGGAAGAGAACTTCGAGAAAGAAACATTTTGCTCGATGCAAAACCAGCTCCGAACTACTCGACCTCCGAGTCGAGAGAAGAACAAGTTCGATCGGTACCATCTAAGAAGAGTTTTAGTTCTCTCAGACCCCGCCGACGCCGCGATCGACGGTGGTCTCGAGGACTACACCCAGTGGGTGCACTCAGCGTGCTCCCACTGGAGTAATCTCCACTCGGTACGGCCTGACCAGTCCGAGTGATGAACACAACAACAAAAAGACAGGCTCTAAGACTCCCGCCGACTGCTCGCAGTTGACGGCAATCGCTGGGACTACACCCAGTGGGTGCACTCAGCGTGCCCCCACTGGAATGGTATCCACTCGGAACAGTCCGCCCGGTCCGAGTGACGGCCAAACAACAAAAAAAGACACGTTCCAGGCGTGAAGAAATTCTGAGTAATCAGTTACTAAATGCAGGACCAGCTCCAAATCACTCCAAAAAAAATTGCTATAAGGTGAGTCTAACGCTCCTCCGCGGACCCGTTTGAGCTCATTTCACTCGGACACCATACAGTCTGGAATCCGTCAATGCAACATGCGGAGATAAGGTCGCCGGGTGACCAGAGGGAGTTCATAAGGGCCTCCGCAGCACTTGACTCATCTGGGAATTCACCTCGACTCGACCCGCTCAACCTCGACCGATTCGGGGGGTAATGACGAGGACATGTATTAGGGGTAGGGTAACAGGCCTGACCTAAAGGCCCTACCCATGGACACCATGTACTTTGTACTGGGCCCCTGGGCCATATTGCCGTCTAGATGTACCGCAACTCGAAAGTCACTCGGACGGCGACAACCACTCGGAGCACGACACTTCACTCGACGAGCTCATTCCATTCGACCATGTAACTCACTCGGATATGCAAAGACCAATAGTCAGCATGACGGTTTTGTAGTGGGCAGGCATTACGGCATTGATGCTCCATCGTGTAACATAAGGGGTGAGGGGGTGGCGCACTCTATATAAGCCACCCCCACCACTAGACTAAGGGGCTCTAGGCTGCCACCTCTCTCTCTTTTCACCATTAGTCTCAGGACTTAGCTCAGGCATGGGGATCCGTTCCTCTCTCTCACACACATATTGTAATCTTCGGATATATACTCAGATAAAACAAAGCCTCTCCGAGCACGAGGCGTAGGGTTGTTATCTCCACCGTGAGAGGCCCGAACTCGCTAAAACCACCGTGTCACCCATATGCATCTCGATAGATCATGCTCCGTTATCCTACCCCTCTCTTACTGTCAGACTTAGAACCACGACAGTTGGCGCCCACCGTGGGGCATGGCGTCTATCGAGCCATGATGCAAATGGTTTTTTCTTTGATCTTCAACAGCGAATCAACTACCATCGCTAAAGAAATTGGCCGCTAGAGCTTTGGTCATCGCGCCATTCATACATACAAAAAGGATCAGGGAAGTATACATTTGATCTAGTCTTTTTACAGTACATTGTCTAACAACGAGTTTGTCTTTTCTTCCTATAGGATCAGACACACTCATACATAAATAAATCAGACAAGAGACGAGGAAGGGAAAAGGGCATCAACACGGTGCGCGAGTCGTGACCATCCGTCCTCACGCACGGCCGCCAGCGCGCCGGACTGCACCTCCTGCTTCCTCTTCTCAATCGACTTCAACCCGTCCGTCACCGGCCTGTGCAAAGCGCAGCGCCGATCCATCTGGCAGCACGGGCGCTCGGCTGTGGTCACTGTGACGTGCGCGCAGGCCTGGTACTGCAGCAGCCTCTCCACGACGTCCTGACACGGCACGTTGCGGCGGCGTCCCTCGTGAACCGCCGGACGGCGACCCCCGCGGTGGGTGCACGGGCGGGACGCGGCACCAACGCTGGGGCTGTCCACGTCCCGATCACGACAAGACTGGAGCCGCCGGATCGACTCAGCGCGCCTCAAGCTCCGCCCACG
Organism: Aegilops bicornis; assembly: GCA_021605145.1. NCBI lineage: Eukaryota > Viridiplantae > Streptophyta > Magnoliopsida > Poales > Poaceae > Aegilops > Aegilops bicornis. The sequence goes on from CM038669.1 coordinate 342,619,515, forward strand.
CGCGGCCAGGAAGACGCCGCCCGACACTCGGATTCGTCGCAGCCGCCTCTCGCAATGGATCCGTGCCAAAAACTGCCGCTGCCGTGGCTGTCCAGGGAGCTCTGCGCCCCACCTTCCACTTTCCTTCTAACCTTAATTCCTTCTCATTTATTTTTCTGCATGCAGGGGATAAAGGGCCGTAGGAAAGGAAAACTTCCTTGCATGCATGAACGGCCTTAACTCTCGCCTAACTGCTGCTAATTAAAGCCTCTTGCATGCACGTACAGATTCTGGACGTGGGGCAATTCCAAAAATGCGTTGGACGTTTACAACTCCATCAATGCGTTGGACATGGACGCCTCCTTCAATGCGTTTTGGACGCGGTCAAATCCATCAGTGCATGGTAACGGCATCTAAAGCGGCAAGCGTTGGCGAATCCCCGCGACCAATGGTTTCCGGCACGACGCCCCGGCGCTTCCTTCGCCTGACTCCAAGCACTCGCCGATAGCCTGCACGAAGGAGTCAACACCACACCGCCGCAACTGAAAGTTGACTCTGCCCTCGCACATGACTACGTCTCCCGCGTTGGAGGCACAAACCCGATGCGGCGTGGCGACCAGGAGTTGGCCATGTTGCCATGCTCAGCAGTTTCTCCTCTCGGCATCATTCACTCGACAGACGACAGCAACTCTCTTCAGTCGGCATGGTCACTCGGACGGGCTTGCTCACTCGGACCGAACAGGATCACTAGCGCTCAGTCACCCACGCGCCGCCACTCGGTCGCCTCATCACCACTCGGCCACTCGCGCGCCTTCAGACAGCTAAGTCATTTTACATTCTGTTATTTTCGTCTTCCCGAGTATCCCGTAATTCACACATCACGTTCACTCGGAGGCCACACCATAGATTGTACCTCTATGCTCGACTGTTTATTTTCACATACTTGCTTAGTACTGGTTATGTGACTCCCGAGTCCAACTTCCATTTTTTCGCACACATCATTCACGAACACCATGTGTCATTCTTCATTTCGAGTTTGCATCGGTCCTCCGGGGCTGCAACTCAGTCGAAGCACTACACTTCTGTTTTATTTTAGCCAGTATTCCAACGAGTTCAGTAGGATCTCTCGCTTCGACAAGTTCGAGCGAATCCTTCGCTCTTTTAGACTCTTGCTGGTTAACCAGCAAGCCGCTTGCACTCCCAGCGGGTGTCTATGGGTGTTATTCACACAAATCATTTCAAAACACATCAAATTTCCTCAAGAAATTATTTTGTTGACTTGTGCCATTTTTTACACAAGTTACGCGATCACTCGGCCCCTCTGCGCCAACTTCATCGCTGCTCGGACTCGGTCACCATACTGGTCCTAGCGCACCACAACACTGACCTTGTCGCTCTGTTGGCTTCAAACACATCCGGCCAACCCCTCTGTGGAATCCTCTTCATCGATAATATAGACCTCGTCAGGCATGAGACAGATAAGTCCCTTTTATAATTAAACTTCACACGTCACTCTTTTTGCGAAGTTTGCCTCTTTCGAGCATCACTGAAAATTCTCCTCATCCTTACCGAGTCCGACTCGATGGATTGCAAATTATCCATTCAACACTATATTTCCCGTATTCCGACATGTCCGTTGTTGAAGCACAGTAGTGCGGCGCTGGAGCTACGCCGCTTTTCGGGGCTGCAACTCATTTGGAATGACACTCTCCTGAGTGGTCGAGTGCTTCATCACCAGTTAGATCCTTCACTTCAACAAGTGCATTCGACCCACCACTTTGACAAGTTTTATAATCACCCAGACGCTCTGCGCGCTATCTTCATTCCTACTCAGACTTAGTTGTCACATCGGTCTTGTTGCGTCGCAACCACACTACATCAACCTCGTCGCTACATTAACTTCGAAAGCATCTGGCTAAATCCTTCGAAGACAATTTCATCCACTTGGCTGGACACGTAGTCCTTCACTCGGCCACCTCGTGCATCCTCACTCGTCCGCCCCGCACTTCGCCACTCGGTTGTGCACATCTTCACCACTTGGCCACTCCGCGCGTCGCCTCTCGGTTGTACATGCCTTCGCCACTCGGCCGCCCCGCGTGTTGCCACTCGGTTGTGCATGTCTTCACAACTCGACCGCCCCGCGCGTCGTCACTCGGTTGTACACATCATCGCCCCTTAACCACCTCACGCGTCACCATCAGTTGGACATGTCTTTACCTCTACACCCCCAACATGGGAACGACTAAGTTACTCATATGATCAAACCTCATATCACATTCTGTAGCAAGCTTGCCTCTTTCGAGCATCACTCGGGGGCTACGCACAGCCGTCGGCCATGCCGCCCTCAGGGGTTACGCCCATTCAATCAACCCATTGATCACATCAGAATATCTTTCGACCATACTTGCCCGGTCTGCCGAAAATCTATAAGGGTAGTACTGTCCACTCGGACGATCGCCCAAATCATTACCTAAAGTCATCTTCAAGATTGCAAAAGGGTGAAAACAACGCTCCTCTACGGATAACTTGGCCCTATCCTAGGTTCCAAGGCGTCAGTTTCACAAACTTGGACTCAGAGATGGCACGTGCTGGTGTTCCCCCGGGATAATGAGTGGCCTCTCCACGGAGAGTCAGTCTACACACTAGCTTCGTCACTCGGGTTTCATGGCACGTCCATGTCAGACCACTAGTCTATCTCCTCCGGGAGACATACAAGTGCCACTAAGTTCTTCCTTGCAGTCAACATACCTCGATCAGTCGGGAAGCACGTCCACTCGGACAAATACCCCTTTCATGCAAAAGGGTGAAAATGAAGCTCCTCTGCGGATACAATGTACTCTTACAAATACCCCTTTCATGCAAAATCTAACGGTAGAAGTACTAATGGAAAGATTACTCCCTGGAGTGTCCAGCTTTTTTCTACAGTCAGCAGTTTCAAAGCCGAATTCATTCACCGTGCCGAGAGCATGAAGATTCACCTGCTTGATCGAGTTCCAGGCTGAATTTATTCCGTGTCGAGTGCACGAAGATCATTCCGACCGACTCAGCTCCAGGCTGAGCTTATTTACCATGTCAAGCACCTGAAGATGCATCCGATTGACTCAATTTCAGACTAAAAGATATTTACCGTGTCGACCGTGTGGAGGTTTACCAGAGACTTAAACCCTCTGCCCGACTCATCTAGTCCGGCGGAGGCTCGGGGACTACACCCGGTAGGTGCACTCAGCGATGCCCCCTTTGGAAGAGAACTTCGAGAAAGAAACATTTTGCTCGATGCAAAACCAGCTCCAGAATTACTCGACCTCCGAGTCAGAGAAGAACAAGTTCGATCAGTACCATCTAAGAAGAGTTTTAGTTCTCTCAGACCCCCGCCGACTGCCCGCAGTCGACGGTGGTCTCGGGGACTACACCCAGTGGGTGCACTCAGCGTGCCCCCACTGGAGTAATCTCCACTCGGTACGGCCTGACCAGTCCGAGTGATGAACACAACAACAAAAAGACAGGCTCTAAGACTCCCGCCGACTGCCCGCAGTCGACGACAGTCTCTGGGACTACACCCAGTGGGTGCACTCAGCGTGCCCCCCGGAATGGTATCCACTGAACAGTCCGCCCGGTCGGAGTGACGGCCAAACAACAAAAAAGACACGTTCGAGCGTGAAGAAATTCTGAGTAATCGATTTACTAAATGCAGGACCAGCTCCAAATCACTCCAAAAAATTGCTATAAGGTGAGTTTAACGCTCCTCCGCGGACCCGTTTGAGCTCATTTCACTCGGACACCAATCCGTCAAGGCAACATGCGGAGATAAGGTCGCCGGGTGACCAGAGGGAGTTCATAAGGGCCTCCGCAGCACTCGACTCATCCAGAATTCACCTCGACTCGACCCGCTCAACCTCGGACCGATTCGGGGGCTAATGACAAGGACATGTATTAGGGGTAGGGTAACAGGCCTGACCTAAAGGCCCTACCCATGGACACCATGTACTTTGTACTGGGCCCCTGGGCCAGATCGCCGTCTAGATGTACCGCAACTTGAAAGTCACTCGGACGGCGACAACCACTCGGAGCACGGCACTTCACTCGACGAGCTCATTCCACTCGACCATGTAACTCACTCAGATATGCAAAGATCAATAGTCAGCATGACGGTTTTGTAGTGGGCAGGCATTACGGTATTGATGCTCCATCGTGTAACATAAGGGGTGAGGGGGTGGCGCACTCTATATAAGCCACCCCCCACCACTAGACTAAGGGGCTCTAGGCTGCCACCTCTCTCTCTTTTCACCATTAGTCTCAGGACTTAGCTCAGGCATGGGGATCCGTTCCTGTCTCTCACACACATATTGTAATCTCCGGATATATACTCGAGATAAAACAAAGCCTCTCGTAGCACGAGACGTAGGGTTGTTATCTCCACCGTGAGAGGCCCGAACTCACTAAAACCACCGTGTCACCCATATGCATATCGATAGATCATGCTCCGTTATCCTACCCCTCTCTTACTGTCAGACTTAGAACCACGACAATCTTGGAAAAGATCCGACTAATGAAAATCATACTTACGTCAAACTTCAAAAGGATTTGAGAATAGCTCCGGAAATTAGAAGAGTCAGGTAAGATCCTGGGAAAAGACCTGTGGGTTAGGGCCCACTGAAGAGATAACACCGTTGGAAAGGGATGTTGAACAGATAGATGATGCACCGGAACAATTAAATATTTGAATGAAGGTGACAACCTCGAATTAATTAGAACACAGACGAATCTCCTGATATGTCTTCTGAACTCCGGAATGATAAACTGGCGAGAGGCGAACGAGCAAAGAGAACACTTCGAAGGAAAAGAAAATGATTAACCCGAAAAACTTGAATTGAGTGCACCAAAAAAAGAAAGGGATGAAGAATGACGAACAAGACGAGAATTCACCGGTTGAAATAATTGAGGGAAGACTGAAGAGGCTCCACACGAATGGAATTGATGGTCGGAAGAAACTCGAACTCCGGGAATAATAGGGTGGGAGGGCGGGAAAACAAAGACAACTTGGAAGGGGAAACCGACGAATATCTTGAAGAGAAAACACCAGTTGAAATCATTGAGGAAAGAAAGCAAAGACTTCGCACGAGTAGGATGGATACTCAATTACGGACTCCGGTTCTGAGAAGAAAAGAGGTGGGTGGGTGGGAAAAGAAGACAACTGAGGATTGAGCTCAAAGATGAAGAGGCTCAAGTCAACTTGACAAGAAATGCACCGGATGAAAAGAGCTGAACCAACGATCGAAAAACCAACTGCGTGATCCTAAAGAAAAATTTGAAGGGGAAGAGAAGTAATTCAAAACACCTACGTCAAGATTCCTTACCAGAGCGACGAAGGGGCAGAGGAGTAAAAAGAATTCCTACTCTCCGATATAACTAGACTCAAAACAGTTTTCTTCTATACTCAACAACGGCCAAACTACACGATCAATCAAGGGGGCTCCTAGGGTAGGTCGAGGCTCTGATACCAACTTTTCACGCCCAATATGCGATACTATCCTAAAGAGACTCGAAGGTCCCACCAAGGATAGAACCGCATATTGAAACGCTTTTGCAAGGTGGATATCATTACATCAACATTACATAATAGTGGGGATACATCCAATACATACAAAGTCACATGAATACAACAATACAACATACAAGAACAACATCCAACTACGGATGTAACATAAACAGGAACTCAAACAACATCCACCCTGCTAGCCCAGGCTGCCGACCGGAACCTATCTCCTGATCGAAGAAGCAAAAGAAGAACTCCAAAACAAGCAACATCGCTCTCGCGTCATGATCATCGCAAACCTGTACCTGCAACTGGTGGTGTAGTAATCTGTGAGCCACGAGGACTCAGCAATCCCATTACCATGGGTATCAAGACTAGCAAAGCTTAATGGGAAAGGAAGGGGTAAAGTGGTGAGGTTGCGGCAGCGACTAAGCGTATATGGAGGCTAACATACGCAAATAAGAGCGAGAAGAGAGCAAGCGGAGCAGTCGTCAACTAGCAATGATCAAGAAGTGATCCTGAACTCCTACTTACGTCAAACATGACCCAAAGACCGTGTTCACTTCCCGGACTCCGCCGAAAAGAGACCATCACGGCTACACACGCGGCTGATGCGTTTTAATTCGGATCTGGTGTCAAGTTATCTACAACCGGACATTAACAAATTCCCATCTGCGTATAACCGCAGGCACAACTTTCGAAAGATTATACCTGCGGGGTGTCCCAACAGCCCATGATAAGCTCTCGCGATCAACGAAGGATATTCCTTCTCCCCGGAAGACCCGATCAGTCTCGGAATCCCGGCTACAAGACATTTCGACAACAATAAAACAAGACCAGCAAAGCCGCCCGGATGTGCCGACAAATCCTGATAGGAGCTGCACATATCTCGGTCTCAGGGCACACCGGATTGTCCAAACTTCCGGTAGGCGATCCCAGAGTTGCCCCTCGTACACCGTGGCGGTCGATAGCTTGGACCAGCACTCACGACGAGCACTGGCCCGGGGGGGGGGTGAAATAAAGATGACCCTCGAGAGCGCAACTCCCAAGGGAAAAAGGGCTAGGTGAGGAAAATGTAAAACCAAGGTTGGGCCTTGCTGGAGGAGTCTTATTCAAAGCGAACTGTCAAGGGGGTCCCATAAATCACCCAACCGCGTTAGGGACGCAAAATCCGGAAACATAATACCGATATGACGGAAACTAGGGCGGCAAGAGTGGAACAAAACACCAGGCATAAGGCCGAGCCTTCCACCCTTTACCAAGTATATAGATGCATTAATAATATAAGAGATATTGTGATATCCCAACATAAACATAATCCAACATGGAGCAATCTTCATCTTCACCTGCAATTAGCAACGCTATAAGAGGGGCTGAGCAAAAGCGGTAATATAGCCACACAATGGTTTGCTAGGAAGGGTAACAAAGGTCAGAGGTTCATGGCAATTTGGGTGGCTTGAGAAGCAAGTGGTAGGTAAAGCAGCATAGCGATAGAACAAAGCAACTAGCATAGCAATGATAGTAGTGAGATCCAGGGTAGCGGTCATCTTGCCTGAAATCCCGCAAGGAATAAGAACGAGTCCATGAAGAAGATGAAGCCATGAAGACGAACCAAGCGTAGACGAACGAATCTCACGATCGCAACAAAACGGGAACTATCGAGAAGAAGCACACAACATAGTAAACACACCACACATGAACAAGGCATGATGCACAACAAGCATGATGCATGACAAAGCTACATGAAGCTACTCATGGCAAGAGATGATGCAAACAAAAGCAACACATCAAAGCAAGTTTAAATGAGGCCGGAAACAACATAGAACAATTACGGTAAGTCCTCATATGCAAATTTCGAAATCGGTCCAGATCTGAATAAACCTTATGTTCAAGTTGTTAAACAGCAAGTTAAGATGCACCACGATGATCTACACGAAATTCTAGTCAAGTTACATATAAAGTTCATTAGATTCGGAGCTACGGCCTAGAAGATATGAGCAAAACAAGTTAAACATGGCATTGATGCAAAATGCATACAAACATCAAGCAAACACCTCAAAACAAGGATGTAACATGATAATATGAAACTACATGCAAAAACAAGCAAGTTTCGTATAGAGCACACTCAAGACGGAGCAACGGTTCAACACATACACACTATACAAGTTATAGCAATAATCTGTGCAAAACAGCAACTAGGCATATTGCAAGCATCAAAACAACAAGCTACAACATATCAACGTGAAAAAAAAGGCATGGGCATGAATTACAGGTAAAGCATAACAAAAAATGAACACTGAGCTATCTCCATAAATGACTAGAAGATGCTCAAAAGGACATGACAAGATTGCAAATAATAACAGTTTCAGACTTATCAGGAAATAACATCAAGTTGTAATGTTTAGAGCTATCCAACAACATGCTACAGGAACTTATCATGGCAAAACAAGGCACGGAATGGTACTACTGAATGCATAGAACAAATGTCCTTTACTGACCATGATCCAAAAAGGATCAGAAGATAAGATGGCACCCATGTAAACATGGCAAATGATATGACAGCTTCATACATGGCAGGAACAGCAATAAGTAGGCATGTTGGTGAACTTGAATCACTCACCACAGAGGAATACATGGCATGGAAAGGCAACCAACACTACGAAGACATGTTTTTTAAGATAATAATGGCAAGATCACGTTCATAGGGTGCATGGATCACTAACAACAATCATGGCAACATTGAACTTAATGTTAACAGACTGACAGCAACATTATTTAGCAATTTTGAAACAAGATATGAACAAGCTACAGCAAGCTATAAATGCAACCAGGGGCATGGGTGGATAGATCATAACATGTAGAACAAAACGTTCTTAGTGAATATCTCCAGATTATGCACAGAATGACTTGTAGAAACAGGTTTACATAGCATCATGATATAGCAGATTCAGGCAAGCAAAACAGCAACAGCAAGTAACCTACTTAACAAGCTTGATGCACTCACTACAGGAATTACAAAAATACATGGATAGCACCCTCTTAAAGACGGAATGACATAGATAAAAACACATGTAGACATCAACCTCATAGGATGCACACATCAAACGCAACAAAAATGACAAATCATCAAGTTATAACGGTTCCAGCAGATTAACATCATATAACACTTTCGCAATGATGATTCAGACACCAAGATGAGCTCAAATGAAAATGATGCAATGGAACGAAATGAAGTACTCGTCGAGGCGAACAATTTGACATATCAAACGCACGAAATGGAGCAGTATGCAGCAAGTTATGATGCGATGAACATGGGCATAAAATATAGCAGATCTGGGGACTTGGCCAATTTTCAGAGGGGGGAAAGTCAACCTTAGGGTTTCTCAGATCCGATCTGGATCCGGGCGCGCGGAAGCCGAGGCGGGCAGCGGCTCGCCGGAGGTGCAGAGGAGGAGGCCAAGGAGGACGGAATGGCTGGCCGGCCGGAGAGGGCGGCCGGGCGCGACGCTGGGAGGCGAAAGCGCGGCGCACGGCGACGCGGGCGCGCAAGTGCGTTTCGGCGGCATGGGCGGAGGGGGGTTTGCCGCGGCGGCGGGCGGAGTTCGGGACGGGCGGCGCTGGGAGCTGCAGGAGACGGAGGCGAGGGCGACTGTGGCGCGCGCGGGCGAGTACGGCGGATCGGGCCCGCCTGTCGCCCAGAGCGGCGGAGATGGGCTCAAGGGCCCGGGCGGGCGATGTGGGCGCAGGGGCGCCACGTGGCGGCTCCGGAGAGGGCGGACGGCGGCGACAGACATGTCCGGCGCGGGCGGACGCGTCCGGCTGCGGGAGGAAGGGGAAAGGCTAGGGTTTGACCGGGATTTCGGGGGAGATGCACCTATTTATAGGTAGAGGGAGCTATGAGAGTCCAAATGAGGTGCGGTTTTCGCCCACACGATCGTGATCGAACGACCGAGAGCATGGAAGGGACTTTGCTGGGTTTTGGGCCACTTTGAAAGGGGTGTTGGGCTGGAAAGAGAAGGGGGCTTTCGCGGTTACCCGGTTAACCGATGGGGTATCAAACGACCTCCAAATGACCCGAAACTTGACAGGAGGTCTACCGGTGCTATACCAAGGCCGCTTGGCAAACCTCGGGCCATTCCGAGAAAGTTTAACACCCGCACATGAAAAGAGGCAAAAGGGGGACACCGGAGGGCATAGGAGTGACGGATTGCAAAACGGACAACGGGGAAAATGCTCGGATGCATGAGACGAACACGTATGCAAAAGCGATGCACATGACGACATGATATGAAAAGCAGATGATGACATGGCAAAGTGCAACACGCAAGCACATGACATGGCAACGACGGCGAATAACTGACGGACACCTGGCGCATCGAATCTGGGGCGTTACACCGGAACATGGTCCCGATTGGTTTTTGATGGCTACTGAGGCTTGCGTCGGCGGAACTCCCGATCTATTCTGTTCCCCAAAGGTTTTAGAGTATATGAATATATATATATATATATATATATATATATATATATATATATATATATATATATATATATATATATACTCCCACCTCTTAGCTGACACTTCAGTTTGGATATTCCTAATCGTGAGAAACAAACAGCCAGAGAAGATTAAAGAGAACTGATGCATGCAACGACCACACACATGCATGCGTTTAGTCGGTCCTAAAATTAAGGGATTCAGTACCAGATGTCTAATCCATCCATGTGCATACACCGTTCAACAACAAAAAAGAATCCATAGTTTTTTATGTCACCACAAGAAAAAAGGGATATATAATGTTTTTATTGAGTATATTCTACTTTTATCCAAACGAGTATGTACTGTCCTTTTTTATTGAGTATATACTGTTTTTCTTTTGCATGTACAGTATATACTGCTTGGTTTCATAATATGCATATATTGTTTTTTTTTTCATTTAGAATGACTAGGTATTAATTGCTTGTGATCAAAAGAGGTATGTACTGGTTTTATTGAGTATATACTACTTTTATACAGATGAGTGTGTACTGTCTTTTTATCAGTATATACTGCTTTTTAGGCGGGGTAGAGTATATACTACTTGGTTTCATAATAGGCATATACTGGGATTTTTTTCCCTTCGGAAGGACCTTGTACTACAAGTACTTCATTGCCAAAAACTGAAAGAAGTATATACTAGTACTTGGCAACTTTATCCGTGTATGTTAATCTAATGGGTATATGCTACTTTCAAAACGAATGAGTATACTACAATTTGATAGAAAATAAAGGACTGGTCAGTTTTCAAGATCGGTTGAGTATGCATACTACTTTGTCAAAAAGTAGTGTATATTTACTTCTTTTATTTTGCTAAGAGTGTATATTTACTTAGCAAACTGAGGATGGTCGATTAGTAGTATATATGCTACGTATTTTTTGAAGCAAGGAGAATACAAAATGGAATTTTTCTGATGTACTTCAAAAGGAAGTATCCATATTTTTTGAATTGAACAAAGGGTATCACTGTACTTTTCACTCTGTGTGTTATATACATGTAAACACGAGTCACTGCTTCTTCAGAGATCTGTCAAGTGGCACCATGCATGGTTAAGAAGATACTCGATACATTGGTACATCATGTACAGAAATTTGCATCTTGATACATGTACACTGCCTAAGAAAACTGGACCATGCAGCTACTTTATTTATATCTTCAAAAAGGGTTAATGCTAAAAAACTAAAGAAGAAGAAGAAGAAGAAGAAAGAGGTATATCTTCCAGCAAGCTTCAGATAACACCACATGTACTTCTGGAAGTGCTCCTCAGTCAAACAAATCTACAAGTTTTACATACATGGATATTCAATGGAAAACAATTAGCAACATAAGTTAGACTTGATTCAAGAAAGATTGTACAATTGTAAGTACCTAATTTCTAGCTATATATACAAAAAATTCTGAAGTGGGTACTAAGAGAAAAGAAACAAAAAAAGAGCTTAAAAAATTGTTTACACCCATAGCGGTAAGTAATCTGATCTTCAGACTTTGTTAAGGTGTTTAAGGATAAAAAATTAATTAGGTAGATTGGGTGAGACAAGGTGCTTCTCATATGGTTCTACAATCAGTTTGGGCAGTGGCCGTGACAATATGCTGAATATACTGACGGACATACTCACTTGATTTACAAGAATTTGCACTAACGGGATGATGAATGGGTCTCATATCCTAACTAAACTTGAGATGAATATACCCATTATTTGCTGTCGCTAATACATTGACTCCATTATTAGAAGAAAAAATGCAACCAATTCGTACCAGATCTATAATGGTTTACACACTGTTGACTCAAAGAAAGATTTAGAAGGAGAGCGGCTAGATCTAACCAGTGATTGCTGGACTCCAAAGTTGCTTGCGGTTGGAGAACTTGCAGTACACTTTTACGTCCACCAGTAAGAACTGGGTTCCATTCCATTGTTCTCATGGATGGCACTCGGTTGTTGGAACGCGGAAGGCAATGATTCGCGGATTCCAGCCACCTACAAACCAGCAGAAAAAGAGAGTTGATTGCCTTGTCGATCTGGTTTCACACATCAGAGTCACGCGCTGGAAACAAACCTGGTCAGTCAGGGCGTTGTTGTCCGGTGAGAAGATGAGCCGCTGCCAAAGAAGGCTGCTGCCGCGCGAGCTCCTTCTCCACGAGGCCGATGTAGTTCCAGCCGTGCGAGTCGCCACCGCCGCTGCATAACGCCAATGAGATGGGAGGGGAGATCGATAAGCGCAACGCATGTAAAAGCGCCTAAAAAATCGGACCAATGATATCTGTTTGTTTTAGATGGATTTTTTTCACTCATTATTTCTTTAACTAAAAGCTAAATGGCTTTGAGCGGTAAGATTTCTATGCGCCAGTGAAACCAGCCACCGACTTGTGCTTAGGAGTACGTACTCCTAAGAGTACCAACCCATTTTCCTATATATATATATATATATATATATATATATATATATATATATATATATATATAGGGATTGACTATTCGTCACCCTGGGTGAGGAATAGTTATTCTTCACCCCCTCTATTTTACCATCAATGCACTGCAATTTTACATTCCGTAAGTTTTTTCTTATTTCCGACATAAAAAGACACCGTAATAGAATATATAATCGCCGTAAAAAATATTTATGTTATGTAAAATTACAAACGTAAAATCATAGTGTAAAATACACATAAACTGTAAATTTTCTTTTCTTATGACCTATATTTTTATTTTCTTATGCCAAATTTTACATAGTGAATCAATACGAATGTAACTATTTGAATTCTAAACGTAATTTAATTATGAAATGATTGTAAGATTACCTCGGGTGAAGAATAACATATTCTGCACCCTGGGTGATGAATAGTAACACTATATATATATATATACATATATATATATATATATATATATATATATATAGGAAAATCCATCCTACCACCCGGTGGTAGTTACCCCACATGTCTCATATACTACCATGTGGTACTATATATATACTATTTTATTACTTTAAATATGTTCATATAATATATCTAAGATATTTCAAAGCAAGTTACATTAAAAATTGCATATGAGCCCATAGTTTTTTTATATTTGTGAAATACGTACATATTTATGCGTAAAAAAACATACTCAAAAAATGGTACATACTACCTAAAAATTAGTACATATACTACCTAATCATTGTTATATACTACATACTACACGTACATACTCTCGGTTTTACATATACTACATACAACATACAAAACGCATGAAGTGGTGGTAACTACCACTGCTTGTAGGAAACATTTGTCCTATATATATATATATATATATATATATATATATATATATATATATATATATATATATATATATATATATATATATAGACGGAAGAAGAACGTCAGAGAGCCACGAGGGGCCCACGAGGGTGGGCGCGCCCTACCTCGTGGCTCCGCTTCTTTCTGACGTGCACTCCAAGTCTATCATATTGCTTTCCTTTCAAAAAGAACTTCTCCAGAAGGTTTCATTCCGTTTCGACTCCGTTTGATATTCCTTTTCTTAGAACACTGAAACAAGGGGAAAAACAGGAACTGGCACTGGGCTCTGGGTCAATAGGTTAGTCCCAAAAATAATATAAAAATGCATAATAGAGCCCATAAACATCCAGGATGGATAATATAATAGCATGGAACAATAAAAAATTATAGACACGTTGGAGACGTATCAACATCCCCAAGCTTAATTCATGCTCGTCCTCGAGTAGGTAAATGATAAAAACATAATTTTTGATGTGGAATGCTACTTGGCATAATTTCAATGTAATTCTTCTTAATTGTGGTATGAAAATTCAAATTCGAAAGATTCAAGATAAAAGTTTAATATTAATAATAATACTTCAAGCATACTAACTAAGCAATTATGTCTTCTCAAAATAACATGGCCAAAGAAAGTTATCCCTACAAAATCATATAGTCTGGCTATGCTCCATCTTCACCACACAAAATATTTAAATCATGCACAACCCCGATGACAAGCCAAGCAATTGTTTCATACTTTTGACATTCTCAAAACTTCTTCAATCTTCACGCAAGAGCGTGATCCATGGACATAGCACTATATGTGGAATAGAATGGTGGTTGTGGAGAAGATAGTCTCACATCAACTAGGCGTATCAACGGGCTATGGAGATGCCCATCAATAGATATCAATGTGAGTGAGTAGGGATTGCCATGCGACGGATGCACTAGAGCTATAAATATACGAAAGCTCAACAAAAGAAACTAAGTGGGTGTGCATCCAACTCGCTTGCTCACGAAGACCTAAGGCATTTTGAGGAAGCCCATCATTGGAATATACAAGCCAAGTTCTATAATGAAATATTCCCACTAGTATATGAAAGTGATATCACAGGAGTCTTTCTATCATGAAGATCATGGTGCTACTTTGAAGCACAAGTGTGGCAAAAGGATAGTAACACTGTCCCTTCTCTCCTTTTATCTCATTTTTTTATTTTTTTTATTTGGGCCTTTTCTATTTTTTATGGCCTCTTTTTTTCTTCCGGAGTCTCATCCCGACTTGTGGGGGAATCAGAGTCTCCATCATCATTTTCCTCACTTGGGACAATGCTCTAAAAATGATGATCATCACACTTTTATTTTCTTACAACTCAACAATTACAACTCGATACTTAGAACAAAATATGACTCTATATGAATGCCTCGAGCGGTATACCGGGATATGCAATGAATCAAGAGTGACATGTATGAAAGAATTATGAACGGTGGCTTTGCCACAAATACAATGTCAACTACATGATCATGCAAAGAAATATGACAATGATGGAGCGTGTCATAATAAACGGAACAGTGGTAAGTTGCATGGCAATATATCTCGGAATGGCTATGGAAATGCCATGATAGGTAGGTATGGTGGCTGTTTTGAGGAAGGTATATGGCTGGTGTATGATACCGGCGAAAGTTGCGCGGTATTAGAGACGCTAGCAATGGTGGAAGGAAGAAAGTGTGTATAATCCATGGACTCAACATTAGTCATAAAGAACTCATATACTTATTGTAAAAATCTACAAGTTATCAAAGCAAAGTATTACGCGCATGCTCCTAGGGGGATAGATTGGTAGGAAAAGACCATCGCTCGTCCCCGACCGCCACTCATAAGGAAGACAATCAATAAATAAATTATGCTCCGACTTCATCACATAACGGTCCACCATACATGCATGCTACGGGAATCACAAACTTTAACACAAGTATTTCTCAAATTCACAACTACCCAACTAGCATGACTCTAATATTACTACCTTCATATCTCAAAACAATCATCAAGCATCAAACTTCTATTAGTATTCAACACACTCATAAGAAAGTTTTTACTATTCTTGAATACCTAGAATATTAGGATTAAGAAAATTACCATGCTATTTAAGACTCTCAAAATAATATAAGTGAAGCATGAGAGTTCATCTATTCTTCAAAATAAAATCACCGCCGTGCTCTAACAATATATAAGTGAAGCACTAGAGCAAATGACAAACTACTCCGAAAGATATAAGTGAAGATCAGTCAGTAGTCGAATAATTATACAGCTACGTGAAGACTCTCCAATTTAATAATTTCAGACCCTAGTATTTTATTCAAACAGCAAGCAAATCTAAAGAAAATAAAATGACGCTCCAAGCAAAACACATATCATGTGGTGAATAAAAATATAGCTCCAAGTAAAGTTACCGATGAATGAAGACGAAAGAGGGGATGCCATCCAGGGCATCCCCAAGCTTAGGCTCTTGGTTGTCCTTGAATATTACGTTGGGGTGCCTTGGGCATCCCCAAGCTTAGGCTCTTGCCACTCCTTATTCCATAGTCCATCGAATCTTTACCCAAAACTTGAAAACTTCACAACAGAAAACTTAACAAAAAATCTCATGAGCTCCGTTAGCGAAAGAAAACAAAACACCACTTCATGGTACTATAATGAACTCATTCTTTATTTATATTGGTGTTAACCTACTGTATTCCAACTTCTCTATGGTTTATAAACTATTTTACTAGCCATAGATTCATCAAAATAAGCAAACAACACAATGAAAACATAATCTGTCAAAATCAGAACAGTCTGTAGTAATCTGTATCAAACTTATACTTCTGAAACTCCAAAAAATTTCTAAAATAAGTTGGTGGACCTGAGGAATTTGTCTAGTAATCATCTACAAAAATAATCAACTAAATAGCACTCTCCAGTAAAAAGTTGAAGCTAATCTCGTGAGCGCTAAAGTTTCTGTTTTTTACAGCTTGATCATAAAGACTTCACCCAAGTCTTCCCAAAGGTTATACTTGGCACAAACACTAATTAAAACACAAAACCACATCTAAACAGAATCTAGATGGATTATTTATTCCTAAACATAACCAAAAAGCAAGAAACTAAAATAAAATTGGGTTGCCTCCCAACAAGCGCTAACGTTTAACGCCCCTAGCTAGGCATGATGATTTCAATGATGCTCACATAAAAGATAAGAATTGAAACATAAAGAGAGCATCATGAAGAATATGACTAGCACATTTAAGTCTAACCCACTTCCTATGCATAGGGATTTTGTGAGCAAACAACTTATGGAAACAAGAATCAACTTGCATAGGAAGGTAAAACAGGCATAACTTCAAAACCTTAAGCACATAGAGAGGAAACTTGATATTATTGAAATTCCTACAAGCATATATTCTCCCCTCATAATTATTTTCAGTAGCATCATGAATGAATTCAACAATATAACCAGCACCTAAAGCATTCTTTTCATGATCTACTTGCAAAGAAAATTTACAACTCTCCACATAAGAAAAATTCTTCTCATTCGGAATGGTGAGAGTATCATAAGAGACTCGAATACTATAAATTGTTTCCACATTAAAAGAGTAATGTTCAGAAAAAGGGTAATCATAATCATGACAAGTTTTATAAATATAATCATCACTACTTTTTATAGCATAAGTTTCATCACAATAATCATCATAAGTAGCAACTTTGTTCTCATCATAATCAATTGAAACCTCTTCCGAAATAGTGGATACATCACTAAATAAAGTCATGACCTCTCCAAATCCACTTTCATAAATATTATAAGATTCAACATCCTCCAAAATAGTGGGATCATTAATTCCTAAAGTTGACACTCTTCCAAACCCACTTTCATCAATATAATCATCATAGGTATAAGGCATGCTAACATCATAACAACTTTGCATATCAAAACTTGGGAGGATAAAAATATCATCTTCACTAAACGTAGCATCCCCAAGCTTGGGACAATCATTAATTTCAGCAAATATATTATCAAATGTGTCATCCTCATCAAACATAGCATCCCCAAGCTTGGGCCTTTTCATATCATAAGCATAATCACTCTCATTATTAATAGTATGGATAGCACCAATAGTATAGCAATTATCATATTCATCCAAGCAAGTGCCAAAAAAGATTTTCAAGATCATAAGAAGTATCATTATCTTCCCAATCATAATCATCACAACAAGCAATAGGCATAACGAGATCATCATCAAGTGCATCATCTTCCACAATTATTTTTGATTCATTTTCATGAGGCACAACGATAATAGGAGCAACATTATTTGGGAGAGATATCTTTTTACCTCTCTTCCTTTTCCTTTTCTTCTTCTTCACCACATCATGTGTGGGTTCAATCCTCTTTTTGAAGTTCCTTATTAATGAAATTGGATGAATAGAAGGCTCCTCCTCGTTACCTGATTCATCATAAGAAATAATAGGAGAGTATTGGGAAGTCTCTTCCCTTTCATTAGTATTCTCTTCATCTTCTCTTTCTATTCTTTTCTTTATGTAATTGGCAATATAAGGATTTTCAATGCAATTCACCGCACAATACATATAAATTTCTTCTAGATCAAAACCAAGAAGTTTATAACGGGAAAATTCTGGAAGATGCCTAGTTATATGTTTCATATCTTCGCAACCCATGAGCAAGCTAAGTTCATTATAATGTGCAAGGGAAATCAACTCATCACAGTTTTTGGACACGACTAGATCATGAAACAATTTGCATCGGATAGCTAAATGACCACTTTTATTGCAAAGTTCACAAGTACGGCCAAGAAAAATTAAATTTTCAGCACAAACATCTAGCCTTTCTTGCAACAATTTAGTTTCTAAATGCTTATGCCTCTTGCAATATCTATCTTCCCTATTTGGTGTGTACTTGCAAACCCAATGCACTCCACAAAAGTTGACATGTTTATAGGAGGCATTTTCATCATAACTAGTGCAATCATCATTAGTACCATAGATATTAAAGGAGTTCATACTAACAACATTGCAATCATGCTCATCATTCAAAGATTTAGTGCCAAACATTTTAATGCATTCTTCTTCTAACACTTTGGCACAATTTTCCTTTCCATCATACTCACGAAAGATATTAAAAAGATGAAGCGTATGATACAAACTCAATTCCATTTTTTGTAGTTTTCTTTTATAGACTAAACTAGTAATAAAACAAGAAACTAAAAGATTCGGTTGCAAGATCTAAAGATATACCTTCAAGCACTCACCTCCCCGGCAACGGCGCCAGAAAAGAGCTTGATGTCTACTACTCAACCTTCTCTTGTAGACGTTGTTGGTTCTCCAAGTGCAGATGTTTGTAGGACAGTAGCAAGTTTCCCTCAAGTGGATGACCTAAGGTTTATCAATCCGTAGGAGGCGTAGGATGAAGATGGTCTCTCTCAAACAACCCTGCAACCAAATAGCAAAGAGTCTCTTGTGTCCCCAACACACCCAATACAATGGTAAATTGTATAGGTGCACTAGTTCGGCGAAGAGATGGTGATACAAGTGCAATACGGATAGTAGATATAGGTTTTTGTAATCTGAAAATATAAAAACAGCAAGGTAACTAAAGATAAAAGTGAGCACAAACGGTATTGCAATGCTAGGAAACAAGGCCTAGGGTTCATACTTTCACTAGTGCAAGTTCTCTCAACAATAATAACATAACTGGATCATATAACTATCCCTCAACATGCAACAAAGAGTCACACCAAAGTCACTGTCGGTGTCAAAACCGGCGGATCTCGGGTAGGGGGTCCCGAACTGTGCGTCTAGGCGGATGGTAACAGGAGACAAGGGGCACGATGTTTTTACCCAGGTTCGGGCCCTCTCGATGGAGGTAAAACCCTACTCCTGCTTGATTAATATTGATGATATGGGTAGTACAAGAGTAGATCTACCACGAGATCAGAGAGGCTAAACCCTAGAAGCTAGCCTAAGGTATGATTGTTGTTCGTCCTATGGACTAAAACCCTCCGGTTTATATAGACACCTGAGAGGGTTAGGGTTACATAGAGTCGGTTACAAATGGGAGGAGATCTACATATCCGTATCGCCAAGCTTGCCTTCCACGCCAAGGAAAGTCCCATCCGGACACGGGACGAAGTCTTCAATCTTGTATCTTCATAGTCCGGGAGTCCGGCCAAAGGTTATAGTCCGGCCATCCGGACACCCCCTAATCCAGGACTCCCTCAGTAGCCCCTGAACCAGGCTTCAATGACGACGAGTCCGGCACGCGGATTGTCTTCGGCATTGCAAGGCGGGTTCCTCCTCCAAATACTTCATAGAAGATTTTGAACACAAGGATAGTGTCCGGCTCTGCAAAATAAGTTCCACATACCACCGTAGAGAGGATAATATTTACACAAATCCAATCTGCTGACGTATTTCGCAGCGTGACATCACACCATGGCCAAGCCTTTATTCGAATCATTTTTACTGTCCCACCTCAGTGCACTTAACGAGGGGTTTCCTTGGCATGTCTTGTCGAAGCAAAGATCGTGTCCCCTTATTCCGGGATTCTCATCAATACGGGCGTGGGTAACCCAACCGTGCCATTAATTTACGGCGCTTGGGAGATAAGCGAGTTTTACCAGGCTGGTGGGGGCACATAGTTTCATCCGCCCATATAAGGGGATAAGGATCCACCTTTTCCATCTACGCCTTCTTCCTCCTTTGCTTATCCATTTTCGCTTTTCGAGCTCCAGCGCCCAAGTCCGCACATCCCACCTCAACCTTCTCCAGCCATGTCCGGAGCGGGAGGCAAGGGGATGGCCTACTCCGTCACGGAGGGACACATCAAGAAGCTGAGGAAAGCCGTATACTTGTCCAATGACATCGCGCACCGGCTCCCCAACAAGGGGCAGCTCATCCCCACCCCCAGGCCCCATGAGAGGGTGGTGTTCGTCACCCATTTCCTTCACGGACTAGGTTTCCCACTTCACCCATTTTTCCGAGGACTCATGTTCTACTACGGCCTGGATTTCCATGATCTGGCCCCGAACTTCAACCTCAACATCTCGACGTTCATCGTCGTGTGCAAGGCCTTCCTCTGCATCCAGCCCCACTTCGGCTTATGGCTGAAGACCTTCAATGTCAAACCGAAGATAGTGGGCGGCCGCCAAGCGGAGTGCGGAGGCGCCATGGTGGGAAAGATGCCCAACGTTACATGGCTCGAGGGCTCCTTCATGGAGACCATAAAGGGGTGGCAATCGGGGTGGTTCTACATCACCGAGCCGCGTGACCCTGAATGGGCAGCGGCCCCCGAATTCCGATCTGGCTTCCCTACACGGCTCACCTCCTGGAAAGAGACGGGCCTGTCATGGGGCAATTCGGAGGAGCTGACCGGACTCCAAACCTGCGTCCAAAACCTGGTGAGCAAGAAGCTCAAACTCGTCAACGTGGTCCAGGTCATGCTCATCCGCCGGATCCTCCCGTGCCAACAACGGGCTTTCAGTTTGTGGGAGTTTGATCCGGCACAGCACCGAACCCTGAGTAGGCTCTTCGACACTACGTACGAAGACGCCTGGAAGGTGCTATTCAAGGGCACTGAGGCTCCCGCATCGGCTACCGAGGATCGCGGGTTCAGCGCGCAGCATCAAGCCAACGCGGTAAGCTATTTTACCCTTTACGGGTTACTTGTTTTCCATAGTTTGATTCTATGCGGGATCTAAACTCCCTTACCTTTGACAGGATTGGCAGAAGACGCCCGTCGAACAGATTGACCGTCTGCTCGCTTGCCGAAGACCCAGCGGACGCCCGCTTGATTTGGTTGCTGGTTCCGCACCTTACGTGGTGCCGGAGAAGAAAACCACGGAACACGAAATAGTTCCGGCGCCGTGATGTCGGATTCATCGTCCGATGACTCCGGCGCCTCCTCTCCAAGACGAGGAGGAGGAAGAAGAGGCATCTCCCCTCCGGCCGGGGAGGAACGAAAAGGAAGGCCGCCCCAACTGGGGGGGCCGGAGGGTCCAAAAAGGGAAGAACCCTTCCTCCGGACTACTCCACCAACGCCGACGACGTCGAAGAGGAGTGGCCATCCAGGGCCAAGCCCCTGGCAAAATCGTAAGTATCCGGATACCAGAATAACTCATGGCGTTCCTCTGTTGCACAGTATCTTCTGACGCCGAATATAATCATGCAGTCCGCCCAAGGCCGGGCTCGACCCTTCGTTGGGCGGCTCCCTGGGTTCGTCGGATGTGAATAGCACTTCACTTCCGGCCGCCTCCTCCCCTCACCCAGCGGATGATGCCTAGGTGGAGTCCCAAAAGGGTCCAAGCCAGGAGGAGGTGGTCCTGGAAGCGCCGCAAGGCGACCTCCCGGACTCCAGGATCAAAGGGGATAAAACCCCCAAGGGTTCCAAGTCCGGCCCTGGGCCGGACACCGCACCGGAACCTTCAACGGTTCTGGAATCCGGCAGGCGGCCCCCTAGTAAGAAGGGCAAGCCTAAGACGCCGGTAACCTCCGTCTAACCGAGGCACTGAATATTCTGGCCGAGGCTTAACGGCGCCTCCATCGACAAGGAGCACCGCACTATTATGAGTGTGGTGATCCGGAAAGGTTCGATCCGCCAAGAGCGGGCTGGTGAAGCTTCGTGCCAGCCTTCTAACAGGCTTTGAGGTATTTATTTAGGATATGTAAAAATATTACCGCATAGACAGTAGCCCCTGATGCTCAGTTTGGTGTTCGAAAAGAAAAGCCGAACTGAGGATCAAAAAGATATGTGCAGGAGTCTAACGTAAGTATGTCAATATGGGAATGCAGGCTGCGCTGCCGACCTCTATCGCACTGACTGCGAAGGTCGATGCACTGAAGCAGAGCCTCGAGCAGTCCGAGAGCGAGCTCGGCCTTGCCAAGAAGCAGCTCGAGGACAAGGAAGGTAAGTAATACCTTATGTAAGTATATAAATAGATGTGGTTGCAAAAAATGACAGGACCAGCGTGAGTATTACAGGGGCCACAAACGAGGTGGCGACCCTGAAGGAAGCGCTGTCCAAGGCTGAAGACAAGGCGGCCGTGGAGCGCACGGAGCGAGAGAAGCAGGAGGCGCGGGTGGCGGAGGTGCAGCAAGAGCTCCAGGCTCTCGTGGAAAAACACGAGAGTTTGGTGCTTGACTCAAAGACTCGAGAGTCCGAGCGCCAAATCTGCCAAGGCCGAAGCCCAAAAAGCCCTCCAGGAAATTGAGGCGATGAAGAAGATAGCGGCGGGTAAGGCATTCTTTATGCAAAGCAAGCACGTGAAAGTGAATTACTTGTTACTTACCCGAGTCCGGAGCTCTCCAGGAGCATTCGCAGATCTTCCCCGGAGTGTGTCCGACGCCGCCGCATTCTACCGAGCCGAAGAGGGGAGCTCGACGGAGAAGGTGTTACAGTCTCGATGTCGAGGCTGGACACCCGGTGCCCTTGAGCGACCAGCTGAAGCAGCTGGTCGAGCTCCATAAGGTGGCCGAACATGCCATGAAGGGTCTCATAGTCCGGTTGTGGCCTGGGGAAGACATGCGTGGGAGCTACTTCGGGCTGGTGAGGCGGCTGGTGGATGCCTGTCCATGGCTTGAAGTCGTCAAGCGCTCCATATGCATCGAAGGTGCCCGTAGGGCCCTTGCCCGTGCTAAAGTGCACTGGGGCAAGATGGACGCTGAGAAGCTTGTGACGGATGGACCACCGCCGGGCAAGGAGCATCGCAAGCCCGAGATGTATTATGAGGGCGTCCTGAAGGGTGCCCGCCTTATAGCGGATGAATGCTCCAAAGATGTAATTTTTGAGTAAACTTGCATTTGTGATCCTGTACGCTGAAAACTTGTTCATATGCGCTAAGCAACGCTTTTGAATTTAAAATATTACCTTCTGTGCGGCCGTTTATTAAATTTGAGAGACGGCGAGTCGTCGACTTCTGCCCCCGTGCCACGAGTGCCGGGGTGTTTGGGATAAAATTGAGCGCTCTTTTTCCCATTCTTGGGTCCTTCGAGGGAGGCGCTCAACACAACGAACAAGGCAATCGGACTATAATGCTTGAACACTCTCACTTAGCCATAGAATTCTATAATTTAAATTTCGGCGAAGCCCCTAGTATTCGGAAGACCGAGTTCGGGGCGCTATCCATGCCTAGGCCGGACAAAGCCGACTCCTCGCTCTAAGCGGCATAAGTCTTTAGGGACTCGAAAACCTCTCGAACAGCGACCGGCTCTCGCCCTATCATGACGGTCAGTTTTAGCTTTCTCCACTGAGGTGCTTAGCCTAGCTCAACCGGGGCACAATCGCAGTGGTTCTCCCAGTGCTACCTTAGCCGATATGACGGAACGTAAGGTACCAAAACATGGGAGCCGGGCAAACCCAACTATTGACCCAAGACATGATTCGGAGCCGATGCATATAATGCTATAAGTTCGGGGTGCCGCACTCGTGAGAGTGTTCGGACTTCTCACACCATGTTCTGGGGTACGTAAGCCCCTGGTGTATTGGCCGTACCAAAGTGTACGGTTGCAACATGTCAGTAATGAACATATATAGGTAAAAAAGGGAATGCAATAATAGACAAAAGCTATGTATTGTTTAATCGAAAAGGCTGCGGTAAAAGCAGGATGATACAAATAGTGTGGTAAGCAAGAGATGGGACTATTTGACATGTCCCCCTCCAGGGGCTAGCTGCGGGATGATATGTGAAACAAGTATACTTCTCATTATAGAGACCACCTGGACACTCGACGTAGCTTTCTGCCTCCCTGGCTGTTGCATCGTGTGTTCGGCGATTGTACTGCCGGACAGGCCTTCCGTAGAGTGGAGTCCTGAAAGTAAAAGAAAAGAATGACAAAATCGGGAGCCCCTAGTGCGGTTGAGCCGCATTTTGGGCATGCCGTGGTCGTGCCCCTCCCCCTATGCCCATGGTATTTCCAGAGTGTAGTTATGTACGCGTAGTACTGGTTTCGCAATTTCGCGAGGGCTGGGGTTGGGGCCGCATTGCTACGCTTGCTCGGAACGTGCCAGGCGGTCTTGTTGTAGGTTACTCCGGGCGCGCTTGACAGTGTCCGGACGTTTAATAGCCGGACTAGAGAATTGCCTTGAGAGGTTGCTTTGTACTTCCGCTGCGAGGGCCGCCGTATGCTCCTCCGTTCGGAGAGAGCGTTCAGTGTTTCCGTTGACCGTAATGACTCCTCGAGGGCATGGCATCTTGAGCTTGAGGTATGCGTAGTGTGGCACCGCATTGAACTTTGCAAATGCGGTTCGTCCGAGCAGTGCGTGATAGCCACTACGGAACGGGACTATGTCGAAGATTAACTCCTCACTTCGGAAATTATCCGGGGATCCGAAGACCACCTCAAGTGTAACCGAGCCTGTACAGTTGGCCTCTACACCTGGTATGACGCCTTTAAAGGTCGTCTTTGTGGGTTTAATCCTTGAGGGATCTATTCCCATTTTTCGTGACCGTATCCTGATAAAGCAGGTTCAGTTGCTGCCGCCGTCCATAAGGACTCTAGTGAGGTGAAATACGTCAATTATTGGGTCTAAAACCAATGCGGCGAATCCGCCATGGCGGATGCTAGTGGGGTGGTCCCTTGATCAAAAGTGATCGGGCAGGAGGACCATGGGTTGAACTTTGGGGCGACTGGCTCCAACGCATATACGTCCCTGAGTGCACGCTTCTGCTCCCTTTTGGGGATGTGGGTTGTGTATATCATGTTCACCGTCCGCACTTGTGGGAGGAATCCCTTTTGTCCCCTATTGTTCGGCGGCCGGGGCTCCTCCTCGTCATTGCTATGCAGCCCCTTCTCTCTGTTTTCGGCACTTAACTTGCCTGCCTGCTTGAACACCCAACAATCCCTGTTGGTGTGATTGGCTGGTTTTCGAAGTGCCGTGTATCTGGCACGAGCGATTGAGTATTCGGTCCAAACTGGACGGGCCCGGAGTATTTCTTTTAAATGGCTTTTTCCGCTGACCGGGTTTAGAGCCTCTGAATCCGGCATTAACTACCATATCCTCAGCATTGTCGCCGTTAATGCAGTGCTTGTGCTTGTTGCGACGCGACCTGCCATTGCTGTCCTTGATATCTGAATTACCAGGGCTCTTGGTCATGTTATTACTACGAGCTAGCCAGCTGTCTTCTCGCGCGCAAAAGCGGGTCATGAGTGTTGTGAGGGCTGCCATGGATTTTGGCTTTTCCTGTCCTAGGTGCCGGGCAAGCCACTCGTCACGGATGTTATGTTTGAAGGCTGCAAGGGCCTCTGCGTCCGGACAGTCGACTATTTGATTTTTCTTGGTTAGGAACCATGTCCAGAATTGTCTGGCCGATTCCTCTGGCTGCTGAATTATGTGGCTTAGGTCATCGGTGTTCCGGTGGTCGCTTTATAGGTGCCCTGGAAATTGTCGAGGAATGTGGCTTCCAGGTCCTCCCAACAACCAATTGATTCTGCTCGCAAGCTGTTAAGCCAATGCGGAGCTGGTCCTTTAAGCTTGAGTGGGAGGTATTTGATGGCGTGTAGATCATCATAGCGGGCCATGTGGATATGAAGGAGATAATCCTCGATCCATAACGCAGGATATGTTGTGCCATCGTATGATTCGATGTTGACGGGTTTGAAACCCTCGGGGATTTGATGATACATTACTTCATCTGTGAAGCATAGTGGGTGTCGCGCCTACTGTCTTTGGGCTATATCACGTCGTAGCTCAAACGAGCTTTGTCTGCTATGTTCAGCCCGACCGGATTTACCATATCCGGCATGACGGTTATCGTCACGTGTCGTGGGGCGCCCACGCGATCCATAGATCGATCTTGTTTGCCTTGCCTTGTCCTCCAATATATCTCATAGGTCTGGCGCATTTCCCCGTGCCTTGGTATTCTTTGAGCGACGCCGGGGTGCGGCTTGAGTGGAGGGCCGAGAGGCCTCTCTGTCGCGGCCACGAGGTGGCCGGTCGGCCGCATCATGCGCTGGTGATGTAGGTCTAGGTGCTTCCTCCTCTAATCGGGGTAGCATCCTGCGCTTTGGGTAGCTCTTGGAGGCGTTGAGTTCAGACTCTTGACGCAAGGACTTCAGTCCATCTGTCGGCTAGCAAGTCTTTGTCAGCTCTAAGTTGTTGCTGTTTTTTCTTGAGGCTGCTCGCGTGGCCATAAGCCTGCGTTTGAAACGCTCTTGTTCGACGGGATCCTTAGGCACGACAAATTCGTCGTCATCGAGGCTTGCCTCGTCTTCGGAGGGAGGCATGTAATTATCGTCCTCTACCTCTCTGTCTGCCGCTCTCTCGTTAGGGCTGGTTTCTCCATCCTCCTGCGCCGAATCCTGCTGGAGGGGCTTGTCTTCAGCACTGACTGGGGTGTTATTGTCTCTCGTGCCGGAATCACCATTTTTTCTTTGGCGGGATTTAGAGCGGCGCCGCTGACGCCGGCGCTTAGGCTGCTTCTTGGAGGGATCATCCTCCGTTGTTCCATCGCCGTTCCCTTCTTTTGGAGTGTCCACCATGTATATGTCATTCGACGAGGTGGCCTTCCAGTGCCCTGTAGGCGCTGGTTCTTGGTCATCTCCTGCATCGGCGTCCATACCGTCGATGTCGTCGGAGTCGAAGTCGAGCATGTCGGTTAAATCATCGACAGTGGCTACAAAGTGGGTGGTGGGTGGGCTTTGAATTTCTTCATCGTCCGCATCCCAACCTTGCTGACCATAGTCCGGCTAGGGCTCTCCTGATAAAGAGAGAGACTTAAGTGAATTCAGAATGTCGCCAAAGGGCGAGTGCTGAAAGATGTCCGCGGCGGTGAACTCCAAGATCGGCGCCCAACCGGATTCGATTGGCAGGGGCGCGGAGGGTTCGGAGTCCGGAGGCGAGTCCGGCACCTTGGAGTCACAAGCTTCGCAAAGGACAAGGCTGGTGTTCAGCTCGATCGCCGTAGAGATTGCAGCCCCCGAGGCGGTGTCCAGCCACCCGTCCTCGATTGGCACAGTTGGCTCCGAGCTGAGGGTCGGAGCGGACACGGATGCAGCCTCTGGGGCACTGTTTGGCGACAGAGCTAGATCATGCCCATCGTAACAGTGTGGCGCGCTCGGCTGTGGCTCGAACCCATCGAAGATCAAGTCTCCGCGGACGTCAGCCGTGTAGTTCAAACTTCCAAATCTGACTGATGGCGGGCGTAGCTTTCTATCTGCTCCGGATGGCTGCCGAATTGGCCCGTGGTGCAAAGCCGCCAAATCTGAAGATATATCCGGGAGAAAAGTCTCACCTGGACCGCATTGTTGTTGATGATCGGAGGAGCCATCGGGCCTAAAGATGACGACACGAGAGGAACTCTCAATGAAAGCACCAATGTCGGTGTCAAAACCGCGAATCTTGGGTAGGGGTCCCGAGCTGTGCGTCTAGGCGGATGGTAACAGGAGACAAGGGCACGATGTTTTTACCTGTGTCCAGGCCCTCTTGATGGAGGTAAAACCCTACTCCTGCTTGATTAATATTGATGATATGGGTAGTACAAGAGTAGATCTACCACGAGATCGTAGAGGCTAAACCCTAGAAGCTAGCCTATGGTATGATTGTTGTTCATCCTACGAACTAAAACCCTCCGGTTTATATAGACACCGGAGAGGGTTAGGGTTACATAGAGTCGGTTACAAATGGGAGGATATCTACATATCCGTATCGCCAAGCTTGCCTTCCACGCCAAGGGAAGTCCCATCCGGACACGGGACGAAGTCTTCAATCTTGTATCTTCATAGTCCAGGAGTCCGACCAAAGGTTATAGTCCGGCCATCCGGACACCCCCTAATCCAGGACTCCCTCAGTCACTAATAGAGGAGAACAAATGAAGAGATTATGGTAGGGTACGAAACCACCTCAAAGTTATTCTTTCCAATCAATGCGTTGGGCTATTCCTATAAGTGGCAATAACAGCCCTAGAGTTCGTACTAGAATAACACCTTAAGACACAAATCAACCAAAACCCTAATGTCACCTAGATACTCCAATGTCACCTCAAGTATCCGTGGGTATGATTATACGATATGCATCACACAATCTCAGATTCATCTATTCAACCAACACATAGAACCTCAAAGAGTGCCCCAAAGTTTCTACCGGAGAATCACGACGAAAACGTGTGCCAACCCCTATGCATAGGTTCATGGGCTGAACCCACAAGTTGATCACCAAAACATACATCAAGTGAATCACGTGATATCCCATTGTCACCACAGATACGCACGGAAAGACATACATCAAGTGTTCTCAAATCTTTAAAGATTCAATCCGATAAGATTACTTCAAGGGGAAAACTCAATTCATTACAAGAGAGTAGAGGGGGAGAAGAAACATAAGATCCAACTATAATAGCAAAGCTCGTGAAACATCAAGATCGTGCCAAATCAAGAACATGAGAGAGAGATCAAACACATATCTATTGGTACATACCCTCAGCCCCGAGGGTGAACTACTCCCTCCTCGTCATGGAGAGCCCCGGGATGATGAAGATGGCCACCAGTGAGGGTTCCCCCTCCCGTGAGTCTTGAACAGGGTCCCGATTGGTTTTGGGTGGCTCTGGAGGTTTGCGACGGCGTAATTCCCGATCTAATCTCTGTTCTGGAAGTTTTAGGGTACATGGAGTTATATATGCAGAAGAAGCACGTCAAGGGAGCCACGAGGGCCCCACGAGGCAGGGGGTGCGCCCTAGGGGGTGGGCGCCCCCCCCACCCTCGTGCCTTCCTCGTTCCTTCCTTGACGTGGGGTCCAAGTCCATCGGGTAGCTTTCGTTCCAAAAATAACTTCTCTAGTTGATTTCGTTCCGTTTCGACTCCGTCTGATATTCCTTTTCTTCAAAACACTGAAATAGGCAAAAAAACAGCAAATCTGGGTTGGGCCTCCGGTTAATAGGTTAGTCCCAAAAGTAATATAAAAGTGAATAATAAAGCCCAATATTGCCCAAAACAGTAGATAATATAGCATGGAGCAATCAAAAATTATAGGTACGTTGGAGACGTATCATTTACCTGCCGTTCCAAGTAAAATTGTATGTGCCAAACTCTAAACCTTCAAATGAAATTCTGTTTTGTATGCTCGAATAGCTCATGTATCAACTAGGGTTGCTCGTATCTTCCATGCTAGGCGGGTTATTCTCAAGAGGAGTGGACTCCGCTCCTCACTCACGAGAAAATGTATGGTCACCGGGATGCCTAGTCCCATGTTTTATGCAAATCAAATCAAAATAATTGCAAACAAAGCTCCCCCTGGGACTGCTGTTAGTTGGAGGCACTCGTTGTTTCGAGCAAGCCATGGATTGATGCTTGTTGGTGGAGGGGGAGTATAAACTTTACCATTCTGTTTGGGAACCGCCTATAATGTGTGTAGCATGGAAGATATCGCCATCTCTTGGTTGTTATGTTGACAATGAAAGTATGCCGCTCAAAATATTATTTATCTCTATTTTAAAATCGAGCGCTGGCACCTCTACAAATCCCTACTTCCCTTTGCGAAGGGCCTATCTATTTACTTTTATGTTGAGTCATCACCCTCTTATTAAAAAGCACCAGCTGGAGTGCACCGCCATCATTTGCATTCATTACTATTAATTTATATTGGGTATGACTATGACTGGATCTCTTTTACCATGAATTACAATGTCTAGTCAGTCCTTGATCTTTAAAGGTGCTCTGCATTTATGTTTTGCGGTCTCAGAAAGGGCTAGCGAGATACTATCTTGTTATATCATATTATGATTGTTTTGAGAAAGTGTTGTCATCCGAGATTTATCATTATTGCTCGCTAGTTGATTATGCCATTGACATGAGTAAACATGAGACCTAAATGTTATTGTGAATGTGGTTAGTTATAATCTTTGCTGAAAACTTGAATGCTGGCTTTACATATTTACAACAACAAGAGCAAACAGAGTTTGTAAAAGTTTTTCTTTATCACTTTCAGTTTATCAACTGAATTGCTTGAGGACAAGCAAAGGTTTAAGCTTGGGGGAGTTGATACGTCTCCGTCGTATCTACTTTTCCAAACACTTTTGCCCTTGTTTTGGACTCTAAGTTGCATGATTTGAATGGAACTAACCCGGACTGATGATGTTTTCAGCAGACTTTCCATGTGATATTTATGTGCAGAAACAAAAGTTCTCGGAATGACCTGAAACTCCACGGAACTTATTTTTGGAAAATATTATAAATACTGGAAGAAGAATCCACGTCAGGGGGCCTCCACCTGTCCACGAGGGTGGGGGCGCGCCTGCCCCCCTGGGCACGCCCCCTACCTCGTGGGCCCCCTGACGCTCCACCGACCTCAACTCCAACTCCATATATTCGTGTTCGGGGAGAAAAAAATCAGAGAGAAGGATTCATCGCGTTTTACGATACGGAGCCGCCGCCAAGCCCTAAAACCTCTCGGGAGGGCTGATTTGGAGTCCGTTCGGGGCTCCGGAGAGGGGAATCCGTCGCCGTCATCATCATCAACCATCCTCCATCACCAATTTCATGATGCTCACTGCCGAGCGTGAGTAATTCCATCGTAGGCTTGCTGGACGGTGATGGGTTGGATGAGATTTATCATGTAATCGAGTTAGTTTTGTTAAGGAAAACCACCCTCTCATGGGGTTCTTGAGTAGGGATGATCTGCCCCTCATCTGGCAGCCGGTGTGCAATATCCGCGGCCAGATATCCGACTCTCCATAGCTTGGTGATGTCCTCCTCTGTAACGGAGGAGACCATTCACTTGCCTCCCGCTCCGGACATACTTGGAGTGGTTTGAGGAGGAAAACGTGAACTTGGGTGTTGTAGCTCGAGCGCGCAAGAATGGATGAGCAAGGAAGAAGAAGGCGTGGGTAAAAAAGGTGAATCCTTATCCCTTTATATGGGCGGAAGAAACTATGCGCCTCCCCACTTACCTGATAAACTCGCTTATTTCCCAAGCGCCGTAATTGATGGCGTGGTTGGGTTACCCATACCCGTATTGATGAGAATCCCGTGATAAGGGGACACGATCTCTGCTTCGACAAGACGTGCCAAGGAAACCGCCTCGCAGTATGTGTTGTGGCTGGTTGTGAAAAAGGTTCAAATAATAACCGGGCCGTGATATGATGCCACGCTACAGAATGTGTCAACAGATTAGATTTGTGGAAATATTATTCTCTCTACGGTGGTATGTGGAATTTGTTTTACAGAGCCATATACTTTCCTTGTGTTCAACATCTTCTATGGAGTATTCAGAGGAAGAACCCGCCTTGCAATGCCGAAGACGATCTGCGTGCCGGACTAATCGTCATTGAAGCCTGGTTCATGGGCTACTGAGGGAGTCCTGGGTTAGGGGGTCCTCGGACAGCCGGACTATATCCTTTGGCCGGACTGTTGGACTATGAAGATACAGGATTGAAGACTTCGTCCCGTGTCCGGATGGGACTCTCCTTGGCGTGGAAGGCAAGCTTGGCGATACGGATATGTAGATCTCCTCCCTTGTAACCGACTCTGTGTAACCCTAGCCCCCTCCGGTGTCTATATAAACCACAGGGTTTAGTCCGTAGGACAAGAACAATCATACCATAGGCTAGCTTCTAGGGTTTAGCCTCTACGATCTCGTGGTAGATCAACTCTTGTAATACTCATATCATCAAGACCAATCAAGCAGGAAGTAGGGTATTACCTCCATCGAGAGGGCTCGAACACAGGTAAACATTGTGTCCCCCGCCTCCTGTTACCATCCGCCTTAGACGCACAGTTCGGGACCCCCTACCCAAGATCCGCCGGTTTTGACACCGACAGTGGTCTTTGCCTGCCAAAGGCTCTGGTGGTGATGATGTTGTGGGCTCTGTGGTGACCTCCGTCCTGCCATCCTGCTGGTCTTGGTCTTGTTGCACCGATGTGGAAACCTTTGCCTGATGCCTCGGGACTCCTCGTCTGCGCCTGCCTCTTTAGCACCAAAGAGGAAACTGGTACGCTGCGCCCACTGGCGCCTGCCTGGCCTTGGTCGTTATGGCTCACGTCATGTGAACCTCGCGAGGTGCCCCTTGCATAGATATCTCCACTCCTCGGGAGCCAGCCTAGCGCGGCCGCCCCCAGGGAGGTCTTTGTGTCGTCCGCCTCGTGAGGCTTGGCACCTCGCGAGGGTCTTGAGCTGTTGCTGCCAAAGCTGGGTCGTACCGGGCCGTTGGTGGAGCCATGCCGTGGGCCGCAGGTAGGCAAGTCTGGGTACCCCCATTCCAAGGACGCCGATAGTAGTGATTGAAGAACTCTGTCAATGACACTATCACCAGGAAGATTAACTCCCAGCTGAGTCAAGTGGTTATGGTACCCAGACATTCTGAGTATGCGTTCACTGATAGAACTGTTCTCCTCCATCTTGCAGCTATAGAACTTGTTGGAGACTTCATATCTCTCAACTCGGGCATTTGCTTGAAATATTAACTTCTACTCCTGGAACATATCATATGCTCCATGACGTTCAAAACGTCTTTGAAGACCCGATTTTAAGCCGTAAAGTATGGCACACTGAACTATCAAGTAGTCATCAGCTTTAGCTTACCAAATGTTCATAACGTCTACAGTTGCTCCTGCAGCAGGACTTGAACCTAGTGGTGCTACCAGGACATAATTCTTCTTTGCAGCAATGAGGATAATCCTCAAGTTACGGACACAGTTCGTGTAGTTTCTACCATCATCTTTCAACTTAGCTTTCTCTAGGAACGCATTAAAATTCAAGGGAACGGTAGCACGGGCCATTGATCTACAATAACATAGATATGCAAAAACTATTAGGACTAAGTTCATGATAAATTAAAGTTCAATTAATCATATTACTTAAGAACTCCCACTTAGATAGACATCCCTCTAGTCATCTAAATGATCACATGATCCATATCAACTAAACCATGTCCGATCATCACGTGAGATGGAGTAGTTTTCAATGGTGAACATCTCTGTGTTGATCATATCTACTATATGATTCACGTTCGACCTTTCGGTCTTAGTGTTCCGAGGCCATATCTGCATATGCTAGGCCCATCGAGTTTAACCCGAGTATTCCGCACGTGCAAAACTGGCTTGCACCCGTTGTATGTGAACATAGAGCTTATCACACCCGATCATCACGTGGTGTCTCAAAGACGACGTCTTTGTAACAGCAGTGCATACTCAAGGAGAACACTTGTACCTTGAAATTTAGTGAGGGATCATCTTATAATGCTACCGCCGTACGAAGAAAAATAAGATGCATAAAAGATAAACATCACATGCAATCAAAATATGTGACATGATATGGCCATCATCATCTTGTGTCTTTGATCTCCATCTCCAAAGCACCGTCATGATCTCCATCGTCACCGGCTTGACACCTTGATCTCCATCATAGCGTCGTTGTCGTCTCGTCAACTATTGCTTCTATGACTATCGCTACCGCTTAGTGATAAAGTAAAGACATTACATGGCGATTGCATTTCATACAATAAAGCGACAACCATAAGGCTCCTGTCAGTTGCCGATAACTTTTACAAAACGTGATCATCTCATACAAAAATTTATATCTCATCACGTCTTGACCATATCACATCACAACATGCCCTGCAAGAATAAGTTAGACGTCCTCTACTTTGTTGTTGCAAGTTTTACGTGGCTGCTACGGGCTTCAAGCAAGAACCGTTCTTACCTACACATCAAAACCACAACGATTTTTCATCAAGTGTGTTATTTCAACCTTCAACAAGGACCACCGTAGTCAAATTCGATTCAACTAAAGTTGGAGAAACAGACACCCGCCAGCCTCCTGTGTGCAAAGCACGTCGATAGAACCGGTCTCATGAACGTGGTCATGTGATGTTGGTCCGGGCCGCTTCATCCAACAATACCGCCGAATCAAAATAAGATGTTGGTGGTAAGCAATATAACTATTATCGCCCACAACTGTTTGTGTTCTACTCGTGCATATCATCTACTCATAGACCTGGCTCGGATGCCACTGTTGGGGAACGTAGCATGCAATTTCAAAAAAAATCCTACGATCACGCAAGATCTATCTAGGAGATGCATAACAACGAGATGGAGAGAGTGTGCACACGTACCCTCGTAGACTGAAAGCGGAAGCGTTAGGTTAACTCAGTTGATGTAGTCGAACGTCTTCATGATCCTAGTACCGAATGTACGACACCTCCGTGTTCAGCACACGTTCAGCTCGATGACGTCCCTCAGACTCTTGGTCCAGCAGAGGGTCGAGGGAGAGTTCCGTCAGCACGACAGCGTGGTGACGGTGATGGTGATGTGATCCCCGCAAGGCTTCGCCTAAGCACTACGATGCTATGGCCGGAGGAGTAAACTGTGGGGGGGGGGGGGGCCCCGCACACGGCTAAGAGAACAATTGATGTGCCTTTTGGGTGCCCCCCCGCCCGTATTTAAAGGAGGGGAGGAGGAGGTGGCCGGACCTAGGGGTGGCGCACCATGGGGGGAGTCCTACTAGGACTCCACTCCTTGTAGGATTCGGCCCCGCCTTCCTTCCAACGGAGAGGGGATAGGGGAAAGAGGGGGAGAGGGAGAAGGAAAGGGGGGCCGCTGTCGGTGTCAAAATCGGCGGATCTCGGGTAGGGGGTCCCGATCTATGCGTCAAGGCTGATGGTAACAGGAAGCAAGGGACACCGATGTTTACCCAGGTTCGGGCCCTCTCGATGGAGGTAAAACCCTACTTCCTTCTTGATTAATATTGATGATATGGGTAGTACAAGAGTAGATCTACCACGAGATCGTAGTGGCTAAACCCTAAGAGCTAGCCTATGATGGTATGATTGTAATTGTGATCGGCCTTCTAAGGTCCGACCTCTCCGGTTTATATAGACACCGGAGAGGGCTAGGGTTTACATGGAGTCGGTTACAAGGAAGGAAATATAATATCCGGATCGCCAAGCTTGCCTTCTACGCCAAGGAAAGTCCCATCCGTTACGGGCGAAGTCTTGAGTCTTGTATCTTCACGCTTCAATAGTCCGGACGTTGTACATGTCCGGCTGTCCGGATACCCCTAATCCAGACTCCTCGGTAGCCCTCGAACCAGGCTTCAATGACGCCTGAGTCCGGGCGCGATCTTGTCTCCGGCATTGCAAGGCGGGTTCCTCCTCCGAATACTCCAAAGTGGTCATCGAACACGTAGACCGTGTCCAGATCTGCAAGATAATCTTCATATGGTATAGATTTGATCTGCTGGCAATCTTCGTGCATCATGTCCTTGCATCGGGGCTTGGTCCAACACGAACCGACGCTTCCTGCCCCACAACGACTCGTGTTGCGAGGCGGCTTTATTGGCACGTCCCGTCGATGCAGAGATCGTGTTCCTCTTATTACGGGATTTTCCATCAATATGAGCACGCGTGACCCCACGCCGGCTGTTGGTATAACCCATGTGTTTTTTAGATAAGCCTCAAACGGTCACACCAGGGACTCTTGACATTCACCCTCTTTATAAAGGGGTCGAGACCTACGCCTCTTTTTTCACCTTCATCGCGCCTTCTCGCACCTCGAGTTCTAACACCCAAAACCTAAGCTCCACCCCTCGGGAATCCTCCAATATGTCCGGATCTGACCCTCAAGGCCGGTGGGTGGCCTCCTCGATTGAAGAGAAGGACATTGCAAAGCTTAGGGAGGTCGGATACCTGACCGCTGATATCCGGCACATGCTCCCTGCTCCAGGGTAGGTCATCCCTTCGTCGGAGCCCAATGAGTGTGTCGTTTTCGTCCCACACTTCCTCCATGATGCAGGTTTCACCCTCGATCCCTTCATGAGGGGGCTCATGTTCTATTATGGGTTGGATTTTCACGATCTGGCCCCCAACGCTGTCCTTCATATCTCGTCGTTTATTATCGTGTGCGAGGCTTTTCTCCATGTCGCCCCACACTTTGGCTTATGGCTCAAGACCTTCAATGTGACGCCGAAGATGATCGAGGGGAGACATGTGGAGTTCGGGGGTGCTGTAATAAGCAGGAACACTGATGCCCCATGTCCAGAGGGTTCTTTCCCAGAAGTATCCGATGTATGGCAGCGGAGGTGGTTTTATGTCACGGCTCCCCGAGGCACAAAGTGGGTGGCTGCCCCCGAGTTTCGCTCGGGCCCTCCATCGCAGTTGGCGTCTTGGACGGACGTGGGATGGAATTGGGAGCCCGCTGGGGATATACCAGTGCTGCAGAACCGCATCCGGGAGCTTCTTGAGAGGGACATTAACCTTGTCAGCGTAATGCAAGTGATGTTAATTCGGCGGATGTTGCCGTGCCAACGCCAGCCTCTCCGGATGTGGGAGTTCAATCGGAGGGTCCACGAACTGTCAAGTACTTCTTCGGCTTGAAGCTCGAAGAGATGTGCAAATTATTCTTCGGACGGAAAGTAAAGTGTCCGGACACAACCGAGGATGCGGGCCTAAGCTGCAATCGCCTAGATACCCAAGTGAGTAAATTTGATACCGGACACCGTGTTTTGTATTTGTCGTAAGTGTTTATTCTGAAAATCATCCGCGTCCAGGAATGGCTCAGCAAGGCGGAGAGAATCAGGTGTCCGGTGCCACTTCCCGAAGGCTTGCCCGCCCCCACCATGGTCAAGATGCTCGACCGGGTACTCAGCAGGATGCCCCGGGGGAAAGACAAGGGGAAGGACGAAGAATCCGAACCCCACACGCTACGCATCCGAACCGGGGGAATTGTTACCTCCCCTAAGGAGGATAGTCGGGAAGAGGAGGCTAAGGCCTCCTCCCCGCGCGGGAAGAAGAGGGCCACCTCCGAAGACTCAGAGACGGAGATGCCCAAGCCCGGGAAAATGATAACACCAGGAGGCTCTGCCCCAATGGGCACCCTCACCGCATCGTGCCCACCAACGAGCCAGCCCTCCACCAAGCTGTAGGTTGATTTTTAATTTGAAGGTACTGCGTTCCTCCTAGATCAATAACCAGGATTTATCTGTCGCAGTCCGGCTAGCAACCCTCTCAACAGAGTTCGTCTTCGGGGGATCTTCCTCCGGAGATGATGGAGAACGA
The DNA here is from genome assembly GCA_021605145.1 of Aegilops bicornis. NCBI lineage: Eukaryota > Viridiplantae > Streptophyta > Magnoliopsida > Poales > Poaceae > Aegilops > Aegilops bicornis. Next base: position 342,656,845 of record CM038669.1, read on the forward strand.
GACCCCACCCACCTCTCTGGCTCATGAAGCGGGCGACACTAAGGTGTCGTCATGGAGGAGTCCAGATCTGCCGAAGGCGGAAGCCAATGCGTTAGCCCCCCTGAGCCCGGAGCATTTGGCTCCTGCGAAGGGCGATGGGAAGGATCCGGCACAGTTTGATGTCCGGCCGGACATACTGATGGGCCTACTGGAGCGAGCTGTGCTCTCGGAGGAGCACCGCTCATTAATGAGCGAGGTGCTCAAGAAGATTTCGTCCGCTACAAGCGGTTTGAATGAAGCATTTGCAAGTCTACTCAAAGGCTTTGAGGTATGTAGTGAAGAATACAGTGTTTTTGGCTATGAGGCACGCGTTAGGTGTGCTCCATATAGATAGTAGCCCTTGAGACTCTGGTTGCCCGCCCTAGGGGGCAAACGGGGGATCATAAATCAATGATTGCGTTATAAATTTATGCAGGTACCTGTGAGTCCAGCCGCTGGCCGGTCCGTGGAAGTTTCCGAACTGACCAGGCAGATTCGATCGATTGATGCTGATATCACGCTGGTGAACGAGCGGCTAGACAAGTCACAAGGTATGTGCTATGCCTTCCTTTGTATAGGAAAATATGGAGGCGGCATAATATTAATGTAATATGTTCGGACTGCAGATGGTGCTGCTGCCGTCGAGGCCCTGAGGGCAGAACTTGTCCAAGCCAAGGAACAAGCTCGGGTTAGCAATACGGCTGCCCTAAAGGCGGCCGGGGAACTAAGAGCCGAACAGGCTGCTCATCGCCGAAGCGAGGAAAAGATGGCCGAGATGGCTATTGAGTTAAAAAATGCCGCTGACCGGTATAAGCTCCTTAAAAGGGAGCATAAGGATAGCTTGGCCGAGCTGGACAAGGCACGCAATGGCACCAAGGAAATACAGACCGAGCTCAGGGGTGCGCGAGAGGAGCTTCAACAGGCCGGTAAAATCGTGGCTGGAGGTTCCTACTTGCTGCGGACGAAGTTTTTCGATCCGGCATCGTTCCCTGGATGGTATTTGAGTCCCGAGGATGTGTATGCGGATTTGGCGAAGAGTACGGTGGCCGCCAAGTTCTTCGAGGGTCAGGGTGATAAGGAAGTGGAGAAGCATTTCTGGTCGCAATTCAATGCTCCCACTCGCCCGCTGCCATTAAATGACAAGATGGATGCTGTAGTGGAGCTTCACACGCTGTCCGGTCTTGCAATGCGGTCTGTGATAGACCGTCTTTGGCCGGAAGGGCTTAAGCCGGACAGTTACTTTGGCTTGGTGCAGCAATTCCTTGGGGTCGTGCCTCGGATCGATGCCATGAGGAGGTCGGCGTGCATAGAGGGTGCACGGATGGCTCTTGCCCGCGTTAAAGCCTATTGGACGGATATGGAGGCCAATATTATAGTGACCCAAGATCCGGCGGGGGGGGCAGTATCCGGCTGAGCACTACTTGGCGCAGGTCACAGAAGGTGCCCGCCTAATACATGCGTAGTGCTCGAAGAATGTCTTATTCGAGTGATGAGTCGAATCGTTGTAAAAACAATGTTACTCCCTCCGTTCACTTTTGTAAGTCATTTCAGACAACTCAAAATGGGTTGTTTTGTACATTGTCTGAAATGTCTTCAAGGTCTTATAAAAGTGAACAGAGGTAGTAGTTTGGTTATGAGGCTATATTTATACTTTTTGCCCGAAAGTATTGTTGTGTCCCTTGTGCGGCTGTTTACATATATATATATATATACGTATATATATATATATATATATATAGGGTGAGTCTATTATGATAACACCCTTAAGACCTTATTCTGCACCTCAAAAATGCTTATTCTGCTAACACTAGCGATCCCTCGTCCCTCGACCCACCTCCCCACACCCAAATCCCTGCATCACTCGCCCGATCCCCCTCCACCTTCTTCCCTGCGTCACACCCCCGATCCCCCTTCCACCTTCTTCCATCGAGGCGCCATGCACCACCGCGCTCAGGCCCAAACACCACCTCCCCGCACCTCCTTCCTCCCACCTCCGGCCGTCCCGTCCCGCACCACCGGTGGCCTCCCACCTCCCACCCCAACCCATCACCTTCTCGCCGGTCGCCTTCCAGCGCCGCCCCTCTCTCTGTGACCTGTAGCGCCTCCCGCCTCAATCGCTGTCCCGCCCGGATCCGGGCGTGGATCCACCGTCGCCGTCAGCGGCTGCTCTGGATCTGGGGAGTCCTGCCGCTACCCGATGCAGGTGGAGTGCTGCGCCGCCGGATGCCCGTGCCTCCTACTCCGACGACCCGCTGCTTCCCGGAGCCCGGACGCGCGAACCACCCCGTCTCCATGGATCCGCCGGATCAGGGATCCTCTGCTTCCCCCCAGCCTGTAAGCCCCTTCCTCCCCCCCCCCGATTCTCCGGCAGCCAATCTGCCATGGCCGCCCCTCCCCAAACCACGGCGTCGCCCCTTCCCAGGTCACCGCCACACCACCCATCCGCAGGCCGCTGCCGCGCACCTGCCCCTGAGCACCATGGGCGTCAACCACCTCTGTCCCTCCGCCGCCTCGTGACCTTCTTCTGCTCCACGGTGGCCGGATCCACAAGCCCCCGGCCCCGGTGACCTCCTGCTGTGCCGCCGCGACCAGATCCAGTCTTCCTCCTGCTGGTGCACCCCATCCAGACCCCGGCACCTCCCATCCCTCCAGCACCTTCGACCTGCACCTTGGACCGAGCACCACCCCTCTCCCCCGTTGAGGTCACCGTGGCCCTTTCCTCCCCACAGTTCATTCCGTTGAGGCTCCCGTGATGCAGTACGCATCGTTGTGGCGATGCGGTGCGGTTTCGGCAGCTGGAAGTTTTTTTGGTTTGTTCTTTGTGTTTGAAATTGATTTTTGGTTCATGTGCTGCCGAGCGCAGCACCTAGGCTTCCCTCAATTTATTTTCATGTGCAGTTCGCTTTGAAAAGCGGAGAAGGTGTGCAGTGAGGCTGCTTGTGGACGAGATGCTCCCGACCTCGCCTCCTCCGGCCATTCCCATCCCCCTGAATCTGGCTGTGCACGCAGGCTGTAGCGCATAGCAGGATCGAGGATTCCCTTCCTCCACCTGGGGCAGGCGCACCGCACCTTCGTATTCTTCGGCAGGCCCCGTTTGTGGATTGGAGCTAAACTTCTCTGCTACTCTGCAGTTTGATTCTGTAGCGTCTGATCAAAGGTGAAGCACATCTGCATGCGGTTTGGTGCCCATGGCCATGCAGTTATTTTTGGGGGGTATGCAGATTTGAAAATTGCAGTGTGGTTTGACACCCCGTGGTTGTTTTGTTGAACATGGCACTGAAGTTCGTTATGTTCATTTTGTTGAAAATGGCACTTTTTTGCCGTATGCAGTTAAAAAATATTAAATGCAGTATACTTGCTTCATCTCGTCAGTGAGGCGTGTTAAATTAAAAAAATAAGATAAATGCAGTACACTTGCTTCGTCTCATCAGTGAGGGCGTGTTAAATTAAAAAAAATAAGAAAAGACAGAAGATAGTAGTGAAGTTCACTAGCCTCAACCGGGCAAAAAAAGAATTGTTTGAAAAAACATGTAGTTCAAAAACGACAAAAAAGGTCATGCCGTCCACTTTGATTCATATCACAGTTTACTTTCCCTTGACGTTCAATGCACTCGCCTTGTAGCAAGAAGGCAATAATGAAAAATCGAGCAAAAAGGCAATAACGAAAAATCGAGTTCATTCCCCTATAACAATATTGCAGTGTGGCTGACTGTTGGATGCAGTGCAGTTTTCTGGGGTAGTGTCACGGCTCACTTTCGATAACGACGCGGTTCACTTACTCCCAATTGTCAAGTGCATAATTTTTTCATGGAAAACAACAACAAATAGTGAAGAGGTTCACTTCTAAATAGTGTTGGGGTTCACTTACGCCCGATGTGAAGTGCACTCTACTTTCTTGTCCTTGAAAAAAATACGTTTGAATAAAAGAAAACATGCAGTTCTCTTACCCGTCTGATGCAGTGCGGTGTTCGTCCGATGCAGTGCGGTTTTCAGTCGGATGAAGTACCCACGTCGATTTGGGTGTCGCGAAAAACAGTGTCCGCATTTCGGTAAATCTAAAACTGCTCTTAAACTGTAAGGAATTAGAGAGAGTGTTCTACATGAAAAAGTTGCGTCTCGTTGATATCTTTCCAACGGCGTATCGTTTGAGTCATTCCGACCAGCGGTTTGTAAAAATTTCACAAAAACAGCAGCTGCCACTCGTCGTCCGCCACACGTTTTTCAAAATTAACTTAAAACCGTAAGGAATCTCAAAAACATTACAACATATGAAAGTTGTACCTCGTCCATAGATTTTCAACGACGTATTACACGCCTCGTTTCGACAAACAGTTAAAAAACTAGAGCAAAAACAGTACCGAAAATTTGAAAAAAATTGAAAAACAGAATTCCGCGATTTAGTAAATTCAAAACTGCTCTTAAACCGTAATGAATTAGAGAAAGATTTATATATTAAAAAGACGCGCCTCGACGATATCTATCCAATGGCTTATCATTTGCTTCATTCCGACAAGCGGTTTAGAAAAAAACTCGAAAAAACGCTCGCTGCCACTCGTCATCCGCCGCACTATTTTTAAAACTGCTCTTAAACCGTGTGGAATCTCGAAAAGTGTTCAACATGTCGAAGTTGCTCCTAATCCATAGCTTTTCAATGGTATATTACACGCCTCATTCCGATAAACGGTTAAAAAATTAGAGAGAAAACAGTACCGAAAAAACACCGCGTGCAATTTTTTTCGACACAAAGTTCACTAGTCTCTATTGCAGTGCTTGTCGTCAAAATGATGCAGTGCGCTTCTGTTGAGCGTGCAGTGCCGAAGTGGTGTGCAGAATAGTTATTCTGCTAATATTAGCAGAATAGACAGTCTATATATATATATATATATATATATATATATATATATATATATATATATATATATATGCATGTGTAATCCGAAAGATAGCAGTCGTTGGCTTCATCCCCCACGCAGGCAATGCGGGGGTGTTCGCAAAAAATATGCTTAATCACACTTGATCCAATGTCTTGGTCCATGAAGGAGGTGATCGCACGTCGAACTAGGCAACCGGACTATATAGTTGTAACACTTTCGTTTAGCCATGGGAGTCTAATGTTGGGGCTATTATGTAGCCCCTGGTACCTTCGCGTGCATCCGAATACGGGCGCGTGTGTACATGACCGGGAAACGGTCCTTCGTTAATGCGGAGGGATCCTAAAGATTCCAATAAGTCTTCGAGTGGTTGAACAGTCTCTCGCTGTATCATGACAGTCAGTTTTCGGCTTTCTCTACTGAGGTGCTCGTCCGGAATAACGAGCACAATCGCGATGGTTCTCCTTTAGCCACCTTAGCCGATAAGTAACGGAACGTAAAGGCGGCAAACCCGAGGCAGCAAACCCAACATTTGACCAAAGACATGATTCGGAGCTGCTGCATATAAGGCCAAACTCGTGACGCCGAACACTCCCGAGGGTATTCGGACTTTATAATAGTCGATGGGCTCAAGAATGCCCATTCGTTATAAACCCTGTTTTTCCAAACTCGTGCGTTAATCTGTCGTGGCTAGATGCCAAAAACGGCAGTATCCTCTGTGGGTATGGGACCCATGGGATTGTTAAACAACAAGAGGCAATAAAAAGGTTTACACAGGGGCTTAATTTAAAAAGAAACCTGTTTAACGGGGCCCTGCTGCACGTCTGCGCCTTTGTCTCTATTGTGCCGTATCCTAGAAGGGTACCGCGCGAGCGTTGTCTGTGAATAAGAGAAAAACCCGTAGAAGAGTACAACGTAAGTATGCGATGGATAATAAAAGTGTAAGATGTTGGCCTACCCATAAGGTTGAGCCAACTGTGGGACTATATTAAGTATTTATAGCCCCTGGTATCCACTATGGGATTACATATACGGTGCCCTGGTTCAATTTTATCCGGGCGACCGGGCTCGTCTAGCCGAGTCTGTGGTCTTTTTGAAAACCAGTCATGTTTTCTGATGTTGGAGGCCGCTTATAGTCCGGCCGAAAGGGCCATCGCGTGTTCCTCTGCGCGTGAAGAGCGCTCTGTTAATCCGCTAAAGGTGATGACGCCACGTGGACCGGGCATCTTAAGTGTAAGGTAGCCATAGTGTGGCAATGCGTTGAAGCGGGCGAAGGCCGTTCTTCCGAGCACTGCGTGATAGTCGCTTTGGAAGGGTGCGATGATGAAGAGTAGTTATTCGCTTCTGGAGTTGCCTGGAGAGCCGAATGTTACCTCCAGTGCGACGGAGCCTCTGCTATGGGCTTCAACGCCTAGTATCACCGCTTCAAAGGTGGTGTTGCTTTGGTTGATTCTGGATGGGTCTATCCCCATCCTGCGGATAGTGTCCTCATATATTAAATTGAGACTGTTGTCGCCGTCCATAAGGACGCGGGTGAGACGGTATCCGTCGATTATCGGGTCAAGCACCAAGGCCTTTGATCCTCCGCGCCGAATACTAGTTCGGTCATCCGAGTTATCGAAAGTGATCGGATAAGGTATCCAGTGGTTAGGCGTGAGTATGATGTGTTCTATATCGAGCGCGTCTCTATGCGCGCGTTCGTGCCTCCTCATGGATGTGTGAGTCGCGTGGACCATGTTCACTGTTTTAACCTCTAGCGGGAATTTTTTCTGTCCTTCAGTGTTCGTCTGGCGAGGTTCATCCTCGTCTTCACTTGGTGTTTCCCTTTCCTTGTGTCCAGCATTTAATTTGCCGGCCTGCTTGAAGACCCAGCACTCTCTGTGCGTGTGGTTTGCAGGTTTGTCAGGGGTGCCATGAATTTGGCATAGTCTATCTAGGACTCTATTCAGACCGGACGGTCCCTCTTTGCTGCCTTTAGATGGCTTGCTTTGCTGATTAGGTCGAGCCCCACAGAATCCGGCATTAACCGTTGTGTTATCCGGGCTCTCTTCCTTGTTTTGGTGTTTGTTTTATGACGCCGTGGCTTCCGTTGCCATCCCTTATTTCGGATCTTGGGGTCGCTGGTGCCTTTACGGGCTAGCCAGCTATCTTCTCTCGCGCAAAAGCGGGTCATAAGGCTTGTTAGGGCTGCCATTGTCCTTGGTTTTTCTTGGCCGAGGTGTCTGGCAAGCCACTCGTCACAGATGCTGTGTTTGAATGCCGCTAAGGCTTCGACATCCGGACAGTCAACAATTTGATTCTTCTTAGTGAGGAATCTGTTCCAAAGCTTGCGGGCGGACTCTTCGGGCTGTTGGACTATGTGGCTTAAGTCGTCAGCATCTGGAGCCGGACATAAGTCCCTTGAAAGTTGGCCCTGAAAGCGTCCTCAAGTTCCTCCCAGCTCCCAATTGAGTTTTCGGGGAGACTTTTCAACCAGTGCCGAGCTGGTCCCTTTAGTTTGAGGGGGAGGTATTTAATGGCGTGAAGGTCATCCCCGCGAGCCATATGTATGTGCGGGGATAAAGTCCTCGATCCGGACCCACAGGTGCATCGTTCCGTCGTATGCCTCTATGTTCACAGGTTTAAAGCCCTGTGGAAATTCATGGTCCAGTACTTCATCGGTAAAGCACAGGGGGTGAGCAGCCCCTCTGTATCTGGACGTGTTTTGCCATGCCGTCGGCTATTGTTGTGTCCGGTGTTTACTCCGGACTTGTGTTTGATTGACGTAATCGTTTTGGTGACCATAGTCCCTAGCTGGGGTGTGTCCTTTGGATCAGTAAATGGACCTGGCCGCGCCGACTTTCTTATTCAGGTGTTCATGTGGATCGTGCACGGCGTAGGTAGCCGCTTTGTTGCGGTTATGAAGTGGTGCGGCTTCGTCGTCGAATTCTGGCAGTAGCTTGCGTTTTGGATAGCTCTTCGTGTGGCGATCATCGCCGTATCTTTCTTCAGTGTCTAATACTTTATTCTATCTTCGGTTGAGCGTTTCCTGCGCGGCTTTGAGCCGTTGCTTCTACTTCTTTAGACTTCTTGCGGTGGCCATAAGCTTTCTGCGGAGGTTATCTCGTTCCATGTGTTTTTCCGGGCTTTCATCGTTATCCGGACTGTTTTCTTGTCCTGCTTCTTTTTGACGATCTCGCCCATCGGGATCGTTGTCCTCGGGCGTCTGCTCCGAACTGTGTTCCGGGTGACCTGGTTCGTCCTCCTCCATCGCTTGGTCCGTATGGTCGTTTTTGCCTCCGGAGTTGATTGTAGTGTCGATCCCTCTGGTGCTCTTGTCACTATTTTTACTGTTGCTGGACTTAGAACGGCGTCTGCGTCGTCGCTTTGGATTTTGTTCGGGGGTTTTATCGTCCGGATTGTCGCCTTTGTCCTCTTTGGGCGTATCCACCATGTATATGTCGTGTGACGAGGGGGAAGTCCGGCGCCCCATAGATTTCGGTTCTCCTCTGGCATCATCGTCCATACCGTCGCTTTCTTCAGAGTCTAAGTCAGGAATGTCGTTTAAATCATCGATCGTGGCTATGAAGTGGGTGGTGGGTGGGCAACGAATTTCTTAAATGCTTTGCTTCCGGTCGAACGGACATAGTTTGGCCCAGAAATTTACATCAAGAGAGAGTTTTCAACGAGTTCAGCATGTCGCTAAGGGCGAGTGTTGAAAGATGTCCATGACGGTGAACTCCATTACCGGAGCCCAACTTTGGCTCGAGGCGTCATGGACCGGACTCGGCGTCCGGATCTGAATCCGGGGTCCGGAGTCATAGGCCACCATAAAGGTAAGGCCCGTGTTTGGCTCCATCGCCCGATAGGTGTGCGGCTGTGGGTGGGGTCCAGCCCTCCGTCCCCAGGCAACGCGGCATGGTCCGGATTTAGATCCGAGGCTACTGCGGGGGTGGTACCCCGAGCTTTGTCCGACAGCAGGCCTAAGCCGTGCTCGTCGTGACTGTCCGGTGCTCCTGGGAGGAAAGTCTCGCCCTGGACAGCGTCGTCGATGATGATTGAAGGGGACATCGAGCCTGACGGCGACGGCACAGAGGAACTCTCAATGAAAGCACCAATGTCGGTGTCAAAACCGGCGGATCTTGGGTAGGGGGTCTCGATCTGTGCGTCAAGGCTGATGGTAACAGGAAGCAAGGGACACCGATGTTTAGCCAGGTTCGGGCCCTCTCGATGGAGGTAAAACCCTACTTCCTGCTTGATTAATATTGATGATATGGGTAGTACAAGAGTAGATCTACCATGAGATCGTAGTGGCTAAACCCTAAGAGCTAGCCTATGATGGTATGATTGTAAATGTGATCGGCCTTCTAAGGACCGACCTCTCCGGTTTATATAGACACCGGAGAGGGCTAGGGTTTACATGGAGTCGGTTACAAGGAAGGAAATATAATATCCGGATCGCCAAGCTTGCCTTCTCGCCAAGGAAAGTCCCATCTGGACACGGGCGAAGTCTTGAGTCTTGTATCTTCACGCTTTAATAGTCCGGACGTTGTACACAGTCCGGCTGTCCGGATACCCCTAATCCGGGACTCCCTCGGGCGCCCCACCCTTGTCCAATTCGGATTGGGCAGGGGGGGGGGGCGTCACCTCTTGTGGCCTGCCTCCCTCTCTCCACTATGGCCCATGCGGCCCATTAACTTTCCTGGGGGGTTACGGTAACCTCCCGGTACTCCAAAAAATCCCCGAACCTCTTCGGAACCATTCCTGTGTCCGTATATAAGCTTCCAATATATGAACCTTTACCTCTCGACCATTTCGAGACTCCTCGTCATGTCCGTGATCTCATTCGGGACTCTAAACAAACTTCGGTCACCAAAAAACATAACTCATACTACAAATCGTCATCGAACGTTAAGCGTGTGGACCCTACCAGTTCGAGAACTATGTAGACATGACCGAGACACATCTCCGGTCAATAACCAATAGCGGAACCTGGATTCTACGAAGATCTTTATCGGTCAAACCGCATGACAACATCGTCATTCCTTTTGTCATCGGTATGTTACTTTTTGAGATTTGATGCGTCGGTATCATCATACCTAGTTCAATCTCGTTACCGGCAAGTCTCTTTACTCGTTCGTAATGCAGCATCCCGTAACTAACTCATTAGTCACATTGCTTGCAAGGCTTATAGTGATGTTCATTACCGAGAGGGCCCAGAGATACCTCTCCGATACTCGGAGTGACAAATCCTAGTCTTGATCTATGCCAAACCACAAACACCTTCGGAGACACCTGTAGAGCATCTTTATAATCACCCAGTTACGTTGTAACGTTTGATAGCACACAAGGTGTTCCTCCGGTATTCGGGAGTTGCATAATCTCCTAGTCAGAGGAATATGTATAAGTCATGAAGAAAGCAATAGCAATATAATGAAACGATCATTATGTTAGGCTAATGGATGGGTCTTGTCCATCACATCATTCTCTAATGATGTGACCCCTTTCATCAAACGACAACACATGTCTATGGTTAGGAGACTTAACCATCTTTGATTAACGAGCTAGTCAAGTAGAGGCATACTAGGGACACTCAGTTTGTCTATGTATTCACACATGTACTAAGTTTCCGGTTAATACAATTCTAGCATGAATAATAAACATTTATCTTGATATAAGGAAATATACATAATAACTTTCTTATTGCCTCTAGGGCATATTTCCTTTAGTATCAAGGCAAATAAGAACCAACAACGAAGCAAGAGATTCTCCCCTTTGGCAACAAGTTACCAAAAAGTTTGAAAACATATAGTGCTATGCGGCACTCTAGGCACGATCTCTGAGAGCTCCTGAAGGGGTCTTCTCGCTTGTTGCTACAGTGTGCGTAGACGGTGTTGAGATGAGTCCATCTGCAAATGCTTCAACTAAAGTATGTTGAGCAGGAGGGGTTGACACTGGTGGTGGCACTGTGGCAGTGGCGGCAGGAGCAGAATGAGCAGGCCTCATGTTAGCAACTGGCTCAGCTGTAGACCTCTGTGCCCTTGGCACTGTCTAAAATCTGTCTGTGGTAGGTCTGTCATCCCTGTCCTTAGCATCATCTCCAAGATTCTGAACAATTGTGTGTATCTCAGTGACCTTCACATCAAGGCTATACATGTTGTCTTCCACAATCCTCTCTAAGCTCTCTTGATTCTTAGCCAAGTTAGCCAGACTCTTCTCAATCCTTAGGGTAGCTTCTAGCAGATATGTGAGTTGATCTTGCTTGGTCTTGAGATTCACAATTAATGCATCTCGGGCACTTGTTACCTTTGTTGCTTTGGCAGCCTTTGCCTTCTCAGCCTTCTCCTGGGCCTTAACAGATGTGGGATGTGAAGCATCCATCACAACTTCATTGTCCTCAAATTCTGGCCTAAGAGGTAAATGCTCTTTTCAAGTAGATATGTTCCAGTTCCAACCTTGGAATTGATCAACATCTGGATATGTGGTGTGATGTCTGCTACAACTACGTTGGCATTTCCCCAAGAGGAAGGGATGATGCAGCACAACAACGGTAGGTATTTCCCTTAGTGATGAGACCAAGGTTATCAAACCAGTAGGAGAACCAAGCAACACTACGTAAACAACACCTGCACACAAATAACAAATACTACAACCCAACAGTGTTAAAGGGTTGTCAATCCCTTTCGGTAACGGCATCGAAATTGGCAAAGCAGGGCGTGAGAGAGTTGTAAATATTGATAGATCGAACGCCAAATAAAATAAAGTGCAGCAAAGTATTTTTGTATTTTTGGTTTAATAGATCTGAAAATAAAAGGCAAATAAAATAGATCGGAAAGGCAAATATATTAAAGAAGAGACCCGGGGGCCGTAGGTTTCACTAGTGGCTTCTCTCGAGAAAAATAGCAAACAGTGGGTGAACAAATTACTGTTGGGAAATTGATAGAACTTCAAATTATCATGACGATATCCAGGCAATGATCATTATATAGGCATCACGTCCAAGATTAGTAGACCGACTCCTGCCTGCATCTACTACTATTACTCCACACATCGACCGCTATCCAGCATGCATCTAGTGTATTAAGTTCACGGAGAAACGGAGTTATGCAATAAGAACGATGACATGATGTAGATAAGATCTATTTATGTAGAAATAGACCCCATAGTTTTATCCTTAGTAGCAACGATACATACGTGTTGATTCCCTTTCTGTCACTGGGATCAAGCACCGTAAGATCGAACCCAGTACAAAGCACCTTTTCCCATTGCAAGATAAATAGATGAAGTTGGCCAAGCAAAACCCAAATACCGGAGAAGAAATACGAGGCTATAAGCAATCATGCATATAAGAGATCAAAGAAGACTCAAATAACTTTCATGGATAAAAAGATAGATCTGATCATAAACTCAAAGTTCATTCGATCCCAACAAACGCACCGCAAAAAGAGTTACATCATATGGATCATCAAGAGACCATTGTATTAAGAATCAAAAGAGAGAGAGAGAGAGGAAGCCATCTAGCTACTAACTACGGACCTGTAGGTCTACAAGGAACTACTCACGCATCATCGGAGAGGCACCAATGGGCATGACACTACAAAAAAAGACACATCCGTGACATTTTGGGCCGAACAATTTTTTTTTCTGTTATGCTTATGACACTTCTATGACGATAATTTTGACAAAACCCGGTATCATCATAGATGTGGCGGGCTCCTACTTCTATGACAAAAAATCATGGCAGAAAATGGGCTTTTCATCCTTTGGGCCGGAGACGCAGCTGCATGACATTCTTTGGGCCATCCATGACGGAAAAAACCGTGGTAGAAGCAAGGGCGTGGAAAATATCGGGGAGTTCCCGGTACGATGGGTGGTCAGGGGCCGAGCGATGCGCGTTTCTCTTGTACACGTACGTGCGTGGGTGCGAGGAGTTGGGCTCTAACTGAAACCGAGCAATTGCACTACAAGCTACGCGTTACTGAACCCGAGCGATCGATCGATGGCTATTAACTGAACCCGATCGAGTGATTCCTTCATTCGCTACTGCTGAACTGAAGCCGATCGAGCATGCTGCCTTCTTCCCTTGATGAACAGTGAGCGTTGTTGGGGGGGTTGGATGAACAGTTCCCGGTGTGGGGGGGTTGGATGAACAGGACCCCGTGATGTTGCCGCTGGATGAACATGACCCCGATCGATCGAGCCGGTGGAGGGGTGGATGAATAGGACCCCGTGGAGGGCTGGTTGAACAGGACGACCCCGTGGAGGGCTGGTTGAACAGTAGCCGGTGGAGGGTAGGATGAACAGTAGCCCGCGGAGGGGTGGTTGAATAGGACCCGGTGGAGAGGGCTGGTTGAACAGTAGCCGGTGGAGGAGCACACGGTGGAGGCTGGATGAACAGGAGCCCGTGGACGAACAGTCGCAGGTGGAGGCTGGAGGAGGTCGATGGTGGATGAACAGTAGCCAGTGGAGGCTGGTGGAGGTCGATGGTGGAGATGAACAGTATCCCGTGGAGTCCAGTTTTGCGGTATGCCATACCCCTCCCGATGAACAGGATCCCCATTTCGACTGTAGTGCTCCAACACAAGTCCGTTTCCTTCGTTTTGCTGTACGCCACACCCCTCCTAATCAACATGACCCCGTTTCGGCCGAAGGAGGTCCGTTTCCTCCATTTTGCGGTACGCCACACCCCTCCTAATTAACAGGACCCCGTTTCGGCCGAAGGAGGTTCGTTTCCTCCGTTTTGCGGTACGCCAGACCTCTCCCGATGAACAGGATCCCATTTCGACCGTGGTCGGTCGAACACAAGGTCGTTTCCTCTGTCCTGTGGTACGCCAAGCCTCGTTACCATCGGCTGTTCCGTCCAAGCCGGTTGGCTCCCGATGAACAACATGCGTTCCGTTGCCTCCCAATGAACACGACGCATTCCGTTGCCTCCCCATGAACACGATGACGACACAGTTTTTCTGTTCTGACCTAGCCATGTACACGAGCCCTGGCCGTACGTATGCGCGAGTAGGCGTTCAAGACACCGCCCATATGTACGTACGTGGACGTATTTATTTTCTTGCACCGTGGCCGTTGTATATACGTGCACATGCTACGTGCGCGCCTCTACTACGACACGTGCGTGCCTCTACTACGACACGTGCCCTTCCTTACACGGCCACGGTTCATCGCTGCAGCCTGCAGACAGACCGATCGTATGTACGTACACGTTGACGACCAGAATGACAACGCTACATACGCTTCAACCAGGTGGGTCCTGACTGTCAGGCACTTCCTTGCGTGCGAAGATGTAGCTGGTGGGTCCCAGCAGTCAATGGGGCGATTCATTTTTTTGCCCGTAATATGGACGCACTTTTGGGTGCGAAGATGTAGCTGGTGGGTCCCAGTAGTCAAGGGGGAACCTTTTTTTCGGCAAAATACGATGGCTCCTCCGGTGGGTCCATGCTATCAGGTGGAGGAATAATTATTTTGCGCGTAATAAGGAGGTACTTCCTTGCTGCGGCCGTGGACCCTGTCGCCTCTCCATCGCGTCTGATTACTCTTCCGATGGAAGTCGTTCGTTGACCACATTGACCACGCTGCACCGAGAGCACCAAGGCGGTGGACGACGGCGAGGCCTAGGAAAGGGGCGACGCGGAGCCGGGAAGACGCGGTAGTGGATGCCCATGCGGAGAGGAGTACGAGGGTTCACTGGTTCGGCTGCGGTGTGAGGCTGCCATCACCGCAGGGCCTGGCTAGCGGTGGGAGTAGTAGGGGGCGATGAGGCCTCCGCGGCAGCACAGCCGGCCACGGGAGGTAGAAGCAAGCGGCACGACCGGTGCTACTTTGGGCGGCAGGAGCAAGAAGACCAGAGGTTGAAGAAGCACTACGGCCGTTGGATGGACATCGTACGGTCACTGGAGCTAGAATCGTTCATATTGACTAAGTTGACAAAGCCCTCCATCCCCATCAACTTAGTATGCCCACATGTCAGCCTCCCACTATGCTGGGTCCCAGCTAGCAGGGGGAGTATTCATTTTTTGTGCGTAATAAGGAGGCACTTCCTTGCGTGCGAAGATATAGCTGGTGGGTCCGACCTGTCAGCGGAGGGAACATTTTTTTCGCGAAATACAGAGCCCTTCCGATGGCTCCTGGCTGTCAGGTGGAGGAATCAATATTTTGCGCGTAATAAGGAGGCATTTCCTTGTGTGGGCCCTTACTGTCAGCCTCTTTCGATGGCTGTTGTATGTTGACTATGTTGACCTCGCTGCGTCGAGAGCACAAACGCGATGGATGAGGGCGAGGCCGAGGAAGGGAACGACCGGAGCCGGCGAAGCCACCGCAGCGGATGCCCATGCTGAGGGAAGTATGATTGCTGACTGGTCGGCTGTGGGGTGAGGCTGATGTTGCCGAAAAATAAAAGGATGTGCGGGTGGGTAGAGGGATGGCCTGGCGGCAGCACAACCAGCCACGGGAGGAGGGAGCAGGCAGTCCCGCCGACGCTTGTTTGGGCGGCTGGAGCAAGAAGATCAGAGAATGAAGAAGCACAGTGGCTGTTGGATGGACATCAAACAGTCACTGCTCTGTGTTGACTAAGTTGACAAAGCCTTGCGTACGCGTAAAAAAATTTAGGACAGCGTCATTGTCAACCTACTAGGCCCAGAAGTCAGCCTCCAAATCTGTGGAAAACAGCATACAACCCATTTGCCATTATTTTCAATAATTTACATCCCATTTGCTAATTCTTAAGGATATTTCAAGCCCATATTCTTTTTATTAGCATTACAGACCATATATTCTGGGCACTGCTAAAAAATTCAATGGAATTTTGCATATTTCTATGGGGTCCGAACTCTTTTAATCACAAAATTTTGAGTCACGCTAAAACTAATTTTTAAAAAACTATATCAAAATAGAATTCAAAAAACAATTCTCCGCAAAAAAAATAAATGAAATTTAAAATCTTAACTAGCCAGATGCCCGTGCGTTGCACGGAACATGAAGATGCATTTGTATGAGTAGTTTATTTTGTGGGAGAAAAGATGATATTTTAATGTAATTGCCACTTGGCTTTGGTTTTTATAAGAGTAGAGAGTAGACAAATCCAGAAAAATGATATTTTAATGTAATTGCCGGTTGGCTTTGTTTTAAAAATTTACAGCCCATTTCTTACAACTTATAGCCCATTTTCTGGGGAAGCCCATTTCTTACTACGTATATCCCTCCTTGTCTTGAAAGATTTGCAGCCCAGCAGGGCTGAGAAAAGCAAGTAGGCCTCGGTTTTGGTATTCTCCAAAAAAACTGGGCTGGCCATTTTCAGAAAGAAAAAAGATATCAACTAGGCTCATCATGTGCTTAAATAAAAGTGTAAGCGTGGGCTAGACGGGCCACAGCCCTTACAAGCGATTGAGCTCCGTCTCTAAAACTAAAAAACAACTGGGCGAGCTGCTGGGTCCCTGGTGTTATTCGCTCGTTGTGTAATTTTCTCGTTTATTGACTACATTGACAACGGCGTGGGACCTTGTCGGAGTAATTGGCGACGGGTACCCCGAAGAAGGCAAGACAATAATTCCAGACATCGGGGCTAGCAAAGCCCCTCAATCCGATCGCTTGCCGCTTCCTGCCCGGCTCCCGTCTGACCGCTTCCGCTTCGCCGACCGCAGCCGATCACCGACCAGCCGGCGGCCGACTACGCCAACCAGTCGGCTGTCGACTGCAGCCCGACCCGACACTGACAAGACCCCGACGGAACAGCCATACCACAACGTCATCTATAGTGTACCGTGTCCCCTGGGCATTGACTTATAAAATGCTCTAAAGGACAAGCATGACAGGCACCATGCCTCATACATGGCTTGACTTGTAAGCTACCCAAGGTAACACAATAGCCATGTCCCATGCCCACTACACACTATATATAGCTAGCCATCCATCCATCCTCACACGCACGTATGAGCACACACTCATTCGGCCACTAGAGCATGCTTGCTCATCCCGGCCACAGATACATACATGAGGCTAGTAGCATATAGCACTTATCTGGATACAGCTTCAGGAGCACTCTGTACTATAGATATACCACATATACTCAGATATGCAGGAGTAGGGGTGTTATCTCTGCGGAGAGCCTCGAACCTGGGTAAACTAGCGCACGCTACTCGCATACCCGTCCCTGGATATCCCAGCAGCAGTCTTGCCCTCACATGATAAGTCATTCTTTGGCATATGTCACACCCAACCCCTGACATTTGGCGCCCACCGTGGGGCGGTACTATGCTACCACGCTGCTGCTGGTTTCGCAGTCCTGGCGGGACCATCTTCGTCTCCACCACCGCGGCGTCGCGCCATCTCACCGATAGCGGTCGGGGCCTCAACATCGACGCGCCTCCGGAGTGGCCGCGAGGGGCGGCGCGCCCTCGTCGGCGGCCTCACCTTGTTCACCACCATCGTTGCGACGCCGGTCGCCGTCCAGCAGCGAAGCGCGGGGCCTTGTTTCGGTCGGCCGCATCCATCCACGCGCCGCTCGCGTCTGCTCTCCTCTGCGTTGCGCCTTGCTCCGGCCGAAACGCGCGTTCACTCCTCCATATGCCATCTATGCAAGCTAGCTAGATGCAAGTCATACAATGGTCAAACCATTGGCCATACACGCTAGCCAGCAAGCCAAACAATCCTCGTACCATGGTCGTAGATTTCCTTGACTATGGTCAGATAATGACTTACGATGGTTATACACTAACGAGATGCGCCCGCAGATAATAGCCATACATGGCTTGTACACGCCTCGTACAATATCCAGATACTGGCCAGATAATGGCCATGCACTGCGCGTACGCCCACCATACACTTGCTCGCCTTTGTTCTTCTCTGCACGCACATCGTCGCCGCCTATGGCCCAGCAGGTCGCCGTGCTCACGTCCTCCGCTCTGTCCGATTGCTGCCTCCTCCAGCAGCGCTGCTGAACTGCAACGGCTGCGCGCCCCTCGCCCGTGCAGCGCCCAATGACCCCAGCGCTGGTGCCTCCTTCCCCGTGCGCTCTGCTTCGGCCTCCTGTGCCGAGCGCCCGCTCCGCGCTACCGCCGGCTCCGCGCACCTAGCTCCCCCGCCTCCGTGCTCCTCCTGAGCAGCTTCTGGCCACGGGCTCCAGTGCATCCCCGCGGCCCCGCGCCAGGGCGCCCCGGCCGCCCCGGCCCTCCACCGCAGCGAGCTCCTCCCGCGTCGATGCACAGCCTAGCGCCGGCCTCGCTCCTCCGTGCGCCGACCCGCGGCCGGGTGCCCCTCGCCAGCTTGTTACGGTCGGCCTTTGCCGCACCCTCGCCCGGCTCGGCTCGCGCCTCGACCCGGCCGGCTGGCTCCCACGTCCGACAGGCAATGGCCGGGTTCTCCGCCCGTGCCGACTTCTCCGCCTTGTGGCTGCGTCCGCTCCGGCCGGTGTCGGGTCCGCTCCTCCAGCGTCGCCACACGGGCCGGGTCTCGTCGCCCAGCCGGCTCCGCCTCCACGCCCGGCCCTGCCCGCCTCTGCCAGCTCCTCCGCGTCCGCCCCTGCGTCGGCTTCCCGGTGCCGCCCCGCGCCTGGCCGGCTCCGCCTCCCGGTGCCCGTTCCAGGCCGGCTGCTCGTGCAGAGGCTGAGGGACCGGCTGCTCCTCCGACCAAAAGAGAACAAGAAATGTCAGACGCCGGCAGCTGAAAAAAATGAAAAAAAAGAGTGGCCGACTGCTCGTGTGATCCATCCGGCTGACCAAGAAAAAGAAAAAAGTGGCCGGCTGGAGAAAAAGAAACGAGGCCGGGTGGAGAGATGCCGGCTGCCCAAACCGGCAGAAGAAGGAAAAAAAGAAAGAAGAAGAAAAAAGAGTCGGCCGGCTGCTGCTGGGTCAACAAAGTGTGCCGACTGGGAACTTAGCCGGGTGCTAAAAAATAAAGAGTGGCCGACTGCCCCAAAAAGCAGAAAGAAAGAAAGAGATGCGGGCCGATTGCTCCCATTAACACGGACACAAGGGCGAAACGTCCGGCTGCCCGTTGCCAACAAACGGACAAAGAGAAGTAGAAAAAAGCATCAACTTCAACAATGAAGACAAAGTAGTTGCCGGGAGATCCGGCCCGACTGCTCAGCAGTCGGCCCGAATCTCGGGGGCTACACCCAGCAGGTGCGCTGACGCGCCCCCGCGAGGAAGAAGACAAAGTAGTTGCCGGGAGATCCGGCCCGACTGCTCAGCAGTCGGCCCGAATCTCGGGGGCTACACCCAGCGGGTGCGCTGACGCGCCCCCGCGAGGAAGAAGACAAAGTAGTTGCCGGGAGATCCGGCCCGACTGCTCAGCAGTCGACCCGAATCTCGGGGGCTACACCCAGTGGGTGCGCTGGCGCGCCCCACGGAAGATTGCAAGAAACAAAAACAAGAGACAAAACAAGAGTTTTGGCAGGTGGCAGAAGAGAAGAAAGAAGAAAAGGGCGCTGCAAGACGCCTCGCCGCCTGGCCGGTCGAGCCTGACCGGCCGGGACCCCACTTCGAGCACCCGGAGGCTCGAAGGCTACACCCAGCGGGTGCGCCGGCGTGCCAATGAGCGCCGAGTCACCGCTGTTCGGTTGTCTTAAAAACTGTGCCTCGGCTACACGAAAATCAATGTTAGCTCCTCACCCGAATATTTTTGCACCACGAAAGCACGGATAACCTCGAGCAATGCTCGGGGGCTATCTCCGCATTTTATTACAGTTGCATTACTGTTCACCCCGGTGCCAGCCAGAGTTGGCTCGAGGGCTGGCCGCTTGGCCTGAGACGTTTTTTTCCCGCAGACGGCTTAGTAGCGTGTGCAGTACCAAAGGCCCACCTCTCAGCCACAGACCGCAGAGCGGCTGTCCGGCTAGCGAGAGCAAAAGCTGGAGGTCACCCCACGCGAAAAATGTCCGAGAAGATAAACGCTTCGGCCGACCCGACCGTTTCCTTTATGAGTATCTGCTCGGTCGAATCAGCTCCCAGACTCTGAGTACTATACACTCTACTTCGCGGCCCACTCTCAGCCACAGACCACAGAGCGGTTGTCCGGCAAGCAAGAGCACAAGCCAAAAAGCGGAGGGAACACGAAAAAGATTAAGGGGCTCGGACGAAACCGAGTTGGCACCCTCCGCATAAAACTTGCAATGCTAAAAGCAAACATTTGATATATCTGCGTGGACTTAACTTTGTCTTTTTGCATGATCATTTCCGCGAACACACGCCAAAAAACCTCTGCCCAACTTTGCCAAGTTGCCCGGAGGCTTGGGGGATACTGTCGGAGTAACTGGCGACGGGTACCCCGAAGAAGGCAAGACAATAATTCCAGACATCGGGGCTAGCAAAGCCCCTCAGTCTGATTGCCCGGCCGCTGCCGGCTCCCCGTCCGACTGCTCTGCCCGGCCGACCGCCGGCAGCTGACTGCGCCGACCACCCGGCTGCCGACTACGCCAACCAGCCGGCTGCCGACTGCAGCCCGACCCGACACTGACAAGACCCTGACAGGACGGCCATACCGCAACGTCATCTACAGTGTACCGTGTCCCCTGGGCATTGACTTATAAAATGCCCTAGGGGACAAGCATGACAGGCACCATGCCTCATACATGGCTTGACTTGTAAGCTACCCAAGGTAGCTTACAACCAACGCCATGTCCCATGCCCACTACACACTATATATAGCTAGCCATCCATCCATCCTCACACACACGTATGAGCACACACTCATTCGGCCACTAGAGCATGCTTGCTCATCCCGGCCACAGATACATACATGAGGCTAGTAGCATATAGCACTTACCTGGATACAGCTTCAGGAGCACTCTGTACTACAGATATACCACATATACTCAGACATGCAGGAGTAGGGGTGTTATCTCTCCGGAGAGCCTCGAACCTGGGTAAACTAGTGCGTGCTACTCGCATACCCGTCCCTGGATATCCCAGCAGCAGTCTTGCCCTCACATGATAATTCATTCTTTGGCATATGTCACACCCAACCCCTGACATTTGGCGCCCACCGTGGGGCGGTACTATGCTACCACGCTGCTGCTGGTTTCGCAGTCCTGGCGGGACCATCTTCGTCTCCACCACCGCGGCGTCGCGCCATCTCACCGATAGCGGTCGGGGCCTCAACATCGACGCGCCTCCGGAGTGGCCGCGAGGGGCGGCGCGCCCTCGTCGGCGGCCTCACCTTGTTCACCACCATCGTTGCGACGCCGGTCGCCGTCCGCGCGCGCGGGGCGCGGGGCCTTGTTTCGGTCGGCCGCATCCATCCACGCGCCGCTCGCGTCTACTCTCCTCCGCGTTGCGCCTTGCTCCGGCCGAAACGCGCGTTCGCTCCTCCATATGCCATCTATGCAAGCTAGCTAGATGCAAGTTATACAATGGTCAAACCATTGGCCATACACGCTAGCCAGCAAGCCAGACAATCCTCGTACCATGGTCGTACACTTCCTTGACTATGGTCAGATAATGACTTACGATGGTTATACACTAACCAGATGCGCCCGCAGATAATAGCCATACATGGCTTGTACACGCCTCGTACAATATCCGGATACTGGCCAGATAATGGCCATGCACTGCGCGTACGCCCACCATACACTTGCTCGCCTTTGTTCTTCTCTGCACGCACATCGTCGCCGCCTATGGCCCAGCAGGTCGCCGTGCTCACGTCCTCCGCTCTGTCCGATTGCTGCCTCCTCCAGAAGGTCTTCTTGAAGCCTGTGAACGGCCCCTCGCCCGTCTGGCAGCAATGACCCAGCGCTGGTGCCTCCTTCCCGTCTTTCTGCCCGGCCTCTTGTGCGGCGCCCGCTCAGCTACCGCGGCTCCAGCGCACCTAGCTCCCCGCCTCCGTGCTCCTCTGAGCAACAGCCACGCAGGCTCCAGTGCATCCCAGCGGCCCCCGCCAGCCGCCCGGCCCTCCACGCAGCGAAGCTCCTCCCGCATCGCTGCCAATGACGCCGGCCTCGCTCCTCCGTCGCCGACCAGCGGCTGGGTGCCCCTCGCCAGCTTACTCTGACCGGCAGCTGCCGCACCTCGCCCGGCTCCGGCTCGCGCCTCGACCAGCCGGCTGGCTCCACGTCCGACAGACAGCGGCCGGGTTCTCCGCCCCCGTGCCGACTTCTCCGCACGCGCTGGCTGCGTCCGCTCCAGCCAGCTGCCGGTTCCGGCTCCTCCCGCGTCGCCACACCGGGCCCGGGTCCTGCGTGGCCCAGCCCCGCTCCGCCTCCACGCTAGCGCCTGCCCCGCCCTGCCAGCTCCTCAAGCCCTCTGCCGCGTCAACCGCATCGCCGGCTCGCGCCTCCCTGATCCCGGCCGGGTCCGCCCCTGCGTCGGCTTCCCGGTGCCGCCTCGCGCCTGGCCGGCTCCGCCTCCCGGTGCCCGTCCCAGGTCGGCTGCTCGTGCAGAGGCTGAGGGACCGGCTGCTCCTCCGGCCAAAAGAAAACAAGAAATGTCAAACGCCGGCTGCTGAAAAAAATGAAAAAAAAGAGTGGCCGACTGCTCGTGTGATCCATCCGGCTGACCAAGAAAAAGAAAAAAGTGGCCGGCTAGAGAAAAAGAAACGAGGCCGGGTGGAGAGATGCCGGTTGCCCAAACCGGCAGAAGAAGGAAAAAAAGAAAGAAGAAAAAAAAGAGTCGGCCGGCTGCTGCTGGGTCAACAAAGTGTGCCGACTGGGAACCTAGCCGGGTGCTAAAAAATAAAGAGTGTCCGACTTCCCCAAAAAAGCAGAAAGAAAGAAAGAGATGCTGGCCGACTGCTCCCATTAACACGGACACAAGGGCGAAACGTCCGGCTGCCCGTTGCCAACAAACGGACAAAGAGAAGTAGAAAAAAGCATCAACTTCAACAAAGAAGACAAAGTAGTTGCCGGGAGATCCGGCCCGACTGCTCAGCAGTCGGCCCAAATCTCGGGGGCTACACCCAGCGGGTGCGCTGACGCGCCCTTGCGAGGAAGAAGACAAAGTAGTTGCCGGGAGATCCGGCCCGACTGCTCAGCAGTCGGCCCGAATCTCGAGGGCTACACCCAACGGGTGCGTTGACACGCCTTGAGGAAGAAGACAAAGTAGTTGCGGGAGATCCGGCCCGGTGGTCAGCGATCGACCCGAATCTCGGGGCTACACCCGATGGAGTCTTGTTGGCGCCACGGAAGATTTCAAGAAACAAAAACAAGATACAAAACACGAGTTTTGTCAGGCGGCAGAAGAGAAGAAAGAAGAAACGGGCGCGGCAAGACGCCTCGCCGCCTGGCCGGTCGAGCCTGACCGGCCGGGACCCCACTTCGAGCACCCGGAGGCTCGAAGGCTACACCCAGCGGGTGCGCCGGCGCGCCCAGCGAGCGCCGAGCCGCGCTGGCTGTCTTCGGCAAACTGTGCCTCGGCTACACGAAAATCAATGTTAGCTCCTCACCCGAATATTTTTGCACCACGAAAGCACGGATAACCTCGAGCAATGCTCGGGGGCTATCTCCGCATTTTATTACAGTTGCATTACTGTTCACCCCGGTGCCAGCCAGAGTTGGCTCGAGGTGGGCTGGCAACTGAGGCGTTTTTCCCGCAGACGGCTTAGTAGCGTGTGCGATTACCAAAGGCCCACCTCTCAGCCACGTATCAGCAGAGCGGCTATCCGCTAGCGAGAGCAAAAGTCGAGGTCACCCCACGCCGAAAAATGTCGAGAAGAAAGCGGCAGGCGACCGACCGTTTCCTTTATGAGTATCTGCTCGGTCGAATCGGCTCCCAGAATCTGAGTACTATACACTCTACTTCGCGGCCCACTCTCAGCCAAAGACCACAGAGCGGTTGTCCGGCAAGCAAGAGCACAAGCCAAAAAGCGGAGGGAACACGAAAAAGATTAAGGGGGCTCGGACGAAACCGAGTTGGCACCCTCCGCATAAAACTTGCAATGCTAAAAGCAAACATTTGATATATCTGCGTGGACTTAACTTTGTCTTTTTGCATGATCATTTCCGCGAACACACGCCAAAAAACCTCTGCCCAACTTTGCCAAGTTGCCCGGAGGCTTGGGGATCTTGTCGAATGTGGCGGCAGGTACCCGAAGAAGGCAAGACAATAATTCCAGACATCGGGGCTAGCAAAGCCCCTAAGTCTGATTGCCCGGCCTCTGCCGGCTCCCGTCTCAGCTTTCTGCTTGCCGGCTGCCAAGCGCCGACCAAGCCCCGATGCAGCGCAGCCCGACCCGACACCAACAAGACCCCGACGGGACAGCCATACCGCAACGTCATCTATAGTGTACCGTGTCCCCTGGGCATTGACTTATAAAATGCCCTAGGGGACAAGGATGACAGGCACCATGCCCCATACATGGCTTGGCTTGTAAGCTACCCAAGGTAGCTTACAACCAACACCATGTCCCATGCCCACTACACACTATATATAGCTAGCCATCCATCCATCCTCACACACACGTATGAGCACACACTCATTCGGCCACTAGAGCATGCTTGCTCATCCCGGCCACATATACATACATGAGGCTAGTAGCATATAGCACTCATCTGGATACAGCTCCATGAGCACTCTGTACTACAGATATACCACATATATTCAGACATGCAAGAGTAGGGGTGTTATCTCTCCGGAGAGCCCCGAACCTGGGTAAACTAGCGCGTGCTACTCGCATACCCGTCCCTGGATATCCCAGGAGCAGTCTTGCCCTCACATGATAAGCCATCCTTTGGCATATGTCGCACCCAACCCCTGACAGACCTAGTTGCCAAACAATTAGGAGGAAGTATTTTTTTGGCTTGTAATAACGAGGCACCTGCTTGTGTAATGCAATGACCGTGGTGGGTCCCTACTGTCAGCCTCTCCACATACAGTCATCTCCTGATTCCCCTTGGTTGTTGACCATGTTGACAACACCAGACGGCGGCGGGCACAGCGAGCTAACCAAGGCAGATATCGACGGTGAGGCCTCAGAATGGAACGGACAACAGCCATGGAAGATGCGGTAGTGTAGTGGCAGGTGGATGGGAGTACGAGGGCAACAACATGCAACTCAAGCTTACAAACGGTACAAAAAGCCCAAGGATTAATTCTTCATCAAATTTTTAGACAAAACCCAGATTGAACATGGTAGTAACATCTAACCCAACCACTCTTTTTCGCAGTCACAAACAAATGGATCAGTCTGATCGATAAAATCAACATCATGTGCAAAAAAAATTATTTCAGGATGACTACAACTTATTGTAAATAGAAGCCGAGCACGTTTAGAAGCCCATTTGTCCACCTGAAACTTATTTTTTGCTGTTCAACGTGTCCTTCCGTGAGAAATCTCTTGCGGTAAAACTTACGCCTCATGGACAATAGTAACTTCGCATTAAACAGGAAGAATGTGACAAAGCTTCTGTTTGCCTGGTTGGATGCATATCCTTCCATCGTTATTGTCCTCAAACGAATGTCATGGGAACTGAGAAAATCCTGGTGCTTATTACGCCACCGATTGGTTATACATTTTTCTCCATGTGGTCGCGGTACCTAAGTAGACATGAAGATTGAAAACAGTTAAGGTCTGAAAAAAGAGTATGTCAAAAGAGCGACAACTGAACGGTTAATTCTAGTACAATATATTACGGGATTTCAATGTGCATGAAATCATCACCTCCATATATAAATTCTCCAGAGATCGAAAGCATCGTGGCAAGCCAATATTAGTACCCAAAGTGTACTCCAAGATTCTGATATATAAGATCTTGACAGAATCCAGCAATATTGATAGGCTATCCATGGACGGACTCTTCATTGAGCATATAACGTAATATTAGTACCCAAAGTGTACTCCAAGATGATATAAAACTTATCCGCACAAATGAAAAATGCAGCTTATGATTACAAATGTGTAGATGATAATATACAATACCTGAAAAGGTGAGGAGCCAAACACCAACTTCCTGTGATCATTAAACGGATCACGAATTACACCCAAGGTCTCGGTTTAGCGCGCAGAGACGATAGTTATTTGCGAAGGTCTATAAAAATTATCAAGGAGCAACCTTTGAAGTGAAGGGGCATCTTCGATGATGAGCTGTTGTCCTTCAAAACAAATTCCAATGCTTTTAAGGTGAGGCGACTTTATTCGGAGACAACTGATAGGGATTTCTATTCCCAAAACAATCGACAAAGCGCTCGAGGGCAGGGCAACTGGAGTGGATGATGCTCTTGAGGTGAGGCCTCGGCGGATAAACCACCACAAGCGAAAGTTTTTTAATAGTGGAATTGAAGCATTTGTACGGATAAATGCGGTAGATGGCACCGGGCGAAGGTGGCAGTGTGGAGAGAGGAGGAAAACCGCGAGATGGACAACAGTGGTGTGGGCACGAATTCTTGGCGTGTTCGTGGTATGAAACTTTCATGGTAATGGTAGAACTCAAACTGCTGGAGTTTTCCGAATTCGAGGATGTCGATAGCGTCCACCATGCCAGGTATGGACAACAGGTAGCTTGTCGGGATGCAGAGGCGTTGAACATGGCCTTGCTGGTGAGAGGAGAGGATGGCTCTGAGGAGATCAAATTCAGGAAGGACGGATATTTGACCACGGTCGATATTGAGGGGCACGACGCGCCATAGAGGGCGCCACCAAGTTCAGAGGAGTTGTGTGCGGCAACAATCCTTTGTGGGGAGAAGCGAGATGATCTCCTCAAGGATGACATCCGGGAGATCGCTGATGCGGTCCACAAGAGATTCTACCGGTTCCTCAGATCCAGGTGGGGGGGGGGGGCTCACCGCTTCTCCCCGCGCTGTCAGGGGCGGGATCTAGAACCGGCGTCGCCGCTAGCGGGAGCCTCATCTTCTTGGCGCTGGGGCCAGCCGACTCCATTTTCCTTGTGAGCGTCACGCCGAGCTCAGGGGTTTGAGCAGAGTAGCAGGAGGCAGGCCTAGTGGCGGTCGAGTGGGGAAGAAGGAGGGCTGGGGTTTTACAGAGGAGTGGAAGAAGAGGAGCATGTGTTTTCTGTATGAGTGAGGAAGAAGGTGGCGGGGTTTTACGGAGGTGAGGAAGATGGGAGGCGGGGGGGTGGGGGGCGGCAGGCGGGAGAGTCCAGCGAGCTGTAGTATAAGTGGAAGCGACGAGGAAGGAGGGTTTTTCTGGGATCACCCCCTCTTCAAGAAATATGGGCTTCTCCTCGCAAAAAACAAAAACAAATGGGCTTTAAGATGGATAGGCTTTTGTATCAGCTCAGTCGGCTGCCCGTGTTTCGTACTGGAGGGCCTTAACACTAGAGGTAGCCCGAGACACTCTCCAGCTTATTTCCCATTTGAAAGATAAAATGAGACGCCTCCAGCTTATGGCTACTCATCGGTAACCTTTTTCAACTTGTAATCCACCAAATTAGAGGATGCGGTACTGGATGCACACACTCACCTTTGGTCGGCGTGGCCTTGACAAAGTGAGGTGTCACATAACAGGCCTACAATATGCTTACTAGATTGTAAATGTTCACAGGCTAGTCAACATTCACATTAAACTAAGCTTCAGAAGATACGGTATGCATACTAACATTCAGAAGAACAAAAGTTCAGCATGTTTATGCATCTCAATGATTCACCATACTATAACCAATACAAAGCTGTGAGAAGGTGCGGAAATAAAGAAAATGGGTCGATGCTTCTCTGAGAAAAGGGCCTCTCTCATACGCATTAATTTCACAGGCATGCTTGTTTCTTCTCAATGTTGCGAGCACTTTGAGCATGTTGGCAACTCCACAGCTAGCTAGCGGCCTCATCTTGCAATTGATGCTAACACATTTGCCGCAAACACATGAGGCAATAGAAATGACTCAACATGAGTCCATATTGTGCAGTTCCCCTGAAATCATCTTCATTGTCCTCAATATGAAAAGATAGGAAAACAATAGCTATACTAAAATGGTGTTGCAAAACAGTAGCACATATCAATAGGTCGGCATCACAAAACATGATCATCCGGGCCGAAGGGGTAATGACCTGCCTGAGGAAGATTACATATAATTTCGTAAGTCCTTGGTTGTTTTCCACCTTCTGCTGCACTGCTTGTTTGCTACTCCACACATGACAGGATTGCTCCGCATTGCAATCAGCAAGTCAACGTACGAATAAGCTTATTTCATCTTGCGGTGGTCATTGTACCTAGTTACGAATGTAGGAATACCTGGAGCACCATGAGGTTAGCTGACAGCAGGTAGATGCAGCCATATAAATTTTGTGTGGTGCTACCAAAATTGAGGTTTGTATCCCTTCCCGTTATGAGAGTTCTTCTTGAAGTTGGTAGAATGTGTCGGCTTGTTCTTTGCATCAAACTTGCCTTTCCCTGAGATTTGTTCTTGTTGTTTTGGGGCTGGTTGGGCTGGAAGTTCTTCTCGTGTACCATGTGGGCACTAGAAGCTCCCTCAGCGACCCGAGCTTGTCTTTTGCTCTCACCATCTCTTCAAATTCAAGAGTGCTAATGAGATCCGAAACAGAAAACTCATGTCTCTTATTTTCCAGAGAAGTAGCAAAATCGTTCCACGAAGGTGGAAGCTTGGCAATGATGGTCCTAGCAATAAATTTGTCCGGCAACACACACTTAAAGTACTCAAGTTCCTTAGCGAGTGACTTTATCTCATGAGTCTGCTGAACAACAGAGCGTTTATCGGTCATCTTGTAGTCACAGAATTGCTCCATGACGTACAACTTGTTGCCAGCGCCCGAGGCCCCAAACGTGGCCTCGAGCGCAGCCCACATGTATTTGCCATTGTCAAACGACATATATGAATCCACAATGTAATCGTCAAGAACACTCAGCAGGGCGGCTTTGAAGAGGGTATCCATGTTCTCAAAAGCTTCCTACTATGTAGGATTAAGATCGCCCTCAGGCTTACCCTTAGTGGTGTCATAGCAGTACATGATCTGAAACCAATATACTGCTCTTGTGCGCCACCTTTTATATTGCACCCCCTTAAAAGTAGGCGGCTTCAAAAGTGCAACAAAACCACTCGGAGTGAATTGCCTATAATCAGGTTTCTGGATTGGGTTGTTGAATATATGAGCAATTTACTATGAGATATCTAAATCAACAGTAAATAGATCATGACGACAATTACAAAGATCAAAGTAATGATGCGGACTAAACCAGGAGGACAGAATCACATCTTTTGTCTGGAGGCAGAAGCTAACTGGTTGATGTTGTCACTCATATCGTTGATGAAGAGGTTACCGAGGTCGGGGCAGAAGGCTGTCGTCGAGGAAGTCATCGCTGGCAGCAGTCACAGGAGTGTGCTCCCCAAAAACCTAATCGCCCCTCTCTCGTACAGGATCATGAAAGACGGGGTTCGGAGGACTGCTGTCCCTTCTCGCGGTGCACGCCAGAAGGAGGGCTGGAGAAGAATTGTGTGGCGGCGTTAAGATCTAGAATGGTGCGAAACCATATGATACAGCGTCGGCTAGGGTAGAGCCTGTCAGGTCGGTCGTGCGAGTAAGACCAAGTATAATAGTAGGCCTTTGGCCCAAACCCCACGTCCAAGTCAATAATAGCCCCACTATCCAAAAGAATCAGAAACAGGTGAGTAATTAAGGCGTCTGTTAATTATTAATTAAGGACTTAATAAATTTTCCGACCAACAAAAATATAGACCACGTGGATAGCTTTTGTCCTTGGACAGGCTCATTCCTGAAGAGCGCGTGTGTAGGTTTCCTATTATCATGCTCATGCAAATACTAGAATAGATCATATTATAAAGTGGTGCAACTCACACTCACCTAGCAGTATGGGACTAAACTTTAGTCCCACTCACACAACACTTACAGCATGGTTAATAGTATAGCCAACATCCGGCTATATGAAGTTGACACATCATCTAGAACCAACCTAATAGCCTGCTAGTACAATAGTTAGTCCCTTTAGTATAATACTATATCATTAATAATGGCCCCACCTTTTGCCTCGCAAAGTATGTTGGAGCTCCTGCTACAACCGGCTAAAAGTTTACAACCCGCTTCTCTTCTCTCTCCTTCAACTAAGCACAAATACTATATTTAAATCCTTATGTCATCTAATTGTAGTACTTGCTTTAAAGTTACTCTCCACTGTGTAGTCTGAAATGTCGGGCGTGCAGCGAGCAGTGCCCTCGGTCGGCGCGCCGCTTCAACGGCGGAAGCAGTGAGAGGTCGCGTCGCCCTGACTTGCCATCAATGTGGAGCGGCGGGCTCAGCTGGCGCCGGGTGGGAAGCGCGCGCGGGAGGGGGGAGGGGTTTTTGTTGGGCCAAGAAGGTGAGAAGCCAACTTGGGATTGGTCCGGACAGGGAAATATCATGTGCTCCCATACTTATTACTCCCTCTGTTCCTAAATATAAGTCTTTTTAGATATTGCAATAAGAGACTACATACGAAGCAAAATGAGTGAACCTACACTCTAAACTACGTCTATATACATCTGTATGTAGTCCATAGTGAAATCTCTAGAAAGACTTATATTTAGGAACGGAGGGAGTAGTAGTTTCATGCATATGACACTAGTCTATGTTACTACTCCCTCCTTTCCGGTTTATAGGGCTTATATCAAAATCTTAGTTTTTCCATTTTATAAGGATCAATTTGGTTGTTCCCTATCACAAGTTTAGATTTCAAGGTGCATTAAATAATTGCATGCAAGTATTAAGAGAAAACTGACCAATGCATGTACTTTATGCATGCATGCATTGCAATTAATACAATGGTAAACATAAATTTTTGAGGAAAACAAGAGCATTAATTGGGTGCTTTGCAAATTACAAAAAGTATTCCACCGCTCATCATCTACCTTGGTTGGTGAGGTTGGTGAGATTTTCGAATTGAGCCCTATAAACCGGAAAGGAGGGAGCCCTATAAACCGGAAAGGAGGGAGTAGTACAGTAATGTTATGATGGCTTCATTTATTACCTTGTAGACTCATCTTGTCTTGGGAAACGCTATGTTACAGTAACATATTATGTTACCACTTCTCATTAACTACTTTCCACATAAGCAAAATTTTCTTGAAGTCCGCTAAGTGACTCCCACTATAACTAGTCGTACAAAGTGTGGGCTATGTAGAGGGCGTAGTAAGCAGGCTTCTCATCGTTCTGCGGGTTGACATGACAAATCAAAGTATTAGTTTTTTTCTTCAAAATGTACATGAAAGTACCAGTGTAGTAGTCGCCAAAAAGGGCCGACCATGTCCATGGCTACCATCCCATCCCGTGCTCCCTCATTGAGTATGTGCACGATTCACGTGCCATTCAAGAAAAAACTGTGTACGTTCCATTGAAGAAAACAAATTAAAAACAAACATGCCACCGTGTTATGGTCGAACTTTGATTCGTCCACACGTGGTTCCCGACCCTCCACTAAGTTAACAACTACCAAACGCGTCAAATTATCACGTGAGCTGCCTCTTCATCCAGAAATGAGCTCCACCGTGTACCCGTGCGCGTGTGTTAGGGAATGAGGCACAGAGTATGTGCGTCTGTGCGTGCAATTTTTCTCTTCGAGCACGTAATCCTTTTTTTGTGGGTGATTCGTGCACGTACTTGGCCTACGTTGGTGACCATTGGTGAGTCTCACTTATCTCTACATCTCAACATGTACATCTACATCTGCATCTACGTCTATACTACATCTACATCTACATCTACATATACCTCTACTATAGTACAACACGTTTTAAACATGAGACTAGCCATTTTCTTACATGACACGACCAGCCCGTATCGCTTCTTGCTCCTCATCTCTCTCAAAGTGCGTCCGTGACGATTTTGCCGTCGATTGAGGTTGGTTCGCTCACACTCGGTCCCAGATGTTATAAATCTAAAAAGAATACTCTGACCAGCGGACCATTGAAAGAAGTATATTTTTCACCCTCAAATGTAAGTTGATGGACAAATAACTCCCCAAAGTCAATTTCGGTACGATTTTTACCCTCAAATATCTAAAACTAGGTATATCACCCCCTTGAGCAGTTTTAGTGTTCACATGTTAGAGTTTAGGCAGATTTGATTGTTGACTAGGAATTGACTAATTATTTACACTAATGAAATGGCAACAACGCTGTCGGAAGCCGCGGATGTCGCCGAAGATGTACCCAATGGACCCCGACCTTCCCTACGAGGAGAGGAGATCATGCGGGTGCCTTTCGAGCTCAAGGGGTCGTCGGGCTACCTCGTCGGCTCGTCGCCCGCCTCATAGTGGGAGTAACTTAGGTACTAGTAACATAGTGCACTCCAAGAAATTTTTTCTTATGTGGCATGTAGTTAATGAGGAGAGAGATCTTTAGAGTAACATAGTAATATGTTACAGTACTATAAGTTACTCCCCACTATGACCAGCCTTGGCCTCTCGATGTGCTCCACCATGTATAGCTGCTAAGCCTGCCACGTAGGCATAAAATATGATGTGGCAAGTTAATTAAGAAGAGAGAGACTAGTTTGGTGACCCTAGGAAGAAATGGTGGAAAGACAGTTTTGAGTCTGTAGCTAATTAAATGAAGCAAGCTTAGCAACCACAAACTAAGCACTTATGCATTGGAGACTTGAGTTGCTAAGCCATTTAATGCACTTAGCACCTCATCTAAGTACATTTGCATTGGAAGAGGTCTTAATTCCATACGGTATCATAATATGATACTCAACTCTCTCTTTCTTCATTTAATTCTACGCCACCTCATCAAATTTGCCTACTACTAGTTGGCATGCATGATACTACTTATAATACTCCCATTACAACCAGCTTGGTAGAATTAAAATACCTAATCTAAATGGTCACCGCTCGATCTCTCTGTCCTCCTCCAACATCCGGTAGAAGAAGAATCGTGCAAGACACCGGCTGTATTCGCCGGCGTCGCCTCGGCGGTGGCCTTCATGGGATACAATCGGCGGCGGCCTCTGCTACCTCTTGAGCATGCGTTGGTTTTTCCCTTGAAGAGGAAAGGGTGATGCAGCAAAGTAGCGTAAATATTTCCCTCGGTTTTTGAGAACCAAGGTATCAATCCAGTAGGAGGCCACACGCAAGTCCCTCGTACCTACACAAACAAATAAGAACCTTGCAACCAACGCGATAAAGGGGTTGTCAAGCCCTTCACGGCCACTTGCAAAATTGAGATCTGATAGAGATGATAAGATAATATTTTTGGTATTTTTTTGATAAAGATTAAAAGTAAAGAAAGCAAAATAAACACCGACAGAAATAGCTCGTTGACGGGAGATTAATATGATGGAGAATAGACCCGGGGGCCATAGGTTTCACTAGTGGCTTCTCTCAAGATAGCATAAGTATTACGGTGGGTGAAAAAATTACTTTCGAGCAATTGATAGAAAAGTGCATAATTATGAGAATATCTAGGCATGATCATGGATTAGGCATCACGTCCGTGACAAGTAGACCGACTCCTGCCCGCATCTACAACTATTACTCCACACATCGACCGCTATCCAGCATGCATCTAGAGTATTAAGTTCATAAGAACAGAGTAACACATTAGGTAAGATGACATGATCTAGAGGGATAAACTCAAGCAATATGATATAAACCCCATCTTTTTATCCTCGATGGCAACAATACAATACATGTCGTTTCCCCTACTGTCACTGGGATCGAGCACCGCATGATTGAACCCAAAGCTAAGCACTTCTCCCATTGCAAGAAAGATCAATCTAGTAGGCCAAACCAAACTGATAATCCGAAGAGACTTGCAAAGATAACCAATCATACATAAAATAATTCAGAGAAGATTCAATATATTGTTCATAGATAATCTTGATCATAAACCCACAATTGATCGGATCTCGACAAACACACCGCAAAAAGAGTTACATCGAATAGATCTCCAAGAAGATCGAGGAGAACTTTGTATTGAGATCCAAAGAGAGAGAAGAAGCCATCTAGCTAATAACTATGGACCCGAAGGTCTGTGGTAAACTACTCACACATCATCGGAGAGGATATGGTGTTGATGTATAAGCCCTCCGTGATCGACTCCCCCTCCGGCGGAGCGCCGGAAAAGGCCCCAAGATGGGATCTCATGGGTACAGAAGGTTTCGATGGTGGAATTAGGTTTTCGTGGTGCTCCTGGATGGTTTCGGGGTACATAGGTATATATAGGAGGAAGAAGTAGGTCGGTGGAGCCACGAGGGTGGAGGGCGCGCTGTCGGGGAGGCTGATCGTACCCACGGACACCTATGGGGCCGGCGGAGCAGGCCCCTTGTGGTTCGGAGGGGGGCGGAGATCGCACGAAGAGCGGATCGAGGCGAGGCACACGAGCAGTTTACCCAGCGGAGCTCTCCGAGAGATAAAACTCCTCTGCTGCTTGTTTGATCTATTGTGTTCTTGCTAGGGAGCAACGAGAGCTACAAAACCTAAGCGTGAGTCTATCTGGTCTCGAGTGGGTCGAATGAACCTTGAGGCGAACTGGCGAACCGAACCGAGCGAAACCGAACCCCTCTACGTTGCACTCGGGCCTCCTTTTATATGCTCAAGGGGTCTCCGGCGGTGGCAACATAGGCGGGGTAAAAATGTAAAACAGGAGTTGGTACACCTACTTGAGCGATTATGCGATTGCAAAATACCTAACTCGGCGGCAAGGGACAAAAGCAATAAATGCCCGTCATTGTCGCCCAAAGCAGTGCAACAGAGGCCGTCAGTGCGCCTCCGCTTCGCCACGATGGCGAGCCTGTCGGCCGCCGCTTATCGCTGCTCTCCGCTGGCTGCCAGCCCGCTCGACACGCCGCCCATGGAATGGTCCCATGGCGACACGTCGCTAGGTGAGCTGGGCGGAGGCGGAGAGAGGTTGCATGCCGCGGCAAGCGCCTTTGCACGGCGAATCCTTGTCGCTCGGAGACTTGTCGCGCTCGAGCCTTCCCAAAGCTCCTCTTGCCGGGCCTTGTCTTCTGCGTGCTGGGCGGCCTTCCCGACAAGCTCTTCTTGTCGGGGCCTTATCTGTGCCTAGAGAGGCCTTCCGGCAAGCTCCTCTTGCCGGGTCTTGTCTTGAATGGCTGCGGAGGGTCTTGGCGGACGCCCGGCGAGGCTTGCCACGGGGACGCTGCGACTGCCCGTGCACAAGTTCGGGGTACTAAGGTACCCCTACTTTAGTACACCGACACGCGCCCAGGGGGTAGGCGCGCCCCCTGCCTTGTGGCCTCCTTGTTCATTTCTTGACGTCCACTCCAAGTCCTCTGGATCACGTTTGTTCCAAAAATAATGCTCCCGAAGGTTTCATTCCGTTTGGACTCCGTTTGATATTCTTTTTCTGCGAAACACTGAAATAGGCAAAAAAACAACAATTTCCACTGGGCCTTGGGTTAATAGGTTAGTCCCAAAAATAATATAAAAGTGTATAATAAATCCCATTAAACATCCAAAACAGAATATATAATAGCATGGAACAATAAAAAATTATAGATACGTTGGAGACGTATCAAGCATCCCCAAGCTTAATTCCTGCTCGTCCACAAGTAGATAAATGATAAAAAAACAGAATTTTGATGTGGAATGCTACTTAGCATATTCTTCAATGTAATTTTCTTTATTGTGGCATGAATGTTCAGATCCGAAAGATTCAAGATAAAAGTTTAATATTGACAGAAAAATAATAATACTTCAAGCATACTAACCAATCAATTATGTCTTCTCAAAATAACATAGCCAAAGAAAGCTCATCCCTACAAAATCATATAGTTTGGCCATGCTTCGTTTTCGACACACAAGAATGCTCTCATCTTGCACAACCCCGATGACAAGCCAAGAAATTGTTTCATACTTTAGTAATCTCAAACTTTTTTCAACTTTCACGCAATATATGAGCGTGAGCCATGGATATAGCACTATGGGTGGAATAGAATATAATGATGGGGGTTGTGTGGAGAAGACAAAAAGGAGAAAGTCTCACATTGGCGCTTGAGATAATCAATGGGCTAGGGAGATGCCCATCAATTGATGTCAATGCAAGGAGTAGGGATTGCCATGCAGCGGATGCACTAGAGCTATAAATGTATGAAAGCTCAACAAAATAAACTAAGTGGGTGTGCATCCAACTTGCTTGCTCCACGAAGACCTAGGGCATTTGAGGAAGCCCATTGTTGGAATATACAAGCCAAGTTCTATAATGAAAAATCCCCACTAGTATATGAAAGTGACAAAACAAGAGACTCTCTATCATAAAGATCATGGTGCTACTTTGAAGCACAAGTGTGGAAAAAGGATAGTAGCATTGTCCCTTTTTATTTCTTATTTTGGGCCTTTCTCTTTTTTTTTCTTTTTTTTGGGACAATGCTCTATTAATGATGATCATCACACTTCTATTTATTTACAACTCAATGATTACAACTCGATACTAGAACAAAGTATGACTCTATAGGAATGCCTCCGGCGGTGTACCGGGAGGGGCAATGAATCAAGAGTGACATGTATGAATAATATGCATGGTGGCTTTTCCACAAATACAATGTCAACTACATTATCATCCAAGGCAATATGACAATGATAAAGCGTGTCATAATAAACGGAACGGTGCAAAGTTGTATGGCAATATATCTCGGAATGGCTATGGAAATGCCATAATAGGTAGGTATGGTGGGTGTTTTGAGGAAGATATAAGGAGGTTTATGTGCGATAGAGCGTATTGTATCACAGGGTTTGGATGCACCGGCGAAGTTTGCACCAACTCTCAAGGTGAGAAAGGGCAATGCATGGTACCGAAGAGGCTAGCAATGATGGAAGGTTGAGAGTGGGTATAATCCATGGACTCAACATTAGTCATAAAGAACTCACATACTTATTGCAAAAATCTACAAGTCCTCAAAAACCAAGCACTACGCGCATGCTCCTAGGGGGAGAGATTGGTAGGAAAAGACCATCGCTCGTCCCCGACCGCCACTCATAAGGATGACAATCAAAGAACACCTCATGTTTCAAATTTGTTACATAACGTTTACCATACGTGCATGCTATGGGACTTGCAAACTTCAACACAAGTATTTATCAAATTCACAACTACTCAACTAGCACAACTTTAATATCACTATCTCCATATCTCAAAACAACTATCAAGTATCAAACTTATCTTAGTATTCAATGCACTTATATGGAAGTTTTTATCTTGGATGCCTATCATATTAGGACTAAATTTATTACCGAAGCAAATTACCATGTTGTTCTAAAGGAATCTCAAAATAATATAATTGAATCATGAGAGATCAATTATTTCTATAGAATATAACCACCACCGTGCTCTAAAAGATATAAGTGAAGCACTAGAGCAAAATTGTCTAACTCAAAACATATAAGTGAAGCACATAGACTATTCTAATAAATTCCGAATAATGTGTGTCTCTATCAAAAGGTGTGTACAGCAAGAATGATTGTGGAGAACTAACAAGCAAAGACTCAAATCATACAAGACATTCCAAGCAAAACACATATCATGTGGTGAATAAAAATATAGCTCCAAGTAAAGTTACCGATGGACGAAGACAAAAGAGGGGATGCCTTCTAGGGCATCCCCAAGCATAGGCTTTTTGGGTTGTCCTTAGATTTTACCTTGGGATTTCTTGGGCATCCCCAAGCTTAGTATCTTTCCACTCCTTGTTCCATAATCCATCAAATCTTTACCCAAAGCTTGAAAAACTTCACAACACAAAACTTAACAGAAAATCTCGTGAGCTCCGTTAGCAAAAGTAAACAAAACACCACTTCAAGGTACTGTAATAAACTCATTCTTTATTTATATTGGTGTTAAACCTAATGTATTACAACTTCTCTATGGTTCATAAACTCAATTTCTAGCCGTATATTCATCAAAATAAGCAAACAACACACGAAAAACAGAATCTGTCAAAAAACAGAACAGTCTGTAGTAATCTGTAACTAAAGCAAACTTATGGAACTCCAAAAATTCTAAAATAAATTTTTGGACGTGTAATTTATCTATTAATCATTTGCAAAAAGAATCAACTAAATATCACTCTCCAGTAAAAAGTTGTAGCTAATCTCGTGAGCGCTAAAGTTTCTGTTTTTTACAGCACGATCGCAAAGACTTTCCCCAAGTCTTCCCAAAGGTTCTACTTGGCACAAACACTAATTAAAACACAAAACCACATCTAAAAAGAAGCTAGATGGGTTATTTATTCCTAAACAGAACAAAATAAATAAATAAAATAAAATAAAATAGGGTTGCCTCCCAACAAGCACTATCGTTTAACGCCCCTAGCTAGGCATAAAGGCAAGGATAGATCTAGGTATTATCATCTTTGGCATGCAATCCATAAGTGGCTCTCATAATAGATTCATAAGGTAATTTGATTTTCCTCCTAGGAAAGTGTTCCATGCCTTTCCTTAACGGAAATTGGAATCTAATATTCCCTTCCTTCATATCAATAATTGCACCAATCGTTCTAAGGAAAGGTCTACCAAGAATAATAGGACATGAAGGATTGCAATCTATATCAAGAACAATGAAATCTACGGGCACATAATTCCTATTTCCAACAATAAGAACATCATTAATTCTTCCCATAGGTTTCTTAATGGTGGAATCCGCAAGGTGCAAGTTTAAAGAACAATCATAGAATTCACGGAAACCTAGCAAATCACACAAAGTTTTTGGAATCGTGGAAACACTAGCACCCAAATCACACAAAGCATAGCATTCATGATCTTTAATTTTAATTTTAATAGTAGGTTCCCACTCATCATAAAGTTTTCTAGGGATAGAAACTTCCAATTCAAGCTTTTCTTCGTAAGATTGCATTAAAGCATCAACAATATGTTTAGTAAAAGCCTTATCTTGACTATAAGCATGCGGAGAATTTAGCATGGATTGCAACAAGGAAATACAATCTATTAAAGAACAATTATCATAATTAAATTCCTTGAAATCCAAAATAGTGGGTTCAATGCTATCTAAAGTTTTGACCTCTTCCATCCCACTTTAACCAAATTTTGCATCAAGATCTAAAAACTCTGAATCATTGGGACGCCTTTTAACTAAAGTTGACTCATCTCCAGTCCCATCATTGTCAAGATTCATATTGCAAAACAAATATTTAATAGGAGAAACATCAATTACTTTTAGATAATCATCCATATTATCATGAAAACTAGAAGAACACGCTTTTACAAAGCAATCTTTCTTAGCATGCATCCTAGCGGTTCTTTCTTTGCACTCATCAATGTAAATTCTCATGGCTTTGAGAGACTCATTGATATCATGCTTAGGTGGAATAGATCTAAGTTTCAAAGAATCAACATCAAGAGAAATTCTATTCACGTTCCTAGCCAATTCATCAATCTTAGGCAATTTTTCTTCAAGCAAAGCATTGAATTTATTTTTGAGAAATCATAAATTCTGTAACACTAGTCTCAAAATTAGAGGGCATCTTATTAAAATTTCCATCAGAGTTGTTGTAGGAATTACCATAATTATTAGAGGAATTACTAGGATACGGCCTAGGATTAAAGTTTCCTCTATAAGCGTTGTTACCAAAATAGTTCCTACCAACAAAATTCACGTCCATAGATTAATTATTATTCTCAATCAAAGTAGACAAAGGCATATCATTCGGATGAGAAGAAACACTCTTATTAGCAAAAAAAATCATAAGTTCATCCATCTTTCCACTGAAAACATTAATCTCTTCAATTGCATGCACATTTTTTACTAGTAGATCTTTCAGTGTGCCATTGAGAATAATTAACCATAATATTATCTAGGAGTTTAGTAGATTCTCCTAAAGTGATTTCCATAAAAGTGCCTCCAGTGGTGGAATCTAAAAGATTTCTAGAAGCAAAATTCAATCCGGCATAATTTTTTTGTATAATCATCCATAAGTTCAAACCATGTGTAGGGCAATTACGTATCATTAATTTCATCCTCTCCCAAGCTTGTGCAACATGTTCATGATAAATTTTCTTAAAGTTCATAATATTGTTTCTAAGAGAGATGATCTTAGCGGGAGGAAAATACTTAGAGATAAAAGCATCTTTGCACTTATTCCAAGAATCAATACTATTTTTAGGCAA
This sequence comes from Aegilops bicornis, assembly GCA_021605145.1. Lineage (NCBI taxonomy): Eukaryota > Viridiplantae > Streptophyta > Magnoliopsida > Poales > Poaceae > Aegilops > Aegilops bicornis. The sequence goes on from CM038669.1 coordinate 342,696,684, forward strand.
AGAGAAAACCAAGTTTTAGCACGATCCCTAAGCGAGAAAGGAAATAGCTTCAATTTGACAATACCATTGTCCACATCTTTATTCTTTTGCATATCACACAAATCAACAAAGCTATTTAGATGGGTAGCGGCATCTTCACTAGGAAGGTCGGCGAATTGATCTTTCATGACAAGACTCAGCAAAGCAGCATTAATTTCACAAGATTCAGCATCGGTAAGAGGAGCAATCGGAGTGCTAAGAAAATCACTTTTGTTGGTATTGGCAAAGTCACACAATTTAGTATTATCTTTAGCCATCGTGACAAGTAATCAATCCAACACACAAGCAAATAAGAAGCAAGCGAAAAAGAGGCAAACGGAAAGAGAGGGCGAATAAAACGGCAAGGGTGAAGTGAGGGAGAGGAAAACGAGAGGCAAATGGCAAATAATGTAATGCGAGGGATAAGAGTTTGTGATGGGTACTTGGTATGTCTTGACTTGTCCGTAGACTCCCCGGCAACGGCGCCAGAAATCCTTCTTGCTACCTCTTGAGCATGCGTTGGTTTTTCCTTGAAGAGGAAAGGGTGATGCAGCAAAGTAGCGTAAGTATTTCCCTCAGTTTTTGAGAACCAAGGTATCAATCCAGAGGAGGCCACACGCATGTCCCTCGTACCTACACAAACAAATAAGAACCTTGCAACCAACGCGATAAAGGGGTTGTCAATCCCTTCACGGACACTTGCAAAAGTGAGATCTGATAGAGATGATAAGATAATATTTTTGGTATTTTTATGATAAAGATTAAAAGTAAAGAAAGCAAAATAAACGGCGACAGAAATAGCTCGTTGACGGGAGATTAATATGATGGAGAATAGACCCGGGGGCCATAGGTTTCACTAGTGGCTTCTCTCAAGATAGCATAAGTATTACGGTGGGTGAACAAATTACTGTCGAGCAATTGATAGAAAAGTGCATAATTATGAGAATATCTAGGCATGATCATGTATAGAGGCATCACGTTAAGTGACAAGTAGACCGACTCACCTACATCTACTACTATTACTCCACACATCGACCGCTATCCAGCATGCATCTAGAGTATTAAGTTCATAAGAACAGAGTAACGCATTAGGTAAGATGACATGATATAGAGGGATAAACTCAAGCAATATGATATAAACCCCATCTTTTTATCTTCGATGGCAACAATACAATACGTGTCGTTTCCCCTACTGTCACTGGGATCGAGCACTGCATAATTGAACCCAAAGCTAAGCACTTCTCCCATTGCAAGAAAGATCAATCTAGTAGGCCAAACCAAACTAGTAATTCGAAGAGACTTGCAAAGATAACCAATCATACAGAAAAGAATTCACAGAAGATTCAAATACTGTTCATAGATAATCTTGATCATAAACCCACAATTCATCGGATCTCGAGAAACACACCGCAAAAAGAGTTACATCGAATAGATCTCCAAGAAGATTGAGGAGAACTTTGTATTGAGATCCAAAGAGAGAGAAGAAGCCATCTAGCTAATAACTATGGACCCGAAAGTCTGTGGTAAACTACTCACACATCATCGGAGAGGCTATGGTGTTGATGTAGAAGCCCTCCGTGATCGATTCCCCCTCCGGCGGAGCACCGAAAAAATCCCCAAGATGGGATCTCACGGGTACAGAAGGTTGCGGCGGTGGAATTAGGTTTTCGTGGTGATCCTGTTTCGGGCTACGTAGGTATATATACGAGGAAGAAGTAGGTCGGTGGAGCCACGAGGGGCCCACGAGGGTGGAGGGCGCGCCTAGGGGGTAGGCGCGCCCGGTGCCTCATGGCCTCCTCGTTCGTTTCTTGACGTCCAATCCAACTCCTCTGGATCACGTTTGTTCCAAAAATCACGATCCCGAAGGTTTCATTCCGTTTGGACTCCATTTGATATTCTTTTTCTGCGAAACACTGAAATAGGCAAACAAACAGCAATTTGCACTGGGCCTTGGGTTAATAGGTTAGTCCCAAAAACAATATAAAAGTGTATAATAAATAAAGCCCGTTAAACATCCAAAACAGAATATATAATAGCATGGAGAAATTAAAAATTATAGATACATTGGAGACGTATCAGCCTCCCCGTGTTCTACTTCTCCTCGATGATGGCTGCGGGCGGGGACGTGCTGCCCGCCACCTCGTCGACATCCGCGTAGCCGCATCACCTCATCGACATCTGTGGCGGCTTCTTTCTCAGCCTGCATGTCGCGGCTACGAGCGCGTCGACGGCGGATGGCGCAGTCGCAGACACTGGAGGCAATGTACTACGCGGCGGTGTCGAGGGCAGCGACGATGACTGTGCCACCGTGCTCCCCGACAAGCCGACGTGGAGAAAGTCGGCACTCTTCCTCGAGTTGTATTGGAGAGGCCAGCTGCGGAACCACGCGCTGGCTTAGTGCGGCAACTGCCTCCGATGGGCTAGGCGAGGTAGGTGGAGAAGCGAGTTGCCTCGCTCATAACTGTCGGGCTCGGCGGGCCACCCAGACGAATTTTATGCCGGAGAACTGCTCTTCCTGCTCGTCGGATGCCGCCGAAAGAATGGACAAAATGGTGGAAGGAGGAGCTTGGCCGGCGTCCTTCTCCTGAACGGAGATGTGTGGCCAAAGTTGGTTTCTCGCATTCCATGCGGTTTTAAATGTAGGTTTTTGAATGCGGCGAGGAGGCGGGTACAACAAGGAGTGCAGCGGGCGGCACCATGGGTCGGCGCCGCTTCGAATGGCGGAAGCAGTTAGAGGTCGCGTCCGCCCTGACCCCCTTGACCGTGGACCTTGACGGTGTACGTCACCTTGTGTCCAGATCTGAGATGCCACGTGTACCAGATGAATGACTCCAAGCTCAACCACCGTGATTTCAATTGTGTATACAGTTGACTTCTCATATCATGCACATTACTAGCATCACAACAGAGCCAATAGTGTTTTTGTACATGTAGACCCGTGGTACCCATCTGAAATCTTGTTGTGCCGTGTAGTTTCCCACGCTTTGTATTCTTTCACTGCTGCTTTGTCTTGAACTGATATGATTTGAACTGTGTCTTTATTTTGATTTGGCAAGACAATGCAATGACCATAGGACATAGATATATGTTTGTTTGATGCTTTTATTATGTACTAGTACTTGGCAATAGAAGACTTGGTAGTTTAATCCTGTCCACCTTACTAATGAACTGGTTCACCTAAATGAGTTTCATATACTAGTACATGCTAAACTTGTTATGTGTCTGCTTGTTTCTTCTTTTAGAATGCTAACAGAATATTGGGGAAGAGTGCCTAATTAAGCAATGGTAAAGGAAGTAATGTAGATAAGGTTCAGGATAGTGAGATATCCTTGTTGGTCTCCAACAAAGCTGATAAAACAGCTAAGGAAGACTATCTTGAAGATAGTGAGACAACCCCAAAGTCATGTCTTGGTTTAGTGTTCACGTTACTGGCCACTACCGCTTGCACAAGCTATTCAAACTCACTATCTGAATCAGTTCGGTTTCTTGAGTCTCAACTACAAGCTGAAAGACATCGATCAATTTGTCTTTGCGACAAGAAGCGGAAGGATCATGCGGAAGTCCCTGGAGCATTCAGATGCATACTTTCTGGTGCAATAGCAAGCGTTGGAGGATTTTAGCGCCAAACATGACAAAGCTAATAAGCTTGCTAATCTTATTGCCAGCATGGTGGATACCCAGGATAACATTTCTTGAGCTCTTTTAAAGTTGTTTCAGTTATGCTCTTGTTTTGCTGTCGCGTTTATTTGCACTTGTGGCCAATTTTGACGGCCAGTGTATGTAATATGCTGCTTTGTTCCCTATATTTGCACTGGTGTCAAACTTTGATGCCCAATGGATGTAATATGTGTAATAGCTATAATAGGCTAGCGTTAGTTGCTTGCTTATTTATTTCCTTATTGTCTTGTTTAGTTGTTTGCTTGTAGTCACTACAGTTCTTTTTCGCGTTTTTCTAGTGGCCACAATAACCTATTTTTGGCAACTAGGCCACAATAATCATGGCAACACACGGACTATTGTAACCATGGGCCTCCTGCGGGCCGTAGGATCCATGGGCCTTCTATGGGCCATAGGATCCATGGGCCTTCTACGGGCCATAGGATCGATGGGCCTTCTACGGGACGTAGAATCCATGGACTTTCTACAGGCCTATGATCCATGGGCCTTCTACGGGTCGTAGGGTCCATTGGTCTTCTACGGGTCGTAGGATCCATGGGCCTTCTACGGGGCGTATAATCATTTTGCCAAACATGGGTCGTACTATTAGTGGACGATAACAGGCCGTTAATAGGCCGTATTGGATAACGTTATGAAAACAGGCCAATGGGTTAACGGGCCACAAACGGGCACAATGTAACCACGGGCTGAATTTGGCCCACAAACGGAATAGGCCAGTAACGGACCGTAACTAACCAAATTCTAGAAATGAGCCCAAGAATAAATGGGCCCTTAGAAGGCCGAAAGTTAACACGGGCTAGAAACGGCTGACGGAATAATGGGCCGTTAATGGGTATAAAGCGATACACTGTTCATTATGGGCCTGTTTCATCTCGGGCCTTTATTGGGCCCAGAGTTACAAAGGGCCTCATATGGGTCGAAAGACATCATGGGCCATACATGGGACGGAAGTAACAACGGAATAGAATCATATTGGACGGCCCAGATGAAGCTACTAGGCTTAATTCCGATAGGCCATAACGGGTCGGGAGTTAGCGGGCCGTAAATGGGCGATATACGAACAGCCATTAACAGGATTTCCGTGGGCCGGCCCGTTACCTTTTGACCAAGTCAAGTGGGCCGGCCTTTTCACCGGAATGGGCCTCTGTTGGGCCGTTCCACGTGTGGACGTATCATAGGCGCCTCCTGTCCAATGAGTGGATGACATATGTCCCAACGGTGAGCCAACACGTGTTTCCTCTGGCCAATGAGAATTTTACACGTGGAAAATCCCCATTGGTCCGGGCTGTTAACGGGTTATCGGATCCAAAACCGGACCCGATAGCTTAACGGTAATCTGCTACGGTGGATGCCACGTGTCGGTCACCCTTGACGAAAACACTTCTATGACACGCGATTTATCGTCATGGAAGTGGACACTTCCGTGATGATAATTTTGGTGATGTCATGTAACACTTCTACGACATCACAGGTATGACTACCTTGATTCTGTCATAAAATCTTCATGGATGTACATGCATGACAGAAAATATGACCTATTGTGACAAACATTTATCATCACGGAAGTATATTTTTTTTGTAGTGTGATGCACCCTCCGTGATGGTGTCTAGATTGGATCTGGTGGTTCTCGACTCTGCGGTGGCTGGAGTTGATTTTCGTCGACTCCCCTAGGGTTTTCGGAATATTGGGGTATTTATAGAGAAAAAAGGCAATGCGGGAGGCCACCGAGGTGGGCACAACCCACCAGGGCGCGTCTGGGCCTCCAGGCGCGACCAGGTGTCTTGTGCTCACCTCGGACCTCCTCCTTGGTACTTCTTTGGCCCACTGGACGTCTTCTGGTCCAAAAAAATCCACAAAAGTTTCGCTGCGTTTGGACTCTGTTTGGTATTGATTTCCTACGATGTAAAAAACATGCAGAAAACAACAACTGGCACTTGGCACCATGTCAATAGGTTAGTACCAAAAAATGATATAAAATGACTATAAAACATCCAAGAGTGATAATATAACAGCATGGAACAATAAAAAGTTATAGATACGTTGGAGACGTATCAGCATCCCCAAGCTTAATTCCTGCTCGTCCTCGAGTAGGTAAATGATAAAAACAGAATTTTTGATGTGAAATGTTGCCTAGCATATTCATCACATATTCTTTTCTTTATAGCATGGACATTTGAACTTTTATATGGTTGAAAGCACTAGTCTAGTTTTGACGAGGCTTAAATAATCAAGTATATCAACAAGCAACCATGTCTTTCAAAATATCAACGCTAAAATAATTTATCCCTAGCCCATCATGCTCAATCAATGATCCATTCATGAAACACACTCGCATATTAGCTACACCCAATGCTCAAGTATGATCATAGTGCCCCCTAGTTGGTGCTTTATAAGAGAAGATGGAGACTCAAATTAAAAATAAAAATTGCATAAAGTAAAAGAAAGGCCCTTCGCAGAGGGAAGTAGGGATTTGTAGAGGTGCCAAAGCTCAAAGCGAAAATTGAGAGATAAAAACATTTTGAGAGGCATACTTTTCCCACCAACCAAAACGACTTAGATCTCCCAACATTTTCCATTCTAGATACATCATAGGCGGTTCCCAAACAGAAAATAAAGTTTATTCCTTTTTCAATCATACTTTCACTTTCCATGGCTAGCCATATCCACGGTTGCCCTCCATACCAACACTTTCCAAGAATTTATTATTTGAAAACATAAAGTAAATTCATTTTTCATTTCGGGACTGGGCATCCCTAATACCTTTTCCTTACTCTCGTGCAATGACAAGTGAATAAACACTCATCGTGAGAATAACACATCTAGCATGAAAAGAGTAATTTATTTTGAAAATCAGAGATGGCACATACAAATTTGCTTAGAATGACAAAATAATACCGCACATAGGTAGGTATAGTAGACTCATGTGGCAAAACTGGTTTAAAGGATTTTGGATGCACAAGTAATGATCATACTTAGTGGAAAATGAAGGCTGGCAAAAGATTAAGAAGCGAACAACAAGGAAACGAATAATCTCCTAAGCGAGCATTAAGCATAATTAACACCGAATAATGCACCACAAGTAGGATGTAATTTCATTGCATGACTATTGACTTTCGTGCTTGCATAAGGAATCACAAACCTTAACACCAATATTCTTACTAAAGCACAATTACTCATCAACATGACTCACATATCACATCATCATATCTCAAAACTGTTACTAGGAATCAAGTTTATTTTGTCCAATGATCTTCATGAAAGTTTTTATTATATCCTTCTTGGATATCTATCACTTTGGGACTAATTTTCATGTGTTGCTTTTGATAAGCTCAAACAAGTATAAGTGAAGATCATGACCATACTATTTCTTTCTCTCAAATTAATTTAAGTGAAGCAAAAGAGAATTTCTTAAAAAAAATACTAACTCTCAAATAAATCTAAGTGAAGCAAGATAGTATTTCTTCAAAAATACTAAAGCACAATGTGCTAAAAAAGATTAAGTGAAGCACTAGAGCAATTCCATAGCTCATAAAGATTTAAGTGAAGCATAGAGAGCAATTCTAACAAGTCATGGCATAATTTTGGCTCTCTCAAATAGCTGTGTCCAGTAAAGGGATCATGACTTAGAACACAAAGCAAAACAAGCAAAGACTCATATCATACAAGACGCGACAAGCAAAACTCATAGTATGTGACGAACAAAAATATAGCTTCGAGTAAAATACCGATGGACGTTAGAAGAAAGAGGGGATGCCACTCGGGGCATCCCAAGCTTAGTTGCTTGCTTCTCTTTGGATAATAGCTTGGGATGCCACGGGCATCCCCAAGCTTAGGCTCTTCTTACTCCTTATTCCTTCATCCATCGTAACATCACCCAAAACTTGAAAACTTCAATCACACATAACTCAACAAAACCTTCATGAGATCCGTTAGTATAAGAAAAAAATCACTACTATAAGTACTGTAGCAAACCAATTCATATTTTATTTTTGCATTATATCTATTGTATTCCAACTTTTATATGGCAAAAACTCATCAAAGAAAATCATAGAATCATCAAAACAAGCACATAACGCAAAGAAAAAAGAATCGGTCAAAAACAGAACAGCCTATAGCAATCTAAATATTTCGAATACTTCTGAAACTCCAAAAATTCTGAAAAATTAGGACGACCTAAGCAATGTGTATATTAATCTTCTGCAAAAAGAATCAGAGCAAAAGAACGTGTGTGTGATTTATGAAAATTATTTTCGTGAGTGCATAAGTTTCTGTTTTTCAGCAAGATCAAACAACTATCACTCAAGAAGATCCTAAAAGCTTTACTTGGCACAAACACTAATTAAAACACAAAAAACACAATCTTAACAGTAGAATAATTTTGCAAACACTCAAGAACAGAAAGCAAAAAGCAAAAATAAATTTTATTTATTGGGTTGCCTCCCAACAAGCGTTATTGTTTTACGCCTTAGCTAGGCATAAAGCAAAGATCTATTTGTTGTCATCTTTGTTTCGAGATCCATAAGATGCCCTCATGATTGATTCATATAGTGGCATAATTCTTGTTCTAGGGAAGTGTTACATTTCCTTCCTTAGTGGAAATTGAAATTTAATATTGCCTTCTTTCATATCAATCACGACACCGATAGTGCGTAAAAACGGTCTACCAAGAATAATTGGACAAGAAGGATTGCAACCAATATCAAGAACAATAAAATCTATGGGCACATAATTCCTATTTGTAAGAATAAGAACATCATTAATTCTTCCCATAGGCTTTTTAATAGTAGAATCCACCAAGTGCAAATTTAAAGAACACTCTTCAATATCAGTAAGACCAAGCACATCACATAAAGATTTCGGAATTGTAGAAACACTAGCACCCAAGTCACATAAAGCAAAACACTCATAATTTTTAATCTTGACTTTGATAGTAGGTTCCCATTCATCATGTAATTTTCTAGGAATTGAAACTTCTAATTCCAACTTTTCTTCTAAAGCTTCATCATAGCATCAACAATATGTTTAGTAAAGGCTTTATTTTGTTCATAAGCATGGGGTGAATTTATCATGGATTGCAACAAAGAAATACAACCAATCAAAGAGCAACTATCATAATTAAAGTCTTTATAATCCAAAAGAGTGGGCACATCACTAGTTAAAGTCTTGACCTCTTCAAACCCACTTTTACCAATTTTCTCAACAAGATTTTCACCCTCCGAATTATCGGGACGCCTTCTAGCTAAAGTTGACTCTTCTCCAGTCCCTTTTTCATCAATTTTAATTTTACTAAACAAGGAATCAATAGAAGAAACACCAATCATTTTAAGATCTTCATCACTTTTATGAAAATAACCACTAGAAAATTCTTTTTCTAAAAATTCTCTTCTAGCTCTAAGCATAGCGGTTCTTTTCTTACTTTCATCCATAGAAGCATAAATAGCTTTAATTGATTCCTCAACCTTAGGCACAAAAATTTTCAACTTGAGATTTTCTACATCATGAGAAATTCTATCAACACTTCTAGACAAATCATCAATCTTATTCAACTTTTCTTCTATGGTAGTGTTGAAAACCGAGATCAGAGGTGTTCCAATTATTATAAGAAGGATTTCCATAGGAATTACCATAATGATTAGAGGAATTACTAGGAAAAGTCCTAGGATTAAAATTACCTCTATAAGCATTGTTATTGAAATTGTTTCGCGAGATAAAATTCATGTCTGCGGCATCACTATTTTGTTCAATCAAAGTAGACAAAGGCATAACATTGAAATCAATAGGAGCACTTTTACTAGCAACCAATTTCATAAGAGCATCAACTTTTTCACTCAAAGAAGAAATTTCTTCAACCGAATTAACTTTTTTACTAGTAGGAGCTCTTTCAGTATGCCATTGTGAATAATTTGCCACAATATTATCAAGCAAATTGGTGGCTTCACCCAAAGTAATTTCCATAAAAGTACCACCCACGACGGAATCTAAAAGACTACGAGAAACAAAATTCAACCCCGCAGAAAAATTTTGTATGATCATCCAAAGATTTAACACATGAGTTGGGCAATTCTTTAGCATCATTTGCATACTTTCCCAAGATTGTGCAACATGCTCATGTTCAAGTTGATTGAAATTCATGATCTGGGTTCTAAGGGAAATACTTTTTGTGGGTGGAAAATATTTAGTGATAAAAGCATCCTTGCACTTATTCTAAGAATCGATACTATTCTGAGGCAAAGAAGAAAACCAAATTTTTGCAGAGTCACGCAAAGAAAACAAAAATAATTTCATATTCGCAACATCATTGTCCAAATATTTTTTGTTTTGCATATCACATAATTCTATGAATGTGTTAAGATGGGACACGGCATCCTCATTAGGAGTACCAGTTGATCTTTCATAACAAGATTCAGCAAAGCAGTATTAATATCACAAGATTCTGCACTAGTGGCGGGAGGAGCAATAGGAGTGCCAACAAAATCATTGTTGTTGGTATTTGAGAAATCACACAACTTGGTGTTCTCTTGAGTCATTGTGACTACGCAATAAGATTGCACTCAAAAATAGATCCGGCAAGAAAACGACGAACGTAAAAGATGGCGAATAAAATGGAAAAATTTTGTGTAGTGGGGGAGAGGAAAATGAGAGGCAAATGGCAAATAATGTAAATTGCGAGGAGATGAGATTTGTGATTAGGAACCTGGCAGATGTTGATGATCCTCCCCGGCGACGGCACCAGAAATTCCTTTTGATGTCTGCTAGAACTACGTCGATATTTCCCCAAAGAGGAAGGGATGATGCAGCACAACAACGGTAGGTATTTCCCTCAGTGACGAGACCAAGGTTATCGAACCAGTAGGAGAACCAAGCAACACTATGTAAACAGCAGCTGCACACAAATAAGAAATACTCGTAACCTAATGTGTTAAAGGGGTTGTCAATCCCTTTCAGGTAACGGCGCAAGAAATTGGCAAACGGACGCGAGAGAGTTGTAAATATTTGATAGATCGAACGCCAAATAAAATAAAGTGCAACAAAGTATTTTTGTATTTTTGGTTTAATAGATCTGAAAATAAAAGGCAAATAAAATAGACCGCAAAGGCAAATATATTAAAGAAGAGACCCGGGGGCCATAGATTTCACTAGTAGCTTCTCTCGAGAAAAATAGCAAACGGTGGGTGAACAAATTATTGTTGGGCAATTGATAGAACTTCAAATAATCATGATGATATCCAGGCAATGATCATTATATAGGCATCACGTCCAAGATTAGTAGACCGACTCCTGCCTGCATCTACTACTATTACTCCACACATCGACCGTTATCCAGCATGCATCTAGTGTATTAAGTTCATGGAGAAACGGAGTAATGCAATAAGAACGATGACATGATGTAGTCAAGATCTATTTATGTAAAAATAGACCCCATCGTTTTATCCTTAGTAGCAACGATACATACGTGTCGGTTCCCTTTCTGTCACTGGGATCAAGCACCTTAAGATCAAACCCACTACAAAGCACTCTTCCCGTTGCAAGATAAATAGATCAAGTTGGCCAAACAAAACCCAAATATCGGAGAAGAAATACGAAGCTATAAGCAATCATACATATAAGAGATCAAAGAAGACTCAAATAACTTCCATGGATAAAAAGATATATCTCATCATAAACTCAAAGTTCATCTGATCCCAACAAACACACCGCAAAAAGAGTTACATCGTATGGATCTCCAAGAGACCATTGTATTGAAAATCAAAAGAGAGAGAGAGAGAGGAAGCCATCTAGCTACTAACTACGGACCCGTAGGTCTACAAAGAACTACTCACGCATCATCGACGAGGCACCAATGGGCATGATGCACCGCTCAGTGATGGTGTCTAGATTGGATCTGGTGGTTCTCGACTCTGCGGCGGCTGGAATTGATTTTCGTCGACTCCCCTAGGGTTTCTGGAATATTGGGGTATTTATAGAGCAAACAGGCGGTGCGGGAGGCCAACAAGGTGGGCACAACCCACTGTATGCGCCTGAGCCTCGAGCGGGCCCAAATGTCTAGTGCTCACCTAGGGCCCCCTCCTTGGTACTTCTTTGGCCCACTGGATGTCTTCTGGTCCAAAAAAATCCACAAAATTTTTTGCCGCGCTGGAACTCCGTTTGGTATTGATTTCCCGCGATGTAAAAAACATGCAGAAAACAGCAACTGGCACTTGGCACTATGCCAATAGGTTAGTACCAAAAAATGATATAAAATGACTATAAGATGATTATAAAACATCCAAGAATGATAATATAACAACATGGAACAATCAAAAATATAGATATGTTGGAGACACATCATGGTGCATATCCACATGACCTCTTTTGGTCAGAAGCTATCCTCTTGATTGTCTCTACTATCAGACTCATAACCTTGAACTTCTGGGGTATGTCAAACAGGTGTGGCAAGTTGGTGGAATGGCCACGGATCATTCTATGATTTCCAGACTTAGGCAATAGGGTATGCCTCAGTATTGTATTAGTGGTGGCCAAACTAGCAAGCAAGTAGTAGATGCAACCAAACTTGTGAGTCTCCAAGGCTTCAAAGATGAATGGGCTTGTACATGTGAGCCATAGTGTTGTGGTCCATCCTTGGTTTGCCATAAACATCTGTGTCATTCTCATCTTCTTCTGGGGCATTGATGAGGGCAGCCCACTCTGATATTGATGACTCGTACCTAGTGCCCTCAGTCATCCACACTATCTTCCCATCTGGATAGAAGTGTGCAGTGGTAAAATTGCATCACCATTTCATCATTCCACTTGGTGAGCTCTTGTCCAACAAATGCATCAACTCCATTCAGCCTGAAGCTCTCATGAACATGGGGAAACTAATCCTCATTGGCATCAATGCACTTCCAGTCAACCCATTTCATGTCACTTACTATAGGCTTCTTGTCAAGCAAAACAGTCTCATAGAAGTCCTATTGTTCTCTGGTGTGGAAACGGTAATCAACAGTAGTCCTCCTCCTTGTGGCATATGGATTAGTCTTTCTCCACAATCTCAGTCCATGATCCTTCCTTGATTTCATGTTCTCAGCCACTGGATGATCATCATTGTGGTTTGGAATCTTGGGCTTCAATTTTCTTAGCACTTGGGGGGTCATTATCTTCTTGGACTTCTGGCACTGGGCCTTGTTCTTCTCTGCCGCAGGAATGTTCCTGGTGGATCTCTTTGGAGCTCTAGTCTTGGGTGCAGCAGGTGGAGCTTTTGTCTTGGGCTTGGAGGGTGCACCAGTCTTAATGGAATCAGCCATTAACTTCTGAGTTTTGGCTCGGGGTGCAACAGGTTCTTCCTCCTCCTCATCCTCATCATCATCACCCATCATGGATGGTCTGCCAATGACTCTAGCAATGGTCTTCTTGACTCTCTCTTTCCTTTTGTTTTTCCCATCAGTAGCTTCACCTTCCTCTATTGGCTCAAGAGTGAACTACATGGTCTCTTGTGTAGCAGTTGACTTTCTGACTTTAGACATGGGAGCTCTCTTGGCAGGAGATTTATTCCGAAGGCCGGGCTTGGTGGTAGCAGCTACAGCATACTCCTTCCTAAGCATTTTCTTCTTTGAGGTCACTTCTTCCTCAACTACAAAATCTTCATCCTCACTGTCAGAATTTCTCTGTCTAGTAGCAGCTCTAGGCCGGTTGCTAGGGGTGCTTCTGTTGCCATCATCATAGCTACTACTTGGGATTGTGCCCTCACTGAGATTGACCTGCTCCTCTGACTTGTCATGACTGTCACTTTCCTCAGACATCTCTGCAAACTGACCCTGTGAATAGATGGACATAGGCAGAGTGGATGAGCATCACAAAAAGCAACTAGTTTTTTCAAAAATTTGAGTCAAAATCTTAGTTTTAGTCTTTTGTATAAAGCATTTAGGAGCTACCAATATGATAATCTCGGTGACACTAAAGCACTAATAGAGTCTAAACATACAGTACCGGTCAGATCGAGTTGCAGTTTGGTGACTTCGAGATGCTAGGGTTTCACTGAGAAATTGCTTTCGGTCTCACCGATCAGTACGGTTCGGTCAGACCGAGTTGTACTTAGTGCAGGGCCAATCGGTGGGACCAAAAACTTCATTTTGGTCAGTCCGAGATGAGCTCGGCGGAAACCTAACCCTAGGATTTTTTATCAAATCTAGTCTAATAGAATTTTTGAGTGGATAGAAGTTTTTCAATCGTGGCAAGATTCTAGGCATTGACTTTGTGCAAAGAATGAGAAGGGGAAATAGCACAAAGGGTTCGAACCATACCCTAACTTGGTGATGGCTCGCTACGGCGGCAACTGCGGAGAGGATTTCTGTTGACGGCGGCGGAGACCTGCGGCGACTGCGCACAGGTGGAGATGACGATGATTCAGAGACAAGTGGTGGTAGTGCTAGGGCGCCGACTCATGCGTTTTGAAGAAGCTTTCAATCGTACGGGTATGCAAGGTATATATACCCACACGCTGTCGGTGGCACCGAATGGAATGTCTCGGTGGCACCGAGATACAAAACTGCATGCAGTTACTGCAACTCGGTGAGACCTAGTTGTCCTAATCGGCGACACCAAGGTGAAAACCTAGATCAATCTAGTGGTTTTGATGGGACCAAATATGAGTTTGTTGGTCTGATCGAAATTCAAAAGAAGGTTTTGGAAGTCATCCCTTCACGGATCGGTGGCTCCGAGTGCTCCTCACCCGAAGGGTCCGAAAAAGACTTGTTCAATTTTTGTGATGTGGCGTGAATAGAGTTTGAGACGAGAAAAAGTATAGATAGCTAGAGGGGGTACTCAGGCATTCTTGTCCATCCATTTCGCAAATGAAAACCAAACAATCAAAACCACAAATGAATGTCCTCAAATGGAGAAATCATGCAACCAACATGCTCACACAATTAAGATAGCAAATGAAATATGTGACAAAGCATGAACAAACACTTTTAGCATCTATCAAGCAATTGGAGATGAGTAGGTCATCTATATATGAGTATATTGACTTAGGAGTCAAATGAGAACATTTGATCATAGGTCATACTCATCGTTTAAGCACAAGTGGGGTTACCACTTTTACATCAAGCATTAATGTGTTCACACCATTAGAGTTGCTTTAGCTCAATTCTTAGAGCAAAGCTCCCCCTAGATGTGATATCCCCCCTAAGAGGGATGAACTAACTTTGGGTTTTGTCGATGATGACTTCATGTAGATAGTGAAGATGTGGATGCTCAATGTTGATGTAGATCTTTTGGAGCAATCCATTGGAGTATTGCACTTTCAATACCTACATGGGTTAGTCCCACAAGGAACATACAAGGATATCCATAGACATAGAGTGAATTACACACATGATATGTCCATGAAAGCATTAGGTTACCTTGTCCCTTGTTTGACCAACAAGAGGGTTACGTGACTCCATGATCACTAGTGCAAGATATGAAAGTTGATTGCACAAGTCCTCGCCAAAATGAATGTGAGTGAAGTATGTTGGCGGAGTCACCCTCAAGAACACTCTAGTTCTTATTCTTTGGGATCCACATCGACTTGATGGGAATCCTTGGAGTTGTAGTCGTACTTGATGAAGTAGAACTTGACGTAGTCTTGGGAACCCACATGACCACGGCCTTAGGAGCTTCTTCAAATGAATCTCTTCTTGAAGCTTGTCCTTGCCTTTTAGCTTGTGGTCTTGTGGTGGAAGCTCATCTTGAGCTTGTGTTCCCTTAAAATAACTGGGGTGATACTTCTCTTGTTGAGGAACAAACTTCGTCTTGGGGTATTGATCTTCTTCCCACTCAACTCCATTGGCATTGAACTTTCGTTCAAAACCAACACCTTGATTCTTCCGGTGTCCTTGCTTGCGTACAATTTCCTCAAATTGCTTACTTCCGGCAAGGCTCTTGTAAACACCTTTCTCTATAAATCCCTTCAATAAGCTATTTTCTTGCTTTGATGTAACTTGGATAAGAGAATCATTAGTGGAATCAAGAGAACTACTAGAAGCAACAATATTGGATTTAGCATGGTTATTGTTACTGCTAGAGGAAGAATCTTTCTTGCTCTTATTGCTAGATTTTACTTGTGGCATATAAATAGACAAGATGAGACGTTTGGCAAGATAATAAGAACTCTTCTTTCGAAGATCATCATCGATAGCTTTTAGGAACTCATGCTCTTGCTCTAAATTTAGCTTCTCGAAGCGTAGCTTCTCATGAGTCCTCAGGAGCTCTCTATGATCCTCTAGAGTTGTTTCATGAGCTAACTTCAGAGTGTTTAGTTCTTTAGTTAGACACTCAATCTCCTTCTTATCATTGTCACTCGTTTCATCTTGATTAGCATGATTATTAGCAAGTTCATCATAGTTTTCATCACTAGTGTTGTCAACAAATAAATCATCATCACCTAGCAAATCATCTTCATCACTATTGAAATCAACATACTCGGGGTGTGATACCTTATGGCCTTTAGACATGAAGCATCTTCCAGTTCCTTCATTTGGTGAGCAAAATATGTCATAGGAGTTGGATGACACAAGTGCAAGACCGGCAACACCTTCATCTTGAGTATATTCGGAGTCAGAGTGATAGCTTCTCTCGGAGTAGTTGTCGGAGTCGGAAACGGATACCCATTCACCAACGTGAGCTTCATGTCTTCGTCTTGTGTAGATCTTTGATGACTTGTCCTTCCTTTCCGAATCCTTACTTCTACAAGAGGGTCTTCGTTCATAACTATCATCTCTACTCCTTCTCTCTCTTGGAGGTGATTCATCTCTTCTACAGTTCTACTCCTCCTTTTTAGTGAATCTTCTCTCTTCTTGTAGGGAGTCGTACACTCATTGGAGTAGTGTTCAGGTCTTCCACAACTGTAGCAATTACAATCACGACTAGAAGATCTTTTGTCATTGTAGGACCTTGACTTGGAACTTCTCTCTTTGCTTCTATTCTTGTAGAATTTGTTGAAGTTCTTCACCATTAAGCTCAATTCTTCATTGGAGACTTGCTTCTCACTTGATGTTGCGGGAGCATCACTTGAAGCTTTGTAAGCACCACTTGACTTGTTGTGGAGCTCTTCTTTATCCATGAGTGACATCTCATGAGCAACAATTCTACCAATGACTTCCATGGTCTTGAGATCTTTGTAGTTAGGCATCATTTGGATCAATGTGCACACGGTATCATAGTTTCCATCCAACGCTCTTAGGATCTTCTTGATGATGAACTTGTCGGTCATCTCTTCGCTTCCTAAGCCGGCAATCTCATTTGTGATGAGAGCAAGCCTAGAGTACATCTCAGTGACTCCTTCACCATCCTTCATCTTGAACTTGTCAAGTTGACTTTGAAGCACATCCAATTTAGATTCCTCGACGGATAAGGTACCTTCGTGCATATCAACCAAACTATCCCAAATTTCCTTTGCATTCTCAAGGTGGCTGATTTTGTTGAATTCTTCGGGGCGCAATCCGTTGAAGAGCATATCACAAGCTTGAGCATTGTATTGCAACATCTTCATTTCCTCCGCTGTTACTTCACAATCCGGTTCTTTTCCATCGTCGAAGAAATCACCTTGCAAGCCAATACGCACAACAGGCCAAATGGCAGGGTTATGACGAAGAGTATGCATTTTAATCTTATGCTTCCAACTAGCAAATTAGTACCATCAAAGTAAGGACCTCTACGGTGATAATTTCCCTCGCTAGACGCCATACTCTACTAGGTTGAGAAACCAAGGCTATGATCACTAAAGCTATGGAAATCAAGGCAAATGAAGACCAAAGCTCTAATACCACTTGTAGGATCGAAAGTAGGTCTAGAGGAGGGTGATTAGACTACTTGACCAAATAAAATCTAACATTTTCCCAATTTTAGTAGTGGGCAGATTTTAGCAATTAACACAAGTCAAGCAATCAATCTACACATGCAATTCTGAGAGTGTAGCAGCGGAAAGTAGAACATTGCATATGAATATAAAGGGAAGGGTTTGAAGAGTGCAAACGCAATGAAGAAACATAAATTTTTGGTGCGGTTTTGATATAGGTGGTGCTATCGTACATCCACGTTGATGGGGACTTCAACCCACGAAGGGTAATGGCTGCGCGAGTCCACGAAGGGCTCCACCCACGAAGGGTCCATGAAGAAGCAACCTTGTCTATCCCACCATGGCCATCGCCCATGAAGGACTTGCCTCACTCGGGTAGATCTTCACGAAGTAGGCAATCTCCTTGCCCTTACAAACTTCTTGGTTCAACTCCACAACTTAACGGAGGCTCCCAAGCGACACCTAACCAATCTAGTAGACACCACCCTCCAAAAGGTAATAGATGGTGTGTTGATGATGAACTCCTTGCTCTTGTGCTTCAAAGATAGTCTCCCCAACACTCAACTTTCTCTCACAGATTTGGCTATGGTGGAAAGATGATTTGAGTGGAAAGCAACTTGGGAAAGGCTAGAAATCAAGATTCTTGTGGTAGGAATGGAATGTCTTGATCTCAACACATGAGTAGGTAGTTCTCTCTCAGAAAATGAGTATTGGAAGTGTAGGCATGTTCTGATGGCTCTCTCTCATATGGAGAAGGGGGTGGAGGGGTATATATAGCCTCCACACAAAATCCAACAGTTACACACATTTGACCCAACTCGGTGAGACCGAATAGATGAACTCGGTGAGACCGATTAGTTAAAAATGTGAACATTAGGAATCTCGGTGGGACTGACTGGAAGAACTCAATGGGACCGATGTGCTAGGGCTTTAGGGCAAACATCATCCCGGTGGCACCGATTGCATCAACTCGGTGAAACCGAAGTGAAGCAATAAGGCAATAGAGAGAATGCCAAGACAACTCAGTGAGACCGATTGCATAACTCGGTGAGACCGAAATAAATGCAACAAGTCACAGAGCATTGGCAAGGCCATCTCTGTGAGACCGAGGCCCGTATCGGTGAGACCGAACTGTTAGGGTTTCTGGCTATGGCTATGTCATATGAACTCGGTGGTGCCAGATAGAAAGAATCGGTGGGGCCGAGTTGGACTTTAGGTTTTGGACATATTTGGATGGAGAAAGTGGTTGAGGGATTTGGAGCAATATCACTATGCATTTGAGCAAGCAAGCCATTAAGCAACACCTCATCCTCTTTTAATAGTATTGGCTTTCCTATGGACTCAATGAGATCTTGGATCACTAAAACGAAGAAAGAATCTTTAGCTTTTTGCCAATATGTGTCCTTAGCATTTTGAGGGGTCCACATCTCTAGTCCATGCCATGCCATTCATTGAACTTCCTGAAATATTCATCTTGAGAGGATATTAGTTCAATGAGCTATATGTTGTTATGAATTACCAAAACCACCCGGGGATTAGTTGCACTTTCAGGTGCCCAACCTGGCCACTCACCTCAGCCTCGCCGACCACCAGCCGATGCCTTGTGTCGGCTGCTTGATCTTGGGTCACCGTCGACTTAGTCGCCGATCACACGGGCGCCACGGCTCCGCCCTATGGTGGTATGTCTCTCTTCCCCTCTCCGCCAAATCTTACATCTGTGTTTGTGTTTTTGTTGTGTGCGTGTGTGCTCTGCATGAGTATTGTGATGGGCGTGCTCTGTGTGGCTTCCTAGCATGTGTGAGTGTGTGATCTCCACCGACTGATGCTTGTATGAACTCATCGTGTGTGTGTGTGTGTGTGTGTGTGTGTGCTGTGTCACGCCCAATATGCGACCCTATCCAAAAGGAACTCGACGGTCCCACCAAGGATAGACCCGCATATTGAAACGCTTTTGCAAGGTGGACATCATTACATCAACATTACATAATAGATGGGGGTACATACATAAGGCACAAATGCCACAAGAATACATCAACATCATATACAAGATCAACATCCGACTTGGATGAAACATAAAATGTAAACTCAAACAATATCCACCACCGCTAGCCCAGTCAGGCCGACCGAACCTATCCCCGATCGAAGAAACATAAACGTTAGCAAGCATCGCTCTCGCGTCATGATCATCGCATAACCTGTACACTGCAATCGGTGGTGTAGTAATATGTGAGCCACGAGGACTCAGCAATCCCATTACCATGGGTATCAAGACTAGCAAAGCTTAATGGGAAAGGAAGGGATAAAGTGGTGAGGTTGCAGCAACGGCTAAGCATATATGGTGGCTAACATACGCAAATGAGAGCGAGAAGAGAAACAAAGGAACGGTCGTCAACTAGTAATGATCAAGAAGTGATCCTGAACTCCTACTTACGTCCGACATAACCCGAAACCGTGTTCTCCTCTCGATCAACCCCGAAAAGAGACACTCACGATTACGCATACGATTGGTGTATTTTAGAAGAGTTTGCTTCAAGTTTACTACAACCGGATATTAACAAATTCCCATCTCGCCACATAACCGCGGGCACGGCTCTCGAAAGTTTATACCCTGCAGGTGTCCCAACTTAGCCCATGATAAGCTCTCGCGATCAACGAAGGATATTCCTTCTCCCGGGAAGACCCGATCAGTCTCGGAATCCGGCTACAAGACATTTCGACAGCAATAAAACTAGACCAGCAAGACCGCCCGATGCGCCGACAATCCCGATAGGAGCTGCACATATCTCGTTCTCAGGGCAACACCGGATGAGACAGGCTACGAGTAAAACTAGGCCTCGAGTTTCCCCGCGGTGGCCCCGCAGGCGGCTCGGTTCGAACCAGCACTTAGAGAAGCACTGGCCCGGGGGGGCTAAATAAAGATGACCCTTGGGCTCCGGAAACCCAAGGGAAAAAGGGCATAGGTGAGGCAAATGGTAAAACCAATGTTGGGCCTTCTTTGGAAAAGTCTTATTCAAAGCGAACTGTCAAGGGGTCCCATAAATCACCCGCCGCGTTAGGGACGCAAAATCCGGGAACATAACACCGATATGACGGAAACTAGGGCGGCAAGAGTGGAACAAAACACCAAGCATAAGGCCGAGCCTTCCACCCTTTACCAAATATATAGATGCATTAATTAAATAAGATATATTGTGATATCCCAACAAGTAAACATGTTCCAAGATGGAACAACATCTCCATGTTCCAACAAGGAACAAACTTCATCTTCACCTGCAACTAACAACGCTATAAGAGGGCTAAGCAAAGCGGTAACATAGCCAAACAATGGTTTGCATAGGGAGGGTGCAAAGGTTAGAGGTGACATGGCAAATAGGGGGCTTGAGCGACAAGTGATAGGTAGCGCAGCATAGCGAAAGAGCGAAGCAACTAGCATAGCAATGATAGTAGTGAGATCCAGGTAGCGGTCATCTTGCCTGAAATCCCGCTAGGAAGAAGAACGAGTCCATGAAGAAGATGAACGGATGAAGCCGAACCAAGCGTGAGACGAGCGAATCCTCACGATCATAGCGAAAGCGAGGAACTAACAAGAAGAAGCACACAACATAGGTAAACACAGCACACATGAACAAGGCATGATGCACAACAAGCATGATGCATGACAAGCTACATGAGGCTACTCATAGAAAGAGATGATGCAAACAAGAGCAACAAACCAAAGCAAGTTTAAATGAGGCCGGGAACAACATATAACAATTCCGGTAAGTCCTCATATGCAAATTTCGAAATTGGTCCAGATCTAAATAAACCTTATGTTCAAGTTGTTAAACAGAAAGTTAATATGCACCACGATGATCTACACGAAATTCTAGTCAAGTTACATATAAAGTTCATTTAATTCGGAGCTACGGTCTAGAAGATATGAGCAAAACAAGATAAGCATGGCATTGATGCAAAATACATGCAAACATCAAGCAAACACCTCAAAACAAGGATGCAACATGATAATATGAATCTACATGCAAAATCAAGCAAGTTACATATAGAGCACTCTCAAAACGGAGCAACGGTTCAACACATACACCCTATACAAGTTATAGCTACAATCTGTCTAAAACAGCAACTAGGCATATTGCAAGCATCAAAACAACAAGCTACAGCATCTTAACAAGATAACAAAAGGCATAGGCATGATGTACAGGTAAAGCATTACAAAACATGAACACTGAACTATCTCCAGAAATCACTAGAACATGCTCAAAATGACATGGCAAGATTGCAAATAATAACAGTTTCAGGCATTGGCAGAAATAACATCAGGTTGCAAAGTTTAGAGCTATCAAACGACATGCTACAGGAACTTAACATTGCAAACAAAGGCATGGCATGAATCTACTAAATGCATAGAACAAAAGTCCCTTACTGACCATAAGCCAAAAAGGACCAGAAGATATTATAGCACCCATGTAAACATAGCAAGTTATATAACAAATTCATACATGGCAGGAACAACGATAAGTAGGCATGTTGGTGAGCTTGAACCACTCGCCACAGAGAAATACATGGCATGGCAAGGTAACCAACAGCAAGAAGACATGGCATAGAAGCTATACATGGCAAGAACAGCATCATATCATACACGGATCAACTACAACAACCTTGGCAAAATTGAATAACATGTAAACAATCTGCCAGGAAACATTTTATAGCGAAAGTAGAGCTCGATTGACTCAAACTATGGCACTCCATAATTTCAAACAAGGGCATTGATGGATAGAGAAAGACATGTATAATAAAACATCCTTATTTAAGTATCTCAAAATATGCATGGAACTCTCTGTAGCATCAAGTTAACATGGCATAAAAATATCAGCAAAACAGGGCTGAAATCAGCAACATCAAGAAGTCTAGTTTGCATGCTTGTGCTAGTCACCACAGAGATCACAAAAATACATAGCAAGCACCAATGTAAAGAAGACATGGCATATTACAAAACACATGTAGGACTCAAGTCCATAGGGTGCACACATCAATCATGGCAAAAATGACAAGTGCATGTTCTGATAAGAATCTGAAACTAACATCACATAGCCCTCTTCTAACAGCATTTCGGGCATCAAGATGAGCTCAAATGAAAATGATGCACTGATAGGAAATGATCTACTCTCCGAGACGAACAATTTGACATATTACACGCGCAAAACGGAGCAACAATGACAGAGTTATGGCATGATGAAAATGCATGAAAATATGCAAAATTTCGGGGACTTGGTCAAAATCGGGGTCAACCTCTCGTTTTTGGATCTGGATCTGGGGGTTGCGGGCACGGACGCCGAGACGGGGCCGGAGAATGCTCGCCGGAGCTGCGGGGGAAGGAGGAGGAGGCCGGAGAGGAGCTCGCCGGCCGGGGCGGAAACCGGCGCCGGCGTCAGGCGAGGCGGCGCGGCGGCGTGAGCCGCGGCTCGGGAGGCGCAAGGCCACGATTAGACGGCGGCCGGGAGGAGACGCGCTGGGCGGGCCGGCGGCGGCGGCCACGGCCAGCGCGGGCGGTGCGCGGCGGACGGGAGTTTCAAGTGGGCGCGGTCCGGCCCCGCGGGCTCACACGGGCTTCTGGCGCTGGGTGAGGGGAACACGGCGGCGCATTGGCTGGGCGGCCCGGAGATGACGTGTCGCCCGGGATTGGCCGGGCGACGTGGAGGCGGCGGCGACGCGTCGGCTGGCGGGTGGACACGTCCGGGCGTCTTGGGATTTTAGGGTTTGAATCATGGCGAAAACGGAGGGAGACACATATTTATAGGTAGAGGGAGCTAGGAGAGTCCAAATGAGGTGCGGTTTTCGGCCACGCGATCGTGATCGAACGACCGAGAGCATGGAGGGGAGTTTGGTGGGTTTTGGGCCACTTTGGAAGGGGTGTTGGGCTGCAAACAAAAGAGGGCTTTACGGTTACCCGGTTAACCGTTGGAGTACCAAACGACCTCCAAATGATCCGAAACTTGGCAGGCGGTCTACCGGTGCTATACCAAGGCCGCTTGGCAAACCTCGGGCCATTCCGAGAAAGTTTAACACCCGCACACAAAAAGAGGTAAAAAGAGGCGTAGGAGACATAGGAGTGCCGGATTGCAAAACGGACAACGGGGAAAATGCTCGGATGCATGAGACGAACACGTATGCAAAATGAAATGCACATGACAACATGATATGAAATGCAGATGATGACATGGAAAAATGCAACACGCAAGCAAATGACATGGCAATGATAGCGAATAACTGAAGGACACCTGGCGCATCGAATCCGGGGCGTTACATGCTGCTTGCTGGTTGCCAATGGATGCTTGTTGCGTGTGAGAGCCTTTGTGTGGTGTTTTCTGGATCAAGCAACAACTATACATGTTGTTTTCCAATTTTGGTGCCTGGATATATATGGCTTATGTGGATGTATATAACCAAGTAAGCTGACAAAAGTACATATTAGTATGCAATAGTTAATTTCTTGATCTTGTACTAATTACACACAATTTCAATCCATTGCTTAGTCATGTGCTTATTTTCCCCTTTGTTGATTATGTACTACATCATTAACTTCTAAATTGCAAACTGGATTCCGTCTTCAACATAAGATCCCGTGTTCAAATTTATAAGTTGTTCATCTTTTCTTCAATCCTTCCATCAGTAACTAGCATTTATCGATGGAAATATTTTACGATCTCCATTCCTTTTGCTTACAGGCTTGGTTCCGTGCCACTTTATTTCTTAGAAGCTACGGTCTCGATAATAAGGAGTACTCCTTTTTTTAATTAGTAGCATAATTTTTTGTCCATCATGTTGTGCAATAAATTAGCAAACAAATTGATGGTGGGAGTCTTGGCTACGCCGGCGGTGCCTCCAACGTGGTAGCGGTCATGGCGGATGCCACCATGTGAGCTTCAGCTCATCGGTGTTGTAGCGTGGAGTGGTTTCCTTCGCGGTTTAGGTCTGAGCAGTTGTTGCACTATAGTCATATGCATCTCTTCTATCTTTTTAGATACATCAATCATATAGGAGCAAGCTGGAATTGTTACATTGAATAGTAGCATGCAGATTTAATAGGCCATGGGGATTAGAACTAATAGTGAGCCTTCAAGTTTTAAAAGGTAACCAAAGTAATATGTTGAAAAAGTGCCACCATGCTATGATATTTAACAATAATCTGCTGATTAAATATGCCATGCTCATTAGTAAAAAAATATTGAGCGAAGCAGTCCTATTATAAACTATTTGGAATTGCAATTCATATGTTGCCCTTTTTATATGGTTTTATGGTCCAGATTACATGTGTAGGTGTAGTTGAGTAACTTTGAGTCTAACGAACCTGGTCCAGCAACCGAAATTTCTGCAAATCAAAAGGAAGAGTTAGAGAAAACACAACCAAAAATCCAGTTTCTGTACCAGTTTATTTAGCTCCTCCCATGATGAAGACGAGTTCCCGTGTGATTGCGGTGTCATTCAAACATTCCCAAAGAGTGCCAGATATCCCGTATAGAGTAGATGGACATCTACTTTCGCTTGTTCGTTGATTCCTTGATTCTGCTAGTTGTGATTCTTGATGCTCTACTGCTGGTGGATCTTGAATAGTAAGATCTCCAATTTATGTCTAATATTTTTTTATCAGTGAATTATGTCGATTGTTTCTTGTACACAACAATTGTTAGTACTACTCGTTATATACATGCAAATAGATGAAGCCGGAGGTTCTTTTTCTGAATGATTATAAATCTGAGAGAATGACGTATTAGGTTGTGCAGGTTTCCCACTGATTTGAGGAAGTCACTTTTTTCCTGTTTTTTACAATAATGAATTACACATTTCTTGCTTATGAACAGCCGATTGCATCTCTGCATATTGCATGAACAATACATGTACTGGTAAAGCGACGTCTCAACCATGAATGCTGACACCGGCATCCGCACACCCATGAGCCTCTTACCGTCGTGCCGCTTGGATCAGGGAGCATATGGGGCGACACATGCAGGCGATGAAAATAGATGTTTCCTCTCCCGTTGGCTGCCTCTGATTGTGGCACATGGTATTGAAATCAACACCAATCAACTCACCATGCCCCTTCCCCGGTAAATACACAAGATCCTCCCCGCTCCACTCCATTTGATGCACATTCATGGCTTAGGCTTCCATGTTTTCTAGGGCTGCACTCTTTCCATGGTGGAGCAAGCACTAGCATGATGGAAGATGAGGAATATGAGTTTTTGCACGTAAGATATTTGATGAGATGCAGTGCTGGTACTATGTTCTCGTGTGTTTGGTTCTTCATACTGTAGTCTATTTGTACGAGCGCATTTGTAATGCTGCTCACTGACCTATATTGGAGTTGTCATATTTATTTCATTTGTATGCTACCGGCAGTGAAGTAAGGTCCCGCTACATCATCGAACTGTTGCAGTGCTGGGGTGTGAAATTGGACCCAATAGTGAGTACAACGATTTCTTCTCCAAAATAATCATCTGGATCACACTTCAGCCGCTCCAATCAACACTACCACATTCTGCATATCCATTCCAGTTGAGGCCTCATTGAAAGTCTAAAAGATTCTCTCTTGTATTTAGTTGGGCTTCCCTTTCATGTACCTTATAAGGTAGGTTTTTGTGTCATGGGAGCATATTATATAGGATGAGAAAATCTAGACCGCGGTTTTCATATGGAGCCAGTACTCTAGCTAATTGTTGAGGTAAATTGATCGCTTACTCTGCCTTGCAAAACTGACCATAGCTTCTTGTTGTAATCTGTCGATTGTACCATTATAGCTTCAGTAGTTGCCATCCAAAATAAAAAACATGATCAGTGTACACATGTTATTAGCTTTCTATTATAGCAAAATTTTGAATTGTGCCATTTATATTTAGATGTCATTATTTTCTACTATGAGAACTCATAGTAGAAGAATATGTTTTAGTGCTAATATGCTCATTCTCAAATTTCAGTTCATCTGCATGTACTCAAGTCATTGTCCTGCTTCAGAGCTGGTATTTCAAGCAACTGAAATATGGATTTTTGGTGAGCTGCACATGCTCTTGTTGAGTTGGTTCTTTGGCATGTATGTCGCTTTTTATGGTTTTTGTCAGATTTTGTTGTGATCGCCATTTAGAGGTGTACGGTTCATAGCGTCTAGTTAGCAAAGCAACTGATTTGTTATTTTCTTGTCATTTGTGGGGTGACTCTTTTGACTCCAGTATAAGGGTAATCGTACATATGTGTCTTTAGTTTTTATGTTCCATGTATGCAACTGATGGTCTGCATCTTCTATTGCCACGGGGAAAATAAATAAAAGGTGGCTCCATTGTTGCTTTTGGTGTAAGTTATCCTCTGCATTTGAAAGTGCCTTCAAGATGGTGTTGGATGCAAGGAAGGGCCTACATATGGAGAGTATTTATCCAAGATAAGAGGGCATGGTTTTGGTGAGGTTTAACTCGGCTCAAAATACATTTCTGGTTTGGTCTAGCGTCCTTTCCCGTAAGGAGAATTTGCATGTGCACATTTTGGTGATTCATTTTCCTTAATTGTTCTCCTTTGCTTATAGTCCAGATATCTCCATGTTATGCTAGGGGCAGCGGTATTGAAGGACTTTGTGTTTTTCACTATCTCCCTTTTACCAGCAAGACTTTGATGAATTGACGTAGTCTATGCGATATTTTGGGATCGCTACTACGGGAGGAAACATTAGCGGAAGGACCGATTGCTGTTCTCACAGTGGCGGGCCGTTATTCTTCAGCATCATATTACAAGTTCATGTTTGAAGGTTTAGCTACCCCGCCCCTTTTCAATAGAATTCGTTTTAGTATAGGGTTATGGTTTAAACGAGTTGAGATTGTTTTTATTTGTTCGAGGGGCCTTCCAAACGTGTATATGGATTATGACCATGAAAATGTAGAATCAAATATTTCTAATGTCAATAATGAATTTATTTTGGAGTTGGAAAGTCAGATTTGCTCTTTTTATTTGGTATAATTCATGTGTCTACTTGTCACCTGATGGAATTGCATAATTGACATGAGAAGCTATTGTTTCAAACTTAAGAAACACCAAAAATTAAGCGTTGTCTAGCTTCATGCACTTGGAAAGTCAGTGGCAGCAAAGTCGAGGTGGTGATCAAGCTGTTCCATAGCATTAATTGATCATTGGTGCTTGGCCTACTATTGGAAATAAACTTCTGAATTTTATGGCCTTCGGTTTTGATTAGGGACAACCAAGAATTTTGTCAAGCTTTATCTTTGTCACGGTCTAAGACAAGAAGAAACAAACATTAGCATTATAATACATGCATCTTTAACTTCATCATTATTTACAAAAACAATAATTTAGTGCACCATCACCTCCTGTGATAGCTGAGAACCATTTTACATGTCAATCATACATAGAACAGGATATCATCCGTCGCAATATGTGATTGCCTTTTCAAAGAGACGGAAGAGGGAGAGGAAGGGAGAGAGAGAGAGAGAGAGAAAGAGACGGAGAGGGAGTTTTATTTATATGTTAGGATTATGATAGTTAATATAGAAAAATTATAGAGTAGTTTTTTTATCTAGACGTTGTGTCGGGAAGCGCCAAGGGGCAATAAATTAAGAGGATTAATTATGTATGGACAAAGAATGTGATTGATGACAAGTTAAATCAACGGGAAAGAGCGGCTAGAGGGATTTGTGGTGTTTGTAAGAATAGAGAGAAAAAAAGATGTTTGTATTTGTGGTGTGATTAAATATTCCATGCAACGTGCTCGTTTGTGGATAGGAAAATGGACATTGCTTACAAATTCATTTGTTGGCCCGTGGCAACGCACAAGCATTCTACTAGTAAGTATAATGTTCTTGATAACGGTAATGCTATTCAGCAAACGTTAACTGGGTGCATGGCAAAACAAACGTCAATTTATGTAGCAGGAGTATTGGCAATTCCTTCAAACGGACATGGCAATTTTTGCAGCAAATCCTTTGTTTGCCTAAATTTTCCATGTGTTTTTGAATAGATCGCCATAAAAAATATTCGCATTTGCCATGCTCCCGGTAAACGTTCAATATTATAGCACAAAGTGGATAGGAAGAATGATGAGTGGCACCCAGTCTCTCCATAGATAAGATGCACACAGTCAATACTAATAGTCTGGCAAAGTAAAAGTACATAGTGACCATACTAGAAGTCATATGACACCGAAACTATGCGTATATCAAAGAAGGTGGTAGACAAATTCGATGATTATGTTGCTACCCATGTTGGGCAAAACTTCCCTGGCCATCGCTTCAATCGTGCCCAAACCGCATTCGTGGTTGGTACTCCATCCAGTATAGCATAGATCACATATGAAGGCAATACACACAATGATAGATAACATGCATGAAGAAGAATTTATGCAATTAAAAATGAAATTATTTCTACATAGTCAAAACGACCATATTAAGACACACACTTCTATTCTGATTAGCGTACTAAACTTAAGTGGTATTTCATCGAGCCAGTGGCTATATTGCCAATACTTGTGGACGGATACAAATTAGACACAACTTAGATGGTTGGCCATGTACAACACGCAGGTTTGCATTGAAAGAATAGGTGTTTGATTGTCTGATCGTGAGCACAAAAACTACACTTCCTACGTCCTTGTCGGTTGCGGCGAGCGAGGTTGTCTTTTATAGACACAACTCCTCTATGAAGATACCACATGAATATCTTTATTTTTAATGGTATCTTCGATTCCATATGTGTTTCTTATCTCCACAAGTATCTCTGAGTGTGAAAGTGCACGATACATATAGTCGACTGTGAATGATCTAGTTTTAGTTATGTAGTGAGACACACCCTGCCATCATGTCAGGTTTGTTGAATCTAATTAGGATAAAAGATGTTTCCATTTCATAAGACAGGGCCGATCAAATCAAAACTAAAGGATGTATTCGACGGGGAGGAGTTGAGCACGTGAGCAAGAATGCCATTATTATCGCGAATAATGTGGTACAAAGCTAGATACTGTTTCGAGAGAGTGGTATTTCCTACCCACTTCTCCTCCTATAAATGGATCTCAGGACTGACTGAATCACATGTCTGCAAGCAGCCACACGACTATGTGCGGCCCTTGAAATTATGAAACCTGGGCGGCGGCGTTAGTGGTATGGAATGTGCCAATGGCTCCTTTTGTCGCCTAGTTGACTAGGGTTGGGCCTGGTTTTGAAATCGGGCTTATGTGAGCATCTTAACATGTAAATGAGGAGGCCGGGGTCATCCTCCTTTTCTAAAAAATATGGGCATCTTAACATGTCAATCATGAGGTGGAGCAGCAAACAGGGTAGCACAAGGCATGTTGGGATTTTTGGAGTATGATGATGATGCGACTGAAATTTATGGGTGGTTTGGGGTTTAAGGTCTTTGAGCTTTTTAATCTTCCTTTGCTTGTAAGGCAGGCATGGTGAATCCTGGAACTCCTTGAGTCCCTTAGTAGATATATTTTGAGAGTGGTATACTTTCGAGCTTCTTCCATTATGCATGCAGAGCTTGGCATCACTCCTCGCCGATTTGGCAGGCTATACTTGAAGGTAGAGATGTTCCGAAGCATGGTCTTATCCACTGGATTGGGAATGGAGTGATTATGGAGATCTGGTCACAAAATTGGATCCTTGGGGATGAAATGATGCGGCTAGTTGAATGCCTTTCAGTTGAACGCGGACTAGGCATAAGCTACCTGATAGCAACCGGATCAGTCAAGGTGTCACGTGGGTTGGAGCCCACGTATTTGAC
Organism: Aegilops bicornis; assembly: GCA_021605145.1. Taxonomy (NCBI): domain Eukaryota; kingdom Viridiplantae; phylum Streptophyta; class Magnoliopsida; order Poales; family Poaceae; genus Aegilops; species Aegilops bicornis. Next base: position 342,726,965 of record CM038669.1, read on the forward strand.
ATACTTAAAGCTGACACTATGGTACCCCCCACCCCCCCCCCCAACCCTATGAGGGGAGGATCGCAGTCACCAAATGGACAACTCGATCGGAAGGCAAAAACACACAAGTAACAATACGATGAGTAAGATAGCCACTACAAGGATGCTCGGGAGCGTAGCCTAGGCCATCACCCAAGTCCCGAGCACACTCAAGGTTCATCGGAGAACGCTCAAAGCTCTTCCGAGCATACCAAAAGCTCGTCCGAGCATATTTTTTTAGAAAAGGAGGATGACCCCCGGCCTCTGCATCTGGGAGATGCATACGGCCACTTTATTGATTATTTTCAAGGACCTTACAAAGTATTATAACAATGTGCCTGAATCCATCATCTTGGCAACAATATGCCGCTACTCCTATCCAAAATGATGAAGGGGTGCTAGCTGGGTCACTACCCAAACCACTCACCTAAACCTAACATCAAAAGCCAGAAGCCGGAACTCATTCGGAGGCCCCAGCCGAGCCACATACCGAGTCTGGGGCACAATCCGGTCAGACGCACTCGTGTGTCGTCGCCGTCATCTTCCACAGGTCTTCAGATCATATTGAGGCTTCTACCTTGCCTGGCCACTCAGCCATCGACGTCACCATGACGCCAGACAGCAACCTCCTCCTGCGCGTGCCCATCTTCGCACATCGGACGCCGAGTCTCCACAGCGCCATGTCATCGATCTCCGCCGCCATCAAAGTGTGAGATGAAACACCGCTCCACCATCCCTCGGCCAAAGACTTGCTCCAAGGCGATGCCCCGGAAGGGTAGCGATAGAACACCATCATCATCCGATCCGGAAGACCTAGATCTGGGGTTTCCCCACGAGCACCCGAACTCGATGGCGCAGACCGCCGACGATGCCTCGACCATCGCCAGTAGCTCCACCAGACGGCGTCGCTTATGTCGTTGCAGCCTCCAAGATGAAGTGACCAGAATGCGTAATGTCGACACCGAACCGCCACCACTTCCACCGCCACTTGAGCAGCCCCCGAGCAACGCCTTCAGAAGGAGCACGGCACCATGGTGTAAATCGTCGCTTGGAAACAGGGGTTATGAGGTTTTCACCGAGCTCACAGGAGGGTGGAAGGAAGGAGGTCCTCTCCGAAGCCTCCAACGAGGGAAGCAACACCCAAAGGCACTGCTATCGGAGTGGCCGCCACGCCGGCCAAGAGGTTCCCCCGGAACCCTTCCAGCCACCGGATCTGCAAGGCCATCACCCAAGAACGGTGACCGAAGCAACCAAGGGTCGGATCCGCTGCAGATTGGAGTAGATCGGGGTCGAGGACGAACATCACCATGGCCACCAACATCCAGCGAGGAACCGCCACCGCAGCCGAAGCCCCCCTCCTCCCCGCCATCCACATGGCGTGGAAGTGGTCCACCGTCCACGCCGGCGCCGCCACGCCTAAGTGCGCCATGAACCACCAGCCATGGCCGCCGCCATGGATCCGAGCCGCAGCGGGCGCCGCCAGGGCCCGTTACACCAGTCCGGGCCGCCAGAGCCACGCGCGGCATCCAGCGCCAGATCCGGATCTCGGCGCGCGAAAGCACGGCGCCTCCACAGGCGCCGACGCCAGAGCATGCGGGCTGGATACCTCGTGCACCCACGACTCTACGTCGCGACCATGGCGTGCCAGCGGCGCCCGGCAGCGCCTGACCGCCGCGGCGCCTCGCGCTGCCTCCTCCGCTTAAGCGCGGCGCAGCCCATCTTGCGAGTGGGAGTGGAAGAGCCCGCCGCCGCCGACACCACACGGGCTTTACCCGGGCGGCGCTCGCCGGCGGCGGCGGGGGAGGAGGGGGGATGGGTGGCGGTGGTGCCCGGCGGCTAGGGTTAGCGCCCGGGCCGAGCATATGTAAACTTCATCATATTGCCACCATCAACTAACCACAAACAGAAAGTAGGGTATTACGCTCGGGTCCCGATCATTCCTCGCTAAACCGAACAAGGCCTACGGTGGCGGAAGACGCTTTGCGAAGATTTAGGGTGTTTTTCTTTCACTATACTCAATTATAATACATCTGTTTTTTTTTTTGCAAACAAACTGCAACACGTGCTTGTGATGCTCTCGCCTTCAGATCATGTTTTAATTGACTATCGGAAAATGTATTCGCTTTTTGGTGTCCATGCGTAGAATCAGATATGGTGAGATGCAGAGATACTCATATACGACACAAGCGTGCACCTGTGTTGTTATGATCAGTTTGCTGCATGCGTTCAATAATTACTTTACAGATGATGCGCCTCTTTGTTTTAATGCACATCTAAACCGGCCCCGGGACATTTGCCGGTATCTCAATGGACTGACGAGCTAGCTAACGGGCGCTCACTTTTCTTCTTCTGTTTGGCTTGACACATAAAAATAACCTTGTTCTGCAGGAGCAGGACGGCCTTAAAGGGAGATGTCCCAAGTCAAAGGGTTAGGTTTTATCCAGTCCCCCAATGCAACGGCCTGTCCCAGCATCTTTAATTATGGCCGTCACCGAGACTACTAAAATAACCTAAGTTTGATCCAAAAGGAACCGCCACCGAGTAACAAAAGTCGTCTGGACACAGGGAAAAGCAGTAGTAGTCCGCCCCGCATATCCGATCCTACCAAATGATGATTGGTTCACAGGTGTGGAGCACTGGAGCTGCTGGCGCGTGCGTGGTGCCAAGCGCCAACCACTGCCCCTGCATAATGCATGCCTCCGGTATCCTTTCAGTTTCAGCTTCCAAAAACTGGACCGTCCTGTACGTCGTTGGCCTCTTGCAACTGGATCGGATATAGAAAGAGGAGTAGTATTTGCGGTCAGACCAAGACAAACGGTGAGAGCAATCTTCAGTGCGGCTGAAAATGATACGACACCTAAGCAGCGAGTAAGCTAGTGTCATCTTGCGCACACAAACCTTCAGTGTTACTGTGAAGTGGGGCGGCTACATGGTCAGACCATCAGAGGAGCTCATAATTGTGAGCCTACCCAAGGTGCGTGTCCCTGTCACCATCGGCTAACAGCCACGCCCGTGACAGTTGGACTTACATTCAGAACTTAACAGAAACTATCCACTCAAGTCAAAAACTGGACAAATTCGTGATGGAGCCATGGAGGTATGTTTCAACAACTATCATAGAGTAGACTGGACAAACTAGCCAAGGTGGGATGTTTCAACAACTTATATGGATGTCTTGGCTTGGTTAATCCAATCACCCCAGCTTCTAGGTGCTTTTATTTGCTAAATCATGCTATATATTTTCAAATCAGGCCAATGTTCTATAGGAATAGCGAGCTTTTCGAAGATGCACATATTCAAATCTCATTACAAAAGAAGGCATCATGGCTCTCCAGTCTTGATGGCCTTCTCCACCATCATCTACCCCAGTCCTATTGTTTGGATCGCTTGCTCTCAATTCATGAGACCCTCTCCATTGAAAGACACCTGGCAAAATGAATCTCAACTCGGTCAGAGCAGTTACAGTCAAATTTCGTATTCCCTCGAAAGTGCTCTTGTGAGCTAGAGCTCACATGCATCCTTTACTACAGTAAAATCCAAAAAATACTAAACAAATTAAAAAACTGAATTTTTTTTACAACAAACATTGATGTGTGTTTCACATGCGTGCAAATTTTCGTGATGCAATGAGAATCGTGAAGGCCTCAGCAAAAAAAATTGATACTCCAAAATACTTCCAAAAACAGTCTTTTGGGAGCATCTACGGTATTTATTTTGCCAAGACCTCCACAAATGTCATTTCATCTTGAAAATTTGCATGCATTTTAAACACACACAAATGTTTGTTAAAAAAAATAAGTTTTGTTAATTTCTTTAGATAGCTAATCAACAATTTGTTCCACCCATAGATGGAGATTTGCAGCATGATTTTGCAGGTAATATAAATACACCCACAACCATGACATTTGAAGAGTATTTGTTAGTTTTTGTTTCACATATCGAAAGAGAATATACAAGATTAATGTTTGAATTTCACAGACCTGCTCTTTAAATGGATTTCAACGAAGGTGTTAATACATCAGTATTTAGTAGTGACGAGTCTTGTTGATTCCTAGCCTCCTAGATGCCAGTTAGCTGGGTATGTCAGCTAAATTGTGTTTGTCCTTGATATAACAAAATTTTGTGTCACTCTAGCCCCATGTGCCAAGATGCAACCAGTAGGTAACAACACCAATGTCGAGTAGCTAGGCCACAACTGGCGGAGTCATGCATTAGCAGTACCACGAGTAGGGGCGACGAGGGTGGCCGTGGATGGAGTGCCAGTGGCTAGCGATGTAGCGAGCAAAGAAATTGCGTCTCCAAGGGCAAACCACCGGGGCATAGAACCGTGATCGTGGAGGGGGGTGGGGCTAGGACGTAGCTCTGGTGCTTCCGCGACAAAGCAAGCAAGAGATTCGAGAATAACATGAATAATTGCGTTGAGATTCGCTTCGCCAAGTGTCGTTCGATGAAGAGGGTCTTAGGATCGAGAGTGTGCGACCCGATGCCGCGATCTCTTGTCAGAATCTAGGAGAAATATAATGATTCCGATAAGTTGCCACACTACATCACACCACTACCAACCACCATCGTAGGTCACCATCACATTGTTGCCTTGCCATACAGACCAAACACACACCGATTTGCACCTGAGGCAACATCTTTCCCTGTCAAGACAGCCGCCAATCCCCAATACCACCCCTCTTGGAGATCATATGAGAATGTTGAAAATGCCTTGCTTGTGTGCGTATCAATAGAACCTAGAGATCGAACCATGGAGATATGTCTTCAAGATATACCGCTCACCACCATTTAGCTTGCACGATTTCATAGTCACCGATGGCGGCGTGCAAAGGGCAATGTCCAATGTACCCCAAAGAGCATCTCTATCACATTTTGTAAAACCACCATTTCAATAAATGTACACACTCTAGCATATTCCTTATCATTATAGTTTTTACAAATCTTCCTTAAAACGCTCATATAATCTGCAAATATAAGAAAGAAGAGGTCGTTATCTATCCATTTTGTATCCATTCCACTCCTTGGTGCAAGCCATGTCGACGTCAACCACGGAGCGCTCTTTAGTCATCCTGTAATCATAGAATTGCTCCATGATGTACAGCTCAGAGCCAGCATCCGAGACCCCAAACTTGGCCTCGAGTGCATTCCACATATCTTTTCCATTATCAACTGAATCAATTATGTTCTCACCAAGAACACTCAAGAGAGCAGCCTTAAACAGAGTATCCATTTTCTGAAAAGCTTGTGCCTGTTGAGAATCAAGCTCTCCTTCAGGTTTGCCAAGAGTGGCGTCATAGCAACTCATGGTTTGAAACCATAAGACTGCTCTCACGCGCCACCTCTTATAGTGGATACCCTCAAACATAGGAGGTTTCATGGAAGCAGCAAAACCACCTGGGGTAAATTGCCTATAATAAGGTTTTTGGATTGTTGGAAATATGAGCAATTTACCGAATGATTTTATTAATAAAAATATTAGATAAAGCATGACTAATATAGCAGAGATAAAACAAGTCATGTAATTTAACAAAGAGAAGGTAAATAGCATCTGCATATATGAACTAGAACCGAACACATCTAGAACAAACACTAGAGCAAGAAGTTGCGACAGAACCTCTAACAGGAAGAGTATGAGAACGTATGGAACGGGAGCAGATGCACCGGTCTTGGGGTCGGTGTCCTTGCCAGCCATGTCGTCGAGGAGGTTGTCGACGTCGGGGAAGAAGTCGTCGTCAGGGAAGTAGTCGTCGAGATGCAGGCGTCCGTGACGAAGAAGTCGATAATCGCTGGCGCTTCGAAAACCTTATCACCCTTCTCCCGTCTGAGGACTCAAAAGGTGCGGTTTCGAGGCCCTCTTGTCCCGACTCAAGTGCACGCCGCAAGTCGGGATGGGCAAGATCGTAGCAGCAGCGCAGTGCTCAGGAACTTTGTGGCGAGAGGAAGAGGATCTTCTGGTGTGTCTCTGGGGAGAGGAGCGACCTCTCTTATATAGGCACAGGAGAAGGAGGCAAATAGGCTGCAACGGGAGGTGAAGCAACAAAGGGAGACGAAGCGAACAGACTTCAGCCGAACAGGCGAGCCGTTCAGATTCAGTGTCCACTACAAAAAAACGTTTCAGTTCCCGCGTGACCTTTCATATACCCGTCGTGCGTGGCAAAAATTTAGACATCGGCTCAGCTCATTCCCGCAACCCGCGGCGCGTCATGACGAGGCGTGGCGTGGCGAGGCAGGCGACGGAGGAGGAGCGCGCGTGGATGTCCCTCTTGTTCTCATGCTCATACAAGTGGGGAAAGAACCTCCCTTATAAGGAGGTCCAACTCCCAGTAAACTAGCAGTGTGAGACTAAACTTTAGTAGTATCCCTTGCCTTGCACAAATGGGCTAAGTGGGCCTCTAGGATTTATTTAGGAATTTCTGAAATAATTATTGGGATGGCCCAAAAATAGATAAAATTCTAGCAATCCCCCACCAGATCCTAGAGGCACATAGAATTTGTCTTTAGTTCCAAAACACTGTTTTATATACCGATACTGCAGTAGAGACTGTTAAGTTGAACTTCCACCTAGAACTCTATGCTACACTAGTAAGACCCTTGAACAGTGGACTAGGCCTTGAACTGCAAGTTTTCTGCGAATCTAGCTTCACATAAAGCCTTGACCGATACGTGGCTATCGTGGGTCTTCCCCGCGGGTGGAGCTTATGCGTCATACTCTGAGACCTTTCATGAGTTTACTAGAGAGAACCCTACTCTCATAGATTGCGACGTTTGACAATCAGACTCTTATAGGTGTGTTCTTCAAAAGATGTTCTGCAGGACAACATCTCTGCTTAAATGAGCCACTTAGAACACATTAAGATATACATCAACCTGCCATGCAGTTTTAGGAGAGTACTGCATCTTCATGGAGTGGTATTGTTAATAGTAAGGATACTCTCCTCTTAGTTGATCAACAGCTTGTCTTCCACATCTAATTCATGGGATCTCCGATCACAAAGAATAGGTTACCACTGTGAACAACTCATATTGTGGGTCTCATACCATCTCCCTCGATGCATTATCTATCACATTACGTGATAGACCCTTAGTAAAAGGATCTGCCAAATTTTTAGACGTTTGGATATAATCCAATGCAATAACTCCGGAGTTTCTCATTTTCCTGACAGACTTTAACCTTCTCTGAACGTGTCTTGATGACTTCATGTTATCCTTTGAGCTGCTCACTTTCGTGATCACAGTTTGATTGTCGCAATTCATAAGGATACCCGCATGTGTTTCTCAACAACCGGCAAGTCATTCAAGAGCCGGCGAAGCCAATCTGCTTCGACCGTAGTTGTATCTAGTGTTGTGAGTTCTGCTTCCATTGTTGACCTCGTTAAGATGGTCTACTTGCAAGACTTCCAAGAAACAGCGCCTCCTCCATGAGTCAATACATATCCGCTCGTGGCCTTTATCTTATCAGCATCTGAGATCCAGTTTGAGTCACTATAACCTTCAAGCACCTTTGGGTGCCCGGTGTAGTGAATTCCATAATTATGATGCCTTTCAAATAACGCAAAACTCTCCCTAGAGCTTTCCAATGCACATCTCCTGGTTTTGAGACAAACCGACTCAGTTTGCTAACAGCAAAAGAGATGTCACGTATTGTAGCACTGGCTAAGTACATAAGCGAGCCAATAATCTGAGAATACTTCAATTGATCTCTAGCAATTCTTTGATTCTTTCGAAGCAGCACGCTAGCATCATATGGTGTTGGATAGGGCTTGCAGTCACTATAGCCAAAGCGACTCAAGATCTTTTTCACATAGTGAGATTAAAGCAATGTAATCCCACCATCATCGTCTCTCAACAACTTGATGTTTGACATCAGCCACTACTAAATCCTTCATCTCAAAACAGCGAGATAGGAAATCCTTGACCTCCTTAATAACATTCAGATTTGTTCCGAAAATTAGTATGTCATCAACATAAAAGCAAAGGAAAACTCCCTCGCCCCCACCATGGTGATAGTACACACCTCTGTCAGCTTCATTTACCACAAAGCCTGCAGCTGTTAAAGTTCTTTCAAACTTCTCATGCCACGGTTTGGGTGCTTGCTTGAGTCCATACAAAGACTTCAACAACTTGCACACTTTTCCTTTCTGACCATCTAGTACAAACCCATCGGGTTGTTCCATATAAATTTCCTCGTCCAACTCTCCATTTAGGAAAGCACTCTTAACATCCATTTGATGAACGAGAAGACCATGTAAGGCGGCTAGTGAAAGTAGAACTCGAATAGTGGTCAGTCGAGCCACAGGTGAGTAAGTATCAAAGAAGTCTTCACCTTCCTTTTGGGTATAACCCTTAGCCACGAGCCGAGCCTTGTACTATTCAATAGTACCATCAGGCCTCAGCTTCTTCTTGAATACCCATTTGCGTCCTATAGGTTTGCACCCATAAGGATGATCAGTTATCTCCCAAGTTTCATTCGCCAAGATGGAATCCATCTACTTCTGAACCGCTTCCTTCCAAGATGATCGGCATCTTCGGATGCATAGGCCTCTGAAATAGAACTGGGAGTATCATCTATGAGATACACAAGAAAATCATCACCAAAGTACTTTGCAGTCCTCTGTCTCTTGCTCCTAGTACGAACTCTATTGTTCTCCTCCACAGGATTTTCAAAGTGTTCCATCGAAATGGCAGGTTCGGTAATTGTAACTGGTTCCTGATTCGATGAACTAGGAATCTCCTGATTAGATGAGGTAGCCATATCCTTCATTGGAAAGATATCTACAAAGAAATTCGCATCATTCGACTCCATGATCGTACCGACATGCATGTCAGGTACCTCAGATTTTACAACCAAGAATCTATAACCAATGCTATGAAAAGAATATCCCAGGAAAACACAATCCACGGTCTTTTGGTCCAAGCTTGCGCTTCTTTGGAATTGGCACATTGACTTTCGCCAAACAACCCCGGGTTTGTAGATAAGAGAGTTTTAATCTTTTCTTCTCCCATTCCTCAAATGGAGTTATCTCTTTATTCTTTGTGGCAACTCGGTTTAGGACATGACATGCAGTCAATATCGCCTCCCCCCACCATGCCTTGGAGAGACCCGATGTGTCTAACATGGCGTTAACCAAATCTGTTAGAGTATGGTTCTTTATTTCGCCACCCCATTTGGTAGAGGTAAATAGGAGGCGTCCTCTCATGGATTATACCATGTTCCGCACAAAAAGCATCAAATTTATTGGAAAAATACTCTCCACCACGGTCGGACCTAAGCCTCTTGATTTTCTGATCAAGTTGATTTTCCACTTCAGATTTATAGATCTTCAAAAGGTTCAAAGCCTCATCCTTAGATTTCAGAAGATACACACGGCAGTATCTAGTGGAGTCGTCAATTAACGTCATGAAATATTGCTTTCCACCTTTTGTCAAAACACCATTCATTTCACATAGATCTGAATGTATGAGTTCTAGTGGTGCAAGATTTCTTGTTTCCGCAGGCACATGAGACTTACGAGGTTGCTTAGCTTGCACACACACTTGACACTTGGATCCCTTGACAGTGGTGAAACTAGGGATTAAGTTCAACTTCGTTAGTCGCGACATGCAACCAAAGTTAACATGACAAAGACGTGAATGCCACACATTTGATTCACTATTGTTGCAAATATGATTAAAACTTTATTGCAAACGTTTGATAAGGATAAAAAAACATGCCTCCTGACTCATAGCCTTTACCAACAAAGGTTCCATACTTGGATATTACAAATTTATTCGACTCAAAGACAAGCTTGTAGCCATCTCTACACAGAAGAGATCCGCTAACAAGATTTTTATTGACGGAGGGGCATAATGCACGTTCTTCACCAAGACGATCTTCCCGAAGTAAACTTCAGATCGACTGTGCCAACACCACGAGCGAAGCACTTGAACCGTTGCCCATCGGCCGCGGTTGAAGTCCTTGCATGCGATAAGACGAAAACATGGAAATATCACCGCATACATGCACATTAGCACCCGTGTCAATCAACCAATCAGGAGAATTGCATACTGAAAGAATAGTGGGAAATAAACCATACCCAGCATCCTTCATGTCAGTGTCTCCAATGACAACATTAGCGGTCTTGCCGCCTTTCCCGGGATGACGCTTGTCATAGCGATTAGGGCAACTAGGAGCCCAATGATCAGGATCCCCACACATATGACTGATACGTCTCCAACGTATCTATAATTTTTGATTGATCCATGCTATATTATCTACTGTTTTGGGCAATATTGGGCTTTATTATCCACTTTTATATTATTTTTGGGACTAACCTATTAACCGGAGGCCCAGCCCAGAATTGCTGTTTTTTTGCCTATTTCAGTGTTTCGAAGAAAAGGAATATCAAACGAAGTCGAAACGGAACGAAATCAACTGGAGAAGTTATTTTTGGAAGGAAAGCTACCGGAAAAGCTTGGAGTGCACGTCAGGAAAGGAGGGAGGTGTCCACGAGGGTGGGGGGCGCCCCCACCCCCTAGGGCGCGCCCCCTACCTCGTGGGCCCTCCGGAGCTCCACCGACATACTTCTTTCACCCATATATACCTACGTACCCTAAAACTTCCAGAACATAGAATAGATCGGGAGTTCTGCTGCCGCAAGCCTCTGTAGCCACCAAAAACCAATCGGGACCTGTTAGGCACCTATGGGAGGGAACCCTCACCGGTGGCCATCTTCATCATCCCGGTGCTCTCCATGACGAGGAGGAGTAGTTCACCCTCGGGGCTGAGGGTATGTACCAGTAGCTATGTGTTTGATCTCTCTCTCTCTCTCTCTCGTGTTCTTGATTTGGCACGATCTTGATGTATCGCGAGCTTTGCTATTATAGTTGGATCTTATGTTTCTTCTCCCCCTCTACTCTCTTGTAATGGATTGAGTTTTCCCTTTGAAGTTATCTTATCGGATTGAGTCTTTAAAGATTTGAGAACACTTGATGTATGTCTTGCCGTGCGTATCTGTGGTGACAATGGGATATCACGTGATTCACTTGATGTATGTTTTGGTGATCAACTTGCGGCTTCCGCCCATGAACCTATGCATAGGGGTTGGCACACGTTTTCGTCGTGATTCTCCGGTAGAAACTTTGGGGCACTCTTTGAGGTTCTATGTGTTGGTTTGAGTAGATGAATTGAGATTGTGTGATGCATATCATATAATCATGCCCACGGATACTTGAGGTGACATTGGAGTATCTAGGTGACATTAGGGTTTTGGTTGATTTGTGTCTTAAGGTGTTATTCTAGTACGAACTCTAGGGCTGTTTGTGACACTTATAGGAATAGCCCAATGGATTGATTGGAAAGAATAACTTTGAGGTGGTTTCGTACCCTACCATAATCTCTTCGCTTGTTCTCCTCTATTAGTGACTTTGGAGTGACTCTTTGTTGCATGTTGAGGGATAGTTATATGATCCAATTATGTTATTATTGTTGAGAGAACTTGCACTAGTGAAAGTATGAACCCTAGGCCTTGTTTCAACGCATTGCAATACCGTTTACGCTCACTTTTGTCGCTTGCTACCTTGCTGTTTTTATATTTTCAGATTACAAAACCTATATCTACCATCCATATTGCACTTGTATCACCATCTCTTCACCGAACTAGTGCACCTATACAATTTACCATTGTATTGGGTGTGTTGGGGACACAAGAGACTCTTTGCTATTTGATTGCGGGGTTGCTTGAGAGAGACCATCTTCATCCCTCGCCCCCATGGATTGATAAACCTTAGGTCATCCACTTGAGGGAAATTTGCTACTATCCTACAAACGTCTGCACTTGGAGGCCCAACAACGTCTACAAGAAGAAGGTTGTGTAGTAGACATCAAGCAGTTTATGGCGCCGTTGTCGGGGAGGTGAGTGCTTGAAAGTATATCTTTAGATCTTGCAATCGAATCTTTTTGTTTCTTGTTTTATCACTAGTTTAGTTTATAAAAGAAAACTACCAAAAAATGGAATTGAGTCTACCTCTTACGCTTCATCTTTTTAATATCTTTCGTGAGTATGATGGGAAGGAAAATTGTGCCAAAGTGTTAGAAGAAGAATTCATTAAATTGTTTGGCACTAAATCTTTGAATGCTGAGCATGATTGCAATGTTGTTAGTATGAACTCCTTGAATATCCATAATACTAATGATGATTGCACTAGTTATGATAAAAATGCCTCCTATAAACATGTCAATTTTTGTGGAGTGCATTGGGTTTGTAAGTACATATCAAATAGGGAAGATAGATATTGCAAGAGACATAAGTACTTAGAAACCAAATTGTTGCAAGAAGAGCTAGATGAATGTGCTAAAAATTTATTTTTTCTTAGCCATACTTGTGAACTTTGCAATGAACTGATCATTTTAGTACCCAATGCGAATTGTTTCATGATCGTATCGTATCCAAAAATTGTGATGAATTGATTTCCCTTGCACATCATAATGAACTTAGTTTGCTCTTGGTTTATGAAGAAATTAAACATATAACTAAGGATATTCCAAAATTTGCCCTTGATAAAGTTCTTCATTTTGATCTAGAGAAAATTTATATGTATTGTGCAGTGAATTGCATTGAAAATCCTTATATTGCCAATTACATAAAGAAAAGAAAACAAATAGAGGATGAAGAGAATACTAATGAAAGGGAAGAGACTTCCCAATATTCTCCCATTATTTCTTATGATGAATCAGGTAACGAGGAGGAACCTTCCATTCAACCAATCTCATTAATAAGGAGCTCCAAAAAGAGGATTGAACCCACACATGATGTGGTGAAGAAGAAGAAAAGAAAAAGGAAGAGAGGTAAAAAGGTATCTCTCCCAAATAAAGTTGCTCCTATTATTGTTGTGCCTCATGAAAATGAAGATGATACACTTGATGATGATCCCGTTATTCCTATTGCCTGTTGTGATGATTATGCTTGGGAAGATAATGATACTTCTTATGATCTTGAAAATATTTTTGGCACTTGCTTGGAAGAATATGATAATAATGTTTGCTATACTATTGGTGCTATCTATACTATTAATGATGAGAGTGATTATGCTTATGATACGAAAAGGCCCAAGCTTGGGGAAGCTATGTTTGATGAGGATGACATATTTGAGAATATATTTGCTGAAATTAATGTTTGTCCCAAGCTTGGGGATGCTATGTTTAATAATGATGATATTTTTAGCCTTCCATGTTTTGATATGCAAAGTTGTTATGATGAAAGCATGCTTCCTATCTATGATGATTATTGTGATGACACGTATGCTATAAAGAATAATGATAACCATGAAACTTGTCATCTTGATCTTAATTTTCAATCACATTATAGCTATTTCGTTGAGTTTGCTCCCACTATTATTCATGAGAAGAATTTTGCTTATGTGGAGAGTAATAAAATTTCTATGCTTGTAGATCATGAAAAGAATGCTTTAGGTGCTGGTTATATTGTTTAATTCATTCATTATGCTACTGAAAATTATTATGAGGGAGGAATATATGCTTGTAGGAATTGCAATAATGTCAAGTTTCCTCTCTATGTGCTTAAAATCTTGAAGTTATGCTTGTTTTACCTTCCTATGCAAGTTGATTATTGTTCCCATAAGTTGTTTGCTCACAAAATCCCTATGCATAGGAAGTGCGTTAGACTTAAATGTACTAGTCATATTCTTCATGATGCTCTCTTTATGTTTCAATTCCTATCTTTTATGTGAGCATCATTGAAATCATCATGCCTAGCTAGGGGCGTTAAAGATAGCGCTTGTTGGGAGGCAACCCAATTTTATTTTAGTCTCTTACTTTTTGGTTCTGTTTAGGAATAAATAATCCATTTAGATTCTGTTTAGATGTGGTTTTGTGTTTTAGTTAGTGTTTGTGCCAAGTAGAACCTTCGGGAAGACTTGGGTGAAGTCTTTTATGATCATGCTGTAAAAAACAGAAACTTTAGCGCTCACGGGATTAGCTTCAACTTTTTACTAGAGAGTTCTATTTAGTTGATTCTTTTTTAATATGATTACTAGACAAATTCCTCAGGTCCAACAATTTATTTTAGAATTTTTGGAGTTCAAGAAATTTACGTTTGATACAGATTACTACAGACTGTTCTGTTTTTGACAGATTCTGTTTTTCGTGTGTTGTTTGCTTATTTTGATGACTCTATGGCTAGTAAAATAGTTTATAAACCATAGAGAAGTTGGAATACAGTAGGTTTAACACCAATATAAATAAATAATGAGTTCATTACAGTACCATGAAGTGGTGTTTTGTTTTCTTTCGCTAACGGAGCTCACGAGTTTTCTGTTAAGTTTTGTGTTGTGAAGTTTTCAAGTTTTAGGTAAAGATTCGATGGACTATGGAATAAGGAGTGGCAAGAGCCTAAGCTTGGGTATTGCAAGGGCATATTTATCTCTTAGGTGTTTTGGTGATTGATGACGATACTTTTGCGGACTAATCGTATGCCTTGAGTTTCTCATATGCTTCATCACTAGGCACGAGACGATTCGGTGCCCCTCGGAGACTATTGAAGACGGCGTCGTTCTACGTTTCTCTCTGGTGGATTTGAGTCATAGGAGAGCCGTACTATTAAGAGGGGGTCCGCGTCGGAAAGGTTTGGGTGTAATCAACACGTACACTTGTCCTTCCTTTCCTTGCACTTTGGAGCATCTTCCCGTTGTCATAGATGTGCTTAAATCCGGCTGACTCTGCTGTTCTTGCGGTAGTATCGCTCTAGGGAGCGGTAGTACCGCAAGCTCCAGCAATGTAGTACCGGGGTCACGGTAGTACCGCTCCCCTGGAGCCTTAGTACCGCAACTCCCAGGCCTAGTGCTGCTCCGGTACGGTAGTAGGTGCGGATGTAATTTTTTACATCCGCGCCCGCACGGTACTATCGCACGCCTTGTGCGGTAGTACCGCGGGCGGACACGGTAGTACCGCGGGCGGACACGGTAGTACCGCTCGCTTGGAGCCGTAGTACCGTGGCCCTCTTGCCCAGTACCGTTGCGCCGCGGTAGTAGTGGCGGATGTAATTTTTTACATCCGCGCCTCCACGGTAGTACCGCACCTCGTGCGCGGTAGTACCGCGTCGGGTTTTCGCACTGCTTCTTTTTCAGCGGAAGTAGGCACGGATGTAGTTTATTTCATCCGCGCTCTTCGTAGGCTATGGCTTACCTGCCTTGCGGTGGTACCGCAAGGGTGTCTTGATAGTACCGCAGCGGTACAATCTTGTGCTCGATCGAGCCGATCCAGTCTCTGCTGCTGCCGCGGTAGTACCGTGGTCCTCCATGGTAGTACCGCGTGGCCGCGCGGTAGTACCGCGCTTTCGGAGCGGTAGTACCGCGTGTCGCGGGCTGAACTAGAGGATAACGGTTGGATCTTTTCCACGAGTATAAAAGGCGTGTCTCCTACCTCTAGTTGACCACCTCTTCCATCTCTAAGCTCCATTGTTGCTCCAAGCTCCATTTTGGCCCGATCTCTCCCTAGCCAATCAAACTTGTTGATTTGCTTGGGATTGGGTGACAAGGGCCCGATCTACACTTCCACCAAGAGGCATTTGATTCCCCCCGCTTATCCCTTGCGGATCTTGTTACTCTTGGGTGTTTGAGCACCCTAGACGGTTGAGGTCACCGTGGAGCCATATTCCATTGTGGTGAAGCTTCGTGGTGTCGTTGGGAGCCTCCAATTAAGTTGTGGAGATTGCCCCAACCTTGTTTGTAAAGGTTCGTTGCCGCCTTCAAGGGCACCAATAGTGGAATCACGGCTCTTACATTGTGCGAGGCGTGAGGAGATTACGGTGGCCCTAGTGGCTTCTTGGGGAGCATTGTGCCTGCACACCGCTCTAACGGAGACATACTTCCCCTCAAAAGGAAGGAACTTCGGTAACACATCCTCGTCTCCACCGGCTCCACTCTTGGTTATCCTATCCCTTTACTTGCGCAAGCTTATTTTTGTTTCTATCTTTGCTTGCTCTTGTGCTTGTGTTGATTGCATCATATAGGTTGTTCACCTAGTTGCACATCTAGACAACCTTTATTATCGCAAAGTTTAAATTGGTAAAGAAAAGCTTAAAAATTGTTAGTTGCCTATTCACCCCCCCCCCTCTAGTCAACCTTATCGATCCTTTCAATTGGTATCAGAGCCTCATCTCTTTTTAAGGGCTTTACCGTCCGAAGAGTATGGTTGACGTCGTAGATGATGTGGGGGAGCACTCCGGTGTGAATCTGATATCATCTACGGGAGATGGGGGTACCTCGATCTCTCGTGAGGAATTCAATGTGGCGTTGGACACATTGAAAACCTCCATGACGACCGAGGTCAAGGACATGTTTAAGGAATTCCTAGAAGGGCTTAAACTTTCCACCGCACCCGTGAAAGTGGGTGATCCCGCCAACACGGGAGCGGATGCTAACTCCGATAAGGGGAAGCTACTAGTGAGAAAGCCCCATCGTCTAGTGGTAAGAATGGCACCGGCATCTTCGCCCATGTGCAACCTCCTCCCATTTATGGTGGACCGATTCCTTCCACTCATTTGAATCATGCCGGTCCACCACCTAAGATTGATAAAAAGGAGGATTTTGATTCTTGGGTTTATCGTTTTAACCGTCATTTAAATCATGTGAACACTAACCTTTGGAGAATCATTGAAGAAGGTTTCTATCCGCATGATCCGAGCAACTTCTCTCCTAGAGAAGTGTGGACCATCAATTCAATGAGAATGCTCTCTTCATCATCCAAGAAGCAATCCTCCCCGAAGACCTCCCTCATCTCTAGCCCTACACCCTTGCCAAAGATGCTTGGCTCAAGGTGGTTTCCCTTTATCGAGGAAGCGCAAGCATTCAACGTTCCAATTATGAAGTGGTGCAAGATGAAGCCGATGAGTTTGCAATGAAATAAGAAGAAGAACCTCGTGAGCTCTATCGAGAGTAACCAAGCTTGCAGTCTCCCTCGGGATCATGGAAGTAAGGACACGGATGACAACTGGATCAAGCGCCAAATTCCTCAAGGCAATGATGCCCTACCACAAAGCCATGTCCTCCGTCATCCGTCAACGGCGGACTTCCACACCCTGTCCTCAAGTGATGTGTTGGATAAGTTTGTGGCTATGAGCATATTGGACAAGACCGCCGACAATGCGGTGCTTTGCTCCCAAAGAGCAAAGAAGCCCAACCTCGCTTTGAAGGCCAAGATTTGTGTCGAAGAAGATGGAGAGGAGGAAGAAGAAGAGATAAACCTCGAAGATACGAAGTATGACTATCATGAACACATGGCCCTTGCTTCGAGGCAATTTTGGAGCAAGAAGAACTCAAGGCCCAACTTCAACAAGAGCAACTCAAGTGGCGCACAGGGCAAGCAACGAGTGAGGACTTTCTTCAATTGTGGCAATGTGAGTCACTTTGTTGTGGAGTGCCCATATGAGAAGAGGGAAGACAATGGTGGCAAGCTCATCCGTAAGGACAAGGCCAAGTCTTTCCCCAACAAGAGCAACTTCACCAAGAAGGCTCCTCACAAAGCTTTGGTGGTTCAAGAAGAGTACAATGAGGATGATGATGATGATGATGAAGATGGTGAGTGGGTTGCCATGGCCTCCGTTGCCATTGCAACGACTCCTCGGATGTTTCTCTTCGATTCACCCAATGAAAGCATCACCGCCAAGTGCCTCATGGCTAAAGCCACCAACAAGGTAACCCCCAACATCAAAACTACCATCATCAATCATTCTTATTTGATGGATTGCATTGATGAACATGAGGGGACTAATGTGGAGGAGAATGAGTTTGAGATCTTTATGGGTAAACTCAAGGGCAAATCCAAGAAGCACTTCGTTGCTCTCTTGGAACAACTTGGTGAAGCCAATGTCATGATCGAGGCTCATGAAGAAACCATCTCTAAGATGGAAGGGCATAGTCGTGACTATGCCGATGAGATTTCGGATCTTTCCAATGCTCTTGAGGAAGAGCGTGGTCTTCGCTTGGCTCTTGAGGAGTCATACAACGATGATCATGCTAAATTAAAGAAAGACCTTGATCATGCTCTTGTTGTGTCTCGTGTGCTTAGCTCCGAGAAGGCAAGGCTTGGAGTTGATCTTGCTAGACTCAACGAGGAGTTTGACATTCTCGACAAGGCTCACAAAGTCTTGAAGGGTGCTCATGCTAGTCTCAAAGAGTCTCATGATCAACTCCAAGTGAAACTAACCAAGGAGAAAGCCACCTTTCCTCATATTGTATTGATTGATAATGCAAATGCTACTAACCCTTGTTGTGAGCATGTGCATCTTGTTGAGGAGAATGCTAAGTTGAAGGAGCAACTTGAAAAAGGCCTTGTCACATGCATACAAGGTGAGAAGAACCTTAACGACCTTTTGAGTAATCAAAAGGAAGTTGTGGCCAAGGAGGGATTGGGTTCGCCCAAGCCCAAGAGCAAGAAGAAGAATGACAAGACCAAGCAACCTCCTCCTCTCAAGCAAACTTTTGTGAGGGAGGGAGAGGGTGCTTCAAGAAGAAGAAGAACCATGCAAAGGGTGGCAATGCCAAGAAGGACAACGCCATCCCCTCGAACATAGCCGCGACTTTAACCCCTCATATGTGTTGTGTCGTGCTAGTGATGGGCATGTTTATGCTAAATTTGTTGGTTCTTCTTATGAGTACATTGAATGGTCTATTTGGGTTCCTAAGACCCTCGTTACTAACATCAAAGGACCCATTACTAAATGGGTACCTAAAACCAAGCATTGATTTCTTGTAGGTGTTTGCTTCCTTGGGGATCATGGTTGCTCGACATCGAGCAACAAATCATATGACCGGGAGCAAGGACTTGGTGGTGGACGTGCAAAATATCCCATCTATGCCCACCAATGTCGAGTGGGGTGATGCCTCACACTCTAAGGTATTGGGTCTTGGCAAGGTTGTCGTTTCTCATGATCTAACGATCGAGAAAGTCATGCTTGTTGAGTCCCTTGTATACAATTTGCTTTCCGTTCGTCAACTTGCACTCATGGGCTTTGCCACCTTCTTTAACATTGATACCGTGGCCCTCTTGTGGAGCAAGACTCTTAAAGTAGCCTTTGTTGGGCATGTCGAGAATGGTCTTTATGTGATAAACTTTTCGGAGCGACCCACTAAGACCGCGACATGCCTAATGGCTAAAGTTGACGTGGGATGGCTTTGGCATCGCCGTTTAGCCCACGTCAATATGAGATCTTTACAAAGTCTTCTCAAGGGGGAACATGTCCGTGGACTAACAAATGTTAGTTTTGCCAAAGATCGTGCTTGTAGTGCTTGTATCGAAGGAAAGCTTCATGAAACGGCTCACCCTCCCACGACTATCATCTACTCGAAGAGACCCTTGGAGCTCCTGCACATGGACCTCTTTGGACTTCCATCCTTTGATAGTCTTGGGGGTAGAAAGTATTGGTTGGTGATTGTGGATGATTATTCAAGATATACTTGGGTATACTTCTTCAAGAGGAAGAGTGAGACTCAACAAACTGTCATCGACTTTGCAAATGAAGCTCAACGTCAACATAATGCAAAGATCTTGTCAATAAGAAGTGACAACGACACCGAGTTCAAGAACTACACCTTGGATGAGTTTCTTAGTGATGAGGGGATCAAGCATCAATACTCTGCACCATATACCCCTCAACAAAATGGTGTTGCGGAGAGGAAGAACCGGACATTGATGGATGCGGCAAGAACCATGATGGCGGAGTTCAAGTCTCCATACAACTTTTGGGCCGAAGCCATGAACACCGCATGTCATGCATCCAATCGGCTCTATCTCCGCAAAGGTTTGAACAAGACTCCTTATGAGATACTCACCGGCAACAAGCCCAATCTCAAGTACTTCCGGGTGTTCGGGTGTAAGTGTTTCATTCTCAAGAAAGGTGTTCGTTTGTCTAAATTTGAAGCTAGAGCTCATGAGGGCATATTTGTTGGTGATTCTACAAACTCTCATGCTTACCGTGTCCTCAATAAATCCACGTGACTTATTGAGGAGACGTGTAACGTGGAGTTTGATGAGAATAACGGCTCCCAAGTGGAGCAAAGTGGCACTTGTGATGTAGGTGATGAAATTCCTCCTCAAGCCATAAGAAGAATGGGTGTCGGTTTTATCCTACCCGTTGAGGAATCCCTTGTGGCCGAAGGAGAAGGACAATGCTCCACTCAAGTGGAGCCATCACCAACTCAAGGCCCACACGCTTTCGAAGAACAAAGTGAAGGCCCTCAACCTCATGAACAAGACCAAGGGCAAGATCATGCTCAAGACGATGGTGACACACCAAATGATGCCCAAGGTCAAGTTATCTTCCCCGAGCATGCTCAAGATCAAGAACATGTTCAAGACAACGCTCAAGATGATCAAGTGACCCCTCCTCATCTCACCTTCGAGGAAGAATTAGAGCATCGTGCCGCCAAGATTGCATCCAAACTTACCACCAAAGGCCACCTCATGGAGAATGTGGTTGGAAGCCTAAGAAAAGTGGTAAGCACTCGTAGACAATTGGCAAACTATTGTGAACATCACGCGTTTGTCTCTTGTGTTGAACCCCAACAGGTCTATGAGGCGCTCGAAGACTCGGATTGGCTCAATGCCATGCATGAAGAACTCAACAATTTCGAGTACAACAAGGTGTGGAGATTGGTGCCAAGGCCATCGGGGAACCACAACGTCATTGGAACCAAGTGGATCTTCAAGAACAAGCAAGATGCTCACGGGAACATCATTCGCAACAACGCAAGATTGGTAGCACAAGGCTACTCCCAAGTCGAGGGTATCGACTACGGTGAAACCTTTGCTCCCATTGCTCGCCTTGAATCCATTCGTTTGTTGATTGCTTATGCTGCCCATCACAAATTTAAGTTGCAACAAATGGATGTGAAAAGTGCTTTTCTGAATGGTGCTATTAATGAGTTGGTCTATGTCAAGCAACCCCCCGGGTTCAAGGACCCCTACTTCCCGGATCATGTGTATCAACTCGATAAGGCACTCTATGGCCTCAAACAAGCCCCACGTGCGTGGTATGACCACCTTACCGAGTTGTTACAAGATCGTGGATTTGAAGTGGGGCAAATCGATCCCACTCTTTTTACTAAGAAGGTTAATGGGGAGTTGTTTGTATGCCAACTATATGTTGATTATATTATCTTTGGTTCCCTTAACAAAGCTTTCAATGAGGAATTTGCCGCTCTCATGACCTCCAAGTTCAAGATGTCTTCTATGGGAGAGTTGAAGTTCTTCCTTGGTTTCGATATCAAACAAAGAAGAGAAGGAACCTTCATCAACCAAGCCAAATACACTCAAGACATGCTCAAAAGATTCAAGCTAAGTGATGTCAAGCCGGCTACTACACCAATGCCTACCAAGTGCCAACTTGACATTGGTCCCAATGGTAAAGCGGTGGATCAAAAGGTATATCGCTCCATGATTGGCTCCTTGCTTTACCTTTGTGCATCTAGACCGGATATCATGTTGAGTGTGGGAATGTGTGCACGGTTTCAAGTCAAGACTAAAGGAAAGCCACTATGTGGCGGTCAAGCTTAATCTTCGATATTTGGCTCATACCCCAAACTTTGGCTTATGGTACCCAAGAGGGAAAACTTCAAGCTTGAAGGATTTACGGATTCCGATTAGGCGGAGACAAAGTGGATAGGAAGTCCACGTCCGGAGGGTGCCAATTTCTTGGTTGCTCTTTGGTAAGTTGGTCTTCCAAGAAGCAAAGTTGTGTGTCTCTCTCGTCCACCGAAGCGGAATATGTGGCGGACGGTAGTTGTTGTGCTCAACTCCTATGGACGAGGCAAACTTTAAAGGAGTACGGTGTCATTTGTGACAAAGTGCCTCTTTGGTGTGATAATGAAAGTGCCATCAAGATTTCTCTCAACCCGGTGCAACACTTCAAGACGAAGCACATTGAGATTCGGTATCACTTCATCCAGATCACATTAGGCGAGGGAGATTGAGCTCAAGTATGTCAACACTCATGATAACCTTGCGAGATATTTTCACGAAGCCCTTGGATGAAGCAAGATTTCATGAAGTTAAGGCATGAGCTAAATATCATTGATTTGAGCAATGTGACTTGAACCCGTGCACCCCCACCACACTCAGCTTGTTGTCTGGTTTAGGTGTAGGCATGGACATAGGGGGAGGGTTGTTCTCTCAATGAACTCTCCCTCCCCCCTATCATGCATAAATAGATCAACTCTTTCACATTAGCCATTTTGATGGTACTTGTGCTTCAAAGACGAGTTTTGGTCATGGGCCCAAGGATAATTCTTCATGTGCCATACCATCTAACTCAAACATAGGTGGCTTCGGCCACCGCCCTCTCCTTTTGAGAGGTTGTGTCGCTTGGTGTTCTCTTGTTGTCTTTCTGCCTCTGGTTTCTGTGTGTGCTTGTGGCTTCTTTGTGTGAAAAGTTTTCGTGCAAAGACCTTTCTCTTGTGTTGAAACCGGCGGTGTCTTGAGCTCACGGTACTACATGGCCATGACTCTGATTACTACCATGACCAACCACGGTACTACCTCATGTGGGAAAGTGGTACTACTGCCCCCATGCGGCAGTAATTTTTTACTGCCGCCTGGGTGAGCGGTACTACCGCTTCGGTGCGGTACTTCCGCCCGAGCGGTACTACCACGATGACTTTTGGTACTACCGCGCCGACTTGGGCGCTTGGGGATAAGGACGGGCAGGGGGAGTTCTAACTCCCCCATACCCATTCGCAGTTCCTCCCACGTCGTCTCTCTCTCTCTCTCACGCTCAAGATAGGAGCCGGCGTTCGTCGCCGGATCTCCTCCTCCGGCTGCCCTCCCGTGATTCCGTCCGGTGGGATCCTTCCCACCACGTGCTCTTGCTATGGATCCAGGTTTTTCCCCAATCCTTTCTCGTTTTATTGAGTTCTTTGCCTCTAGTTTGTTGGGGGAGACTTGTGTGTTCTAGAGATTCGTAGGCTTTCTCTTTGCAAGAATAGGATGAAGGAGAGTAGCGTTGCATAGGAATTATACTTGTTTTGTTGTCTTGCGCTAGATTTGATCACCGTAGCACTGCCGTTGTTTTGCGGGTCTTTTCAGATTCGAACTGTCGTTTGGATCTGACGCGATGCGGTACTACCGCCCGTCGGGCGCGGAACTACCGCTTGCACGGTACTACCGCCCCTCTGGCACGGTACTCAAACTGCGGCACTAAAATTTTACTACTGCTCCAACCACGGTACTACCGTGACCTCGCACGGTACTACCGCGACTTGGAGCAGTACTAATATTTTAGTACAGCAGGCACTGGCAGTACTACCATGGCTCACATCTATCGCTGGCCAACCTTCACGTATATTTCCTATGTGTTTCTTGTGCTTTGTTGTGGTCTTTGCATTGATCCTCTTCGCGTTCGTTGGTGTTTTGCGTGTGTGTCTCAGGTGGTGGCTCTCGCCATTCCAATCCCAGTCGTCACACTGGCTCCAAGCGTCTGCGCAACCCAGGTGACACGCCAGAGGGCTCCTCTGCCCCCAAGCGCAATGTCAAGACTACATCTAGCAAGTACAAGGAGCCCGCCAAGGGCATGGATGAGATGCCACAATCTGACTACGTCCGTCTCAGGCAGCTTCACCCGTACCTGACCCCTCGTTCCTCTGTCAGGGGTTGTGAGCTGTTTTGGAACAAGCAACAAACCAACATGTATCTGGATGTCATCAAGAACAATCATAATACCTATGTGGATGTGAAATGGATTGACATGCATCACTTGAGGAAGGACAAGTTCCATGCCTACTTTGGAGAGGCTCTGGACTTGGTGGAGCAGTTTGGCATTGAGCATGTGATATCCTTTCACCTTGACTATGACCCCTGAGCTTATCTCACATGGGTTCTTTGCCTCAATATACTTTCACTCTAATGAGGAGCGGAGGATGACCTGGATGTCCAATGGCCGTAAGCTGACCGCTACCTAGAAGGAGTTCATGGATTTGCTCCAGGTACGAGATGACGGGCTCGACACTCCCGTGGGTGTTCGCCCCCATGCCAACTCTGATTCTGCCAACAAGGACAAGCTTGCACCATACTATGTTGAGAAGACGCTCCCAAGTGGCAAGATAGGGTTGGTGCTCAACTCTTTTCTGGATATCATGTATCGCATCTTCCGCAACTCATTGTTCCCTCGCATTGGCGACAAGGACAAGGTCCATGCCTATATGGTGGATATGATGCTCATCTGCGAGGAGGCTCGTTTGTCTCAGACTCAGCCACTTGATGTCTCACACATCATGTGGTGTGAGCTTCGGTTTCTTGGTGTTCAACAAAGAAAGTGCCTATCTATGGGCCCTATCTGTTTCTGCTGATCTTGAAGACTTGGGAGAAGATGTTCCCTGGTGAGGAGTTCCTTGCCCCTGAATGGATTCGCCATGATCCCATCTGTCTGCGTGTCAAACCCAACTAGGCCAACACTACTACTCGTGCCGAGGCGTCTGATGCTAGGGCTGCTGCTGGTGAGGAGGATGCTGGCGCCGAGAATGTTACTGAGGGCCATGCTGCTAGGCCTTCCCGGAGCTCCTCTATGCCTTCATGGGCCAAGAAGCTGAAGGACAAGATGAAGACTCTTTTTTGCATGCAAGCCAAGGGGCAGTACAAGACTCACGTGGCGTACAAGGAGAGTCGTCGCCGGGACAGGAAGATCTTGCAGCTATCTGGTGAGGATGTGTCCGTGGGTGCGAGGAGCGCATCACTCCAGAGGCCGAGTGGATGGAGAAGCAAGGCTACAGTGGACTGATTACGAGGAGGGACGTCGAGGAGTCCATCCTGCCGCCGAGGAGTCCGACGGAGAGGGTTGGGATGAGTTCCCGCTGCTTGAGCCACCGCTTGTGTGTAGGTATCCTCTCGCCTTTTGGCGTCTCGATGCCAAAGGGGAGAGAGTGTAGGGATTCTTGAGTCGTGTGTCGTGGTTCGTGTTTGGTGTGTTTATTGCTTTCTCGGCTGAACTTCGTTTGAACCTCGTTTTAGTTGCTTTTCCTTCATATGGTGTAAGACATATGCACTCTATCTATCTTAGCGAGCTTGTGTTATATTGTGCTATGTTGTGCTTAGATATTAATCTTCGTGCCTTTGTCTCTAAAATATAGGGGGAGTGGTGATCCTAGTATGTGTGCTATGCAGTCCAAAGCATTCATCCAGAGTGCACACATCTAGGGGGAGCCCGTCTATATTTTGGAGAGGAGGGGTTTGCCCTTGCTTCATATTATCGTATTTTTGTGCAAATCCCGTATTGTCATCAATCCACCAAAAAGGGGGAGATTGTAAGGGCATATTTATCCCTTAGGTGTTTTGGTGATTGATGACGATACTTTTGCGGACTAATCATATGCCTTGAGTTTCTCAGATGCTTCATCACTAGGCACGAGACGATTCGGTGCCCCTCGGAGACTATTGAATACGGCGTCGTTCTACGTTTCTCTGGAGCCTTAGTACCGCAACTCCCAGGCCTAGTGCTGCTCCGGTACGGTAGTAGGCGCGGATGTAATTTTACATCCGGCTACCAAGACGGTAGTACCGCACGCCTTATCTTGGTAGTACCGCTGGCGGACACGGTAGTACCGCTTCGCTTGGAGCCGTAATACCGTGGCCCTCTTGCCCGATACCGTTGCGCGCGGTAGTAGTAGCGGATGTAATTTTTACATCCGCGCCTCACTGATAATGCCGCACCTCGTGTCTTGCGGTAGCAGCGTCGAATTTCGCCTTTGCTTCTTTTTCAGCGGAAGTAGGCACGGATGTAGTTTATTTCATCCGCGCTCTTCGTAGGCTGTGGCTTACCTGCCTTGCGGTAGTACCGCAAGGGTGTGCGGTAGTACCCATGCAGCGGCGGTAATCTTGTGCTCGATCGAGCCAGATCCAGTCTCTCTTTGCCGCTTGATAATGCGTGGTCCTCCACGGTAGTACCCTTGTCAGCGGTAGTACCAGCGCTTCGGGCCGGTAGTACCTGCGTGTCGCGGGCTGAACTAGAGGATAACGGTTGGATCTTTTCCACGAGTATAAAAGGCGTGTCTCCTACCTCTAGTTGACCACCTCTTCCATCTCTAAGCTCCATTGTTGCTCCAAGCTCCATTTTGGCCCGATCTCTCTCCCTAGCCAATCAAACTTGTTGATTTGCTTGGGATTGGGTGACAAGGGCCCGATCTACACTTCCACCAAGAGACATTTGATTCCCCCCGCTTATCCCTTGCGGATCTTGTTACTCTTGGGTGTTTGAGCACCCTAGACGGTTGAGGTCACCATGGAGCCATATTCCATTGTGGTGAAGCTTCGTGGTGTCGTTGGGAGCCTCCAATTAAGTTGTGGAGATTGCCCCAACCTTGTTTGTAAAGGTTCGGTTGCCGCCTTCAAGGGCACCAATAGTGGAATCACGGCTCTTACATTGTGCGAGGGCGTGAGGAGATTACGGTGGCCCTAGTGGCTTCTTGGGGAGCATTGTGCCTCCACACCGCTCTAACGGAGACATACTTCCCCTCAAAAGGAAGGAACTTCGGTAACACATCCTCGTCTCCACCGGCTCCACTCTTGGTTATCCTATCCCTTTACTTGCGCAAGCTTATTTGTGTTTCTATCTTTGCTTGCTCTTGTGCTTGTGTTGATTGCATCATATAGGTTGTTCACCTAGTTGCACATCTAGACAACATTTATTATCGCAAAGTTTAAATTGGTAAAGAAAAGCTTAAAAATTGTTAGTTGCCTATTCACCCCCCCCCCTCTAGTCAACCTTATCGATCCTTTCAAGTATGCCCAAGGCATCCCAAGGTAATATTCAAGGATAACCAAGCGTCTAAGCTTGGGGATGCCCCAGAAGACATCCCCTCTTTCGTCTTCGTTCATCGGTAACTTTACTTGGAGCTATATTTTTATTCACCACATGATATGTGTTTTGCTTGGAGCGTCATTTTGTTTTCCTTTGCTTTGCTTGCTATTGAATAAAATACCAAGATATGAAATTCTTAAAATGAGAAAGTCTTCGCATAGTTGCATAATTATTCGACTACTCATTGATCTTCACTTATATCTTTCGGAGTAGTTTGTTGTTTGCTCTAGTGCTTCACTTATATCTTTTAGAGCACGGTGGTAGTTTTATTTTGAAGAAATAGATGAACTCTCATGCTTCACTTATATTATTTTGAGAGTCTTAAATAGCATTGTAATTTGCTCAAATAATTCTAATATGCTAGGCATACAAGATTAGTAAAAGAAAAATTCGTATGAGTGCATTGAATACTATGAGAAGTTTGATGCTTGATAATTGTTTTGAGATACGAAGATGGTGATATTAGAGTCATGCTAGTTGAGTAGTTGTGAATTTGATAAATACTTGTGTTAAAGTTTGTGATTCCCGTAGCATGCACGTATGGTGAACCGTTATGTGATGAAGTCGGAGGATGATTTATTTATTGATTGTCTTCCTTATGAGTGGCGGTCGAGGACGAGCGATGGTCTTGTCCTACCAATCTATCCCCCTAGGAGCATGCGCGTAATACTTTGCTTTGATAACTTGTAGATTTTTGCAATAATTATATGATTTCTTCATGACTAATGTTGAGTCCATGGATTATACGCACTTTTCTTCCTTCCACCATTGCTAGCCTCTCTAATACCGCGCACCTTTCGCCGGTATCATACACCCACCATATACCTTCCTCAAAACAGCCAGCATACCTACCTATCATGGCATTTCCATAGCCATTCCGAGATATATTGCCATGCAACTTTTCACCATTCTGTTTATTATGACACGTTCATCATTGTCATATTGCTTAGCATGATCATGTAGTTGACATAGTTGAAAGTGCGTTATATCGACTAGAGGGGGGGTGAATAGGCGATTTTTTATGAATTTTTCACTGAGGAATTTGCCGGTGAGGAAATTCCTTAGCGAAGAACTACTTGCAGTGGAATAAGTACTCAGAAGTAAGCATAACAGAATGCGGGCATGGTCATCATGATGAAATGAAGATAAACAAAGAGTACAGAAAAGCGTAAACACAGGATAGCTCAAGATGAAGACAAACAGATCAAGAAATTGAACTGAGGAAATTGAGAAAGTCTTCAGTCAAAGTCTTCAAACACAGATATGAATAGACACTCAACACAGTAATGAGGAAATGAAAGGGTTGAGGAGATAGAACCAGTAAGGTTGGTGAAGACAATGATTTGGTAGACCAGTTCCAACTGTTGTCTCAGTTGTACGTCTAGTTGGAGCGGCTGAGTATTTAAACTCGAGGACACACAGTCCGGACACCCGATCGCTAAGCACGCAGCTCGGGACACCAAGTCCTCACCGTATTCTCCTTGAACTAAGGTCACACGAGACCTCGTCCAATCACTCATGGTAAGTCTTGAGCGACTTCCAAACCTTCACAGACTTGGTCACTCGGCGATCCATAATTCCTCTTGGATGCTCTAGACCATGACGCCTAACCGTTTGGAAAAAGCACAGTCTTCAAAGGTAACAAGCGTCGGATCCATGCAGGATCAATCTCTTCAGTGATGTTCAATCACTTTGGATTTGTAGGGGTTTGGTTTTTGGGTTTTTCCTCACTCGATGATTTTCGCTCAAAGTCCTCAGAGGATGGGTTGCTCTCAAATGACAAGTGTCAAGTTTCTCTCGAGCAGCCAACCAGCTAGTGGTTGTAGGGGCGGCTATTTATAGCCTAGGGAGCAGCCCGACATGATAAGACATAAATGCCCTTCAATGATATGACCGTTAGGTGGATAAGATATTTTGGGACAGGTGGCGCGCAAGACAAGAACGGTCGGAAATTTGAATCTCAAATTCCTCGGGGCTATCATGTTCCTCACTTTGTGTAGGCAATCCGCCTGGCGAATTCCTAACTCCTCAATCGAACAAATTCTCAAATGACCGGAAGAACCTCATCTCATCCTTTGAAGAAATTGACTGAATCAGTATGAGATTTCCAAAGGCTTCACTCGAAGGGATTGGTAGGTGTAGGATTTTGAGTTGAGCATCACATGGAAATTTTTCCTTAGTATTTCCTCGACCCCCTTTAACGATGCAGTGTTTCCTATGACTCAAGAAAGACAAAATGAAACTACGAAAACAAAAGTCTTCACGCTTCATGTTCCTGAAATGAATACCAAGTCTTCAAGGTCACACCAATTTCTTCACTTTCAAAGTCTTGAAAGTCTTCAAAATATCAAAGTCTTCAACGAAGAACTTCATTTTTAGGGTCGACTTTCTCTGTAAATATCAAACTCCTCATAGACTTATAGACCTGTGTACACTCACAAACGCATTAGTTCCTTAACCTATAAGTCTTCAATACACCAAAATCACTAAGGGGCACTAGATGCACTTATAATCTCCCCCTTTTTGGTGATTGATGACAATATAGGTTAAGTTTTCAACGGGGATAAACATATGAAGTGTAAATACTGATATTGAGGAATTTGATTGCAAGATATAGAAGAACTCCCCCTGAAGATGTGCATAGTGAGGAATTTGCTTTTGAGGCAATGCACATTTGAAGAGTTGAATCATGGAGATCTCCCCCTATAATATGAAGAATTTGAAATGCATGATGAGATATGGTGCTTGACGTAATTCAGCATGCGTGCGATAACATTAATGAGGAAAAAGCATGCAAAATAACGCATCAAGAGTATCAGAGCTCAAGAAGCTCAAGAGAATCGAGCATAGTGCAAGAGCACAGTGCATCAAAAGTATCAAAGCACCATCGGGTTTAAGATTACAACTCGATCCAATAAAAGTTTCAGAAGAATGAGAGTTGTAACTTAACAAAAATAAATTGCCCATATAATAGACCCGCTTGAAGACTAACTCAAATTTCTCCCCCTTTGTCATCGAATGACCAGAAGGATTGAAATTGAGGACTAACGCCCCTGAAGAATTTCAAGTTGAAGAAGGAGCGCCAGCGTTGTTGGGGTCGGTTGTTGTAGTAGGGACCGCCATGTGTCGTCAAGTCTTCATTTTCATCGATGTCGCGCGATGAAGAATAGGAGCTGGCCACCAAGGAAGGAACTTTGACCTTCTTGTATTTCTTCTGAGGAGGTGCAGACCAGTCAAATTCTTCCTTGAGTCCCATTGTCGTCAGTTCTTCCAAGATCAGTAGACATGTGAAAGAACAGCCCAGTGCGTTTGAAGGTTTCATGGAGGTAGTAGTGGTTTTTCTTCACTGCATTGTGTGTTGAGGTCATGTTGTGAAGAATTGAACCAAACCGACGCTTGACCCATTTATGATTGCGATCAACCTTCCGATGAAGACCGAGGAGTAACTCACGATCGATCATCACCACAGGTGCGAGCTTGAGGACTTTGCTTGACCGAGGTATTTATGCAGAGTCATGTGTGGCGTAGTCATCATTGGTGGAGTAGGATGTCTGCTTTTGCGAAACTGTCCATCCAATGGACGAATGCCTTCATCGATTCAGCAGTAGCCTTGCCCTTGTCATCACCGAGGTAAATGTCCGTTTGAGGACTTCAATCGGGGGCAAGTAGCTGCAGTGGTTCAGAGTATTAGCCTTGTAATTGAGTGAAGACCTTGTCCTGATGAATCTCATTATCCAAGGCGCATAAGGCTTCAGCTCAAATGGTGACATAGCAATGTTTGCGAGTCCTCATGAAGAAATCATGGAAGTTGGCGGAACGCCATGGATGATGTTGAAAAGCATATTCTTTCATGATGCCAACGACTTCTTCATCATTTGAGTCGTGGCCTTTGATAGGACTCATTGTCTTCGTCAGAATCCGATAGACAGTCCGAGGCACATACAATAATTCCTTGACGAGGAATTTGGTTCTTGGGGCCTGCCTTGACTTCAAAGGCTTCATCGGTACTTGCATATAGTGATTTGAAAGTTCTGGTTCGTTGTAGATACAACGAGCACCATCAAGTGGAGGACTGAGGGGTAGAGCACGAAGCAATTCAGTTGTTGGTGCCTTGTAGTGAGTATTTTCAGACATCCAGTCTAATACCCATGAGTTCACGTCTTCAGCGTCTCCGGTGATGTGCAGCGTTGCATAGAATTGAAGAATGAGTTCTTCATTCCGATCCACGGATATCGCTGCAGAAATTCAAGTCCCGCATCGTGAAGAACACCGAGGACCGCCCGAAGCCCTGGCAGAGACTCCATGTCCACATGAGGAATATGAGCATGATCGAAAACTTTGTCTTTATTGAAAAGCACCGAGGAATAGAAATTGGCTTGGCCGGTCCGTAAACGCCTCTTCCTTATGCGCGAAAGTAATCATATGGATTGTAATCAAGAAGAATCGTGCTTTCATTGAAGAAGTCTTCACCTTGAACTTTTGCTTTGTTGAGAAGGGATCCTTGGGCTTTGGCAAAGGAGTGTCGATGAGTTGCATCACGACCTCCGGAATCGCAATCTCAGGTTCTTCAGCCGAGGAATTTCTTGTTCCTCAATAGGTGCGATCCCGAGGATCGAAGAAGCAGGTTCATCGCTTAGTGGCTGGAATTTCTTCAGGACAGATGAAGTGGGATGAGTTTCTTCAGAGCCCATTTGAACAGTAGGAGCAGGGGACTGAGGTATCTGTTGGATTGGGGTGAAGAGTGGAGAATTTGGATGCTGACTTTCCCAAAAGTCATCATCCATCAATGGCGTTGTGCTTCCAATATCCACATCTTCTTCAAGTTCCTCAACACCGGCCTCTTCAAATGTGGAACCGAGGCATAGGTGAGGAAATGACTGGGTTGAAGGGATTGCTTCCACTTCAATTTCTTCATCAATCTGCTCTGACGAAGCACCAGAATGATTTTCTTCATCGGATCCGCTTGGGATCACATAATCTTCATCAAAAGGAACAAGGTCCTTTGATGGAATTGAGGAAATTGGAACGGCATCAATAGGATTTTCAAAGGAGCTGGTCATAGGCTTCATTTTCTTCGCAAATTAAGAATTTGACGCAGCTGATGCTATCCGTTTCTTCACAGCAGCTCGTTCTGCACCCTTGGGTTTCTTCACATCAGAGGCAGATGGAAGAATTGGAGTTGGTGTTGGCGCAGGAGGAGCTGAGGAATCTGGTTGAATTTCCTCAGGCGCAACTAATGCAGTTGCCCTGTCTTGTTCAGTTTCTTCAGGCGCACCACTAGTGGATGCCACCGCAATTTCTTCAATGTTGGAATGGGATCATCGATACAGGCGGCATTTTCTTCAGCAGCCTGAACTTCATCATCGGTGCTGGCATGATCTTCAGTCGGCTGATCCGAGGCTTCAGCCTGAGCAATTACAAGTAGCGTTCGGGCAGCAACATTTGTGAACTTCTTCGTCGGTTTGATTTAATCTGACCTTGGCTCCTTGCCAATCAGCATAATAAGCATCGAAGTTTTTGCTGAGGGCTTGGATCTCATTCTGGACCTTGAGAAGTTCCTCAGGTGTCATTTTGACAACGTTTTTCTTTAGGAACTTCTCCTTTCTGTATTGAGCTTTCTTGATCTCTCTTGCCTTTTCAAACTTCCATTTCTCTTCAGTGATGAAATGGGTCAACATATGACTTTTTCCAGGGTCAATGAAAATCGGGCATAGGGGTGTTTGGATCCTTGTGCCGTAGATCAATATAATCGAGGATTTTCCTCGGATCCAACAGCGATGCTTACAGATGTGCCTTTGGCTCTAGCGGCCCTTTCTTGGCGGTCTCGATGATTTCCGCAAGTTCATCATCATCAGCCTCATCCACTTCAGCTGGCTCTTGGAAAGCAACCTGTTTCTTCTTGGGACTTGGCCGAGGACCTCGTCCAGCTGTGGCCTTAGTCTTCAGCAGAGTCGGGCCAGATGAAGACTTTGGTGCAGCTGAGGAACTTGCTGAGACACCAGAGGCAATGGAGAAGCCTGCAGTCCTTTGGCACGTGGCCAGATGCACAGGTGCTGAGGACTTTGTCGGAACTGCTGAGGATTTGGGAGGAGCTGCTGAGGAATTTGAGGGAGCCGAGGATTTTGGAGGAGCAGGAGCCGCATGAGGAATTGGCCGTGAGGGCAATCTTTGAAGAACTTGGCCGTGAGGGCACTGTTGGTGAAGCACTTGGCTTGTGAGCGGGCTTCTTTGGCATAGATTTTCTTGGCTTAACAGAGGCCTCAGGGGCAGCAGCAATAGCAGAGTCCTCATTGAATTTCCTCACTGCCTCATTGGCTTGTCTTGCCAACTTGGCTTGGCGCTTGGCCCATTCTTCAGAAAGTCCTCACCACGCTTGATCTTTGGTGGGGTCAGCTTCTTGGCCAGGTGCCAATGGAGCTCTTGGGCATGGAGGATTGAGTGCGAATTTCTTCATGTACTTTGGAGTTACATATCTGTACTCCCTCCATTCCCGTGCCCATCTCCGTTCAATCCTTTGTATGCGCACCTTGCGATGATGTTTGTTCTCTTTGCCGAACTCGGCTTCATCAGGTGTGCAATAATCAGCATAAATTTCCTCAGGGATTTCAAACGCGGTCATGACCTCAGGCCTCTTTCCTCCTTTTTGTGGCTTCTTTCCTTTTGCCATATTCTTCAGCTGAGGGATTTGAACAAATGAATTCTCTGAAGAAGTATGCAACTTTTCTTCGAGGAACGCTGCAAATGAGTTAAGTTGATGAGAACCTAGTGATTCAGCAGCGGACATGAGTACCTGTGAACAGAGTATAGTTGCGAGGAATTTTGAGAGGTCATATGCGTTCTCAGAAAGTTTTTCAAAAAACACAAGTTTTGAGGATTTTGACCAGATGAGCCTTGAAGAATTTCACTAAGCATTCTTTGTCTTAGGTTCCAGAGTTGTACAGATCGAGGATCCACAAAATTTAGGAATCTTGAAGAAAATGATTGCTTAGAGAAACGAATCAAGAGCATATAACTTGTGAGGTGTTTGTGTGTGAGGATTTGAAGAATAAAACACCTTTGAAGATTTTGTAGTGTAAGATTTGGATCAACGAGGGTAGTAAAAGTAACTTTTATTTACCCTAAATGAAGAACACGACAAACCTGGGTGTTGTAGATGTGAAGCTCGTCTGCTCGTGATCTTCCACGTCCTAACTTGGCGGAGGAAGACAGCTACGGCGGCGGGCGGAGTGAGGATTTCCGCAGTCGGTGAGTATCGTCGGCTGACGAGGTCGAGGCAAGGAAGCTCTTCCTCACCGGCGATGGAGAAGCGGCGGCGCTTAGGGTTTGAGGAGCTCGGCGAGAGAGAGGTCGGCGGAGTAAAAGAAGTGAGGATGGAGAGAGGGGTATTTATAGAGGCGGTGAAAATTGTTCGCCCAAGACTTAGGGACGAACGTGCCTCGACCATTCTCCTTCTCACGACATGTGTCACCCACGCATCAGATAGTGGAGATCGTAAAGCGATCATGGGTGAGTAAAATAATGCATCGTATGATGCGGAACGGTTTGAGCGGCAAAACCGAAAATTTGGTTAAGATCAGTTTTAAAGTTCCGCTTCGCAATTTCTTCACCGACAAGGACACAAAGTGAAGATTTTTAACGAGTTTCAAATATAACGCAAATGATGATTTTGTGAATAGATTAGGTTGAGTATAGCATAGAGGGGGAAGGGTCCGATCACATTCACTTAGCATAAAAAGCGACTTGAAGAAATAGCCATAAGTGAATGCTGTAGAGGACATAAACCCATATATATATGTATTGCCAATGAAGAAAAACGACAGAAATGGTGAAGATTTTGCAAAGTTGAAGAATTTGAAAAACTGAAGAATTTCAAAAACTGAGAAAAAACTCAAATTGAAGATTTTCAACTTTGGTGGTGGCGTGACCCAATCAGATAAGAATGATGATTTCAGACACCGCGCATACAATTGTCGTAGGGTTACGAGAATCAAATTCTTCATTAATTTCTTCACACGTAGAATGTTATTCTTCATTGATTGAAGAAAAACGTTTCTTCATGTGTTGCACATCTAAGTCATCAATTTTGCATAAGTGTCAGGATGTGTGTCCTTTTCAAAGAACATTCGAAGATTCTAAGATATTTTGCTCACATCGCAACTTGCTAAATCTCTTCTCATCCAAGGGCTTAGTGAAGATATCGGCTAGCTGTTCTTCGCCTTCACATGCTTTCGATGGAGATGTCGCCCTTTAACACATGATCACGAAGAAAATGATGACGAATTTGAATGTGCTTTGTCTTCGAGTGCTGAACTGGGTTGTGAGCAATCTTGATGGCACTCTCATTGTCACAGTAGAGAGGCACATTCTTCACGTTGATGCCGTAGTCCTTGAGAGTCTGCTTCATCCACAGCAATTGAGCACAACACGAGCCAAGAAAGAATGTATTCAGCTTCCGCAGATGATGCGGTGATACGCAGCCTGCTTTCTTCGAGAACCAACGGACCAAAGATCGCCCCGAGGAAAGGACAAGTACCAGATGTTGACTTGCGGTCCACGCGATCACCAGCATAGTCGAGTCGTAATATCCAATGAGATCAAAAGTAGAGCCCTTGGGGTACCATAATCCTAGTGTTGGTGTGTGAGCTAGATATCGAAGAATATGCTTCACAGCCTTATGGTGTGATTCCTTCGTGTAGCTTGAAATCGGGCACACATGCAAACACTAAGCATTATATCTGGCCTAGATGCACATAAGTACAATAAAGAACCAATCATGGAGCGGTATACCTTGTGATCAAGTCAATACCATTTTCATCGATTGCATAGATGGCCATTTGTGGGCATAGGAATTTTGACACCTTTGCAATCTTGCATGCCGAATTTCTTCAGGACATCTTTGAGGTATTTCACCTGAGATATGAATATGCCATTGTGTTGTTGACAAATTTGAAGACCTAAGAAGAATTTCAACTCTCCCATCATATACATTTGATATTCTTCACTCATCATATAGGCAAATTCATCACTATAACGTTGGTCAGTACAGCCAAAGATAATATCATCAACATAGATTTGGCACACAAACAGTTCACCATCATATGATTTAGTAAAGAGAGTAGGGTCGAGTGAACTGGTGTGAAGCCATTCTTCACGAAGAATTCCTTCAATGTATCATACCACGCCTGGCCGGGCTTGTTTGAGACCATAGAGGGCCTTGTTGAGTCTGAAGACTTTGTCGGGATTCTTTGGATCTTCAAAACACGGGGTTGAGCAACATATACTTATTCCTCAAGCTTACCATTGAGGAATGCACTTTTCACATCCATTTGATATAAAGTGATATTGTGATGGTTAGCATAGGCGAGTAATATGCGAATAGACTCAAGTCTAGCAACAGGTGCAAAAGTTTCATCGAAATCAATTCCTTCAACCTGGGTGTAGCCTTGAGATACTAGTCGTGCCTTATTCCTCACCACAAGGCCATTTTCATCTTGCTTGTTGCGGTAGATCCACTTTGTGCCAATGATATTATGCTTGCGAGGATCTGGACGTTTGACCAGTTCCTGCATACATTGTTGAGCTCGAATCGATGTAATTCTTCTTTCATGGCCTGAATCCACTCGGGTTCGAAATGCTTCATCTACCTTAGTGGGCTGTGATAGAGACAAAAGCATAGTGCCCACAAAAGTTAGATAAATGTGAAGCTTTTGAGCGTGTGAGAGGACCCGCGCTTCAATGTCATCGATGATCATGTCCACTTGTACTTCTTTTTGCAACGCGAGGATGAGCTGGTTGTCGTCGAGGAATTTGATCATTTTCCTCAAAGCACCATTGTCTTCAAAGATTATCTTCAGTGCATCACCGGCGTTCTTCACAGACAGAATGAATTCTTCAAACAGATTCTTCAAGAGGGAATGACATCCTCGGATGCCTTGAACTTGATAGATTCCTCGTGTGCCGGTTCATCTAACACAGAAGGTAGGTGCTCTCTTTGCGAGCCATTAGTTTCATCAAAGCGGCACATCTACAATATCAACAATCTTGTGAAGAGCGATGTTGAAGACACTAGAGGTGTGCGAGTCCTTTCCGTAACCAAGCATAAAACATTCATGTGCTTTCGGTGCAAATTTAGAATTGTGATGAGAATCTCTAATCCAGCATTTAGCACCGAAGACTTTGAAATAACTTACATTGGGTTTCTTTTTAGTGAGGAGTTCATAGGCAGTCTTCTTGAAGAATTTGTGAAGATATACTCTGTTGATGATGTGGCACGCAGTATCAATTGCATCAATCCAAAAACGACTAGGCGTTTTGTATTCATCAAGCATAGTGCGAGCCATCTCAACAAGAGTTACATTCTTGCGCTCCACTAGCCATTACATTGAGGGGTATAGGGAGCAGATAACTCATGAGTAATACCAAGTTCATCAAGATAGGCATCAAGACCGAATTCTTGAACTCGGTTCCATTGTCACTCTGATGTGTTTGATCTTCACACCAAAGTTAGTTGAAGCCCTCGAGGAAAATCGTTTGAAGACTTCCTGCACTTGATTTTTGTAAGTAACAATGTGTACCCATGTGTAACGAGAGTAATCATCAACAATAACAAAGCCATATAGAGATGCATCATTAACGACTTTGAGTATTGATTAGGACCAAAGAGGTCCATGTGAAGCAATTCGAAGGGACGAGTAGTGGTCATGATAGTCTTCGCTGGATGCTTGCCCTTGGTCATTTTTCCAGCTTCACAGGCTCCGCACAAGTGATTCTTGAGGAATTTTACATTCTCAATGCCAATGACATGCTTCTTCTTTGCAAGCGTGTTCAAATTCCTCATGCCTGCGTGACCAAGTCGCCGATGCCATAGCCAGCCTTCTGAAGCTTTTGCAAGTAGACACACGGCTGGTTGTGGTCCTGTAGAGAAATCAACAATATACAAGTCTCCTCTCCTAAAGCCTTCGAATACTTTGGAATTGACAGCTTCCATAATCACAACACAACGATACTTGCCAAAGATAACAACCATATCAAGATCACAAAGCATTGAGACTGACATGAGGTTGTATCCTAAGGACTCAACAAGCATGACTTTCTCCATGTGTATGTCCTTAGAGATAGCAACCTTACCAAGACCCAATACCGACTTTTGCCTTTGTCAAGAAAGATGATATGCTTCAGATGTGACGGTGATAGGGGAGCATCCATCAATAGATTCTTGTCACCACCATGTGATTTGTACATCCACTATCGAGAACCCACTCGGTGGCTTTGGGTTGATCATCCTGCAGATGAATTAGTACAACTTACGATCTCATATACTTCATCGCTGAAGAATATGATATCAAGTTCATCGATGAATTTCATCACCAAGATAACAGATAAGCAAGATGATGACGTGTGAAATGAAAGTTCATTTCATCATGATTAGCCTGCGTCCTTTCGAGCATTTTTGTCGTGCCCCCCAAGAAATTCTTCAGACGCTCAATGCACGCCCGAGACCTGACCTCGCAGAAGAGGTTAGTTCTTTTTCTTCACCACCCACATCTGAAGGGGTGGCAAAGAGTTCATCACTCTGCGAGCACCATATGAGAATGGTGGAATAGAGGCCAATCCATTTCGTTTCACATAAGAGGGGTTAGGTTAAGCATATGAATAAGCAGAGAAATTCTTCGAGGACTTATGAACATATTGGTTTGAAGAATAATGCACATATTCATAGCCCTTAGCTCGATGATAATCATATGAGGACTTTGATCCTTTTGAGGAATTTGATCCACGTGAGGAATTTTGTCCGTATGAGGACTTGGATCCATATGAAGAATTTGGTCCATATGAAGAATTTGATCTGGGGTTCCTATTCTTCACGTGTGGTGTCATGAGGACATTCACCGAAGACTTTCAAGGCACTTCTTGGGAACCCAGATTTTCTTCATAGGGGAACCGTTCTGCAGCTTAGTGCCATCATATCTAGCAAATACTTCACCATTCTGATTTTTGAACAGTTTATAGTTGGAGTCAAATGACTCATCGGAAGAATGAGGAGATTCGCATGTAAAGCCGGATAAGTTAGATGGATCAACTGGAGGTCCCTTTGCGGAACCCATGAGGTTTTGGGATACCGCTCGGGCTTCCAATATGTTCCATCAAGATTGAGTTTCCTCTCAAAGGCAATACCCTCTTTCCTAGGGTTCCTGTTGAGGATCTGCTTTTAAGCACATCACAAAGAGTCTCGATGCCCTTTGAGGCTTTTGTACATGCCTGTCATATACAATTCCTTCAGCCTGCATCGCCAAAGGATACTAGCAATGTCCTCGGATGAGGAATTAGTGATAGCAGAGGCAGGTGAGGAATTTGTAACAGCTTGAAGCACTTGAACATTCATGTGAAGAATTAGCGATTCACGCTCAATGCACTTTAAGCATGGAGGAACAAATTCTTCCCGAGAAGCGTTGATTTGTTGAGCAAGTAATGAATCGCGCCCTTCCTCAAGATCTTCATAATTCACTCTTAGCTTCTCAAGATCTTGCTTTCTTTGAAGAAATTCATAAGAAAGTTTCTCATGATCGATAAGAGAGTGTTATGATGACCTTGAAGGTTGTCAAACCTAGATCAAGTCTCTCAAGATTTTCAATCGTGGCTTTAGTGCGATCCATTTCTTCACCTAACATATCATCACTCTTATCTAGCATGTTTTGAACCTTTTCAAAAGCCCATTGTTGTTTTACAACTATCTTAGCAAGTTTTGAGTAATCGGGCTTTAGATCTTCATCGATTCATTTTCACTAGATTCAGAGGAGGTATATTTGAGTACCTTGGCACCCTTTGCCATGAAGCAATAGGTGGGAGCGTAGTCATCACTATCTTCATCAGCTTTGTTGGTGAGGTCATTTTCTTGAGTTGAAGATGGACTTGTCGACGAAAGCGATGGCGAGAGCTAGACTCGCCACACCGGACTCAGATTCTTCCGATGCCTCCTCTTCCTCATGTTCCTCGATTCAGCTTCAGAGTCCATTTCCTTGCCAATGAATGCCCGAGCCTTTTTGGAGCTGCTCTTCTTGTGAGTTGAAGGCTTTGAGGTTTTGGCGGTTGAAGATTTTGATTTTTTCTTCTTCTTGTGCGGGTCATCAGATCGGTTATCCTTGTGTTTCTTCTTCTTTAATTCCTCTTCCCACTGAGGACAATCTTGGATGTAGTGACCAGGTTTCTTGCATTTGTGACAAAGTCTTCTCTTATAGTCCATCGGATGAGGAATCACCGCTTCTTGAGGATTTTCCAAAGCGACCATGTCTTGAGAACTTCGAATTTCTTCACGGCAAGGCTAGATCCTGGCCTAATTCTTCAGATCTCCGAGGCTACTACCGTAGTCTTCACACTCAGATTCGTATACAGCCTTGGCCTTCGTGGCACGTGTTTTTCCATAGCTAGAACCATAGAGATCTCTCTTTCAAAGAAGTCGAACTCATGAGTATTTAGCCTCTCGAGGATATCACCGGATCAAGTGATTTGTAGTCAAGACGCTCTTGTATCATCGGTGCGGAGTATCAAATGAGGAATCAAGCGATCTCAACAATTTCTTCACCACCTCATGGTCGATGATGTCAGTGGCGCCAAGTGCTTGAAGCTCATTTGAGATGTCAGTGAGGCGATCGAAGGTTTGTTGAACATTTTCGTTGTCGAGTCT
The DNA here is from genome assembly GCA_021605145.1 of Aegilops bicornis. Taxonomy (NCBI): domain Eukaryota; kingdom Viridiplantae; phylum Streptophyta; class Magnoliopsida; order Poales; family Poaceae; genus Aegilops; species Aegilops bicornis. The sequence goes on from CM038669.1 coordinate 342,767,504, forward strand.
TTTGAAGCGGTTGAAGAGATTCCGAAGAACATCAACGCAGGAGTCACGCTGAGTTGAGACTCCTTCATTTACTTTGGACAGCCTGTCCCAGATGAGCTTGGCAGTTTCCAAAGCACTCACTCTTCCATATTGACCTTTGCTCAGATGGCCACATATGATATTCTTCGCTTGAGAATCGAGTTGCTTGAATCTCTTCGCATCGGGCAAGATTCGGAGAAGGTGTGACCGAGGGAACACCATTTTCCACAACATACCGTAGATCGTTGTCAATAGCTTCCAGATGCATTCACATCTTGTTCTTTCAGTAGGGGTAGACCGTCCCATCAAAGGTACGACACCCTGCTGAGACCATGATCATACCTGCGGTCGACATAACTAAAACTCCGGTGGTTAAACTAAAATCACGTAACAAGGGAGTACCTTGCTCTGATACCAATTGAAAGTGTGTTATATCGACTAGAGGGAGGGTGAATATGCGATTTTTTATGAATTCTTCACTGAGGAATTTGCCGGTGAGGAAATTCCTTAGCGAAGAACTACTTGCAGCGGAATAAGTACTCAGAAGTAAGCATAATGTATCGCGGCATGGTCATCATGATGAAATGAAGATAAACAAAGAGTACATAAAAGCGTAAACACAGGATAGCTCAAGATGAAGACAAACAGACTGAAGAAATTGAACTGAGGAAATTGAGAAAGTCTTCAGTCAAAGTCTTCAAACACAGATATGAATAAACACTCAACACAGTAATGAGGAAATGAAAGGGTTGAGGAGATAGAACTAGTAAGGTTGGTGAAGACAATGATTTGGTAGACCAGTTCCAACTGTTGTCTCAGTTGTACGTCTGGTTGGAGCGGCCGAGTATTTAAACTCGAGGACACACAGTCCCGGACACCCAAATCGGCCGAAAGCATGCAGCTCAGACACCAAGTCCTCACCGTATTCTCCTTGAACTAAGGTCACAGAGACCTCGTCCAATCACTCGTGGTAAGTCTTCAGGCGACTTCCAAACCTTCACAAACTTGGTCACTCGGCGATCCACAATTCCTGTTGGATGCTCTAGACCATGACGCCTAACCGTCTGGAAGAAGCACAGTCTTCAAAGGTAACAAGCGTCGGATCCACGCAGGATCAATCTCTTCAGTGATGCTCAATCACTTTGGGTTTGTAGGGGTTTGGTTTTTTGGTTTTTCCTCACTCGATGATTTTCGCTCAAAGTCCTCGGAGGATGGGTTGCTCTCAAATGACAAGTGTCAAGTTTCTCTCGGAGCAGCCAATCAGCTAGTGGTTGTAGGGGGCAGCTATTTATAGCCTAGGGAGCAGCCCGACATGATAAGACATAAATGTCCTTCAATGATATGACCGTTAGGTGGATAAGATATTTTGGGACAGCGCAAGAAGACAAAGAACGGTCGGAAATTTGAATCTCAAATTCCTCGTGGCTATCATGTTCCTCATCGTAGGCAATCCGCCTTGGCGAATTCCTAACTCCTCGGTCGTAACAAATTCTCAATGACCGTAAGAACTTCGTCTCATCACATCAAGAAATTGACTGAATCAGTATGAGATTTCCAAAGGCTTCACTCGAAGGGATTGGTAGGTGTAGGATTTTGAGTTGAGCATCACATGGAAATTTTTCCTTAGTATTTCCTCGACCCCCTTTAACAGTACGGTGTTTCCTATGACTCAAGAAAGGGAAAATGAAACTACGAAAACAAAAGTCTTCACGCTTCATGTTCCTCAAATGAATACCAAGTCTTCAAGGTCACACCAATTTCTTCACTTTCGTAGTCTTGAAGAAAGTCTTCAAAATATCAAAGTCTTCAATAAAGAACTTCATTTTTAGTGGTCGACTTTCTCTCAGAATATCAAACTCCTCATAGACTTATAGACCTGTGTACACTCACAAACGCATTAGTTCCTTAACCTATAAGTCTTCAATACACCAAAATCACTAAGGGGCACTAGATGCACTTACAATAGTATTTGTGGCAAAACCACTGTTCATAATTCTTTCATACATGTCACTCTTGGTTCATTGCATATCCCGGTACACCGCTGGAGGCATTTATATAGAATCATATTTTGTTCTAAGTATCGGGTTGTAATTGTTGAGTTGTAAGAAAATAAAAGCGTGATGATCATCATTATTAGAGCATTGTCCCAAGTGAGGAAAAGGATGATGGAGACTATGATTCCCCCCACAAGTCGGGATGAGACTCCGGACGAAAAATAAAAATAATAATAATAATATAAAAAAAGAGAAAAAAAAAGAGGCCATAAAAAAGAGAAAAGGCCCAAATAAAAAAATGAGAGAAAAAGAGAGAAGGGACAATGTTACTATCCTTTTACCACACTTGTGCTTCAAAGTAGCACCATGATCTTCATGATAGAGAGTCTCTCATTTTGTCACTTTCATATGCTAGTGGGAATCTTTCGTTATAGAACTTGGCTTGTATATTCCAATGATGGGCTTCCTCAAATTGCCCTAGGTCTTCATGAGCAAGCGAGTTGGATGCATGCCCACTTAGTTTCTTTTGTTGAGCTTTCATACACTTATAGCTCTAGTGCATCCGTTGCATGGCAATCCCTACTCACTCACATTGATATCTATTGATGGGCATCTCCATAGCCCATTGATACGCCTAGTTGATGTGAGACTATCTTCTCCTTTTTGTCTTCTCCACAACCACCATTCTATTCCACATATAGTGCTATGTCCATGGCTCACGCTCATGTATTGCGTGAAGATTGAAAAAGTTCGAGAATGTCAAAAGTACTGAAACAATTGCTTGGCTTGTCATCGGGGTTGTGCATGATTTAAATACTTTGTGTGGTGAAGATAGAGCATAGCCATACTATATGATTTTGTAGGGATAACTTTCTTTGGCCATGTTATTTTGAGAAGACATAATTGCTTTGTTAGTATACTTGAAGTATTATTATTTTTATGTCAATATGAATTTTTGTCTTGAATCTTTCGGTTCTGAATATTCATATCACAATTAAGAAGAATTACAATGAAATTATGCCAACTAGCATTCCACATCAAAAATTATCTTTTTTATCATTTACCTACTTGAGGACGAAGGTGAATTAAGCTTGGGGATGCTTGATACGTCTCCAACGTATCTATAATTTTTGATTGCTCCATGCTATATTATCTACTATTTTGGGCAATATTGGGCTTTATTATCCACTTTTATATTATTTTTGGGACTAACCTATTAACCGGAGGCCCAGCTTAGAATTGCTGTTTTTTTGCCTATTTCAGTGTTTCAAAGAAAAGGAATATCAAACGAAGTCGAAACGGAACGAAATCAATTGGAGAAGTTATTTTTGGAAGGAAAGCTACCGGAAAAGCTTGGAGTGCACATCAGGAAAGGATGGAGGTGTCCACGAGGGTGGGGGGCGCCCCCCCTAGGGCGCGCCCCCTGCCTCGTGGGCCCTCCGGAGCTCCACCGACGTACTTCTTTCACCCATATATACCTACGTACCCTAAAACTTCCAGAACAGAGAATAGATCGGGAGTTCCGCCGCCGCAAGCCTCTGTAGCCACCAAAAACCAAACGGAGCCCTGTTCTGGCACCCTGCTGGAGGGGGATCCCTCACCGGTGGCCATCTTCATCATCCCGGCACTCTCCATGACGAGGAGGGAGTAGTTCACCCTCGGGGCTGAGGGTATGTACCAGTAGCTATGTGTTTGATCTCTCTCTCGTGTTCTTGATTTGGCACGATCTTGATGTATCGCGAGCTTTTCTATTATAGTTGGATCTTATGTTTCTTCTCCCCCTCTACTCTCTTGTAATGGATTGAGTTTTCCCTTTGAAGTTATCTTATCGGACTGAGTCTTTAAAGATTTGAGAACACTTGATGTATGTCTTGTCGTACGTATGTGTGGTGACAATGGGATATCACGTGATTCACTTGATGTATGTTTTGGTGATCAACTTGCGGGTTCCACCCATGAACCTATGCATAGGGGTTGGCACACGTTTTCGTCGTGATTCTCCGGTAGAAACTTTGGGGCACTCTTTGGGGTTCTGTGTGTTGGTTTGAGTAGATGAATTGAGATTGTGTGACGCATATCGTATAATCATGCCCACGAATACTTGAGGTGACATTGGAGTATCTAGGTGACATTAGGGTTTTGGTTGATTTGTGTCTTAAGGTGTTATTCTAGTACGAACTCTAGGGATGTTTGTGACACTTATAGGAATAGCCCAATGGATTGATTGGAAAGAATAACTTTGAGGTGGTTTCGTGCCTACCATAATCTCTTCGCTTGTTCTCCACTATTAGTGACTTTGGAGTGACTCTTTGTTGCATGTTGAGGGATAGTTATATGATCCAATTATGTTATTATTGTTGAGAGAACTTGCACTAGTGAAAGTATGAACCCTAGGCCTTGTTTCAACGCATTGCAATACCATTTACGCTCACTTTTATCGCTTGCTACCTTGCTGTTTTCATATTTTCAGATTACAAAACCTATATCTACCATCCATATTGCACTTGTATCACCATCTCTTCGCCGAACTAGTGCACCTATACAATTTACCATTGTATTGGGTGTGTTGGGGACACAAGAGACTCTTTGCTATTTGGTTGCGTGGTTGCTTGAGAGAGACCATCTTCATCCTACGCCTCCCACGGATTGATAAACCTTATGTCATCCACTTGAGGGAAATTTGCTACTGTCCTACAAACGTCTGCACTTGGAGGCCCAACAACGTCTACAAGAAGAAGGTTGTGTAGTAGACATCAAACACCTTTCTTCTTGTCATTATTCTTCTTGAAGTCCGTGTGTTGCACAGCCTTGTTCTTCCCATCAAACTTTGCTTTACCATCAAACTTGCCCTTGTTCTTGAACTTGTGGGGCTGGAAGTTCTTCTTCTGTACCAGATTGGAACTAGATCCTCCCTCAAGACCTCGAGCACGTGTGTCCTTTGCTCTTGCCTTTTCTTCCACATCAAGAGTACCAATGAGATCCGGGACGGAAAACTCCTATCTCTTATGTTTCAGTAAGGTAGCAAAGTTCCTCCACGAAGGAGGAATCTTAGTGATGATACCTCTGGCAACAAACTTGTCTGGTAGCATACAACCGAAGTGCTCAAGTTCTCTAGCAAATGATCAGATCTCATGAGCTTGCTCAACCACGGAGCGCTCTTCACCATCCTGTAATCATAGAATTGCTCCATGATGTACAGCCAAGCAAAGATCCGAGACCCCAAACTTGGCCTCGAGTGCATCCCACATATCTTTTCCATTATCAAATGACGCATAAGCATCAACTATGTTCTCACCAAGAACACTCAAGAGAGCAGCCTTAAATAGAGTATCCATTTTACGAAAAGCTTGTGCCTGTTGAGCATCAAGCTCTCTTTCAGGTTTGCCAAGAGTAGCGTCATAGCAACTCATGGTTTGAAACCATAAGACTGCTCTCACGCGCCACCTCTTATAGTGGATACCCTCAAACATAGGAGGTTTCATGGAAGCAGCAAAACCACTCGGGGTAAAATGCCTATAATAAGGTTTTTGGATTGTTGAAAATATGAGCAATTTCATCAATGATTTTATTAATAGAAATATTAGATAAAGCATGACTAATATAGCGTAGATAAAACAAGTCATGTAATTTGACAGAGAGAAGGTAAATAGCATCTGCATATATGAACTAGAAGCGAACACATCTAGAATGTACACTAGAGCAAGAAGTTGTGACAGAACCTCTAACAGGAAGAGTATCGTAACGCATTTTAACGGGAGCAGATGCACCGGTCTTGGGGTCGGTGTCCTCGCCAGCCATTTCGTCGAGGAGGTTATCGACATCGGGGAAGAAGTCGTCGTCGGGGAAGTAGTCGTCGGAGTCCGGGGCGTCCGTGACGAAGAAGTCAGTAGTCGCGCTAAGCGCTCCCCAAAAACCTTATCACCCTTCTCCCGTATAAGACTCAAAAGGTGCGGTTTTGGAGGCCTACTGTCCCGACCTGCGGTGCACGCCACAAGTCGGGATGGGGAAGATCGTAGCAGCAGCGCAGTGCTCTGGAACTTTGTGGCGAGAGGAAGAGGATCTTCTGGTGTGTCTCTCTGGAGAGGAGCGATCTCTCTTATATAGGCATAAGAGAAGGAGGCGAACAGGCTGCGACGGGAGGTGAGGCAACAGAGGGAGACGAAGCAAACAGACTTCAGCCGAAGAGGCGACCCGTTCGGATTCAGTGTCCACTACAGAAAAACGTTTCAGCTCCCGTGTGACCTTTCGTATACCCGTCGTGCGTAGCAAAAATTTAGACATCGGCTCGGCTCATTCCCGCATTCGCGGCGCGTCGTGACGAGGCGAGGAGTGGCGTTGCGAGGCGGGCGGCGGAGGAGGAGCGCGCGTGGATGTCCCTCTTGTTCTCATGCTCATACAAGTGGGGAAAGAACCTCCCTTATAAGGAGGTCCAACTCCCACTAAACTAGAAGTGTGAGACTAAACTTTAGTAGTATCCCTTGCCTTGCACAAATGGGCTAAGTGGGCCTCTAGGATTTATTTAGGAATTTCTGAAATAGTTATTGGGTTGGCCCATAAATAGATAAAATTCCAGCAAACTGGCCTTCCTTTCACACCTAGAAAAATTATAGATAGTTTCCTCGTAATGGTTTTAGGACTGGATTTTGAAAAAACTAGCTAGAGATGCTCTAATCTCTATATGGCAATGCGACCACAGACAAAGCATGCTCGCTACAATACAATTCCCCTTTTCTCTCTTCCATACAACATGGAAAGGGAAATGAAAGATCGAAAGCACTAGAGTTTGAGGCACCCAGTGTAATAGTTATGGGAAAACGAAAGACATTATCTTACCGAACCGGCAAGCGGTGGTAGAGATTCGTGAAAGAACTTGAAGTAGACCCACATCTTACTGAGTCGACAAAGCGTTATTCCCAAGACTAATGATGCTAAGCAAATTCCAAAATTTAGACCTATTTGTCTTCTAATTGTTAGCTTTAAAATTATTAACAAAGTTCTGATGAATAGATTGATCAAAGTAGCATCCCCTGTCATCTAAGGAATTGTTGTTTTCCATGAAGCATTGAATTCTATTCATTTTTTAAAACTGAATGCTTTATTGTTTAAAGTTTATTTTCAAAAATCATATGATAAAATCAAGCGTCCCTTTATGATTAAAATGCTTAAAATGAAAGGATTCCTTGATAAAACTGGTTCTTACTTTAAAATCCACAAAGGCCTGAGACAGGGTCTTGTTTTTTTTTCACCTTTGCCTTTTGATCTTGCTGCAGATGTTGTAGCTATTATTATAGAAAAATCCAATACAGATGGTTTTGTGAAATGATTTTTGAATGTGAATCTAACAAATGGAGTTAATATGCTCCGTTATGTTGATGACACCATTTTTCTGTTACAAGATGACGTTGAAAGTGCTAAAACCTTCATATTCATCATGTTTGCTTTTGAACAAATGTCTAGATTAACTATTAATTTTCATAAAAGTGAGATGTTTGTTTTTGGGGAAGCCAAAGATAAAGTTGAGTTTGCTCAGTAGATTTTCACTTGTCAGCAGATATGCCTATGAAATATTTGGGTATGCCTGTTTCTGAAACTAGAATTTGTGTTGGAAAGGGTAGAGCATAAAATTGAGAAAAGACATGGATGTTGGCAAGGAAAACTGCTAGGCTCTATTACTGACAGTATTACTTTTGGTCCAAGTAAAAATGACCAATATGCCTGTTTTTATGATGTCCTTCTACCCCATCACTATCGGAGTTCTTAATAAAGTTGATTTCTATAGATCTAGAATGGTGTGGCAGGGTGATGAAGATAAAAAAAGAAATTTCACTTAGTTAACTAGAAAACTTGTTGTAAACCTAGAGATCAAGGGGGTTGGGGATTCTTAATTTGGATCTCATGAATAAGGCATTGCTTGCTAAGTGGTTCTGTAAATTGTAAACTAAATCTAGGCTCTCGCAATCTGTTATGTTGAATAAGTGTGTCCCTAATGGGTGTATCTCTTGACCTAAACCCAAGGTTGGGGATTCACAATTTTGGTCTAGCATTCTCAAAGTCAAAGAGATATTTTATCAATTTTGTAAGAACAGTTTGAGGGATGGTCATAATACAAGATTTTCGAAAGATTGGTGGATAGATGACAAACCTTAAAATTAACTTACCTTAGGTTATATTTGTTAAGTTTTAATCATAATATTATTGTTGCTGAAGCCTTGCGAAAAGGATGGGGTGGTTTCAAATTCAAAAGAACTCTATTGGGAGTCTCTGGAGCTGTTGGATAGCTTGAACAAACAGATGTGAAGAGATTGAAATGGGTTGTGGTAAATATGGAATAAAATGGATGTTGAGAGATGATGGAAAATTTTCAGTCAAGTCTCTATATAGAAAACTTATTGTATGCATGTGGTTGCAAATTCCCTCAAAAGTTTTTATGGAAGGTCAAAGTGCCTGCTAATTAATGTTTTTCTGTGGCTTATGGCTCAAAAAGCATTCTCACCAATGATACCCCCCTTAGGAGAGGGTGGGTTGGTAGTAAAATGTGTATCTTTTGTAATGGATGAAACTATTGATCATATATTTCTTCAATGCTATGCTGCTAATTTAGTATGGCGCTTGTTGAAATGTGCGTTTAGTCTAAATTCCACCCCTACCACACTTAATGATTGCTTTGGCAACTGGATTAGAAGTTCCCCAAATAATGGAAGTTGTTGTTGGTGGGGGTTTCAGCTGTTTTTTGCTCCTCTCAATCATGTCATTATTGAGAAAAAAAACTTTTCAATGATCCTATTTTCCTCATAAAGTTGATATGCTGTTGGATTATTGGATGGTCTTGCAGATAAAGGAGGAAAACAAAGTGGGTGCTAATGTTGGGGGAAAAACTACTCGAGCGGGTTGCAAATGAAGTTTATTGATCGTCGTAAGGTTAGATGCATGAGGTTCTAAGAATAGGTGGTTAAGTTATGAAGTTCTGAACGATGGGTGGTTTACTGCTTCGTTTCTTCCCTCGCGCGATAAGTTGTCGACTACCCTCTTTCAACAGGTTTCTTGTTTCCCCTTCCGTTGTTATTGTGGTTATGTGCCTTGTTATGCTAGTTTTTTCAGTTTGCTTCTATAGCTCCTTTCACGATGGGGTTGTAGAAAAAGAAAGGTTGGATGTGTTTAGCTGTTGATCTAGTTCTGATGGAGTTAGAGACTGCTTTTATGTGAGCATCTCCTTCTTTTTGGATGTTGATTTGGCGGTGTTGCAATTTGGTTGGATCACTTTGTTGATCCTTAAGCCTTGTAGATGTGATCTTCTTATGGCTGTTTGTGTTAGGGTACCGAATTGTGTGGTTTCTATTAATGAAAAAACAGAGGGGTGACCCTTCTTTTATTAAAAAAATCCACAATGCACAATGCAAGAAAAAAAACCTCGAGATGATGTGCCTGCTTAGTCTTTCGGAGGTGTTCATAGGAGTAGGATGTGCATGCGTGCGTTTATAAAGATGAGTATATATATGTATGTATGAGCCTCTGCGTGTGTACCGTGTTAAAAAAGGCAAAGGAGAAACCTCAATCGCACACACCCAAAATAAGTTTTAAAATGTTTTGCCCTATTGCAAGAAAACATGTTTAGAGCAACTCCAATGGGGCGACCCATTTCGTCCTCTCGCGTCCGTCTGGGTCGGCGCGGACAAAAGTGACGGCCCAACGCGCCGACCCAAACTCAAATCGTGTCCGCACGGCGTCCGCGCCGACCCATTTCCGGCCCAAAATTGCGCCTGGAATGCGTCGGACGCTGCTTAACGCGCCAGCCTCCTCGCCGTCAGCGTCCCCACCCGGCGGCCTCCCAACCGCCACCGGTCGTCTTATTTATGACGACCACCGACAACGGGCCCACGCGTCGCCCAAAGGCGTCCTTTTTAACCACGCAGCGGCGGGTCGGCCTCATCCACTTCTCCCGGCCCACATCCGCCCCCACCACTTCCTTTGCTTCCTCGCCGGCGACCGCAAACCCTAGCGCGCACCATGGGCCTCTTCGGCAAAAGCAATGGCAAAGGAAAGGGCACCCCCGGCGCCTCGTCATCCCGTGCTCCCCTCCACCGCCGGCCGCTTCGCTGACGCCGGCGCCGCACATCCTCGTGCACCAAGCGCCGGTGGCACCGGGAGTACAGCAGCCCTCCCTACCCCGACGTGTGACGCCGCCGCACCATTGGCATTTGGATCCAAACCGGATCCCGGTCGGGCCCGCCCAGCCGGGCGCAGCGCCGGCGCCACAGCGTCGCTTTCACGCCGGAAAGCGTCCGCTGCCCGAGTACGCCGCCGACTCTCCTAATCAAGGCTTGGTTCGCCGAACACGAGGAGCAACGCCGCCGGGTGTCGACGCCGTCCCCGCCATTGTTTCCCACCGCCGCCCGCAGTAGAGCCGGAGGACATGGAGGCGGAGGCGAGTACCAAGCCGCCCTCGAGGAGGCCTCAGAAGACGCTACGGGCGGCTAGCCGTGACGAGGAGGACGCGACCGGATGGCTCAAGCAAGCTCGTTCGTCGCCGGCGGGGACTCCGCCCACACCCCGCTTCGTGCCGCCACCTCCGCTGCCGCCGCCGCCAGACAGCCAAGCCGAGCCGGAACCGAGCTGTCACAGAAAGCGCCTCGCCCACCCACTTGGCCGGAGGAGGCCTACTCGTGGACGGGCCAAGATCATGAGTGGGCGAAAGGCCCCGCCCACTTCGCCGCCGACGCCGGAGGAAGAGGCGCCCACCTCGAAGCGATGGAAGGAGCACTGCTCCGCCAGAGCAGCTGCCAACGGCGCGAGGCGATGCGCCACGAGGCCATGCTCCAACGCGACGCGGAGGCACTCCGGCTCGAGGAGGAGGAGGAGCGCCTGCTTGTCAGAATGCCGCCGCCCCAGAGATGCCGGAGGAGGTCGCCTGGCAGCCGCATCAGCGGGCGTTCAAAGCGGGCCGCCCCGCCTGTCTTCATCAACCTCACCGACGACGGCGACGTCGAGGGCAAGGGCAAGGGCAAGGCCGACGACGTCTAGGGCAGCGTGCGGGGCGGCAGTAGGCGGGCGTAGACTTTTTTAATGTTTTTATTTAATGTTTATTAGATGTAGGTGGACTTTAGCCGCCGTTTGACCGGCCACTTTTATGTTTAATTATGTTTATCTCATGCAACTTGTTTTTTTTTCACGCCGCCGCATTTGAGTCGGCCTTCCCGTTGGACGGTCAAGCCGACCCATTTTAAAATGCGGACGCCAGCGTCCGCCTGGTCGACCCAAACGGACAAAAAGCGAACAAAGCGTGCGTCCGTTTGGGTCGCCCCGTTGAAGTTGCTCTTAAACACTGCCCCAGAAACATGTTTATTTTCTACAGGGCCCTAGGTCCTAGGAAATGGCAAGAACATAACAGTCAACGAGTTTTTACAAAATCATCAAGGTACCGTGAGCAAACTATAACTATTCTTCTCGTGGTTTTTTAAAAACAACTAGTACAAAATCACGAGCGTAGAAGCATCTTCTGTAACAAACACCCACCCTCCTTCAGCCGGGCCAAGAAATTCCAAGTCTTTCCTCTCGACGGAGACAAGCTTGCCGCTTTTCCTCTCCCAGATCCCCCACCTCCTCCCCACCTCCGCTCCATTCCACTCCACCGCCCCCTCTCCTCTTCTCACCGCGCTCCGCGTCCTCTGCCCCGCCCCGCAAATCCGCAATTCGCACCGGTGAACCCCCCGCCCTCGCCGGCGGCGGAGACGTCCGGGGGTCGGCGCACCCGCGAATCGCGCAGCCATGCTCCAGAAGTTCGCGCTCGCGTTCAAGACCAAGACCATCGAGTTCTTCGCCGAGGAGGAGGACGAGGATGCCGCGGGTGGGGAGGGCGGGATCCTCGCTGGCCAGCGGGTGCTCGTACTGAAGCCCGACCCGCAGAACCCTAGTAGCCCCGTCGGCGGGGATGGGGGGACCGGGTCGGCGTCCGGAGAGGAGGCCGCCGTGGCGGCGGCACTCGCGACGACGTCGTCGTTCCAGGCGGCGTACCTGCACCTGCAGGCGGCGCACTCGCCGTTCCTGCCGGAGGCGGCCGCCGCCGCGGACGCCCTCGCGGTCTCGCACCTCCGGCGGCTGTCGGAGCTGAAGCGGCTCGCGTCGGGCGCGGCGGAAGACGGCTCCCTCACGGCCCACCTCGAGGACCAGGTGGGGGAGAACCAGGCGCTGCTGCGGTCGTTCGACGCAGTGGTGAACCGCCTCCAGGCCGCGCTCGATGCCAAGGACGCTGCGGCGGCCTCTCTTCGCTGGGAGCTCGCGGCGCTGGCGGACGGCAACGCGCGCCTTGCCGGGCGCCTCGACCGTGCACTCGCGCCACAACCGGGCGCGGGCGGCGGCGACGCCTTGGGAGCCATGCTGTCCGCGAGCGTCTTCGATTCCGTCCTGCGCGACGCTCTCCGCGTCGCCCACCGCTTCACCCGTGCACTCGCCGAGCTCCTCCGGTGCGCTGGATGGGACCTGGCCGACGCCGCGGCAGCTGCCTACCCCGGTATTGCCTACTCCAAGCATGGCCACTGTCGCTACGCTCTGCTCTCCCGTGTCTGCCTATCCATGTTCGACGGCTTTGACTCCTACCAGTTCGGTGGCACAAGCGATGCGGCTGCCCTCGAAGGAATCGAGCTTGCAGTTCGCAGGAATGAATCGTTGCAGCAATTCATCGAGCACTCTGATGCAGACCCCATGGAGCTCATGAGTTCAAGCCCAGACTGCGAATTCTCGCAATTCTGTGATCGGAAGTACAAACAGCTCATCCATCCAGGCATCGAGTCCTCACTGTTTGGCAATCCAGACTGCAGGGCATTGCCGGTGATGGCTACAGCCGGTCCACTCTACGAGTTGTTCATCACGATGGCAAGCTCCATATGGACACTTCACAGATTGGCCTGGGCGTATGACCCAGCAGTCGGCATATTCCAGGTTAGCCGGGCACAGAGTACTCATCGGTGTACATGGAGAGCATTGTTCGGCCGAAAGCATTCTCAGCGAGCAAAGAGGTTGGGAAGACGGTGCGCCCGAAGGTCGGGTTCACGGTGGTGCCGGGCTTCCGGCTCGGCGGCACGGTGATCCAATGCAGGGTGTACCTAGAGTCCTAGACCGCGGAGGGCGACGGAGGAATTATAGATTCAAATGATATGAAACAATATAGTCAAAAATAAACTGTACATTTGGGAAACAAAAGGAGGCTGTGTAAAGGCGATCAAAGATCAGTGTGCCAGAGATAAACCCTCAGAATCGAAGTTGCTACTTGATAATAAGAGTAGAAAGAAAGCTATTTATCTTTTTGATTTTAGTTGTGGCTTGTGTAAAAGGGGGTGTTCTTGATTTGTAGCGTTGTACAAAGGTTCAGAGAGCTGTGTTCTAACATTGTCAGAGAGTCACTACTACTACTGCTGCTTCCCTAATTTTGGGTAATTTATCTGTTGATAGTTGGATCCGTTGTGCTGATATATACACCCTCTGTTCCTAAATGTAGGACCTTTTTGCAGTTCAAATTGATTTGAACTTATTTGAACTGCAAAAACGTCTGGTAGTACTTATTTATGAATTCTGTCTGTTTAAATCTACAGGCTGGTAATACTGCATTCTGTCTTATGTGAAATGTTAGATCTCCATTAACTCCAGCCAGTTGAGATGTCTGGCGTCTTGATTGAGGGCAGCAGTGCAGGTTGGTTTGCAACTGCTGTTTACTGTGTTTCTCTTTCTCCTGAGTACATGGTTAATGGATGTGTGTGCTTAAGATAGTAGCTGAGATCCATGATTGATTCGGGCAGTTTACACGCACTTTCTGCCTTGAGGACGGGCATCTTTCCGTCCGTTCGTTCGCTCACGAGGAAGTTTGTCAACTCGCTCCACCATCCCGTCCAGCTGTTGGCACTCATCAGGGCTCTCTAGACTAGAGGATCTCATCTCTTCTTCTCCCCTTTCCATTGAAAACGTTTCGTGCTGATGCAGCTACGCGGCCGGCATTGATAACTTCCGGACGGTCAATACAAATGCCCGGACCAAACTCCAGCTTGTCACCTAGGCTGGTGAGCAGAGCAGTGACCACCTCCTCCTCCTTTCTGTTGCTCCTCTAGGTCCAGGGTGGGGCTGGTATGTTCGTTGCTTCGGCTTTAGTCCATGGCAGAGGGGAGAGGGGAGGAGCTGGCGCGTGCTCTGATGCTGTCCGTGTGCTCGCTTCTCTCCTCTCCTCTCAGGCGCTCTCCTTTTTGACCTTGCAATGATAAAGGAGCGGTGTTCCTGATTCCTGTCGTGCTTCCTTGGCGGGTTACAGCGCGGCCGCGTGCTCCTTACTTATTCCTTCGCCTGAAGCTTGCTGCTTTACTCAGGCGAGCATGTTTTGGTGCTCTGCCTGATCGACTGCCGTCCAGCAAGATGGGCACTTGGCTTTGCCCGTGCTCTGGCTTTGGTGGCTGCCGCTCTGACTTGGGAGTATTTGTGCTGCTAGATGTCTTGGCCTTTTTTATAAACGGTGAATTTTATTGACTTAAAATGAAGCATCAAAAGCATACAAACACAATAAGCACAAGCCCCGCTTCTGTATAGATAGGATGCACAAAACCAACATCAACACAGGCGCACACACATAAAACACGCCGGCGAATAACAAAGTCATGTAAAACGAACGTATTCATTTATTTTTTTCTCGACAAAGGGTGGATTTATTGCCTCAAAATAGAGCATCAAAAGAATACAACCAGAAAGAGTACACACCCAGACTCTGCATGGCTAGGATGCACACAGTCATCACCTACACACGCACTTAAAAACACGCCAGCATATAACAAAGTCATATAAGACCGAAGCTATGAGCAGGTGAGGAAAAAGAAAACCCAAAGCGATCTGATCCGTGATCGGCAAACTACAACAATGACCATATCCGCACCAACCATCTTATGAGATCACACAAACACGATGTTCTTCAACAACAAGGCCTTCAGAAAGGGAGTGACGCTCAAGCGCCGTCGTTACCGGATCCAACCAACCACGGTCAGAATCTAGGTTTTCACCCTTAAGAACCAGTCTGAACATATCCGAACAATGACTTCAACAAGGTAACGACGTACAAACATCGCCATTGCCAGGCATAACCAACTTGAGTGAAGACCTAGGCTTTCACCCTGGAGCTCGAGATTGGGTGTTCAAGTAACAGCACCATTGAAGCCACAAATGTGTTGTCGCCATCACTTTTCCGCGATCCCAGCAGCTACATACGATGTGTGACCGCCGCCAATGCACAACCAACCCTTTGCATCAAGCCACTGTCCATAACTTGCATCTCAACGTCGAAGTCAACCACTGGACCCGAAGAGAGGAACCGTCACAAAGACCTTTCGATGGCCACTGCAATCCACAGCAAGGCCGGCACCGCAAGCCGGAGAGGTTATCAAGAACCAACATCGATGGCGGAGCGCAACACTGCCGACTACCACCTCGCCGGAAAGAGGTCTACTCATGCTCGTCGGCCCTGGGTCGACATTGTCGGAGGTAGAGCAGAAAAGACAGATCAGCATCACCGAGGTGTGCCCACAGAACCCAGCCACCGCCAGATCAAGATCACACAACCGCCTCATCACAGACGACGCCGTCAAGCAACACGTGCTCCGGCGCCAACGCATGTGCTCACCACAATGGAGGAAGCCCACCAGAGGTAGGCCATCAGACCAATAGCACGCTGCCGGGTCCAACGTGCACGCTGCTACTGACCCCTCAATTAGGCCGTCCCTGTCGGATCTAATCTAAGGCGAAGAGCGCGCCAAGGCGCATCTCACGCCACCGCATCAACCAGCAAGTACACCCATCGGTCGACGTCCTTGTCGCTGCCCACGCAACCGAAGTGGACCGCCACCGCCCACAACCGCGCTGAACTCGCGACCATCCCCGGGGCCGCCGCCCCGAGTTCCCAACATCGTCACCAGAACGACGCACGGGAGCCCCTCCCCCTTTGAGGCAGGAGCCCGCCGCCACCACGGCCAACGCCGGTGGCAGCGGCGGGAGGGCAAGCACGGATCTAGCCCTCCTCTGGCGGCTAGGTTTGACGCCCCGGTGCCCCCAGGAGTGGCACCGGAGCGAAGGGTTATTTTTTTTCCATGACACTAGGCCCGGGCTCAGTCAACGCTATTCATAGGCAATGAAAAAGGAAAAAAGAACCAAAGCGGGATCCTTGATTGGCAAACTACAACAATGATCATATCCGCACTGACCATCTCATGACACTATACAGACAACGAGATTCTTCAACAGTAATGCCTTCAGGAAGGGAGCGACGCTCAACCATCGCCGTCATCGGATCCAACCATCGAATAGCTAGAGGGCTGGACTTAACGAGCATAGGAACACGTGCCCAGAGAGACACAGAGATACTGACACCGTCGAAGAACAAAAATTTCAGACAAAGAGGATTTAGTCCGGCCTCTCCATTCAGAAATGAAGGGTATGCCTTATAGAACGACGGATCAGCTTGATATTCCTAAGGCCTGGACTGGACCTGGAGAAGCAGAGATCTCTGTTCTGGCGAAGTCACGATGGCCTTGAATGAATTCTGCAGACCGCCTTGTTATCCTTGTGTTCTTTTTTCTTTTGATGGGAATGTTTTCCTTTTGCTCTGACGCATCATAGAATTTTTGCCGTCCTTGCTCGGTCGGGCTCTGGATCTTGAGCAAATGCTACTCCTGTAGCAGTTGTGTATAGGAGTACCACTGTGCGTCGCAACCCGTGAATGGATTCGCTTCCGGCACACTCCTACTCCTTGGTGGCACCCGTGAACCGGATCGTGCAATATGGAGCTGTCGTTTTCATGCTCGGCATGAAAAGGATTATACTGTAGGAAAAAACCCAAAACAAACCTTCAATTTGTAAGCGGAAGCTAAATCAAATCCCGAACTCTCTAAATCAGCACACTAAATTCTTTAATCCCGGAAAGGCAAGCTGCTCTCTGTTGGAGGACGGCTGGTTTTGATTAACTCTGTCCTCACAAATATGGTCCTCTATATGATTTCTTTCTTCCAACTCCCAAAAGGGGTCCTGCAAAGACTGGACTATTTCAGATCCAGATTCTTTTGGCAAGGAGATGGGGAAAAAAAATATAGACTAGCCAAGTGGAGTGTGGTTTGTAGGCCGAAAGACCTTGGAATTCATGACCTGCGGGTCAAGAATGAGGCTCTCCTTAGTAAATGGTGGTTCAAACTTCTTACTGAGGACGGTGTTTGGCAAACCATACTGCGCAACAAGTATCTAGGCCACAAGGCGGTGTCTCGGGCATATTGGAAACCCGGCGACTCGTATTTTTGGGCTGGCCTAATGGCGGCAAAGAAACATCTCTTTCGGTTTGGGTCTTTCGCAATAAAGGACAGATCGGAGATTCGTTTTTGGGAAGATATCTGGCTAGGCGGTGCCACTTTCCGAGAACAATATCCAGCCTTGTACAACATTGCTCGCGATAAGAATAATACTATTGCGCAGGTGCTCAGTTCATCCCCCCGAATATTTCGTTCGGTGAGATTTGGTAGCCCGACTTATGTCATGGCATAATCTTTTTGTCTCGTCTGGATGCGATTAGCTTTGACGGAAAGGGTGGAATGTGTTTCATTTGGAACCTTACTACATCGTGGTCATTCACCGTAGACTCTATGTATTGTGCGCTCACGCATTCTGAGGTACCGGTGAGTAATAATAAGAAAATTTGGCAGTCGAAGATACCACTAAAAGTTAAAGTCTTCATGTGGTATCTTCGTAGGGGAGTTGTTCTAATCAAAGACAACCTCGCACGGCACAATTGGCAAGGGAGTAAGAAGTGTTGTTTTTGTACTCATGATGAGACCATTAGACACCTCTTTTTCCAATGCAACTTTGCACGTTCTACATGGTCAGTCATCCAAATAGCGTCAAGTTTATATCCGCCCACAAATGTTGCCAATATTTTTGGTCATTGGTTGAACGGTATTTTAAATAGGTTCAAAATGCTATTAAGGGTGGGAGCGTATGCCTTACTATGGTCGCTTTGGCTATGTAGAAATGGTTTTGTTTTTAATGACAAAAATGCTTCTCCTTTGCAGGCTATTTTCCGTTGTACGCACTCGCTTCGTATGTGGTCTATGCTACAACGAGCGGAGGTCCAACTGCTGTTAAAGGCGGTGTGTACGCGGTTGGAGCAGGTGGCTACAGAGGTTTTTACCCAACATGGGTGGCAGCATAACCTCCGGATCGGTCAATCTCATCTTTCGACATAGGCACAGTGTCGGTCTATAGGACTCTACTATTGCCGATTTGTCGGTTTTTGTTTTCTTCTGGTTGTCAGACTTTTGATGTTCAGCTGTGTGCATCCTAGTTATGCAGAGGCCGAGTGTTGCTCATAATGCTTTGTATCCACTTGATGCTACATTTTTTAGTTAATAAAGTCGCCCTTTATCGAAAAACTCTTTAATCCCGGTTTATTTTAAACCTTGACAGAACATAGCTGGGATTTGCTGAATTGGGCCGGCCCAGTAGCGCAGTTGCTCGCGTGCGCACACTAATCTGGTTTTTTTCTTTGTTTCTTCCTTTTTTGTTTTCTTTTCTTTTTTCATTTTTACACATGTCTAATTTTTCTCAGTACTCAATGTACATTTTTAATGCACACATTAAATATTTTTGGATAAATTTTTGATATTTTGAAATAAATTATGTACATTTATAAATTACATGTTTTCAAAACTTTTTGAATACATGGTAATATTTTTTGAACTACATGTTTTACATTTTCTTAATGACAATAAACAATTTATAAAACTACACAACACTCTTTTACGTGGTTCAACATTTTTAAATTTGCATACACTTTTTTCAAGGACATGCCACATATATTCTGTTAAGGTTAAGACACATTTTTTTACATCACGCAAACATTTTTTTACATTGTAAACACATTCTTTTAAAAATGTCACAAACACATTTTTTGGAACTCGTGATCATTCTTGAAATGTTACATTTTTTGAATTTAAAAACATTTTTTGTGAATCACACAAATATTATTATACATTGTATAAACATTTGGATTGGCCCATACATTTTTTAAAACTTGTGATATTTTTTAGATGTCACAAAATATTTTCAGGTTTCAGAAAATGTTCAGAAAATGTTCAGGTTTCACAAATTCAGAAAATACTCCGCGTTTTAAAAACTGTTCAGGATTCTAAAAACATGTTTGTGTTTCATTTTTTCACTGATTTTTTTAAAAATACAATCTTTCTACTTATAAAGATTGGAGTTGGCGGTGAGTTCACATGTGGAACCAACAATCTTCATCAATAAAAAATACACCCAACACACATGTGGAACCAGTAAACTTTCAAGAGACATAGATAAACAATTGCACTTTTACTCACATGTGGGACCTAGAACAAATAAACAAGTACACTACTACTTTCATGTAAGACCAACGGTTGTAGAATGCACAAATAACAAATGCAAAAATATGACTCCAAATCAAAGTTATGCTCTTCTTTTCGGTTTCACCTTTCGACCAAGCTCTTTCAATTCTATATCACAGAACGAGAGAGTGAACAAATTGTAACTCCAAAGCGACGAGTGATGGTAGTCCTTGGCGTTCTACCTGATCGGCCACCTTGTATAATCAACTTACTAATGCCTATTCTCATATGTTTTAACATTCAAAATATTGTGTCTTGCAAAGACCTACCATGATCGCTTAAGATTCACCAATGCATGCAACCTGATCTTCCATTATATTTTTCACTATTTTTAATTGTGAATCACGTGCAAAGGCCGCGACACACCAACGTATTTTGACGACTGCCTAAGCCAGTGACCTAACTCCTCGTATTTTATAGTTTCGTGGCAACGCACGAGCATTTATTTTATATTTTTGTGGCAATGCACGGGCATTTATCTTATAGTTTTTTACCAACGCACGGGCATTATGCTAGTAATTTTTAAAATTTGTTTAAAAATTAGAAATGTTTGAGATTTTTGAAAAAAATGTCCACAGTGACAAAATTTGTTTTGAATTTCAATATTTGTGTGGTTTCAAAATTTTGTTCACAATTAAAAATCAAACTCAAAATTTGTTTCAAATTTAAAAACATTCCTATTTTTCCGAATTATGTTCACAAATTCTTTACGAGTGTGTAGTTTCAAAAATTGTTTTGATTTTTTGAAAATAATTCATGTTTTTAAATTTTTGTCCACAAATTCAAAAGGCTGTTTGCACATTTCAAAGTATGTATGAAAATTTCAAAAAAGATATATTTTTTCCAAAATGTTTTGGTTTTCAAGAAAAAAATCACTACAAGAATTCATTCCAGCCACTACAGTACCACACACCGGTTTG
The DNA here is from genome assembly GCA_021605145.1 of Aegilops bicornis. Classification (NCBI taxonomy): domain Eukaryota; kingdom Viridiplantae; phylum Streptophyta; class Magnoliopsida; order Poales; family Poaceae; genus Aegilops; species Aegilops bicornis. The sequence continues at coordinate 342,787,859 of CM038669.1, forward strand.
CTACAGTACCACAATTCGTTTCGCTATAGTAGATCGATCTAGCTTGCTACAGTGCTCGGGCTGGTTCGCTGTAGTACCACAATAAATGTTTAGTTCTCCCACTCACTACTAGTGACTCGCTTTGCTGCGTGCCAATGGGCTGGCCCAGTTGGGTGCCTCGTGTGTGTTCGGCCGCAAATCTGTTGCAAAGAGCGATGGATAGAAGAGATCAGTTGCAACTGACCGAGGTGGGGTAGCCTAGTTAGGCAATGTGCTGCGTGTGTTTGTGGGCTTCATTTTTATTGTTTTTTCCCTTCCCCTTTAGGCTTTTTTTTTCAGTTTTTTAATTTCAATCTCTTTTCTTTGTATTTTTTATTAAAGGGATCCTTCCCTGATTTCATTAAAGAAACCAAGTCATTTACAACCAAAACACATCAACCCATGCCACACACTACCTTCACCCCTTCGACAAATATCCCCCAGCAGACCCTAGCTGATCAACAACCTAGGAAACAAGGACAACACCAACACAAACCCTCTAGAACATCGAAAATGATTTAATGCATGTTCTATTACACAAACATAAGGGCACCTCACGTGGAGACACAACAACTAGCGTGCTTATGAAACAACAACCCAAAACATCTCCAGAGATAAGCAACACATTCCCAAATCAGGTCCCATCGCACAGTCGGGGAATCCACATCGCCCCGGTCCTCCGCTAACAGAACTTCTGGGCCAGACTCACTCTAGGAGCTTTGCGCCCCGTCGTAACGCCAGCTTTGCGTCCTCCGACACCTGCAAGACGCTCCAGTTAGTAATCCAATAGGCAGTTCGAAAACATAACAACATACAGAGCAACATGCCATTTCTAACTAAAACACACAAAGTTTCTCGCTTTCCAAATACCCCGAAGTACATAGGCTACACCCACCGTGTGTAACTTCTTCCTCTGGGAGGACATCGCTTTGAGCCATACAAGAGTTCGTGTATGAGAATCCACAATCAACCCTTAGACTACATTTTACCACGTTCCAAATGTATTTAGCCAAAGGATACTAGAAAAAGTGATGGTCTATCGATTCTTTTTGCCCACAAAAAGACAATCAGGTTCACATTCCCCCCTCTGTTCAACAAAACATCCCTAGTTAGAATGCTTTCCCTCAGCACCAACCATAGGAATGTTCCGATCTTTGGAGGTATTTTGACTTTCCACAGGAATCTATAATGCACTTTGCACCTAATTTGCATAGTATAATAGAAATATTTCACACTATATGTCCCAGTTTTTCCAAAATCCAAGACAATTTGTCCTCAGAATTAGAGAAAACAACAGGAGCACAAAGATCTACCAGATTAGATTGCAAAACAATGCTCCCATCCACCAAAGCTTTCTTGAATGTAAGACCTGTCAGCCCTCTAGAGAAGGATTTATTCACTATAATATTTTGATCCAAACAGATGCCATATAATTTCGGGAAAGAAACAGACAGGCTTTCATTTTGCAACCATCTATCCTCCCAAAACCTGGTTTCCTTCCCATTTCCTACACAAAATTTACAACAAGACAAGAAGAGATCCTTAATTTTTAGCAAACCCTACCAGAAATGAGAATCTCATTTTTTGAGTTGTACCAGTCCTAAGGTACTTCCATTAACATATTTAGCTCACAAGAATTCCTGCCACAGACCATGTTCATTAAAAAGTTTCCAAATCCATTTTGCCAGTAAAGCTATATTCATTAATTCCAAATTCAAAACATCTAAACCACCCAAGTATTTAGGTAAACAAACAGAAGGCCAATCAACTAAATGATATTTCCTTTTCTCTTTCTCTCCACTCCATAAAAATCTAGATCTAGGTCTACCATTTTTCTTGACTCCTTTGGGGAGGCCATAAAAGGAAAGCATGTACAAAGGTAGACTAGATAGTGAGGAATTCATCGAAGTGGTCCTCCCAGCTATGTTTAAAAATCTGCCTAACCAACAGCCCGTCCTTTTCTCCATCTTTCCCATAGAGGGGTTCCAATCACTATTTTGCAATCTTTTCTCATCCACAAGAATTCCTAAATATTTTAGTGGCAACTCACCTTTTTTATAGGTGAAACTTTGTTCAAACATATTAACTCTGTCCACATCTAGCCCTATTCAATCACCTCACTTTTATGAAAATTAATTTTCAAACCAGACAAGAGTTCAAAAAGACACAACAGATATTTTAAATTTCTAGCTTGCTCCAGATTATCTTGAAGGAGTAGTTTTGTCTTTTGTGTCATCTGCATATTGCAAGATGGCAATATCCCCCTCCAACTTATTCTTAGCTAGGCCAAAAACCAAGCCCTGTTGTACAACTCTGTTAACCAGAATTGCTAAAGCACCTACAACAAGGTCAAACAATAAAGGGGAGAGGGGGTCCCCTTGTCTCACCCCTTGACGTGTTCTGGAAAGGGACCACCTCTTCATTTACCACCCCATACTTGTACCAGAGATTGTTTTCATAACCCAGTCATTCCACTTGTTTGGGAATGTTTTCATTTGCAAGATTTGGAGAAGGAAAGGCCATTTGACTTCGTCAAATACTTTTTAAAGTCAATCTTGAAAGAACCCTAGTTTTTGTGTGGAGGGAGTTCGGAGTTTCAAGCAAGATCAATACACCTTCTAAAATGTATCTCCCTTTCAAGAAAGCAATTTTAGATTTTCTAATCACCCTCCTAATGACACAAATCAACGTGTTAACCAATTTTTTTGTTATGATATGAAAAGGTACATTTCGGAGATAATATGTGTGTACTTCTGAATCCTATCAGTATCACTACCCTTAGGAATAAGGGTGACAACCCGAAAATTAATTATGTCAATGTCTAGCATATTCTCATAAAAATCTTCTAACAGAGCAAAAAAATCATTCTTAACTGTATCCCAAAAATGTAGGTAAAATTCAATTTTAAAGCTATCTGGGCCAGCTGCTTTGTTAGTTTTCATTCCTAAAACAGTTGTTTTAAGCTCATCCATCGAGAAAGGTCTGGTAAAAAATTACTGTTCCTCCAAAGTGGGTGTGTCCACTCCCACTTCATTCATCTTTAGGGTAGTAATCTCAGGTTAACCAGACAGATTTTCCTACCCTTCAATCACTCTTTCATCCTGTATGAGTCTAGTAATGCTATTTTTCCTATGTCTCCCATTGGCCTTAGCATGATTGTATTTAGTATGTTTCTTTTCTTTGTTCTTTTCCTTACCTTTTTAACACTTTGTGAACATTTCTGGATATGTGGTGATTTTTTAATATACATTTAAAAAAAATCATACTAAACATTTTGAGAATATTTTTAAAATACATTTTTAAATATTTAGCTCCTAAAAAATCCAAATTTCTCTACGAAAATGAACTAAAAAACAATAGCAAAACAATAAAAAACTGCACGTGCAAAAGTGGGCCGTAACATTTGCCCTTGCTTTTCAGGCATTGTCTCCCTAGTTGAAGCCTACACGCGAGCGATTCCTATTTGGCGCTTTAGGCGCCCATTACTGTTTTAAGCTCATCCATCGAGAAAGGTCTGGTAAGAAATTCCTGTTCCTCCAAAGTGGGTGTGTCCACTCCCACTTCATTCATCTTTAGGGTAGTAATCTCAGGTTCACCAAATAGATTTTCCTACCCTTCAATCACTCCTTCATCCTGTATGAGTCTAGTAATGCTATTTTTCCTATGTCTCCCATTGGCCTTAGCATAATTGTATTTAGTATGTTTCTTTTCTTTGTTCTTTTCCTTACCTTTTTTAACACTGTGAATAATTTCTGGATATGTGGTGATTTTTTAATATACATTTAAAAAAATTCATACTAGTTGAAGCCTACATGCGAGCGATTCCTATTTGGCGCTCTAGGCGCCTGTTACCGTGCATTTTTACAAACGGGCGCCTGAAGCGCCCCCATGCTGGGCCGGCCCATCTAGCGATTTTTTCTACATTTTAATCCCCAATAACAAGCGCGCTGTTTGAGAATCGAACCAGCGACCTCCCTTTCTGAGGCAGGTTGCTGTAACCACCCAGCGAGATCTGGTTACAACAATATTTTTCTTTATTTAATCTTTCTTTTTCCCTTTTTTGGTTTTTTTGTTTTTCTTCTTCCTAGTTCGACGAATTTTTTGCAATTACGTCAACTTTTCCTTTGAATTGATGAACTTTTTTTGAAATTCGATGATTTTATCTTACAAATTTGTACACTTCTATAAAAAATCATGAACTTTTTTTCAATTTTGATGATTATTTTTAAAATTGATGAACTTTTTCAAATTCGTTGAACTTTTTTTCAAATTTGATGTTTTTTTTTCCAAAATCTAGGTTTTTCTTAAAGATTAATGATTTTTAAAAAAATTGCAAACTTTTTTTTTCCAAAATCTATGAACTATTTTCTGAATTCCAAGAAATTTTTGAATCCGTGAACTCTTTTCACGCTCTTAATCTTTTTTCCAAATAATGAACCTTGTTTTAAATTTGTGATTTTTTCCAGATCTATGATTTTGAAAATTCAACTGGTTAACGATTGATGGGTCGGCAGTTGACCTGTGCGTATGAAGCGGGCGTGTCAAACGAGTGCATGACTGAGTGACCACCAACACTTGTTGGGATGGCCCCCGATTGAGGCTACTTGTGCTCCACGTTCCAGAACTAGTGTGTGAAGCGCCATATAGGAGCTCCTACATGCGTCCAATAGGACCTCTTTTTTTGGGACCAGGACCTCTCAATTGAAAATACTAGATAATATCCCGCGCGTTACTGCAGTAATTTCTGGTAATAAATTATAGAGAATAAATTAGATATATAAGAATATTACTCCCTTGACACATAAACACATTCCTGTCCTATGAACGGCAGTAAACCTAGCAACAAATGAGAGTAGATGCACATTAGGGTGAGGAAGTACGTAAATGAATGTTGCATTGAAACATGCACGACAACCAATTAGGATAATTAATATGTATGGTTGTTAGAAACAAATATGGATTAATAAACTCTCAGTGCCATATGTGTCTTGACCCAATACATTGCACATTTGCATAATAGCTAGAAAGTCACTTGGCAAACAATGCTTGTTTGTAAACATGTATAGAAATGATGGTGGCAAAGTCTTCCAGCTCTTTTATCCAAAATACCTTCGTGAAGCAAACATAGTGGTATAATTCATAGCTTTAGCCCGTGACTTCACTAAAGCTTTAGTCCGTGAAGCAAACAATGCTTGTTTGTAAACATGTATAGAAAGGATGGTCGCAAAGTCTTCCAGCTCTTTTATCCTAAATACCTACGTGAAGCAAACATAGTGGTATAATTCATAGCTTTAGTCCGTGACTTCACTAAAGTAGCTTATCAGTCATATGAGAAAATAGAGCCATTGTATTTCCAACCATCTAACCATTCAAATAGGAAGATGAAAGTGCGATATATCGACAAGAGGGAGGGTGAATAGGCGATTTTTATGAATTCTTCACTGAGAAATTTGCCGGTGAGGAAATTCCTTAGCGAAGAACTACTTGCAGCGGAATAAGTACTCAGAAGTATGCATAATGAATACATGCATAGTCATCATGATGAAATGAAGACAAGCACGGAGTACAGAAAGCGTAATCACAGGATAACACAAGATGAAGACAAACAGACTGAAGAAATTGAACTGAGGAAATTGAGAAAGTCTTTAGTCAAAGTCTTCAAACACAGATATGAACAAACACTCAACACAGTAATGAGGAAATGAAAGAGTTGAGAAAATAGAACCAGTAAGCTTGGTGAAGACAATGATTTCGTAGACCAGTTCCAACTGTTGTCTCAGTTGTACGTCTGGTTGGAGCGGCTGAGTATTTAAACTCGAAGACACACAGTCCCGAACACCCAGTCGCTGAGCACGCAGCTAAGGACACCAAGTCCTCACCGTATTCTCCTTGAACTAAGGTCACACAGACCTCGTCCAATCACTCATGGTAAGTCTTCACGCGACTTCCAAACCTTCACAGAATCGGTCACTCGGCGATCCACAATTCCTCTTGGATGCTCTAGACCATGACGCCTAACCGTCTGGAAGAAGCACAGTCTTCAAAGGTAACAAGCGTCGGATCCACGCAGTATCAATCTCTTCAGTGATGCTCAATCACTTTGGGTTTGTAGGTGTTTGGGTTTGGCTTTTCCTCACTTGATGATTTTCGCTCAAAGTCCTCGGAGGATGGGTTGCTCTCTAATAACAAGTGTCAATTTCTCTTGGAGCAGCCAACCAGCTAGTGGTTGTAGGGGGCGGCTATTTATAGACTAGGGAGCAGCACGACATGATAAGACATAAATGCCCTTCAATGATATGACCGTTAGGTGGATAAGATATTTTGGGACAGTGGCGCAAGAAGATAAAGAACGGTCGGAAATTTGACTCTCAAATTCCTCAGGCTATCATGTTCCTCATCGTAGGCAATCCGCCTTTGGCGAATTCCTAACTCCTCGGTGAACAAATTCCTCGTGACTGGAAGAACTTCGTCTCATATCAAGAAATTGACTGAATCAGTATGAGATTTCCAATGGCTTCACTCGAAGGGATTGGTAGGTGTAGGATTTTGAGTTAAGCATCACATGGAAATTTTTCCTTAGTATTTCCTCGACCCCCTTTAACAAGATCGGTGTTTCCTATGACTCAAGAAAGAGAAAATGAAACTACGAAAACAAAAGTCTTCATGCTTCATGTTCCTCAAATGAATACCAAGTCTTCAAGGTCACACCAATTTCTTCACTTTCAAAGTCTTCAGAAAGTCTTCAGAATAACAAAGTCTTCAACGAAGAACTTCATTTTTAGGGTCGACTTTCTCTGTAAATATCAAACTCCTCATAGACTTATAGACACTGTACACTCATAAACACATTTGTCCCTTAACCTATAAGTCTTGATGACACCAAAATCACTAAGGGCACTAGATGCACTTACAATCTCCCCATTTTGGTGATTGATGATAATATAGGTTAAGTTTTCAACGGGATAAACATATGAAGTGTAAATACTGATATTGAGGAATTTGATTGCAAGATATAGAAGAACTCCCCCTGAAGATGTGCATAGTGAGGAATTTTCTTTTGAGGCAATGCACATTTGAAGAGTTGAATCATGGAGATCTCCCCCTATATATGTTGGGGAACGCAGTAATTTCAAAATTTTCCTACGATCACGCAAGACCATGGTGATGGCATAGCAACGAGAGGGAAGAGTGTCCGTCCACGTACCCTCGTAGACCGAAAGCGGAAGCGTTATAACAACGCGGTTGATGTAGTCGTCGTCTTCACGATCCGACCGATCCAAGCACCGAACGTCACGGCACCTCCGAGTTCTCGCACACGTTCAAATTTCGATGACGATCCCCGGACTCCGATCCAAAGAAAGTGTCGATGAGTTCCGTCGGACGACGGCGTGATGACGATGTTGATGCTCCACCGACGCAGGCTTCGCCTAAGCACCGCGACGACACGACTTCTCCGGCGAGGGCTTCGCCTAAGCTCTCTGACGATATGACCGAAGTGGAATATGGTGGAAGGGGCACCGCGACACGGCCAAGGAAAGATCCGTAGATCAACTTGTGTATCATGGGGTGCCCCCGCCTCAGATATAAAGGAGCCAAGGGGTGCGGCCAGCCTTGGGAGGCGCTGGAGGAGTCCTACTCCCACCGGAGTAGGACTCCCCTGTCCTAGTTGGAGTAGGATTGGGGAGGGAAAGAGGGAAGGCGCCGCCCTCTCCTTGTCCTATTCGGACTGGAAGGGGAGGCGCGCAGCCCACCTGGCCGGCCCTTCTCCTTCTCCCTCAAGGCCCATGAGGGCCCATATACCCCGGGGTTCCGTAACCCCGGTGTTCCGGTAACATCCTGTTTTCACTCGGAACCATTCAAGTCCAAACATAGGCTTCCAATATATCAATCTTTATGTCTCGACCATTTCGAGACTCCTCGTCATGTCCGTGATCATATCCGGGACTCCAACAACCTTGATTGCATCAATACTTATAAACTCATTATGAACTGTCATCGAAGCGTTAAGCGTGCGGACCCTACGGGTTCGAGAACTATGTAGACATGACCTAGAACCATTCTCGGTCAATAACCAATAGCGGAACACGGATGCCCATATTGGTTCCTACATATTCTACGAAGATCTTTATCGGTCAAACCGCATAACGACATACGTTGTTCCCTTTGTCATCGGTATGTTACTTACCCGAGATTCGATCGTCGGTATCCAATACCTAGTTCAATCTAGTTACGGTAAGTCTCTTTACTCGTTCCGTAATACATCATCTCACAACTAACTCATTAGTTGTAATGCTTGCAAGGCTTAAGTGATGTGTATCACCGAGAAGGCCTAGAGATACCTCTCCGACAATCGGAGTGACAAAACCTAATCTCAAATACGCCAACCCAACAAGTACCTTTGGAGACACCTGTAGTACTCCTTTATAATCACCCATTACGTTGTAGGACGTTTGGTAGCACCAAAGTGTTCCTCCGTAAACGGAGTTGCATAATCTCATGAAGTTACGGGAACATGTATGGGTCATGAAGAAAGCATTAACATACTAAAGCGATCAAGTGTTAAGCTAACGGAATGGGTCATGTCAATCAGATCATTCTACTAATGATGTGACCTTGTTAATCAAATAACAACTTCTTGTTCATGGTTAGGAAACATAACCATCTTTGATTAACAAGCTAGTCAAGTAGAGGCATACTAGTGACATATTGTTTGTCTATATATTCACACATGTATTATGTTTCCGGTTAATACAATTCTAGCATGAATAATAAACATTTATCATGATATAAGGAAATAAATAATAACTTTATTATTGCCTCTAGGGCATATTTCCTTGATCTCCCACTTGCACTAGAGTCAATAATCTAGATTACAAAGTAATGATCCTAACACCCATGGAGTCTTGGTGTCGATCATGTTTTGCTCGTGGAAGAGGCTTAGTTAATCGGGTCTCGCAACATTCAGATCCGTATGTATTTTGCAAATCTCTATGTCTCCCACTTGGACTTGGTCCCGAATGGAATTGAAGCGTCTCTTGATGTGCTTGGTCCTCTTGTGAAATCTGGATTCCTTTGCCAAGGCAATTGCACCAAAGATTGTCACGGAAGATCTTCATCGGTCCCGATGCACTAGGTATAACACCTAGATCGGAAATGAACTCTTTCATCCAGACTCCTTCATTTGCTGCTTCCAAGCAGCTATGTACTCCGCTTCACATGTAGATCCCGCCACGACGCTTTGTTTAGAACTGCACCAACCGACTCCACCGCTTAATAAAAACACGTATCCGGTTTGCGATTTAGAATCGTCCGGATCGTTGTCAAAGCTTCGTCGACGTAACCATTTACGACTAGCTCTTTGTCACCTCCATATACGAGAAACATATCCTTAGTCCTTTTCGTGTATTTCAGATGTTCTTGACGCTGTCGATGATCCATTCCTGGATTACTTTGGTACCTTCCCGCCAAGCTTATAGCTAAGCATACGTTAGGTCTGGTACACAACATTGCATACATGATAGAGCCTATGGCTGAAGCATAGGGAACATCTTTCATTTTCTCTCTATCTTCTGCTGTGGTCGGGCATTGAGTCTTACTCAATCTTACACCTTGCAACACAGGCAAAAACCTTTCTTTGCACGATCCATTTTGAACTTTTTCAAAATTTTATCAAGGTATGTGCTTTGTGAAAGTCCAATTAAGCGTCTTGATCTATCTCTATAGATCTTGATGCCCAATATGTAAGCAGCTTCACCGAGGTCTTTCATTGAAAAACTTTTATTCAAGTATCCTTTTATGCCATCCAGAAATTCTATATCATTTCCAATTAATAATATGTCGTCCACATATAATATCGTAAATGCTACAGAGCTCCCACTCACTTTCTTGTAAATACAAAGCTTCTCCAAAAGTCCTGTGATAAACCCATATGCTTTGATCACACTATCAAAGCGTTTATTCCAACTCCGAGAGGCTTGCACTGCACCATAAATTGATCGTTGGAGCTTGCACACTTTGTTAGCACCTTTTGGATCGACAAAACCTTCTGGTTGTATCATATACAACTCTTCTTCTAGAAATCCATTCAAGAATGCAGTTTTACATCCATTTGCCAAATTTCATAATCATAAAATGCGGCAATTGCTAACATGATTCGGACAGACTTTAAGCATCGCTACGGGTGAGAAAGTCTCATCGTAGTCAACCCCTTGAACTTGTCGAAAAACCTTTCGCAACAAGTCGAGCTTTGTAGACGGTTACATTACCATCGGCGTCAGTCTTCTTCTTAAAGATCCATTTATTTTCAATGGCTTGCCGATCATCGGGCAAGTCAACCAAAGTCCATACTTTGTTCTCATACATGGATCCCATCTCAGATTTCATGGCTTCCACCATTTCGCGAATCTGGGCTCACCATCGCTTCTTCATAGTTTGTAGGTTCGCCATGGTCAAGTAACATGACTTCCGAATAGGATTACCGTACCACTGCAGTGCGTATTTTATTCTGGTTGACCTCACGAGGTTCAAGAGTAACTTGATCTCAAGCTTCATGATCATCATCATTAGTTTCTTCACTAATTGGTGTAGTTGTCACAGAACCATTTCTTGTGATGAACTACTTTCCAATAAGGGAGCAGATACGATTATCTCATCAAGTTCTACTTTCCTCCCACTCACTTCTTTCGAGAGAAACTCTTTCTCTAGAAAGGATCCAAATTTAGCAACGAAAATCTTGCCTTCAGATCTGTGATAGAAGGTGTACCCAACAGCCTCCTTTGGGTATCCTATGAAGACACATTTTTCCGATTTGGGTTCGAGCTTATCTGGTTGAAGTTTCTTTACATAAGCATCGCAGCCCCAAACTTTAAGAAACGACAACTTTGGTTTCTTGCCAAACCACAGTTCATAAGGCGTCGTCTCAACGGATTTTGACGGTGTCCTATTTAACGTGAATGCGGCCGTCTCTAAAGCATAACCCCAAAGCGATAGCGGTAAATTGAAATAGACATCATTGATCGCACCATATCTAGTAAAGTACGATTCTGACGTTCGGACACACCATTTCTCTGTGGTGTTCCGGGTGGCGTGAGTTGCGTAAACTATTCCACATTGTTTCAAATGTAAACCAAACTCGTAACTCAAATATTCTCCTCCACGATCAGATCGTAGAAACTTTATTTTCTTGTTACGATGATTTTCCACTTCACTCTGAAATTCTTTGAACTTTTCAAATGTTTCAGATTTGTGTTTCATTAAGTAGATATACCCATATCTGCTCAAATCATCTGTGAAGGTGAGAAAATAACGATACCACGCCGCGTGCCTCAACATTCATTGGACCACAAACATCGGTATGTATGATTTCCAATAAATCTGTTGCTCGCTCCATAGTTCCGGAGAACGGCGTTTTGTCATCTTGCCCATGAGGCACGGTTCGCAAGTACCAAGTGATTCATAATCAAGTGATTCCGAAGCCCATCAAGATGGAGTTTCTTCATGCGTTTTACAACCGATATGACCTAAACGGCGATTGCCACAAATAAGTCGCACTATCATTATCAACTCTGCATCTTTTGGCTTCAACATTATGAATATGTGTATCACTACTGTCGAGATTCAACAAGAATAGACCATTCTTTAAGGGTGCATGACCATAAAAGATATTATTCATATAAATAGAACAACCATTATTCTCTGATTTAAATGAATAACCGTCTCGCATTAAACAAGATCCAGATATAATGTTCATGCTCAACGCGGCACTAAATAACAATTATTTAGGTCTAAAACTAATCCCGAAGGTAGATGTAGAGGTAGCGTGCCGACCGCGATCACATTGACTTTGGAACCATTTCCCACGCGCATCGTTACCTCGTCCTTTGCGGTGCTCGTCTATTCCGTAGTCCCTGCTTCGAAGTTGCAAATATTAGCAATGTAACCAAAGATCAAATACCCGTGTGCTACTACGAGCTCTAGTAAGGTACACATCAATGACATGTATATCACATATACCTTTGTTCACCTTGCCATCCTTTTTATCCGCCAAATACTTGGGGCAGTTCCGCTTCCAAAGGTCCGGTCTCGCTTGCGGTAAAACACTCGATTTCAGGCTTAGGTCCAGACTTGGGTTTCTTCTCTTGATCAAGAACTTTCTTGCTGTTCTTTTGAAGTTTCCTTCTTCTTCCCTTTGCCCTTTTTCTTGAAACTAGTGGTCTTGTTGACCATCAACACTTGATGCTCTTTCTTGATTTCTACCTCCATGACTTTTAGCATTGCGAAGAGCTCAGAATTGTCTTAGTCATCCCTTGCATATTATAGTTCATCACAAAGCTCTTGTAGCTTGGTGGCGATGATTGGAGAATTCTGTCACATGACACTATCATCCGGAAGATTAACTCCCGGCTGAATTAAGTGATTGTTATACCCGGACATTTTGAGTATGTGCTCACCGACGTAACTATTCTCCTCCATCTTGCAGCTATAGAACTTATTGGAGACTTCATATCTCTCAATCCGGGCATTTGCTTGAAATATTAACTTCAACTCCTGGAACATCTCATATGCTCCATGACGTTCAAAACGTCGTTGAAGACCCAGTTCTAAGCCGTAAAGCATGGCACACTGAACTATAGAGTAGTCATCAGCTCTGCTTTGCCAGACGTTCATAACTTCCGCTCAAGATCTCGCAGCAGTTCGCTACCCAGTGCTTCCAGGCGTAATTTTTACGTGCAGCAATGAGGATAATCCTCAAATTACGGACCCGATCCGTGTAATTGCTACCATCATCTTTCAACTTTGCTTTCTCAAGGAACGCATTAAAATTCAACGGAACAACAAAGACGAGCCATCTATCTACAAGAAACATAGACAAGCAAAATACTATCGGTACTAAGTTCATGATAAATTTAAGTTCAATTAATCATATTAAAACTCCCACTTAGACAGACATCTCTCTAGTCATCTAAGTGATCACGTGATCCATATCAACTAAACCGTGTCCGATCATCACGTGAGACGGAGTAGTTTCAACGGTGAACATCACTATGTTGATCATATCTACTATATGATTCACGTTCGACCTTTCGGTCTCCGTGTTCCGAGGCCATATCTGTTATATGCTAGGCTCGTCAAGTTTAACCTGAGTATTCCGCGTGTACAACTGTTTTGCACCCGTTGTAGATGGACGTAGAACTTATCACACCCGATCATCACGTGGTGTCTGGGTACTACGAACTTTGGCAACGGTGCATACTCGAGAGAACACTTCTTGATAATTTTTAGTGAGAGATCATCTTATAATGCTACCGTCAATCAAAGCAAGATAAGATGCATAAAGGATAAACATCACATGCAATCAATATAAGTGATATGATATGGTCATCATCATCTTGTGCTTGTGATCTCCATCGCCAAGCACCGTCATGATCACCATCGTCACCGCGCCGACACCTTGATCTCCTTCGTAGCATCGTTGACGTCTCGCCAATCTTATGCTTCCACGACTATCACTACCGCTTAGTAATAAAGTAAAGCATTACATCGCGATTGCATTGCATACAATAAAGCGACAACCATATGGCTCCTGCCAGTTGCCGATATCTCGGTTACAAAACATGATCATCTCATACAATAAAATATAGCATCACGTCTTGACCATATCACATCACAACATGCCCTGCAAAAACAAGTTAGACATCCTCTACTTTGTTGTTGCAAGTTTTACGTGGCTGCTACGGGCTGAGCAAGAACCGTTCTTACCTACGCATCAAAACCACAACGATACTTCGTCAAATAGACTCCGTTTAACCTTCTCAAGGACCGGGCGTAGCCACTCAGTTCAACTAAAGTTGGAGAGACAGTCTTCCGCAAGCCATCTATGTGCAAAGCACGCCGAGGAACCGGTCTCGCGTAAAATGCGCGTAAGGTTGGTCCGGATCGTCTCGTCCAACAATGCCGCTGAACCAAAGTATGACATGCTGGTAGGCAGTATGACTTGTATCGTCCACAACTCACTTGTGTTCTACTCGTGCATATGACATCAACGCATAAAACCAGGCTCTGATACCACTGTTGGGGAACGCAGTAATTTCAAAATTTTCCTACGATCACGCAAGACCATGGTGATGGCATAGCAACGAGAGGGGAGAGTGTCCGTCCACGTACCCTCGTAGACCGAAAGCGGAAGCGTTATAACAACGCGGTTGATGTAGTCGTGCGTCTTCACGATCCGACCGATCCAAGCACCGAGCGACGGCACCTCCGAGTTCTGCACACGTTCACTCGATGACGATCCCCGACTCGATCCGGCAAAGTGTCGGGGATGAGTTCCGTCGGCCGACGGCGTGATGACGATGTTGATGCTCCACCGACGCAGGCTTCGCCTAAGCAACTGCGACGATCTGACTTCTCCGCGGGGCTTCGCCTAAGCTCTCTGACGATATGACCGAAGTGGAATATGGTGGAAGGGGCACCGACACGGCCAAGGAAAGATCCGTAGATCAACTTGTGTATCATGGGTGCCCCTGCCTCAGATATAAAGGAGCCAAGGGGTGCGGCCAGCCTTGGGAGGCGCTGGAGGAGTCCTACTCCCACTGGAGTAGGACTCCCCTGTCCTAGTTGGAGTAGGATTGGGGAGGGGAAAGAGGGAAGGCGCGCCCCCTCTCCTTGTCCTATTCGGACTGGAAGGGGAGGGGGCGCAGCCCACCTGGCCGGCCCTTCTCCTTCTCCCTCAAGGCCCATGAGGGCCCATATACCCCGGGGTTCCGTAACCCCGGTGTTCGGTGAACATCCTGCTTTCACTCGGAACCATTCCAAGTCCAAACATAGGCTTCCAATATATCAATCTTTATGTCTCGACCATTTCGAGACTCCTCGTCATGTCCGTGATCATATCCGGGACTCGAACAACCTTGGTGCATCAATACTTATAAACTCATTATGAACTGTCATCGAAGCGTTAAGCGTGCGGACCCTACGGGTTCGAGAACTATGTAGACATGACCTAGAACCATTCTCGGTCAATAACCAATAGCGGAACCTGGATGCCCATATTGGTTCCTACATATTCTCTGAAGATCTTTATCGGTCAAACCGCATAACGACATACGTTGTTCCCTTTGTCATCGGTATGTTACTTACCCGAGATTCGATCGTCGGTATCCAATACCTAGTTCAATCTCGTTACGGTAAGTCTCTTTACTCGTTCGTAATACATCATCTCACAACTAACTCATTAGTTGTAATGCTTGCAAGGCTTAAGTGATGTGTATCACCGAGAAGGCCTAGAGATACCTCTCCGACAATCGGAGTGACAAAACCTAATCTCAAATACGCCAACCCAACAAGTACCTTTGGAGACACACCAGTACTCCTTTATAATCACCCGATTCACGTTGTGACGTTTGGTAGCACCCAAAGTGTTCCTCCGTAAACGGGAGTTGCATAATCTCATAGTTACAGGAACATGTATGGGTCATGAAGAAAGCATTAACATACTAAACGATCAAGTGTTAAGCTAACGGAATGGGTCATGTCAATCAGATCATTCTACTAATGATGTGACCTTGTTAATCAAATAACAACTTCTTGTTCATGGTTAGGAAACATAACCATCTTTGATTAACAAGCTAGTCAAGTAGAGGCATACTAGTGACATCTTGTTTGTCTATATATTCACACATGTATTATGTTTCCGGTTAATACAATTCTAGCATGAATAATAAACATTTATCATGATATAAGGAAATAAATAATAACTTTATTATTGCCTCTAGGGCATATTTCCTTCAATATATTGTAATTCATACACGCATTTGACATATAATATGAAGAATTTGAAATGCATGATGAAATATGGTGACTGATGTAATTCAGCATGCGTGTATTAACATATAATGAGGAATAAGCATGGAGAGGAACACATCAAAAGTATCAGAGCACCATCGGGTTTAAGATTACAACTCGACCCAATAAAAGTTTCAGAAGAGAGAGAGTTGTAACTTAGCGGAAAAAAGCCCATAACGCCCATATAATAGACCCGTTTGAAGACTAACTCAAATTTCTCCCCCTTTGTCATCGAATGACCAAAATGATCGAAACTGAGGACTAACGCCCCTGAAGAATATCAAGTTGATGGAGGAGGGCCAGCGTTGTCGGGGTCGGTTGTCGTAGTAGGACCTGCCGCGGTGTCGTCCAAGTCTTCATTTTCATCGGTGTCGCGCGATGAAGAATATGAGCCGGCCACCAAGGAAGGAACCTTGACCTTCTTGTATTTCTTCGGAGGAGGTACAGACCAGTCAAATTCTTCCTTCAGACTCATTTTCTTCAGATCTTCTTCCCTGTAGACATGAGACAGAACAGCCCAGGTACGGTTGAAGGTTTCATGGAGGTAGTATTGGTTTTTCTTCACTGCATTGTGTGTTGAGGTCATGTTGTGAAGAATTGAACCAAACTGACGCTTGACCCATTTATGATTGCGATCAACTTTCCGATGAAGACCGAGGAGTAACTCACGATCAGTCATCACCACAGTGCTTTGTGGCTTGAGGATTTTGCTTGGCGAGTTGTTGGCGGCAGAGTCATGTGTGGCGAGTCATCATTGGTGGAGTAGGATGCAGCCTTGCGAAATTGACCATCCAATGGACGAATGCCTTCATCTATCACAGCAGCTTGCCTTGCCTTTGTCATCGGTGAGGAAAATGTCCGTTTGAGGACTTCAATCGGAGGCAAGTAGCTGTAGTGGTTCGGAGTATCAGCCTTGTAATTGAGTGAAGACCTTGTCCTGATGAACCTCATAATCCATGGTGCATAAGGCTTCAGCTCAAATGGTGACATAGCAATATTCGCCACAGTCCTCATGAAGAAATCATGGAAGTTGACGGGAACGCCAGGAATGATATTGAAAAGCATATTCTTCATGATGCCAACGACTTCTTCATCATTTGAGTCGTGGCCCTTGATATGACTCATTGTCTTCGCTGTAATGCGATAGACAAAGTCCGAGGCACATATAGTAATTCCTTGACGAGGAATTTGGTTCGAGGGCCTGCCACGGCTTCAAGGGCTTCATCAAGACTTGCATGTAATGATTTGTAAGCTCAGGTTCATTGTAGGCCTTAACGAGCACCTTCAAGGGGAGGATCGAGTGGGAGGGCACGAAGCAATTGATTCTTTGGTGCCTTGTAGTGAGTATTTTCGACATCCATCCAGCACCCAAGAGTTCACATCTTCAATTTCTGTGATGTGCAGCGTTGCATAGAATTGAAGAATGAGTTCTTCATTCCAATCACATATGTCGGTGCAGAAATTTAGCAATCCAAAGATCGTGAAGAACACTAAGGACCGGCTCGAAGCCCTGGCGGAGATTCCATGTCCACGTGAGGAATGTGTGCATGATCGAAGACTTTGTCTTTGTTGAATAGCACTGAGGAATAGAAATTGTCTTGACTAGCAGTCCAGAAATGCCTCTTCCTTATGCGAGCAGAGTCATATGGGTTGTAGTCAGTGAAGAACACATGCTCGCTGAAGAAATCTTCAGCCTTGAACTTTTGTTTGCGTGAGAATGGATCCTTTGGTTTGGGTAGAGGAGTGTCAGTGAGTTGCATCACAACCTCAGGAATCGCAATCTCAGGTTCTTCAGGCTGAGGAATTTCCGGTTCCTCTTCAGTGGCAGTCTGCGTGTTCAAAGGATCAGCAGCAACAGTTTCTTTAGCACTAGTGGCTGGAATTTCTTCATGCACATACGAGGTGGGATGCGTTTCTTCAGAGCCCATTTGAACGGTTGGTGCAGGGGACTGGGGTATTTGTTGTAGTGGGGTGAAGAGTGGAGAATTGGGGTGCTGACTTTCCCAAAAGTCATCATTCATCACTGGCGTAGTGCATCCAATATCCACGTCTTCATCTTCAATTTCTTCAACACCAGCCTCTTCAGCCGTGAACTGAGGCATTGGTGAGGATACAACGGGTGTAGAAGGGATCGCATCCACTTCAATTTCTTCATCAATCTGCTCTTATGAAGCAGCAGAATGATTTTCTTCATCAGATCCGCTAGGGATCACATATTCTTCACCAAAAGGAACAAGGTCCTTTGATGGCATGGTGGAGATCAGAACAACATCAATAGGGTTTTCAAACGAGCTGGTCATAGGCTTCATTCTCTTTGGAGCTGAAGAATCTGAAGCAGCTGATGCTTTCCTTTTCTTCACTGCAGCTCGCTCTGCAGCTTTGATCTTCTTCACATCTGATGTAGATGGACGGATAGGAGTTGGTGTAGGCGCAGGAGGAGCTAAGGAATCTGGTTGATTTGCTTCAGGCGCAACTGATGCAGTTGCCCTGACTTCTTCATGTTCTTCAGGCGCACCACTAGTGGATGCCCTGGCAGTTTCTTCGGTGGTGGAATGGAGTCATCAGCCTGGAACTAGCATTTTCTTCAGCATGCGAAAGTCATCGGTGGTCTTGGCATGTTCTTCAAGAGGGCTAAGCAGAAGCTTCAGCCTGAGGAACTTCTTGTTGCGTTGGAGCTCCAGCATTGGTGAACTTCTCAGTCAGTTTAACAAACCTGACTTTGGCTCCTTGCCAATCAGCATAGTAGGCGTTGAAGTTGTTGTTGAGGGCTTTGATTTCAGACTGAATTTTGATGAGTTCATCAGTTGTCATTTTGACAACGTTTTTCTTCAGAAACTTCTCTTTCATGAACTGAGCCTTCTTGATCTGTCTGGCCTTCTCAAATTTCCATTTCTCTTCAGAGATGAAATGTGTCAGCATGTGACTTTGGCCAGGAGTCAAATGAAAATCAGGCATAGGGGTGTCTGGATCCTTGTGCCAGAGATCAATGTAATCGAGGATCATCTTAGGATCCAAAAGAAATGGCACATGTGTGCCTTTGGCTGTAGCGGCCCTTTCTTGTATGTCTCTGATGATTTCTGCAAGTTCATCATCATCAGCTTCATCGTCAGATGGCACTTGGAAGGCAACCTATTTCGTCTTCGGACTTGGCCGAGGACCTCGTCCAGTCGTTGCCTTTGTCTTCAGCAGAGTGGGGCCTGATGAAGAATTTGGTGCAGCTGAGGAACTCGCTGAGACTCCAGAGGCAATAGAGATGCCTGCAGTCCTTTGGCACGTGGCCAGATGCACAGTCTTTGAGGATTTGCCGGAGCAACTGAGGACTTTGGAGGAGGAGCTGAGGATTTTGGAGGAGCAGGAGCAACATGAGGAACTGGCCGTGAGGGCTTTGAAGATTCTGGCCGTGAGGGCATTGCTGAGGAACTTGGCCGTGAGGGCACAGTTGGTGAAGCACTTGGCTTGTGCGCGGGCTTCTTTGCCATTGATTTTCTAGGCTTGACAGAGGCCTTAGTGGCAGCAGCAGCAGTAGAGTCTTCATTGAATTTCCTCACTACTTCTTTGGCTTGTCTCGCCAACTTGGCTTGGCGCTTGGCCCATTCTTCAGGAAAATCCTCACCACGCTTGATGTTGGTGGGGTCAGCTTCTTGGCCAGGTGCCAATGGAGCTCTTGGGCATGGAGGATTAAGTGTGAATTTCTTCATATACTTTGGAGTTACATACCCACTCCCTCCATTCTCTTGCCCATCTCCTTTCAATCCTCTGTGTGCGCACCTTGCGCTGATTTTTGTTCTCCTTTCCGAACTTGGCCTCATCAGGTGTGCAATAGTCAGCATAGATGTCCTCAGGTATTTCAAAAGCAGTCATGACCTCAGGCTTCTTTCCTCCTTTCTGTGGCTTCTTACCGTCTGCCATATTCTTCAGTTGAGGAATTTGAACAATCGAATTCTCTGAAGAAGTATGCAACTTTTCTTCGAGGAACGCTGCAAATGAGTTAAGTTGATGAGAACCTAGTGATTCAGCAGCAGACATGAGTACCTGTGAACAGAGTATAGTTGTGAGGAATTTGGAGAGGTCGTATGCGTTCTCACAAGGTTTTTTTTTTCAAAAAGAATAAGTTTGAGGAATTTGACCAGATGAGCCTTGAAGAATTTCACTAAGCGTTCTTTGTCTTAGGTTCCAGAGTTGTATAGATCGAGGATCCACACAATTGAGGAATCTTGAAGAAAAATGATGCTTAGAGAAACGAATCAAGAACAGATGACTTGTGAGGTGTTTTGTATGTGAGGATTTGAAGAATAAAACACCTTTGAAGATTTTGTAGAGAAAATTTGAATCAAAGAGGGCAGTAAAATTAAATTTTAATTACCCTGGATGAAGAACACAACGAACTGAGAAGTGTAGATTTGAAGCTCGACAGTTCAGATCTTCCACGCCCTAACTCGGCAGAGGAAGACAGCTACGGCGGCGGCGGAGTGAAGATTTCCGCGGCCGGCGCGAGTACGACAGCGACGAGGTCGAGGCAGTGAAGCTCTTCCTCACCGGCGATGATGGAGTAATGGCGGCACTAGGGTTTGAGAAGCTCGAGCCGGAGAGAGAGCGGTCGAGCGGAGTAAAGGAAGTGAGGAAGGGGAGAGGGGGTATTTATAGTCGCAGTGAAAAAACTGTTCGCCCAAAGATTTAGGACGAACGTGCCCCTGACCCTTCTCATTCGCTTGACATGTGTCACCCACGTACTGAAAAGTGGAGATCGTGTTAGATCGTGGGTGAATAGATAAGTCTATCGTAGGAAGCGGAACGGTTTGAGCGGCAAAGCCAAAAATTTGGATAAGATTAGTTTTAGAGTTTTGTTCGCAATTTTTCAGCTGACAAGGACACAGTGATGATTTTGAACGAGTTTCACATAGAACGCACATGAAGAATTTGTGAATAGATTGGGTTGAGTATAGCATAGAGGGGAAGGGTCCGATCACATTCACTTAGCGTAAAATGCAACTTGAAGAAATAGCCATAAGTGAATGTAGAGGACATAAACCCATATATATATATATATATATATATATATATATATATATATATATATATATATATATATATATATATATATATATATATATATAGCCAATGAAGAAAAACGACGGAAACAATGAAGATTTTACAAAGTTGAAGAATTTGAAAAATCAAGAATTTCAAAAGCGAGGAAAAACTCAAATTGAAGATTTTCAACTTTGGTGGTGGCGTGACCCATCAGATAAGAATGATGATTTCAGACACACCGCTGCATAATTGTCGTAGGGTTCTGAGAATCAAATTCTTCATTAATTTCTTCACACTTAGAGTGTTATTCTTCATTGATTTGAAGAAAAACGTTTCTTCATGTGTTGCACATCTAAGTCATCAATTTTGCATAAGTGTTAGGATGAGTGTCCTTTTCAAAGAACATTCGAAGATTCTAAGATATTTAGCTAACACCGCAACTTGCTAAATCTCTTCTCATCCAAGGGCTTTGTGAAGATATCGGCTAGCTGTTCTTCGCCTTCACATGCTTTACGATGGAGATGTCGCCCTCCAACACATGATCACGAAGAAAATGATGACGAATCTGAATGTGCTTTGTCTTCGAGTGCTGAACTGGTTTGTGAGCAATCTTGATGGCACTATCATTATCACAGTAGAGAGGCACATTCTTCACGTTGATGTCGTAGTCCTTGAGAGTTTGCTTCATCCATAGCAATTGAGCACAGCAAGAACCGGCAGCAATGTACTCAGCTTCCGCAGAGACAAAGGATACGCAGCCTGCTTTCTTCGAGGACCAACAAACCAAAGATCGTCCGAGGAAATGACAAGTACCAGATGTTGACTTGCGGTCCACACGATCACCAGATAGTCGAGTCGAATATCCAATGAAATCAAAAGCAGAGCCCTTGGGGTACCATAATCCTAGTGTTGGTGTGTGAGCTAGATATCGAAGAATATGCTTCATGACCTTATGGTGTGATTCCTTCGGTGTAGCTTGAAATTGGGCACACATGCAAACACTAAGCATTATATCTGGCCTAGATGCACATAAGTACAATAAAGAACCAATCATGGCGAGGTATACCTTGTGATCGAAGTCAATACCATTTTCATCAATGCATAAATGGCCATTTGTGGGCATAGGAATTTTGACGCCTTTGCAATATTGCATGCCGAATTTCCTCAGAACATCCTTGAGGTATTTCTCCTGAGATATGAATATGCCATTGCGCTGTTGACAAATTTGAAGACCTAATAAGAAATTCAACTCTCCCATCATAGACATTTGATATTCTTCACTCATCATATAGCAAATTCATCACTATAACGTTGGTCAGTACAGCCAAAGATAGTATCATCAACGTATATTTGGCACACAAACTGAAGGAAATATGCCCTAGAGGCAATAATAAAGTTATTATTTATTTCCTTATTTCATGATGAATGTTTATTATTCATGCTAGAATTCTATTAACCGGAAACATGATACATGTGTGAATACATAGACAAACATATAGTCACTAGTATGCCTCTACTTGACTAGCTCATTAATCAAAGATGGTTATGTTTCCTAACCATAGACATGTGTTGTTATTTGATTAATGGGATCACATCATTAGGAGAATGATGTGTGAAAGATCGTGGATGTCGCCTAGAGGGGGGGTGAATAGGCGCTTTAAAATAATTACGGTTGAGGCTTGAACAAATGCGGAATAAACCTAGCGGTTAATTTGTCAAGCACAAAACCTACAACAACTAGGCTCACCTATGTGCACCAACAACTTATGCTAAGCAAGATAAGCAACTATGTGATAGCAAGATATATGACAAGAACAATATGGCTATCACAAAGTAAAGTGCATAAGTAAAGGGCTCGGGTAAGAGATAACCGAGGCACGTGGAGACGATGTATCCCGAAGTTCACACCCTTGCGGATGCTAGTCTCCGCTTGGAGCGGTGTGGAGGCACAATGCTCCCCAAGAAGCCACTAGGGCCACTGTAATCTCCTCACGCCTCGCACAATGCAAGATGCCGTGATTCCACTAAGGGACCCTTGGGGCGGTCACCGAACCCGTACACTTTGGCAACCCTTGGGGCGGTCACGTGCACCACAAATTTCTGGCGATCTCCACAACCTAATTGGAGACCCCGACGCTTGCCTTGAGCTTTGCACCACAATGATTGAGCTCGAACACCACCA
Organism: Aegilops bicornis; assembly: GCA_021605145.1. NCBI lineage: Eukaryota > Viridiplantae > Streptophyta > Magnoliopsida > Poales > Poaceae > Aegilops > Aegilops bicornis. The sequence continues at coordinate 342,810,933 of CM038669.1, forward strand.
ACCGCCTAGGGCGCCCAAGCACCCAAGAGGAACAAGCTCAAGGGCGCCAAGCACCCAAGAGTAATAAGCTTATCAACTTGTAACTTCCACGAATCACCGTGGAGAACTCAAACCGATGCACCAAATGCAATGGCAAGGGCACACGGAGTGCCCAAGTCCTTCTCTCCCAAATCCCACCAAAGCAACTAATGCTAGGGAGGAAAATGAGAGGAAGAACGAAATAAGAACACGAAGAACTCCAAGATCTAGATCCAAGGGGTTCCCCTCACTAAGAGGAGAAAGTGATTGGTGGAAACGTGGATCTAGAACACGAGCTCAAAAAAGGTTGGATCTCAAGGGGGAAGAAGACCCCCTTTTATAGGTGGGGAGAAAATCCAACCGTTATCCCCTCACTCAGCCCACGACGCGGTACTACCAAGACGGAGCTGCAGTACTACATGATGGTCGGTCATGATACTATTGCTGCAGTTGCGGTACTACCGCAAGTGCAGATCGCCAGATGAAGGCACTGTTGCAGGGCGAACGGTAGAACCGCCGAGCGGTACTACCGCGCTTCTGACGGTACTACCGTAAGGCAGGCAACACTAGTCATAGGGAAAGCACGGAAGTAAAAAATTACTGCATCTACTCCGCCGAGGGAGGACTGCAAGAAAATCCGCACAAGATTACCGACACGAAGAGCGGTACTACGCGTAGGGCGTGGATGTAAAAATTACATCCGCCCTACTTCCGCTCATGCCGCTAAGCCTGGCGAGCCCACGGTACTACCGCGGCATCAGATTATCACAGAGGGCATGATGTAAAAATTACATCCGCCCCTACTACCGCTCGAGAAGCTGCGCCTGGCCTGAGGCCACGGTACTACCGCTCCCACAGAGCGGTACTACCGTGAGCACCTGCAGTACTACCGCGGTGGGCTGCGGTACTACAGGGGCTCTGCGGTACTACCGCTCCGTGAGCAAGCGATTACTACCGCATGCCCCAGATTAGCAACACTAGGAGTCCTTCATTTTGCGAGAGAAGACAACAGAGGGAAACAATAAAACCAGAACTGCCATAACTTCTACAAATGAACTCCGAATCGAGCAAACTCAAGCTTGTTGGAAACAAGACAACGAGTAGCATCGAAACAGCGACAAAGGAGTGAAACCTCCAACAGAGAAGAACCGGCATATCCTCCAACATCGAAAACATCATAGAAGATGCATGTGAACTCCGTTTTCGATGAGCTCAAGCTTGTCATAAAAATGACCATACGCTCCAAATCTCACAAGGAGAAGAACCTAACAATAACCAAAAAGATGATGCAAGGATGCAATGGTTTGAGCTCTCTCTGAATGATACGATCAAGCTACTCATCGAGAGCCCCCCTTGATAGTACGGCAATCAATCCTATAACCCGGTCTCTCAACTACCATCATGAGACCGGTAAAATAGAAAACCTATCAAGGGCAAACCTTTGCCTTGCACATGGTCCACTTGAGCTAGACGATGACGATCTTGACTCCTCAAGTTGGACCACCTTTCATGATTATGCGTTGGCTCGAAGAAGACTAGTTGATTGCTCCCCATACTCCACTATGGGTGAGCCACTCTTCCAAGACATCTTCACAAGTCCATTGTCACCACAATGGACGCCAAGCTTCAAGCATTTGATCTCTTCGTGATGCTTCACTTGAATTTGCACACCGCACCCTAACCCCACAAAGAACTCTCCACGAAGACCATGGGTCAAGACACAAAGCGTAATGGACAATGCTTACCATACCATGGGATCACTTGATCCCTCTGTACATCTTGTACGCTTTGTGTGTTGATCAACTTGATTCACTCTTGACTTAGTCTTGATCAACCTTGATTCTTTCCAACTCTCTTCATATGGATGATGTCTTGAAGGTAAACATGAATGATCAAACAATCTTCTTCTTCAAGACATGCTTGCAATAAGCTCAACACTCACATGACCAATCTTTGGATAATTCCTTAATAGCACCTTGGTCAACACATAAACTCCTTGAAACCAACACATGGACTTCAAGAAAAGCCTATGGACAAATCCTTCAAATGTAACTCAATGCAGCCATTAGTCCATAGAGAATGTCATCAATTACCAAAACCACACATGGGGGCACCGCATGTCCTTTCAATGTGATTGACATGACCCATTCCGTTAGCCTAGCACTTGATCGTTTAGTATATTGCTATTGCTTTCTTCATGACCTATACATGTTCCTGTAACTATGAGATTATGCAACTCCCGTTTACCGGAGGAACACTTTAGGTGCTACCAAACGTCACAACGTAATCGGGTGATTATAAAGGAGTACTACAGGTGTCTCCAAAAGTACATGTTGGGTTGGCGTATTTCGAGATTAGGTTTTGTCACTCCGATTGTCGGAGAGGTATCTCTGGGCCCTCTCGGTAATGCACATCACATAAGCCTTGCAAGCATTGCAACTAATAAGTTAGTTGTGAGATGTTGTATTACGGAACGAGTAAAGAGACTTGCCGGTAACGATATTGAACTAGGTATTGGATGCCGACGATCGAATCTCAGACAAGTAACATACCGATGACAAAGGGAACAACGTATATCGTTATGCGGTTTGACCGATAAAGATCTTCAGAGAATATGTAGGAACCAATATGGGCATCCAGGTTCCGCTATTGGTTATTGACCGAGAATAGTTCTAGGTCATGTCTACATAGTTCTCGAACCCGTAGGGTCCGCACGCTTAACGTTACGATGACAATTTAATTATGAGTTTATAAGTTTTGATGTACCGAAGTTTGTTCGGAGTCCCGGATGTGATCACGGACATAACGAGGAGTCTCGAAATGGTCGAGACATAAAGATTGATATATTGGAAGCCTATATTTGGATATCGGAATGGTTCCGTGAAATCGGGATTTTACGGAACACCGGGGTTACCGGAACCTCCCGGGGATAATGGGCCTTAGTGGGCCATGAGGGAGAAGAGGAGGGCGGCCGGGGGCAGGCCGCGCCTCCCCCTAGTCCGACTAGGACAAGGAAGGGGGGCGGCCCCTTTCCTCTTTCCCTCCCCCTTCCTTCTCCAACAAGGCAGAGGGGAGTCCTACTCCCGGGAGTAGGACTCCTCCAGCGCACTGCCTTGGGGGTCGGCCGCACCTCCCTCCCTCCTTTATATACGGGGCAGGGGGCACCCCATAAAACACAAGTTGATCTACGGATCGTTCCTTAGCCGCAGGCGGTGCCCCTCCACCATATTCCACCTCGGTCATATCGTCATGAGTTTAGGCGAAGCCTGCACCGGTAGAGCATCATCATCGTCCACCACGCCCGTCGTCTTGTGGAACTCATCCCGACACTTTGCTTTGGATCGGAGTCCGGGGATCGTCATCGAGCTGAACGTGTGCTGAACTCGGAGGTGCCGTACGTTCGGTACTTGGATCGGTCGGATCGTGAAGACGTACGACTACATCAACCGCGTTGTCATAACGCTTCCGCTTGCGGTCTACGAGGGTACGTGGACAATAATCTTCCCTCTCGTTGCTATGCATCACCATGATCTTGCGTGTGCGTAGGAAATTTTTGAAATTACTACGTTCCCCATCAGTGGCATCCAAGCCTGGTTTTATGCGTAGATGTCATATGCACGAGTAGAACACAAGTAAGTTGTGGGCGATACAAGTCATACTGCTTACCAGCATGTCATACTTTGGTTCGGCGGTATTGTGAGATGAAGCGGCCCGAACCGACATTACGCGTACGGTTACATGAGACTGGTTTCACCGTTGCGAGCACTCGTGCTTAAAGGTGACTGGCGGGTGTCTGTCTCTCTCACTTTAGTTGAACCGAGTGTGGCTACGCCCGATCCTTGCGAAGGTTAAAACAGCACCAACTTGACAAACTATCGTTGTGGTTTTGATGCGTAGGTAAGAACGGTTCTTGCTCAGCCCGTAGCAGCCACGTAAAATTTGCAACAACAAAGTAGAGGACGTCTAACTTGTTTTTGCGGGGCATGTTGTGATGTGATATGGTCAAGACGTGATGCTATATTTTATTGTATGAGATGATCATGTTTTGTAACCGAAGTTATCGGCAACTGGCAGGAGCCATATGGTTGTCGCTTTATTGTACGAAATTCAAACGCCCTGTAATGCTTTACTTTATCACTAAGCGGTAGTGATAGTCATAGAAGCATAAGATTGGCGAGACGACAACGATGCTACGATGGAGATCAAGGTGTCGCGCCCGGTGGCGATGGTGATCACGACGGTGCTTCGGAGATGGAGATCACAAGCACAAGATGATGATGGCCATATCATATCACTTATATTGATTGCATGTGATGTTTATCCTTTATGCATCTTATCTTGCTTTGATTGACGGTAGCATTTTAAGATGATCTCTCACTAAAAATATCAAGAAGTGTTCTCCGGAGTATGCACCGCTATGCGAAAGTTCTTCGTCTTTGAGACACCACGTGATGATCGGGTGTGATAGGCTCTACGTTCAAATACAACGGGTGCAAAACAGTTGCACATGCGGAATACTCAAGGTTAAACTTGACGAGCCTAGCATATACAGATATGGCACGGAAACACGGAGACCGAAGGTCGAACGTGAATCATATAGTAGATATGATCAACATAGTGATGTTCACCATTGAAACTACTCCATCTCACGTGATGATCGGACATGGTTTAGTTGATTTGGATCACGTAATCATTTAGATGACTAGAGAGATGTCTGTCTAAGTGGGAGTTCTTAAGTTATATGATTAATTGAACTTTAATTTATCATGAACTTAGTCCTGGTAGTATTTTGCAAATTATGTTGTAGATTAATAGCTCAGTTGTTGCTTCCCTATGTTTGTTGCTTTCATATGTTTATTTTAATATGTCCCTAGAGAAAACTGTGTTGAAAGATGTTAGTAGCAATGATGCGGATTGGATCCGTGATCTGAGGTTTATCCTCATTGCTGCACAAAAGAATTATGTCCTTGATGCACCGCTAGGTGATGACCTATTGCGGGGAGCGGATGCGGGCGTTATGAACATTTGGCTAGCTCAATATGATCACTATTTGATAGTTTAGTGCACCATGCTTAACGGCTTATAATCGGGACTTCAAAGACGTTTTGAACGTCACGGACCATATGAGATGTTCCAGGAATTGAAGTTAATATTTCAAGAAAATACCCGAGTTGAGAGATATGAAGTATCCAACAAGTTCTATAGCTAAAAGATGGAGGAGAATCGCTCAACTAGTGAGCATGTGCTCAGATTGTCTGGGTACTTCAATCGCTTGAATCAAGTGGGAGTTAATCTTCCAGATAAGATAGTGATTGATGTAATTCTTTAGTCACCATCACCAAGTTAGTAGAACTTCGTGATGAACTATAATATGCAAGGGATGACAAAAGTAATTCCCAAGCTCTTCGTGATGCTAAAATCGACGAAGGTAGAAATCAAGAAAGAGCATCAAGTGTTGATGGTTGACAAGATCACTAGTTTCAAGAAAAGGGCAAAGGGAAAGAAAGGGAACTTCAAGTAGAATGACAAGCAAGTTGTCACTCCCACGAAGAAGCCCAAAGCTAAACCAAAGCCCGAAACTGAGTGCTTACATCGCAAAAGGAAATGGTCACTTTGGAAACGGAAATACCACGAATATTTGGTGGATAAGAAGGATGGCAAAGTGAACAAGGGTATATTTGATATACAGGTTATTGATGTGTACCTTACTAGTGTTTATAGTAGCCCCTGAGTATTTAATACTTGTTCGGTTGCTAAAAATTAGTGACTCGAAACAGGAGTTACAGAATAAACAGAGACTAGTTGAAGGGGAAGTGACGATGAGTGTTGGAAGTAGTTCCAAGATTGATATGATCATCATCGCACACTCCCTATACTCTCGGGATTAGTGTTGAACCTAAATAAATGTTATTTGGCGTTTGCGTTGAGCATGAATATGATTTGATCATGTTTATTGCAATACGGTTATTCATGTAAGTTAGAGAATAATTATTGTTCTGCTTACATGAATAAAACCTTCAATGGTCATACACCCAATGAAAATAGTTTGTTGGATCTCGATCGTAGTGATACACATATTCATAATATTGATGCCAAAAGATGCAAAGTTAATAATGATAGTGCAACTTATTTGTGGCACTGCCGTTTGGGTCATATCGGTGTAAAGTGCATGAAGAAACTCCATAAAGATGGATTTTCGGAATCGCTTGATTATGAATCACTTGGTACTTGCGAACCGTGCCTCATGGGCAAGATGACTAAAACGCCGTTCTTCGGAACTTTGGAGCGAGCAACTGATTTGTTGGAAATCATGCATACTGATGTTTGTGGTCCAATGAATGTTGAGGCTCGCGGCGGGTATCGTTATTTTCTAACCTTCACAGATGATTTGAGCAGATATGCGTATATCTTCTTGATGAAACATAAGTCTGAAATAGTTGAAAAGTTCAAAGAATTTCAGAGTGAAGTGGAAAATCATCGTAACAAGAAAATAAAGTTTCTTCGATCCGATCGTGGAGATGAATATTTGAGTTACGAAGTTTGGTCTTCAATTAAAACAAAGGGGAATAGTTTCACAGCTCACGCCACATGGAACACCACAACATAATGGTGTGTCCGAGCGTCAGAATCGCACTTTATTGGATATGGTGCGATCTATGATGTATCTTACCGATTTACCACTATCGCTTTGGGGTTATGCATTAGAGACAAATGCATTCACGTTTAATAGGGCACCATCTAAATCCGTTGAGATGACACCGTATGAACTATGGTTTAACAAAGAAACCTAAGCTGTCGTTTCTTAAAGCTTGGAGTTGCGATGCTTATATGAAAAAGTTTTCACCTGATAAGCTCGAACCCAAATCAGAGAAGTGCGTCTTCATAGAATACCCAAAGGTAACTATTGGGTACACCTTCTATCACAGATCCGAAGGCAAGTTATTTGTTGCTAAGATGGATCCTTTCTAGAGAAGAAGTTTCTCTCGAAAGAAGTGAGTGGGAGGAAAGTAGAACTTGATGAGGTAATTGTACCTTCTCCCTTATTGGAAAGTAGTTCATCACGTAAATCAGTTCCTGATTCCTACACCAATTAGTAAGGAAGTTAATGATGATGATCATGAAACTTCAGATCAAGTTGCTACCAAACCTCGTAGGTCTTCCAGGTAAGATCCGCACTGAGTGGTACGGTAATCATGTTCGAACTCATGTTACTAGACCATGATGAACCTACGAACTATGAGGAAGCGATGATGAGCCCAGATTCCGCGAAATGGCTTGAGGCCATAAAATCTGAGATAGGATCCATATATAAGAACAAAGTGGGGACTTTGGTTGACCTGCTCGATGATCAGCAAGTCAAGTTAAATAAATGGATCTTCAAGAGGAACACGGACACTGATAGTAGTGTTACTATCTACAAAGCTCGACTTGTTGCAAAAGGTTTTCGACAAGTTCAAGGTGTTGACTACAATGAGATTTTCTCAACTCTAAGCGTTGCTTAAAGTCTGTCCGAATCATGTTAGCAATTGCCACATTTTATGAAATCTGGCAAATGGATGTCAAAACAACATTCTTTAGTGGATTTATTAAAGAAGAGTTGTATATGATGCAACCGTAAGGTTTTGTCAATCCTAAAGGAGCTAACAAAATGTGCAAGCTCCGATGATCCATCTATGGACCGGTGCAATCATCTCGAGTTGGAATACACGCTTTGATAAGTTGATCAAAGCATATAGTTTTATACATGACTTGCGGTGAAGCCTGTATTTACAATAAAGTGAGTGGGAGCACTACCGCCTTTTTGATAAATATATGTGAGTAACATATTGTTGATCGTAAATGATGTATAATTTTTCCGAAAGCATAAAGGAGTATTTGAAAGGAGTTCTTTAAAAGAAAGACCTCGAGAAGCTAATTACATATTGAGCATCAAGATCTATTGAGATAGATCAAGACGCTTGATAAGTTTTTCAATAAGTACATACCTTGTCAAGATTTTGAAGTAATTCAAAATGGAACAGTCAAAGAAAAGTTCTTGCCTGTGTTGCAAACGTGTGAAATTGAGTAAGACTCAATCTCGACCACGGCAGAAAATAGAAAAGAGAATGAAAGTCATTCCCTATGCCTCAATCATAGGTTCTATAAAGTATGCTATGCTATGTACCAGACCTATTGTATACCTTGCTCTGAATTTGGCAAGGGAGTACAATAGTGATCTAGGAGTAGATCATCGGACATTGGTCAAGAACATCCTTAGTGAGGACTAAGGAAATATTTCTCGATTATGGAGGTGATAAAAGAGCCCGTCGTAAAGAGTTACATCGATGCAAGCTTTTCACACTGATCCAGATGACTCTAAGTCTCAATCTGGATACATATTGAAAGTGGGAGCAATTAGCTAGAGTAGCTCCGTGCAGAGCATTGTAGACATAGAATATTTGCAAAATACATACGGCTCTGAATGTGACAGACCCGTTGACTGAGCTTCTCTCACGAGCAAAACATGATCATACATTAGTACTCTTTGGGTGTTAATCACATAGCGATGTGAACTAGATTATTGACTCTAGTAAACCCTTTGGGTGTTGGTCACATGACGATGTGAACTATGGGTGTTAATCACATACGGATGTGAATATTAGTGTTGAATCACATGATGATGTGAACTAGATTATTGACTCTAGTGCAAGTGGGAGACTGAAGAAAATATGCCCTAGAGGCAATAATAAAGTTATTATTTATTTCCTTATTTCATGATAAATGTTTATTATTCATGCTAGAATTGTATTAACCGGAAACATGATACATGTGTGAATACATAGACAAACATATAGTCACTAGTATGCCTCTACTTGACTAGCTCATTAATCAAAGATGGTTATGTTTCCTAACCATAGACATGTGTTGTTATTTGATTAATGGGATCACATCATTAGGAGAATGATGTGATTGACATGACCCATTCCGTTAGCCTAGCACTTGATCGTTTAGTATATTGCTATGGCTTTCTTCATGACCTATACATGTTCCTGTAACTATGAGATTATGCAACTCCCGTTTACGGAGGAACACTTTAGGTGCTACCAAACGTCACAACGTAATCGGGTGATTATAAAGGAGTACTACAGGTGTCTCCAAAAGTACATGTTGGGTTGGCGTATTTCGAGATTAGGTTTTGTCACTCCGATTGTCGGAGAGGTATCTCTGGGCCCTCTCGGTAATGCACATCACATAAGCCTTGCAAGCATTGCAACTAATAAGTTAGTTGTGAGATGTTGTATTACGGAACGAGTAAAGAGACTTGCCGGTAACGAGATTGAACTAGGTATTGGATGCCGACGATCGAATCTCGGACAAGTAACATACCGATGACAAAGGGAACAACGTATATCGTTATGCGGTTTGACCGATAAAGATCTTCGTAGAATATGTAGGAACCAATATGGGCATCCAGGTTCCGCTATTGGTTATTGACCGAGAATAGTTCTAGATCATGTCTACATAGTTCTCGAACCCGTAGGGTCCGCACGCTTAACGTTACGATGGCAGTTTAATTATGAGTTTATAAGTTTTGATGTACCGAAGTTTGTTCGGAGTCCTAGATGTGATCACGGACATAACGAGGAGTCTCGAAATGGTCGAGACATAAAGATTGATATATTGGAAGCCTATATTTGGATATCGGAATGGTTCCGGGTGAAATCGGGATTTTACCGGAACACCGGGGTTACCGGAACCCTCCCGGGGATAATGGGCCTTAGTGGGCCATGAGGGAGAAGAGGAGGGCCGGCGGGGCAGGCCGCGCCTCCCCCTAGTCCGAATAGGAAAAGGAAGGGGGGCGGCGCCTTTCCTCTTTCCCTCCCCTTTCCTTCTCCAACAAGGCAAGAGGGAGTCCTACTCCCGGTGGGAGTAGGACTCCAGCGCACCCCTTGGGGGCGGCCGCACCTCCCTCCCTCCTTTATATACGGGGGCAGGGGGGCACCCCATAAAACACAAGTTGATCTACGGATCGTTCCTTAGCCGTGTGCGGTGCCCCCTCCACCATATTCCACCTCGGCCATATCATCGCGGAGTTTACGCGGAAGCCTGCGCCGTAGAGCATCATCATCGTCACCACGCCGTCATCTTGACGGAACTCATCCCCGACACTTTGCTTTGGATCGAGTCCGGATCGCCATCGAGCTGAACGTGTCGAACTCGGAGGTGCCATACGTTCGGTACTTGGATCGGTCGGATCGTGAAGACGTACGACTACATCAACCGCGTTGTCATAACGCTTCCGCTTACGGTCTACGAGGGTACGTGGACAATACTCTTCCCTCTCGTTGCTATGCATCACCATGATCTTGCGTGTGCGTAGGAATTTTTTTGAAATTACTACGTTCCCCAACACAAACAGTTCACCATCGTAAGATTTAGTAAAGAGAGTAGGGTCGAGTGAACGGGGTGTGAAGCCATTCTTCATGAGGAATTCCTTCAAAGTATCATACCACGCCCGAGGGGCCTGCTTGAGGCCATAGAGGGCCTTGATGAGTCTAAAGACTTTGTCAGGATTCTTTGGATCTTCAAAACCTGGGGGTTGAGCAACATATACTTCTTCCTCAAGCTTACCACTGAGGAATGCACTTTTCACATCCATTTGATATAAAGTGATGTCATGATGGTTAGCATAATCAAGTAATATGCGAATAGCCTCAAGTCTAGCAACAGGTGCAAAATTTTCATCGAAATCAATTTCTTCAACCTATGTGTAGCCTTGAGCTACAAGTCGTGCCTTATTCCTCACCACAAGGCCATTTTCATCTTGTTTGTTGCGGTAGATCCACTTTGTGCCAATGATATTATGCTTGCGAGGATCTGGACGTTTGACCAGTTCCTTACATTGTTGAGCTCGAATCGATGTAAATCTTCTTGCATGGCCTGAATCCACTCGGGCTCCGTAAATGCTTCATCTACCTTAGTGGGATCTGTGATAGAGACAAAAGCATAGTGCCCACAAAAGTTAGATAAATGTGAAGCTTTTGAGCGTGTGAGAGGACACAGTGCTTCAATGTCATTGATGATCTTTTCAACTTGCACTTCTTTTGCAACGCGAGGATGAGCTGGTTGTCGCCGAGGAATTTGATCAAGATTTTCTTCAAAGACCATTTTCTTCAAAGATTGTCTTCAGTGCATTAGCTCGACGTTCTTCACGTTCGAATGAATTCTCCAGCAGATTCTTCAAGAGGGAATGACATCCTCGATCGCCTTGAACTTGATAGAATCCTCGGTGTCGGGTTCATCTATCACAGAAGGTAGGTGCTCTCTTTGCGAGCCATTAGTTTCATCGAATCAAGACATCTATAGTTTCAACAATCTTGTAAAGAACATTGTTGAAGACTCAGAGGTGTGCTGAGTCCTTTCCGTAACCAAGCATAAAACCCTCATGTGCTTTTGGTGCAAATTTAGAATTGTGATGAGGATCTCTAATCCAACATTTAGCAATCAAGACTTTGAAATAACTCACTTTGGGTTTCTTGTCAGTGAGTTGTTCATAGGCAGTCTTCTTGAAGAATTTGTGAAGATATACTCTGTTGATGATGTGGCACACAGTATCAATTGCATCAATCCAAAAACGACGAGGCCTTTTGTATTCATCAAGCATAGTGCGAGCCATTTCAACAAGAGTTCTGTTCTTGCGCTCCACGACGCCATTTTGCTGAGGAGTATAAGGAGCAGATAACTCATGAGTAATACCAAGTTCATCAAGATAGTCATCAAGACCGGAATTCTTGAACTCAGTTTCATTGTCACTCCTGATGTGCTTGATCTTCACACCAAAGTTGGTTGAAGCCTTCGAGTAAAATCGTTTGAAGACTTCCTGCACTTCATGTTTGTAAGTAACAATGTGTACCCATGTGTAACGAGAGTAATCATCAACAATAACAAAGCCATATAGAGATGCATCATTAGTGACTGTTGAGTAATGATTAGGACCAAAGAGGTCCATGTGAAGCAATTCGAATGGTCGAGTAGTGGTCATGATAGTCTTTGCTGGATGCTTGGCCTTGGTCATTTTTCCAGCTTCACAGGCTCCACACAAGTGATCCTTGAGGAATTTAACATTCTCGATGCCAATGACATGCTTCTTCTTCGCAAGCGCGTGTAAAGTCCTCATGCCTGCGTGACCAAGTCGTCGATGTCATAGCCAGCCTTCTGAAGCTTTTGCAAGTAGGCACATGGCTGGTTGTGATCCTGTAGAGAAATCAACAATATACAAGTCTCATCTCCTAAAGCCTTCGAAGACTTTGGAATGGTCAGCTTCCATAACCACAACACAACGATACTTGCCAAAGACAACAACCATATCAAGATCACAAAGCATTGAGACATATATGAGGTTGTATCCTAAGGACTCAACAAGCATGACTTTGTCCATGTGTATGTCCTTAGAGATCACAACCTTACCTAGACCCAATACCTGACTTTTGCCTTTGTCAGCAAAGATGATATGCTTCAGATGCGATGGAGATAAGGGGGCATCCATCAATAGATTCTTGTCACCAGTCATGTGATTTGTACATCCACTATCGAGGACCCACTCAGAGGCTTTGGGTTGATCATCCTGCAGATGAATTAGTGCAGCTTACGAACTCATATACTTCATCAGTGAAGAATATGATATCAAATTCATCAGATGAATTTCATCAAGCAGTAAAACATAAATAGCAGTATGAGGACGTGAGAAATGAAAGTTCATTTCTTCATGATTAGCCTGCGTCCTTTCAAGCATTTTTTTGTCAGGCCCCCAGCAAATTCTTCAGACGTTAAAGCACGTCTGGAGACCTGACCCTGCAGAAGAGATTAGTTCTTTTCTTCACCACCCACATCTCAAGGGGTGGCAAAGAGTTCATCACTCTACGAGCTCCATATGAGAATGGTGGCATAGAAGCCAAACCATTTCGTTTCACATAAGAGGGGTTAGAGTAAGCATATGAATAAGCAGAGAAATTCTTCGAGGACTTATGAACATAATGGTTTGACGAATAATGCACATATTCATAGCTCTTAGCTCTACCCTGCGAAACAGAGTTGTTAGCACGATGATATTCATATGAGGACTTTGATACTTTTGAGGAATTTGATCCGTGAGGAATTTGGTCCGTATGAGGACTTGGATCCATATGAAGAATTTGGTCCATATGAAGAGTTTGATCTGGGGTTCCTATTCTTCACAGGTGGTGTCATGAGGACATTCACCTGAAGACTTTCAAGGCACCTTTTGGAAACCCAGATTTTCTTCATAGAAGAACCGTTCCTGCAGTTAGTGCCAACATATCTAGCAAATACTTCACCATTCTGATTTTTGAACAGTTTATAGTTGGAGTCAAATGACTCATTAGAAGAATGAGGAGATTCACATGTAAAGCCAGATAAGTTAGATGGATCAACTGGAGGTCCCTTTGCAGCAACACATGATGTTTTGGGGTCTTGCTCGGGGCTTCCAATATGTTCCATCAGCATTGAGTTTCCTCTCAAAGGCAATACCCTCTTTCCTAGGGTTCCTGTTGAGAATCTGCTTTTTGAGCACATCACAAAGAGTCTGATGCCCTTTGAGGCTTTTGTTCATGCCTGTCATGTACAATTCCTTCAGCCCTGCATCGTCAGTGATACTAGCAATGTCCTCATATGAGGAATTAGTGATAGGAGAGGCGGGTGAAGAATTTGTAACAGTTGAAGCATTTGAACATTCAGGTGGAGAATTAGCAGATTCACGTTCAATGCACTTTAAGCATGGAGGAACAAATTCTTCCTGAGAAGCGCTGATTTGTTGAGCTAGCAATGAATCGCGCTCCTTCAAGATCTTCATAACTCACTCTTAGCTTCTCAAGATCTTGCTTTCTTTGAAGAAATTCATAAGAAAGCTTCTCATGATCAGACAAGAGAGTGTTATGATGACCTTGAAGGCTGTCAAACCTAGACTGAAGTCTTTGAAGATTTTCAGTCAGGGCTTTAGTGCGATCCATTTCTTCACCCAACATATCGTCACTTTTGTCAAGCATGTTTTGAACCTTTTCCAAGGCATGTTGTTGTTTGGTGGCAATACAAGCAAGCTTGGTATAGCTAGGTTCAAAATCATCATCAGATTCATCATCACTAGACTCAGATGAGGAACATTCGGTTACCTGAGCACTTTTTTGCCATGAGACATGGTACAGAAGATGATGATTCAGGTTCGAAAGTCATCGTTTTGAGTGATTCTTTGAAATCCTCAAACCAGGGATCAAGACGAGTTCGATGACCTTCATAGACTTCAGAGATTCGGTCCCAGATAAGCTTTGCATTGCAAAGATGCATAATGCGTCTGAATTCATCTGTAGATAGGCAGGAACAGATGATATCCTTCGCCATGATGTCAAGTCGAGTGTACTTGCGAATATCATCTGCGTTCGCCTTCTTGCATAGATCGGTAAGACCAATCTCAGTGACGGTCCACAGCTCGCTGTTCATTGCCATGAGGCGCTTCCTCATCATGGCCTTCCACTTGGGATAATCATGACCGTCAAAGATAGGGCAGGTCACTTTCTTCATACCTGCGGTCGACATAACTAAACTCCAGGCGGTTAAACCAAAATCACACAAAACAAGGGAGTACCTTGCTCTGATACCAATTGAAAGTGCGTTATATCGACAAGAGGGGGGGAGGGGTGAATAGGCGATTTTTATGAATTCTTCACCGAGGAATTTGCCGGTGAGGAAATTCCTTAGCGAAGAACTACCTGCAGCGGAATAAGTACTCAGAAGTATGCATAACAGAATACAGGCATGGTCATCATGATGAAATGAAGACAAGCACAGAGTACAGAAAGCGTAATCACAGGATAACACAAGATGAAGACAAACAGATCTACACGGATTGGCGTGTGTCGCCCCAAAGTATCTAGGTTGAAAAGGTCCGGTCGCGCGCGCTTATATTATCAGCTGGCACAACTTCAAGTGGGCGCGATGCGAAGCTTCGCTTTCTTATCGGAGTCATGGGACATGTCTAAGTCAAGATTTCCAAGGCATTGCTAAATGTGAAGAAGTCATGGTGGCTGCGATTAGAGGTCTTGAAGCATTGGTGGAAAGGTATATTCGATGCAATGAAGAACTGTGTGCTAGGTGTATCGTGACTTCCAACAACGGCCTTGGCAAGGGGGAGGGGGGGGGGCACTGGAGGATGGCAATTTTGGTGGTGCTCCTCGAGTACCGAGTCTCGATTCCCAGGGGGAATTATTGGTTGTACGTGGCAATGACCTTATTGAAGACATTGTTTTTGGGTGAATTCGGACTTTCTCCAGGGTGAAAACCCAAGATCTTCGATCGGGCAACGACAATGCTTGTGCATTATTTCCTTCTTGGAGGCGTTGGTTTGGAGAGCCTCTTTTGTAATTCCGGTGTTGTCTTTGGTGGTGGTTAGAGTGCTACTGTTGTTAGTGATTGATCACCGTGGCGGGGCCTTTTTCTTTTTTCATTTCTTTTTTTTGACTGTGTGTATTCTTGGTGTCTTCGAACATTTTGTTGCTATAGAGGCCGGGTATAATTGGTATCTTGGCAATATTAATATATTCCCTTTCTCGAATAATGACTTGAAAATCATACCTCATGACTATCGAGCAGGGGTATGGAGACGACAGGAACCGAGTAGCTGGTCTATGGTTGAACACAACATTCTATAAACCAACGAATGATCTGTTAAAGATAATTTTCCAAACAAATGATAGAAAAAGTCTCTCCCTGAAGGCCACATAATTGTAGAAAATTACACATCCATGTGGTGCAACTCCGTGATGTAGAATTGTACACATGGCTAGATTTCAATCCAAGGGAGCGTTAGCAGTGGAGAACGAAGAAACTGAACACCAATTCATGAGTCAAAGAGTAACTCACCGAAGAAAATATCATGGCGGAACAATATTGATCCGTGGACGCGGTGGTGACGGCGACATGAAGAGATCTGGAGAAAGGAGTTGCGAGGACATTTGCTAGGAGGCAGAGTTCAGGGCGTTCATATCGTGGTTCCACCAAATGAATTCTTTGGGCCAGGGGATAGAGAGGGAGTAATGTGGGAGGCACTTTGTTGGGAGCAGAGGAAACGGCAACCGTTTCTACTGGGAGTGGAGATGGTGGGTGCTGGGTGGGTAAGGCGAGGAGACAACCAAGAAAAACATTTATTTTTTGTAAGAGGGAAGGCTAGGCTTCCGCGGTTATTTTTTCTTTTAGATCTCTGTGTTCGCGAAGTCTGGTTAGAGAGGGCTCCTCGCCTATCTGTTGTTCGTAACTGGAACACTAACATGTCATGCATGAAGAGGTGAAACGGACCGCTGATGTGGACAACCTATATGTTAAGAGAAATATATTAGTGGAGATGAACTATTTATCGAAATCACTATAAGAAGTACTCATTGTAAAGATCACTTCAATTCCCCTAGTTATGACAAGTGGCGCGCAGTTTTCCCTTTTTCGTAGATCCGTTTATTCAAAATGTTTTATCTCTCAAACCGTGAGTCCAAATCTTGAATTGCTTTCACCGTTGGATTCCTTGCGTCGAGATCTTCAAAACTAGATCCCATGTTGATAGGTTTTGACGAACATTTTCTTCACGAAAAAACTAGACGAAAAAAACCGGACAAAAAACAAAATCAGAAGCATGGATTTTTTCCTTTCCGAAAGAGGCACGGCCGTGCCTCTCACGAAATCACAACCATGCCTCTCGTGGAAGCAAAACCGTGACTCTCGTGGAAGGAAAAAAAAAGAGAAAACGCGTTTTTTCGTTTCCGAGGAGGCACGGCCATGACTCACGTGAAAAGCACAACCGTGCCTCTTGCGGAAGCAAAACCGTGACTCTCGCCAAAGAAAATAAAATAAATAGAAAACGCGTTTTCCCCTTTCTGAGAGGCACGGCCGTGACTCTAGCGAAAGCACAACCGTGCCTCTCGCAGAAGCAAAACCGTGACTCTCGCGAAAGCGAAAAAAATGCAGAAAACGCGTTTTTTTTCCGTGTCCGAGAGGCACGGCCGTAATTCTCGTGAAAGCAAAACCATGACTTTCGCGAAAGAAAGAAAACGCATTTTTTCGTGCAAAAAAAGATATTTTTTTTCAATTTTTTTATTGAAAAGCTAAGGAAGACCGATGAAAAACAAAAACGTCGAAAAAAATCCGAAAAAACCCGTTTAAAAAGCCGAAAACGCGTGCGAAAAAATAAAAAAAAATCCGGAAGGAGTGCCCAAAGCGCGACACGTGGCGAGTGGCTGAGAGCGCGCCAAGCGGCGCTGATCGTCGCGAGACTTCCGAAGGAGCGCTCGTTAACTAGTTGCTCTTACTATTTATGCATTATAGATTTGCCAAATGTGCCTAGGTCCACCGAGAATGCGAAGTTGGGCTAAGCCCGGGCAATCTAATAGACGGGTTAGCTACTTTAGACTACAGGGGAGTGTCTTTGTCGGCAAATCCTAAACGGCGCCCTCTGCGCCCGTTCCTTCGGTGTACGCAAACGGGCGCACACCCCCGGCGCTAAGATGGGCCGGCCCATATCTTGTCCCACTTTCCGGCTATAAGTGATGCAAAAAAGAGTGCGGGCAGCGGGTTTCGAACCTACGACTTCGCCATGCAACGAAGCTGCTTTAGCCAACTCAACCAATAGCATGCACATGTTTACAGACAACCATTCCACCGCTTTATCATTCCTTCATTTTATTCTTCCTTTTCTTTTTCCTATTATTTTTTTCCTTTCTACCAACAAGCAAATGCGAACTTTTTTAAATTCGTGAAATTTTTAAAATTGGATGAACTTTTATCAAATCGATGAACTTTTTTAAAAATTCAACGAAAATTTTAAAATTACATGAACTTTTTAAAACGTGAAAAATTATTGAGAACATGAACAAAAATTTATATACGACAAGCGATTTTCAAATATACACTGAACATTTTTTTGGTGTACGATGAACAATTTTTAACTACACAGCGAACATTTTTGTGATATACATTGAAATAACTAAAAACATATTATACATTTTTTTGATATAAGATGAACACATTTTATATATTGAACATTTTTGTAATATAATCTGAACAAATTTTAACTACACATTGAACAATTTTGTGATATGCGCTGAAAAACCAATTAAATACCCATTGAACATTTTTGTAATATAATCTGAACAAATTTTAACTACACATTGAACAATTTTGTGATATGCGCTGAAAAACCATTTAAATACCCATTGAACATATTTTGATGTACACTGAACGTTTTTGTTAAATTTGTGAACTTTTTTTGAAGTTTGTATACTTTTTTTCAATACCAATGAACTTTTTTTCAAAATCAGTGAACTTTTTTCAGAATCGATGAACTTTTTTCAAAATTGATGAACGTTTTTTTTCAAATTTGGTGAACTTTTCGTAGAACCGATAAACATTTTTCAAATTCAATGAACTTTTTTCCTAATTTGATGAACTTTTTTCAAATTGATGAACTTTTCTTTCAAATTCGATGAGCATTTTTGAAAATTGATGAACTTTTTTTTAATTCACTCAACTTTTATTAAACATCAATGAACTGTTTTTTTAATTTCGTTAAGTTTTTTCAAAATTTGATGAAGTCTTTTTCATAAAAAAAATCAAATTTTCCAAATTGTTTGCAAATAATTTGCAAATCTAATAAATAGCGCTGATGCATTGGTTCATAATTATTTCGCGTTCTTTGTAGTCACTAGTCCTCACAAGCCGTAGTGGTTAGCGAAACAGTTCCTTTGCTGTAGCCGCAAGTCGTAAGGTCGAGTGCCTGTATCTGCACTTTTTTTCGCGAGACGTTTTTACTTTCTACTGCACGCGGTGGTCCGGCCCATGGGGTGCGGCATGCGAGCGCCAGCTGCCTGAACTGGCGCTTAAGGCGCCGGTTAGGTGCTCCCGTCTTTATCTCACTTGTAGCAAGACAAAAGCACTTCTCACCGTCGCTGTAGTGGGCCATCCCAGTTTTCTTCTTTGTTTTCACGCGTTTTCTTCATTCATTTGTTTTTTTATTTCTGACATCTATTCGTTCTTTGTCCTTTTTATTTAATTTATATTTATAAATAGTATACATATATTAATTTTTTAAATTTACTTAAATTACTAAAAACATTCATCCCACATAATTTTTTCATGCAGTGTAAAAATATCTTTGTTATTCTTTAAAAAATAATATTTGAACCATTCACTTTTTTTTCTGACATTTAGAAATCACCATGCCTTTCAAAAATATGTTCTGGCATATAAATAAGCGTTTTAAAGTTAAAACATATGCTCACATAATTTATAAAAAATGTTGGAAGCATTAAAAAATAATCTTCATTGGCTTGTGTGTTTCTGCTCACCGATTTTCCGTTCGGATTTACTTAGCAATTATGTTCACCGGTTTAATTGTTTTGCTTCCGATTTTTTTATTGTTCCTTTTTTTCTTACTTTTAAAATATCTTCTTGGTTCTTGTTGTTTTGTTCATCATGTATTAACAAATTAGACACCGTGCATTTAAATTTATCCTTTCTCACCTTTTTTTGTCACTGGTAAATAGGTGCATGCAATGCAAGTTTATATTTTGGTAGAATATTGCATGCTGACATTAGATAGGATATTAACCATTGAGTGGTCGCCATTTGAACAATTTAGGTCGTTGGGTTAACAGGATTTGATGGCCGAGATTAGTTGGATCCGCCCTTTAGGCCTTTTTATATCGATATGTATGTAGTTATCTGGGCCATCATGTTTATCATGTATTTATTGTTGTTCACAGTGTATCCAACAACCTTCTTTTTTGATGGGACAGTGTATCCAACAACCTAGTAATATTAATGTTCATAGTGTATTAAAACGTGTATCGTGTATTTATTATAAATTCATTGTATATTTAAAAGAATTATTGTGGATCTAAGAAAACAACATAGTAGATCGCCCTAATCCACCTCCTCTGGCGACCCGAGGGAACCCCGATCTAGCGCCGCCGCGTCCCACCCCCTGCCCTCCCAGTCTCGCCGCCACCCGAGGAGGCCGCTGGCGAACGCCGCGCACGCTCCGAGGAAGGTGGCGGCGGGGCGCCTCTGCTGCATCTCGCGGCCGCTTCGCCAGAGGAGGGGCGGAGCCGTCGTGTTGGATCTGGGGTCTATCCTCCGAGGCGTGCGAAGGCAGCTGCCTCTTCGATGCTGTGGTGGCTCGGGTGCGTCATTCTTGGTGCTCCTCCGGGCGCTCGATTGGCCATGATCGGTGAAGTCGCATATGGTTCAGCTACTGTGGGCGGTGGCGGGTCTCGGTGGGGGCTTCCCTTGCTGAGATCTGGCAAGCGGGATCATCCAGATCCTGGCAAGGACGGCGGCGACCCGTGCACGAGAGATAGAGGTCTTCGATCAGATCTGGGTGAAAACCTGCTATTGGCTACTGCCAAGGCCGACGATGGCGACGCTGTTTGCGTTGTTCCCTTCCTGAAGGCATCACCGTGGGGAAGTTCAAGGCCACTCTCTGCTACCTCCGGGGGAAACCCTAGATCAGTAGATCGGATGACGGCGGCTCTCTGGTGTCGTTTTCCCCCACGGGGGCGTCATTCTTGGAGGTGCACACGGGCTCGAGGAACTAGAGGACGACGACTTTGGTGGAGCGGTGCTTCATCTTTCCCATTGATGGTGGCGGATCTCAGCGGCATGGTGCTATTGAGACTCGGCGTCTGATGCGCGGAGATGGACTCGCGCAGGAGGAGGTTGCTGTCTGGCGTCATGATGACGTCGATGTCTGAGTGGCCAGACAAGGTAGAAGCCTCAATATGACCTGAAGACGGACCTGTGGAAGATGGCAGCGACGACACACGAGTGTGTCTGACCGAATTGTGTCCCAGACCTGGTATGTGGCTCGGCTGGGGCTCCGAATATGTTTCGGCTTCCGGCTTTTGATGTTAGGCTTAGGTGGTTTGGGTAGTGGCCCAGCTAACACTCCTTCATCATTTTAGATATGAGTAGCGGCATGTGTTGGCAAGATAGTGGATTCAGACACATTATTGTAATACTTTGTAAGGTCCTCGAGAATAATCAATAAAATGACCGTATGCATCTTTCAGATACAGAGGCCGGGGGTCATCCTCCTTTTCTAAAAAAAAGAAATCGCCCTAATCCATAGCCCCACTAACAATGTACTAGATCTTTGTCAGCAGATAGAGATCGAGGAAAGCAATGCCTACGACATATGCATCACATTCGCACAACACCACAGAACGTTCGCCACGCTCGCTAGCTCCCCCTGTCGAGATCATGTACGAGATGCAAGGTGCTTGTAAAGATAAACCGATTTTTGCTCAAGCACCAGGCTTGTTTTTATAAGCAGATGCGCCTTTTTTTTATTTTTTAGAAAAGGAGGATAACCGTGATCTGCGTAAGGCGATGCATCTGGCCATTTTATTAATTATTCTCACAAGACTTACAAAGAATACAACAAGAAGACTAAAGCCGCCGTTTAAGCAACAAACTGTTGCTACACCTATCCGATTGATGAAAGGCGCAGATAGCACAGGCCTAATACCAAATGTACATCGCAGCCAAACCTAACATCTAAGACACGAGGACCCATCCAGACGCCTGCCGGGCATGGGTCTCGCCGTCCGGCGTGCTCTCGAGCCGCCGCCGCCAATCGCCACCGCTCCATCTTCGTAATCAGACTTGATGCATTAACCTTGCTCGGTCTAGCTATCGCCGACGCCACCATGGCGCCCAACGGTACCTCCTCCTCCTGTAGCGTAACAGTTGAGCACGTCATGTCGCCGTTGATACACCTCGCACCATGCCGCCAAGTAGCACCAAATTGACAGCTTGAAGTCTTTGGAAGATCTGTCATGCGCTTTTGCCGACCGAGCATGACTCGGTATTTTGCCGGTCGAGCTTGACTTGACAGCTCCACCGAGCTCGTGTAAGACAAAGCTGCTCCACCTCCCGCCTCTGTCTTCCGGTATTGCTCCAAAACGATGCTCTCAAGAGAGAGACGGCACCGTAGTACCGCCATCGTCCGATCTGGAAGGCCGATCCTAGGGTTTCCGGCAAAGCGACGAGTGGGTTGACAACAGTTACACGACGATGCCTTCATCAAGGTAACGACGCAAAACGCCGCCATCGCCCGCCAAAGGCTCGGTTTTCACCGGGAACTATGTCTCCCCGACTCGTAGGCGGGACTAGCTGACGGATCTCGAGATCCGATCACCCAGCCGCAGGCCGATCACCTCTGACGGAAGAGATGACCACCACCGTCGACTGCACCGGTCGTAACAGATCCGACGGAGGTGCCGCCTCTGTGACCACCACCCCTCCACGCCGCCGCCGATCCAAAGGCGGATGGCGCTGCCGCCGCTGCCGCCGATCAGCGGTGCCGCCGCCCGCCCGGTCAGGCTGGTCGCCGCGCCCGCAGCCAGCGCCGCCTCCGACGCCGCGCGCCACGCCCATCGCCGTTGCCGATCGGATCGAGGCGCCTCCACACGATTCGGGATCCGCACAACCCAGATCCACGGGAGAGGTGATGTCCTCCGCCACCGCCGTCGGCCCCGGCTTAGACGGTGGCGTCCCCAGCGGCGACGGAGGGTGGGGAGGAAGGAGTATACGCCCCCGGCGGCTGGGTAGGGAGCCGCCCGAGCCGCCCTAGCGGGGACGACGCGGGGGCTGTTTTCCTGTGTGCCCTTCCCCTGCCTAAGCAGATGCGCCTAATTAAGCATAAATGCCGTACAAATAAGCAGCGGTGATTAAGAAAAACCGATTTCTTTTCACAAACACCTCGGCCTCGCTATGCACTTTGCATTGTGCATGGCCGGATTTCGAACACCCTCGATCAGCTAGCGCCATCGCCCATGCCCGGAACGTGGGGCGTGCATGCCATGCATGCGGAGACCCCAAAAGTATCGCACGCAATTAACGAAAGCGAAAGCTCCATGACCTCCATGCATGGGCGTGGCGTCGCTGCTGCTCTGAGCCGGTGTGGCCGCGCAGGCGCAGACTTTAGCACTAGCGCCCAGAGCCGCGCGCGCGCGCGTGGCGTCGATGACACACACGGCCGCTGGCTGGCTACGCGCCCGTGGCCAACGGCCATGCACGATCCACCACTAGGTTCGTCCTATACGGCAACGGGCTTTGCTTTCGCCAACATGTACGCATGCAGAAAGCTTCACTACTGCTACGTGCCCAGCACTCTAGCTAGCTAGCTACACCCATTGACTCACCAGCCATTTGCCATCCACATCCAAAGTCAGGATGCAGGCCGGGGTCCGTCTGAGTGATTATTTCAGCATCTCCGTCGTCCTTGTGAACCGATGCGGACGGGTCCGTCTGCGTGATTGTTTTCAGCAGCAGCAAATTAGAGCATGCCCGTCCGTGTGGACAGATGCGGACGGGTCCGCCTGCATCGTCGCATCCAAGAACTGTCCAATTGACACCAAGAATTTAGCATCTTTTGCCTCCAGCGAAAGATTTTTGTTGTTGTTTTGTTGAGAAACTTAAGGAAGCTCCAGCGGGAGAAAGCTCGGTGGAGAAGTAATGTGCACGGGTACGTACGTACCCAGACCAGGCTACATATATACAAGCGGCAGACAGAGGGTGTATGTGTAGGGGTACGTCAAGAGGGAAAGGAGACAGAAAAGCAAGCAAAAGATGAGGAGCAGCCATGCTGCAGCGGCTGCCGCTAGAGACTCAGGGAATGAGCTTGTTTGGATACAAGCGGCAGCAGGCACAGGAGCAAGGAAGGGCAAGCAAACAAAGACCCAACACGCAAGCCCGTGCCTACCTGCCTGGCCTCCCTTTACTCGACACGGCTAGATCCACCACTGCACCGCATACTGCTAGTACGTGCAGAACAATTAAGTTAAGAGGTAATTAAGTGGAAACCATGCATGAGGAGAGCGATTAACTAGAACTAGTTGACAAGATATATAGATAGTACATCGAACAAAATAACAGGCAGGAAGTGTGCTACTAAATCGATATTGATCACTTAATTATAGCTAATAGGTCATACGAACTGAGGTAATTATATTGTACGTTTACCATGGTAGAAAGCCCTAGCTAATTAAAGATAGCAGCTAGTCAAGGAGGCGATGGCAATAGCATGGATATGCTAGCTTGATATCAGTACGGAGCAATCCCCATGTTGGCCGCGTAAAGCCCCTCCTTTAGAAGCCCATGGCCATCCTTTCTCTGATGATCCTGATAGTTAAGCCACAAAGGGTTGACATTTGGTTAGCCGAAAATGGATAAGAAAATGGATATACATGCTGAATAACATATATGTTCACACCAGAAATCTGCATGTAACGATGTAGTTAAAAATAAAATTAAGACTATTTTAGTAAAACATATAGCATATGATAGCATGAAAAAACATTTCCCCATGACCTTGGACAATTCTATCTTCGTCTAACCAGTTTAAAGTACATAATTTTTATTGCATGCTTTCGGGCTTGAATCTACACGCTTTGTTAGTAACCATTTCAAATTAACAAAGTTCTAAGTTCATCGTAAGCCAAATTTGTTTAAGCTTGACCAAGTCTAAATAAAAATGGGTCAATATTAAGCATCAAATTAGTTACATCAGATTCTTTAGAGCATCTCCAACAGGCGCACAAAAACTGCTCCGCGCGCTAAAATTCGGGTTTTTTTTGCACCGGACAGCTCCAGCAGAAGCTGTAAAATAGTGCACGCGCAAAAAGGTATCGGGCACGCGCTAAAAAGCGCTATCAGAAGCTGCAAATTTGGGGTGCCGGATTGCGCGCACTTCACAATTTGCACCGCGTGTTTTTTTGGGCGCGCATTTTTTGGGCATGTGCTAAACTAATGTTGGGTCCGACGCGCTAAAAGTGCTTTAGTGCGAAACTTTTACATTTTAGGGCGCGGAACTTTTATGCGCTGTTGGAGATGCTCTTATAAAATATGAAGTTGGACTTAGTACAAAGCTGGAACTTCAATTAATTTGGAACAGAGGGAATATGTGGTACTGTGGGCATCAATCATCTTAAAAATAGGAGTAACTTTTACAAAAGAAAGTATTGACACGTGCTTGAAGTTAAGCTAGTCCCAAAACAACATAGTAGTAAAATAATTAAGTTTATAATCCTGCATTGCTTTTGAAATTTACTTTAGTCGCTTAAAATAACAAAAACTAATTACGTGTACACTCCCAAAAAGCTGAAGTATGTACTATGTAGGCGAGGTTTGGTTGAGTAGTCACCTGAGGTAGGAGGCTGGTCTTCCTGAGCCCCTGGTGATCCGGCATGAGGCCAAAGTGGATATGTGGAAAGTGAGCCCACTGCAGCACAGCAGCAACAACAAGAACATAATCACCACATCAAACAATTAAAGGTATATGCATGAATGGACCGTTCATGGGATTCCGAGAGATTGGGAAACCCTAGAAACAGTAAAGCCACATGCATGATCGGGCGAAACCCTAGCTAGAGTTTCAGAGCAGAGATCGATATATAGCATGTGTAGTGCAGGTGGGATTAAGGAAGAAGGGCACTGACGTTCTTGGCAGCCGCGCTGAAGGCCTCCCTATGCGAGATGTCGGGATTGCCAGCCTTGATGCGTTGGATTTCGTCCCTGCGTGCGTTTCCGTCCCCCCAAAAACACCAGAGCAAAGAAAAGAGCAAAAGGAAAGGGATACGTCAGATCAGCGGCAGCGGCAGGTCTAAACGGCGACGACCACGACGACACCCCCATTATTTTCGCCATCACCAATGCATCATTTGGTACTAGCATGTCTCATTAACTTCTCTCTCTCTTCCTTGAACAAACACACACACAGAGAGAGAGAGAGAGAGAGAGAGAGAGAGAGAGAGAGAGAGAGAGAGAGAGAGAGGAAAGCAAAAGAAAACAAGGTCTCTTTGCGTCTGCAAAGGCCTCACTTGTGCAGCTCTGCCGCCCCGGTCCCGACCCCCGGCCCCGGCCGGCTGCCTGCCTGCCACCGAAGTGGCAATGGCATTGCCGTGAGAGTGAGACCACGTACTTGCACACCCCGTGCCCAGCTTCATTATTAATTAGGAAATGTACTGGTAGCTACTCCTACTTACTTGATGAAGCGGTTGTACGCCGACGGCACGCGCTGCCTCTTCTCCGGAGCTGCAGGGAGAATCAAAGCCAGGATAGATGTTAGTGCCATATGTTCATGACAAATTAATCGATCTAGCTAGCTTCTTTCAAACGCGCGCACTAGTCCAGGCGCCGGCCGGCCATGGTTGCAGCTTCCAGGTGGAGACATGCGAGAATGGAGGAGAGCTAGGAAGAAGCTGTCTCTACTATTATTCCCCACAGTGAAAAGGGCTGGAGAGAACGACGGTCGCTGTGTCCATCTCTCTTGGGTGCACAGTTTAGACTTTAGAGCGTGCATGGTGCCAATGGTGGGCATTGTACCTTGTTGCATCTCTCTCAGCACCTATACAGTATACACACTACACCACACGTCCACACACGTAGAGCATATAGGTTCCATGTACACCGGCGAGCCATGTGTTCTTCCCTGACGAGAGAGAGAGAGAGGGAGAGAGAGAGAGAGAGAGAGAGAGAGAGAGAGAGAGAGAGAGAGAGAGAGAGCATGGGCAAGCTCTAGAGAGATGACCAGATTAGTAGTACTAGCAAAGATGGATCTCAAGAAACCGGACGAATTAAACTTGGCAATCCACAGGAGAAGGATAGGTAGTGGAGATTTGAGAAAGTGCATGCGGAAGTTAGGCTAGCTATACTCACGTCTGTTGACGACGGGATTGGTCCGTGGTGACGGCTCCTTCCCACCTTTCCCCCCGGCGACTGGGGGTGGCGGCAGCGGCGCAGGTGCCGCGGCGTTCCTGCCGCCCGCGGCCGCGATCAGGCCGCCGAGGCCGTGCTGCTCCAGTAGCTGCAGGCTCGGGTTGGCGCTGGATATCTCATCCTACATGAAGTAGTACAATATTAGAGCGCAACAAGTCATCAAGAACCAAGTATATCTAAATCCACATGTACGTACAATCAGAAGCTCACCACCCAGGATCACAGGTCATGGTGATGCATGCAAGAGCGTACCAGGAGGGAGTGGCGGGGAGGGTTGCCGGGAGCGAGGTTGAGCGAGCTGGGGTAGTGGAACTGGCCGTGGTGAGCAGCGGCGGCCGGCGGCGGGGACGTCGTGGTGGTGACAGCAGAAGCGGCTGACTCGGCGGCGACAGTGGTGGTCGTGGTCGGAAAGAGGAGGCCCCTCATGTCGACGGTGAGCAGGCTGCTGCAGTGGCCGCACCGCACCGTCACCGTCTTGAAGAGGCTGCTGCTCGGCACGCTCACCTGCACACCAGTTACCTCCCGGTAAATCGACTTGAACGGAGGCGCCGCTGCTGCTGAGCTACATAAGCTTAGATGCTTAGAGGTTTGATCACGGACGACGAGGACGGTATCGCAGAAGTGGCAGTGCACGTAGCATAGCTGCTCCGAAGGCGCCTCCGGCTGCATCGGCGGCGCCGGGGGCTGAAGCTCCGAGCTGAGGCTCTCCGACGCCATCTGCTGCTGCTGCGATACTGGCGTGAAGGCGGCGGAGGCCCCGGAGGAGGAGGAGGACGACATGCCCGGTTGATCGATCACGCTAGTGATAGCTGTTCTAGCAGGCGGTGCAAGTGCAAATCAACTGCCCGGAGCGGCTAGAGCTGGGGATTCTTGGGACCAGTGGATTTGACGCGGCAGCGAATGGGATAGGATGGATGGACGCGAGTGGCAAAGGCGGCAAGCGATTGCTGGCGGTACCTAGCTGCTAGCTGATTGCTCTCTCTCTCTCTCTCTCGCTTGCTTTTCCCCCCTCCTCCGCCGTTTGGGCGTGATTTGACGGGTGGTGGGCGTGTGCGTGTATATGATCTGGTGATTTGATGGTTTGGGGTGACTGATGTGTGATGCAACGGAACCTAGTATGTATCGGATCTGTTGTTGCTGCTGCGATTTGGGAGCTAGAGGGAGAGAAAGGGGTTTGGTTGGTTGGTGCCTGTGCTGGTGTGATGGGAGAGGAGATATAGGGTGCAGGGGTGTTTCGGGAGTACGGGTCAACAAGCCGCAGCCGCATTCCGCAGCTGTGTCCACAGGCCACGGGTTCGGGCGTCCCCTCTCATCAATTTAAATATAATTTCAACAAAGCAGGTCGTATTTATTATGTTATATAAAATGTAGCATCAAGCAAATACAAAGATGATGAGTAATACCCGATTTCTGAATAACTTGGATGCATACAGCCAAACATTAAGAAGTTTGAAAAAGGAAAATAAATCGACATATCGGCGCATGTTGGGTAAAAATCTTCGTGGCCACATGCTCCAACCGCGCACACACCGCCCTGAACAGTGATTGCACTACTGGAATTTTCATATACGCCGAGTACCAGGCTCTTCGTCGAGAGCTAAAGCACGACACTCGGCAAACTCATAGACGCCGAGAGTACCTCTCGGCAGCAGGCGCAACTCTGCAAACACAGGATATTGCCGACTCATAGTCAGCAACATGGTGACACTCGACAAAGGCACTATTTGCCGAGAGCCAAACAGTCGTCGCACGACTGCGTGTTGCCACGTGGCTCATCCAGCGGCCAACAACGACATGGTCACGGTAGCAATGCTTTGCCGAGAGCCGCTCTCGGCAAAGCTTTAGTCCCACCTCGCCTAACGACAAACAGAAGGACCTGTTCAAATAGTCGGATAGTCCAGAAGCGTTAAGCTTTGATCTTCATTACACTCTTAGTAAGAATATGTATTGTCAGTATGAATCTTAATATGTTCCGGATAGAGATTGTTCATAGTGGCAGTCCATATTCTAACGAGCGGACGACGCATTTTATCAATTTATGATCCAATCACTTTCTTTACCGAAGCGCTGCTCTCGGTGAAGTAAGACTTGGCAATTCTCAATTATTCGACAATGATCGGCTCCATGGTAATGTAGTATTGATTTTTCTTTTGACGTATGCTTCATCGTAATCGTCATCTTCCCTCATCGGGTTGCCGTACTGATCGTAGTCTTCCTTGTTGGCGACTTTATCCATTCTGATGATGTTCCTTTTGCCTCTCCTCACGACAACACGGCTGTGATTGCTCAGGTCGGTTATGAAGAAGCATTGTGTCACTGATGACTTACAATTATAGGGGATCAATCGTAGTCCCTTCGATAAGTAAGAGTGTTGAACCCAAGAAGGAGCAGAAATGAATGATAAGTGGTTTTCAGCAAGGTAATTTCTGCAAGCACTGAAATTGTCGGTAATAGATAGTTTGATAGCAAGATAATTTGTAATGAGCAAGTAACGGTAATGGTAAGTGAAGTGCATCAAGGTAGAACAATCCTTTTGTGGCAAAGGACATGCCAAAACGGTTTCTTATAATAGGAAAAGTGTTCTTGAGGGTACATGGAAATTTCATCTAGTCACTTTCATCATGTTGGTTCGATTCGTGTTCGCTACTTTGATAATCTGTTATGTAGGTGGACCGGTGCTTAAGTGCTATTCTTACTTGAACAAACCTCCTACTTATGATTAACCCCCTCGCAAGCATCCGCAACTACAAGGAAGGCATTAAGATAAAATCTAACCATAGCATTAAGCTTTGTGATCCAAATTGGTCCCTTACGAAGTAGCGCATAAACTAGGGTTTAAGCTTCTATCACTCTAGCAACCCATCATCTAATAACTACTCCACAATGCATTCTCTTAGGCCCAAATATGGTGAAGTGCCATGTAGTCGACGTTCACATGATACCACTAACGGAATCACAACATACATATCATCATAATATCAAACACATATCAAATTCACATGATTACTTGCAACAAGATTTCTCCCATGGCCTCAAGAACAAAAGTAACTACTCACAAATGATAATCATGCTCAAGATCAGAGGGGTATTAAATAGCATAATGGATCTAAGCATATAGTCTTCCACCAAATAAACCATATAGTAATCAACTACAAGGTGTAATCAACACTACTAGTCACCCAAAAGTACAAATCTAAGGTTCCGATACAAAGATTGAACACTAGAGATGAACTAGGATTTGAGAGGAGATGGTGCTGTTGAAGATGTTGAGGGAGATTGCCCTCCCGAAGATGAGAGGGTTGTTGGTGATGACAGTGACGATGATTTCCCCCTCCGAGAGGGAAGTTCCCCCGGCGAAATCATTCCGTCGGAGGGCAAAAGTGATCCTGCCCAAGTTCCGCCTCGAGACGGCGGCCCTCCATCCAAAAAGTCATCTCCTTATTTTTCTAGGTAAAAATGACTTATATACCAAAAGAGGGGCACCGGAGGTGGGCCGAGGAGGGCACAAGCCACCAGGGCGCGCCTGGGGGGCCTGGCGCGCCCGGGTGGGTTGTGCCCACCTGGCAGGCCTCCTCCGGTAGTTATTTGCTCCAGTATTTTTCATATATTCCAAAACAATTCTCCGTAAATTTTTAGCTCATTTGGAGATGTGCAGAATAGGTAACTCCGACGTAGCTTTTTCAGGTCCAGAATTCGAGTTGCCGGTATTTTCCCTCTTTGTGTAAATCTTGCATATTATCATAGAAAAGGCATTAGAATTACTCCAAAAAGCATTATTATGCATAAAAACATAGTAAATAACAGTAGGTAAACATGATGCAAAATGGACGTATCAACTCGCCCAAGCTTAGACCTCGCTTGACCTTAGGCGAAAAACCAAATCGATAAACATTTCCACATGTTTAGAGAGAGAGAGGTGCCAATAAAAACAAAATATGAACATAGAAGGATCATGCACATTATTATAATAGCAACGAACTTTATTATATAACTTTATCACATAACATTTATCGTATAACTTCTCATGAGCAAGTAACAATTCATCACAATATCGAAGTATAAAGCATAAACTCTATTGAAAACCAATAAACTATGTTCTCACTCAACTTTGCAACTACAATTGATCATCTTTTCAGGAAGGGTCACGTATCGGAGCCTTTTGGCAAGTCCACATAGTCAACCATCATATAATCTTCTATGATTGCTAACACTCACCGCATACGCATGAGCAAAAAGTTTCAACCAGACACATAGAAAGATAGAGGCTTATAGTTTCGCCTCCCAACGTATTCACCTCAAGGGTGATGTCAACAATAATAACTCATGCTCACTCATACCCAACTAGATATATGTGCCTAGATCTTTCTGTTAGGAAACGTAGCATGCAATTTCAAAAATTTCCTACGCTCACACAAGATCTATCTAGGAGATGCATAGCAACGAGAGGGGGAGAGTCTGTCTACGTACCCTCGTAGACAAAGAGCGGAAGCATTTGACAACGTGGTTGATGTAGTCGAACTTCTTCTCGTTCCGACCGATCAAGCACCGAACGTACAACACCTCCGAGTTCTGCACACGTTCAGCTCGATGACGTCCCTCGATCTCTTGATCCAGCAAAGTGTCGAGGAAGTAGATGAGTTCCGTCAGCACGACGGCATGGTGACGGTGATGGTGAGTGATCCGCGCAGGGCTTCGCCTAAGCACTACAAAGATATGACCGGAGGCGTAAACTATGGAGGGGGGGGGGCGCACACGGCTAACAATTGTTGGTGTTTGTTCTAGCGGTGCCCCCTCATATATATAGGTTGGAGGGAGGAGGCAGACAGGGGCGCCCAAGTAGGAGGAATCCTACTTGGGGTCCTCCCAATCGGCCTCCCCTTTCCTATTCCTATTCGGAGTAGGAAGGGAAGAGGGGAAGGGAATCCTATTCCCTTTTTCCTTTCCTTCTCCAATTTGGCCAGCCCATATGGGGGGGGGGGGGCGCACCAGCCCCTTTGTGGCTGGTGTGTTTCCCCTCTTGGCCCATAAGGCCCATATCTTTTGCCGGGGGTGCCTGGAACCCCTTCCGGTGAACCGATAAGTACTCGGTGCATCCCGAAACACTTCCGGTGTACGAATACCATCGTCCTATTGAAGGAAATATGCCCTAGAGGCAATAATAAAGTTGTTATTTATATTTCCTTATATCATGCTAAATGTTTATTATTCATGCTAGAATTGTATTAACTGGAAACTTAGTACATGTGTGGACAGATAGACAAACAGAGTGTCACTAGTATGCCTCTACTTGACTAGCTCGTTGAATCAAAGATGGTTAAGTTTCCTAGCCATAGACATGAGTTGTCATTTGATTAACGGGATCACATCATTAGAGAATGGTGTGATTGACTTGACCCATTCCGTTAGCTTAGCATTTTATCATTTAGTATATTGCTATTTCTTTCCTCATGACTTATACATGTTCCTATGACTATGAGATTATGCAACTCCCGAATACCGGAGGAACACTTTGTGTGCTACCAAACGTCACAACGTAACTGGGTGATTATAAAGGTGCTCTACAGGTGTCTCTGAAGGTACTTGTTGAGTTGGCATAGATCAAGATTAGGATTTGTCACTCCGATTGTCGGAGAGGTATCTCTGGGCCCTCTCGGTAATGCACATCACTATAAGCCTTGCAAGCAATGTAACTAATGAGTTAGTTGCGGGATGATGCATTACGGAACGAGTAAAGAGACTTGCCGGTAATGAGATTGAACTAGGTATTTGAAGGAAATATGCTCTAGAGGCAATAATAAAGTTATTATTTATTTCCTTATTTCATGATAAATATTTATTATTCATGCTAGAATTGTATTGACCGGAAACATGATACATGTGTGAATACATAGATAAACAGAGTGTCACTAGTATGCCTCTACTTGACTAGCTAGTTGTTCAAAGATGGTTATGTTTCCTAGCCATAGACATGAGTTGTCATTTGATTAACGGGATCACATCATAAGGAGAATGATGTGATTGACTTCACCCATTCCGTTAGCTTAGCACTCGATCGTTTAGTATGTTGCTATTGCTTTCTTCATGACTTATACATGTTCCTATGACTATGAGATCATGCAACTCCCGTTTACCGGAGGAACACTTTGTGTGCTACCAAACATCACAACGCAACTGGGTGATTATAAAGGTGCTCTACAGGTGTCTCGAAAGGTACTTGTTGGGTTGGCGTATTTCAAGATTATGATTTGTCACTCCGATTGTCGGAGAGGTATCTATGGGCCCACTCGATAATGCACATCACTATAAGCCTTGCAAGCATTGCAACTAATGAGTTAGTTGCGGGATGATGTATTACGTAATCCAGTAAAGAGACTTACCGGTAACGAGATTGAACTAGGTATTGTGATACCGACGATCGAATCTCGGGCAAGTAACATACCGATGACAAAGGGAACAACGTATGTTGTTATGCGGTCTGACCGATAAAGATCTTCGTAGAATATATGGGAGCCAATATGAGCATCCAGGTTCCGCCATTGGTTATTGACCGGAGACGTGTCTCGGTCATGTCTACATAGTTCTCGAACCCGTAGGGTCCACATGCTTAAAGTTTCGACGACAGTTATATTATGAGTTTATGTGTTTTGATGTACCGAAGGTAGTTCGGAGTCCCGGATGAGATCGGGACATGACAAGGAGTCTCGAAATGGTTGATACGTAAAGATCGATATATTGGACGACTATATTCGGACATCGGAAAGGTTCCGAGTGATTCGGGTATTTTCAGGGGTACCGGAGAGTTACGGGAATTCGTATTGGGCCTTAATGGGCCATACGGGAAAGGAGAAAAGGCCTCAAAGGGTGGCGCACCTCCCCATGGATTGGTCAAAATTGGACTAGGGAGGGGGGCGCCCCCTTCCTTCCTTCTCCTTTTTCCTTCCCTTCTCCTACTCCAACAAGGAAAGGAGGAATCCTACTCCCGGTGGGAGTAGGACTCCCCCATTGGCGCGCCCTCCTTGGCCGGCCACCTCTCCCCCCTTGCTCCTTTATATACAGGGGCAGGGGGGCACCTCTAGAGACACAACAATTGATCGTTTGATCTTTTAGCCGTGTGCGGTGCCCCCTCCACCATAGTCCACCTCGATAATACTGTAGCGGTGCTCAGGTGAAGTCCTGCGTTAGGCTGACGAAACTCTCCCTCAACACTCGGCTGGATCGGAGTTCGAGGGACGTCATTGGGCTGAACGTGTGCTGAACTCGGAGGTGCCGTGCATTTGGTACTTGATCGATCCGATCGTGAAGACGTACGACTACGTCAACCGCGTTGTGCTAACGCTTCCGCTTTCGGTATACGAGGGTACGTGGACAACATTCTCCCCTCTCGTTGCTATGCATCACCATGATCTTGCGTGTGCGTAGGAATTTTTTTGAAATTAATACATTCCCCAACAGTGGCATTCGAGCCAGGTTTTATGCGTAGATGTCATATGAACGAGTAGAACACAAGTGAGTTGTGGGCGATATAAGTCATACTGCTTACCGGCATGACATACTTTGGTTCGGCGGTATTTATGGATGAAGCGGCCCGGACCGACATTACGCGTACGCTTACGCGAGACTGGTTCTACCGACGTGCTTTGCACACAGGTGGCTGGCGGGTGTCAGTTTCTCCAACTTTAGTTGAATCGAAAAGGCTACGCCCGTCCTTGCGAAGGTTAAAACAGCACCAACTTGACAAACTATCGTTGTGGTTTTGATGCGTAGGTAAGAATGCTTCTTGCTCAGCCCGTAGCAGCCACGTAAAACTTGCAACAACAAAGTAGAGGATGTCTAACTTGTTTTTGCAGGGCATGTTGTGATGTGATATGGTCAAGACATGATGCTAAATTTTACTATAAGAGATGATCATGTTTTGTAACCAAGTTATCGGCAACTGGCAGGAGCCATATGAATGTCGCTTTATTGTATGCAATGCAATCGCCCTGTAATGCTTTAATTTATCACTAAGCGGTAGCGATAGTCGTAGAAGCATAAGATTAGCGAGACGACAACGATGCTACAATGGAGATCAAGGTGTCGCGCCGGTGACGATGGTGATCACGAAGGTGCTTCGGAGATGGAGATCACAAGCACAAGATGATGATGGCCATATCATATCACTTATATTGATTGCATGTGATGTTTATCTTTTATGCATCTTATCTTGCTTTGATTGACGGTAGCATTATAAGATGATCTCTCACTAAATCATCAAAGTATAAGTGTTCTCCCTGAGTATGCACCGCTATGCGAAAGTTCTTCGTCTTTGAGACACCACGTGATGATCGGGTGTGATAGGCTCTACGTTCGAATACAACGGGTGCAAAACAGTTGCACACGCCGAATACTCAGAGTTAAACTTGACGAGCCTAGCATATAACAGATATGGCCTCGGAACACGGAGATCGAAAGGTCGAGCGTGAATCATATAGTAGATATGATCAACATAGTGATTTTCACCATTGAAACTACTCCATCTCACGTGATGATCGGCCATGGTTTAGTTGATATGGATCACGTGATCACTTAGAAGATTAGAGGGATGTCTATCTAAGTGGGAGTTCTTAAGTAATATGATTAATTGAACTTAAATTTATCATGAACTTAGTCCCGTAGTATTAGCATATCTATGTTGTAGATCAATAGCTCGCGATGTTGCTCCCCATTTAATTTTTATATGTTCCTAGAGAAAACTAAGTTGAAAGATGTTAGTAGCAATGATGCGGATTGGATCCGTGATCTGAGGTTTATCCTCATTGCTGCACAGAAGAATTATGTCCTTGATGCACCGCTAGGTGACAGACCTATTGCAGGAGCATATGCAGACGTTATGAATGTTTTGACAAAAGCTCGGTATGATGACTACTTGATAGTTAAGTGCAGCATGCTTTACGGCTTAGAATCGGGACTTCAAAGATGTTTTGAACGTCATGGACCATATGAGATTTTCTAGGAGTTGAAGTTAATATTTCAAGGAAATACCCGAGTTGAGAGATATGAAGTCTCCAACAAGTTCTATAGCTAAAAGATGGAGGAGAATAGCTCAAGCAGTGAGCATGTGCTCAGATTGTCTGGGTACTACAATCGCTTGAATCAAGTGGGAGTTAATCTTCCAGATAAGATAGTGATTGACAGAATTCTCTAGTCACTATCACCAAGTTAGTAGAACTTCGTGATGAACTATAATATGCAAGGGATAACAGAAACAATTCCCAAGCTCTTCATGATGCTGAAATCAACGAAGGTAGAAATCAAGAAAAACATCAAGTGTTGATGGTTGACGAGACCACTAGTTTCAAGAAAAGGGCAAAGGGAAGAAGGGGAACTTCAAGAAGAACGGCAAGCAAGTTGCTTCTCAAGTGAAGAAGCCCAAGTCCGGTCCTAAGCCAGAGACTAAGTGCTTCTACTGCAAAGGGACTGGTCACAGGAAGCGGAACTACCCCAAGTATTTGGCGGATAAGAAGGATGGCAAAGTGAACAAAGGTATATTGGATATACATGTTATTGATGTGTACTTTACTAGTGTTTATAGCAACCCCTCGGCATTTGATACTGGTTTAGTTGCTAAGAGTAGTAACTTTCGAAACGGAGTTGCAGAATAAACATAAACTAGTAAAAGGCGAGGTGACGATGTGTGTTGGAAGTAGTTCCAAGATTGATATGATCATCATCGCAGACTCCCTATATTCGGGATTAGTATTGAACCTAAATAAGTGTTATTTGGTGTTTGCGTTGAGCATGAATATGATTTGATCATATTTATTGCAATACGGCTATTCATTTAAGTTAGAGAACAATTGTTGTTCTATTTACATGAATACAAACCTTCTATGGTCGTACACACCAACGAAAATGGTTTGTTGGATCTCGATCGTAGTATACACATATTTATAATATTGAAGCCAAAAGATGCAAAGTTAATAATGATAGTGCAACTTATTTGTGGCACTGCCATTTAGGTCATATTGGTGTAAAGCGCATGAAGAAACTCCATGCTGATGGGATTTTGGAATCACTTAATTATGAATCACTTGATGCTTGCGAACCATGCCTTATGGGCAAGATGACTAAAACTCCGTTCTCCGGAACAATGGAGCAACCAACTGGCTTATTGGAAATAATACATACTGATGTATGCAATCCGATGAGTGTTGAGGCTCGCGGCAGGTATTGTTATTTTCTGACCTTCACAGATGATTTGAGCAGATATGGGTATATCTACTTGATGAAACATAAGTCTGAAACATTTGAAAAGTTCAAAGAATTTCAGAGTGAAGTGGAAAATTATCATGACAAGAAAATAAAGTTTCTATGATCTGATCGCAGAGACAAATATTTGAGTTACGAGTTTGGTCTTCAACTAAAACAATGTGGAATAGTTTCACAAATTCGTGCCACCTGGAACACCACAGCATAATGGTGTGTCCGAACGTCATAACCGTACTTTATTGGATATAGTGCAATCTATGATGTCTCTTACCGATTTACCACTATCGTTTTGGGGTTAGGCATTAGAGACAGCTACATTCATGTTCAATAGGGCACCATCTAAATCCGTTAAGACGACACTATATGAACTGTGGTTTGGCAAGAAACCGAAGTTGTCGTTTCTTAAAGTTTGGGGTTGCGATGCTTATGTGAAAAAGTTTCATCGTGATAAGCTCAAACCCAAATCGGAGAAATGTGTCTTCATAGGATACCCAAAGGAGACAGTTGGTACACCTTCTATCACAGATCCGAAGGCAAAACATTCGTTGCTAAGAATGGATCCTTTCTAGAGAAGGTGTTTCTCTCGAAAGAAGTGAGTGGGAGGAAAGTAGAACTTGATGAGGTAACTGTACCTGCTCGCTTATTGGAAAGTAGTTCATCACAGAAATCTGTTCCTGTGATTTCTACACCAATTAGAGAGGAAGCTAATGATGATGATCATGTAACTTCAGATCAAGTTACTACCGAACCTCGTAGGTCAACCAGAGTAAGATCCGCACCAGAGTGGTACGGTAATCCTGTTCTGGAGGTCATGTTACTTGACCATGACAAACGTACCGAATCTGACCGTTGACTAAATTTCTCTCACAAGCAAAACATGATCACACCTTAGTACTCTTTGGGTGTTAATCACATAGCGACGTGAACTAGATTATTGACTCTAGTAAACCCTTTGGGTGTTGGTCACATGACGATGTGAACTATGGGTGTTAATCACATGGTGATGTGAACTATTGGTCTTAAATCACATGGCGATGTGATCTAGATTATTGACTCTAGTGCAAGTGGGAGACTAAAAGAAATATGCCCTAGAGGCAATAATAAAGTTATTATTTATTTCCTTATTTCATGATAAATGTTTATTATTCATGCTATAATTATATTGACCGGAAACATGATACATGTGTGAATACATAGACAAACATAGTGTCACTAGTATGCCTCTACTTGACTAGCTCGTTGATCAAAGATGGTTATGTTTCCTAGCCATAGACATGAGTTGTCATTTGATTAACGGGATCACATCATTAGGAGAATGATGTGATTGACTTCACCCATTCTGTTAGCTTAGCACTCGATCGTTTAGTATGTTGCTATTGCTTTCTTCATGACTTATACATGTTCCTGTGACTATGAGATTATGCAACTCCGTTTACGGAGGAACACTTTGTGTGCTACCAAACGCCGAACGTGAATCGGGTGATTATAAAGGTGCTCTACAGGTGTCTCCAAAGGTACTTGTTGGGTTGGCATATTTCGAGATTAGGATTTGTCACTCCGATTGTCGGAGATGTATCTCTGGGCCCACTTGGTAATGCACATCACTATAAGGCTTGCAAGCATTGCAACTAATGAGTTAGTTGCGGGATGATGTATTACGGAACAAGTAAAGAGACTTGCCGGTAACGAGATTGAACTAGGTATTGAGATACCGATGATCGAATCTCGGGCAAGTAACATACCGATGACAAAGGGAACAACATATGTTGTTATGCAGTCTGATCGATAAAGATCTTCGTAGAATATGTGGGAGCCTATATGAGCATCCAGGTTCCGCTATTGGTTATTGACCGAAGACGTGTCTCGGTCATGTCTACATAGTTTTCGAACCCGTAGGGTCCGTACGCTTAAAGTTTCAATGACAGTTATATTATGAGTTTATGTGTTTTGATGTACCGAAGGTAGTTCGGAGTCCCGGATAAGATCGGGGACATGACGAGGAGTCTCGAAATGGTCGAGACGTAAAGATCGATATATTGGACGACTATATTCGGACATCGGAAAGGTTCCGAGTGATTCAGGTATTTTCGGGGGTACCGGAGAGTTACGGGAATTCGTATTGGGCCTTAATGGGCCATACGGGAAAGGAGAAAAAGGCCTGAAAGGGTGGCCGCACCCCTCCCCATGGACTGGTCCGAATTGGACTAGGGAGGGGGGGGGCGCCCCCTTCCTTCCTTCTCCTTTTTCCTTCCCTTCTCCTACTCCAACAAGGAAAGGAGGAATCCTACTCCCGGTGGGAGTAGGACTCCCCCCTTGGCGCGCCCTCCTTGGACGACCACCTCTCCCCCCTTGCTCCTTTTTATACGGGGGCAGGGGCACCTCTAGAGACACAACAATTGTTCGTTTGATCTTTTAGCCGTGTGCGGTGCCCCCCTCCACCACAGTCCATCTCGATAATACTGTAGCGGTGCTTAGGCGACGCCCCGCGTCGGTAGAACATCATCATCGTCACCACGCTATCGTGCTGACGAAACTCTCCCTCAACACTCGGTTGGATCGGAGTTGGAGGGACGTCGTCGGCCTGAACGTGTGCTGAACTCGGAGGTGCCGTGCGTTCGGTACTTGATCGGTCGGATCGTGAAGACGTACGACTACATCAACTGCATTGTGCTAACGCTTTCGCTTTCGGTCTATGAGGGTACGTGGACAACACTCTCCCCTCTTGTTGCTATGCATAACCATGATCTTGCGTGTGCGTAGGATTTTTTTTTGAAATTAATACGTTCCCCAACAGTATTGAGATACCGATGATCGAATCTCGGGCAAGTAACATACCGATGACAAAGGGAACAACCTATATTGTTATGCGGTTTGACTGATAAAGATCTTCATAGAATATGTAGGAGCCAATATGAGCATCCAGGTTCCGCTGTTGGTTATTGACCGACGATGTGTCTCGGTCATGTCTACATAGTTCTCGAACCCGTACGGTCCGAGCGCTTAACGTTCGGTGACGACTGGTATTATGAGTTTATGTGTTTTGATGTACCGAAGGTTGTTCGGAGTCTTGGATGAGATCAGGGACATGAATAGGAGTCTCGAAATGTTTGATACGTAAAGATCGATATATTGGAAGGCTATATTCGGACATCGGAAAGGTTCTGAGTGGTTCGGGTATTTATCGGAGTACCGGAGAGTTACGGGAATTCGCCGGGGAGTATATGGGCCTTATTGGGCTTTAGGGGAGAGAGAGAGAGGGGCTGCCTAGGGCAGGCCACGCGCCCGCCAAGGACTAGTCCGAATTGGACTAGGGGGAGGGGCGGCGCCCCCTCCTTCCTTCTCTTCTCTCTTCCCCTTCCTTCTCTCCTACTCCTACTACTTGGAAAAGGGGCAATCCTACTCCCGGTGGGAGTAGGACTCCCCAGGAAACACCATAGTAGAGGGCCGGCCCTCCCCCTCCTCCACTCCTTTATATACAGGGAGGGGGGCACCCCATAGACACACAAGTTGA
This sequence comes from Aegilops bicornis, assembly GCA_021605145.1. NCBI lineage: Eukaryota > Viridiplantae > Streptophyta > Magnoliopsida > Poales > Poaceae > Aegilops > Aegilops bicornis. The sequence goes on from CM038669.1 coordinate 342,851,521, forward strand.
ACATTGATCTCTTAGCCGTGTGCGGTGCCACCCTCCATCATAATCCACCTTGGTCATATCGTCATAGTGCTTAGTCGAAGCCCTGCGCCGGTAGCTTCATCATCACCGTCATCACGCCGTCGTGCTGACGAAGCTCTCCCTCGAAGCTCTACTGGATCGTGAGTTCGTGGGACGTCACCAAGCTGAACGTGTGCAGATAATGGAGGTGTCGTACGTTCGGTACTAGGATCGGTCGATCGTGAAGACATACAACTACATCAACCGCGTTGTCATAACGCTTCGCTTTCGGGTTCACGAGGGTACGTGGACAACACTCTCCCCTCTCGTTGGTATGCATCACCATGATCTTGCGTGTGCGTAGGAATTTTTTTGAAATTACTGCGTTCCCCAACAGTGGTATCAGAGCCACGTTTATGCGTAGATGTTATATGCACGAGTAGAACACAAGTGAGTTGTGGGCGATAATAGTCATACTGCTTACCAGCATGTCATACTTTGGTCCGGCGGTATTGTTGGATGAAGCGGGCCGGACCGACATTACGCGTACGCTTACGCGAGACTGGTTCTACCGACGTGCTTCGCACACAGGTGGCTGGCGGGTGTCAGTTTCTCAACCTTTAGTTGAATCGAGTGTGGCTACACCCGGTCCTTGTTGAAGGTTAAAACAACACATACTTGACGAAAAACCGTTGTGGTTTTGATGTGTAGGTAAGAACGGTTCTTGCTCAGCCCGTAGCAGCCACGTAAAACTTGCAACAACAAAGTATAGTACGTCTAACTTGTTTTTGCAGGGCATTTTGTGATGTGATATGGTCAAGACATGATGCTAAATTTTATTGTATGAGATGATCATGTTTTGTAACGGAGTTATCGTCAACTGGCAGGAGCCATATGGTTGTCGCTTTATTGTATGAAATGCAATCGCCATGTAATTGCTTTACTTTATCACTAAGCGGTAGCGATAGTCGTTGCAATAGTTGGCGAGATGACAATGATGCTATGATGGAGATCAACGTGTCACGCCCGTGATGATGGTGATCATGACGGTGTTTTGGAGATGGAGATCAAAGGCACAAGATGATGATGGCCATATCATATCACTTATATTGATTGCATGTGATGTTTATCCTTTATGCATCTTATTTTGCTTAGTTTGGCGGTAGCATTATAAGATGATATCTCATTAAATTTCAAGGTACAAGTGTTCTCCCTGAGTATTCACCGTTGCGAAAGTTCGTCGTGCCGAGACACCACATGATGATCGGGTGTGATAAGCTCTACTGTGACGCCCTCGATTCAATCGTACACTAATCATACACGCAAATGTGTACGATCAATATCAAGGACTCACGGGAAGATATCACAACACAACTCTAGACACAAATTAAAACAATACAAGCTTTATGTTACAAGCCGGGGCCTCGAGGGCTCGAATACATAAGCTCGAATACACAAGAGTCACGAAGCAACAATATCTGAGTACGGACATGAGTTAGAGAAGTTTGCCTTAAGAAGGCTAGCACCAAAAGCAGCAACGATCGAAAAGGCAACGCCTCTGCCTGGAGCCTCCTAACTACTCACGGTCGCCGACGGCCTCCACGAAGTAGTAGGTACCCTCGGGGTAGTAGTAGTCGCCCGGTGGTGTCGTCTGGATCCTGGCTCCACCATCCGTTGCGACAACCGTAAAGAAGAAAGAAGGGGGAAAGGGGAAGCAAAGCAACCGTGAGTACTCATCCAAAGTACTGCAAGCAAGGATCTACACTACATATGCAACATTGTCAAAGGAAGGTCAGATATGTGGACTGGGCTGCAGAAATGCCAGAATAGAGAGAAGGCCTAGTCCTATCGAAGACTAGCATCTTCTGGAAACCACCATCTTGAAGTAACCGGAAGGAGTAGAGTAGCATAAAGTAAAGTAGTAGTAGTGTTATCAACCTCGACCGGAGATCCTTTCTCGACTCCCTGCGAGAAAGCAATCCCAGAGCCATACTATCCAGTTATCATCACAATCCAATTCTCATCGCAATCCATTGCTCATATCCATGTCTCATCTCAAGTATCCAGTTCTAGTTGTATCGATCGGGATACAACTCCAAGTGTCCGCTATCAGAGGACAAAGCTATCGATAGATGTTTTCTTCCCTGCAGGGTGCACCAACTTACCCACCACGCCGATTAACTCCGCCGGACACCCTTTCCTGGGTCATGCCCGCCTCGGCCAAACAATACGCCGCAACCCGACCTAGGCTTAATAGAGAGGCCAAGACGCCGGACTAAACCTATGCCCCCTGTGGGTCATGGGCCATCTCCCGAACTCCTCAAGACGCTATGACGCTGCCGTGAGCAGACCTAGCTACCTCCTTCAACAAGGCAGGCGCTTACGCAGTCCAACCCGGCGCGCGCCACTCAGTCGCTGACGTCTATTAAGCTTCAGCAGATGTATACGACGCAGAACGCCCATACTATGCCCACGTGATGTATAGTGCTATCAGGCCAGAGGCCCCTCGGATCAAATATCCAAATCGTAGTGGATTAGGAACGCGGTAACAAGCAGAGACTCATGAAAGATGTGACCCGTTGTGCCCTCGAGGACTTGCGGCAAGGGCTAGGAATGCCCGCCACGCCTCGTAATTATCTCGCGAGCACCTTCCGTGTCCGCCTGACTCCACATCACTCGCAATTAAGCTCGCGCGGGTACCCCTCAGGGTCGACCCGTCTTTCCAAGTAACAGTGGTAAAGTCCAAGTATCCGTGTGTCCAAACATCAAGGGGAAAACCCAAGGAATCACCCCCGATGAATTCCAGTAGATGTAATCATCAAGGTGAACGTAAGAGGAATCACCCTCGAGGTTCACACTTGAGGGGTTGCACGACAGAGTCGTATCGGAAGTGGTTAAGGAGGAAATCACCCTCGATGACCACGACTGAATGACTACACTACAGGGTTAACATCAGCGGTCTTTGAAGAGGTTCACCCTCGGTACTCGATAGTAACCCAGTAGTGTCGAGCAACTAAGGGGAAGTGATGTGCGGTGCCGGGCCTGGTCTTCGATCCCGTTGATCGGGTCTTCGATGATGAAGCGGGGGCAACAAGGACAAGGTGGGGGGTCAGCGATGGGTCTCTAACCAACCTATACTAAGCGGTTTAGGATAAGGTGTAGGTAACAATAGCATGTTACAATAAACAGGCTATGCAGCAGAATAGGAGCAAACAATAACAGTAGCAAAATCTAGTGCAAGCGTGAGAGAATGGAATGGCGATATCGGGATGCTCAAAGGGGGGGCTTGCCTGGTTGCTCTGGCAAGAAGGGGTCATTGTCGACGTAGTCGATCACAGGGGCGGCATCGGTCTCGGGGTCTACCGGAGAGAAGAGGGGGAAGAAACAGTAAATATAAAGCAGACATAGCATCACAAAGCATAACATGGCAATAAGCTGTGCCGGGTGTGACCTAACGTAAGGCTACACGATATAGGAGAAGGGGAAAATCAACCGGGAATGTTTTCCCAGTTCCGGACCTGTGTCAGACAGATGACCGGAGGGGGGATGCTCCATGTTCAGATAGTTAGAGGCTTCTGATAGGTAAACGGACCGTGAATTCGGATTCGTCTCGTTGTTCTGAGCAACTTTCATGTATAAACTTTTACGATCCGAGCAACGGTTTAAAAGTTATGGATTTTCGAAGTTTAAACCAATTTCTGAAATATTTTAAAAGCGTGAAAGGTTTATTGCGTCAAAGAATGATGTCAAGATCGCGTCAGCTCTGTGACGATCAAACCGACAGTGGCTCACCTGCCACCTCTCTCTGCCTAACAGAGGCTTAACTAAACTAACAAGGTTAGTTAGGGCGTGGCCCCAAAGATCGATGACTAGTTAGTACTAACTAACTAACTAATTTAACTAACGTTTTAATTAATCGTTTTTATTTAGAAAAATGTTTATTTAACAAAATATGCGATGGGGCCCGCGTGTCAGAGCCACTGTGTGCCCAGTCAGCAAAGTTGACCACGGTCAACGTGGTGAACTGGGGCCAGGGGGCCCATGGGCAGTGACCCAGAGGCGGGCTCCAGGTGTGCCACGTCGGCGTCGGGTTTCGCCACGGCGACCAAAACGATGGCGGGGCTCGCCGGACTTCGCCGAATCACGCATGGGGTCATTTGGCCCGGACTTGCCGCGTTCGAACAAGGAGACGGGTTGCGCCGCATAGTGTGGTCGGTTGGACGCGGGTGACCGGAATCGTCGGCGACGAGTGGAGGCGGCGGTGGGGTTCAGACCTCGTCGGGATCGGGCGTTGCGGCGTGTTTTGGCGAACGGCGAGCTGGGCGAGGTCTCTGGCGCTCCAGAGCTCGTCGGAGCTACTAGCTCGAGCGGAGGAGCTTCGATGGCGAGCCCTCGACGGCAATGGCGGACGGCGGAGCTCGGCTTGCGCGAAGCTAGCTACGGTGAAAGGCACGTCGCGAGGAGAGGAATGGAGGAAGGGAGGAGCTCACCGTGCGGCCAAGAAATGCCCGTGCGAGCTTAGGAGCAGCAGGGGGGTGGCCGGAGTGGACGGCGACGACGACCACCGAAGCGGAGGAAGGTGGCGATCCGGCGAGGCAGAGGGGCTCCGAGGCTCGTGGCGTGGTCGCGGTCATCGTGGTCGAGGACGAGCGGGGCTCCCGGACGCAGGCGGACGGAGGACGGTCGCCGGTGGACACGCGCACGGCGAGGCCGCAGCGACGGCTATGCCTGGGCCGGCGTGGCGCGGCAGATCTGGGGGAGAGGGGAGAGAGAAGAAGCCAGGAGGGCGAGTGGGTGGATGAGAGCAGGGGGATCGAGGCGTCGAGGCGCTGGCGGCCTTATCCTCCTCCCGGCGTCGCCGACGAGGCGGTCGGGCGGGAACGGCGCCTGTAGCGGCCCGGGTCAGAGGAACATGGGATGAGGGGGAGAGCGACCGAGGAGGGGGCGTGGGTCGGCCTAGTTGGGCCAGCTGGCTCGAGCGGGCCGAAGCCCAAGTTGGACAGGGGCCTTTTCCCCTTTTTTTCAAACAGAGAAATAAAGGAAGTTAATTGGGCATCCACATATCTTAAGTAAATTATGGAACTGGCCCCCTAAAAGCCAAGGCATTGTTAGCCAGTGCCACAAATAGTTTGGAGGCCAGGGGATGTCATTTACATTTTTCACAATTAAAATGACATTAAAAAATGTTGAAGTTGCAATGAAATAATTGCTACTGTCCATCTTAGCTCAATGGTGATGTTGTTTTCCTTAACAAATAATTGTTATGGAATTTTTGACAAATGATGAACATTTTTCCAGCAACTTTTGAGCAACTTCAAACTTCACTTGAATTTGATTTGACTGGAATTTCAAATGGGATATTGAACAAAGATGATTAAGCACTTTTGGAAAAATGATTAGGCTTAATCATAGAGAGTTACTGTAGCATGACACTGGGGGTGTTACAAATCTCCTCCACGACAAGAAATCTCGTCCCAAGATTTAAGTGGGGAAGTAAAGAGTAACTTCGGGAGAACTGACCCTTTTAGGGTTAAATATCTAGTGAAAAAATCAGGGAATGTGACAGAAGTATCTCTCGAGTTGAAATTTAAGAAAACGTCCGAGAGCAAAATATGAAGTTACAAAAAGAAAAAGTTTCAAGCGAATGGACAAACGATCGATACCTGAACAGAGTGTGAGAAAAGGGGTTCAGAGCATCGGGAATAGATCATCTCTCGGAAGGTGTCCCGTGACATGATACGAAGCCAAGTGTAAAGCATATTTCGGCATCAAGGTTGTACATGAGAGTCAGGTTTCGATTCTGTGGAACTGTGGGTTATGGGCTCACCATGTGGGTTAAAGGAAGGAAAGGCGCAATTCATTTTGCACGGCCATGATAGCAAGGCATGTCAGAGGGTAGCCTGCCAGTTATGTCGGCAACAATCGTCGGTACCAAGGGCGAGGGATTAAGAGAACCATTCTCCTTCTCGTTGAACGAGGCGGACCAATAGGCAAAGTTCTCGTCCATCGGTGGTTACCGGAATGTCATCACAATAGTAACAGGGTCTTACTGACAGTTTGTACACCGGGGTGTTTACATAAGCAGGGAAATATTTCTGCATATTTCATATAGATCACAAGAAGGTTAAACAAACCAATGGAAAGGAAACTGAAATTATCGGATTAATCATACCAATGGAAAGGAAAATGTGTTTACACACTTGGGAGTATAACCTTCCCAAGGGGAAACGGAGCAGGATAAACATGATATGGCAGCAAGTTCAATAGCATTTAGATAAAGGGGGCGAGGGAAGAATCATGATATTACCCATACAACGGTGTTTGGATAATATATCAAGAAACATTCGACAATGTGTTTCCAATGTTCTTGTTGATATTCTGAATACCTCAGTCATGCTTTGAGGTAGCATTACCATGGTGTTCCAAGTAGGGGTTGGAGTTGAAGATCACAAGAAATACTCAAAGAACAATTGCAGGAATAGCAAGGAGTCCAAGGTATAACCAAGACATGATCAATCATGTGTTGGAAAGAAGACAAGGGGGTAGTCGATGATAACTCAAATCATCGTAGGTCAAGGATAGTATTTCTCACCATGAATTCAATTGTTATTTCAACAAAAGTCAAAATGTTAATACTGATCATGACGCCTTTGTCGAGAGGCTCTACGAAGATGCCATCGAGGAGCGATGCCATCAAGCAACAGGAAGAATGAAGCGAAAGACTATTGGAACCATGGATACGACACAAGCTCAAAATCAAGCTTGTTGTTCGAGGTGAATTGATAAAATGAGGAAGATCGACGTAAGCTTAGCTCATTGTCGGAAGTTGCTCCGGGAAGAAGCTCCGGGTAGCACAGTTAAAATTTAGTATGATAATGATATAGCCGATCAGGCTAGGAATGACTTGACGGATTATTAAACTCGTAAGCAATGAAAATTACTTAAGAGTTATAGAATCAGAGTGCGGAATCGATTCACTTATCAGTGTCCTCGAGTGTCTAATAACCCAGAACCCGTGGAAAATTTAGAATCGACAAAAATAATAGTAGAGGAAGAACTCATAAGAAGTTATGTGGTTTCATGATATTCCCGAGATACCGGAGGGTAATACTCGACGACAGATCAAAGCAGAGGTTGGAGTAGGGTATTGCTCTGCAGAAGACAAGTGCTTGAACTTGCACGAGAAATGGTATTTAAAGGAGAACATGGTCGGAACCATGATTGCAAAAGGCCAGATCCCAGATATAAGATGAACTTATACCAAGGGAATAATTAACTTAAGAGAAGCTTTAATGATAGGATCTACATCGTGTCCATGGGCATGAACACAAAGTTCAAGGTCGACTCCCACTTCTTCAATGCATAACCTTTCATTCACTGCTCTTACAAAAATTGATTTGAGTGCGAAGATCTACCTGGTGAATTACCAGAGGAGTACGAAACTTGCAAAACTTTCGGGTTCACACAGAATAAGGAAGGCATAAGTTCAACCCATCGGGGCATCTTAGGAATATATACCATAAACTCCACGAGTAAAATAACACAAGCTAGAAGGCAGAGCATGGTTGAGAAGGCAGAGGATATAATTCACCAAAGGCATTATGTACCCGAGGAAAGGCTCAAAAGGTTATTGAATATGAAAGGCTCTGTCGGATAATAACCCAACAAAAAGATCAGTTGGCCAGCAAGGGATCTGATGTGAGTATCGGTACTCAACCAAAAGAACAAAGATGGAAAGGCTTCGGATTATAGAAACATCTGAATAATTTGATGCTTAAATGCAAAGAAATCATGATTTCAAAAATAGAAGATCATAAGCAGACGCTCTGATCAAAAGATAATTAAGTTGAATAGCCCTAGAGATACAATTGACGATTTGATTGGTCGAGAAACAACTCTTGGTCAAATGACGTCCAAGCCGGAAGGATGAATTCTATGATCCGACCGAGGATTGCGAGCATCCGCAACCTATTGAATCAACAGACTCAAAAGGATAGTGACAACGGATGCCAATAAGATTACTAGACTTATGGGATTATCCATAATGCAAGCAGGCAAGAAGAATCAAGAGTAATAGGCTGCAGAGGATTTTCGGAAGATCAGCTAGTATTTACAAGTATTTTGGAAAGCAGATGAACTACTGGGGATGAACGGGTTCAGTGAATTATCCGCAATGCAAAAAGAAGCCGCAAAGCAGAAGGCACAAAGGATTCTCGAAACAACGGAGAGTACCTCTTGTAATAATAGCAGCAACTGGATATGAAGGTACAAGCGGCAAGGATGTTATCTAAGGGGATTATCTGTGGTCAGGAACTGCAAAGCAGTGGGCACAGGGTCTCGGGAAACATCGAGGAGTATCTGCAGAATCTTCTGACGAAGCAAGCGATCATCTGTAGTGAAGGGGCTCTCCAGAAGGAAGTGGTTACGAGATCCTAGAGTCAGAGTTAGTAAAAAGTTTAACCCGAATAGACGAGTGATCAGAGTCCCAGAGTATAGACGAGGAAAAAAGATCCTAATACCACCCGATGGCGACGTGGGCCCGTAAGCCACACAACCATGTTAGTAAAAGTTTTTGTAGTGACTAGACTCGACTTCGGCCAAGGAGTTGGAAAGGGGGCTACCTACATGCAGTCGGCTCTGATACCAACTTGTGACGCCCTCGATTCAATCGTACACTAATCATACACGCAAATGTGTACGATCAAGATCAAGGACTGACGGGAAGATATCACAACACAACTCTAGACACAAATTAAAATAATACAAGCTTTATGTTACAAGCGAGGTGCCTCGATGGATAGAATACATAATCTCGAATACACAAGAGTCACCGGAATCAAGATTATCTGAGTTCATACATGAGTTAGACTAGTTTTCCTTAAGAAGGCTAGCACCAAAAAGCAGCAACGATCGAAAAGGCAAGGCCTCCTGCCTGGGAGCCTCCTAACTACTCCTGGTCGTCGACGGCCTCCACGAAGTAGTAGGTACCCTCGGGGTAGTAGTAGTCGCCGGTGGTGTCGTATGGATCCTGGGCTCCACCATCTGGTTGCAACAACCAGAAAGAAGAAAGAAGGGGGAAAAGGGGAAGCAAAGCAACCGTGAGTACTCATCCAAAGTACTCGCAAGCAAGGATGTAGACTACATATGCAACATTGTCAAAGGAAGGCTGTATATGTGGACTGGGCTGCAGAAATGCCAGAATAGAGAGAAGACCTAGTCCTATCGAAGACTAGCATCTTCTGGAAACCACCATCTTGCAGCAACCGGAAGGAGTAGAGTAGCATAAAGTAAAGTAGTAGTAGTGTTATCAACCTCGCCGGAGATCCTTTCTCGACTCACGAGAAAGCAATCCCAGAGCCATACTATCCAGATTATCATCACAATCCAATTCTCATCGCAATCCATTGCTCATATCCATGTCTCATCTCAAGTATCCAGTTCTAGTTGTATCGATCGATACAACTCCAAGTGTCCGCTATCAGAGGATAGGCTATCGGTAGATGTTTTCTTCACCGCAGGGTGCACCAACTTACCCACCACGCTTGATTAACTCCGCCGACACACTTTCCTGGGTCATGCCCGCCTCGCCAAACAATATGCCGCAACCCGACCTAGGCTTAATAGAGAGGCCAGCACGCCAGACTAAACCTATGCCCCTGTGGGTCATGGACCATCTCCCGGAACTCCTCAGACGCTATGCGACGCGGCCGGTGAGCGCAGACCTAGCTACCTCCTTCAACAAGGCAGCGCCACGCAGTCCAACCCGCGCCACGCCACTCGATCACCGACGTCTATTAAGCTTCGGCTGATGTATACGACGCAGAACGCCCATACTATGCCCACGTGATGGTTAGTGCTATCGTGCCGCAGGCCCCTCGGATCAAATATCCAAATCGTAGTGGATTAGGAACGCGGTAACAAGCAGAGACTCACGAAAGATGTGACCTGTTGGTCTGCCTTGAGGACCTGCGGCAAGGGCTAGGAATGCCCGCCACGCCAGTAATTATCTCGCGGGCACCTTCCGTGTCCGCCTCGACTCCACATCACTCGCAATTAAGCTCGCGCTGGTACCCCTCGTGGTCGACCCGTCTTTCCAAGTAACAATGGTAAAGTCCAAGTATCTCGTGTGTCCAAACATCAAGGGAAAACCCGAGGAATCACCCCGATGAATTCCACTAGATGTAATCATCAAGGTGAACGTAAGAGGAATCACCCTCGAGGTTCACACTTGAGGGGTTGCACGACCAGTCAGACGGAAGTGGTTAAGGAGGAAATCACCCTCGATGGCCACGACCGAATGACTACACTACTGTGGTTAACATCGGAAGTCAAGAGGTTCACCCTCGGTACTCGATAGTAACCCAAGAGTGTCGAGCAACTAAGGGAAGTGATGCGGTGTCGGGGCCTGGTCTTCGATCCCGCTGATCGGGTCTTCGGCGATGAAGCGGGGCAACAAGGACAAGGTGGGGGGTCACCGATGGGTCTCTAACCAACCTATACTAAGCAGTTTAGGATAAGCGGTAGGTAACAATAGCAGGTTACAATAACAAAGCTATGCAGCGTAATAGGAGCAAACAATAACAGTAGCAAAATCTAGTGCAAGCATGAGAGAATGGAATGGGCGATATCGGGATGCTCAAAGGGGTGGGGGCTTTCCTGGTTGCTCGGCAAGAAGGGGTCGTCGGCGTAGTCGATCATAGGGCGCATCGGTCTCGGGTCTACCGGAGAGAAGAGGGGAAGAAACAGTAAATATAAAGCGTATATAGCATCACAAAGCATAACATGGCAATAAGCTATGCCAGTGTGACCTAACGTAAGGCTACACGATATAGGAGAAGGGAAAATCAACAGGAATGTTTTCCGGTTAGGACCTGTGTCGATGTGATGACCGGAGGGGGGATGTTGCATGTTCAGATAGTTAGAGGCTTCTGACAGGTAGACGGACCGTGAATTCGGATTCGTCTCGTTGTTCTGAGCAACTTTCATGTATAAACTTTTACGATCCGAGCAACGGTTTAAAAGTTATGGATTTTCGAAGTTTAAACCAATTTCTGAAATATTTTAAAAGGTGAAAGGTTTATTGCGTCAAGAAGGACGTCGCTGCATCAAGGCCGCTCACGACTAGTCAAACCGACAGTGGGACCCACCTGCCACCTCTCTGTCTAACAGAGGCTTAACTAAACTAACAAGGTTAGTTAGGGGGCGTGGGCCCCAGCAGTCAGTGACTAGTTAGTACTAACTAACTAACTAATTTAACCAATGTTTTAATTAATGGTTTTTATTTAGAAAAACGTTTATTTAACAAAATATGCGATGGGGCCCGCGTGTCAGAGACACTGTGTGCCCAGTCAGCACAGTTGACCACGGTCAACGTGGTCAATCGGGGCCTGGGCCCACGGCAAGGACCCTGCAGGCGGGCCCAGGTGTGCCACGCCGGGCGGCGTTTCGGGGCCACGGCGACCAAAACAAAGGGCGGGCTCACGGACTTCGCCGGGAATCGCGCACAGCGGGTCATTTGGCCCGAGACTTGGCGCGTTCGAACAAGGAGACGCCGCGCCGCATGGTGTGGTCGGTTGGACGAGGGGGTGACCGGAACTGCGTCGGCAACGAGTGGAGGCGGCGGTGGGGTTCGGGACCTCGTCGGGATCGGCGTTGCAGTGCGTGTTTTTGCGAACGAAGGAGCTGGGCGAGGTCTACGGCGCTCCAGGAGCTCGTCGGAGCTACTAGCTCGAGCGGAGGAGCTCAGTGGCGAGCCCTACGATGGCAATGGCGGACGTCGGAGCTCGGCTTGCGGGCGAGCTAGCTACGGTGAAAGGCACGTCGCGGGGAGAGGAATGGAGGAAGGGAGGAGCTTACCGTGCGGCCAAGAAAGGCCCGTGCAAGCTTAGGAGCAGCAGGGGGTGGCCGGAGTGGACGGCGACGGCGACCACCGAAGCGGAGGAAGGTGGCGATCTGGCGAGGCAGAGGGGCTCCGAGGCTCGTGGCGTGGTCGCGGTCATCGTGGTCGAGGACGAGCGAGGCTCCCGGACGCAGGCGGATGGAGGACGGTCGCCGGTGGACACGCCAAGACGGCGAGGCTGCCGCAGCGACGGTTATGCCCGGCCGGCGTGGGCGCGCAGATCTGGGGAGAGGGGAGAGAGAAGAAGCCAGGAGGGCGAGTGGGTGGATGAGAGCAGGGGGATCGAGGCGTCGAGGCGCTGGCGGCCTTATCCTCCTCCCGGCGTCGCCGACGAGGCGATCGGGCGGGAACGGCGCCTTTAGCGGCCCGGGTCAGAGGAACAGGGGATGAGGGGGAGAGCGACCGAGGAGGGGGCGTGGGCCGGGCTAGTTGGGCCAGCTGGCTCAAGCGGGCCGAAGCCCAAGTGGGACAGGGGCCTTTTCCCCTTTTTTTTAAACAGAGAAAGAAAGGAAGTTAATTGGGCATCCAAATATCTTAAGTAAATTATGGAACTGGGCCCCTAAAAGCCAAGGCATTGTTAGCCAGTGCCACAAATAGTTTGGAGGCTGTGGGATGTCATTTACATTTTCACAATTAAAATGACATTAAAAATGTTGAAGTTGCAATGAAATAATTGCTACTGTCCATCTTAGCTCAATGGTGATGTTGTTTTCCTTAACAAATAATTGTTATGGAATTTTGACAAATGATGAACATTTTTCCAGCAACTTTTGAGCAACTTCAAACTTCACTTGAATTTGATTTGACTGGAATTTCAAATGGGATATTGAACAAAGATGATTAAGCACTGTTTGGAAAAATGATTAGGCTTAATCACAGAGAGTTACTGTAGCATGACACTGGGGGTGTTACATCTACGTTCACATACAATAGGTGCAAGCCAGTTTTGCACACGCAGAATACTCAGGTTAAACTTGACGAGCCTAGCATATGCAGATGTGGCCTCGAAACACTGGAGACCGAAAGGTCGAGCGTGAATCATATAGAAGATATGATCAACATAGTGATGTTCATCATTGAAAACTACTCCATCTCACGTGATGATCGGACATGGTTTAGTTGACATGGATCACGTGATCACTTAGATGATTAGACGGATGTCTAACACTACTAGAAAAAAGGCTGTTAGTGGCGCACCTATTTTGGCTATTAATGGCGCACTATAGGTGCACCACTATTACCACACCACTAGTAACAAATGCTAATGGCGCACCTCTGATGCGCCATTAGTATTGCATGTAACAGTGGCGCACCTTGTAGTGCGCCATTACTATTGCTACAAAAAGCGCCATCGGGTAACTTTTTTCTTTTGAATTTTTTTGATTTTTTTTTCTGAATTTTAAAGGCGGGAAAATAGTAGTGGCGCACCATCTAACCCCCACCGTGCGCCATTGCTATTTTTGAATTTTGAATTTGGATCTGGATCGCGATTTTTTTGCCCTTTTTTTGCTCGTTTTTTTGCATGATATTTTTTCAAATTTTGTTCTCATTTTTGGATCTTGTACGCTCTTTTGCCGGAGAGTAGTTCGTCGGAGAGGAGGGCCAAGGAGAGACCGTGAGGAGGAGAGGAGGGAGGAGGAGGAGGTCATCGGAGAGGAGCTCGCCTACATCACCGGAGAGGAGGGAGGAGAAACCGTGAGGGGAGGGGAGGAGAGGAGGGAGGAGGAGGTCACCAGAGAGGAGGAGGAGGGGAGTATGGAGGAGGAGAGGAGGGGAGAGGGAGTGGAGGAGAGGAGGAGATGGAGTGGAGGAGAAAAATGAAGAGGTAAGGAGGAGAGGACCCTCACCAGCCATATAGAGAGAGTAGTAATGGCGCACCATTGGCAGGTGCGACATTACTAACTTTATTTTTTATTTCTTTATTTTTTTTGAATTTTGAAGGCGGGAAGATAGTAATGGCGCACCTTGGGCATGTGCGCCATTACTAACTTTTTTTTATTTTTTTGTTATAGTTTGAATTTTGAAGGCGGGAAGATAGTAATGGTGCACCATGGGCAGGTGCGCCATTACTGAGTTTGATTTTTTTGCCTCTCCAGATCTTAGAAGCCCCGTAACTTTTTTCTGTTAGGTTTTTGAGGATTCTAAAAATATTCAACGGGCTTCCAAGTGTTGAATTCAGGTGTAACTTTTCGAGTAGATGATTTTTCATATAAAAAACTTTTTCATCGAAGGTTGTATGCAAAAGTTACGACCATTTTACTGAAACACGACGGCCTTTTGCAATTTTTTTTCAAAATTCATGTTTGTTAATTTTCCTAACAACTAGTACACATAACACATGTGCATCTATTTTTTTCAATTTTTTTGAATTTTTATCATTTTCTTTTATTTTTTTAAAAACCTAAAAGGCGATCCAGGGGGGGGTTTGTTTGTGTGTGTGTGAGAGACGTTAGTAATGGCGCACCCTTCCTGGCGCGCCATTACTAACCTCACACACACGCAGGCACTCCCCCACCAGACATAGCAATGGCGCACCATGCCTAGGTGCGCCACTACTATGTAGCATAGCAGTGGCACACCTAGGTGCGGTGCGCCATTGCTATGTCTGGTGGGGGGGGGGGATGGAACAAAAAAATAGCAATGGGGCACTGCTCATGTGGTGCGCCATTAGTAAAAATATATAATGGCGCTTTTGATTACAGTGCGCCATCGCTATAGTAGCAAGCGCACCACCATCATGATGCGCCATTAATGTCCATATTAGCTATAGCCGTTTTCCTAGTAGTGTAAGTGGGAGTTCTTAAGTAATATGATTAATTGAACTTTAATTTGTCATGAACTTAGTCCTGGTAGTATTAGCATATCTATGTTGTAGATCAATAGCTCACGTTTAGCTCCCCTGTTTTTTTTGATATGTTCCTAGAGAAAACTAAGTTGAAAGATGTTAGTAGCAATGATGCGGATTGGATCCGTGATCTGAGGATTATCCTCATTGCCGCACGTAAGAATTATGTCCTTGATGCACCGCTAGGTGATGCATCGATTGCAGGAGCAGATGCAGACATTACGAACGTTTGGCAAGCTCGATGTGATGACTACTTGATAGTTTAGTGCACCATGCTTTATGGCTTAGAATCGGGGCTTCAAAGACGTTTTTGAAATGCCATGGAGCATATGAGATGTTCCAAGAGTTGAAATTAGTATTTCAGACTCATGCCCATGTCGAAAG
This sequence comes from Aegilops bicornis, assembly GCA_021605145.1. NCBI lineage: Eukaryota > Viridiplantae > Streptophyta > Magnoliopsida > Poales > Poaceae > Aegilops > Aegilops bicornis. Next base: position 342,866,646 of record CM038669.1, read on the forward strand.
GTATGAGACCTTTGACAAGTACTTTGCCTACAAAATGGAGGAGAATAGCTTAGCTAGTGAGCATGTGCTCACAATGTCTGAGTACTACAATCACTTGAATCAAGTGGGAGTTAATCTTCCAGATAAGATAGTGATTGACGGAGTTCTCTAGTCACTATCACCAAGTTACTAGAACTTCGTGATGAACTATAATATGCAAGGGATAAAGGAAATGATTCCCAAGATCTTCATGATGTTGAAATCGACGAAGGTAGAAATCAAGAAAAACATGAAGTGTTGATGGTTTACAAGACCACTAGTTTCAAGAAAAGGGTAAAGGGAAGAAGGGGAACTTCAAAAAGAACGGCAAGCAAGTTGCTGCTCAAGTGAAGAAGCCCAACTCTGGACCTAAGCCTGAGACTAAGTGCTTCTACTGCAAAGGACCATCCATTGAAGCGGAACTGCCCCAAGTATTTGGCGGATAAGAAGGATGGCAAAGTGAACAAAGGTATATTTGATATACTTCTTATTGATGTGTACTTTACTAGTTTTTATAGCAACCCTCAGTATTTGATACTAGTTCAGTTGCTAAGATTAGTAACTCAAAACGGGAGTTGCATAATGAACTTAGACTAGTTAAGGGTGAAGTGACGATGTGTGTTGGAAGTGGTTCCAAGATTGATATGATCATCATCGCACACTCCCTATACTTTCGGGATTAGTGTTGAACCTAAATAAATGTTATTTGGTGTTTGCGTTGAGCATGAATATGATTTGATCATGTTTATTGCAATACGATTATTCATTTAAGTCAAAGAATAATTGTTATTCTGTTTACGTGAATAAAACCTTCTGTGGTCATACACCCAAGGTGCATGGTTTATTGAATCTCGATCGTAGTGATACACATATTCATAATATTGATGCCAAAAGTTGCAAAGTTAATAATGATAGTGCAACTTATTTGTGGCACTTCCGTTTAGGTCATATTGGTGTAAAGCGCATGAAGAAACTCCATACTGATGGGTTTTTGGAATCACTTGATTATGAATCACTTGATGCTTGCGAACCATGCCTCGTGGGCAAGATGACTAAGACTCCATTCTCCGGAACAATGGAGCGAGCAACTAACTTATTAGAAATAATACATACTAATGTATACGGTCCGATGAGTGTTGAGGCTCGCGGCGGGTATCATTATTTTCCAACCTTCACAGATGATTTGAGCAGATATGGGTATATCTACTTGATGAAACATAAGTCTGAAACATTTGAAAAGTTCAAAAAATTTCAGAGTGAAGTGGAAAATCATCGTAACAAGAAAATAAAGTTTCTACGATCTGATCGCGGAGATGAATATTTGAGTTATGAGTTTGTTCTTCATTTGAAACAATGCAAAATAGTTTCGCAACTCACGCCACCTGGAACACCACAGCGTAATGGTGTGTCCGAACGTCATAACCACACTTTATTAGATATGGTGCAATATATGATGTCTCTTACCGATTTACCACCATCGTTTTGGGGTTATGCATTAGAGACAGCTGCATTCACGTTAAATAGGGCACCATCTAAACCCGTTGAGACGACACCATATGAACTGTGGTTTGGCAAGAAACCAAAGTTGTCGTTTCTTAAAGTTTGGGGCTGCGATGCTTATGTGAAAAAGCTTCAACCAGATAAGCTCGAACCCAAATTGGAGAAATGTGTCTTCATAGGATACCCAAAGGAGACTGTTGGGTACACCTTCTATGACAGATCCGAAGGCAAGATATTCGTTGCTAAGAATGGATCCTTTCTAGAGAAGGAGTTTCTCTCGAAAGAAGTGAGTGGGAGGAATGTAGAACTTGATGAGGTAACTGTACCTGCTCCCTTATTGGAAAGTAGTTCATCACAGAAATCAGTTCCAGTGATTCCTACACCAATTAGTGAGGAAGCTAATGATGATGATCATGAAAATTCTGATCAAGTTACTACCGAACCTCGTAGGTCAACCAGAGTAAGATCCGCACCAGAGTAGTATGGTAATCCTGTTCTGGAGGTCATGTTACTTGACCATGACGAACCTACAAACTATGAGGAAGCGATGATGAGCCCAGATTCAATGAAATGGCTTAGGGCCATGAAATCTGAGATGGGTTCCATGTATGAGAACAAAGTATGGACTTTGATTGACTTGCCCAATGATCGGCAAGCCATTGAAAATAAATGGATCTTCAAGAGGAAGACGAACGCTGATAGTAGTGTTACTATCTACAAAGCTCGAATTGTCGAAAAAGTTTTTGACAAGTTCAAGGTGTTGACTACGATAAGATTTTCTCACTCGTAGCGATGCTTAAGTCTGTCCGAATCATGTTAGCGATTGCCAAATTTTATGAAATCTGGCAAATGGATGTCAAAACTACATTCCTTAACGGATATCTTAAAGAAGAATTGTATATGATACAACAAGAAGGTTTTGTCGATCCAAAAGGTTCTAACAAAGTGTGCAAGCTACAACAATCCATTTATGGACTGGTGCAAGCCTCTCGGAGTTGGAATATATGCTTTGATTGTGTGATCAAAGCACATGGTTTTATACAGACTTTTGGAGAAGTTTGTATTTACAAGAAAGTGAGTGGGAGCACTATAACCTTTCTGATAAGTATATGTAAATGACATATTGTCAATCGGAAATGATGTAGAATTTTCTGGAAAGCATAAAGGAGTGTTTGAAAGGAGTTTTTCAAAGAAATACCTCGGTGAAGCTGCTTACATATTGAGCATCAAGATCTATAGAGATAGATCAAGACGCTTGATAAGTTTTTTCAATGAGTACATACCTTGAAAAGTTTTTGAAGTAGTTCAAAATGGAACAGTCAAAGAAAGAGTTCTTGCCTGTGTTGCAAGGTGTGAAGTTGAGTAAGACTCAAAGCCCGACCACGGCAGTAAATAGAAAGAGAATGAAAGTCATTCCCTATGCCTCAACCATAGGTTCTATAAAGTACGCCATGTCATGTACTGCACCTATTGTATACCCTGCCCTGAGTTTGGCAAGGAAGTACAATTTTGATCTAGGAGTAGATCACTGGACAGCGGTCAAAAATTATCCTTAGAGAACTAAGGAAATAATTCTCGGTTATGGAGGTGATAAGGAGTTCGTCGTAAAGAGTTACGTCGATGCAAGCTTTGACACCGATCTGGATGACTCTAAGTCACAATCCAGATACATATTGAAAGTGGGAGCAATTAGCTAAAGTAGATCCGTGCGGAGCATTGTAGACATAGAAATTTGCAAAATACATATGGATTTGAATTTGACAGACCCGTTGACTAAACTTCTCTCACAAGCAAAACACGATCACACCTTAGTACTCTTTGAGTGTTAATCACATGGTGATGTGAACTAGATTACTGAGTCTAGTAAACCCTTTGAGTGTTGGTCACATGGCGATGTGAACTATGGGTGTTAATCACATGGTGATGTGAACTATTCGTGTTAAATCACATGGCGATGTGAACTAGATTATTGACTCTAGTGCAAGTGGGAGACTAAAGGAAATATGCCCTAGAGGCAATAATACAGTTGTTATTTATATTTCCTTATATCATGATAAATGTTTATTATTCATGCTAGAATTGTATTAACCGCAAACTTAGTACATGTGTGGATACATAGACAAACATAGTGTCACTAGTATGCCTCTACTTGACTAGCTCGTTGAATCAAAGATGGTTAAGTTTCCTCACCATAGACATGAGTTGTCATTTTATTAACGGGATCACATCATTAGAGAATGATGTTATTGACTTGAACCATTCCTTTATCTTAGCATTTGATCGTTTAGTATATTGCTATTGCTTTCTTCATGACTTATACATGTTCCTATGACTATGAGATTATGCAACTCCCGAATACCGGAGGAACACTTTGTCTGCTACCAAACGTCACAACGTAACTGGGTGATTATAAAGGTGCTCTACAGGTGTCTCCGATGGTACTTGTTGAGTTGGCATAGATCAAGATTAGGATTTGTCACTCCGATTGTCGGAGAGGTATCTTTGGGCTCTCTCGGTAATGCACATCACTATAAGCCTTGCAAGTAATGTAACTAATGAGTTAGTTGCGGGATGATGCAGTATGGAACGAGTAAAGGGACTTGCCGGTAATGAGATTGAACTAGGTATTGAGATACCGACGATCGAATATCGGGCAAGTAACATACCGATGACAAAGGGAACAACATATGTTGTTATGCGGTTTGACTGATAAAGATCTTCGTAGAATATGTAGGAGCCAATATGAGCATCCAGGTTCCTCTGTTGGTTATTGACCGGAGATGAGTCTCGGTCATGCCTACATAGTTCTCGAACCCATAGGGTCCGTACGCTTAACGTTCGGTGACGATCGGTATTATGAGTTTATGTGTTTTGATGTACCGAAGGTTGTTGGGAGTCCCGGATGAGATCAGGGACATGACTAGGAGTCTCAAAATGTTCGAGACATAAAGATCGATATATTGGAAGGCTATATTCGGACATCGAAAAGGTTTTGAGTGGTTCGGGTATTTATCGGAGTACCGGAGAGTTACGGGAATTCGTCGGGGAGTATATGGGCCTTATTGGGATTTTGGGGATAGAGAGAGGGGCTGCCTAGGTTAGGTCGCGCGCGCCCCAAGGCCTAGTCCGAATTGGACTAGGGGGAGGGGTGGTGCCCCCTCCTTCCTTCTCTTCTGTCTTCCCCTTCCTTTTCTCCTACTCCTACCACATGGAAAAGGGGAATCCTACTCCCGGTGGGAGTAGGACTCCGCAGGGCGCGCCATAGTAGAGGGCCGGCCCTCCCCCTCCTCCACTCCTTTATATATGGGGGAGGGGGGGCACCCCATAGACACACAAGTTGATCACTGACACTACAAAAAAATACACTTCCGTGATGATACGTGTTTGTCACAGTAGGTCGCGTTTTTTTGTCATGCATGTACATCCATGACAAATTTATGACAGAATCAAGATAGTCATACCTGTGCTGTCGTAGAAGTGTTCCTTGACATTACCAAAATTATCATCACGGAAGTTATGAGAGAATCAAGATAGTCATACCTGTGCTGTCGTAGAAGTGTTCCATGACATTACCAAAATTATCATCACGGAAGTGTCCACTTCCATGATGATAAATCGCGCGTCACAGAAGTGCTTTCGTCAAGGGTGACCGACACGTGGCATCCACCGTAACGGAACGCCGTTAAGCTGTCGGGTCGGGTTTTGGATCCGATAACCCGTTAACAGCCCCGACCAATGGGGATTTTCCACGTGTAAAATCATCATTGACACAGGTGTCACTCATCCAATGGGCAAGACGCGCCTATGATATGTTGACGCGTGGACCGGCCCATCAAGTTTAAATGGGCCGGCCCAACTGAAGGCCCACAAGATTTTGCAGACCATAATGGGCCGGCCGAGCTAAAGGCCCACGAGATTTTGCGGACCATAATGGGCTTGCCCAGCTAAAGGCCCACAAGATTTTGCGGGCCATAATGGGCCGGCCCAGGTAAAGGCCCACAAGATTTTTGAGTGCCATAATGGGCCGGCCAGTAAAGGCCCACAAGATTCTTATGGTCATAATGGGCCGGCCCAGCTAAAGGCCCATGAGATTTCGCCGACATTAATGGGCCGGCCCAGCTGTAGGCCCACAAGATTTTGAGGACCCTAGTAGGCCGGCCCATTAACTAGCTGCCATGTTTTGGGCCAAATGCCGGCCCATATTTGATCCGGTCCATGGCCTGCCACGCTCCAGGCCTAATAGTGGCCCATATGAGATCCGGCCCGTTAAAAGCCTACCACGTTCTGGGCCAAATTACGGCCCAGATCAGGTCCGGCCCTTTAAGAGGCTTTGGGTTCAATTATGGCCCATATCAGATTCGGCCCGTCAACTGGACACTATGCTTTTGGGCCCACTTGCTAAAGGCCCACTTAGTAATTCGGCCTGATATTAGTTTTGGCCTGTTAAGGGCCCGTTTAACATTTCAGCCCTATATTAATTTCGGCCTGTTAAAAGCCCATCATATAGTTGGGCCTAACTACGGCCCGGTTTGCATCCGGCCTGCTCGCAGCCGATATCTGATTGGGCCAAACAAGGACCGAGACAATTTTGGCCTGTTAAAAGCCCATGATTTGATTCGCACAATCATGGGCCGGGGTTCATTTCGGGCTGCTGCGTAACTAGTAAGAATTAAGAACAAACCTACTCTATACAATAAAGAAATTACGGCATAGTAACTAAGAATAAACCTACACTATGCAATAAAGGATTTAAGGTATATTACATCCACTGGGCATCGAAGTTCGCCACCAGTGATCATAAAGCGCAACGAAGAAGCAGATTATAAAAACTGGGCACCATTGCAGCGTAACAAAATAATACTGAACCGAGACCACTTCCAAAATAGTTCAAGAAAGGTTAGCCTTGCGGGGGAACTGCTGCGCAAGCTACTGAGGGAGGCTGTGAGACCGGCCTAGTATGTCGGTCATAGCTTCCAGGTGTAGCTGTTTAGCGATGAGGTTCTCATTGGTGTTCTCCGCAATCTTTCTTAGAGACATGACTTCAAGTCGAAGTTGAGTTGCAGAATGCCTTTCTGCTAGAACTTGGGACTGAAGAAGTCGAACTGATTCGCATAACGAATTACAGTGAGCTTGTCCGATCATAGTCTCAAGTAACTTGAACACTGCATCAAGACAAGACTTTGGGGTTGTCTTGCTATCTTCAAGATGTTTTGCCTTCTTTGCTGCAATATATGTTGGGTTTGTCTCACAGCCTTCAGCAGACTTGTGCATGCCCTCAGGCATATCACCCTGAAACAAAGCAGAGAGATGACATGTTTTGCACGTGTATAAACAAAGATGATAACTGTTCTGTCAATTCTATCCAATTTCAAATTAGAAAATAAAGAGTATGTTCAAAATACCAATAGCATAATTTGGCATTGTTCATAATGCGGGGAGCTTCACCACACTCTTTGGATTACCATGTCAACATAACAAGCATAGATGAAGGGCAAAGAAAATCATTGTATCTATTTTGGATAATGTGCATGGCATGTTGTTCATATCATCACCACATCAAGAAGATAAAACAGGAGATGACATGGTGCAAACGTGGGCTGCTTCACTACACACTGGATTATAGATCCACAAAAACAAGCATACATATAGGGAGTATTAAGTAATGTTCATGGTATGAATAAGGAATTTGGTTTTACAAGTAAAACTTAGAACTTATGATTCTTACGAACATGCATTTTGGTAGAAACAGCAAACTAAACAGCAGTAAACGATAGGGACTATGAGCAAATTAAACAGCAGTTGAGGATAAAGGCTTTAGAAGGACTGACTTACATTAACAGTTAACACCGGCTTTATAATGGCCTTCTCCATGTCAAGGGAAGGATAACTCACAGAATCTTCTTCATAAGCATTGCCTGTACTCTACATTTTGTAGAGAGTAATTATAGATATGATAATACCGAAGGGATAGAGGATAATGAAGATAAGATGCAGATTGATGCTACATAATCAACTACCAATCCTCGAAGTACAAGCGTTACAGACAAAACGTCTTGACAAGAGAAATAGGCTACACTTCCTTGACCGGCATTGTCTGTGTATTCTTCTTGTTGGTAAGATTAATTATAGATCTGATCTTTTTTAGTAACTGGTGGGCGAGGGTGATAAGATGAAGAATGCTACAAAATGAACCAATCCTCTTCCCATAATACAAGAGTGTTTTGAACACTGGTGTCTTTGTACAAAACGTTCTTACATTATGGGGCGGAGGGAGTAGATGTTAATGTAAGTACGGTGATAGACCACGTCTGATCCTTACAAGAGGACTGCAGAGCTAAACCTCTTCAAAAGCATTGGGTTGATTCTAAATTTATGTAAGAATCCATACGGATCTTATAATGTCCACCAAATGGACGATTACGAGGTTAACATGTGCAGTGATGATACATAATCAAACAGCTATGAAAGTAAGTATGGTCATACAGGGCAAGAGGTACTCACAAGAGCAATGCAATGTGCAGTATAGTTGCGAGATTCTGTGGTTCCTTGAGAACGAATGTTCTTCTGCTAACAGTTTTTGTACAAGTGAGACATTAAGGCAAATGCCGAAATGTAGTACAAATTGTGATGTGATATCATAGACAATACCTTACACTACTAGGAAAAAGGCTACTAGCAGCACGGGTAAAATCGCTACTACCAGCGCTGGTACCCGCGCTACTAGTATCACGCTATAGCTTATAGTTAGTAGTAGCGCGGGTAGACCCGCGCTACTACTAACTTTGTTAGTAGTAGCGTGTGTGACACCCGCGCTATTGCTATTACAGAACCGCGCTACTACTAGCGTAGTAGTAGCAGCGTGCTTATAATACCAGCGCTACTAGTATCCTAAATACTAGTAGCGCTCAATTTGTTCCCACGCTACTACTAACTATTTAGGATTAAATAAATAAATAAAATCAACCAATTCCATTTTATGCATACAATTCCAAGAAACAATAGTGATGGAAAAATGTCACTATCACACAGTTTCCATATTCCTTATTCCTGATTCTACTATCACACAGTTGCCATATCTGCTACCACGCAGTTTCTCATTCTACATGTCCTCACTCCAATAGTAAGAAAATTGAAAAGGAAAAATAGAGCTAATCTGCCATTGGAATGTCCTTATTCCTGAGTAATATTCAATGGAACGGTGCAATTGCAATTGCAGTCTCATGGATTCACTATGCCGCTTCAACATCTCATTATCCTCGCATCGATGGAAATGAGCATCGACAAGGCATATAGATTTTATCAATAAATGGAGAGGAAGCATAATCTCGGATGATACAGAGACAGATGGACTAAGATTCTGATACAATGCGAATATGCACTATAAGTACACATATATTTCAGTTACAAAATGATATTTAGTTAAAAAGTGACAAATAACTGAATGAAACTCAAACTATATATTTCAGTTACAAAAAATATTTCAGCTTAGGAATGCAAAGGTATAAATCAGACTAGATAGATAACACTAAGCTTAAATTTTAAATGCAGTTTAAGTACTAGCACCTACCAACTGAATATAGATTTTCCTTAGTGCATTTGCACTAGGAAACTAATCCTAACATATCAACATTTTGATCACCATTATACCCCGTTGTGAACCCAAGGAAATCAACCGTTCTATAAGATATGGCTAGAAAACACTGGACATAACAGAAAGTAGCCACTTCTTTGTTGTGTGGAAAATTTCCGAGGATTACTTCACTATGGATTGGGTAAAGAATCAATAAGGACAACACCCACGGTATAACTCTCACCTTCTTCTGGGTGAAGAAGAAGGTGGCCACCGGCTTGAAGTACTAGGTGACAGGCATTTCTTCAAACATGTTCCAGTGAAAGCCGGGATTTGGTGCCAGTTTCCATAATCGTCATGCGCCTGTCACAAGACAAAAAACGGAACTACCTTAAATCGCTATACGTTTGGTTTTCTTCCTCAAACATGAACAAACAATAAAATGTTCGGCTGAAACAGAGTAATCAGCCATATGTTTCTTTCCGCTCCTAAATTGCATAAGGAAATCTTCATCTATTATTTTACTCTATGCTTACTAGCTACAACCTGTTGGATAGAAAAACACCTTCCACCATATGACTGTAGCTTGCCTAAATAACCTCAAAGTAGAAAACGACGCTCGACACTTGTGGTACAAATTGTAAAATCAATGGTTTTTCCTTAACCATTACCGTCTCTAAACAACACTTTTATTCAAGATTACAAAATCTGTGACCTAATTAGAACTTGTTCCAATTAGTTAACATGAAAGAATCTACACCGAAAAGGCATAATCAAAGAGCTGGACTTCAAGATAGCAAGATTAAATTCCAAGGGGAGAGGGTGGGCAGACTGCTCATGTTGTCGACAGTTAACTTGCACCTGACAATGTCAAGCGGCGCCTATGCATAAGCACGACCACGACGAGACATCGGCGGCCGAGGAGGCATCGATGGCGGGATTAAATGCAAAAGAAATGTTTATAAGGTGCTGATAACTCGTTACCAAGCAACCTGATAGCAAATTAATTCTTCTAAGCACCAAGACTAACAAAAAATTAGTACGCTGTTTGGTCCAATTGGTCAAGGCCCAAAATGCAGGAAGACCAACTATATCAACACCTATAAGAACCTCTACCTTATGCATGCATCATATGCGACCTTACAAGAATTCCTACAAACATTCATAATTCTCTAGTACAGTACATTGAAATTGGTAGCAAACCAAACGATTCACGCACAGAACTAATGCACCAGCTCAAATATTCAATCGCCGTGGTAGGTCCCAACCGAAGTCCCTGAACACAGGGGCTTGAGGGGGAGGAGGCATGCCTGGCAGTGGAGCAGCGCCGATCCCTGTGATTTTTAGTTTTAGGGTGAGAGCAGTGGGGGCTGTAGGGCATGTTTTTCATCAACGGCCAGATCGTAATGCACTATTGGTGGTGAGAGAGTAGAGCATATGGCACCAAGGAATCATGCTCGCTAACCAATTTATAGATTCAAGCAAGCGGCTATGTAGTGAGACCTGCAAATGCCTCAGAGGGTGGAGAATTATATCTCTCATGGCTAGAGAGAATTTGCAACATCCACGCCTGCAAACTAACAATCACAGGGATCACACGACCATGGAGCAAACAAACAAAGAATTCCACCGGTGGCTTCTCGCTTTGTTGGTTTTATGCACAATCTAGCACAGGGACCTTGCCATGCCATTCCAAGGATTCGACCAGGCCAGGCTACCAGACAAACAACCCTTTATTTATGCGCAATTTTGCACGCCGTGCTCACGTAAAGAACCTGAGGTCCTCTCACACCACCCACCGCCACACAAATCAAAACAGCCACATGGAACGCGCTTCTTTGGATTCATATGGCACAATAATCTACTCCTACGAGTGCCCAATGCTGTAATCTTGAGAAATCACCAACAAAGTTCAGGAAACAAAAGGCAAAGAATGGAACGAACCCGCGGGAGCTTGACGGTGGTGGAGGCGGCCATGATGCAGTAGCCGAGGAGCTTGGAGACGAGCGGGAGCAGTCATTCTTTCTCCGGGATCTTGGCGTCCGACAGCGCCGAGAGGACGCAGACGAAGTTCATGCCTAGGATCTCCAGCTCCATCATCTTCAGATTCGCCAATCTCCAAATCATCCAATACAAAAATCAGAAGAAAACAAGGCAGAGGATGCTTCAGTCAAGAGGGCGAGGGGGGATGAGGGAGGAGGGAGTTTCCACATATCCTCACGTCGATCTGCACCGGCGCCATGGCTTCCTCAGCATGGATGGAGGCCACGGCGAGCGAGGGACTGGACGAAGGTTGAGGGACGAATCTGTCACCAGAGAGGAGATGGTTGCCGTTGAACTAGGCGAGCAGGACGGGGACGGTGCAGGGGCGCTTGCCGAAGCAGGCGGTGCGGCGCTTGTGGGCCTGCACGCAGGGGAGGCTGCAGGTGAGCGGGAGCAGCCCGGGCACCGGTACTTCCACGGCTGCTCCCGGCAATCCTGGCACGAGGCACCCTTCTCCCCGCCGCCGCCGGAGCCGTAGGTGGCGGCGACGCTGGGGGGCGGCCCCTACGCGGGCGGCTCCCCCTCCATGGCGGGTTGGGACTTAGGAGAGGAGGAGAGGAGGTGGGAGCGGAGACGGGATTGGGGATCTGGATTGGGCGCCGAGTGTTTTTTTAGACATGGCGTGGGATGGTTGGTGGGGTGGGAGCAGATGCATGTGGTAGCGTGGGGTTTATAACCCGCGCTACAACTATCGACTTAGTAGTAGCGTGGGTTTATAACCCACGCTACTACTACGGCTGGTCCCGGGAGGCACGGTGGAAATCACTTAGTAGTAGCGAGGGGTAAAAACCTGCGCTACTACTATCGGGTTATCAGTAGCGCGGTTTCCTCAAGCTCGCTACTGCTAATTAGCAGTAGTGTTTGTTTTTAAACCGCGCTGCTGCTAAGATTCTCTGTATAAGGTTTTACCTAGTAGTGTTACACTGCAGCTGAGTCCAATGTGTAACAAGATTATTCCAGTCACCGTCGGATAAATGTAGTACCGGAGACTTTACAGAAATTTCATTCAGAGGCTTGCCATCGAAGTGCGCTTGCCTCAGGTAGGAACGATACTTCATCAATGAGTGCTTGAAAAGCGCAACCAACCCTTGCTCGTCATGACAATCCAGTTTTCTCCTCGCCTATTTAAAAGAATGAAATCTTGTGTCTTCGTCGTGAAACATATGCGATAATGACCATGAATAACATTAGTACATTACTTACGCGTAAGTTGCGGAGGAAGATCGGAAATTGTTCTGTGTTCCGCGGTATAATCTTTCCATGAAGGAACGATGCGCACAAAGTTCCTGACAACAACATAAGCTTCATCTTCTAAACTGGGAAGAAATGGAACAGGGGTCCTATTTGCTGCAATTGGGGCTCTCTCTGGTTCGAAAAGGGATTTGGCAACTGGATTTGGTGTACTCTTTGCTGGAATGGGGGTTTTGCGTCGTATAGCTGGTGCTATGTCAACTGGCATAATCATACTGTTTGCTGCAGTTGGGGTCTGAGTTGGGGCATCGAAATGACCGATGTAGTAGGGCTAGAGTCTGTTAGAGTTGGGGTTTTTTGTGGGTCAGGTGATATTGCAATTACACCTAATGGGCTATTTGATTTATCAGGTGCCACTACCTTTTCCAAATACTTTGCTTGTGCTCCTCCACGATCAGCAATCGCCCTCTTCCTTTTGAACATATGATAAACAAGAACGACATTTGAATGGATAAATATGGTATGATGACAGATGGAATATGTACTGAAAATGGATAGGCAGGGCGTATTCACATACACGATGTGTAAAATAAGGTAATGGTAGTTCAACAAAGTAGAAGCAATGCAAAGCATCAGTTGCAAGATATGTGCGAGCAATGTAACCTTGGAAAGTTAGAGCAAGTACCTTGATGGGTGAATAAGATAGGGCATCTTCCTCGACTCCTCCACTAGGGAGCTACATTGACTTAGGTCTCCCTCTAGCTCGTAATCACTGTTAGGATCATATTCTGAGCATGAATCTGTAGGTGGAGAGTGATGACCCACAAGTATAGGGGATCTATCGTAGTCCTTTCGATAAGTAAGAGTGTCGAACCCAACGAGTAGCAGAAGGAAATGATGAGCGGTTTTCAGCAAGGTATTCTCTGTAAGTACTGAAATAAGTGGTAACAGATAGTTTTGTGACAAGATAAATTGTAACGAGCAACAAGTAACAAAAGTAAATAAAGTGCAGGAAGGTGGCCCAATCATTTTTGTAGTAAAGGACAAGCCTGGACAAACTCTTATAATAGGAAAAGCGCTCCCGAGGACACATGGGAATATTGTCAAGCCAGTTTTCATCACGTTCTTATGATTCGCGTTCGGTACTTTGATAATTTGATATGTGGGTGGACCGGTGCTTGGGTGCTGTTCTTACTTGAACAAGCATCCCACTTATGATTAACCTCTATTGCAAGCATCCACAACTACAACAAAAGTATTAAGGTAAACCTAACCATAGCATGAAACATATGGATCCAAATCAGCCCTTACGAAGCAACGCATAAACTAGGGTTTAAGCTTCCATCACTCACGCAACCCATCATCTACTTATTACTTCCCAATGCCCTCCTCTAGGCCCAAATAATGGTGAAGTGTTATGTAGTCGATGTTCACATAACACCACTAGAGGCTAGACAACATACATCTCATCAAAATATCGAACGAATACCAAATTCACATGACTACTAATAGCAAGACTTCTCCCATGTCCTTAGGAACAAACTTAACTACTCACAAATCATGTTCATGTTCATAATCAGAGGGGTAATAATATGCATATAGGATCTGAACATATGATCTTCCACCAAATAAACCAACTAGCATCAACTACAAGGAGTAATCAACACTACTAGCAACCTGCTAGTACCAATCCCGGACTTGGAGACAAGAATTGGATACAAGAGATGAACTAGGGTTTTGGAGATGAGATGGTGCTGGTGAAGATGTTGATGGAGATTGCCCTCTCCTGATGAGAGGAGCGTTGGTGATGACGATGGTGATGATTTCCCCCTCCCGGAGGGAAGTGTCCCCGGCAGAACAGCTCTGCCGGAGCCCTAGATTGGTTCCGCCAAGGTTCCCCCTCGTGGCGGCGGAGTTTCATCCCGAAAGGTTGCTTCTTATTTTTTCTCGACGAAAGACTTCATATAGCAGAAGGTGGTCATCGGAGAGCCACTAGGGGGCCCCCGAGGTCGGGGGGCGCCCTAGGGGCGCCCCACCCTCGTGGATGTGGTGTGGGCCCCAGCCTTCATCTTTGGCGAGGATTTTTATTATTTATTGTAAGACATTTCGTGGAGTTTCAGGACTTTTGGAGTTGTGCAGAATAGGTCTCTAATATTTGCTCCTTTTCCAAATTTGAGAATCTCCAAATTGCCGGCATTCTCCCTCCTTATGTAAACCTTGTAAGATAAGAGAGAATAGCCATAAGTATTGTGACATAATGTGAAGTAACATCCCATAATGCAATAAATATCAATATAAAAGCATGATGCAAAATGGACGTATCAACTCCCCCAAGCTTAGACCTCGCTTGTCCTCAAGCGAAAAGCCGATAACAATAAATATGTCCCCACGTTTAGAGGTAGAGGCGTCGATAAAAATAAAATATGGACATGAAGGCATCATGATTATTCTCATAGCAGCAACATATATAGATATTGTCATATGATTACTTATGTTCAAGTGATGATCTATTCACAATGCAATGTATGAATCAGAAACCTTATTGAGAACCAACAAACTATAATCTCAGTCATTGAAGCAATTGCAATTTATCATAACATCAGAAAGAGTCTATGCCAGAGCTAAAAAGCAAGTCCACATACTCAACTATCATCTAGTCCTTCATAATTGCTAACACTCACACAATACTTGTGGTTACGGAGTTTTAATCGGACACAGAGAAAGATAGGGGCTTATAGTTTCGCCCCACAACCTTTTACCTCAAGGGTAATGTCAACCATAATAAATCATGCTCCCCTACATCCAATTAGATATATATATATATATATATATATATATATATATATATATATTAGGTTCTTTCCAACATGCTGGGCCCGCCAAAGGATAAAATGAAAAAGGAAAGGTGAAGATCACCGTGACACTTGCATGAGGTAGAAGATAATAATAAAAGATAGGTCCTCGCAGAGGGAAGCAGAGGTTGCCATGCGCTTTTTTGGTTGGATGCACAAAATCTCAATGCGAAAGAATGTCACTTTATATTGCCCCTTGTGATATGAACCTTTATTATGCAGTCCGTCGCTTTTATTACTTCCACATCACAAGATTGTATAAAGCTTATTTCTCCCACACCAATCAATCATACATATTTAGAGCAATTTTTATTGCTTTGCACCGATGACAACTTACTTGAAGGATCTTACTCAATCCATAGGTAGATATGGTGGACTCTCATGGCAAAACTGGTTTAAGGGTATTTGGAAGCACAAGTAGTATTTCTACTTGGTGCTGAGAATTTGGCTAGCATGAGGGGGAAAGGCAAGCTCAACATGTTAGAGGATCCATGACAACATACTTTATCTCGGATATAAGAAAACATAACTCATTACGTTGTCTTCCGTGTCCAACATCAAATCTTTAGCATGCCATATTTTAATGAGTGCTCCCAATCATAAAAGATGTCAATGATAATATATCTATATGTGAAACCTCTCTTTCCTTATTACTTCCTATTAATTGCAACGATGACCAAATCTATGTCTGCCAACTCCCAACAATTTTTAATCATCATACTCTTTCTATGTGAAGTCATTACTCTCAATAAGATCAACATGAACTCTTTGTTTCTTTTTATTATTTTTCTTCTTTTCTTTTATTCACCCAAGATCATGGCAAAATAATCAAGCCCTTCACTCAACACTAATCTTTATTATATAGTTCATGGACTCGATTACATCGAGAGATCATAAAGAAAAACTCAAAACTAGATCATGCCATTAACAACTTTATTCTACTAGATCAAGATACTACTAATATGATCGAACTAAGAAAAACGGTAAAGGTAGGAGTTGCGATTGTGATACGATAACGGGGCAACTCCCCCAGGCTTGGCAGTTGCCAAGGGGAGTGCCCCTACCCATGTGATTATGTCTTCTTTGTCGGTGAAGAAGGTGGTGTTGTTGATGATGCAGGCTTGCCCTTCTCTTTCTCCAACTTGCGTCTGAGGATGAAATTATCAATCCTCAACTCATCATTCTCGATCTCAAGCTTTATTATCCTTTTGCATAATGCCTCTTTGATTTCTTGCTTGAAGCGAGGGGGAACTGGTTCATCTTCATCTTCCTCATCGGGGTACCATATATATGGATTGGTATCCTTGAATATGTTTTTATCTAGAGGCCGGTAAGAAACTGGGCAATCCTCCTCTGAACCTTCGCATTTACATGTTGATCTAACCTGCAGTAGGACAACTTGAAACAAAAATAGAGGATATTTGCGTGATACAGGAGTCAAAACCTTCGGGAGGCTATATAATGATTTTTTACCGACCAAAATACGTAACGTACAAGAAAACGGAGTCCGGAAGGCACACGAGGTGCTCACGAGGTAGGGGGCGCGCCCAGGGGGTAGGGCGTGCCCACCACCCTCGTGGGGCCCTCGTGTCCTTCCCGGACTGCTACTTATTTTTCTATTTTCTAAATATTCCAAAACGGAGAAATATTGCCTTAAAAATTGTTTTGGAGTCGGTTTACTTACCGCATTCACAAACCTAGTCCTTTTCAGAGTCTGAAATGGTCCGGAAGGTGTCCCTTATGTATTCCTCCGGGGTTGCGGTTTCAATAATATTGGTTTCAACATTTATGGGATTACTTGAGATATAATGTTTAATTCTTTGACCGTTTACCACCTTCGGATTTGTGCCTTCGAAGTTGTTGATCTTTATGGCACCGGAGCGATAGACCTTCTCGATGACGTAGGGGCCTTCCCATTTAGAGAGAAGTTTTCCTGCAAAAAATCTTAAACGAGAGTTGTATAGCAATACATAATCACCTACATTAAACTCGCGCTTTTGTATCCTTTTGTCATGCCATCTTTTAACTTTTTCTTTAAACAACTTGGCATTTTCATAAGCTTGGGTTCTCCATTCATCAAGTGAACTGATATCAAATAACCTCTTCTCACCGGCAAGTTTGAAATCATAGTTGAGCTCTTTAATAGCCCAATATGCCTTATGTTCTAGTTCGAGAGGTAAGTGACATGCTTTTCCATAAACCATTTTATACGGAGACATACCCATAGGATTTTTATATGCAGTTCTGGAGGTCCATAATGCATCATCAAGTTTCTTGGACCAATTCTTTCTAGATCTATTAACAGTCTTTTGCAAAATTAATTTGAGCTCTCGGTTACTCAATTCTACTTGTCCACTAGACTGCGGGTGATACGGAGATGCAATTCTATAGTTAACGTCATACTTAGAAAGCATTTTACGGAAAGCATCATGAATAAAGTGTGAACCACCATCAATCATTAAATATCTAGGGACTCCAAACCTCGGAAAAAAAATTCATTAAGAATTTTAATAGAAGTGTTATGATCAACACTAGTAGTTGGAATAGCTTCTACCCACTTAGTAACGTAATCAACAACAACTAAAATATGTGTATATCCATTGGAGGTAGGAAAAGGTCCCATATAATCAAAGCCCCAAACATCAAATGGTTCAATAACAAGTGAATAATTCATAGGCATTTCTTGACGTCTACTAATATTACCAATTCTTTGACATTCATCACAAGACAAGACAAACTTACGGGCATCCTTGAAGAGAGTAGGCCAATAAAAACCGGATTGCAATACCTTATGTGCAGTTCTATCCCCAGCGTGGTGTCCTCCATAAGCTTCGGAGTGACACTTGCGTAGGATCTGTTCCTGTTCATACTCAGGTACACAACGTCTAATAACACCATCTACTCCTTCTTTATAAAGATGTGGGTCATCCCAAAAGTAATGTCTTGTAAGTGCATCTAGTGCCCCTTAGTGATTTTGGTGTATTGAAGACTTATAGGTTAACGGACTAATGTGTTTATGAGTGTACACAGGTCTATAAGTCTATGAGGAGTTTGATATTTATAGAGAAAGTCGACCCTAAATATGAAGTTCTTCGACTGAAGACTTTGGTATTCTGAAGACTTTCTGAAGACTTTGAAAGTGAAGAAATTGGTGTGACCTTGAAGACTTGGTATTCATTTGAGGAACATGAAGCGTGAAGACTTTTGTTTTTGTAGTTTCATTTTCTCTTTCTTGAGTCATAGGAAACACCGTCTTTGTTAAAGGGGTCGAGGAAATACTAAGGAAAAATTTCCATGTGATGCTCAACTCAAAATCCTACACCTACCAATCCCTTCGAAAGTGAAGCCATTGAAATCTCATACGATTCAGTCAATTTCTTCAAAGGATGTGAGACGAAGTTCTTCCGGTCACGAGGAATTTGTCCCGACCGAGGAGTTAGGAATTCGCCAAAGGCGGATTGCCTACACAAGGAGGAACATGATAGCCCCGAGGAATTTGAGAGTCAAATTTCTGACCGTTCTTTGTCTTGCAAGGCCAGCTGCACAAAATATCTTATCCACCTAACGGTCATATCATTGAAGGGCATTTATGTCTTATCATGTCGGGCTTCTCCCTAGACTATAAATAGCCGCCCCTACAACCACTAGCTGGTTGGCTGCTCCGAGAGAAACTTGACACTTGTCATTTGAGAGCAACCCATTCTCCGAGGACTTTGAGTGAAAATCATCGAGTGAGGAAAAACCCAAACCCAAAAACCTACAAACCCAAAGTGATTGAGCATCACTGAAGAGATTGATCCTGCGTGGATCCGACGCTTGTTACCTTTGAAGACTGTGCTTCTTCCAGACGGTTAGGCGTCATGGTCTAGAGCATCCAAGAGGAATTGTGGATCGCCGAGTGACCAAGTCTGTGAAGGTTTGGAAGTCGCCCGAAGACTTACCACGAGTGATTGGACGAGGTCTGTGTGACCTTAGTTCAAGGAGAATACGGTGAGGACTTGGTGTCTTGAGCTGCGTGCTCAGCGACTGGGTGTCCGGGACTGTGTGTCCTCGAGTTTAAATACTCAGCCGCTCCAACCAGACATACAACTGAGAGATCAGTTGGAACTGGTCTACCAAATCATTTTCTTCACCAACCTTACTGGTTCTATTTCCTCAACTCTTTCATTTCCTCATTACTGTGTTGAGTGTTTGTTCATATCGGTGTTTGAAGACTTTGACTGAAGACTTTCTCAATTTCCTCAATTCAATTTCTTCAGTCTGTTTGTCTTCATCTTGTGTTATCATGTGATTACGCTTTCTGTACTCTGTGCTTGTCTTCATTTCATCATGATGACTGTGCTTGTATTCTGTTATGCTTACTCTTGAGTACTTATTCCGCAAGTAGTTCTTCGCTAAGGAATTTCCTCACCGCAAATTCCTCGATTGAAGAATTCATAAAAATCGCCTATTCACTCCCCTCTAGTCGATATAACGACTTTCAATTGGTATCGAGCAAGGTACTCCCTTGTTACATGTGATTTTGGTTTAACCACCTGGAGTTTTAGTTATGTCGACCGCAGGTATGATCAAGGTCTCGGCTGGGTGTCCTACCTTTGATGGAACAGACTACCCCTACTCGAAGAACAAGATGCGAATGCATCTTGAGGCAATTGACAACGATCTCTGGTATGTTCTGGAAAATGGTGTTCCCATTGTCTCACCCTCACTGAACTCTACCGATGTGAAGAGATTCAAGCAACTCGGTTCTCAAGCGAAAAATATCATATGTGGCCATCTGAGCAAAGGACAATATGGAAGAGTGAGTGCTTTGGGAACTGCTAAGCTTATCTGGGATAGGCTGTCCAAAGTAAATGAAGGAGTCTCAACTCAGCGTGACTCTCGAGTTGATGTTCTTCGCAATCTCTTCAACCGCTTCAAAAGGCTCGATAATGAAAATGTTCAACAAACCTTCGATCGCCTCACTGACATCTCAAAATGAGCTTCAAGCGCTTGGTGCCACTGACATCACCGACCATGAGGTGGTGAAGTAATTATTGAGATCGCTTGATTCCTCATTTTACACTCTGGCATTGATGATACAAAACGTGCTGATTATAAGTCAATTGATCCCGCTGATATCCTCGAAAGGCTAAATACTCATGAGTCCCAGCTTGCTGAAAAGAGAGATCTCTATGGTTCGAGCTATGGCAGATCACGTGCCCTGAAGGCCAAGGCAGTGTCTGGATCTGAATGTGAAGATTCTGGTAGCAGCCTTGGTGATCCTGAAGAATTGAGCCAGGAGATAGCACTGCTGGTGAAGAAGTTCCAGAAGTTCTCAAGACATGGTCGCTTTGGAAAATCCTCAAGGAGCAGTGATTCCTTATCCAGTGACTATAAGAGAAGGCTATGCCACAAATGCAAGAAACCTGGTCACTATATTCAAGATTGTCCTCAGTGGGAAAAGGAATTAAAGAAGAAGAAATACAAGGATTGCAGTTCTGATGACGCTAAGAAGAAGAAGAAATCGTTAAAATCTTCATCATCAAAATCCTCGAAGTCTTCATCTCACAAGAAGGGCAGCTCCAAGAAGGCTCGGGCATTCATTGGCAAGGAAATGGACTCTGAAGCTGAATCGAGGAACATGAGGAAGAGGAGGCATCCGAGGAGTCCGAGTCTGGTATGGCGAAGTCCGGCTCTTGCTATCGCTTTCACAAGAAGTCTATCTTCAACTCTGAAGAAACTGACCTCACCAACAAGGCTGATGAAGATAACGATGACTTCGCTCCCACCTATTGCTTCATGGCAAAGGGTGCCAAGGTACTCAAATATACCTCCTCTGAATCTAGTGAGAATGAATCTGATGAAGACCTCAAGCCCAACTACTCTAAACTTGCTAAGATCGCTGTTAAACAACAAAGGGCTTTCGAAAAGGTTCAAAACATGCTAGACAAAAGTGATGATATGTTGGGTGAAGAAATGGATCGCACTAAAGCCCTGACTGAAAATCTTCAGAGACTTCAGTCTAGGTTTGACAGCCTTCAAGGTCATCATAACACTCTCTTGTCTGATCATGAGAAGCTTTCTTGTGAATTTCTTCAAAGAAAGCAAGATCTTGAGATGCTAAGAGTAAGTTATGAAGATCTTCAGAAGGAGAACGATTCATTACTTGCTCAACAAATCAGCGCTTCTCAGGAAGAATTTTTTCCTCCATGCTTAAAGTGCATTGAACATGAATCTGCTAATTCTTCACCTAAGTGTTCAAATGCTTCAACTGTTACAAATTCTTCACCAGCCTCTGCTATCACTAATTCCTCATCTAAGGACACTGCTAGTATCACTGACGATGCAGGGCTGAAGGAATTGTACATGACAGGCATGTACAAAAGCCTCAAAGGGCATCAGACTCTTTGTGATGTGCTTAAAAGCAGATCCTCAACAGAAACCCTAGGAAAGAGGGTTTTGCCTTTGAGAGGAAACTCAATCTTGATGGAACATATTGGAAGCCCGAAAAGACCCCAAAACCTCATGGGTTGCTGCAAAGGGACCTCCAGTTGATCCATCTAACTTATCTGGCTTTACATGTGAATCTCCTCATTCTTCTGATGAGTCATTTGACTCCAACTATAAACTGTTCAAAAATCAGAATGGTGAAGTATTTTCTAGATATGTTGGCACTAATCGAGAACGGTTCCCCTATGAAGAAAATCTGGGTTCCCAAAAGTTGCCTTGAAAGTCTTCAGGTGAATGTCCTCATGACACCACATGTGAAGAATAGGAACCCCAGATCAAACTCTTCATATGGATCAAATTCCTCAAAAGGATCAAAGTCCTCATATGATTATCATCGTGCTAACAATTCCGTTTCGTAGGGTAGAGCCAAGGGCTATGAATATGTGCATTATTCTTCAAACCATTATGTTCATAAGTCCTCAAAGAATTTCTCTGCTTATTCATATGCTTACCCTAACCCCTCTTATGTGAAACAAAATGGTTTGGCTTCTATGCCACCATTCTCATACGGAGCTCGTAGAGTGATGAACTCTTTGCCACCCCTTCAGATGTGGGTGGTGAAGAAAAAGAACTAATCTCTTCTGCAGGGTCAGGTCTCCGGGCGTGCTTTAACGCTGAGTAATTTCTTTGGGGACTGACAAAATTGCCTGAAAGGGCCTTGAGGCTAATCATGAAGAAATGAACTTTCATTTCACACGTCCTCATCTTGCTATATCTGCTTTTATCGCTTGATGAAATTCATCGATGAATTTGATATCATATTCTTCACCGATGAAGTATATGAGTTCGTAAGCTGCACTAATTCATCTGCAGGATGATCAACCCAAAGCCTCTGAAGTGGGTCCTCGATAGTGGATGTACAAATCACATGACCGGTGACAAGAATCTATTGATGGATGCTCCCTTATCTCCATCGCATCTCAAGCATATCATCTTTGGCCGACAAAGGCAAAAGTCACGTATTGGGTCTAGGTAAGGTTGCGATCTCTAAGGACATACACATGGACAAAGTCATGCTTGTTGAGTCCTTAGGATACAACCTCATGTCTGTCTCAATGCTTTTTGATCTTGATATGGTTGTTGTCTTTGGCAAGTATCGTTGTGTTGTGGTTATGGAAGCTGACCATTCCAAAGTCTTCGAAGGCTTTAGGAGAGGAGACTTGTATATTGTTGATTTCTCTACAGGACCACAACCAGCCGTGTGCCTACTTGCAAAAGCTTCAGAAGGCTGGCTATGGCATCGACGACTTGGTCACGCAGGCATGAGGAATTTGCACACGCTTGCAAAGAAGAAGCATGTCATTGGCATTGAGAATGTCAAATTCCTCAAGGATCACTTGTGTGGAGCCCGTGAACTGGAAAAATGACCAAGGCCAAGCATCCAGCGAAGACTATCATGACCACTACTCGACCATTCGAATTGCTTCACATGGACCTCTTTGGTCCTAATCATTACTCAGCAGTTACTAATGATGCATCTCTATATGGCTTTGTTATTGTTGATGATTATTCTCGTTACACATGGTTACACATTGTTACTTACAAACATGAAGTGCAGGAAGTCTTCAAACGATTTTCCTCGAGGGCTTCAACCAACTTCGTTGTGAAGATAAAGCACATCAGGAGTGATAATGGAACTGAGTTCAAGAATTCCGCTCTTGATGACTATCTTGATGAACTTGGTATTACTCATGAGTTATCTGCTCCTTATACTCCTCAGCAAAATGGCGTCGTGGAGCGCAAGAACATAACTCTTGTTGAGATGGCTCGCACTATGCTTGATGAATACAAAACGACTCGTCGTTTTTGGCTTGATGCAATTGATATCGCGTGCCACATCATCAATAGAGTATATCTTCACAAATTCTTCAAGAAGACTGCCTATGAACTCCTCACTGACAAGAAACCCAATGTGAGTTATTTCAAAGTCTTCGTTGCTAAATGTTGGATTAGAGATCCTCATCACAATTCTAAATTTGCACCGAAAGCACATGAGGGTTTTATGCTTGGTTACGGAAAGGACTCGCACACCTACAGAGTCTTCAACAATGTTCTTTACAAGATTGTTGAAACTGTAGATGTGCGGTTTGATGAAACTAATGGCTCACAAAGAGAGCACCTACCTTCTGTGATAGATGAACCAGCACTTGAGGATTCTATCAAGTCCAAGGCGACTGAGGATGTCATTCCTACTGAAGAATCTGCTGAAGAATTCATTCCAGAACAAGAAGAACGTCGAGCTAATGCACCTGAAGACAATGCTGAAGAAAATGGTGCTAAAGAAAATGCTGATCAAATTCCTTGACGGCAACCAGCTCATCCTCGCGTTGCAAAAGAAGTGCAAGTTGAAAAGATCATCGATGACATTGAAGCACCAGGTCCTCTCACACGCTCAAAAGCTTCACATTTATCAAACTTTTGTGGGCACTATGCTTTTGTCTCTATCACAGAGCCCACTAAGGTAGATGAAGCATTTACGGAGCCCGATCGATTCAGGCCATGCAAGAAGAATTACATCAGTTTGAGCTCAACAATGTCTCGAACTGGTCAAACGTCCAGATCCTCGCAAGCATCATCTCATTGGCACACAGTGGATCTACCACAACAAACAAGATGAAAATGGCCTTGTGGTGAGGAATAAGGCACGACTTGTAGCTCAAGGTTACACACAGGTTGAAGGAATTGATTTCGATGAAACTTTTGCACCTGTTGCTAGACTTGAGGCTATTCGCATATTAATTGCTTATGCTAACCATCATGACATCACTTTATATCAAATGGATGTGAAAAGTGCATTCCTCAATGGTAAGCTTGAGGAAGAA
This sequence comes from Aegilops bicornis, assembly GCA_021605145.1. Classification (NCBI taxonomy): domain Eukaryota; kingdom Viridiplantae; phylum Streptophyta; class Magnoliopsida; order Poales; family Poaceae; genus Aegilops; species Aegilops bicornis. Next base: position 342,891,134 of record CM038669.1, read on the forward strand.
GTATATGTTGCTCAACCCCTGTGTTTTGAAGATCCAAAGAATCCGACAAAGTCTTCAGATTCAACAAGGCCCTCTACGGCCTCAAGCAGGCCCCCAAGCGTGGTATGATACTTTGAAGGAATTCCTCATGAAGAATGGCTTCACACCCCGTTCACTCGACCCTACTCTCTTTACTAAATCTTATGATGGTGAACTGTTTGTGTGCCAAATATACGTTGATGATATTATCTTTGGCTGTACTGGCTAACGTTATAGTGATGAATTTTCCTATATGATGAGTGAAGAATATCAAATGTCTATGATGGGAGAGTTGAAATTCTTCTTAGGTCTTCAAATTCGGCAACAGCGCAATGGCATATTCATATCTCAGGAGAAATACCTCAAGGATGTTTTGAGGAAATTCGGAATGCAAAATTGCAAAGGCGTCAAAATTCCTATGCCCACAAATGGCCATCTATGCACTGATGAAAATGGTATTGACTTCGATCACAAGGTATACCGCTCCATGATTGGTTCTTTATTGTACTTATGTGCATCTAGGCCAGATATAATGCTTAGTGTTTGCATGTGTGCCCGATTTCAAGCTACACCGGAGGAATCACATCATAAGGCTGTGAAGCATATTCTTCGATAATTAGCTCACACACCAACACTAGGATTATGGTACCTCAAGGGCTCTGCTTTTGATCTCATTGGATATTCTGACTCTGACTATGCTGGTGATCATGTGGACCGCAAGTCAACATCTGGTACTTGTCATTTCCTCGGACGATCTTTTGGTCCGTTGGTCCTCGAAGAAAGCAGAACTGCATATCATCGCTTCATCATGGAAGCCGAGTACATTCTGCTGGTTCTTGCTGTGCTCAATTGCTGTGGATGAAGCAAACTCTCAAGGACTACGACATCAACGTGAAGAATGTGCCTCTCTCTGTGACAATGAGAGTGCCATCAAGATTGCTCACAACCCAGTTCAGCACCGAAGACAAAGCACATTCAGATTCGTCATCATTTTCTTCGTGATCATGTGTTGAAGGGCAACATCTCCATCGAGCATGTGAAGACTGAAGAACAGCTAGCCGGTATCTTCACAAAGCCCTTGGATGAGAAGAGATTTAGCAAGTTGCGGTGTGAGCTAAATATCTTAGAATCTTTGAATGTTCTTTAAAAAGGACACTCATCCTAACACTTATGCAAAATTGATGACTTAGATGTGCAACACATGAAGAAACCTTTTTCTTCAATCAATGAAGAACAACACTCTAAGTGTGAAGAAATTAATGAAGAATTTGATTCTCAGAACCCTACGACAATTGTACGCGGTGTCTGAAATCATCATTCTTATACGGTGGGTCATGCCACCACCAAAGTTGAAAATCTTCAATTTGAGTTTTTCCTCAATTTTGAATTTTTTTTTAATTCTTCAACTTTGCAAAATCTTCACTGTTTCCGTCGTTTTTCTTCATTGGCTATATATATATATATATATATATATATATATATATATTATATATATATATATATATATATATTGGTGTATGTCCTCTACAACATTCACTTATGGCTATTTCTTCAAGTTGCATTTTCTGCTAATTGAATGTGATCGGACCCTTCCCCCTCTATGCTATACTCAACCCAATATATTCACAAATTCTTCATGTGCGTTCTATTTGAAACTCGTTCAAAGTCTTCACTGTGTCCTTGTCAGCTGAAGAGATTGCGAACGGAACTTTAAAACTAATCTTATCCAAATTTTTGGCTTTGCCGCTCAAACCGTTCCGCTTCCTACGATAGACATATCTATTCACCCACGATCTAACACGATCTCCACTTTTCAGTACGTGGGTGACACATGTCAAGCGAATGAGAAGGGTCAGGGGCACGTTTGTCCTAAATCTTCGAGCGAACAATTTTTCACTGCAACTATAAATACCCCCTCTCCCCTTCCTCACTTCCTTTACTCCGCTCGACCGCTCTCTCTCGCTCGAGCTTCTCAAACCCTAGCGCCGCCGCTACTCCATCGTCGCCGGTGAGGAAGAGCTTAACTGCCTCGACCTCGTCGCCGTTGTACTCGCGCCGGCCGCAGAAATCTTCACTCCGCCGCCGCTGTAGCTATCTTCCTCTGCCGAGTTTGGGCGTGGAAGATTTGAACAGATGAGATTCAAATCTACACTTCTCAGTTCATCATGTTCTTCACTTCGGGTAATTAAAAGTTACTTTTATTGCTCGTTTTGATTCTCAAGCCTTCCTGAAAATCTTCAAAGGTGTTTATTCTTCAAATCTTCACACATATGAACACCTCACACGTCATATGCTCCTGATTCATTTCTCTAAGCAATGATTTTTCTTCAAGATTCCTCAATTGTGTGGATCCTCGATCTATACAACTCTGGAACCTAAGACAAAGAACGCTTAGTGAAATTCTTCAAGGCACATCTGGTCAAATTCCTCAAACTTGTTCTTTTTGAAAAACCTTCTGAGAACGCATATGACATCTCCAAATTCCTCGCAACTATACTGCTCACGGTACTCATGTCCATTCTTTGAATCACTAGGTTCTCATCAACTTAACTCATTTGCAGCGTTCCTCGAAGAAAAGTTGCATACTTCTTCAGAGAATTAGATTGTTCAAATTCCTCAACTGAAGAATATGGTAGACGGTAAGAAGCCTCAGAAAGGAGGAAAGAGGCCTGAGGTTATGACTGCTTTTGAAATACCTGAGGACATCTATGCTGATTACTGCACTCCTGATGAAGCCAAATTTGGCAAGGAGGACAAAAATTCGCGCAAGGTGCGCATACAGAAGATTGAAAGGAGATGGGCAAGAGAATGGATGGAGTACAGGTATGTAACTCCAAAGTATATGAAGAAATTCGCACTTAAACCTCCATGCCCAAGAGCTCGTTGGCACACTGCCAAGAAGTCAACCCCACCAAAGATCAAGCGTGGTGAGGATTTTCTTGAAGAATGGGCCAAGCGCCAAGCCAAGTTGGCAAGACAAGCAAAAGAAGCAGTGAGGAAATTCAATGAAGACTCTGCTGCTGCTACTACCACTAAGACCTCTGTCAAGCCTAGGAAATCAATGGCAAAAGAAGCCCGCGCACAAGCCAAGTGCTTCACCAATTATGCCCTCACGGCCAAGTTCCTCAGCAATGCCCTCACGGCCAGAATCTTCAAAGCCCTCAAGGCCAGTTCCTCATGCTGCTCCTACTCCTCCCAAATCCTCAGCTCCTACTCGACAGTCCTCAGCTGCTCCGCAAATTCCTAAGCACCTGTGCATCTGGCCACGTGCCAAAGGACTGCAGGCATCTCTATTGCCTCTGGTGTCTCAGCGAGTTCCTCTGCTGCACCAAATTCTTCATCTGGCCCCACTCTGCTGAAGAAAAAGGCAACGGCTGGACGAGGCCCTCGGCCAAGTCCGAAGAAGAAACAGGTTGCTTTCCAAGTGCCATCTGACGATGAAGCTGATGATGATGAACTTGCAGAAATCATCAGAGACAGACAAGAAAGGGCCGCTAGAGCCAAAGGCACACTGTACATCGCTTTTGGATCCTAAGATGATCCTCGATTACACTGATCTCTAGCACAAGGATCCAGACACCCCTATGCCTGATTTTCATCTGACTCCTGGTCAAAGTCACATGCTGACCCATTTCATCTCTGAAGAGAAATGGAAATTCGAGAAGGCCAGACAGATCAAGAAGGCTCAGTTCAGGAAAGAGAAGTTCCCGAAGAAAAATGTTGTCAAAATGACAACTGATGAAATCATCAAAATTCAGTCTAAAATCAAAGCCCTCAGCAACAACTTCAACGCCTACTATGCTGATTGGCAAGGAGCCAAAGTCAGGTTTGTTAAACGGACTGAGAAGTTCACCAATGTTGCAACTCCAACGCAACAAGAAGTTCCTCAGGCTGAAGCTTCTGCTCAGCCTACTGAAGAACATGCTAGCACCACTGATGACTTTCAGACTGCTGAAGAAAATGCTAGTTCCAGGGCTGATGACTCCATTCCGGCCGAAGAAATTGCCGTGGCATCCACTAGTGGTGCGCTGAAGAAAATGAAGAAGTCGAGACTCTTTGCATCGATTGCGCTGAAGAAAATCAATCGATTCCTCGGCTCCTCCTCGCCTACACCAACTTCAATCCTTCCATCCGCATCGGATGTGAAGAAGACCAAGGCTGCAGAGCGAGCTGCAGTGAAGAAAAGGAAAGCATCCGCTGCTTCAGATTCTTCAGCTCCGAAGAAAATGAAGCCTAACCACCAGCTCATTTGAAAATCCAATTGATGCTGTTCCGATCTCAACCATTCCATCAAAGGACCTTGTTCCTTTTGGTGAAGAATATGTGATCCCTAGCGGATCTGATGAAGAAAATCATTCTACTGCTTCGTCAGAGCAGATTGATGAAGAAATTGAAGTGGATGCGATCCCTTCTACACCTGTTGTATCCTCACCAATGCCTCAGTTCACAGCTGAAGAGGCTGGTGTTGAAGAAATTGAAGATGAAGATGTGGATATTGGAAGTACAATGCCAGTGATGAACTGTAGCGACCCGACCCGAATGGATCAAGTCTCTGTGCTTTCGTGTCATCCCTGGATCGGTATGCTGACACACACACAGTACTCGAAGGATTTATAACAGAGGTAAATCACATGTATAAATAGCGTAAATACTATTACCTCAATCCATATAGCGGAAGCAACAAGGTTGTGGATTCCCATCAACACCAACGGCAAAGTTGAGTATAGGAAATCGTAACCCTAACGTATCACTTACTGCAAATGCGAAAAGTCCGCAACATGAAAAGTTGCAGCCGAAACGGGTCAAGACATGGAATATCTTTGGCAATGTAACACATAGAGAGTAATGAAAGAATAAGCTATACTACATGCATATATGGCTGGTGGAAAGCTCTATGGTTACAGTTTTTGCGAAAAGCCAATTTTTCCCTACTACAAAGGAATAAGTTTATTTAACTATCATGGTGGTTGTTGAACATTGAGAATGGTTGACAGCATCCTCAATCCCAATTAAAAGTACTCATTAAAACCAAACAAATTATTATTAAGTAACATGATGAGATTCACATGATATTCAAGTACTAGATACTCAAGATGTCCATAACCGGGGACACGGCTAATCATGATTAGTTTATACACTCTGCAGAGGTTTGCGCACTTTTCCCCACAAGACTCGATCGCCTCCGTTTGATTTCTCGTACTGCAGGGTGTTTGAGAAACGGATGACCGAGACATAGTCTTTCAGAAGCGCTAGCACCTTACGACGGGTAGATCGGTACACCTACATCCCCTACATCTGCTAGTCCACCACTATAAGAGTTCGCACGACTTACTCAACTATGCCAGAGCCCATAATGGCTTGTGGCTGCACACGGAAGTTTCTAGTTTGAATAATCCCATGATCCCTTTGAGCCTGGGTGGCGGTCCGAAGAAATACAGGCTAGTCCTGATAGAAACCAGGTGCCTCAATCCACCCATATATGTGTTTAAGTTGCCACCTTAAATAAACCATTAAATAACAATCTCACATCTGTCATGGATTCACTCACCCAATCCACGTCTACTAGCATAGCATGGCATAATAAGCAAACGTAGAAGTAACTCCCAAGGGTTTGAAAATAAACAGGTAATAGGTACTACCTCAACTACTTCCCAAAACCCACAATTTAATTAGATCCTAATCATGCAAGTGTTTGAGGATTGACCTAATGCATAAAAACTTGGTAGTAGAAAAAGTATGATCAAGTGTTACTTGCCTGCAATGTTGATGAAGATGATTCGTACTCATAACTCTTGATAGGTCTACTCGTCACACTCTGGTCAATCTATCGTAAGCAATCAATAGTAACACACATAAGCAATCACTCAAAAGATCGGAAAGATCGAAGAAAACAATTCGGAAAACATCAAAACCAAGCAAATAACTCTTGCAACATAAAACAATTTCTAACAGTACCAAAATTATGTGAATTTGGCCTTATCATAAAGTTTAGGTCAAGAGCTTCGATTTGCAAAAGAATCAACTAAATCGGAGTTACGAAACTCAAGTTATGATCAAACGAAGTTTGAATTCAAATCTGATCTAATTCAAATTTTAAACTTTCAAAAACATGTTTGAGTTGGATTACTGGATAGAGGGGATCATAACGAAGAAGTGGGCGTTGGTTTCGTTGAATTCCGACTTACGGGCAAAAAGTTGTAGTCGTTTGAAAACTAGGGGCTAATCTGCAGAAAAAGTATTCACAGATAGGTTCCTGGCCGAAAGTTAAAAAGAAAAAGGAAAAACTGTATAGAACGAACGTTCGTTACAGAGCCTAATCCGACGAACTCGTTCACTACAGAATCCGAACTAATGAACGTCCATAAAATAAATCTAACAAAAAAAAACAATCTAGACCTAACTTAACCGAAAAAGAACCGAATTAAAACCGAACTAGGGTTTTACCGGTTGGGGCGGTTTCCATCGGAAAACCGGCGGCGGAACTCCGGCGGCTTCCCGCGGCGTCGGGCGTCAGCGAGGAACGGGGCGACGGCTCCGGGCGTCGGCGGCGACGGCGGAGTAGCGGGGAAGGGGCGGCGCGTCGAGGCGGGGAGGATGGCGGCGTCGGCGGCGGTCCACGGCGAAGGGACGGAGCGGGCGGCGGCGGCTCCGGTGAGATGTGGCGGCGGCTCCGGCGAGTCGCGGCAGGAGAGGAGGAGAGAGAGGGCCCGGGGCGCTCCGCTTATAAAGGCGGGAGGGGCGGTGGCGGCCGGGCGTCGCGAGGGGCAGAGTCCGGAGGCGGCACGGACGTCGAGGCGGCGGCGGCTGTCGTGCGGGCAGCGGTCTCCCGCTTGGGCGGTTCGGGGGCGACGGGGCACTGGGCCGCGGCCTGGCTGAGCTGGGCCGGCCCAGTTCGGTCGGGAGAGAAGTTTTTTTTTAAACATTTTTTTAAAACAGAGACAAAAATAATAATAAAACCAAAGAAATAATTTTTTTATATAGGCATATAATCTATCAAAATTTTCAGAAAAAGATTTCGTACAACATGGACATTTCTATAGCATTAAATAAAATTCACACAAATTCAAATAAAGCAAAGAGTGCTTCTGGTCCAATAAAATCCAACAAAAATCATTTTAAAAATACCAAAACGAATTCAAATTATTTCTCTCCATTTTTGTGATGTAGGGAATCATGTTACCCTATTTTCCATATAATTTATTTTTGGAGAAAAATAATTTGAATAAAACTCAAATAACTCCAAATTAAAAATAAATTCAAAGGAACTTTGAATTTAATTCTTTGAAACTCCCAACTCATATTTCATATGTTTTGAAGAAGTCATTTTATCTTTGCTCGTGAAAATCATTGAGTTGCATAAAGTTTCAGAATTGGAAATATTTTCCAAATGAAATTCAAATATTTTCAACACCCCTTGTCATTTAAATAAATGGAAGAAGTCATGTCATCTTCTATCCAGGGTTTTGTGATGTAAAGAATTTGAATTCCCGAAGATCATAAAAGCAAAAATGAAAGTTTGGGAAAGTCCTTTTATTCCCTCTCATTTAACTTTCAAAAGTTTCAAATTCACTCACTTTTAGTCAATCAATCAAACAATCAATCAAAACTATCTATTGTTTATAACATTCCAAAATTTAGAATTTTGGGATGTTACAAACTACCACCCTTAAAATGAATCTCGTCCTCGAGATTCGGAGAGGCTAGAAAGAAATAGGTTAGGGTTTGGGGTCTTCTCAAAAATCCATCGATCATCTCCGGGTCTCGGGTGCTACCACCCTTAGAAGCATGGTTACGGTTCCAACAAAACTCATATACTCCATCCTTATTCTTGTTTGTGTCGGTCTTCTCAGATCGTAAGGATAATTCCTTCTCTGGGCTCTTCCGGTAGTGGCATAACCTTTTCCTCAATTCTATTGTCCTTTCATCTTGGTAAGGTTGTTCCGAGACTGGGTCTTCATAGCTGACGGGTCTGGCGCCAATTCTAAACAACTTTCGATATCTCATGGTGGTTAACAATTTATGGTTTGTCCTGCAGGAAATGGGTCTGGGTTGAACCTCACCGTATAACCTACGGTTGGCAACAACTTCCTTGTACAAGGGGAAAAATTCTTATACCATTCTAAGGTTCAAACAAGGTTTTGATCGCCGTCTCTCTACTATAGGTAAGTCACTCAGATTTACCATCCCATATAGCAAAGCGAATAATAAGAGTAAGTCGGTATGGTGATCAATCCATCCCGCACCCAAATCATTACCTTGTACATGGTTTAGCGAATCTCGCATTCTAACACTCGGTCATCCTCACAAGCATTGCAGAATTTCTCTTGTCGACGAACCAAGTTCGGAAAATCCATTGATTCTGCAGGCCAAACAAACATCTATCGTTCCTTAACAACTCTGAGGTTTTGCGTAAACTCCTATAAGATCGTCTGTCGGTACAATCGTAACTTCTTCCAGGGTTTTTCCTTCAGCAAGAGTGTGCTTGCTTCTTGGCAGATCCTGGGGCCTGTGGGTTATGGCCCATCTCATCACTTATAATCCTTGAATTCATCATCAGGGCAACTGATCATTATCCCAACATCCAACTTCCTAGTATACTTAGAATCCATCCAATTGTAATGTCTTTCTTCCTTCTGTTGGCACCAACTAGGGCATGATTACTCAGACTCATCATGGAATTTCCATTTATCCATATTTCCAACATCATACCTCCTTTATGTCCAATAGTAATTTATCTCTTCATCCTCGTGGGATGTCCCACATACCGAGATAAAACTTATACTTATGAAATCCATACTCCACTTCATGGAACATCATTATCCTTTCCAGGGTCAAGCGTCCTTACCGGGGAATATTGGCCATCTTTGCATGGCACTACTTCAACTGGGAAACGTGAAACACATCATGAAATCCTAACAGTCCTTCGGGTGACTCCAACTTGTTAGCCAATACGTTCGAAACTCGGTATGGTCCTACAAATCTTGAGGCTAACTTTCCCTTAACTCCAAATCGTTTAAATCCTCGCAGAGGGGACACACGAAGACATGCTCTGTCTCCAATTTCATAGACTACCTCCTTGCGCTTTTTTGAGTACGCATGATTATTCTTCCTGGACTGAGCTACCTTCAGTCTTATCTCGAATCAACTTAACATTCTCTTCTGACTCCTTGATCTCATTTGGTCCAAACAACTGACGGTCTCCAACTTCATCCCATATCAATGGTGTCTGGCTCCTTCTCCCATACCAAGCTTAAAAAGGGGCCATCTTCAAACTGACTTGGTAACCTTTGTTGTATGAGAACTCAGCGTAAGGTAGATTATCATCACTACTAGATCCATAACCTAACGCACACGCTCTCAACATGTCCTCCAGAATCTGATTGACTCTCTCGATTTATCCATCTGTCTGCGGATGAAAGGCTGTCTTGAACTCTAGCCTAGTACCCAAGGTCCAGTGCAGCTGATTCCAAAACTTTGAGGTAAACTGTGTTCCTCACGATGGTCCTCGGAACTCCATGCGGACATACGATCCTTGTCAAATATATCTTGGCCAACTTCGGACTTGTATAGGTGGTTTTCCTTTGGGATAAAGTGAGCCACTTTGGTCAAGCGAATCAAATACTACCCAGATAGAATCATGTCCCGTTTGGGTTCTGGGAAATCCGGTAATGAAATCCATGCCAAGCTTATCCCACTTCCATTCGGGTATCGGCATAGGCTATAGTACTCCTGCTGGCTTCTGATGTTCTGCCTTCACTCTCTGACATACATCACATACGGCTACATACTCCATAATATCCTTCTTCATACCAGTCCACCAGAAACACTCCTTCAAATCCAAATACATCTTGGTGTTTCCAAGGCGAATTGAGTATGGTGAGTCATGAGCCTCCTGAAGTATTAACTTCCTGATCTTTGCATTATTAGGCACATATACACGGTCCTCGAACCATAAGGTGTCATACTCATCCTTACGAAAACCTTTGGCCTTTCCTTTGCTCATCCTCTACTTTTACCTCAGCAATCTCTTTGTCATCCTTCTGAGCTTCACTGATCTCTTCCAACAATGTTGGTTGAACTTCCATTGCTGCAACGAAACCTTTGGGAACAATCTCCAACCGAAGTTCCCTGAAAGTCCTCGGCTAACTCCTTTGGTAATCCTCTGCTTATGAGGGTATTTGTCCTTATTTTCATTATGGTTGTGTCCTATTTCTCCACAAAGCTTGTATGCACAAGGTTTCTTCATATCCCTTCCATAAGGCTTCAACTTCTGGGACACAAACCAAGACTTTAGCAAAGTCAACTTAAATTCCTTCCAAGTGGTTACTCCTTGCCAGCCATTGATGGTTTGGTACATCCTCCACCAAGTAGCGACACCTTTTTCAAAGCATTGAAGAGCATGCTGGGCCATATCCTTTTTGGGTATAGGGTTATTCTCCATGTGATCCTCCATGTTCTGAATCCATCGGTCCGTCTTCAATTGACTCATCGGTCCAGAAAATATAAGCTCTTCTCCATTCATCATCTATTGGGTCCAAGGGTTTTGGGGTGAGATAAGAGAGATAGACAGGGATACACACAATACAAACAAAAGTTTTGAAAAGACAGATTTTATTGTGGCTGTAGAAAAACATCAAACAAATGACAGCTCACAATCGTCGCATCTAACGTAAGTACAACGGGGTTTTGGTCTCACTAAAAGGGAATATTTGAATAAGCTTAGAAGAGAAGAGAGGTAAAAGATCTTTTTGAAAAAGAAAGTTGTAGAGAAAAAATCTTTCCTATGGGCTTGGGTTTCTAGGGTCACGTCCCTACAGTCAAAATGTGCTCGATACCATCTTGTAGCGACCCGACCGAATGGATCAAGTCTACGTGCTTTCGTGTCATCCTCGGATCGGTATCTTTGACACACACACAGTACTCGAAGGATTTATAACAGAGGTAAATCACATGTATAAATAGCGTAAATACTATTACCTCAATCCATATAGCGGAAGCAACAAGGTTGTGGATTCCCATCAACACCAACGGCAAAGTTGAGTATAGGAAATCGTAACCCTAACGTATCACTTACTCGTCGTCTGAAAAGTCTGCAACATGAAAAGTTGCAGCCCGAAAACGGGTCAACACATGGAATATGCTGGCAATGTAACACATAGAGAGTAATGAAAGAATAAGCTATACTACATGCATATATGGCTGATGGAAAGCTCTATGGTTACAGTTTTTGCGAAAAGCCAATTTTTCCCTACTACAAAGGAATAAGTTTATTTAACTATCATGGTGGTTGTTGAACATTTATAATGGTTGACATCATCCTCAATACCAATTAAAATTACTATTTAAAACAAAACAATTTATTATTAATTAACATGATGTTATTAACATGATATTCAAGTACTAGTTACTCAAGATGTCCATAATCGGGACACGGCTAATCATGATTAGTTTATACGCTCTGCAGAGGTTTTGCACTTTTCCCCACAAGACTCGATCGCCTCGGTTTGATTTCTCGTCTTTGCAGGGTGTTTGAGAAAGCGGATGACCGAGACATAGTCTTTCGTGCGCTAGCACCTTCTGACGGGTAGATCGGTACACCTACATCCCCTACATCTGCTAGTCCACCACTATAAGAGTTCGCACGACTTACTCAACTATGCCAGAGCCCATAATGGCTTGTGGCTGCACGGAAGTTTCTAGTTTGAATAATCCCATGATCCCTTTGAGCACAGGTGGCGGTCCAAGAAATACAGGCTAGTCTGATAGAAACCAGTGCCTCAATCCACCCATATATGTGTTTAAGTTGCCACCTTAAATAAACCATTAAATAACAATCTCACATCTGTCATGGATTCACTCACCCAATCCACGTCTACTAGCATAGCATGGCATAATAAGCAAACGTAGAAGTAACTCCCAAGGGTTTGAAAATAAACAGGTAATAGGTACTACCTCAACTACTTCCCAAAACCCACAATTTAATTAGATCCTAATCATGCAAGTGTTTGAGGATTGATCTAATGCATAAAAACTTGGTAGTAGAAAAAGTATGATCAAGTGTTACTTGCCTGCAATGTTGATGAAGATGATTCGTACTCATAACTCTTGATAGGTCTACTCGTCACACTCCGGTCAATCTATCGTAAGCAATCAATAGTAACACACATAAGCAATCACTCAAAAGATTGGAAAGATTGAAGAAAACAATTCGGAAAACATCAAAACCAAGCAAATAACTCTTGCAACATAAAACAATTTCTAACAGTACCAAAATTATGTGAATTTGGCCTTATCATAAAGTTTAGGTCAAGAGCTTCGATTTGCAAAAAGAATCAAGTAAAACGGAGTTACGAAACTCAAGTTATGATCAAACGAAGTTTGAATTCAAATCTGATCTAATTCAAATTTTAAACTTTCAAAAACATGTTTGAGTTGGATTACTGGATAGAGGGGATTATAACGAAGAAGTGGACGTTGGTTTCGTTGAATTCCGACTTACGGGCAAAAAGTTGTAGTCGTTTGAAAACTAGAGGCTAATCTGCAGAAAGTATTCACAAATAGGTCCCTGGCCGAAAATTAAAAAGAAAAAGGAAAAACTGTACAAAACGAACGTTCGTTACAGAGCCTAATCCGACGAACTCGTTCACTACAGAATCCTAACTAATGAACGTCCATAAAATAAATCTAACAAAAAAAAACAATCTAGACCTAACTTAACCGAAAAAGAACCGAATTAAAACCGAACTAGGGTTTTACCGGTTGGGGCGGTTTTCCGTCGGGAAACCGGCGGCGGAACTCCGGCGGCTTCCGCGCGTCGGCGTCGGCCGAGCAGGCGGCAGCTCCGAGGCGTCGGCGACGGCAATGAGTAGCGGGAAGCGGCGCGTCGGAGGGGAAGGATGGCGGCGTCGGCGGCGGTCCACGGCGGCGACGGAGCGGCGGCGCGGCTCCGGTGAAATGTGGCGGCGGCTCCGGCGAGTCGCGGCAGGAGAGGAGGAGAGAGAGGGCCCGGCGCTCCTCTTATAAAGGCGGGAAGGGCGGTGGCCGGGCGTCGCGAGGGGGAGTCCGGAGGCGCACGGACGTCAGGCGGCGGCGGCTGTCGTCTGGGCAGCGGTCTCCGCTTAGGCGGTTCGAAGCGGCGACAGGGCACTGGGCATTTTGGCTGAAGCTGGGCCGCCCGATTCGGTCGGGAGAGAAGTTTTTTTAAAAACATTTTTTTAAAACAGAGACAAAAATAATAATAAAACCAAAGAAATAAATTTTTATATAGGCATACAATATATCAAAATTTTCAGAAAAAGATTTCCTACAACATGGACATTTCTATAGCATTAAATAAAATTCACACAAATTCAAATAAAGCAAAGAGTGCTTCTGGTCCAATAAAATCCAACAAAAATCATTTTAAAAATACCAAAACGAATTCAAATTATTTCTCCCCATTTTTTACGATGTAGGGAATCATGTTACCCTATTTTCCATATAATTTATTTTTGGAGAAAAATAATTTGAATAAAACTCAAATAACTCCAAATTAAAAATAAATTCAAAAGAACTTTGAATTTAATTCTTTGAAACTCCCAACTCATATTTCATATGTTTTGAAGAAGTCATTTTATCTTCGCCGTGAAAATCATTGAGTTGCATAAAGTTTCAGAATTGGAAATATTTTCCAAATGAAATTCAAATATTTTCAACACCCCTTGTCATTTAAATAAATGGAAGAAGTCATGTCATCTTCTCTCCGAGGTTTTGTGATGAAAAGAATTTGAATTCCCGAAGATCATAAAAGCAAAAATGAAAGTTTGGGAAAGTCCTTTTATTCCCTCTCATTTAACTTTCAAAAGTTTCAAATTCACTAACTTTCAGTCAATCAATCAAACAATCAATCAAAACTATCTATTGTTTATAACATTCCAAAATTTAGAATTTTGGGATGTTACATGAACGATGACTTTTGGGACAGTCAGCACCCCAATTCTCCACTCTTCACCCCTCTACAACAAATACCTCAGTCCCCTGCACCAACCGTTCAAATGGGATTAGAAGAGACTCATCCCACCTCGTCTGTGCATGAAGAAATTACAGCCACTAGTGCTGAAGAACCTGCTGCTGCTGATCATACGACAACGCAGATTGCAACTGAAGAGGAAACAGAAATTCCTCAGCCTGAAGAACCTGAGATTGCGATTTCTGAGGTTGTGATGCAACTCACTGACACTCCTCTGCCCAAACCAAAGGATCCATTCTCATGCAAGAAAAAGTTCAAGGCTGAAGATTTCTTCGGCGAGCATGTATTCTTCACTGACTACAACCCATATGACTCTGCTCGCATAAGGAAGAGGCGTTTCTGGACCGCTAGTCAAGCAAATTTCTATTTCTCTGTGCTATTCAACAAAGACAAAGTCTTCGATCATGCACACATTCCTCACGTGGACATGGAATCTCTGCCAGGATTTGAGCCAGTCCTCAGTGTTCTTCATGATGCTGGATTGCTAAATTTCGGCCCTGACATAAGAGATTGGAATGAAGAACTCATTCTTCATTCTATGCAACACCGCACATCACAAGAAATTCAAGATGTGAACTCTTGGGTGTTGGATTTCGGATGACGGAAAATACTCACTACAAGGCACCAAGAATCGAATTGCTTCGTGCCCTCCCACTCAGCCCTCCCCTTGAAGGTGCTCGTTGCGTCTACAATGAACCTGAGCTTACAAATCATTACATGCAAGTGCTGATGAAGCCTTTGAAGCCAGGGCAGGCCCCTAGAACCAAAATCCTCATCAAGGAATTACTGTATGTGCCTCGGACTGTCTATCGCATTCTGACGAAGACAATGAGTCCTATCAAAGGCCACGACTCAAATGATGAAGAAGTCGTTGGCATCATGAACAATATGCTTTTCAATATCATTCATGGCGTTCCCTCAACTTCCATGATTTCTTCATGAGGACTCTGGCAAACATTGCTATGTCACCTTTTGAGCTGAAGCCTTATGCACCATGGATTATGAGGTTCATCAGGACAAGGTCTTCACTCAATTACAAGGCTGATACTCTGAACCACTGCAGCTACTTGCTTCCAATTGAAGTCCTCAAACGGACATTTTCCTCAGCTGATGACAAAGGCAATGCAACTGCTGTGATAGATGAAGGCATTCGTCCATTGGATGGGCAATTTTGCAAGGCTGCATCCTACTCCACCAATGATGACTCTGCCACACATGACTCTGCCGCCAACAACTCTGCCAAGCAAATCCTCAAGCCACAGCACCCAGGGTGATGACTGATCGTGAGTTACTCCTCAGTTTTCATCAGAAGGTTGATCGCAATCATAAATGGGTCAAGCGTCAGTTTGGTTCAATTCTTTACAACATGACTTCAACACACAATGCAGTGAAGAAAAACCAATACTACCTCCATGAAACCTTCAAGCGTACCTGGGTTGTTCTGTCTCATGTCTACAGCAAAGAAGATCTGAAGACAATGGGTCTGAACAAAGAATTTGACTGGTCTGCACCTCCACCGAAGAAATACAAGAAGGTCAAGGTTCCTTCCTTGGTGGCCAGCTCCTATTCTTCATCACGCGACACTGATGAAAATGAAGACTTGGACGACACTGCGGCAGGCCCTACTACGACAACCGACCCGACAACGCTGGCGCTCCTCCATCAACTTGATATTCTTCAGGCGTTAGTCCTCGGTTCGATCCTTTTGGTCATTCGATGACAAAGGGGGAGAAATTTGAGTTAGTCTTCAAGCGGGTCTATTATATGGGCATTTTTTTGCTAAGTTACAACTCTCGCTCTTCTGAAACTTTTGTTGGATCGAGTTGTAATCTTAAACCCGATGGTGCTTTGATACTTTTGACGTGTTCCTCTGCATACTTATTCCTCGTTATATGTTAATACACGCATGCTGAATTACATCAGTCATCATATTTCATCATGCATTTCAAATTCCTCATATTATATATCAAATGCGTGTATGAATTACAAGATATAGGGAGAGATCTCCATGATTCAACTCTTCAAATGTGCATTGCCTCAAAAGCAAATTCCTCACTATGCACATCTTCAGGGGGAGTTCTTCTATATCTTGCAATCAAATTCCTCAATTTCAGTATTTACACTTGATATGTTTATCCCCGTTGAAAACTTAACCTATATTGTCATCAATCACCAAAAGGGGAGATTGTAAGTGCATCTAGTGCCCTTAGTGATTTTGGTGTATTGAAGACTTATAGGTCAAGGGACTAATGTGTTTATGAGTGTACACAGGTCTATAAGTCTATGAGGAGTTTGATATTCTGAGAGAAATTCGACCCCTAAAATGAAGTTCTTCGATGAAGACTTTGGTATTCTGAAGACTTTCTGAAGACTTTGAAAGTGAAAAAATTGGTGTGACCTTGAAGACTTGGTATTCATTTGAGGAACATGAAGCGTGAAGACTTTTGTTTTCGTAGTTTCGTTTTCTCTTTCTTGTGTCATAGGAAACACCGTACTGTTAAAGGGAGTCGAGGAATAAGGAAAAATTTCCATGTGATGCTCAACTCAAAATCCTACACCTACCAATCCCTTCGAGTGAAGCCATTGGAAATCTCATACAGTTCAGTCAATTTTTCAGTGACAGAGACGAAGTTCTTCTGGTCGCTGAGGATTTTTCCTGACTGAGGAATTAGGAATTCGCCAGCGCGGATTGCCTACACAGTGAGGAACATGATAATACGAGGAATTTGAGAGTAAAATTTCCGACCGTTCTTTGTCTTTGCGTGCGGCTGCCCAAAATATCTTATCCACCTAACGGTCATATCATTGAAGGGCATTTATGTCTTATCATGTCAGGCTGCTCCCTAGGCTATAAATAGCCGCCCCCTACAACCACTAGCTAGTTGGGTGCTCCGAGAGAAACTTGACACTTGTCATTTGAGAGCAACCCATCCTCCAAGGACTTTGAGTGAAAATCATCGAGTGAGGAAAAACCCAAACCCAAACACCTACAAACCCAAAGTGATTGAGCATCACTGAAGAGATTGATCTTGCGTGGATCCGACGCTTGTTACCTTTGAAGACTGTGCTTCTTCTAGACGGTTAGACATCATGGTCTAGAGCATCCAAGAGGAATTGTGAATCGCCGAGTGACCGAGTCTGTGAAGGTTTGGGAGTCACCTGAAGACTTACCACGAGTAATTGGGCCGAGGTCTGTGTGACCTTAGTTCAAGGAGAATACGGTGAGGACTTGGTGTCCTGAGCTGCGTGCTCAGCGATTGGGTGTCCGGACTATGTGTCCTCGAGTTTAAATACTCGGCCGCTCCAACCAGACGTACAAGCCGAGGCAGCGATTGGAACTGGTCTACCAAATCATTGTCTTCACCAACCTTCTTGGTTCTATTTCCTCAACTCTTTCATTTCCTCATTACTGTGTTGAGTGTTTGTTCATATCTGTGTTTGAAGACTTTGACTGAAGACTTTCTCAATTTCCTCAGTTCAATTTCTTCAGTCTGTTTGTCTTCATCTTGTGTTATCCTGTGATTGTATTCTGTTATGCTTACTCTTGAGTACTTATTCTGCTGCAAGTAGTTCTTCGCTAAGGAATTTCCTCACCGGCAAATTCCTTAGTGAAGAATTCATAAAAATCGCCTATTCACCCCCCTCTTGTCGATATAACGCACTTTCATGTCTCAAGTCATAGAAAAACTTTTTCTTTTGCTGGTATGTGAAACTAGGTGATATAAATTTAGCTACGATGTAATTAGCATAATCAGCATACCATGGAGTACTACGAGAAGTACCTATAACACTTAATTGTTCATCAGGAAAGCTATCATCGATAGGTAGTGGGTCATCAAGAACATTTTCTAGCCTACACAAGTTGTCTGCAACGGGGTTCTCAGCTCCCTTTCTATCAACAATATGCAAATCAAATTCTTGTAGCAAGAGAACCCATCTAATAAGTCTAGGTTTAACATCTTTCTTTTCCATAAGATATTTAATAGCAGCATGATCAGTGTGAATAGTTACTTTAGAATCAGCAATATAAGGTTTGAACTTATCACAAGCAAATACAACTGCTAAAAGTTCTTTTTCAGTAGTAGCATAATTCCTTTGAGCATTGTCTAGAGTCTTACTAGCATAATGGATAATATTTAATTTCTTAACAACTCTTTGCCCTAGAACAACACCTACAACATAATCACTGGCATCACACATAATTTCAAAGGGTAAATTCAATCGGTGGCTGAACAACAGGTGCAGAGACTAATGCTTTCTTAAGTATTTCAAATGCTTCTACACAATCATCGTCAAAGACAAAGGGTATATATTTTTGCAATAAATTAGTCTGAGGCCGAGAAATCTTTGAGAAGTCCTTAATGAACCTCCTATAAAATCCGGCATGACCAAGGAAACTTCTTATACCGTTGATGTCCTTGGGGCATGGCATCTTTTCAATAACATCAACCTTGGCTTTATCAACTTCAATACCTCTTTCAGAAACTTTATGCCCCAAGACAATACCCTCATTAACCATAAAGTGGCACTTTTCCCAATTCAAGACAAGATTAGTTTCTTCACATCTCTGCAAAACTCGATCAAGATTTCTCAAGCAATCATCAAAAGAGGATCCATATACGGAAAAGTCGTCCATGAAAACCTCACAAACCTTTTCACAAAAGTCAGAGAATATAGCCATCATGCATCTTTGAAAGGTAGCAGGTGCATTACATAAACCAAAAGGCATACGTCTATAAGCAAAAGTACCAAAAGGGCTTGTAAAAGTAGTCTTTGATTGATCTTTAGCCGACACAGGTATTTGAGAGAAACCAGAATAACCATCTAGAAAGCAGTAATGTGTATGTTTGCGTAATATTTCTAGCATTTGATCAATAAAAGGTAAGGGGTAATGATCTTTCTTATTAGCCTTATTTAATTTGCGGAAATCAATTACCATCCTATAGCCCGTAATAATTCTTTGTAGAATCAATTCATCCTTATCATTAGGAACAACAGTAATACCTCCCTTTTTAGGGACACAATGGACATGACTCACCCACTGACTATCAGCAACGGGATAAATTATACCTGCCTCCAAAAGCTTGAGTATTTCTTTTCTTACCACTTATTTCATTTTAGGATTCAGACGTCGTTGAGGATCATGAACTGGTTTGGCATCCGCTTCCAAATTTATTTTATGTTGACATAGAGTGGGACTAATGCCCTTAAGATCATCAAGAGTATATCCAATAGCAGCACGGTGCTTCTTCAGAGTTTTCAATAATCTTTCTTCTTCATGCTCTGAAAGGTTAGCACTAATAATAACATGATATATCTTCTTTTCATCAAGATAAGCATATTTAAGATTATCAGGCAACGGTTTAAGCTCAAACACGGGATCACCCTTGGGTGGAGGAGGATCCCCTAGGATTTTAGTAGGCAAATTGTGTTTCATAATAGGTTCCTGTTTAAAAAATACTTCATCTATTTCCCTTCTTTCATTCATGAACATATCATTTTCATGGTCTAGAAAATAATGTTCTAAGGGATCACTAGTAGGTACGGCAATAGAAGCAAGACCAATAATTTCATCCTTACTAGGAAATTCTTCTTCACGATGTTGTTTACTAAATTTAGAGAAATTAAAATCATGAATCATATCATCCAAGCCAATAGTAACACCATTCTTTTCGCAGTCAATCTTAGCATTAACAGTGTTGAAGAAGGGTCTACCAAATATAATGGGGCAAAAGCTATCTTGTGGGGAACCAAAAACAAGAAAATTAGCAGGATATTTAGTTTTCCCACACAAGACTTCAACATCTCTAACAATTCCCACTGGTGAAATAGTATCCCTATTGGCAAGCTTAATTGTGACATCAATATCTTCTATCTCAGCAGGTGCAATTTCATACTTAATTTCCTCATAAAAGGTATGAGGGATAACACTAGCACTAGCACCCATATCACATAAGCCATGATAACAATGATCTCCTATTTTAACAGAAATAACAGGCACGCCTACCACAGGTCTATGTTTATCTTTAGCACAAGGTTTAGCAATTCTAGCAGTTTCACCGCAGAACTGAATAACATGCCCATCAATATTATCAGATAAGAGATCTTTAACAATAGCAATATTAGGTTCCACTTCAACTTGCTCAGGAGGTGTATAAGTTCTAATATTGCTTTTACGAACAACAGTTGAAGCTTTAGCATGATCTTTTATCCTAACATGGAAAGGTGCTCTCTCAACATAAGAAGTAGGAACAATTGGATCATTATAAGTGACAATCTTTTCTTCAACTTTAATAGGTGCTGCTACTTTTACTTCTATGGGAGGATGATATTTAAACCACTTCTCCTTAGGGAGATCAACATAAGTAGCAAAAGATTCACAGAAAGAAGCTACTATCTCAGAGTCAAGTCCATATTTAGTGCTAAACTTACGGAAAATATCGGTATCCATAAAAGTTTTGACACAATCAAACTTAGGTGTCATACCTGACTCCTTACCTTCGTCGAGGTCCCAATCTTTAGAGTTGCGTTTAATTCTATCCAATAAATCCCATTTAAATTCAATAGTCTTCATCATAAAAGAGCCAGCACAAGAAGTATCGAGCATGGTGCGATTGTTTTCACAAAGCCGAGCATAAAGATTTTGAATAATGGTTTCTCTTGGGAGCTCATGATTGGGGCATGAATATAAAATTGATTTAAGCCCCCCAAGCTTGAGCGATGCTTTCTCCTTCGCGAGGCCAAAAATTATATATATAATTGCGATCACGATGAACAAGATGCATAGGATAATACTTTTGATGAAATTCCAATTTCAATCTTCTATAGTTCCATGATCTCGTATCATCACATAGCCTATAACATGTCAATGCTCTCCCTTCAAAGATAAAGGGAAGACCTTCCTCTTAGCCACATCATCGGGTATACCTGCAAGCTTAAATAATCCACAAACTTCATCCACATATATTAAATGCTCATCAGGATGCTTTGTTCCATCTCCTGTAAAAGGATTAGCTAGCAGTTTTTCTATCATACCCGAAGGAAATTGAAAAGGAGTTTCATTTTCAATAGGTTCAGTAGGTTGAGGAGCAACTCTTTTCTCTGCTGGACAGGGTGAAGATACCCCGAACAAGCCCCTCAGAGGATTACTTTCCATAGTAACAAGTGACAGTAAATTTCAGCACAGTATATAAAATTTTCCTTACCAAATTCCACCTACCAAAGGCGCTTCACTCCCACAACGGGCGCCGAGAAAAGAGTCTTGATGACCCACAAGTATAGGGGATCTATCGTAGTCCTTTCGATAAGTAAGAGTGTCGAACCCAACGAGGAGCAGAAGGAAATGATAAGCGGTTTTCAGCAAGGTATTCTCTGCAAGTACTGAAATAAGCGGTAACAGATAGTTTTGTGACAAGATAAATTGTAACGAGCAATAATTAACAAAAGTAAATAAAGTGCAGCAAGGTGGCCCAATCCTTTTTTTAGCAAAGGACAATCCTGGACAAACTCTTATAATAGGAAAAGCGCTCCCGAGGACACATGGGAATATCGTCAAGCCAGTTTTCATCACGTTCATATGATTCACGTTCGGTACTTTGATAATTTGATATGTGGGTGGACCGGTGCTTGGGTGCTGTTCTTACTTGAACAAGCATCCCACTTATGATTAACCTCTATTGCAAGCATCCGCAACTATAACAAAATTATTAAGGTAAACCTAACCATAGCATGAAACATATGGATCCAAATCAGCCCCTTACGAAGCAACGCATAAACTAGGGTTTAAGCTTCTGTCACTCTAGCAACCCATCATCTACTTATTACTTCCCAATGCCCTCCTCTAGGCCCAAATAATGGTGAAGTGTTGTGTAGTCGACGTTCACATAACACCACTAGAGGCTAGACAACATACATCTCTTCAAAATATCGAACGAATACCAAATTCACATGACTACTAATAGCAAGACTTCTCCCATGTCCTCAGGAACAAACGTAACTACTAACAAATCATGTTCATGTTCATAATTAGAGGGGTAATAATATGCATATAGGATCTGAACATATGATCTTCCACCAAATAAACCAACTAGCATCAACTACAAGGAGTAATCAACACTACTAGCAACCTACTAGTACCAATCCCGGACTTGGAGACAAAAATTGGATACAAGAGATGAACTAGGGTTTGGGAGATGAGATGGTGCTGGTGAAGATGTCGATGGAGATTGCCCTCTCCCGATGAGAGGAGCGTTGGTGATGACGATGGTGATGATATTCCCCTCCCGGAGGGAAGTGTCCCCGGCAGAACAGCTCTGCCGGAGCCCTAGATTGTTTCCGCAAAGGTTCCGCCTCGTGGTGGCGGAGTTTCGTCCCGAAAGGTTGCTTCTTATTTTTTTCTCGACGAAAGACTTCATATAGAAGAAGATGGTCATCGAAGAGCCACCAGGGGGCCCACAAGGTAGGGGGCGCGTCCTAGGGGGGGCGCCCCCACCCTCGTGGACAGGGTGTGGGCCCCCTGGCCTTCATCTTTGGCGAGGATTTTTTATTATTTATTGTAAGACATTCCGTGGAGTTTCAGGACTTTTGGAGTTGTGCAGAATAGGTCTCTAATATTTGCTCCTTTTCCGGCCTGAATTCCAGTAGCATTCTCCCTCCTTATGTAAACCTTGTAAGATAAGAGAGAATAGCCATAAGTATTGTGACATAATGTGAAGTAACAGCCCATAATGCAATAAATATAAATATACAATCATGATGCAAAATGGACGTATCAAAGAGAGTTTGCATTGCATTGCATCCAGACTTGATTTCAGTCCCTTAATGCCAAGTTTGACAACCATGGCATTGTTCTGCTTTATTCTTTTCATGCGCGCAAGCTCATAATCATTATGATGCTGTTCAGAATCTGAGATTCATGAAAACATAAAAAGTAGTCAGATTATCTATGGAATGCATTGCGGATTCTACTCGGAGAGTGTCTCCCTATAAACCCCTGCATATGCAAAGTTCACCTCCCCAACCATGCTGACCAGACCACACACAGAGATACACACCCGAGCAGCGAACATGCATTTTCGAAACTAATTTAGGAACATTTAGCTGACCAATTAAACAACTCTGTTTTAATAATATCAGTTTCGTATTTGAACAACTAAGCTTGTTTAGCTTGATGGGTGGAGCAGTGTTATTATGACACAAGCACGTATTCTGATCGTATAGTGATCATAAAAGGGGGAAATTCTAAGCATATTTTTTTAGCAAAAGAGGGTTTCCCCTCCGATTTCTACTAAAAAAACCACCATGGAACCAACATGATCAATTAAACCCTAAGCATGATCAATTAAACCGTATTACGGCTGTGCCATGGCAGATTTGAAGCTGCAAACCGGAGAAATGATATTTAGCATCTATTGGTTGCTTCGAACTAAGAACTAAATTCTAAGAGCTGAAAGGAAAGTATAGTAACCAAGTTAAGATCTATTTTCTGGTTGAGATCAAAAAGTTGAGGAGATATGAAGTACCACCTCTCTTGCGGCGCCGTGTAGGCATCGAAGTGCGATGGCTGTCGGTGGCGTTGAAGCAGATCTGCGACGGTAGATGGGTGCATCGGGGGATAAGTCCCGTTGCGGTGGAAGAGAAGGTCGTGTGAGCGGCCCCGGCAAAGAGGACTACGGCGCCGATGAAGCGAGAGGACGCAATGCAAGGCTATTGGTCCGTCGCCGTGGATGAGAAACGTCCATCTCTAGCAGTGGACGACACGGTCTTGGTAGGCGCTCCGGCATGGTGGAGGACGGTGGCGATGGATGTGGTGGAGGACGGCGGCGATGGATGGGGTGGCGGACGGAGGCTGGTGTGGGGATGGGGTGTTATATAGCAGACGGTGTATGAATGGGAAAATGGAGGGAGAGTGCGAGGAACCATGTTTTTGGGGCGCTTTGTCTGAAATATGGGAAAGTTCTGAACTTAGCCCCGTTTAAAATTTGGACGTCTCGTCGATTGGGGATAGGATGGTAATCTCGCATCTCCCAAATATTTGCAGTAACTATTTCAAGGCGAGGAGAGGGTGTTTTGCCGCCACGGTTGGCGCCCACGGTGTATGAACGGGGCTGACAGGTAGGGCGATTGTGTCACGTCTGATGGAAGTTACACATCTGCCCTATTTAAAATATTAGCCTACATCGATTTCGGACGAGGAGAGTTTGTTTTGCCGCCCACCGTGTATGAATGGGGAATGGAGGGAGAAACAGAGGTCTTTCGGACGAGCTTGAATCAAATGAGTTTTGCCGCCCATGTTTGACACCCACCGAGTCGGAATGGGCTCAGAGGCGGTCGTGTCACATCTAATTGAAGTTACTAACCTACCCATATTTAGAGCAGTGGAAATCGGGCCGATGGATTGTCCGTGTAATGGGTAGACAGTAATTTCCATCTCCCAAACACTTGGCTTCGTGCAGCCGGCGTGGGAGTGGACATTTCTTTGTTTCTTTCAATTTTGGGACAATAAGCATCCACGTTTACCACAGCAACTAAATTCGAATCCATTTTGTATTCCTATATGAATCTTTATAAATCATTCTATGTGTTTTTATATATCTTCTAAAGGACGACAAACATGTATTCCACTGTCATATATAAATATGGTTTAGAAATGCCGATACTCAAATTCAGAAACTAGAATCCAGTTTAAGGTGAATTCGAATATTTGGAACACTTCATGTCCAACTCAAATGTCACACGCATCATAATGTGTACTCCCATTTAGATATGTACACAAGCGATGTATCAAGATTCAAATACCGAGTCAATCAACCAAGAATGTACGGAACTAACAGACATATAAACACTTATAGAGTATATGGATCAATAATATCAACTAACATACATAAGCCAAGCATTTGTACTTTTTTTGGCTACAACAACATCCTTTTTTTTGCGACATCTTGGCCCTTTCCGATGCGTGCCACTTATGGTCCATCTATACTACTATTGCTTTGAATGCACATTCAGCCCGATTAACATATTTGTAGGTGCGGCACAGCAATCCAAATGAAATGTCTCCGAGTCTTATCAATTAATACAGACTTGTGCTAAAATAAAATTACAAACCCAAAAACAAAAAAAACAATTATTACATGATCTCTAAAACAAATGGTTTGATTGATTACATGAACAGACAACACAAAGCTAATTCAACTATGGAAAGAACATTTCACCTATGATTTACCAAGTAGGAATTTAATTTCCTTTTTTCCTTCAGGACCTTAACAATCTGGCCAGTCTTAGTTTGCTTCATTCTAAAATCCACCAAATATTTAATGGTTGTCTTGAGTACTGCTTGTGATTGTGCTGTTTGCTTCCTCAACATGTCAACTTCATCTCTAAGTGCGTATGTAATCTCTTTCTACCACTAGTTTAGCCTCTAGAGCATCAAGAATTGGCAATTCATAATGCACGATTGGGCGGTGCCCTTCTTTGTGGGATGATGCAACGTCCATGGGGACCTCTCTCTTTGATCTTGGGCTAACCTGTTTTGCCATTAAAGTTCTGATTGGATTCGTAAAAGTTGAAGTTAGCAAAACATCTCAACCGGGAGTTATAATAGCAAACCAGTTAAACAAACAAGGAATTAAAGAGTTTCAATTGGATGCTGAAAAGTAGTTATTAACATCATTGTAACCCATTTATTTACCAAAGCGATTAAACAAACAAGTAGATATTTAAGTTAAGGCAAAGCAGTAATTCTTAACAGTAAGTATCAAACACATAGATAGGTGCAGTCTACAATATGATTAACAGGCTGTGCCATTATGTAGTCAGTAGCAAACTAAATTAAGCCAAGCAACATAATTGAACAATTTTGCAATAAGTGGCTAACTAAAATTCCGAGAAGCGTAACCGAACTTACACTAGTTCTTTATGCAGCACACTGCAACTTCTTTTTAAACACAAGGTTATGCGAAGGAGTCCATGGCATCAATTGCTTGGATACGTAGTCCCAATACTTCTTTCTTCCCACCTTTGCATGGGTAAGTCGAATGGTTAATCTGGTAAGATGGTGCGTCCTTGATATGTTATATGAGGACGTGTAGTCGAACTAGTTGTAGCCAAACACATCACACTGGCTTCTCTTGTATATTTCATGCGATTACTTTTGGCATATCGAGATCTAAGCAATCTACAATAGGATGAAAAGACTGGCATCCTTCACATTATTGGCGAACTCAGTTCATAGAAACAAGCAATTCAACCATTCTGTGGGTAAATCAAAAGTGCCACTAGAATATTTTTCACTATCCAATCATACACGCAAAAAGGGGCGACGCCACCATACACTACAAAAAAAATACACTTCCGTGATGATACGTGTTTGTCACAGTAGGTCGCTTTTTTTGTCATGCATGTACATCCATGACAAATTTATGACAGAATCAAGATAGTCATACACTGTCTTTGTCGTAGAAGTGTTCCATGACATTACCAAAATTATCATCATGGAAGTGTCCACTTCCATGACGATAAATCGCGCGTCACAGAAGTGCTTTCGTCAAGGGTGACCGACATGTGGCATCCACCGTAACGGAACGCCGTTAAGCTATCGGGTCGGGTTTTGGATCCGATAACCCGTTAACAGCCCCGACCAATGGGAAATTTCCACGTGTAAAATTCTTATTGGCGGACGAAACACGTGTCGGCTCGTCGATTGGGTCGATAAGGCGCCTATGATATGTCGACACGTGGCACGACCCAATAGTGGCCCATTT
This sequence comes from Aegilops bicornis, assembly GCA_021605145.1. Taxonomy (NCBI): domain Eukaryota; kingdom Viridiplantae; phylum Streptophyta; class Magnoliopsida; order Poales; family Poaceae; genus Aegilops; species Aegilops bicornis. Next base: position 342,917,921 of record CM038669.1, read on the forward strand.
AGCTTACAAAGCCGGCCCGTTTGACTTGGTCAAAAGTTAACGGGCTGGCCCATGAAAAGCCTGTTAATGATCTCTTCGCAAATAGCCCATTTTACGGCCCGTTAGGCCCTAAAGGAAATCGGCCCAACAACGTCATGTGGGCCGTCGAATATAATACCAGCCCATTTCACTTTCGGCCCATGTATGGCCCACGACGTCTTTCGGCCCATATGAGGCCTTCGTATCTTTCGGCCCATTACAGGCCCACGGTGAGTCTAGCCCATAATGAACAGTAATTTTCTTTATACCCGTTAACGGCCCGTGATTTACATGGGCCGTTTCCAGCCCGTGTTAGCTTTCGGCCTATTGACGGCCCATACGTTCTTGGGCTCCTTTCGACCCTCGATTACTTAGGCTACATCTTGGCTGTTCCCCTAAAGGGCCAAATTCGACCCATGGCTAGAGTCGGCCCATTCTTGGCTGTTCAGCGATGGACCAAATTCGCCCATGGCAAGAGTCGGCCCGTTCTTGGCTGTTACCCTAATGGGCCAAATTCAGCCCATGGCAAGAGTCGGCCCGTTTCTGGCCTGTTAACCCGTTGCGCCGTTTCCAGCCCGTCCTATATTCTGGCCCATTAACGACCCGTTATGCCTGTGACAGAATTAAGCCTTTGCTGTCCTACGGCCTGTTAACGGCCTGTTACCGTGCTGGGCCGATACCAATTACGCCCGATTATGGCCCATGTAGACACATTTATCCGACGGCCCGAGGCCCACCGATTACAGGCCCATTTACCGACGGCCCGTAGGCTATTAAGGCGATTGCACAGATTACATCCACTCTGCATCAAAGATCACCACCAGTGCAAATATAGGGAACACCCTACACTATACAAAAATGTCTTGCTATTTTCTTCAGGCGGTGGCTGCACGTTAAGAATAAATTTTGTATCGCACAAAAACAAATTACAACTATATAACAAAAGGAAGGTTGGCATAAAACTTAACAGTCTAGCAGATAAATGCACCACCAGAAGTTCAGAAGCTCGGTTCATTTGACCCGACTGTTACGTTTTCATGCTTTGTATTGTCCGATGGAGCACCATAACCCTCGCCTTCATTTCCCTAGGCTCTGAACAACATAGCAAATGTCCGATAGTCTGGTTTCAAAACCATGCATATCTTGACGGCATTGAGCAATGTTTCTCCTTGTTTCAGAAAGGGTCTCTGTTAGGGAATGGACTTGTGTCTGGAGCGCAGATACAACATTGCTTTGAGCTTGCATATCTTGATCATGAGGCAGTTTGGACGATATTGCCTTAACAACCAACCAAGTATTACGCAGGAACGTGCTTTTGGCACTGTTAGTGGACAGGTACTTACCCACTGCAGCAAGAGATGGCATTGCGGTTATAGTTGCCTCGCCACCTTCAGAAGGTGGCGGTTCCACCATTTTTTCCATAGCTCACTGAAAAGTTGAGGTTTTACATTAGTAGTACCAGAACAGAAGATATTAAGGAGGCAACAAAACCAAAGAAAATAGCTTTGGTCTATATACATAACTTATTCTGGTGAACCCATGTAAAATATTAGTTGTATTTTATTGCAAAGTACATAATAAAACATTGTTCCAAACATATGACCATGTACTATCGTTAATGTATTGTCTATTTCTTCACATTGTATTGAGGGCTAAGGATGAAGAGACGAAGTTTATAATACGGTAAGCATAGTATGACGTCATTCATATCACAAAACAACTGAGAACAGACAAACAGGCAATTGTAACATTGTGTGGGCAAGTCCAGCACGGAACTAGATTACGGGTCAAGATCAAAGGAACATCACTCCTCTCTTTTAAACCTTGTAAAGTGCAATGATACGCTAAGACAATTGTGTATAAAATTGAAAAGAGTAATAGACATTTGCTGCAAGCCATGCAGTTCACGGCACAAGTCAGAGTAAGTAGTAGTTAAAAGGCATGAGAATTAAGGACTTACAACAGCGGCTTTGACTGGTGTAGTCATGCCCTTCTTCTTGCTGGTGTGACAGTCCTTGAAGATTTCCACAGGATTTGGTTCAGGTACTTTTTGGTCCTTGCGGGCTTTCCTCTGCATTTGGAACAAGTCAATATAGATCCGATAATATGGTTCATCGAAAAGAGTGAAACAACAGCTAATTAAAAGAGCCTCGCACCAATATAGCTACGAGATCACGTAAATGCATTGGAATTTCACTTTAAATGCAGTTGGCCTTGTTCTTTGAACAGTTCACCTACAAGAAGATAGATTTGTATGGCACATGCGTAAATAGGACTTCAACATGTGATCTGATGCCATATATATAATGTACCTGATACTTCGGATCGGACCATTGTTTAACGAGGCCTCTCTTGTCTTCATCAGATATATTTTCCACTTGAGATGTTTGGGCAAGTTCACTGTTAGCCTTGCCTTGAAAGTGAGTTTTCCTCAAGTTATACCGATCTTGTCATGAGCGGACTTGAAAACATGGGTGCAAGCTTGTCAGTTGCATCATCTTGGCTATCCAACTTGAACCTCATCTGTTGAAAATTATGGGAGTCTCATTATCGCAACCTAGAAAGTATTGGATGAGCAAGACAATATTACTAGTTTCCATACATAACCATACTTACAGATAAATGGTCGAGGAAGGTGTTGAACTGGGTTTCGTCTTTGTCATTCTGTCTTGAATCCATGTTGGGAGGATACGTACATGACACCTAACAACAACGCTGCCTCGATACTAACTTGGCTGACTCAGAGCATCACGTGGCCTTTTTAAACCTGCCTCAAAACGGATCTCCATTCTTCCTCCTCTAGATTTAATTAACCTATCGAGCATTATCCCTGATGTTTGTTTCCTCTTGTGCCTAGGTGCTAGTCCAACAACAAACATAGGAAGTGTTAGTGTACGTCAAACTGTGTGACTACATATAAAGAAGCATGCAACTGTAACTTGACTCCGGCAACTACCTTCTTGCTGTTGAAGCTCACAAGGTTCATCTGATATTGCCAACTCGTCTTGTGTCAAGAGTGCTTGGGAAGTAGTGTCGGTGGCAAGGGAGCTTGGGAACGTCTTTGCTAGCTCAGTTGACGCACGAGTACGTCGTGCAGCTGGTAGTACTGTGGTAGGTGTTGCAAGAACTAGGGATGTCTCTGCTTGTTTGGTGGCAGCTATTTGTTTCTGTTTGTCTTTTTTTGCAACTCGTGTAGCATGGGATGCCGTGTTTGTAGAATTTTTTGCTGGACTTTGACCTTCTATTGCACCATCAGTATCAGCAGAATCTGCAGGATTCATTCGCTTCTCATTCCCTGTCATTCTGTGTTTCTTCCTCTTTCTCTGTGCCATGTTAAGTCAAGCCGACAGGAAAAACGAATAACAATTTAGTTCTTCAGAACAAATTGATGCGTGATGCGCATTTAACTGAACTTTGATGTTAGACAACCACATGATAGGAGGATGTAATATGTATGAAAAACAGGACGGAAGAGATAACCATAACTATGATGTGTAAACTAAGAAGAAGACATTTCACCAAATTAGAAGCAATGCAATGGAAGGTAGACACCATATGAAAGATGCTACAAATATCGCTCTGCCAAGTTAACCGTGTCTCATCATAAATGGCGTTTAAACAAATGTGAAGCAGCACAAGAAATAAATCTTATGCAAGATGCAAACAACATCACACTACCATGTTAGAGGTATCTCGTCATTAGTGCCATTGCATATTCACAGCATTGCATATTCACAGCTTATGATGTGTAAACTAAGGAGAAGGCATTTCAACAAATTAGAAGCAATGAAAGCTAGACACCATATGAAAGATGCAACGAATATCACTCTACCAAGTTAAAAGCTGTCTGCGTCATAAGTGCCATTTCAACAAATTAGTAGTACAAGCTAGAAAAGAATGTGAGATGTAACCTATATCACACTCCGAAGTCAAACGTGTCTTATGATAAGTGATTGTTGCAGGTTACACAACAGTAGTAATTTGATGTAAGAACATGGTGTGATAGACAAATATTGTATGTTCTAGAAACAGGAACACGTGTCTTATTCAAGTATAATGTGTAAAGTAAGCAGTGTGAATTCAACAAAATTAGAAGCAATACAAGCTAGACATCACAAATAACATGCAACCACATATAACAGTGCTAAGTTAGAGGGAGCACCGGTGATGGTGCACTAGGGGAGACGTGCTCATCATAAACACAGCTTTGTTGAGTGTCTATGCATGTGTTGTCTTGGAAATCATCTTGGGGGTGTGGAGGAGTAGAAACTGTAGAGGCCCTCCATTCGGAAGGAGCACCTTTATCCGCTGCCTTGCTAACTTCCTTCCGCTTTATTGATTTTGAATTGTCAAGTAAAACCGACAAGAAAAAGCAATAAAATTCTCTCTTCGGAACTCATTCATGCATGATACTAACAATCACTACTTTGATGTAAGGCAAACACATGATACCAGGATGGAATATGTACGAAAAGCAGGACGACATGGCATGTTCACAACTGTTTGTGTAAACTAAGCAGAAACCATTCCAGCAAATAAGAAGCAATGCAAGCTAGACACCACATGAAAGATGCAACCAATATGACTCTGCGAAGTTAAAAGCATCCCATCATAAATGGAATTTCAACAAATTAGAAGCAGCGCATGCTATAAATCATATGAAAGATGCAACTAATATCGCACTGCATATACTAAAGGTGTTCTCGTCATGTTGATTGATGCGGGATACAAAAAAACAATAGTTTTATGTAAGGACATGCTTAATAGACAGATGTACAAGACGGCATGTCACATTAACAGGTATAATGTATAAGCTAAGCAGACTAGCACATGCAGTTTAACCAGATTGGAAGAATTACAATCTAGACACCATATGCAACATGCAACCACATATCACGCTGCCAAGTTAGAGCAAGCACCTGTGATGCTATTGTAGGGGAAATGCTGTAATCAACTACAGAGCTAAGTTCACTATCTTCATGTAGCATTTCTGTTTCTTGAGAATCATGTCGGGAGGCTGACGCTACATTCTTTAATGAGGAGTAGTCCCCTTGCCTGCCTGCCTCGTCATAAGTGATTGATGAGGGATACACAAGAACATTAGTTTGATGTAAGAACATGGTTAATACAAATATGTACTAGTATGTACCAAAAACAGAAAGGCATGTGATATTCAAAGGTATAATGTGTAAGCTAAGCAGATGCAATTTAACCAAATTGGAAGCAATACAAGCTAGACATCCGGGAGTGGTGAGCATGATCATCTAGGATCTGAGAGCCTAGTGGGAGGCGGGCTGCTTCGCCACCATCGCAGCTTTTTAGTTGGCTTCCAGGTGATGCCTATCTTTGCTGGGCTTGTCACTAGCTCGGCCAGTGCCCTGACTAGCTATTTGTCTTCTGGTGCTCACGGGATGGTGGTTCATGTAAAAAAATATCTTTCCTTATCTTACCGACTTCAGCCTTTCGAATACAAGCTAGACACCATATGGAACATGCAACCCCATATGAAAGCGCGAAGTTAAAGCAAGCACCTGGGATGGTGGTTCATTGCGAGCGAGGTCATCAACTCCAGAGCTACGTTTACCGTCTCCATCTGCTGACATTGCACCCTTTATAGCATTGTAACGTGTCTTGCCTACCAGCATACTAAGCTGGAGCGGCTTCTCTCTTTTCTTTTTGGCTTCTCTCATGGGATCTGAGTCTGAAATACCCTTGCATAAAAACACAATAGTGAGAGTAAGGGTGAAGTGTGTGCAGAACTAGTGCAATCGTAAAAGTAGCAGATAGCGGTGGCTGAAAAATAAATGACAGGAGACATATGATAGCTCTACAACATTGCATGGCAAACAAAATTAGATTCTACTCCGTATGATTTTGTAATATATGAGCACAGGAAATGCAAGTACTCCTCCAGCACACCACCACATGTGGTCATATCTAAGATAACGATCATTTGAAAATAAATAGGTCGGTCGGATTTTTAATGAACCGTCCGATCTATAAGGAACGGGCAGATGGCCTTCGTCTACCTCCCGCCAAGAATCTGACGATCTTTCTCGAACACTTGACGACCACCGGCCCAGACCCCTGCCTCCACCGCCCTGCCCTCCCATCGACCTCACACCACCGCCGTGCTTGGCAGCGCCCCCAGGCCATCCCTTTAATCCCGACCGACCTCCAAATCGGGTGCCAGTAGCTCTAGGCCGCACACGCTCCTAAGATAAACACCAAGGCGCTTCTTCCCCGGCGTAATAGGCGTACTAGCGCTTGTTACGCTGGGGAATGCTTCCGTTAATTTGGAATCAATCGGCGGAAATTGAAATTGAGGCGGCGGACCTCTAGCTAAGGTGAAATAGTATATGAGGAGAAACCTTGTGCATCGCGAGTTACTAGGAACATCTAGTATCAAGAAGAAGCGGTCTACTAGTGTCTTCTGTGGGATGAATACCGTGCAAGCAGAGACGTAAGATTTGCACGAATAAGGGAAGAGGAGTACCTTTTTCGGTTGCCGGTGTGGTCACCTCCACATGTCGCACCGATCTTCCTATTTTTACCGGGGAAACCGATGTTCTGGAGGGTGCATGCTTGGCCGATCCCATGGCCAAATTGTTGACTGTGTTGCCATGGCCGTATGTCGGCGGAGGGGAAGTACATTCGAGGCGGCGAAGGACGGCGTAGCAGGGACAGCTCCGGTGCGGTGGAGGGTGGCGAAGTTGGAGCGGCAGCGGTAAGGCACAGGACGGCGTGGTTGAACTGGCTCGAATGCAGACGGCTCGGCCTCGGCTTCAACTACTAGCCGTGGAGGCGTTGCGGTTGAGGTTGCGGTGCACGACGGCGTCGGGTATCGGCTCCAGCGTGATGGAGGAGGCGGCGGTTGATGGGTGGGATGGGGTGGCGGACGAAGGGCGCCGGGTTTCAGCGGTGGTGGAGAGGTAGTTTTGGCGCCCACGGAGTATGAATGGGGAATCGGACGGGTGGGGAACCATGTTTGATGCAGGGACGCTTGTTTTTGGGTTTTTTGAGCAGAAGATGGGTCGTGCTTGTTTGAAATTTGGGGAAAGTACAAACTTTTCCCCTCTTAAATTCGGACCCTCTTGCGGGTCGGGGTAGGATGGTAATCCCAGGTGTCCCAAATAGTGGGCGGGAGCGATTTCGGCCGTGCGCATGTGTGCTTAGGTGCCATTGTGTATGAATGTTTTTCGGATGCGGTTGCGTGGTGAGAGTGCAACTATCCCTAGGTGGTTTTGGTAATTCATAACAACATATAGCTAATTGAGCTAATGCTATTCCAAGACAAATATTTCAGGAAAGCTCAATGAATGGGATGGCATGGATGATGAAAGTGGATCCTTCAAGATGCTAAGGACAAAGGATTGGCTCAAGCTTCAAGCTCAAGACTCTTCGTTTTACATTTTAGTGATCCAAGATCACATTGAGTCTGTAGGAAAAGCCAATACTATTAAGGAGGGATGAGGTGTTGCTTAATGAGCCTCTTGCTTCATGTGCTTAGTAATATGCTCCAAAACCCTCAACTACTTTCCCACTTCCACACATATGACCTAAACCCAAAGTCAAACTCGGCCCTACCGATTCTTTCTATCCGGCGCCACCGAGTTCAGTTGTCATAGCCACTGCCACAAACCCTAGGCAAATCGGTTTCACCGATAGGGATCTCGGTCTCACCGAGATGGTGTTGTAATCTCTCTGTGTATGTCCATTACCAAAATCGATCTCACTGAGTTTGTGCAATCGGTACTACCGAGATTACAATGTAAACTCTTTGGTTAACCTATTACCAAAATCGGTCCAACCGAGTTTGAGTAATCGGTCCCACCGAGTTTACCTGACCAACTCTCTGGTTAGCTAATTACCAAAATCGGTCTCACCGAGTTTGTGTAATTGGTCTCACCGAGATTATGTTATGCCCTAACCCTAACCATATCGGTCCTACCGAGTTGGATGTCGATCCACGAAAACCCTAACGGTCACTAGGTTTACTGGATCGGTCTGACCGAGTTTGTTGATTCGGTCCCATCGAGTTTGGTAAATTGTGTGTAACGGTTAGATTTTGTGTGGAGGCTATATATACCCCTCCACCTCCTATTCATTCGTGGACAGAGCCATCGTAACAAACCTACACTTCCAACTTACCAGTTCGAGAGAGAACCACCTACTCATGTGTTGAGGCCAAGATATTCCATTCCTACCATATGAATCTTGATCTCTAGCCTTCCCCAAGTTGCTTTCCACTCAAATCTTCTTTCCACCAAATCCAAATCCTGTGAGAGAGAGTTGAGTGTTGGGGAGACTATCATTTGAAGCACAAGAGCAAGGAGTTCATCATCAGCACACCATTTGTTACTTCTTGGAGAGTGGTGTCTCCTAGATTGGCTAGGTGTCACCTGGGAGCCTCCGACAAGATTGTGGAGTTGAACCAAGGAGTTTGTAAGGGCAAAGAGATTGCCTACTTCATGAAGATCTACCGCTAGTGAGGCAAGTCCTTCGTCGGCGACGGCCATGGTGGGATAGACAAGGTTGCTTCTTCATGGACCCTTCATGGGTGGAGCCTTCCGTGGACTCGCGCAACCGTTACCCTTCGTGAGTTGAAGTCTCCATCAACATTGATGTACGATAGCACCACCTATCGGAACCATGACAAAAACATATGTGTCTCCAATTGCGTTTGAATCCTCCAAACCCTTCCCTTTACATTCTTGCAAGTTGCATGCTTTAATTTCCGCTGCCTATATACTCCTTGCATGCTTGCTTGAATTGTGTGAAGATTGCTTGACTTGTTCAAAGATAGCTAAAATCTGCCAAAGTCTAAAATTGGGAAAAGGTTAAGTTTTTAATTGGTCAAGTAGTCTAATCACCCCCCTCTAGATATAATTCAAGGTCCTACAAGTGGTATCAGAGCCAGGTTTCCATTTGCTTTGATTTCCATAGCTTTTGGTGGTCATAGCCTCGGTTTTACAACCTAGGAGAGTATGGCGTCTAGCGAGGGAAATTATCACCGTAGAGGTCCATACTTTGATGGCACTAATTTTGATAGTTGGAAGCATAAGATGAAAATGCATATTCTCGGACATAACCCCGCCGTTTGGGCTATTGTGTGTATTGGTTTGCAAGGTGAATTCTTTGATGGGAGAGAACCAAACCGTGAAGCTAGCGCGGAAGAGTTGAAGATGCTGCAATACAGTGCTCAAGCTTGTGATATCCTCTTCAATGGCTTGTGCCCCGAAGAGTTCAACAAAATCAGCCGTCTTGAGAATGCAAAGGAAATTTGGGATACTTTGATTGATATGCATGAAGGTACCGACTCTGTCAAGGAATCCAAGTTGGATGTGCTCCAAAGTCAGCTTGACAAGTTCAAAATGAAGGATGGTGAAGGTGTCGCTGAAATGTACTCTAGGCTTGCTCTTATCGCAAATGAAATTGTCGGCTTAGGAAGTGAAGAGATGACCGACATATTCATCATCAAGAAGATCCTAAGAGCATTGGATGAAAAATATGATAACGTGTGCATATTGATCCAAATGATGCCAAATTACAAAGATCTCAAATAGCGGAAGTCATTGGAAGAATTGTTGCTCATGAGATGTCACTCAAGGATAAGGAGGAACTTCACAACAAGTCAAGTGGTGCTTACAAAGCATCATGTGAAGCCCCCACATCATCAAGTGAGAAACAAACCTTCAATGAAGAATTGAGCTTAATGGTGAAGAACTTCAACAAATTCTACAAGAGTAGAAGCAAATAAAGAAGCTCCAAGTCAAGGTCCTACAATGACAAAATATCTTCTAGTAGAGAGCACAACTGCTACAATTGTGGGAGACCTGGACACTATTCCAATGAGTGTACGGCACCCTACAAAAGAAGAGAAGATTCTCCCAAGAGAAGAAGTAGAAGAGAAGAATCACCACCAAGAGAGAGAAGGAGTAGAGATGATCGTTATGAACGAAGACCCTCACGGAAAAGCAAGGATTCGGATAGGAAGGACAAGTCATCAAAGAGCTACACAAAACGAAGACATCAAGCTCATATTGGTGAATGGGTATCCGGCTCCGACTCCGACAATCACTCCGAGAGAAGCTATCACCCCGACTCCGAATACACTCAAGATGAAGGTGTTGCCGGTCTAGCACTTGTGTCAACCAACTCCTACGACATATTTGAATCACCAAATGAAGGAATTGGTAGATGCTTCATGGCCAAAGGTCCTAAGGTAACACACCCCAAGTATGTTGATTTTAATAGTGATGAAGATGACTTGCTAGGTGATGATGATTTACTTGTTAACAACTCTAGTGATGAATACTATGATGAAACGTCAATTAATCATGCTAATCAAGATGAAACGAATGACAATGATAAGGAGAAGATTGAGCGCCTAACTAAAGAACTAAACACTCTTAAGTTAGCTCATGAAACTATCTTCGAAGATCATCGAGAACTTTTAAGGGCTCATGAGAAGTTACGCTTTGAAAAGCTCAATCTTGAGCAAGAGCATGAGTTCCTAAAAGCGATCAATGATGATCTCCGTAAGAAAAGTTCTTCTTACATTGCCAAGCGTTTACTCTTATCTACTTACATGCCTCAAGTCAAGTCTAGTAACAAGAACAAGAAAGATTCTTTCTCTAGTAGTAACAATAACAATGCTAAATCCAATATTGTTGCTTCTAGTAGCTCTCTTGATTCCACTAATGATCCTCTTAGCCAAGTTACACTTGAGCAAGAAAACAACTTATTGAAGGGAATTATAGAGAAAGGTGTATACAAGAGCCTTGCGGGGAGTAAGCAATTTGAGGAAATTGTATGCAAGCAAGGAAGGCACCTAAGAATCAAGGTGTTGGTTTTGAACGAAAGTTCAATGCCAATAGAGTTGAGTGGGAAGAAGATCAATACCCCAAGACGAAGTTTGTTCCTCAACAAGCGAAGTATGATCCTACTTCCTTCAAGGGAACACAAGAACAAGATGATCTTCCACCACAAGACCACAAGAACAAAGGCAAGGACAAGCTTCAAGAGGAGATTGATGCATTTGAAGAAGCACCTAAGGCCTTGGTAAAGTGGGTTCCCAAGACTACGTCAAGTTCTACTTCATCAAGTACAACTACTACGCCAAGGATTCCCATCAAGATGATGTGGATCCTGAAGAAGAAGAACTAGAGAGTTCTTGAGGGTGACTCCGCCAACATTCTTCACTCATATCATTATGGCAAGGACAAGTGCAACCACCTTTCATATCTTGCACTAGTTCAAGGAGTCACGAACCCTCATGTTGGTAAGGCAAGGGACAAGGTAACCTAATGTTTTCATGGACATCATTTTGTGTGTGCATCACTCTATGTCTATGGATATTCTTGTTTGTTCCTTGTGGGACTAACCCATGTAGGTATTGAAAGTGCAACTCACTCCAAAGTTTTGCTCCAGAAAGATCTACATCAACATTGAGCATCCACATCTTCAACACCTACATGAAGTCATCATCGACAAAATCCAAGGTTAGTTTATCCCTCTAAGGGGGGATCTCACATCTAGGGGGAGCTTAACTCTAAGAATTGAGTCAAAGAAACTCTAATGATCTGAACACATAAATGCTTTATGTAAAAGTGGTAACCCCACTTGAGCTTAAACGATGAGTATGACCTATGATCAAATGTTCTCATTTGACTCCTAAGTCAATATACTCATATATAGATGACCTAGTCATCACCAAATGTTTGATAGATGCTAGAATTGGTTGTGCATGCTTTGTCACAAATTTCATTTGTCATTTTATTGTGTGAGCATGTTGGTTGCATATTTTACTCATTCGAGGACATCCACTTGTTGTTTTGATTGATTGGATTCTTTTTCTTTGGCCAAGTGGATGGACAAGAATGCATAAGAACCTTCTCTAGTTACCTATGCTTTTCTCGTCTCAAACTCTATTCATGCTACATCACAAAATTTGATCAAGTCAGATTCGAACCACTCTGTGTGAGGACCACTCGGAGTCCCCGATTCGTCATAGACTTAAACTTCCAAAACTTCTTTGTGATTTTTGGTCTGACCGATACCTCCATTTCGGTCATACCGAGATCACTAAGTTGATCTAGGTTTTCATCTCGGTGCAACCGATTTGAACTTTTCGGTCACACCGAGTTGCTGTAACTGTTAACAATTATGCATCTCAGTGCCACCGAGTTGTTCCACTCGGTCACACCGACAGTGTCGGGCTATATATTCACACGGGCAAATTTTGGAAAACTTTCTCCGAAACTCTTCGCCCGCGCATAGCTTGCTCTGCCTACTAGGTCTCCAGATCGTCGACTTCGTCGCCAGCCGCCTCCTGTCGCTGGTCTCCGCCGCCGTCAACGGATTTCTTCTCCACCGTTGCCGCTGTAGCGAGTTCACCGCCGAACTAGTGTATGAACTCGATCGCAGTGCTATCCTCGTCTGATTCTCATCACATTGTGTTCATAATGCTTCTTGCCACGATTGAAACACTTCTATCCAGTCAAAAAAATCCTTAGAATAGGTGTGATTCGAAAATTTAGGGTTAGGTTTCTGCCGAAACCATCTCGGACCCACCGAGTTGAAAAACTCGGTCCCACCGATTTGGCTAACGCCATTGCACTAGTAACTCGGTCTGACCGAGAATTGCTAATCAGTGTGACCGATTTTAAAACTTTGTGAAACCCTAGCAGTCTTGGTGCCATCAATCGTGACTCGGTGCGACCGAGTTCACTAGTTTAGGTTCCAAAACTGCTTGGTATCACCGAGTTTGAAAATCGGTAGATCCAAATGCTTTACGTGGAAACCTAAAACTAAGTTTTTGAATCATTCTTTTGCAAAATATCTACATTTTGTGATGCTCATCCACTCTACCTCATCTATAACTATTCATGGTCAGTGATCGGTGTGTGCAGCATGTCGCACCAAAGTGACAGCCTGTAACAAGTCGTAAGAGCAGATTCACATGAGTGAGGGCACTAGTCCCTCTAGTAGCTCGAGATGAGGGAGCGAAGCACTCCCAGTAATTTGCCCAAGGCTGCCACAAGGACAAGGAAGAAGAAGACCTCAGAGTCTGAGGATGAGGATTATGTGGCAGTTGAGGATGAGGCAAGTTTAAAGAAGAAAGTGCTCAAGAAGGATTACAGCTCAACTGCAGTTAAGCCAGGAATGAAGATCAAAAGGCCTGCAGGAAGACAACCAATGTCCAAAGCCAGAGTCTCCACTCAAGCTTCTTTGGAATCCCATCACAAAGAGCCCTTCTTCTTTGAAGGAAAGAAAAGAAAGGAAAGGGTCAAGAAGACCATGGCCAGAGTAATAGGAAAGCCTTCCATGATGGAGGAAGAAGAGGAAGAAGAGGTTGCTGAACCAGCACCCAAGGCACAAAAGCTGATGGGTGATGCTAGCATGTTAGGGGCTGCAACTTCAAAGCCCAAAGTAGCACCCAAAGCTGCCCCCAAGCCCAAGAGTGCACCTAAGAGGAATACCAGGAGTATACCAGCTGCTGAAAAGAACAAGTCCCCAATTCCTGATGTTGTCTTTGAGGAAGATGAAGAAGGGCAAGTCTTAAGGAAGCTCAAACCCAAGATTCCAGACCACAATGATGCTCATCCTGTGGCTGAGAACATGAAGATCAGGAGAGATTTAGGGTTGAGGCTATGGAGAGAGTCAGATCCATATGTCACCAGGAGAAGGACTGTGGTAGATTACAGGTTCCACACCAAGGAGCAGCAGGACTTCTATGAGACCATCTTATTGGATAGGAAGCCCATAGTATGTGATATGAGGTGGGTCGACTGGACCTACATTCAGGAGAATGCGTAACACTATCACAGAGTGTATGGCGGCTTCAGGTCGTGTGGAGTTGCAGATTTTGTTGTGCAGAAGCTCACAAACTGGAATGACGAGCTCATTATGCAATTCTACTCCACAACACATTTCTATCTAGATGGCAGGATAGTTTGGATGTCAGAAGGAACGAGATACCAATCAATCATAGAGGAATGGGCAAGTCTGATCAATGCCCCAAAGGAAAGTGAAGATGACTTGGACATTTATGCCAAAAAGAAGATGGATCACAACTCAATGTCACAGATGTACAAGGAGATCCCTGATGATGCACTTGAAACCTTCAAGTTTGGATCAGTTCATTTTATTCTGTCAAGGCTGCCAACGATCAACTGGATCCTAAGGCACACTCCGTTGCCCAAATCAGGTGACCACAACATGATCAGAGGGCATGCAATTAACTTGCTTCACATTTTTGATGTGCCCCAGAAATTCAAGGTCATGAGCCTCATAGTAGAAACTATCAAGAGGACAGCATCAGACCAGAAGAGGAGCTGTGGATATGCCCCTCAAATTCAGGAGTTGATTAACTCAAAGATGGGCACAGGGAAGTATCTGTTGGATAAAGAAGACTTAGTTCTCTATCCTGAATTTGAGGATAATCAAGTTGTCATGACTGAGAATGAACCATCATCAGTACAAGCTCAAGAGAAGAAGGAGAAGGCAAGGAAAGACAAGGCTGCCAAGATGCCAACTCTAGCAGAGGCATCTGAGTACTTTTTGAAGAACAAGAAGGAGCAGGTTGGTTACTTGATAGCATCAACTATGCGGATTGAGAAGGGGTTGGCCACCCTAACTCAAAACCAGGAGAGCCTGGAAAGAATCATGGAACAAAAATTCTATGATCTTGATGTCAAAGTAATGGCGAGATTGATTAGGCGTGGAGCAACTACAGGATGACATGAATGAGAGGAAGGGCGGGACAACAAGCGATGCATTTGCGGAGTGCACGGAGCTCGAGAGATCAGCTGCAGAGCCAGTACCGATCACCGAGTCACTTCATCTGCTCCAGCTACAGCTCGAGCGCAACCAGCTCCAGCAACATATCCTTCAGCTCCTTCCACATCTACTGAAGTCTTCGTCCAGGGAGTCATCTCTACGCCACCAGCAGAAGACCAAGCCTGAGAGACGATATAGTCCTATGCATTTTCTAGGAACTTTTTGGTAACTTGTGAAGGAAATATGCCCTAGAGGCAATAATAAAGTTATTATTTATTTCCTTACATCATGATAAATGTTTATTATTCATGCTAGAATTGTATTAACCGGAAACATAATACATGTGTGAATACATAGACAAAAATAGTGTCACTAGTATGCCTCTACTTGACTAGCTCGTTAATCAAAGATGGTTATGTTTCCTAACCATAGACATGAGTTGTCATTTGATTAACGGGACCACATCATTAGGAGAATGATCTGATTGACATGACCCATTCCGTTAGCCTAGCACTTGATCGTTTAGTATGTTGCTATTGCTTTCTTCATGACTTATACATGTTCCTGTAACTATGAGATTATGCAACTCCCGTTTACCGGAGGAACACTTTGGGTACTACCAAACATCACAACGTAACTGGGTGATTATAAAGGAGTACTACAGGTGTCTCCAAAGGCAGATGTTGGGTTGGCGTATTTCGAGATTAGGATTTGTCACTCCGATTGTCGGAGAGGTATCTCTGGGCCCTCTCGGTAATACACATCACTAAGCCTTGCAAGCATTACAACTAATGAGTTAGCTGTGAGATGATGTATTACGGAACGAGTAAAGAGACTTGCGGTGGCGAGATTGAACTAGGTATTGGATACCGACGATCGAATCTCGGGCAAGTAACATACCGATGACAAAGGGAACAACGTATGTTGTTATGCGGTTTGACCGATAAAGATCTTCGTAGAGTATGTAGGAGCCAATATGGGCATCCAGGTCCCGCTATTGGTTATTGACCGAGAATAGTTCTAGGTCATGTCTACATAGTTCTCGAACCCGTAGGGTCCGCACGCAACAAGGTTTCGATGTGATTTATATTATGAGTTTATGGGTTTTGATGTACCAAAGGAGTTCGAGTCCCAGATGAGATCGGGGACATGACGAGGAGTCTCGAAATGGTCGAGACGTAAAGATCGATATATTGGACGACTATATTCGGAGTTCGGAAAGGTTCGAATGATTCGGTATTTTGGAGTACTGGAGAGTTACGTGAATACGTATTGGGCCTTATTGGGCCATACGGGAAAGAAGGAAAAGGGCCTCAAGGGTGGCCGCACACCTTCCCTTGGTCTGGTCCGAATTGGACTAGGGAAGGGGGGCGCCCCCTTCCTTCCTTCTCCTTTTCCCTTCCCTTTCCTTCTCTCCTACTCCTACTACATGGAAGGTTTCCTAGTTGGACTAGGAAAGGGAGAATCCTACTCCCGGTGGGAGTAGGACTCCCCTAGGGCGCCATAGAGAGGGCCGGCCCTCCCTCCTCCACTCCTTTATATCACGGGGCAGGGGGCACCCCATGAACACACAAGTTGATCTACGGATCGTTCCTTAGCCGTGTGCGGTGCCCCCCTCCACCATATTCCACCTCGGTCATATCGTCGCGGAGCTTAAGCGAAGCCCTGCGCCGGAGAAGTCATATCGTCGCGGAGCTTAGGCGAAGCCCTGCGTCGGTGAAGCATCATCATCGTCCCACGCCGTCGTCTTGTGGAACTCATCCCGACACTTTGCTTTGGGATCGAGTCCGGGATCGTCATCGAAATGAGCGTGTGCGTAACTTCGGAGGTGCCGTCGTTCGGTACTTGGATCGGTCGGATCGTGAAGACGTGCGACTACATCAACCGCGTTGTTATAACGCTTCCGCTTCACGGTCTCACGAGTGCGTGGACATACACTCTCCCCTCTCGTTGCTATGCATCACCATGATCTTGCGTGTGCGTAGGAATTTTTTGAAATTACTACGTTCCCCAACAAAGTGGCATCCGAGCCTAGGTTTTTATGGTTTGATGTTTTGCAGAGTAGAACACAAGTGAGTTGTGGGCGATACAAGTCATACTGCCTACCGGCATGTCATACTTTGGTTCAGCGGTATTGTGAGATGAAGCGGCCGGACCGACATTATCGTGCGCTTACGCGAGACTGGTTTCACCGTTCTGAGCACTCGTGCTTAAAGGTGGCTGGCGGGTGTCTGTCTCTCACTTTAGTTGAACCAAGTGTGACTACGCCCGGTCCTTGCGAAGGTTAAACGGAGTCTATTTGACAAACTATCGTTGTGGTTTTGATGCGTAGGTGAGAACGGTTCTTGCTAAGCCCGTAGCAGCCACGTAAAATTTGCAACAACAAAGTAGAGGCGTCTAACTTGTTTTTGCGGGGCATGTTGTGATGTGATATGGTCAAGACGTGATGAGATATAAGATGTTGTATAAGATGATCATGTTTTGTTGAAGTTATCGGCAACTGGCAGAAGCCCTATGGTTGTCTCTTTGTTGCATAAGATGCAAGTGCCAAATAATTGCTTTACTTTATCGCTATGTGATAGCAATAGTTGCAAGAGCAAAAGTTGGCGAGCAACCATGTGATGACACATTGATATAGATCAAGATGATGAAGATCATGGTGTCGTGCCGGTGACGATAGAGATCATGACAGTACTTTGGAGATGGAGATCAAAGGCGCAAGATGATCATGGCCATATCATGTCGCATATTTTGATTGCATGTGATGTTTATCTATTATACATCTTATTCTTGCTTTGATTGACGGTAGCATTTTAAGATGATCTCTCACTAATTATCAAGAAGTGTTCTCCTGAGTATGCACCGTTGCCAAAGTTAAATGCGTGCCCGGACACCACGTGATGATCGGGTGTGATAAGCTCTCGTCCATCTACAACGGGTGCAAGCCAGTTTTGCACGCCGCGGAATACTCAGGTTATACTTGACGAGCCTAGCATATGCAGATATGGCCTCGGAACACGGAGACCGAAAGGTCGGCGTGAATCATATAGTAGATATGATCAACATAGTGATGTTCACCATTGAAAACTACTCCATCTCACGTGATGATCGGTTATGGTTTAGTTGATTTGGATCACGTGATCACTTAGATGACTAGAGAGATGTCTGTCTAAGTGGGAGTTCTTAAGTAATATGATTAATTGAACTTAAATTTATCATGAACTTAGTCCTGGTAGTATTTTGCAAATTATGTTGTAGATCAATAGCTCGCGTTGTTGCTTTCATATGTTTATTTTCATATGTTCCTAGAGAAAATTGTGTTGAAAAATGTTAGTAGCAATGATGCGGATTGGATCCGCGATCTGAGGTTTATCCTCAATGCTGCGCATGTAAGAATTATGTCCTTAATGCACCGCTAGGTGACAGACCTATTGCAGGAGCGGATGCGGCGTTATGAGCGTTTGGCTAGCTCAATATGATGACTACTTGATAGTTTAGTGCACCATACTTAACGGCTTAGAATCGGGACTTCAAAGGCGTTTTGAGCGTCATGGACCATATGAGATGTTCCAGGAATTGAAGTTAATATTTCAAGCAAATACCCGAGTTGAGAGATATGAAGTCTCCAACAAGTTCTATAGCTAAAAGATGGAGGAGAATCGCTCAACTAGTGAGCATATGCTCAGATTGTCTGAATACTTCAATCGCTTGAATCAAGTGGGAGTTAATCTTCCAGATAAGATAGTGATTGACAGAATTCTCTAGTCACCATCACTAAGTTACTAGAACTTCGTGATGAACTATAGTATGCTGAGGATGACGAAAAACGATTCCCGAGCTCTTACGTGATGTTGAAATCAACGAAGGTAGAAATCAAGAAAGAGCATCAAGTGTTGATGATTGACAAGACCACTAGTCTCAAGGAAAAGGGCAAAGGGAAGAAGGGAACTTCAAAAGGAACGGCAAGCAAGTTGCTGCTCGAGTGAAGAAGCCCAAGTCTGGACCTAAGCCTGAGACTAAGTACTTTTGCTGCAATGGAACTGGTCACTGGAAGCGGAACTACCCCTGAATATTTGGTGGATAAGAAGGATGGCAAAGTGAACAAAGGTATATTTGATATACAGATTATTGATGTGTATTTTACTAGTGTTCATAGCAACCCCTCGGTATTTGATCTTGGTATAGTTGCTAAGAGTAGTAACTTGAAGCAGGAGTTACTGAGAATGAGCAGAAACTAGTTGAAGGGGAAGTGAAGATGAGTGTTGGAAGTAGTTCCAAGATTGATATGATCATCATCGCACACTCCCTATACTTTCGGGATTAGTGTGGAACCTAAATAAGTGTTATTTGGTGTTGAGCATAAATATGATTTGATCATGTTTATTGCAATACGGTTATTCATTTAAGTAAGAGAATAAATTGTTGTTTCTGTTTACATGAATAAAACCTTATATGGTTACACACCCAATGAAAATGGTTCATTGGATCTTGATCATAGTGATACACATATTCATAATATTGAAACCAAAAGATGCAAAGTTAATAATGATAGTGCAACTTATTTGTGGCACTTGCCGTTTAGGTCATATTGGTGTAAAGCGCTTGAAGAAAACTCCATGCTGATGGACTTTTGGAATCACTTGACTATGAATCATTTGATGCTTGCAAACGGTGCCTTTTGGGCAAGATGACTAAAACTCCGTTCTCGGAACAATGGAACAAGCTCTTGACTTATTGGAAATAATACATCTTGATGTATGCGATTCAATGAGTGTTGATGCTCGTGGCAAGTATCGTTATTTTCGACCTTCACAAAATGATTTGAGCAGATATGGGTATATCTACTTGATGAAACATAAGTCTGAAATAATTGAAAAGTTCAAAGAATTTCAGAGTGAAGTGGAAAATCATCGTAACAAGAAAATAAAGTTTCTGCGATCTGATCGTGGAGATAAATATTTGAGTTATGAGTTTGGTCTTCATTTGAAACAATGTGAAATAGTTTCGCAACTCACGCCATATGGAACACCACAACATAATGGTGTGTCCGAAAGTCGTAACCGCACTTTATTGGATATGGTGCGATCTATGATGTCTCTTATCAATTTACCACTATCATTTTGGGGTTATGCATTAGAGACAACTGCATTCACGTTTAATAGGGCACCGTCTAAATCCGTTGAGGCGACACCGTATGAACTATGGTTTAACGATAAACCTAAGTCATCGTTTCTTAAAGTTTGGAAGTTGTGATGCTTATGTGAAAAAGTTTCATCTGATAAGCTCAAACCCAAATCGGAGAAGTGCGTCTTCATAGAATACCCAAAGGAAATTGTTGGGTATACCTTCTATCACAGATCCGGAGGCAAAACATTCGTTGCTTATAAATGGATCCTTTCTAGAGAAGGAGTTTCTCTCGAAAGAAGTGAGTGGGAGGAAAGTGGAGCTTGATAAGGTAATTTGTACCTTCTCCCGAATTGGAAAGTATTTCATCACGGAAATCAGTTCCGGTGATTCCTACACCAATTAGTGAGGAAGCTAATGATGATGATCATGTAACTTCAGATCAAGTCACTACGAATCCCGTAGGTAAACCAGAGTGAGATCCGCACCAAAGTGGTACGGCAATCCTGTTCTGGAAGTCATGCTACTAGATCATGACGAACCTACAAACTATGAAGAAGCGATGGTGAGCCCAGATTCCGCTAAATGGCTAGAAGCCATGAAATCCGAGATGGGATCCATGTATGAAAACAAAGTGTGGACTTTGGTTGACTTGCCCGAGGGTCGGCAAGCAATAGAAAATAAATGGATCTTCAAGAGGAAGACGGACGTTGATAGTAGTGTTACTATCTACAAAGCTCGACTTGTCGCAAAAAGGTTTTTGACAAGTTCAAGGTGTTAAATGCAATGAGATTTTCTCAACTGTAGCGATGCTTAAGTCTGTCCGAATCATGTTAGCAATTGCCACAATTTATGAAATTTGGCAAATGGATGTAAAAAACTGCATTCCTGAATGGGTTTACGGAGGAAGAGTTGTATATGATGCAACGAGAAGGTTTTATCGATCCAAAGGGAGCTAACAAAGTGTGCAAGCTCCAGCGATCCATCTATGGACTGGTGCAAGCATCTCGAGTTGGAATATACGCTTTGATAAGTTGATCAAAGCATATAGTTTATACAGACTTACAGTGAAGCCTGTATTTACTAGAAAGTGAGTGGGAGCACTACAATATTTCTGATAAGTATATGTGAATGACATATTGTAGATCGGAAATAATGTAGAATTATTCTGCAAAGCATAAAGGAGTGTTTGAAAGGAGTTTTTCAAACAAAGACCTCGGTGAAGCTGCTTACATATTGAGCATCAAGATCTATAGAGATAGATCAAGCCGCTTGATAAGTTTTTTCAATGAGTACATACCTTGACAAGATTTTGAAGTAGTTCAAAATGGAACAGTCAAAGAAAGAGTTCTTGCCTGTGTTACGAGGTGTGAAATTGAGTAAGACTCAAAGCCCGACCACGGCGAGAAGATAGAAAGAGAATGAAAGTCATTCCCTATGCCTTGGCCATAGGTTCTATAAAGTATGCCATGCTTTGTGTACTAGATCTATTGTATACCCTACACCTGAGTTTGGCAAGGGAGTACAATAGTGATCTAGGAGTAGATCATCGGACAACGGTCAAAATTATCCTTAGTGGAATAAGGATATGTTTCTCGATTATGGAAGTGACAAAGGTTAGGTAAATAAAGGGTTACGTCGATGCAAGTTTTGACACCGATCTGGATGACTCTAAGTCTCGATCTAGATACATATTGAAAGTGGGAGCAATTAGCTAGAATAGCTCCTTGCGAGCATTGTTGACATAGAAATTAGCAAAATACTTACGGATCTGAATGTGATGACCCGTTGACTAAAAATATCTCACAAGCAAAACATGATCACACCTTAGTACTCTTTGGGTGTTAATCACATAGCGATGTGAACTAGATTACTGACTCTAGTAAACCCTTTGGGTGTTGATCACATATCGATGTGAACTATGGGTGTTATATCACATGGTGATGTGAACTATTGCGTTAAATCACATGGCGATGTGAACTAGATTATTGACTCTAGTGCAAGTGGGAGACTGAAGGAAATATGCCCTAGAGGCAATAATAAAGTTATTATTTATTTCCTTACATCATGATAAATGTTTATTATTCATGCTAGAATTGTATTAACGGAAACATAATACATGTGTGAATACATAGACAAAAATAGTGTCACTAGTATGCCTCTACTTGACTAGCTCGTTAATCAAAGATGGTTATGTTTCCTAACCATAGACATGAGTTGTCATTTGATTAACGGGATCACATCATTAGGAGAATGATCTGATTGACATGACCCATTCCGTTAGCCTAGCACTTGATCGTTTAGTATGTTGCTATTGCTTTCTTCATGACTTATACATGTTCCCGTAACTATGAGATTATGCAACTCCGTTTACGGAGGAACACTTTGGGTACTACCAAACGTCACAACGTAATTGGGTGATTATAAAGGAGTACTACAGGTGTCTCCAAAGGCAGATGTTGGGTTGGCGTATTTCGAGATTAGGATTTGTCACTCCGATTGTCGGAGAGGTATCTCTGGGCCCTCTCGGTAATACACATCACTAAGCCTTGCAAGCATTACAACTAATGAGTTAGCTGTGAGATGATGTATTACGGAGCGAGTAAAGAGACTTGCCGGTGGCGATATTGAACTAGGTATTGGATACCGACGATCGAATCTCGGGCAAGTAACATACCGATGACAAAGGGAACAACGTATGTTGTTATGCGGTTTGACCGATAAAGATCTTAAGTAGAATATGTAGGAGCCAATATGGGCATCCAGGTCCCGCTATTGGTTATTGACCGAGAATAGTTCTAGGTCATGTCTACATAGTTCTCGAACCCGTAGGGTCCGCACGCTTAAGGTTTCGATGGCGGTTATATTATGAGTTTATGAGTTTTGATGTACCGAAGGAGTTCGGAGTCCCAGATGAGATCGGGGACATGACGAGGAGTCTCGAAATGGTCGAGACGTAAAGATCGATATATTGGACGACTATATTCGAGTTCGGAAAGGTTCCGAATGATTCGGGTATTTTTCGAGTACCGGAGAGTTACGGGAATACGTATTGGGCCTTATTGGGCCATACGGGAAAGAAGGAAAAGGGCCTCAAGGGTGGCCGCACCTTCCCTTGGTCTGGTCCGAATTGGACTAGGGAAGAGGCGCCCCTTCCTTCCTTCTCCTTTCCCTTCCCTTTCCTTCTCTCCTACTCCTACTACATGGAAGGTTTCCTAGTTGGACTAGGAAAGGGGAATCCTACTCGGTGGGAGTAGGACTCCCCTAAGGCGCGCCATAGAGAGGGCCGGCCTCCCTCCTCCACTCCTTTATATATAGGCAGGGGCACCCCATGAACACACAAGTTGATCTACGGATCATTCCTTAGCCGTGCGGTGCCCCCTCCACCATATTCCACCTCGGTCATATCGTCATGAGCTTAAGCGAAGCCTCGCCGGAGAAGTCATATCGTCGCGAGCTTAGGCGAAGCCCTGCGTCGGTGAAGCATCATCATCGTCCACCACGCCGTCGTGCTGACGGAACTCATCCCCGACACTTTGCTGGATCGAGTCCGGGATCGTCATCGAGCTGAGCGTGTGCGAGAACTTCGGAGGTGCCGACGTTCGGTACTTGGATCGGTCGGATCGTGAAGACGTATGACTACATCAACCGCGTTGTTATAACGCTTCCGCTTACGGTCTACGAGGGTACGTGGACATACACTCTCCCCTCTCGTTGCTATGCATCACCATGATCTTGCGTGTGCGTAGGAATTTTTTTTGAAATTACTACGTTCCCCAACAACTTGTTGCCAAAGGGGGAGAAAAATGTATAGATCATAGGCTTCGAGAGAGAGATTTGCTGCTTTTGTTCTCTCTTGTCTTCTTGGTTGAACTTTGTTTGCTTTTGATTGCTTGAGATACTATGCTATTACCTGCGAGACATTGATGATCATGTGTTTGATCATAAGCTACACTTATGCTTGTTATATGTTATTATCTTACTTATCCTTATATGATCATTCACTGTGCTTGGTGATGAGTGCATGTATTCAATCTTTATTATTTTGAGCGCTCCACCAAGATGTATGTGACATGGAAGAGTATGCCATGAGTCTAATTCCTTGTGCATTTGCAGTCCAAAGCAAATCTTAAAATATGCACAAATTTAGGGGGAGCTCTTGCTTATCACATACTTCTCAAACCGACGATGTTTTTCAATGTTATTATCATTTGTCGAAGCTTTGATCTATATCTTGTCATCAATTACCAAAAAGGGGGAGATTGAAAGTGCATCTATCCCTAGGTGGTTTTGGTAATTCATAACAACATATAGCTCATTGAGCTAATGCTATTCCAAGACAAATATTTCAGGAAACCTTAATGAATGGCATGGCATGGATGATGAAAGTGGATCCTTCAAGATGCTAAGGACAAAGGATTGGCTCAAGCTTCAAGATTAGGACTCTTCATTTTACATTTGAGTGATCCAAGATCACATTGAGTCTATAGGAAAAGCCAATACTATCAAAGAGGGATGAGGTGTTGCTTAATGAGCCTCTTGCTTCATGTGCTTAGTGATATGCTCCAAAACCCTCAACTACTTTCCCACTTCCACACATATGACCTAAACCCAAAGTCAAACTCGGCCCTACCGATTCTTTCTATCCAGCGCCACCGAGTTCAGTTGTCATAGCCACTGCCACAAACCCTAGGCAAATCGGTTTCACCGATAGGGATCTCGGTCTCACCGAGATGGGATTGTAATCTCTCTTTGTATGTCCATTACCAAAATCGGTCTCACCGAGTTTGTGCAATCGGTACTACCGAGATTACAATGTAAACTCTCTGGTTAACTTGTTACCAAAATCGGTCCCACTGGGTTTGAGTAATCGGTCCCACCGAGTTTACCTGACCAACTCTCTGGTTAGCTAATTACCAAAATCGGTCTCACTGAGTTTGTGTAATCGGTCTCACTGAGATTACGTTATGCCTTAACCCTAACCATATCGGTCCTACCGAGTTGCATGTCAGTCCCACCAAAAACCCTAACGGTCACTAGGTTTACTGGATCGGTCTGACCGAGTTTGTTGATTCGGTCCCACCGAGTTTGGTAAATTGTGTGTAACAGTTAGATTTTGTGTGGAGGCTATATATACACCTCCACCTCCTCTTCATTCGTGGAGAGAGCCATCGAACAAACCTACACTTCAAACTTACCAGCTTACGAGAGAACCACCTACTCATGTGTTGAGGCCAAGATATTCCATTCCTACCATATGAATCTTGATCTCTAGCCTTCCCTAAGTTGCTTTCCAGTCAAATCTTCTTTCCACCAAATCCAAATCCCATGAGAGAGAGTTGAGTGTTGGGGAGACTATCATTTGAAGCACAAGAGCAAGGAGTTCATCATCAACACACGATTTGTTACTTCTTGGAGAGTGGTGTCTCCTAGATTGGCTAGGTGTCACTTGGGAGCCTCCGACAAGATTGTGGAGTTGAACCAAGGAGTTTGTAAGGGCAAAGAGATCGCCTACTTCGTGAAGATCTACCGCTAGTGAGGCAAGTCCTTCGTGGGTGACGGCCATGGTGGGATAGACAAGGTTGCTTCTTCGTGGACCCTTCATGGGTGGATCCCTCCGTGGACTCGCAAGAACTGCTACCCTTCGTGGGTTGAAGTCTCCATCAACGTGGATGTACGATAGCACCACCTATCGGAACCACGACAAAAACATCCGTGTCTCCAATTGCGTTTAAATCCTCCAAACCCTTCCCTTTACATTCTTGCAAGTTGCATGCTTTAATTTCCGTTGCCTATATACTCTTTGCATGCTTGCTTGAATTGTGTGAAGATTGCTTGACTTGTTCAAAGATAGCTAAAATCTGCCAAAGTCTAAAATTGGGAAAAGGTTAAGTTTTTAATTGGTCAAATAGTCTAATCACCCCCTCTAGACATACTTCAAGGTCCTACACGTGGCGTCTAGATGAAGCTACAAACCTACCCCGGTTTAGACCTTTGGACGTCGGGCCGGTAGGTTTCACGGGTCGGAGTTATTAGAAAAGTAATTTCCTTGTACTACCAAACATTGGTCTCACGCGGTTTCGGGCGAGTAGAGGCTCTTTTGGCGCTTCATTCAAAATTTTGAAACACAACCATTCATGTTTAGAGTACTCTTCAACTATGAGGATTGACCTAAATATACAATGTTACATTTGACCTTGTATGTTTGAAAACCTCATTAAATTATCCGCTTCTTTTTGAAATTTTGACACTTGAAAATCCTATAACTACGAATATTTTGGAATGGAGGAGCTAAATTTGAATCTATTTTGTACACGACTACATATGCTATTATGTACAAAATCAGAGCAAAGACTGGTGCCCCCATAATTTAGGTATGGTTTACAAATGCCATGATATCAAATTCAAATAATTGAGTGGACTTCATGTTGAATTCGATTTTTTTAAACCACCTTAAGTTGAATTCAAATGTATGCTAGTTCATAGGTAGTAGCTATTTATAATGTCCATTGTGTAACTTTCAGATGTATAATGTGCTTTACACACACAACATGAACTATACTCACATTTATATTCGATTGCTAAAGCGATGCATTGTCTGGAGTTCAAAATACTAACTATGTGGATCAATTGTGTCGAATAATAACATAGACATGCTCAAATTCGATAGAATCTAGATGTCTGATGGATCAATGACCGCTCCTTACGCGAATTGCAAATATCATGATCCCATCCTAATATTTGGATATAATTTATATCTTTAATCAATGTGTAGAGCAGTCTTTTACGTGTAGTTTCACTCTCCATCGGTGGTCTCTCACACATGCTCACACACTCTCTCCCGAGGTGTCTTTCTCGCACACATGCTCTAGATATAACCCTCTCTCTCTCTCTCGTAACCATTTACAACTGTTTTCACTAACCTTTATCACAAGCACTCTTCCTCTCGCAAACATACACACGCACAATCCTCATCGACCTTTATATATACCTGGACCTGCCTACGTGTCTCATGTACGCACATTATCTTTACGCCTGTCTCTCACGCATTGTCTCACACCTCTCTTCCTAATCCACGAGTATGATTCTAGCAGAGCATTCTGTAGGATGCCCCTTAAAGTTAGGTTGGATGAATAGTAATATCAGAGATAAAGGGGTTACCTTAGTCCGAGAACCTAGGGTTACAAATCCTAGCCGGCTTTGTCAGTGGACACAGAGTCCTTCACAATTCTGCTATCTTTTGTACGACTAGTCATCCATGGGTCTTCCTAAATGCGTCACGGGCCGACCAATGTGGCGCAGGACGAAATAGAACAAAGGGCCTCACCTCGACCCACCGGACCTCACGCGGTGACACACCCTCTGCCCCAACGTCTCATTATCTTCTCACACCCACACATACCAACACAAACACCACACACACAGAAAATTTCTCCTGGTGCCTCTATTCCCTCCCCCCTTGCATATACATACTCAAGGGAATGGAATCTCTTGTCGTGACGTCATATTCGTCTCTCTCTCTCTAGACCACTCTCATTTCTCGTGCTCTCTCTCCCACGCCCGTTGGACCCTCTATCCATGCCTCTCTCGAATACGTAATACACACACATACCTCTCTAGGCCCCACCAAATGCATCAACTACACATTCACACATGTTACATCACATACCCCATTGATCTAAAAAGCCCTCTCTTCACGTTTATTTCGCATACAACATTCCTTTTGAATAAAGTGTGGCCAAATTTTTTTAGAGTTTCTACATATATACGACATTACAAAGTTATATGGAGGAGTACGAACGCTAATTTGCATTGCATGGTGCCCACAATGATATTTATTTCAAGACTTTGTGAATTTGTATATTTTTATACTATATACAAAGTTAGTCATAATAAAGAGAAACGAAGAGCATCTCTCTCTCCATCGCATACCCCTCAGACGCCCTTTCACGTATGCACACAAAACTATCTCCGTGTCCTCTAAAAGTAAGCCCCCGTAAAATTAAGGCATGTTTCATCTTTCTCTCGCGATATATGCAATGACGATCATTGTATTTGAAGCAAAAGCACGATCACGTACATTGGACTTCAGAATCCACTCATTACGGTCACCATTTATGTTTAGTGGTTATTATGCGATCACGGGCTCACCGTACAACTCAGATTTGCTCATGACATGACTAGTTGACCAGTTAAACGCGCTCCACATGGCACCTCTAGTGTTGCATCACATTATCTCACTACCATCATGCCCACACATCGACTTGTATCTACTCTACATCTACACTCTTATAAAATACATAAAATACACTCTTATAAAAAAGCGAGTTGGTGATGACGGTGTGCCTGCCATCCTGCAATATAGGCCGTCCGATTTATATCTCGGCGGATAGGAAAGAAACTATGGCAATTTTGCAAAAGGCTACCCACACACCTCTCCACATTTGCAAATAAGGCCTTCCCTCGTTCATCCTTTTCTCTCACAAGATAAACAAGTCATACAAATGCATCTTGATGTTACGTGCAACGCACGGGCATCTTGCTAGTAAGAATGAAAACAAACGAAAAAAATATATTTGGACGGTGGTTCGAAGTCATGACCGCAGGCACAACGGACAAGGTAGCCTTGTATTGGTATGCTGAGCCGTCTGTTTTAACACACATGAGCTGGTGTGGTGATTATACACACACGCACGCATGCACACGAACTGCATCCACACAACACTCACACAAACACATGCACCCACGCACGCACGCAACACTCACACGTACACACGTAGCCATGCACGCACGCAACACTCACATGCACACATGCACACATGCATGCACACACCAGTACACCACACGACCAACACACACTCTCACGCTCAAGTGCTCAACCTACACGTGCATGCGCACACATCGCACCACAGCAGACACATACACAACCAGGTGATTCCCGCGCACGGGTTGGAGCCTTGTCGCGCCTGCATAAATTTGTGTTTATCTGACCTTTTGCCTATGCAAACTGACAGGTGGGACCCACAACGAACGTGGTCAATTTAACTAGTCAACATGGCGCCACACAGACTATTTGGCCGGTCAACAGAGTGCAATCCGATGCTGAGCTGTGAGCAAGTGACCGTATAATCACCGCAAAACGTATATAGTGACCATAATCAACTTATTCTGAAGTTCGGTGACAGTATTACGCTTTTCTCTCTATAGGCCCTCCAAAACTACATCTCTACACGTTCTCGCATGTTACACCTAACAACTATGCAATACATCACTACTACTACACTCTAACACAATAAATCATACGTGTTTTTAGTTTTACTAGATATCATATTGTTACTTATAATTATTCAGTTTGCATACATTAAAATTGCCTTTGAAATGTATGGCCAGTATCATCTACCGCGTGGGAAAATCCCGCCCTTTCCTGTTTAATCGGGTTTGTATCGATGGATCATGCGAAACAACAAAACTATACTAGTACTATACAGTACAAGTGATAGTTCACTGGGTCGTCATGTCATATACTCCTCCGTCGTAAGAGTGGAGCGCTCGCTTTCATAAATCTTATAGTCCCTTTCGCCGACATGTGCGACATCAAGCTACCGGGTCCACATGCCATACCAGAATACAGTGCAGAGCAGCCGGGGTGAAGCACCCCAGTCATGGCGCCGACATAGTAATGAGCAATGAGGTGTGAAATCACAAAGCTGCACCTTTCCCGCAGTTAAGTTGGAGGGACGAAGCAACCATCATTTCACTCGTTGCTCAATCCGCTTCTCCCTCATCTTCTTCAACTTAACCACGTGTTGCTTCTGCCGTTGTTCTGCCTCATGTGGGACGCGGATCGGCTTGGTAAAGCACTGACACGTGGGACCGCATGTTAGCAAACCGCCGGGACAACGTCCTCCGAAAATAAGAAGCCTAATCCTAGACTTACAAAGGGCTACGTAGCTGCTGCGTATACTTTCCATCTAATCTATATATGCCCCCCTGATTTTCAGGTGGGGTGGGCCTAATCCTCTCCTTTAATCCAATCAAATAGTCCCACATCACATCAGTTCGTAACTTTACGTAAACCATTACGTGGATGTAGCATTGCTCAAATAAGAAACCTCCCCCACCGTCCGCGCGGCAAAATCACCTCCTTTTTACTAATCTCGATTCTATAATTTTTTAGATCAATATAATTGAGATTTGTATAGATAGCACACATGAGCAAAACCAAGTGGTACGGTTAAGGGTATCCACAATGTGTAGCCAAATGCGAAAATAGCTTTCGGCATCGTGGGAACCATTGTGGACGGTGTTGCCAAAGCCAAAAAGATGGAACCGAAGCTCCGTGATTGATTGATTGATTGAAGGAATAGAAAAATGCAACGTCTCTCCTCTTTCTCCCATGCTTGGACGCATGTAGTACTACAGTATAGAGCACGGAGTCTACTCCCCTGTCCTTCCTATCACAAATCACAAAGCAGTGAGGCTTCAAATCACAAAAGCACGGACGAAGCAACCATCTTTTCACCCTTCGCTGACTCCGCTTCTCCATCATCTTCTTCTAGAAGCCATCTCACCGCATTAGTTACTCCTAGTAGTACTAGTAAAGGACTTCCTGGATGCAAATAAGGCGGTTGTCTCGGCTTGCAGGCGGCACTTGCGAATGACTTACCGTGGTCTCCCTCAATGGTGTTCTCCGGTGAATGCACTTCGCCAAACCACCACAAAAAAAAATATCATCGACGTCTCCGCAATGGGGAAGGAAGTCAAATATAGTTACTACCTCCATTTTTTTGTACACAAGGCCAGTATATCAAAATTAGAATTTGGAAAGGGCCACGAACACTAATCGAGGCAAAATTGATGGGGTTAGCAACCAAGGACATTAATATCCCCTGCATGCATGCGGAAGTGAGAAGGTTGGTTTGCATGGCGCTGCATTAATCAAGCGATGAGGAGTGAGATGGTTAGCTCTTTGGTCTTTGGATAAGAAAATACGCATTAATTGACACGCGAAACGAGGATTTGTATCGATTAAATCCCGTGAAGGAAAACCCAGCCTTTTTTTAACACTAGTACTCCTAGTACGTATGTACTTATCCTGTTTGGTTCTAGGCCTTGCATTGCCAAACTTCACCACACATTTTTGCCAAGCTTGCCTAAAGTTTTCAAAATGAGAAGGAGGTACACTTGCGCACGGCTATCGCGGTCGCACCACACCCTCACACGGTCGCTCCTGCACGCCGCGGTCACACCACACCCTCACACAGTCGCTCCTGCACGCTGCAAACCCAACCAAGGGAACGCACCCTCACTGACACATGCTGTCGCATGTGAACACACCAAACTCAGCCATCCTATCGTTGACACATAATTTTCGTTCATAGAGTATGCTTTTTCGACTATAAACAGTAGGGTAAAACCCCACTGCAATTTTTATATTATAGAGCAAAGAAACAAGTAGTCTTACAGGCTTGAGGTAAGCCTACAGAAAAGAAGAAGAAAAGCAAAGAAAAAGAATAGAAAAAAGAAAGTAAAATGAATGTAAAGAAAAAAAGAAGATTACAGAAGGGTCTGAAGCCAGAGATTGAAATGATTCTCATGCTTCTTCTTCATTCTAATTCATAGAGTATGTTTATCCAAGCACATGTTTGGGAGTATCCGTACGGCCCGTGCGGTGGTCTGTTGGGGAAGAAGAAGAGGTGAGGAAGAAGGAAAGGAGGGTTAGGAGACGTAGGATATTCATCCAACCGCCTGAAATGGTAGACTGACCCAAGTCAGGCGACTTGCATAACAAATATATGTTTTTACACAGCAAAAGATCCATGAAAACAACAACATAAAGAAAAACTATCACTGATCGCAGAAAACAGACGACCTCGTCGTCTTTGGCTGCCGGCGCGAACCAGCCGTCGCTGCCGACGTGTGTCTCCGCACCGTGGTTGTCCTCGGCCTCCAGCTACTCGTTCAAGCGGAGCGTGCGGGTGCTCTGCACGGACGAGAGCACAGCCCGGTTCAAGTCGAGGACGTCCGGTTCCGCCTGCAGGAGGGACTCGATGGCAGCGGCATCCGCGCGCTCCGCGTCGAGTCGAGCCTCCGCCACCCGGTTCAATTCCAGGACGTTCGGTTTCGCGTGCAGGACGGCGTCGATGAGAGTGGCATCCGCGTGCTCTGTGTCGAGTCGAGCCTCTGCCGCCCGGTTCAAGTCCAGGACGTCCGGTTCCGCCTGCAGGAGGGCCTTGATGGCAGCGGCATCCGCGCGCTCCGCCTCAAGTTGAGCCTCCGCCGCCCGGTTCACATCCACGACATCCGGTTCCGCCTGCAGGAGAGCCTCGATGGCAGCGGCATGCGCGCGCTCCGCGTCGAGTTGAGCCTCTGCCTCCCGGTCCTCCTTTAGTATCGCCATGTTGAACCGCTGGTCCGCCTGCACCATGCGGGACTCGGACGCCGGCACGAAGTCAACGTCCATCGTCTCATACCCATCGAGGGCCTTCTGTGCCGCGACCTCCGCCATGAACATTGGATCGGCTTCCTCCTCCTCGTAGCTTGGCTCTAGAGAACTCAGGGATTGGCCCGCTGCAAAGCGAGCTTGGGAACGGAGGTCTGTGGCGCCGACCGCCGCCGCGATTTCTACGCGGCGCTCTGACGTCAGCATCTTGTAGTAAGTGATCTTGCGGCGCACCATGGCTTTCCGGCGAACTAGGGGACGCTTGATGCGGGCTAGGGGATCGAAAGGTGGGGGAATGGGCTGGAGATTTGGTTTGGTTTTAGGGCAGTGCCTGTCGTAGGCCGAGCAGCGAAGGTTCTGGTGTGAATAGTGGTTCCGGTGATGACCGGTCAATCGGTTTTGACTGTACATCGCTCTTGTCGTGCTCGTGTTGCAGCCCGGCACGCTGGACCCTCCATGTCGCTCACCGAATGGAACGCGCTTCGTCTTGCGTTTTAGCTCACTTGTGGGACCGCAGTTGAGAGCAAACCGACGTCCCTCCCCCTCCCCCGCCTGCGTCATTTATTATACCACCACTCCCTCCGTTTTATGCGGAGTAAATAAAAACAGAGGGAGTATTACTACGGATGAGGATCCCCTGACGTGGCCGAACCCATTGAGTAATTGACATGCGGGGCCTAGCAAGCATGGGGGTCCGCTAGTAAGTGAACGAAAGGGAGGGTAAGGCAGGGATACCTACGTCAGAGGATCCACTTCCACTATACTACTTTGACCAAATGTTAGAGTAATAATATATAACATGCAACTTACACAAATGTTAGAGTAATAATATATGACATGCAACTTACACAAAGCATACAGGGTCTAATGCATTTTTCGAGGCTAGCTTTGACCAAATGTTAGAGTAATAATATATGACATGCAACTTACGCAAAGCATACGGTCAAATTCGTATGTGAAAGGAGTTTCCAATGATATAATTTTCACAATATGCATCTCATGTACTATTAATCTTGTCAATAGTCAAATTGGAAACCATCTCGAGTACAAATCTAGGAGTAAGTACGAATCTAACAATATTGATTGGGCGTTGTTGAATGTTGATACCTTTTTTATCAAAGTAGATATACTTTGACTACACATAAAACTTATATGTAAACTACTCCCTCCTTCCATCAGATAGGGCCTAATGCGTTTTCGAGGCTAACTTTGACCAAAAGGTAGAGCAATAATATATGACATGCAACTTAAACAAAGCATACCATCAAATTCGTATGTGAAAGGAGCTTCCAATGATATAATTTTTGCATTATACATGTCATGTACTATTAATCTTGTCAATAGTCAAAGGCGGTCCTGAAAAATGCATTAGGCCCAATATAGATTGAAGGAGGGAGTAGAAAGGATAGGAGGGAGTATATTGTACGTTTAAAAACGAAACGAACATTGAATACCCTTTATATATGATTTGCGGATGCTATGATCACTTGTTCAAAATTTTGAATCCGCCTTAGGTATCACGTGCACCCACTCGTTCCCTCTCGATTTCATCTCGGGGTCCGGAGATCTATTGAAAGAGGACTAGGGTGGGTACATGCGAATGATACTCGGCGGAATGTTCAAATGAGGCATGCAGGAGGATGGACTCGACTGGAGGGCGACATGATCGATGGAGAAGAGGGTTGGAGAGGAATGAGAAATAAGCAAATGCCACATGATTATACTTGACGACTCAAATAGACAATAAGTTGTCTCGCTTGGCCTACATAGTGAAAGGCCTAATGCGCAACGCGGAGCACTGACGCTCGAATATGGCTGGGAAAACAGGGAAACAGAGATGTGGGGCACACCCGTCGAGACGACGTAGCGCAGACTAGTCCAATGGAGGAGCTGGCCCACGACCTCCTCGCCACCGACAACCGTTCATGTGGGTCGTTGGGGCCGACAACAGGGCGCAGCTCCAGCACCGCCTCTGTACATGGCGACCGCGGTGAGCGACACGCTCATATCATCGGTAGACACGGTCGGTTTCAGTTTGCCGAGGGTGGCGTTAGTGCTGTGGCACGACCAACGGTATGTTTGGTTTGTGCCCAAGGTTGCCCCATCAAAGCATTGGGTAGCCAAACTTTTGGTTGAGGTATTGGTTGCCCATGATTTGGCCGACATTGGCAAGCAAAATGAACTTGAGTTGGCTAGAGTTCATTGGCATGCCAAAGAAATGGCAACCATCCAAACAAAGACCAATCTTTGGGTCATGACCAAAATTTTGGTTGAGGTATTGGTTGCCCGTGATTTGGCCGACATTGGCAAGAAAAATGAACTAGAGTTGGCTAGAGTTCATTGGCATGCCAAAAAATGGCAACCATCCAAACAAAGACCAATCTTTTGGTCATGACCAAAATTTTGGCATGGTGCACTTTGGCCACAATCCAAACACACCCCAACAACCGGCTCGTCGAGGATGCACGAGGCGCCACGACGCGTCCGCAGAGTGGTGTAGCGTGGCCAACTGCATCCTCTGGACCTGAGACCATGCCGGGTCGTCTTGCTTTTTCAAGACATGCGGGGATCGCATGTGAGCAAAGGGCATCTCCAACGTTGCCACGACCGCAGCTGACTACCCTGGCACACCAAAACCCTCGTCCCTCGCACCGCCCCGCGGTGCGTTCCCAGCCGGCGCCAGCTGCCCGCATTCATGTCGTCCGTTTGTATGTCGTCATTAAGAGGCTCGGTGCCCGAGGAACAACTCCGGCGACTTAATGACGCACCCGGACGCTTGGCCTCACCGGAATGTGCTACTTAAAGCGGCAACGCCCAGCTAACCTCCACACCATAGCACATCGTCCTCCTACCTGGAACCACATCCGCCATGACCGCAAGCGCGAACGCTCTGCAGGAGAGCTTGTCTTCGAGGATGGAGCTCGAGGTCGCCGCCATCGCTGAAGTCGCCGCTGGCGGTGGCCATTGGCGGCCGACGACGGGAGCACCGTCAGCCACGCGTCCTACTTGCCGCCGTCCAACGTCCGGCACTGCCGAGGTCAGGGACTCCTCCGAGGATGAGTAGGGCATGGGAGGCGGCAGGGCATGGTGTGCCAACTGGCCAGTCCGTCTCCCGTGTTCTACTTTTCCTCACCGGAGACCGCACCTTCACTTCACGGGTCTTGAACCCCGCCCCCGTACATGGATATCACAGATGGAGGACGTCGGTCGCCGCCGTAGAATAGGTTTAGGGTCGGGTTTCTTTTATTTTTTTTGTCCTGTAAAAGTTCAAAATGTAATGAAAATCTGCCGTGTTTGCATTAATCTCGGCCGGTGTATATGAAATTTCACAATAATATACATACTGTAGGAGTACTAGCAAGATGCCCGTGCGTTGCACGGAAGATCAAGATCTCGTGGGAGAAAAGGATGAATGAGGGAAAGCCTTATCTGCAAATGTGGAGAGGAGTGCGGGTAAATTGTCATAGTTTCCTTCCTATCCGTTAGATATAGATCGGACGGCCTATATTGCAGGATCGGACACATCTTTCTACATCTACGGGAACCTACGAAAGGGTTAACGTAAATTGCCTCTCTCTCTCCACCCCTGATTTTCATGGTGGTGGGCCCCTCCCTTCCCCCCAATCTACAATCAACAGCTCACACGTTTCACATTACGTTAATTACGTAACTGGGGTTACGTAAGTGTAGCATTACTCGTCCTAAAAAACCCAACTAAGCCCACCTCCCAGCATATCGCGCGGGAAAAGACCCGGCCGTGCCGTTTTAGTCGGGATTACCGGATTACTAGTAGTAGTATCGATGGATCGCGCGAAGCAACATATTTTTTTTGTGGGTCGAAGCACCTAGTTTAAAACGAAAAAATGTGGTACACTCACAGCACTCCTGTCGTGGTCGCATTGCACCCCACACACGTTCGGTCCTGCACACGGCTCACGCAAACGGAACGCGCTTCAGCTTGCCTCTTCACTGACACGTGGGACTGCACTTGGAGAAGCCGACCATGCGCCAAACTCTCCCCGCCCACCGCGCGAAAATCCCCGCCCCCCACACCCAAAAATCCCCCCCCCCCCAAATCCGATTCAACCGCCCTTCGGCCAACTAGCCAAAATATTCCCCAAAACCCCTCCCCCTGTCCCCCTCCACTCCATTCGCTCCGCCAAAGCCGCACTCCCCGCCGCGCCGATACGTCGGCGCCGCGGTTCGGCGATCCTCTCGCTCCCACATTATGCTCTCGTAGACTGTCGTCCTCTAGCCGCGCCGCCACCTCTGGCTATGTTCTTGTGGATGCGCACGACGGTCAGCGCCGTCACCGCTGGCGACGTTCGTGTGGAGACGCACGGTGGTCAGCTTCTCCCACGGTACGCGCATTCTAGACTGAGGCCCCGTTCATGTCAGTGTAGCGCTGAATGTTAGCTGATAGACGCTGTTAATCTCACTGTTTGCCGAAGTAGTTTACTGTCAATATGCTTTGCTTAAGAAGCTTCCTTGCCCTATTCTGCACTCAATCTGCTTAGCTAAGATGGCATGCCAAGGCCGATTAGTTGCTAAAATATCCTGCCATATATTTATTGTGACGTAGATTGCCATGGTCTAGTAGCCAATCATTAGGTGAAATAGCTCTACACCGTTTTATACTCGATCTTTGTTGTTGCGATTGCCTTCAATAGTTCGATGGCTGTGTGCTCGGCCTCATTGACTGCTGAAACAGCCTGCCATAATTTGGCACTCAAATCTGTTTGCTGAATTAGCTTTACATATATTTCGTTACTTAGATTTGCTCGTCCAAATATCTTGCCATAGCTTTAGACATCGACCTAGGTATTTTTTTCTGGACTTCATAAAAAAGCATATATGTTTTTCCTATAATATCTAGTAGAAGAACTAATTTGTATGTTTAACAGATGGACAAGACTTGGATAACTTCTGCTCGAAGATTCTCCACTACATATGTCGAGGGGGTTGAGAACTTCACGAAATTTATCAGATCTGAGTACGGTGGTCCGAAATCAGATGTGCTCTGCCTGTGTAGTAGTTGTATGAATTCAGTTACAAGACCCCAGTCAACTGTGCAAAATCATCTACACTTGTATGGGATGTCGGTCACATATACTAGGTGGGCTCATCATCTTTGAAGCTGTGAACGTCAATGTTATTGACTACGTGGAAGCAGCAGATCACCATCTTGATCTGCCTGATGCTCAGGTGGAAGAGGAGGAGGAGGTGGTGGCGGCGTAGCCAGTGAGTTTGACCAACATTGAAACAATGCTACGAAATGCTCGTGCATTCCGTGAACTTTCACCTGCAGAAGAAAAACGGTGGGCCTGCATGTTGGAACAATGCAACGTTGCTGTCATCCCAGGAAATAATCTGTCAGTATTCTCAGCTATGGTCACCTTTCTTCAGGTGAAGACATCTGAGCGGATGACCAACAAATCATTCGATGCGATGTTGGCTGCTTTCCGCGAATCTTTCCCAGATGCGTCTGAGCTGCCACACACCTACAGTAAAATGAAGAATTTCCTTCGTGGAGTTGGAATTGGATATGATATGATCCATGTTTGTAAGAATAATTGTGTTCTGTTTCGGAATGATTATGCCAACTTAAGTGAATGCCCGAAATGCAAATCATCAAGATGGAAAGATGGCGATGCTATGAAGAGGATTCCTCATAATGTTACGAGACATTTTCCAATTACACCAAGATTGCGAGAGGTTGTTTCATGATCTTTGAAACAAGAGAGGATGTCTTGTGGCATTCTAGGAACCAGGAGTACAGAGATCGAGAATGTAATGAGCCATCCATCTCATGGTAGTGAGTTGAAAAGCTTCAATGATAAACACAAAGAGTTTGTCTTGACCGAGAAACATTAGACTTGGCTTAGCTTCGGATGGATTTAACCCATTGGTTACCGAAGCGCCACATATAGCATGTGGCTAGTGCTTGTTATCCCTTACAACATGCCTCCAAATGTCTGCACCAAAGAATCAAACTACATGACGGCCTTGCTCATCCCAGGTCCAAAAAGTCCTGGAAAGGATTTTGATTTGTTCATGGAGCCTCTTGTGGAGGAACTTCAACTGCTATGGAAGGGTGTTCTCACTCGAGACCTATATAGCAGCCCACCAGCTGATTTCTTTTTGCGTGCTGTTATAATTTGATGCATCCATGATTATCCGGCTCTGGGCACTATGTCAGGGTGAACGACACATGGTTACAATGCATGTGTTCGCTGTGACAGGAATCCGCTGGCATACTCAATACTTAGCAAGATCTGTTACATTGGACACCGCCGTTTCCTTGCCAAGGACAAGCCGCTTCCTAGAAAATACCAAAGACATGTGTTCAATGCAAAGCATGAAAAGTGTGATGCGCCAAAGAGGCTCACCGCCGATGAGTTGCAAGTGGAATTAGAGAAGGTCAGGCATATTACACCAGGAAACCATCCTGATAATGGTAGCGGGAAAAGGAAGCATGGCAGGGCAGAAGAGAGATTATTGTTTACCCGCAGGTCCACTTTGTGGGACTTGGAGTATTGGAAAGATTTGGATCTGCGGCATAATCTTGATGTGATGCACATCGAGAAAAATATATGTGACAGCATTATCGGCACACTTCTTAATATTGAAGGCAAGACGAAAGATACCTTAAAAACTAGGATTGATTTGACACACCTGGGTATCAGACAGGATTTGCAGGTGCAACATGAAGGTAAACCACGGGATATGGCACCAGCTGTGTACGTCTTGGACAAGGTAAAAGAAAAGAATTTCATGTAGGTCCTGTCACGTGTGAGATTCCCACATGGATTTGCTTCCAACCCTGAAAGGAGAGTCAGTGCAGATGGAAACATGCTACAAGGGTTGAAAACTCATGACTGCCACGTCCTACTTCAAAGGGTTTTTACCTGTTATCCTTAGAGGATTGGGCATACGACTTATACAGAGCGATTGCGAGTTGGGACAATTCTTGAGGAACTTCTGCAGAGAGGAATATCAGGATAGATACTTTGGAGCGTCTTAGAGACAAGATACCAACTATCCTATGCGACCTTGAGAAGATATATCCTCCAGCCTTCTTTGATGTGATGGTGCATTTGGCTGTTCATCTACCTGATGCGGCACTACTTAGAGGTCCAAGACAAGATGGCTGGATGTACCCTATTGAAAGGCGGCTAGGCACTTTCAAGGGCTATGTTAGGAATGAGCTAGACCCGAGGGTTCCATTGTAGAGGCCTACATTGCTATAGAAGCGTTGACATTCTGCTCAAAATACATTGAAACAAATTTGATCAGCTTAGCAAAGAGGTGGGTGAAGACAATCCGGGCTCAATGTTTTCGATTATTTTGTTCGACTTACGAGGAAGAGTCGACAAGAGGACAAACCTAAAGATTTGGACAAAATGGTTTGGTATGTGTTGAATAACTGTCACGAGATACTACCTTATATCAAGTACTTATACATCGTAATCTACTAAACTTGCAGCACATTCTTATATATTTAGATGTTTGACGCAATCACTATGTTGTGCAGCATCTACAAAGAGGAGTTACTGCCGCAAAATCCAAGAAACATTGACAAACTGGTTATGGTAGGATTTGCGAAATGGTTCAAGAACCATGTAAGCTTTTGAAGTGCACTGTCAGTTTTTTTAATATATTGAGTACATAAGATGATCAACTTGTCTATTTTCTAACCATAGGTTAAGAAGATGCGGGAGGATGGGCAGGCAGTTGATGATGCCATTTACTCACTAGCAATGGGTCCTGATACTTGGGTAAGACATTATGAATCTTGCGTTGTTGGAGATGTGCGCTACAACACCCTTGCACGAGACGAAGGCAGGAAGACACAAAACAGTGCCATCATGAGCACGGATACGTATGACAAAGGGATAACTGAAATGTATGCTAACATAATGTACATTGTTCAGCTTGCATTATATCTCCGATTTCGAGGATCATCGGTATGTGGTTACTGTTGTCTTTGTCGTTGGTATAACTTGTTTTCCGGGATCGCAAAACCCAGAGCTGATGATTATTTCAAATCCATCAATGTCAAGGCGGCGTACCGGACCAACGAGCCTTTTATTTTGGCAAATCAAGCAACACATATATTTTTCTTGGAAGACACATTTGCACGTAGCGATGACTGGAGAGTATTGCAAAGGTTTGAGCAGAGGAATTCGTTTAATGAAGTTGCACAACAAGATGATGCTTACATTGCTCCTGATGTACAAGATAACACAGATGTTCCTAATATCTTTGAGAACCATCACGTCAATGACGTCGGCGAAAAGATTGCCTGTCGTGCTGTGGACATACAAGAGTTGATCAAGAAGAAGCCAACGTTCGAGGACGTTGAGGACGAAGAAGAAGATGACACCGTGGGGAATTACGATTCAGACTGATACACATGGCGAAGATGTTGACGCTGCTGCTGCGGATGATGATTACATTGCTTTTGTCGTATTTGCTTGTCAGAAGACGTTTTTTTATCTACTATGTGAAATTGTGTTTGCTATGACAACTGAAACCTGATGAACATGTTGTTTAGTATTTTGCTGTGAGAATATCACTTGTTATGTATGCTGATTTGTGTTTGGTGATTGTATGACAACTAAAACATGATGACATTGTTGTTTAGTTGTACTCATATTTGGCTGTGAAACTTGAATTTGATGACATAGTTTGCTGTTGGACTGCAATTTGCTCGACGTCTTCGAATGAGAACAAAGCTGACAAGACAGGGCCTCTGCTATTTATTTAATTATATGAGCAAAAGGGGATACCCCCTGATTTCCGTTAATAGAAATCATTAGATGTTCAAAACACTACGCCCAGCCTGCTACACAGGTTTCATTCATTACTAGTTTCAAAGAAAGTGCTCATGTCGTAGCCACTGAATACATCACAAGTGCTACATACACTGCAAATAAAGAGACAATTATCCTACATAGCACATCGATTTTGCCCATTATCTTCACAAGCTCTTTCATCTCCTCATTGC
Source organism: Aegilops bicornis (assembly GCA_021605145.1). NCBI lineage: Eukaryota > Viridiplantae > Streptophyta > Magnoliopsida > Poales > Poaceae > Aegilops > Aegilops bicornis. Next base: position 342,959,299 of record CM038669.1, read on the forward strand.
TGCCAAGGCCGTTCAGCAGCTGTTGCTTGGCCATGATCAGAGGAACTGCATCTTTAACCTTCTGCTCTGCGTCTTCCTCTTCCGTCGTTCATTCAGTTACTTGTCCAACACCCCAACCTGCTGGTATTGGGATTCCTCGGCTAACCAAATAATCAACATAGTTGCATTCCCCCACATCAGCAACTTCCCAGAAATACAAATCACACGAATCTTCCCTTTTCTACACGAATCAAATTGGTAGATCATCAACCAAACTATTAAAAAATCAGCAACTGAAAGCAGCAGAACAACACTTAAACATATTATTACCCCATGATTCGGGCCTTTGTAGAAGACTCGGCCAGGGTTGCGGATTGTGGTTGAGACGCGACAAATGACTCTGCGTGATTTGCAGCAGTGGCACCACACCAACGGCAGTGGGTTGCGATGAGCAATTAGCTGCGGTGCGCGTGTCGGCGAGGGTGTGATGAGACCCACAGGCGATGGTACAGGTTGCGACTTGGCACATATCTGGTTGTTGTCTGCTGAAGAGCAGGTGGACGAGCAGCCAGCAGACATGGTTGCTGCGGCCAGAGCTTTTGATGCTAGGCAGAGTAAGTAGAGAAGAGGAGAAGCGAACGTTGGATATGTCAGTTTCATTACTTGCAGAGTAGCATAGCACCATATATAGTCATAGTCTAGGTTTGGATTCAAACCAGCTACAGGAGCACGTCTTTCTTTTTTCTAAAACTTGGCAACGTCTCTTTACTAGTACACTAGCTTGTTCTGTACGCCTTCCCAGGTCTTTGATTTTCTTTCCCTTTTCTTTGCGAGGACCTGACAGCTGGGAACCACCTGAAGGGCCTCTGTATTTCACGAAAAAAACGTTCCTCCCGCTGATATGTCGGACCCACCAGCTATATCTTTGCATGCAAGGAAGTGCCTCCTTATTACGCACAAAAAAATGAATACACCCCCTGCTAAATGGGACCCACCATAGTGGGAGGATGACTTGTGGGCCAAAAAAGTTGACGGGGACGGAGGGCTTTGTCAACTTAGTCAATATGAACGATTCTAGCTCCAGTTACCGTACGATGTCCAACCAACGGCCGTAGTGCTTCTTCAACCTCTGGTCTTCTTGCTCCAGCTGCCCAAAGCAGGCTTGGCCGTGTGCCGCATGCTCCTGCCTCCCGTGGCGGCTCTGCTGCCGGAGGCCTCACCGCTTCTACTATTCCCACCGGCTGGCCAGCCTGCAGCAATGGCAGCCTCACACCGCAGCCGAACCAGTGAACCTCGTACTCCTCTGCGCGCGGGCGTCCTTGCCAGCGTCTTCCCGGCTCCCCGTCGTCCCCTTTCTAGGCCTCGCCGTCGTCCACCGCCCTGGTGCTCTCGGCGCGGCATGGTCAACGTGGTCAAGGAATGACTTCCATCAGATGTGGATCAGATGCGTGGAGAGGCTGATACCGTCCACGGCCGACAAGGAAGTGCCTCCTTATTACGTGCAAAATAATTATTCCTCCACCTGACAGCGGGGACCCACCGGACGGGCCACCGTATTTCGCAAAAAAAACGTTTGCCCCGGACTGCTGGGACCCACCAGCTACATCTTCGCATGCAAGGAAGTGCCTGACAGTTGGGACCCACCTGGTTTAACCGTACGTAGTGTTGTCATTCTGGTCGCGAACGTGTACGTACATATATACTGGTCGATGTAGAGGCGCGCACGTGTCGTAGTAGAGGCTCGCACGTAGCATGTACACGTACATACAGCGGCCAGGGTGCAAGAAAGAAAATACGGCCACGTATGTGTACATACGGGCGGGGTCTTGAACGCCTACTCGCGCATACGTACGGCGACGGCTCGTTGACATGGCTGGGTCGAAACGGAGAAATAGCATCGTCATCGTGTTCATGGGGAGGCAACGGAGTGCGTCGTGTTCATCGGGAGGCAACGCGGCTGGGTCGGAACGGAATGCGTGGTCGTGTTCATCGGGAGGGCTTGGACGGAAGAGGCGATGGAAATGAGGCCTGGCGTCTGCAGAAGCGGAGGAAGCGGACCTCCTACGGTCGGCAGGGGTCTTGTTGATCGGGAGGGTGTGGCGTCTGCCGTAGAAGCGGAGAAGCAGACCTCCCTACGGTCGAAGCAGGGGTCCTGTTGATCGGGAGGGTGTGGCATACCACAAAAGCGGAGAAGCGGACCTCCCTGATCGAAGCAGGGGTCCTGTTGATCGGGAGGTGTGGTGTACCGCAAAAGCAGAGAAGCGGACTTGTGTTGGAGCGCTACGGTCAAGCAGGGGTCCTGTTCATCCGGAGGGTGTGGCGTGCATAAAATGGGACTCCACGGGATACTGTTCATCTCCACCGTCGACCCCCTCCAGCCTCCACAAGCTACTGTTCATCCACCGTCGACCTCCTCCAGCCTCCACGGGCTCCTGTTCATCCAGCCTCCACGTGCTCCTGTTCATCCAGCCTCCACCGTGCGCTACTCCACCGGCTACTGTTCAACCACCCCTCCACCGTCTACTGTTCATCCAGCCCTCCACACCACGGGGTCCTGTTCAACCACCCCTCCACGGGCACCCCTCCACCGCCTATTGTTCATCCAGCCCTCCACACCACGGGATCCTGTTCATCCACCCCTCCATGGGCACCCCTCCACCGTGTACTGTTCATCCAGCCCTCCACCAGACCACAGGGTCCTGTTCATCCAGAGGCAACGCCACCGCTCACTGTTCATCCAACCCCCCCCACAACCCTCACTGTTCATCCCATCGGTCGGCTTCAGTTAGCAGCAGATGGCGAAGAATCGCCGATCGGGTTGATTAACGACCATCGATCGATCGCTCGGGTTCGATGGCGTAGCCTGCGGTCTGTCGCCGGGTTGATTAGAGCCCAATGCCTCGCTCTGGTTCGATTAGAGCCAACGCCTACGCACACTGCAGCGTACATGTATGAGAGAAACACGCATCGCTCGGCCCCCGACCTCCCACCGTAACCGGGAACTCCCCGAAATTTTCCTCCCCCTCGCTTCTACCACGATTTTTTCGTCATGGACGACACAAAGAATGTCATGCTGCTGCTTCTCCGGCCCGCCCAGGACGAAAAGCCCATTTTCTGTCATGATTTTTTGTCATAGAAGTAGGAGCCCACCACATCTATGATGATACCGGGTTTTGTCACAATTATCGTCATAGAAGTGTCATATGTATGACAGAATTTTTTTTTTGTTCGCCCAAAATGTCACGGATGTGTCTTTTTTTGTAGTGATAGAAATTTGGTATGAAGCGGCCGCCTCGGTGGTGGAAAGTGTGCACCTAGTTTGAGTCGTCCAGGTTGGCCCATGCTAGTTTTGTTCGTCCCAACACTCGAGCGGTGCAATGTAAAAATGAAGAAAAAGTTTCAATTTGGATGGGCCAATAACATAAGTGCAAGGCAGGCCCTATAGCAGGCTCGCGGCCCAAACGAGCGCCTCCCATATTGATCGACAATAGGAAAAATCCCAATTCATTCGCTCCAGCCTCCAGTCTGGTTTGCTCCTAACCTAGCCGCCGTTGGACAGACCGACACATCACTTCCTCGCGTCCTCGTTGGAGGGCGGTCGTCGGGCTTCAAGCGAACGGAATGACAAGAAGATGAAGATCCAACCCTGGGTGTAGCCTGCGTGGGAGGCAGCGGCGGCAGCACAAGCATGGCATCGAGCTTGCGCCAAGCAGACGATCGCAGCTTGCAAGAGTAGCATGCGAACGGCGGTACATCACATCCCTGATTATATCTAATTCAACTCTTCAATTTCTGGCCAATAGTTAAACCTGACGGTGTTGTAAAACTGCTTGTATGTAGGGAATCTATGAGAAAATGAAACAAATTTCTACTTATTTTATAACTCCCCCAATCAATATTGAACTGACTGAATCTGAAGTATCTAATCAAGTTTCCGGTGCAAACATACAAGCTCATGTTGTTATTGAGCATGAAGTGTCTAATGAGCAATTTGCTAATGAAGGATTGGATGCAAACATTTTACATGCTCTGGTGATGAACATATAGTGTCTAATGAGGGATCTAATGCAAGCATTTTTCAAGCTCATTAAAGGATTTAGTGTCTAATGATGATCTACTATGTTGAGAGAGATGAGATTTGCAGGCATTGATGACAAGCAAATTATAGTGCATTTTCATAGCTTGAGGAAACGTCGAGGCCATCTACCAGAAAGTCCCCATATCATGACAACATAGCATAAATACTTTTCTAATATGTTGTTTGAAACTATTGGCATACTTGTGAAGGATAGATATATTGATATGCAGTTTGCGCACTGGTTATACGTGCAATTACATTTCGATATTTTTAGCCAGGGAACGAATAATTCAAGCAGGTACAGACCATGTTTGTAGTCCTTGTACACCATGTTGCATTTTGTGTTTTTTGGTGCTTGCATCATTTAGTGTTTATAATCTGAACTACTTGGATCATTAGCTGGTTTTCAAAGTGCATGTAGCTTCACATTTCTCAAGTTATGTTGATTTCTGGAGTGCAAGTGCCTTCGTATTTTTTAAGTTAAATGTTCGCCCCTGGTAACTTGAATTCGTGGATCAGCCACTACACACAAATCATACACGAATGCCAGTACGAAATAAATGAAATGCAGGGACTTACGCTAGCTCGTTGTACAGGCTCAGTGCAGCTCTGCTTGCACTTGGGATGTTCCATGTACAAGTCCATGTTACCACTTGCTTGGATGTGCAAGCCTTGTGCTCCTTGCATCCCACTCTGCATTTTTGACATGGCGAATGGTTGATCAAATAAGATGAATCGACCTTGATGTTGTACCGGAGGACAGATACTTACAAGGTTATACGGGTGTGCAGGATGTGTACCAGATCCCGTAGCGCCGTCATGCTTCGCTAAAATATGGATTTGCTTGTTTGGATGATATCTCCATAAGAAATAAGAGTTAAAGTCGAGTTGCATAGGCGTGTAAGCTAAGAGAGCGGTGAAAGGATATCCAAACATCGTCGGAGCAGTGCACAAGGGAGTGATGTGTGGATACCTAGTTCGGGCGGCGTTTGGGCATGCTCGCCTAGCTCGAGTCTTGAGTCACTTGAGCTGTTGAGGGTGATCTTGTTGGCGTTGGCTGGCAGCGCCGCGGATGCATATCTTGAGTGGCAGCGGGCGCTTCTGATGCAGGTGGACGAGACCGTTGGTGAAGCCCCAACGGCCTCGAGGGAGGTGCGACGATGTGCTCGGTGAAGTAGCCCCGGTGAGCTGGGAGACGGCGTCGGTGAAGCGCACCTGATGCGGTGGAACTTGGTGTCTGTGAGGAACGTCGGTTGCGGCGGCCGACGTTGTCAGTGGACCACCCGGTGCGGTGGACGAGGACGTAGATGAGGTAGATTCGGTGCGGTGGTGAAACGCGACCATCGTCTTCTTCGTCGTCGTCCCACACAGAGGTGGGGAACGGTAGGGAAAGAGACGAGATGAGGGGCGATTCGAGGGTTGGCGGCGAATTAGGGATTTGAGCAATCTGGGCGCGGAAGGGGACGGTGGAGAAGAGAGATTTTGCAGGGCTGGAATTGGGGACGCCAGATATTTCAATCGAAAACGTGGAAGCACGAACTTATATTGTCGTCGTCCTTTTTTGGGGGGGAGGGGGGTGGGTGGCTGGGTGCTACGCTTCCGTCCGACACATGCGACCACCACGACAGGACTATGCTTCGGTGCATTAAGGCACCTGCCTTTGTGTCCATGACATGTGGGCCTAACAGGTGGCTGGCCCACATGTCAGTGACCCAAAGGCAGTTGCCTTTAAGGCACCGAAGCAGCGTCCACCCCGACACGAACCTGGTCTGCCTGGTTTGCCTACATTTGAGAATGCAAACGAATCTTCTTTCATTTGCAAACGAATCTGTATGTATTACCATGCCCATGTTTTCCTTGCAATAATTAGTCATTCGAAACGAGATACTCCATTCGTTCACTTTTGTAAGTCGTTTCAGAGAACTTAAAATGAACTGTTTTGCACATTGTCTGAAATGTCTTCAAGGTCCTATAAAAGTGAACAGAGGGAGTACTATAAATTAATTTATGCGGAGTTATTTGAAAAAAATCAAAACGGTACCCATGCTAACGTGGATTAGAGTGTGTGTCACATAATTGGTTATTTTAATTAGAGTGTGTGTCACGTAGTTAGTTATTTGAATTAGAGTGTGTATCACGTAGCGATCTCCAATTCTAACATGGATTTCACATTTCACTGTATCCACGCTACTTTTTAATACAAATTCATATGTATATGATGAACAACATGGTAGTGAGAATTTTTTTGGATGGATTCAAACATATGACCTACAAAATAGCACAACAAACTGAGTCAATGTCAACTTTTCGAAACTTAGTATGGCACGAATTCGAAATAATTGCCCGTATGCCTGGTCCTCGGTTCAAATCTTACAATGTACACCGAATTGAAACATCGATATTAAGTCTCGTACTATGTACATTCAAATGTTGTTTTTAGCCCCCCCCCCTGCACAAATGCTACATACTTCCTGTATCAGTCAATCTTCCTCTCCTAACCACCTTAGGAAGCTATCAGTTTCCAACACACGTTCATTCTTCCTCTCCATGTTTCGATCTCTAAGTCTCTTAACTACACAACCCCTTTTCCACTCTATTACCAAATGTATTTACCTCACACACCCGCCATTGCCATTGCACCCCATGCCGAGCTCTCTCTCTCTCCCCCTCTCCCTCTCACCCTCTCGTGCTAAATACACGCATGGCCTATCTAGCCCCAACCTCTCGTGCACACGCACGCACGTTGTATATCTAGGTCACTCCCTCGAGACAGTCTCACTCTTTCTTCCGCACGGCGGGCCACACTCGCTCAATCTCGCTCTCTTTATCTGAGTATTGTTTAACCTCGTTTTCTTTCACACACAAATGATATATCTCCCTGTTCGGGCCTCGATCGACACACTCTATACTCTCTCATGCAGATTGTCTATCTAGGTCAGTCCATCCAAGCCGCCGCCACTCTTTTGACCTCATGGTGGGCCACGCTCAATAAATCTCTCTCTCTCTCTCTCCCTCTCCCTCTCTCTCCATATGTCTCGATTGACCTCGCTCTTTCTCGGACAAAAATGATATATCACCATGTTTGAGCCCAATTCGACCTATTCACGTTGTATACTCTCTCACGCACATCGTCTATCTAGGTCACTCTCTCCAACCCGTCTCACTCTTTCGATCGCACGGTGACCCTATGTGATCGGTTTACCTTGCTTCGTCCCACGCACAAAATATATCTACACGTCTGTGACTGGATCATCTCTCAAGCTCTATCTTACAGCCCCCACCCTTGCCAAAAAGCTCAATCGGACAATATCTCTCCAGAGCATATATATTTGTTCAATGAATGTCGGACCACACTCACTTTGTCTCTCTATCTATATGTCTCTCGATTGACCTCGCTTTCTCACACCGTATCTTCCACGCGTTGAAGCTACTAGCTCCCCATCCCTTGCAAAGCCGGAGCTATTTATATTGCGAGGGGCACTCCAACCTTGGATTAATTTGTGTAGGCATTTATTCCGGTCGGTTTATATTATATTTTCGTAGCATTCGGCCCACAACTACTCCAAACACCGTTGCAACCCACGCAACTCCCCTAGTTGATTTCCCTCTGGCTCGGTCATCGCTCTCTCGCACGTCCTTTCTCGCCTTCAACGTCGCACCATGATATTATTGAAAAAACTATGTTGTTCTCTGTAATTATTATAAATAAGCTACAAAACTACACACCGATAGTCCACTTGAAATGGAACAAATTTCGACCCACTAATTAAAGTGCTACAAACTACACACTGAGGGGCCCACATGTCATGAAACAAACTTGGACGCATATACAAATTAAAAAATAAAAGACGAGGATCGAACATGCGACCGGGCCTTCAAGCCACACGTCAATAGGCAACATACGTAGAATAGCAATGTTTGTTGTACCCCCTTTGTTCACATAATGTTTTTATATTACCACAGCCTAATTAATGGATAACATGTAATATTATTTTTAGTACTATTCGCCTTCACTTACTGGTGGGTTCCATGTGTGCTCTCTCTCTCCTCCACTTCTACGTTTAGATGCACAAGCAAACAGGAAGAACTCGCGGGCAATGTTGCCGTTGACCATATCTGCACGCGTTCACAAGTCACGGCACCAGTTTCACGTACTAGCAGCACTAGTCAGTGTGTACGTGCAATGCACGTTAATTTGGAAGTATATTAAGTGCATGCGGATATTAACTACTAGGATATATTATTTGCGTGTTGTCATGTGATTAGCACTATTTTTGGCATGAAACTAACTGCACGCTAAACGTGTTGAGCGCTCGACATTGAAGCAGTCTAGGTCGTTGGATGACAAGGAATACACGTGGCTTGATGAGTTTTATATTTAATTTGATACGGCTCTAGCAGAACATTCAATCGATCAAACCATACATTTCGTTCAGTCTGACTCTGACTTTAAATTATGCGACGATCGATATAAAATAAATGGAAATGATAAACGTTTAGATTTTAAGCATGGCAATCCGAACGTTTTTCATGGCAAATTTAGATTACGCGGCGGCGCGGGGCGTCTCGCGGTGGGAAGCGGCTCTCTGCCGTGCTACGTGTGTGTCGTCGGGCCATCGACCGACGGGCGACGGCGGCGTCTTGCGCCCGTTGTTGGCGTCTGCTGGGCGTTAGCCTAGCTTCAAGGAAGCGGTCGACGGCGGCCATCCATGCCGCCGAGGGAACGCGGCACCGCGCGTTGGTGCAAGGAAGCGGTCGGCGGCGGCCATCCATGCCGCCGAGAAACGCACTGCACCAGCGAGGCGGTATCAGCAGCGCGCGGAGACATTTGTGTGCACGGGCACCGCACAGCGCTGCGTTAGTGCATCGCGCAGCAGGTGCGAACGCACCGGCAGGCGTGCGTCGGTGCATCGCCTTGACGCATCTTGTTGGCAGTGCAGGCGGCGTGAAAGTCGGCGGGGACCTTGTGGAACCCCGTGGGATCAAGCTCGACGACATGTGCGGCTCCCAGCCCATCAATGCCACAGGGATGGGCGCTGGCGCAGTCGGGGCGACGGGAGTGGGGACATGCTCGGTGTCTTCCCGCAAGGCCAGTTCAAGCTCGTCCCAAAGCGCCTTATGTTCTTGAGACTCCGGCTGGGTGTCTTCCTCAGGAAACTGGAACACTAAGGGCAGACCATCGTGATGCGGCATGGCGTACGTTTAGGTCAGGCTAGTTGGAGGTAGACGACAGGAGAATCGGAGAGGAAGAGAGAGGATTGTAGCGATACTGGGTAGTGCGGGGTTGATTTTAAACTACGGCGCCGACGGCATTAAAAGTGGGAGCAGTTGGGACGACGGTGGGCGGCGGAGCCTGGTCAAAGGGCTCGCCTCGGTGAGCTCGCACAGCGGTTCCGCTGCGCCGCCTGACAGCCAACGCAGCGGTCTGCTCGCACGCCTCCCGTCGACTCACACGCTTGCTCGAACGGCACCTGCCGATGAGAAGCGGGGACTCGTGGAAGCACGTAAACGCCCACGGTTTCAATAGTGAAAGCGTTCGCCTTAACGTGACAGGTCTTTGTTCCAAAATACCTTGGCTCTTCATTTGTGCAACTTGTCATAAGCAGCTTGTCTCAAATTGAAGAAAAAACTTATGAAGTAATATTTGTGCCATATCACGTGACCATGCTTAGTTTCAAGAATTTGTGCTCACTTTTGGATTTTCTGAAATTTAAGATCCAGGATTCGAAACTATATCATAACCTGCATCATGCAATAAATTTTCAAGCCGTACATCTGTCCTCTTGTATTTCTTAAGAAAGGATTTGGTCAAACATTTTGCTTAGTTAGACTTCAGACAAGTTATATATGCAGAGTAAAAGGATAATCCCTCCGTACCCAGGCATTGCCTCGATATATTAACTCAAGTACTGAAAACGAACAAACGGGCTCAATTCTGTGCTCATCCTGGTGTAGTAGTAGTAGTACTAGGCAATGCAGTTGACGGGTGACCTTGACGAGCGGCGACCGAGGGAACTGAGCCGTGCTCGTCACGGTAGGTAACGTTGTCTAGTTACTAAAGCATCCCTCCGTTGTTCATCGGTAGTCATTATGGACCGGGGACATGAGGGGAATTTCCTAGGGCTGGAATTCTGGCCGCCACATATTTTGACTTGAAACGCTGAGGCTCGACTGGTTGGGGTTGCCTAATGTGCGTGTCACGCACGCCACCGAAGGACACGAGCCGTTGGGTCCTACCATTCGAGAATACGAAAGGAACATTTTAAATTGCCAAACGAATCTATGTGTATTACAATACCCGTATTTTCCTTGCAAATACTAATCTCAACGTGGTAATTGATTTATGATGAGTTGTTGAATTAGAGTGAGTTTGTGATATAGTGATCTCAACGTGGATTTCACATTTCATGGTATCCCTAGTAAGTTTTCCAATGCAAATTCAAATTTAAAAGATGAACAATATGGAGGTGAGAAAACTTTGTATGTATCAAGCATATGACCACACACACACACACACACACACACACACAGGGGGAGAGAGACACGCACGAACACAACAACAATCCAATAAGTATAGTGCATCTATTTTTCCAAACCATGCATGTATGACACGAATTCAAAAATACTCCTTCTATTCCTAAATATTAGTATTTTAGAGAGTTCAACAAGTGACTACATACAGAGCAAAATGAGTGAATCTAGACTCTAAAATATTTCTATATACATCCGTATGTGCAGTCCATTTGAAGCCTCTAAAAAGACTAATATTTAGGAACGAAGGGAGTAAAATGTAAGACATCCATGGTCCTGAGTTCAATATTTAAAATGAACATGAAACTGAAACATGAATATTAAGTCTAGTACTACAGTACATGCAAATGTTGTGTTTAGGCGGAGCTATGATTGTCGGGGGTCAACCCCCGACCTTAGATAAAATTTTGGAGCTCGGTTTAGGGTTGTTTAGATTACATTTGTCCCCACCCTCCCAGCCACCGATTGGTTGTGCACCCCACCCCTCCTCCCCAGGAGAATATCATGTGCCCCATACCTTAGATGCTATATGCCGATACGAGTTGCTTGGAGCTTGTAGATCTGAGATATAGCAGCTCACATGATGTATCTTAATATTTCTGAAGGAAACCTTGATGAGTTTGAGAATTGCACACAATTTGTAGAAAAACTACTTAGATGCCCTTTGATCCCATATCCAACAACCTTGAAGCTCGTATCACTGTAGCATCTAAGATGGAGGAGGACATCATATTCTCCTGTGGGTAAGAATATCATGTGCTACCACAACTTAGATGCTTTGGTGATTCAAGCTCTTCGGAGGCGTTGGATTTGTGACCCAACACCTCCTCGATGGTTGAATGGTTTTTGCGTAAAGCCCCAAAGAGTTCGCCACCGCTTACAAGCACAAAGATCGCTCGAGATGCCATTGGATCTCGGATCAAGCGACCTCCAAGCTCGTATCACCGTAGCATCCAAGCTGCGATAGCACCTTATGTTTTCTCGCGGGAGAGTATGAGGTGCTCCCGCACCGTAGATTCTATGGTGATACGAGTTCAACGAGATCTAACGGCCCCACAATAGGAGGTTTGAATGTTTTTGCAATATACGGTCGATAGAGTTTGGGAAATGCGCAGAAAGTACAAGTACTACGCATGTGCCATCGATCACCGATCATACGACCTAGATGCTCATATCACCGTGGCGGGTAATTAAGCTACGGGAGCACCTAATATGAGCACCGGGAGCCGTTGGATCGAAGATGCAGCGGCACACACGAGGCCTGAATGTTTTATTTGCAAAAAACCTTTGGAGAGTTTGGAAATTGCGCATAATTACAAAGACTAGTCCCAAGCCATTGGATCTCACTTCCAACAAGGTAAAAACTCATTATCACCATAGTATCTAAGTTGCGGGGTGGATGTGATATTCTATGTCATTGTCATTTTTGTTCAGTAAACTTGCAAAATATGTGTAACTCGTGTGTTACTTGTCTAACCGTGCAAAGTGTTTGTTAAAAAACCATCCTACACTGAAATATCGTAACAACACATGGGGTCCCACTTGTCATTAATCAAATTTGGACCTAAAACTAACAAATCTTAAAGGCGAGATTCGAGCGGCAACCTGGACTACAAAGCGTAAGTCGATAGCCTGAAAAAACGAACGGTTGTTGGCTTTGTCCCATAACTTTATTTTATTTATACAGTACTTTCATTGAGTAGAGTAGAGGGAGTGCCTCGTCAACACGTGCATGACCGTTGTCTCACTTACTGGTGGGTCCCAGGTCTGCAATCTCAATCTCTCTTCTCTCCATCGTCTAACCTTTGCTGGGCACACACGAAGAGCGGCGCTAGCTTGCCGTGGTGTTATTACAACTAAAAAAAGCTTGGAAAATAGAAGAATCGCCTAGAGCAAGAGAAGTTGTGGCTGGTCGAGACAGAGCTAACCACATCTATCCTCCGTGCCATGTTTGCATGATGAAGCTGTATGGCTAGTGGGGTCCCGAGGTCGAACCATAGGTACTACGTCAGATACAATATATTTTTACACGCACATTTTTCCTCCTTGCCGAGACGTGGCACACCCTACCGCGCGGTTTCGGAGTCCTCCCAGGTGGTGCACGCATATATTCTTTCTGACGTGGGACGCCCTACTGCGCGTTTTCTGGGTCCTCCTCGGTCGTAGCGCCGCAGCAAGTAAATGAGTCGTCAAATCACGAAAGACCACCTTTCTCGCCGAGTACATCAGTGAAGCACGGTGGCTAGCTAGTTGGGCTAGTTCAACCGATTAGCTAGGCCACCGCCACATTTGTTTTTTCACCCCTTTTTTTATCTACTTGCCGGCAGGTAAATTTAAATATCCATCGCGGCGTTGCTCTGGTGTTTGGGTGCGACAGGATTTTTAATTTTTTGATTAACGGGAGCAGGCGCGACAGGATTTTTAATTTTTTGATTGACGGGAGCAGGCGCGATAGATATTAGTCATGATGACTCCGCCTGTAAAAACCCATTGCTCCCTGATGTGAGAAGTCGTCGACTGGTGATTTACCATGGTGAAAACCAAAAGATTCCCCGCTCCCTCCGCCTTCCCGTAGATTGCATTGCCTTTCAGCCGTTTCGCCCCCTTTGCTTCCTCTCCCCATTGCTTCTACCTGGTGCCATGGCGGCGCATCAGATCACGGAGTCCGAGGTGAGGCGCCTGACATAGGAGCTCCATGCCAAGGATGCAAAGCTCAGGGCCAAGGACGTGGAGCTCCGTCAGCTTAGGGAGGAGAGGAGTGCCATGCTCCTCCGTTATGTGCGGGAGTTCACGGAGCTTCAAAAGCGGCAGGCGTCCACCACAAAGATGCTCGAGGCATCGGTGACGTTGCTGCAGAAAGCGGGAGATATGATAGGCCATTAGGGGAGCCGGCTGGAGCGCGAGCGGGCCGATCGTGACGAGGTCCAGGATCGCCTCAGCCACTTGGTGAACCAAGTTGCCACGCACATGCTGCGGCTGCGCGATGCCTACCATCGTGCCAGCGTGACGATGCCGGCCGTCGGGCTAAACCCGTTTGACCACCCGGTCGACTTCAACAAGCTACAACTTCCTGACCTGGTCTCCTTCTTCACCTATATCTCCGAGGAGGTGAGCTGTCTCCGCGCGATGGTGGGGGCTGAGCTGGACAAGGAGGGGTTGCGGGCTGTCGTCGCTGTTGCTGGGCGAATCCTTTCAGGGCTCCGTCACCGGAATCCATTCGTGCCATTGGACGCCGTCTTTGTGAGCTGGCTCCGTCGACCGGGGCGGGCTCTGTGGCGGTTGCACTCTGCATCACCAACGTCGTGCGCCTCGAGAATTTAGGCGCCCTCTGCATGGGCATGTCCATGTCTCGGCGCAACATGACCGTTGGATCAAACTCAGACGGTGCAGATCAGTCACTGTAGCACAAAGCGTGTGGGTGTGTTTGGTTGCATTCTCATCTCAATATAGTTGTTTCCTCTTCGTGTATTTTTGTCAACCTACTAGTGTGGACTCATGCACCCTTCATGCACTCAGCCAAACACCCGAAAGTGGGTCGAGAAGGGAACTTTTGCTCCCATCCCGTGTGCCCTTCATACACCCTTCCTAACACTATTCGTGCTTCATATGGTTCATGTTTAGGTGAGTACTTTGTAGCACCGTACTCTCCGTCTTATTTGTGGACCTAGTTACATTAACATTGATCTCACCGTTCATTCTCGACAGACGATCGAAAAAAGCTATACTATGTTACATATAGGAGTAGTTGACATGCGCACAACATCATTTGTTATCGTCATATCTTACTACACTAGCAACAAGATTGTGTAGTACTGACGTATGAACCACTGCACATGCCTAGTAGTAGGAGCACTGTTTATGTTCAAGTGTCTGCCGTGTTTCGCACTCCTCCGTCGTAAGAGTGGAAACGCTTGCTGTAATCATTTTTTTTCTTCTGAAAAACAATGGACACGCTCTACCGTGCGGATCCTCCTCCAGCCATGCACTAAATTACTCACTTTCGCGACGTGTGGGACAGCCAGCATCGGTGTCCACCAGCCATGCACTAAATTACTCCGTAGTAGAGTGGCGGTAGACTACCCCCATCGAAGCGCCGCAGTAATGCCCAATGAGCCGTCAAATCACAAAAACCCCCTCCTTTCCAGCAGTAAGTAGGACGGACGAAGCAACCATCAGTTCACTCTTCTCTCTCAGCTTCCTCTCTACCCAACCCTTGCTTCTGCCTCATCTTGTTTCTCATTTCTTCAAGAAAACCCCGACCTGCTTCTGCCATTGTTCTTCTCTCCCAAAGAAGGAAAGGTGAGCGCATCAATGGTGTTGATTCTGGACAAGGCCCAGTCTTGCAACCCCGAGACTGATCCTATAACTCCCTCTCTTTTCTTCTTTTGGGTTTGTGATTATGGTTTCTTTTCTTTTATTTCTATTCGACAGTTTCTTGATGGACGCTGGAGCACCGGCCGAAGTGATGTCTATGGCTCCGGCCAAAACCGTCGAGGCTCATGGTATGAAGAAGCGCAAGCACCCCTCCGAGACTACCGCAGACAAGCTCAAAGCCATCGCCCTGTCCAAGCCTCCCTCTCCGAGATCCCTCATTAAGTAAGTCCAGGTAATATTTCTTCTTGACGATCTTTTTCTCGATCTTGATCGTGTTTTTTCATCTAACACGCAATACTAGTACTAGTAGTACAACTTTCTGGGTGATCTTGCATGTGATTTTTGTGTGCCAAATGACGGTTCTAAATTCCTCTTTTGACCAAAACATGCGAGAGGTTGACACTGATTTCTTATAGATTACTTTCAACTACTCCCTCTGTCCCAAATTTCTTGTCTTAGATTTGTCTAGATACGGATGTATCAAATACTAAAACGTGACTTGATATATCCGTATCTAGACAAATCTAAGACAAGAATTTTGGGACGGAGGGAAGTACTTTATGAACATCAATGCTACCTTTTAAGAGGGTATATTTGCCTCAATAACTTGTGTTATGGATTTTGCATGTAATCCCTCTGCTCTCATGCCTTTGAAGACATGTTCTAGTGTCTTTGTTCACTCATTTAAATGCGTATATAGGTATATGGAGTATAATATCAAAAATCATCTTATATTTACGAGCAGGTAGTAATAAAATATGGTTTCGCTTGAATTAGAACCAGGTGCTTGGCGGTGGAGATGAAGTTCTCAAAGTCATGCCTTGTGAACTGGAAGACCTGATGATGAGTTCTACTTCTTTGAACTATCCATTGCTTTGTGTCCTTGTCGCCACGTGTCCTGAACTAGTGTTTTCCTGTAACATTGTTGTCAGGCGTGTTCTCGAGGCTGTACTTGACCACAACAATTTCCTGGCCGTGCCTTCGATTACGAAGGGTGTGGTTCTTGTAAAGCTTCCCAACAAATCTGATGCGGCCTGTCTTCATCATCATGTTTATGAGTGGAAAGACCACTCTGTTAGGTTCTCCAAGGTTGACAAGATGGTGATGGTGCATGTAGACATCTCACACGAAGTCCATGGCCTAGTCAGTTATGCGGGGTTCATCCTGTAGGTCGGTGGCAAGAAATAGTCTGCAGAGTTTAGTTAGTGCAACTTTGCTTGTCTGTAGTAAGTACTATTGTTCAGTACTTGATTTGTGTTTGTGAACCCTGTATTGTTTATTAGTACTGCCGCTTTTGGTGTGTGGTCAGTCATGAGAACGATCTATGTTAATGTCTGTCTACTCAATTCAGTATGTATATTTTGAAGTATCTAGATCATATTTTTTGTGAGGACGGTTTATCAATTATGGTTACACTCCAATATCTGTATGCATTGCAGGGTTTATCGTACCCACCAGGATTTCGAGTCCCATGGATGTTTGGTCCATACGATTTGTCATGACCTATGGACTGTCCTGCTTGTGGGAGTAGGCAGGGCCCCTGCATGCCACGAGTAGTTGGACGATCAATCTTCTGTTTAGTACTTCAACATAGTGATTTCCTGATAAGGATTCACTCGTGTCATGTCAAGTAAATCTTATTGATTTACTGTCTAAATATTATTGATTTAATGTCATGTTTTCTTTCTTTTCCTGCAATTTTACGATGCAGGTTTTGCCATGTGACATTCATCACAGAATAAACCGTTTGGTTTGCTCTCGATGGCTATTTTTGCAGGTTTCACTTCTTATGCCGTGTCGATGCGAAGGCACCGTCCATCACTTATATTATCGAAAAATTGGATCAGTCTATTGTCTGAGTACAAGCTGAATCCCTATGATGAACTGCAGTTTGGTTTAACAAAAACGCCACAATTAGTCATTCTCGCGTTTAAAAGAAATGAAGAAAAAAACTGGATCACGGTCACGGATCCTAGTCAAGTTAGAAAGCTGTCATAGCAGACCAGACACGATCGCCGCTGTCTCGCATAGATCGAGCACCGGCGATTGCTCTAGCAGCGGCGGCAACTCGATCTGATCCGGTGAGGATTGGGCACCGATCGCGTCGGTGGATCGGTCTGATCTACCGGAGGATCGGGCATCGACACGGCACCTGCTCCGATACCGGCACCACTACAAGGAGCACCATCTCCGGCAGCAGCAGCGGCTTCGGCACCTGCACCAACACTTGCACTTGCATCTGCTCCGGCCCGTGCAGTTGCACCGGCAACAGACTGGGCTGCAATTCGCACTTCATATACCAAAGTCCTTACAAAAAACCGACATGTCCACCTTCTTGGTAAGCATTGGCCGCCCAAGTGCTTCGTTAATTTTTCTTTCCATGTTGTTTCACATGATTCACTTTGTTGATCTAACTGTTTGGGTATGTCTTCTTGTTAGCAAACAGAGAATTCCTAGAGCAACGAGGGAGTCGTTCAACAATCCGGGCGACCGCGGCCAAGTTTCTCTTACCATGCGCAGCCTTCGTGTGAATGAACCTGCTCAATATACCGTAAGTACAAAGGATGGTCGCATGATGATTGATGCAAAATGATGGTCAAGGTTCAAATCCAAATCATATCTTGCGGTAGGGGATGATGTCAAAATCGAACTTTCTCGGCAAGGAGAGCTGGTCCAAATCAACTTTGAAATTAGCAGCACGCAACTGCCGAACTGATCTATCCTCCGAGAGATTTTGATGTAATAATCTGGCATGGTGAAATAAGTGTCCTGTGTGTATACGTAGTACGGTAGTATTATTTATCACATGGTATATCGTTGATAGAATTGCAACTCTGATTGCTAGTTAGGAACTGTCGTTCGATTGCATTCCAACAGCTGCCGTGCTTTATTCAATTTTGTGTATTCGCCTTGCGACAACATCTAAAACCAGCGTCGTACCGATCCCTCGCAATATGAAAAGTGCTGAGGTAGAACACATGGGCCCCCAAACATGCAGTGTCAGCCTGGGCCCAAAGTCTAGAACCGTGAGCCTATCTGAGTATTATATTCCCAGCTAACCCCCCATAAAAAAGCTGAACCCCCATAATACCCGTGCGTTGCAGAGGGAGTATATTTCTCGGCAAGGTGAGCTTGTGATATAAAAGATTTGTATATTTCTTTACAGAGGGAGTATCTCTCTGTCAAAATATATATTTATGTGTAACTAGTTACTCCTGTCTTTCTACTTCCTTTCGCTGATATGTGGGCGACCGCAACGGGTCCACGTGCCATATGCACAAACTAGAGTGCACAACTTCACGGTAGACACACCCGGTCGTAGCGCCGCAGTAATGCAATGAGCCATCAAATCACAACCCCCTTTCCAGCTTAAGCGATGGTACGGGCCAGCGGCAATATTTTCTTGGGCCTGAATCCCCTTCTCCCTCGTCACCTTGTTCAAAGAAAACCCCCTCTCGGCGATTGAATAGGGTTTTCTCATGGAGAACCAGGTACGAATTCTTCATCCATCCCCGATAAATCCAAGTCCCTTGGTCGCAGGTAATCCTAGGATGGCAGCCGCCGCCGTTGATGCATTTTTTCTTCCCATCAATCTAGTGTGTTTCATTTGCGATTGCCCAAAGTGCGAGTACCCTACTGAGGTTTCTGCGCCCTCGTGAGACGCCACACTTGTTCCTTCTCATCCTAACACAACATTTTGAAACGCGCACAGTATGTTCCTAGAATCCTCTTTTCTATCTGGGAGGGTGGGTTTTTTTGAACATGTTGTGTTCTCATATTATTTTTCCTGCAGTGTATTATTTGCTCTGCCAGAACACATGTACTCAACATGCTCGGCCTTGCCATAACTGAATACATTAGTTTAATGGTCACAGTGAAGACAAGCCATGGATATAAGTTCCAAGGTTGGTTCATGAACCAAGAAGATCGCTGCTTTTTTATGGCCGAACTTGGATAAACTTTCTCAAGTGTTACAGACTGAAAGTTGGTGCACGAATGTTGATGGAAATAGCAGAACCTGGTCTCATTTTCACTGCGATCTTCCACCCTGACGTCGTTCCAATTGTTCATCCATGTTAGTTTTGTATCTGGTTCTTGCTTGTTGCCTCGATTACTTCTTAATCCACCTATTCTGTCTAACTAATCACAATTTAACTTTAGAAGCAGCAACGAATCTCTCACGAATATGCTACTTCTAACTAATATTTTCTTATAATTGGTTGCACGTGTAGGTTTTTTTCAGAGTTAAGCTGTCTGCTCGTTTGTTACTCTGTAATAACTCGGTTGTGGCACCGAAGTTGACTGGATCGACATCCACAAGTTCCTACACTTTATTGATCGTCTTGAGGTCCTTGTGGGGCGTTTCAATGGTGGAAGGCCACGTGGGATATGTGTGCCCATCTTTGCACTCGTTGAACAGGTCCAAGCGTGTTGAGAAACTTATGGTACAAGCTGTTTTACGTTATATATGTTGTTCATAAACTATTGCTTATACACAGTTTTACATTTGTGATCTTCTTGAAAGCAGGAACTACCGAGTTCTATTGTTCCTATATATGATGCTTGACCATGGTCGGGTTAGACTTGCGCTTGGTCACAACATGATGTTTATGTCGACCTACTCAATTCCCCTTGGAGGTGAAAAGATACTTATTCATGGGTGGTCTCAAATAATGAAGGCCCGTCCATCTTGGAGAATAGGACAGAAGATTATGTTCATGCTTTTCCATGGCTCTAAAGCAAATATCCTGTTTATTGACCACATTGCGAGATGAAGCCGCTTTAAGAAGGTTGTGGATGCGCGAGGTGGCGCCTGGGCCTTGTCCTAGGGCTTGGCGGCCTCACCCTTGGTTAACTGTAGGCAAAGTAGCACTGTTCGAGGCGTGCTTTGTACAATTGAACCTGTATAAGTACTCATACTGCTTTCAGCTTTGGTTGTTAAGTGCCCCTGCTGGTTTCAGTTAAGGTTGTTAAGTACTCCTACTGCTTTTACAGACTGTCGTGTTTCTTCAGTCCCGTCTTCCTCCAGCCGCCAAAACCAAACCAGTGCCGGCGGGGCCGCTTGCTTCCGCCTCCCATGGCTGGCTGCGCCTCAGCGCACGCATCGCCGCCCCACCATCTCCTAAATCGTTAACGCCGATGTCCTCCGCGCGCTTTGGTGTGCTCGCCATGGTGCCGCCCTCTCGCGTTGTCAACATGGTCAACAAACAACAGGAAGCGGCAGAAGTACGTGGAGAGGATGACAGTAGGGGCCCACCACATCAGCGTATGGAAAAATAAAATGCTTCCTGCTAGTGTTTTCCTGACATCTGGGACCCACGACATTGTGAACGTATATAGTCAATAGACAAGAGAACATCACAAGATCGGCTAACACCTGGGACGTAGCTACTCGAGTAGTATTTTTTTTGTTTGGTATTGTTGAGACGGAGCAGGGTTTGAACTGGTCAGGCCCGTCTAGCCTGTGCTTATATTTTATGTTCACCATGTGACCAGCCCAGCTATTTTTTCTTTGTGAAAATGAGCCCAGTTTATTTTTTTTGAAGAATACCCAATCCAAGCCTACTTATTTTTCTACGCCCTGATGGGTTGCAACTCTTTCAAGACGCCTGCAAATCTTGAAAGTAATATGAAATGTGTTGTAAATATAAAAACAGATGACAAATTGGCAATTACTTTATAATTTCTGTATTTTTTCACATTTTCAGATTCCTATTTCACTGGGCATTAACCTAATTTAAATATATCTTCAAAGTACTTTAAATCTGGCTCGACATTTCAGTATTAAAAATAGTTTGGAACCCACAAAAATATGCGAAATTGGCCCTGGCCAACCAAAAAAAATGACTGCAATAAATTGCACAAGAAGTTGCCATGAGCTATATATAAATTATTGAAAAAAAGAGGGAGTGGTCTGACTTGTGGGCCTGTTTAGTTGACGCGTATGCAAGATTTTTTTAGGTATTATATATGTCAACAAACAATTCTAGCAGACGTAACCATTGGATGTCAATCCAACGGCCGTCGTGTTTCTTCAATCTCTGATCTTCTTGCTCCAGCCGCCAAAGCAGCGCCTGCGGGACCGCCTACTCCCGCCTCTCGTGGCCGGGTGTCTTTGCCATGTGAGCCTCGGCGCCCCTACTACTCCCACCGCTGGCCAGGGCATCCCTCTACTCACCCACACCCCCTGTTATTCTGCGGCGACGGCAGCCTCACACCGCAGCCGAACCGGTGAACGCTCGTACTCCTCTTCGTGTGGGCATCCACTGCCGGGTTTTCCCCGGCTCCGCGTCGTCCCCTTCCTAGGCCTCGCCGTCGTCCACCGCCGTGGTGCTCTCGGCACGGCGTGGTCAATGTGGTCAACGACCGACTTCCATCGGAAGAGTACTGTACGTGGAGAGGCAGACAGCTGGGTCGAGGGCAGCCACAAGGCAGTGCCTCCTTATTACGCGGAAAATAATTATTCCTCCACCTGACAGCAGGGACCCACCAGACGGGCCACCAGTATTTTGTGAAAAAAATCGTTTCCCCCTGACTGCTGGGACCCACCGGACGGGCCACCGTATTTCACGAAAAAACGTTCGCTGTCAGCTCGGACCCACCGGAAGTGCCTCATTACACACAAAAAATGAATACTCCCCCGGCTAGCTGGGACCCACCTTGGTGGGAGGCTAACTTGTGGGCCTACTAAGTTGACGGGGACGAAGGGCTTTGTCAACTTAGTCAATATGAACGATTCTAGCTCCAGTGACCGTACGATGTCCATCCAACGGCCGTAGTGATTCTTCAACCTCTGGTCGTCTTGCTCCAGCCGCCCAAAGCAGCGCCGGTCGTGCCGCATGCACCTGCCTCCCGTGGCCGGTTGTGCTGTCGCAGAGGCCTCATCGCCCCCTATTATTCCCACCGCTGGCCAGGCCCTGCGGTGACGACAGCCTCACACCGCAGCCGAACCAGTGAACCCTCGTACTCCTCTCCGCGCGGGCTTCCACTGCCGCGTCTTCCCCGGCTCCGAGTCATCCCCTTCTTAGGCCTCACCGCCGTCCACCGCCGTGGTGCTCTCGGCGCGGCATGGTCAATGTGGTCAACGACCGACTTCCTTCGGAAAAATCATGCGTGGAAGACGCCGACAATGGGTCCACGGCCGCAACAAGGAAGTGCCTCCTTATTACGCCGCAAAATAATTATTCCTCTACCGACAGCGGGGACCCACCGGACGGGCCACCATATTTCGCGAAAAAACATTTCCCCCCTGACTGCTGGGACCCACCAGCTACACCTTCATACGCAAGGAAGTGCGTCCGAAAAAAAACAAAACGATTCGCCCAGCTGACTACAGGGACCCACCAGCTACATCTTCGCAGGCAAGGAAGTGCCTGACAGTCGGGACCCACCTGGTCGGGCGTGCGTGGCGTTGTCATTATGGTCGCTGACGATATGCATTACATATATACTGGTGGATGTAGAGGCGCGCGCGTGTCGTAGTAGAGGCCGCCAGGGTGCAAGAAAGAAAATATGGCTACGTATGTGTACATACGGGCAGGGTCTGGAACGCCTACTCGCGCATACGCACGACGAGGGCTCGTTGACATGGCTGGGTCGTAACGGAGAAACAGCGTCGTCGTCGTTGTGTTCATGGGGAGGCAACGGAATGCGTCGTGTTCATGGGGAGGCAACGGAATGCATCGTGTTCATCGGGAGGCAACGAAACGCATGGGAGCCAACCGGCTGGGTCGGAACAGAATGCGTGGTCGTGTTCATCGGGAGGGCTTGGACGGAACATGCGATGGAAACGAGGCATGGCGTACCGCAAAACAAAGGAAACGGACCTCCTACGGTCGAAACGGGGGTCCTGTTGATCGGGAGGGGTGTGGCGTACCGCAAAACGGATGAAACGGACCTCCTACGGTCGAAACGGGGGTCCTGTTGATCGGGAGGGGTGTGGCGTACCGCAAAACGGACGAAACAGACCTCCTATGGTCGAAACGGGGGTCCTGTTCATCGGGAGGGGTGTGGCGTACCGCAAAACGGGACTCCACGGGATACTGTTCATCTCCACCGTCGACTCCCTCCAACCTCCACGAGCTACTGTTCATCCACCGTCGACCTCCTCCAGCCTCCACCTGCGGATCGCTCATCCACGGGCTCCTGTTCATCCAGCCTCCACAGCCGCTTCTCCACCAGCCATCGTTCAACCAGCCCTCTCCACGGGCTCCTGTTCAACCACCCCTCCACGGGCTATTGTTCATCCAGCCCTCCACCTTCTACTGTTCATCCTGCCCTCCACGGGGTGGTCCTGTTGATCCAGCCCTCCACGGGGTCCTGTTCATCCAGCCCCAACCGGCTCGATCGATCGGGGTCCTGTTCATCCGGAGGCAACACCACGGGTCCTGTTCATCCACCCCATAACGCTAACTGTTCATCCATAGGCAGCATCGATCGACTTCAATTACCAGCAGTTGCGGAGGAATCGCTCGATCGGGTTCAGTTAACAGCCATCGATCGATCGCTCGAGTTCAGTAACGCATAGCCTGCAGTGCAATCGCTCGGGTTCAATTAGAGCCCAATGCCTCGCTCGGGTTCAGTTAGAGCCAACGCCTCGCACACGCCAGCGTCACGTGTACGAGAAAGCAGCGCATCACTCGGCCCCCGACCTCCCATCGTAACCGGGAACTCCCTGAAATTTTCCTTGCCCTCGCTTCTACCATGGTTTTTTCCGTCATGGACGGCCCAAAGATTGTCATGCAGCTGCGTCTCTGGCCCGCCCAAGACGAAAATCCCATTTTCTGTCATGATTTTTTGTCATAGAAGTAGGAGCCCACCACATCTATGATGATACCGGGTTTTGTCACAATTATCGTCATAGAAGTGTCATATGTATGACAGAAAAAAAATTCGTTCGGCCCAAAATGTCACGGATGTGTCTTTTTTTGTAGTGTGATCTCTTAGCCGTGTGCGGTGCCCCCCTCCACCATAATCCACCTCGGTCATATCGTCGTAGTGCTTAGGCGAAGCCCTGCGCCGGTAGCTTCATCGTCACCGTCATCACGCCGTCGTGCTGACGAAGCTATCCCTCATCGCTCTACTGGATCGTGAGTTCGTGGGACATCATCGAGCTGAACGTGCGCATATCGCGGAGGTGTCGTACGTTCGGTACTAGGATCGGTCGATCATGAAGACATACGACTACATCAACCGCGTTGTCATAACACTTCCGCTTTCGGTCTACGAGGGTACATGGACAACACTCTCCCCTCTCGTTGTTATGCATCACCGTGATATTGCATGTGCGTAGGATTTTTTTGAAATTACTACGTTCCCCAACACCTATATATATATATCAATCTTTACCTCTCGATCAATTCAAGACTCCTGGTCATGTCTGCGATCTCATCCGGGACTCCGAACAACATTCGGTCACCAAATCACATAACTCATATAATACAAAATCATCATCGAACGTTAAGAGTGCGGACCCTACGGGTTCGAGAACTATGTAGACATGACGGAGACACCTCTCCGGTCAATAACCAATAGCGGAACCTGGATGCTCATATTGGTTTCTACATATTCTAAGAAATATTTATCGGTCAAATCGTTATGACAACATATGTTATTCCCTTTGTCATCGGTATATTACTTAACCGAGATTCGATTGTCAGTATCTTCATACCTAGTTCAATCTCGTTACCGGCAAGTCTCTTTACTCGTTTCATAATACATCATCCCGTAACTAACTCATTGGTCACATTGCTTGCAAGGTTTATTATGATGTGTATTACCGAGGGGGCCCAGAGATACCTCTCCGATACTCAGAGTGACAAATCCTAATCTTGATCTATGCCAACCCAACAAACACCTTTAGAGATACCTGTAGAGGATCTTTATAATCACCCAGTTACGTTGTGACGTTTGATAGCACACATGGTATTCCTCCGGTATCTGAGAGTTGCATAATCTCACAGGTGAAGGAATATGTATTTGACATGAAGAAAGCAATAGCAATAAAACTGAACGATCCATATGCTAAGCTAACGGATGGGTCTTGTTCATCATATCATTCTCCTAATGATGTGACCCCGTTCATCAAATGACAACACATGTATATGGTTAGGAAACTTAACCATCTTTGATTAACGAGCTAGTCCAGTAGAGGCTTACTAGGGACACGATGTTTTGCCTATGTATCCACACATGTATCAAGTTTCCGGTTAATATAATTCTAGCATGAATAATAAACATTTATCAGGATATAAGGAAATATAAAATAACAACTTTATCATTGCCTCTAGGGCATATTTCCTTCAGTCTCCCACTTGCACCAGAGTCAACAATCTAGTTCACATCGCCATGTGATTTAACACCAATAGTTCACATCTTTATGTGATTAACACCCATATTTCACATCGCCATGTGACCAACACCCAAAGGGTTCACTAGAGTCAATAATCTAGTTCACATCGCTATGTGATTAACACCCGAAGAGCACTAAGGTGTGATCATGTTTTGCTTGTGAGAGATGTTTATTCAACGGGTCTGCCACATTCAGATCCGTATGTATTTTGCAAATTTCTATGTCTATAATGCTCTGCATGGAGCTACTCTAGATAATTGCTCCCACTTTCAATATGTATCTAGATTAAGACTCAGAGTCATCTAGATCAGCGTCAAAGCTTGCATCGAGGTAACTCTTTACGACGAGCTCTTTATCACCTCCATAACTGAGAAACATTTCCTTAGTCCTCTTTAGGTACCTAAGGATAATTTTGACTGCTGTCTAGTGATCTACTCCTGGATCACAATTGTACCCCCTTGCCAAACTCATGGCAAGGCACACAATAGGTCCAACAGGTCCGCCACACAACATGACATACTTTATAGAACATATGACTGAGGCATAGGGAATGACTTTCATTCTCTCTCTTTATCCTGCCGTGGTCGGGTTTTGAGTCTTACTCAACTTCACACCTTGTAACACAGGCAAGAGCCCTTTCTTTGACTGATCCATTTTGAAGTGCTTCAAAACTTTATCAAGGTACGTGCTTTGTGAAATTCCTATCAAGTGTCTTGATCTATCTCTATAGATCTTGATGCCTAATATATAAGCAGGTTCACCGAGGTCTTTCTTTGAAAAATTCTTATTCAAGTATCCTTTTATGCTATCCAGAAATTCTATACCATTCCCGATTAACAATATGTCATCCACGTATAATATCAGAAATGCTACAGGGCTCCCACTCACTTTCTTGTAAATACAGGCTTCACCATTTATAAATCTATATGCTTTGGTCACCTCATCAAAGCGTATATTCCAACTCCAAGATGCTTGCACCAGTCCATAGATGGTTCGCTGGAGTTTGCACACTTTGTTAGCACCTTTAGGATTGACAAAACCTTCTGGTTGCATCATATACAACTCTTCTTTAAGAAATCCATTAAGAATGCAGTTTTGACATCCGTTTGCCAGATTTCACAAAATGTGGCAATTGCTAACATGATTCGGACAGACTTAAGCACTGCTACGAGTGAGAAAATCTCATCGTAGTCAACACCTTGAACTTGTCAAAAAGCTTTTGCGTCAAGTCGAGCTTTGTAGAAAGTAACACTACCATCAGCGTATGTCTTCCTCTTAAAGAAACATTTATTCTCAATGCCTTGACGATCATTGGGCAAGTCCACAAAAGTCCACACTTTGTTCTCATACATGGATCCTACCTCAGATTTCATGGCCTCAAGCCATTTATCGGAATCTGAGCTCATCATAGCTTCTTCATAGTTCGTAGGTTTGTCATGGTCTAGTAACATGAATTCCAGAACATGATTACCGTACCACTCTGGTGTGGAACGTGCTTTGTTCCACCTACGAGGTATAGTAGTAACTTGATCTAAAGTTTCATGATCATCATCATTAGCTTCCTCTCTAGTTGGTGTAGGCATCACGAGAATGGATTTCTTTGATGAGTTACTTTCCAATTTGAGAGAAGGTACAATTACCTCATCAAGTTCTACTTTCCTCCTACTCACTTCTTTCAAGAGAAACTCCTTCTCTAGAAAGGATCCATTCTTAGCAACAAAGATCTTGCCTTCAGATCTGTGATAGAAGGTGTACCCAACAGTTTCTTTTGGGTATCCTATGAAGACACATTTCTCTGATTTGGGTTCGAGCTTATCAGGCTGAAGCTTTTTCACATACGCATTGCAACCCCAAACTTTAAGAAACGACAACTTAGGTTTCTTGCGAAACCATAGTTCATACGGTGTCATCTCAACGGATTTAGATGGTGCCCTATTTAACGTGAATGCAGCTGTCTCTAATGCATAACCCCAAAACGATAGTGGTAAATCGATAAGACACATCATAGATCGCACCATATCTAATAAAGTACAGTTACGACGTTCGGACACACCATTACGCTATGGTGTTCCAGGTGGCATGAGTTGTGAAGCTATTCCACATTGGTTTAAATGAAGGCCAAACTCGTAACTCAAATATTCTGCTCCGTGATCAGATCGTAGAAACTTTATTTTCTTGTTACGATGATTCTCCACTTCACTCTGAAATTCTTTGAACATTTCATATGTTTTAGACTTGAGTTTCATTAAGTAGATATACCTATATCTGCTCAAATCATCTGTGAAGGTCAGAAAAAAACGATACCCGCCGCAAGCCTCAACACTTATTGGACCGCATACATCAGTATGTATTATTTCTAATAAGTCATTAGCTCGCTCCATTGTTCCGGAGAACAGAGTTTTAGTCATCTTGCCCATGAGTCATGGTTCGCAAGTATCAAATGATTCATAATCAAGTGATTCCAAAAGTCCATCCGCATGGAGTTTCTTCATGCTCTTTACACCAATATGACCTAAACGGCAGTACCACAAATATGTCGCACTATCATTATCAACTTTGCATCTTTTGGCATCAATATTATGAATATGTGTATCACCACAATCGAGATTCAATAAACCATTTACATTGGATGTATGACCATAGAAGTTTTTGTTCATGTAAACAGAACAACAATTATTCTCTGACTTAAATGAATAACCATATCACAATAAACATGATCCAATCATATTCATGCTCAACGCAAACACCAAATAACATTTATTTAGGTCCAACACTAATACCGAAGGTAGAGGGAGTGTGCGATGTTGATCTTATCAACCTTGGAATCACTTCCAACACACATCGTCACCTCGCCCTTAACTAGTATCTGTTCATTTTGCAACTCCCGTTTCTAGTTACAAATCTTAGCAACTGAACCGGTATCAAATACCCAGGGGCTACTATGAACACTAGTAAAGTACACATTAATAACATGTATATCAAATATACCTTTGTTCACTTTGCCATCCTTCTTATCCGCCATGTTTTTGGGGCAGTTCCGCTTCCAGTGACCATTTCCTTTACAACAGAAGCAGTCAATTTCAGGTTTGGATCTAGCTTTGGGATTCTTCACGGGAGTGGCAACTTGCTTGCCATTCTACTCGAAGTTCCCTTTCTTTCCCTTGCCATCAACACTTGATGCTATTTCTTGATTTCTACCTTCACCGATTTCAGCATCGCGAAGAGCATGGGAATCGTTTTTCGTTATCCCTTGCATATTATAGTTCATCACGAAGTTCTAGTAACTTGGTGATAATGACTAGAGAACTCTGTCAATCACTATCTTATCTGGAATATTAACTCCCACTTGATTCAAGCGATTGTAGTACTCAGACATTCTAAGCACATGCTCACTAGCTGAGCTATTCTCCTCCATCTTCTAGGCAAAATACTTGTCAAAGGTGTCATACCTATTAACACGGGCATGAGTCTGAAATACCAATTTCAACACTTGGAACATCTCATATGCTCCGTGGCATTCAAAACATTTTTAAAGTCCCGACTCTAAGCCGCAAAGCATGGTGTACTAAACTATCAAGTAGTCATCATACCGAGCTTGTCAAACATTCATAATGTTGGCATCTGCTCCTGCAATTGGTCTGTCACCTAGCGGTGCATCAAGGACATAATTCTTCTGTGCAACAATGAGGATAATCCTTAGATCACAGACCCAGCCCGCATCATTGCTATTATCATCTTTCAACTTAGTTTTCTCCAGGAACATATCAAAAATAAAACAGGGAGCTAAACGCGAGCTACTGATCTACAACATAGATATGCAAATACTATCAGGACTAAGTTCATGATAAATTAAGTTCAATTAATCATATTACTTAAGAACTCCCACTTAGATAGACATCCCTCAAGTCATCTAAATGATTACATGATCCAAATAAACTAAACCATGTCCGATCATCACGCGAGATGGAGTAGTCTTCATTGGTGAACATTTCTATGTTGATCATATCTACTATATGATTCACGTTCGACCTTTCGGTCTCCAGTGTTCCGAGGCCATGTCTGTACATGCTAGGCTCGTCAAGTTTAACACGAGTATTCCGCATGTGCAAAACTGTCTTGCACCCATTGTATGTGAATGTAGAGCTTATCACACCCGATCATCATGTGGTGTCTCAGCAAAACGAACTGTCACAACGGTGCATACTCAGGGAGAACACTTATACCTTGAAATTTTAGTAAGGTATTATCTTATAATGCTACCGCCGTACTAAGCAAAATAAGATGCATAAAAGATACACATCACATGCAATCAAAATACGTGACATGATATGGCCATCATCATCTTGTTCCTTTGATCTCCATCTCCAAAGCACTGTCATGATCTCCATCGTCACTGGCTTGACACCTTGATCTCCATCGTAGCGTAGTGGTCATCTCGCCAACTATTGCTTCTACAACTATCCCTAACGCATAGTGATAAAGTAAAGAAATTACATGGCATTTGCATTTCATACAATAAAGCGTTAACCATAAGGCTCCCGCCAGTTGCCGATTACTTTTGCAAAACATGGTCATCTCATACAATAATGTATATCTCATCATGTATTGACCATATCACATCACAACATGCCCTGGAAAAATAAATTAGACGCCCTCTACTTTGTTGTTGCAAGTTTTACGTGGCTGCTACGGGCTTCTGGTAAGAACCGTTCTTACCTACGCATCAAAACCAGAACGGTGATTTATCAAGTTTGCTATTTTAACCTTGAACAAGGACCAGTCGCAGTCAAATTCGATTCAACTAAATTTGGAGAAACAGACACCCACCAGCCACCTTTATGAAAAACTAGTTGCATGTCTATCGGTGGAACCGTTCTCATGAACACGGCCATGCAAGGTTGGTCCGGGCCGCTTCATCCAACATTACCGCCGAATCAAAATAAGACATTGGTGGTAAGCAGTATGACGATCACCGCCCACAACTCTTTGTGTTCTACTCGTGCATATCATCTACGCATAGACCCGGCTCGGATACCAGTGTTGGGAAACATAGCATGCAATTTAAAAAAATTCCTACGCTCATGAAAGATCTATCTAGGAGATGCATAGCAACGAGAGGGGAGAGTGTGTTTACGTACCCTCATAGACCAAAAGCGGAAGCGTTTGACAACGTGGTTGATGTAGTTGAACTTCTTCTCGTTCCGACCGATCAAGCACCGAACATTTGGCACCTCCGAGTTCTGCACACGTTCAGCTCGATGACGTCCCTCGAACTCTTGATCCAGCAAAGTGTCGAGGAAGTAGATGAGTTCCGCCCGTAAGACGGCATGGTGATGGTGATGGTGAAGTGACCTGCGCAGGGCTTCACGTAAGCACTACGAAGATATGACCGGAGGCGTAAACTGTGGAGGGGGGGGGGTGCTGCACACGGCTAACAATTGTTGGTGTGTTTTCTAGCGGTGCCCCCCCTCATATATAGGTTGGAGGGGAGGAGAGGCAGCCAAGGGGGTACCCCAAGTAGGAGGAATCCTACTTGGGGTCCTCCCAATTCGGCCTCCCCCCTTTCCTATTCCTATTCGGAATAGGAAGGTAAGAGGGGAAAGGGTGAATCCTACTCCCCTTTTCCTGTCCTTCTTCCCCTTTCCTTCTCCAATTTGGCCATCCCATATGGGGGGGGGGGGGGGGTTCCGGGCACCCCCGGCATCCGGGAACACTTCCCGTGTCCGAATACCACCGTCCTATATATCAATCTTTACCGCTCAACCATTTCAAGACTCCTCGTCATGTCCGTGATCTCATCCGGGACTCTGAATAAACATTCGGTCAACAAATCAAATAACTCATATAATACAAAATCGTCATCGAACATTAAGCGTGCGGACCCTACGGGTTCGAGAACTATGTAGACATGACCAAGACACATCTCTGTTCAATAACCAATAGCGGAACCTGGATGCTCATATTGGTTCCTACATATTCTACGAAGATCTTTATTGGTCAAACTGTTATGATGACATACGTTATTTCCTTTTTTCATCGGTATGTTACTTGCCCGAGATTCGATCGTCAGTATCTTCATACCTAGTTCAATCTCGTTACCGGCAAATCTCTTTACTCGTTCCATAATACATCATTCCGTAACTAACTCATTAGTCACATTGCTTGCAAGGCTTATTATGATGTGTATTACCGAGAGGGCCCAAAGGTACCTCTCCTACATTCGGAGTGAAAAATCCTAATATTGATCTATGCTAACACAACAAACACCTTCGGAGATACCTGTAGAGCATCTTTATAACCACCCAGTTACGTTGTGATGTTTGATAGCACACAAGGTATTCCCCCGGTATATGGGATTTGCATAATCTCATAGTTGAAGTAATATGTTTTTGACATGAAGAAAGCAGTAGAAATAAAACTGAACGATCAATATGCTAAGCTAACGGATGGGTCTTGTCCATCACATCATTCTCCTAATGATGTGACCCCGTTCATCAAATGACAGAACATGTCTATGGTTAGGAAACTTAACCATCTTTGATTAACGAGCTAGTCTAGTAGAGGCTTACTAGGGGCACGGTGTTTTGTCTATGTATCCACACATGTATCAAGTTTCCGGTTAATAGAATTCTAGCATGAATAATAAACATTTATCAAGATATAAGGAAATATAAAATAACAACTTTATTATTGCCTCTAGGGCAAATTTCCTTCACTTTCCTCACCACATGATGCTTGGAAAAGAGAAAATAAAAAGGAATAGAGAAGAATACTTTGACTCTTGCGTAAAAGTGTAAGTGCATCTAGTGTCCCTTAGTGATTTTGGTGTATTGAAGCCTTATAGGTTAAGGGACTAATGCGTTTGTGAGTGTACACATGTCTATAAGTCCATGAGAAGTTTGATAATTACATATAAAGTCGACCCCTAAAAATGAATGTCTTGAACTGAAGACTTTGGATTTCTGAAGACTTTCTGAAGACTTTGAAGATGAAGAAATTGGTGTGACCATGAAGACTTGATATTCATGCGAGGAACATGAAGCATGAAGAATTTTGTTTTCCTAGTTTCATTTTCTCCTTCTTGAGTCATAGGAAACATCGTACAGTTAAAGGGGGTCAAGGAAAAACTACGGAAAAGTTTCCAAGTGATGCTCATCTCAAAATCCTACACCTACCAATCCTTTCGAGTGAAGCCATTGGAAATCTCATGCAGTTCAGTCAATTTCTTCAGTGACAGAGATGAAGTTCTTCTGGTCTCTGAGGAATTTGTTCTGACTGAGGAGTTAGGAATTCGCCAGTGCGGATTGCCTACAAGTGAGGAACATGATAGCCCTGAGGAATTTGAGCCTCAAATTTCCGACCGTTGCTGTGCTACGCGCCAGCTGTCCCAAAATATCTACCCACCTAACGGTCATATCATTGAAGGGCATTTATGTCTTATCATGTCGGGCTAATACCTAGGCTATAAATAGCTGCCCCCTACAACCACTAGCTGGTTGGCTGCTCCGAGAGAAACTGACACTTGTCATTGAGAGCATCCCATCCTCCGAGGACTTTGAGCGAAAATCATCAAGTGAGGAAAACCCAAACCCAAAAACCTACAAAACCAAAGTGATTGAGCATCACTGAAGAAATTGCTCCTGTGTTGATCCGACGCTTGTTACCTTTGAATACTGTGCAACTTCCAGATGGTTAGGCATCATGGTCTAGAGCATCCAAGAGGAAATTGTGGATCGCCGAGTGACCGAGTTTGTGAAGGTTTGGAAGTCACCTAAAGAATTACCACAAGTGATTGGGCGAGGTCTGTGTGTCCTTAGCTCAAGGAGAATAACGTGAGGACTGTGTGTCCTCAGGTTTAAATACCTAGCCGCTCCAACCAGACGTACAACTGTCACAACAGTTGGAACTTGTCTACCAAATCATTGTCTTCACCAAGCTAACTGGTTCTATTTCCTCAACCCTTCCATTTCCTCATTACTGTGTTGTGTGCTTGTTCATATCTGTTTGAAGACTTTGACTGAAGACTTTCTCAATTTCCTCAGTTCAATTTCTTCAGTCTGGTTGTGTTCATCCTGTTTTATCATGTGCTTACGCTTCCTGTACTCTGTGTATGTTTTCATTTCATCATGATGTCCATGTTTATGTTATGTCATGTATGCATCTGAGTACTTACTCTGCTGCAAGTAGTTCTTCGCTCAGGAATTACCTCACCCTAAAATTCCTCAGTGAAGAATTCACAAAAATCGCCTATTCACCCCCTCTAGTCGACTTAACGCACTTTCAATTGGTATCAGAGCAAGGTACTCCCTTGTTCTGTGTGATTTTTTTTAACCGCCTGAAGTTTAAGTTATGTCGACCGCAGGAATGAAGACTATGTCATGCCCCATCTTTGACGGTCATTATTATCCCAAGTGGAAGGCCATGATGAGGAAGCGACTCATGGCGATGAACAACGAGCTATGGACCGTCACTCAGATTGGTCTTACCGATCTGTGCAAGTCGGCGGAGGCTGATGACATACGCAAGTACACTCTTCTCAACCTCACAGCGAAGGGCATCATATGATCCTGTCTTTCTCAAAATCAGTTCAGGAACATTATGCATCTCAGCCATGCGAAGCTCATTTGGGACCGACTCTTTGAGGTCTATGAAGGTGATAGAACTGATCGTGATCCCTGGTTTGAGGATTTCATGGTATCGCGTAAGGCTATGACTTTCGAGTTAGAATCATCATCCTCTGCACCATGTCTTATGGCAAAAAGTGCCAAGGTAACTGAATGCTACCTGTCTGTGTCTAATGATGATGAATCTGCTGATGAATATGGACCCAGCTACACCAAACTTGTTTCCCTTGCCACTAAACAACAAAGAGCTTTGGAAAAAGTTCAACATATGCTTGATGAGAGCGATGATATGTTGAGTGAGGAAATGGATCGCACTAAAACTTTGTCTGAAAATCTTCAGAGACTTCAACCTAAGTTTGACAACCTTCAAAGTTATGATAACACTCTCTTATCTGATCATGAGAAGCTTTCTTATGAATTTCTTCAAAGAAAGAAAGATCTTGAGAAGTTAAGAGTGAGTTATGAAGATCTGCAGAAGGAACGTGATTCATTACTAGCTCAACAAATCAGCGCTGCTTAGGAAGAATTTAATCCTCCATGTTTGAAGTGCATTGAACGTGAATCTGCTAATTCTTCACTTGAAAGTTCAAATGGTTCTACTAGTACAAATTCTTCACCTGTCTCTACTATCACTAATTCGTCATCTGAGGATATTGCTAGTATCACTGATAATGCAGGACTGAAGGAATTGTATATGACAGGCATGTACAAAAGCCTCAAAGGGCATCAGGCTCTTTGTGATGTGCTTAAAAAGCAGATCCACAACAGGAACCCTAGGAAAGAGGGTATTGCCTTTGAGAGGAAACTCAATGCTGATGGAACATACTGGAAGCCTGAGCAGTACCCCAAAACCTCATGGGTTGTTGCAAAGGGACCTCCAGTAGATCCATCTACTATATCTGGCTTTATGATACGTCTCCAATGTATCTATAATTTTTTATTGCTCCATGCTATATTATCTACTGTTTTGGACTATATTGGGCTTTATTTTCCAATTTAATATTACTTTTGGGACTAACCTATTAACCGGAGGCCCAAATTTAATTGCTGTTTTTGCCTATTTCAGTGTTTCAAGAAACGGAATATCAAACGGAGTCCAAACGGAATGAAACCTTCAGAAACGTGATTTGCTCATCAGATAAGACCCAGGAGACTTGGACCCTCCATCAAGAAAGCCACGAGGCGGTCACAAGAGTGGAGGGCGCCCCCCCCCAAGGGCGCACCCCCTGCCTCGTGGGCCCCTCGAAGCTCCACCGACGTACTCCTTCCTCCTATATATACCTACGTACCCCCAAACGATCAGATACGGAGCCAAAAACCTAATTCCACCGCCGCAACTTTATGTATCCACGAGATCCCATCTTGGGGCCTGTTCCGGAGCTCCGCCGGAAGGGGAATCCACCATGGAGGGCTTCTACATTAACACCATAGCCCTTCCGATGAAGTGTGAGTAGTTTACCTCAGACCTTTGGGACCATAGTTAGTAGCTAGATCGCTTCTTCTCTCTTTTTGGATCTCAATACAATGTTCTCCCCCTCTCTCATGGAGATCTATTCGATGTAATCTTCTTTTTGCGGTGTGTTTGTTGAGATCGATGAATTGTGGGTTTATGATCAAGATTATCTACAAACAATATTTGAATCTTCTCTGAATTCTTTTATGTATGATTGGTTATCTTTGCAAGTCTCTTCGAATTATCAGTTTGGTTTGGCCTACTAGATTGGTTTTTCTTGCAATGGGAGAAGTGCTTAGATTTGGGTTCAATCTTGCGGTGTCCTTTCCCAGTGACAGTAGGGGCAGCAAGGCACGTATTGTATTGTTGCCATCGAGGATAAAAATATGGGGTTTATATCATATTGCATGAATTTATTGTTGGAAATATGCCCTAGAGGCAATAATAAATTAGTTATTATTATATTTCCTTGTTCATGATAATCGTTTATTATCCATGCTATAATTGTATTGATAGGAAACTCAGATACATGTGTGGGTATATAGACAACACCATGTCCCTAGTAAGCCTCTAGTTGACTAGCTCGTTAATCA
Organism: Aegilops bicornis; assembly: GCA_021605145.1. Taxonomy (NCBI): domain Eukaryota; kingdom Viridiplantae; phylum Streptophyta; class Magnoliopsida; order Poales; family Poaceae; genus Aegilops; species Aegilops bicornis. The sequence continues at coordinate 342,995,282 of CM038669.1, forward strand.
ATAGATGGTTACGGTTTCACGACCATGGACATTGGATGTCATTGATAACGGGATCACATCATTAGGAGAATGATGTGATGGACAAGACCCAATCCTAAGCCTAGCACAAAGATCGTGTAGTTCGTATGCTAAAGCTTTTCCAATGTCAAGTATCTCTTCCTTAGACCATGAGATCGTGCAATTCCGGATACCGTAGGAGTGCTTTGGGTGTATCAAACGTCACAACGTAATCGGGTGACTATAAAGGTGCACTACAGGTATCTCCGAAAGTGACCATTGGGTTGACACGGATCGAGATCGATTTGTCACTCCGTGTAAACGGAGAGGTATCTCTGGGCCCACTCGGTAGGGCATCATCATAATGTGCACAATGTGACCAAGGGGTTGATCACGGGATGATGTGTTACGGAACAAGTAAAGAGACTTCTTGCCGTAACGAGATTGAACAAGGTATCGGTATACCGACGATCGAATCTCGGCAAGTACAATACCGCTAGACAAAGGGAATTGTATACGGGATCGATTGAGTCCTTGACATCGTGGTTCATCCGATGAGATCATCGTGGAACATGTGGGAGCCAACATGGGTATCCAGATCCGCTGTTGGTTATTGACCGGAGAACGTCTCGGTCATGTCTGCATGTCTCCCGAACCCGTAGGGTCTACACACTTAAGGTTCGGTGATGCTAGGGTTATATAGGAAGCTTGTATGTGGTTACCGAATGTTGTTCGGAGTCTCGGATGAGATCCCGGACGTCACGAGGAGTTCCGGAATGGTCCGGAGGTAAAGATTTATATATGGGAAGTCCTGTTTTGGTCACCGAAAGGTTTGAGCAATTTCAGATGTAATGGGACCACCGGGAGGGTCCTGGGTCCACCAAGTGGGGCCACCAACCCCTGAAGGTTGCGTGGGCCAAGTGTGAGGGAACCAGCCCCAAAGGGGCTGGTGCGCCCACAAGGGGCCCAAGGCGCATGGGAGAGTGCGAGGGGCAAACCCTAGGGCGAGATGGGCCCTAAGGCCCATCTAAGGCGCCTCCCTCTCCCTCCCCTCTTGGCCGCCTTCCCTTCCCATCTAGGGCTGCCGCCCCTAGGGGTGGGAACCCTAGAGGCGCACCCTCCTCCCTCTCCCCTATAAATAGAGGCCTGGGGCTGCCCATAACACATGAGAACTTCTCCTCTCGTTGGTGCAGCCCTGCATCTCTTCTTCCTCCTCTCCTGCGGTGCTTGGCGAAGCCCTCCAGGATAGCCACGCTCCTCCATCACCACCACGCCTGTGCTGCTGTTGGATGGAGTCTTCCTCAACCTCTCCCTCTCTCCTTGCTGGATCACGGCATGGGAGACGCCACCGGCTGTACGTGTGTTGAACGCGGAGGTGCCGTGACGTTCGCACTTGATCATCGGTGATCTGAATCACGACGAGTACGACTCCATCAACCCCGTTCACTTGAACGCTTCCGCTTAGCGATCTACAAGGGTATGTAGATGCACTCTCCTTCCCTCGTTGCTAGTTTCTCCATAGATAGATCTTGGTGACACGTAGGAAAATTTTGAATTTCTGCCACGCTCCCCAACAAAGGGCATCATGAGCTAGGTCTATTGCGTAGATTATTTGCACGAGTAGAACACAAAGTAGTTGTGGGCGTTGATTTTGTTCAATATGCTTGCCGTTACTAGTCCAATCTTGTTTCGACGGTATTGTGGGATGAAGCGGCCCGGACCGACCTTACACGCATTTTACGTGAGACAAAGTTCCACCGACCGACATGCACTTGGTGCATAAGGTGGCTAGCGGGTGCCGCCTCCCACTTTAGTCGGAACGGATTCGATGAAAAGGGTCCTTATGAAGGGTAAATAGCAATTGGCATATCACGTTGTGGTTTTATGAGGTAAGAAACGTTCTTGCTAGAAACCCATAGCAGCCACGTAAAACATGCAAACAACAATTAGAGGACGCCTAACTTGTTTTTGCAGGGTATGCTATGTGATGTGATATGGCCAAGAAGAATGTGATGAATGATATGTGATGTATGAGATTGATCATGTTCTTGTAATAGGATTCACGACTTGCATGTCGATGAATATGACAACCGGCAGGAGCCATAGGAGTTGTCTTAATTTATTGTATGACCTGCGTGTCATTAAACAACGCCATGTAATTACTTTACTTTATTGCTAACCGGTAGCCATAGTAGTAGAAGTAATAAGTTGGCGAGACAAATTCATGGAGACACGATGATGGAGATCATGATGATGGAGATCATGGTGTCATGCCGGTGACAATGATGATCATGGAGCCCCGAAGATGGAGATCAAAAGGAGCAATATGATATTGGCCATATCATGTCACTACTTTATAATTGCATGTGATGTTTATTATGATTATGCATCTTGTTTACTTAGAACGACGGTAGTAAATAAGATGATCCCTTAGAACAATTTCAAGAAGTGTTCTCCCCTAATCGCGTGCACCGCTATACAGTTCGTCGCTTCTAAGCACCACGTGTTAATCGGGTGTGATGGATTCTTACGTTCACATACAACGGGTGTAAGCAAGATTTACACACGCAGTAAACACTTAGGGTTAACTTGACGAGCCTAGCATGTGAAGACATGGCCTCGGAACACGGAGACCGAAAAGGTCGAGCATGAGTCGTATAGTAGATACGATCAACATGAAGATGTTCATCGATGATGACTAGTCCGTCTCACGTGTTGATCGGACACGGCCTAGTTAATTCGGATCATGTAATCACTTAGATGACCGGAGGGATGTCTATCTGAGTGGGAGTTCATAAGATGAACTTAATTATCCTGAACATAGTCAAAAGATCTTTGCAAATTATGTCGTAGCTCGCGCTTTAGTTCCACTGTTTAGATATGTTCCTAGAAAAATATAGTTGAAAGTTGATGAGCGATTACGCCGGACGAGAAAGCTTATGTCCTTAATGCACCGCTCAGTGTGCTGAACCCCAAACGTCGTTTGTGGATGTTACAAACATCGGACATACACGTTTTGATAACTATGTGATAGTTCAGTTAAACGGTTTAGAGTTGAGGCACCAAAGACGTTTTTCGAAACGTAGCGGAACATATGAGATGTTTCGAGGGCTGAAATTGGGATTTCAGGCTCGTGCCCACGTCAAGAGGTATAAGACCTCCGACGATTTTATTAGCCTGCAAACTAAGGGAGAAAAGCTCAATCGTTGAGCTTGTGCTCAGATTGTCTGAGTGCAACAATCACTTGAATCGAGTGGGAGTTGATCTTCCAGATGAGATAGTGATGTTTCTCCAAAGTCATTGCCACCAAGCTGCTAGAGCTTCGTGATGAACTATAACATGTCGTGATAGATATGATGATCCTTGAGGTATTCACGATGTTTGACACCGCGAAAGTAGAAATCAAGAAGGAGCATCAATTGTTGATGGTTGGTGAAACCACTAGTTTCAAGAAGGGCAAGGGCAAGAAGGGACACTTCATGAAACGGCAAATCAGTTGTTGCTCCAAAGGAAGAAACCCAAGGTTGAACCCAAACCCGAGACTAAGTGCTTCTGTAATAAGGAACAGCCACTGGAGCAGAATTACCCTAGATACTTGGTAGATAAGAAGGCTGGCAAGGTCGATAGAAGTATATTGGATATACATTATATTAATGTGTACTTTACTAGTACTCCTAGTAGCACCAGGGTATTAGATACCGGTTTGGTTGCTAAGTGTTAGTAAATCGAAACAAAAGCTACGGAATAAACGGAGACTAGCTAAAGGTGAGCTGACGATACGTGTTGGAAGAGTTTCCAAGGTTGATCTGATCAAGCATCAAGACGCTCCCTCTACCATCGAGATTGGAGTTAAACCTAAAATTATTGAATGGTTTATTGAATCTCGATCGTAGTGATACACATTTCCATGCCAAAAGATATACGATAGTAATGATAGTACCACTTACTTGTGGCACTGCCATGTAAGTCATATTGGTGTAAAACGCATGAAGAAGCTCCATGTTGATGGATCTTTGGACTCACTCGTTTTAAAAGTTTGAGACATGCTAACCATGTCTATTGGTGTATACGCATGAAGAAACTCCATGCAGATGGATCGCTTGGACTCACTTGATTTTGAATCACTTGAGATATGCAAATCATACCACATGGGCAAGATGACCTAAAAGCCTCGGTTTCAGAAGATGGAACAAGATAGCAACTTGTTGGAAGTAACACATTTTGATGTGTGCAGTCCAATGAGTGCCGAGGCATGCAAAGGAATATCGTTATGTTCTTACTTCACGGATGATTTAAGTAGATCTTGAGTGTATTTACTTGATGAAACACAAGTCTGAATTATTGAATGGTTCAAGTAATTTCAGAGTGAAGTTAAAGATCATCGTGACAAGAGGATAAAATGTCTATGATATGATCATAGAGATGAGTATCTGAGTTATGAGCTTTGTACGCTATTAAGACATTATGGAAATTGTTTCACAATTAATACCGCCTGGAACACCATAGTGTGATGGTGTGTCCGAACATCATAGTTGCACCCTATTAGATATGGTGCGTACTATGATGTCTCTTATCGAATTACCACTATCGCTCATGGGTTAGGCATTAGAGACAACCGCACTCACTTTAATAGGGCACCACGTAATTCCGCTTGAGACGGCACTGCTTTGAACTATGGTTTGGAGAAACCTAAGTTGTCGTTTCTTAAAAGTTTGGGGCTGCGACGCTTATGTGAAAAAGTTTCATCGTGATAAGCTCGAACCCAAAACGGATAAATGCATCTTCATAGGACACCCAAAACAGTTGGGTATACCTCCTATCTCAAGATCCGGAAGCAAAAGTAATTGTTTCTAGAACGGGTCCTTTCTCGAGGAAAAGTTTCTCTCGAAGAATTGAGTGGGAGGATGGTGGAGACTTGATGAGGTTATTGAACCATCACTTCAACTAGTGTGCAGCAGGCACGTGAAGTTGTTCCGGTGGCGCCTACACCAATTGAAGAAGAAGCTTATGATAGTGATCATGAAGCTTCAGATCAAGTCACTACCGAACCTCGTGAGGACGACAAGGACGCCAGATCGCTCGGAGTGGTACGGTGATCCTGTCTTGAATGTCATGTTGCTAGACAACAATGAACCTACGAGCTATGGAGAAGCAATGGTGGGCCCATATTCCAACAAATGGTTAGAAGCCATGAAATCCGAGATAGGATCCATGTATCAGAACAAAGCATGGACTTTGGTGGACTTGCCCAATAGGCAAGCCATTGAGATAAATGGATCTTTAAGAAGAAGACGGACGTGGACGGTAATGTCACCGTCTATGAAGCTCGACTTGTGGCGAAGAGTTTTTCACAAGTTCAAGGAGTTGACTACGATGAGATTTTCTCATCCGTAGTGATGCTTAAGTCCGTCGAAATCATGTTAGCATTAGCTGCATTTATGAAATTTGGCAGATGGATGTCAAAACGAGTTTCCTTACCAGTCTTCATAAGGAAAGGTTGTATGTGATACAATCAGAAAGTTTTTATCGATCCTAAGGATGCTAAAGTGTATGCTGGCTCCAACATTCCTTCTAAGAACGGGAGTAAGCATCTCGAGTTGGAATGTGCGCTTTGATGAGATGATCAAAGATTTTGGGTTTATACAAAGTTTATGAGAAACTTGTATTTCCAAAGAAGTGAGTGGGAGCACTATAGAATTTCTGATGAGTATATGTTGTTGACATATTGTTGATCGTAAATGATGTAGAATTTCCGAAAGCATACATGGTTATTTGAAAGGTGTTTTTCAAGTGAAAACCTGGATTAAGCTGCTTAAACATTGAGCATCAAGATCTATGAGAATAGATCGAAAACACTAAATGATACTTTCAAATGAGCACATACCTTGACATGATCTTGAAGGTGTTCAAGATGGATCAGTCAAAGAAGGAGTTCTTGCCTGAGTTGTAAGGTATGAAGTTAAGACTTCAAGCTCGACCACGGCAGAAAAGAGAGAAAGGACGAAGGTCGTCCCCTATGCTTTAGACGTAGGCTCTGTAGTATGCTATGCTGTGTACCGCACCGGAAGTGTGCCTTGCCATGAGTCACTAAGGGTACAAGAATGATCCAGAATGAGGATCATTGGACAATGTCAAAATTGTCCTTGGAGTAAATAAGGACATGTTTCTCGATTATGGAGGTGATAAAGAGTTCACGTAAAGGGTTACATCGATGTAAGTTTTGACACCTATCCGAATGACTCAATAGCAAACCGGATACGTATAGTGGAGCAACCATTTGGAATAGTTTCAAATGGAGCGCCGGAAGCAGCATTTATAATATGACCTAGAAATTTGCAAAGCACACACGGATCTCGAAGGTTCATATCCGCTGACTAAAACCTCTCTCACAAGCAAAACATGATCAAACCCCGTAACTCATTGAGTCTTAATCACATGATGATGTGAACTAGTTTAATGACACTAGTAAACTCTTTGGATGTTGGTCACATGGCGATGTGACCTGTGAGTGTTAATCACATGGCGATGTGAACTAGATTATTGACTCTAGTGCAAGTGGGAGACTGTTGGAAATATGCCCTAGAGGCAATAATAAATTAGTTATTATTATATTTCCTTGTTCATGATAATCGCTTATTATCCATGCTATAATTGTATTGATAGGAAACTCAGATACATGTGTGGGTATATAGACAACACCATGTCCCTAGTAAGCCTCTAGTTGACTAGCTCGTTAATCAATAGATGGTTACGGTTTCCTCGACCATGGACATTGGATGTCATTGATAACGGGATCACATCATTAGGAGAATGATGTGATGGACAAGACCCAATCCTAAGCCTAGCACAAAGATCGTGGTAGTTCAGATGCTAAAGCTTTTCCAATGTCAAGTATCTCTTCCTTAGACCATGAGATCGCGTAATTCCCGGATACCGTAGGAGTGCTTTGGTGTATCAAACGTCACAACGTAATCGGGTGACTATAAAGGTGCACTACAGGTATCTCCAAAATGACCATTGGGTTGACACGGATCGAGATCGGATTTGTCACTCCGTAAACGGAGAGGTATCTCTGGGCTCACTCGGTAGGACATCATCATAATGTGCACAATGTGACCAAGGGGTTGATCACGGGATGATGTGTTACGGAACGAGTAAAGAGACTTGCCGGTAACGAGATTGAACAAGGTATCGGTATACCGACGATCGAATCTCGGGCAAGTACAATACCGCTAGACAAAGGGAATTGTATACGGGATCGATTGAGTCCTTGACATCGTGGTTCATCCGATGAGATCATCGTGGAACATGTGGGAGCCAACATGGGTATCCAGATCCCGCTGTTGGTTATTGACCGAGAACGCCTCGGTCATGTTCAGATGTCTCCCGAACCCGTAGGGTCTACACACTTAAGGTTCGGTGACGCTAGGGTTATATAGGAAGCTTGTATGTGGTTACCGAATGTTGTTCGGAGTCTCGGATGAGATCCCGGACGTCACGAGGAGTTCCGGAATGGTCCGGAGGTAAAGATTTATATATGGGAAGTCCTGTTTTGGTCACCAGAAAGGTTTCTGCAATTTCGGTAATGTACTGACCACCGGGAGGGTCCCGGGGGTCCACCAAGTGGGGCCACCAACCCCAGAAGGTTGCGTGGGCCAAGTGTGGGAGGGAACCAGCCCCAAAGGGGCTGGTGCGCCCCCCACAAGGGGCCCAAGGCGCATGGGAGAGTGGGAGGGGGCAAACCCTAGGCGTATGGGCCCTAAGGCCCATCTAAGGGGCGCCCTCTCCCTCCCTCTTGGCCGCCTTCCCTTCCCATCTAGGGGCTGCCGCCCCTAGGGGTGGGAACCCCAGAGGGGCGCACCCTCCTCCCTCTCCCTATATAAATAGAGGCCTGGGCTGCCCATAACACATGAGAACTTCTCCTCTCGCTGGTGCAGCCTGCATCTCTTCTTCCTCCTCTCCTGCGGTGCTTGGCGAAGCCTGCGCAGATAGCCACGCCTCCATCACCACCACGCCGTTGTGCTGCTGTTGGATGGAGTCTTCCTCAACCTCTCCCTCTCTCCTTGCTGGATCAAGGCATGGGAGACGCCACCGGCTGTACGTGTGTTGAACGCGGAGGTGCCGTGACGCTCGGCACTTGATCATCGGTGATCTGAATCACGACGAGTACGACTCCATCAACCCTGCTCACTTGAACGCTTCCGCTTAGCGATCTACAAGGGTATGTAGATGCACTCTCCTTCCCTCGTTGCTAGTTTCTCCATAGATAGATCTTGGTGACACGTAGGAAAATTTTGAATTTCTGCTACGTTCCCCAACATTTATCCCTCTACATCATGTCATCTTGCTTAAGGCGTTACTCTGTTTTCTTGAACTTAATACTCTAGATGCATGCTGGATAGCCGTCGATGAGTGGAGTAATAGTAGTAGATGCAGGCAGGAGTCGGTCTACTTGTCTTGGACGTGATGCCTATATACATGATCACGCCTAGGTATTCTCATAACTATGCTCAATTCTGTTAATTGCTCAACAGTAATTTGTTCACCCACCATAGAAATACTTATGCTCTTGAGAGTAGCCACTAGTGAAATCTATGGCCCCGGGTCTATTCTCGTCATATGAATCTTGAATCACTTTATTATTTGCTTTTCTTTTACTTTTGCCTTTTATTTTACTTTGCATCTTTATACCAAAAATACCAAAAATATTATCTATCATCTCTATCAGATCTCACTCTCGTAAGTGACCGTGAAGGGATTGACAACCCCTAATCGTGTTGGTTGCGTTGAGCTATCGTTTTGTGTAGGTACGAGGGACTTGCGCGTGGCCTCCTACTGGATTGATACCTTGGTTCTCAAAAACTGAGGGAAATACTTACGCTACTTTGCTGCATCATCCTCTCCTCTTCGGCGAAATCCAACGCAGTGCTCAAGAGGTAGCACTTTACATGTGAATCTCCTCATTCTTCTGATGAGTCATTTGACTCCAACTATAAGCTATTCAAAAATCAGAATGGTGAAGTATTTGCTAGATATGTTGGCAGTAACTGCAGGAACAATTCCCCTATGAAGAAAATTTAGGTTCCCAAAAGGTGCCTTGAAATCTTCAGGTGAATGTCATCATGAAACCACCTGTGAAGAATAGGAACCTTAGATCAAATTCTTCATATGGATCCAAGTCCTCATACTGACCGAATTCCTCACGTGGATCAAATTCCTCAAAAGGATCAAAGTTCTCATATGAACATCATCGTGCTAACACTTCTGTTTCGCAGGGAATATCTAAGGGCTATGAATATGAGAATTATTCTTCAAACCATTATGTTCATAAGTCCTCAAAGAATTTCTCTGCTTATTCATATTCTTACCCTAACGCCTCTCATGTGAAACAAAGTGGACTGGCTTCTATGCCACCTTTCTCTTATGGAGCTTGTACAATGATGAACTCTTTGCCACCCCTTCAGAAGTGGGTGGTGAAGAAAAAGAACTAATATCTTATGCAGGGTCAGGTCTCCAGACGTGCTCAAATGTCTGAAGAATTTGCTGGAGACCTAAAGATGCTTGAAAGGATGCAAGCTAACCATGAAGAAATGAACTTTCATTTCTCACGTCCTCATACTGGTTTATCTGTTCTATTGCTTAATGAAATTGATCTGATGAAATTGATGTCATATTCTTCACTGATGAAGTATATGAGTTCATAAGTTGCACTAATTCATCTACAGGATGATCAACCCAAAGCCACTGAGTGGGTCCTCGATAGTGGATGTACAAATCACATGACTGGTGACAAGAATCTATTGATGGATGCTCCCTTATCTCATCGCATCTGAAGCATATCACCTACGCTGACAAAGGCAAAAGCAAGGTATTGGGTCTAGGTAAGGTTGCGATCTCAAAGGATCGACACATGGACAAAGTCATGCTTGTCGAGTCCTTAGGATTCAACCTCATGTCAGTCTCCATGCTCTGTGATCTTCATATGGTTGTTATCTTTGGCAAGTATCGTTGTGTTGTGATCACGGAAGCTGACCATTCCAAAGTCTTCGAAGGCTTTAGGAGAGGAGATGTGTATATTGTTGATTTTTCCTTAGGACCACAACCAGCTATATGTCTACTTGCAAAAGCTTCAGAAGGCTAGCTATGGCATCGACGATTTGGTCATGCTGGCATGAGGAACTTGCACATGCTCGCAAAGAAGAAGCATGTCATTCACATTGAGAATGTCAAATTCCTCAAGGATCACTTGTGCGGAGCCTGTGAAGCTGGAAAGATGACCAAGGCCAAGCATCCAGCGAAGACAATCATGACTACCACTCGACCATTTGAATTGCTTCACATGGATCTCTTTGGTTCTAACCATTATTCTACATTCACCAATGAAGCATCTCTATATGGCTCTGTTATTGTTGATGATTACTCTCGTTACACATGGGTACATATCGTCACTTACAAACGTGAAGTGTAGGAAGTCTTCAAACGATTTTTCTCGAGGGCTTCAACCAACTATGGTGTGAAGATCAAGCACATCAGAAGTGACAATGGAACTGATTTCAAGAATACTGGTCTTGATGAATATCTTGATGAACTTGGTATTACTCATGAGTTATCTGCTCCTTACACTCCTCAGCAGAATGGCGTCGTCGAGTGCAAGAACATGACTCTTGTTGAGATGGCTTGCACTATGCTTGATGAATACAAGACACCTCATCATTTCCGGACTGAGGCAATTGATACTGTGTGCCACATCATCAACAGGGCATATCTTCACAAATTCTTCAAGAAGACTGCATATGAACTCCTCACAGACAAGAAACCCAATGTGAGTTATTTCAGAGTCTTCGGTGCTAAATGTTGGATTAGAGATCCTCATCACAATTCTAAATTTGCACCGAAAGCACATGAAGGTTTTATGCTTGGTTACGGAAAGGACTCAAGACACCTACATAGTCTTCAACAACGTTCACCACAAGGTTGTTGAAACTATAGATGTGCGGTTCGATGAAACTAATGGCTCGCAAAGAGAGCACCTACCTCCTGTGCTAGATGAACATTCTCCTGAGGAAATCATCAAGTTCAAGGCTACTGAGGATGTCATTCCCACCGAAGAATCTGCTGAAGAAGTTATTCTAGAACGTGAAGAACATCATGCTGGTGCACCAGAGGAAAATGGCTCCGAAGAAAATGCTGATCCAATTCCTCATCGCCAACCCGCTCATCCTCGAGTTGCAAATGAAGTGCAGATTGAGAAAATCATCAGCGACATCAATGCACCAGGTCCTCTCACACGCTCAAAAGCTTCACATTTGTCTAACTTTTGTGGGCACTTTGCTTTCATCTCTATCACAGAGCCCACTAAGGTAGATGAAGCATTTCTGGAGCCTGAGTGGATTCAAGCTATGCAAGAAGAATTACATCAGTTCAAGCTCAACAATGTCTGGGAACTTGTCAAGCGACCAGACACTCGCAAGCACAATATCATCGGCACAAAATGGATCTACTGCAACAAGCAAGATGAAAATGGCCTTGTGGTGAGTAATAAGGCACGGCTTGTAGCTCAAGGCTACACACAGGTTGAAGGAGTTGATTTCGATGAAACTTTTGTACCTGTTGCTAGACTTGAGGCTATTCACATATTACTTGCTTATGCTAACCATCATAATATCATCTTATATCAAATGGATGTGAAAAGCGCATTCCTCAATGGTAAGCTTGAGGAATAAGTATATGTTTCTCAACCATCAGGTTTTGGAGATCCAAAGCATCCTGACAAAGTCTTCAGACTCAATAAGGCCCTCTATGGCCTCAAGCAGGCCCCTCGGGTGTGGTATGATACTTTGTAGGAATTCCTCATGAAGAAAGGCTTCAAAACCGGTTCACTTGACCCAACTCTTTTCAACAAAACCTATGATGTGAATTATTCGTGTGCCAAATATATGCTAATGATACTATGTTTGGCTGTACTGACCAATGTTACACTGATGAATTTGCCTACATGATGAGTGAAGAATATCAAATGTCTATGATGGGAGAATTAAATTCTTCTTAGGTCTTCCAATACGTCAACAACGCAATGGCATATTCATATCTCAGGAGAAATACCTCAAAGATGTACTGAGGAAATTCGGCATGCAAGATTGGAAAGGCGTCAACATCCCTATGCCCAATAATGGTATAGGCGTCAATCTATGCACTGATGAAAATGGTATTGACTTTGATCAAAAGGTATACCACTCCATGATTGGTTCTTTATTGTATTTATGTCCATCTTGGCCGGATATTATGCTTAGTGTTTGCATGTGTGCCCGCTTTGAAGCTACACCGGAGGAATCACACCATAAGGCTGTGAAGTATATTCTTCGATATCTAGCTCACACTCCAGCACTTGGATTATGGTATCCCAACGGCTCGGCTTTTGATCTCATTGGATATTCAGACTCTGACTATGCTGGTGATCGTGTGGACCACAAGTCAACATCAGGCACATGTCATTTCCTCGGACAATCCTTGGTATGTTGGTCCTCGAAGAAACAGAATCGCGTGTCACTGTCAACTGCTGAAGCTGAGTACATTGCTGCTGGATCGTGCTGTGCTCAATTGCTATGGATGAAGCAAACCCTCAAGGACTACGGCGTCAATGTAAAGAATGTGCCACTCTATTGTGACAATGAGAGTGCCATCAATATTGCTCATAACCCAGTTCAGCTCTTGAAGACAAAGCACATTCAGATTCGTCATCATTTTCTTTGTGATCATGTGTTGAAGGGCGACATCTCCACCGACCACGTGAAGACTGAAGAACAGTGATAACCCACAAGTATAGGGGATCACAACAGTTTTCGAGGGTAGAGTATTGAACCCAAATTTATTGATTCGAAACAAGGGGAGCCAAAGAATATTCTCAAGTATTAGCAGTTGAGTTGTCAATTCAACCACACCTGGATAACTTAGTATCTGCAGCAGAGTATTTGGTAGCAAAGTAATATTATAGTAGTGGTAACGGTAACAAAAGTAACAGAAGCCAAAGTAATATTTTTGGTGTTTTGTAGTGATTGTATCAGTAACAACGGGAAAGTAAATAAGCGAAGAACAATATGTGAAAAGCTCGTAGGCATTGGGTCGGTGATGGAGAATTATGCCGGATGCAGTTCATCATGTAACAGTCATAACATAGGGTGACACAGAACTAGCTCCAATTCATCAATGTAACGTAGGCATGTATTCCGAATATAGTCATACGTGCTTATAGAAAAGAACTTGCATGACATCTTTTGTCCTACCCTCCCGTGGCAGCAGGGTCCTAATGGAAACTAAGGGATATTAAGGCCTCCTTTTAATAGAGTACATGAACAAAGCATTAGCACATAGTGAATACATGAACTCCTCAAACTATGGTCATCACCGGGAGTGGTCCCGATTATTGTCACTTCGGGGTTGCCGGATCATAACACATAGTAGGTTACTATTGTGACGCCCCCGATTCAATCGTACACATTTGCTACACTAATCATGCACGCAAATGTGTACGATCAAGATCAGGGACTCACGGGAAGATATCACAACACAACTCTAAAACATAAATAAGTCATACAAGCACCATAATACAAGCCAGGGCCTCGAGGGCTCGAATACAAGTGCTCGATCATAGACGAAGTCAGCGGAAGCAACAATATCTCGAAAGTACGTATATAAGTTAAACAAGTTTGCCTTAAGAAGGCTAGCACAAACCGGGATACAGATCGAAGAGGCGCAGCCTCCGCCTGGGATCCTCCTAACTACTCACAGTCGTCGTGCCAGGCTGCACGTAGTAGTAGGCACCTCTGGTGTAGTAGGAGTCGTCGTCGACGGTGGCGTCTGGCTCCTGGGCTCCATCGTCTGGTCGCAGCAATCGGATAGAGATAGGGAAAAAAAGAGGGAACAAGGCAACCGTGAGTACTCATCCAAAGTACTCGCAAGCAAGGAACTACACTACATATGCATGGATATATGTGTAAAGGGCCATATCGGTGGGCTGAACTTCAGAATGCCAGAATAAGAGGGGGATAGCACATCCTGTCGAAGACTACGCTTCTGGCAGCCTCCGTCTTGCAGCATGTAGAAGAGAGTAGACTGAAGTCCTCCAAGTAGCATCGCATAGCATAATCCTACCTGGCGATCCTCTCCTCATAGCCCTGTTAGAGAGCGACCACCAGGTTGTATCTGGCACTTGGAAGGGTGTGTTTTATTAATTATCCAGTTCTAGTTGTCATAAGGTCAAGGTACAACTCCAAGTCGCCCCGTTATCAAGATCACGACTATACTGAATAGATTAACTTCACCGCAGGGTGCACCACATAACCCAACACGCTTGATCCCATTTGGCCGGACACACTTTTCTGGGTCATGCCCGGCCGCGGAAGATCGACACGTCGCAGCCCAACCTAGGCCAACAGAGCGGTCAGCATGCCGGTCTAAACCTAAGCGCCCAGGGGTCTGGGCCCATCGCCCTTAGCACAACTGCACGTTGCGAACGCGGCCGGAAGAAGACCTAGCAACCTCCATTACAAAGGAAGTCACGTTATGCGGCCCAATCTGGCGCGCGCCGCTCAGTCGCTGACGTCACGAAGGCTTCGGCTGATACCACGACGCCGAGTGCCCATAACTGTTCCCGCGTAGCTGCTTAGTGCGTATAGACCAAATGGCCAGACTCAGATCAAATACCAAGATCTCGTTAAGCGTGTTAAGTATCCGCGAACGCCGGAAAGGGCCAGGCCCACCTCTCTCCTAGGCGGTCTCAACCTGCCCTGTCGCTCCGCCACAAAGATCCATCCAGAGGGCCGTCGGGACAAAGGTCCTTTCAGCCCCCAATCCGTGAATTACTCGCGGGTACTCCTCGAGCCGACCCGACTTTAAGCACCACATGTATCATTAATAAAGTATATAGTATATACCTGTGATCACCTCCCGAGTGATCACGGCCCGATAGTATAGCACAACAGACGGACAAGAATGTAGGGCCACAGATGGAAATACTAGCATCCTATACTAAGCATGTAGGATTGCGTAAAGGTAACAACAAGTAGTAGCAAGGACAGGCTATGCATCGTGATAGGTATAATGTAAAGCAAGAATATGCTACACTACTCTAATGCAAGCAGTATAGAGTAGAATAGGCGATATCTGGTGATCAAGGGGGGAGTGGCTTGCCTGGTTTCTCTGGCAAGAGAGAGGGGTCGTCAACACCGTAGTCGTACTGGGTAGCAGCGGCGTCGGTCTCGGTGTCTAGCGAGAGAAGAGGGGGAGGAAACAATAAATATAATGTAAACATAAGCATGACGATGCATGACATGACAAGGCGTGTTGCTAGGTGTGCCCAAACGCGGTAGTAGGTGGTACCAGCGAAGGGGGGAAACATCCGGGAAAGTATTCCCGATGTTTCGCGTTTTTGGGCAGAGGAGTCGCAGGGGGAAAGTTGCGAGTTTGATATGTTAGGGGTGCGTGGCGGACGAACAAGCTGCGTATCCGGGTTCGTCTCGTCGTTCCAAACAACTTTCATGTTGAAAGTATTTTCATCCGAGTTACGGATTATTTATATGATTTTCCAAAATTTAAACAATAATCTAAAATTTAATATTAATCCTAAATAAACCAGAATATACCTATTGTACCCACTATGCTCTGCCCTAGTGGATGATAAGTGGGGTCCATGGGTCTAGTCAAGATGCATAAGCATTTGACCACCAACATTGACCGTCAACAGGTCAGCGGGCCCCACACGTCATAGGCTAGGGTGAAGTTAACAAGTTTAGCTTATATAGGGGGGGTCCATTGTCATAGGCTGTTAGGTCAGCTAAACTAGTCAATTTAGGAAAGTAGCAGGTTAATTAAGTTAAATACTTATTTAACTAACTAATCATTATTTAATTAATTTTTTTATTTTCGTTTTTGTATTTCTCCAAGGGCGTGGGGCCCCATGGTCAGTGGCCCAAAGGCCTTAGCGGAGCGGCTAAACGGATGCGTGTGGGCGCCCGAGCGTCTGAGGCCACCAGGCGGCGATGCAGCCACGACAAAGGCCGCCACGCAGACGGCCAAAGACGTAGGCCGGGCGGCAACGGCGCATGGCCGCAGGCGGGGCTAACAGCCAGAGCGGATGGGGGAGTGCGGCGGCCCAGTGGTGCAGGGCGAGGCCAAGGCAGGGGGCGAGCACGGCGGGAGGGCCGTGGACGTGCAGCAGAGCGCAGGGCCGCGTCGTGCATGGTGCGTCCGCGTGCACGACGGATGACATGGGAGCACAGCTCACATCGGAGCCGTAGGGGAGCGGCAATGGGCTCGGGGAGGTCCGGCGAGGTAAGGGCGACGGCGGTGAGGTCCTGCGGCGACGTCGGGGCGGCCTCCTCCCGATTCAGACGGGACCGAGCAGAGGAGGGACGGGGCGGTGCCGACGGTGACGGCGTCGGGGACGTTGGTGTCGGGGCGCAGCGGGGGCGGATGGCGTCCAAGTCGGGGAGAGAACGGGGAAGGCAACGAGGTTGGGGCGGCGGCGACCGGGCGGCGCCGGTGAAGTCCACGGGCGGCGGGGGTGGTCGTCGGGGCGCATTTTCCCCCGAACCAGATCCAATCGGGGGGAGAGGAGTGGGGGAGATGGGGAGAGTGGCTAGGGTTTCGTTGCCACAGGGGGGGTTATAGCCAGGGGGTGAGGGGGCCGCGTGGGCCTGCCTGGGGTTACCTGGGCCGAGGTCCAGCGAGGGGTGGGGGCCTATTCCCTTTTCTTAAAAAAAAACTTTTTTCTGTTTTCCCATTGTCTTTTATTTTTTGCATTTTCTTTTTGCTCCAAAAGACTTTTGTAAAATGTGTAGCTTGTCTCCATAATTATTAGGTAATATTTAGCACTACCTCAAGAGTTTGAGAAGCAGTTGAAAAGCCTTAGAATTTTTATAACTTCGAAAGTGATTTAAAATATCGTTTTGACCCCTATTTTATTCATTTTAGGGCATTTAAACAATATAAATGATATGGGTTTCAACATGACAAATATCCAGGGATTATTTTCCACACTTCGAACATTTTAGTTTGCATGTTTGACAAAATTTGCGATTTGACTTTAAACTCGGTTTTGAATTTGTATTGCGATTTGGACCAAGCGGAGATTAGCAACAGTAACATGATGACATGGCACCATTAATAGGGGTTTACTGTAGCCTAATTATTCGGGCGTCACAATTCTCCTCCACTACAAGAAATCTCGTCCCGAGATTTAAGGGGTGTAGTAGGGGGAAAGACTCGGAAAGGACGGGGCTCAACACAAGATAGGTACCTGGGGGCTATCTCGCGACATGGCATAGAGGTATCTCTCGAGTTGAAATTGAAGAAATTCATCGAGAGCAAGGTAAGGAGGAGCCATAAGAAGCTTCAAGTGGATGGACAATCGTTCGATGTCTGAAACAAAGTGTGAAAGGGGTTCAGTGCATCGAAAATAAGTATTGCATCTGATAGCAGAAAAGATCACAAGAAGGTGGCTCGTGAATTACATAGGAAGCCAAGCGTGAGGAACAATTTTGGAAGACAGAGATGTACAGGAGAGTCAGGTTTCGATCCTGTGGAACTGTGGGTTATGGGCCCACCATGTGGGTTAAAGGTAGGAAGGGCGCTTACATATGCACGGTCATGATAGCAAGGTAGGTCAGAGGATAGCCTGTCAGTTATGTTGGCAACAACGTTGGTACCAAGGGCGAGGGACGAAGAGAACCATTTTCCTGCTCGTTGAACGAGGCGGACCAATAGGCAAGGTTCTCGTCCACCGGTAGTTACCGGAATGTCATCAACAATAGTAACAAGGTCTTACTGACAGAGTTGTACATCGAGGTGTTTGCACAAGCAGTGGATTATTACTGCTTATATCATATAGATCATATAAAAGGTTTAAACAAACCAATGGAAAGGACAAGTGTTTATCAGATTTAATCAGAACAATGGAAAGAAAAATGTGTTTAAACACATAATTCAGGGGTATATCCTTCCCAAGGACAAGCATAGAATGATATCCATGACAGGATATAACGTAGAAGACTCTTTAGGTAAGGGAAATAATTTTCATGACATTACCCATATAGCGGTGTTTGGGCAATTTCAACAAGAACATTTAGCATGGTGCTTCAAATGTTCTTCTTGAAAATCGGAGTATCACAGACATGCTTCGAGATAGCATTGGCATGGTCTTCAAGCAAAGGTCGGACTTGGATATACAAAGGATTCATCATCATTAACCCAAGGAGAGGATGAGGGGGGTGGCTGATGGAATCAGCAGCAATTTATCGAGATTAACAAAGATTGATTTCCACAATTATGTGAACAAGGAGATAACATTTGTCAGATCAAATGGTATAATGATGTATGCTCGAGGAAAACATACACAATTAAACATTGGTTGAAAGGTGCACCCAAATATGGGCTGGGTTGCACGACCAACGTCGGAATGGTGATTCAATAATCAATAGTCTAAGAATGAACGGCCGACCATTAACTTCAGATCAATAGGGTTGCTACAAGTTTTGAACTTGCGACCAAAGAATGAACAGATATGGCAAGAAGTATCACCTATATCAAGAATTCTTAAAAGGTGGTCAAATTCTCACGACATTCTTGACATAAAAGATGGTACTAATCCAAGGTAAAGAAGAACAATTGCTGGATAGCAAGGATCTCATGGTATAACACAAAGACGGACAAGTTTGTGTTGAACGGAAGGCAATAAAGTGGTCGGTGTCAACACAAATCATCGAGGGCAAGGATGGTATTTCTCATCATGAACTCAATTGATATCCTGGAAGAGCTCAGAATGCTGATGATGATCACGATACACTTGTCGAGAGATTTCATGAAGATGTAATCAATCGGCGATGGCATCAAGTCAAAGGAATGATGAAGCGAATGGCTATTGAAACTATGGGTACTACACAAACTCGAAAGCAAGTTTGTTGTTCAAGGACAAATGATATGATGAGGAAAACTGACGTAAGCTTAGGTCGTCATCGAAAGTGGTGCTCCGGGAATAAGGACCAGGTAGCACAGTTAAAATTTAGCACAATAATGATATAGCCAAATAGGCTAGGAATGGCGTGATCGGGTACAAACTCGTACTTAAAGAAGATTATCAAGAGTTGTTGAACCGTAGTGTAGACTCGATTCAGTTATCGGTGTCTTTGAGTGTTTAATGACTCAGAGCCCTTGAAAAACTGTAATCAGTGAGAATATAGTACTTGGTGAAGAACTTATAAGAAATTATGCAGTTCCAAGATAATCTCGAGATACCAGGGGGGTAATACTCGATGACAGATCAAAATAGAGGTTGGATTTGGTATTGCTCTGCAGAATACAAGTGCTTAAACTCGCACGAGAAATGGTATTTAAAGGAGAACATGGTCGCAACCACGATTGCAAAAGGCCAGATCCCAGATATAAGATGAACTTATACCAAAGGAATAATTAATTTAAGAGAAGCTTTAATGATAAGATCTACACCGTGTCCATGGGCATGACCACAAAGTTCAAGGTCGACTCCCACTTCTCCAATGCATAACCTTTCATTCACTTCTCACCTTCTAGGAAGTTGTAGTGTTGAAATTTTATCTGGCAAAATACCAGAAGTGTATGACTCGTGAAAACTTTTGAGTTCACACATATTAAGGAAGGCATAGGTTCAACCCATCAGGGTATCGTGGAAATATATACCACAAGCTTCAATAGTAAATACCACCAGCTCGAAAGCTGAGCATGGTTGAGAAAGCAGAGGATACAATTTACCAAAGGCATTATGTATCTGAGGGAAGGCTCACAAGGTTATTGAATATGAAGGACGTTGTTGGATAAAATCCAACAAAGGATCTGCCGGTCCATAATGGAGCTGATGTGAGTATCGGTACTCAATCAGAGGAAGAAATAATGCAAGGGCGTCAGATTATAGAACATCTGAATAATTCGATGCTTAGATAACAAAGGAATTATGATTTCCGAAACAAAGGATCGAAGCGATCGCTTGATTAAAAATGAATAAGTTGAATAGACTTGGGGGTACAATCGACGACAATTTGATTGGTCGAGGACCAGCTCATGTTCAAAATGACGTCTGAGCTGGAAGATAATTTAGAAGGGTCGATTGATGATTGTGTGCATTCGCAAACATGTTGAATCAATAGGATCAAAATGACGGTGTCAAAAGATACTAGTGAATATTGCTAGTGATATGGGAGCATCCATAATGTAAGCATACAAGTAATTGTAGAGCAATAGTTTGAAGAGGATGCTCAGAAGGTCGGATAGTATTTCAGAGTATCTTATGAAGCATACGAACAATTGGGGATGAGCGGATACTCGGAAAGTGCGATAAATTATTCTTAGGGGTATTCAGGTGGCAAAGAACTGCAAGGCAGTAGGCACAAAATATTCTCGGGGTATGTTGTAATAACAAGATCGACTGGGAATAAAAGTAAGCGCGACATCTGTAAGTATTTATCCATAGGGATATTTCGGTGGAAGGGAATTGCAAAAGCAACGGGCACAAAGTCTCAAAAGAGTATCTGTGAGTATCTTCGAAATCTTCTGGTGCAGTCGGCGATCATCTGGACTGAAGGGGCTCTCCGGGAGAAAGTGTTTTCGAGAACCTTAAGTTAGATTTTTAGAAAATCATTTAACCCAAATAGAAGAGAGATTAGAATTCCAGAGTATAGACGAGAAATAAAAGATCCTAATACCACCCAATGGCGACGTGGGCCCATAAGGCACACAACCATGTTAGTAAAAGTTTTGTAGTGACTAGACTCGACTTCGGCCAAGGAGTGTGGAAGGGGGATTCCTACAGGCAAATGGGCTCGATACCAATCTCAGGACGCCCCGATTCAATCGTACACATTTGCTACACTAATCATGCACGCAAATGTGTACGATCAAGATCAGGGACTCACGGGAAGATATCACAACACAACTCTAAAACATAAATAAGTCATACAAGCACCATAATACAAGCCTGGGGCCTCGAGGGCTCGAATACAAGTGCTCGATCATAGACGAAGTCAGTCGGAAGCAACAATATATGAGTACGACATAAGTTAAACAAGTTTGCCTTAAGAAGGCTAGCACAAACTAGGATACAAATCGAAGAGGCGCAGGCCTCCTGCTCGATCCTCCTAACTACTCACGGTCGCCGCCGCCGGGCTGCACGTAGTAGTAGGCACCTCTGGTGTAGTAGGAGTCGCCGTCGACGGCATGCCTCGCTCACTGGGCTCCATTGTCTGGTCACAGCAATCGGATATATATAGGGAAAAAAGAGGGAACAAGGCAACCGTGAGTACTCATCCAAAGTACTCGCAAGCACGGAACTACACTACATCTGTATGGATATATGTGTAAAGGGCCATATCGGTGGACTGAACTGCAGAATGCCAGAATAAGAGGGGGATAGCTAATCCTGTCGAAGACTACGCTTCTGGCAGCCTCCGTCTTGCAGCTTGTAGAAGAGAGTAGATCAAGTCCTCCAAGTAGCATCGCATAGCATAATCCTACCCGGCGATCCTCTCCTCGTAGCCCCTGTTAGAGAGCGACCACCAGGTTGTATCCGCACTTGGAAGGGTGTGTTTTATTAAGTATCCAGTTCTAGTTGTCATAAGGTCAAGGTACAACTCCAAGTCGTCCTGCTATCAAGATCACGACTATTCAATAGATTAACTTCCACTGCAGGGTGCACCACATAACCCAACACGCTTGATCCCATTTGGTCGGACACACTTTTCTGGGTCATGCCCGGCCGCGGAAGAACAACACTTCGCAGCCCGACCTAGGCCAACAGAGCGGTCAGCACACCGGTCTAAACCTAAGCGCCCAGGGGTCTGGGCCCATCGCCCTTAGCACACCTGCACGTTGCGAACGCGGCCGGAAGCAGACCTAGCAACCTCCATTACAAAGGAAGTCACGTTACGCGGTCCAATCTGGCGCGCGCCGCCGGCCGACGCCATGAAGGCTTCGCCGATACCACGACGCCGAAAGTGCCCATAATCGCTCCTCACAGAGCTGGTTAGTGCGTATAGACCAAATGGCCAAACTCAGATCAAATACCAAGATCTCGTTAAGCGTGTAAAGTATCCGCGAACGCCGAACAGGGCCAGGCCCACCTCTCTCCTAGGCGGTCTCAACCTGCCCTGTCGCTCCACCACAAAGATCCATCCAGAGGGCCGTCGGGACAAAGGTCCTTTCAGCCCCCAATCCGTGAATCACTCGCGGGTACTCCTCGAGCCGACCCGACTTTAAGCACTACACGTATCATGTATAAAGTATATAGTATATACCTGTGATCACCTCCCGAGTGATCACGGCCCGATAGTATAGCACAGCAGACGGACAAGAATGTCGGGCCACAGATGGAAATACTAGCATCCTATACTAAGCATGTAGGATTGCAGGTAAAGGTAACAACAGTAGTAGCAAGGACAGGCTATGCATAAGGATAAGTATAAAGGAAAGCAAGAACATGCTACACTACTCTAACGCAAGCAGTATAGATTAGAATAGGCGATATCTGGTGATCAAGGGGGGGCTTGCCTGGTTGCTCTGGCAAGAGAGAGGGGTCGTCAACACCGTAGTCGTACTGGGTAGCAGCGGCGTCGGTCTCGGTGTCTAGCGAGAGAAGAGGGGGAGGAAACAATAAATATAATGTAAACATAAGCATGACGATGCATGACATGACAAGGCGTGTTGCTAGGTGTGCCCAAACGCGGTAGTAGGTGGTACCGGCGAAGGGGGGAAACATCCGGGAAAGTAATCCCGGTGTTTCGCGTTTTCGGGCAGAGGAGCCGGAGGGGGAAAGTTGCGAGTTTGATATGTTAGGGGTGCGTGGCGGACGAACAGGCTGCGTATCCGGGTTCGTCTCGTCGTTCTGAACAACTTTCATGTTGAAAGTATTTTCATCTGAGTTACGGATTATTTATATGATTTTCCGGATTTAAACAATAATCTAAAATTTAATATTAATCCTAAATAGACCAGAATATACCTATTGTACCCACTATGCTCTAGCCCTAGTGGATGACAAGTGGGGTCCATGGGTCTAGTCAGCATGCACAGCATTTGACCAGTCAACATTGACTGGTCAACAGGGTCAGCGGGCCCCACACGTCATAGGCTAGGGTGAAGTTAACAAGTTTAGCTTATATAGGGGGGTCCACTGTCATAGGCTGTTAGGTCAGCTAAACTAGTCAATTTAGGAAAGTAGCAGGTTAATTAAGTTAAATACTTATTTAACTAACTAATTATTATTTAATTAATTTTTTTATTTTTGTTTTTGTATTTCTCCAAGGGCGTGGGGCCCCATGGTCAGTGGCCCAAAGGCCTTAGCGGAGCAGGCGAAACGGATGCGGGCGTGGGCGCCCGTGTGCGTCTGAGGCCACCAGGGGGCGGCGATGCCGGCCACGACAAAGGCCGGCCACGGCACGGCCAGCACGTAGGCCGGGCGGCAACGGCGCATGGCCGCAGGCGGGGCTAGCAGCCAGAGCGGATGGGGGAGTGCGGCGGCCCAGTGGTGCAGGGCGAGGCCAAGGCAGGGGGCGAGCACGGCGGGAGGGCCGTGGACGTGCAGCAGAGCGCAGGGCCGGGTCGTGCACGGCGCGTCCACGTGAACGACGGATGACATGGGAGGGCAGAGAGCGGGAGGAGGGGGCGCAGCTCACATCGGAGCCGTAGGGGAGCGACAATGGGCTTGGGGAGGTCCGACGAGGTAGGGGCGACGGCGGTGAGGTCCTGCGGCGACGTCGGGGCGGCCTCCTCCCGATTCAGACGGGATCGAGCAGAGGAGGGACGGGGCGGTGCCGACGGTGACGGCGCTGGGACGCGCGTCTGGGTGCAGCGGGGCGGATGGCGCCTGTGTCGGGAGAGAACGGGAAGGCAACGAGGTTGGGGCGGCGGCGACGGGCGGCGCCGTGAAGTCCACGGGCGGCGGGGTGGTCGTCAGGCGCATTTTCCCAACCAGATCCAATCGGGGAGAGGAGTGGGGGAGATGGGGAGAGTGGCTAGGGTTTCGTTGCTGTGGGGGTTATAGCCGGGGTGAGGGGACCGTGGGCCGGCTCAGGTTACCCGGCCGAGGTCCATGAGGGAGGGGGCCTCTTCCTTTTCTTAAAAAAAACTTTTTTTTGTTTTCCCATTGTCTTTTCTATTTTGCATTTTCTTTTTGCTCCAAAAGACTTTTGCAAAATGTGTAGCTTGTCTCAATAATTATTAGGTAATATTTAGTTCTACCTCAAGAGTTTGAGAAACAGTTGAAAAGCCTTAGAATTTTTGATAACTTCGAAAGTGATTTAAAATATCATTTTGACCCCGATTTTATTCATTTAAGGGCATTTAAACAATATATATGATATGGGTTTCAACATGACAAATATCCAGGGATTATTTGCCACACTTCGAACATTTTAGTTTGCATGTTTGACAAAATTTGAGATTTGACTTTAAACTCGGTTTTGAATTTGTATTGCGATTTGGACCAAGCGGAGATTAGCAACAGTAACATGATGACATGGCACCATTAATAGGGGTTTACTGTAGCCTAATTATTCGGGCGTCACAACTATAGACTTGCAAGATAGGATCAAGAACTAACATATATTCATGAAAACATAATAGGTTCAGATCTGAAATCATGGCACTCGGGCCCTAGTGACAAGCATTAAGCATAGCAAAGTCATAGCAACATCAATCTCAGAACATAGTGGATACTAGGGATCAAACCCTAACAAAACTAACTCGATTACATGGTAGATCTCATCCAACCCATCACCGTCCAGCAAGCCTATGATGAAATTACTCACGCATGGCGGTAAGCATCATGAAATTGGTGATGGAGGATGGTTGATGATGACGACGGCGCATTTAATCCCCTCTCCGGAGCCCCGAACGGACTCTAGATCAGCCCTTCCGAGAGGTTTTAGGGCTTGGCGGCGGCTCCGTATCGTAAAACGCGATGAATCCTTCTCTCTGATTTTTTTCTCCCCGAAAGCAAATATATAGAATTGGAGTTGAGGTCGGAGGAGCTCCAGGGGGCCCACGATGTAGGGGGCGCGCCCTAGGGGTGGGGGCGCCCCCCACCCACGTGGCTAGGGTGTGGGCCCCCTGGTCTTCATCTTTTGCAAGGAATTTTTATTATTTCCAAATAGACGTTCCGTGGAGTTTCAGGTCATTCCGAGAACTTTTGTTTCTGCACATAAATAACACCATAGAAAGTCTGCTGAAAACAGCGTCCGTCCGGGTTAGTTCCATTCAAATCATGCAAGTTAGAGTCCAAAACAAGGGCAAAAGTGTTTGGAAAAGTAGATACGACGGAGACGTATCAACGCCCCCAAGCTGAAACCTTTGCTTGTCCTCAAGCAATTCAGTTGATAAATTGAAAGTGATTAAGAAAAACTTTTACAAACTCTGTATGCTCTTGTTGTTGTAAATATGTAAAGCCAACATTCAAGTTTTCAGCAAAGATTATGACTGACCACATTTGCAATAACTCTTAGGTCTCATGTTTACTCATATCAATAGCATAATCAACTAGCGAGCCATAATAATAAATCTCGGATGACAACACTTTCTCAAAACAATCATGATATGTTATAACAAGATGGTATCTCGCTAGGCCTTTCTGAGACCGCAAAACATAAATGCAGAGCACCTTTAAAGATCAAGGACTGACTAGACATTGTAATTCATGGTAAAAGAGATCCAATCATAGTCATACCCAATATAAATTAATAGTACTGAATGCAAATGACAGCTGTGCTCTCCAGCTAGTGCTTTTTACTAAGAGGGTGATGACTCAACATAAAAGTAAATAGATAGGCCCTTCGCAGAGGGAAGCAGAGATTTGTATAGGTGCCAGAGCTCGGTTTTAAAACAGAGATAAATAATATTTTGACCGGCATACTTTCATTGTCAACATAACAACCAAGAGATGGCGATATCTTCCATGCTACACACATTATAGGCGGTTCCCAAAAAGAATGGTAAAGTTTATACCCCCCCTCCACCAACAAGCATCAATCCATGACTTGCTCGAAACAACGAGTGTCTCCAACTAGCAACAGTCCAAGGGGGAGTTTTGTTTGCGATTATTTTGATTTAGTTTGCATAAAGCATGGGACTGGGCATCCCGGTGACCAGCCATTTTCTCGTGAGTGAGGAGCGGAGTCCACTCCTCTTGAGAATAACCCGCCTAGAATGTTTATTTGAAGGTTTAGAGTTTGGCACATACAAATTTACTTGGAACGGCAGGTAGATACTGCATATAGGAAGTTATAGTGGACTCATATGGAATAACTTTGGGGTTTAAGAGATTGGATGCACGAGCAGTATTCCCGCTTAGTACAAGTGAATGCTAGCAAAAGACTGGGAAGCGACCAACTAGAGAGCGACAACAGTCATGAACATGCATTAAAATTAATAAACATTGAGTACAAGCATGAGTAGGATATAATCCACCATGAACATAAATATCGTGAAGGCTATGTTGATTTTGTTTCAACAACATGTGTGAACATGTGCCAAGTCGAGTCACTTAAATCATTCAAAGGAGGATACCACCCCACTATACCACATCACAACCATTTTAATAGCATGTTGGCACGCAAGGTAAACCATTATAACTCATAACTAATCAAGCATGGTACGAGCAACTATGATCTCTAATTGTCATTGCAAACATGTTTATTCATAATAGGCTGAATTAGGAACGATGAACTCATCATATTTACAAAAACAAGAGAGGTCGAGTTCATACCAGCTTTTCTCATCTCAAATACCCATCATATATCGTCATGATTGCCTTTCACTTGCACGAATCGAACGAAGTGAATAATAATAAGAGTGCACGTGCATTGGACTAAGCTGGAATCTACGAGCATTCAATAAACAGGAGAAGACAAGGCAATATGGGCTCTTGGTTAAATCAACAATAATGCATATAAGAGCCACTTCAACAATTTAATCATGGTCTTCTCCTATAGACCCCCAAAGAAAACAAAAGAAATAAAACTATTTACACGGGAAAGCTCCCAACAAGCAAAAGAAGAATGGGAAATATTTTTGGGTTTTATTTTTAATTATTACTACTACAGCAAGAAAAGTTAACTAACTAAAAGCTACAACTATTTTTTTTGGTTTTTCTTAAGGTTATTAAACACACAAGAAGCAAGCAAGAAAAAGAAAATAAACTAGCATGGATATTACAGTGAAAGAGTATGAGCACCGACATCTAGAAATGAGTGTGTGTGAACATAAATGTAATGTCGGTGGAAAATACGTACTCCCCCAAGCTTAGGCTTTTAGCCTAAGTTGGTTTATTGCCACGGATGGCCTGGCAGATATCCGTAGTTGTAGCTGGGGTCGTATTGAGATGAAGAAGACTCTGATTGCCACTGGCTGGCAGTCATCTCCAGATCCCAAAAGTAATCAGACCGTCGTGGAGGCTCAAACTGTGGTTCCGGCTCAGGGGCTGATGTAGGGTTCCGGTAGGCGTAAATGGCCGCCCACAGAACGAGATACGGACCTTCAGATAAATTAAACAAGGAAGGAGTAGGCAAGGTAATAGTCTCAGGGTGATGTTTATCAAAGAACAATTTGTATTTCAGCTCCCCTTCGTTATTCTTAACAATAAAGTCATGCGCCAACATACTCTTATAATCTAAATAAGCATTGGGCAGCAATTTTTCTTCTTTCTCATAGAGCCTAATAGGTATATTATAATATGCAGCAAGGCATGAAGCATAAATACCTCCAAAGATGGGACCCTTAGTACGGTTCAGACTCAACCGTTTAACAATAATACCGCGCATACTAACAGTGTTATCAGAAAATAAACCATGGAACAAAATGATAATATCAGGAACACTAAGGTTTCCACAGTTTCCGCGACCAATCAAGCAACGACTAGCAAATATGGAAAAGTAGCGTAAAACAGGAAAATGTATGCTAGTGATTCTTGCATCGGAAACCTTCCTGGTTTCCCCACAGTAATGGTGTCAATAAACCCGTCCACATCTTTACGATGTGGTTCATCTAAGGTACCCTCAAAGGGTATTTTGCAAACCTTGCAAAATTCATCTAGTGGCATCTTCTTAACAACATCATATAAATGAAACTCTACTGAAGGAGGTGTTTCTTTAGGAAAATAGTAGAAGTTTTGCACAAAAGTATTGGTGAGTAAGAGATACTGATGACGTTGGTCGCGGAGGAAGTCGGTGAGGCCAGCATTCTCAGCCAATGAATAGAAATCATCATAAATCCCGCTTTTCTCAAGAAATCATCTAAGGCCATTCATACGGCCGACCTCCGTGGTGCGAGGCAAATTATATTTGGGCCTCTGTGCTTCTTCATTTTGCTTTTCCTTCGAGCTTCGGCTCGATGAGCCCCTAAAAAATCTCGTCATTATTTTCTGAAATAATCTGAAATTTTTAGTAACTTCAAACAAAAGTAACCAAGCTCAATAAAATTGATAGCAACTACTCCTACAAGTGCCTATAGCCTATGTCAAGCATTAGAACTACTTGGAACCATATAAATTTGACATGCAAGCTCAATAAAATGGTCACATAGGCAGCACAAATTTGCAATGAATAAAGCACTAGAACAAAAACTAATTGGACCAATAGAGGAGTCACATACCAAGGAACAATCTCCCCAAGCAGTTTTGTGAGAGGTGCTTTGAGAAAGGAGATCAAAAATCACAGCAAAATGAGCTAGAACTCGTGCTTGAGCTGGATATTGGTGTTTGTGGGAGGAAGAAGGAGTGTGTGGGTGCATGAATAAGTGGAGGAGGGCCATCATGGGCCCACGAGGCAGGGGCGCGCCCTCCACCCTCGTGGCCTGGTGCTTGCCCCTCCTGCTGTGTTCTCAGTGCCAGATATTCCCAAATATTCCAGAAAAAATCATATTCCATTTTCAGGGTGTTTGGAGAACTTTTATTTTCGGGGTATTTTTATATTGCACGGATAAATCGTAAAATGTATGTAAAAATACTATTTTTTACTTTATTTCAACTAAATAACAGAAAGTAGAAAGAGGGTACAGAAGGTTGTGCCTTCTAGTTTCATCCATCTCATGCTCATCAAAAGGAATCCACTAACAAAGTTTATCAAGTCTTGTTAACAAACTCATTCCGAATAACATGGAACCAGAGAAATTTCGAATAACACTAAGTTACCTCAACGGGGATATGCACATCCCCAATAATAAGAATATCATATTTCTTCTTGACAGTAGGAAGAGGAAATTCAAAACCGCAAATATAATCGATGGAATTTTTCCAATAGAATTGATACTGTGAACTTGAGGTTGTTTCCTCGGAAAGTGTACCGTATGCTGATTACCACTAACATGAAAAGTGACATTGCCTTTGTTGCAATCAATAACAGCCCCTGCAGTATTCAAAAAGGGTCTTCCAAGAATAATAGACATACTGTCGTCCTCGGGAATATCAAGAATGACAAGGTCCATTAAAATAGTAACGTTTGCAACCACAACAGGCACATCCTCACAAATACCGGCAGTTATAGCAGTTGATTTATCATCCATTTGCAAAGAGATTTCAGTAGGTGTCAACTTATTCAAATCAAGTCTACGATATAAAGAGAGAGGCATAACACTAACACCTGCTCCAAGATCACATAAAGCAGTTTTAACATAGTTTCTTTTAATGGAGCATGGTATAGTTGGTACTCCTGGATCTCCAAGTTTCTTTGGTATTCCACCCTTAAAAGTATAATTAGCAAGCATGGTGGAAATTTCAGCTTCCGGTATCTTTCTTTTATTTGTGACGATATCTTTCATATACTTAGCATAAGGATTCATTTTGAGCATATCAGTTAATCGCATACGCAAAAAGATAGGTCTAATCATATCAGCAAAGCGCTCAAAATCCTCATCATCCTTTTTCTTGGATGGTTTAGGAGGAAAAGGCATGGGTTTGTGAACCCATGGTTCCCTTTCTTTACCGTGTTTCCTAGCAACAAAGTCTCTTTTATGGTAACGTTGATTCTTTGATTGTGGATTTATGGTAAGGTTCAATTTCTACATCATTGTCATATAGGTTGAGCATCATCATGCACATCTTCATTAACATTTTCATTGGGTTCATGTTCATTACCAGATTGTGTTTCAGCATCAGAAATACAAATATCATTTGGATTCTCAGATGGTTCAGCAACAGGTTCACTAGAAGCATGCAAAGTCCTAGCATTTTTCTTTTTCTTCTTTTTAGAAGGACTAGGTGTATCAATATTATTTCTCTGAGAATCTTGCTCAATTCTCCTAGGGTGGCCTTCAGGATACAAAGGTCCCTGAGTCATCTTACCAGTTCTAGTAGCCACTCTAACAGCATAATCATTTTTCTTACTATTCCTTTCATTGAACAAATCATTTTGAGCTTTAAGTAGTTGTTCTACTTGAGTGGTAACCATAGAAGCATGTTTACTGATGAGTTTAAGTTCGGCTTTAACATTAGACATATAATCACCCAAGTGTTCAATCATATAAGCATTTTGTTTTAATTGTCTACCAAAATAAGCATTGAAATCTTCTTGCTTAACCATGAAGTTATTAAACTCATCCAAGCATTGGCTAGCAATTTTAGTAAGAGGGATTTCAGCTTTATCATATCTATAGAGAGAATTTACCTTTACTACCTATGTCGGGTTATCAAGACCATGAGGGTCTTCAATAGGTAATGAATTAAGATCATATGTTTCTTCAACAGGAGGTAGATTAAGACCATGTATTTCTTCAATAGGAGGTAGATTCTTAACATCTTCAGCTTTAATACCTTTTTCTTTCATAGATTTCTTTGCCTTCTTGCATATCTTCAGGACTGAGGAATAGAATGCCTCTCTTCTTCGGAGTTGGTTTAGGAATAGGCTCAGGAATTGGCTCAGGAGCTGCCTCAGGAAGTGTCCAATTATTTTCATTTGTCAACATATTATTCAATAGAATTTCAGCTTCATCCGGTGTTCTTTCCCTCAAAACAAAACCAGCACAAGCATCCAGGTAATCTCTGGAAGCTTCACTTAGTCCATTACAAAAGATATCAAGTATTTCATTTTTCTTGAGAGGATGATCAGGCAAAGCATTAAGTAACTTGATAAGCCTCCCCAAGCTTGTGGGAGACTCTCTTCTTCAATTTGCACAAAGTTGTATATTTCCTTTAAAGCAGCTTGTTTCTTATGAGCAGGGGAATATTTAGCGTAGAAGTAATAAATCATATCCTCGGGACTACGACACAACCAGGATCAAGAGAATTAAACCATATCTTAGCATCACCCTTTAATGAGAACGGAAATATTTTAAAGATATAGAAGTAGCGAGATCTCTCATCATTAGTGAACAGGGTGGCTATATCATTTAATTTAGTAAGATGTGCCACCACAGTTTCAGA
This sequence comes from Aegilops bicornis, assembly GCA_021605145.1. Lineage (NCBI taxonomy): Eukaryota > Viridiplantae > Streptophyta > Magnoliopsida > Poales > Poaceae > Aegilops > Aegilops bicornis. Next base: position 343,026,702 of record CM038669.1, read on the forward strand.
TTCATAGCCATGAAAAGGATCAGATTCAACCAAAGTAATTATATCGGGATCAATAGAGAATTCATAATCCTTATCAGTAACGCAGATAGGTGAAGTAGCAAAAGCAGGGTCAGGTTTCATTCTAGCATTAAGAGATTGTTGATTCCATTTAGCTAATAACCTCTTGAGCTCATATCTGTCTTTGCAAGCTAAAATAGCTAAAGTAGCTTCTTTATCAAAAACACAACCCTCAGGAATAACATGCAAGTCTTCATCATCACTTTCATCAATATAATCAGTTTCAATAACTTCTTTCTCACTAGCCCTAGCAATTTGTTCATCAAGAAATTCACCAAGTGGCATAGTAGTATCAAGCATAGAAGTAGTTTCATCATAAGTATCATGCATAGAAGAAGTGCCATCATTAATAACATGCGACATATTAGAATGAATAGCGGAAGCAGGTTTAGGTGTCGCAAGCTTACTCAAAACAGAAGGTGAATCAAGTGCAGAGCTAGATGGCAGTTCCTTACCTCCCCTCGTAGTTGAGGGATAAATTGTTGTCTTAGCATCTTTCAAGTTCTTCATAGTGACCAGCAGATATAAATACCAAGCGACTCAAAGAATAGAGCTATGCTCCCCGGTAATGGCGCCCGAAAATAGTCTTGATAACCCACAAGAATAGTGGATCGCAACAGTTTTCGAGGGTAGAGTATTCAACCCAAATTTATTGATTCGACACAAGGGGAGCCAAAGAATATTCTCAAGTATTAGCAGTTGAGTTGTCAATTCAACCACACCTGGATAACTTAGTATCTGCAGCAAAGTATTTAGTAGGAAAGTAATATGATAGTAGTGGTAACGGTAACAAAAGTAACAGAAGCCAAAGTAATATTTTTGGTGTTTTGTAGTGATTCTAACAGTAACAACGGGAAAATAAATAAGCGAAGAACAGTATGTGACAATCTCGTAGGCATTCGATCGGTGATGGAGAATTATGCCGGCTGCGGTTCATCATGTAACGGTCATAACATAGGGTGACACAGAACTAGCTCCAATTCATCAATGTAATGTAGGCATGTATTCCGAATATAGTCATACGTGCTTATGGAAAAGAACTTGCATGACATCTTTTGTCCTACAATCCCGTGGCAGCGGGGTCCTAATGGAAACTAAGGGATATTAAGGCCTCCTTTTAATAGAGTACCGCAACAAAGCATTAGCACATAGTGAATACATGAACTCCTCAAACTATGGTCATCACCGGGAGTGGTCCCGATTATTATCACTTCGGGGTTGCCGGATCATAACACATAGTAGGTGACTATAGACTTGCAAGATAGGATCAAGAACTCACATATATTCATGAAAACATAATAGGTTCAGATATGAAATCATGGCACTCGGGCCCTAGTGACAAGCATTAAGCATAGCAAAGTCATAGCAACATCAATCTCGTAACATAGTGGATACTAGGGATGAAACCCTAACAAAACTAACTCGATTACATGATAGATCTCATCCAACCCATCACCGTCCAGCAAGCCTACGATGAAATTACTCACGCACGGCGGTGAGCATCATGAAATTGGTGATGGAGGATGGTTGATGATGACGACGGTGACGAATCCCCCTCTCCGGAACACCGAACGGACTCCAGATCAGCCCTCCCGAGAGGTTTTAGGGCTTGGCGGTGGCTTTGTATCGTAAAACGCGATGAATACTTCTCTCTGATTTTTGTCTCCCTGAAAGAAAATAGATAGAGTTGGAGTTGAGGTAGGAGGAGCTCCAGGGGGCCCACGAGGTAGGGGGTGCGCCCTAGGGGGCGCCCCCACCCTCGTGTCTAGGGTGTGGGCCCCCTGGTCTTCATCTTTTGCAAGGATTTTTAATTATTTCCAAATAGACGTTCCGTGGAGTTTCAGGTCATTCCGAGAACTTTTGTTTCTACACATAAATAACACCATGGAAAGTCTGCTGAAAACAGCGTCAGTCCGGGTTAGTTCCATTCAAATCATGCAAGTTAGAGTCCAAAGCAAGGGAAAAATTGTTTGGAAAAGTAGATGTGACGGAGACGTATCAAACAGCCAGCCGATATCTTCACAAAGCCCTTGGATGAGAAGAGATTTAGCAAGTTGCGGTGTGAGCTAAATATCTTAGAATCTTCGAATGTCCTTTGAAAAGGACACACATCCTAACACTTATGCTAAATTGATGACTTAGATGTGCAACACGCGAAGTAATGTTTCTCTTCAATCAATGAAGAATAACAATCTAAGTGTGAAGAAATCAACGAAGAATTTGATTCTCAGAGCCCTACGACAATTGTACGCGGTGTCTGAAATCAACATTCTTATATGGTGGGTTACGCCACCAAAAAAAGTTGAAAATCTTAAATTTGAGTTTTTCTTCATTTTTTAAATTACTCAGTTGTTCATTTTCTTCAACTTTGTATTATCTTCACTCTCTCCATCGTTTTTCTTCATTGGCTATATAAATATAAAAGTTTATGTCCTCTACAACATTCACTTATTGCTATTTCTTCAAGTTGCTTTTTGTGCTAAGTGAATGTGATCGGACCCTTCCCCCTCTATGCTAAACTCAACCCAGTCTGTTCACAAATTCTTCATGTGCATTCTATTTGAAACCCGTTCAAAATCTTCAATGTGTCCTTGACTGCTGAAGAGTTTGCAAATGAAACCTTAAAATATTCTAATATGAATTTTTGGCTTTTGCCGCTCAAATCATTCCGTATTCCATGATATGATTATCTATTCACCCACGATCTCACACGATCTCCACCTCACAGTATGTGGGTGACACATGTCGCACGAATGAGAAGGGTCAGGGGCGTGTTCGTCCATTTTCTTCGGGCGAGCAGTTTTTCACCTCAGCTATAAATACCCCTCACCCTCCTTAGACTGTTTTTACTCTGCTCGACCTCACTCCCTCGCTCGAGCTCTCAAAACCTAGCGCTGCCGCCACTTCCATCATCGCCGGTGAGGAAGAGCTTCGCTGCCTCGACCTCATAGCCGTCAGTTTTCAAGGCCGTCCATGATTTCTTCACTCCGCCGCCGCCGTAGCTGTCTTCCTCAGCCAAGTTAGGGCGTGGAAGATCTGAACCGACGAGCTTCAAATCTACTTTTCTTACTTCGTCGTGTTCTTTGTCCAGGGCAATTAAAAGTCACTTTTATTGCCCTTGTTGATTCATATGATTTCTACAAAATCTTCAAAAGGTGTTTATTCTTCAATTTTCACACTCTAAATACCTCGCACAAACATCTGTTCTTGATCTATTTCCCTAAGCAACATTTTTCTTCAAGATTCCTCAATTGTGTGGATTTCCAATCTATACAACTCTAGAACCTAAGTCTAAGAACGCTTAGTGAAATTCCTCAAGACACATCTGGTCAAATTCCTCAAACTTGTTCCTTTTTGCAAAAATCTTCTGAGAACGCATATGACCTCTCCAAATTCTTCGCACTATACTTTGTTCACAGGTACACATGTCCGCTGCTGAATCACTAGGTTCTCATCAACTTAACTCATTTGCAGCGTTCCTCGAAGAAAAGTTGCATACCTCTTGAGAGAACTCAATAGTTCAAAATCCTCAGCTAAAGAAAATGGCAGATGGCAAGAAACCTCAGAAGGGAGGAAGGAAGTTGGAAGTCAACAATGCTTTTGAGATTCCTGATGACATCTACGCAGGGTACTGCACTCCTCCACATGAAATGAAGAATGAGCGCAAGGTGCGCATTTAGAGGATAGAGAGGGGATGGGCCAGAGAATGGAGGGAGTACAGATATGTAACTCCCAAGTATATGAATAAATTCACAGTACACCCTCCATGCCCAAGACCTCCATTGGCACCAGGGCAAGTTGCTGATCCCTCAAGCATCAGAAGAGGTGAGGATTTCCCTAAGGATTGGCCAAGCGTCAAGCTAAACTGGCCAAAATGGCAAAAGAGGCAGTGAAGAAATTCAATGAAGATTCTGCTGCTGCCACTACTGAGGACTCTGCTAGCAAGCCTAAGAAGGCTATGCCCAAGAAGCCCGCTCACAAGCCCAGTGCTTCTGCTTCAATGCCCTCACGGCCAAGCTCCTCACCAATGCCCTCACGGCCCAGTTCTGCAAAGCCCTCACAACAAATTCCTCATGCTGCTCCAGCTCCTCCAAAACCCTCAGCTCCTCCGGCAAAGTCCTCAGCACCTGTGCATCTCGCCTCGTGTCAAAGGACCACAAGCAAATCTATTGCCTCAGGAGCCTCTGCAAGTTCTTCAACTCCTCCAAATTCCTCAACAGGCCCCCTCTGTTGAAGACCAATGTCACTGCTGGACGAGGCACTAGACCAAGTCCTCACAAGAAGCATGTTGCCTTTCAAGTGCCATCTGATGAAGACGAAGCTGATGATGAGGAATTTGCCGGAATCATCAGAGATAGATAGCAGAGGGCTGCTAGAGCCAAAGGAAGTGAAGCTCCTCTCTTACTGGATCCAAAGTTGATCCTTGAGTACATTGATCTCTGGCACAAGGACCCCAACACACTTGTGCCTGACTTGAAGCTGACTCCTGGCCAAAGTCACATGCTGACCGCCATCATAGGCGAAGAAAAATGGAAATTCGAGAAGGCCAGGCAGCTGAAGAAAGCTCAGTACAAAAAGGAGAGATTGCTGAAGAAGAATGTTGTCAAAATAACTGATGAACTTGTAGCTCTGCAATACGAGATCAAGAATGTCAGTGATGAATTTGATCGCTACTATGCTGACTAGCTTCGAGCCAAAGTCAGGTTTGTGAAGTTAACTGAAAAATTCACTTCAAAAGCTGAATCTCCTCAGGCTGAAGCATCTACTCAGCCGACTAAAGAACATGCCAGCACCTCTAATGAAAATCAGGCTGTTGATGAAACTGCTAGTACCAAGGTTGATGACTGCATTCTAGCAGCTGATGACATTGCCATGGCAACCACTAGTGTTGTGCCTGAAGAACAAGCCAGACCAGCTGAGACATCAACCTCTGTGCCTGAAGAATTTGAACCAACCAGGCAAACTGAAACAGTTGTTCCTGAGGTAATTGAACCAATTTCCTCTGCTCCTCCTGCACCAACACTAAGTCCAGTTCTTCCTTCTGCATCAAAAGCGAAGAAAACCAAAGCTGCGGGGCGAGCAACAGTGAAGAAGAGGAAAGCATCTACTTCATCTGAGTCTTCAACACCGAAGAAGATGAAGACATTGACAAGCTCTTTTGAGAATCCCATTGATGTTGTTCCTGTCTCCAGTATGCCATCAAAGGAACTCGTTCCTTTTGGTGAAGAATATGATATCCCAAGCGGATCTGATGAAGATATTCCTTCTGCTACTTCTTCAGAGCAGTTGGATGAAGAAATTGAAGTGGATAATATCCCTTCAACCCCAGTTGTCTCATCGCCTATGCCTCAGTTCACAGCTGAAGAGGCATGCGTTGAAGAATTAAGTGAAGAAGATGAAGACGTGGACATTGGGAGCACCACACCTATGATGAATGATGACTTTTGCGAAAGTCAGAACCCCAACTCTCCCTTGTTCACACCCCTGCAACAAATCCCTCAGTCCCCAGTGCACACTGAAGTTATAATGGGCTCTGAAGAACCTCGCACCACTCCGTCCATTCCTGAAAAATTCCAGCCACTAGTGCTGATGAAAATGCCGCTGAAGAAATGAAGACCCAGGCTGCAACTGAAGCTGAAACTGAAATTCCTCAGCCTATGGTGCCTGAGAATGTGATTCCTAAGCCTCTAATGACTTTGACTGATACTCCTCAGCCCAAGCCGAACAATCCCTTCTCTAAGAAGCAAAACTTCAAGGCTGATGACTTCTTCCACGAGCATGTATTCTTCACAGATTACAACCCATATGACTCTGGTCGTCTTGGAAGGAAGCGTTTCTGGACTGCCAGCCAAGCATACTTCTATTCTTCACTGCTTTTTGATAAGGAAAAAGTCTTCGACCATGAGCATATTCCTCACATGGACATGGAATCACTGCCTTGCTTCACGCCAGTCCTGAGTGTTCTTCATGATGCTGGACTGCTCAACTTCTGCACATATATATGTGATTGGAATGAAGAACTAATTCTTTAGTTCTATGCAACGCTGCACATCACAGGAAATGCTGAATATGTGAACCCTTGAGTGTTGGATTGGATGACAGAGAATACTCACTTCAAAGCACCGCCCTCTGAATTGCTTAATGCCTTGCCTGTCCGTCCTCCCCTTGAAGGTGCACGTTGTATATATCATGAATCTGAACTTACTGACCACTATATGCAAGTGCTGATGAAGCCGCTGAAGCCCGGTCAAGCCCCAAGGACCAAATTCCTCGTGAAGGAATTGTTGTATGTGCCACAGACTGTTTATCGCATCTTGACCAAGACTTTGAGTCCAATCAAGGGCCATGACTCTAATGAAGAAGAGTTCATTGGTATGAAGAATCTGCTGTTCAACATCATTCATGGCGTTCCTGTCAACTACCAAGATTTCTTCATGAGGACTCGCCAATGTTGCATTGTCCCTTTGAACCAAGCCTTACGCTCCCTGGATTATGAGATTCCTCAGGTTAAGGTCTTCAATCAATTACAAGGCTGACACTCTCAACCATGGCAGCTACTTGCCCCCCATTGAAGTCCTCAAGCGGACATTTTCCTCAACTGATGAGAAGGGCAAGGCTACTGCTGTTATTGATGAACGCATTCGTCCATTGGATGGTCAGTTCCGCAAAGCTGCATCTTACTCCACCAATGATGACTCTGCCACTCATGACTCTGCCGACAATGCCTCAAAGCAAAATCCTCATGGCACAGCTCCAAAGGGTGATGACTAATCGTGAGCTTCTCTTCAGTCTTCACCAGAAGGTCGATCGTAAGCACAAATGGGTTAAGCGTCAGTTTGGTTCTATTCTTCACAACATGACTACTACTACATAATGCAGTGAAGAAAAACCATTACTACCTCCATGAATTCTTCGGTCGCACCTGGGCTGTTCTGTCACATCTTTATGGTGAAGAAGATCTAAAGCAAATGGGTCTCACGCAGGACTTTGAGTGGCACCAGTGAAGAAATTCAAGAAAGTCAAAGTTCCTTCCTTGGTGGCTAGCTCCTATTCTTCATCGCGTGACACTGATGAGCATGAAGATTTGGATGGCACTGCGGCAGGCCCTACTTCAACAACCGACCCCAACAACGCTGGCGCTCCTCCATCGACTTCATGATGATATTCTCCAGCGGCGTTAGTCCTTACTTTTCGTCCCTTTTGGTTATTCGATGACAATGGGGGAGAAATTTGTGTTAGTCTTCAAGCGGGTCTCTATATATGGGCGTTTTTTTTGCTAAGTTACAACTCTCATTCTTTTGAAGACTTTCTTGGATCGAGTTGTAAACTTAAACCCGATTATGGTCTAATACTTTCTCTATGTTCTTTTGCATGCTATTTCGTCATATCTGTTAATGGATGCATGCTGAATCAGATCAGTCACCATATTTCATCATGCATTTCAAATTCTTCATATCATATGTTGAATGCATGTATGAATTACAAGATATAGGGGGAGATCTCGATGATTCTACTCTTCAAATGTGCATTGCTTCAAAATCAAATTCCTCACTATGCACATCTTCAGGGGGAGTTCTTCTATATCTTGCAATCAAATTCCTCAATATAAGTATTTACACTTCAAATGTTTATCCCTGTTGAAAACTTAACCTATATTTTCATCAATCACCAAAAAGGGGGAGATTGTAAGTGCATCTAGTGCCCCTTAGTGATTTTGGTGTATTGAAGACTTATAGGTTAAGGGATTAATGCGTTTGTGAGTATACACATGTCTATAAGTCTATCAGGAGTTTGATAATTACAGAGAAAGTCAACACCTAAAAATGAATGTCTTCAACTGAAGACTTTGGATTTCTGAAGACTTTTTGAAGACTTTGAAGATGAAGAAATTGGTGTGACCATGAAGACTTGATATTCATGCGAGGCACATGAAGGATGAAGACTTTTGTTTTCGTAGTTTCATTTTGTCCTTCTTGAGGCATAGGAAACACCGTACTGTTAAAGGGGGTCGAGGAAAAACTAAGGAAAAGTTTCCAAGTGATGCTCATCTCAAAATCCTACACCTACCAATCCTTTCGAGTGAAGCCATTGGAAATCTCATGCGTTCACCAATTTCTTCAAAGGACGGAGACAAAGTTCTTCTGGTCTCTGAGGAATTTGTTTGACTGAGGAGTTAGGAATTCGCCAGTGCGGATTGCCTACAAGTGAGGAACATGATAGCCGTGAGGAATTTGAGCCTCAAATTTCCGACCGTTGCTGTGCTACGCGCCAGCTATCCCAAAATATCTACCCACCTAACGGTCATATCATCGAAGGGCATTTATGGCTTATCATGTCGGGCTGCTCCCTAGGCTATAAATAGCTGCCCCCTACAACCACTAGCTGGTTGGCTGCTCCGAGAGAAACTGACACTTGTCATTGAGAGCATCCCATCCTCCGAGGACTTTGAGCAAAAATCATCAAGTGAGGAAAACCCAAACCCAAACACTGAAAAACCCAAAGTGATTGAGCATCACTGAAGAAATTGTTCCTGTGTGGATCGACGCTTGTTTCCTTTGAAGACTGTGCATCTTCTAGACGGTTAGGCGTCATGGTCTAGAGCATCCAAGAGGAAATTGTGGATCGCTGAGTGACTGAGTTTGTGAAGGTTTGGAAGTCACCTGAAGACTTACCACAAGTGATTGGGAGAGGTCTGTGTGACCTTAGCTCAAGGACAATACGGTGAGGACTGTGTGTCTGAGACTGTGTGCCCTCAGGTTTAAATACCTAGCCGCTCCAACCAGACGTACAATTGCCACAACAGTTGGAACTGGTCTACCAAATCATTGTCTTCACCGAGCTAACTGGTTCTATTTCCTCAACATTTCCATTCCCTCATTAACGTGTTGTGTGCTTGTTCATATCTGTTTGAAGACTTTGACTGAAGACTTTCTCAATTTCCTCAGTTCAATTTCTTCAGCCTGGTTGTCTTTATCATGTTTTATCCTGTGCTTACGCTTCCTGTACTCGGTGTCTGTTTTCATTTCATCATGATGTCCATGTTTATGTTATGTCATGTATGCATCTGAGTAGTTATTCCGCTGCAAGTAGTTCTTCGCTCAGGAATTTCCTCACCCTGAAATTCCTCGGTGAAGAATTCATAAAAATCGCCTATTCAACCCCCTCTAGTCGACTTAACGCACTTTCAAAAAGTAAATACATAAAAGTAAAAGATAGGCCCTTCGCAGAGGGAAGCAGAGGTTGTCATGCACTTTTTGGTTTGTATGCTCAATATCTTTGTGTAAAAGAACATCAGGTTATATTGCCCCTTATGATAGCAACCTTTATTATGCAGTCTTTTGCCTTTATTATTTTGCCATCACAAGTTCGTACAACGCTCAATTTTCTCTTATACTAAATGATCCAACACATTTAAAAGCAATTTTTATATCCTTATTGCACTGATGACAACTTACTTGAAGGATCTTACTCAATCCATAGGTAGGTATGGTCGACTCTCAAAACAAGATTTGGGTTTAAGGGTTTTTTGATGCACAAGTAGTATCTCTACTTAGTGCGGAATTTTTGACTAGCAAAGATAAGGGGCAAGCACCACATGTTAAAGGATCTATGACAATATAAATTCTATGCGAATATGAACAAACATAAATCATTATGTTGTCTTCCTTGTCTAATGTCAACAATTTTGGCATAAAATATCTTGACACAATCATAAAAGATGTCCAAGATAGTATACTTGCATGTGAATCTTCTCTTCCCTTATTAATTATTTCATGAATTGCATCATTGACCAATGTAATGTTTGTCAATCTCCAATAAATTTTACCACTTATACTTTTCCTTATGTGATGTCATTACTTACCATAAGATTAGCATATGATACTTTCCATTATTCTTTTTTCTTTATTTTGATTGAAACATAAAAGTAAAAAAAGCAAAACTTGAACTAAAATTTATTATATATCTCGCACACTGTCGGATTTCGGGTTCCGGCAGACCCTTGAGGTTCGAACACTGGGGTGCGCGCGGAGATCCAACCCTCCACCGTCTCGTACCTCGCCGAATCGCAGGGACCTAAACTACTAAAATGTAACAGCACAAGAGACACAAGTTTTATACTAGTTCGGGCCACCGTTGTGGTGTAATACCCTACTCTAGTTTGTGGCATGGTGGATTGCCTCTTGGGCTGATGAGGAACAGTACAGGGAAGAACAGCCTCACGAGGTTCTGTTCTTGGTGGGTGTGATGAACTGCTAGGTGGTGTTCCGTCGCTCTAGCTTGAGGATCGGGACTCTATCTCTCTCTCTTGATTCCAGATGCCAGTTCCCTCCCTCTCTCTGAGTGTGGCTACTCCTATTTATAGGCGAAGGCCCTGGGCCTCTTCCCAAATATTGAGCGGGAAGGGCGCCAACAATTGGCCATTTTGAAGGGGAACAACGGGTACACTTACCCTGACTAAAGTTGGTCCTCGCCTGCCAAAGGCTCTGGTGATGACGCCTGCTTGGGCTCCACAATGACCCCCTTCCAGCCGTTGGGGCTGGTCTTGGTCTTGTTGCACCAAAACGGATGCCTTTGCTTGATGCTCTCGCCTGCGCTTGCTCCCTTTGCACCAAAGGGGAAAGGAGGACGCTGCGCGGGCTGGCGCCCGACTGGCGCCCTTGGTCGTCATGGCTTGCGTCATGGGCACCTTGCGAGGTACCCTGCCTTGAACTCTCCGCCTCCTCATGAGCCAGCCTGACGAGGCCGTGCCTGAGGAAGCTCCTCGTCGTCCGCCTCGCGAGGCTTGGCCCCTCGCGAGGGTTTTGAGCTTGCGTTGGTGAAGATGGGCCGTCCCGGGCCTCCTTTGAGCCACGCCGCAGGCCGCAGGCAGGCAAGTCTGGGGACCCCCATTCCCAGAACGCCGACAGTAGCCCCCGGGCCCATAGCACGCCCAAACTTGGCCGAGCAGACAGGCGAAAGGGCAAGTACGAAGCGTCGCGGACCCTATCAGCCTGCGGCCTTGGGCGACGCGTGGCGGCTGATTGGACACGTGCGCACTGTTTCCCCATGATGCCTCGGTAACCACCCGGATTTGACAGGTCCCTGCATGCAGAGTTGGTCATGATGATCGGTGATCGTGGAGGCTGACGGTTGGCCTTCGCCGGCTATAAGTACGGAACGGTGCGCGCCCTTCTAGTCTATCCTTCTGCTTCTCCTCCTTCTCGTTTCGTCTGGTTGACATGGCTCCGATCCACCGGTTCTCCAGGGAAGAGAAGGGAAAGGCTCCTCAAGAGGATCCTGACCTGCGCCCCCCCAAAGAAGCGGCTTGCCCTTCCGTGTCGTGGCAGGAGCGCTTGCCAGAGGCTCCCATGCCTGCGCGCGGCGGCCGCCACCAGGGTTTCCTCTTCCCTTGTACGCGCAAATTGGTGGCCCTGAAGGAGGCGACGCCGGGCGCCACGAGCGGCGCCGCCGATGACGCCGGCGGGTCATGAAGGTGTGCGTCTTCCCCCCTGGAGTCCACGCCGAGGGCTCCTGCCGGGAGTTCGTGCTCCGCATCGCTGCGCCTCCTAAGTCTTGGATTCGTCTTCCTTCTTTCTTCGCCTCCGTCGGCAGGGGGAACCTCGACTCGCCGCAAGACGCCGGCTGCCGCGCCTCGCGACAGGCAGAGGTTGCGGTAGTTGCCCCGGGCGAAGTCTTCATGACTCGAGGCTGGGGCGAAGTCGCCCAGGTCTGCAGGACGAGGGGCGCCCTCACGATCCTCCTGGAGTACGACGGTGCTTCGGTGGTGTCCTTCAAGGTCTTCGACGCGGAGGGTCGTCGGCTGGAGTGCTGCCCCGGGAGAGGCGGTCGGGGCCCTGCGGCGGCAAGACGGAGGCCGACCGACCACTCCCTTGCCAGCTTCTCAGGCAACGAAGGCGCCGGAGGATCCAGTGACTCCGCCGAGCTCTTCGCGACGCCGGAGACGAGCGATGACAGCTACGAGCCCCCGAGCCTGCGCCGCTCCCAGAGCAGGGCGGGCTCACTGTGTCGCTGCCGCTTCGATCTGGATGGGGTTGGCTCGGACCGGTGCCCCATCGCTGATGATGGCGTCTGCCGTGGTGGTCCTCAGAGATAGGACTCCTTAGGATTCGCGTCTTTTGTTCCCGCGAGGAGCTAAGAATGTGCCCTGTGGGGCTTGTAAGATGTTTGTAGCTTCGCTTGTCAATATGATCCTTATTGTGAGGCAAAGGCGAGATGCTCATTCCGTTCTAGCTCGCTTTCTTCCTTTCAGACCTCGTGAGGGCTTGATGCTCATGCCGACAGGTCCCAGCCCCAAGGCGGCTTCACCCGTCGCTGGTATGCTGTGTCGCGATGCCATGGTCAAGGCCAGGAGGTGAGCGGCCCGAGGTCCGTAAGAGCCTCGAAGTCGCGATGCTTAGGGGTCCCCTTGGCGCCAAGCGGCCATCATTCGGTGAGAAAGGAGAGCGACGTTGCTAACACGGAGCTGCATTGAGTGTGGGGATGGTGTTGCGATAGCTAGTGTGTCCGGAGGGTGACTTATCTCGAGGGTCAGGACAATGCTTCCTGGTGCGGCGCTAGGTCCGTGCCTTGGCCGGCGAGAGATTGCGTGGCGAGGTCGTTTCGTGCTCCTTGGAGGGACCCTGCAGGTTCACCCCAAAAGGAACAAGAGCTCGCCGTGGCGATCGTTGTCCTGCCGTTAGTTGCTTTGGAGAGGCGCGAGAGACCTCGCGAGGTGTGTTGGGGCACACGTGAGCCAGCGAGGGACTCACGACGCCCTACCTCAAGGCGGGTTGCGCCTGGCTCTGGGCCTTATCTTCGAGTGTGTTCCTGCAAATTTGGCCAGATGCGGTGTTTCACGCCTTCGGTCCCGGCTCTTGGGCTGGTCTCAAATGTCATTGCAAGCCGTGTCGCGATGCCATGGACAAGACCAGAGGGTGAGGGCCGAGAGCCGATAGGTGTCCCGAGTCGCGATGCTCGTGCACCCCCCTTTAACGCGCAAGCTGGGTCGATGCAAGAACTCTCGTCCTCGGTCCCGGCTCGGGCTGGTCTCAACCGTCAGCCGGTAAGCCCGGTCATACCGCCATGGACAAGACCAGCGGGTTAGGCTGGAGAGCCGGTAGGAGCACCGAGTCATGATGCTCGTGCACCCCCTTTAACGCAGTAAGCTGGGTTAGATGACGAAACTCTACATCCTCGGTCCCGGCTCTCGGCTGGTCTCAGCCATCACCGGCAAGCCAGTTGCGATGCCATGGACAAGACCAGAGGTTGAGGGCTGGAGAGCCGTAGGAGCCCTGAGTCGCGATGCTCGTGCACCCCCTTTAACGCGCAAGCTTCCGCCACCCAGGAAAAGGCACCAAACAACAAGCATGGTGGAGCGAGAGCATAATCCTAAGGAAAAGGTAGGAAGGATACATGCCGCTGTGACTGGCCCGAGCGGCTTGGGGATAATGCAGCCCGAGGGGCGCCCCCAACAGGATAGGCTAATGACATGAAATAAAAGGGATACATGCCGCAGGGACGGACCCATGCGGCTCGGGAATAATGCGCCCTCAAGGCGCCCCAACCGGAAATAAAACTTAAAGATGTCACCGGTGATGTTGGGGATGAAGGGGTGTTGGTGTAGCAGACTCGGTGGGCTGCGGAGCCGATCCGATGAGCCCCTGTGCCTGGGGCCTCGAGGATCCGGAGGCGCCGGCGGCTCCTTAGGGGCCATCTCCATCTCCGCCATGGCTGCGGGCGTGCCTGACCTCTTGAGCCTGTGATGGCCCTCATGAGATGCCGGTGCGCAGCTGCCGCTTGGCGTGCCATAAGGCATGCGACGTAGTCAGGCGGACCTTCGCAACATCCCACTCGCGAGGGCCAGAGGCGCTCTTGAGATGCGGCTCGGTTAAGCCCTGGTATGTCGATGTAGACGCGCAGCCCACCATCCTCGCCTGGATGGGGGGCCACAGCGGGTAGACGGCGGCTGCCCCTCATGACCCTTGGCCTCAGAGCTCTGAATAGCCTTGCCGACAAACTCCCGAGGGTTCGCCCTCCTTGCCTTGCTCCCGCTATGGGAACGTGCTTCGACACACGCCCACGTGGTGCCCAAGCGCCTCCCTCGAGACCTTGGCGAGGTCGGTGGCCCTCCGAGGAGAGCCCCGATCCTCGCCGAGGAGGGCGCCGCGCGCTTCCTATGCGATGGAAGGAGGCTCCCCTGCCCGGCGCTGGCCCCGAGGGGCCTGCCTCTTGAGGAGCCGGGCCGGTCGATGTCTTCTTCTTCTTGGGTGCGGCCTCGGAGGTCTCCCTGCTGTTGTGGTCTGGGTCTTCCAAATGGTGACGGCCTAAAAAGCTCGCTCCAGGAGCACACTGCTTTCTCTCTTCACGTGGCACCGTGATGACTCCGCCGCTTCGGCATCTTGAGGACGTTGTAGCCATGGTGGGTTACGGCCATGAATTTGGCCAACGCTGGGTACCCGAGGATGGCGTTGTAATGGAAGGCGAATGTGGGCGACGCCAAGTCGGTCGATGAGCTCGGTGTGGTAGTTATCGCAAGCCCCAAGGTGACAGGAAGGCGGACCTGCCCAATCGGGACCGTGGAGCCGTCGGTGACTCCGGAGAAAGGCTTGGTTGGCTGAAGCCGATCAGAAGGCACTTGAAGATTGTTAAATGTTTCCACGGACAGGACATTGAGCCCTGCTCCACCGTCGATGAGGGTCTTGGTGACTAGCACATTGCTGATGATTGGGGAACAAAGCATCGGGAGAACTCCGGCTGTGGCTGCGCACTTGAGCTGATCCGCTGAGCTGAACATGATGGCGCACGCCGACCACCTGAGAGTCCGCGTGGACTCGAGCTTGGGGAGGACTGCATTCACTTCGCGGGCGAGCTGCTTGAAGATGCGCCGAGAGGCTGGGGCTTGAGCTCCGCCCAGGATGCAGGCGATCGCACGCGTTTCCTGGAAGCCCCCAGCCCTCTCGTCTTCATGACGGTCTTCGATTCTCCTTGGTGGCGGCGGCGGCGGAGGGAGGCCTGCGTTCCCCTGCGGGCGATCCTCGCGAGGCTGATCCCTCCAGCCTCCCTCGCGAGGTGGGTCTTGCCAGCGGTCTTCGCGAGGTTGGTCGCGCCACCCTTGGCACGGGCCGTGGTCTTCCCAGCGTCCTGCATTCCTTCCTCCTCCTCGGCCGTAGCCCCGGTCGCTGCGCTCGGGGCGCCTGCCGACCCTTCCTTCGCGTACGGCCCGGAGCTCTTGACATTCATTGGTGTTGTGGGTGTGGAGGTCATGGTACACGCAGTAGCGGCTGCCCTTGGAGGACTCAGGCTGATCTCTGCCTCGCTTGGTGTCTGGTTCGGCCACGAGTACGGCAGCCCCCTTGCGCTCCACGTCCTTGGCCTTTGCTTGGTGTCTTTTCTTCGGGATCCGCGGCAGGCAGCTCGAGGAGGGAGAGGCGCCCCTCCTCAGCCCTAGCGCACTTGGTCGCCAGGTTGAACAGCTCCAAGGAGGTGCACAGATCTTCATGCATCGCCAGCTTCTCCTTCATCTTGACGTCGCGCACGCCGTCGGAGAAGGCAGAGATGATGTCCTCCTCTGTTACCCTGGGATCTTGAGGCGTTGTTGAAGCTTGGATGTACTTTTGCGGTGGTTTCTCCCGGCTGATGCTTGATTCGGGCGCATGTTGCTTACGGTGGGTGGCCATCGCGAGTACCACTGAAGTTGGCGATGAAGCGGTGCGCATCTCGCCCAAGAAGAGATCGTGCACAGGGCCAGATTCAGCAGCCAGTGCGGGCTCCGTCCTTGAGTGCCATGGGAAACCAGTTCGCCATGGCCTTTTCGGCCCCTGCTGGCAGCCTCGATGCCCAGCTCGTGAAGCTGGAGGAACTCCGTAGGGTCAGCCGTGCCGTCGTGGCGAGGAGGCAGGTCTGGCTTGAATTTGGCGGCTACGCGACGCTGCAGCTCGGAGGTGAAGGCGCGGCAGCCCGCCAGAGCCGCTGGGGGCTTCGGACGACGAGCTTGGTCTTATGGGCCTCCTGCGCCGCACTGGGGCAGCGAGGTCTTGACGTGCCGGAGCGGGAGCGCTGGGCAGCTTCTTGTGGGCGAGAACTTGTTGACAGCTCTGCTCTTGCCGCTGGCGCTGGCGGAACGGGTTCCGCCAGGCCGCTACGCGCTGGCGCCTTCTTGGGGAGGAGGCGGTGAGGCACCGAGTTTATCGCCGCTGGGCGGGTGCGCTGCGAGCGAGACGGACGGCGCGTCGCCTCCCGCAGCGGATTTGAAGCTCAGCGACTCGGTCGAGCCATTCTTCGTAGACGTCGTCGGGGCGGTAGCGCAGGAGCTCGTTAGCGCGATGAGTGCAGCTCGGGTTTCCATGGCGAGCGCGGGCGCAAGCGTGGCGAAGAACCAGCGAGGTGAGCGAAGGCGTGGCGGTGTGGCTGTCCCGCCTCATGGACGGGTGCTGGGATGACGCTTGTTGCTCGTTCCCCGCCGGGCAGGTGGCGGGGTTGACGGCAGGTGACGGGGAACGACGAGGGTGCCTGCCGACGGGAGCCGTCTGGGCGACATGGGAGGCGAGGGCGGCTCGGCGCTCGGCGCGGGCCCGACGGGCGTCAGACATGGTTGTGGTGGTCGGGGAAGAACGAGGCGACGAAAGGCGGATTCCGGCGCACCCCTACCTGGCGCGCCAAATGTCGGACTTCGGTTTCCGGCAGACCCTTGAGGTTCGAACACTGGGGTGTGCGTGGAAATCCAACCCTCCACCGTCTCGTACCTCGCCGAATCGCAGGGACCGAAACTACTAAACAGAACAGCACAAGAGACACAAGTTTTATACTAGTTCGGGCCACCGTTGTGGTGTAATACCCTACTCTAGTTTGTGGCGTGGTGGATTGCCTCTTGGGTTGATGAGGAACAGTACAGGGAAGAACAGCCTCGCGAGGGTCTGTTCTTGGTGGGTGTGATGAACTGCTAGGTGGTGTTCCATCGCTCTAGCTTGAGGATCGGGAATCTATCTCTCTCTCTGGATTCCAGATGCCAGATCCCTCCCTCTCTCTGAGTGTGGCTACTCCTATTTATAGGCGAAGGCCCTGGGCCTCTTCCCAAATATTGAGCGGGAAGGGCGCCAACAATTGGCCATTTTGAAGGGGAACATCGGGTACACTTATCCTGACTAAAGTTGGTCCTCGCCTGCCAAAGGCTCTGGCGGTGACGCCTGCTTGGGCGCCACGATGACTCTCTTCCAGCCGTTGGGGCTGGTCTTGGTCTTGTTGCAATCAAACGGATGCCTTTGCTTGATGCTCTCGCTGCGCTTGCTCCCTTTGCACCAAAGGGGAAAGGAGAACGCGCTGGCTGGCGCTCGATCGGGCGCCTCGATCGGGCGCCTTGGTCGTCATGGCTTATGCGTCATGGGCACCTCGCGAGGTACCCTGCCTTGAACTCTCCGCCTCCTCATGAGCCAGCCCGACGAGGCCATGCCTCGAGGAACCTCCTCGTCGTCCGCCTCATGAGGCTTGGCCCCTCGCGAGGGTCTTGAGCTTGCGCTGGTGAAGATGGGCCGTCCTGGGCCTCCTTTGAGCCACGCCGCAGGTCGCAGGCAGGCAAGTCTGGGGACCCCCGTTCCCAGAACGCCGACACACACGATTACAAAGATAGATAAATCACTAAGCAAAACACTCGAAAAGGATCGAACTAAACTTTTATTCAACTAATTCAAAAGATAACTAAAGATCAAACTCATATAAATAAAGGCAAAAGAGGTGGTGTGATACGATATTAGGGCACCTCCCTCAAACTTGGCACATGCCAAGGGGAGTGCCCATACCCGATACTCAAGTATCCTTTGGCGGTGAAGAAGGTGATGGTGGTGGTGATGATGAGATAGAAACGAGCTTATCCTCTGGCTACCATGGCAGTGACTCATCATCATAAGAGGAAGCGCGAGTCTCTCGAATCCTGCAACTGGCAGCTAAACTCATACCTTTAAATCCCGCCTCATATTCAAATACTTGATATTGGAGATCGTAGATTTGGCTTTGCAGAAAATTGATTTTCTCGTTGAGGGTGAAGACGATGTACTTCATGGACCGACCATCCACCTTGAGCTCACGGGTGAAATCCGTGATCATGAGGTGGTTGGCATTGAGTCCACATTCCACCATCCCATTGCACTTGAAGACCTCTTGATCCATAGCTTCGAGCCTAGACTCAACGGTTTCCGTCCTCCTGGATCCCTGGATGTCCCGGATATGGAGCACCCCCTCACGCATCTCAATGGCTTGAGGGTGCTGCATCACCTCCCGCAAATATGGGTTGATGACATTGTCGAAGAACTTTTCCTTGGAGTAGCTCGAAGCGGCCATGGCGATCTAGATCTATCAGAAAAACAGCGAGAAAGAAGAACAGAAGATTTCTCCGTGATACGGTGGTTAATTGGTTCGGGGGGTATATAAAGATTTTTTTCTTGGAAAACAAGCAAACGGGAGAAAAACAGAGTCCGGAAGGTACCCGAGGTGGGCACAACCCACCTGGGCGCGCCAGGTAAGCCCGGGTGTCTTGTGCCCACCAGGGTTGCCTTCCTGGTTGTTTCTTATTTTTCCTATTTTTTTAATATTCCAAAACTAAGAAAAAATATTTTTGCAGATTTTTCGGAATACGTTTACTTATCGTATCATGTACCTCCTTTTATTCACGATTCTGGAGTGTTCCGGAAGGTTTCTTTTATGTGTTCCTCCGGTATCATAGTTTGGATAATATTGCTTTCAACATTAATAGGCATACCTGGGATATAGTGTTTAATTCTTTCCCCATTGACAACCTTCGGGTTAGTACCTTCCGTATTATTTATTTTCATAGCTCCAGAGCGGTAACTTCTTCGATAATATATTATCCTTCCCACTTGGATGTAAGTTTAACTGCGAAGAATCTGAAATGAGAGTTGTATAAAAGAACATATTCTCCTACTTTAAATCCCACTTTTGGATTCTTTTATCACGCCATCTTTTAACTTTTTCTTTAAATAGTTTGGCATTTTCGTAAGCATGGGTTCTCCATTCAGCTAATGAGCTAATATCAAATAACCTCTTTTCACCAGCAAGTTTGAAATCATAGTAGAGTTCTTTGATTGCGAAGCATGCTTTATGTTCTAACTCAAGAGGCAAATGACAAGCTTTTCCATAAACCATATTATAAGGAGACATACCCGTGGAATTTTTATATGTTGTTCTATAAGCCCAAAGTGCATCATCTAATTTCTTAGACCAATTCTTTCGGGACATATTGACAGTTTTTGTAATATTAATTTTATTTCTCTATTGCTAAGTTTAACTTGACCACTAGATTGAGGAAGATAGGGTGATGCAATTATATGGTTAACATCATACTTAGCAAGCATTTTACGGAAAGCACCATGAATAAAGTGTGAACCACAATCAGTCGTTAAATATCTAGGGACTCCAAACCTCGGGAAAATAACTTCTTTAAGCATTGTAATAGAGGTGTTGTGATCAGCACTACTAGTTGGAGTAGCTTCTACCCACTTAATAACATAATCAACAGCAACCAGAATATGAGTATACCCATTAGAGGAAGGAAAAGGTCCCATGTAATCGAAACCCCAAACATCAAATGGTTCAACAGCAAGAGAATAATTCATAGGCATTTCTTGATGCTTACTAATATTACCAATTCTTTGGCACTCATCACAAGATAAAACATACTTACGGGAATCCTTGAAGAGAGTAGGCCAGTAAAAACCAGATTGCAATACCTTGTGAGCAGTTCTATCTCCTGCTTGATGTCATCCATATGCTTCGGAGTGACATTACCGTAGGATTTGTTCCTATTCATACTCAGGTACACAACATCTAATAATACTATCTACCCCTTCTTTATAGAGACATGGGTCATCCCAAAAGTAATGTCTTAAATCATAGTAGAATTGTTTCTTTTTTTAGTATGTGAAACTAGGTGGTATATATTTAGCAACAATATAATTAGCATAGTCAGCATACCACAGAGTGTTATGAAAAACATTTATTGCAGCTAGTTGTTCATCAAGAAAACTATCATCAATAGGTAGTGGGTCATCAAGGATATTTTCTAACCTAGACAAGTTATCAGCTATGGGGTTCTCAGCTTCTTTTCTATCAGTAATATGTAAAGCAAATTCTTCTAGCAAAATAACCCACCTAATGAGTCTAGGTTTAGCATGTTTCTTTTCCATAGGATATTTTATAGCAGCATGATCAGTGTGAATAGTTACTTTGGAATCAACAATATAAGGTCTGAATTTATCACAAGCAAACACAACTGCTAAGAATTCCTTTTCAGTAGTAGTATAATTTCGTTGAGCACTGTCTAGAGTTTTACTAGCATAATGGATAACATTTAATTTTTTATCAACTCTTTGTCCTAAAACAGCAGCAACAACATAATCACTAGCATCACACATAATTTCAAAAGGAAGTTCCAATCAGGTGCTTGTACTATAGGTGCAGAAGTTAAGGCTTTCTTAAGTGTTTCAAAGGCTTATACACAATCATCATCCAGAACAAATGGAACATCCTTTTGTAAAAGATTTGTAAGAGGCCTAGAAATTGTAGAGGAGTCCTTAATAAACCTCCTATAGAAACCAACATAGCCGAGAAAACTACGAATACCTTTAATATCTTTAGGGCATGGCATTTTCTCAATTGCATCAACTTTAGCTTTGGCAACCTCAATACCTCATTCAGAAATTTTATGCCCCAAAACAATGCCTTCATTAACCATAAAGTGGCACTTCTGCCAATTCAAGACAAGATTTTTTTCTCACATCTCTGCAAAACTCGATCAAGCTTGCTTATGCAATCATCAAAAGAAGTTCCGTAAACAAAAAAATCATCCATGAAAACCTCAACAATCTTTTCACAAACATTAGAGAATATAGCAGTCATACATCTTTGAAAGGTAGCATTGCATAAACCAAAAGGCATACGTCTATAAGCATAAGTTCCAGAAGGGCAAGTAAAGGTGGTTTTCTCTTGATTAGGTTGTGAAACAGGTATTTGAGAAAAACCAGAATATCCATCAAGAGAGCAAAAGTGTGTGTGCTTAGACAGTCTTTCTAGCATTTTATCAATAAAAGGCAAATGTTTAATGATATTTTCTAGTTGCTTTATTTAATTTTCTAAAATCAATTACCATTCTGTAGCCAGTAACAATTCTTTGTGGAATAAGTTCATTTTTATCATTAGGAACAATAATAATACCTCCCTTTTTAGGGACACAATGAACGGGACTTACCCATCTACTATCAGCTATGGGATAGATTATACCTGCTTCAAGAAGCTTTAACATTTCAGTTCTTACCACTTCTTTCATCTTAGGGTTCAAACATCGTTAGTAATCAACAACAGGTTTAGCATGAAGTTCCATATTAATCTTGTGCTAACATAGAGTGGGACTAATGCCCTTAAAATCATCAAGAGTATATTCAATAGCAGCACGATGCTTCCTCAAAATTTTCAATAATGTTTCTGCATCATGCCCTGAAAGGTTGGATCTAATAATAACAGGATATATCTTTTTCTTATCAAGATAAGCATATTTCAAAGTGTCAGGCAATTGTTTTTATTCAAACACGGGATCACCCTTATGTGGTGGAGGAGCTCCTAGATTTTCAATAGGTAAATTGTGTTTGAGCAGATGTCGTTGTTCGAACAAGATTTTATCTATTTCATTTCTTTCATGCATATGCATATCATTTTGTGGTCTAGCAAATATTGTTCTAGTGGATCAGTAGGAGGCACGACAATAGAAGCAAGACCAATTATTTCATCATAATGCTTTCTTATGAGGTTTTCTACTAAACTTAGAAAAACTAAACTCATGAGACTCATCACCAAAGCTAACACTGACAATTTGTTTCTCACAATCTATTTTAGCATTAACGGTGTTCAAGAAAGATCTACCAAAAATAATGAGACAAAAAATCATCTAGTGGGTAACCAAGAACTAGAAAATCAGTAGGGTATTTTACTTTCCTGCACAAGACTTCAACATCTCTAACAATCCCAAGTGGTGTGATGGTGTCTCTATTAGCAAGTTTAATAGTGACATCTATGTCTTCTATTTCAGCGGGTGCTATGTCATCCGTAATTTCTTGATATAAGGTAAAAGGAATAGCACTCACGCTAGCACCCAAGTCACATAAACCATGATAACAATGATCTCCTATTTTGACTGAGACAACAAGCATGCCAACAACAGGTCTATGTTTATCTTTTTCAGTGGTTTGGCAATTCTAGCAGCTTCATCACAGAAGTAAATAACATGCCCATCTATATTTTCTACCAAGAGATCTTTAACAATAACAACACTAGGTTCTACTTTGATTTGTTCTGGGGGTCTAGGTACTTTGATATTACTTTTGTGAACCACAGTTGAAACCTTAGCATGTTCTTTATCCTAACAGGGATAGGTGGTTTTTCAATATAAGCAGTAGGCACAACTGGATTAACATTGTAAATAATAGTTTCTTCTTTAACTATTAGCGATTCTATAATTTCTTCTTTAATACGTGGATGATATTTAAACCACTTGTCCTTGGGGAGATCAACGTGAGTAGCAAAAGATTCACAAAAGGAGGCTACTATCTCAGAGTCAAGTCCATATTTAGTGCTAAACTTGTGAAAAGCATTGGTATTCATAAAAGATTTAACACAATCAAACTTAAGCTTAATACCTGACTCTTTACCTTCATCGAGTTCCCAATCTTCAGAGTTGCATTTAATTCTTTCTAAAAGATCCCACCTGAATTCAACAGTCTTCTTCATAAAAGAGCCAGTACAAGAAGTATCGAGCATGGATCGATCATCATGAGAAAGCCGAGCATAAAAATTCTGAATAATAATTTCCCTTGAGAGATCATGATTGCAAAATGAATATAACATTTACTTAAGCCTCCCCCTAGCTAGAGCGATAATTTCTCCTTCAGGAAGCCAAAAATTATATATATATTCTGATAACGATGAACTAGATGCATAGGATATTTTTTTTTGGTGAAATTCCAATTTCAGTCGATTCCAATTCCAAGATTGTCACATCCCTAGATCAGTCTTTGTTTGTATTTGCATGATCATCATGTCATCATGTTTAAGTTCAAATGAATTTGAATTGGGGATGTTCAAACCCTAGCATCAAATGGAATTCAAATAGGTTCAAATAAAATATTTTTCAAAGAACCCGGAATGCCTTTGAAAATTTTCATGATTTCTGATAAAGGTGAAAACCTCTGCCAAAAATGATGAGCATATTTGTTGGCCATTTATGGATTTTTGAGTTAAATCATATTGTATTTGAATTGGAGCATTTAATGCCTATAAATATTTTAAATGCTTCAATACTTCTGAAAACAATTGGGGGCTGTTGGAAATAATTCAAATAGTGCCCACAATTATTTTCAAGATTTTACAAAAATGAGTTAGTATTTTTTCTAATTCAAAACATATCAAAATAATTAGAAAACAGAAAATAAAAGAGGGAGAGAAAGAATTGGGCACTTACCTGGCGGCACAGCAGAGGCCCAGCCCACTGGCCTCTGCCAGTCTTCACTTACCTCCCGCCAGGAGAACAACGCGTGTGGCCGACGCGCGCGAGCACACGCCCAGGCCACCTCCTGCCTCCCTGCTTCCTCCCGCGCCTCTGTGGAGACGCCACGCACCCCCCGGGCCCCTCTCACTCTCTTCCGTGCTCATCCCCTCCTCTGCCGCCCTCTCTCTCCCGCAACCGAGTGCCGTCGTCGCCGCCGCTCGCTACCACCGCGGCCACCGGCCACCATACGCCTCGCCGACTCTCCAAGAAGCCCCGCCGCGTCTTCCTCGTCCTCTCCACCGAGCCAAGCTTCGCCGGAAGCTCTGCATCTCCTTCATGTCGTCGTCGTCCTCGGATCGTCGGAGATCACCGTCGTCGATACGCGACCTCCAGGGATATCCCGACCATGTCGAGCCTTCCGTTGCAAGCGCCGTGAGCCACTCTCCCCTTTACCCCTACTCCCGTTGTCGTTTGCATGCCGTAGCACCGTTCCCTGCCGTGATCGAAACCCGTCACCGCCTGCACTCGCCGCTGCCGACGCTCTGGTGACCATTTGGTTCTGGGCGCGTGTCCACCGAGCTCGCTGCACCGCGTAGAGCATCTCTAGTGCTTCGCCTTGCCGGTTTGCACAGCGTAGCCATGTTCCCGCGCTCACCCAAATGCCGGTCACCGCTGTCGAGCTCGTCGGTGTCAGCTCTAGCCACCACACGCCCATCTACCACCCCCATCCGATGCGCGCCGGCAAGAGCTCTGCAACAAGCCTAGTCGCGCATCGAACGAGGCACCATAGCCCAACCCCGAGCCCCGCCGCTGCGTCTGGTCGTTGCTGGCATCTAAACACCGGTGATTTGACCCAGTTGACCAGGGATTTGACCCCCTGGGTGGCTGACATGTGTGGGCCCAACCCCTGGTTAAAGTTAGATTAATGATTAACCTAACCCCTAATTAGTTAGTTAACTAATTGAATCACTGCCATGTGGACCCCACACGTCATGTTTGACCTGGACTGGCCCTGTTGACTCGCGGACGTCATGCTGACGCAGTCAATCTTTCCTGGAATTAGTTTAATTTCGAAATAACCAGAAATTCCAGAAAAACACCTAAACTTCAAAAAAGCATAGAAATTAATCTATAGCTCAAAATGAAATAAATTATATATGAAAAATGATCAGAAAAATCAAATCTATCCATTGGTACTAGTTTCATGCATGATAAAGGGACTTAACCTTGATGTTTAAATCAAAACATTGTAATGGCATTTTAAATGCTTGATATGGAGTTTGCATATGAACCCTTGGTTTATATGGACTTCATTTAAATTGTTGCTAGCTGCATTAGCTCAAAATCACAGCATATTTCCATGTCACATTCATGCATCATATTGTTGCATTGCATTGATTGTGTTTCTTCTTTGTTTGTCGGTGCTTGTCCCCTCTCAGTAGGCGTGGTTCCGATGATGAGTTTGATGACACCAATGAAGAGCTATACTATCGTCAGCAGTGCCAGGCAAGCAAAACCCCCTTGTTCATTCCGATACAATCCCACTCTCTCGCTTCTGCTCTTGTTTACTGCATTAGGACAACAACGCTTCAAATGTTACATGTTGCGGTAGTTGAACCCCTTTCCTCTGCATGGCCTGTCATTGCCATAGTAAATAGATGAAACCCACTAGCATGAGTAGGAGTTGTTTGAGCCCTGATGTGCCTACTCATTCAAGCTTGTTGTCTTGCCTACTACTGCTTAGAGTTGAGTCGGGTCTGATTCATCGGGGATGAATTGGAATGTGGTGAACATGTCCTACTGTTGAGAGCTAAGTGTGTGAACACGATTTGCTAAAGGTAGCGGTGAGAGGCCATGTAGGAGTACATGGTGGGTTGTCTCATTGAAACCATCCTCAGGAACTGAGTTATGTGTTTGCGATCCATGAACAGCTACTACCACGCATTGGAATGCTTAAGTGGCCCTCTCGACTTATTAATCGCCTTATTGTCCAGGAGTTGCAACTAGTTTCTGGTGTTTGTAGGATATGTGTTGGGGGCCGTGCGTAGCGCTAACCCTAGGGGTGGGCTATGATGCGGTAGAGAAACGAGGCACGGTGTACCGGGACGCCCGTTTGGTGCCTCGGGAACCCTCCTCTCATCATTTTGGGCCGTGAGTGAAACTCCGGCCGGATCTCCTTGCGGATGGAACCCGAATAGGCGATAAACCTAGACTAGAGACTTGTGTGGTTAGTCAGGTCGTGGCCGACACCCTCGTAGAGCTTCTTCTTGAAGGTTGCCGAGTACATGTTGTGTAAACGGCGATAGTGTGAAGAAGTACACCCCTGCAGGGTTAACACGATCTATTCGAATAGCCGCGTCCGCAGTAAAGGACTTCTGGGTTGCCTATACAGTTCATAGACAAGTGAAAGTGGATACTCTAAAATGCGCAGGATAAGCGTGAGTGCTATGGATGGCGTTCGCGTAGGGAGTCGGGAACGGATCCATAGTAGTGTATTGATTGGTGAATATGTGGACTCGTGTGCGGCACCTCAAAAGAGTTAGTTGCAGTAGTAGTTCAGGGTAGCCACAGTCAAAGCTGGCTTGCTGTAGTTAAACTCCACCACCCCCTTTGTTGATACTGATGCATATTTAACTAGTTCTGATGTAAGTCTTGCTGGGTACATTTGTAATCACGTTTTCTTAATTTGTGTTTTTGCAGAGAGACTTCAGTCTCACTAGTAGTTCCGCGTGGACTTCGATGTTTAGCTTGTTACCTCAGCTACGATCTTGTACCCTTGGAGGATCTTGTAGATAGTGAGGCTTCTTAGCCCTTTTCATTTATTGTTGTCTGTACTCAGACATGTTATGCTTCCGTTGTTTGTATGCTCTGAATGTTGGGTCATGAGACCCAAGCTTGTAATGCTTGGCTCCTCGGAGCCTATTGAATAAATAGTTTGAGTCGTAGAGTCTTGTTGTGATGCTATGTTGTATTTGCGCATATTGGGCATATTGTGTGTATGTTATTGAAATGCTTGGTATGTGTGGGATCCGACAACCTAGTTGTTTATTCTTGGTAGCCTCTCTTACTGGGAAATGTCTCCTAGTGCTTCCACTGAGCCATGGTAGCTTGCTACTGCTCCGGAACACTTAGGCTGGCCGGCATGTGTCCTTCTTCGTTCCTGTGTCTGTCCCTTCGGGGAAATGTCATGCGTTGTTCCTTTAAGTCCTTGTAGCTTGCTATGACTTGGGCTCATACATTGATGACCGACAGGTTCGTTGCTGGGTCATGCATGCCTGTCCCTGTAAGTTAGTGCCACCTTGGGTTTATGACTAGTCATGTCGGCCCGGGTTCTCTGTCATATGGATGATAGTGACACTATCATATACGTGGGCCAAAAGGCGCAAACGGTCCCGGGCCAGGTAAGGTGGCACCCGTGGGAATACCGTGCGTGAGGCCGCAAAGTGATATGATGTGTTACATGCTAGATCGGCGTGACTTAGGGTTGGGGTCCTGGCAGGTTTGGTATCAGAGCCTGACTGTCTGTAGGATTACCAAGCCGAACTGGTCGAAGTTGTGTCTAGAAATGCTTTAGTTATATAAGGGAATTGATTGTGGAAGGGAACGTAAGGCTCTTTTTACTCCTTTACCTTATGCCCTTCTGATCTAAGTCAACCTCTTCTTTTCTACGGGGATTAAGAACTTGAACTAGGCTTCTCATCTTTCTATTAGGATCACGTGTTACTAATCCGTAGACTTATATGATTGATGGTTTCAAGCCCGAGTTCACTTCCTACTACTTCTGTGTGTTGGCAGTTGATCTCAGAACCTTGATATTCTGATGTTAAGTGCTTATGCAACCATTTTGTAGGATGTCTCAAATCTTTTTGAGCATTTACAACCGTTATGATGTTCGAGTCATCCCAGGTTTCTAAATAGTCTGATGCATTTGCAAATCCCTTCTTTCCGTTCCCAATGTCCCTTTGGGCCAGTTCAACCACACTAATCAGTGAGTTGAGGTACTCTATTGCCTCGACATATATGTTGGAGCTATTTTTATGACCCTAGGTGTCTTAGGGAATCACCTAGGAATCTATCCATGTTTTGTGTTCCCAGTGTGATGATTCTGGCCGTCATTCTCAAAAGCATCCTGTGATGCCATTTAGTTAGTAGGCATTCTATTCCTGGGTTCTTGAACCCAAGATTCACTCTACTTACTTCGTGTTGATAGTGTTTGCTCGTTCCTTAGGATGTTAGTAACCTTTGCGATAGTCCTCGAGGTCCGTGGTATACCCTTCTTCCAAATACCATGGACTGTTTATGGCAGAAGTTTGTTGTTGAACTGAAAGATCACAACTAGAGTGCTTTGGATGAGTTCTCCGTTCTACATTGTGAATCTGCTAGTCCTACCTCTCCGCATGGATTATCCGGAAGAAACCTGTTGAACTTGGTTCGACATACTAAAATATGCATCCACAACTCACAAAATTATATGCTCCTTGAGTTGTCCATTTTCAGTTGTATTATGACCATCATCTATCAGTTGATAGTCAAGAGTATGTGTGCAATCGTGTTCATCAATGCCTATTATTCTTGTGGTCCGTCAGACCATTCTATTCTGGAATGACTAGGAGAAACAATCTCCGGTACCTCATCCATTTCTAGGATTGGGTCAAAGCAGTTGTATTCCACAGATCAAAATGCCAATCCAGCTTTTGTTCTGTTGTACCTTGGAGTATTACCATCTTTATATCAATAATATCATGGGAATTGCACACCATCCTATGAACTCTTGATACAGTGATACTTCTCGCCATCATTATTCATTCCTCAGTCCCTGTGTTGTTGCAACCGGAATGCCGGCAAGTGAACTATGATATGTGAAATCAATACTCCTAGCAACCCCGTTGCTTGGTAGTTAAAGCACAATAATTTCATTCTTAGCGTGTTGGTTATTGAATCATAATTCTAAGATTGATCGTGCTACCTAGTCCATTTTCCCTAGTGCACTCTTCGGTCAAAGAGTTAGGATTGTGTCAATCCCTTGCTCTTGTGATCATATTGTCTTGCCCTGAAAAGCAAGATTGTTCTCAAGATTAATAACATATCGGTGGTTCGTGATTTTCTGAGTATCTTTTTAGAAGTATCACCAGGTTGTCCCCTAACTGTTATGTTGAGATCGTGACCAAGTTGGTTTCTTGTAACCACCCCTTCTCCAAGAATCTGTGTTGGATACCCCTGAGCTAGTTGGTTAAGCTAAACAACTACATGGAGAGTTGGAAGAAAAAGCTTTGCCTTACTTAGTTCATTCTAAAGGGACATCTTTTGAGTGTGTATGTTGAAGAAAGATGATATCTTCATCAAGTGATCCTCATGATCAATTGTCGGCACTATTGTCTTATCAATCCTTGATTTGAGCATGGGCTATCGTCAAATCAAATCAGAAACAACGATGTTCGCAATATTGTCTTACTCGTGGATATTTCCTCGAGCATACACCATTATATCTTTTGGGTCTGGACGATTGCTATCACCTTGTACACATAATTGTGGAATTCCATTTTTATGGGAACCTGGATGAATTGTTGTTGAGCCCATCGACAACATCCTTATCTTCTCCATGATTTTTTTGAATGATACGTCTCCGTCGTATCTACTTTTCCAAACACTTTTGCCCTTGTTTTGGACTCTAACTTGCGTGATTTGAATGGAACTAACCCGGACTGGCGCTATTTTCAGCAGACTTTCCATGGTGTTATTTATGTGCAGAAACAAAAGTTC
Source organism: Aegilops bicornis (assembly GCA_021605145.1). Classification (NCBI taxonomy): domain Eukaryota; kingdom Viridiplantae; phylum Streptophyta; class Magnoliopsida; order Poales; family Poaceae; genus Aegilops; species Aegilops bicornis. The sequence continues at coordinate 343,056,040 of CM038669.1, forward strand.
TCGGAATGACCTGAAACTCCACGGAACATCTATTTGGATATAATATAAAATCCTTGCCAAAGATGAAGACCAGGAGGCCCACACCCTGTCCACGAGGGTGGGGGGCGCGCCCTCCCCCCTAGGGCGCGCCCACCCTACCTTGTGGGCCCCCTGGAGCTCCTCCGATGCCAACTCCACCTCTATATATTTGCTTTCGGGGAGAAAAAAAAGGAGAGAAGAATTCATCGCGTTTTATGATACGGAGCCGCCGCCAAGCCCTAAAACCCCTCGGGAGGGCTGATCTAGAGTCCGTTCGCGCTCCGGAGAGGGGGATTCATCGCCGTCGTCATCATCAACCATCCTCCATCACTAATTTGATGATGCTCACCGCCGTGCGTGAGTAATTCCATCGTAGGCTTGCTGGACGGTGATGGGTTGGATGAGATCTATCATGTAATCGAGTTAGTTTTGTTAGGGTTTGATCCCTAGTATCCACTATGTACTGAGATTGATGTTGTTATGACTTTGCTATGCTTAATGCTTGTCATTAGGGCCCGAGTGCCATGATTTCAGATTTGAACCTATTATGTTTTCATGAATATATGTGTGTTCTTGATCCTATCTTGCAAGTCTATAGTCACATACTATGTGTTATGATCCGGAAACCCCGAAGTGACAATAATCGGGACCACTCCCGGTGATGACCATAGTTTGAGGAGTTCATCACTACAAAAAAGACACATCCGTGACATTTTGGGCCGAATGAATTTTTTTTCTGTCATACATATGACACTTCTATGACGACAATTGTGACAAAACCGCGGTATCATCATAGATGTGGTGGGCTCCTACTTCTATGACAAAAAATCATGACAAAAAATCATGACAGAAAATGGCCTTTTCGTCCTAGGCGGGCTGGAGACGCAGCTGCATGACATTCTTTGGGCCGTCCATGATGGAAAAAACCGCGATAGAAGCGAGGGTGAGGAAAATTTAGGGGAGTTCCCGGTTACGGTGGGAGGTCGGGGGCCGAGCGATGCGCGTTTCTCTCGTACACGTACGCCGTGTGTGCGAGGCGTTGACTCTAACTGAACCCGAGCAAGGCGTTGGGCTCTAATCAACCCGGCGATTGCCGCTGCAGTTACGCTGCTATCGAACCCTAGCGATCGATCGATGGGCTGTTAAATGAACCGGATCGAGCGATTCCTTCACTATCGCTGCTAATCGAAGCCGATCGATGCCGCTTCTCGAGATGAACAAGATGGCGTTGCGGGGGTTTTGGATGAATAAAGGAGCGGTGGCGTTGCCTCTGGATGAACAGGACCCCGTGGTGTGGAGGGCTGGATGAACAGTAGACGAGGGATGCCCGTGGAGGGGTGATTGAACAGGCCCCCGTGGTGTGGAGGGCTGGATGAACAGTAGACGGTGGAAGGCTGGTTGAACAGTAGCCGGTGGAGTAGCGCGCGGTGGAGGCTGGATGAACAGGAGCCTGTGGAGGCTGGAGGAGGTCGACGGTGGAGATGAACAGTATCCCGTGGAGTCCTGCTTCCGACACGCCACACCCTCACGATGAACAGGACCCCGTTTGACCGTAGGGAGGTCCGTTCGTCTGCTTTGGCGGCACGCCACACCCCTCCTGATCAACAGGACCCCCGTTTCGACCGTAGGAGGTCCGTTTCCTCCGTTTTGCGGTACGCCACACCCCTCCCGATCAACAGGACCCCCGTTTCGACCATAGGAGGTTCGTTTCCTCCATTCTGCGGTACGCCATGCCTCGTTTCCATCTTCTGTTCCGTCCAAGCCCTCCCGATGAACACGACCACGCATTCCGTTCCGAGCCAGCCGGTTGGCTCCCACACGTTCCGTTGCCTCCCGATGAACATGACACATTCCGTTGCCTCCCGATGAACACGACGCATTCCGTTGCCTCCCCATGAACACGACGCATTCCGTTGCCTCCCCATGAACATGACGCATTCCGTTGCCTCCCCATGAACACGACGACGACGTTGTTTCTCCGTTCCGACCCAGCCATGTACACGAGCCCTCGCCGTACGTATGCGTGAGTAGGCGTTCGAGACCCTGCCCGTATGTACACATACGTGGCCGTATTTTCTTTCTTGCACCCTGGCCGTTGTACGTACGTGTACATGCTACGTGCGCGCCTCTACTACGACATGCGGCGCCTCTACTACGACGCGTGCGGCGCCTCTACATCAACCAGTATGTACGCATAACGTTCGCGACGAATGACAATGCTACATACGCCCGACCAGGTGGGTCCCGGTATCGTGCACTTCCTTGCCTGCGAAGATGTAGCTGGTGGGTCCCAGCAGTCAGGGGGGCGAATCGTTTTGTTTTTTTTTGCCCGGATGCACTTCCTTGTGTGTGAAGGTGTAGCTGCTGGGTCCCAGCAGTCAGGGGGGAGAATCGTTTTTTTGCCCGAACGCACTTCCTTGCGTGCGAAGGTGTAGCTGGTGGGTCCCAGCAGTCGGGGGGCGAATCGGTTTTTTCGGATGCACTTCCTTGCGTGCGAAGATGTAGCTGGTGGGTCCCGTAGTCAGGGGGGCGAATCATTTTTTTTTCGGACGCACTTCCTTGCGTGCGAAGATGTAGCTCGTGGGTCCCAGCAGTCAGGGGGCGAATCATTTTTTCGCGAAATACGGTGGCCCGTCCGGTGGGTCCCCGCTGTCAGGTGGAGGAATAATTATTTTGCGCGTAATAAGGAGGCACTTCCTTGGGGCTGCCGTGGACCCAGCTGTCAGCCTCTCCACGTACAGTCCACGTCCGATGGAAGTCGTTCCTTGACCACGTTGACCACGCCGCGCCGAGAGCACCAGGGTGGTTGACGACGGCGAGGCCTAGGAAGGGGACGACGCGGAGCCGGGGAAGACGCGGCAGTGGATACACACGCAGAGAGGAGTACTAGGGTTCACTGGTTCGGCTGCGCTGTCGTCGCCGCAGAATAACAGGGGGTGTGGGTGAGTGGAGGGATGGCCTGGCAAGCGGTGGGAGTAGTAGGGGGCGGTGAGGCCTCACATGGCGACAGCCAGCCACGGAGGCGGGGAGCAAAGCGGCACGACCGGCACTGCTTTGGGTAGTTGGAGCAAGAAGACTAGAGGTTGAAGAAGCACGACGGCCGTTGGATGGACATCGTATGGTCACTGCAGCTGGAATAGTTTATATGGACAAAGTTGACAAAGCCCTTGGTACGTCAACTTAGTAGGCCCACGTGTCACCAAACGGTGCGCCCTAGATGTCAGGGGGAGGAATCATTTTTTGGGCGGGTGAAGCTAGAATATCCGAGATTGAAGAAGAAGCACGGCATCCGTTGGACATCCAACGGCCACTGCTACTAGAACCGTGTGGTGACTATAAGTTGACAAAGCCTTGCATACGCGTCAACTCTGTTTTTTTAGGGGACGCATCAACTTAGTAAGGCCAGAAGTGTGTGGCAGAGAACTTATAGCCCACTTGAGATTTGTAAGAATGTGTAGCCCATTTTTGAATTCCAATGGAATTTACTACAGCCCATTTACAGTTTGTTAAAAGTACAACCCATTTCAACCAACCGTTCAAAACAGAATTCAATAAAATTTCCCACATTCTGATGGGATCCGAAATATTTTTATCTCAAAATTTCTAGTCAGATTAAATACAATTTCAATATAAATTTATATTATGTAAAAATCCAACGAAACATTGTGCTCGCAACAATTAATGAAATTAAAATTTTGAATATCCAAAAATAATATTATATGAAGTAATCACGTGTTTGGTGCATTTTTTTATAGTTACTGCCCAGTTTTTATAATTAAAGCCCATTTATTATTTCTTAAAGCCCATTTTCTTGTTAAGCCTAATGCATCCCTCCTAGCAAAGATTTGCAGCCCAGCGGGGCGGAGAATAACAACTAGACCTTGCTTCGGTATTCCTAAAAAAAGTATAGCTGGGCTAGCCATTTTCAGCTTGAAAAAAATTAATATCTGGGCTGGATATCTGGCCTGGGCTAGACGGGCCACAGCCTGCCCTTGATTAATACCTGCAATGATGTTTTCGTTGTTGTTCGTGAGGAGAAAAATTAATATCTGGGCTAAACATCAAAAACTTTGCGTTGCTCACACCTCAAAAACACAAATACTGCTCGAGCTGCTTGGTCCCACCCGTCGGCCGCTTCTTGTGCAATTCTCTGCTTATTGACTACTACATAGGTTGACAATGGTGTGGGACCGTGATGTCGTGAAGCCGTGAGGAAGCAAAATAAGTTATAGTTAATATATATATATATATATATATATATATATATATATATATATATAATAAGGAGGCACTTGCGTCGTGAGGCTATGGACCTGGTGGGTCCCCATTGTCATCCTCTCCAAGTAAAGTCATCTTCTTGCCCGCTGCTTCCGCTTAAAGCAATCGGCGCCCGCCTTCGCTTCCGGTGCAGGCGATTGCTCCGCCTTCAAAAGACACAAGTGTCGTCCGTCCGTTCATCTGCCGCCCAAATTAATGATAGCGGTTGCCGAGGCGGGTACTCCGGCGCCACACGTCCGTCCCTCCGCCCGCCCACCATTGCTATATAAACTGCTGCGCCGGCCATAGCCGCAGTCATCCGCATCCATTCCCTTTCTCCTGTCCACACCACTACTGCCCACCATGGCTTCCTCACGCTCCAGCGCTCTTCGGGACGGGCAGACGACGGACCACGAGGAGATGGCAACCATTTCTGCCGACTGGCTGGCCGGCAGGCAATCGGAGGACGACGACGTCCCAATGGAGAACATGGTAGTCAATGATCCGGCGCCAACCCCCTCCTCCGCGCCATCCTCGCTGGTGCATTGCACTATGACCATCGGCGAGGCCCGTGCCCAATATATGGACAGGGTGAAGCAGATGCGTGAGGAGCAGTTCCGGGAGGCGCAGGCCGACGCCGCCTACAACGACCATCTCCTCCGGGAGCACCTGCAGGCGGAGGAGCAGATCGCCGTGGAGCGGCGGAGCAGGAGGTGCTGCTCGACTCGTACCGCTCCACCCGCAAGGGCCGCCTCGAGCGCTGGCGGTACCGCATGCGGGTGGCGGAGGTTGCGGCCGCCTACAAAGAGGCTAGCAAAGAGGGCGATGAAGCGGGCGAGGCGCTGTTTGGCGAGACCGAGGACGAGGCAAAGGACAATGCCGGCTCCGACGAGTCCCTGCTCCGCTGGCCTCGACGAGGCCCTGCTCCGCCGAGGCCCCGCGGCGCCACCAATGAGGCAGAGGACACTGCCGGCTTCGCCGAGGCCCCGCCCCGCCAACAACAAGGTAGAGGACATCGCCGGCTCAGCCGAGGCCCCACCCTGCCAGCAACGTGGGGGAGGATTTCCACCGCTCCGCTGAGGCGCCACCCGCCGGCAATGAGATAAAGGACATCGCTGGCTCCGCCGAGGCCCCGCCCCGCTGCCAACGAGGTCGCGCCACACAGAAAACGAGAAAGAGTAGAACACGGTAGGTCGGCACCGCTCGAGTCCAAGTAAGGCCACCACTGCTACCTTCCGGTTGAAGCCAAGCTAGGCGGGTTGACCATTAACAGCCGGTTAGCTTCTTGGCATCGATGTGGAGTCGGAGAGCTTGGCTGGAGAAGAATGCTGCTTCTACTTAACTACTGGTGCAGTTGGCTGACTGACACGTGGGCCCAACAGGCCACATGTCAGTTATGCAACTGCACCTGCAGTTAAGTCACTGAAGCTTCTGTTCGGCCAGGACATAGGTGGGTAGCTTCGGTTAATTAATTATACCTCCAAAGGCACCTTTTTAGTTGAAGAATGTATGAAATGTAATGAAATCCGGCATGTATATATGAAATCCGACCGTGTATGAATGAATTTATTTCAATTAGTTTGAATTCCTGTATCACTGGCATTGGATGAACATGCAAAACAATACGTACTAGCATTATTCCTGTGGTGATCACCTGCTTTGCAGAAGTTTTCACATGTACTCCTCCGGTCCTTTCTAGTCTGCATACAAGTTTTGTCTGCAGTCAAAGTGTCTCTACTTTGACCAATCTTATACAAAAAGTATGCACTTTCACAATGTGCGAAGTAAAAAGGAATGTATGAGTACAAAGAGTTTGATCAGCTTTTTAGCGTTTCAGACATTGCAATCAAACACACAGGCCTGCAATTCATAGAGAACATTCAAAACAATCGATGATTATGCATCTTAGCGACTCACATGTCGAGGCAATATTTACTTCACAACTAAAGAATAAAGAAAAATTGATCGACACTGCTTGCCGACAAAAGGCGTCCCATTCGAAAATATCAAACGCATGTCTTGCTAAAATAAATGAGCAAAATTTGACAAGGGTGTCCCATTCCAAAATATCAAATGCCTACGATTGTGGAATGGGCAGGGCTTGCCATCAGTTCGGACATTGACATGGCACCTCTTTCTGTGCAGTTCCACCAAAATCAACCAAATTCGCGCGTAGCTTGTATGATTTCTCCCTTATATGTTGCAACTCCTTGAACTTATTGGCACCTCCTTTCTTGTGGTGGAAATGAATGATTCGATGTATTCACGAACATTTTGTGCAGTTCCCATTGAAATCAAGCTGAGCACCCCTGTTTGCACAAATACAAAAAAGTGATTAGTATAAAGCAAACTGTACTATGAACTGACAGTTTCAACAGGCACATACATGGTTGATGTAGAGCACACTTTTAGAAAAAATGGAACTCACCAGAAAGAATCCTAGAACAACATTGTACTCGCGCATCACATCAAAAAATGGAGATTTGTCAGTCCTTCTGAGCTGAACTTAGTTTGGTCTTGTGGGGAGTAATGTAACCATCCTTCAACTGCTCCTTCTGATGAGAAGATACACATGGCTTCTTCATCCTGGCATAATCTGAACTAGTCACTTCACGTACTCCATATTCTTCTTCAGAGGAAGATGATCCTATTGTGCAAAGACAAGAGGACTACTAAATGCTAGCATCCCTGTTTGCTCGAAAAAAAGGAAAGGAAATAATTAAAACAACACAGATGAAGCACTTCTCAAGGACCATACCACTTTTTCATTACAGTATCTAAACAGTAGCACAACACCAATAGAGATGACAAAGCTCAATCACATGGATGAAATCAGTGGGCGAGTACCAACCTTTGTCAGGAGGCTTATTGCGTAGAGCATACAGATGAAGCACTTCTCCGGAACCATCTGTTGCTATCTACGGTGGTGGCTATGCTTACTATATACTCCTCGATTAGTTTAATGTTTCCAACATCTTCTTGTGCAGTTCCACTAAAATATATGGTATCTTCAAAGAAGATCCCTGTTTGCACAAGTAGTGATAATTAAATATTACATTAAGAAGAGATAATTACATATTACATTAAGAGTGGCATCAAATTAGTGGCAAAACAATTGCTCGTTCCAGCCATAGCAATAAATTAAGATGCAAAACTATATCATTACTTGTGTCATCACAGTTCCAATGCTTCATTACAGCACCGGGTGTTGATTTTTGTTTTTCTTCCGGTTGTTCTTCCCCTTCATCACTTGGTTCAATAACAGACAAGCGTCGCCTTCAATGTAAGATTTGGCATGTCAATTAGGGAGAACAAGTATAGTAATAAACTTAATTTTCTGATGAAAGTGGAAAAATACAGGCCAGCAGTTGTGAAATATCCTTATCTTACCTCAATGGGATATTACGGTGCACATACAGATTGGAAGTCTTGTCTCCATTTGTGCAGTTCACTAAAATCAAGCAACATTATCGCATAAGTAGCACAACATATGAAAGCACACTGCAGAATCATGTGAAAGAAGGCTAGTACTGACCTCTCATGATGCGGAATTCAAACAACTCACAAGAAGAAGATCTGAACCAAATTTGCCTTAACGGATAGGAAGTAAGATCTCCTCTTGTGCAGTTCCACTAAGATCAAGCAATCAAGCAACATTGTCGGTGTGACATTTTGGTTGAACTGCACAAAACACTCTTAAAACAAGTGTTTTGTGCAGTGCAACAAAAGGTCACAATGGCAACAAGGTGAAGTAGATAACCCTGTTTACACAGAGGTGCAAAGGAAACAATTAGTGGTCAATAACGGTGGATGACACAGAAGCCAACAAAAAGAAGCGTCTACCTTATCTAAATGGGAAAGAAAGCAAGACAATAGCATTTCTCAAACGGTGGCATTGATTAATATTAACATAGAGATCATATCAACTGTAAAATACGTTAAACATGTAATTTTCTTTTAACTATGGCATTGCATCAATTTTCCAGCGGCATTATTAGAGGGTGTTTGTTTACAGCGACATTTTGGTGTAGGGACTAAAAATACTCCGTGTTAGTCCCATCTAAACCAAAAAGGAGGGACTTTTAGGGACTAAAAGTGGGCATTTGGGACTAAAGAAAGAAGACCCTGAGGGAGTGTTTTTGGGACTTTTTCCAACAGTTGCCCCTGCCATGCATCGCACCTTGTCTCTATTAGTTCATTACTAGGGGTAACATGGTCTTTTAGCATGTCATTTAATAACCTCTACTCCATGTTTAGTCCCCTCGAACCAAGCAGGTAGGGACTAGGAGTTTTTAACCAAACAGGGCCTTAGATTAACAACAGCTAATGAGTTGCATCGACGGTGGGACGCACCAGCACCATGTGCATCTACCGATGTATCGTGGTCATGCACAGTCTGTTGCAACAAAGGACAAACAACCAAGGAGCATATTTGTGTTGGTCCAAGTTTTTTATCTTTAGACACCTTTCCCTATGTGAGCGCAAAGAATCACCATGCTCAAACTCTACAAACCTTGTCCCTTCCTTTCCTTTTTGAACTAGTACTTTCGCCCCTTCCTTTCCTCTTTGAACCACGTCCTGGATTTATGTGATACAACTTTCCCCACAACTTTCCCCCATTCCTTTCCTCTTTGAACCACATCCTAGATTCATGCTATACAACTTTCCCCCTTCATTTCCTCTTTGAACCACGTCCTAGATTCATGGTATACATGCAACTAGAACAATGCATGTGGAGTAAGTAAATTATACCTTAAGGTTCTTGGGGCGTGGTTCGGTGGGCGACGGGACGGCGGCGAAGAAGAAGGGGTCGGAGGCCCTCCTGCGCCGCCACTGGGTTGAAAGTGAATAGCTGCGCCGGTAGTCCCTCGCCGACGGCGACAGCGTTAAGCCTCCTTCCCTTCCCGGCGGACGGATCCTGCCGGCTCTTTGAGCAGCAGTGAGGGGAGATAGAGAGGCGAACTAAGTCTTGTTTAGATCTGGAGAGGGCAAGAGAGTGTGAAGAGAGCAACTTCTGCGCCGAGGCTCCAAAGGAGAGGGCGAGAGAGTGTGAAGAGAGCAACTACAAGCGCTGAGGCTCCAGCGTGCATATATATACTGGAGAGAGAGAGTGTGAAGCGTGCAAACCCTAGAAAACATTTTGACTAGTCAAAGAATCCTCCTGGCACAAATTATGCTCAAGTGTAGTTATCGAACCCGAGACCTCAAGTTTGATGAGCGAACAGGCTACCCAGCTACACAACCCTCCCGTTATGTTCAACGAGAGGGAAATAACCGTTTATACATTCCTGCATTCGTGTGACAAGCATGCCGTGTTTTTGTGTGTGTGTGGGAGTCATTGGGATTTCAATCATAATCGTGTCATGTGGCTTTGGTGGTAAGACTATCCACAGTGGTGCAGAAATAATGCAGCCTTAGTCACCTTACCTCTCTCCACGTAGTACGTTGGGTCCCACCAATCAGAGGGTGAAACAAACAAATTAATAAGAAAACATAAAAGCGCCAATGATGCATCCGACCTCACACATCTCGCTACTGCTCGGGAACACCGTCCAATTGATCCCTCTGTTAGCTCACGTACTATTTTAAGTGAATCCTTATTATAACATGCACACAAATTTTGGGCACTTGTATTCGACTTAAGTCAGTGTGCCACCGTATCTTGTATACTTACTACTCCCTCCGTCTAGGTGTAATAAGTCACGTTAGAAGGTGCAACGGGACCAAGGTGCGTGCGTGTGCGTGCGTGCGCGCGCGCGTGTGTGTTTAACAGCATGTGTGTGTTAGAGAGAGCAACAGATCGAGCTACTCCTACAGACAGATGTTGTGTAGTGTACGATTTAGCCGCGAGAGTCGGTGCATCCTCTCATTTCCGGGCGTGTCCGGTAGGGACATGCAGACAGCTGCAACGCCCGCTCCTGACCAGCCTGGCCCACCCAAAGCCCCTCCATCGCCCGCACGTGCTTCCCGCCATAAACGGTCAGCACCCCTCCAAAGAATCGGTGCCGCATTCATGCCCGGGCAGAGCGGACACGGCCTCTCACTGGCACAAGAGTGATGGTTGCTTCGTCCGTCCAACTTACTGCTGAGTCTATGTGATTTGACGGCTCATTGGTCTTTATTACTGAGGTGGTAGGACTGCTGGATGTCCCACGCTTTTGGCGAAAGGAGGTACTACTACTAGATTACAATTTTCTCCATTCTTACAGCGGAGGCGTGCAAGAGCAGTGAAAACACGCAGGCTCAGTGATTACATGGCCCACCTCACACTATCACCATGCGACACCTAACTCTTTACATAATACTCCCTCCGTTCCTAAATGTTACTAGATGAGTCCCCGCGCGTTGCCGCGGAACAACGGTATATTTCTCTGCGCAAAATTACCGATTTCATAGAACTAAAAAAACTCTATAGCCGCATGACAAATGTGGTAGCCAAACTAAATAAACTCCCATCATCATTTAGATCATCCCACGTAAGGAAAAAAGATCAGCCAACTCCTCTTTGCATAATGGGATTATATTTGTCTTTTTGACATGTTAATGGGACTTAAAAGCTCACTTACATGCATGCTATCGGTGCATGCTTGCATGCAGACATGTTGATGTGATTTAAAACCCACTCACATGCATGTGCCACGGTATTTCTGCATGCTTGCATGTGGCTTAGTGCGGAGCCTGTCAACGTCTAGATCAGACGGCTATTATGGACTGATTTACTTCATCTAACCGCTACATCAATTTTGATGATGTGGCTCAAGGAGAGGATAGAGAATTCCTAGTAGTGAGGGCTAGCTATTACTTGTAGATAAGTCTTTGTAGAGATTCCACTACATACAGAACAAAACGAATGAATCTACACTTAAAATGCATCTATATACATCCGCATGTGGTTCATGGTGAAATCTCTACAAAGACTTACATTTAGGAACGGTGGAAGTACTAGTATAGTACGTACTGTAATTTATCAGCGAGATAAATTTGTACAATGCTATGAAGCGTCCAAGGTTGCCCGTTGCAACATTTCATCAAATACAAAGGATACTAACATGCATGCTATTGCATCTCAATGATTGACAGATCATAGAAAATATGTACTCCCTCCGTTCCAAAATAAGTGTCTCAACTTTGTGCAAACTTTAGTACAAAGTTGTACTACTACTAAAGTTGACACTTATTTTGGAACAGAGGCAGCTAAAGAAAAAAACGATCCATGCAGTCCCTAGCCCTTGAACCGTGAACCCTGACCAGGCTTCAATTTCCTGGCAACGTTTGAGCCTCCTAATAAATGAAGTTTGCAACCTTTTGACCATCGGATCATTTTGTGCGCTTCAATAAAATCGAGATGAGCATCCTGTGGCAAAGAAATTGAAGAAGCGTGATTAGAATAAGATTATCGGACTAGTTGATGAGACATAAACTCATCACAAATACATCGTAGAATCCACTAGAGGTATGTGCGGGGCAAAGAAGTAGAGAAATATCCACAGGGAGTGATGTGGGCAGCTGGAGCAGTGGTGCAACCCGACTGTAAAGGGAGTTGTACCTGAGGGAGGTAGCTCAACCTTGAGAAGGGCGGCGGAAGGCGGCAACTGCCCATGTCGCAGCAGTGAGCAAGGGACGAAGGCAACCTCACCGGCTTTTGTGAGAGAGAACGGCGGGGACCCCTGATCGGGACGTGCCGACAGTGGGTTTTCGCCGTCGGCGACGGCCACCGCATCTACACTAAGCATCCACCCCTTCCCCAAGCGGACGGGATCCGCCGGGATGTTAGATATGTGGCCACAGTCGTTTTGTGCGAGAGAGTGTGAAGAGAGCAACTCCAGCAAGCAACCGTGTAGGCTGGCCCGTCCTGACTATGTATATAGTGGAGCGGTTTCCTTTTCTCTCCATATGAACCTATCATATTTCGTACGTGCCCGAGGAAAAAAACTTTATTTATAACCCGACGGAACCTACTACTCGTTCTCCTATAACCTTGCGCTTGGCATCTCCAAAATATTATCCTTGTGATTGGCTCTTTGCCTCTTCGGAAGTCGAGCAATAATGGTAGTGCAGTATATATATCGCTCGCTATACGAGACCGAATGAATTGTTGCACGTCCACCACGTGGGCGAGGGTCGAGGGGCGACGGAGAGTGCTACATACGGAGCAAAATGAGTGAATCTACACTCTAAAATACGCCTATATACATCGTTGTTTGGAGTATGTACTAGTAGTTCATATTGAAATCTACTAAAGGACATATATATTCCAAACAATATGATATAATCTCTATAACCAAGGTAGTAGGGACGGGGAGTAAACGGAGGGAGTAGTAAATTTTTCTCCTCGTCTTGCGAGCCACCGCGCGCATGGGCGAGGGAGCGGGCGTAAGGCGGAGCAAGCTTCACCTCATCTTGCGAGCCACCATGCCTGTGGGCGGGGGAGACGGCATACTAAGCAAGCTTCTCCTCATTCTGTGAGTTGACGAGACACATCAAAAGTACTCCAGTGTATAGAGCCTTGCCTCTAAGGTAGGCCCCACATGGTTTGCCTCTTTTTTTAACATAACACGTCAAGTCACAATTTGTTAGTTCACCCGTGGTGGACGATCCTCCCTCCACCAAGTGGACAACCATCACACGTGCCAAATTACCACGTGGGCTGCCTTTTTCGTACAGAAATGAGCTCCACCGTGTACCCGCGCGGGTGTGGTTGGGAAAGAGACGGGATTATGTGCACCGTGCATGCACCTCTTCTCTTTGTGTATGTCCCCCACCTACGTGGGTGTGTGTGAGAGATACAAACCGCGTTCGTGAGTGTTTTTTGTTTTGGGGTGGGGGTTGATTTTGTGAATTATTTGTGGGAATATGTGTCGATGACATCTCAAACAAAATTTTGCATGCAACGTGTGTGAAATGGAGGCCTATCCATATCATACATAGAGGATCGGGCAATCCATGAGAAGAGAGGGAGGGGTCATAGCTATCGATAGAGTCGAAGAGAGGATCAAGTGGGTGGGTGCGAGATCGATGAAGAGAGCCATCGAAATTGTGTGTGTGTGTGTGTGTGCAAGTCAAAGATATAGGGCGACTGGCCTACCAGAACGTTAGAGGGCACATGTCAAGTTTGTGTGTGGCAGGGAGACATGACTAGAGCGCTCGATGTATCGGTGTGTGTGGGAGGAGGGGGGTGGGGGGAGGGGTTGGCAGATGCCTAACTATAGAGGTAGAACGACTCGTATATGTGTTGAGAAGGAGAGACCCAACTATGTCTTGAGGGAGATCGGTCGACATCCATACATAACTGAAGGACAGGAAATATGATGGGACAGAGAGAGAGAGGAGAGAGAGAGAGGGAGGGAGAGGGGTAGAGTGCTGGATTGGTGATGGAGTTGCTTCTCGAAGATGGTGGGAGAGGCCTACTAGACAAACTGAGGGTGGAACTGCAATGTTATCAATAAGAGTGGGGATGTGTTTCGTGTTTGCCTGCGGCGTGATAGATCTGGGACGCATCCATGGATGATGAAGGGGAACCATGTGTTTGGTAAGCAAACCTAACTAGATCGGTAGATCAATTGTTGTTTGTCGGAGGAAGAGAGAGACACAACTAATGAGGTAGATCGATTGACGTGTGGGTAAAAACGAGTTATAAGGACCTAGCTAGCTATATGTATAGCGAGAGATCGGTCGGTGTACGTCCATCTGTTAGAGGCAAATAAGGCCCAGCGAGACGGATAGACAGAGAGAATGGAGCTAGGAGGTGGTGCAAGAGGCCCAACTAGTAGCTAGATAGGGGGAGGAGTGTGCGGTTGTGAGATCGATGAAAAGAGGGGCGAGAGTTTACACGTGTGTCTGACCGTATGAGAGACACGAGGCAAGGACACATAAAGGAGGAGATTGAAGGTATGTGTGTATGTTGTAGGCAGGCATCGCTGGAGAGGTTTATCGATCGATGTGTGTCGGAAAGGAGTTGTGGAGACTCTGGGAGAACGACCTAAAGAAAAAAATGAATGTGTCGGGTGGATAGAATGTCGAGGAGGGAGGGGGAGGGCGAGGAGGGCGTGTGCATGCACGAGAGAAAGTTAGTGGTAGCTACAAAGGTTAGAGGATTGTGTGGGTGTAAAAGACTAACAAAGATCATAATTTGATATCAAAGCGGATTCATATATTTGAATAGGAGATCATAGTGTTTTAAACATTGCATGCATGAATATAGCGGTGATACACGTGATGTGCACATGTTATACCATAATGCGATAATGCATGGCATTTGCAACTCACAGCTAAATGCCGAACAATCTAAACCATACTATACATCAAACAATCTCACATTTTATTTGAATTTGTCATAATGTGTGGCGTTTGCAGCTTACAACTAAATATCGAACAATCTAAACAATACTATATATCGAACATTCTCACATATTATTTGAATTTGTGGTAATGTGTGGTGTTTGCAACTCACATCTAAATACTTGTAGGCGTAGGGCGCGTGGCACCATACATAATGTGATACATATGAGACATGGTTTAGATTATGAAGATATAGCTAGAGCTAGAAATATAATGTGATTTGAAATCAAAATAAAGTGGATTCAAAAAATCTAGTTTGAGTTCATATAGTATACATAGTTCATACGTAACTCGAGACTAATCATGTGGTGTGCTGTGAAGATAATACACAAACGATGGTTTAACTTGACAATAATGATGATTGTAGATCTTATTAAAATAGAGAAATGAATTCATATGCTTTGACTTCACAACAATCATTACTGTAGATCTTATTCAAATAGAGAAACAAATTCAAATTTAGTTCATATTGAAGCGGTAGTATATACATTTGGAATGCACTAAAACGTTCATTTGAGTAGTAGGTTGCATGCATTATACACGTAGAAAAATATTCTAATTGAACATAACATGAATTCAAACTTTTGAATGACATTTGTAGTGCGCATTGATTTGGTACAGTACACGTTAGGCTTGTCCGGAAATTTCAACCCGCGCCTTGTTAGCCCGAAATATTTAAGATATATCTTTGTCTCGTTGTGCTCCGACAACTCCCTCCATCTCAACCAGCGCCTTGCTATTCCGAAATTACAACGCGTGCGAAAACTCCCACCTCCTGTGAAATCCCGACACGCGGAATGCCCGTGGTACCCCTGAACCGAAAGAACCGCCTCAAATCAATGGGGGTACTTTCGTAACTTACCCCACATTTCGGACAAGCGCATCTCTAAGCCATGGTTCCCCACCGCCATCCCATCCGCCCCACCCATTCAGACACCGAGGCCGCAAAAACCTGCGATTTAAACCAAACACCACTCCGGCTCGCCACCCAGCCGGAGCCTCTTCCCCGACGACGTCGTCCACAGCAACACCTCGACGTCCCTCATCCACCGTACTGGATGAGGATCCGTCGTCGATCTCATTGTCCTGCCGGTTCAGCCACCCCGTCCTCCACCTTCAAGGAGCTGTCTAGACGTTCCCCTCGTCTTTCGCGCCACCTCCATTCCCACACCGTCATCTTCACATGTACCACCGGAAGAGCATCATGATCACCGTTTCCTCGGATGAGCTGCGGCCTAATTGGCGCCACCAAAGAGGTTGTACACTAATCGCCGCATTTTCTTCTTGATTCAATCTCATGGTGCTGCCGGTGCTCGGTCCCGAGCCGACACGGCGCGGCTCCATCCACGGTGGCGTCGTCGGCCACTTCCTCCATGACGTCGCTCCCTCGGCGGCGCCGTCCTCATCAGTAGGAGCTGCTGATGCTTTAGCTCTCGCTCGCGCTGCTGCTCTGCTCTCGCTCTCGGTCCCCTGCCTGGTCTGATCTTGCTATTGCTCTTGCTCACATTGCTGCTCTCGCTCTTTCTTTTGCTTGCGATGCTGCTCCGATTTAGCTACACTTCAGTCAACTGAATCGACTTTTGGGTCAGTCGATTTTCAGGGGGTGGGGGGGCTCGCCGGGGTGAAGGAAGAACCAGCCGCATCAGGGAGGAGGGCTCGCCGGAGAGGTACCCCACTATCTATCTTAGGGTTCGTGGATGGGGCGGTGGTCGCCCGGTGATGGCGGGCGGTGGCATGGGGATCGCCGGAGAAAAAGCTCGGCACGGGGGGGGGGGCCTAGAGGGATGGCCGGGGCGGCGGGGGGCTGCTGTTTGGCCGGTGGTGGCTGGCGGCTCAGGGGGGTGGAGGTTGAAGATGAACCGCAGGCCCTTGATTTCGTATCCAATGGCTGCAAAATCGGTTGACCAGAGATGAAAAAGTCAGTCGACCGATGTGTAGCCTCACCTTGTTAGTGCGTTCAGTTTCGACAGCGAAATTCAGTTTTGACAAAAAAAATCAGTTTCGACACTGAAGTTCAGTTTCGACAATTAAGTTCAGTTTCGACAGTTAAGTTCAGTTTCAATAGTTAAGTTCAGAGATGAGCAGCTGATGTATTTTACATCTAGCACTTTGTTGTTATGTATTTTACGTCATGTATTGGAGATGTTATTAGAATTCCACTCAGATTAACCTTGTTCGTTGTCTCTCTTGTCCTGCTTCAGCCTCGGCGTCGTACAACTCACCGGAGCTGCTCCAACAACGAAAACCTCCATCACAACGCAGCAGTACCTCGGGCTCCATCTCGAGACGCCTAAGATCTTCCTCCCCTCCTCCGACAGAAAAGTCAGCCGGAGCATCCTCACCGGCCAACCCAATCACGCGGAGATCGACATGGCTTCGCCAAAGAGGTTGTACACTTGTTGCATCTCTTTTTTACTCTACATGTTATATATATTGTCCACTAAGCACACGATTTTGTTCCTTTAGTGTCTCCTTGAAAGAAAAAACGTAGGAATTTCAATTTTCACTTGTCCTCCTTTTCAAATTCCTATTCATGAAGCACAAGACTAAGAGATAGTAGCATAATAGCATTATAACCGTACATTTTCTTGTGGTTTGACTTAATCTCACCATGCTTCTTTGCATCCTGTGATCTTCCAATTGTTGTGAATCAAACACCAGATTGGCAGAAATCCTGTGTTTTTAAATTCTCTGTTTTGCACGTGCATTCCTATACTATTCCTATCTATTTCCTATCACTGCATTGTTGGAATCCTCCAATTCAAACGAGTCCTTACAGAATTAGTTCTCTTACAGATAGTTGTCAAAGAAAACCTTGCGTGGTTTGTCCCGCTCCTGCTGCGCCGTCGTCCACCACAGCTCAGCTGCTCAAACGACAGAAGGGTCCAACACAGCAGTGATCCGGCCTCCAGACTGTCTTTCGCCGCCTCAGATTTCTTCCCCGCCGATGGCAGCCATGAAAACTGCATTACCATCATCAACCGAGCAGATGACCTCGAGGACTACACGGGTCCGCAAGAGAGGTCGCACTCTTTCGTGTCTGCTTACGTTATGGATCGCTTAATATTACATGCTACTTTATCGTCATGTTCACCGATTAGACTCTGAGTCAGCTCCAAACTAATGGTCAAACTTGAGTTTTGAAATGGTTGTGGGGTACATATCGGGGCCGCTATCAATAGTATCTATCTACTATCCGTTAATCTCCGGTGTCTATTATGAGTTTCATGTTGGGTGGGAAACAAACAGAAAGAAGCCATTATCATATTCTTTAACTGAAGCCATTATCTCACGCTATTATTGGTTTTGGGTCTATCCACAGGTTGCTACCATCACTCTGGATTTCTGCATGCACTCCTTACATAATCCCACTATGTTTTATTCCTATGCATGACAGTTATTGTAAACAATAGAACTGAACATTTAGAGCAAAAGAGACGAGCCTTGCATGGCAATAAAATTTCATGCGTAAGCCGCCCATGGTATCTTGTGAGGCAGCCCTCCATGCATTTCGGATTGTAATCGAGAGGAAGATATTTGTTCTGAGGGGGATTCAGAAGGAGAAGACAACTCCTATTTACCCCCTGAGGTATTCGCTCTAACTTGGCATGCCGATGTTGATTATATCATGCATATGGTGTCTTGCATTGCTTACTTTATACATCAAATATGTCATCTGCTTAGTTTAGACATCCTTTGTGCGAATGCCATCTGTTTAGTTTATTCATCGTTTATGTGAATTATGCAACGCCATCTTGTTTAGCCGCACATCATATATGTGAATTTTGCAATGCCATCACTGCTTAGCCACCATATTATATGTAAATTATACTAGGCCATCCTTTTTTCGTTACATATTACATTTGTCAACAATGTTAGTGCATTCAATCGCTCTTCGTGTGCATCAGCCATTTGACATGTTGATGGCAAATTTTGGAGTGAAAACAAGGTCTTGAGAGCAGACTATGCTATCTCGACGAAGTGCATATCTCATTTGGTTACAGAATAGCTCCTTAGAGGAGGATTCAGATGTATGACCAGTCCTATCCCCGAGGTGTATTCTCTAACTTGGCGAGGTTATGTTGCCCATATCGTGCGTATGGTGTCTCACATTGCTATGTCATTTGATTAGTTTAGACATGCTTTGTGTGAATGCCACTGCTCAAAGTGTCTAATTACCATATATGCTAATTATGCATTGCCATCTTGTTGCAAGACATTATATATGTGAATTATACAATGCTATCTTGTTGCAAAGGCATTAAATATGTGAATTATGCAATGCCATGCTGGTTAGCCAATCATCATGTATGTGAATTATATCATGCTATCATTTTTTTGTATTACGTGTTCCATTTGTCGACAACGTTTGTATATTCAACTACTCTTCCCGTGCATCCGCCATTTGAAGCAGTGATGAAGTATCTGGAGTGAAAACAAGGTATTTAGAAGCGAGCAGTGCTACCTCTCAAGCAGACATCTTCTTTGGTTACAAAGAGCTCCTCAGAGGAGGATTCAGAGACTCATGACCAGTCCTATTTCCCCCCTGAGGTCTATGCTCAAACTTGGCAGGGTTATATTACCCATGTCATGCATGTTGTCCTGCGTTGCTTAGTTTTTACATCATATATGGATTGCCATCTGCCATTTGCTTATCATATAAATCATATATTTGAATTATATCATGCCATCATGTTTACATAGTACATACACATCATCTATCTCAATTATGGCATGGCAACCCATTTAATAAAGACATCATATAGTTATATCATCTCATCCTATTTAGTGTTTACAGTCATCATATTTTGAATTATGGCATTCTATCCGTGAATGTATGTGAATTATGGCATGCCAACCTATTTAATAAACACATTATATAGTTATGTCATGTCATCCTATTTACATAGTCTCATATTTTGAACTATGTCTTTCCATCTTTTTTAGTTAGCCATCATAATGAGAAATTGTGTTATGCTATCCTGTTTAGTTAGCCATCATATATGTGAAATTTTGTCATGCTATCCTATTTGGTTAGACAACATAAATATGAATTATTTCATGCCCTCTTTTATTCCCCACTATCCATTGCACCTGTCTGTCATACAATGTCTATACTTTCAGTTACTTTTCTTGTTTATCAGCCATTTGAATTGGAGAGCGTGATGGCGATATCTAAGGGAGTAACAACACGGTCTTCGTAAAAGATAGTGCTACAAGTTGATGCAGATAGAACCACGATTGTACTTGCCCAAGGACCAGATCCACCACACATAACCTGACTCGCAAATTGTACCCCTACCCGGTTGGACAGAGAACCAGCTACACCCCTTCTAACCCCAACCCCGCAGATAGTAACCCGCCCAGTTGACATAGCACCGTCTCCACCACAGAGCACCCAAACACGAAGCAGTTAATAAGGGAACTGCGGTGCCCAAAGCACGAGGACCACCACTCGAATCCCAACTCAACGCTTAAAGGAGAAGAAGATTTGTTCTCGTGTCGTTCTCAGAGCTATGGTTCATACTCCTTTGCTCTTGCATTACTGTATTTACTCATACCAACTATTTTCAAATTTGAAGGATGGACTTGAAACTCCAATGGCGCAATGGTATGTTTTAAACCTGTTTCTTTAACTGGTTTGCTGTTGTAACCTGCTCTGTGTTGATTTCAGTTTCAATTGAATAAACAGTTATGTTCTCATGTCATGCACATTACAAGTGTTGTTATTACTCTATAGTTAACCACACTTATATGCTATATATTCTTCTTTGTCTTAAACAAATATTATTTGAACTGTGTCTCTATCTTGATTTGGCAACAAAAACTAGAATGATATAGACCATAAAGTGACCATGGTACATATAGATATGTTTGTTTCATGCTGTTATCATGTCCACTTTATCACTGAAGTCATTTACCAAAATGAGTTTCATATACAACATGGTAAACATGTGATGTGTCTGCTTGTTTCTCTTTTAGAATGCGGACAAAATATTGGAGAACGGTACCGCGTTATCCAATGGTAAAGGAAGTAATGCAGATAAGGTCCAAGATAGTGAGACATCCCTGTTGGTCTCCAAGAAAGCTGATAAAAACTATCTTGACGATAGTGAGGGAACCCAAAAGTCATGTCTTGATGTAGTGTTCGAGTTACTGGCCACTACTGCTGGCACAAGCTCTTCGAACTCGCTGCCTAAATCAGTTCGTCTTCTTGAGTCTCAAATTCAAGTTGAAAGACATCGATCAGATGTGTCATGACAGAAGTCAAGGACCGAGGAAGTCCCTGCAGAATTCAGATGCATATTTTCTAGTGCAACAAATGTTACTGGAGGATTTAAGCGCCAAACAAGAGAAAGTTAATAAGCTTGCTAAGCATCTTGCCGACATTATGGGTACCAGGATATTGTTTCTTGAGATCTTCTCAAGTGGTTTCAGTCTGGATTTGTTTTGTTGCGGCATTTATTTGCGCTTGGTCGCCAACTTTGACAACCAAAGGTATATGATATGCTGCTTTGTTCCCTATATTTGCACTGGTGGCGAACTTTGCTGCCCAGTGGATGTAGTATGTGTAATAGCCGTGATAGCCTAGCGTTAGTTGCTTGCTTATTTATTTCCTTGTTGTCTTGTTTATTTGTTTGCTTGTAGTCATTGCAGTTCTTTTTCCGCGGTTAGCTAGTGGCTGCAATAACCTATTTTTCAAAACTAGGCCACAATAACCATGGGCTAATATTTACTGTAGTGACATCGGGCCTCCCATCGGTAGAAGCGAGTGGGCCTTCTACGGGTCAGAAACAATGGGCCTTCTACGGGTCAGTAGAAACAATGGGCCTTCAGGTCAGATCATCAATGGGCCTTATACGGGTCGTATGATCGATTGGTCAAACATGGGCCAAACAGACCGCATTATGGCCGTAAACGGGCTAGAGTTGGAATCGTCCGTTCATGGGCCGACCATAACGGGCCATCATTAATAGGCCGTATTTGATGACGCTATGCAAACGACCCAACGTATTAACGGACCACAAACGGGCCGACTGTAACCACGGGCTGAATTTGGCCCACAAGCAGAAAATTACAGTAACGGGCCGTAAGTAAACGAATGCTGGAAATGAGCCCAAGAATAAATGGGCTCTGAGAAGGCCGAAAGATAACATGGGCTGGAAACGGCCCAATGGAATAACGGGCCGTTAATGGCTATAAAGTGATACACTGTTCATTACGGGCCGGTTCACCACGGGCCGTTAATGGGTGTAAAGTGATACATCGTTTCATTATGGGCCGTTTCACCACGAAATGTTAATAGGCCAAGAGTTACATAGGGCCTCATATGGGCCGAAAGACATCATGGGCCATACATGCGCCAGAAGTGAAAACGGGCTGGAATCATCTTGGATGGCCCAGATGACGCTACTGGGCCTAATTCAGATAGGGCGTAACGGGCCTTGGGTTAGCGATATGTAAATGGGCTATATGCGAACAGGCCGTTAACAGGCTTTCCATGGGCCGGTCCGCCACCTTTTGACCAAGTCAAACGGGCCGGCCTTTTCACAGGAATGGGCCTCTGTTTGGGCCGTGCCACGTGTCGACGTATCATACGCGGCTTCTTCCAATGAGTGGATGACATCTGTCCCAACGATGAGCCGACACGTGTTTCCTCCAGCCAAAGATGATTTTACACGTGGAAAATCCCCATTGGTCGGGGCTGTTAATGGTTTATCGGATCCAAAACCCGACCCGATAGATTAACGGCGTTCCGTTACGGTCGATGCCACGTGTTGGTCACCCTTGACGAAAGCACTTCTGTGACGCACGATTTATCGTCATGGAAGTGGACACTTCTGTGATGATAATTTTGGTAATGTCATGGAACACTCCTACGACAGCACAGGTATGACTATCTTGATTCTGTCATAAAATCGTCATGGATATACATACATGACAAAAAATGCGACCTACTGTGACAAACACGATCATCTCGGAAGTGTATTTTTTTTGTAGTGCATGTATTCACTTTGTGCTAATGCTTTGTTCCGGTTCTCTATTAAAAGGAGGCCTTAATATCCCTTAGTTTCCATTACGATCCCGCTGCCACGGGAGGGTAGGACAAAAGATGTCATGCAAGTTCTTTTCCATAAGCACGTATGACTATATTCGGAATACATGCCTACATCACATTGATGTATTGGAGCTAGTTCTGTGTCACCCTATGATATGATTGTTACATGATGAATCGCATCCGGCATAATTCTCCATCACCTATCCAATGCCTACGAGCTTTTCACATATTTTTCTCCGCTTATTTACTTTTCCGTTGTTACTGTTACAATCACTACAAAACACCAAAAATATTACTTTTCCTACTGTTACTTTTGTTACTGTTACTATCATACTACTTGCTACTAAACACTTTGCTGCAGATATTAAGTTATCCAGGTGTGGCTGAATTGACAACTCGGTTGCTAATACTTGAGAATATTCTTTGGCTCCCCATGTGTCGAATCAATAAATTTGGGTTGAATACTCTACCCTCGAAAACTGTTGCGATCCCCTATACTTGTGGGTTATCAAGACTATTTTCAAGGCCATGTTTGGGAGCATAGCTCTATTATTTGAGTCACTTGGGATTTATATCTGCTGGTCACTATGAAGAACTTGAAAGATGCTAAGACAACAATTTATCCCTCAACTACGAGGGGAGGTAAGGAACTGCCATCTAGCTCTGCACTTGATTCACCTTCTGTTTTGAGTAAGCTTGCGACACCTAAACCTGCTTCTGCTATTCGTTCTGTTATGTCGCATGTTATTGATGATGCCACTTCTGTTATGCATGATACTTATGATGAAACTACTTCTATTCTTGACACTACTGCGCCCCTTAGTGAATTTCTTGATGAACAAATTGCTAGGGCTAGAGAGAAAGAAATTATTGAAACTGATTATATTGATGAAAGTGATGATGAAGATTTGCCTGTTATTCCTGAGGGTTATGTTTTTGATAAGGAAGCTTCTTTAGCTATTTTAGCTTGCAAAGATAGATATGAGCTCAAGAGATTATTAGTTAATTGGAATAAGCAATCTCTTAAAGATAGAATGAAACCTGACCCTGCTTTTGCTACTTCACCTATTTGTGTTGCCGATAAGGATTATGAATTCTCTGTTGATCCTGATATAATTACTTTGGTTGAATCTGATCCTTTTCATGGCTATGAATCTGAAACTGTTGTGGCACATCTTACTAAATTAAATGATATAGCCACCCTGTTCACTAATGATGAGAGATCTCGCTATCTTTATATCCTTAAAATATTTCCGTTCTCATTAAAGGGTGATGCTAAGATATGGTTTAATTCTCTTGATCCTGGATGTGTGTGTAGTCCCCAGGATATGATTTATTACTTCTCTGCTAAATATTTCCCTGCTAATAAGAAACAAGCTGCTTTGAGGGAAATATACAACTTCGTGCAAATTGAAGAAGAGAATCTCCCACAACCTTGGGAGAGGCTTCTCAATTTACTTGATGCTTTGCATGATCATCCTCTCAAGAAAAATGAAATACTTGATATCTTTTATAATGGACTAACTGATGCTTCCAGAGATTACCTGGATAGTTGTGCTGGTTCTGTTTTCAGGGAAAGAACACCGGATGAAGCTGAAATTCTATTGAATAATATGTTGACAAATGAAAATAATTGGACACTTCCCGAGCCAGCTCCAGAGCCAATTCCCGAGCCTATTCCTAAACCAACTCCGAAGAAGAGAGGTGCTCTATTTCTCAGTCCTGAAGATATGCAAGAAGCAAAGAAATCTATGAAAGAAAAAGGTATAAAAGCTAAAGATGTTAAGAATTTACCTCCTATTGAAGAAATACATGGTCTTAATTTACCGCCTGTTGAAGAAACATATGATCTTAGTTCATCGCCTATTGAAGAAACTCATGGTCTTGATAACCCGACACACGTAGTAAAGGTAAATTCTCTCTATAGATATGATAGAGCTGAAATCCCTCTTACTAAGTTTGCTAGCCAATGGCTGATGGTAGAGGTGAACTTAAACTCATTACTAAACATGCTTCTATGGTTACCACTCAAGTAGAACAAGTACTTAAAGCTCAAAATGATTTGCTCAATGAAATGAATAGTAAGAAAAATGATTATGCTGTTAGAGTGGCTATTAGAACTGGTAGAATGACTGAGGAACCTTTGTATCCTGAAGGCCACCCTAAGAGAATTGAACAAGATTCTCAGAGAAATAATATAGATGCACCTAGCCCTTCTAGAAGGAAGAAAAAGAAAAATGATAGGACTTTGCATGCTTTTAGTGAACCTATTGCTAAACTACCTGAGAATCCAAATGATATCTCTATTTCTGATGCTGAAACACAATCTGGTAATGAACATGAACCTAGTGAAAATGTTAATGATGATGTTCATGATGATGCTCAACCTTGTAATGATAATGATGTAGAAGTTGAACCTACTGTTGATCTTGATAACCCACAATCAAAGAATCAACATTATGATAAGAGAGACTTTGTTGCTAGGAAACATGGTAAATAAAGAGAACCATGGGTTCAGATACCCATGATTTTTCCTCCCAAATAATCCAAGAAAAAGGATGATGAGGATTTTGAGTGCTTTGCTGAAATGATTAGACCTATCTTTTTGCGTATGCGATTAACTGATAATCTCAAAATGAATCCTTATGCCAAGTATATGAAAGATATTGTTACTAATAAAAGAAAGATACCAGAAGCTGAGATTTCCACCATGCTTGCTAATTATACTTTTAAGGGTGGAATACCAAAGAAACTTGGAGATCCAGGAGTACCCACTATACCGTGCTCCATTAAAAGAAACTATGTTAAAACTACTTTATGTGATCTTGGAGCCGGTGTTAGTGTTATGCCCCTCTCTTTATATCGTAGACTTGATTTGAATAAGTTGACACCTACTGAAATATCTTTGCAAATGGCTGATAAATCAACTGCTATACCTGTTGGTATTTGTGAGGATGTGCATGTTGTAGTTGAAAATGTTATTATTTTAATGGACTTTATTATTCTTGATATTCCCGAGGACGATAGCATGTCTATTATTCTTGGGGCTGTTATTGATTGCAATAAAGGCAATGTCACTTTTCATGTTAATGGTAATGAGCATACGGTACACTTTCCGAGGAAACAACCTCAAGTTCATAGTATCAACTCTATTGGAAAAATTCCATCGATTATATTTGGAGGTTTTGAATTTCCTCTTCCTACTGTCAAGAAGAAATATGATATTCTTATTATAGGCGATGTGCATATCCCGTTGAGGTAACATAGTGTTATTCAAATTTCTCGGTTTCATGCATTTCGGAATGAGTTTGTTAACAAGACCTGATCAACCTTGTTAGTGGATTCCTTTTGATGAGCATGAGATGGATGAAACTAGAAGGCACAACCTTCTGTACCCTCTTTCTGCTTTCTTTTATTCAGTTGAAATAAAGTAAAAAATAGTATTTTTCTGTCAGTTTTCGGATTTATCTGTGCGATATAAAAATACCCCAAAAATAGAAGTTCTCCAAATGCCCTGAAAATGGAATATGATTTTTCTAGAATAATTGAGGATTTCTGGAACTGAGAACACAGCAGGGGGATCAACCACCTGGCCATGAGGGTGGAGGGCACGCCTACCCCTGTATGCGCGCCGCCTCATGGGCCCACGGTGGCCCTCCTCCACTTATTCCTGCACCCATACACTCCTTCTTCCTCCCACAAACACCAATATCCAACTCAAGCATGAGTTCTAGCTCATTTTGCTACGATTTTTCGATCTCCTTGCTCAAAGCACCTCTCACAAAACTGCTTGGGGAGATTGTTCCTTGGTATGTGACTCCTCCATTGGTCCAATTAGTTTTTGTTCTAGTGCTTTATTCTTTGCAAATTTGTGCTGCCAAGGTGACCATGTTCTTGAGCTTGCATGTCAAATTTATATGGTTCCAAGTAGTTCTAATGCTTGATATAGTCTCTAGGCACTTGTAGGAGTAGTTGCTATCATTTTTGTTGAAGTTGGTTCACTTTCGTTTGAAGTTACTAAAAAATTCAGAAATTTTTCAGAGGAAGAAATATGCTTGGGAAAATGTTCCAAGGTGGTTCTTCAAGGAAGCAAGGACCCAGGCTTGCAATGCGTGATGCTGATGAGGAGCCACCAACGGACGCTCCAGTGCGGCCTTGTGAGTGGCCTTCAGAAAATTTTATGGATCGAGCGGGAATCAAAGAGGAATTTAACGCATATTTGCGTAATGCTGACCTTGTGAGCTTTGAGGCAGACAAAAATGCCCCCAGTACCATCATCTCACTAGTTCATTTTTTTAGGAGGTTTGAATTTTCATCTTCACGTAATTCTCCAACCGTCTTGTTTGATCTTTACGAAAAATCTTATACCATGGACTTAGAGGATTTTACTTCTGCTTGCAAACTTCCACAATGGGGTAGTATTAGTGATCCCCATAAATCTAAATATAGAAACTTTCTTGCCAGTATAACCGTAGGGGAATCTAGAGATATAGCAAAAGCTACCATAGGGAGCATTCACTTTCCTGCTATACATTATTTTGCTCTCTTCATAGGTAGGTGCAAATAAATGGTAAGGATGAAGCATGTCACATGTGTGTCCCTGATCTCAGTATTCTTAGGAGTGATGTGTTAGGAGACTAATCTTATAAAATTCCGCGGGTCCTTCCCGCTCTAATCAGATAAAGGGGGGTAAGGACCCGCTAAGCTCCTAATTTTTCATGTTTACGATCTGGTCTGTATCGGGGATCGTCAAAATAAGAAAAAATAGTATTTCTACGTAAAACACCCATAAGGGGGATTTCAATCGAAATCCCAAAACAGGATATTAGTTAGTGCACTCCATATCTATTTTACTATTCTTATTTCCCCAGGGAGGGGGTATTTACAAAGAAAAAATGGATAAAGGGTTAATTTGTTCTTGATAGCGCAATTGAAACAAGTTCTTGCTAATGGAAAAAAGGGAGGGTTGAATGTAGGTGTTGTTCTTATTTTGCCCGAGGGATTCAAATTAGCGCCGCCCGATCGTATTTCCCCTGCAGCTTTCTTGATTGCCTCAACATCAGGCAAGTTTGGTTAATTTAATTTGTTTTTTTTGTTTTGGGAGCCATTGTTGCGCGTAGGTTGCATAATAATAGATTTAATGGAGATTTCTTTGGTGGAAATTATGCAACCCGCTTAGCTGATTTTCTTGATGTGGACGTTCGTGAGGATGAAACTGAGTTACCTCCTACTTATTTAGACTACAATTCTATGGTCTACCACCAGTTTGTTGAGAGGAATGAATCACCTCTCCAGTATCGATTAATCTTTGACAAACGGCATGCTGTCCGTATTACTCTCCCTCTCCTGCTTTCTTTGACTATCAGGCAAAAGGAAGACATTTTATTACTAGAGAGGAGGCAGATGAGTATGAGAGGAGGGCGGAGGCAGCTCGTCGCCACGCTGCAGCTCAGGAGGCGATAATTGCTGCATCGCAGTACGATCCCAGCTACACCTACGGGTATCCGCCAGGCCATCCTTGGCAATGAACCAACTTAGGCCAAAAGCCTAAGCTTGTGGGAGTACATATTTCCCACCGACATTACATTTATATTCACACACACTCATTGCTAGACATCGGTGCTCATATTTTTTCACTGTAATATCCATGCTAGTTTATATTCTTTTTCTTTCTTTCTTCTTGTGTGTTTTTTCAACCTTAAAGAAAAACAAAAAAAATTAGTAATAGCTTCTAGCTAGTTTACGTTTTTTTTCCGTAGTAGTAATAATTAAAAAGAAAACCCAAAAATATTTCCCGTTCTTCTTTTGTTTGTTGGGAGCTTTCCCGTGTAAATAGTTTTATTTCTTTTCTTTTCTTTGCGGGTCGATAGGAGTAGACCATGATTAAATTGTTGAAGTGGCTCTTATATGCATTATTGCTGATTTAACCAAGAGCCCATATTGCCTTGTCTTCTCCTGTTTATTGAATGCTCCCAGATTCCAACTTAGTCCATTGCACATGCACTCTTATTATTATTCACATCGTTCGGTCGTGAAAGTGAAAGGCAATTATGATGATATATTATGGACTGACTGAGATGAGAAAAGCTGGTATGAACTCGACCTCTCTTGTTTTTGTAAATATGATTAGTTCATCGTTCCTGATTCAGTCTATTATGAATAAACATGTTTGCAATTACAATTAGAGATCATAGTTGCTCGTGCCATGCTTGATTAGCTATGAGTTATAATGGTTTGCCTTGCGTGCCAACATGCTATTAAAATGGTTGTTATGTGGTATGATGGGGTGGTATCCTCCTTTGAATGATTTAAGTGACTTGACTTGGCACATGTTCACGCATGTAGTTGAAACAAATCAACATAGCCTTCACGATATTTATGTTCTTGGTGGATTATATCCTACTCATACTTGCATCCAATGTTGATTAATTTTAATGCATGTTCATGACTGTTGTCGCTCTCTAGTTGGTCGCTTCCCAGTCTTTTGCTAGCCTTCACTTGTACTAAGCGGGAATACTGCTTGTGCATCCAATCCCTTAAACCCCAAATTTATTCCATATGAGTCCACCATACCTTCCTATATGCGGTATTTACCTGCCATTCCAAGTAAATTTGTATGTGCCAAACCCTAAATCTTCAAATAAACATTCTGCTTTCTATGCTCGAATAGCTCATGTATCAACTAGGGCTGTCCGTATCTTCCATGTTAGGCGGGTTATTCTCAAGAGGAGTGGACTCCGCTCCTCACTCATGAGAAAATGGTTGGTCACCGGATGACCAGTCCCATGCTTTATGCAAATTAAATCAAAATAATTGCAAACAAAACTCCCCCTGGGATTGTTGCTAGTTGAAGACACTCGTTTCGAGCAAGTCATGGATTGATGCTTGTTGGTGGAGAGGGAGTATAAATTTTACCATTCTGTTTGGGAACCGCCTATAATGTGCGTAGCATGGAAGATATCGCCATCTCTTGGTTGTTACGTTGACAATGAAAGTATGCCGCTCAAAATATTATTTATCTCTATTTCAAAACCGAGCTCTGGCACCTCTACAAATCCTTGCTTCCCTCTGCGAAGGGCCTATCTATTTACATTTATGTTGAGTCATCACCCTCTTATTAAAAATCACTAGCTGGAGAGCGCAGCTGTCATTTGCATCCATTACTATTAATTTATATTGTGTATGACTATGATTGGATCTCTTTTACCATGAATTACAATGTCTAGTCAGTCCTTGATCTTTAAAGGTGCTCTGCATTTATGTTTTGCGGTCTCAGAAAGGGCTAGAGAGATACCATCTTGTTATATCATATCATGATTTTTTTGAGAAAGTGTTGTCATCCGAGATTTATTATTATGGCTCGCTAGTTGATTATGCTATTGATATGAGTAAACATGAGACCTAAGAGTTATTGCAAATGTGGTTAGTCATAATCTTTGTTGAAAACTTTAATGCTGGCTTTACATATTTACAACAACAAGAGCAAACAGAGTTTGTAAAAGTTTTTCTTTATCACTTTCAGTTTATCAACTGAATTGCTTGAGGACAAGCAAAGGTTTAAGCTTGGGGGAGTTGATACGACTCCGTCGTATCTACTTTTCCAAACACTTTTGCCCTTGTTTTGGACTCTAACTTGCATGATTTGAATGGAACTAACCCGGACTGACGCTGTTTTTAGCAGACTTTCCATGGTGTTATTTATGTGCAGAAACAAAAGTTCTCGGAATGACCTGAAACTCCACGAAACATCTATTTGGAAATAATAAAAAATCCTTGCCAAAGATGAAGACCAGGGGGCCCACACCCTGTCCACGAGGATGGGGGGCACGCCCTCCCCCCTATAGGGCGCCCCCTACCTCGTGGGCCCCCTGGAGCTCCTCCGACGCCAACTCCAACTCTATATATTAGCTTTCGGGGAGAAAAAATAGGAGAGAAGAATTCATCGCGTTTTACGATATGAAACCGCCGCCAAGCCCTAAAACCTCTCGGGAGTGCTGATCTGGAGTCTGTTCGGGGTTCCGGAGAGGGGGATTCGTCACCGTCGTCATCATCAACCATCCTCCATCACCAATTTCATGATGCTCACCGCCGTGCATGAGTAATTCCATCGTAGGCTTACTGGACGGTGATGGGTTGGATGAGATCTATCATGTGATCGAGTTAGTTTTGTTAGGGTTTGATCCCTAGTATCCACTATGTTCTAAGATTGATGTTGCTATGACTTTGCTATGCTTAATGCTTGTCACTAGGGCCTGAGTGCCATGATATCAGATCTGAACCTATTTTGTTTTCATGAATATACGTGTGTTCTTGATCCTATCTTGCAAGTATATAGTCACCTACTATGTGTTATGATCCGGCAACCCCGAAGTGACAATAATCGGGACCACTCCCGGTGATGACCATAGTTTGAGGAGTTCATGTATTCACTTTGTGCTAATGCTTTGTTCCGGTTCTCTATTAAAAGGAGGCCTTAATATCCCTTAGTTTCCATTAGGACCCCGCTGCCACGGGAGGGTAGGACAAAAGATGTCATGCAAGTTCTTTTCCATAAGCACGTATAACTATATTCGGAATACATGCCTACATTACATTGATGAATTGGAGCTAGTTCTGTGTCACCCTATGATATGATTGTTACATGATGAACCACACGGCATAATTCTCCATCACCGATCCAATGCCTACGAGCTTTTCACATATTGTTCTCCGCTTATTTACTTTTCCGTTGTTACTGTTACAATCACTACAAAACACCAAAAATATTACTTTTGCTACTGTTACTTTTGTTACTGTTACTTGTCGGTGTCAAAACCGACGGATCTCGGGTAGGGGGTCCCGAACTGTGCATCTAGGCGGATGGTAACAGGAGACAAGGGACACGATGTTTTTACCCAGGTTCGTGCCCTCTCGATGGAGGTAATACCCTACTCCTGCTTGATTAATATTGATGATATGGGTAGTACAAGAGTAGATCTACCACGAGATCGTGAGAGGCTAAACCCTAGAAGCTAGCCTATGGTATGATTGTTGTTCGTCCCCACGGACTAAAACCCTCCGGTTTATATAGACACCCGGATAGGTTAGGGTTACCGTAGTCGGTTACAATGGTAGGAGATCTACATATCCGTATCACCAAGCTTGCCTTCCACGCCAAGGAAAGTCCCATCCGGACACGGGACGAAGTCTTCAATCTTGTATCTTCATAGTCTAGGAGTCCGACCAAAGATGATAGTTCGGCTATCCGGACACCTCCTAGTCTAGGACTCCCTCAGTAGCCCCTGAACCAGGCTTCAATAACGACGAGTCCGGTGAGCATATTGTCTTCGGCATTTCTAGGCGGGTTCCTCCTCCGAATACTTCATAGTAGGTTTTGAACACAAGGATAGTTTCCGGCTTTGCAAAACAAGTTTCACATACCACCGTAGAGAGAATAACTTTTGCACAGATCTGCTGACGTACTCCGCGGCGTGACATCACACCACGGCCAGACCTTTATATGAACCGTTTTTTTACTGTTCCACCTTAGCACGTTTAGCGAGGTAGTTTCCTTGGCACGTCTTATCAAAGCGGAGATCGTGCCCTCTTATTCCGGGATTCTCATCAATACGGACGTGGGTAACCCATCCGCGCCATTGATTACGGCGCTTGGGAGATAAGCAAGTTTTACCAGGCTGGTGGGGGACGCATAGCTTCGTCCGTCCATATAAGGGGATAAGGATCCACCTTTTTCACCTACGCCTTCTTCCTCCTTTGCTCATCCATTTCTGCGCACTCGAGCTCCAACGCTCAAGTCCGCACACCCCACCTCAACCTTCTCCAACTATGTCCGGAGCGGGAGGCAGGTGGATGGCCTCCTCCGTCACGGAGGGGCACATCACAAAGCTACGGGAGGCCGGATACTTGTCCGGGGACATCGCGTGTCGGCTACCCGACGAGGGGCAACTCATTCCAACCCCCAAGCCCCATGAGAGGGTGGTGTTTCTCCCCCACTTCCTCCGCGGACTAGGTTTTCCACTTCACCCATTTGTCCGGGGGCTCATGTTCTACTACGGCCTGGACTTCCACGATCTGGCCCCGAATTTCATCCTCAACATCTCGGCGTTCATCGTCATGTGCGAGGCCTTCCTTCGCATCCAGCCCCACTTCGCTTATGGCTGAAGATCTTCAATGACAGGCCGAAGGTAGTGGGCGGCCGTCAAGCGGAGTGCGGAGGCGCCATGGTTGGCAAGATGGACAAAGTCCTATGGCTCGAGGGCTCCTTCGTGGAGACAATAAAGGGGTGGCAATCGGGTGGTTCTATATCACCGAGCCGCGCGAATCCAAATGGGCGGCGGCCCCCAAATTCAGATCTGGCTTCCCCACACGGCTCTCATCATGGAAAGAGACGGGCCTGATGTGGGGGAGTTCGGACGAGCTATCCGGACTCCAAACATGCGTCCGAAACCTGGTGGACAAGAATCTCAGGCTTGTCAATGTAATCCAGGTGATGCTCACCCGCCGGATTCTCCCATGCCAACAACGGGCCTTCAAATTGTGGGAGTTCGATCCGGCACATCACTCAACTCTAAAAAGTCTCCTCGACACTACGCATTTAAGATGCTCGGAAGGCGCTGTTCAAGGGCGCGAGGCTCCCCCATCCGCCATCAAGATCACGGATTCAGCTCAGCGGCCAAGCCAGTGAGGTAAGTTATTTTACCCTTTATGGGACTCTTTTTTTTTCATAGTTTGACTCTATGTGGGATGTAAAACTCCCTAACCTTTGACAGAACTGGCTGAAGACGTCCGGACAGATTAACTGTCCGGCTCCTTTGCTAGAAGACCCAGCGGACGCCTCGATTGACGGGGTTGCTGGCTCCGTACCTCATGTGGTGCCGGAGAAGAAGGTTAAGAAGGAGGCAGCGGAACTCAAGGAGCTCCCGACGCTTTGCCGCTGTCAGATTCTGAAGCAGAATCTTCTCCGGAGAACGAGGAGGAGGAAAAAGAAGCCTCTCCCCCAGCGGGGGAGGAGAGGAAAAGGAAGGCCGCCCCAACTAGGGAGGACGGAGGGTCCAAGAAGGGAAGGACCCTTCCTCCGGACTTCTCCACTAACGTCGACAACGACGAGGAGGAGTGGCCGACAAGGGCCAAGCCCCTGGCGAGATCATAAGTGTCCGGATACCCATGGCTTTTTTATTGCATAGTGTTCTCTAATGCCGAACAATCATGCAGCCCGCCCAAGGGCGAGTTCGCCGCTTCGTCGAGCGGGTCCCTGAGTTTATCGGAAATGGAGAGTACTTCACTTCCGGCCGCCTCCTCGCCTCACGCTGCGGACGACAACGAGGTGGTGCCCCAAGGGGGGCCTGGTCAAGAGGAGGTGGCGCAGGAAGCGCCGCAAGGCGACTCTGGGACTCTGTGCTCGGGGGGAGCAAGACCCCCAGGGGCTCTAAGCCCGACCCTCGTCCGGACTCCATACCGGAACCTTCAGCGGTTCCGGAGTCCGGCAAGCAGTCCCTTCGTAGGAAGGGTAAGACGCTGGTGTCTTCCGTCCAACTGGAGGCACCGGATAGCTTACTGGAGGCGCTTAACAGCGCCTCCATCGAGGAGGAGCACCGCAGTGTTATGAGTGTGGTGATCCAGAAAGTTCAGTCCACCAAGAGCGGGCTGACTGAAGCCTGTATCAGCCTTCTAACAGGCTTTGAGGTAAGTTTAGAATATGTAAAAATATTACCTCATAGACAGTAGCCCCTGCTGCTTAGTTCGTTGTTCGGAAAGAAAAGTCGGATTAAGGATCTAAAAAGATATACGCAGGAGTCTAACATAAGTATGTCAATATGGGAATGCAGGCTGCGCTGCTGACCTCTGCCACCGATCGCTGGAGGTCAATGCATTGAAGCAAAGCCTCGAGCGGTCCGAGAACGAGCTCGACCTTGCCAAGAAGCAGCTCGAGGACAGGGAAGGTAAGTAATACCTTATTAAAGAAATACCTTATAGAAAGGTTTCGGTTGCAAAAATAACAGGAATAACATGGGTACTGCGGGGCCACGAACGAGGTGGCGACCACAGAAGGAAGCGTTGTCCGTGGCCGAAACAAAGCTCATGAGCGCACCGAGCGAGAGAAGGGGGAGGCGCAGCTAGCGGAGGTGCGGCAAGAGCTCCAGGCTCTCATGAAAAAACACGAGGGTTTGGAGCGTGACTCGAAGACCCAAGAGTCCGAGCTTGCCTCGGCTCTTGAGAGTGCCAAAGCTGCTAAGGCCGAGGCCCAAAAAGCCCTCCAAGAAATTGAATCATTAAAGAAGATAGCGGCGGGTAAGGCATTCTTTATGCAAAGCAAGCATGTGAAAGTGAATTACCTATTACTTACCCGGATTCGGAGCTCTCCAGAGCATTCGCAGATCTGCCCCAGTAGTGTGTCCGATCTTGCCGCATTCTACCGCGCCAAGGAGGGAGCTCGACGGAGAAGGTGTTCTGGTCTCGGTATGTCGAGGCGGACATCCGGTGCCCCTAAGCGACCAAATGAAGCAATGGTTGAGCTCCATAAGGTCGCCGAACAGGCCATGAGGGGCCTCATAGTTCGGTTGTGGCCATTGGAAGCCATGCCTGGGAGCTACTTTGGGCTAGTGCGGCGGCTGGTGGACGCCTGTCCATGGATTGAAGTCATCAAGCGCTCTGTCTGCATTGAAGGTGCCCGTCGGGCCCTTGCCCGTGCTAAAGTGCACTGGGGCAAGCTAGATGCGGAGAAGCTTGTGACGGACGGGCCACCGAAGGGCAAGGAGCATCGGACGCCCGAAATGTACTACGAGGTCCTCCTGAAGGGTGCCCACCGAATAGCGGATGAGTGCTCCAAAGATGTAATTTTTTAGTAGACTCGCATTTGTTATCCTGTACGCTGAAAACTTGTTCATTTGCGCTAAGCAACGCTTGTTAATTTAAAATATTGCCTTCTGTGTGGCCGTTTATCAAATTTGAGAGATGGCAAGTCGTTGGCTTCAGCACCCATGCCACGAGTGCTGGGGTGTTCGGGATAAACTTGAGCGCTCTTGTTCCCATTTTTGGGTCCATTGAGGCAGGCGCTCAACGCAACGAACAAGGCAACCGGACTTATAATGCTTGAACACTCTCACTTAGCCATAGAATTCTATAATTTTAAATTTCGGTGAAGCCCCTAGTATTCGGAAGACCGAGTTCGGGGCGCTATCCACGCCTTGGCCGGACAATTCCGGTTCCTCGCTCTAAGCGGCATAAGTCAAACAGTGACCGGCTCTCGCCCTATCATGACGGTCAGTTTTAGCTTTCTCCACTGAGGTGCTCAAGCCAGCTCAACCGGGGCACAATCGCAGTGGTTCTCCTAGTGCTACCTTAGCCGATATAACGGAACGTAAGGTACCAAAACATAGGAGCCGGCCAAACCCAACTATTGACCCGAGACATGATTCACAGTCGATGCATATAATGCTATAAGTTTGGGGTGCCGCACTTGTGAAAGTGTTCGGACTTATCACACCATAATTTTGGGGTACTTAAGCCCCTGGTGTATTGGTCGTACCAGATTGTACGGTTGCGCAATGTCGTAAATGAACATATAAAATAGGAAAGAATGCAATAATAGGCAAAAGCTATATATTGGTTATTAAAAAGAGACTGCAAATAAAAGCAGAACGATACAAATTGTGTGATAAGCAAGGGATGGGACTATTTAACATGTCCCCCTCCAGGGGTAAGCTGCGGGATGGTATGTAAAACAGGTATAATGCTCGTAGTAGAGACCACAATTGGAATGACACAATTGGAAGCCCCTGGTGCGGTTGAGCCGCATTCTGGACGTGCTGTGGTCGTGCCCCTCCCCTTATGCCCATGGTATCTCCAGGGCGTAGTTATGTACGCGTAGTACTGGCTTTGCAATTTCGCGAGGGCTGGGGTTGGGGCGGATTACTCTGGCGTGCTTGAATCGTGTCGAGGTCTTGTTGTAGGTTACTCGGTCGCGGCAGCGGTGTCCGAGCAGCTTAGTGGCCGGACTCGAGAATTGCTATGAGAGGCTGCTTTGCACCTCCGCCGCAAGGGCTGCCGTGTGCTCCTCCGTTCGGAGAGAGCGTTCGGTGTTTCCATTGACAATGATTAATCCTCGAGGGCCTGGCATCTTGAGCTTGAGGTATGCGTAGTGCGGCACCGCATTGAACTTTCCAAATGCGGTTCGTCCAAGCAGTGCGTGATAGCCGCCATGAGCGGGACTATGTCGAAGATTAACTCTTCGCCGGAAGTTATCCGGGGATCCAAGACCACTTCGAGTGTAATCGAGCCTGTACAATTGGCCTCTACAACCGGTATGACGCCTTTAAAGGTCGTCTTTGTAGGTTTAATCCTTGAGGGGTCTATGCCCATTTTGCGCCTTTGTATCTTGATAAAGCAGAGTTCAGGCTGCTACCGCCGTCCATCGGGACTACGGTGAGGTGAAATCCGTCAATAATTGGGTCAAGAACCAATGCGGCGAAACCGCCGTGGCGGATGCTAGTGGGTGGTCCTTCGATTGAAGGTGATCGGGCAGGAAGACCATGGGTTGAACTTGAGGCGATGGCTCCATCGCATATCGTCCCTTAGTGCACGCTTCCGCTCCCTTTTGGGTATATGGGTTGCGTATATCATGTTCACCGTCCGCACTTGTGTGGGAAAGCCCTTCATCCTCTATTGTTCGGGCGGGGCTCTTCCTCATCGTCGCTATGCAGCCCCTTGTCATTTAGTTCGGCACTTAACTTGCCTGCTTGCTTGAACACCCAACAATCCTGTTGGTGTGATTGGCTGGTTTTCGAGGGTGCCATGTATCCGCACAAGCGATCGAGTATTCGGTCCAAGTTGGACGGGCCCTGGGTATTTCTTTTGAATGGCTTCTTCCGCTGACCGGGTGTAGAGCCTCTGAATCCGGCATTGACGGTCGTATCTTCAGCATTATCGCCGTTAATGCGGCGCTCGTTCTTGTTGCGACGCGACCTGCCATTGCTGTCCTTGGTACCCGAACTATCAGGGTGTTTGGCCAAGTTGTTGCTTCGAGCTAGCCAGCTGTCTTCTCCCGCACAAAAGCGGGTCATGAGTGTTGTGAGGGCTGCCATGGATTTCGGCTTTTCCTGTCCTAGGTGCCGGGCAAGCCATTCGTCATGGATGTTATGTTTGAAGGCTGCAAGGGCCTCTGCATCCGGACGATCAACAATTTAATTTTTCTTTGTTAGGAACCGTGTCCAGAATTGTCTCGGCGAATCTTCGGCTGCTGAATTATATGGCTAAGGTCATCAGCGTCGATGGTCGCACATATGTGCCACAGAAGTTATCAAGGAATGCGGCTTCCAGGTCCTCCCAACAACCAATTGATTCTGCTGGCAAGCTGTTGAGCCAATGCCGATCTGGTCCTTTAAGCTTGAGTGGGAGGTATTTGATGGCATGTAGATCATCACCGCGGGCCATGTGGATGTGGAGGAGATAGTCCTCGATCCAGACCGCAGGATCTGTGGTACCATCATATGATTTGATGTTCACGGGTTTGAAGCCCTCAGGGATTTGATGATCCATTACTTCATCTGTGAAGCATAGTGGGTGTCTTGGCGCCTCAGTATTGGGCTATATCACGGCGTAGCTCATATGAGCTTTGTCTCATCGTGTTCGCCCGGCCGGGTTTGTCTGTATCCGCGCGACGGTAATCATCCCGAGTCGTTAGGCCCACGCAATCCGGAGCTCGATCTTGTATGTTTTGCCTTATCCTCCAATATATCTCGCAAGTCCGGCGCGTTTTCCCGTGCCTTGGTACTTTTTGAGCGGCGTCGGGGTGTGGCTTGAGCGGAGGGCCGAGAGGCTTCTCTGTAGCGGCCACGGGGTGGCCGGTCTGCCATGTCGTGCGCTGGTGACTTGGGTGCTTCCTCCTCTGCTCGAGGCTTTTGGAGGGGCGTTCGAGTTCATACTCTTCGGCTACAATGACTTCAGTCCATCTGTCATCTAGCAGGTCTTGGTCAGCTCTAAGCTGTTGCTGCTTTTTCTTGAGGCTGCTTGCCGTGGCCATAAGCCTGCGTTTGAAACGCTCTTGTTCGGCGGGATCCTCAGGCACGACGAATTCGTCGTCGTTGAGGCTTGCCTCATCTTCGGAGGGAGGCGCATAATTATCGTCCTCTACCTTTCTTTCTGCCGCACTGTCGTGCGGACTTGTTTCTCCCTCCTCCTATGTTGAGTCCTGCTGGACGGGGTTGTCTTCGGCACTGT
Source organism: Aegilops bicornis (assembly GCA_021605145.1). NCBI lineage: Eukaryota > Viridiplantae > Streptophyta > Magnoliopsida > Poales > Poaceae > Aegilops > Aegilops bicornis. The sequence continues at coordinate 343,094,927 of CM038669.1, forward strand.
CCGGGGTGTTATTGTCTCCCGTGCCGGAATCACCGTTTTTACTTTGGCGGGATTTAGAACGACGCCACTGACGTAGGCGTTTGGGTTGTTTCTTGGAGGGGTCACCCTCCGCCGCTCCATCGCCATTCCCATCTTTTGGGATGTCCACCATGTATATGTCGTATGGCGAGGTGGCCTTCCAGTGCCCTGTAGGCGCTGGGTCTTGGTCGTCTCTGGCATCGTCGTCCATCTGGTCGATGTCTTGGTCGAAGTCGAGCATGTCGGTTAAATCGTCGACAGTGGCTACAAAGTGGGTGGTGGGTGGGCGTTGAATTTGTTTGTCGTCCGCATCCCAACCTTCTTGTCCGTAGTCTGGCCAGGGCTCTCCGGATAAAGAGAGAGACTTTAGAGAGTTCAGGATATCGCCAAAGGGCGAGTGCTGAAAGATGTCCGCGACAGTGAACTCCATGACCGGCGCCCAATCCGATTCGATTGGCAGGGACGCGGAGGGTTCGGAGTCCGGCACCTTGGAGTCACGGTCTTCGCAAAAGACAGGGATTGTGTTCGGCTCAATCGCCGTAGAGATTTCAGCCCCCGAGGTGGTGTCCAACCAACCATCCTCGATCGGCGAGATCGGCTCCGAATGAATGTTCGGAGCGGACACGAGTGCGGCCTCCAGGACACTGTTCGGCGGCAGAGTTAGATCATTCCCATCGAGATAGTGCGGCGCGCTTGGCTGCGGCTTGAGTCCGTCGAAGATCAAGTCTCTGCGGATGTCGACCGTGTAGTTTAAACCTCCAAATCTGACCTGATGGCCAAGGGCGTAGCTTTCGATCTGCTCCAGATGGCCTAGCGAATTGGCCCGCAGTGCAAAGCCGCCGAATACGAAGATCTGTCCGGAGAGAAAAGTCTCACCCTGGACTGCATCGTTGCTGATGATTGAAGGAGCCATCGGGCCTATCGGTGACGACACAGAGGAACTCTCAATGAAAGCACCAATGTCGATGTCAAAACCGGCGGATCTCGGGTAGGGGGTCCCGAACTGTGCGTCTAGGCGGATGGTAACAGGAGACAAGGGACACGATGTTTTTACCCAGGTTCGGCCCTCTCGTTGGAGGTAATACCCTACTCACTGCTTGATTAATATTGATGATATGGGTAGTACAAGAGTAGATCTACCACGAGATCGTAGAGGCTAAACCCTAGAAGCTAGCCTATGGTATGATTGTTGTTAGATCCTCGGACTAAAACCCTCCGGTTTATCTGAGACACCGGATAGGTTAGGGTTACACAGTCGGTTACAATGGTAGGAGATCTACATATCCGTATCGCCAAGCTTGCCTTCCACGCCAAGGAAAGTCCCATCCGGACACGGGACGAAGTCTTCAATCTTGTATCTTCATAGTCCAGGAGTCCGGCCAAATATGATAGTTCGGCTATCCGGACACCCCCTAGTCCAGGACTCCCTCAATCATACTACTTGCTACTAAACACTTTGCTGCACATATTAAGTTATCCAGGTGTGGCTGAATTGACAACTCATTTGCTAATACTTGAAAATATTCTTTGGCTCCCCTTGTGTCGAATCAATAAATTAGGGTTGAATACTCTACCCTCGAAAACTGTTGCGATCCCCTATACTTGTGGGTTATCATTGAACATTAAGCTAGTGTTGGAAACTTTTTGAAACATTTCTTCATGCTAGCTCATGAAGCATATGTTTGGATGAAAGAAGTGACTTCCTCTAATTCATGTGCACTTGATGCAACTTGCCGCCGTGAATTCGAGAAACCTTGTTTTTGCTTGCTCTGGAATCATCCCAAGTTAGTCACGCATATGTGCGAAGTACTCTATGGTTTGATAGGTTGGCCGCCTCCACTTCATATATGTTTCCTAGCACACCAAGCCACTGATTGATTTTCTCAAGGAAAAGGAGTTTGTTGTGTTAATTCTAGATCATGCACAAGACTCCGATATCCTCGATGATGGTTCCCAACCAGAACACGGTAGTGTTTGTTGTAAGACTTCTACGTGGTCATGCTTGTCTTGGACAGCGTGTTCACATGTATGTAGTAGAACCAGCTCATGTTTTGGAGCTTGCTATCGTAGTTCATTTCCCGAGAATCTCGCAACATTATCTCGTCGATTTGTGTTGCAATTCTTCCTTTCAGACATGTTGAGTCTGAAGTATCATGTTACTAACCAGATCTGAATCTCAGGCAGATATGATGGTTGGAACATTCCAACATTTTCATTTTGTTCCTAGCTTGTGCCGCCATTGTGCCATTTTCCCATGGGCTGCCCTTCTCAGTAATTGTTGTTCAAGATCATCTTCAAAAGTGGTCCTACCATCGGTCCCATCCATTTCTGATGATAAGGAAAAATCATCCATTGCGTTGTCTTCAACAAGGTAGTCCACATCATCCATTCTAGCCTGAGTATGCCATTCTATTGAACTCTTTCAAATGATCGATTGCGAATTGCCCTAGCTTGGTATAGAGAGTTTCAATGTTCTCTTTATCATCAGTGATTCTTTTTGCCACTCAAGGGAATATTTCTACGAGTCACCTACTCTAAGGTGTCCCGTTATGGAATCATGGCAATTATCTCCTCGCTACTTTGAAACCATGCAACACCCTACTCCAGTGTGGGATTTTTGCCTACTAAATTGAACCCTTGTCATCTGCTTGTTTCCTTTGCTCCTGATGTGTGTTTTGTGGCTCAACTCAAGAGATGTTGCTATGCCTCATTCCATGAGTTGATCGTGAGTTGCTCGATCTTCGAGATGATCGACTCTTTAGAGTTTCCCTCTCTTCTCATTGTCGTGTTGGGTGAAGTTCCCAAAGCAAGACATCAAGACCAATATGATGCAATGAATGAATGTTTCTATGAGGTGCAACCTCGATCATGAAGATAGTGTTAGTTTTGTGTCCCCTCTGTCCTCTTACCTCACGTCTTGAATCTCGGGATGAGATTCTTGTTTAGTGGGGGTCAGTTGTCACAGCCCTAGATCAGTCTTTGTTTGTCTTTGCATGATCATCATGTCACCATGTTTAAGTTCAAATGAATTTGAATTGGGTATGTTAAAACCCTAGCATAAAATGGAATTCAAATAGGTTCAAATAAAATATTTTTCAAAGAACCCAAAATGCCTTTGAAAATGTTCATGATTTCTGATAAAGGTGAAAACCTTTGCAAAAAAATGATGAACATATTTCTTGGCCATTTATGGATTTTTGAGTTAAATCATATTGTATTTGAATTGGAGAATATAATGCCTATAAATATTTTAAATGCTTCAATACTTCTAAAAAAATTGGGGGCCGTTGGAAATAATTCAAATAGTGCCCACAATTATTTTCAGGATTTTACAAAAAAGAGTTAGTATTTTTACTAATTCAAAACATATCAAAATAATTAGAAAACAGAAAATAAAAGAGAGTGAGAGAAAGAACTGGGCACTTACCTGGCGGCCCAGCAGAGGCCCAGCCCACTGGCCTCTGCCAGTCATCACTTACCTCCCGCCAAGAGGACAGCGCGTGTGGCCGCCGCGCACGAGCACGCGCCCAGGCCACCTCATGCCTCACTGCTTCCTCCCGCACCTCCCTGGAGACGCCACGCACCCCCCGGGCCCCTCTCACTCTCTTCCGTGTTCATACCCTCCTCTGCCGCCCTCTCTCTCCCGCAACCGAGCACCGTCGTCGCCGCCATTCGCTGCCACTGCGGCCACCGGCCACCATACGGCTCGCCGACCCGCCAAGAAGCTCCGCCGCGTCTTCCTCGTCCTCTCCACCGAGCCACGCTTCGCCGGAAGCTTTACATCTCCTTCACGTCGTCGTCTTAGTCCTCGGATCGCCGGAGATCGCCGTCGTCGATACGCCACCTCCAGGGTTGTCCCGACCATGCCGAGCCTTCCGTTGCATGCGCCGTGAGCCACTCTCCCCTTTACCCCTGCTCCCATTGTCGTTTGCATACCGTAGTGCCATTCTCCACCGTAACCGAAACTCGCTGCCGGATGCGCTCGCCGCCGCCGATGCTCCGGTGACCATTTGATTCCGGGCGCGTGTCCACCGAGCTCGCTGCGCCGCGTAGAGCATCTCCAGTGCTTCGTCTCGCCCGTTTGCATAGCGCACCCGCGTTCCCACGCTCACCCGAACGCCGGCCTCCGCTGCCAAGCTCGTCACCGTCAGCTCCGACCACCACACGCCCGTCTACCACCCACATCCGATGCACGCCAGCAAGAGCTCTCCAATGAGCCTAGCCGCGCATCGAACTAGGCACCATAGCCCAATCCCGAGCACCGCTGTCGTGTCTCGTCGTCGCCGGTGTGTAAACGCCGGTGATTTGACCCAGTTGACTAGGGATTTGACCCAGTTGACCAGGGGTTTGACCCCCCTGGGTGGCTGACATTTGGGCCTAGCCCCTGGTGAAAGTTAGATTAGTGACTAACCTAACCCCTAATTAGTTAGTTCACTAATTGAATCACTGCCGTGTAGACCCCACACGTCACGTTTGACCTGGACCGACCCTGTTGACTCGCTGATGTCTTGCCGATGTAGTGTTGACGCGGTTAATCTTTTCTGGAATTAGTTTAATTTTGAAATAACCAGAAATTCTAGAAAAAGACCTAAACTTCAAAAAATCATAGAAATTAATCTATAGCTCAGAATGAAATAAATTATATAGGAAAAATGATCATAAAAATCCAATCTATCCATTAGTTCTGGTTTCATGCATGATAAAGCAACTTAACCTTGCTGTTTAAATCAAAACATGATAATGGCATTTTAAATGCTTGATATGGAGTTTGCATATGAACCCTTGGTTCATATGGACTTGATTTAAATTGTTGCTAGTTGCATTAGCTCAAATCACAACATATTGCCATGTCACATTCTTGCATCATTGTTGCATTGCATTGATTGTGTTTCTTTTTTGTTTGTTGGTGATTGTCCCCTCTCAGTAGGCGTGGTTCCGACGATGAGTTCGATGACACCGATGAAGAGCTACAACATCTTCAGCAGTGCCAGGCAAGCAAAACCCTGTTGTTCATTCCGATACAATCCCACTCTCTCGCTTCTGCTCTCTTTTACTACATTAGGACAACAACGCTTCAACTGTTACATGCTGTGGTAGTTGAACCCCTTTCCTCTGCATGACCTGTCATTTCCACAGTAAATAGATGAAACCGACTAGCATGAGTAGGAGTTGTTTGAGCCCTGATGTGCCTACTCATTCATGCTTGTTGTCATGCCTACTACTGCTTAGAGCTGAGTCAGGTCTGATTCATCGGGGATGAATTGGAATGTGGTGAACATGTCCTACTATTGAGAGCTAAGTGTGTGAACATGATTTGATAAAGGTATCGGTGAGAGGCCGTCTAGGAGTACATGGTGGGTTGTCTCATTGAAACTGTTCTCGGGAACTGAGTTCTGTGTTTGTGATCATGAACATCTACTACCACGCATTGGAATGCTTAAGTGCCCCTCTCGACTTATTAATCGCCTTGATCTCTGTCCAGGAGTTGCAACTAGTTTCTAGTGTTTGTAGGATTTGTGTTGGGGGGGCATGCATAGCGCTGGCCCTAGGGGTGGGCTATGATGCGGTAGAGACACGAGGCACGGTGTACCCGGAAGCCCGTTTGGTGCCTCAGGAACCCTGCTCTCATCTTTTGGGGCCGTGAGTAAAACCCCAGCTGGATCTCATTGCGGACGGGACCCGAATAGGCGATAAACCTGGACTAGAGACTTGTGTGGTTAGTCAGGTCGTGGCCGACACCCTCGCCGGGCTTCCGCTTGAAGGTTGCTGAGTACATGTCATGTAAACGGCGATAAGTGGTGAGAGCGTGTGTGAAGAAGTACACCCATGCAGGGTTAACATGATCTATTCGAATAGCCACGTCCGGAGGATACTCTAAAATGCGCAAGTTAAGCATGAGTGCTATGGATGGCGTTCTCGCAGGGAGACGGGAACGGATCCATGGTGGTGTATTGATTGGTGAATATGTGGACCCATGTGTGCCACCTCAAAAGTGTTACTTGCAGTCATAGTTTAGGGTAGCCACAGTCAAAGCTGGCTTGCTGCAGTTAAACTCCATGACCCCCTTTGTTGATATTGATGCATATGTAGCTAGTTCTGATATAAGTCTTGCTGGGTACATTTGTACTCACGTTTGCTTAATTTATGTTTTTGCAGAGAGACTTCAGTCTCACTAGTAGTTCCGCGTGGACTTCAACGTTTAGCTTGTTACCTCAGCTACGATCTTGTACCCTTGGGAGGATCTTGTAGATAGTGAGGCTTCCTAGCCCTTTTCATTTGTAGCTGTCTGTACTCAGACATGTTATGATTCCGTTGTTTCTATGCTTTGAATGTTGGGTCATGAGACCCATGCTTGTCATGCTTGGCTCCTCGAACCCTATTGAATAAATTCTTTGAGTCGTAGAGTCTTGTTATGATGCCATGTTGTATTTGCACATATCGGGCATATTGTGTGTATGTTATTGAAATGCTTGGTATTTGTGGGATCCGACAACCTAGTTGTTTATTCTTGGTAGCCTCTCTTACCGGGAAATGTCTCCTAGTGCTTCCACTGAGCCATGGTAGCTAGCTTGCTACTACTCCGGAACACTTAGGCTGGCCGGCATGTGTCTCTTCGTTCCTGTGTCTGTCCTTTGGGGAAATGTCACATGTTGTTCCTTTAAGTCCTTGTAGCTTGATACGACTTGGGTTCATACGTTGATGACCGACACATTCGTTGCTAGGTCATGTATACATGTCCCTGTAAGTTAGTGCCACCTTGGGTTTACGACTAGTCATGTCGGCCCGGGTTCTCTGTCATATGGATGCCAGCGACACTATCATATACGTGAGCCAAAAGGCGCAAACGGTCCCGGGCCAGGTAAGGTGGCACCCGTGGGAATACCGTGCGTGAGGCCGCAAAGTGATATGATGTGTTAGATGCTAGATCGGTGTGACTTAGGATCGGGGTCTTGACAAAGATCCAATATCATCGCATAGCCTATACCATGCCAATGATTTTCCCCTCATAGATAAAGGGAAAACCTTCTTCTTAGCTTCATCTCTAGGCAAACCTGCAAGCTTAAATGATCCACAAATTTCATCCACATACACAGGTACGCGTCGGTGCTATACAAACGGTTTTAACCCCTTTTCACGATGACATTTGGAACCGTGTCTTTGCGATGCTCGTCAGGGTGATCCTCTATCACCACTGATTTTCGTTCTTGCAGCCGATCTGCTGCAGTCGGCGATCAATGACGCCTGCAACTCAGGGTTGATCCAACTACCTATACCAACGCCAAATAATGACTACCCTGTAATCCAGTACGCTGACGATATGATCGTTGTGTTCCCCACTTGCCCCATGCAGGCTCAGGTGTTGAGGAATATTTTGATGGATTACGCAACATCTGTGGGTCTCAAGATCAACTTTCACAAGTACACTTTGGTACCAATCAACCTGGATCAGATGAATGCCACGGTGGTGGCGGCAGTCTTTGGCTGCTCAATTGGCAAGATGCCATTCATGTATCTTGACCCATGGGCACCACGCATCCGTCTGTAAATGATTTGATGCCATTATTCACATCAGTGCAGAGGAGGGTTCCAGCTGCGGCGTCCTTGTTGGATTATGGCTCCAAGCTAACTTTACTAAATTCTGTAGTGACCACTCTGGCCATTTATGCCATGTGTTCGATCAAGATAAACCCTAAAATCATTGAACACCTTGATAAACTACGCAGATCTTGTCTCTGGGTGAGGAAATCGGATGATGGAAACAAAAATAGCTCTCTGGTAGCATGGGGGATGGTGTTTAAACAAAAGAACAAAGGAGGCCTGGGACTCATTGATCTCAAAATCCAAAATCAAGGGCTTCTGCTCAAACAGCTCCACAAGTTCTATAACAAACTTGATGTCCCCTAGGTAAAGTTGATCTAGAATGCTTACTACACAGGCAAGGTACCTCATGCAACAGAGCCCTGTGGCTCGTTTTGGTGGAGGGATGTCATGCAGCTCTCGAATATCTATCGAGGGATCACCAAGGCGGATGTGGCTGCGGGTGAGACGATCCTCTTTCGGAAGGACAAATGAAAAATGAGGTTTTTCAGGATCGGTTCCCGAGAGCCTTCTCGTTTGCTACAGATCCAGACATATCGGTGCGCTAGTTGCTTTCTTCTCAATGATTGAGCGAGGTGTTTCACCTTCCATTATCGCATGAGGCATGACAAGAGGTGGCTGGTTTGCAGGCGGATACTATGGAGGTATCCATCACCGAGGACAATGATATTTGGTCTTGTATCTGGGGGGGAGGAGTTTTTCGTTCCACACAATACTATGCTTATTGCTTCAGCCAAGTTCAGGTCGATCACGCCTTCAAGTGGATTTGGAAATCCAGATGCACCACGCAGTGGAAAGTTTTCTTATGGTTGCTAATGTCCGATAGATTGCACACTAGAAACATGCTCAAGAGAAGACATTATAGAATCCAAAATGATGATTACACGTGTATGCTCCGCTGTAACCCTTCGGAGGAAGAAATTGTACACCTCTTTTTTACTTGCCCCTTCAGTCAGAGATGCTGGAATGCTCTTGGGATACAATGGCCAAGTGATCCATGCAGGTTGAGGAAATTGCATGAGGCCAAGGCTAGATGGGCTCGACCAATGTTGCTCGAAGTCTTTGCGGTGGCAGCTTGGGGGATCGGGAAGGAGAGAAATGAAAAGCACTTCTGTGGGATTCAGCCCTCGTTTGGATCCTGGAGGGACAGATTCAAACGGGACTTTACCATGCTAGTTCATAGAGCAAAGCAGGAGCATGGCCACTACATTTTATCCCTTGCCGATTCTCTGTAAAGATTCCTGTAAAATATCTTGTAATAGTTTAGTCTCTATACCCCCCCTCTCTAATGTAATCTGCAACTCTTTGGACTTTCTAACCCCCCTCTTAACATATTAATATAAAAAAAGGCAGTGAGGGAACCTCACTGTCATCAGTTCTAAAAAAAGACATTTGGAACCGTCTCCAAGTGAGTGTGGGCGATAGGGGGTCCTTCCCACATGACCCAGAAATCGTCGGGGATAGGCCCTCCTAGGACACAGGCTGGGGCAAAATGAGCTCGTGTGCGATCGGGCGAGGAATCAAAACCCAATCATTTACGTTCGTATGTACATCCCACACGGTGAATCCCATAAAAACATTTCCGTTCATATGTATATCACACACAGTCAATCCAAGGAATACATTTCTGTTCTTATGTACATCCTACATAGTCAATCCAGGGAAAACATTTCCGTTCGTATGTATATCACACACAGTCAATCCAAGGAATACGTTTCCGTTCTTATGTACATCCCACACAGTCAATCTAGGGAAAAAGTTTCCGCTCGTATGTACATCCCACACAGTTTTATGTGTAGGATCGTGTGTGGAAGGTGTAACTATCACACACACGCTCTGCCTTGGTTAACTGTTTGCTTTTATCAACTACATCACTCACGATTTGATGAAGAAAAATGTGTGGCATTGGGCTATTCTTCACAAGCGCTTTTACTGCTAGAACCGTTTGCAAAGTTCCATCACATATTTAGCAGGTTTATTAGTTTATAATTAATACTTCCAGTATTACGCAAATTCACATTTCATATCAAACAGTAGTTTGCCAATTTCATATCAGGCACATAAATATATTTTAACATCACAGTACGATAGCTACATGAAAACAACACAATACAACATATAGCTAGTTCAACTTCATAAGAACAATATTAGAACAATATATTCATTTCCCTATTTGATATCACCCAGGCTCGTCTTATACACATTTGCTTTCAGTTCAGTAAGCACCTGTTTTGCACTGGCTAACTGGGAAAGTGCCTCCTCCTTCGCCAACACCATCTTAGCAAAGTCTGATTTAAAAAATCTGAGCTCATTCTCCACCTTTCTCTTTTTATCCCACATCTTCAAATATTCTTCAACGTTGACAACACTTTCTCTATTCTCTTCCGCATGCATGCTCCAGAGCTTCGCTAGGCGCATTTTCAAAGACTGTGGACACTCTTGATCAACCCACTCCAAGTAAGAACACTTCCGTTCATCCTATAATATTTAAAACTAGATCAGTAATAATTGTAGGGGAAATGGGTTTATAGCAACATAGAAAATCACCAATGCTTATTTTGAAAAACTGAAGAAACATGTTAATTATGACATATCTTCTCAAAAATATCAATGTGCAAATGAATTAATTGCTACTGAGACAACAACCAAATTATGGAACATCAGAAGCTATAATTAACTACAACAACGCTACAAGTTATTACTCATGTACAATAAATAACAAATTGAACATTTTATGAGGAAGGTAAATATAACTGCACCAACATAGCGACAGTGTTTGGATGACAACAATTGATATTAACAGGTGTATACATGCACAAATTTAGTAACATAGAACTAATAGCACTAAGGCCTTCCACTATGTATGCCAAAACTGGTGTAAAGACAACTATTGCTACATCTCGCACCGGTGCCCTGCACTGGCGAGCCGATACAGCGGTAAAAAAATCAGGGACCCAGACTCCGGAGCACCTAGTTGCTCTGATGCCTAGTTCCTTCGTGCCATAAAGATTTAGTATTTTACTGCTTGGCTGCTGATAACCCACAAGTATAGGGGGTTATTTGTAGCCTTCGTCAACAAATAAGAGTGTCGAACCCAACGAGGAGCTAAAGGGAGAACAAATATTTGTCGGATTTCGGGTTCCGGCAGACCCTTTAGGTTCGAACTCTGGGGTGCACGCGGAGATCTCACCCCCTACCTACATGCACCTCGTCGCCTCGCAAGGATCTAAACTACCAAAAGAGCAACACAAGAGACACGAGGTTTATACTGGTTCGGGCCACCATTGTGGTGTAACACCCTACTCCAGTGTGTGGTGTGGTGGATTGCCTCAGGGGCTGATGATGAACAATACAAGGAAGAACAGCCTCACGAGGGTCTGTTCTTGGCCGGTGCGACGAACTGCTAAGGGGAATTCAGTCGCTCTCTCTCTCTCTCTCTCTCTCTCTCTCTGGACTACTTGATCTCTAGCTCTGTCCTGGACTCTGGATCCAAGATTCTAGCTGCTCCAAGATACCTCTACCCTGTGGGTGGCTAGTCCTATTTATAGGCAGAGGCCTTGGGCCTCTTCCCAAATATTCAGTGGGAAGGGCGCCAACAATTGGCCATTTTGAAGGGGAACATCTAGTAAACTTATCCTGACTAAAGTTGGTCCTCGCCTGCCAAAGGCTCTGGTGGTGATGCCGGCTTGGGCTCCACGATGACCTCGTTCCTGCCGTTGTGATGGTCTTGGTCTTGTTGCACCGAAACGGTTGCCTTTGCTTGATGCTCTCGCATGTGCTTGCCTCTTTGCAACAAAGAGGAAATGAGGACACTGCGTGGGCTAGCGCACGCCTGGCGCCCTTGGTCGTCATGGCTTGCGTCATGGGCACCTTGTGAGGTACCCCGCCTTGATCTCTCCGCCTCCTCGCGAGCCAGCCTGACGAGGCCGTGCCTGAGGAAGCTTCCTGTCGTCCACCCCGCGAGGCTTGGCCCCTTGCGAGGGTCTTGAGCTTGTGCTGATGAAGATGGGCCGTACTGGGCCACCCCTTGAGCCACGCCACAGGCCGCAGGCACGCAAGTCTGGGTACCCCCGTTCATAAAACGCTGACAGTAGCCCCCGGGCCCAAGGCGCGTCTGGACTTGGCTTAGCAGAGAAGCGAAGGGGCAGTCTGAGCGCCCTTGAGCCCTAACAGCCTGCGGCCTCGGGCGCCGATGTGGCGGTTGATTGGGCGGGCGTCCTCGCCTCCCCACGACGCCGGGCGATCGCACGAATTGACAAGTCCCTGCATGCAAAGCGGGTCATGATTACCTGTGATCGTGGAGGTTGCCGGTTGGCCTTCCACGGCTATAAGTAGGAACGGCGTGTGCCCTTCCAGTCCATCTCTTCTTGCTTCTCCTTCTTCTCCATGGCTCCGCCGAAGAGGTTCTCGGCCGCGGAGAAAGGAAAGGCCCGCCAGGTGGAGCCTGACTCTCCCCCGGCCAAGCGCGGTCGAGGCCGTCCTCGCAAGCACCCTGTGGCTCCCGTAGCGGCTTCCCGCGGCCATGGAGGCGATCTCCCGCGCGGCGACGGGCGTCAGGCCGTTGATGGGGGGCGTGCTACGGCCGCGCGACCCCCTAGGCCACGCTTCCACTCGGCCGAGGTGCTGCCGGAATTTGTCGTGTGGTCGATGGAACCGACCAGCACCCGGCTCCAGCTTCCCCGCTTCCTTTTAGGTGAACTTCCGGCCGGCGCCCCGGGCGGCCTCTGGCTCCAGGCGGATGGTTGCTGTAGCAGGGCCTCCTGGGCTTCGCTGGAGGTCTCCAGCCGAGTGTGGCTCGACCAGCGGCTGGCAAACGTTTGCCCGCGCGCGTGGTCTGAGCCGGCGGTGCACCCTGCACTTCAAGTTCGACGGCGATGCCACCCTCTACGTGAGGGTGTTCAGGGAAGACGGTCGATGCGCTGGGTGCTGCCCCGAGGACGACGACCACGGCCGTGGGCCTAGCCCTGGAGACGATCGGGATGAAGATGTCAGCGCGCGCGTGGTCGGCGACGCTCGGGGTTCGTCGAGCTTCGACGACTCTTCTTCGGACAGCGGCTCCTCCAGCGGTGGCCGCGACCAGCCTCCGCGCCGCCGCGCCCGCCTGGAGGGAGGTAGCGGGTCTGCCCGCCGTCGCGCCTCGGTGAAGCGCGAGAGGGAGTCCGCCTGAGCTCCGGAGGCAGCTCGAGCCTTCGCCGCAAAGTTGGTGTCAGGCGAGTAGCGCCTGTTTTGTTCTTTTCCTTTTCCTGCACAAAGAGACAGTAGTGTAGGGCCCCGCGGGGGCATTCTTAGACTATTGCTGTTCATTATCGTACTGTTTCCGCTATTTCTATATTAGGCTTCGTACACGCCTGCGCTGCCAGAGAAATTACTTAGCTTGGGGCGACTGTCATGGTCTTCTCCTCCCGAGGCCGAGGCCTCACGAACGCCCATGCCCTACAAAGATTAGCCATGAGAGGTAGCTTCCGGCCTCAGTCGTGGAGGCGACCGACCCAGGTCCTGTGTTCGCGTCGCGGTGCCCGTGAGGCACGGACTGGAGGGGTGCTCCCGTAGTGGACCCGGTTGGGGAAGCCTCAAATATTAGGGGCAGGAAACACTCGCGAGGGTGCCCGCGTTGCTCCCTCGCGAGACTCACGCGAGAGAAATTGAGGCAGGAGAGCGAAGAAGGCAAAGAGTCACAAGCCAAAGACGGCAACCACTTCAATAAAACTTCAAATGGGAATGAACAAGCCAACTGCAGAAAGCAATGAAAAAGCCGTCGGCACCTAATCTAGTCTTGAAGTCTTCTCACCAAAGATGGAGCTAAGTGCTGCCATCGGTAGCGAGAGGGAGCCCAGGGCTGAGGCCGGGCGCCTCGAGACTCTGGGTCGTGTACAGCCCCAACTCATTATTACGTGAGAGTGTCACGGGTGGCGAGCTTCACAGGCATTGGCCTTCTTCACAGGCTTCGGGCCTTTCTCAGAGATAAGCTTCACAGGCGTTTGCCTTCTTCACAGGCGCCGGGCCTTTCTTAGAAAGATAAGCTTCACAGGCGTTCGCCTTCTTCACAGGCACCGGGCCTTTTCCAAAACGCAACGCTTCACAGGCATTCGCCTTCTTCACGGGCACCGGGCCTTTTCCAAAATGCAACACTTCACATGCATTCGCCTTCTTCACAGGCACCGGGCCTTTTCCAAAACGCAACACTTCACAGGCATTCGCCTTCTTCACAGGCACCGAGCCTTTTTAGGGGTAAAACCTCCGGAGGTGCTGGATGTTCCACGCGTTCTGGACGGGCACCCCCTCTTGAGTCTCCAAGCGCGCGGAGCCGGGCCTGGAAACATGAACAACCTTGAACGGGCCCTCCCACATGGGAGACAGCTTATGCAGTCCTTCCCTGGAGAGAACCCGTCTGAGCACGAGGTCCCCTACCTCAAGAGTGCTGGGGCGAATGTTGTGGCAATGGTATCGCCGTAGTGCTTGTTGGTATCTTGCCGCTCGTAGCGCGGCTTCCCGAAGATGCTCCTCCCCCAGCACGAGGTCCGTCCCCCGCATGGCGTCCTGCTGCGCCTCGTCGAACGCCAGGATCCGTGTGGAACGACGTCTGACCTCGTGAGGGAGGACTGCTTCAGCTCCATAGACCCGGGAAGAACGGGTCTCGCCCGGTGGGCTTGGTGATGCGTGCGGATGGACCACAATATGGACTGAAGCTCGTCGTACCATCCTCTGCCACAGGCCTGTAGCTTCTTTTTGAATGTCCTGGTTTTGAGGCCCCTCAGGACCTCTGCGTTGGCCCGCTCGGCCTGACCGTTGCTCCGCGGGTGCGCTACCGAGGCGTAGCATACCTGCGTCCCAAGGTTAGCACAATATGTTTTGAAGAGGTTACTGGTGAACTGCGAACCGTTGTCGGTGATGATGCGGTTCGGCACCCCGAACCGGCTTACGATGCCCTTATTGAACTTGACCGCAGAACCTGTGGGGATGGTGCGGACGGCTTCCACTTCAGCCCACTTGGTGAACTTGTCCACGGCGACGTAGAGGTAACGATAGCCTCCTGGCGCCCGAGGGAACGGGCCCAGGATATCCAGCCCCGCATCGCGAATGGCCTCGAGAGGGGTATAGTTTGCAGACCTCCCGCCGGCTGATGGATCTGCTTGGCATGGAATTGGTAGGCCTCGCAAGCCTTTACCAGTTCCACGACATCATTGAGCGCAGTGGGCCAATAGAACCCGCTACAGAACGCCTTGCCAATGAGGGTCCGTGATGACGAATGATACCCACAGTCTCCACCGTGTATGTCTGCCAGCAGCTCCTTCCCTTGCTCTCTGGAGATGCACCGCAGGGACACATCATTTGGTCGCTTCCGGTAGAGCTCTCCATCCCTGATGCAGTACGTCATGGCTTGCCGCGCCACATGTTCCGCTTCCTCCTCCTTTTCTGGCAAGGTCCCTTGCGTCAGGTAGCTCCAGAGCTCTGTGATCCAGCATCCCTCCTGAGGCTCCAGCGTTAGTAGCAGATGCGCTCCCGAGGCCGGGCTTCAGACCGGGGCTCCCGAGGCAGGTGGCTGGGGGAGCTCTTCCCGAGGCTGCACGGTGCTTGACAGCGATGGCGTTGCCGAGGGCTTGAAGAGTCGTTCCTCGAAGAAGTCGGGCTCTTGAGGTAGCCGCCTGGACGCCCGTTTGGCGATGTCGTCAGCCTCCTGATTGGTGCCACGAGGCACATGCTGCAACTCCAGCCCCCAGAACTGCTTCTCCATCCCGCGGACCTCTGCGAGGTAGGCTACCATGTGTTCATCCCTTGGCTTGTATACTTTGTTGGAGAAGTTGACGAGGAGTTGTGAATCACCCTTGATGGTAAGGCGCTTCACTCCCAGGGCAGCCGCGGCCTTCAAGCCTGCTATCAGGCCCTCATTTTCCGCTATGTTGTTGGAGACCTTTTCTCCGTGATGGAAACAGAGCTGCACGGCGTAGTAGAGCTTGTCTTGAGTAGGAGATATAAGAACTGGGCCAGCTCCCGCGCCGTGTCTGGAGAACGCCCCGTCGAAGTACATGACCCAACCGTCTGGTGCCTCGCTTCCCGGGGAGAGGGATCGATCCTCGCCAGCCTTGAGGCTCGGCGCCTCCGTCCATTCCGCCACGAAGTCCGCGAGCGTGGCTCCCTGGATGACCCAGGTGGTGCTGAATTCTAGCTGAAACGCTTGCAACTCGATGTTCCACTCAGCGACTCTTCCGGCCGAGTTGGGGCTCCTGAGCACCCTTTCCAAGGGGTACGCCGAGACAACCTTGATGGGATGGCCCTGAAAATAGTGCCGCAGCTTGCGCGAGGCCACCAAGAGCGCAAGGAGGAGTTTATGGGGCATGGGGTACCGCGCCCTCGCGTCCCGCAACACTGTGCTGACGAAGTACACAGGGTGCTCGACGAGGTTGGGAGTGTTGGTGTCGTTGGCGTCCTCCGGAGGCTATGGCGCCTCCTGAGGCAATGGAGCCCCAAGTGGCTGGTCGTCAGGGGGAGGGGTCTCTTCTGTCCCGAGTGCGCTTCCCAGCGGCGGCTGATCCTCCTCGGCTGTGGTAGTGGTCTCTATGGGGCCCCTTTGATCCTGCTTCGCCTTGACCTGGGCAGCTGCCGCGGCTTTGGTCCGACGCTCCTCCCTAACCGCCACCAGGGCTGCGCTGGCAGAGTAGGGGGTGGCTGCAAGGTAGAGCACCAGGGGCTCTTGGGGGCGCGGAGCCACCATTACCGGGGGGCTGGTTAAGTACCTTTTGAGGTCTTGGAACGCCTTGTCAGCTTCTTTAGTCCATTCAAAGGGGCCCTTCTTCTTCATTAGCTTGAAGAAGGGTAGCGCTCGTTCCCCCAACTTGGAGATGAAGCGTCCTAGCGCGGTCACGTGCCCAGTGAGCTTCTGCATTTCTCCGAGGGTCTTCGGCGGGCTCATGTCCTCAACTTCCTTGACCTTTTCTGGGTTAGCCTCGATGCCCCGATGGGACACGAGGAAGCCCAGGAGCTTGCCCGAGGGGACCCCAAACACACACTTCTCCGGGTTGAGCCGCAGGTTCACTGCGTCGAGGCTCGCGAAGGTTTCCTCCAGGTCTTGTATCAGGGTTTTGGCCTCCCGAGACTTCACCACAATGTCATCGACGTAAGCCTCAACATTCCTCCCGAGCTGCGGACCCAAGGTGATGTGCATCACCACGAAAGGTCGCTTCCTGCATTGCGCAGCCCGAACGGCATGCATGTGTAGCAAGACACTCCACACGGGGTCAGAAGGCCGTTTTTCCACGCCTTCTACCGCCATCTTGATCTGGTGATAGCCAGAGAAGGCATCCAGGAAACATAACAGGTCGCACTCGGCGGTGGAATCGACGATCTGATCAATACGAGAGAGCGGGAATGGATCCTGCGGGCAGGCTTTGTTGAGGTTGGTGAAGTCGACACACGCGCTCCTTCCCCTTTCTTTGGCACGACAACCGGTTAGCCAACCAACTGCAGGTATCGGACCTCGCGAATGACCCGCAGCCTTCGGTTTGCGGGTCTCTTGGATGATGAAAGCCTGCTTTTCAGTGGACTGCCGTCTTGCTTTCTGCTTCACGGGGCGTACGTTGGGGCACACGTTGAGGTGGTGCTCGATTACGCCCCTCGGGATCCCTGCCAACTGATTTGGTTCCCATGCGAATACCTTCTTATTCGCTCGCAGGAACTTGACCAGGGCCTCCTCCTGTTCGGGCTCGAGGTTGGCGCCTATGGTGAAGGTGGCGTTAGTGGATCCGTCCTCGTCGACCAAGATTCTGCTTGGTTTACGCCTTGTCTTGGGTGAACATGCTTCTTCTTGGCCGGGCGCCTTCCTTGGGCTCAGGGGCATCTGAGTCGGCGGGCTGTGCCGCCGCCGTAGTCTTGAAGACGAGCTTGAGTACTTGCAGCGCATCCCCGGCGTCTCCGGACATGGTGAGGACGCCGTTGCTCCGGGGCATCCTCATGAGGTTGTACGCTGGGTGAGTCGCGGCCATTAATCGGGCTAGTGCTGGGTAGCCGAGGATGGCGTTGTATGGGAGGCCGATGGGGGCGATGTCGAAGTCGATTAGCTCCGTGTGGAAGTTGTCGTAGGTGCCGAAGATCAGCGGAAGACGGATCTGCCCCATGGAGCCGGCTGAACTGCCTCCGACGCCCAAGAAGGGCCCGCTAATGGGCTGGCCCGGCGGTATGTGGAGGAGGCTGAAGGCTTCAACCGAGAGCACGCTGAGGCCCGGGCCGCCGTCGATGAGGGTCCTGGTAACGGCCACCTGGCAGATGGTGGGGGTGCACAGCATTGGGAGCGCGCCCGAGCAGGCTGAGTTGGACGGGTGGTCCTCCGAGCTGAAAGCCAAATCGACCTTGGGCGCCGACCGAGCTGGGGGAGCCCCCTGCCGCGCGGAGGCAGCGCCGATCTAGCGGACGAATGGCTTGACATGGTGGCCTGAAGGTGGCGCCTGCGAGCCGCCCAGGAGAGTTGCAACGACCGGGGGCGCCGGCGCAGCGTGCTGGGCGAGGAAGAGGTTGCATAGCTCCTCCCAAGAGGCCACGGAAGCCGCTGGCAGGTGGAGCAGCCACATGCGCGGGGCGCCGGTGAGGGCCATGGGAAGCCAGTTAGCCATGACCTTGTCGTCGCCTCCTGCTTCGAGGACGGCCTCCTCGTATGCTAGCAGGAAGGCCAGTGGATCAGTCGTGTCGTTGTAGCGTGGTGGCGTCTCCGGCTTGAACTTGTTCGGCCACTGCACCTGTCGCAAGGCTTGGAGCCCCCTGGCCCCCGCGCCGACGCCGGCGACCGGAGTGGGCGGCGCGCTGCTGATCGTAGGGCGAGTCGCGATGTCGGCAGAGAGCGGGTCGGCGGAAGGGAAAGCTCCGGCGCATCCCTACCTGGCGCGCCAAATGTCGGATTTCGGGTTCCGGCAGACCCTTTAGATTCGAACTCTGGGGTGCACGCGGAGATCTCACCCCCTACCTACCTGCACCTCGTCGCCTCGCAAGGATCTAAACTTCCAAAAGAGCAACACAAGAGACACAAGGTTTATACTGGTTTGGGCCACCATTGTGGTGTAACACCCTACTCCAGTGTGTGGTATGGTGGAGTGCCTCAGGGGCTGATGATGAACAATACAAGGAAGAACAACCTCGCGAGGGTCTGTTCTTGGCCAGTGCGACGAACTGCTATGGGGAGTTTGGTCTCTATCTCTCTCTCTCTCTCTCTCTCTCTCTCTCTCTCTCTCTCTCTCTCTGGACTACTTGATCTCTAGCTCTGTCCTGGACTCTGGATCCAAGATGCTAGCTGCTCCAAGATGCCTCTACCCTGTGGGTGGCTAGTCCTATTTATAGGCAGAGGCCCTGGGCCTCTTCCCAAATATTGAGCGGTAAGGGCGCCAACAATTGGCCATTTTGAAGGGGAACATCTGGTAAACTTATCCTGACTAAAGTTGGTCCTCGCCTGCCAAAGGCTTTGGTGGTGACGCCGACTTGGGGTCCACAATGACTTCCTTCCTGCCGCCAGATGGTCTTGGTTTTGTTGCACCGAAACGGTTGCCTTTGCTTGATGCTCTCGCATGCGCTTGCCTCCTTTGCACCAAAGAGGAAATGAGGACACTGCGCGGGCTGGCGCCCGCCTGGCGCCCTTGGTCGTCATGGCTTGCATCATGGGTACCTCATGAGGTACCCTGCCTTGATCTATCCGCGTCCTCGCGAGCCTGCCTGGCGAGGCCGTGCCTGAGGAAGCTTCTTGTCGTCCGCCCCGCGAGGCTTGTCCCCTCGCGAGGGTGTTGAGCTTGTGCTAATGAAGATGTGACGTACTGGGCCACCCCTTGAGCCACGCCACAGGCCGCACGCAGGCAAGTGTGACGCCCCCGATTCAATCATACACTAATCATGCACGCAAATGTGTACGATCAAGATCAAGGACTCACGGGAAGATATCACAACACAACTCTAAAACATAAATAAGTCATACAAGCATCATAATACAAGCTGTGGGCCTCGAGGGCTCGAATACAAGTGCTCGATCATAGACGAAGTCAGTGGAAGCAACAATATCTGAGTACGTACATAAGTTAAAACAAGTTTGCCTTAAGAAGGCTAGCACAAACCGGGATACAGATCGAAGAGGCGCAGGCCTCCCGCTCGATCCTCCTAACTACTCCTCGGTCGCCGCCGGCTGCACGTAGTAGTAGGCACCTCCGTGTAGTAATCATCATCGACGGTGGCGTCTGGCTCCTGGGCTCCATCGTCCGTCACAAAGAATCGAGTAGAGATAGGGGAAAAGGGGAACAAGGCAACCGTGAGTACTCATCCAAAGTACTGCAAGCAAGGAGCTACACTACATATGCATGGATATATGTGTAAAGGGCCATATCAGTGGGACTGAATCGCGTAATGCCGTAATAATAGGGGATAGCTAATCACGTCAAGACTACGCTTACAGCCTCCGCCTTGCAAAGATGTTGCGTAGAGTAGATCAAGTCCTCCAAGTAACATCACATAGCAATAATCCTACCCGGCGATCCTCCTCGTAACCACGAGAGAGAGCGACCACCGGGTTGTATCCGCACTTGGAAGGGTGTGTTTTATTAAGTATCCGGTTCTAGTTGTCATAAGGTCAAGGTACAACTCCAAGTCGCCCTCATCAAGATTACGGCTATTCGAATAGATTAACTCCCTGCAGGGTGGACCAAATAACCCAACACGCTTGATCCCATTTGGCCGGACACACTTTCCTGGGTCATGCCCGGCCACCGAAGATCAACACGCCGCAGCCCCACCTAGGCTCAACAGAGAGGTCAGCACGCCGGTCTAAACCTAAGCGCACAGGGGTCTGGGCCCATCGCCCTGAGCACACCTGCACGTTGCGTACGCAGCCTGAAGCAGACCTAGCCTAGTGGTGTTCCAGTCCAATCCTAGTGCTTCGGCTGATACCACGACGCCGAGTGCCCATATCTTTCCCACGTAGTTGGTTAGTGCATATAGGCCCGTAGCCAGACTCAGATCAAATACCAAGATCTCGTTAAGCGTGTTAAGTATCCGCGAACGCCCGAGCAGGCCAGGCCCACCTCTCTCCTAGGCGGTCTCAACCTGCCCTGTCGCTCCGCCACAAAGATCCACTCTCGGGTGCTCCACTAGCCGACCCGACTTTAGTCTCCACATGTATCATGTATAAGTATATGGTATATACCCGTGATCACCTCCCGAGTGATCATGCCCCGATAGTATAGCACAGCAGACGGACAAGAATGTAGGGCCACAGATGGAATACTAGCATCCTATACTAAGCAAGTAGGATAGCAGGTAAAGGTAACAACAAGAGTAGCAAGGACAAAGCTATGCATCGTGATAGGTATAACAGAAAGCAAGAATGCTACACTACTCTAATGCAAGCAGATAGACTAGAAAAGGCGATATCTGGTGATCAAGGGGGGGTGCTGGCCTGGTTGCTCCGCAAGAGAGAGGGTCGTCAACTCCATAGTCGTCTTGGCAGCAGCAGCGTCGGTCTCGGTGTCTAGCTGAAGAAGAGGGGGAAGAACAATGAATATTTAAGCAAACAGAGGCATGACGATGCATGACAAAGCAAAGCATGATGCTAGGCGTGCCCTAACGCGGTATGAGGTGATACCGTGAAAGAAGCATCCGGGAAAGTATTCGGTGTTTCGCGTTCAGGCAGAGGAGCCGAGGGGAAAGTTGCGAGTTCGATAGGTTAGGGGGTGTATGACGAGCGGGTTGCGTATCCGAAATCGTCTCGTTGTTCTGAGCAACTTTCATGTTTAAAATATTTTAATCCGGGTTACGGATTAAAAGATATGATTTTCTAAAGATTTTATTAATTTCTGGAATTTAATTAATTATTTAATTAATTCGAAAAACAGATTAATGACATCAGCATGATGTCATGCTGACATCAGCAGTCAACAGAGTTGACTCGGTCAACCTGATGGTGGGACCCGGTTTTCATTGTCTAAGACTAACTAATCAGGTTTAGTTAGTCTAACTAAAATGATTAGGTTTATTAACTACAATTAATTAGGTTAAATAGTCAGGATTAATTAAGTTAATTAATTCTTTAATTAACTAATTAATCTTTTAATTATTTTAATTAATTAATTAATTAATTAATTATTTATTTTTAAATCCTTTTTTTCTTATTAAAACTGTAACGCCCCCGATGCGGCTATATCTCCCACGTGTCGAGGCACGACTTAGAGGCATAACCGCATTGAAAGCAATGTCGCAAGTGAGGTAATCTTCACACAACCCATGTAATAAATAAGGGAAAGAGATACATAGTTGGCTTACAGCCGCCACTTCACACAAGTACATAAATAAACATCCATCATTCGTAGTACACTCGAGGTCCGACTACGGAACCAAAATAAAAGAAGATACCCCAAATGCTACACAGATCCCCGATCGTCCCAACTGGGCACCACTACTGATCATCCGGAAAAAGACACATAGTAACGACCACGTTCCTCGTCGAACTCCCACTTGAGCTCGGTTGAGTCACCTGCACCGCATCGTCGGCACTCGCAATCGCTTTTGAAGTATCTGTGAGTCACGGACTCAAAGCAATCTCACACCCGCGAGATCAAGACTATTTAAGCTTGTAGGAAGGACAGAGTCGTAAGGTGGAGCTGCAAAGCGACTAGCATATATGGTGGCTACTTCGCAAAAGAGAGCGAGAAGAGAAGCAAAGCGCGGACGTGAAGCTAGTAGCGATCAAGAAGTGATCCTGGACTACTTACGCCGACATAACTCCAACATCCGTGTTCACTTCCGGACTCACGAGAAGAGACCATCACGGTTACACACGCGATTGATGTGTATTTTACTTGAGGTCAACTTCGGTTTTCTACAACCGGACATTAACAAATTCCCATCTGCCTCATAACCGCGCACGGCTTTCGAAAGATATTACCCTGCAGGGTGTCCCAACTTAGCCCATTATAAGCTCTCACGGTCAACGAAGGATATTCCTTCTACCGAAGACCCGATCAATCTCGAATCCCGGACTACAAGACATTTCGACAGCAATAAAACAAGACCAGCAAAGCCGCCTGACAGCCGACAACCCGATAGGAGCTGCACATATCTCGTTCTCGTGGCACATCCGGATGAGACTAGCTACGAGTAAAACCAAGCCTCGAGTTTCCCGTGGTGGCCCCTTGCAGCTCAGTTCGGGCCGACACTCGAAGGAGCACCGTCCGGGGGTTAAAATCAAGATGACCCTCGGGCTCGCGAAAACCCGGGGGAAAAAGGCTTAGGTGGCAACTGGTAAGACCAAAGTTGGGCCTTGCCGACGAGTCTTATTCAAAGCGAACTGTCAAGGGGGTCCCATAAATCACCCAACCATGTAAGGAACGCAAAATCAAGGAACATAACACCGGTATGACGGAAACTAGGGTGGCAAGAGTGGAACAAAACACCAGGCATAAAGCCGAGCCTTCCACCCTTTACCAAGTATATAGATGTATTAATTATAGCATATATATATTGTGATATCCCCAACAAGTAAACATGTTCCAACAAGGAACAACATCTCCATGTTCCAACAAGGAACAAATTTCATCTTCACCGCAACTAGCAACGCTATAAGAGGGCTGAGCAAAGCGGTAACATAGCCAATCAACGGTTTGCTAGGAAAAGATGGTTAGGGGCTGACATGGCAATATGGGTGGCATGATATAGCAAGTGGTAGGCATCGCAGCATAGGCATAGCAAAAGAGCGAGCATCTAGCATAGCAAAGATAGAAGTGATTTCGAGGGTATGGTCATCTTGCTCGCAATGTTCTCGCGAGTTGTCGAAAGCTTGATACTCGTAGCGTTCTCAACAGGTTCCTCGTTCACGTACTCGCCTCCGGCTCTACCCAAAGCAACAACACAAACAAAGGAACCACAATAAATCACGGTGCAATGCACAATCAACATGATGCAAAACATGACATGATATGCATGATGTGATATGCAATGCTTATGTGCGCTCGGAAGGAAAATGATGAACCAGGCATCAACTTGGCAAACCAAGCATGCCACTGGAAAGATGAGATGATTTCGTTGAAATCGATATAAAGATCACCGAATCGGATGCACGGTTTGGAAATGGCAAGCAAAACAAGAATGGCACAAATCTGCCATTAACAGCAGGATGCCACTTAGCAAGCAACAAATAATTAAGCTACTGCACCCAAACGTATCAACAAAGCACATGGCAGTGATCTACACATGATTCTCGACAAAAGATGAGCACTGAGCTACGGCTAGTTCACATCATAACAGGTTCAAACAAGCATGGCAAAAGTGCAAAAATAATCAGGCTGGACATGGCAAAAACAGCATCAGGTTGCAATGTTCAGAGCAGCAAAACTACATGCTACAGGAACTTAAAATAGCAAAACAAGGCATGGCATGAATCTACTCAAAGCATAGAACAAAAGTCCCTTACTGACCATAAGCCAAAAAGGAACCGAAAATATAGTAACACCCATGTCAATATTGAAAGTTTCATAACAGATTCAGCAACATGGCATGTCAAAAACTGATAACAAGTAGGCATGTTTAAGAGCTCGATGCACTCACTACAGAGCCTTATATGATAAACTAAGCATATATACATCAAGAAGACATGACATAGAAGACATACATGGCAAGAACAATAACATAGCATACATGTATCAACCAGAACAACCTTGGCAAAATTGAATAACATGTAAACAATCTGCCAGGAAACATTTTATAGCAAAAGTAGAGCTCGATTGACTCAAGCTATGGTACTCCATAATTGCAAACAAGGACATGGATGGATAGATCAAGACATGTTTAGCAAAACATCCTTAGTGAAGTATCTCAAAATATGCATAGATCTCTCGGTATCATCAAGTTAACATGGCATCAAAATATCAGCTAAACACGGCTGAAAACAACAACATCAGGACACCTACTTTGCATGCTTGTGCTAGTCACCACATAGATCACCAAAATACATGGCATACACCCCTGGAAAGATGGCATGGCATATTACAAAACACATGTAGGACTCCAATTCATAGGGTGCACACATCAATCATGGCAAAAATAACAAAAGTGCAAGTTCTGTTAGGAAACAGAAACTAACATCACATAGCATCCTTCCAACAGCATTTAGGGCATCAGCATGAGCTCAAAGGAAAATGATGCAATGAGGTGAAATGATCTACTCTTCGAGACGAACATTTTGGCGTATTACACGCGAAAAATGGATCTACGGATGCGAAGATATAGCATGTTGAAAAATGCACAAAATAACAATGTTTAAAGACTTAGAAGAAAATAATAGGAGGGGGAGAAGTCAACGGCGGGACTCCCGAGGACGGATCGGGCTCCCGACCCGATCGGGACGCGGCGGCGGCGGATCCGGTGGGGCGCGGGCTCCGGCGAGGGAGGAGCTCGCCGGCGGGGTCGGCCGGCGAGGGGCGGCGGTCGGGGCCCGGCCGGAGGGGGCGATGGAGGAGGCGGCAGGGCGACGGACGGGCGGCCGGAGCGGGCGCCGGCAGCGGGCGGGGAGGCGCTGGCGGGCCGCGGCTCGAGCGCCGGGCGGGCGGGCGGCCGGGCGGCCATGGCCATGAGGCGGGGCCGGGCCGAAGCGGGTGGCGTGGCGGCGGGCGGGGCTGACGTGGCGCCATGATTAGCAGCGGCGGGCGGACACGTCTGCTCACCGGACGTGTCCGGGCGCGGAGGGCGAAATAGCTAGGGTTTCGGGGAATGATCCGGATTTGGAGGGTTGCTTAAATAGGCATAGAGGGAGCTAGGAGAGTCCAAATGAGGTGTAGTTTTCGCCCACACGATCGCGATCGAACGACGGAGAGCATGGGAGTGACTTAGATGGGTTATAGGGCTGTTTTGAAGGGGTGTTGGGCTGCAACTAAAAAGAGGCCTTTGCGAGAGTGCGGTTAACCGTTGGAGTACCAAACGAGCTCCAAATGACCCGAAACTTGACCGGTGGTCTACGGGTGGTATACCAAGGCCACTAGACAAACCTCGGTCCATTTCGAGAAGGTTTAATACCCGCATACGGAAAAACGTAAAAGGGACCGCCGGGAAGATAGGAGTGTCGGATTGCAAAACGGACAACGGGAAAAATGCTCGGAATCATGAGACGAACACGTATGCAAATGTGATGCACATGATGACATGATATAAAATGCATGACATGGACAAAATGCAAAAAGAAGAAAACCCAACCATGGAGGGAATATCATATCACAATGCCGAAAATGGCAAGAGTTGGAGTTACAAATATGGAAAGTTACATCCGGGGTGTTACAACACTCCACCACTACAAGAGGATCTCGCCCCGAGATCTAGGACTGAAAGAACTCCGGATATTCGAACGGAGGTGATCCTCGCGCCCCGTGTAGCTTCTCGGTCGGAATGGTGTGACCACTTCACTTTCAGGAATTTGCTTGACTTGTTGCGAGTCTTGCGCTCGGTTTCTTCAAGAATAGCAACGGGTGCTCATGATAAGAGAGATCTTCTTGAAGGTCAATCTCTTGAAGTTGATAGTGCGTTCAGGAGTCTTGAAGCACTTGCGAAGCTGTGACACGTGAAACACATCGTGCACGCTTGCAAAGTTGGATGGAAGCTCAAGTTGATAGGCGAGATCGCCTCTTTTGCCAATTATCTTGAAAGGACCCACGTATCTAGGGGCAAGCTTCCCTTTGATACCGGGGGAGTGCCTTTCATTGGAGAGACGCGGAGGTAGACATGGTCTCCGATTTCAAAAGCCACATCACGGTGCTTATCATCATAATAGCTCTTCCGGCGCTGATTGCGCGGCTTTGAGATTCTCACGAATGACTTGGCACATTTCTTCCGCTTCGTGATCAAGTCATTGCCAAGAAGTTACGCGTTCACCTGTCTCGGCACAATTGAGAGGAGTACGACACTTTCTGCCATAGAGAATTTCAAATGGGGCCTTGCCCGAACTCGCTTGGAAGCTGTTGTTGTAGGAGAACTCGGCATATGGAAGACAGTCTTCCCACTTCATACCGAAGGAAATGACACAAGCCCTGAGCATATCTTCAAGGATTTGATTAACTCGCTCGACTTGGCCACTTGTTTGAGGATGGAAAGCTGTCTTTGAAACGAATGTTGGTGCCCATGGCCTTCCTAAAAGAATCCCAGAACTTGGAGGTAAAGATGCTGCCACGGTCTGAAGAGATCAATTGTGGAATGCCGTGCAAGGAGACAATCCTGGAGGTGTATAGCTCTGCCAACTGAGCTGTTGTGATAGATTCTTTGATAGGAAGAAAATGAGCCACTTTAGTAAGCTTGTCAATGACAACGAAGATAGCATCATTTCCACGTTTGGACTTTGGAAATCCAGTCACGAAGTCCATTTCAATATGATCAAACTTCCATTCTGGAATAGCAAGAGGTTGAAGGAGACCAGCTGGTCTTTGGTGTTCTGCTTTCACTCTTCTACAGACATCACATTCATTCACGAATTGAGCAATTTCTCGCTTCATTCGAGTCCACCAATATGACTGCTTGAGGTCATGGTACATCTTCGCATTTCCAGATGAATGGATAGAAGCGAATTGTGAGCCTCGTTCATAATGACTTTTCAGAGATCACCCTTAGGAACCACAATCCGGTCCTCAAAGAAAAGAGTATCTTTGTCATCAACGTGGAAGCACTTGTACTTGGAAATGCCCTTGTCGATACCACGTTTCACCTTTTTCACCATGGTATCCGTAAGTTGAGCCTCACGAATCTGATCTTCCAAAGTAGGAGAGACTATGAGGTTGGCAAGAAAGCCTTGAGGAACAACTTGAAGATTCAGCTATGGAACGCTTCACAAAGATCCGCCGAAAGGGCTTGAGGATTAGATCTGCTGCAGTAAGCCTTCCTGCTCAAAGCATCTGCAATGACATTGGCCTTGCCGAGTATATTCAATACTTGGGTTGTACTCTTGAATCATTTCGACCCATCGAGTCCGCCCGAGGTTGAGGTTGGGCTGAGTGAAAATGTACTTGAGACTCTTGTGATCGGTGAAAATGTCCACTTTCCTTCCCAACAAGAGATGTCTCCATGTAATCAATGCATGGACAACTGCCGCCAACTCAAGATCGTGAGTGGGGTAGTTCTTTTCGTTGGGCTTCAATCGGCGAGAGGTATAAGCCACAACCCTCTTCTCTTGCATTAACACAGACCGAGACCTTGAAGAGAAGCATCACAGAAGACTTCAAATGGCTTGGATTCATCAGAGGAGTCAAGACATGAGCTGTGACGAAGTTTCTCTTTGAGGGTATTGAAAGCAACGTCACACTCGAGACCGGACATATTTCACATGCTTACGGAGGAGGTTGGAAAGAGGCTTTGCAATCTTGGAGAAGTTCTCAACGAATCTTCGGCAATAGCTTGCAAGACCAAGAAAATCATGGAGCTGCTTGACATTCCGAGGAGGTTCCCAATTCACAATTGCGGACACCTTCTCGGGATTAACAGCGATGCCCTTGGCGGAGATGATATGACCAAGATAAAGCACTTCATCAAGCCAAAATTCACATTTGGAGAACTTCGCATAGAATTGATACTCTCTGAGCTTGTCTAGCACCAATCGCAAATGTTTGGCATGATCCTTCTTATTCTTGGAGAAGACCAAAATATCATCAAGATAGACCAAGACGAATTCATTGGTGTAGGGGTTGAATATGAAATTCATCATCCGAGAGAATGTTGGAGGAGCATTGACAAGGCCGAAAGACATGACAAGATATTCATAAGAACCAAAGCTTGTTCTCAATGCTTTGTCTTGGGAATATCTTGTTCACGAATGCGAATCTGATGATAACCCATACGAAGGTCAAGCTTAGAGAACACTGTAGCACCTTTGAGTTGCTCGAAAAGCTCATTGATGTTGGGAAGTGGATACTTGTTCTTGATAGTCTTCTTATTCAATGGACGGTAATCGACGCAAAGTCGGTCCGCCATCCTTCTTCTGGACAAAAAGAACACCACAACCCCAAGGAGATGAACTCGGTCTGATCAAACCCAGACGCTCTTGTTCATCGAGCTGCTTCTTCAATTCCCTCAGCTCATTAGGTCCAAGCTTGTATGGACGCTTGCAAACGGGTTCAGTGCCAGGCTCAAGATCAATAACGAACTCAACTGGCCGATGAGGAGGCATACCCGGAAGCTCTTCTGGAAAGACATCTTGGTACTCACAAACGATCGAATTGAGAGATGGCATTCAGTTCGCCCTTCTCATTGAGAGAAAACAACCGAATGGTTTCATCACGAGCGGCATAGATGATCACATCATTAGAAGAGTGAGTCAATTGAATTTCCTTGGCAGCACAATCAAGCTGAGCTTTGTGCTGAGAAAGCCAGTCCATTCCGAGAATAAGATCAATATCCGAGTCACCAAGAACAATTGGTTTAGCCAGAAATCTATAATCGCCCATCTTGATACCGACATTCGTAACCATCATGCTAGAGCTCAAACGCTTAGCCGGAGAAATAACTTGCATAGCTTTAGGTAATGCCTCTGTCTCGAAATTGTGCTTTGATGCAAAAGGATATGACATGAAAGAATGCGATGCACCAAGATCAAATAAGACTTTTGCAGGAATATCATTAATCGGAAGATTACCCATTATCACATCGTAAGATTCCTGTTCTTGAGCTGCATTCATCATATTCACCTTGGCAGACTTGGGATTATGCTTGACCACTGCATTGCTGGAAGATTTCACAGGAGGAGGAGGCGGAAGACGCCTCTGGTTGAAGCATTTGTTCGCATAGTGACCTTTCTGCTGACATTTGTTGCAAGTCACCTCAGAGAGCGGACGGTGGTAAGGAGCACTTGACCTTGGAGCTTGAGAATTAGACTTGTTCTGATAGCCAGGGTTGGGTGGGTGGGAAGATCCACGGCCACCTGAGTTCTTCTGCTGATAAGGCTGACGGAACGGAGGAGGAGGAAGGTAGAACTTCTGCTGCTTAACTGCCACCTGAGAGGAAGAAGAAGACTGAACTGCATCCCTGATTCTCTTCTTAGAAGCCTCACATTTGAGCTGGGCAGCTTCTTGCTTGAGTGCCATGTTGTAGAAATCATCATACTTAATCGGCTCAAAAGCACAAGAGCTAATTGCAGATCTTCTCTCGCACCACCTCTCAATTGATAGATCATACTCTTTTCATCGTGCACGTCTTGCTTAGCAAAACGAAGCGAGCTTCGAACTGGATATTGTATTGATAGACAGACATGTTGCCCTGCTTGAGATTGCGGAACTCCTCACACTTGCTCTCAACAACACTTTTCGGAATGTGATGAGCTCTCAAATCACGGCGGAACTCATCCTGTAATGACACAACCTCCTCTCGAATCTTTGTATTGCTGGTACCACTCAAAGCTTGATCCTTGAGTTGAAACGATGCAAACTTGACAAAGTCCTCGTGTCCGACATTGCTACAATCAAAATGCTTGCAGATGTCCACAAGCCAATCGTCGGCGTCTGTGGCCTCGGCTACGTAAAACTGAAAGACTTTGGCTGATTAGCGAGGAACTGACTGAGAGTAGCAAAGTGTGGCTGATTGTTGCCTTGACCTTGATTGCCTTGATTGCCTTGCCCTTGAGTACGCTCTTGCAAAAGCTGCAAAATCATCTGAGCATTGGCATTGGTGGCTGCCATGATAGCTTGCCGTGCCTCCGGAGGCGGAGGTGGAGGTGGAGGTGGAGGTCTGACTGATCCCCATCATTACGATCCGGATTCGCACGCTGCGTTGGCGGAGCCATCCTGAAGAGGGTGACATGCGTTAGTCCTTTGATAGACAAATTGATAAGTAGAATCAACGGATAGAAATTGCAACATATAGTCTTCACAATAAACATTCGAACAAGAATGAACGAATGAATTCCCAAGTTAATCATCACACGTTCATTAAGGTGAGAAGCCACTTAGATAAAGATATGGAAACAACATCTGCCTTAGAAACAAATCGAATATCACAACTGAAAACAAAAGGTTGGCTTCTAGAATGAGCCGGAACAAACACATGATAGAGATTTCGCCCAAAGTGTTCGTGGTGGGGCCCACACGGACACGACGTATAGCGGCCGTCACGAATGACTAACAAGACGTCCCCGAATCAGCATAGCCAAGGATTCTTTAAGACGCCTCGCGACCAATCAGAATCGACCGTGAATGGGCGGACCACTAGACGTTGGACCCCAATCTCAAATCATACATCCGTCGGAAAGATATCCCGTAAGCTACTAGAATTCCCACCTAAAACTCCCAAAACTTTACGGTTATGCAATGCTGTGTTGGGGATACAGGGACACAAAATATATCACCCAAACTAACAATACCTAGATCCAACAGATCCATCCGTCAACACATAACCAAGAAATCCTCGGAAATCGTGGTACCTCGACCTTGAAAAACATCCGTTATACAAGTCATGGCAATACTCCCTTTTCGCCTCGATCGGGCTATCAGGGTTATCTCACCAACAACTGCACAAAAGAGATTTTGATGTCGGCAAAACTCGTGTATTCCAGAATCGCAACGATAAAATTGTGACGACAACACCTCGGAGCTCAACTCCCGGACACTGCCACAACCCCTAAATGTCGAGGCACCAAGAACAATGTTCTCGTCACAAAACCATCGAACGATTCCAAGATACCCACGTGATCCTAAAATTTTTTAGTGAAATTTGAGGAGAGAAGAGTCAAAACACTACGTCAGGATACCTCACAGAGCTGACGAAGGGACCGGGAGTAAAAAGAATCCTACTCTCCGATATATATAATCCTAAGACTCAAAACATTTTCCATTCTAGACTCAACAACGCCAAAACAATCAAGTAGGGGGCTCCTAAGTCGGGAAGGCTCGATTACCAACTTGTAACGCCCGATGCGGCTATATCTCCCACGTGTCGAGGCACGACTTAGAGGCATAACCGCATTGAAAGCAATGTCGCAAGTGAGGTAATCTTCACACAACCCATGTAATAAATAAGGAAAGAGATACATAGTTGGCTTACGATGCCACTTCACACAAAGACATAAATAAACATCCATCATTCGTGAGTACACTCGAGGTCCGACTACGGAACCAAAATAAAAGAAGATACCCCAAATGCTACACGGATCCCCGATCGTCCCAACTAGGCACCACTCTTGATCATCTGGAAAAGACACATAGTAACGACCACGTTCCTCGTCGAACTCCCACTTGAGCTCGGTTGAGTCACCGTGACCGCATCGCCGGCACCTGCAACTGTTTTGGAAGTATCTGTGAGTCACGGGGACTCAGCAATCTCACACCCGCGAGATCAAGACTATTTAAGCTTGTAGGAAGGACAGAGTCGTAAGGTGGAGCTGCAGCAAGCGACTAGCATATATGGTGGCTACTTCGCAAAAGAGAGCGAGAGGAGAAGCAAAGCACGGACGTGAAGCTAGTAGCGATCAAGAAGTGATCCTGGACTACTTACGTCAGACATAACTCCAACACCGTGTTCACTTCTCGGACTCCGCCGAGAAGAGACCATCACGGTTACACACGCGGTTGATGTGTATTTTACTTGAGGTCAACTTCGGGTTTTCTACAACCGGACATTAACAAATTCCCATCTGCCTCATAACCGCGGGCACGGCTTTGAAAGATATTACCTGCAGGGGTGTCCCAACTTAGCCCATTATAAGCTCTCACGGTCAACGAAGGATATTCCTTCTACCGAAGACCCGATCAATCTCGAATCCCGGACTACAAGACATTTCGACAAAGAATAAAACAAGACCAGCAAAGCCGCCCGACAGCCGACAAATCCCGATAGGAGCTGAACATATCTCGTTCTCGGGGCACATCCGGATGAGACTAGCTACGAGTAAAACCAAGCCTCGAAGTTTCCCCGTGGTGGCCCAAGCAGCTAGTCGATTCGGGCCAGCACTCGAAGAACCGGTCCGGGGGGTTAAAATAAAGATGACCCTCGGGCTCGCGAAAACCCGGGGAAAAAGGCTTAGGTGGCAATCGGTAAGACCAAAGTTGGGCCTTCTTGGACGAAGTCTTATTCAAAGCGAACTGTCAAGGGGGTCCCATAAATCACCCAACCGTAAGGAACGCAAAATCAAGGAACATAACACCGGTATGACGGAAACAAGGGTGGCAAGAGTGGAACAAAACACTGTGCATAAGGCCGAGCCTTCCACCCTTTACCAAGTATATAGATGTATTAATTATAGCATATATATATTGTGATATCCCCAACAAGTAAACATGTTCCAACAAGGAACAACATCTCCATGTTCCAACAAGGAACAAATTTCATCTTCACCGCAACTAGCAACGCTATAAGAGGGCCGAGCAAAGCGGTAACATAGCCAATCAACGGTTTGCTAGGAAAAGATGGTTAGGGCTGACATGGCAATATGGGTGGCATGATATAGCAAGTGGTAGGCATCGCAGCATAGGCATAGCAAAAGAGCGAGCATCTCGCATAGCAAAGATAGAAGTGATTTCGAGGGTATGGTCATCTTGCACGCAATGTTCTCAGAGTTGTCGAAAGCTTGATCCTCGTAAGCGTTCTCAACAGGTTCCTCGTTCACGTACTCGTCTCCCGGCTCTACCCAAAGCAACAACACAAACAAAGGAACCAGAATAAATCACGGTGCAATGCACAATCAACATGATGCAAAACATGACATGATATGCATGATGGGATATGCAATGCTTATGTGCGCTCCGGAAGGAAAATGATGAACCAGGCATCAACTTGGCAAACCAAGCATGCCACTGGAAAGATGAGATTATTTCGGTTGAAATCGATATAAAGATCACCGGAATCGGATGCACGGTTTGGAAATTGCAAGCAAAACAAGAATGGCACAAATCTGCCATTAACAGCAGGATGCCACTTAGCAAGCAACAAATAATTAAGCTACTGCACCCAAACGTATCAACAAAGCACATGGCAGTGATCTACACATGATGCTCGACAAAAGATGAGCACTGAGCTACGGCTAGTTCACATCATAACAGGTTCAAACAAGCATGACAAAAGTGCAAAATAATCAGGCTGGACATGGCAAAACAGCATCAGGTTGCAAATGTTCAGAGCAGCAAAACTACATGCTACAGGAACTTAAAATAGCAAAACAAGGCATGGCATGAATCTACTCAAAGCATAGAACAAAAGTCCCTTACTGACCATAAGCCAAAAAGGACTCGAAAATATAGTAACACCCATGTCAATATTGAAAGTTTAGTTAACAGATTCAGCAACATGGCATGTCAAAACTGATAACAAGTAGGCATGTTTAAGAGCTCGATGCACTCACTACAGAGCCTTATATGATAAACTAAGCATACATACATCAAGAAGACATGGCATAGAAGACATACATGGCAAGAACAATAACATAACATACATGTATCAACCACAACAACCTTGGCAAAATTGAATAACATGTAAACAATCTGCCAGGAAACATTTTATAGCAAAAGTAGAGCTCGATTGACTCAAGCTATGGTACTCCATAATTGCAAACAAGGACATGGATGGATAGATCAAGACATGTTTAGCAAAACATCCTTAGTGAAGTATCTCAAAATATGCATAGATCTCTCGGTATCATCAAGTTAACATGGCATCAAAATATCAGCTAAACACGGCTGAAAACAACAACATCAGGACACCTACTTTGCATGCTTGTGCTAGTCACCACATAGATCACCAAAATACATGGCATACACCCCTGGAAAGATGGCATGGCATATTACAAAACACATGTAGGACTCCAATTCATAGGGTGCACACATCAATCATGGCAAAATAACAAAAGTGCAAGTTCTGTTAGGAAACAGAAACTAACATCACATAGCATCCTTCCAACAGCATTTAGGGCATCAGCATGAGCTCAAAGGAAAATGATGCAATGAGGTGAAATGATCTACTCTTCGAGACGAACATTTTGGCGTATTACACGCGAAAAATGGATCTACGGATGCGAAGATATAGCATGTTGAAAAATGCACAAAATAACAATGTTTAAAGACTTAGAAGAAAATAATAGGAGGGGGAGAAGTCAACGGCGGGACTCCCGAGGACGGATCGGGCTCCCGACCCGACGACGCTGGCGGCGGCGGATCCGGTGGGGCGCGCTCGCGAGGGAGGGGCGGCGATGGCCGGAGGAGGCGGGCGGCGCGCGCGACGGACGGGCGGCCGGAGCGGCGCTGGCGCCATGCCGGGCGGCGTAGGCGCGCTGCCGGCTGGCAGCCGTGGCGGGCGGGCGCGCTTCGGCTTGCGGGCGGCGACTGAGGGGGCGGCGGCGGGCGCTGGCGCCCATGATTACCGGCGGGCGGCGGACGCCGTCTGCTCACCCGGACGTGTCCGGGCGCGAGGGCGAAATAGCTAGGGTTTCGGGGAATGATCCGGATTTGGAGGGGTTGCTTAAATAGGCATAGAGGGAGCTAGGAGAGTCCAAATGAGGTGTAGTTTTCGCCCTACGATCGCGATCGAACGACGGAGAGCATGGGAGTGACTTAGATGGGTTATAGGGCTGTTTTGAAGGGGTGTTGGGCTGCAACTAAAAGAGGCCTTTAGAGAGTGCGGTTAACCGTTGGAGTACCAAACGAGCTCCAAATGACCGAAACTTGACCGGTGGTCTACGGGTGGTATACCAAGGCCACTAGACAAACCTCGGTCCATTTCGAGAAGGTTTAATACCCGCACACGGAAAAAACGTAAAAGGGACCGCCGGGAGATAGGAGTGTCGGATTGCAAAAGCGGACAACGGAAAAATGCTCGAATCATGAGACGAACACGTATGCAAATGTGATGCACATGATGACATGATATAAAATGCATGACATGGACAAAATGCAAAAAGAAGAAAACCCAACCACGGAGGGAATATCATATCACAATGCCGAAAATGGCAAGAGTTGGAGTTACAAATATGGAAAGTTACATCCGGTGTTACAAAAACGTTACAGGCGGGGCCCCTAGTCAAGGGTCTGAGGGCCTTAGCGGGCACAGGCGGTGCGGGCGTGAGCCCGACCCCACTGGGCGCCAGGTTCGAGGCGACTGCAGCGAGGGCGCGAGGCCCAGCTGGGCGGCCTCGCTCGACAATGCCGCAGGAGGCGGGAGCAGGGAGGCCCCGGACGGGCGACGGCCTGGCCAGGCGGGCGAGGAGCCGCGGAAACAAAGCGGTGGTGTCCGGGCGGGCAGCAAGGGGGAGCGGGGACCCTCCCTTGCCGGGCTTGGTCAGAGGGGGCGTGCGCGCGCGCGCGCGCTGTCGGCCCCAGTCGGGCGCGGGGGGAGTAGAGCCGACGCAGGGGAGCAAAACTCCGGGCTCGGCCACGGGAGGTCGCGGGCGCGGCGAGCGCGTCCCCGAAGTGAGGCATGGCGCGGCCGCGGGGACACGCGGGCAGGGGGCGAAACATCCGAGGCGCGGGACGAACTACATGGGCGGCAGCGACTAGGCCGACGAGGTCGAAAGGGGGACAAGGGTCGGCGCGTTCGGCGCAGAACCTCACTGCGGGAGCGTGGGGTCTAGGCAGAGGGCTCGGGGAGGGTCGAGGAGGTCCGTCGAGGGAGAGGACGAGGCGGCGGCCGTCCGGCGACGACGGGCGAAGGCGCAGGGGATGAGCGCCGGCGTCGAGGCGCGTTGGAACGGCGCGGGTTCTGGCCCCTCCCCGATCCAGTCGAGTGGGGGGGCACCTGGGAGGAGGCAGGGGGCGGCGTTCGTCGGGGTGGAGGGGTCCGGCGAGGGGCGTCGATGGGGTCGGGGCACGGTTGCCTCGATCCAGATCCAGCGGGGGAGTGGGGGTGTGTGGGGGCGAGGGGAGTGGGGATTTAGGGTTCGGTCGCCCCATGGGTGATGTAGGCGCCGGCTGGACCGGCCTGTTTGGCACCGAGGCCATCTGGGCCATGGCCCAGCGAGGGGGGGTGTTCTCTTTTTTTTGTTTTCGATTTTTTTCCTTTTTTTATTTTCTTTTTGTTCTGTTCTATTTAATTTAGGCATTTAAGTAATTTATAAATTTGTGTCATCTACACCATAATTGCCTATGCCATATTTGGCATTGTCCGAATATTTTTGTTGCAACTTTTGAAAACTTTATTTTTTGACATTAACTTGCATTTGAATTTCGAAACGGTTTTGAATTAACCCGAGATTAACTACAGTGACACAGGTGACGTGGCACCATCAACGTGAGATTACTGTAGCATGATTATCCGGGCGTTACAAATCTCCTCCACTACAAGAAATCTCATCCCGAGATTTAGTAGGTAGAAGGAAACAGTGCGGCGTATTCATCACGAAGACGATCCTCGCGTTCCCAGGTGGCTTCGTCTTCAGAGTGATTCGACCACTGGACCTTGAGGAACTTGATTGCCTTCTGACGTGTGCGGCGTTCAGCTTGGTCGAGAATGCGGACCGGATGCTCTTTATAGGAGAGGTCCTGCTGCAATTGGAGCACTTCATGATCCACTGCTCGGATTGGGTCCTTGAAGCAGTGACGGAGCTGGGACACGTGGAACACATCGTGAACCTGAGAAAGTTTCGTCGGAAGCTCCAGTTGATATGCCACTTTTCCACGCCTTTCCAGAATAGTGAATGGGCCAATATAGCGAGGAGCTAGTTTGCCCTTGATCCCGAAGCGGTGAGAACCCTTCATTGGTGTAATGCGAAGATAGGCCTTTTCGCCAGGTTGATAGACCATGTCTTTATGATGACGGTCATAATTACTCTTTTGACGTGACTGAGCAGTCTTGAGATTCTCGCGAATAATGCGGACTTGTTCTTCGGCATGTTGGATAATATCCGGACGAAGAGTGGGCGTTCCCAGTTTCGACCAGTTCAGAGGGGTTCGCACTTTCGTCCATATAACACTTCAAGGGGGCCATCTTCGCACTAGCTTGAT
Source organism: Aegilops bicornis (assembly GCA_021605145.1). Taxonomy (NCBI): domain Eukaryota; kingdom Viridiplantae; phylum Streptophyta; class Magnoliopsida; order Poales; family Poaceae; genus Aegilops; species Aegilops bicornis. The sequence goes on from CM038669.1 coordinate 343,132,438, forward strand.
AGCTATTATTATAAGAGAACTCAGCATACGGGAGAGATTCCTCCCATTTCTTGCCGAAGGAAATAACACAAGCTCGAAGCATGTCTTCGAGAACTTGGTTGACACGTTCAACTTGCCCTTGTGACTGCGGATGAAACGCGGTACTGAAAGATAAGTGAGTCCCCATAGCTTCTTGGAAACTTGCCCAGAATCTTGAAGTGAATAAGCTGCCACGGTCCGAACTGATAACCAGTGGAATACCGTGAAGTGAAACAATTCTGGACATATAGAGAGTTGCAAGCTGACTAGCAGTGATCGTTTCTTTGACCGCCAAAAAATGTGCAACTTTAGAAAGCCGGTCAATGACGACAAGAATAGCATCATTACCTTTCTGCGACTTGGGAAATCTAGTGACGAAGTCCATTTCAACATGGTCCCATTTCCATTTTGGAATAGAGATAGGTTGTAGAGTTCCAGCAGGCCTTTGATGCTCTGCTTTGATACGACAGCAAACGTCACACTCAGCAACATAGCGAGCAATGTCCATATTAGACCACCAGAATCTCTGACGGATGTCTTGGTACATCTTTGTACTACCAGGATGGATACATAGAGGCGTATCATGAGCTTCTTTCATAACCTTCTGCATCATATCCAGATTTTCCCTCTTACTCGGAACTACTAGGCGACCTTTGAAGAATAAGGTGCCATCATCAGCAACAGTGAAGAATGAGGGCTTTCCTTCTGCGAGGAAGCGTTTAATCCTCTCCACTTCATTGTCACATTTCTGTATCCATTTGATGGTGTCCACAAGATCTGGTTTCGCAACAAGGGTATTGAGCGAACCCATGGGAACAACATGGAGGTTCATCTTGCGAAACTCCTTAGGAGGGGGAGCGAGTGCACCCGGAGGAACAATATGGAGGTTCAGCTTTCTGAATTCTTCAACGAGTGAGGGCTGAACTTTGTGAACCTGGAGGTGGTCGCAGTAAGACTTGCGGCTCAAGGCATCAGCCATTATATTAGCCTTGCCTGGTGTATAGGAAATACCCAAGTCAAAGTCTGCAAGAGTGTCCATCCATCTCTGCTGACGGAGGTTCAGGTCTGGCTGAGTAAACAGATACTTCAGACTTTGGTGGTCGGTGAAGATCTCGCAACGATTACCGAGAAGGTAATGTCGCCACTGCTTCAGTGCATGAATGACAGCAGCAAGCTCGAGGTCGTGAACTGGGTAGTTCTCTTCGTGGGGGCGCAATTGTCGAGAGGCATAGGCAATCACTTTGCGCTCCTGCATTAGGACACAGCCTAATCCCTGACGGGAAGCGTCGCAGTAAATGACGAAGTCCTTCTTAGTATCAGGAGGAGCTAATCTTTGGGGCAGAAGTCAACTTTTCTTTGAGTGCCCGGAAACTTTCCGACATTTATCTCATCCATTGGAACTTGACGCCCTTATGCAACAAGGTTAGTCGAGGCACAGCAATCTTGGAGAAGTTCTCGGCGAATCGACGGCAATAGTCTGGCGAGACCGAGAAACCTTCCGACTTGCTTAACGTTCTTCGGAGGAGTCCAATCGAGAATAGCTTGAACTTCGTTCAGGGTTGACGGCAATACCATCCTTAGAGATGACATGCCCAAGATAGGTTACTTCGGGAAGCCAGAATTCACATTTGGAGAACTTGGCATAAAGTTGATGCTCTCGTAGCTTTTCCAGCACAAGACGAAGATGTTCAACAAGCTCTTCTTCGTTCTTGGAAAATACCAGGATATCATCCAGATAAACCACGCATTTAACTTGTCGAGGTAATCCATGAATATATAGTTCATCAGACGAGAGAAGGTGGCTGGAGCATTGGTTAAGCCGAAAGACATGACGGTGTACTCATATGAACCATAACGAGTCACGAAGGCGGTCTTTGGGATATCCTCTTCACGAACACGGATCTGGTGGTAACCCAACCTCAAGTCGAGTTTAGAGAACAGCGATGAACCAGCCGATTGATCATACAGATCATTGATCCGAGGAAGAGGATACTTATTCTGAATGGTAGCTTGGTTTATAGGGCGATAGTCTTGGACCAATCGGTTTGTCCCATCCTTCTTCTTGACAAAGAGAGAAGGTGCTCCCCAAGGAGAGCAACTTGGGCGAATGAAACCACTTCAAGAGATTTATCGGTTTCCTCTTTAAGCTCAAGGAGTTCATCTTGCGCGGCATCTTGTAGGGATGCTTGGCTATAGGAGTGGTGCCTGGTTTCAAGTCGATGACGAATTCGACAGCTCTAGCAGGAGGAATCCCTGGGAGTTCTTCAGGAAAGACGTCGAGGAAGTCACGCACGACGGGAATGTTTTCAATGCCCTCAAGTGGTGCGATGTTCAATGCATTCAATGCATAGAGCCTTGCCTCGGCATTACGAACCGTGACGGGCATTGTAGCTTATTATTTCATCAGAAGGGTGTAGCAGATGGACGGTCTTAGTGGCGCAAACGATTGAAGCAGTATGCGCTTTCAACCAATCCATCCCCAAAATGAGGTCGATGTTAGACTTCTTCAGGATAATGGGTGAGGCATAGAATTCCAGCCCTTCGATTTCCACGGGACGTCGACGCCAACCATGGAGGTTTGACATTGTCCCACGGGGGTTTTTACCACTACCGAAAAGTTCATCTCCTCACACTTAACGTCGTGCTTGTATGCAAAATCTTCTGACATGAATGAATGCGATGCTCCTGAATCGAATAAAACAGATGCAGGTACTGAATTTACGAGGAGTGTACCCATCATAGTAGCAGGCTGGTCTTGAGCTTCGTTCAGATCAACGTGGTTGGCATGAACTCGACCATAAGGCTTGGCATTGTTGTTGCGGGGCTGGTTGCTTCCACGGCCGATCATTTGGAAGGGCCGATTGATTACGGTTACGGTTGCATTCTCTAGCATGGTGCCCTGGTTGACCACATCTGAAGCACAATCCATTGTTGGGAGTAGGAACAGGAGCTTGGGGTGGTGGATCTGGAAGCCTTGGCTGCCCAGTTGGAGGATTAGGCAGACGAGGTGCAGCATAGCTCTGCCTTGGGGCAGGTGCATTTGGCTGTTACATGCTGTTAGGAATCCATATCTTACGCTTCTGCGAGGACGGGCCCGAAGATGAGCCCGTGTCACGGTTACGCCTGTTAGAGCTCTGGTATTCCTGCAGACCAGTTTCGACATTGATAGCTTTGTTCACCAAGGTGGCGAAATAAGCAAAGTCGTGCACTAGGAGTGCGAGCTTGATGTCAGCTTGAAGGCCGTCATGGAACTTCTCCTGTCTGCGTGCTTCAGTTGCAATGTCCTCTTTAGCATAGCGAGACAAGTCCAGAAACTCTCGCTGATAAGCTTCAACAGTCTTGTTGCCTTGGGTGAGGTTGCGGAACTCACGCTTCTTCCGGTCCATGACTCCTTGAGGGATGAAGCGGGCACGGAAAGTAGCTTGGAAGTCCGGCGGTGATGATTGTTCCAAGCTGAAGTACGCCTGTGGCTGTCCCACCATTGAGCTGTGGGTCCCTTCAGGAAGAAGGAAGCAAAGGTGACATAGCTGGCAGGGGCTACATCAGCAGACTCCATCTCATAGGTGATGTCACGGAGCCAGTCATCAGCATCTAGGGGCTGGATTGAGCTGCGGTACACACTTGGGTTGAGGCGCATGAAATCCTGCAGAGTTGCTGTGTTTGGCTGCTGGTTCATATTGGGGCGAGGAAACTGAGCCATCATGTTTTCCATGAACTGGCGATTCATGTCAAGCTGTTGGATCATACCAGCCATGTACTCAGGCGGTGGTGGGAAGTTGCCACCACGACCACGACCAGCTGGTCTAACCATCCTGCTAATATATAACAGGGGTAGATCAGCATTTGAGAAATTTGCAAAGGACAAGAATCATTCATGATAAAACATGCATAATGAAAGCAGCACGATAGAAACTACATAGTAGTCGGCATATCATACAAAAGGGATCATGCATAGAGTTCGGTACCACGAGTTCAAGATATAGACTAAGACATCATAGGCGGCACGCAGCTCATGACGAATGCATCTAACACTTAACAAGCAAGCCTACATCAGTCCCACGCTGCATGCTGCGGAGGTAGTCAGAGCCCTGAAAAGCTGGTAGTGCGGCAGCGGATAGTCCTCCACGCCGGTGACACAGGGGCTGCGGATACTCAGTGCGTAACCCGACGCCAGTGGTAGAAGAGGGCCATGTGCGGAGAGTAGCCTCCCACATCCGCCATCCGACACCTGGGGCATCACGGTCCTGGCTGGGTAGATCGCAGAACGTGGCAGCTCTCTGGCTCGGACAAAGGGGTGCAACAGCGTCAGAGCACGATAAAGGTGCTGACGGGTGGTGTACAACTCGTGGCGAAGAGCTCGGTTATCTCGATCCAGCCCATCAGCATGCAGAACAAGGTTCTGATGGTATAAGGGCTCTCTGGTGACAGTGGAGTAGGCAGCAGTGTAGTAACCCTCCTCACCAACATCAGATGCGATAGCAATGTGCCTGAAGGGGGAGGTGTCCAACTCCCGATACTCTCCACGAAGACGGGTAAGAGCAGCATAAGCAGCATCGTGGACGGCCATATCGATAGTCACCCCAACACCATGTGCGGTGTGCGACAAGAGTGGAGTCATACTCCCGAGAGTAGAGGTGGACGATGGCACGATACTGCTCCTGGTTAAAGTCCTGGTACTCCTCAGAGACGGTGTACTCAGGGTGCCAGCGATAACCCAGATAGGTCATCATCTCTGCTAGCACCACAGGTGATCCCAAGGCACCAATGGTCGTCGTGTGGCGCACGACCTGCCTCGTGGGTTCCATCTATAAACAAAGATGTTTCAAAGGAGTCAAATGACAGTGTGGAAATTGATCAAAATACAATTCCAAGGAATAACTATGGCTTTATCCAACTTTGGGTGAATGTGGTCACGGGATCCTAGTGTTAGTTAGTAAATTCGTTTAACCCGAGTAGAAGAGAGTTCAGAGTCCAGAGTAAAGGTCGAGGAGTAAAAGATCCAAGTACCACCCGATGGCGACGTGGGCCCTTAAGGCACACAGCCAAGTTAGTAAAAGTTTTTGCAATGTCTAGACTCGACTTCGGCCAAGGAGTGTGGAAGGGGGATTCCTACAGCGATCGACTCGATACCAACTTGGCGCCCCGATTCAATCGTACACTAATCATGCACGCAAATGTGTACGATCAAGATCAAGGACTCACGGAAGATATCACAACACAACTCTAAAACATAAATAAGTCATACAAGCATCATAATACAAGCCGGGGGCCTCGAGGGCTCGAATACAAGTGCTTTCGATCATAGACGAAGTCATTGAAGCAACAATATCTGAGTACGTACATAAGTTAAACAAGTTTGCCTTAAGAAGGCTAGCACAAACCGGGATACAGATCGAAAGAGGCGCAGCCTCCCGCTCGATACTCCTAACTACTCCTGGTCGTGTCGGCCGGCTGCTGCGTAGTAGTAGGCACCTCCGGTGTAGTAGTCGTCATCGACGGTGGCGTCTGGCTCCTGGGCTCCATCGTCTGGTCGCAGCAATCGAGTAGAGATAGGGGAAAAGGGGGAACAAGGCAACCGTGAGTACTCATCCAAAGTTCTCGCAATCAAGGAGCTACACTACATATGCATGGATATATATGTAAAGGGCCATATCAGTGGACTGAACTGCAGAATGCCAGAATAATAGGGGGATAGCTAATCCTGTCGAAGACTACGCTTCTGGCAGCCTCCGCCTTGCAGCATGTTGCAGAGAGTAGACTGAAGTCCTCCAAGTAACATCACATAGCAATAATCCTACCCGGCGATCCCCTCCTCGTAACCACCGAGAGAGAGCGACCACCGGGTTGTATCCGCACTTGGAAGGGTGTGTTTTATTAAGTATCCGGTTCTAGTTGTCATAAGGTCAAGGTACAACTCCAAGTCGTCCTGTTACCGAAGATCACGGCTATTCGAATAGATTAACTTCCCAGCAGGGGTGCACCACATAACCCAACACGCTTGATCCCATTTGGCGGACACACTTTCCGGGTCATGCCCGACCATGGAAGATCAACACGCCGCAGCCCCACCTAGGCTCAACAGAGAGGTCAACGCCGGTCTAAACCTAAGCGACAGTGCAGGCCCATCGCCCGGAGCACACCTGCACGTTCGCGTGGCGGCGGAAATGACCTAGCCTAGTGGCGTTCGGTGCAATCCGGCGGCGCCCGCTCGATCGGCCGGCGTCACGAAGTGCCGGTGATACCACGACGCCGAGTGCCCATATCTTTCCCACGTAGTTGGTTAGTGCGTATAGGCCAGTAGCCAGACTCGGATCAAATACCAAGATCTCGTTAAGCGTGTTAAGTATCCGCGAACGCCGAACAGGGCCAGGCCCACCTCTCTCCTAGGCGGTCTCAACCTGCCCTGTCGCTCCGCCACAAAGATCCACTCGCGGGTGCTCCACCAGCCGACCGACTTTAGTCTCCACATGTATCATGTATAAGTATATAGTATATACCCGTGATCACCTCCCGAGTGATCACGGTCCGATAGTATAGCATGCCAGATGCACAAGAATGTAGGGCCACAGATGGAATACTAGCATCCTATACTAAGCAAGTAGGATAGCAGGTAAAGGTAACAACAGTAGTAGCAAGGACAGGCTATGCATCAGGATAGGTATAACAGAAAGCAGTAAAATGCTACACTACTCTAATGCAAGAAGTATAGAGTAGAATAGGCGATATCTGGTGATCAAGGGGGGGGCTTGCCTGGTTGCTCTGGCAAGAGAGAGGGGTCGTCAACACCGTGAGTCGCATCGGGCAGCAGCAGGCCGGTCTCGGTGTCTAGCGGAAGAAGAGGGGGAAGAACAATGAATATTTAAGCAAACAGAGGCATGACGATGCATGACAAAGCAAAGCGTGATGCTAGGCGTGCCCTAACGCGGTATCAGGTGATACCGGTTAAAGGGGGAAGCATCCGGGAAAGTATTCCCGGTGTTTAGCGTTCGAGCGGAAGGCCGGAGGGGAAAGTTAAGTTCGATATGTTAGGGGGTGTGGCGGACGACCGGGTTGCGTATCCGGAATCGTCTCGTCGTTCTGAGCAACTTTCATGTTGAAAATATTTTAATCCGAGTTACGGATTAAAAGATATGATTTTCTAAAGATTATATTAATTTCTGGAATTTAATTAATTATTTAATTAATTCGAAAAACAGATTAATGACATCAGCATGATGTCATGCTGACATCAGCAGTCAACAGAGTTCACTCGGTCAACCTGATGGACTAGGCCGACGAGGTCGAAAGGGGGACAAGGGTCGGCGCATTCGGCGCAGAAGCTCACCGCGGGAGCGTGGGGTCTAGGCAGAGGGCTCGGGAAGGGTCGAGGAGGTCCGTCGAGGGAGAGGACGAGGCGGCGGCCGTCCGGCGACGACAAGCGAAGGCGCAGGGGATGGGCGCCGGCGTCAAGGCGCGTTGGAACAGCGCGGGTTCTGGCCCCTCCCCGATCCAGTCGAGTGGGGGGCACCTGGGAGGCGAGGCAGCGTTAAATCGAGGTGGAGGGGTCCGCGAGGCGTCGATGGGGTCGGGCACGGTTGCCTCGATCCAGATCCAATGGAGGAATGGGGTGTGTGGGGGCGAGGAGTGGGGATTTAGGGTTCGGTCGCCCATGGGTGATGTAGGCGCCTACCGACCGGCCTGTTTGGCACCGAGGCCATCTGGGCCATGGCCCAGCGAGGGGGGGTGTTCTCTTTTTTTGTTTTTGATTTTTTTCCTTTTTCTTTATTTTCTTTTTGTTCTGTTCTATTTAATTTAGGCATTTAAGTAATTTATAAATTTGTGTCATCTACACCATAATTGCCTATGCCATATTTGGCATTGTCCGAACATTTTTGTTTCAACTTTTGAAAACTTTATTTGTTGACATTAACTTGCATTTGAATTTCGAAACGGTTTTGAATTAACCCGAGATTAACTACAGTGAAAGAGGTGACGTGGCACCATCAACGTGAGATTACTGTAGCATGATTATCCGGGCGTTACAGCAAGTCTGGGTACCCCCGTTCCCAGAACGCTGACAATATTCCATCAAGTTCTATCAACCACCGATACGACTCTACTCACACTTGACGTTTGCTTTACCGGAAACAAGTATGAAACTATTTTGCAATAATAAAACTACGAGTACTTTGCGGGAATAAAACTAAGAATAAATTGCAAGGTAATAAAAGTGGTTCCGAGGGGGAACTCACTTAAAGGCTCGTGGTTCCGAGAGGGAACAATGCATGTCTGATGACGAACGGGAGATAGCTTCCTCTTACGGCCTGCAAATATTTTTCTACAATTAACGTGCACTAATACAACTGTCATGTGAAAATTTGGAAATTTTTAGCGGTCATTTGACCTTTTAAAGACATTTAAATGATTTTCTAGACATTTAATGATCATAATTTAAATTTACTACATCTACATGCAATGGCTAACCATAACGGTTTGAAAAATCATATTTGTGTACTTTTGTGCGAGTTAATTCCATGTGCAGTAAATTGGAAGGAATTTTCAAACATATTGGTCTCACGACATGGACACATGCATATGTATGCATGGAGTGCCATGGCATTTTAATTCCAAAAAATTAAAAAATGATCAGAAAAACATGAAACCTTGCTTTATGTAATTTCATGCCACCAAGATGATGTGGTAAAAAAAATTCCTGTTTGAAGAAAGTTTGGACACACCCCCTCGCAAACCGGAGCAACTCACTAGAAGGTTCGTGGTTCCGAGAGGGAACAATGCATGTTTGATGACGAACAGGAGATAGCTTCCTCTTACAGCCTTGAATTTTTTTTCTACGTTTAACATGCACTAATACTACTGTCATGGGAAAATTTGGAAAATTTCACGGGTCATTTGACCTTTTAAATACCATTAAGTGATTTTCTAGCCATTTAATGATCATAATTAAAATCTGAACTACATCTACATGCAACGGGTAACCATAATGGTTTGAAAAACCATATTTTTGTATACTTGTGTGCGAGTTAAAAAATCATCAGACGATGTAAATATCTGGTGTTCAAAAAGAAAATCTAAAGATCTGGCAAGACAACCGGCCCCCACACGATAGGCACTCTATCTCGCGGCTCGAGGTTTAGTAGGTGAGTGGCGGGGATCATTAATCAGACGAGGTTCTATATTGAAAATCGTCAGCTATTATGTTGACACACGGATTTTGCTGCGGGAATCATGTGTAATTCAAACTACAGTACTCGTAAATTCCGGCGACCGATGTGTGTACTATTCCCGTCGATCTAGAATTTGTCTGCCAATAAATACTACCTTGCTCACATCGTCCCTCCTGCTTTCTCATAAACATCCTCCCCTCGCTCGCCCTCTCTCTCTCTCTCTCTCTCTCTCTCTCTCTCTCTCTCTCTCTCAAATCTCTGCTATGGCGTCGCCGGTCTGCCCACGCGCCGATGAGGATTTGCTGCTCCCCAAGGACGCTCACTCGAATAGAAGCGACAAGGACCCCTACGCGCTACCGGATGAGGTTGTGCCGGAACCCCCAACTCTGGATTGGTTTTGGGGCCAGTACAATCTTTCTCCGTGGAAGTCGCTGCCGCCGGCTGAGAAAGCCAGGCAAGTGGCATTCAAGAAGGAGATGGCGGAGGAGGAAGCCAGGTACTAGGAGGCCCGTGAAGCCCATGATGCCGCCTGGAAAAAGGAGGCGGCGGAGATTTGGGGCCGGGCGCGTCATCGTGCGAAGGAGGTGTATGAAGACAGGTACTTCGCGAGGAAGGTCAAAGGCATTGGGAACCTCGTCGCTGCGTGGAGGTGGGCCGATAAGCTCCAGCATGCCACCGACGAGGAGCTCCGATGGGCGCCCAACTAAATGGCAAGATCGTTCGCACTCGTCCGCCAGCAAGAGGTAGATCGGTACGTCAAGCGCTACGAGGCGGAGGAGGCAGAGTACTGCCTCCGCACTGGGAAGACGCCGCGCACCTGTGGAGCTGGCGAGGGCTGCTGTAATATTGGCCCCACGAGGGATTATTAGTTTTAGTATTGTTCGTTTTCAATTTTATGCATTGTACCTAGTAGTTAAGTATCATCACATATACGTGATTATATTATATATATACATATTCTATTATGAATTCCATTTTTTATCTGTTTTTGTATCCTAATTAGCATCTAGCTGTTATCATCCACATATACAGAATGGAAAGCGTATATACACACTTTGAAACAGAACATATAAGAACAGAAATAATGTACACACATTGAAATAGAGCAATACTATGATTTCTGTGAATACATAGCTATCCACGGTGAAACGACTCAACAAAATAAAACGCGTCCATGAGACCATGACCAGCACCCCTTGCCTACGGTAGCTCTTGGCTCTGCCTGAACTCGTACAGGCGTTCGTCCAAGCGGTCGACACGCTCGCGGTACCTCTGGAGCGTGATCTCGAGCTCCAAGTTGGCTATTCCATTGGACATCACCAGCTCGAGGATGCGACAACCATGTTCCTCTACTGCGCCCAGGTGGACTCCTGGGCCAACGAGGGGGTCGAGGCTACCGACCAGCGCATTGGCATCGGCGGCGGGCGCGGACAACGCGAATGACACGACCCATGCGAACAGTGTGGCGGGCATCCGGTGCAAGTACGGCGCGGCCGGCCTCTGGTGCAAGTACGACTCAGAGGATCTCTGCCCACTCGTGGCGAGGAATGGGGGTACTGACGGGACGTGTACCCAACTGCGACGCCGTGTCGACAACAGGCAAGCGCCGATGGATCTGCTCTTGCCGTGCAGCACGTCGCGCCTCTCACTCTGCAGCGCTCCAACGGTCTTGTCGTGCGGCGAGCCGCAGCCTATCAGCGTGGACGCGCCTTGCTTGCTCTGCGGCGTGCCATCGATCATATTGTGCGGCAAGCTGCAACCTATCGGCGTTGACATGCCTATCTTGATCCGCGGCGCTCAAGGGCCATCGCCAAAGGTCTGCTCAACCCTGGCAATGACGTGCATCACGACAGCGTCCATCGCGTTGCCAGGGAGTGCCTCGGCCTCGACGGGCCGCGCCGCCTGCTCGTTTTCCTTGTCGACGAGGTTGATGGCAGAGGCGGCGCTTTGGTGGGTTGGCATTCTTGGAAAAGGTGGATGTGCTCCAGGCTGTGTTTGTCGCCTCCGTGCGTCGCGCGCCGCTTAGGTCTATGCGCAATATCGCTGGGTGGCAGGAAACATGTGAGGAAATGGCGGGAAACAGTGGCGTGTTCATAAAACTCCATCAATTAATGGAAACTTAGCATAGAAGGAATATCGAGCTAGCACTAGAAGTAGATGATGATGAGATGAACACGGACTACACTAGGAACCCGTCAGTGATGAATTCATCAATCGCAAACGATTGAATACTAGTAAGCATTTGCCCACAACACACATGGCGTAGTCCATCACAAACAGGTCGGATGGATCAACTATATGCCACGTATCGCACACTGTCAAAAAGTAATGCGATAGACCTTCTTTAACATGTGTTAAAAAATAAAATAAAATAACTAAAAAACAAGGACCTCGAGGTTAAATTAACTCATGGGATGGGTCATATCAGTCATTTAATTTGACAGATATGACCCATCATGTCAGTTAATTTAACATCAACACAACTTCCCATCCAGTCGCCCATCTGATGGCTGCTCCAGCCTGAGCACACTTAACATGAGAGTTCTCTTAAATGAGCTACTGATGGAACAACTAGTCCTTGCCGATATAGGATGCCTCTTCGCATCCTTATGGCGTATCCGGATGACCGTCTGCCCCACAATGGCCAGTAGATGTTGTGTAGACAGAGTATATCACATAGGTCTTATTAGAAGCAATCGTCTGTGTTATTAACGGTCTTCGCACTCATTTCTGATTACAGACCTGTTTGCCGCGTATCACACACATCTTGTTATATTGAACCATTTATGTTCTCTTATCCCAATGCAAACAGTTCATCCGAGTGAACTGCATGCCGTATATCGCACACACCTTGATCTAGCTGATTGTTTCTTTTTTGTTGCATAATCACAAACAGTTCATCCGAGTGAAGCGTATGCTGCATATCGCACACACCTTCATCTGGCAGCCCATTTCTTTTGTTCCTCCTCATCGCAAATAGTTAATTTAACTGAACCGTATGCCCTGAATCGCACACGGAACCATAATCTGAACCGTGTTTGATGCATCCGTCATCACAAAAGTTTTGCACCTTTTTTGATGGGTTTTTACACCATCGTTTGTGATTATTGTATCGCACACATTTTCGTCGAAGGGTCTCTAATTGTTGTGTCGCGTTAGCTACATCCTGCAGTAGTGATATATCAAGTGCATACGTGTTTTTGTTACTTGAACAAACCTCCTACTTATGATTAACCCCCTCGCAAGCATCCGTAACTACGAGAAAAGTATTAAGATAAAATCTAACCATAGCATTAAACTTTTGGATCCAAATCGGTCCCTTACAAAGTAGCTCATAAACTAGGATTTAAGCTTCTGTCACTCTAGCAACCCATGATCTAATAAGTTTTCCACAATGCATTCGCTTAGGCCCAAATATGGTGAAGTGCCATGTAGTCAATGTTCATATGACACCACTAGGGGAATCACAACATACATATCATCAAAATATCAAACACATATCAAATTCACATGATTACTTGCAACAAGATTTCTCCCGTGACCACAAGAACAAAAGTAACTACTCACAAATGCTAATCATGCTCAAGATCAGAGGGGTATTAAATAGCATAATGGATCTGAACATATAGTCTTCCACCAAATAAACCATATAGTAATCAACTACAAGATGTAATCAACACTACTAGTCACCCACAAGTACCAATCTAAGGTTCCGGTACAAAGATTGAACACAAGAGATGAACTAGGGTTTGAGAGGAGATGGTGCTGTTGAAGATGTTGATGGAGATTGCCCTCCCAACGATGAGAGATTTGTTGGCGATGAAGGTGACAATGATTTCCCCCTCTGGGAGGGAAGTTCCCCCAGCGGAATCGCTCCGCTCGAGGGCAAAAGTGCTCCTGCCCAAGTTCCACCTTGTGACGGTGGTGCTCCATCCCGAAAGTCCTCTCCTTATTTTTTCTAGGTCAAAATGAATTATATACAAGAAGAGGGGCACCGGAGGTGGGCCGAGGAGGGCACAACCCACCAGGGCGCGCCTGGGGGGCCTGGCACGCCCAGGTGGGTTGTGCTCACCTCGTGGACCTATTCCGGTAGTTATTGGCTCTAGTATTTTTCATATATTCCAAAACAATTCTCCGTAAATTTTTAGCTCATTTGGAGACGTGCGGAATAGGTAACTCTGACGTAGCCTTTTCAGGTCCATAATTCCAGATGCTGGTATTCTCCCTCTTTGTGCAAACCTTGCATATTATGAGAGAAAAGGCATTAGGACTACTCCAAAAAGCATTATTATGCACAAAAACATAGTAAATAATAGTAGGTAAACATGATGCCAAATGGACGTATCAGTGCTTAGCGTGTACCCATGGCTCATTTTTTGCAATGGCGTTTACGACAGCGATCTTGCCGTCGGGTATAGACATGGTAGTGAAATACCGGTTTTCTCCTTCGACATTCTTAGCCCATCTAACACGGAACATCAATGCACTATGCAGTCCAGAGCATTCAATCTCCCAAATCTCCTTGACCCTTCCATAGAATCTTTCAGTTGCGGTGTTGTCGCCGGTCATGCATTCCATCGTCACCCCTAAGTTCTGAAAATCACTGTTTATATATTTGGCCTCTGTGTAGAACGTGTATTCGTTGATATCGTATGCCTGATAGGTCGCAAGGTTGGCTGCGGGGCCATGTGCTAAGGCGTATATGAGCAATTCGTCCATAGAGCCCTCTTCCGGGGGATTAGCAAGAATATGCTCTTTGAACCAATGCAGGAAAGTGGAGTTGTGCTCTCTAATAACTTCGGCGTTCGTCCTGCATAGCCCCCGGTCACCATACTTCTTTGCGATGGTTTCTTTGTGCAGTGTCACGAAAGGATCTACCGCGTCTAGTTGATGTAGCACTACTAAGTCTGCTATGTCAAAGTCGTTGTGTCGATCGGAGTAACCCACATGCAGGTCCCTGCAACCGTTGGAGTGACCATCTCCGTCGAGCCTCCCAAGGTGCTTCTTAATGGGCAAACCAACAATAGGCTGGTCTTTGCCATATAGATAATTCACGCAGAAAGAGATGCACTCTTGTGTCAGATAGCCCTGGACGATGCTTCCATCCGGACGGGACATGTTACAAATGAATCCTTTGATGACCCCATTCATCCTCTCGAACGACATCATGCTGTGCATGAATGTCTACCCCAGGTCAATTATGTGGTCCACAATGTGTACGCACAGATGCACCATGACGTTAAAGAACACGGGCGGGAAGTACATATCAAGCTCATTTAGTATCACAACGATCTCTTACTGTAGCCTTCGGAGCTGCTTCACACTAATCCACTTTCGAGATATAACATCAAAAAAGTTGTAGAGACCAATAAGCGTGTCACGGACGTGCTTGTCCATTATCCCTCTAAGGGCAATAGGTAGTCTCTGCGTCATCATCACATGATAGTCATGGGACTTCATCCCGCTGAACCTTTTCTTCTTTGTGTCTAGAAATCTACTTATCTTCCCACAGTAACCGGAACTAACTTTGATTCCAGTAAGGCACTTGAAGAATTGATCGATCTCCTTCGGACTTAAGGTGAAGCAAGAAGGGGGGCAATAATTCTCTTCCTTCTTGTTCACTTTTTTGCCCTTGTCCCACGCATCCATCTCCGTCTCCATCTCCTCTGACTTTTTATGGGGCGGCATATGGGGATTTTCCCGGATGTTCAAATCATCCAAGTCTCTTCTTGCCTTCGGCCCATCCTTGGTCTTAGCCGGCATGTTCATCAGTGTTGCAAGTAAGCTCTCAAGGACATTCTTCGTGATATGCATTTGATCAAGGCAATGACGTGTGTCGAGTGTGGGCCAGTACTCCAAGTCCTAGAAAACATACCCCATTTTCCATACCTTCAGTAGCGGCTTCGGCGCCTTTTTCATTGCCTTTCCCGGTGCGGGGCACTGTTCCCAGTTTTCCAATAGCTCATCGATTTCAGCGCCGCTCTGCTTACATGGAGGTCCACGATGCTCAGTCTAACCATTGAATAGTTCTCCACGGTTTCTCCACTAGTCCTCCTTCGCGATCCATCTTCGATGCCCTATGTACACGATTTTCCCAGACCAGCCATCTTTCGTTATCTGCTGAGACGTCGGATCGTCCATGCACCATGTGCATCCGCAATATCCATGGCACACCTGGTTGTGACATATCCGTAACCGAGATAGTCGTGCACCGTCGTCATCAGCGCATCTCTCATATAGAAATACTCGCCTTTGCTGGCGTCCCATTTCTTTGCTAGTGTTTTCCTAACGTGTCTAACTCCTCTTGAAGTAGCCCCAGATACAGATTAATATTATTTCCCGGTTGTTTCGTCCATTGAATCAGCATGCTCATGTGTATGTACTTTGACTTCATGCACAACCAGGGGGGAGGTTGTACATACATACAAACACGGGCCATGTGCTATGGTTGGTGTTCTGGTTGCCAAACAGATTCATGCCATCGGTACTCGCACCAAGCACGATGTTCCTTGCACCACATGCGAAACATCAATATTGACCATTGAACACTCTCCACTGGCTTGCATCCGCGAGGTGTCTCAGCATCGGATCATTGGGCTTTTTCCTCTCCGCGTGCCAACACATGAGATTTGCTTCCTTAGGATCTACGAAATAACGTTGCAGACGGTGAGTGATCGGTAAGTACCATACAACTTTCCGGGGAGATTTCTTTCCGTCCTTCTTGTATCGAGAAGCATTGCACATCGGACAGCTGGTTTATTTCATGTGCTCCTTCCGATAAATAATGCAACCGTTGATGAATGCATGGTATCTAATGTGCGACAGATCAAGAGGGCACAATACCTTCTTGGCCTCATCCACACTAGTAGGACATAGATTCCCCGCGGGAAGAACATTCTTTAGGTACTTGAGAAGCTCATCGAGGCTACTGCCGGTCCATTTGATTTAGTCTTCGTCTTCCGAAGTTCTACCGTAAAACTCAAGTAGGTCACCTCGGGATCACAACCATCATACAAAGGAGTGTTCGAGTCTACCTCCAGTTGCTCTAGCTTGGCCTCCTTTCTAGAAGCAGCTCTGTCGGTACTCGTCTTCTTGCGAAGCAGGTCTCGAACATGAGGCTCCCGAATGACTGAAATTAGTAGCGAAGAAGGTTGCCGCGTGTCCACATCTTCTCCACCGCCATGTCCGGACTCTTCTTCGCCACCATATCCGGCATGTTCTCCGCCGCCATTATCGATCATCTCTTCGTCTGGCCCATGTCATCATTGGCTGCCCTATCAGCATCCTCATCATCATGATCTTCAATTATCCACCGAGTATAGCCATCCATGAAACCAGTCATGAGCAGATGCACCTTAAAACGATCATCCTCATAGGGGTTGAGCCTCCTTTTGCATCTTCAACATGGACATAAAATCTCTGTTCGGTTATTTTCATTCATGTCCTGCACAGCCACTCGCAACCACCTTTCCACCATGATCACACTGACCATCATGATCGCCTGTGGTAATAATAAGCAAATTGATTATAAAATTGCATGCATGAATCAAAGCATACAAAAATACGGCATGAACTTCCCTAAAAATAGGACAAATAGAGTTTGCCTGAAATTCCCTGAAACGGAAATAAATCAACATTTCGGCAAAACCTAGGCAACTCAAGCACAATTCGGCGACAACTCATGCCACACGCATAATTTCCCCCGATTAGGTCATATCGCGCGCGCGTACACACACACACACACACATTTCTATTCTTACAAAACCACAAATTTTTACTCATCTATCTCGAGATAGAGATCGAGAAGGGTGATGAGGTCGATCGGTGTCGCCACACACACCTAGGGAGTGATCAAAAGTGGACAAAGGTTACTTCTTGACATGGCTACATCTAGTTAGGGACGTACATATAGAGGTCACTTCATTAAATGGGTAGATCTACCTAGCTAGTTGGGGAAGGAGAAGGCTCTAACTAGTGGAGGGCAGGAAAAGTTAGGGAAAAGAGAAAGGATTTGCATTAATGAAGGTGGTGTATAGTTAGCTAGGAGCATTAAAGAGAGAGAAAGAGAGTAATTGGGGGGAGAAGTAGTGAGGAAGAAGCAAAGTGAGGGAGAGAGGAGGTGGGAGCTAGGGGAAAGTGAAGGAAGAGAGGATGGGGGAGGGGGTTAGGAAAGGTGGCTACTGCGCCTTAGCAACAGTGAGGGTACGGAAAACGCATTGCTGCTAAAAAAGTAGCAATAGCGTGTTCCTGCCAGCCGCACTACTACTAAGTGGGGCCCGCCATGTGGCACAGTACACACTTAGTTGTAGCTCTATCCCTTGAAAATACGCTACTACTGTTCTTTTAGCAGTAGCAAGTGATCTCGAACGGTGCTACTACTATACCAAGCCTATCGGCAACAATGTGGCCATAATAGTCATAGCGCGATTTCGTGGAGTCGTGCTACTACTATGAAGGTAGTAGTAGCGCCCTTGGTAGTCACGTGCTACTGTTAAGTATCAGTAGCGCCTCTTTATAACCAGCACTGAAAGTGCGTTATGTCGACTAGAGGGGGGTGAATAGGCGATTTTTATGAATTCTTCACTGAGGAATTTGCCGGTGAGGAAATTCCTTAGCGAAGAACTATTAGCAGCGGAATAAGTACTTAGAAGTAAGCATAACAGAATACACGCATGGTCATCATGATGAAATGAAGACTAGCACAGAGTACAGAAAGCGTAATCACAGGATAACACAAGATGAAGACAAACAGATCAAGAAATTGAACCGAGGAAATAGAGAAAGTCTTCTACCAAAGTCTTCAAACAAAGATATGAACAAACACTCAACACAATAATGAGGAAATGAAAGGGTTGAGGAAATAGAACCAGTTAGGTTGGTGAAGACAATGATTTGGTAGACCGGTTCCAACTCATTGCCCTCGGTTATGCGTCTGTTGGAGCGGCCGAGTATTTAAACTCGAGGACACACAGTCCGGACACCGGCCGCTGAAAGCACGCAGCTCAGGACACCCAGTCCTCACCGTATTCTCCTTGAACTAAGGTCACACAGACCTCGTCCAATCACTGTGGTAAGTCTTCAGCGACTTCCAAACCTTCACAGACTTGGTCACTCGGCGATCCACAATTCCTCTTGGATGCTCTAGACCATGACGCCTAACCGTCTGGAAGAAGCACAATCTTCAAAGGTAACAAGCGTCGGATCCACGCAGGATCAATTTCTTCAGTGATGCTCAATCACTTTGGGTTTGTAGGGGTTTGGTTTTGGGGTTTTTCCTCACTTGATGATTTTCGCTCAAAGTCCCCTCTCAAATGACAAGTGTCAAGTTCTCTCGGAGCAGCCAACCAGCTAGTGGTTGTAGGGGGCGGCTATTTATAGCCTAGGGAGCAGCCCGACATGATAAGACATAAATGCCCTTCAATGATATGACTGTTAGGTTGATAAGATGTTTTGGGACAAATGGCAAGACAGACAAAGAATCGGTCGGAAATTTGAATCACAAATTCCTCGGGGCTATCATGTTCCTCATCGTAGGCAATCCGCGACCGGCGTAATTCCTAACTCCTCGGTCAGAACAAATTCCTCAATACTGTAAGAACTTCGTCTCACATCCTTTGAAGAAATTGACTGAATCAGTATGAGATTTCCAAAGGCTTCACTCGAGGGATTGGTAGCTGTAGGATTTTGAGTTGAGCATCACATGGAAATTTTTCCTTAGTATTTCCTCGACCCCCTTTAACAAAGACAAAGGTGTCCTATGACTCAAGAAAGAGAAAATGAAACTACGAAAACAAAAGTCTTCATGCTTCATGTTCCTCAAATGAATATCAAGTCTTCAAGGTCACACCAATTTCTTCACTTTCAAAGTCTTGTAAAGTCTTGAGAATATCAAAGTCTTCGATCGAAGAACTTCATTTTTAGGGGTCGACTTTCTCTGTAAATATCAAACTCCTCATAGACTTATAGACTTGTGTACACTCACAACGCATTAGTTCCTTAACCTATAAGTCTTCAATCCACCAAAATCACTAAGGGCACTAGATGCACTTACAATCTCCCCTTTTTGGTGATTGATGAAAATATAGGTTAAGTTTTCAACGGGATAAACATATGAAGTGTAAATACTGATAATGAGGAATTTGATTGCAAGATATAGAAGAACTCCCCACGAAGATGTGCATAGTGAGGAATTTGCTTTTGAGGCAATGCACATTTGAAGAGTTGAATCATGGAGATCTCCCCCTATATCTTATAATTCATACACGCATTTGACATATAATATGAAGAATTTGAAATGCATGATGAAATATGGTGCTTGATGTAATTCAGCATGCGTATGCGATAACATTAATGAGGAACAAGCATGCAAAATAACGATCAAGAGTATCGAGCTCAAGAAGCTCAAGAGAATCGAGCATAGTGCAAGAGCATAGTGCATCAAAAGTATCAAAGCACCATCGGGTTTAAGATTACAACTCGATCCAATAAAAGTTTCGTAAGAACGAGAGTTGTAACTTAACAAAATAAATTGTTGTATATGGGCAATAAAATAGACCCGCTTGAAGACTAACTCAAATTTCTCCCCTTTGTCTTCGAATGACAAATAGGTTCGAATCTGAGGACTTACGCTCGTTTAGTATTTAAATTTGAAGTAGGTGCGCGAGCGTTTTTGGTGTCGGTTGTTTTAGTAGGACCTGCAGCAGTGTCGTCCAAATCTTCATTTTCATCAGTGTCACACGATGAAGAATAGGAGCTGGCCACCAAGGAAGGAACTTTGACCTTCTTGTATTTCTTCAGAGGAGGTCCAGACCAGTCAAATTCTTCCTTGGGTCCCATTGTCGTCAGTTCTTCTGCACTGCAGACATTTGAAAGAACAGCCCAGGTCCGTTTGAAGGTTTCATGGAGGTAGTAGTGGTTTTTCTTCACTGCATTGTGTGTAGAGGTCATGTTGTGAAGAATTGAACCAAACTGACGCTTGACCCATTTATGATTGCGATCAACCTTCCGATGAAGACCGAGGAGTAACTCACGATCATCATCACCACAGGTGCAGTAGCTTGAGGACTTTGCTTGACTGAGGTATTTGCGGCAGAGTCATGTGTGGCAGAGTCATCATTGGTGGAGTAGGATGCTGCTTTGCGAAACTGTCCATCCAATGGACGAATGCCTTCATCGATCACAGCAGTAGCCTTGCCCTTGTCATCAGCTGAGGTAAATGTCCATTTGAGGACTTCAATCGGGGGCAAGTAGCTGCAGTGATTCGTAGTATCAGCCTTTGTAATTGAGTGAAGACCTTGTCCTGATGAATCTCATTATCCAAGGCGCATAAGGCTTCAGCTCAAATGGTGACATAGCAATGTTTGCCGAGTCCTCATGAAGAAATCATGGAAGTTGACGGAACGCCATGGATGATGTTGAAAAGCATATTCTTCATGATGCCAACGACTTCTTCATCATTCGAGTCGTGGCCTTTGATAGGACTCATTGTCTTCGTCAGAATCCGATAGACAGTCCGAGGCACATACAATAATTCCTTGATGAGGAATTTGGTTCTTGGGGCCTGCCTTAGCTTCAAAGGCTTCATCAAGACTTGCATATAGTGATTTGAAAGTTACGGTTCGTTGTAGATACAACGAGCACCATCAAGTGGAGGACTGAGTGGTAGAGCACGAAGCAATTCAGATTGTTGGTGCCTTGTAGTGAGTATTTTCGCACATCCAGTCTAATACCCATGAGTTCACGTCTTCAGCGTCTCCGGTGATGTGCAGCGTTGCATAGAATTGAAGAATGAGTTCTTCATTCCGATCCACGTATATCGCTGCAAAAATTCAGAAGTCCTGCGTCGTGAAGAACACCGAGAACTGGCTCAAATCCTGGCAGACTCCATGTCCACATGAGGAATATGAGCATGATCAAGACTTTGTCTTTGTTGAAGAGCACCGAGGAATAGAAATTGGCTTGGTGGCGGTCCGTAAACGCCTCTTCCTTATGCGAAGCGTAATCATATGGATTATAGTTAGTGAAGAATACGTGCTCGGCAAAGAAATCTTCAGCCTTGAACTTCGCTTGCTTGAGAACGGATTCTTTTGCTTGGGCAGAGGGGTGTCGGTGAGTTGCATCACCACCTCGGGAATCGCGAGCTCTCGTGTTCTTCAGCCGAGGGGTTTCTTGTTCCTCAACAGGTGCAGTCGAGGATCAAGAAGCAGGTTCATCGCACTAGTGGCTGGAATTTCTTCATGCACAGAGCAAGTGGGTTGAGTTTCTTGAGTCCATTTGAACTGTTGGTGCAGGGGACTGAGGAATCTGTTGGAGCGGGGTGAAGAGAGGAGTATTGGGATGCTGACTTTCCCAAAAGTCATCATTCATCACAGGTGTGGTGCACCCTATATCCACATCTTCATCTTCAATTTCCTCAACACCAACCTCTTCAGCTGTGAACTGAGGCATAGGTGAGGAAATGACTGGGGATGAAGGGATTGCGTCCACTTCAGTTTCTTCATCAATCTGCTCGACGGGCGCAGAATGATGTTCTTCATCAGATCCGCTTGGGATCACATAATCTTCATCAAAAGGAACAAGGTCCTTTGATGGAATTGAGGAAATTGGAACATCATCAATTGGATTTTCGAGTGAGCTGGTCATTGGCTTCATTTTCTTCGCAGCCGAAGAATTTGACATAGTTGATGCCTTCCTTTTCTTCACAGCAGCTCGTTCTGCAGCCTTGGTTTTCTTCACATCAGAGGCAGATGGAAGAATTGGAGTTGGTGTTGGCGCAGGAGGAGCTGAGGAATCTGGTTGAATTTTCTCAGGAATGGCGATGCAGTTGCCCTGACTTCTTCGATTTCTTGAGCGCACCACTAGTGGATGCCCGGCAATTTCTTCGGCCGGTTGGAATGGGATCATCAGCCACTGAACTGGCATTTTCTTCAGCAGCTGAACTTCATCGCCGTGTCTTGGCATGTTCTTCAGTTGGCTGAGCTGAGGCTCCAGCCTGAGGAATTTCATGTTGCGTCGGGGCAGCAACATTGGTGAATTTCTTCGTCAGATTGACGAATCTGACTTTGGCTCCTTGCCAATCAGCATAGTAAGAATCGAAGTTTTTGCTGAGGTCTTGAATTTCAGTCTGGACCTTGAGAAGTTCCTCAGGTGTCATTTTGACAACGTTTTTCTTCAGGAACTTCTCCTTTCTGTATTGAGCCTTCTTGATCTCTCTTGCCTTTTCAAACTTCCATTTCTCTTCAGTGATGAAATGGGTCAACATGTGACTTTGTCCAGGGGTCAGATGAAAATCAGGCAAAGGGGTATTTGGATCCTTGTGCTAGAGATCAATATAATCGAGCATTTTCCTCGGATCCAACAGCAGTGGCACAGATGTGCCTTTGGCTCTAGCGGCCCTTTCTTGGCGATCTCTGATGATTTCCGCAAGTTCATCATCAGAAGCTTCATCATCAGAAGGCACATGGAATGCAACATGTTTCTTCTTTGGACTTGGCCGAGGACCTCGTCCAGCTGTTGCTTTGGTCTTTAGCAGAGTCGGGCCAGATGATGAAATTGGTGCTGCTGAGGAACTTGCAGAAACACCTGAGGCAATCGAGAAACCAGCAGTCCTTTGACATGTAGCCAGATGCACAGGAGCTGAGGACTTTGAAGGAGCTGTTGAGGACTTTGGTGGAGTTGTAGCAGTGTGAGGAATTTGCCTTGAGGGCGCTGCTGAGGAACTTAGCCGTGAGGGCGCTGATGGTGAAGCACTTGGCTTATGAGCAGGCTTCTTTGGCATGGATTTCCTCGGTTTGACCGAGGTATCGATGCGATGTCGCGGGCAGAATCCTCATTGAATTTCTTCACTGCCTCCTTGGCTTGTCATGCCAATTTAGCTTGGCGCTTAGCCCATTCTTCAGGAAAGTCCTCACCACGCTTGAGGCTTGTGGGATCAGCTACTTGGCCAGGTGCCAATGGAGCTCTTGGGCATGGAGGATTGAGAGCGAATTTCTTCATGTACTTTGGAGTCACATATCTGTATTCCCTCCATTCCCTTGCCCATCTCCGTTCAATCTTCGAATCGCACCTTGTGCTGATTTTTATTTTCTTTGCCAAATTTTGCTTCATCAGGTGTGCAATAGTCAGCATAAATTTCCTCAGGGATCTCAAAAGCAGTCATAACCTCAGGTTTCTTTCCTCCTTTCTGTGGCTTCTTACCGTCTGCCATATTCTTCAGTTGAGGAAATTGAACAATTGAGTTCTCTGAAGAAGTATGCAGTTTTTCTTCGAGGAACACTGCAGATGAGTTAAGTTGATGAGAACCTAGTGATTCAAAGAAGAGACATGAGTACCGTGAACAGAAAGTACAAAAGTAGGAATTTGGAGAGGTCATATGCGTTACGAGAAGGTTTTTCAAAAAGAACAAGTTTTGAGGAATTTGACCGGATGTGCCTTGAAGGATTTCACTAAGCGTTCTTGTCTTAGGTTCCAGAGTTGTACAGATCGAAGATCCACACAATTAGGGAATCTTGAAGAAAATGATTGCTTAGAAAAACAGTTCAAGATCATATGATGTGTGTGGTGTTCATATGTGTGAAGATTTGAAGAATAAACACCTTTGAAGATTTTCAGGAAAGCTTGAGAATCAAAGAGAGTAATAAAAGTAACTTTTAATTACCCGAAATGAAGAACACGATTTAACCGAGAAGAACGGATGGGAAGTTCGTCAGGTTAGATCTTCCTTGCCCTAACTCGATGGAGGAAGACAGCTACGGCGGCGGCGGAGTGAAGATTCCCGCGGTCGGCGTGAGTACGATGGCGACGAGGTCGAGGCAGTGAAGCTCTTCCTCACCGGCGACGATGGAGTAGCGGCGGCGCTAGGGTTTGAGGAGCTCGAGCGGGAGAGAGAGGTCGAGCGGGGTAAAAGAAGTGAGGAAGGGGAGAGGGGTATTTATAGACACGGTGAAAAAACTGTTCGCCTGAAGATTTGGGACGAACGTGCCCCTGCCCTTTCTCCTTCACGCGACATGTGTCACCCACGTACTGTGTAATGGAGATCGTGTACGATCGTGGGTGAATAGAATAATGCATCATGGGATGCGGAACAGTTTGAGCGGCAAAACCGAAATTTGGATAAGATTTGTTTTAAAGTTTCGTTCGCAATTTCTTCAGCTGACCAGGACACAGTGAAGATTTTGAACGAGTTTCAAATATAACGCTAATGAAGTATTTGTGAATAGATTGGGTTGAGTATAGCATAGAGGGGGAAGGGTCCGATCACATTCACTTAGCAGAAAAAGCAGCTTGAAGAAATAACTATAAGTGAATGCTGTAGAGGACATAAACCCATATATATGTATTGCCAATGAAGAAAAACGGCGGAAACAGTGAAGATTTTGCAAAGTTGAAGAATTTGAAAAACTGAAGAATTTCAAAACTGAGGAAAAACTCAAATTGAAGATTTTCAACTTTGGTGGTGGCGTGACCACCGTATAAGAATGATGATTTCGCATACCGCTGCATAATTGTCGTAGGGTTCGAGAATCAAATTCTTCATTAATTTCTTCACACTTAGAGTGTTATTCTTCATTGATTGAAGAAAAACGTTTCTTCATGTGTTGCACATCTAAGTCATCAATTTTGCATAAGTGTCAGGATGTGTGTCCTTTTCAAAGAACGTTCGAAGATTCTAAGATATTTAGCTCACACCGCAACTTGCTTAATCTCTTCTCATCCAAGGGCTTAGTGAAGATATCAGCTAGCCGTTCTTCGCTTCACGTGCTCGATGGAGATGTCGCCCTTCAACACATGATCACGAAGAAAATGATGACGAATCTGAATGTGCTTTGACTTCGAGTGCTGAACTGGGTTCTGAGCAATCTTGATGGCACTCTCATTGTCACAGAGGAGAGGCACATTCTTCACGTTGACTCCACAGTCCTTGAGTGTTTGCTTCATCTAAAGCAGTTGAGCACAGCAAGAGCCAGCAGCAATGTATTCAGCTTCCGCAGTAGACAGTGATACGCAGTTCTGTTTCTTCGAGGACCAATGCACCAAAGATCGTCCGAGGAATTGACAAGTGCCGGTTGACTTGCGGTCCACACGATCACCAAAGATAGTTAGAGTCGAATATCCACCGAGATCAAAAGCGAGAACCCTTGGGGTACCATAATCCTAGTGTTGGTGTGTGAGCTAGATATCGAAGAATATGCTTCACGGCCTTATGGTGTGATTCCTTCATGTAGCTTGAAATCGGGCACACATGCAAACACTAAGCATTATATCTGGCCTAGATGCACATAAGTACAATAAAGAACCAATCATGGAGCGGTATACCTTGTGATCGAAGTCAATACCATTTTCATCAGTGCATAGATGGCCATTTGTGGGCATAGGAATTTTGACGTCTTTGCAATCTTGCATGCCGAATTTCCTCAGAACATCTTTGAGGTATTTCTCCGGAGATATGAATATGCCATTGCGCTGTTGACGAATTTGAAGACCTAAGAAGAATTTCAACTCTCCCATCATAGACATTTGATATTCTTCACTCATCATATAGGCAAATTCATCACTATAACGTTGGTCAGTACAGCCAAAGATAATATCATCAACATATATTTGGCACACAAACAGTTCACCATCATAAGATTTAGTAAAGAGAGTAGGGTCGAGTGAACCGGGTGTGAAGCCATTCTTCACGAAGAATTCCTTCAATGTACCATACCACGCCCGAGGGGCTTGCTTGAGGCCATAGAGGGCCTTATTAAGTCTGAAGACTTTGTCAGGATTCTTTGGATCTTCAAAACCACAAGACCATTTTCATCTTGCTTGTTGCGGTAGATCCACTTTGTGCCAATGATATTATGCTTGCGAGGATCTGGACGTTTGACCAGTTCCCAGACATTGTTGAGCTCGAACTGATGTAATTCTTCTTGCATAGCCTGAATCCACTCGGCTCCAAAATGCTTCATCTACCTTAGTGGGCTCGTGATAGAGACAAAAGCATAGTGCCCACAAAAGTTAGATAAATGTGAAGCTTTTGAGCGTGTGAGAGGACTCCGCGCTCTAATGTCATCGATGATCTTCTCCACTTGCACTTCTTTTGCAACGCGAGGATGAGCTGGTTGTCGCCGAGGAATTTGATCATTTTCCTCAAAGCACCATTGTCTTCAAAGATTATCTTCAGTGCATCACTCGGCGTTCTTCACAAGACAGAATGAATTCTTCAAAGCAGATTCATCGAGAGGAATGACATCCTCGGTTGCCTTGAACTTGATAGAATCCTCGGTGCTGGTTCATCTAACACGTAAGGTAGGTGCTATCTTTGCGAGCCATTAGTTTCATTGAACCGCACATCTACAAAGTGTCAACAATCTTGTGAAGAAGCGATGTTGAAGACTCAGAGGTGTGCGAGTCCTTTCCGTAACCAAGCATAAAACCTTCATGTGCTTTCGGTGCAAATTTAGAATTGTGATGAGGATCTCTAATCCAGCATTTAGCAATCAAGACTTTGAAATAACTTACATTGGGTTTCTTGTCGTTGAGGAGTTCATAGGCAGTCTTCTTGAAGAATTTGTGAAGATATACTCTGTTGATGATGTGGCACGCAGTATCAATTGCATCAATCCAAAAACGACTAGGCGTTTTGTATTCATCAAGCATAGTGCGAGCCATCTCAACAAGAGTTCTGTTTTTGCACTCCACGACGCCATTCAGCTGAGGAGTATAGGGAGCAGATGACTCATGAGTAATACCAAGTTCATCAAGATAGGCATCAAGACCGGAATTCTTGAACTCGGCCCATTGTCACTCTGATGTGTTTGATCTTCACACCAAAGTTAGTTGAAGCCCTCGAGGAAAATCGTTTGAAGACTTCCTGCACTTGATTTTTGTAAGTAACAATGTGTACCCATGTGTAACGAGAGTAATCATCAACAATAACAAAGCCATATAGAGATGCATCATTAACGACAGCTGAGTAATGATTGGGACCAAAGAGATCCATGTGAAGCAATTCGAAAGGATGAGTAGTGGTCATGATAGTCTTCGCTGGATGCTTGGCCTTGGTTATTTTTCCAGCTTCACAGGCTCCGCATAAGTGATCCTTGAAGAATTTGACATTCTCAATGCCAATGACATGCTTCTTCTTTGCAAGCGTGTGCAAATTCCTCATGCCTGCATGACCAAGTCGCCGATGCCATAGCCAGCCTTCTGAAGCTTTTGCAAGTAGACACACGGCTGGTTGTGGTCCTCAGAGAGAAATCAACAATATACAAGTCTCCTCTCCTAAAGCCTTCAAGACTTTGGAATTGTCACTTCCATGATCACAACACAACAATACTTGCCAAAGATAACAACCATATCAAGATCACAAAGCATTGAGATCGACATGAGGTTGTATCCTAAGGACTCAACAAGCATGACTTTGTCCATGTGTATGTCCTTAGAGATCGCAACCTTACCAAGACCCAATACCGACTTTTGCCTTTTTCAAAGAAAGATGATATGCTTCAGATGTGATGGTGATAAGGGAGCATCCATCAATAGATTCTTGTCACCAGTCATGTGATTTGTACATCCACTATCGAGAACCCACTCAGTGGCTTTGGGTTGATCATCCTGCAGATGAATTAGTACAAATTACGATCTCATATACTTCATCAGTGAAGAATATGATATCAAGTTCATCAGATGAATTTCATCAACAAGATAATGAGATAAGCGATATGAGGACGTGTGAAATGAAAGTTCATTTCATCATGATTAGCTGCGTCCTTTCGAGCATTTTGTCAGTCCCCCAAAGAAATTCTTTCAGACGTTAAGGCACGCCCGAGACCTGACCTGCAGAAGAGATTAATTCTTTTTCTTCACCACCCACATCTGAAGGGGTGGCAAAGAGTTCATCACTCATGAAAGCACCATACGAGAATGGTGGCATAGAAGCCAAACCATTTTGTTTCACATAAGAGGGGTTAGGGTAAGCATATGAATAAGCAGAGAAATTCTTCGAGGACTTATGAACATATTGGCTTGAAGAATAATGCACATATTCATAGCCCTTAGCTCTACCCTCATGTAAACAGAGTTGTCAAGACGACGATATTCATCTGAGGACTTTGATCCTGTTGAGGAATTTGATCCACGTGAGGAATTTGGTCCGTATGAGGACTTGGATCCATATGAAGAATTTGGTCCATATGAAGAATTTGATCTGGGGTTCCTATTCTTCACAAGTGGTGTCATGAGGACATTCACCTGAAGACTTTCAAGGCACTTCTTGGGAACCCAGATTTTCTTCATAGGGGAACCGTTCCTGCAGTTAGTGCCAACATATCTAGCAAATAATTCACCATTCTGATTTTTGAACAGTTTATAGTTGGAGTCAAATGACTCATCAGAAGAATGAGGAGATTCGCATGTAAAGCCAGATAAGTTAGATGGATCAACTGGAGGTCCCTTTGCAGCAACACATGAGGTTTTGGGATACCGCCGGGCTTCCAATATGTTCCATCAAGATTGAGTTTCCTCTCAAAGGCAATACCCTCTTTCCTAGGGTTCCTGTTGAGGATCTCGCTTTTAAGCACATCACAAAGAGTCTGATGCCCTTTGAGGCTTTTGTACATGCTCGTCATATACAATTCCTTCAGCCTGCATCGCCAAGGATACTAGCAATGTCCTCGGATGAGGAATTAGTGATAGCAAGAGGCAAGTGAAGAATTTGTAACAGTTGAAGCATTTGAACATTCAGGTGAAGAATTAGCAGATTCACGTTCAATGCACTTTAAGCATGGAGGAACAAATTCTTCCTGAGAAGCGCTGATTTGTTGAGCAAGTAATGAATCGCGTGAAGGAAATATGCCCTAGAGGCAATAATAAAGTTATTATTTATTTCCTTATATCATGATAAATGTTTATTATTCATGCTAGAATTGTATTAACCGGAAACATAATACATGTGTGAATATATAGACAAACAAAGTATGTCACTAGTATGCCTCTACTTGACTAGCTTGTTAATCAAAGATGGTTATGTTTCCTAACCATGAACAAGAAGTTGTTATTTGATTAACAAGGTCACATCATTAGTAGAATGATCTGATTGACATGACCCATTTCGTTAGCTTAACACTTGATCGCTTAGTATGTTAATGCTTTCTTCATGACCCATACATGTTCCCCGTAACTATGAGATTATGCAACTCTGCCATCGGAGGAACACTTTGGTGCTACCAAACGTCACAACGTGAATCGGGTGATTATAAAGGAGTACTACAGTGTCTCCAAAGGTACTTGTTGGGTTGGCGTATTTCGAGATTAGGTTTTGTCACTCCGATTGTCGGAGAGGTATCTCTAGGCCTTCTCGGTGATACACATCACTTAAGCCTTGCAAGCATTACAACTAATGAGTTAGTTGTGAGATGATGTATTACGGAATGAGTAAAGAGACTTACCGGTAACGAGATTGAACTAGGTATTGGATACCGACGATCGAATCTCGGGTAAGTAACATACCGATGACAAAGGGAACAACGATGTCGTTATGCGGTTTGACCGATAAAGATCTTCAGAGAATATGTAGGAACCAATATGGGCATCCAGGTTCCGCTATTGGTTATTGACCGAGAATGGTTCTAGGTCATGTCTACATAGTTCTCGAACCCGTAGGGTCCGCACGCTTAACGCTTCGATGACAGTTCATTATGAGTTTATAAGTATTGATGCACCGAAGTTTGTTCGAGTCCCGGATGTGATCACGGACATGACGAGGAGTCTCGAAATGGTCGAGACATAAAGATTGATATATTGGAAGCCTATGTTTGGACTTGGAAGGGTTCCGAGTGAAAACAGGAAGTTATTTGAACACCGGGGTTACGGAACCCCGGGGTATATGGGCCTTCATGGGCCACAAGGAGAAGAGGAAGGGCCGGCCGGGTGGGCTGCGCGCCCCCTCCCCTCTAGTCCGAATAGGACAAGGAGAGGGGCGGCGCCTTCCCTCTTTCCCTCCCCAATCCTACTCCAACTAGGACAAGGGGGAGTCCTACTCCCGGTGGGAGTAGGACTCCTCCAGCGCCTCCCAAGGCTGGCCGCACCCCCTTTGGCTCCTTTATATACGGGCCAGGGGCACCCCATGATACACAAGTTGATCTACGGATCTTTCCTTAGCCGTGTGCGATGCCCTCTTCCACCATATTCCACTTGGTCATATCGTCAGAGAGCTTAGGCGAAGCCTCGCGCCGGAGAAGTCATATCGTCGCAGTGCTTAGGCGAAGCCCCGCGTCGGTGGAGCATCAACATCGCTATCACGCCGTCGTGCTGACGGAACTCATCCCCGACACTTTGCTGGATCGGAGTCCGGTGATCGTCATCGAGCTGAACGTGTGCAGAACTCAGAGGTGCCGTACGCTCGGTGCTTGGATCGGTCGGATCGTGAAGACGTACGACTACATCAACCGCGTTGTTATAACGCTTCCGCTTTCGGTCTACGAGGGTACGTGGATGGACATTCTCCTCTCGTTGCTATGCCATCACCATGGTCTTGCGTGATCGTAGGAAATTTTTGAAATTACTACGTTCCCCAACAAAGGGTATCGAGCCAGGTTTTATGCGTTGATGTCATATGCACGAGTAGAACACAAGTGAGTTGTGGACGATACAAGTCATACCGCCTACCAAAGATGTCATACTTTGGTTCAGCGGTATTGTTGGACGAGACGATCCGGACCAACCTTACGCGTACTCTTCCACGCGAGACCGGTTCCTCGACGTGCTTTGCACATAGATGGCTTATGGAAGACCTGTCTCTCCAACTTTAGTTGAACTGAAAAAGGCTACGCCCGGTCCTTGAGAAGGTTAAAACGGAGTCTATTTGACAAACTATCGTTGTGGTTTTGATGCGTAGGTAAGAACGGTTCTTGCTCAGCCCGTAGCAGCCACGTAAAACTTGCAACAACAAAGTAGAGGACGTCTAACTTGTTTTTGCAGGGCATGTTGTGATGTGATATGGTCAAGACGTGATGCTATATTTTACTGTATGAGATGATCATGTTTTGTAACCGAGTTATCGGCAACTGGCAGGAGCCATATGGTTGTCGCTTTATTGTATGAAATGCAAAACGCCATGTAATTGCTTTACTTTATCACTAAGCGGTAGCGATAGTCGTGGAAGCAATAGTTGGCGAGACGACAAAGATGCTACGATGGAGATCAAGGTGTCGCGCCGGTGACGATGGTGATCATGACGGTGCTTCGGCGATGGAGATCACAAGCACAAGATGATGATGACCATATCATATCACTTATATTGATTGCATGTGATGTTTATCCTTTATGCATCTTATCTTGCTTTGATTGACGGTAGCATTATAAGATGATCTCTCACTAAAAATTATCAAGAAGTGTTCTCCCGAGTATGCACCGTTGCCAAAGTTCGTAGTACCCGGACACCACGTGATGATCGGGTGTGATAAGTTCTCGTCCATCTACAACGGATGCAAAACAGCTTGCACACGCTGAATACTCAGGTTAAACTTGACGAGCCTAGCATATAATGTATATGGCCTCGAACACGGAGACCGAAGGTCGAACGTGAATCATATAGTAGATATGATCAACATAGTGATGTTCACCGTTGAAACTACTCCGCCTCACGTGATGATCGGACACGGTTTAGTTGATATGGATCACGTGATCACTTAGATGACTAGAGAGATGTCTGCCTAAGTGGGAGTTTTTAATATGATTAATTGAACTTAAATTTATCATGAACTTAGTACCGATAGTATTTTGCTTGTCTATGTTTCATCGTAGATAGATGGCTCGTCTTTGTTGTTCCGTTGAATTTTAATGCGTTCCTTGAGAAAGCAAAGTTGAAAGATAATGGTAGCAATTACACGGATCGGGCCGTAATTCTGAGGATTATCCTCATTGCTGCACGTAAAATTACGCCCCGGAAGCACCGCCGGGTGACAGTTCCCGCAGATGCCGAGCCGAAGTTATGAACGTCGCAAAGCAGTAGCCGATGACTACTCTATAGTTCAGTGTGCCATGCTTTACGGCTTAGAACCGGGTCTTCAACGACGCTTTTGAACGTCATGGAGCATATGAGATGTTCCAGGAGTTGAAGTTAATATTTCAAGCAAATGCCCGGATTGAGAGATATGAAGTCTCCAATAAGTTCTATAGCTGCAAGATGGAGGAGAATAGTTCACAAGAGCACATACTCAAAATGTCTGGGTATAACAATCACTTAATTCAGCTGGGAGTTAATCTTCCGGATGATAGTGTCATTGATGTAATTCTCCAATCATCGCCACCAAGCTACAAGAGCTTTGTGATGAACTATAATATGCAAGGGATGACTAAGACAATTCCTGAGCTCTTCGCAATGCTAAAAGTCATGAGGTAGAAATCAAGAAAGAGCATCAATTGTTGATGGTCAACAAAACCAATAGTTTCAAGAAAAAGGGCAAAGGGAAGAAGAACTCCAACTTCAAAAAGAACAGCAAGAAAGTTGCTGATCAAGAGAAGAAACCCAGGTCTGGACCTAAGCCTGAAACTGAGTGTTTTACCGCAAGCGCATCGGACACCGAAGCGGAACTGCCCCAAGTATTTGGCGGATAAAAAGGATGGCAAGGTGAACAAAGGTATATGTGATATACATGTTATTGATGTGTACCTTACTAGAGCTCGTAGTAGCACACTGGTATTTGATAATCGGGTTACATTGCTAATATTTGCAACTCAAACAGGACTACGGAATAGACGAGCAATCGCAAAGGACGAGGTGACGATGCGCGTGGGAAATGGTTCCAAAGTCAATGTGATCGCGGTCGGCACGCTACCTCTACATCTACCTTCGGGATTAGTTTTAGACCTAAATAATTGTTATTTGGTGCCAGCGTTGAGCATGAACATTATATCTGGATCTTGTTTAATGCGAGACGGTTATTCATTTAAATCAGAGAATAATGGTTGTTCTATTTATATGAATAATATCTTTTATGGTCATGCACCCTTAAAGAATGGTCTATTCTTGTTGAATCTCGGCGAAGAGTGATACACATATTCATAATGTTGAAGCCAAAAGATGCAGAGTTGATAATGATAGTGCGACTTATTTGTGGCACCGCCGTTTAGGTCATATCGGTGTAAAAGCATGAAGAAACTCCATCTTGATGGGCTTACGGAATCACTTGATTATGAATCACTTGGTACTTATGTAACCGTGCCTCATGGGCAAGATGACAAAACGCCGTTCTCCGGAACTATGGAGCGAGCAATGATTTATTGGAAATCATACATACCGATGTTTGTGGTCCAATGAATGTTGAGGCACGCCATGGCGGGTATCGTTATTTTCTCACCTTCACAGATGATTTGAGCAGATATGGGTATATCTACTTAATGAAACACAAATCTGAAACATTTGAAAAGTTCAAAGAATTTCAGAGTGAAGTGGAAAATCATCGTAACAAGAAAATAAAGTTTCTACGATCTGATCGTGGAGGAGAATATTTGAGTTACGAGTTTGGTTTACATTTGAAACAATGTGGAATAGTTTCAAGAACTCACGCCACCCGAACACCACAGAGAAATGGTGTGTCCGAACGTCAGAATCGTGCTTTACTAGATATGGTGCGATCAATGATGTCTATTTCCAATTTACCGCTATCGCTTTGGGGTTATGCTTTAGAGACGGCCGCATTCACGTTAAATAGGACACCGTCAAAATCCGTTGAGACGACGCCTTATGAACTGTGGTTTGGCAAGAAACCAAAGTTGTCGTTTCTTAAAGTTTGGGGCTGCGATGCTTATGTAAAGAAACTTCAACCAGATAAGCTCGAACCCAAATCGGAAAAATGTGTCTTCATAGGATACCCAAAGGAGATCATTGGGTACACCTTCTATCACAGATCTGAAGGCAAGATTTTCGTTGCTAAATTTGGATCCTTTCTAGAGAAAGAGTTTCTCTCGAAAGAAGTGAGTGGGAGGAAAGTAGAACTTGATGAGATAATCAGATTCTGCTCCCTTATTGGAAAGTAGTTCATCACAAGAAATGGTTCCTGTGACAACTACACCAATTAGTGAAGAAACTAATGATGATGATCATGAAGCTTCGCATCAAGTTACTCTTGAACCTCGTGGGTCAACCAGAATAAAATACGCACTGCAGTGGTACGGTAATCCTATTCGGAAGTCATGTTACTTGACCATGGCGAACCTACAAACTATGAAGAAGCGATGGTGAGCCCAGATTCGCGAAATGGCTGGAAGCCATGAAATCTGAGATGGGATCCATGTATGAGAACAAAGTATGGACTTTGGTTGACTTGCCCGATGATCGGCAAGCCATTGAAAATAAATGGATCTTTAAGAAGAAGACTGACGCCGATGGTAATGTAACCGTCTACAAAGCTTGACTTGTTGCGAAAGGTTTTCGACAAGTTCAAGGGGTTGACTACGATGAGACTTTCTCACCCGTAGCGATGCTTAAGTCTGTCCGAATCATGTTAGCAATTGCCGCATTTTATGATTATGAAATTTGGCAAATGGATGTAAAAACTGCATTCTTGAATGGATTTCTAGAAGAAGAGTTGTATATGATACAACCAGAAGGTTTTGTCGATCCAAAAGGTGCTAACAAAGTGTGCAAGCTCCAACGATCAATTTATGGTCCGTGCAAGCCTCTCGAGTTGGAATAAACGCTTTGATAGTGTGATCAAAGCATATGGGTTTATATGAGACTTTTGGAGAAGCCTGTATTTACAAGAAAGTGAGTGGGAGCTCAGAAGCATTTACGATATTATATGTGGACGACATATTATTAATTGGAAATGATATAGAATTTCTGGATGGCATAAAAGGATACTTGAATAAAAGTTTTTCAATGAAAGACCTCGGTGAAGCTGCTTACATATTGGGCATCAAGATCTATAGAGATAGATCAAGACGCTTAATTGGACTTTCACAAAGCACATACCTTGATAAAATTTTGAAAAAGTTCAAAATGGATCGTGCAAAGAAAGGTTTTTTGCACGTGTTGCAAGGTGTAAGATTGAGTAAGACTCAATGCCCGACCACGGCAGAAGATAGAGAGAAAATGAAAGATGTTCCCTATGCTTCAGCCATAGGCTCTATCATGTATGCAATGTTGTGTACCGGACCGACGTATGCTTAGCTATAAGCTTGGCAGGAAGGTACCAAAGTAATCCAGGAATGGATCCTTTGGACAGCGGTCAAGAACATCCTGAAATACGAAAAGGACTAAGGATATGTTTCTCGTATATGGAGGTGACAAAGAGCTAGTCGTAAATGGTTACGCCGACGTTAAGCTTTGACACTGATCCGGACGATTCTAAATCGCAAACCGGATACGTGTTTTTATTAAACGGTGGAGCTGTCGGTTGGTGCAGTTCTAAACAAAGCGCCGTGGCGGGATCTACATGTGAAGCGGAGTACATAGCTGCTTCGGAAGCAGCAAATGAAGGAGTCTGGATGAAAGAGTTCATTTCCGATCTAGGTGTTATACCTAGTGCATCGGGACCGATGAAGATCTTCTGTGACAATAATGGTGCAATTGACTTGGCAAAGGAATCCAGATTTCACAAGAGGACCAAGCACATCAAGAGACGCTTCAATTCCATTCGGGACCATGTCCAAGTGGGAGACATAGAGATTTGCAAAATACTTACGGATCTGAATGTTGCGGACCCGTTAACTAAGCCTCTTCCACGAGCAAAACATGATCAGCACCAAGACTCCATGGGTGTTAGGATCATTACTTTGTAATCTAGATTATTGACTCTAGTGCAAGTGGGAGACTGAAGGAAATATGCCCTAGAGGCAATAATAAAGTTATTATTTATTTCCTTATATCATGATAAATGTTTATTATTCATGCTATAATTGTATTAACCGGAAACATAATACATGTGTGAATATATAGACAAACAAAGATGTCACTAGTATGCCTCTACTTGACTAGCTTGTTAATCAAAGATGGTTATGTTTCCTAACCATGAACAAGAAGTTGTTATTTGATTAACAAGGTCACATCATTAGTAGAATGATCTGATTGACATGACCCATTTCGTTAGCTTAACACTTGATCGTTTAGTATGTTAATGCTTTCTTCATGACCCATACATGTTCCTGTAACTATGAGATTATGCAACTCCGTTTACGGAGGAACACTTTGGTGCTACCAAACGTCTACAACGAATCGGGTGATTATAAAGGAGTACTACAGGTGTCTCCAAAGGTACTTGTTGGGTTGGCGTATTTCGAGATTAGGTTTTGTCACTCCGATTGTCGGAGAGGTATCTCTAGGCCTTCTCGGTGATACACATCACTTAAGCCTTGCAAGCATTACAACTAATGAGTTAGTTGTGAGATGATGTATTACGGAACGAGTAAAGAGACTTACCGGTAACGAGATTGAACTAGGTATTGGATACCGACGATCGAATCTCGGGTAAGTAACATACCGATGACAAAGGGAACAACGTATGTCGTTATGCGGTTTGACCGATAAAGATCTTCGTAGAATATGTAGGAACCAATATGGGCATCCAGGTTCCGCTTATTGGTTATTGACCGAGAATGGTTCTAGGTCATGTCTACATAGTTCTCGAACCCGTAGGGTCCGCACGCTTAACGCTTCGATGGCGATGTTCATTATGAGTTTATAAGTATTGATGCAATCAAGTTTGTTCGAGTCCCGGATGTGATCACGGACATGACGAGGAGTCTCGAAATGGTCGAGACATAAAGATTGATATATTGGAAGCCTATGTTTGGACTTCGAAGGGTTCCGAGTGAAAACAGAAGTTATTTAACACCGGGTTACGGAACCCCGGGGGTATATGGGCCTTCATGGGCCACAAGGGAGAAGAGGAAGGGCCGGCCAGGTGGGCTGCGCCCCCTCCCCTCTAGTCCGAATAGGACAAGGAGAGAGGCGGCGCCCTTCCCTCTTTCCCCTCCCCAATCCTACTCCAACTAGGACAGGGGAGTCCTACTCCCGGTGGGAGTAGGACTCCTCCAGGCGCGCCTCCCCAAGGCTGGCCGCACCCCCCCTTTGGCTCCTTTATATACGGGGCCAGGGGGCACCCCATGATACACAAGTTGATCTACGGATCTTTCCTTAGCCGTGTGCGATGCCCTCTTCCACCATATTCCACTTCGGTCATATCGTCGTAGAGCTTAGGCGAAGCCCTGCGCCGGAGAAGTCATATCGTCGCAGTGCTTAGGCGAAGCCCTGCGTCGGTGGAGCATCAACATCGCTATCACGCCCGTCGTCTTGTGGAACTCATCCTCGACACTTTGCCGGATCGAGTCCGGGATCGCCATCGAAATAACGTGTGCGTAACTCGGAGGTGCCGTGACGTTCGGTGCTTGGATCGGTCGGATCGTGAAGACGCGTTTACTACATCAACCGCGTTGTTATAACGCTTCGCTTTCGGTCTACGAGGGTACGTGGACGGACACTCTCCCCTCTCGTTGCTATGCCATCACCATGGTCTTGCGTGATCGTAGGAAAATTTTTGAAATTACTACGTTCCCCAACATCGCGCTCCTTCAGAAGATCTTCATAATTCACTCTTAGCTTCTCAAGATCTTGCTTTCTTTGAAGAAATTCATAATAAAGTTTCTCATGATCAGATAAGAGAGTGTTATGATGACCTTGAAGGCTGTCAAACCTAGATCAAGTCTCCGAAGATTTTCAAGAAGGGCTTTAGTGCGATCCATTTCTTCACCTAACATATCATCACTCTTATCTAGCATGTTTTGAACCTTTTCTAAAGCCCTTTGTTGTTTTACAGCAATCTTAGTAAGTTTTGAGTAATCGGGCTTTAGATCTTCATCGATTCATTTTCACTAGATTCGTGAGGAGGTATATTTGAGTACCTTGGCACCCTTTGCCATGAAGCAATAGGTGGGAGCGTAGTCATCACTATCTTCATCAGCTTTGTTGGTGAGGTCATTTTCTTCAGAGTTGAAGATGGACTTCTTGACGAAAAGCGATGGCGAAGCTAGACTCGCCACACCGCACTCAGATTCTTCCGATGCCTCCTCTTCCTCATGTTCCTCGATTCAGCTTCAGAGTCCAT
This sequence comes from Aegilops bicornis, assembly GCA_021605145.1. Lineage (NCBI taxonomy): Eukaryota > Viridiplantae > Streptophyta > Magnoliopsida > Poales > Poaceae > Aegilops > Aegilops bicornis. The sequence continues at coordinate 343,170,710 of CM038669.1, forward strand.
TTCCTTGCCAATGAATGCCCGAGCCTTTTGGAGCTGCTCTTCTTGTGAGAAGAAGGCTTTGAGGATTTTGATGATGAAGATTTCGATGATTTCTTCTTCTTCTTGGCGTCATCGTAACTGTAATCCTTGTGTTTTTCTTCTTTAATTCCTTTTCCCACTGAGGACAATCTTGGATGTAGTGACCAGGTTTCTTGCATTTGTGACAAAGTCTTCTCTTATAGTCACTGGATGAGGAATCACTGTTTCTTGAGGATTTTCCAAAGCGACCACGTCTTGAGAACTTCTGGAATTTGTTCACGAGCAGTGCTAGCTCCTGGCCTAATTCTTCAGGATCTCCAAGGTTCAGACACAACCTTGGCCTTCAGGGCACGTGTTTTTCCATAGCTAGAACCATAGAGATCTCTCTTTTCAGCAAGCTGGAACTCGTGAGTATTTAGCCTTTCGAGGATATCGGCAGGATCAAGAGACTTGTAGTCAGCCCGTTCTTGTATCATCAGTCCCAGAGTATCAAATGAGGAATCAAGCGATCTCAACAGTTTCTTCACCACCTCATGGTCAGTGATGTCAGTGGCACCGAGGGCTTGAAGCTCATTTGAGATGTCAGTGAGGCGATCAAAAGTTTGTTGGACATTTTCATTGTCGAGTCTTTTGAAGCGGTTGAAGAGATTTCGAACAACATCAACTCGAGAGTCACGCTGAGTTGAGACTCCTTCCTTCACTTTGGACAGCCTATCCCAGATGAGCTTGGCAGTTTCACACTCACTCTTCCATATTGACCTTTGCTCAGATGGCCACATATGATATTCTTTGCTTGAGAATCGAGTTGCTTGAATCTCTTCACATCAGCAGCATTCAGAGAAGGTGTGACTGAGGGAACACCTTTTCCACAACATACTAGAGATCGTTGTCAATTGCTTCAAGATGCATTCGCATCTTGTTCTTCCAGTAGGGGTAGTCCGTCCCATCAAAGGTAGGACACCCTGCTGAGACCTTGATCATACCTGCGGTCGACATAACTAAAACTCCAGGTGGCTAAACCAAAATCACACAGAACGGAGTACCTTGCTCTGATACCAATTGAAAGTGCGTTATGTCGAGTTCTTTGAAAGTGCGTTATGCCCTTGGTAGTCACGTGCTACTGTTAAGTATCAGTAGCGCCTCTTTATAACCAGCACTGAAAGTGCGTTATGTCGACTAGAGGGGGGGGGGTGAATAGGCGATTTTTATGAATTCTTCACTGAGGAATTTGCCAGTGAGGAAATTCCTTAGCGAAGAACTATTAGCAGCGGAATAAGTACTCAGAAGTAAGCATAACAGAATACACGCATGGTCATCATGATGAAATGAAGACTAGCACATAGTATAGAAAGCGTAATCACAGGATAACACAAGATGAAGACAAACAGACTGAAGAAATTGAACTGAGGAAATAGAGAAAGTCTTCAGTCAAAGTCTTCAAACAAAGATATGAACAAACACTCAACATAGTAATGAGGAAATGAAAGGGTTGAGGAAATAGAACCAGTTAGGTTGGTGAAGACAATGATTTGGTAGACCAGTTCCAACTGCTGTCTCAGTTGTACGTCTGGTTGGAGCGGCTGAGTATTTAAACTCGAGGACACACAGTCTCTGACACCTAGTCGCCGAAAGCACGCAGCTCAGACACCCAGTCCTCACCGTATTCTCCTTGAACTAAGGTCACACAGACCTCGTCCAATCACTCGTGGTAAGTCTTGAGCGACTTCCAAACCTTCACAGACTTGGTCACTCGGCGATCCACAATTCCTCTTGGATGCTCTAGACCATGACGCCTAACCGTCTGGAAGAAGCGCAGTCTTCAAAGGTAACAAGCGTCGGATCCACGCAGGATCAATTTCTTCAGTGATGCTCAATCACTTTGGGTTTGTAGGGGTTCGGTTTTGGGGTTTTTCCTCACTTGATGATTTTCGCTCAAAGTCCTCGGAGGATGGGTTGCTCTCAAATGACAAGTGTCAAGTTCTCTCGGAGCAGCCAACCAGCTAGTGGTTGTAGGCGGCTATTTATAGCCTAGGGAGCAGCCCGACATGATAAGACATAAATGCCCTTCAATGATATGGCCGTTAGGTGGATAAGATATTTTGGGACAGGTGGCCAAGAAGACAAGAACGGTCGGAAATTTGAATCTCAAATTCCTCGTGGATATCATGTTCCTCCTTTGTGTAGGCAATCCGCCTTTGGCGAATTCCTAACTCCTCGGTCGAACAAATTCCTCAATGACCGTAAGAACTTTGTCTCATCCTTTGAAGAAATTGACTGAATCAGTATGAGATTTCCAAAGGGTTCACTCGAAGGGATTGGTAGGTGTAGGATTTTGAGTTGAGCATCACATGGAAATTTTTCCTTAGTATTTCCTCGACCCCTATAACAAAGACGGTGTTTCCTATGACTCAAGAAAGAGAAAATGAAACTACGAAAACAAAAGTCTTCACGCTTCATGTTCCTCAAATGAATACCAAGTCTTCAAGGTCACACAAATTTCTTCACTTTCAAAGTCTTCAGAAAGTCTTCAGAATATAAAAGTCTTCAAATAAGAACTTCATTTTTAAGGGTCGACTTTCTCTCAGAATATCAAACTCCTCATAGACTTATAGACCTGTGTACACTCACAAACGCATTAGTTCCTTAACCTATAAGTCTTCAATCCACCAAAATCACTAAGGGGCACTAGATGCACTTACAAGCACTACTGACAAGCCTCCATGTATAAGGTTTTCCCTAGTAGTGAAGTATGAGCACACCATTTATTCTAGCCAATGGTTTCTTAATAGTTGAATCCGCTAAGTGCAAATTAAGGGAACATGCATCCATATCGGTGAGACTAGCACATCACATAGAGATTTTGGTATAGTAGAGACGCTAAAACCTAGATCACAAAGAGCATTACATTCGTAATCTTTAATCTTTGCTTTAATAGTAGGTTCCGATTCATCATGCAATTTCCTAGGTATAGAAACCTCCAATTCTAGCTTTTCTTCATGAGCTTTTATCATAACTTCTACAATATTTTTAGTAAAAGGTTCATTTTTTTCATAGGCGTTAGGTTAATTTATAACCCACTTTTATCATTTTTATCATTAAGATCATCACCCTCCGAACAATTGGGACACCATCTAGCTAAAGTTGACTCATCTCCAGTCCCTTTTTCATCAAGTTTTATATTACTAAACAAGGTTCCAATACGTGTCACACCAATCATTATAATATCCTCATCATCACCAATGAGAGGATGTGACTCAGGCTTAACTGCCATTTTATTCACTAGTGTTGTTTGTTTATTGAATATTTTCCCTATCAAATTTTCTATACGAGCAAGTTGAGATTGAAGGTTGGAAACTTCTTGATTAACTTCATCAAGTTGTTTACTAATGGCATACAAGAAAGTAGAGTGTTCTTTAAGTTCCCTAGCACAGAGTTTATTGTGCTCATACTGTGTAACATGAAGTTCTTACTAGTGTTCTCAATCTCAGCCAACCTTTTATGGTAAGAACTAACAGAGGATTTATGTTCAGACATAGTGACAAACAAGCAAAGAAACAAGCAAACTAACAAAGTAAAATATTTTTGTGTTTTTTAAGAGAAGTGGAGGGAGATGAAAAAGAGAGGAAAAGGCAAATAAAAACTAGAGCAAGTAGATGATATATCCCCGGCAACGGCGCTAGAAATTCTTTCTACTACTTGTAAGCTGTGTTGGGATTTTCCCCGAAGAGGAAGGGTGAAGCAGCATAGTAGATATAAGTATTTCCCTCAGTGAGAATCAAGTTTATCGAACCAATAGGACAACCACGTAAATTCCCTTCTTCAGCTCCTACACACACAAAAGCAAATACTTGCACCCAACGCGGGCAAGAGGGCTGTCAATCCCCTTGATCTCGTTACTTGCAAGGATTAATTATGATAGTGATAGATAAAAATAAAAGAAAAATTAAAATTATATAATTGCAGCAAGGTATTTTTGTTTTTAATAATATGAAAAAAGTAGACCTCGGGGCCATAGTTTTCACTAGAGGCTTCTCTCTCGAAAAAATAGCATACGGTGGGTAAACAAATTACTATTGGACAATTGATAGAAAAGTGCATAGTTATGATGATATTCATGACAATGACCAGACATAAAGGCCTCATGCCCGTGACAACTAGACCGAGTCCTGCCTACATCTACTACTATTACTCCACCAATCGACCACTATCTACGATGCATCTATGGTATTAAGTTCATGATAAATAGAGATCAAGCAAGATAAAACTACGTAGACAAAGTAAACTCAAGCAATATGAATAAACCCCATCGTTTTACCCATAATGGCAACCATATAAATACTTGCCTCGCTACCCCTTCTGTCATGAGGTGAGGACAACACAAGATTGAACCCATTACAAAGCACCTCTCCCGTGGTGAACTACACATGCATCATCGGAAGGCAACAAGGATGATGTAGAAACCCTGCATGATCGATTCCCCCTCCGCCAGAGTACTAGAAAAGGCATCCAGATGGGATCATTAAAGAACATAAGCTGGTGGCGGCCGAAAATTGTTTCAGGTGGCTCTCTATTGGTTTCCCAATATGTTAGAATTTATAGAAGCGAATTTAGGTTAATCGGAGTCACGTGGGGCCCACAAGGTAACAGGGCGCACCCTACCCCATGGGTGCGCCCTGTTGCCTTGCCATCTCCTTGTTTGTCATCTCGTCTCCTCAAGAACCTTCTAGGGTCTCTTTTGTCCAAAAAAATCGTCAAAACGTTTCGTAGCATTTGGACTCCGTTTGGTACTAATTTTCTAGAAAGCCAAAAACAAGCAGAAAATAGCAACTCACACTATGCACTGGGTTAATAGGTTAGTTCCCAAAAATGATATAAAATAGCCTAAAATGCATATAAAGTATCCAAGATTGATAATATAATAGCATGAAACAATAAAAAATTTATAGATACGTTGGAGATGTATCAGCGCTTGACACACACCACACTTGCATCATCTCGGGGAAGGCTTGTCGGCCGAAGATACACTACAAAAGATAAAGCTTACCGGAAGCAACTTCCATAGGCTGCCGTAGTTCTTCCTTTGCCACATCCGCCCGCGAGGACGTCTCTCGACGCTCTTGATCGAGCCGTTGGATCTTGCTGGCATCCTTCTCTTGGGTAGTCTTCAGCACGTCATGTTCGATCACATAAGTCGAAAGCACCCCCTAAACCCTAGCCTGGGTGGCTTCATGGTTTTTTTGTTCCTTGGCGAGCAGGTCGGCACTCTTCTGCACTGATAACTTCAGCTACTCGGCTTTCGCCTGAGCCTCCTAAGGCTCGACCTTGAGGTCTGCCATCCACTGACCGGTTGTTGCAAGGCTCAAGTGGCTTTACAAATACATACATACTTGATCAACTAATAAAAAATTAAGGATGGATGGTTATCGCTACTTTGTGCAAAAGCCCAACCTGATTCGATCCTCCTGTCGATTACTTTGTGAATCAACACAAGACTCGGGGACTACTGAATATTCGCATTCATCAAATTTGAGCAATATATTAGCATTAAGCTTCAGTTCGACCCTCCATCCAGTGGGGTTAACTAACTTGAGGCTCAAGGGCTACTGGGAGTTGCTGTTTTACTTAGTATTGGACTAAGCAATATAAAATGACTTCTCTTTCAAAATAAAGTACCTTTTGGTGTCTTCGAATGATGCTTTGACATCCTCCACAAGGGCTACCGGGCATGCTTTAAGCGATTGATATTAAAACTAAAAAAGAACAAAAGAGGAAAAACATAGACGTACCTCGAAGCCTTTTGTAAGATCGAGGAACACCTTGATAATGCCACCCTTAGAGGACCAAAACCAGCGCATGGTTGTGCCGAGGAACGCATGATTATTAGGGATAAGAGAGGTGATTGATAGATCCTCCTCTGATGCTCATCGGTACTCCACCATACCGACCACTTAGGCCCCTGACGCTCGGGCCAAGGACATCGACACCTCACTTTTTGCAGCAGGAGGCAGAGCGGTCTCCAGATGCCCACATGGGGTCTAGAACCACGTGGGTGGAGGGTGTCGGACTAGCACCCTCCTGTTCTTCCAGAGCATGGTGATTTCTCTCCCATGTTCACACCTTCGCCATCCACGACTGAGGTTTAAACCTCGGCCGTAGACAGATTAGCCACTGCCCCAACATTGGTTGTTGGAGGCGGGGGAGGAGGCGAGGCATCTAGCACCTCAGCCTAAAGGCGGGATGAGTTGAGCCTTGTCTTCGATAACTTTAGAGAATCTCTTGCCCATGCATGTGGTAAGGTCTCCGACTGACCAGAAGTGACCTTGCCCTCCTCATCGAGCTCATCCACATCGTCGCGTTGCGGCCTGAATAGAATAAAAGTGAAATCCCAAACATGAAGAGGGCCATGGAATGTGAGATCGTTAACAACTTAATTCACAGGACAAGAGAACGAATCCAGGTGGGATGACTGGCAGGCTAAGATTCCGAGGACGCGTCCGAGCAGATGGCCTGGATGGTCCGTGCCAAGGACTAGCCCGCCACAACAAAGTCAGGTGCCGAATTTCGCTTGGCCCCCGTTGAGAGGGATGACTCGACGTCGTCCGAGAGTACCACCCGAGCCTTCTTCCTTCCACGAAGTGGTAGAGCCTCGCTGGACTCTTGCTGCACTCTAGCGTTGGAGCGGAATACGAGCTCTGTTGGCTCCCAATGGGGAGCTCAGGGGCTACATATCGGATGACCCAATTCTTTGAATATCTGGTCTTCTTGTTCCCCTTGGTCTTATTTGTCTTGACCTGGGCCTCGTATAGGTCCATAGTTAGCTGTTTCCGTAGTTCGGAACTCATAAGCTCCCCGCATCGAGGAGCCGGTGATCCCACCGACTTGGCGAAGGTGTGCCAATCCTGGAGCACACAATACGGATTCAGTCGGTCGGCCAAGGTTGACGGAAATAAATCTTGACTTAGTAGAATGGAATACAAACCTAGAGGGCCCAGCATGCCCTATAGTAGCCAACGTCATCTCCTCATTCTAGAAGTTCTGGCCCTTGGTCTTAAGGAGGAGCATCTTCATTTTGCCGATGTCCTTCGCCTACCAAGGTGGCGCAGCCTGGTACGAATCACCATAAGGGAGATGCCCCGGCTTTGAGGGGCTGAACCTGGTGAGCATGACATGGATCATGTCCGCAAGAGTGATGCCCCCATCCACACAAAAGGGCACCCGGTCTTGGAGGGCTTACACCTCCTCCTTATTCCCCCAGTCGAGGTTCTTCTCTGTCCAAGAGTGGAGTCGATCCAGGCGCGACCGAGAAGGCAGGGACTCCTTCCCCATCCCTAGATGGCACGTCAGCCATATAAAACCACTCTTCTTGCCATTACTTCACTGTCTAAATCAACCTCCATCCAGCCACTTTACGCCATGGATCTTGTTGACCATTGCACCTCCGCACTATGTGATATGGTCGGCATTTGTTTGCGGCTTGACGCAGAAAGCTTGAGCCAAAGCCTGTAATGGGGCTCGATGTAGAGGAAGGCCTCATAGAAGACGAAGTAGGAGGATATATGGTGGATAGAATTGTGGGCAAGATGGTGGAATCGGAGGCCATAAAAAATGTAAGAGGCCTTGGAGGAAGGGGTGGATCGAAAACCCCAGACCTCAGAAGAGGTGGGAGACGAATATGACATGATCACGCTCCTGAGGTTCTGGAACCCGAGAGGTGGAGTGGATGGCCTTCCAGACTATAGGGAATGGAAATTAACTTCATGTTGTGACAGAAGGTAACCTAGTGCCTGGAACTCAGTAATGTTGCTAGTGGAAATAGTCAAGGGGAGTCACAATCCCCTCTGGCTCACCGACTTCTCCTCCGCCGCTGCCACCGCCGCGGTAGGCTTTCCTTTCCCGGCCATCGATGGAGATGGGGAAGGGAGAAAAGGGGATTGAAAGTATCTTCTTGGGATATGTCGGCGTCCTGGCAATGGGGGTAGACATACTTGCCTTCCTGCGGCCCAGGGCATGGCTCATCCAGCGGCCTAGTACGGCCCATCTTCATCAACAACTGCTCAAGACCCTCGCGAGGGGCCAAGCCTCACGAGGCGGACAACGCAAGACCTCCTCGGGGGCGGCCTCCCTAGGCTGGCTCCCGAGGAGCGGAGATATCTATGCAAGGGGCACCTCGCGAGGTTCGCATGAGGTGAGCCATGACGACCAGGGCCAGGCAGGCGCCAGTGGGTGCAGAGTACTCGTTGCCTCTTTGGTGCTAAAGGGGCAAGCGCAGGAGAGGAGTCCCGAGGCATCAGGAAAAGGTTTCCATATTGGTGCAATGAGACCAAGACCAGCAGGACAACAGGACGGAGGTCACCGCGGAGCCCACGATGGCGTCACCACCAGATCCTTTGGCAGGCGAAGACCACCTTTTGTCAGGATAACTTGTACTAGTTATCCTCCTTCAAATTGGCTGTTGTGGGATCCCTTCCCGCCTAATATTTGGGAAGAGGACCCGGGCCTCTATAAATAGGACTGTCCACCACCATAGGAGGCAACGGATCTTGGACTGGATCCATTCCACCAAGGCCACCACACAAGCTCACCAAACACAATAACACCTCTGCTCAGGAGGCTGCTCGTCCCTTGTACTATTCATCATCAGCCTACAAGGCAATCCACCACACCACACTGGAGTAGGGTATTACACCACGACGGTGGCCCGAACCAGTATAAACCTTCGTGTCTCTTGTTCTTTGGGTTCATCGAGTTAATCCTTGAGATCATTGCGAGAGCGAGCTAGAGAGAGAAAGGTCTTCATGCGCACCCCAGTGTTTGAACCTCAAGGGTTTGCCGTAACCCAGAATCTGACAGGATATGTTTTCTGGGCACTAGAGCTTGGGGATTCCAGGGGTAGAGAGCGAAAACAGAGGTGCGAAAATGGATTGAGTCCATCATTTGCCTTCTATAAGCGAGTAAAAACACCCAATGGACGGATTGCATGACAGTAATCTCCTAAGTACCCAACACACATGCGTTACATGCACGTGTGGATCGAGGGATTTTACTAATGACACCACTGAAAATCTTGAGCACGATCTCTTTACTACCGAGACGTGTCAATAGCAACGGCCTCGAGCCGCACTACAAACGGAAAATGACTATTGGTGGGACCTTTTGCTTCCATGATATATGGTGGCTTTTCGAGTTCGGTCAAAGTTGTGAGAACCTGGCCAAACCAGCACGCCCACTCCTCCGCAGGAAGATTTCGCTATTAAGGCAACCAGGCATGGTGAGGGTCTTCAAATCCGACAAATGTAATTTTTGGCAAAAGCTCATTTTGGGGCTCCTCGGAAATCCGAGGTATACAACTCCTCGTATACAAACTATGGTTGTGTTGGAGGAAGAAGCGAAAGGGAAATGTTTAACCAGTTTCCAAGTCCGAAGACCGATGAGGGAGAGCAAATCATTCGAAGACTGTCCTCGGCTTGCAAGACAGGTTCAGGCGCTAATGATGGTGTCCTAGATTAGGGGGTGCAAACCACGTCGCCCCCAAGTAAGGGCTGGGTTGAGGATCCCCAGACTATCAACCAAGTGGGCCACACCCTTCAGGACCTATGGCATTCTCAAGATGGAATACTTCAAAGACTTGGTGCATACTCCAAGACATGACATGATCCTCGACTTGTTTGTCCCCCAATGTAACGGACTTAGGTGTAACCTAATACGTCTCCAGCGTATCTATAACTTTTTATTGTTCCATGCTATTATAGTATCAATCTAGGATGTTTTATATGCATTTATATGCTATTTTAAATCATTTTTGGGACTAACCTATTAGCCTAGTGCCCAGTGCCAGTTGCTGCGTTGTTGCTTTTTTTCACATTTTAGAAAGTCAATATAAAGTGGAGTCCAAACATGATGAAACTTTACGGTGACTTTTTAATCGATCAGAAGGGACCCATGAAGTTTCGGGAGAAGACCAGAAGAGCCACGATGGAGCGACAGACTCACCAAGCGCGCCCCGGGAGGTACCCCCTGAGCTTGTGGGCCCCTCATGGCACCTCTTAACCTAATTCCACCACTATAAATTCCCAAATATTCCCAATATACCAGAGAGCCACCTGAAACACTTTTTTTGCTGGCGCAAGCTTTTGTTCTTCCACGATCCCATCTGGATGCCTTTTCCGGCACTCTGTCGGAGGGGAATCGATCATGGAGGGATCATCCTTGCTGCCCTTCCTATGATGCGTGAGTAGTTCACCACAGACCTACGGGTCCAAAGCTAGTAGCTAGATGTCTTCTTCTCTCTCTTTGATCTTCGATACAATGTTCTCCTCATGTTCTTGGAGTTCTATCTGATGTAATCTTCTTTTGAGGTGTGTTTGTTGGGATCCGATGAATGGTGGGTGTATGATCAGATTATTCATGAATATTAATTGAGTCTTTTCTGAACTTTAGTATGCATGATTATTATAGCTTTGTATTTCTCTCTGGTCTATCCGTTTGGTTTGGCCAACTAGATTGATTTATCTTGCAATGGGACAGTTGTTTTGTGATAGGTTCAATATTACGACGCTCTATCCCAGTGACAAACTAGAGGACAGGACACATATTTGTGTTGTTGCCATTAAGGGTAAAGCAACATGGTTTATTTATATTGATTGGGTTTACTTTGTCTACATCATGTTATCTTTCTTAAGGCGTTACTCTATTTTATACTAAATACCCTAGATGCATGTTGGATAGCGGTTGATGGGTGGAGTAATAGTAGTAGATACATGCATGAGTCTTTCTACTTGTCTCGGACGTGATGCCTATATACATGATCATTTCCTTTATATCGTCATAACTATGCACTTTTTTATCAATTTCCCAACGTTAATTTGTTCACCCACCGTATGCTATGTGCTCGAGAGAGAAGCCTCCTATGAAAATTATGGCCCCGAGGTCTACTTTCATCATATATAAAAACACAAAAATACCATGCTGCAATTTTATTTATTTTATTTTGTTTTACAATTTTTTTATTTACTTACCACTATGAGACTTAATCCATGCAAATAACTGATGAGGGGGTCGACGACCCCCTTGTTTGCGTTGGGTGCAAGAATTTCCTTTTATGTGTGCAAGTGCTTTTCACGAGGCTTTGTGTGATTCTCCAGCTGGATTGATAACCTTGGTTCTTAACTGAGGGAAATATTTATCTCTACTGTACTACATCACCCTCTCCTCTTCATGGAAATCCAATGCAGCTCACAAGTAGCATAACCCTAGGTACCCCTGGTGTCTATATAAGTCAAGTGGTTTAGACCATAGAGGTAGATTCATTCATACATATGATCTCAAGGTAGATTGACCTGTACTTTGAACCCATCCACAATCAATACAACATGAGCAGGACGTACGGTTTTATGTCTTCGAGTGGGACCGAATCTGGGTAAATAATGTGTCTCTTCTTCATCCTGTTACCATCCAGCCAGGATCACCAGCTCGGGACCCCTACCTGAGATCTAACGGATTTAGCTCCGTCACCGCCCGCGCATCTTTGACGAGGCCAACGAATCAAGCCAAAACAACCAGGTGTGTAATGAATGGTGCCGACAGCCAGGACCCACACGTGAGCAGGCGCCGTGGGAGCGACATAGGCCCGGCTGGCGCGAGCCATCGTCCACCCACGCCCGGGTGGGGCCAACCTGCATGGGACAAATGGTGCTAACAGGAGGCCCCACACGTGAACCATGTTACGGCGGCCACGTAGGCACCCAGCTCACGTGCATGTCGCAACCGACCCAACACGGCATGGGGCAAGGACGCCGACAGTGGGTCTGAGCATGCCTTTGCGCATGGGGCAACACGCGATAGGGCGCTCGCGGGGGCGCCCGCCGCCGCCTAATGACAGTTGCCTAAGCCCCCTCCCGGTCCACCCACATACACCGCCCCACCTGGTTGCCTGGGCGCGTGCCGCTCGGCCAGATGGGACGACATGGAGAGCCCCCAAGAGCCCCCATGGCCCGCCACCCAGAAACGGACTGCACGAAGGGCACTCTCACCCGCGAACCCCAAGAGAGGCAGGTACTGTAGCATCCTTGATAGGAGTAATGCTATGTTAGATCATTTCACATTCTAGTACACTACCAGAGGCATCATTTAGAGGGTTCCTTTGATGTGGAGTACATAACAAGAGTTATGCTTGCATACTGTTGTAAGGTGTTGCTTCTACCTTGCGAAAAAAGATGTGCCAACTAGATGTAGAGAGAGAGAGAGATGCAGCAACACCTACACATGTGAACTGCTTCAATGTAGCACTAAGTTTTCAAAATAGAAAAGTTGTAAAGTGCGTGAAAGTAGCACCAAGTATACGAAGCAAAATAAGTGCTTCGAAGTAGCACAACCTCATGCATGTCATAGTTGACAGTTCATGAGTAGAATTGGCATTATATACTAGTGGGGACTTTACATTATACAACTTGGCTAGTTGGATGCACCCCTGTTAGAGAAACTCTAGCAGACCCCGCAAAATCCCGACCCGCTAAACGCGTTTGCAGTTCGAGCGGATCTCGTTTGTTGGTGGAAAACATGCGCAGTCGAACAGAAACCTTATATGGAACTACATAATTTTAAAAAATGTTTGACGGGAGAAATTGCAACCGTAGTAGTTCATCACATACTACATATACAACATGATCAAAGACTAAATTCATTACAAACACTATTTCATACTACATACTACATTCACTACTAGTGCTAGAGGGGGTGGGGATCTAACGGCGGCGAGCTCGCAGCCAGGGACGACGCGGTGGAGGAGCACAATCCTCCTCATTGGATCTGCCGAGGTCGATGTACTTCGCCTCCTGCTCCTCGCAGATGCGCTGCCACTCGTCGTCCTTCTCCTTGGCGGCAAGGTTCGCCATGACCGCCTGCTGGAACACGAGGTCGTCGAGCTCCTCGTGGTGGCTCCGGCGCTCCGCCTCCTCGCGCAAGCAGTGTTCGGCAATGGCGTCCGCGATCGCGTCGACATCGGCGACGAAGTCCTCGGGCCCGACAACGCCGGGGTGCGTGATCTCCGCGGGCTCCTTGTCGGTGTCAAAACGCCGGATCTCGGGTAGGGGGTCCCGCACTATGCGTCTAGGATCGATGGTAACAGGAGACGGGGGACACGATGTTTTACCCAGGTTCGGGCCCTCTCTATGGAGGTAATACCCTACTTCCTGCTTGATTGCTCTTGATGAATATGAATATTACAAGAGTTGATCTACCACGAGATCGTAATGCCTAATCCCTAGAAGCCTAACCTGTATGACTATGGTAATGAATATATCCTTTTCGTACTAACCCCTTCGGTTTATATAGACATCGGGGGGGGGGGGATCTAGGGTTACATAGAGTCGGTTACATAAGAAGGAATCTTCATAGTCGGTCGCCAAGCTAACCCTCCACGCCAAGTAGAGTCCAATCCGGACACGGGTACAGTCTTTGGCCTTCATGTCTTCACAGCCCATCAGTCCGGCCCATGGATAATAGACCGGACGCCCGAGGACCCCTTAGTCCAGGACTCCCTCTGTAGCCCCCGAACCAGTCTTCAATAGCGAGGTGATCGGCACACAAATTGTTTTCGGCATTGCAAGGCGGGTTCCTCCTTTAATGATCTCCAAGTGATGTATTCAGCCATCGGTTCAATGTCGCTCCCCTCGGCTTCTGTGCGTTAAATAACTTCTCCTTCCACGTGTCGAGTGAAGGTGGAATGTCAGGATATTTTTGCAGATAACACCCCGTCCATGCAAGGAAGAGCGCCTATTAAAGAGATTGGATCTTAGAATCATTCGGCACCATCCAGAGGAAATTCCCTGAAACTGCTTAGGAGAAACCATTCCAGCATGGCTAGCGCCCCCAGCTCATCCACCCGTTCCGGCCCAGAGAAAGGCAAGTGGTAGAGGTGTTCAGTGTCCCACAGTCAATTGACGAAGTTGCAGACGCAGGGATTTCTTCCCCCCGCAGATCTAGTTCTAGTTCGAGCGGGGCTAGATTCCTTCAACAGTGAGATTCAGGCAGAGGACTTTCCCTATCCATCCGGGGGAGAGCGAGTATGCTTCGTCCCTAACCTGCTAAGGGGCGTTGGATTTCCCATTCATCCGTTCCTCCGATGGCTTCCGGAATACTATGGCCTCTAGCTGCACAACTTCACCCCTGCCTCCATTCTGCACATCGCGGGTTACGTCGCTTTATGCGAATTATTCCTGGGTATCGAGGCTCATTTCGAGCTGTGGAGGAAGTTGTTCTGTCTTGTCCCGCGTAATCACGAGGGGTCATTATTTGAAATGGGCGGAGCCGAAGTATGGCGTATCGCCGATACTGGATATCTGTCCGGCACACCAAGGAAGGCACCCGAAGAATGGCCCTTCGAATGGTTCTATATCGTGGATGTCGCGCTTCCTAACCCAGTTCGAAAGGGTCTTCCTGAATTTGCGAGCGTCCCGCTGAAGAAACGCCATAGTTGGCGTCCCCGGAGTCTTGAAGAGGATGATAGCGCAGAAGTTCGCCAGCTTATGAGCAAGATAAAGATGCTCACTCAGTCCGGACTCACAATAATCAAGGTAATGGCGACCTCCATAGTGCGAGGGGTTCAGACGCTACAATACAGAGGGCGGCCCATGTGGCACTACAATGTAGAGGATGACGCCTCCCGCTATGGCCGGAAGGGTCCGGATACTTCGCCCGCCAAACTATTGGCCGAGTTGTTTAAAGGGGAGGAAGAGGAGTTTCTTTGCGTTAAGCGCAGAGATGGGTATTCTATGTATGATCCTGCCAGTTGAGTAAGCCTCAACACCTCTATTCCACTCATTCCACTTCCAGATTACTTTTGATAAATTTCGAGTGTGTTTGTTATGACAACACTGGCGGAAGGTCACCGAAGGACTTCATAGTCCTGCCCCACAGCCGGAGATCCACAACCGGGAGCTAGATCCTGGGTTTGAAGAGGATCCGGATATATTCGTGGTGCTTGCGGAGGGAGTGTTTTACCAGACAAGCTATGACGGCACAGAAGTGGCCATCACCGCCGACTACCCTGGCCTTCTTCCTGCTTCACATGTAAACAATTAAGAAACACCCACTCTACAAGAGTGCTCTTATTCTGCCTCACCCACCGCACTGTATCCTGCTTCATAGGGGAGACGTTCGGCGAGTTCGAAGAGATCGGCTCCCGCGCCGGGCAAGCCTTCGAAGAGGAAGGCGGGTGAAGACACAGCCAGGCCTTCATCGAGGAGGTACGGATAAACATGCTTTTCAGCGGTCGCATCCGACTGGACTCATGTGTTTGTTTGGTTACAGGAAGAGGGTTCGCCGAACTGTGTCCGGGGACCCGGTCGGTGGTGTTCCCAACAACCGGGATTTAGATCCAATTGGGAAGACTAGGGCCTGTGCTGGAACAGCACCGGACTGCCCTTCGGCCGAGGGTTCGGAAAATATGTCCGTCACCAACTCGGAGGTAGAGGAGGATTGTAAGCTAGACTACCTGTTGGAAGGTGTAGAGGAGGAGGTGTTCGAGTCCAAGTGACTATGTACTTTCCTCATTATGTGGAATTCTAGCTGAATTGTATATCATTTGTCATGGCAGACCTTTTCTCTTCAACCTCCGGACCTGAAGGTGCGGAGTGTTTCCGAATACCGTCGCGGCCGCATAGGCCGAGGTATGCCTGGAAAACTAGGCGTAGGGGTCATGGTTGCTTGAACAGACAAGTTGTATCCAGCTAGCTATGTTATATTACATTGATATCGTAAGAAACATCTTCCAGAGAGAATAGTTCCATTAAGGGTTCCTTTCCCTAGGTGTGCATGCATTTAATGTACATGTCTGAATTGTGATGTGAGCACCACAGTTTGTATAACTTCTGGGGGTGCACAATGGAGTGAGTTTAAAAAACATCTTTAATTCACCGACCGAATATTCCCTTAAGAACGCTAGCTTTCGGCTTCACCCAGTCTGAGGTACACATCCGGACGACCCAGAAGTAACAATCGCAGAGGTGCTCCTTTTATGCCCTAGCCGAACTAACGGGAACGTAGGGCATAAGCACAGGAGCCATGCAACCCAGCTTGGCCAAAACTTAAGTCATATCGATGCATATAGTGGCAAAAAAGGTACATATGGAAAAACTCATATGTGAGGAGCTTGACGCTCAAGGAATGACAAGAACCTCTGTCCAAGAAGCCCCCAGGTACAAGTGGCGAACATATTTAAAGATGTATGTGTTAATGGTGTGTGGTCTAGCCGTACCAAAGCTTTAAAGCGAGAAAGAAGAAAGTAATCGGAAAAGAGAGAAAAAATAATGGAAACTACAGGGGAGGTGGAAAAGAACAAGGGGTTTGGCGCTAGGCATAGAATCTTCGGAGTCTGGCCGCGTTCCAGGGGTTCGGCTCGAGGCGATTGTCTGATGCATCACGAAGACGGTACGCTCCTCCAGTGAGAACTTCGTCAATTATGAAGGGACCCTCCCATTTGGGCTTGAGTTTGTCCTTTTCCTTATCCGGCAGGCGTAGAACGAGTTCGCCAATGTTGTAAGTCTTGTCCCGTACTTCTCTTCTTTGATATCTTCGAGCCTGCTGTTGGTAAAATGCTGAACGGGCTTTTGCGACATCACATTCCTCCTCTAGGGCATCTAACTTGTCTTGCCGATAAAGCTAGGCTTCTCTCTCTTCGTACATACGCACTCGAGGTGAGTCGTGAATAATATCGAAGGGCAATACGGCCTCTGCGCCATACACCATGAAGAAAGGAGTGTATCTGGTAGTACGGTTGGGCGTGGTGCACAACCCCCAGAGTACCGAGTCGAGCTCCCCAACCCAGTGCTTGTCTGATTCTTTCAAAGACCGCACTAGTCTGGGCTGGATGCCGCTCATAATAAGACCGTTGGCTCGTTCGACTTGAACGTTGGTTTGTGGGTGGTAGACGGAGGCGTAATCGAGTTTAATACCCAGATTAGTACACCAGGTTTTTACCTCGTGGCTGTGAAATTAGAGCCGTTGTCAGTGATGATGCTGTGTGGGACACCATAACGGTGCACAACACCAGATATGAAGTCTATCACCGGGCCGGACTCAGCCATTTTGACCGGTCTAGCCTCTATCCACTTAGTGAATTTGTCCACCATAACCTGCAGATATTTTTTCTTATGGCTTCCCCCTTTAAGTGATCCAACCATATCCAGTCCCCAGACCGCAAAAGGCCAAGTGATGGGGATAGTCTGTAAGGCAGTTTGGGGCATGTGGCTTTGGTTGGCGAAGAGTTGGCATCCGACGCAGCGTTGGACGAGGTCCTGTGCATCTGCTCGGGCTGTCAGCCAATAAAACCTAGTACGGAAGGCCTTGCTAACAAGAGCTCGAGTTGCGGCGTGGTGTCCACTGAGACCGGCGTGAATTTTCGCTAGAATCTGCCGCCCCTCTTCTTCGGAGATACATCTTTGAAGTACTCCGGTGGTACTTTTCTTGTAGAGCTCTCCGTCGTGAACCTTGTAGGCCTTCGAGCGCCGGACAATGCGGCGAGCCTCATTCTGGTCTTTGGGGATCTCCTTCCTATTAATGTAGGCCAAGAAAGGTTCGGTCCATGGAGCAATTACTGCCATACTGAGATGGGCCGACGGTGTTAGTTCGGTGGCTGAGCCTCCGATACTGTCGGTGTGTTCGGGATTTGGAGTTGTATTCGGATCTGGACTATTGTTGCCGCCCTCCCCTTGCCACACCACAAATGGCTTGAAAAGCCTTTCCAGGAAGATGTTGGGTGGGACGGGGTCGCTCTTAGCGCTGATGCGAGCAAGGACGTTCCCCGCTTGGTTACTTTCTCGGGCGACGTGATGAAATTCAAGCCCCTCGAACCGAGCCGACATTTTTAATACGGCATTACGGTAAGCTGACATCTTTGGATCTTTGGCGTCAAAGTCGCCGTTTATTTGAGATATGGCGAGGTTCGAGTCCCCGCACACCTCCAGGCGTTGTATGCCCATGGATACGGCCATCCGAAGACCATGCAGTAGGGCCTCGTATTCAGTTGCGTTGTTAGAGTCTGTGTATAATATCTGGAGTACATACTGGATGACGTCTCCAGTGGGGGATGTTAACACGACTCCCGCTCCCAGCCCTGCCAACATTTTGGAGCCGTCAAAATACATAACCCAATTGGAATATGCACTGTACTCTCTAGGGAGTTCGGCCTCTGTCCATTCGGCGATGAAGTCGGCCAGTACTTGGGATTTGATGGCACGTCCTGGCTTGTATGTTATGTCAAATGGAAGTAGCTCTATGGCCCATTTGGCGATCCGTCCCCTGGCATCGCGGTTGTTTATTATGTCATTGAGTGGGACCTCAGAAGCCACCGTGATTGAACACTCCTGGAAGTAGTGTCGTAGCTTGCGGGATGCCATGAAGACCACGTATGCTATCTTTTGGTAGTGGGGGTACCGGGATTGCACGGTGTGAGGACAGTTGATACGTAGTATACTGGTTTTTGGAGCGGAAATTTGTGTCCGTCCTGTTCTCGTTCGACGACGAGCACGGCGCTCACCAGTCCGGCAGTCGCCGCATCTGTCCATTCGAAGTTATCAGTGCATCGTAAGAGGTGATAGAGTGGTAGTGCATTTTCTCCTAATCTGGAGATAAAGCGGCTTAGCGTTGCCACGCATCCAGCTAGTTTTTGGACCTGTTTTAGGTCTGTTGGTGTAGCCAACTGTGACAGTGCTCGGATTTTAGCTGGATTTGCTTCGATTCCTCTATTGGAAACGATGAAGCCCAGCAGTTTTCCAGCGGGGACACCGAAGACACACTTTTCCGGGTTGAGCTTAATGTCATACGCCCGGAGGTTGTCGAATGTAAGATGTAAGTCGTCTATTAGTGTTTCAACGTGCCTAGTTTTGATGACGACATCATCGATGTAAGCTTCTACCGTTTTGTCGATCTGTTTCTCCAGGCATGTTTGAATCATGCGTTGGTACTTGGCGCCGGCGTTCTTGAGCCCAAAGGGCATGGTGTTGAAGCAGAATGGCCCATATGGGGTGATAAATGCTGTTGCGGCTTGATCGGACTCCTTCATTTTGATTTGATGGTATCCGGAATATGCATCGAGGAAACACAGTGAGTCGTGTCCTGCGGTGGCGTCGATGATTTGATCAATGCGGGGGAGGGGGAAGGGATTCTTAGGGCAAGCCTTGTTGAGGTCTTTGAAATCGACACACATGCGCCAGGATTTGTCCTTCTTTGGTACCCTCAACAGGTTTGCCAGCCACTTCAGATGTTTGATTTCTCTAATGAATCCAGCCTCGATGAGTTTGGCCAGCTCCTCCCTCATGGCTTGTCGCTTGGGTTCGGAAAAGCGCCGCAGTGTTTTCTTAACCGGTTTAAATACCCTTAATATATTGAGGCTATGTTCGGCCAGGTCGCGTGGGATCCCTGGCATATCTGAAGGGTGCGAGGAAAATATGTCCCAGTTTTCGCGTAGAAATTATCGTCGTGCAGTGTCAACTGTTGGGTTCAGTTGACCTCCGATAGATGCTGGTGGACCTGGAATTTGACTATTTCTTCTGCTGGTTTGAAGGAGGTGGCTTTAGGGCGTTTGTCGAGGATCACGTCGTCCCTGTCCACCGTGGAGTGTAGTGCGGTTAATTCTTCGGCCGCGAGGGCTTTGGATAGCGCCTCCAGGGCCAGGGATGCGGTTTTGTTTTCAGCGCGGAGTGCTATGTCCAGATCACTGACGAGAGTGGTTATACTGTTTGGTCCGGGCATTTTGAGCTTCATATACCCGTAATGGGGTATGGCCTCGAAGCATGTAAAAGCATCCCGCCCCAACATCGTGTGATATCCGCTGCTGAAAGGGGCCACTTGGAAAGTTATTTCTTCAGACCGATAGTTCTTCAGCGTGCCGAATACTATGTCAAGTGTGATTTTGCTCACAAGACCGCCTCCCCGATCGGGAATAATTCTTCGAAGGTTGTGTTACTTTGCTTGATGCGGCTCCTGTCTATTTCCATTTTATGGAGTGTGTCCTCGTAAATAAGATTTAGTCCGCCGCCGCCGTCCATGAGGACCTTGGTAAGTTGAAACCCGTCCATGATGGGATTGAGGACTAACACGGCTGGCGCTCGTACTGTTCTGTACTTTGCTTCATCACCGGCGATGAATGTTATAGCCGTGTCATTCCAGGGGTTTATTGCAGCAATTTGGCAGACTTCGGCGAGCTCGCGAAGTGCCCTTTTGCGCTTGTTGTTTAAAGCGAATGTCTCAATGACGGTCAATACTCTTGAGTTATCGTCTTCTGGGGGATGTCGTTCTGGGTCGTCCTTGATAAGGATGTCCTCGCTGCTGTTGGCTACCTGTCGTAGTATCCAACATGCTCTAAGGCTGTGGGTTGCCACAGTATCTGGTGTTGTATGTATTTTGCATGGGCCATCGAGCCACCCCTCCAGAACGGTGTCGTGCAGCATAGCGGTTTTGTGTTTCTTGACTGTTGGACTGGGCGTGCCACGAGGGTGCGCCCTTTTCGCCTGTAGGGGGAGTTGAGTTGGGACTGACGGTTCCCAGCGAGCTGCCTGAGTTTTCCAGGCGCTCTCCATCGCGCTGTACTTTTGTACGATGGTTGCTAAGTCAGCGAATTTCAGTATGCGGCGGCGATTGATGGCGTTGAGGATTCCTTCGTCCGCGCAATTGTTGCAGAATGCTGATATTGCGTCCTCGTCACGACAATCTTTTACCTTGTCCTTGACAAGGAGGAATCTGGCCCAGAAGTGGTGGACCATTTCCTGAGACTGTTGTTTTATGCTCATGAGAGCGTCTATGTTGGGTGGGTGGGTGGAATTAAATCCAAACCCCGACCTCACCGATTATCCGGAGTCTGACGACCTTCCGGGCTTAACAGTCCGGGTTCCGGAATATCTTCTGATTGTTTAAGACCGTCGTCCGATGCTATGTTCGGAGGGCTGGTCGCATCCTTTCGCGGGTGAGTATCCGGCTCTTCCTGAACGGCGATCCGAACATAGTCCGTCTTCGATATAGAAGAAGACTCGCCATCCTGCTCAACGACTACCGCAATCTGGTGGGTGATCACTACAAGAAATATGTCAACTAGTGACCTTTTTTCAATGACCCTGGAAGAATTGGTCATAGATCTATGACCATTTCAGACCAATTAGTCAAAAGCTGTTCGAGGGGCTCCAAACCATAAACCATTGCGACCATTTTGGTCAGAAAGGTCGTAATTTCCTTACACGAAAAGGTCACAAAGCAAACAGTGCTAGTCCGCTGCCTTATTTCTAGTTGTTAATGACCAATATAGATGGTCATAGCCTTGTAGACTGTGGTGGGTTGTGATGACTAGGCGCCATCTCATCAGTTTTGCCTATGTGTCATGTCCATGTGGCGGTTTTTGCCCTAGGTTGTGAAGCAACCTATATTTCTGTTATTCCAAAAATTCCCAAAAAAAAATCTCATAAATTCTTTGGGTCATATCTTCACAAATATGTAAAAACCTTCCTTGCCTAGTTCAAAAATAATTCAAAAATATTCATTTTCCTATTACGATCGAGCGGCACTTTGTGAAGGAAGTACCACTTTGGCATGTCCAAATGGTATCCATTTTCTCAGTGCTTTCCTATGCCCAAATAACCATCCTCCACCAAATGCCAGCTCAATCCATTCATTATTTTGAGCCCAGCTTCAACATTCATATTTATGTCCAGTGTGGTAGTTTGTAAAGCAAGTACCACCTAGGCTCCTCCTTTTGAGGTGAAAATTTGTGAAGACGGTCTTCTTAGTAACTGATCATCATCAGCCAAAACTCACGCCCATTAGCCATGTGTATTTCCCGTACCGCAAATCAAACACTTGGCTACTAATTCATGTTTGAGCATCGATCGGTCTCCTCGTGAGAATCTTATGTTGTGATTTTCTTCCTAGCACCTACCTGGGGAGTGCCCAACCCACTAGACATGCCTAGGCTGCCCAGAACACATGGCAACGCCACGATCACGCGGTGACCACGCGGCGGGCATGCGAGCTTACGCGCTCTAGAGTTGGGGCCCTCGGCCACCGTCCAAACCTTGATGTCTCGCAATCAAACCATGTATTTCTGATTAAATAGATACTGATTTACCTAGAAATGATTTTTGGAAAAAATAAAGAGCAAACTATGAGGCAGCTGCAGTTTAAATTTGACCCGTTTCCAACTGAATCGACGACATTTTGTCTTTTTCACCAGAGGTGCATTATATATGGCCTAGTTTTTATAAAATTGATTTGGTCCATTTCTGCAACAATTATTTGGTAGTTCCTTCACAAAAAAACCTCCTTTTGGGCACTCGGAAAATGAAAAATGAAATTTCCGTGCAAAGAAAATGAAAACTTCCTTAGGCAACATTGTTTGAATTCCAATATGCACCCTTGTGCACAATATGAGATCATTTGAACAAACTATGCCATGAATGTGGCCATAAGATTGATCATTTGGCTTGAAAGCCATGAATCTTCACGCATGATAGCTCATTTCGAGAACACTTTTTAAAATAATTACCGTATTACAAGTTTATTATTTTTCCTGGAAACTTGGTCACATATAATGACACAATGCGAAGGTTTTCTAATTTTTGATTTTTTGAATTTTTTATGCCCGTTTCAAAATGCGGTCAAAACGGCGGGCTTGACTGTTCCTAGCTAGTGGTTGAATCTTGGATTTTTTTTGGTGTTTCTATGATTAAATAGATACTTATTTACCTAGAAATGATTTTTGGAAAAAATAAAGATCAAACTATGAGGCAGCTGCAGTTCAAATTTGACCCGCTTCCAGCTGAATCGACGACAATTTGTCTTTTTCACCAGAGGTAGATCAAAACATTTTTCACCCAACCATTTTGTCAATTATGCATTATATATGGCCTAGTATTTTATAAGAATGATTTGGTCCAATTTTGCAACAATTATTTGGTACTTCCTTCAGAAAAAAACCTCCTTTTGGGCACTCGGAAAATGAAAAATGAATTTTCCGTGCAAAGAAAATGAAAACTTCCTTAGGCAACATTGTTTGGAATTCCAATATGCACCCTTGTGCACAATATGAGATCATTTGAACAAACTATGCCATGAATGTGGCCATAAGATTGATCATTTGGCTTGAAAGCCATGAATCTTCATAAATGATAGCTCATTTCTGAGAACACTTATTTAAAATAATTACCGTATTACAAGTTTATTATTTTTCCTGGAAACTTGGTCACATATAATGACATAATGCGAAGGTTTTCTTTTTTTTTATTTTTTTTTTGAATTTTTTATGCCCGTTTCAAAATACGGTCAAAACGGCGGGCTTGACTGTTCCTAGCTAGTTGTTGAATCTTGGAATTTTTTTGGTGTTTCTATGATTATATAGATACTTATTTACCTAGAAATGATTTTTGGAAAAAATAAAGAGCAAACTATGAGGCAGCTGCAGTTCAAATTTGACCGGTTTCCAACTGAATCGACGACAATTTGTCTTTTTCACCAGAGGTGGATCAAAACTTTTTCACCCCACCATTTTGTCAATTGTGCATTATATATGGCCTAGTATTTTATAAAATTAATTTGGTCCATTTTTGCAACAATTATTTGGTAGTTCCTTCATAAAAAACCTCCTTTTGGGCACTCGGAAAATCAAAAATGAAATTTCCGTGCAACGAAAATGAAAACTTCCTTAGGCAACATTGTTTGGGATTCGAATATGTACCCTTGTGCACAATATGAGATCATTTGAACAAACTATGCCATGAATGTGGCCATAAGACTAATCATTTGGCTTGAAAGCCATGAATCTTCACGCATGATATCTCATTTCTGAGAACACTTTTTTAAAATAATTACCGTATTACAAGTTTATTATTTTTCCTGGAAACTTGGTCACATATAATGACACAATGCGAAGGTTTTCTAAAATTTGTTTTGAATTTTTTATGCCCGTTTCAAAATGAGGGTCAAAACGGCGGGCTTGACCGTTCCTAGCTAGTGGTTGAATCTTGGAATTTTTTTGGTGTTTCTATGATTAAATAGATACTTATGTACCTAGAAATGATTTTTGGAAAAAATAAAGAGCAAACTATGAGGCAGCTACAGTTCAAATTTGACCCGCTTCTAGCTGAATCGGCGGGAATTTGTCTTCTTCACCAGAGGTGGATAAAAACTTTTTACACCAAACCATTTGGTCAATTGTGCATTAAATATGGCCTAGTATTTTAGAAAAATGATTTGGTCCAATTTTGCAACAATTATTTGGGAGGTCCTTCACAAAAAAACCTCCTTTTGGGCACTCAAAAAATGGAAAATGGTTATTTCGTCCAAAGAAAATGAAAACTTCCTTAGGCAACATTGTTTTTCATTCCAAGATGCACCCTTGTGCATGATATGAGATCATTTGAACAAACTATGCCATCAATGTGGCCATAAGATTGATCATTTGGCTGGAAAGCAATTGATCTCCACACGTGATAGATCGTTTCTGAGAACACTTTTTTAAAATAATTGCCATATTACAAGTTTATTATTTTTCCTGGGAACTTGGCCACATATAATGACACAATGCGAAGGTTTTCCAATTTTTTGTTTTATTTTAATTTTTTATGCCCGTTTCAAAATGCGGTCAAAACGGCGGGAATGATCGTTCCTAGCTAGTGGTTGAATCTTGGAATTTTTTTGGTGTTTCTCTGATTAAATAGATACTTATGTACCTAGAAATGATTTTTGGAAAAATAAAGAGCAAACTATGTGGCAGCTACAGTTCAAATTTGACCCACGCCAAATTTAATCGGCGAGAATTTGTCTTTTTCACCAGAGGTGGATAAAAACTTTTTACACCAAACCATTTGGTCAATTGTGCATTAAATATGGCCTAATATTTTAGAAAAATGATTTGGTCCAATTTTGCAACAATTATTTGGGAGGTCCTTCACAAAAAAAACATATTTTGGGCCCTCGAAAAATGAAAAATGTTTTTTTTGCCAAAAAACTCATTTCTCACTACTCCTTTTTGAAGATATTTATCTTTTTTCATGTTTGTTATTTTTTCTGAAAAATCGTTCACATTTTGGTGACACAATGAGAAGGTTTTTTATTTTCTTTTTGAATTTCTCAGGTCATAAAATAGCTGACATGGTTTTAACACATTGTTTTTAGGCAACTATGACCAATTTAGATGGTCATAGCATCATACTACATTCTGATTGGTCCGTAGACGTTTCACGCGGATCATGCATCATGTGCCGTCGGATGCTCGTGGATCCAACGGCTCTCCTCAACCCTCCCACACCAACCCCAAACCCTAGCTGGTGATTTTTCATCCACCACCCCCCCCCCCCCGCCTCCTTTCTTTCCCAAACCCCCAAACCCCACCCGCAGCCACCTACCCACATCGCACTCCTCCTCCCCCATCTCCTCTCCGCTGCCACGCTCTCCCTCCCTCAGATCTCGATCCGCCATCGTCCACCTCCTCGCCCGCCTCCGCCCGGGACTGCTCCGCGTGGGTGCACACTTACGCGCACTTCCTCGAGGAGTGGCTCGAGTGCTTCGCGGTGCTGCGGTACAACATGGAGGCGGAGCGCCTCAGAGCCCCGGCGCCGGCAGCGGAGGGGCAGACGCCTCACACCAAGGCGCAGAGCAGGACGATGGTACCCGGTATCGCTCGTGGAGGACCTGGACCCGCGCGTGCCCACCCCGTTCTAGCTCCTCAACCGCGACCTCGTCATCTGGAACGACCCCAACTCCGGCGAGTGGGTCGCGCTCGACGACCGCTACCCGCACCGCCTCGCCCCTCCGCGGCCAGATTCGCGCGCTCCCAACCCCCGTCCGTCCATGGCTAGGGTTGTGTTGCGGGTTCCTCGCCGGCCAGATCCACGGCGCCGTCCTTGTCATCAAGACCCGCAGGTGCGCGTAGCCCTCCCTCTTCTTCTTTCTTCTCTCTCTGAAAAGAACCCGTCCCTCCCTCTCTGACCCACCCCCGTCTTCCTCTTCTCCATGACCAGGACCAGGACCAGCACCAGGGCGACGCCATGGACAACACCTCCCTTCATCCATCGCCATGCACATGGCACATGGAGCTCCGCCATGTCATGCTTGTATTGGCAACACGGAAGAGATGGACCCCAAAGCCGCACCGCTGCATCGAGCCCGCGCCTTCCTCCCTCTGGCGGCGAAGCCAACCTGCATCGAATCCCCTCCCGAATCCATGGACGGATCTCACTCCCACGCGGCCGGAGGCGGCGAGGGGACGCTGTAAGCAACCCCCCTTCCATTTCTCCGATCTAGAATGCCATGTGCTCCGCGAAATTTCTTATGCAGTTGATATAGTGTGGATGGATGGATTCTCTGGTGACTGGTCTTGATCTACAGGCCTCTCTCGGCTCATAACTAATCCAACCCAGCAGTTATAGCGCCTTCTGCATATGTTTATTTGTGTTACCTACCTGAATTTTTCGACTTCCATGGCAGAATGAATGAATGATCTTATGGTGTTAATATGGAAGCCTCTCCTCTGTCCTAGCTTATAATTAGCCAGCCCAGAAGATATGATGCCTTTTGTAAATTTTTCTGCCTTTTGTAATTTGTCCAAGGAGATGCTTATAGAAATCTTGTACTGTGTTAATTTTTTTCTTCAAAATACCTTCAGTGCCCAGGCTTTCCTCTAATGTGCAACTGCAACTTCTTTCATGGTGCTATTGTTTCTTTCAGTTAATTTTTATTTGCATTTTAGTGCTGGGTAGGTAGGATCTTAGGATCATTAACTCTTGTACACTGTTTTAACTGGTTCTGTATTTGTACATACATGTGTACACGTAAATCCAAGTGTACGTGCTATCTTTTGCAGGCTTATTTCAGGTTGTGCTTGTTTGTCCTAAAATATATCAGTCTGTTTTTTTATATCCTCGTACACTAAGCTATCTGTGCTATGTCCTATTGAAGAAGATTTCATATTCAGTGCCTTTGTAAATGTTGTCTTTAGCACTGAAGCTTTCTATTCTTCATCAATTTTGCCATGTTTCTTATTGATTATGCTCCTCCTCGCAGTTCTTGTGCAGACCAGCAGCCGCCCTAGACCCTCTCTCCACAGTCCACACTGTGGCCTATGGCGTCCGCCGGTGGATCCCTCGTTGTGGCGTTCATCGTGGGCTTCCTCATGGGCACCAACCCACGGTGGCACGTCTATGTCGTCGCCATGCCACAAAAGTTGTAGGTCGATGAGCTCGCCACCGTTCACCTCTTAAAGGACAACCTTCCAACCTTGTAGTGAGATACGACCAACTCCCCCCTTTTGTTCCTAGCCTTGTGAATTAGGTTATGCAAACATGTTGCATTTAGCACCATCAAAGCTTGTTACTACATCACTTGCTTGATCCAAGTGTCTTGTTCTGGGTTCCTTGATTTGTTGTTGGCCTGCATGTGCTCTGTACCTTGCTGTGGTTTCAAGTAGCAAGTACCTTAGTACCTTGTTGGCCTTGATAGAAATGTTGGCTGTTATGTATTTATTGTAGTATCGAAAATGGCTCAAACCTGAAGTACTTAGAATAGATTTTAGTTTCTTTCTTGTTTGTTTTGATACCCATATACCTGCCTGTATTAGCTCTTTCCTTTTGTGCATGTTAATTCAGTGTTGTGTTGATTTGATGCCAATGTTCAGAAACAAGATTTTGATGGATGGGTTTATGTGTTCTGCTAGTATATATGCACGCTAGTATATATGCACACGGATTGGCCTTCATTATTTTGTATATGATGTTAGATATATGCTGTTAGATTTGCTTTTATTTTGTACCTAACCATTTTGTTCTATAACGTGCAGATGTTGGCGTTTCTTGTTTCATCGCGAGCATCAAGACGAAGAAGTCGGAAGCCCTTGATGCTAGTTCAAGGAGTAATGAAGCCCTTGGTGCTGATCGTATTGGAACAAATTGAAGCACAAACTTGGCTCATGTGACATATTGTACACCAGAGAGCTTGTTATCTTTGTGATCACATTTGTATGTGTGTTGATGTAACAGATTGTTGCTTCTTGTTATTTGAAGTATTACACTTGTTTTCTGTCTATTTTGATTTAAATATTCGCTGTTTAATTATTGGCATATTGAAATATGAGGAACATGACCATGACAACAAGGACCCACAAACCAGAATCAGACATTTGGGACCCACCTATCGTAACACGACAATTGGGACCCATTTGAAAAAAGAAAAAAAGGGCCACAACCCAAAATTAAAAAGGCTGAATTATAGGGCCTGGCCCGTGTAGCTTACCCAAATTGAAAGAAAAAAACAACAACAAATGGGCTGAATTAATGGGCTCAGCCCAACTAAAGCACCGAAATGGACTCGGCTGATTCCTATCCACGTCAGCTTGCCATGCTGGATACCTACGTGGCCTGGGGAGGTTGCTAGTGACCAAAAATTTGGTCAAAGAACCAACGACCTTTTACATATCACACAGAAGGTCGCTGTAGTCAGTTAACGACCCTCAGCTTTTGACCTTCTGTTTTTGGTCACAAAAAGGTCGCAAATGAAAAACTATGACCTTTCAGTGACCAATAGTGGAGGTCACAAGATAGCATATTTCTTGTAGTGGATCGGTTGGGCCTTGATTTCTCCTTGATCGGTTTTAGGCCCGATCCGATCTAAGTATGTGGCGATTCCCAAAGTGGCGATGTGATCTAGGAGTTCGTTCAAAGACGAAAACTCGGTCGGATCCGTCTGCTTGGAGTGCTCGGAGTTGATGCGAAGGGGGTTTTCGATGGCCCGAGAGGTCATCGTCGGCTCAACGGCCGAACGGGCGATCATAGTAAAGCTGCCCAGCCGGAGGGTTTGGCCTGGGGACAGAGCTCCCCCGAAGGTGATGTTGTCTTTAAGGATAAGGCGAGCCATTGAGCCTTTCATCGACGGCACAGTGGAACTCTCAATGAAAGCACCAATGTCGGTATCAAAACCGGCGGATCTCGGGTAGGGGGTCCCGAACTGTGTGTCTAGGATCAATGGTAACAGGAGACGGGGGACACGATGTTTTACCCCAGTTCGGGCCATCTCTATGGAGGTAATACCCTACTTCCTGCTTGATTGATCTTGATGAATATGAATATTACAAGAGTTGATCTACCACGAGATCGTAATGGCTAAACCCTAGAAGCCTAGCCTTTTTGACTATGGTAATGAATATATCCTTTCCGGACTAACCCCTCCGGTTTATATAGACGCCGGGGGGAATCTAGGGTTACATAGAGTCGGTTACATAAGAAGGAATCTTCATAGTCGGTCGCCAAGCTTGCCCTCCACGCCAAGTAGAGTCCAATATGTACATGGGTACAGTCTTCGGCCTTCATGTCTTCACAGCCCATCACTTCGGCCCATGGATAACAGACCGGACGCCCGAGGACCCCTTAGTCCAGGACTCCCTCACTCCTGCTTGACGGCGACGACCTCGATCTCCTCCGGCTCCTCCGACCACTCCTCTTCATGGGGAGAAGGCTCGCGCCGGAAGAGGAAGAGCTCGAGGCGAAAGAGGGCCTCGCAGTGGAGGACGAGCCCTCAACGGAGGAGGGCGTACGCCCGTGCCGACGGTGTATTCATCCGTCTCATGAACGCGGAAGCTTGGCGGCAGCGAGAGGCCCCTGTTCGTCCACTTCCTCGCCCTGCGCTTCCTCGCGCCGTCAGACCGGACACGCCGCTCGCGCTGGGGGTCACTGACGCTGCCGGATCTGCTCCCGGAGCCGCGACCGGAGCTCACATGCGGCCCCACACATGGCGGCTGGAGGCGGAAGGGGCTCACCGGCGGCGAGAAATGTGAGGAGGGGAGTTGGGAATCGCGGAGAGACGTGGCGGCGGGGGGATAGGGTTTCGACCCGCAAAAGCACCGTGAACCCGTAGATATACTGCTGGGGGGGTGGCGGTTTGCGGGCCTTGGTAAAAAAAATTATAGGTCGGGTGAGTATACGGGCTCTGTTCTGGCCAGAAAATTGGGCCGAGATTTTGCGGGTTTCCGATTTTACGGGGTCTGCTAGAGTTGCTCTTAGTCGATAGGAGAGTGTTCGCTCATATATAGCTCTATGTGCATCCTAGTTGCATGACAATCCCTACTCCCTGCACAATATCGATCCTAAGGTATTCCTCTTGTTCTAATGGTCAGTTGTGTTGTTGCAAGACTTTCTTGTTTTTCATTTCTTCTAAACCCCCCTCATTATGTTCTCATTGCCATTGATTAGGGCATAGACTCATACTTATGCTCAGATTCTAAATTGTGAAGATTCTGAAATAGAGCAAAAATGCAACTAGTGAGTGTTTTCGTTCTTGTAATGAGGGTTGGCCTCAAGTGATTGCCATGTATACTTATTATGCATAGATGATTATCATTGTGTTCCTAATAAATCTTGACATTCTTTCTAAACCTATGGAATTGGTGATTTTGATTTGATGCATTTTATTATTAAAGAATATGTGGAAACTTCTTTTATATTCATTGAGATAGTTGAAGATTGTTAATATACACCTTTGCCAAACATATTTTTACTGCTTTAGACTCAATGTAAGTGTTGCATCAGTTAATCAAGATCATCAAAAAAAATATTTTTTTATCATCTTCATGCTAGAGGATGAGTATGGATTAAGCTTAGGGATGCTGATACGTCTCATAGATATCTATAACTTTTGTATGATTCATACCACACTGTTAATAATTGTGTACACTTTGGGCATACTCTTTATCTATTTTTGTTGGACTAACATATTATTCCAGTGCCCAGTGCCAGTTTCGATTTTTGTTGATTTTAGAATTTCAGGAAATCACCACACAAAAAGTTTGTAATAAATAAAATAGAAATAGGAGCACCCATTTCTGCTAGTCAGAGGTTTTTTTTTCATTTATTAGTGACAAGCAATTGTCCTTGTCGTCACCTGTAAGCCGATGGCTATGAAGGTTTTTGCAGCAGTGCCAGCAAGTCAGCAACAATGTTGAAAAGGGTAGGCGACAGAGGATCCCTTGTCGCAATACTTTCATGGTTTGAAAATTCGCCATTGCAGGACTACTTAGTTACATCTTGAAGGCTATAAAATTATCCAAAACGACGCCCTTTCATGAACCAGAGGAAGTATAAAAGCTCTGTATTTTTGAACGACCGGGATAATCAATATAATTAAGCAACTTTGTGTACCAAGCATGGCAGGAGCTTTTTGCCTACGAAAGAACAAACCAACCAGGAAAAGAAGCGCTGTGAAACAGGTAAAGGATAAAGACGTACGCATGGGAACTAACTGCATAGGAGTAGGGAGTACATGGTGAGAAAAACACGTGCTGGCCAGTATATGGTGTAGCTAGTTAGCTATGGCAGCTTGGGAAAACGGACAGATTCCTAGCTACGAAGTAGTATGACCCACATAAGCGTGCCTCTGTCTACGGGCGCTAGCCCCCAAAAGTGCAAATGACCCTTTGATGCGTGGACAGTAAAAGGCACAGCAAATTGTCCCAAAAAAAAGTAAAAGATACAGCAATATATTTATGAGAAATATTTGAGTACACTATGTTTATAGTAGAGACGTGTTCTTTTCTCATATGAGCATCCCCATCTGTACTGTGTTCAAAAAATAAGTTTGGTATTTTATGATGTTCTCGTCTCGACCATTGATGTTTTCATTTATGTAGCGCATCCTAAATAATGAGATGAAAACATATGGTGGCCCATGATATTGCTATAAGTCTAATGATTTATTAGTAGGTGGTGTTCCATCTTGCGTGATGGTAAGTGTTGAGGATGATTGTAATAACATTTCTTGATCAATATATGGTGGTTTAAAAGAAGGAAAACTTGTCAAAATCGGATGACTACTCTTCTTTAAAAAACAGAAACACATGATTTAATATACAAAGTTGTTTTATCATTTATATGGAAATATTTTCCTGGTATAGGGGAGAGAAGATGGGAGATAAAAAAATAACACAGTGCACTAGATTCCCGAGAGAAATAAAAACATAGTCTGAGCAAATGTTTCATACCCTCCAAAACTTAGGGAAACGAACAATTGGCATACTACATTCCGAAGTCAATCCTACAAGCAATATTGCTTGAGCTAATTCATACTCATTTTCAGTTTATTAGGCTCATCTCAAACACGATCATAACAAGAAGAACATAGTTAAGTGTTGGATCATGTACTTTGTCGAATTTACCAATGAAGTTGGACGGTTTACTCAAAAAATAAGTGTGAGACCATGTATTAATGCAACATGAATGACCAGCCCTCTCCATCTGCCACTGGTTAGTTCTACTTTGAGAACTAAAACGCCACATGATTTAATGCAGCTATAAATAGTTTGCCTGGTGGGTATGACAAACTAAGAGGATGTTTGGTTACAGGGACTTATTGGTGTAGGGACTTAAAAAAGCCCCTTTAAGTCCCATCTAAACCAAACATGAAGGGCCTATAGGGACTTAAAGTGAGCATTTGGGACTTATAAAATAAGACTCTCAAGGCGGGACTTCTAGGGGCATATAGTTGTAATATGGTCTTTAGTCCATGTTAAGTCCCAGGAACCAAACATGTAGGGACTTTTTAGGGACTTGTGACTTATATGTTGGGACTAAAACAGGGCCTAAAAAACTAGATGGTACCTTGCGCGTTGCTGAGGGAATCAATTTCAATATATTTCTATGATATTTAATGGTGTCGAATATAAATATTCAGTAACACATGAACCAAGATTTAAAATACATATTACTTATCATATTTTATTGTTGTAATATTTTTATTAAATATAAGTATAATAATAGAATGGAAAATATTTTTTCATGCATGGTTGCATGTTGATGTGGCATATTTGCATGTTGAGATAAATAAGATAGAGAGGATAAACTTCTTAGATATATACGATAGGATTCTGATATTTCTATGAGCCTAATAAACAAAGAGAGAGGAAGAACATAAAAATTCTATCTAACGAAAGCCTATGAGTTTACTAAAGTATGTTTTCCAAATAAGTGTTAATTTGCCGTTTTTATGTAACATAAATTATGTAGCCACGTCCCACCCAAAATATTAGGAACTACCCAACACATCAAGTGGTTGTCTTTGTACATGACATATTGCAGCTCTAATCTTGAAGTTTCGTTGTAGTCCTGGCAAATCCATGGATCGGTAAGGAGAGACAAATATTAGTTTTTTTACCATGAACCGTAGAACAATCATTCTACATACATACATACAGACATACATACATACATACATATATACATATATGGGAAATATATATTAAAATGGGTTTTATAGGTAAAAAGGAGGAACGGCAAGAAGAAACAAGGAAAATCTATCCAAGTCTTGTTCGGGTATCACAGTAATACCTCTCTCTTCACCCTGCAAAGGAAATTAAAACAGAGAGCTTATTCTTTGATTTAGTTATGTACTTGACCAGATTAAAGTCTTTCTTGAGGTAAACCTCCGAGGATTAACTTATGGGGTCTCATTCTTGAAAACCTTGTCATTGCGCTCCATCCATACATTCCAATAACCCAAAATGATGATATCACTAGCAACCTTTTCAGGAAGCATTTGATTTGTCAGCAGAATCCCCATCGAAGGTTGAAATGCCTCTGAGCTTGTTTGGGATAATATCACTCTAGTAATTTTGAGCAAAGATGCAATTCTAGAATAGATGCATGTGGGTTTATTCAGTGTCCTCGTCACAAAGGGCACAGGACTAACTACACAAAAACGTCTTATGCTTGAGAAGGTTTCTATTGTTAAAGATGTCAGGCATGAGCAGGCACGAGAAAATTTTGTGCCTGAGCCCACTGGCACTTTTCCAAAGCTACTTGAATAAGATTTGGGTCTCTTCATGAAAAATTCTTCACAAGTTCTACAACAAGGCTACGATTATCGGCCAGGAGAACCTAAAGCTATACATTACTGAGTACTACAAACAATTGTATGGACCCCCAGAGGAGAACTGTGTGTCTCTGGATGAGTCTAGGGTTGAAGATGTACCTCAACTTACTGCTGTCGAGAACGATATTTTAACCGCTCCTTTTTCGGAAAAGGAGGTGTTCGAGGCCATCTCACAGATGAAAAATAATAAGGCCCCCGGCCCGGATGGTTTCCCGGCTGAGTTTTATAAGAAGTGCTGGCATATTATTAAAGGGGACCTGTTGCCGATGTTCCATGATTTGTTCTCGGGACAATTGCAGCTTTTTCAGCTAAATTTTGGAACAATAACCCTGCTTCCTAAGAAAACAGAGGTCATGAGAATCGAGCAATTCAGGCCTGTCTGTCTTCTGAATGTCAGTTTCAAAATTTTTACCAAGGTCGGGACGATTAGGCTCACATAGATTGCGCATGCTGTGGTGCAGCCTACTCAAACTGCTTTCATGCCGGACAGGAACATCCTGGAAGGGGTTGTGGTCCTTCATGAAACGCTCCATGAGATTCACACGAAAAAACTTGACGGAGTTATTTTCAAGGTGGATTTCGAGAAGGCGTATGATAAAGTCAAATGACCGTTCCTTCAACAGGCCTTACGCATGAAGGGCTTTGATGAAGCTTGGCGACGCCAGGTGGAATTATTCACGCAAAAAGGGAGTGTTGGAACTAAAGTGAATGACGATATAGGTCATTATTTCCAGACACACAAGGGTCTGAGACAAGGTGATCCTATGTCCCTAATCTTGTTCAATATTGTGGTTGATATGTTGGCGATCCTGATAGGGAGGGCAAAGGAGGCCAGTCAGGTGGGTGGCTTGGTGCCTCATCTAGTTGATGATGGTGTGTCCATCCTGCAATACGCTGATGATACAATCATCTTTATGGAACACGATTTGGCAAAAGCGAGAAATATGAAGTTGGTGTTATGCTTATTTGAACAATTGACTGGATTGAAGATTAATTTTCATAAAAGCGAGTTGTTCTGCTTCGGTAGAGCCAAAGACGAACAAGAGGCCTATAGACAATTGTTTGGATGTGAATTGGGGGCTTTGCCTTTTACGTATCTAGGTATTCTCATTCACCATCGTAAGCTAACAAATAGAGAGTGGAAGTGCATCGAGGATCGGTTTGAGAAGAAACTGAGTTGCTGGAAAGGAAAACTCATGTCTTATGGAGGCCGATTGATCCTTATTAATTCGGTGCTCACAAGTATGCCTATGTTTCTCCTATTCTTCTTTGAGTTCCCAGTTGGGGTTAGGAAAAGGCTGGACTTCTATCGATCCCGATTCTTCTGGCAGAGAAAATACCGACTTGCCAAATGGGATATCATCTGTCGTCCAAAGGACCATGGGGGCCTTGGTATTGAGAATCTTGAAGTCAAGAACAGATGTCTTCTCAGTAAGTGGCTGTATAAGTTGTCAGTTGAGACGGAGGCAACGTAGGCGCAGATTCTACGTAGTAAATATCTGCAGTCCAAGACCCTGTCCCAGGTCACACTGAGACCAAATGATTCGCCGTTCTGGAAGGGGCTTATGAGAATCAAAGCTGCCTTCTTTAATGTAACTAAGTTTATTGTCGGTAATGGCTTCACCACTCGCTTCTGGGAGGATACGTGGCTTGGTGATGCGCCTTTGGCGATCCAGTATCCGTCCCTATATCGTATTGTTCAGCGTCGTGAGGCTCTTGTTGCCACGGTTATGCAGTCCATTCCCCTCAATATTCAGTTTAGGAGGGTGCTTGTGGGCGAACGATGGGAAGCATTGCTTCACTTGGTGCGTAGACTGATGGACGTTCAGTCAGCTCCTCAGCCCGATCAGTTGTGTTGGAAGCTTACTAGATCTGGGGAGCTCACAGTCAAATCGATGTATATCGATATCATTAACTCTAGTGTCATTCCTAGTTCTAAACATGTTTGGAAAGTCAAAGTTCCTTTAAAGATTAAAGTGTTTATGTGGTTCATTCATAAACAAGTAATTTTAACAAAGGATAATTTGGTTAAGCGCAACTGGACAGGTTCCACTAGGTGTAGTTTCTGTGATCGGGACGAGACTATCAAGCACCTCTTTTTTGACTGTCCGTTGGCAAGAGTTTTGTGGCGCTCTGTGCAAATTGCCTTTAACATTACTCCTCCGACTTCGGTCAACACGTTATTCGGGACGTGGCTTGCTGGGATAGAGTCCGAAACAGCTAGACACATTCGTGTAGGAGTATGTGCGTTGTTATGGGCAATTTGGAACTGCAGAAATGATTTGGCTTTTAACAGAACAACAACTATTCATTTTTTACAGGTTTTATTCCGGGCTACTGCGCTGATCCGTATGTGGTCCTTACTCACTCCGGTGGAGGCCAGGGAGCGTTTGGTTACTGGATCTATCCGGTGGGAGATGGTAGCGCGGGATATCTTCAACCGGTTTGGATGGCGGTCATGTAATAGGATATGCGATTAGTTTACCTATCTTCTATTTTGCCAGCCGGTTGTGGCTTGTTGGGCTTTTTGTTATTGGCGTTGAGGCTCTGTGTGAGCTAGCCGTTCTTTTTTGTTTCCAAACTTTAAGACCTTGTTGAACCTCATTTACTTTTTAATAAATGTGGTCGTATGCATCGTTCTGATGCAGAGGTCGGGGAGCCCTTCCTTTTCGAAAAAAAAAGTTCTGCAACAAGGCTGACTTGCCCTGGATTAAGCTGATTTGGGAATCATATAATCAAGATGCTCCTTCTATTGGTGGAACCGAGGGATTTTTCTGGTGGAAATCTCACTTGAAACTGATTCAACAATTTAAAGGGGTGGCCATATATACAGTGGGACCAGGACACTCAGTTCAGTTTTGGCTGGACAAAACAGTCACTCAGTCACAAGTTTCCTGAGCTGCATTCTATTTACAAAAATAATAAAATCTCTCTGGCAGGCACAAACATTTCTCATGATCTTTAAGATGTTTTCCACACACCATTGTCCAACCAGGATTACACACGACAACCTGAGTTGCATAGTTTACTCATGCATGAACTCTCTTCCATCTCTCGATTGAGGCGAATCTTAATTATCAAAGCGTGAATGCAACGAGTTCTCATGTGATCTGACGACGCCTTTCTCTAAATCATTCCCTAGTTTGGTAGATCATATGAAAAGGAAAATGAGCAAAATTTAGATCTAATGATATGTAGTATACATTGGTACTATTGCAAGATTACTCAAAAAGTGTTCGCTTTTGGATGAAAAGACCCATTATTTCATGGAGATGGAGCACACATGAAATATAACATATGTCAATTTTGGATCATTTGCATCTTTTGTATCATCATTATTAATCTTGTTCTTTTGTTTCCATCTAAAACAGTATACATATTCTTTGTTGGTAATAAACTACCCAAATGATAAGTGCGACACATGTGGCACGAAGTAACACCGTCCTCACGTTTTAACAACTAAAATTGCCACCCAAAAACTAACATCTTGGAACGAGCCTCCATCAATTCCTTGTTTTATGACAGTTGTAGCATAGCCCATGGTCGCAGTAGTTGATACATGAGAACAATACATACATATACGAAAGTGAACTTTTTTTCTGCCAAAAGCGGTATCATTGTGATACAACCATAAAGCCATAGAACTGTTGCCCTGCCTACAAGAAAAAACAAAACTCATTCACCCCACGTGGCCATGAGCCAACATTCTATATATGCTAGGATCAGAAAATTATAGATCTCTCTTGTTTCACATAAAATCGTAAATTTCTAGATGGACCGATTCAGTATCGGTGCTGTTGCTGTCACCTTTTTAACTTCACGCTTGAATCAAGCCCGTCGTACACATGTTCTTCATCAATGAGGTATCCGCCCCTAGGGCATAGGCGCACTGTAGCATTGTACAAGCATCTTAGCTAATTGCCCAATTAATTCGACCATTCAGGCAGGAAAGGAGCGGTGGATCGGCGCCGAGCGGCGCGTTTCCCCGTCCACGATGAGCCCGACGATCAAAGTCAGAGACAGAGCCAGAGCTAGGCAGCCACCGGCCGGCTGCTGTTACTGTGCCTGAGAGGCGCCCCTCCATTGGAGCTACTATTACTCGCTAGCTAGCGCACACGGCGCTAGCTGTCCGAAAAGACGGCAAGTACGTGCTTCTGTGTGCGAGCAACAACGTCATCGTCGACGACGAAGGCCGAATGAAGTTGAGCTCTAGATCATGCGACGGCGACGACGAGTCAACTCTAGTATTTTCCGATGGGTTTCCGCAGAGCGCCGGCAACCAGTCCGACCAGGTTGGCCGTGAGAAGAGCTGCCGACCGGCCATGGGAATCGATCAGCCGGAGGGACCCAACGGGCGGTGGAAAAAGGACTATCTGGTATGTTTGTTGTCGCCCTCGCACGCCGCGGCTTGCTTTCCCGATGGCCACCACATGTTGTTGGGTCGATCGGCCGGGTAAGAGTATCTCAAGCCGTTGGCCCCATAGAGGCGCCTAATATCGCCTCCGAAGTGAGCCGGCGTAAAAAAATTGGCCTGAGGGCGAGTTGGTCCCCAGCCGCCGGCCCCTGGGACCGTCCCCAGGCGCGTTTAAAAAAATAAAAAAATATAGCAAAGTTTGAAGTTCGGCATATATTACATAATAGTCGTGGATTTTTATTACATAATATATCTAATTAAAAAAGAAATTGGCTGAACACGGAGTAGTCACCGTCGTCGCCGCCGTCGCCGCCGTCGCCGCCGGGCTTCTCCTCCTTGACGCGGCCGTCCCTGGTGGAACCCTAACTGGCGTCGCCTATGCGGACTGGTGGCGGCGGCGCGTCGTCGTCGTCGCTGTCCTCGATGATGACGACGACTCCTTCGTCGCGGCCCCGGCGGCGCTGCACGAATCGCCGCAGGGCGGCGCACTGGCGCTCCCTCGCCATCTTTAGGGAGTCCGCGCGCGCCCATTCCAGGGCCGCGTCGTCGTCAAGCTCAACGTCGCCGCCGTGCTCCGTATTCACCGCGGGGACGCCCGGCTCCGTCTTCACCAGCGCGAGCCCCGGCTCCGTCTTGGGCTTGACGAAGCGCGGAGGAGCCGACGAGGGGGTGCGCCGGCCGCCCTCGTTGATGACGATGCCGGCCCTGCGAGTGCACCGGCCGAGCGGCGTCTCTGCCGCGGGCTCGGCCTTGACGCCGAGAAGTGCCGGAGAGCCGGAGGAGTGCGAAGAAGAGCGTGATGAGGAGGAAGAAGAGGAGGCGCCGAACCTCCTGGGCAACCATTGCCCGTCGCGTCGGCGGTGAGCCGTGGCCGTGGCGGCCGCCCTGGCCCGGGGGTATGCCAACTGCGGGTCGTTGCCGCCCTCGAGGTACGTCAGAACGCCCTCGAGGGTGCGGCCGGGGACACCCCACCACAGGTGGCGTCCCTCGTTGTTCTTCAGGCCGGCCACCACCGGCGCGCCGTTGGTGGATGCCATCCTCTGCTGCTGCCGGCGCTGGAAGTATGCCGTCCACGCCACTTGATTGTCGGCGACGTACTCGGGGAGGGCGAGCTGGTCGTCGGTGAGGGAGGCGCGTGATGAAGTCATGTACCTGGGGTAGGGTCATAGACCTGCCCAAAGGTACCCTCCACAAGGACACTCGCAAGAGAAGCGGCCTTTCAGTCGACCTGGTAGGTTTCCACTCGACAGATTCAAAGACACTCGACCATGAAGACCCACTCGACCACCAGAGTCCAAGAGCCACTCGGTGCCCAAACGGTCTGTAGTTAAATAGTCTTTATGATCATAATGACACTTTATGTAAGGCGTTACCCGATGAACGCCTAGCCTTGACGCACCTTAAACCCTCACTTTCGTGGGCTGGCTGGGGTCCTGGCGCACTCTATATAAGCCACCCCCCTCCACAGGTAGAAGGGTTCGCACCCCTGTAACACATACACATATAATCCAGTCGACCGCCTCCGGGCTTCGAGACGTAGGGCTATTACTTTCTCCGAGAAGGGCCTGAACTCGTAAATCCCTTGCGCATACAACTACTCCATAGCTAGGATCTTGCCTCTCCATACCTACCCCCCATTCTCTTTGTCGGACTTAGAACCACGACAGTTGGCGCCCACCGTGGGGCCGGTGTTCTAGCGATTTGTTGGAGGAGTTGGGATTCTTTCGATCTCCTACATCATGGTTTCAAGTGGAGTTCTGGTTGACGGCCACGAGATCCGTCTCGGTGCGCTCACGTTTGTCGCCGACGACTCCGCTTGGCTTCAGGAGGCTCCACTCGACGTGGACGCGCTCCCCGTCCGCGGGGCGACGCACTTTCGCGCGTGTGTCCGCGGCGTCCTCCTGCGGCAACCATCGACCCAGTATGGGTCGGCTCCTGTGCCGTCTTCGCTCCCAGTCTCCCACCGGCGCAAGCGTTCCGGTCGGTCGAGGCTTCAGCGGTGGGTGAGGCATGCGGTGGCCCGCCAGTCGGCCACCCCCCAAGTCGCGGCGATCGAGCCCAACGAATCTCTCTACGGCCTGTTTGATCTGTCGACTGGCTCCGCAGAGACTGCGTCCGAATGCGATAGAAGTGACCCGGCGGCAGAGGTTCTGATGGTCGATGGACCACGCAGTCCCCCCGGATTTACCCGCACCAACGGAGGTGACGGTGGAGGCGATCCGGAGCAAGCCCACAAAGAGTACCTGCCCGAGCCCCTCACGCCCGCTCCGGAGGGAGGAGCTTCGCCCGTCGGAACATGGATGCACTTCACACTCCTATCGTTGGAGAAACCCCGAGGCTCGTGCCTTGGAGGATGCGCGCTTAGCCAACTGGGCGCACTCGACCGAGAACCTTCAGCGAGTACTCGGCTGGCCTTGTAGCGACCAAGGGTTCCGTAATCCGATCGGCGTCGGCTCTTTCAACCGCCAACTCAGGTATATCGAACTCCGATTCAGAATTTAGCAGCTGCCGCCCGTATAGCGAGTCAATTCAGCCTTCCCGATCGGGCGGGTAGAGGTTTGCTGCAAATCAGAGATCTGCTCCGGGCGGCAGGAGATCAAAACTCAGTTGTATCACAGTCGTGAAACAGGATTCACAGCCGATCCGTCGCTGCGAATTCAGTCCAGTCGGCCCATAGTCCGAGATCGCCCCCGAGGCGTGAGGAATGTGGGGGCCGGCGTGATGATCAGTACAAGGGCCGCGAGCAGTATGAGCACCGATTCGATCGCAATGATCGACGTCGAGTGCCCACTCCTCCCCCAAGGGGTAGATCATACGCTCCTCGGCGGCGGGGAGACGACGCCAAAGACGGTGTTGGGCGAAGAATTCCGGTCGACCCGAGGAACCGTGCTTTGATGCGAGATCAATTATCGTTCAAGGTTTGGTCGACAGAACAGAGCTCACCGAGACGGCCATGATAGAGATGTTCCCTCCAAAGCAGAGTTCATGTCTCGGGACCAGAGTGTTTCAGCGAGCCATCGAGCCGTGGTGATTCCTCCCAACTTCAAGGTTGGCGATCGGAGTCGATAAGTTCACTTTGGTGAATCCAAGCCCACACTTGGCTTGAAGATTACCGAGTGACTGTTCAGATCGGCGGTGGCAACGATGAGGTAGCCATGAAGCATTTGCCTCTTATGTTGGAGGGTTCAGCCAGGCGTGGTTGAATCGATTAGCACCCAAAGTATTTACACTTGGGAAGATCTTGCCCGAGTGTTTGTCGGACATTTGAAGGAACTTGCAAGCGACCCGGCAGGATTGACGGAGTTGCGATCGTGTGTGCAAAAGTCGAGTGAAACTTTGAGAGATTATATCCAGAGGTGGATCACTTTGCACCACACAATCGAGAATGTATCGATCACCAGCACTCTGTGCCTTCAAAGAAGGTGTCAAGAACGAGAGAGTTGAGTTTGAAATTTGGTCGAACCGAGATATGACCCTGAGTCGGATGATGGAGATTGCCACCAGTATGCAAATGGTGAAGAAGAGGATCGACTCGAGTGGTAAATACAAATCGGCCGCCAATGAGGCGGCGGAGGAAATTCCGATGGAAGCGAGCGCAAAGCCGAGCCTGCCGCTCCCGGAGAGGCCTTGGTTGTGACCCCAGGAAAGTTCAAGGGGAAACCCAAGGGTCCTTGGAACCCCAAGAAGGTGAAATACCAGGATGGAAACGACGTGTTGGATTTGCCATGTCATATTCATACAAAGAAAGATGAAGAGGGTAAACTCATTTACCGAAACATACCACTCGACGATGTCGGCTCTTGATTCAGCGGTTCAAGGAAACAACTCAAGGATAAGGATAAGGAAAGCAGACAAAGTTGAGGACAAAGATGACGGTGATGATGGATATCCCGTGTCAATTCCACCACGATGATTTTTGGCGTCGAAAGCAAAAGTCGATTGAAGGTTATCAATCGGGAAGTGAACTTGGTTGCTCCGGCGACTCCCAATTATCTGAAATGGTCCCAGACCGCCATCACATTCGACCAGTCTGATCACCCGACGCACATTGCCACCCCTGGGAGGCAAGCATTGGTGGTCGACCCAGTTGTTGAGGGCACTCGACTGACCAAAGTCCTGATGGATGGTGGTAGTGGCTTGAACATATTGTATGCGGAGACGTTGAAAGGGATGGGCATTCCGATGTCCAGACTCAGTACCAGTAACATGAGCTTCCACGGAGTCATTCCTGGAAAGAAGGCTGAGTCACTCGGCCAAATTGCTATTGATGTAGTTTTTGGTGATTCGAAGCATTTCTGGAAAGAAAAGTTGACCTTTGAGGTCGTGGATTTCCAGAGCGCTTATCACGCTATTCTGGGAACGCCAGCTTATGCACGTTTCATGGACCGACCATGTTACGTGTACCTTAAACTGAAGATGCCTGGTCCCAAGGGCGTGATCACTGTTACGGGCAATCGGAAGAAGGCGGAAGAGTGCTTCCAGAAAGGCTCTAAGATCGTCGATGCTCAGTTGGCAGTGGTAGAGCTACAAGAGTATCAGAAAACTGCAGATCCGAGTGATTTGTTGCGAGCTAAGAAGCCTGCTACGGAGTCAACATTTCGATCGGTGGTGAAAGCGAAACAGGTTCACATTCACCCGACCGATCCCAATGCTGCTCCGACCAACATCTCAACAACACTCGACTCAAAATAGGAAGAAGCGCTCATCCAGTTCCTCCGTGAGAACTGGGACATCTTTGCATGGAAGCCTGCTGACATGCCGGGTGTTCCCAGGGAGCTGGCTGAGCATCTCTTACGAGTCGACCCAAAATTCAAACCTGTTAAAGAATATCTTCGGCGGTCCGCCGTCCAGAAGAGAAAGGCCATTGTCGAGGAGGTGGCTCGGCTCTTAGCGGCAGAGTTCATCCGAGAGATCTACCACTCCGAGTGGCTCGCCAATGTCGTCATGGTCCCCAAGAAGGACAAGTCGTTGCGCATGTGCATCGATTTCAAGCATATCAATCGGGTCTGCCCGAAAGATCATTTCCCTCTTCCTCGCATTGACCAAATAGTCGACTCAACTGCGGGATGTGAGAGGTTGTCTTTTTTAGACGCCTATTCCGGGTACCATCAGATCCGTCTGTATGGACCCGATGAGATTAAAACAGCGTTCATCACTCCATTCGGGTGCTTCGTTATGTCACCATGCCATTCGGTCTCAAGAATGCCGGAGCCACATTCATGAGGATGATTCAGAAGTGTTTGCTCACTCAAATCAGTCGGAATGTGGAAGCGTACATGGATGATATAGTGGTCAAGTCACGAAAGAGTTCCGACCTGTTGACTGACCTTGCTGAAACATTTGTCAATCTCAGGAGGTATGATATCAAGCTTAACCCATCAAAGTGTACATTTGGAGTTCCTGGTGGAAAGTTACTCGGTTTTCGTTTACGGCGAGGAATCGATGCTAACCCGAAAAGGTTGGCACCATACTCCGAATGAAGCGCCTGTCGCGTGTGCGATGTCCGAAACTTTCTTGGATGCTTGGCGCTTTAAGTCGATTCGTCTCGCCTCGGTGAAAAGGCATTGCCTCTTTACCGGTGATGAAGAAGTC
Organism: Aegilops bicornis; assembly: GCA_021605145.1. Taxonomy (NCBI): domain Eukaryota; kingdom Viridiplantae; phylum Streptophyta; class Magnoliopsida; order Poales; family Poaceae; genus Aegilops; species Aegilops bicornis. The sequence goes on from CM038669.1 coordinate 343,214,619, forward strand.
GAGACAAGTTCGAGTGGACTCTAGAAGCTGATGCAGCGTTTGCGAGCTCAAAGCTCGCTCTCCACCAACCGGTGCTTGCTGCCCCAATCAGCAAAGAGCCTTTGCTGCTTTTCATTGCAGCCCTTTGAACAAGTCGTCGATTACCGTACTTACGGTCGAGCGGGAAGAAGAAGGAAAAGCCTTCAAAGTTCAACGCCCGATTTATTATCTTTACGAAGTCTTGACCCCATCAAAGCAACGATACCCTCACTATCGAGCTTGTTTATGGGATCTATATGACCACAAAGAAGGTTGCTCATTATTTCTCCGATCATTCCATTACGGTTGTCGTGACGCCCATTGTCGTAAATTCTTCATAGCAGAGATGCAACTGGTCGAGTGGCAAAATGGGCGATTGAACTCCTTCCCTTGATATCAAATTTGAGGCAAAGAAAGCCATCAAGTCCCAAGCAATAGCAGACTTCCTCGCCGAGTGGGCCGAAACAGCAGCTTCCGACCCAAGTTCACTTTCGAACCTTTGGACTATGTTTTTCGACGGTTCCAAGATCTTTGGCGGTTACAGTGCAGGAGTTGTATTGGTTTCCCCCCGAGGAGATAGGCTCAAATATGTTCTCCAGATTCACTTTGATTCTTCCAACAACGAAGAAGAATATGAAGCACTCCTGTATGGGTTGCGCATGGCCATTTCACTCGGTGTCCGTCACCTTATGGTCTACGGCGACTCGGATCTGGTTGTTAATCAAGTGATGAAGGAGTGGGATGTCAGAAGTCCAGCTATGACAGGTTATTGTAATGCAGTGAGAAAGCTGGAGAAGAAATTCGAGGGGTTAGAGCTTCATCATATACCCCGACTGAAAAATCAAGCTGCAGATGATTTGGAGGAGGTAGGATCCAAGAGGGAAGCCATTCCTAGTAATGTATTTTTGGAGCACATTCATGCACCATCAGTGCAGGAGGATCCTTTTACAGAAGAAGCCCCGCAGCAAAAGAGTGCCAATGATCCGACTGAAGTTGAGGTCCCAGCCGTGGTCGACCTAATTATGGAAGTTGTGGTCATCACTCCCGGCCGACGGTGCCATACATCGCATATATCCTAAGGAAAGAGCTCCCGAGAGAATGAAGAAGAGGCTCGACAGATCGTCCAAGCGATCCAAGGCCTTTACAGTGATCAAGGGACAGTTGTTCGAGAAAGCGTGGTGGAGTCGGCGTAAGTGTATCATGCCGGAAGAAGGTCGATAATTCTTGAGGATATCCACTCGGGGACCTGTGTCCATCATGCGTCCTCTCGCACCATTGTGGCTAAAGCATACCGGCGGGATTTTACTGGCGAAAGCAAATGAAATGGCAAAAGAAATAGTTGACAAGTGTGAAGGATGTCAGTTTTATTCCAACATGTCGCACAAGCCCGCCTCAGCCTTGAAGACCATTCCACTCATCTGTCCCTTCGCTGTTTGGGGATTGGACATGATTGGACCATTGAGAACTGGCAGAAGCGACTTCACTCATTTGCTAGTAGCAGTCGACAAGTTCACCAAGTGGATCGAAGCCAAGCCCATCAAGAACCTCGATGCATGCACTGCTATCAGTTTCTTAAGAGAGTTGATATTCAGATATGTAGTTCCGCATAGCATCATCACCGACAATGGGTCAAACTTCGATAATGACAAGTTCAAAGCCTTCTGCGCCTCTCAAGGCACGCTGGTCGACTATGCTTGATGGCTCATCCTCGGTCGAATGGACAAGCGAGCGTGCAAACGGCCTCATTCTCAAAGGGCTGAAACCATGGCTGATGCGTGATCTCAAACACGTAGCAGGAGCTTGGGTCGACGAACTTCCATCGGTTCTCTGGGGATTGAGGACCACTCCTAATCGGTCGACTGGGAGAACTCCATTCTTCCTGGTCTATGGAGCTGAAGCAGTTCTGCCGAGTGACCTGCTTCACAATGCGCCTCAAGTCGAACTATACTCTGAAGAAGAAGCGGAACAAGCCCGGCAAGATGCAGTCGACCTCTTGGAAGAGGAGAGAGAAATGGCCATGATCCGCTCGACTATCTATCAGCAAACCTTGCGTCGATTCCATGCCAGAAATGTGAAGAGTCGAGCCTTCCAAGAGGGAGATTTGGTCCTCCGAGTGGATCAATAGAAACCACACAAGCTCGCTCCCACTTGGGAAGGTCCCTTCATCGTCACAAGAGTTCTCCACAACGGAGTGTATCATCTCTACAATGTTGATCGCCAGATCGACGACCTCGAGCTTGGAATGCGGAGCTGCTCCGCCCCTTTTACACTTAATACTCACTCGGTTGAGATGTAATAAAAGTACTTTTGTAGTTCGTTTATCTAAGACAAGAATGTTATAATTTTCCCAGTGATTGTTATTACTTTTTGTTGAAATTTCCCCCAGTGGGTGGCTTAGTTGCGAATCTGGTTCGCCTAAGTTTGTAAAAAAATCCTTTCCGAGTGGCGAGCCAGTCTCCCACTCGGGGGCTTAGCTGCAGTCCAAGTACTCGCCTAAGTATTAAAAATCCTACCGAGTGGTGAGCCGGCCTCCCACTCGGAGGCTTAGCTGCAGTACAAGTACTCGCCTAAGTATTCAAAATCCTACCGAGTGGTGAGCCGGCCTCCCACTCGGAGGCTTAGCTGTAGTCCAAGTACTCGCCTAAGTATTCAAATTCCTACCGAGTGGGGAGCGGGCCTCCCACTCGGGAGGCTTAAGCTGCAGTCCAAGTACTCGCCTAAGTATTCAAAATCCTACCGAAGCGGCGAGCCAGCCTCCCACTCGGAGGCTTAGCTGCAGTCAAGTACTCGCCTAAATATTCAAATCCTACCGAGTGGTGAGCCAGCCTCCCACTCGGGGCTTCTAACAGCCCAAGGATTAGCCTTAACATCCAAAATAATGAAGATCGCAAGGGCTGACGAGGTGCAGGTCGACTGCTACCTTCTCCTTCAAAGCTACGCCATAAAAATCCTACCGAGTGGAGAGCAAACCTCCCACTCGGGGGCTTAGCTGCAGCCCAGTGCTCGCCTAAGTAATAGAAATCCTAGCGAGTGGAGAGCAAACCTCCCACTCGGGAGCTTAGCTGCTGCCCAGCGCTCGCCTAAGTAATAGAAATCCTACCGAGTGGAGAGCAAACCTCCCACTCAGGGGCTTAGCTGAAGACCAGCGCTCGCCTAAGTAATAGAAATCCTACCGAGTGGAGAGCAAACCTCCCACTCGGAAGCTTAGATGCAGCCCAGTGCTCGCCTAAGTAATAGAAATCCTACCGAGTAGAGAGCAAACCTCCCACTCGGAGGCTTAGCTGCAGCCAGTGCTGCGCCTAAGTAATAAAAATCCTACCGAGTGGAGAGCAAACCTCCCACTCGGGAGGCTTAGCTGCAGCCAGTGCTCGCCTAAGTAATAGAAATCCCTACCGAGTGGAGAGCAAACCTCCCACTCGGAGGCTTAGCTGCAGCCAGTGCTCGCCTAAGTAATAAAAATCCCTACCGAGTGGAGAGCAAACCTCCCACTCGGAGGCTTAGCTGCAGCCAGTGCTCGCCTAAGTAATAGAAATCCTACCGAGTGGAGAGCAAACCTCCCACTCGGAGGCTTAGCTGCAGACCAGTGCTCGCCTAAGTAATAAAAACCCTACCGAGTGGAGAGCAAACCTCCCACTCAGGGGCTTAGCTGCGGTCCAGTGCTCGCCTAAGTAAGGAATTCATCCCAATCCGCAAGGACGACGAGGTGCAGGTCGACTGTTACCTTCTCCTTCGGAGCTTCGCCACAAGTACAACATGCGGTCCATCCCAATCCATAAGAGGCTGACGAGGTGCAGGTCGATTGCTACCTCCTACTTGAGCTTCGCCACAAGTACAACGTGCGGTTCATCCCAATCCGCAGTATGGCGAGGTCGATCGCGATCTGTGTTCCATCTCTACCGCAGGATAGATGAAGCACAAGTCATTTGGAGTTCCAACGGAATATCTTCCGAATGAGGAACAAAGTTCTCGAAGGCAAACAAAGCATGTTAAAGGATAAATCAAGTTCGGATAAGCGTCCCTACGGATCCAAAGGTGCTCAGGCGTTAAGCCTGTTAAAGTTTATCGGTTACAAAAACCACTCGGCATTTCGAGGCAAATTTAGGGTGGGACTTAGAAGTTTTTTACTCCTCCGGCGAAGGACTGGAAGGTGCAACAAACTAGTCGAGGTCGATTCCGTCGGCAATACGGGTAGCAGCAGCGATGAAAGTCTCCATGAAAGATCTGAAGTCGTGCTTCACGGTGTTGGCAACCTTGAGAGACACCAGCTTGTCCTCTTGCGCTTCCTTGCAGTGGACTTGAACCAGAGATAGAGCAACATCAGCACCACACCTGGCAGAAGACTTTTTCCATTCTTGCACTCGACTTGGAATCTCATTCAGTCGAGTCATCAGGGATTCAAGGTCATTCTGAAGCGTCTGATCTGGCCAGAGAGTCGAATCGATCCGCGACACTGCAACTTTCAGTCGAGCAAGATAATCCATCACGCTAGCAACGCGAGACTCGATCGGAGCACATTCATAGCAACTTCGTCCTTCACGGGAGAGTTGATGGGGTCCAAGCTGGTTTCCACTCGACTGGTTTCTTCTTCGAAGTTTGGACAGAATTCTGAAAACACAGCTCAGACTCAAAATAACGATCATGTGATGAGCCGGTGATAGCAAGACAGTCGAGTAAAAGAGATTACCTTCAAACATGAGAAACAGCTTCTTGGCGAGCCCTCCAAGATAAATCTCCAGGTCATTTCGCTTCCCCGCCAGTTGGCCAGCCTTGTTAGACAGAGCAATATTGTCGTTCTTCAGTCGACTAACTTCCTTGTTAGCCGCGTCAAGAGCTGACTTTCAACTGGCATTTTCATCTTCAAGTTTGTCGATGAAGCAAGCTTCTCTTCAATGAGCTTTGTTTTCTCCAAAGCCGCCTTCTGCGCCTCTGCAAGGTCAAGGTCCTTCTTCTTCAAAGTCTCTTCCAGCTTTATACGCAAAGCAACAATGAGAACAGAGTTGAGAATGAGCAGAAAAACAAAGGCGATCGTCAAAAGTTCTCACCAGCCATACATTTTGCTTCATCCTTTGCCTTCGCAAATTCTCCCGAGCAAGCTTCAAATCGAGGTTGAGCTGGATCTGTTTGTTCTCTAACTTCGATTATAGCGAGCCACAAGCTCGCAAGATTTCTACAAAGAGTCAACCAACGAAAGACATCAAAGACAGATCACTTCCGAAGTGATTAAGGAAAAATAGTAGCATTTCTAAGACTACGATGAATCAAAACATTCGACGGTAGTCTGGGGACTACACCGGCGGGTGCACTCAACATGCCCCCTTGGTTTTACCAATTTGGTTCGACCGATCGACCAAAAGAGGCAAAAAGGTTATGTGTCGTGATCGGCCAGCGATAAAAATAAACAACACACTGTTCTTTAGACTATAGTCATTTGCCTTGATCGACCATAGTCTCGAGGACTACACCCGGTGGGTGCACTCAGCGTGCCCCCACGGTTTTACGGTTCCATTCGACTTGGTCCGTCCAGGTCGAGTGAAGAAGTTCACAGCATAAAGACTATAGCTGGCGCACGCGATCGACCATAGTCTCGGGGACTACACCGGTGGGTGCACTCGATGCCCCCACAAAAATTCAATCGACACACCCACCCAGTGGGTGTACAGATATGGAAATCTCCAGAAGGAAGCAGTTTCAGGTAGCATATCCTAACAAAGCAAGCAACGATCGACTTACTTGGACATTGCTCTGGAGAGCTGAACTAGCATCATAGGCCGCCTGGCTAGCCTCTCGGACCGCTTTCACTTGCTCCATCATGATCCCTGCCTGGCGTATGGCCTCCTTAGCAGCACTCACTTGGTCTTCCTGGGCATGGTGTATAGCAAAGAGAGATGGCGGATCAGCGATCGGACGAAGTGGGTCGGGCACTTGTCGGTGATGCAATGAAGACACGAAGCCGAGTGGGGTTGCCTCCCTCGAAACCAGCGTCTCGGGAATCGCCCTTGTTGGAGCAGCCTTGCCAGCAGGCACTCTCTTGTTCTTCCTCTTCCTCAATGGCGCTTCCTCGTCATCATCGGGGAGATCAATGACGTGAGGCGGAACTACAAGAAAGATTCAAAAGTAAACATGGAAGTCCAATCGACTAAAAGCTCCAGTCGACTAAAAGCAAAACCTCAGAGATCACACCAAGGTTGGAGGTGGCAGCATCCTCCATTTCCTGATCTTCGTTCTTGGCTGAAGTCTCGGAGGTAGCGGCACTGTAGATTTCAAGAATCGGCTGATCAGTCATCAAGTCGACCAAGAGTTCACTCATGTTGAATAAGGAAATACAAGGTTACATTGGTTACCCGGAGATGGTGGGGATGACCATCCGCATCTTGGGCAGGGCCTTCGCCGGCTTTGACGACGTTGCTCGAGGTTGCTTCGGCGGTTTCTCAGTCGGCGCAGGGGAAGTTGTCCTAGGTCGCTTCTCAACTGCCCAGTGGGCACAACAGCTTTACCGCGCCCGGCCGGGTCATCGTCAACTTGGACCTTCCCTCCGAGCGAGGAGGATCGACGTCTTCCTCCTCTTCCTCCTCCTCCTCCTCTTCATCAGAGCTGTCATCCCCCTCATCCTCCTCGCCGTTGGACTCCCATTCCTCCTGACTTTCACCTCCACTAACTTCTTCTTCTTCGACTGTTTCCTGTGCCCCATTGGGCATCGAGTACATCTCAGTGGTGACCTAGAAGACAACAAAATAAGGCGAAAGTCAGTCGACGAATTGGCATCTAAACAGAATGAATGCAGCCGAATCACAGTCAAAGATAAGTGGTTGTACCTTGTCTACTTCGTAAGTCTGGTCGAGTGGTGGAATCCTTCTAGCTCCGCGAGGGTTATCTTTGTTTCTTGTGATGGCAGTCATCCACTTCTCCAGCGTGGCGTCATCGACCTCCTCTGGATGGACCCGAGTGGTATCATCCGTACCAGAGTACATCCACATCGGATGACCTCGGTATTGGAGTGGCTGAATACGCCGTCGGAGGAAAACCTCCGGAGATCCATGTTGGTCACCCGTCGCGAATGAGCTGGACTCTGGCGCTCCATCAACAATTTTACTTGGGCCTTCTCCTCTGGTAACACCTTGAGGGAAGATGGCTTGTTCACTCGACTCATGGAGAAAGGAGGGAGCCGGTCATTGCCTCGGCGTCGGCTGGTCTTGGCAGTAGAACCAGGTCGACTGCCACCCTCTAACCGAGTCAGGGAGAGTCATAGCCGGAAAGGCGCTCTTCCCCCTCATCTGGACCCCGAGTCCCCCACACATCTGGATTACTTGGGTTCTCTCGTCATTCGGGTTCGTTTTCTTCACCGTCTGAGAGCGACAGGTGAATATGTGCTTGAAGAGACCCCAGTGCGGTCGACAACCCAAGAAGTTTTCGCATAACAAAACGAAAGCAGCAAGGTAGACAATGGAGTTGGGAGTGAAATGATGGAGTTGCGCTCCAAAAAAGTTCAGAAACCCCCGGAAAAAAGGATTCGGTGGCAGAGAAAATCCCGATCTCGTGGGTGGCCAGGAGAACGCACTCACCCTCTTCAGGCTGCGGTTGCCACTCCGTTCCGGAAGCCTCGCCGACCCATGGGGATCAGTCCTTCATTGGCCAGATCGGTGAGGTCCTTCTCGGTGATGGTCGGCGGATCCGATCTCCTTGGACCCAGCCTTGCGGCAGTTTGGACCACGAAGAGGATCCGCCCGGTAGGCGCTCTCCCTTAGCCTTCGCGCCGCCTTCTTCACCCGTTCCAGACTGCGGTCTTCTCCTTCACCATGGTCGCCCGGCAAGCAAATCTTGAGCTGCGGCCTTTGGGACAGGCTAAGAGCGTGGCGAGAAGGTTTGGAGGCGGAGGAGGAGAAGATTGAGGTCGCCTTTGTTCAAAATACCTGTCCGGCGCTTTATATGGGGCCGCTTCGAGTGGGCTGACCGGTAGGCCTGCACAATCCCGTCAAATCCATAGCGCCAAGACGCGATACGTGGTGAAGAAGGCGGTGCGAAGATCGAGGCGTCATCGTCTTATCCCATCCGAGTGCTGCAGTTTTCTCCGCTTCATGCGCTTCCCAAAATTCAGATCCCGCGAAATCCGCTAACCGCGGAGCAACCCATCAGATAGTTGATTTCCTCTGATCCGTTGCTCGGAAATCCTCAAGTTCACAGAGTTCACTCGACAAAACGTGAAGAATGGATCAAGGCGACTGAAAGAGAAGTTGCTACCATCACTAAAAGGTCGTTGATCCAGAGCAAGACACACTCATAACCACGAAGAACAGGTCGGAAAGATTATCAACTCCTTCCTCACTCAAACCTCGATCCATTCGGGGCTAATGATGAAGTCATGTACCGGGTAGGGTCATAGACCTGCCCAAAGGTACCCTCCACAAGGACACTTTCATAAGCGAAGTGGCCTTCGGTCGACCTGGTAGGTTTCCACTCGACAGATTCAAAGACACTCGACCATGAAGACCCACTCGACCACCAGGAGTCCAAGAGCCACTCGGTGCCCAAACGGTTTGTAGTTAAATAGTCTTTATGATCATAATGACACTTTATGTAAGGCGTTACCAGTAACGCCTAGCCTTGACGCACCTTAAACCCTCTGCTACGTGGGCTGGCTGGGGTCCTGGCGCGGAGGAGCCGACGAGGCGGCGCGCCGGCCGCCCTCGTTGATGACGATGCCAGCCCTGCGAGTGCACCAGCCGAGCGGCGTCTCCGCCGCGGGCTCGGCCTTGACGCCGAGATGCGCCGGAGAGCCGGAGGAGTGCGAAGAAGAGCATGATGAGGAGGAAGAAGAGGAGGCGCCGAACCTCCTGGGCAACCATTGCCCGTCGCGTCGGCGGTGAGCCGTGGCCGTGGCGGCCACCCTGGCCCGGGGGTATGCCAACGGCGGGTCGTTGCCGCCCTCGAGGTACGTTAGAACGCCCTCGAGGGTGCGGCCGGGGACACCCCACCACAGGTGGCGTCCCTCACTGTTCTTCAGGCCGGCCACCACCGGCGCGCCGTTGGTGGATGCCATCCTCTGCTGCTGCCGGCGCTGGAAGTATGCCGTCCACGCCACTTGATTGTCGGCGGCGTACTCGGGGAGGGCGAGCTGGTCGTAGGTGAGGGAGGCGCGTGATGAAGCCTTGTACCTGGGGTAGGGTCATAGACCTGCCCAAAGGTACCCTCCACAAGGACACTCGCAAGAGAAGCGGCCTTCCAGTCGACCTGGTAGGTTTCCAGTCGACAGATTCAAAGACACTCGACCATGAAGACCCACTCGTCCACCAGGAGTCCAAGAGCCACTCGGTGCCCAAACTGCAGTAGTTAAATAGTCCTTATGATCATAATGACACTTTATGTAGGCGTTACCGAGAACGCCTAGCCTTGACGCACCTTAAACCCTACACTTTCGTGGGCTGGCTGGGGTCCTGGCGCACTCTATATAAGCCACCCCCGTCCATAGGTAGAAGGGTTCGCACCCTAGTAACACATACGCATATAATCCAGTCGACCGCCTCCGGGCTCCGAGACGTAGGGCTATTACTTCCTCTGAGAAGGGCCTGAACTCGTAAATCCCTTGCGTATACAACTAATCCATAGCTAGGATCTTGCCTCTCCATACCTACCCCCCATTCTACTGTCAGACTTAGAACCACGACAGCGCGCACGACCTCGACCTCGTCGGCGAAGTACGACGGTTTCGCCACGGCGTCGAGCAACGGGGGAATGGGCACTCCCCCGTTGCTGAGTATCCACCCCGTCGGCCCGGCGCGCATGTCCGGCGGCGCCGGGATGTTCGCCTGGAACAGGAGCCAAGAATACTGTTCGCGGAGCGAGCGGCGGCCGAAGCCGTTGGCCGCCGCCTCATCTCCAGGGAAATGCTCGTCCATCGGGAGAGGGAGGAAGGGAGAGGGAGGGCTCGACGGCGGCGCTCGGGAGAGGGAGGGCTCGGCAGCGGCTCTCGGGAGAGGTAGAGCGTGGCGGCTAGGGCTAGGGCTGGTGTGGCCAGAGCTGAGGGAGGCCACCGGCTTATATAGAGGCGCCGCGCCCGTGTGTACGCGTGCGAGGGAGGGGAGTCGTCGGTGCGCTGCTCCGTGACGTGCTGCCCGTGAGGAATCAATGGTAAGGCTGACCGGCGGCAGCCTTGCCATTGATTCCCCACGGGAAACCGAGGCGTTGGGTGAAGACAACGCGCGGTGTCGCTGACACGGCGGACCCGCGGCTCTTTCGCGCCCAAACCGCTTCGCCCAGCCCCGGCGCCCCAGTAGCCAGGTTGACCTGGGTCCGGCGCTAATTTCGGCCGGGCGTGATCGGGCTCTGGCGCGACTAGGCCGATTTTTCTGCGCCGGCGCGAAAAAATTCGCCTGAGGAGGCCTTTCTGGGGGCGCGGCTAGAGATGCTCTAAAGCGTTGGAGTGTGGAACATGCAAATTCCACAAAAGTTATGTAGGGAAACAAAGCAAACTTGCCAAAGTGGCCACCACGTGACATATGTGGTAAGCAATTCAAACCAATTCAAAAAAAACTTGCCAAAGTGGCCGGCTAGATTTTTCCGTAAAAAGTCCAGAATAGGCGAAAACCGACCAGGTGTTTCCCTCCGAACTTAGAGCATCTACAGCTAACCCCCCCCCCCCTCCACACACACACACACCCCAAAAAATGTCCGCGGATGCAACCTTGAACTGCGGCCGACGACGTACTCTCTTGCAATCACATTCCCACTTTTAAATCCTCAAATTCCTGCAAAAACATATATATCGATCATACACATAAATAACATTTGTTCGTAGTAAAAAAATACATAGTTTAAACATAAAATTGATTCCAAGTACACAATTTAAACATTAAATTATTTGGTTTCCATTCTGGGTCCCCATATGATTCATAAGATCGTTTAGTAGTTACACGTGCACATTTGAAACTTAACGATTCTGAGGCATCACTAGAAAGTTCACAATATGCTCAGCATCTTGTTTTGAGAGACTGGTTTTAGATACGGGAGTGAGAGCACTCCTCATTATCGAATTTGTAGGTGTGAGTGGTGCCTTCAGGTGATTTGATGTATGTTCTTGTCAGACCTTTATGGAATAATTAAAAAAGATGACTGCATGCATTGATTGATGCAGAGGCCGGGGGTTTAACCTCCTTTTCAAAAAAAAAAAATCTTGTTCTTAGAGACAGACTTGTACTCCCGGCTTCTCAAAACCGTGCGTTCGGAATACCCCTTCACCCTCATCCTCACCAATCATGTTGTGCAAAATGGCACAACATGTCATTAGCTGTCACAATGTCTCTGATTTCCATGTCATTGCAGCTCCAAGAACTATACCCCAACACGCTTGGAGCACTCCAAATGCTCTCTCCACATCCTTCCTAGCTCCTTCTTGCATTTGTTGCAAAGTTGCATTCTTTGTTGTCACGAGGATCGGGTATGGTCTTGTAAACACCGCCCACTGAGGATAAATTCCATCGGCAAGGTAATACCCATGTTGTAGTTGTGTCCGTTGACGGTGTACTTGCACACCAGAGCATCCCCATCACAAAGTCTCTTGAACAACGGAGATCGCTAGAGCACATTGATGCGTCGTGAGAACAGACATGCCAAAGAAAGCATATCAAATGCACAAGTCCCTTGATGTCACTGTTTTGAGTATGATGGTTGCCTCTTTGGTGTGTCCATGCTCCATGGTATATCCCGCGCAAACATTTGGGGCAGTTCTTCCATTGCCAATGCAAGCAGTTAACTGAACCGATCATACTGGAAAATCCTTGCAACTCAATTGCCATCAACCTTTACGTGTCTTCAACAGTTGGTTCTCTTAGGTATGCAACCTTTGCAAACATGTTTACCCCAGCTTGGGTAAACTTGGCGATGACATCGTAACATGTACTCTGCTCCATCCGGACAATCTCACCAATGGTATCCGCGACAGTAGCTAATGCAACCATCCACAAAGCAGTCATGCATTTCTGCAAAGAAGATAACAACAATTGTCTGCAACAATCCAATCTGGGACTGAAGTAGGGTTCATGTGCATCCACGCCCTCCACCACACGCAAGAACAAGGGTTTTCTGGACTGAAAGCTATGCCTAAAAAACCCATCGTGAAACTTCGGTTCGGGTTGAAAGTAGTCCTTGTAGAGCAGTCGTGCCCCAATGATCCTATCCCGGTGTACAATTCTTATCCCCTTGATCGAACCCTTGAAGTTCAGAATATGCTCCACATATTTCTGTTGGGGAACGTAGCAGAAATTCAAAATTTTCTACGCATCACCAAGATCAATCTACGGAGATTCTAGCAACAAGAGAGGGAGAGGATGAGCATCTTCATACCTTTGAAGATCGCTAAGCGGAAGCGTTACAAGAACGCGGATGAAGGAGTCGTACTCGTAGCGATTCAGATCGCGGTTGATTCCGATCTAAGCACCGAACAACGGTGCCTCCGCGTTCAACACAAGTACAGCCCGGGGACATCTCCTCCTTCTTGATCCAGCAAGGGGAGAGGAGAAGTTGAGGGAGAACTCCGACAGCACGACGGCATGGTGGTGATGGAGCTCGTGGTTCTCCGGTAGGGCTTCGCCAAGCACTACGGAGGAGGAGGAGGTGTTGAAGGAGGGAGAGGGCAGTGCCAGGGGAAGGGTGCGGCTGCCCTCTCTCTCTCTCTCTCACTATATATAAGGGGAAGGGAGGAGGGGGAGGCGCCCTAGGGTTCCCTAGGGGAGGGGCGGTGGCCATAGGGGAAACCCTAGATGGGTTTCGGCGCCCCCACCCCCTAGGAAACTTGCCCCCAAGCCGGGAGGGGCAGCTGCCCTAGGGGTAGCGCCCCCACCTCTCCAGGTTACGTGAGATGGGGTGGGAGGGGCACTCAGCCCCTTAGTGGGCTGATGTGCCCTCTCCCCTTGGCCCATAAGGCCCCCCAAAGCTTGCTGGGGCCTCCGAAACCCCTTTCGGACACGCTGGTCATCACCTGGTACCCCCGGAACAATTCCGGACTCCAATACCCTTCGTCCAATATACCAATCTTCACCTCCGGACCATTCCGGAGCTCCTCGTCATGTCCGGGATCTCATCCGGGACTCCGAACAACCTTCGGTAACCACACACTATTTCCCATAACAACTCTAGCGTCGCCGAACCTAAAGTGTGTAGACTACGGGTTCGGGAAACATGCAGACATGACCGAGACGTTCTCCGGTCAATAACCAACAGCGGGATCTGGATACCCATGTTGGCTCCCACATGTTCCACGATGATCTCATCGGATGAACCACGATGTCAAAGATTCAAGCAATCCCGTATGCAATTCCCTTTGTCTAGCGGTATTGTACTTGCCCGAGATTCGATCGTCGGTATGCCGATACCTTGTTCAATCTCGTTACGGCAAGTCTCTTTACTCATTCCGTAACACATCATCCCGTGATCAACCCCTTGGTCAAATTGTGCACATTATGATGATGTCCTACCGAAAGTGGGCCCAGAGATACCTCTCCGTCTGCGGAGTGACAAATCCAGTCTCGATTCGTGCCAACCCAAGACAACATCGGAGATGCCCGTAGTGCACCTTTATAGCCACCCAGTTATGTTGTGACGTTTGGTACACCCAAAGCATTCCTACGGTATCCGGGAGTTGCACAATCTCATGGTCTAAGGAAATGATACTTAACATTAGAAAAGCTTTAGCATACGAACTACACGATCTTTGTGCTAGGCTTAGGATTGGGTCTTTTCCATCACATCATTCTCCTAATGATGTGATCCCGTTATCAACGACATCCAATGTCCATGGTCGTGAAACCGTAACCATCTATTGATCAACGAGCTAGTCAACTAGAGGCCTACTAGGGACATGGTGTTGTCTATGTACCCACACATGTATCTGAGTTTCCAGTCAATACAATTATAGCATGGATAATAAACGATTATCATGAACAAGGAAATATAATAATAATAACTAATTTATTATTGCCTCTAGGGCATATTTCCAACAGTCTCCCACTTGCACTAGAGTCAATAATCTAGTTCACATCGCCATGTGATTAACACTCACAGGTCACATTGCCATGTGACCAACATCCAAAGAGTTTACTAGTGTCACTAAACTAGTTCACATCATCATGTGATTAAGACACAATGAGTTACGGGGTTTGATCATGTTTTGCTTGTGAGAGAGGTTTTAGTCAGCGGGTGCGCAACATCGAGATCCGTATGCACTTCGCAAATCTCTAGGTCATATTGTAAATGTTGCTTCCACGCTCCACTTGAAGCTATTCCAAATGGTTGCTCCACTATACATATCCGGTTTGCTACCCAGAGTCATTCGGATAGGTGTTAAAGCTTGGATCGACGTAACCCTTTACGCCGAACTCTTTATCACCTCCATAATCGAGAAACATGTCCTTATTTACTCCAAGGACAATTTTGACCGCTGTCCAACGATCCATTCCTGGATCATTCTTGTACCCTTAGTGACTCATGGCAAGGCACACTTCTGTCACGGTACACAACATAGCATACTATAGAGCCTACGTGCGAAGCATAGGGGCGACCTTCATCCTTTCTCTCTCTTACGCCGTGGTCGAGCTTTAACTCTTAACTTCATACCTTACAACTCAGGCAAGAACTCCTTCTTTGACTGATCCATCTTGAACACCTTCAAGATCATGTCAAGGTATGTGCTTATTTGAAAGTACCATTTAGCGGGTTTTGATCTATCCTCATATATCTTGATGCTCAATGTTCAAGCAGCTTAATCCAGGTTTTCTATTGAAAAACACTTTTCAAATAACCCTATATGCTTTCCAGAAATTCTACATCATTTCTGATCAACAATATGTCAACAACATATACTCATCGAGAAATTCTCTAGTGCTCCCACTCACTTCTTTGGAAATACAAGTTTCTCATAAACTTTGTATAAACCCAAAATCTTTGATCATCTCATCAAAGCGTACATTCCAACTCCGAGATGCTTACTCCGGTCCTTAGAAGGATTGCTGGAGCTTTGCATACTTGTTAGCGTCTTTCGGGATTGTCAAAACCTTCTGGTTGTATCACATACAACCTTTCCTCAAGAAAATTGTCGAGGAAACAATGGTTTTTGACATCCTATCTGCAAGATTTAATAAATGATGCAGTAACTGCTAATCCGATTCCAACAGACTCTTAGCATCGCTACGAGTGAGAAAGCCTCACCGTATTCAACTCCTTGAACTTGTCGAAAATCATCTTAACGACAAGTCGAGCTTTATTAATGGTGATACATACCATCATTGTCCGTCTTCCTTTTAAAATCCATCTGTACCCAATAGCCTTATGACCATCAAGTAGTTCTTCCAAAGTCTACACTTTGTTTTCATACATGGATCCTCTCTCGGATTTTATGGTCTCGAGCCATTTGCCAGAATCCGGGCCCACCATCGCTTCTCCATAGCTCGTAGGTTCATTGTTGTCTAGCAACATGACCTCCAAGATGTGAGTACGTACCACTCTGAAGTAGTCGCATCCTTGTCGACCTCACGAGGTTTAGTAGTGACTTAATCCAGTTTCATGATCACTATCATAAGCTTCTACTTCAATTGGTGTAGGTGCCATAGGAACAACTTCACGTGCCTGCTACACACTAGTTGAAGTGACGGTTCAATAACCTCATCAAGTCTCCACCATCCTCCCACTCAACTTTCCGAGACAAACTTTTCCTCGAGAAAGGACCCGATTCAAGAAACATTCCCTATTGCTTTCGGATCTGAATTAGGAGGTATACCCAACTGTTTTGGGTGTCCTATGAAGATGCATTTTATCTGCTTTGGGTTCGGGCTTATCAACCTGAAACTTTTTCACATAAGCGTCGCAACCCCAAACTTTTTAAGAAACGACAACTTAGGTTTCTCCAAACCATAGTTCAAACGGTGTCGTCTCAACGGAATTACGTGGTGCCCTATTAAAGTGAGTTCGGTTGTCTCTAATGCCTAACCCATGAACGATAGTGGTAATTCGACAAGAGACATCATGGTACGCACCATATACAATAGGGTGCAACTATGATGTTCGGACACTATGGTGTTCCAGGCGGTATTAATTGTGAAACAATTTCCACAATGTCTTAATTCCGTGCCAAAGCTTCGTAACTCAGGATATCCATCTCTATGATCATATCACAGACGTTTTATCCTCTTGTCACGAAGATCTTCAACTTCACTCTGAAATTACTTGAACCTTTCAATAATTCAGACTTGTGTTTCATCAAGTAAATATACTCAACATCTACTCAAATCATCTGTGAAGTAAGAACATAACGATATTCCTTTGCATGCCTCGGCACTCATTGGACTGCACACATCAAAATGTGTTACTTCCAACAAGTTGCTATCTTGTTCCATCTTCTTTGAAAACGAGGCTTTTCAGTCATCTTTCCCATGTGGTATGATTTGCATATCTCAAGTGATTCAAAATCAAGTGAGTCCAAACGATCCATCTGCATGGAGTTTCTTCATGCGTATACACCAATAGACATGGTTCGCATGTCTCAAAATTTTCAAAAACGAGTGAGTCCAAAGATCCATCAACATGGAGCTTCTTCATGCGTTTGACACCAATATGACTTACATGGCAGTGTCACAAGTAAGTGGTACTATCATTACTATCTTATATCTTTTGGCATGAAAAAGTGTATCACTACGATCGAGATTCAATAAACCATTCCTTTTAGGTGCAAGACCATTGAAGGTATTATTCAAATAAACAGAGTAACCATTATTCTCCTTAAATGAATAACCGTATTGCGATAGACATAATCCAATCATGTCTATGCTCAACACAAACACCAAATAACAATTATTTAGGTTTCACACCAATCTCGATGGTAAAGGGAGCGTGCGATGCTTGATCACATCAACCTTGGAAACACTTCCAACACATATCGTCAGCTCACCTTTAGCTAGTCTCTGTTTATTTCGTAGCTTTTATTTCGAGTTACTAACACTTAGCAACCGAACCGGTATCTAATACCACTGGTGCTACTAGGAGTACTAGTAAAGTACACATTAACATAATGTATATCCAATATACTTCTATCGACCTTGCCATTCTCATCTACCAAGTATCTAGGGTAGTTACGCTTGATGTCCGTTCCTCATTCTGAAGCACTTAGTCTCGGGTTTGGGTTCAACCACAGGTTTCTTCCTTTGGGCGGCAACTGATTTTCCGTTTCATGAAGTAACCCTTCTTGCCCTTGCCCTTCTTGAAACTAGTGGTTTCATTAACCATCAACAATTGATGCTCCTTCTTGATTTCTACATTCGCGGTGTCGAACATTGCGAATAGCTCAAGGATCATCATATCTATCCCTGTTATGTTATTGTTCATCACGAAGCTCTAGTAGCTTGGTGGCAATGTCTTTGGAGAAACATCACTATCTCATCTGGAAGATCAACTCCCACTCGATTCAAGTGATTGTTGTACTCAGACAATCTGAGCACAAGCTCAACGATTGAGCTTTTCTCCCTTAGTTTGCAGGCTAAGAAAATCGTCGGAGGTCTTATACCTCTTGGCGTGGGCACGAGCCTGAAATCCCAATTTCATCCCTCGAAACATCTCATATGTTCCATAGCGTTTGAAATCGTCTTTGGTGCCTCAACTCTAAACCGTTTAACCGAACTATCACGTAGTTATCAAAGCGTGTATGTCGGATGTTCGCAACATCCACAGGGCGGCGTTCGAGGTTCAACACTGCCGAAGTCTTTGCATTAAGGACATAAGCCTTCTACGAAGCAACGAGGACAATCCTCAGTTTACGGACCTAATCCGCATAATCGCTACTATCAACTTTCAACTAAATTTTTCTCTAGGAACATATTTAAAATAGTAGAACTAAAGCGCGAGCTTACGACATAATTTGCAAAGACCTTTTGACTATGTTCAGGATAATTAAGTTCATCTTATGAACTCCCACTCAGATGGACATCCCTCTAGTCATCTAAGTGATTACATGATCCGAGCCAACTAGGCCGTGTCCGATCATCATGTGAGACGGACTAGTCATCATCGGTGAACATCTTCATATTGATCGTATCTACCATACGACTCATGCTCGACCTTTCGGTCTCTTGTGTTCCGAGGCCATGTCTGTAGATGCTAGGCTCGTCAAGTCAACCTAAGTGTTTCGCGTGTGTAAATCTGGCTTACACCCGTTGTATGTGAACGTTAGAATCTATCACACCCGATCATCACGTGGTGCTTCGAAACAACGAACTTTCTGGCAGTGCACGATTAGGGGAACACTTTCTTGAAATTTTAATGAGGGATCATCTTATTTACTACCGTCGTTCTAAGCAAATAAGATGCATAAACATGATAAACATCACATGTAATCAAAAAGTGACATGATATGGCCAATATCATTTTGCTCCTTTGATCTCCATCTTGAGGCTCCATGATCATCATTGTCACCGGCATGACACCATGATCTCCATCATCGTGTCTCCATGAAGTTGTCTCGCCAACTATTACTTCTACTACTATGGCTAACGGTTTAGCAATAAAGGAAAGTAATTACATGGCGTTGTTCATTGACATGCAGGTCATACAATAAATTAAGACAACTCTTATGGCTCCTGCCGGTTGTCATATTCATCGACATGCAAGTTGTGATTCCTATTACAAGAACATGATCAATCTCATACATCACATATCATTCAACACATTCTTTTGGCCATATCACATCACATAGCATACCCTGCAAAAACAAGTTAGACGTCCTCTAATTGTTGTTTGCATGTTTTACGTGGCTGCTATGGGTATAGCAAGAATGTTTCTTACCTACGCAAAAACCACAACGTGATATGTCAATTGCTATTTACCCTTCATAAGGACCCTTTTCATCGAATCCGATCCGACTAAAGTGGGAGAGACTGGCACCCGCTAGCCACCTTATGCAACAAGTGCATGTCGATTCGGTGGAACACATCTCACATAAGTGTATGTGTAAGGTCGGTCCGGGCCGCTTCATCCCACAATACCGTCGAAACAAGATTGGACTAGTAACGGTCAGCATATTGAACAAAATCAACGCCCACAACAACTTGTGTTCTACTCGTGCATAGAAACTACGCATAGACCTAGCTCATGATGCCCTTTGTTGGGGAGCGTGGCAGAAATTCAAAATTTTCTACGCATCACCAAGATCAATCTACGGAGATTCTAGCAACAAGAGAGGGAGAGGATGATCATCTTCATACCCTTGAAGATCGCTAAGCGGAAGCGTTACAAGAATGCGGATGAAGGAGTTGTACTCGCAGCGATTCAGATCGCGGTTGATTCCGATCTAAGCACCGAACAGCGGTGCCTCCGCGTTCAACACACGAACAGCCCGGGGACGTCTCCTCCTTCTTGATCCAGCTAGGGGAGAGGAGAAGTTGAGGAGAACTCCGACAAACCGCAGCGACATGGTGGTGATGGAGCTCGTGGTTCTCCGGCAGGGCTTCGCCAAGCACTACGGAGGAGGAGGAGGTGTTGGAGGAGGGAGAGGGTTGTGCCAGGGGAAGGGTGCGGCTTGAAGGAAATATGCCCTAGAGGCAATAATAAAGTTATTATTTATTTCCTTATATCATGATAAAAGTTTATTATTCATGCTAGAATTGTATTAACCGGAAACATAATACATGTGTGAATACATAGACAAACAGAATGTCACTAGTATGCCTCTACTTGACTAGCTCGTTAATCAAAGATGGTTATGTTTCCAAACCATAGACATGAGTTGTCATTTGATTAACGGGATCACATCATTAGGAGAATGATCTGATTGACATGACCCATTCCGTTAGCCTAGCACTTGATCGTTTAGTATGTTGCTATTGCTTTCTTCATGACTTATACATGTTCCTATAACTATGAGATTATGCAACTCCCGTTTACGGAGGAACACTTTGGGTACTACCAAGCGTCCTGGCGTAACTGGGTGATTATAAAGGAGTATTACAGGTGTCTCCAAAGGTACTTGTTGGGTTGGCGTATTTGAGATTAGGTTTTGTCACTCCGATTATGGGAGAGGTATCTCTGGGCCTTCTCGGTAATACACATCACATAAGCCTTGCAAGCATTACAACTAATGAGTTAGTTGTGATATGATGTATTACGGAACGAGTAAAGAGACTTACCGGTAACGAGATTGAACTAGGTATTGGATACCGACGATCGAATCTCGGGCAAGTAACATACCGATGACAAAGGGAACAACGTATGTTGTTATGCGGTCTGACCGATAAAGATCTTCGTAGAATATGTAGGAACCAATATGGGCATCGAGGTCCCGCTATTGGTTATTGACCGGAGATGTGTCTCGGTCATGTCTACATTGTTCTCGAGCGTTAGGGTCCATACGCTTAAGGTTTCGATGGCGGTTATATTATGAGTTTGTGTATTTTGATGTACGAAGGTTGTTGAAGTCCGGATATGATCACGGACATGACGAGGAGTCTCAAAATGGTCGAGACATAAAGATTAATATATTGGACGGATATATTTGGACACGGAAAGGTTCCGGAGAAGTTTGGAGCTCAGGAGATTACGGAACCCCGGGAGGTATATGGGCCTTATTGGGCCCATGTAGGAGAAGAGAGAAGGAGCAAGGGAGGCGCGCCCCAAGCCCAATCCGAATTGGGGAGGGCGGCCCCCTTTCCTTTCTCCTTCCCCTCTTCCTATTTCTACTACTAGTACTACTTCCTAAATACTAGTACTCTTTCCTTCCCTCCAAATAAGATAAGGAAAGAGGAAACCTACTTGGAGTAGGTTTCCCCCCTCCTGGTCGCCCCCTTGGGCGGCCACCTCCTCCTCCCCTCCTTTATATACGGGGAGGGGGCACCCTAGGACACACAAGTTGATCCTTGAGATCGTTCCTTAGCAGTGTGCGGTGCCCCCTCCACCATATTCCACCTCGGTCATATCGTGGCGGTGCTTAGGCGAAGCCTGCGTCGGTGAAACATCAAGATCGTCCTGCCGCCGTCGTCTTTGATGGAACTTCTTCTCCCCGGAGCTTTGCTTTGGATCGGAGCCCGTGGAGCGTCATCGAGCTGAGCGTGTGCCAAGAACTCGGGCGCGGAATGCTGGCGCTTGGGATCGGCTGGATCGTGAGGAGAACGTCGACTACTTCCTCTACGTCATCATCGAATCGGAGGTGCCGGAGTGTGGCTGGGATCGGCAGGATCGCGAGGAGAACGTCGACTACTTCCTCCATGTTGTGATCGCTTCCGCTTACGGTCTCACGAGTGCGTAGACAGACACTCTCCCCTCTCGTTGCTATGCCATCACCATGGTCCTGTGTGTGCGTAGGGAAATTTTTTGAAATTACTACGTTCCCCAACAGTGGTATCCGAGCCAGGTTTTATGCGTTGATGTCATATGCACGAGTAGAACACAAGTGAGTTGTGGACGATACAAGTCATACTGCCTACCAGCATGTCATACTTTGGTTCAGCGGTATTGTGAGATGAAGCGGCCCGGACCGACATTACGCCAGTATGCTTACGCCGAGACTGGTTTCACCGTTCACGAGCATTAGGTGCTTAAAGGTGGCTGGCGGGTGTCTGTCTCTCTCACTTTAGTTGAACTGAGTGTGGCTACGCCCGGTCCTTGAGAAGGTTAAAAGCGAGTCTATTTGACGAAAGTATCGTTGTGGTTTTAATGCGTAGGTAAGAACGGTTCTTGCTCAACCCGTAGCAGCCACGTAAAACTTGCTACAACAAAGTAGAGGGCGTCTAACTTGTTTTTGCAGGGCATGTTGTGATGTGATATGGTCAAGGCGTGATGCTATATTTTATTGTATGAGATGATCATGTTTTGTAACCGAAGTTATCGGCAATTTGGAGCCATATAGTTGTCGCTTTATTGTATGAAATGCAAAGCATACAGTAATTGCTTTACTTTATCACTAAGCGGTAGCGATAGTCGTAGAAGCAATAGATGGGCGTAAACGACAACGATGTTACGATGGAGATCAAGGTGTCGCGCGGTGACGATGGTGATCACGGCGGTGCTTGGAGATGGAGATCACAAGCACAAGATGATGATGGCCATATCATATCACTTATATTGATTGCATGTGATGTTTATCCTTTATGCATCTTATTTTGCTTTGATTGACGGTAGCATTTTAAGATGATCTCTCACTAAAATTATCAAGTAGTGTTCTCCACAGTATGCACCGTTGCCAAAGTTAAATGCGTCTTAGAGACACCACGTGATGATCGGGTGTGATAAGCTCTCGTCCATCTACAACGGGTGCAAGCCAGTTTTGCACACGCAGAATACTCAGGTTATACTTGTGAGCCTAGCATATGCGAGATATGGCCTCGGAACACGGAGACCGAAAGGTCGGCGTGAATCATATAGTAGATATGATCAACATAAGATGTTCACCATTGAAAACTACTCCATCTCACGTGATGATCGGTTATGGTTTGGTTGATTTGGATCACGTGATCACTTAGATGACTAGAGAGATGTCTATCTAAGTGGGAGTTCTTAAGTAATATGATTAATTGAACTTTAATTTATCATGAACTTAGTCACAGTAGTATTTTGCAAATTATGTTGTAGATCAATAGCTCGCGTTGTTGCTTCCCTATGTTTTTATATGTGTTCCTAGAAAATTGTATTGAAAAATGTTAGTAGCAATGATGCGGATTGGATCCGTGATCTGAGGTTTATCCTCATTGCTGCCTGAAGAATTATGTCCTTAATGCACCGCTAGGTAGCGGACCTATTGCGAGGAGCAAATGTAGGCGTTATGAGCGTTTGGCTAGCTCAATATGATGACTACTTGATAGTTTAGTACACCATACTTAACAGCTTAGAATCGGGACTTCAAAGGCGTTTTGAGCGTCATGGACCATATAAGATGATCCAGGAATTGAAGTTAATATTTCAAGCAAATACCGAGTTGAGAGATATGAAGTCTCCAACAAGTTCTATAGCTAAAAGATGGAAGAGAATCGCTCAACTAGTGAGCATGTTCTCAGATTGTCCAGGTACTTCAATCGCTTGAATCAAGTGGGAGTTAATCTTCCGGATAAGATAGTGATTGACAGAAATTCTCTAGTCACCAACACTAAGTTACTAGAACTTCGTGATGAACTATAGTATGCAAGGGATGGCGAAAAGCGATTCCCGAGCTCTTACGTGATGTTGAAATCGACAAAGGTAGAAATCAAGAAAGAGCATCAAGTGTTGATGATTGACAAGACCACTAGTCTCAAGGAAAAAGGGAAGAAGGGGAACTTCAAGAAGAAGAGCGGCAAGCAAGTTGCCGCTCAAGTGAAGAAACCCAAGTCTGGACCTAAGCACGAGACTAAGTGCTTTTCTTTGCAATGGAACTGGTCACTAGAAGCGGAACTACCCCGAATATTTGGTGGATAAGAAGGATGGCAAAGTGAACAAAGGTATATTTGATATACAGACTATTGATGTGTATTTTACTAGTGTTCATAGCAACCCCTCGGTATTTGATACGGTATAGTTGCTAAGAGTAGTAACTTGAAAGCAGGAGTTACAGAATGAACAGAAACTAGTTGAAGGGAAGTGACGATGAGTGTTGGAAGAAGTTCCAAGAATGATAAGATCAACATCGCACACTCCATAAACTTTCTGTATTAGTGTGGAACCTAAATAAATGATAATATGAGTTATAGTTGATCATAAATATGATTTGATCATTTTTATTGCAATACGTTTATTCATGTAAATTAGAGAATAATTGTTGTTACATTTACATGAATAAAGACCTTCGATGGTCATACACCCAATAAAAATAGTTTGTTGGATCTCGATCGTAGTGATACACATATTCATAATATTGATGCCAAAAGATGCAAAGTTAATAATGATAGTGCAACTTATTTGTGGCACTTGCCGTTTAGGTCATATTGGTGTAAAGCGCATGAAGAAACTCCATGCGATGGGTTTTTCAAATCACTTGGTTATGAATCATTTGATGCTTGCGAACCGGGCCGCTTGGGCAAGATGACTAAAACTCCGTTCTCGGAACAATGGAACAAACTCTTGACTTATTGGAAATAATACATACCGATGTATGCGATCCAATGAGTGTTGATGCTCGTGGCAAGTATCGTTATTTTCTAACCTTCACAAGATGATTTGAGCAGATATGGGTATATCTACTTGATGAAACATAAGTCTGAAATAGTTGAAAGGTTCAAAGAATTTTAGAGTGAAGTGGAAAATCATCGTAACAAGAAAATAAAGTTTCTGCGATCTGATCGTGGAGAGGAATATTTGAGTTACGAGTTTGGTCTTCAATTAAAACAATGTGAAATAGTTTCACAAAATTCATGCCACCTGGAACACCACAGCATAATGGTGTGTCCGAACATCATAACCGTACTTTATTGGATATAGTGCAACTATGATGTTTCTTACCGATTTACCGTTATAGTTTTGGGGTTATGCATTGGAGACAGCTGCATTCACGTTTAATAGGGCACCATCTAAATCCGTTGAGACGACACCGTATGAATCTGTGGTTTGGCAAGAAACCAAAGTTGTTGTTTCTTGAAGTTTGGAGTTGCGATGCTTATGTGAAAAAGTTTCATCCTGATAAGCTCGAACCCAAATCGGAGAAATGCGTCTTCATAGGATACCCAAAATGTTGGGTACACCTTCTATCACAGATCCGAAAGGCAAGACATTCGTTGCCAGAATGGATCCTTTCTAGAGAAGGAGTTTCTCCGAAAGAAGTGAGTGGGAGGAAAGTAGAACTTGATGAGGTAATTGTACCTTCTCCCTTATTGGAAAGCGGTTTATCACGTAAATCAGTTCCTATGACTACTACACCAATTAGTGAGGAAGCTAATGATGATGATCATGTAACTTCAGATCAAGTTACTACCGAACCTCGTGGAGGTCAACCAGTGAGATCCGCACTGCAGTGGTACCGTAATCCCATTACGGAGGTCAGGTTACTTGACCATGACGAACCTCTCGAACTATGAGGAAGCGATGATGAGCCTAGATTCCATAAAATGGTTTAAGGCCATGAAATCTGAGATATGATCCATGTATGAGAACAAAGTATGGACTTTGATGGATTTGCCGATGATCGGCAAACCATAGAAAATAAATGGGTCTTCAAGAGGAAGACGGACGATAGTAGTGTTCTTGTCTACAAAGCTAGAATTATGCATAAAAGGTTTTCGACAAGTTCAAGATGTTGACTACGATGAGAGCTTCTCACTCGTATCTATGCTTAAGTCTGTCCGAATCATGTTAGCAATTGCCGCATTTTATGAAATCGGCAAATGGATAAACAAAACTGCATTCCTTAATGGATTTATTAAAGAAGAGTTGTATATGATGCAACCGAGAAGGTTTTGTAAATCCTAAAAGTGCTAACAAAATATGCAAGCTCCGATGATCCATCTATGGACTGGTGCAAGCATCTCGAGTTGGAATACATGCTTTGATAAGTTGATCATAGCATATAGTTTTATCTGAGACTTGCGGTGAAGCACTGTAATTACTAGAAAGTGAGTGGGAGCACTACAGCATTTACGATAAGTATATGTGAATGACATATTGTAGATCGGAAATAATGTAGAATTATTACGCAAAGCATAAAGGAGTGTTTGAAAGGAGTTTTCAAAGAAAGACCTCGGTGAAGCTGCTTACATATTGAGCATCAAGATCTATAGAGATAGATCAAGGCGGCTTGATAAGTTTTTTCAATGAGTACATACCTTGACAAGATTTTGAAATAGTTCAAAATGGAGCAGTCAAAGAAAGAGTTCTTGCACGTGTTACAAGGTGTGAAATTGAGTAAGACTCAAAACCCGACCACGGCGAGAAGATAGAAAGAGAATGAAAGTCATTCCCTATGCCTTGGCCATAGGTTCTATAAAGTATGCCATCTTTGTGTACCAGATCTATTGTATACCCTACACTTTGAGTTTGGCAAGGGAGTACAATAGTGATCTAGGAGTAGATCATCGACAGCGGTCAAAATTATCCTTAGTGGAATAAGGATATGTTTCTCGATTATGGCGGTGACAAAAGGTTAAATGCGTAAAGGGTTACGTCGATGCAAGTTTTGACACCGATCTGGATGACTCTAAGTCTCGATCTAGATACATATTGAAAGTGGGAGCAATTAGCTAGAGTAGCTCCGTGCGAGCATTGTAGACATAGAAAATTGCAAAATACATAACGGACCTGAATATGAAAGACCCGTTGACTAAGATTCTCTCACAAGCAAAACATGATCACACCTTAGTACTCTTTGGGTGTTAATCACATAGCGATGTGAACTAGATTATCGACTCTAGTAAACCCTTTGGGTGTTGGTCACATGGCGATGTGAACTATGGGTGTTAATCACATGATGATGTGAACTATCGATGTTAATCACATGGTGATGTGATCTAGATTATTGACTCTAGTGCAAGTGGGAGACTGAAGGAAATATGCCCTAGAGGCAATAATAAAGTTATTATTTATTTCCTTATATCATGATAAAAGTTTATTATTCATGCTAGAATTGTATTAACCGGAAACATAATACATGTGTGAATACATAGACAAGCAGAATGTCACTAGTATGCCTCTACTTGACTAGCTCGTTAATCAAAGATGGTTATGTTTCCTAACCATAGACATGAGTTGTCATTTGATTAACGGGATCACATCATTAGGAGAATGATCTGATTGACATGACCCATTCCGTTAGCCTAGCACTTGATCGTTTAGTATGTTGCTATTGCTTTCTTCATGACTTATACATGTTCCTATAACTATGAGATTATGCAACTCCCGTTTACGGAGGAACACTTTGGTACTACCAAAGCGTCCTGGCATCGGGTGATTATAAAGGAGTATTACAGTGTCTCCAAAGGTACTTGTTGGGTTGGCGTATTTCGAGATTAGGTTTTGTCACTCCGATTGTCGGAGAGGTATCTCTGGGCCTTCTCGGTAATACACATCACATAAGCCTTGCAAGCATTACAACTAATGAGTTAGTTGTGATATGATGTATTACGGAACGAGTAAAGAGACTTACCGGTAACGAGATTGAACTAGGTATTGGATACCGACGATCGAATCTCGGGCAAGTAACATACCGATGACAAAGGGAACAACGTATGTTGTTATGCGGTCGACCGATAAAGATCTTCGTAGAATATGTAGGAACCAATATGGGCATCCGAGTCCCGCTATTGGTTATTGACGGAGATGTGTCTCGGTCATGTCTACATTGTTCTCGAACCGTAGGGTCCATGCACGCTTAAGGTTTCGATAGCGGTTATATTATGAGTTTGTGTATTTTGATGTACCGAAGGTTGTTCGGAGTCCCGGATATGATCACGGACATGACGAGGAGTCTCAAAATGGTCGAGACATAAAGATTAATATATTGGACGGATATATTTGTACACCGGAAAGGTTCCGGAGAAGTGTGGAGCTCCGGGAGGTTCTGGAACCCCGGGAGGTATATGGGCCTTATTGGGCCCATGTAGGAGGAAGAGAGAAGGAGCAAGGGAGGCGCGCCCCAAGCCCAATCCGAATTGGGGAGGGGGGCCGGCCCCCCCTTTCCTTTCTCCTTCCCCCTCTTCCTATTTCTACTACTAGTACTACTTCCTAAATACTAGTACTCTTTCCTTCCCCCTCCAAATAAGATAAGGAAAAGAGAGGGAAACCTACTTGGAGTAGGTTTCCCCCTCCCTTGGTGCGCCCCCCCCTTGGGCCGGCCACCTCCTCCTCCCCTCCTTTATATACGGGGGAGGGGGGGGCACCCTAGGACACACAAGTTGATCCTTGAGATCGTTCCTTAGCCGTGTGCGGTGCCCCCCTCCACCATATTCCACCTCGGTCATATCGTAGCGGTGCTTAGGCGAAGCCTGCGTCGGTGAAACATCAAGATCGTCCTGCCTTGGTCGTCTTGTGAACTTCTTCTCCCAGCTTTGCTGGATCGGAGCCCGTGGGCGTCATCGAGCTGAGCGTGTGCCAAGAACTCGGGCGCCGAATGTAACTTGGGGATCGGCCGATCGTGAGGAGAACGTCTGACTACTTCCTCTACGTCATCATCGAATCGGAGGTGCGGAGTGGCGGCGCTGGGATCGGCGAGGATCGCGAGGAGAACGTCTGACTACTTCCTCCACGTTGTGATCGCTTCCGCTTCACGGTCTCACGAATGCGTAGACAACACTCTCCCCTCTCGTTGCTATGCCATCACCATGGTCCTGTGTGTGCGTAGGAAATTTTTTGAAATTACTGCGTTCCCCAACACGGCTGCCCCTCTCTCTCTCTCTCTCACTATATATAGGGGGAAGGGAGGAGGGGGAGGCGTCCTAGGGTTCCCTAGGGGAGGGGCGGCGGCCATAGGGGAAACCCTAGATGTGTTTTGGCGCCCCCACCCCCTAGGAAACTTGCCCCCCAAGCCGGGAGGGGCGGCTGCCCTAGAGGTGGCGCCCCCACCTCTCCGATTACGTGAGATGGGGTGGGAGGGCGCTCAGCCCCTTAGTGGGCTGATGTGCCCACTCCCCTTGGCCCATAAGGCCCCCCAAAGCTTGCCGGGGCCTCCGAAACCCCTTTCGGACACGCTGGTCATCACCTGGTACCCCCGGAACAATTCCGGACTCCAATACCCTTCGTCCAATATACCGATCTTCACCTCCGGACCATTCCGGAGCTCCTCGTCATGTCTGGGATCTCATCCGGGACTCCGAACAACCTTCGGTAACCACATACTATTGTCCATAACAACTCTAGCGTCACCGAACCTTAAGTGTGTAGACCCTACGGGTTCGGGAACCATGCAGACATGACCGAGACGTTCTCCGGTCAATAACCAACAGCGGGATCTGGATACCCATGTTGGCTCCCACATGTTCCACGATGATCTCATCGGATGAACCACGATGTCAAAGATTCAAGCAATCCCGTATGCAATTCCCTTTGTCTAGCAGTATTGTACTTGCCCGAGATTCGATCGTCGGTATGCCGATACCTTGTTCAATCTCATTACCGGCAAGTCTCTTTACTCGTTCCGTAGCACATCATCCCGTTATCAACCCCTTGGTCACATTGTGCACATTATGATGATGTCCTACCGAGTGGGCCCAGAGATAACTCTCCGTCACACGGAGTGTCAAATCCAAACTCGATTCGTGCCAACCCAACAGACACTTTCGGAGATACTCGTAGTGCACCTTTATAGCCACCCAGTTACATTGTGACGTTTGGTACACCCAAAGCATTCCTACGGTATCCGGGAGTTGCACAATCTCATGGTCTAAGGAAATGATACTTAACATTAGAAAAGCTTTAGCATACGAACTACACGATCTTTGTGCTAGGCTTAGGATTGGGTCTTGTCCATCACATCATTGTCCTAATGATGTGATCCCGTCATCAACGACATCCAATGTCCATGGTCAGGAAACCGTAACCATCTATTGATCAACGAGCTAGTCAACTAGAGACTTACTAGGGACATGGTGTTGTCTATGTACCCACACATGTATCTGAGTTTCCTATCAATACAATTATAGCATGGATAATAAACGATTATCATGAACAAGGAAATATAATAATAGTAACTAATTTATTATTGCCTCTAGGGCATATTTCCAACAATTTCTTCATTTCGTCCTGGATGCCCATCACATTATGAACTCTTCTTTTGATGAATTGATGAACTCTTTTTCTATCATCAAGCTAATTGCTCTGAAACTCCTCATCTGATGAATCCATCGCTTCACCTACAAACGAATAAAAAACATAGCTCAAACATTTTTTCAAACACACAAAGGACAATGTGTACGACCGGAGGAGCAGGATGTAGAGTGGCGGTGTCGGGGCGACCGTGTCAGGGGCGTCAAAGGATGCCGGAGATGGGTTTTCTGCTAGTGGTGGCAGCGTTGTGGGGCTGGGACGACGACTGACTTAGGGTGGCGGCGGAGCTAAGGGAGGGACGGTGTAGATGAGGCTGAAGAGAGGACGGGATAAGGGCAGTTCAGGCTAGGTTGAGAATGATTTGGGAGGGGGTGATTTGGGTGTGGGTCCGGTTTGTTAAATCCCATGTGGCGGACGCATCCTGCACGCCCCGGCCTCCCCATATCCGGTCTAGATATGGGCTGGGTTTGAGGGGTGCCGGACAGCCCGAACGTATCAGGTCAGTTTGAGGGGGCGCTTGGCTCATATTTTCAGGACCGGTTATTGACCTGGCCGTCCGCCCAAACGTTGATACCAGTTTTTGAGGAAAATTTGTAATTTTACAATCCACTTGTGCCTCCTTTTCAAATTCCTACGCGCAAAGAACGGTAATGAGATACATAGTGGCATAATAACATGGTAATTATACCTTTTCATGTGGTTTGAGTTTTATTTGACTATGTTTATTAAGATTTCTGTGTTTTGCCTATGGCTGGCACTAGGTGCCACTGGATGTAGCAAGCCAAAAATTAGCCGCCCTCGGCCACCATCTGATGCCCCTGATCGCAACTATTAATTTCGTTTTGCATGATCTCCTAGCACACACATCCCTCATAGCACTATGGACTCGCACATTAATTAGGTTAGCGTTCCTTGGAGCATCCTTCCAGCACGGCTCAGTCCTCGCTGGTGCCCGTCCTCAAAGCATCTGGTGCCTCCCCCTTGGAGCACCCCGGCGGTGGCCTTGCAAGATCCTTGACGACTCGCATTGGCAATGCGCAATGGCCTGCAACACCGATGATAACTTGCAATAGAGATGTGTAGCAGCTTTGCAATACCGGCGATGGCTCGATGCTTCCGGCGACGGCTCACATCATCGATGTGAGGAGCCTTGGAGCACTAGTGACTGCTCGAAGCAACCTCTTGCAGCACACGGCGGCGGCCTGCGCTGCCGCGTCACCTGCATCGTGGTGCCAGCCGTCGTAGCACACTGATGAAATGGCCGCCTTGCAACACCAAGTTACAGCAATGGAGGCTACAGCAGTCCCTTGCAATACCGGCCATGGCTTGTAGCACAGATAGGCCCTTTCCCCTGCATCATTAATTGACGTTTCCTCTACTACCTCCATATAATAGCTAGTTGTTCATAACTTATGTGTGGTATCTGCAAACATGTAGACTCATTTCGTCTCGGGATGCATTATGTTACGGTATGTAACATATTATGTTACCACAAACATCTCTCTTCTCCTATGGTAAGCAATTCAAACTAATCTAAAAAAACATCTCTCTTCTCATTAACTACTTGCCACATAAGTAAATTTGTCTCCGTATTGTTATGATACTAGCTAAGTTACTCCCACAATGACCAGCATAAAGGGCGCCGGGGGCACGCCCGCTGCTTGACGTACGTACGTACGCGTCCAACAAAATCCACTGTGGCGCAGCAGTAAAGATAATACGATATCGAGCCAAAAGGGTCCTTAGGTACTGCCTACTGCCTACCGGCCAGCAGCTTAGCAGTGTATATGAATGTAACGTACTCACGCACGCCTCTCTTTTCCCCTATCAGGTTCCATCAACAAATGATCCAACCCCTCACAAATGAACTTTCCGCGGCAAGGGCAACCATATGATGATGACATGGATCGGCCTGACCTAATTCTCTAGTTGCCTTGTTTTGCTAGTACTGAATTCGGTCACGCACATGTACGTACAGTGCTGCGCGTGTTTATGTCTTCATTTTTTCTTAGAAAGATAGTACTACATGTTTACATCATGACCGCAGAAATTAGCAACTTCGTTTCTGTTCTTGGAGATGAATGCAACTGGATTACACTACCAATTTCACAATTACACCCCACCCTCAGAATTGATATGGACACCTCATGACCGTGTTAAAGAAATGACACCATATTTTCAGTCCAAGCTAGAGGTTTGGACATTTGAGAACATATGGTACGAGAGTTAAGGCTGGACCAAACATATAGGCTTTTGTCAAATACTTCCCTCCATCATATAATATAATACGTTTTTCAAGCTAGCAAAAATTTCTTATATATATTATGAGACGGAGGGAGTAGTTGAGGCGTCAAACTCTCGACAAAATAGTTTACTAAACTTGGGGTATGACTTCAAGTTGAAGATAAGCTTTTCTTTTCCTCTTCTTAGAATTTACGTAACAAATATGAATGGTATACAGCCCGCAAAAAAAAAGCCCGCAAAAAAAAAGGTATACAAAGAATTACCTAAGTGGTATTGCTAGGGGCATGAGTACATTAGTAGACAATACAAATATAGTCCGCCAAGCATGTACAAATGTTTTCAGGCAAACTATACTTAAAAGAGGAAGCAATAAATAGCTTAGTATACAAGCAAATTTTGTACCTAGCTAAGCCGTTTTAGCCTGTCCTGGTGACCTGGTCCATGCATGCGTGCATGATCAGTCCCCCGTCTGGTCTCCTGCCCGGGCCCTGCGTTACATAGGCACCTGCAGCTCGCTAGGTAGCTACATGCAGCAGCGATGAGTAGACGCAGCCATATGTATATGTAGGCTAGTCTTGCCTCTTGGCTCTCTCCTCCCTCGTCGCCTCTCCGGCTATGTGAGTAGCAGTAGCTTCTTGTCGCGAACTCCTCAGTTCTGAAGTGTAATGTGTCCAAAAATAATGCAGTGGTCCCTCGACAGATATACAAGATCATTAAAAAAAGGTGTCCTGGAGAGAGAGGAGGAGGAGGATGGTATGAGAAAAAAGAAAAAGGTAAGTGGCATTCACTTTTGGTGATTTGACCTCACCATGCACTGAGTAGTAACAGGAGGGCAGATGCATGGAGCTTGCAGGGCTGTGCAGTGCATAGATCTACCTCCCCATCTTCTCTCTGCATGCGTGCATGCATGGCCAGACCACCACCCCGTCCGACCATGCTAGCCAGAATCACCTCTTTCACTGTACTTGCTACTTCGTTCCACTTAACTAAAGTTAATGAACCATGGCCAATATATTTTGATTACTTAAGATTGCATGAGCATTTTGATCTAAATGTTTTTCGACCGAGAAACAGCAGGAAATGATCCTACCCTGTGTCTATATTAAAAAGCAAAGAATAAGATTGTATAGAACGAAGGGGGTTAGAATATATACAAGTTGTATCCAAGATGAGAAGCCTTACATTATGGGGTGGAGGTTTTCTCACTTGTTTGCTTCCAAATGTTCAAGCATATGCTATAATGATGACTGTCATGTCAAAAGGTCTTTCAATGCCTCTTTAGCCAGCTCCACTTGATGTCTCTGATGGGAAAAACGATGCCTAGGTGCCGCTTAGGCATGCTTAGATGCTAGGCAACAATGACACACCTCGCCTAGGACATATGTAGTAGTCTAAGCTGTGCAAAGGAAATGTCCATTCCAGCAAGAAATCACATCATATTATATTGACCGACAAATGGGTCGTATTCCAATGGCAGTAGCTAATAGTTTACTCATTTACATGTTACAAAAAACTTATTATGCACATATATTACTCAAAATAAACCACTCAACATTGTATGACTGTCTAGAACACGCTTAGGGTTCTTAAGCATTGCCTACGCACTAGGCGATGACCAACCACGTCGCATATGCCTAGCGCTTTTTTTCAACCTTGATCTAACAAATAGATGGCTCTTATTTTTTTTGGTTAAGTTTATTGTGGTAAAAAGGGCGGTCCCAAAATAAATGCAATTTGGTTTCACCTTTCACGTTTGCTCTTGGCACAAACCACAACTGTAATCAGGGAGGTGGAAGGAACTTTTCTGCAGCAGGTTTCTTGTGTTAATCTTGTCATGAAGTAGAAGCTAGAAGTGTCGTGGTATTTTCTTGTACTCATCTTGGAAGCGCATGGAGCGACAGATGGCAGAGGAGGAAGAGGTTGGGCCGGAGGTCCCTGATGGGCTCGGCCCATGTCGGTGGTGGAGTGAGGCAAGCCAGCTCGCACGGCGCTGGGCTGCATGGTGGGATGCGGCTGGGTTGGCTGCGGGCCCAGAAGGAGGAGGTGCCCCACGGGGCGATCGAACGCACATGCCTCATCTCGATCCATCGAGCATGATGTTGGATGCAACAAGAGAACACAATTCCGACTGTTGGATCTGACCGGAGTTAGTCGGCAATGCGACGACAGCGGCGTCTCGCGATGAAATCAACATAGGGAGCACTAGATCCAACGGTAGAGGGTCTTAAGGCAGCGCCTAGAGACTGGGACACAACAGTGACTCGGGCACCATGGTTGCATTACAAAACAGAGGGTTTTTTATGACAGTCCATTTGTGTCACGCAAAACTGATTTTGGTCACCAAAAATGAGTTAGTAATGGTTTTCGGCCGTCACCCCGGTCGTCACCCAAGCACTATCACAAAAACATACAGTCTTGATGGTACCACCTTTTCCGTCACGGATGATAGTATTTTCGGTGACAAACCCAGTTTCGTCACCGAAGGCTATCTTCCGTGATGGCTAGAACTTTCACCTTAGATGGCAGAACCATCCCTCATTATAGTTTTCCGTGACGAAAAATCCGTCACTAACAACCGTTCCACCATGTTTGATTGGTCAACGTTTCCCACAAACAGGCCCAAAAGAAGCTGACGTGGCAACTTACAGCTGGGTCTAGCCGAGGTTTTATCACTGACGGGAGTCGTTAGTAATAATCAGGTTTGACCGATCAAAGGTCCTGACATTTGGGCCCACTGGATGCTGACGTGGCTGCTAACATGTGGGTCCAAAAGCTGGAGACGATACACATTTCCGTCACAATTACCGCCATAGTTCGTACGTGGCGTAGTTTCTTCAATGTTGCAACTTTCAGCCGAATTTAGTTTTAAATTTCAAATTTAGTAAAATTTAAAAAATGAGACTGAAATAACTTACATTGACGCTCAAATAGACATGCTTAACACAACTGTCACTACTAGGAAAAGGCCTACTAATGGCGCACCGGTTTTGCCTACTAATGGCGCACTACCGGTGCACCATTAGTAGCAAGCCATTAGAATTTTTTACTAATGGCGCACCACTGGTGCGCCATTAGTATCTGGTATACTAATGGCGCACTGGCGATCGCCATTAGTATGTAACTCCATCGCCATTAGTATGCCTCCCGGGGCCATATGTAACCATGTGCTTTGTCACACTAATGGCGCACTCTGCCTTGATGCGCCATTAGTATCCTTTGGCATACTAATGGCGTACTCTATGATGCGCCATTAGTATGAATATTTGTTTTTTTGCTTTTCTGATTTTTTGCACGGGTTACAAAATATATTATTGGACAGAATATAGACAAGACACACAGCAACATCAGATTCATCGAATACAATAGAAGATTAGTCTCCGAATACAATTCATCATATTAGTCTCCAAATTCAAAAGACGAACAAAGATAAAACATTACAAGTCTCAAGACCGCGAGTATCGAGTTTGTCTTCACATTACAAGTCGATATCGATCATCTAAACTACCATCACATAAAAGAGAGTTGTGGTCATCACGATGAGCATCATCGCGATCAAACTGGTCCTCATCCGGTTCCTCCAACGCTCCCTCCTCTCTCCCGCTAGATAGCGGGCATATCTAGATTCGGCCTCGCCCTAGTGGTGTACCCTTTGTAACTGTTACCGCTGAAGCGGTGAACCTGTCTCCGACACTCCTCCCGATCGTCGTATACTCAGGAAGCTTACCCTTGTACCACGACATACGACGGCATCTCTATGCACAAGCCAAACAACGAGACAATACATAAGCAATATGTAAGTATGCAACAAAAGGATCGAAAGAGAAAAGCAAGACATTAATAGCACGATTCATGGTCCTACTAATAAATAGCATCGATTACATCTAAGTTGAACGACTGTCCAAACCAAAGAGACATACAAATTCATTAAAGTTTAATTACAACATGAGCTAATCAATGTTTCGTAACTACACATCACTACTTTCGACTCGACTCATCGGACGGGGCGTGGATGAAGCCGCCGTCTGTCGTGATGGTCATGAAATCGCGGTCGTTGTCACCTGCATTTGTAGCGTTTCATCTATCTCACCGTTGGACGGTTGATATCGAGGAAGAACTGCCCGAGGTATGAAGGACATCTTGATGGATGATGTCCGCAAACTTCGACTGGATGCGAAAAGAATTATTGTCCGAGGTCCGCGTCTGGACTGCCGACAAGCTCATGCCCAATCTTTGAGATTATCTGGTAGCGAAGTTGATGATGGTCCCTTACGATCGCCCACATGTGATGGAGGGCGTAGTAGGCATCCTTCCCGACGCCAAAGGCTGCTTGACACAGCAGAACTTCGTATTGTGTGAGAACATGTGTTTGCCGTACTTACGAACTGCCCTGGTGAAGGTGCCTCCAGATTTGGCGTAGCCGGGGAGAACATCATCAAGAACTTTCTTGACATTTGTGTAGTCTATCTTGGAGTTATGGTTGGGTCGAAATACGTGGCCATGGAATATTTCGGGCTTAAGAGGATGAGTGTGCAATGTGTGTCATTGCACAGAACACGGAATGTTAGAAAAAAAAAGAACGATCAAAATCTAAGAAATCATATGTTACGGGGCGGTTAAGGGATGACTTACTCGGGAAAGTAAGCCACAAGGAAGTTATCCTTATCTGGGTTTGCTGTAATGACGCCTTTGAGGTGTGAACTTCGCAACTTGGCGGTCCCCAGTATTTGTTCAAGTGCTTGGCACGCATGTAGAAGGGGTCGACTATCACGATGTCCGGTCTTGTCTCTAATGATCTGCATCTCCATACTCAGCGAAAACAGCCGAGCGAAGGTGTAGTGCGGCGGATGAAGGTTAAACATAGCAAAGATGTCATCAAACCGCAGGACGATCGTACCCCCGATGTCGCCATCCGCAAAGCCCTTGCCCTCTGGCACCTTGGCCATGAAAACCGGGTATGCCACATCATTCTCTCTCAGACGCCGCTTCTCCAAAGAAAGAACACTGTCGTGCAGACTCCGCATAGCACCGGTTGCAGCATTCAGCATATTTGGCGGTAGCATCGCCCTACCCGCCACATGCACCCTCCTCGAGATATCCTTAGTTGAAGGTGGCCCGTCCTGAGCACGGATCGAACTCGGTGCCGGCTGGCTCGCACCGGCGCCCTTGTTAGTCTTCGTTTCGTCCCTTCTTCTTGATCTCCTGTAATGGGACCGAGTTATGCTCACAGACCGCTTTCTTGAGCGTGTTGGGGCTGATAATATTTCGCACCTCAGCTATCTGAGGCTCAGTGAAGGCGGGAGCTAGAGGCTTCTCCTGAGAACTGAACGCCAGACGACGCCTATTGCAATTGATTTCTCCGCCGTACCAGCTAGATTGCGGTCGTCTTGGTTGGGTTCTTGAGAAAGAGGCCCCGCAGAACTTGTCGCGTACCCATGTTCGGCAAAGTACTTATCGACTTTGGTAAATGTACCGTCGTCGTTGTCGTCATCGTCCGGATCCTGTGCCATAGGGCTGTCCGGATCCTGTGCCATCGGGATGTCCGGCAGGTCCGGTAGCATTGCGGCGTTCTTGCCATGGCTTGGCGCCGGCACGATCGGGCGGTCTTATGCGGGGTGGTGTCCCCGCCCCAAATGAATCTGGCTCTTCGCCAAAGCAGCGGCCGATTCATGCGCGCCGAGGGTCATCTCATCTTCTTCGTCGGCCCCGGCCGTCGAACCGAGGTAACAGCTCGTCGCAGCCTGGCAGCACCCGAACCACTTCAACCCTATACACTGTGGGTGGCATCGGATTACCGTGGAACATGCGGTTGCCCGGTTGAACGATTCTGCCCTTGGCGACATCGACCAACTCGGCGCCGACGAAGTGCAGAAGATCGCAAGGAATGTCGGTGGTGCCCTGCAAAAACATGTACAGGGCGTCAGGGATGCCCAGTCAAAGGCAAGGAGATGAAGTCATCGGCCGAGAGGCTTATTTATCGTGATGCCGTCGAGCTCGGCTAATGTCGAGGCACCGCCAACGGCGGGCGTGCAACTGATGGAGGGGGAGCTTGCTGGCGAGGTGTCGGCCGGCGTACACCCGGGTGCATTAAGCTTCAATGCGCATGCCGGCGCCGGAGACACGAATACCGCCTCCACCGGAGACACCAATGGCGCCACCGCCGGAGACACCAATGGCGCCGCCTGCACGCTGTGCGAGTTACTAGCCGTGAAGCTGGGAACCGGGGGAGGCCCCTGTTGGCCGCCCGCAGTCCACGTCGTCAGCCCATGAATCAACGTAGGCACCATGGCGTTGAACTTCGTTCCCAGTTGTTGTTCCACTTGCTCTTGGACAAGCTCCGGAATCCGCGCCACTTGTGCCTTGAGTGCTTCAACCTCGCGCGTCTGGCTTTCCGAGCTGGCCTTTTTCTCCTTCCGCACACCAACGGTATAATATGACCCCCATTTTGTGGACAAGCCTTTGTCGGCCACACGACCAACTGGCGTCGGCTTAGTGAGCTTATCCTTGCTTTTCATTATGTTCAACGCCCTATTTAAAGGGCTGTCAAAAGGGGAGCTCTGAGACGACCCCGCGCTACTGCTTTCAGTTTCCTGCGAAAGGAACGTGAACCATTTAGAAATATTGGGGATTAATTAGAGTGCAACCATATGGAGCTAATTACGCGGGGGGGTATTCCTTACTGTAACAAGCTCAAGCGCCACGGTGTTCGGATCCGTGGTAAGCTCCTTTGTTATCGGGTCCTCCTTGTACAGGGCCCCGACATAGTTCTGATGCCTTGTTACCGCTGTATTTCTCGAAGTGGGCGGTAGGCCTTGCTCGGCACGCGCTCAGCGTCCTCCTTGTCCCATATAGGCTCCGCCACTCTGTAACCGCCCGGGACCGAGTTTGTGTTCCCCTAAGTTCAACTCCTGCATTTCTTTCCCCACTGACTTGATTCGGAGGTTGCACTGGTCGAGCAATTGATCTTGAACTCCTTGTACTCATCTTCGCTCATCAAAGGATATTTCGCCTTGATCTTCTCATAACTATCACCTTTATCAATCATTTTCTTCACCTCGCTTCTCCAAGTAGACAGGGCCGTTCTCATCTTCGTGAGGGCGGCACTGTTCACTTTATTCCCTGATAGGCGTGTGTTTTCAAATTCGGCGGGGAACTTGTATCGTTCGTGCAGCTTCGTGAAGAGGAGGTTGCGCAAATTCCCTCGGTCCTTATGCCTAAGGTTCTCGGTGTTGATCGAGACGGTGCTCCGGAGAATGCACCCGAGCTGAACCGAGTACCCCTTGACTATATGTTTGGGCT
Organism: Aegilops bicornis; assembly: GCA_021605145.1. NCBI lineage: Eukaryota > Viridiplantae > Streptophyta > Magnoliopsida > Poales > Poaceae > Aegilops > Aegilops bicornis. Next base: position 343,253,853 of record CM038669.1, read on the forward strand.
CCGTTGGATTCCCATCGGAGTCCACTTGAGTGAATTCCTCCTTGACGGTGCGGAGCGCATTCGGACGCCGGTCCTTCCTTTGCTTCTTCGATTGGCTGCCATCTGTGTGTGCGCCGCCATCATCAGTGGTGGCGTCCTCGGCGGCACCATCAGTGGTGTCATCCCCGACGCCACTAGGGGTTGTGTAATCAGGATCGGTGTCTTCCGCGGCGTCCTCATAGCGGTGAGGTTGTTCCTCCATCTCCTGGACAGCTCCTAGAATTGCTTGCCGCCCGATCCACCGGCCTCATCGTTGTGGGCCATGTTTCGCTCTAAATAGGAAAAAAGTTTGGTCAAAAAGTTGGTTATTGTCAAGGAACAAGATCATGGTCTCATCATTTAGGGTTTGTCGACACCGAGGCACCCTAAAAGCCTAAGCTTTCATCATTTAGGGTTTGTCGACGCCGAGGCACCCTAAAAGCCTAAGCGTACATAATTTAGGTTCTCATCGACACCGAGGCATCCGGGGCAGCCAAGTTAAGTTTTCATCATTTAGGGTTTATCGATGCCGAGGCACCCTAGGTTGGGCCTAATCACTTGGCACTAATCACTTGGCTCTATTGCCACCTATGTTGGGTTTATCATCTAGGGTTTATCGATGCTAAGGAGAATTCTAAGTTGGGCCTAATCACTTGGCTCTATTGCCACCTATGGTTTAATGCAGCAAGAATGGCGGGCAGTTGATCCTACTTAACTAGTACTAAGATACCTGCCCATGCATTAGTCGCAAGTACCCCATATGTCCTATTTTTAGCAAAGTCATGCTAAAATTCACGGAAAATTTCAGCATGACCTTTGCTGAAAATAGGACATATGGAGTACCCGAATTCTTAACGGAAGTTAATCAACATTCCGGCAAACTCAAGCGCCTCTCGGGTACTCAAAATTCATCACGACACGATGGTCGGAGACATGACCTTTGCAAAATGGTCGGAGACACGATGGTCTTTCTCAGTGTGATCAATTGATGGATCAACACATAAAACATGTCAAATAAGTATGATTTATAGAGTCAACATCAGTATGAATATATATGAAGTTTTTCTTCATCAGCCAGGCCCATGCAAGTAATCGCATCCAAAGAACTATTTACGCTACTCAAACTAACTACACTCAGATTTATAGATTCATTTCAGATGAGATCAGATTGAGCTCCAAGCGTAGCTGCAGGTGAGGGATCCATGAGCCATCATGCCAGCCAGCCAGAAATAAACTTTACTTTCCAAAGGAAATAAAAATACAATGCATACATACATACTTAAGCAGGTAGATAGATAGATAGATAGATAGATGAGCATGTTCAGTTTACAAGAATGAATATAAACAAGAAAAGAATGCATGCATGCATATCAAAAGTTGGCATGTTCCCTCTGGACGTGACATGTTCCGAACGTATCCTTTGATGACACCATTCATCCTTTCGAACGGCATCATGCTGTGCAGGAACGTCGGCCTGAGTTGGATGATATCCTCCACGATATGGACCAGCAGATGCACCATAACGTCAAAGAATGCGGGCGGGAAGTACATCTCAAGCTCGCATAGTATCACCACGATCTCTTCATGTAGCCTTCTGAGTTGCCTCACGCCAATTGACTTCCGAGAGATGACGTCGAAAAAGTTGCATAGGCCAAATAGCGTTTCATGGACGTGCGCGTCCATGATCCCACGGATTGCAACTGGAAGTATCTACGTCATCGACGTGACAGTCGTGAGACTTCATCCGCTGAACTTACGCTTCACTGGGTCTAGGTATCTGCTTATCTTCCCAGCGTAATCGTAAGGAAGTTTTACTCCTAGGAGGCAGGTGAAAACTGCTCGATCTCCTCGACTTAGAGTGAAGCACGCGGGAGGGTAGTCATTTCCGGTCTTCTTGGCCTTTTTGCCTTTTCGACGACTTACTGTTTCCTGCTTCGACTAATCATCATCATCATCATCATCATCTTCATCATCATCATCATCATCATCATCATCATCATCATCTTCATCATTAGCGTGAAGCTCCTGCCTGATGCCCATTGATTTCAAGTCTGCCCTTGCTTTCGGCCCATCTTTGGTCCTCTCCGCATGTTGAGCAGGGTACCAAGCGGACTCTCGCACACGTTCTTCGTGATATGCATGACATCAAGGCTGTGAGGCACACGGTGGATCTTCCAAGACGACAAGTCCCGTAAAACAGACCTCGTTTTCCATACCTTCAAGAGCGGCTCTGGCGCCTTTCGCTTTCGGCTCTGGCGCCTTTTTTTCCGGCGGTGGGCGGTCTTTCCAATTTTTCAACAGCTCGTCTATTTCCTCGCCGCTCCTCGTGACAGGCGTTTTGGGTTCGGTTTCACCATCGAAAAAGATCCTTGCGTTTCCTCCACGGGTCATCGTCATGAAGCCACCTTCGATGTCCCATGAACACGGTTTCAAGACCCGGGATCTCTATCTAGCTGGCTATACGTTGTGTCATCCATGCACCTTACGCATCCAGAAAATCCGTGGACTACCCGCCCATGAGATATCCGTAACCGAGATAGTCGTGCACCGTCATGAGCAGTGCGGCTCTCATAGGGAAATATTCTTTCTCTGCGGCATCCCACGTATTGGCTGGCGTTTTCCACAGCGTGTCTAGCTCCTCCTTCAGCAGCCCTAGATACAAATTGATGTCGTTCCCTGGTTGTTTCGGCCCTTCAATTAGCATACTCATGTGAATGTACTTCCTCTTCATGCAAAACCAGGGGGGAAGGTTGTACATCCACACAAACATAGGCCAGGTGCTATGTGTGCTTCTCTGGCTGCCAAACGGATTGACTCCATCGGTGCTCGCGCCCAGCACGATGTTCCTTGGATCCTTCCCAAATTCTGGGTATTCGAAGTTCAACGCTTGCCACTGGCTCGCATCCTTAGGGTGACTCAGGATCTTGTCTTTTTTATTTATCTCCGGATCATTTCCGTCATCTTCCCGCTTCTTCTCCTCCCTATCCGCGTGCCAACGCAGGAGCTTTGCTACCTTAGGGTCCGTGAAATACTGCTGCAGACGAGGAGTGATCGGAAAGTACCACACCGATTTTCGAGGAGCTTTCTTCCTCTTCTTGTATCGAGTGACGCCGCACACCGGACATATGGTAGACTCCGCGTGCTCGTCTCGATAAATGATGCAATTGTTCATGCACACATGGTATTTCACGTGCGGTAAATCCAAAGGACACACGATTTTCTTCGCCTCCTCGAAACTGGTCGGGCACTTGATCCCCTTGGGAAGACGTTCGTGCCAGAATGACATGTTCTCGTCGAAGCATGCGTCGGTCATTTTGTGTTTTACCTTCATCTCCAGAGCCATGAGCGTTACTTTCAGGCGGGTATCCTCGGGCCTGCATCCTTCAGACAATGGAGTAACTGCGTCTATCTCCAGTTGATCCAGCTTGGCTTTCTCTCGGCGGCGGCTCTTGCGTTATCCGTCATTCGCTTATGGCAGCTCTTGAATATGAGGGTCCTGCACCCAGCCTCCATCGTCATCTGCTCCGGCATCTTCATCTTCATGATCATGCCCTTCGTCTTGATCTTCCTCATCATCATGTACGACATGTTCTACATGATGATTGTGTACATCATCACCGTCGTGATCATGTCCTGGAGATTCTTCGTCTTCTCGCCCGCCCTAGCCGCGGTGGTTGTCTTGTTGCCCTTCCTCATTTCTTGCCCGGCCCCCATGGACGACTTCATAGTCATCTTCATCACCTTGCCACCGATAGCCATCCATGAAACCACGCAAGAGCAGGTGGTCCCGCACCTGCCGGAATCCGGGTCCGCAATAAGGCTCTTCACTTGCATCTTCGACACGGACATCTTATCTCCGTCTCGTTCTTTTGAAGCATCTCGGCCTTCACGGAGCTCAAAACCCTATTCACGATGCCTTCGGTCATCGTGCGGACCATATGGTCGCTGCGAGGTAGAGCAAAAGCGATATTTTAGAGCCAAGAAAAATTTGGCATGACCTTCCCTAAAATAGGACCAAAAGAATGCATAGTGCCAAAATTCTGCCAAACGGAAATGAATCAACATTCCGCAAAATATTGGCAACTATCGCATTTCAAATACCGGTACCTGCAAACACAAACATATATGCAACACCACAAACACAAGCAACACCACAAACATACATAGATCTAGCTAGGCCACAAAAGTGCATGTGCACGTTGTTGGAGCGAGCTAGGAGAAAAAAATAGATCTACAACATGAAGATAGCTTTCCCTTACTTACCTATCAAAAAAAGGTAATTTCACCACTTAATTTTGATGAATCTATGGTGCAAATGAGGTGAGGAGGAGGAGGCAGCCGACAAGCTTAGAGAAGGAGGTGGGGGGAATGAAGTGGGGAAAGTGAGTGTGTAGGTGTGGCTGTCCAAAAATATCTAGCTGGTCCCAGGTTACTAATGGCGCACCACTAAGCCATGCGCCATTAGTAACCCAACATACTAATGGCGCACCACGGAGACATGCGCCATTAGTAGTTTTGCAAAAAGTAAAAAAATATACTAATGGCGCACTGTGGCACAAAGGCGCCATTAGTAATTTAAACTACTAATGGCGCACTTTGGCATAGTGCGCCATTAGTAGGTTTGCAAAAAAGTAAAATATATATATATACTAATGGCGCCTTTGTCTTGGTAAATGCGCCATTACTAGTTCTAACTAGTAATGGCGCACTTTGCCATCCTGCGCCATTAGTTTGTATGGAAAAATGGGAAAAAATCAATAGTAGTGGCGCACCGTGAGCACGGTGCGCCATTAGTGTCTTCCACACTAATGGTGCACGAGCAACTGGTGCGCCATTAGTATATAGTAGTGGCGCACTACTTACCTGGTGCGCCATTATAATCAGTCCTATCTATAGCGCTTTTCCTAGTAGTGTGTATCACACATAATGATCAACCATTTGAGAAAGTATCATACATGATATAATAAGAAACAGAAAGAGTATGAGACATGGCACAGTAATAAAAAACAATCAAAGTTTCATGACGAAGAAGCACTACTGCAGGATGGTCAAACGCGATAGTTCAATCAGAGAACCTTCGAGGAAACTGTGTGCGATGCATTAATCACAAACGGTGATGTAATAAAACCGTCAAAAAGATGCAAAACGTTTTGCAATGGCGGTGACATCAAACATGGTTCAAATTGGAGTTGTGTGTGCGATGCGTGGCAGACGGTTAATCCAGAAGAACTGTTTGTGATGAGGCAAAACAACAGAAACGGGCAGCCAGATGAGGGTGTGCGCGATATATGACATGCAATTCACTGGGATGAACTGTGTGTCATAGGCAACACAATAGAAACGGTCAGCCAGATCAAGGTGTGTGCAACGGCGGGTATACAGTTCACTTGGATGAACTATTTGCGATGAGCCAACACAACAGAAACAGTTCAACTGAACAAGATGTGTGTGATACGCGGCAAACAGGTCCGTAGTCAGAAATGTGTGCGAAGACCAATAATAACACAGACGATTGATGCTAATAAGCCGTGTGATTTGCTCTATCTATAGAAGAATAACACACACACACACACACACACACACACACACACACATATATATATATATATATATATACATATATATATATATAGGACAACACTATTCTAATCCCAGGATTAGAATAGTTATTCTGATCACAGCGCCCCTATAAGGAGCCGCGAAGACGTTCCCGGATTCCCTGAACGCAACGACAAAAAAAACACTCCGACCCGAGCTGCTCGATCCACTAGGCCACGTTCCCCCGATCCCCTGATCCCATCGCCATACGGACCACCCCGCCGCCGCGTGACTCGCCGGGGCCCCCCACCATCGTGCGGCCTCCTGGAATCCCCGCCACCGCGTGGCCTCCTGGACCCCCGCCGCTGCTCCTCGACCCTCTTCCCATCTACTTCCGCCAGGACCATGACTCACCCCGATGCTCCCAGCGCGCCGCCGCCAGTTCCTCTCCTCTCCCTGATGATTGGATACGTCGACTGGAGCCATTGCCCATCCACGGATCTGGCCAACTGGACGCTGCTGGCCGTGGATCCGTCCCTGGGGACCGACCCCGATGCCAGCTGCCTCCACCACGCATCAGACCCCGCCTCCACCCTCGTTCCACAAGGTGGATGTCGTCGCCATGCTTGAGGCCGCCGTCAATCTTCCCTGCTCGAGGCTGCCGTCCATTACGTTGGTCGAGATCCCGTGCTCAGGGAGCATCTCGTGCTTGCCGGAGGTCACCGACGGCCTGCCTTTCCTTTTCCCTTCCTACGGTGAGCTAGACATGGTCGTCATAACTTTTTCTGTTCTGACGGCCAACCATCGGCCGGCGACCACCTGTGCCGGCGCCTCGGATCCCCACCGTAGCATCTCCCGACCGGGGAGCAGATCCCATCCAGGTCTCCCCCCGTCCTACTACAAGTCGACTATGCCGTCGCTCGAAGTTCACCGGTCAGAGTTCTAGTCTGATTCATCGCTGGTGCGTCACCTTGGTTAGTCTCCAATGCCTCCCTGCATCTCCTCCCTTGTGCGTTGCCATGCCAACCACGGCCGCCCCCGCACCCAATCCTCCTTGGCCACAAATGAAAATCAGAGCTACCCTGACTCTGCGGCCATGCCAGCACCGTTCAAGGTTCTCGGCCCAGCTCCTCACTGATGCAGAGCTTTGAGTTCAGGCCCTTGGACCAAATAAATGTCGTGCACGCTCCTCCAAATATTCGGGCGGCAAGTATTCTTCATATTCTGGACTTGTGCCCCAGCTTCTTACAGATTGCTGATTCGCACCTAAATGAATTTGCACTATGATTTTTCAACAGCTTTTGGGTGAAATAATGCGTCCTGTTCACATCAACAAATGCTCCCTGGAGGACTTCTCCATCAACTTGCAGGTTCAGAAATGGACAAGGAAGCTGCCCTTGACCATCTCTTGTACAGACTGCATGCAGCGTAAAAATACACCTCCCCCGCCCGGCAGCTATGGCGTGTGGCTGCCTAGCACATCGACGCCCCAAGGTACATTTTCTCTCCATCCCGCTCACATGTTGTTCCCTGTTACTATACTATGTTCAGTTATGTATTGTTTCTATGTTATTTTCTTGTCTGAAGTTCAGAAATACTTGGAGGTGCAAAAAAGTAGTGATATGTTGGTTCATTTCAAAGGTCCTTCAAAAAATGGAAAACATGAGTTTTCTTCTCCAAAATGAATCAACACCGTGGAGTGCTAATTCTTCTTGGGTGCTTCTATCGATCCTTGTGTTTCAGGCACCACCATGATGAACCAGGTCGTCATATTTTGCAGAAGCAAATCACACAAAAGATTTTAAGCGGAATGCAGTTTGGAGATAATGGGGAAACGAGGTTCAAAGAGATTTTTTTTGTATTATCACCGGAGAGCTTTTCCAGTGCACTGTACCACATTTGTGCTTTTATTTTACACAAACGAGGTCGCTAGAGCTAGTAGATCTTGGGATATGGGCACACACGGAAGAAGACGAAAAGGAGGATTGTGAGTTGGAGATTGCAAGATCGCTGCTCAAAGGACAAAATCATTTTGGTTTTAGAGAACACCTAGTGGGGTAAAAGAGCATCGCTTTGTCCAAAATCCACCGATGAAAGTTTTGCTCTGTATAAAGGTCTGCGTGACAGTAAACTCTTGATTGTTTCTTTATGTTTGAGCATCCGACTTGATTTTCATTTATCGAAATTCCACAGAAAGAAACTGGACGTAATTTATCATTTGTTAAAAAATGAATCTAAGCCGAGGCACTACTTTCTCATATGCGAATGAGATTTCATATAAAAAATAGAAAGAAATTGATCTATTCTACAACTGTGTATTTTTCCATTTTATTTATTTATTTTCTGAATGTCAAGAAGTTGTGTTCGAGAAGGTCAAGTTTTAGGGTCAAGTTAAAATATTATTGCCTCATAGTTTCATGTGTTCACAAGATGTACCACTATTTTTTTTCCTCTAAAAAAGTGTCTTTTCAGCATACAACAGATCCAAAAACGGGATTATCAACATTTCTAAAAAAACTCTAAAATTTCAAATTTAAATAACGAAACTGTTCAATATTTATTACAAAACTAGGATTTTGCCATCACGGAAAGAGTAAACCAAGAAGTCCAAATTAGAAAAATAGAGAAGTTCGATATTTAAAAAAAACTCAGATTTTCCTTGTTACTAAAGAATAAAAATGACGAAGTTCAACTTAAAAAAGATTAAGAAATAAAACCAGGAAGTCCATATTAAAAATATGAACAAGTTGGATGATTATAGAAAACTCAGATTTTCCTTGTTATTAAAAAATGGAAACAAGAAGTTCAACTTTTAATAATAGAGCGCTTCAAATTTTTGTAAAAAAAAGATTAAGAAATAAAACCAGGAAGTCCATACTAAAAAGATGGAGACGTTCGATGATTATAGAAAACTCAGATTTTCCTCGTTATTAAAGAATGGAAACAAAGAAGTTCAAAAATAAAATAACAAGAAGTTCAACTTTTAAAAATAGGGCGCTTCAAAATTTCATAAAAAGATTAAGAAATAAAATCAGGAAGTCCAAATTAAAAAGATGGAGAAGTTCGATGATTATAGAAAACTCAGATTTTCCTCGTTATTAAAGAATGGAAACAAGAAGTTCAACTTTTAAAAAATAGACCGCTTCAAAATTTCACAGAAAAATTAAGAAATAAAACAAGGAAGTCCAAATTAAAAAGATGCAGAAGTTTGATGATTATAGAAAACTCGGATTTATCTCGTTATTAAAGAATGGAAACAAGAAGTTCAAAAATAAAATAACTTCTAAAAAAGTTGTTGCTAGCAGTTCAAGTGCTCTGTCCGGGGAAGTTCAAAAAATTCTTGTGAGAGAGGTTGAATAAAAATACATGACAGAAGTTCAAGATGAAAATAGCTGGAAGTTCAACTACTACATGAAATGCATTTCAGATAGGAAAATAAGAATAGAAAACAAAAAGCTTAAAATATTTTATTGCTAGAAGTTCACGTGCTACTCCCGGTGAAGTTCGACATCTCTAGTGTGAGACATCCGACCTTCAGTTACATGTAAAAAACAGGCAAAAAAGACGTTGTTTTACGCATTCAAAAATATATTTTGAACCGTTGCGAGTATGAAAAACTCATCAACACAAAAAAGTTGCGTGTTTTTAATAGCTTTCCATCGGTATATCATTTGGTCAATTACGGTAAGTGGTTTGAGAATTACGGGCGAAAAACATCACGTCAAAAAACAGAGTAAAGTTCAAACAGACATGCTCCAGAAGTTCAACTACTTCACGCAGTGCATTTCCGTTCACGATGAACGCAGAAATCATGATCTCGCCATTTTCTAATTTAGCTCGAAACGACGGTAATATCATTTTTGTAAGTTCAAGTCCTTTGTTGGAGAAAGTTAAAAAAATTATTGTGAGAGACGTTTGTACAAAAGGAATATTATTTGTGTAACACTTACGAATGGATGAGAAAATTACAAACAAAAATACGTCCGAGAAGTTCAACGTGAAAACAGCAGGAAGTTCAACTACTATGCTAAATGAATTTCAGATGAAAAACTTTCAAAATTGTCGCGAGTATGAAAAAAATGATCAACATGGGAAAGTTGCGTGTTTACAGTAGCTTTCCATTGGTATATCACCCGCTCAATTTCCGTGAGTGGGATGGAGAGCTACGGGCAGTGGATGAAGATCTACAAGCAAAAAAATCACGTGAAAAACAGAGTGAAGTTCAGGTACACGCATCGAGAAGTTCAGATTCTTCACGCGGTGCATTTTCGAAGAATCTGTTTCACGGTAGAGGCAGAACGAATGATCCCGCCATTTTCAGAATTACATGAAAACGGCTGGGAATCAGAGAAAACTATCAACAAGAAAAAGTTTCGCGTTTTCCGTAGCTTTTCAACGGTATATTATTTGCCCAATTCTGATAAAGTTTGTAGAAATTACGGCAAAAATATGTTTTTCGCCATTTTCGAAACTGACTTAAAACTGTAAAGAATTTGGAGAAACAATACATACCAAAAAGTTTTACATTTGTTCAAGCTTTCCAACGCCATATCATTTGATGCATTCGGACGCACGGTTAAAAAATTAGCTCGAAAATACGAACTCGGTAGGCTTTGGACCATTTTCTAAATTACTCTTAAACCATTCAAAATTAGAAAAAAAACTTCAAAAATGAAAAAGTAGCGCATTTGCATAAGCTTTCCAATGCCATATCATATGTCTCCATTGGATTAGCCATTTAGAAATGACATCGAAAAAACGAACTCAGCTGTTCGGTTTACGAAATTTTACGTTTTTTCAAATTACTCCTTAACCATAGGGAATTAGAAAAAACTTTCAACATGTGGAAGGAGCGGTTTTGCAGCAGATTTCCAACGCCATATTATATGCCTCATTCCTATAAACGGTTTAGAAATGCGTTCGAAATTACTATTCACGTTTTTTGTGTGAAGAAAAAACGGTTTCCAAAACTGCTCATAAACTGCTTACATTTTGCGAAAAAATTAACTTGGGTCATGATACTCGTGTCGATAGCTTTCCGACAGTATATAGCAAGCCCTATTTGGGCAATGATGCGGGAAGTTCAACCCAAAGACAGGGGAAGTTCAGTCGAACAACTCGAGCAAGAAAATCGCAAAAAACGCGAGTTCTTCACGACCCGAGTGCAAAATCCGCCTATGAGCGAGATTCCTATCTAAAACGAGTATTTAGTTGCTAATAATCGTTTTAAGATTATACTTACATCACATGGAACACGACTAACCAGAAAAACTCACGGTAGAAGGCACGATTGCGAAGATAGCCCGAAGGTCGGGTTCGTACAGAGAGAAGTTCAGGCGCGTTACTCAGGCAGTTCAGGTTGTGATCAGAATATTAGTGTGGATTTTTTAACACCTGGGGACTATGCCACCCCTCTGGGTGGCAGTGCCACCCCATGTTATCCCCGTTCATGCATGTCTCGTGATCCATGCAAACACTATGCTATCGTCATTCCTTTATGGGGATTGAGTTAATGAAGCATACTAATGATCACACTAATACGGTTCTAGTAGAGTATGTGTTAGACTAGGGGTATCAAAATATTATGTCATGACTACTTAACAAAAAAGATTCCCTAATAGTATAAAAAGTAGTATAACTTACTAACTTTCTATAATAGTACAAAAAACTGTTGGTGATTAAGACTTATATTCTAATAGAAGTTTCCCATGAACTCAAAAAAGATTCCCCAAAAAAGATTCATGCGTATACACATCTATCAACATTTAACCTTCTTAATAGTTAGTGATATGAACTCGTCTCAGTGCAATTAGATAAATGAAAGACTAATCAATGGCAGACATAAAAGATGTTACACGGATCTTAAAGCCATATATATATATATATATATATATATATATATATACATTATTCTGATCACGGGATCAGAATATTATTCTGATCACGGGATGAACTTCTAGTTACACAATCCGAACTTCCCTCCGTAGGAACCAGACCTTCGGGCTATCTTCGCAACCGTGTCTACCCGAACGAATTATTCTGATAAGTCATGTTCTATGTGATGTAAGTGTAATCTGGAAACAGTTTTTAGCAACTAAATGCCCATTTTAAATAGGAATCTCACTCGTTGTCGGATTTGCTCTCGGGACATGATGAACTTGCGTCTGTTTGCAATTTTATTGCATGAGTTGTTTGACCTATACTTCCCTTGGTCACGACCCAGAACATTGTCCAAATGAGACTTGCAATATACCGTTGGAAAGCTGTGCACACAATGGTCACGACCCAAGTTGAATTTTTGTCAAAATCTATACGGTTGAAGAACAGTTTTGAAAACCATTTTTCTTCATACAAAAAACGTGAATCGTATTTTCGATCGCATTTCTAAACCATTTATTTGAATGAGGCAAATAATATGGCCTTGGAAAGCCTATGAAAAACCGCTCCTTCCACATGATAAAAGTTTTCTCTAATTCCCTATGGTTAAAGAGAAATTTAGAAAATCGTAAAATTTTGTACACCAAACAACCGAGTTTGTGTTTTCGTTGTCATTTCTAGACGGCTAACCCAATTGTGGCAAATGATATGACATTGGAAAGCTAATGACAATATGCTACTTTTTCGTCTTAAAAGTTTTTTGTAATTTTGAAAGGTTTAGAAGTAATTTAGAAAACGGTACAAGTTCCACCGAGTTCGTATTTTCGAGCTAATTTTTTCACCGTATGTCCGAATGCAGCAAATCATATGGCGTTGGGAAGTTTGAGGAAATGTGAAATTTTTTGGTATATATTGTTTCTCCAATTCCTTACGGTTTTAAGTCAATTCTGAAAATGGCTAAAAATGTTTGTTGGCTGTAATTTGTACAAACTTTATCGAAACGGGGCAAATAATATACCGTTGAAAAGTTACGGAATGAAACTTTTCCCTTTAGATGTTTTTCTCTGATTCCTAGACGTTTTCAAGTAATTTTGAAAACAGCAAGATCATGCGTTCTGCCTTTATCGTGAAACCGATTCTTCAAAAATGCACCGCGTGAAGAACTTGAACTTCTCGGCATGTCTACTTGAACTTCACTCTGTTTTCACGCGCTTTTTTGCTCGTAGCTCTCCATCCACTCACCGAAATTGAGCAAGTGATATACCGACGGAAAGCTGCTGTAAACATGCAACTTTTCCGTGTTGATTAGTTTTTTATACTCGCGACGGTTTTAAAAGTTTTTCATCTGAAATTCATTCCGTGTAGTAGTTGAACTTCCTGCTGTTTTCACGTTGAACTTCTGTGACATATTTTCATTTGTATTTTTTTCATCCATTCGTCAGTGTTACACAAATTATATTCCTTTTGTACAAACCTCTCTCACAATATATTTTTTAAATTTCTCCGACCGATGACTTGAACTTACACAAATGATATTCCTGCCATTTTCAAGCAATTTAGAAAATGGCGAGATCATGATTTTCTCCTTCATCGCGAAAGAAAATGCACTGCATGAAGTAATTGAACTTCTAGGGCATGTCTATTTGAACTTCACTCTGTTTTTCACGTGTTGCTTTTTGCCCGTAACTCCCCATTCACTTACCGGAATTGAGCAAATGGTATACCGAAGGAAAGCTGTTGAAAACACACAACTTTTTCGTGTTGATCATTTTTTTCATACTTGCGACGGTTCAAAATATTTTTTTGAATGCGTAAAAATGCGTTTTTAACGGTATAGATAAAACTTTTAAACCATTTATCATAATGTAGCATATAATATACCATTGGAAAGCTTATGAATAGGAGCAACTTTTTCATCTACACAATCGTTAGAAATTCGTTGCCTTTTGAGAGCAGTATTAAAATGGCAAAACAACATTGTTTTTGCTTGTTTTTAACATGTAATTGAAGGTCGGACGTGTCGCACTAGAGATCTCGAACTGCACCGAGAGGAGCACGTGAACTTCTTGCAACAAACCTTTTAGGATTTTAGTTTTTTATTCGTTTTATTCTCATTTGAAATGCATTCCCTGTAGTAGTTGAAGTTCCCATGTTTTCACTCTGAACTTGTACCACGTATTTTTGTTCGTAATTTCTCACACATCCATCGGAGTTGCACAAATGATATACTGTGCCGATTACGTCTCTCCCAAGAAGTTCTGAACTTTCCCGTGTCGAGCACCTAAACTTCTGGCAACTAAAATTTTACACTTTACCTTCTTTATTCTATTTTCCCATATGAAAACACACACTATCCTGGACCTAACATGGAAGATGCCCGAGCAAAAGGACTTAGGTGTGGAGCCATCGCAGCTAGGTTAGCTTGAAGGGGTTAAACGGGACAAAGGACACAGAGAGTTTACCCAGGTTCGGCCCCTCTCAACGAGGTAAAAGCCTACTCCTACTTTAGGTTGTATTGCTTGGGATTCAATCACCAGGGAGCGAATACACTTGACCTAGTTCTCGACGAGTTGTTTCTTGAGTTAACACGCCGCCACGTCACCCCTTTATATACAGGTTGATGCACGGCGGCCTACAGAGTCTCGGCGGGCTCATACACAACGTGTCCGGCTCAGTAACTAACTAAGCCTGCCTTACAATACAAGTTAAAACATATGGCGCCTCACACCGGTGGGCCTCAAGTCGTCCCCGGGTCTTGGGCCTTCAATAAGCTTGCTCTATGAACCACCATCTTCATCTCTTCTTGGGCCTCTTCATCTTAAACCGCCAGTGACATGACCCGGCCCCTCCTGGGCGGGTCATACCTAGTAGTTATATCCCCAACATTAGGCCCTAGGTTGATTTCAACTTGTTCACATCAATCTTCAATACTTGACTTAGCAGAATCTTCCATCGCTAATCTATTACGGATTCATTATAACCCGCCATGACGTCACACCTCAGAATTGTGTTAACCTGCCATGACGTCATCTCGCGTTAACTTCGCACAAAACCCAGAACATCTCAACAGATCTTTATCTTTAATGGACATCCCAAAAATCGAGGCGTTCGCGTAGCCACATAATCATTTTTTCGGCCTCCTCGATTCCCGCGCATGCCATTTATCCATCTCCTTATAAATAGGGACGGGGGTCCTTCTTTCATTTTTTTGCCACCTTCCTCTCCGTCTTCTTCCTTCTTGCGACTCCACAGCACCCGAGCTCCGCCGCCGCCGTCTTCCTCCAGCGTCTCCAACTCCGGCCGCTGCATCACCCTGGACGGACCAAAGAAACGCGGCGCGCCCCCGCTGTTCACCAGCCTTGATAGGAACCGGCTTTGCTTTACACTAGATCCATACTAGGGTTTGCCCAGTTCATCATAGTTCATCTCTGTTCTTCTTTTCTTTCTTTAGATCATGTAGTTGAATCTGAACATGATATTGAAGACGCGCGTTAGTAGCTTAGCACCCCTTTTCCAATCACAGTAGATACTTTTTCTATATAAGATCCATCCGAACACATGAGTTCTTCCTCTGCCTCCATTTTAGGTCTAGAATTTATTTCCTAATTTTGAACCTCTGTAGATCCAAAATTTTAGCACCAATCCGCGAAATCTGTTTGTCCATGACTTAGCAAAAATCACTCATAGATCTGCTGCACTGGAAATGTGCGGCCGGTTCATACGATAAACCATAACCCACCATATAGCATTAGTCCGATTGGTAAACCGGCAAGATATATTCTCCATGTGCATAACCCGTCATCATATTCGGTTTAATTTTGTCAATCTTAGTAGCACTCACTTTTTTATGACTAGCCGGCTTAGCATCACAATCCTTAACCCGGCAATATTTTCCTTTGTAGTCAAAAAATGTCTAAAGCCAAGACCGTCACCTCATGCAACTGGGTCGTTTCTCGGGTCACCGAGGAAACATTGAATGAATATGTTAAAACAGGCATTTTAGCCAAAAAATATTTCATCCATTGGAGGGTCCCAGGCACAGAAACCCCTCCTCAGCCCAAGGACAGTGAAGTAATTGTCTTTACTGATCATCTGCTCCGAGGTTTCATCCCCCCCCCCCCCGGCTCAAAATTCTTCCGCAATGTTCTGTACTTTTTCAAGCTCCACCCTCAAGATATTGGGCCCAATTCCGTCTCAAACATCTGTAACTTTCAAGTGTTCTGCGAGGTGTACCTTCAACATGAGCCCACTGTAGAACTATTCAGGGAGTTTTATTATTTAAACCGACACACTGAGTTCACCGACAGGCCCAACCTAGAGTTAGGTGGCATTTTGATTCAGAGGCCGAAAGAAGCCACCTTCCCAGCTGCCAAACTGCCCAGTCATCCCAAGGACTGGAACCAAACTTGGTTTTACTATCAAAACACTTCTCCAGAAGGGGAGAATCCTCTACCAGGATATCGTGAAAACTGGCTTAGTAGCAGACACCCTCTGCCTGAACGGATTAGCATAGAAGAACGGGCCAAATATATGCCCGTCTTTTCAAAGATCAGAGCCTTAATGGCTAACGGCTTGACTGGAATCGACTTAGTACGATGTTGGGTCGTCTGGAGAATTTTGCCATTGAGTCGCCTCTCTAGTTTAATGTGTGAGTATGCTGGCCATGCCAACGACCCTCAGCGCCACTGTCAAACTGAGCTAACTGATGAAGATATCAATGATATGACCAAGATTCTGCTGAATGAGAGCTTGGCAGATTGCAGCAAAACAGGGTTGAATCCTTTCTGCGTTCTCAACAAGCCGCCAACTGTAAGTTTTTAAACAATTTCTGGTTTAATCATTTCTTCACTTAACTAGTCCTCTTATACCCATTTGATTTCTGCAGGCCGATTCTCCTTTTTGGAATAGGAAGCTGCAGGATAAGTCGGCCAAGAAGAACCGGACGAAGAATAAGGCTCAGAAAAAGCCTGCCAAGAAGAAGGCCACCCCCTCCGAGTTATTTAACTTGGATGATGATGAGTCGGAGGTAGAAATTGACTTCCTTGGCTCATTTTTTGTACACCTTATTGACAATGATCACTATCAGGATGACGCGGAAGGCAGCCACATGGATGGTGAAGAGGTAACTATCCTTTCCTCCAACTCAGAAACTCTGCCAAGACAGGAAGTTCGTCAAGCGAGCCGGAAAGTAAGGTTTTCTCACCCTTTAGCTTACTTGGATCCCAACTTTATTTTGAAGAAGCAGCATGAAGCTCGCCACACAACCTGGAACAGTGGCCGTGGGGTTCTCTCCTCCGGCTTACCCAACACGTCGGTCCCTCGCAAGCGTCATCCAGAGGTTTCACAAATTTTCGACTTAGCTTTTCCCAAGGCGGGTCTTTTTCGATAGCTCCTTAACCCTTCTGTTTCAAATTATCAGGGAACTTCGCATTCTTCCTCTGGTGACTCTACTGGGACTCAGGTCCCTCTGTTCAAAACTGTTCCTGGGTGAGAACACTTAAGCCCTCTTGTTTTAACACTTCATTCAATTGGTATATTAATCTCATCAGATGCTTTTCTTTCAGCGCTATGGCCAAGCCCAGCAAGAAATTGAAGGTTACTAAACCAGCTGAAAATCCCCAGGGTACTGACCCGGAGAAGCAAACAGTGTCTGAATCCTCGAACCAAACTTCTGAAGCAGCCATAGATGATCCGCCGCCAGAGGAGCACCCTGTCACCATGGACCCTATGAACATTGATCCAGAGAATGCTAAGCCGCCCAGCCCCGCTCAACCGGCTCAAGAAACCGAAGAAGTCATAGTTAGTAGGACGGCTTACACAACGCCAAAGAAGAAATTTTTATTGTTGATAAGGGCAAGTGGAAATTATACTTGGAGAGCTATGCTCAATTTAATGCCCAGGAGCTTCACGTGGGCTACTTAGCAAAAGGACTTAGGTGTGGAGCCATCACAGCTAGGTTAGCTTGAAGGGGTTAAACGGGACAAAGGACACAGATAGTTTACCCAGGTTCGGCCCCTCTCAACGAGGTAAAAGCCTACTCCTCATAATAGCGTTTGAAGCGTTCTGATACAAGGTGAGCCGGAATGACTCCCCCTGAATCCGTTGTGATTGTGCGTCCAAGGCGGCTCGCTCTGTCGCCATCCTAGCATTCTCAGCAGCAAGTTCTTCCTTGGACTGGGCTATCTCATCTCGCAGCTTCGCGACATCCACTTTGTGATGTTCTCGAGTCTCCGGGGTTACCTCTGCCCCCATCAAAGTTGCCAAAGCATCCAATAGCTCGGTCAAAACCTGAGCCGGGGGCGCGCAGAGCCGCTAGCCCCAGATGTCGCTGCAGCCGTTGAGCTGGAGGTTATAGCCGCATCAGTCGTCGAACCGAGCACCGGTTGTGTACCAGCCATGAAAATCGCAACCCTGTTCGGCGGATCATAGGGGTCCGGAATACTATCACCATCGGAACAGTCCCCAACCCGGTCGTCCTGTAGTTGATATATTGAATCAGTCTGATCAATTGAAGACTCGCCATAAGAGCAGATTACCATCTCTCCACTGGACACAGATCCTTCCTCAAGATCCGCCCCATTGATGAAACCGACAAAGGAATGCTTCGCAGCGGCTTGAACCTTGGCGGGTCATGTGCGCTGAGCCGTCTCGACAATGTCGGCGCAGGGGTCTAGCTCAAGCCCTGACTCGCTGATATTGCCGATGAAGACATGGATTCCGCCGAAGAGGACCCGGTACCCGTACTCAATTGAGCCGGCCTCGGGGCCCCAGCCAGCGTCGTCGATGTAGAGCATGCCGCGACGACTCTTGGTCATCCGGCCCACGGCGTATCCCTTGATCCCTGCGAAGTTGCCCTTCAAGAACTCGAAACAACCGTGCGCTAGCCCCACGGTGGGCGCCAACTGTCGTGGACTTAACACGGCATATGCCCTAGAAAAAGGACTTAGGTGTGGAGCCATCACAGGTAGGTTAGCTTGAAGGGGTTAAACGGGACAAAGGAAATAGAGAGTTTACCCAGGTTCGACCCCTCTCAATGAGGTAAAAGCCTACTCCTGCTTTAGGTTGTATTTCTTGGGTTTCGATCACCAGGGAGCGAATACACTTGACCTAGTTCTCAACGAGTTGTTTCTTGAGTTAACCCACTGCCGGGTCACCCCTTTATATACAGGTTGATGCCCGGCGGCTTACAGAGTCTCAGCGGGCTCATACACAACGTGTCCAGCTCGGTAACTAACTAAGCCTGCCTTGCAATACAAGTTAAAACATATGGTGGCTCACACTCGTGGGTCTCAACTCGTCCCGGGTCTTGGGCCTTCAATAAGCTGGCTCTATGAACTGCCATCTTCATCTCTTCTTGGGCCTCTTCATCTTAAACCGCCAGTGACATGACCCGGCCCCTCCAGAGCGGGTCGTACCCAGTAGTTATATCCCCAACACACACCATGCACTACGTGAACGTCTGGCTGTTATCACTTTGAATTTCTCTCTGTTTCGCTTGAGTAACGGAAAAATCTAAGTTTTTATAGACATGGAACCGCTCTAACTTTTTTATTTGAACTTCTTTGTGTGAGTTTTAGAAATGTGAAAATTGGATTTTTGTTAGAAACATCGAACTTCTTCGTTATTTTTAATAGAACTTATTGCTCTTATTCATTGGTAACTGGAAAAAACTGAGTTTTCAAATAAATATCAAATTGCTCTGCTTTTAAAATGGAACTTCTTGGTTTTATTCTTGAGCAACTTTTTGTGCACACACTTGTTACAAATTCGTTGCCATGAGAGCAGTTTTACAAATGGCGAAAACAACATTGGTTTTCCTTTTTTACATGTTATTGAAGGTCGGACGTCTCACAACTTCATTTTTGAACTGTGCAGGGAGGAGCACGTGAACTTTTCGCTACAAACCTTTTAGGCTTTTAGTTTTGTATTCTTTTTATTCTCAACTAAAAACACATTCCGTATAATAGTTGAACTACTCGCTGTTTTCACATTGAAGTTTGGTCATGTATTTTTGTTCCTAATTCCTCACCCGTTCGTCGGAGTTGCACAATGTTTTTGTTTGTTTCGCACATGTAAATAGACGGTGAATCTCCTTACAAGAATATTTGAACTTCCTGGGCGACCACGTGAACTTCTCGCTAAAGTCTTTTTACACCTTTTCTTTTATTCTTTTTTTCTTGTACGAAACACACTCCATGTAGCAGTTGAACCGCTGGTTGCTTTCACATTGAACTTCTATCTGCTTTTGTTTCAAATTTTTAGTGGATCATTACCATATTTGGTGCCCTAAGGTGCAATGTGGCGGCATGATTTAGCCGAGACGGGAGCCACAACCGGTGGCGCACGGGCCGGTGGCGAGGGTATGATAATACCGCTTGCAAAAGCTTATGTATAGAAAACCGAGTTATTTAAATTTTGAACGACTCTGTTATTATAAATTAAACTTCTTGGTTTATTTTTTAGTAACGGGAGAAATCTGAGTTTTCTAAAAAAATCAAACCACTCTACTATTATAAATTGAACTTCTTGGGTTTATTGTTTTAGTAATGAGGAAAATCCGAGTTTCTAATATACAATGAACTACTCCATTATTTTTAGTTTGAACTTCTTGGTTTTATTCTTTTAATAACAAGAAAAATTTGAGGTTTTAATATACATCAAACTATTCTATTATTTAAAATTGAACTTCCTAGTTTTTATTTTTGCTAGGAGTACTTTAATGAAAATCAAACTGTTGTGCTATTTAAACCTGGACATTTTATTTTATTTTTTGGAAATGAAGAAAAATTGGTTTCCTTTTTTTAATAAACTTCAGACTTCTCTATTTTTAAAATTTGAACTTCATGGATTTTTTATGTGCTCACCTCTTTAATTTTGGATACCCAATGTGTGTGTTTTGCCGTAAGTGAACATTTTGAACTATCTACAGCAGAGAAAATGAACTTCGCATCAACATTTTTTGTCTTCAAGAAATGCTCATTTTTTTGCTTTTAATTTTGAGCATCTATGCTCTATTTTTTGTGTAATGCAAAAATAGTAAATTTTTAACCGTGATTGCTGATCAAGGACTGTAAACATGATCACTGGATGAAACAATATCGGATTTTGTTCAAAGACTATAGAACGTCTAAAAGCTGAATACTTGGAAATAAAAATCAATGTGTGTGTAGAGGAGAGTTCAACTTGAACTTCTCATCCATCCAGTCCGTTCCTTCTTTTTTTAATACAATTACACATGGATGCATCCCAGGCCTACATATGTTGGTGCACTTCATCTTTTTTTACTGAAGAAGAATGCAAGTGGACTGACGTGATGTTAGTTCTTTTCAAATCAAATGTCTTCAAAAGTAACACCATGTTCAGACTTACAAATGTCTTCCTGAAGAAAAGTGTAAATATGTTACTTATTTTGAATAAACATGGAGGCACTCTATTTGTTAAAAAAAATTCTAAGGTTTTTAAAACCTTTTTTGTATATTTTCCACGTTGTATGTACTTGTTTTATTATAAAAGCCGAGAGAGAGAGATTGTTGTGTAGTACGCTGATGTATAGCAGTGGTGGAACTTATCGTACAGTAGTGGTAGAGCTTCACGATGGCTAACGTATAGCTATATCAGAGCTAGGCATACAACGGAACACACACGCACCTAGCACACCACACTGGAATACGCACGCAGCAATTGTAGAAAACTTCAGCAAAGGTTTCTCAAATCTGAACTCGGCATAAAGACATAGTAGAACTTCACAAAAACGTTTCTAAAATCTGAAACTTGGCATGTAGGTTGTAGCCATAGTATAATAATCTAATCATCTGCACTAGCACTAGCATCTGCACATCTCTAAAGCCATCGTAAAACATCTCTACAGTCTGAACCAAAGAGAGATTGCATTTCCTGCCGCATCTGCAAAAAACAATATGAACACAGGGTAGAGAGCAATTAGAGAGTGAACCACATCGTTCCACTGCAAGTACAATATAGGGTCTACTTGGGGGAGGCTCGAATATGAGGAAAAAGGCATAGGGGATGTGCAGTTCAAATCCGCTGCATGGGGAAGAAATACATTGATAGGAGAAGCAGTCCATGCGGATCCTAGTTCTGTTCCTACCTCCAGCCTGTCTCCCTTGCGTGTGTGCTTGATGGAGTACAGGAGCAGCGTGAGAGAAGGCGAGCGTGTCCACCCCGACCACCACCAACTTCTACTGCTGCTACCGCGAGCAGGGTTTCATGGTCGCCGCAGATGGACTAGGCCGCGAGAGCAGGTCCGCCATGGTGAAGGCTCAACAAAAATGGGGATCTTCTCCCCTTCGCATCAAGGAGGAGGAGAGACGGGACCTGTTGCCAACGGCGATGCGCAGGTGGAAGGCGAGGGGCGGTGGCGAGATGCAATCTGGGGAGGGAGGTCGATGGCGGGAGGCGCACATGGTATGGGAGGGAAGGTGATGGCGAGAGGCGCACCAGGGCTGGGGGTGCGGCGGTGGGAGGCGCGTCGGAGCTAGGTGTCGGTGTCAAAACCGGGGATCTCGGATAGGGGGGTCCCGAACTGTGCGTCTAAGGTTGATGGTAACAGGAGACAGGGGACACGATGCTTTACCCAGGTTCGGGCCCTCTCTATGAAGGTAATACCCTACTTCCTGCTTGATTGATCTTGATGAATATGAGTATTACAAGAGTTGATCTACCACGAGATCGTAATGGCTAAAACCCTAGGAGTCTAGCCTGTATGATTACGATTGCCCCTACGGACTAAACCCTCCGGTTTATATAGACATTGGAGGGGACTAGGGTTGTACAAAGTCGGTTACAGAGAAAGGAATATTCATATCCGAACGCTAAGCTTGCCATCCATGCCAAGAAGAGTCCTATCCGGACATGGGAGAGAGTCTTCTACCGTGTATCTTCACGACCCATCAGTCCGGCCCATGCCCAATGGGTCAGACACCCGAGAACCCCTTAATCCAGGACTCCCTCAGTAGCCCCTGAACCAGGGTTCATTGACGAGGTGTCCGGCGCGCAGATAGTCTTCGGCATTGCAAGTCGGGTTCCTCCTCTGATTACTCCAAAGTATCCTTCGAACGTGTCCGTCTCTGCAAAACAACTACCACACATAACTGTAGAGAGTATAATATTTCACGAGTCCAATCTGCTGACAACTTTTGTAGCGTGACATCACGTCCCTGCCCGGTCATTATTTCGTACCAATTCTCAGCCTCCCGCTCCATATTTCGAGATGCGGTTTTATTGGCACGTCTTGTCAAAGCAGAGATCATGTCCCCTTATTGCGTGATTCTCATCAATATGGGCGTGGGTAACGCAACTGTTCCGTTGGCATGATCCCTTGGAAATGGGCAGGCTTTAAGTCCTATGAGGAGATGTTTGATATTCATCGCCTTTATAAAGGGGAACAAACCCGTCTTTCTCCTCTATGCCTACCTCTTCCTCAACCTTTCCAACCTCGAGTTCCAGCACCCAGGTTTCAACTTAATTGCTCCGTGCCTCCCAGCCATGTCCGGACCCAGCCCTCAAGGCCGTTGGGTGGCCTCCTCTATCACAGAGGAGGATATCGCGAAGCTCCGGGCGGCAAGATACCTGACTGCGGAAATCCTCCACAGGCTCCCTGCTAAAGGGCAGGTTATTCCTACTTCCAGATCTGGCGAGAGGGTCGTATTCATCTCCAACTTCCTCCGGGGGCTAGGGTTCTCTCTCCACCCCTTCGTTCGCAGACTCATGTTCTATTACCGGCTAGACTTTCACGATCTAGCTCCGGACTCCTTTCTTCACATCTCAGCATTCATTGTCATGTGCGATGCCTTTCTCCGCATTCCCCCACACTTCGGCTTATGGCTCAAGACCTTTAATGTGAAGCCGAAGGTAATCGAGGGGAAGCAAGCGGAGTGTGGCGGTGCTACGGTGAGCAAGCTCACCAATACTCTTTGGGCAAAAGGTTCTTTCACGGAAACTTCCAACCTATGGCAGCATGAGTGGTTTTACATCATTGAACCCCGTGGTACAAAGTGGGCAGCTACACCTGCGTTCCGATATGGCCCTCCACTACGTCTTGCATCATGGATTAATAAGGGTCTGGACTGGGGATCAATTGACGAAGTGCAGATGCTACAAAGACGCATCCAGAGCCTCCTCGAAAAGGACACCAGCTTGATCAATGTAATCTAGGTAATCCTAGTCCGCCGGGTCCTGCCGTGCCAGCGACGGCCCCTTCGCATGTGGGAGTTCAATCCGGAAGGACCACGGACCCTTCAGCACTTCTTCGGCACGACGCACAGAGGAATGTGGAAGTTATTCTTCAGGACACGAAAACAGTGGCCGGATACCACCGAAGACATCGGCCTCGACTGCAACCATCCGGATACCACGGTAAGCACTCGACTCCCGAACACAGCTTAGTTAAATATCTCGTAACAATAATATACTGAGAAAACAATCTTTGAACAGGGCTGGATAAAGAAGGCGGGATGAATTAGGTGTTCGGCCCCTCTTCCCGAAGACTCAGTTGATCCTGTGTTAACAAGGATGCTGGTTCCAGCGCCATATCAAGTGCCAGTGAAGGAGGACAAGGAGGAGAGCAAGAAGGCCAAAGGTGGCCTCCATTCCAAAGGCACACCTGATAGTATGTCCGGGGAGATTGGAACTCCCTCTTTCGAAGACAAAAGAGAAGGAGAAGCTGACATCCCTTCCCCCTATGGGAAGAAAACGATCGCCTCCGAAGATTTGGAGGTAAAGGCTCCTAAGCAAGGGAAAATTTCCCTGTCGGGTGGTTCGGGCTCGGAAGACGACGTTGTCGCGCAGTTCCTCTGTAAGGACAAGCCCTTAGCCGAATCATAAGTGAACAAGGGTGTCTTAAACATATCCCGCTCCTTTCCGGTTACAAGGGTAACATCTAAATATATGTTTGCAGTCCGCCACATAGTCTTCGCCAACAGTCTTCCTCCTCGGGGGATCTTCTTCCGGAGATGATGGAAAAAGAGATGCACTCATAGACCTTCTCGCCCAATAGGGCGGACGACTTCGAGGTGTCATCCCGGAGGATCTCTTCCTATCAACAAGTGGTGTGAGGGACGATGAAGACCACGCCCGAAGGTGATACTTCGGTAGTCTAGGGTCCGGGGCGTGCGTCCCCTTCGGGGACCAACAATAAAGGCCCCAGACTATCCGATTTACAGCCGGATACGACTCTAGGGTCGAGTGAACATATCCCTTCGAAGGGGGTTCGTTCTCCCGCAGCCGCTTCCCGGAATCCGGAGGCGCCAGATACATCGATGGACATGTTGCAACATGCGTCTATCTCAGAGGAACAACATACCTTAATGGGTACGGTAGTCAGGAGGATTCTGTCCGCGAGAAGCAGGTTGAATGAAGCCTTCACGGGCCTGCTAAGAGGCTTCGAGGTATGCAATGTAATATCTTCAATTGCACTGTACGTGCAAAAATGCACCTGTGTATAGATAGTAGCCCCTGAGACTCTGGTTGGCGTCCAAAGGGAGGCGATCAGAGGATCAAAAAAGAAATGTCCAGGAAATAATCTAATTAAGTGGAACACAGGCTGTTACATCCATGGCGACTGCCCATGCTACAGAGGTTGCAGGTCTAAAGTAGAAACTCGATGTGGCGGATGACGACATCACGCTAATTAATGGGCGGCTTGACGAGGCACAAGGTATGTTTTGGGGCAGTCAGTATATGTATGTATAATAACATGAGCACGAAGCTAAGAATTATATACTAAGATATGCATAACTGCAGATAGTGTTGTGCTACCTCTTGAGCATGCGTTGGTTTTCCCTTGAAGAGGAAAGGGTGATGCAGTAAAGTAGCATAAGTATTTCCCTCAGTTTTTGAGAACCAAGGTATCAATCCAGTAGGGGACTACACGCAAATCCCCCTACCTGCACAAACAATCAAGAACCTTGCAACCAATGCGATAAAAGGGGTTGTCCATCCCTTCACGACCACTTGCAAAAGTGAGATCTGATAAAGATAATAAGATAAATATTTTTGGTATTTTTGTTGTATAGATTGGAAAGTAAAGATTGCAAAAATAAACGACGACAGAAATAGCACGTTGGCGGAAGATTAATATGATGGAAGATAGACCCGTGGGCCATAGGTTTCACTAGTGGTTTCTCTCAAGATAGCATAATCTACGGAGGGTGAACAAATTACTGTCGGGCAATTGATAGAAAAGCGCATAGTTATGAGAATATCTAGGCATGATCATGTATATAGGCATCATGTCCGTGACAAGTAGACCGAAACGATTCTGCATCTACTACTATTACTCCACACATCGACCGCTATCCAGCATGCACCTAGAGTATTAAGTTCATAAGAACAGAGTAACGCATTAAGCAAGATGACATGATGTAGAGGGATAAACTCAAGCAATATGACATAAACCCCATATTTTTATCCTCGATGGCAACAATACAATACATGCCTTGCTGCCCTCATCCTTTGGGAAAGGACACCGCAAGATTGAACCCAAAGCTAAGCACTTCTCCCATTGCAAGAAAGATAAATCTAGTAGGCGAAACCAAACTGATAATTCGAAGAGCCTTGCAAAAATATTTAATCATGCATATAAGAATTCAGAGAAGAATCAAATATTGTTCATCGATAATCTTGAACATAAACCCACAATTCATCGGATCTCAACAAACACACCGCAAAAACAATTACATCGAATAGATCTCCAAGAGAATCGAGGAGAACTTTGTATTGAGATCCAAAGAGAGAGAAGAAGCCATCTAGCTAATAACTATGGACCCGAAGGTGCAGTAAACTACTCACACATCATCGGAGAGGCTATGGTGTTGATGTAGAAGACCTCCATGATCGATTCCCCCTCCAGCGGAGCGCCGGAAAAGGCCCCAAGATGGGATCTCACGGGTACAGAAGGTTGCGGCGGTGGAAATAGGGTTTCGTGGTGCTTTCGCATGTTTTCAGGGTATATGAGTATATATAGGCGAAAGAAGTAGGTCGGTGGAGCCACGAGGGGCCCATGAGGGTGGGGGGCGCGCCTACCCCCCTGGGCGCGCCTCCCTACCTCGTGGCCGCCACGTTGCTTCCTTGACGTCCACTCCAAGTCTCCTGGATTGCGTTTGTTCCAAAAACGATCCTCGCGAAGGTTTCATTCCGTTTGGATTCCATTTGATATTCCTTTTCTGCGAAACACTGAAATAGGCACAACAATTTGCACTGGGCCCTCGGTTAATAGGTTAGTCCCAAAAATAATATAGAAGTGCATAATAAAGCCCATTAAACATCCAAAACAGATAATATAATAGCATGGAACAATAAAAAATTATAGATACGTTGGAAACGTATCATGCTGCCGCGGTTGAGACCCTTCGGGCTGAGCTCGTCCGGGCCAAGGAGCAAGCCAGGATGAGTAGTGCGGCTGCCGAGAAGGCGGCTGCTGAGTTAAAGGCCGATAGGCTACTCGGCGCCAGTGCGAGGAGAGAATAACTACTATGGCGCGCGAGCTAAAGGATGCCACTGTCCGATGCGAATTCCTCGATAGGGATAACAAAGCCAAAACGGTCGATCTCAACAAGGCCTTACAAGAGGCGAGAGAAGCACGGTCCGAGTCTAGAGCGGCTCGGGAGGAGATCCGGCAAGCTGGGGAGCTAGCGGCTGGTAAGCCCTTCTTATTACAGACTAAATTCGGCGATCCGAAGTATGCCCCACTTAATCAAATGTGGAGTTCTCCAGACGCATTCTTGGATTTGCCGAAGAGTGTCTCCGATGCGGCGCAGTTTTACCAAGCGCAAGAAGGACATGCAACGGAGAAGCTTTTCTGGTCGCAATTCAGCATGCCAAAGCGTCTGTTGTTGCTGAACGAACAGATGGCCCAGTGGGCCGAGCTCCACAAGATATCCGGATCTGACATGTAGGACGTCGTGGTCCGGTTGTGGCTGACTGAGCCAATTCCGAATAGTTATTTCGGTTTGGTACAGCAACTTGTTGATGCCGTGCCGCGTATCGACGCTGTTAAGCGGTCAATGTGCATTGAAGGTGCACGGATGGCCCTTGCCCGCGTCAAGACGTACTGGGCGAAGATGAAGGTGATACGTCTCCAACGTATCTATAATTTTTGATTATTCCATGCTATTATATATTCTTCTTTGGATGTTTAATGTGCTTATTTATACACTTTTATATTATTTTTGGGACTAAACTATTAACCGGAGGCCCAGCCCAAATTGTTTTTTTTTTTGCCTATTTCAGAGTTTCGCAGAAAAAGAATATCAAACGGAGTCCAAACAGAATGAAACCTTCGGGCACGTGATTTTTGGAACAAACGTGATCCAGAGGACTTGGAGTGGACGTCTAGTAACAGACGAGGAGGCCACGAGGTAGGGGGCGTGCCTCCCCCCCCCAGGCGCGCCCTCCACCCTCGTGGGCCCCTCGTGGCTCCACCGACCTACTTCTTCCTCCTATATATACCTACATACCCCCAAACCATCAGAGGCATCCACGAAAACCTAGTTCCACCGCCGCAACCTTATGTACCCGTGAGATCCCATCTTGGGGCCTTTTCCGGCATCTTGCCGGAGGGGGCATTGATCATGGAGGGCTTCTACATCAACACCATAGCCTCTCCGATGATGTGTGAGTAGTTTACCTCAAACCTTCGGGTCCATAGTTATTAGCTAGATGGCTTCTTCTCTCTCTTTGGATCTCAATACAAAGTTCTCCTCGATTCTCTTGCAGATCTATGTCGGCGTTCTGGGAACGGGGGTCCCCAGACTTGCTCGTCATGCCCACAAAGATGGCTAAGCCACGGCCAGACGACCCATCTTCATCAACAAGGCATCCAAGACCTCCTGCAGGTGGCCTGGCAGGCAGGCTCATGAGGAGCGGAGATATCAAGGCGGGGCAAACCTCACGAGGCCCTCGTGACGTAAGCCATGATGAACGGCACCAGGCGGGCGCCAGCACGCGCAGCGTCCTTATTTCCTCTTTGGTGCTAAGGAGGCTAGCGCAGGCGAAGAGTACCGAGGCATCAGGCAAAGGTTGCTATATTGGTGCAACGAGACCAAGACCAAGAGGACGGCAAGACGGAGGTCATCGTGGAGCCCAAGACGGCGTCACCACCACAGCTTTTTGCAGGCGAAGACCGCTTTTGTCAGGATAGCTTGTACTAGCTGTCCCCCTTTAAATTTGCCCGCCGTTGTTGGCTCCCTTCCCGCTCGATACTTGGGAAGAGGACCAGGACCTATATAAGTAGAGCTAGCCACCATAGTAGGGGCATCTCATCCGAGCTTGATCCAACCCGATCGAGAGCCTACCCACAAGAACACCTCAGGAGGCTATTCTTCCCTTGTACTGTTCATCATCAGCCCAAGAGGCAATCCACCACCACCACACTAGAGTAGGGTATTACACCACAACGGTGGCCCGAACCAGTATAAACCTCGTGTCTTTCTGTGTTGTGAGTTCGTCGAGTTCGTCCGCGAGATCTTAGCGAGCTAGGGCGTAGATCGGTAGGAGGGAAAGACTTCGCACGCACCCCAGTGTTCGAACCTTAAGGGTTTTCCGGAACCCCACATCTGACATTTGGCGCGCCGGGTAGGGGGTGCGCCGGAGCTCCTCTCCACCAACCTGCACCCCGTGCCGCCGGACTTCGCTCCCATGGCGAGTGCCCCACCATCCACCTCTGTGACCGACGTCGGCGGCGAGGCATCTGGGTATCGAGCCCTGGCGCCCGCCCTGCGCCGACTGCGGTGGCCGACCAAGTTGAAGCCAGAGATGCTGCCGCGTTACGACGGCACGGCAGACCCGACGCCCTTCCTGCTAGCGTACGAGGAGGCTATCTTCAAAGCCGGAGGCAACGACAAGATCATGGCGAACTGGTTCCCCATGGCCCTTGCCAGTGAGCCGCGCGCCTAGCTGCTCAACCTCCCGGGATCCACAGTGGCTTCCTGGGGGGAACTCCGTGACCTCTTCACCGATCGCTACGCGGTGCTAGCGCACCATGCGGTCGCAGCCCTGCTGGGCGGCTCTCAAGCACTGCCTTCAGATCGCCACGTCAAACCGTTCCTCCGTCAGATCGGGGCCACCTCCAAGCGCCCGGGGGCTCCGCCAGGTTGGGCCGCCCCAGAGGCCGACCTCACCTTCGGCTCAGAAGACCACCCTAGCTCCACCGCCGGCTCCGGCATGCTCCCAATGCTTTGCACGCCCACCATCTACAACGTGGCCGTCACCAAGACCCTCATCGACGGTGGCGCCGGCCTCAACTTGCTCTCTGTAGAAGCCTTCAGCCTTCTTCACGTGCCGCTAGAGCGGCTCAACCTCTGCAAGCCCTTTTCGGGAGTGGGTGGTGGAGCTGCCCACTCTCTAGGGCAGATCCGCCTCCCTGTCACCTTCGGCACACGCGACAACTACTGCACTGAGCTGGTGGACTTCGACATCGCCTGCATCGGTCTCCCATACAACGCCATCCTCGGGTACGCAGCTCTCGCTCAGTTCATGGCGGCGACCCATCCGGCCTACAACCTCATGAAGATGCCAGGAAGCAACGACATCCTCACCATCAAGGGGGACACTAAGGAGGCCGTGACGGCGCTTAGGCTCGCCTTCAAGACCGTGACAACAACACAGCCGGCCGGCGCCGGTACCCATGAGGCCAAGGAGGCCGCGCCTACCAAGAAGAAGCAGCTGTTCACCCAAGCAGGTGCCGGTCAACGAGGACAGGTCTTCGGGGGCCACCTTCACCATAGGAGCCGGCCTTGACCCGGGACAAGAAGAAGCCTTGGTGAGTTTCTTGCACGTGAACAAGGGGGTATTCGCATGGGAGCCCAATCAGCTGGTCGGGGTCCCAAGAGAGGTGATCCAGCATCATCTAAGGGTATGCCCCAACATAGGCCCCGTGAAACAACGAGCCAGACGGAAGTCCACTGAGAAGCAGGCCTTCATCGTCCAAGAGACACACAAGCTAGAGGCGGCAAGCGCCATCCGAGAAGTTCGATATCCCGAATGGCTGGCTAACCCTGTCGTAGTGCCAAAGAAAGGTGGGAAGGAGCGGATGTGCGTCGACTTCACCAACCTTAACAAAGCCTGCCCCCAAGATCCGTTCCCGCTCCCGCGCATTGACCAGATTGTCGACTCCACCGCCGAGTGCGACTTGCTGTGCTTCCTGGACGCGTTCTCAGGGTATCATCAGATCAAGATGGCGGTGGAAGATGTGGAGAAGACAGATTTCCTAACACCATGTGGGGCGTACTGCTATACCTGCATGCCCTTCGTGCTGCGCAGCACATGCGCCACCTTCCAGCGATTGATGCACATCGCCCTGGGGCGACAACTCGGGAGGAACACAGAGGCCTACGTCGATGACATAGTTGTAAAGTCTCGCGAGGCGAGGACATTGATTCAAGATTTGGAGGAAACCTTTGAGAGCCTACGCTGGGTGAACTTGAGGCTTACCC
The DNA here is from genome assembly GCA_021605145.1 of Aegilops bicornis. Lineage (NCBI taxonomy): Eukaryota > Viridiplantae > Streptophyta > Magnoliopsida > Poales > Poaceae > Aegilops > Aegilops bicornis. The sequence goes on from CM038669.1 coordinate 343,284,737, forward strand.
CGGAGAAGTGCGTGTTCGGTGTCCCCTCCGGCAAGCTGCTGGGATTCCTCGTGTCCCACAGAGGGATAGAGGAGAACCCTGAGAAGATCAAGGCCATCGAGGACATGAGCCCGCCACAGAACCTCAAAGAGATGCAAAAGCTAGCGGGGCGAGTGACCGCATTAGGGTGTTTCATCTCCAAGCTGGGAGAGCGCGCCTTACCCTTCTTCAAGCTCATGAAGAAGAAAGGCCCGTTCAAGTGGACCCCGGAGGAAGATCGGGCCTTCCAAGACCTCAAGAAATACCTTACCAGCCCCCCGGTGATGGCGACACCACGGCCTCTTGAGCCTCTGGTACTCTACCTTGCCGCGACCCCGTACTCCGCCAGCGCGGCGCTGGTCGCGGTCAGGGAGGAGCGCCAAGCCAAGGGCGTGCCGCGCCAAGCCAGAGCTAAAGTGGCGCAGGGTTAGGAGGACGCAGCAAGGGCATCAGCTAGGGAAGACAAAGCTTGGCAGGACAACATCGCAGAAGCTCCCGAGGACAGCCAAGTCTCAGGAACCCCCCACCTCAGGAGATGCACCAATCTCCGAGGGACCCCAGCCTCGATGGTGCGCCAGCCCTCGTCGAACACCCGGTGTACTTCGTCAGCACCGTGCTGAGAGACGCAAGGGCACACTACCCCATGCCTCAGAAGCTCCTACTTGCACTCCTGGTGGCCTCACGCAAGTTGCGACACTACTTCCAGGGGCACCCGATCAAGGTCGTCTCAGCTTACCCATTGGAGAGGGTACTCAGGAGCCCGAATTCGGCTGGAAGGGTCGCTGAGTGGAATATTGAGCTGCAAGTATTCCAGTTAGAGTTCAGCACTACCAGTGTCATCAAGGGGGCTGCACTCGCTGACTTTGTGTTAGAATGGACGGATGCCCCGACACTTGAGGAAGGGGAGGACCGGTCCACCTCCCCAGGGAGCGAGGCTCCGGGCGGCTGGGTCATGTATTTCGATGGCGCTTTCGCGCACCAGGGCACGGGAGCCGGAGCGGTGCTCATCTCGCCTAACCAGGACAAGCTCTACTACGCCGTGCAACTCTGCTTTCAGCATGACGAGAAGGTCTCCAACAATATCACAGAATACGAAGGCCTCATAGCTGGCCTGAAGGCTGCGGCAGCTCTAGGGGTGAAGCGCCTTACCGTCGGAGGCGACTCGCAACTCCTCGTTAACTTCTCCAACAAGGCGTACGAGCCGAAGGACGAGCACATGGAGGCCTACCTCGTGGAGGTACGCAAGATGGAAAAGCAGTTCTCGTGTCTCGAAGTCAGACGTGCCCCGGGGCACCAACAAAGAAGCCGACGACATCGCCAGGAGAGCATCCAAGCGGCAACCACAAGAGCCTGGTGTCTTTGAGGAGCGACTCTTCAAGCCATCAGCTACACCACCTCTTTCAAGCACTACTCAGCCTCGGGAGGAGCTCCCACAACCTCCGGTCACGAGAGCCCCGACCTGTGGCCCGACCTCAGGAGCACGGCTGATCTTGGCTCTCGAGCCCCAGGAGGAATGCTGGACCAAGGAATTCAAGGAGTACCTGACACACAGGGCGGTACCGGAGAAGGAAGAGGACGCGGAGCACCTGGTCCGGCAAGCCACGACATACTGCATCCAAGAAGGCGAGTTATACAGGAAGCGGCTGAACGATGTCACGCTGCGCCGCATCTCCAGCGATCAAGGAAGGGAGCTGCTGATTGACATACACGGCGGGGACTGCGGGCATCACTCGTCTTCACGGACCCTCGTCGGCAAGGTATTCCGCAGTGGATTCTATTGGCCTACATCACTCAATTACGCAGCCGAGCTGGTGAAGTCCTGCAAAGCTTACCAATTCCACGCCAAGCAAATCCATCAGCCTGCTCAGGGCCTCCAAACTATCCCTCTCACATGGCTGGTCGCGGTCTGGGGCCTAGACATCTTCGGCTCGTTCCCTCGGGCGCCAGGGGGCTACCGCTATCTCTACGTCGCCATCGACAAGTTCACCAAGTGGGCGGAAGTGGAAGCCGTTCGTACCATCCTGACCGGCTCTGCTGTCAAGTTCATCAAGGGCCTCGTGAGCCGCTTCGGGGTCCCCAACCGCATCATCACAAATAATGGCTCGCAGTTTACTAGTAACCTCTTCAAAACCCTCATGCTAACCTTGGGCATAAATCTGCTCTGTTGTGGTGGCCCACCCCAGGAGCAATGGTCAGGCTGAGCGCGCCAACGCAAAGGTCCTGAGGGGCCTCAAGACCAGGACTTTCAAGAAGTTGGAGGCCTGCGGCAGGGGCTGGCACGACGAGCTCCAGTCCGTGTTGTGATCCATCCGCACCACCGCTACTAAGCCAACGGGCAAGACTCCATTCTTCCTCGTCTACGGAGCCGAAGCAGTCCTTCCTCACGAGGTCAAGCATCGCTCCGCACGGGTCCTGGCGTTCGAAAAAATGTAGCCGGACGCCACGCGGGGGATGGATCTCGTGCTGGGGGAGGAACATCATCACGAAGCTGCATTAAGGGCGGCAAGGTACCAGCAAGCGCTACGGCGATACCACTACCGCAACGTTCGCTCCAGGACGCTCGAGACGGGTGATATGGTCCTAAGGCGGGTCCTCTCCAGGGAAGGGCTGCATAAGCTTTCACCCATGTGGGAGGGCCCGTTCAGGATCGTCCACATCTCCAGGCCTGGCGTCGTGCGCCTGGAGACGCAAGAAGGGACACCTATCCAAAACGCCTGGAACATCCAGCACCTCAGGAAGTTCTACCCATGAAGAAAGGCCCGGTGCCTGTGAAGAATCACTGCCCGTGACACTCTCACGTAATAATGAGTTGGGGCTGTACACGCCCTGGAATCTCAGGAGCGCCGGCCTCATGCCCTGGGGCTCCCGCCCACGCCTAGTGGCAGCACTTAGCTCCGCGCTGGTGAGAAGACTTGAAGACTAGATTAGGTGTCGGACGCCGCTTTTCATTTGCTTTCCGTAGTTGGCTTGCTTTTCCTTAATCGAAGTTGCTCTTGGTGTTCATTGCTGATTTGATTCCCTAGCCTTTTACCTCATTTTTCGGCTCTAGTTTGCTCGTGTTCTCTCTCTCGCATACCTCGCGAGGGGGCTAGGCAGGTGCCCTCATGAGCATTTTTCTTCTCTCTGCCTTCTCGCGAGCCACCCTCGTTCGAGCCCGAAAGCTGGCGCATCTCTCCTAATCCGTGCCCCTCGGGTACCGCGATACAAAGCACCAAGTCGAGGCTTGGTTGGACGGCAAATCCTCTAGCGCACCCGTAACGATTTTTTTGCAGTTTCTGAGCAAACACATACACCTCGTGAGGGAAAGGGCATCCCAAACGCACCAGGTTAAGTTATCTTTGCGCAAAATAACAACACGACATGGGAATAACACGCACAGTGCAATAACCAAAGAACCACAATTCGATACACGCCCCTCTGGGCCCATACTGGTTTCATTTTCTGATGCAGGAAAAAGAGCTAAACAAAGCGGTGTTGCGGCAATCCGCGGAGGCAGGCCCTTAGCGATGCCCCGAGCCTAGCCAGACCCCTCCTCGCGCTTCACGGAGGCGAGGCGACGAGATGACCCGCTGCCTCCTTCGAAGCGGGCACGGTGGCGCGGCAGCTGGTCGTAGCCACCGCTGCTGGAGCTGTCGCCGGAGGAAGAGCCGCCGTAGCTAGAAGAGACACGGTCGCCGCTGAGGGAAAGCTCGCCCTCATCCTCGTCGCGACTGTCACTAAGGCCGAGCACCTCCTCATCGTCATTCGTCTCGGGGCAGCACCCGGCGTGGTGCTACCTCTTGAGCACTGCGTTGGATTTCCCCGAAGAGGAGAGGATGATGCAGCAAAGTAGCGTAAGTATTTCCCTAAGTTTTTGAGAACCAAGGTATCAATCTAGTAGGAGGCTACACGCAAGTCCCTTGTACCTACACAAAAACAATAGCTCCTCGCAACCAACGCGATTAGGGGTTGTCAATCCCTTCACGGTCACTTACAAGAGTGAGATCTGATAGAGATGATAGATAATATTTTTGGTATTTTTGATATAGAGATGCAAAGTGAAAAGTAAAAGGCAAAGTAAAAAAAGCAAAGCAATAATAGAGTGATGGATATTGATATGATGAGAATAGACCCGGGGGCCATAGGTTTCACTAGTGGCTTCTCTCAAGAGCATAAGTATTCTACGGTGGGTGAACAAATTACTTTTGAGCAATTGACAGAATTGAGCATAGTTATGAGAATATCTAGGTATGATCATGTATATAGGCATCACATCCGAGACAAGTAGACCGACTCTGCACTGCATCTACTACTATTACTCCACTCGTCGACCGCTATCCAAAGCATGCATCTAGAGTATTAAGTTAAAAAAGCAGTAACGCCTTAAGCAAGATGACATGATGTAGAGCGATAGTTTCATGCAATATGATAAAACGCCATCTTGTTATCCTCGATGGCAACAATACAATCGTGCCTTGCTGCCTTCTCACATCCTTTGGGAAAGGACACGACAAGATTGAACCCAAAGCTAAGCACTTCTCCCATGGCAAGAAAAACCAATCTAGTAGGCCAAACCGAATAGATAATTTGAAGAGACTTGCAAAGATAACCAGTCATACATAAAAGAATTCAGAGAAGATTCAAATATTATTCATAGATAGACTTGATCATAAACCCACAATTCATCGGTCTCAACAAACACACTGCAAAAAGAAGATTACATCAAATAGATCTCCACAAGAGAGGGGGAGAACATTGTATTGAGATCCAAAAAGAGAGAAGAAGCCATCTAGCTAATAACTATGGACCCGAAGGTCTGAGGTAAACTACTCACACTTCATTGGAGAGGCTATGATGATGTAGTAGCCCTCCGTGATGACGGCCCTCTCCGACGGAGCTCCGGAACAGGCCCCAAGATGGTATCTCGTGGATACAGAAAGTTGCGGTGGTGGAATTAGGTTTTTGGCTCCGTATCTGATCGTTTGGGGGTACGTAGGTATATATAGGAGGAAGGAGTACGTCGGTGGAGCAACAGGGGGCCCACGAGGCAGGGGGCGCGCCCTAAGGGGGCACACCCCCCACCCTCGTGACCGCCTCTTTTGTTCCTTGGCGTAGGGTCCAAGTCTCCTGGATCACGTTCGGTGAGAAAATCACGTTCCCGAAGGTTTCATTCCGTTTGGACTCCGTTTGATATTTCGTTTCTTGAAAACACTGAAATAGGCAAAAAACAGCAATTACAGGCTGGGCCTCCGGTTAATTGGTTAGTCCCAAAAATAATATAAAAGTGGAAAATAAAGCCCAATATAGTCCAAAACAGTAGATAATATAGCATGGAGCAATCAAAAATTATAGATACGTTGGAGACGTATCACGCGGCGCCATCTTCCCCAAACACCCTCGCATAGAGGGTCGATCCACCGTCATACTTGAAGTGAAGCGTGCACCGCCTGCCCAGGCCGTGCGCGCGGGCAAACTTCTGCCAGCCGCGGGCCAGGGCTATGTTTCCCACGGCGGAAGTCTCGACCGGGACCCAAGAGGCCTTGCTGCAGCAACCATCCACCTGCAACCAGAGCCCACCTGGACCAGGGGCCGATAGTTCATCAAAAAAGAAGCGCGAAAGCTGGAGCGAGTTGCCGGCCGGGTTCTCCGACCAGACGACGAACTCCGGCGACACCTCCGCTGAATGGAAGCGCGGGCAGGGAGGCCGCGCCACCATTGCGCGCCTCCCCTCGTCAGCTGGACCGCCATGGTTGGGACGATCCCCTCCGCGTGCCGCGATGCCGCCTCGTCGGTGGGCCACAGCGGGGGTCGCGGCGTGCTTGCGCGGACGGCCGTGACCGCGCTTGGGGGCCGGGGAACCGGGGCCCTCGCGAGGGGCCTTCCCCTTCTCGGCGGCAGCGAACTTTCTTCGTGGCGCCATCGGTGGCACTGCAAGCAATGGAGCAAAGAGGAAGAAGCAAGCAAGCGAGGAAGAGATGGGCAACGGGGGATCCGCCCCCTTTCCCCCATTTATAGCGGAAGAAGGCCAACCGGCATCTCCCACGATTACAGGTAATGATGGTTTTCCTTGCATGTCGCAGGTAATGATGGTTTTCCTAATAAGAGTGTTTCTTCTGATCCTAATGATATGCCTTTGTCTACTTTGATTGAGAATAATAATGAATCTATGGATGTGAATTTTGTTGGTAGAAATAATTTTGGTAACAACGCGTATAGAGGAAACTTTAATCCTAGGCCGTATCCTAGTAATTCCTCTAATAATTATGGTAATTCTTACAACAATTCTTATGGAAATTTTAACAAGTTGCCCTCTGATTTTGAAACTAGTGTTAAAGAATTTATGAATTCGCAAAATAATTTCAATGCTTTGCTTGAAGAAAAATTGCCTAATTAAGATTGATGAATTGGCTAGGAACGTGGATAGAATTTCTCTTGATGTTGATTCCTTGAAACTTAGATCTATTCCACCTAAGCATGATATCAATGAGTCTCTGAAATCCATGAGAATTTCCATTGATGAGTGCAAAGAAAGAACCGCTAGGATGCGTGCTAAGAAAGTTTGCTTTGTAAAAGCGTGCTCTTCTAATTTTTATGAGAATAAAGATGAAGATTAAAAGTTATTGATGTGTCCCCTATTAAATCTTTGTTTTGCAATATGAATCTTCATAATGATGGGACTGAAGATGAGCCACCTTTACCTAGAAGGCATTCCAAAAATTCGGAGTTTTTAGATCTCGATGATAAAATTTGTAAAAGTGGGATTGAAGAGGTCAAAACTTTAGATATCAATGAACCCACTATTTTGGAATTCATGGAATTTAATTATGATAATTGCTCTTTGATAGACTGTATTTCCTTTTTGCAATCCGTGCTAAATTCTCCGCATGCTTATAGTCAAAATAAAGCTTTTACTAAACATATTGTTGATGCTTTGATGCAATCTTATGAAGAAAAGCTTGAGTTGGAAGTTTCTATACCTAGAAAACTTTACGATGAGTGGGAACCTACTATTAAAATTAAAGATCATGAATGCTATGCTTTGAGTGATTTGGCTGCTAGTGTTTGCATGGTTCCAAAAACTTTATGTGATTTGCTAGGATTCCGTGAATTTGAGGATTGTTCCTTAAACTTGCACCTTGCGGATTCCACTATTAAGAAACCTATGGGAAGAATTAATGATGTTATTATTTTTGCAAATAGGAACTATGTGCCGTAGATTTTATTGTTCTTGATATAGATTGCAATCCTTCATGTCCTATTATTCTTGGTAGACCTTTCCTTAGAACGATTGGTGCAATCATTGATATGATGGAAGGAAATATTAGATTCCAATTTCCGTTAAGTAAAGGCATGGAACACTTCCCTAGAAAGAAAATTAAATTGACATATGAATCTATTATGAGACCGACTTATGGATTGCCTACCAAAGATGGCAATACCTAGATCTATCTGTGTTTTTTATGCCTAGCTAGGGGCATTAAACGATAGCGCTTGTTGGGAGGCAACCCAATTTTATTTTTAGTTTTTTGCTTTTTGCTTCTATTTAGGAATAAATATTTGATCTAGCCTCTGGTTAGATTTATTTCTATGTTTTAATTAGTGTTTGTGCCAAGTTAAACCTATAGGATCTTCTTGGATGATAGTTATTTGATTTTGCTGAAAATTCCAGAAACTTTCTGTTCACGAAAACAATTGTTAAAAATCACCAGAACGTGATAAGATATTTATTCCAATTGCAGCAGATCATTAAACAAATTTTGTAGGTCTTCCTATGTATGTAGAATTTTTGGAGTTCCAGAAGTTTGCGTTAGTTACAGATTACTACAGATTGTTCTGTTTTTGACAGATTCTGTTTCTCGTGTGTTGTGTGCTTATTTTGATGAATCTATGGCTAGTAAAATAGTTTATAAACCATAGAGAAGTTGGAATACAGTAGGTTTAACACCAATATAACTAAATAATGAGTTCACTACAGTATGTTGAAGTGGTGTTTTGTTTTCTTTCGCTAACGGAGCTCACGAGATTTTCTGTCAAGTTTTGTGTTGTGAAGTTTTCAAGTTTTGGGTAAAGATTTGATGGAGTATGGAACAAGGAGTGGAAAGAGCCTAAGGTTGGGGATTCCCATGGCACCCGAAGGTAATCCAAGGACACCAAAAAGCCAAAGCTTGGGGATGCCCCAGAAGGCATCCCCTCTTTCGTCCTCATCCATCGGTAAATTTACTTGGAGCTATATTTTTATTCACCACATGATATGTGTTTTGCTTGGAGCCTCTTGTATGATTTGAGTCTTTATTTGTTAGTTTGCCACAATCATCCTTGCTGTACACACCTTTTGAGAGAGACGCACATGATTCGGAATTTGTTAGAATACTCTATGTGCTTCACTTATATCCTTTGAGCTATATAGTTTTGCTCTAGTGCTTTACTTATATCTTTTAGAGCACGGCGGTGGTTATATTTTATAGAAATTATTGATCTCTCATGCTTCACTTATATTATTTTGAGAGTCTCAAACAACATGGTAATTTTCTTTAATCATGAAATTAATCTTCCATATTGAGTTCATTAAATATCATGAGAAGTTAGATACTTGATAAGTGTTTTGAGATATAAAGGTTGTAATATTAGAGTGTGCTAGTTGAGTAATGGTGAAATTTAGAAATACTTGTGTTAAAGTTGGCAAGTCCTGTAGCATGCACGTATGGTAAAAGTTGTGTAACAATTTTGACACATAGGTGTTCTTTTATTGCTTTCCTTATGAGTGGCGGTCGGGGACGAGCGATGGTCTTTTCCTACCAATCTATCCCTCTAGGGGCATGCGTACTAGTACTTTGCTTCGAGGCTAATAAACTTTTGCAATAAGTATATGAGTTCTTTATGACTAATGTGAGTCCATGGATTATACGCACTCTCAACCTTCCACAATTTTCTAGCCTCTACGGTACCGCGCATTGCCCTCCCTGTGATATGATACGCTCTATCACACATAAGCCTCCTTATATCTTCCTCAAAACAGCCACCATACCGACATGTTATGGCATTTCCATAGCCATTCCGAGATATATTTCCATGCAACTTTCCACCGTTCCGTTTATTATGACACGTTTCATCATTGTCATATTGCTTTGCATGATCATGTAGTTGACATCGTATTTTGTGGCAAAGCCACTATTCATATTTTTTTTATACATGTCACTCTTGATTCATCGCATATCCCGGTACACCGCCGGAGGCATTCACATAGAGTCATATTTTGTTCTAAGTATTGAGTTGTAATTATTGAGTTGTAAGTAATAAAAGTGTGATGATCATTATTATTAGAGCATTGTCCCATGTGAGGAAAGGATGATGGAGACTATGATTCCCCCACAAGTCGGGATGAGATTCCGGACTAAATAAAAAAAAAGAGGCCAAAGAAAAGAAAAAGGCCCAATAAAAAAATGAGAGAAAAAGAGAGAAGGGACAATGTTACTATCCTTTTCCACACTTGTGCTTCAAAGTAGCACTATGATTTTCATAATAGAGAGTCTCCTATGTTGTCACTTTCATATACTGGTGGGAATTTTTCATTATGGAACTTGGCTTGTATATTCCAATGATGGGCTTCCTTAAAATGCCCTAGGTCTTTGTGAGCAACCGAGTTGGATGCACACCCACTTAGTTTCTTTTGTTGAGCTTTCATATATTTATAGCTCTAGTGCATCCGTTGCATGGCAATCCCTACTCCTCTCATTGACATCAATTGATGGGCATCTCCATAGCCTATTGATGAGCCGTGTCAATGTGAGACTTTCTACCTTTTTTGTCTTCTCTCATAACCCCCATCATTATATTTTACTCCACCCATAGTGCCATATCCATGGCTTATGCTCATATATTGCGTAAGATTTGAAAAGGCTGAAGCGCGTTAAAAGTATGAACCAATTTCTCGGCTTGTCATCGGGGTTATGCATGATGAGAACGTTTGTGTGATAATATTGAAACATAGATTAACTATATGATTTTGTAGGGATAAGCTTTCTTTGGCTATGTTAGTTTGATAAGACATAATTGCTTGGTTAGCATGTTCAAAGTATTATTGTTTTTATGTCAACATTAAAATTTTATCTTGAATCTTCCGTACCTAAATATTCATGTCACAATTAAGATTTACAATAAAACTATGCCAAGAAGCATTCCACATCAAAAATTCTATTTTTATCATTTACCTACTCGAGGACGAGCAGGAATTAAGCTTGGGGATGCTTGATACGTCGCCAACGTATCTATAGTTTTTGATTTTTCCATGCTATTATATATTCTGTTTTGGATGTTTAATGGGCTTATTTATACACTTTTATATTATTTTTGGGACTACCCTATTAACCGGAGGCCCAGCCCAAATTGTTGTTTTTTGCCTATTTTAGAGTTTCTCAGAAAAAGAATATCAAATGGAGTCCAAACGGAATGAAACCTTTGGGAACGTGATTTTTGGAACAAACGTGATCCAGAGGACTTGGAGTGGACATCAAGTAACAGACGAGGAGGCCATGAGGTAGGGGGCGCGGCTACCCCCCAAGCGCGCCCTCCACCCTCGTGGGCCTCTTGTGGCTCCACCGACCTACTTCTTCCTCCTATATATACCTACGTACCCCAAAACAATCAGAGGCATCCACGAAAACCTAGTTCCACTGCCGCAACCTTCAGTACTCGTGAGATCACATCTTGGGGCCTTTTCCGGCGTCCTGCCGGAGGGGGCATTGATCACAGAGGGCTTCTACATCAACACCATAGCCTCTCAGATGATGTGTGAGTAGTTTACCTCAGACCTTCGGGTCCATAGTTATTAGATAGATGGCTTCTTCTCTCTCTTTGGATCTCAATACAAAGTTCTCCTCGATTCTCTTGGAGATCTATTTGATGTAATCTTATTTTGCGGTGTATTTGTTGAGATCGATGAATTGTGGGTTTATGATCAAGATTATCTATGAACAATATTTTAATCTCCTCTAAATTCTTTTATGTATGATTGGTTATCTTTGCAAGTCTCGTTGAATTATCAGTTTGGTTTGGCCTACTAGATTGATCTTTCTTGCAATGGGAGAAGTGCTTAGCTTTGGGTTCAATCTTGCGGTGTCCTTTCCCAGTGATAGCAGGGGCAGCAAGGCACGTATTGTACTGTTGCCATCAAGGATAAAAAGATGGTGTTTATATCATATTGCATGAGTTTATCCCTCTACATCATGTCATCATACTTAAAGCATTAGTCTGTTCTTATGAACTTAATTCTCTAGATGCATGCTGATAGCGGTCGATGCCTGGAGTAATAGTAGTAGATGCAGAATCATTTCGGTCTACTTGTCACGGACGTGATGCCTATATACATGATCATACCTAGATATTCTCATAACTATGCTCAATTATATCAATTGCTCGACAGTAATTTGTTCACCCACTGTAATACTTATGCTATCTTGAGAGAGCCACTAGTGAAACCTATGGCCCCCGGGTCTATTTTCCATCATATTAATCTTCCAACACTTAGCTATTTCTATTGCCTTTTATTTTACTTTGCATCTTTATTTCTCTTTATCATAAAAATACCAAAAATATTATCTTATCATATCTATCAGATCTCACTCTAAATGAAGTGACCGTGAAGGGATTGACAACCCCTTTATCGCATTGGTTGCGAGGTTCTTATTTGTTTGTGTAGGTGCGTGGGACTCAAGCGTGGCGTCCTACTGGATTGATACCTTGGTTCTCAAAAACTGAGGGAAATGCTTACGCTACTTTGCTGCATCACCCTTTCCTCTTCAAGGGAAAACCAACGCAGTGCTCAAGAGGTAGCAGAAGGCCACCGATATTGCAGCAAAGAGCCCACCCAGGGGCAAGGACCATCACACGCCGGAGCATTACTTTTAAGATGTCCTAGAGGGTGCCCGCTTGATAGAGGGTCAGTGCTCGAAGGATATGATATTCGAGTGAATGTACCGAAATTGTAAAAACAATATCATGATATATTATAGGCTATGCTTTTTTGCCTGAAATTTTTGATTCCTCCCGTGCGACCGTTTTTTGTGTAATATGAAAGTTTGCCAGTCGTCGGCTTCGGCCCCCTCGCATATAATACAGGGGTGTTCGGAAAAGCACGTGATCACTCTTGACCCAATGTCTTGGTCCGTGAAGGAGCTTCAATGCAGTGAACTAGGCAATCGGACTATAGGGCTATAACACTTTCATTTAGCCATAGGAGTTTGATGGTGGGTCTACGATACAGCCCCTGGTATGTACGCAGTTATCTGAATACGGTGCATTACATAGGTGACCAGAAGAATGGTCCTTCGTGTAATACAGAGGGAATCATGAAAGATTCTGATAAGTCATCAAGTGGTTGACCAACTCTCGCCGCATCATGACAGTCAGTTTTCGGCGCTTGACCAGATGAACCGGAAACACAATCGCAGTATTTCTCCCTTTACTATTGACCCAACTATTGACCAAAGACATGATCCGGAGCTGATGCATATAAGGCCAAACTCGTCATGCCGAAGTGTGCTATAAAGCTGTTTGAACTTGTCGGCAACTCATATGTTGCCATATCGAGCCCCTGGCAATTTGTGCCGAGGTACGTGCGTAAAACAACCAAAGAAGCAAAATTTAGTTTAAAAAAAGCAAATACTGAATATGGACTATGTTCACTGGAATCTGATTGACACGTCAAACGCGATCTTGCAGATTATAACGCCGCTACCTGGGCTATTTAACATGCCGGGGGTTGGAGGCTGAGGAAAAAGGCACTTTACAGGTTTGAAATAAAGAGTGCGGTCTACAAAAAATCATTTGGACCTCCTGTCTCACGTCTGCGCTGCCTTGCCTCGGCGAAAGGACTCCTTGGCAGGAATAGCCTTTGGTTGTCTATACGAAGCTGAACTCAGAAAGAGTCCGTAAGATGACCAGGCTTTGAGTCACCTGTGGTAAAAGATAAAAAATAGTTAGAAAAAGGGGGAAAGGCTATGCGAGTGCGAACCGTATTGTAGGCCTGTCCATATTGTGCCTCCGTCAATGACCAGGGTATTTTAAGTGCATAAATATGTATGCGCGGTATAAACTTCGCGGCTATATGAGGTGAAAGGCGGAGGCCGAACTACTAATCCAGCTCTGAGATTGATCGGTTCTGTTTAATAGAGATCGGCGGCTTGATGGCCGATGAGATACGCGGCTTGATGAGGCCGCTCTGTGCTTCGGCTACCGTAGCGGTAGTATGCTCCTCTATACGGAGGGCGCGTTCCATATTTCCGTTTACCGTGATGACGCCATGTGGACCGGGCATCTTACACTTTAGATAGGCGTAGTGTGGGACCGCATTAAAAACAAGCAAAAGCGGTACGCCCGAGCAGTGCATGGTAGCTATTGCTGAACGGGACGATATCGAAGGTCAAGACTTCACTTCGAAAGTTGTTCGGCGAGCCGAAAACGACTTTCAATGTAATTGAGCCCATGCAGTGAGCTTCTATGTTGGGTACTGCTCCCTTGAAGGTAGTTGTGGTGGGCTTGATTCTTGAGGGATCAATGCCCATCTTGCAGACAGTGTCTTGGTAGAGTAGATTGAGGCAACTGTTGTCGTCCATAAGGACTTTCGTGAGATGGAACCCATCGATAATTGGGTCGAGGACCTGAGTTGTCGATCCTTCGTGACGGATACTGTCTGGGTGGTCCCTGTGATCAAAAGTGATCGGGCCGGCCGCCCTTTGGGTACATTTTGGGCAACGGGCTCTACGGCGTAGGCGTCCCGTAGTGCGCGCTTGCGCTCCCCTATAGGGATGTGCGTCACGTATACCATGTTTACTGTTTTTACTCCGGGGGGAAATTGCTTCCGACGCCCGGTGTTCGGTTGGCGAGTCTCTTCGTCGTCGCTGTCGTTGGGCGGCCCCTTCCCCTTGTGTTCGGCATTAAGCTTGCTGGCTTCTTTAAAGACCCAACAGCTTCTGTTGGTATGATTGGCCGGTTTACGGTGCCATGAATCTGGCAGGGCCGATCCAGTATCTTGTCTAAATTTGATGGTCCGTCTTTGTTTGCCTTAAATGGTTTTTCCGTTGACCGGGTTTGGAGTTGCTGAATCCGGCGTTGACCATCGTGTCTTGTGTACCTTCATTGTTATTTTGATGCTTTTGTTTATTCCATCGTGGCTTGCCGTTGTCGTCTTGAACTTCGGAAGTGCCGGGGTCACTGGTGTTGTTGCTTCTACGAGCGAGCCAGCTGTCCTCTCCCGCGCAAAAGCGGGTCATCAGAGCGGTAAGGGCTGCCATGGATTTTGGTTTTTCTTGACCGAGGTGGCGGGCGAGCCACTCATCTCGGACGCTATGTTTAAAGGCCGCGAGGGCTTCGGTGTCCGGACAATAGACAATTTGTTTCTTTTTAATTAAGAACCTAGTCCATAGTTTCCTTGCCGACTCTCCGGGCTGTTGGACTATGTGACTTAGGTCATCGGCATCCGGAGGTCGGACGTATGTTCCTTGGAAGTTATCACGGAAGGCGTCTTATAGGTCCTCCCAGCTGCCAATGGAGTTTTCAGGCAGGCTGTTCAACCAGTGCCGAGCTGGTCCCTTGAGTTTTAGTGGGAGGTATTTGATGGCATGAAGATCATCACCGCGGGCCATATGAATATGGAGAAGAAAATCTTCGATCCATACTGCGGGGTCTATTGTCCCATCATATGATTCGATGTTCATGGGTTTAAGCCCTTCTGGGAATTGGTGCTCCATTACTTCATCAGTGAAGCAAAGGGGTGTGCGACGCCTCTATATCGGGCCACGCCACGACGTAGCTCGGATGGAGTCCGTCTACGGTTTTCGGTCCAGGCGTGATTATGCTTGTCCCGTCCGGCTAGATAGCCGTCGTCGCATGTCGGGGCATGCCCCCGCGATCCGTAGATCGATCTGGTTGGTGAACGGAGGATTTTGGGCCTCCTCTTCTCCGGCATCGTCGTCCATACCATCGATGTTTTCGAAGTCGTAATCGAGCATGTCTGTTAAGTCCTCGACAGTGGCTATAAAGTGGGTGGTGGGTGGGACGTAAAATTCCCTGCTCTCAGCCCCTAGCCCGGGCTGGGCGTAGTTCGGGCGTTGCCCCTCTGTAATGATAAGGGACCGCATTAAGTCTAGAGCCTCGCTTAAAGGCGAGGTTTGATCAGAGAGAAAAGAGACCGTGGATTACGGCGGGAGGGAGACCCCCTGGCCAAACTCACACGATGCTGGTCCTGAGGATTCGAAGCCAGTATCCGGGGAAGAGTCGACGTTTGCGATGGATTCCGGTGACACTACTTCCTCCGACTCTCCTGTACTGGGTTTAGTGGTCGCAGATGGTCCGGCGAGCTCAGGGAGCACTTCTTCGGATCTGGCGACACGCTCCGGATCTAAGGCCAGAGCGGAGGTTGGGGGCGTGAATCCTTGGAAGATCAAGTCTCCTCGGATATCAGCGACATAGTCTAGATTTC
Organism: Aegilops bicornis; assembly: GCA_021605145.1. Taxonomy (NCBI): domain Eukaryota; kingdom Viridiplantae; phylum Streptophyta; class Magnoliopsida; order Poales; family Poaceae; genus Aegilops; species Aegilops bicornis. Next base: position 343,300,209 of record CM038669.1, read on the forward strand.
CAAAACTAATCTGGTGGCCTGGGGCGTAGCTGTCGATCTACTCTAGATGGCCAAGCGAGTTGGCCCGCAGTGCAAAGCCGCCGAACACAAAGATCTGGCCGGGGAGGAAAACCTCCCCAGGGCAGCATTGTTGTAAATGATTGATGAATCCATCAAACCTTCTGGTGACAACGTAGCGGAACTCTCAATAAAAGCACCAATGTCGGTGTCAAAACCAGCGGATCTCGGGTAGGGGGTCCCGAACTGTGCGTCTAAGGTTGATGATAACAGGAGACAGGGGACACGATGTTTTACCCAGGTTCGGGCCCTCTCTATGGAGGTAATACCCTACTTCCTTCTTGATTGATCTTGATGAATATGAGTATTACTAGAGTTGATCTACCATGAGATCATAATGTCTAAAACCCTAGGAGTCTAGCTTGTATAATTATGATTGCCCCTACGGACTAAATCCTCGGGTTTATATAGACACCGTAGGGGACTAGGGTTGTACAAAGTCGGTTACAGAGAAAGGAATCTTCATATCCGAACGCCAAGGAGAGTCCTATCCGGACACGGGAGAGAGTCTTCTTCCTTGTATCTTCACGGCCCATCAGTCTGACCCATGTCCAATGGGTCGGACGCCCGAGGACCCCTTAATCCAGGACTCCCTCACTAGGGCGGCGGTAGAAGGCATCTGGTGGCACTCCGGTGGTTGGGGGCAGCGGCGCCTGGAGGTATGGAAACGGGAGTGGCGGCACCGGGAGGTAGGGGAAACGGGGCGACGGCGCCGGGAGGTAGGGGAAACGGGGGCGTTGATGTCTGCTATACTATGTCGGTATTTCCACAAAGAGGAAGGGATGATGCAGCACAAGGACGGTAGGTATTTCCCTCAGTGATGTGACCAACGTTATCGAACTAGTAGGAGAACCAAGCAACACTACGTAAACAACACCTACACACAAATAACTAATATTCGCCATCCGACGTGTTAAAGGGGTTGTCAATCCCTTTCAGGTAACGGCGCCAGAAATTGGCAAACGGACGTGAGAGAGTTGTAAATATTGATAGATCGAACGCCAAATAAAATAAAGTGCAGCAAGGTATTTTTGTATTTTTGGTTTAATAGATCTAAAAATAAAAGCAACGGAAAATAGATCGCAAAGGCAAATATAATAAAGAAGAGACCCGGGGGGCGTATGTTTCACTAGTGGCTTCTCTCGAGAAAAATAGCAAACGGTGGGGAACAAATTACTGTTGGGCAATTGATAGAACTTCAAATAATCATGACGGTATCCAGGCAATGATCATTATATAGGCATCAGGTCAGAGATTAGTTGACCGACTCCTGGCTATATCTACTACTATTACTCCACACGTTGACCACTATCCAGCATGCATCTAGTGTATTAAGTTCATGGAGAAACGGAGTAATGCAATAAAAACAATGACATGATGTAGAAAAGATGTATTTATGTAGAAATAGACCCCATCTTGTTATCCTTAATAGAAACGATACATACGTATCGGTTCCCCTTCTGTCACTGGGATCAGGCACTGTAAGATCGAACCCATTACAAAGCACCTCTTCCCATTGCAAGATAAATATATCAAGTTGGCCAAACAAAACCCAAATATCGGAGAAGAAATACGAGGCTATAAGCAATCATGCATATAAGAGATCAAAAGAAGACTCAAATAACTTTCATGGATAACAAGATAGATCTAATCATAAACTCAAAGTTCATCGGATCCCAACAAACACACCGCAAAAAGAGTTACATCATATGGATCTCCAAGTGACCATTGTATTGAGAATCAAACAAGAGAGAGGAAGTCATCTAGCTACTAACTACGGACCCAAAGGTCTACAAATAACTACTCACGCATCATCGGAGAGGCACCAATGGACATGCTGAACCCCTCCGTGATGGTGTCTAGATTGGATCTGGTAGTTCAGGACTCTGCAGTGGCTGGAATTGATTTTCGTCCACTCCCCTAGGGTTTCTGGAATATTGGGGGTATTTATAGAGCAAAGAGGAGGTTCATGGGGCACCCGAGGTGGGCACAACCCACCAGAGCGCGCCTGGGCCTCCAGGTGCGCCCTGGTGCGTTGTGCTCCCCTTAGAGCACCCCCAGGAGCTTCACCGGCCCACTTGATGTCTTCTGGTCGAAAAAATCCACAAAAACTTTCGCTGCGTTTGGACTCCGTTTGGTATTGATTTCCTGCGATGTAAAAAACATGTAAAAAACAGCAACTGGCACTTGGCACTATGTCAATAGGTTACTACCAAAAAATGATATAAAATGATTATAAAACATCCAAGAATGATAATATAACAGCATAGAACAATTAATAATTATAGATACATTGGAGACGTATCAGCATGCCCAAGCTTAATTCCTGCTCGTCCTCGAGTAGGTAAATGATAAAAACAAAATTTTTGATGTGGAATGCTGCCTAACATGTCATCTCATATTCTTGTCTTTATAGCATGGACATTTGGACTTTTATATGGTTCAAAACAATATTATAGTTTCGACATGAGACTTCATTACTCAAGCATATCAACAAGCAACCATGTCTTTCAAAATATCAACGATAAAATAAGTTATCCCTAGCCCATCATGCTCAATCATTGATCCATTCATGAAACACACTCGCATATTAGCTACACCCAATGCTCAAGTACGATCATAGTGCCTCCTAGTTGGTGCTTTGTAAGAGAAGATGGAGACTCAAATTAAAAATAAAAATTTCATAAAGTAAAAGAAAGGCCCTTTGCGGATGGAAGTAGGGATTTGTAGAGGTGCCAGAGCTGAAAGCGAAAATTGAGAGATAAAAACATTTTGGGAGGTATACTTTTCCCACCAACGAAAACTACTTAGAGCTCCCCAAACTTTCCATGCTATATATATATCATTGCCGGTTCCAAACATAAAATAAAGTTTATTCCTTTTCCACCATACTTTCACTTTCCATGGCTAGCCATATCCACAGGTGCCTTCCATAACAACACTTTCCAAGGAATTTACTATTTGGAAACATAAATTAAATTCATTTTTCATTTCTGGACTGGGCATCCCTAATACCTTTTCCTTACTCTCGTGCAATGACAAGTGAATTAACACTCATCTTGATAATAACACATATAGCATGGAAAGTATCGACCACCCCTCACCGCCTCGTGAGCGGTACAAGCACACAAAAGAGAAATTTATTTTGAAAATTAGAGATGGCACATACAAATTTGCTTAGAGCGGCAAAAGAATACCGCATATAGGTAGATATAGTGGACTCATGTGGCAAAACTGGTTTAAAGGTATTTGGATGCACAAGTAGTGATCATACTTAGTGCAAAATGAAGGCTGGCAAAAGATTGAGAAGCGACCAACCAAGAAATGAATAATCTCATAAGCAAGCATTAAGCATAATTAACACCAAATAATGCACCACAAGTAGGATATAATTTTATTGCATGACTATTGACTTTCGTGCTTGCATAGGGAATCACAAACCTTAACACCAATATTCTTATTAAAGCATAATTACTCATCAACGTGACTCACATACCACATCATCATATCTCAAAACTATTACAAGGAATCAAGTTTATTTTTTTCAATGATCTTCATGAAAGTTTTTGTTATATCCTTCTTGGATATCTATCACTTTCGAACTAATTTTCATGTGTTGCTTTTGATAAGCTCAAACAAATATAAGTGAAGATCATGAGCATAATATTTCTCTCTCAAATTAATTTAAGTGAAGCAAGAGAGAATTTCTTGAAAATTTTACTAAATCTCAAATAAATATAAGCTAAGCAAGAGAGAATTTATTCAAAAATACTAAAGCACACCATGCTAAAAAAGATATAAGTGAAGCACTAGAGCAATTCCATAGCTCATAAAAATTTAAGTGAGACATAGAGAGCTATTCTAACAAGTCATGGCATATTTTTGGCTCTCTCAAATTAGTGTGTCCATCAAGGATTCAAGACTAAAAATAAAAATCAAAACAAGCAAAGACTCATATCATACAGGACGCTCCAAGCAAAACTCATAGTATGTGACGAGTAAAAATATAGCTTCGAGTAAAATACTGATGGTCGTTAGAAGAAAGAGGGGATGCCACTCAGGGCATCCCCAAGCTTAGTTGCTTTATTCTCTTTGGATAATAGCTTGGGGTGCCATGGGCATCCCCAAGCTTAGGCTCTTCTTACTCCTTATTCCTTCATCCATCGTAACATCACCCAAAACTAGAAATCTTCAATCACACAAAACTCAACAAAACATTCGTGAGATCTGTTAGTATAAGAAAACAAATCACTACTGTAAGTACTGTTGCAACCCATTCATATTTTATTCTTGCATTATATCTAATGTATTCCAACTTTTCTATGGCAAAAACTCTTCAAAGAAAATCATAGAATCATCGAAACAAGCCACAACGCAAAGAAAACAGATTCTGTCAAAAACAGAATAGTCTGTATCAATCTGAATATTTCGAATACTTCTGTAACTCCAAAAATCCTGAAAAAGTAGGATGACGTGAGCGATTTGTATATCACTCTACTGTAAAAAAATTCAAAATTTTTCGTCGCTTTTGTGATTTGCAAAAATTGTAACTCTGGACGCAAAAGTTTCTGTTTTTTTCACCAAGATCAAACAACTATCACCCAAGAAGATCCTAAAGGCTTTACTTGGAACAAAAACTAATTAAAACACAAAAAACACAATCATAACAGTAGCATAATTGTGAAAACACTAAAGAACAGAACGCAAAAGGCAACAATAATTTTTGTTCATTGGGCTGCCTCCCAACAAGCGCTATTGTTTCACGCCCCTAGCTAGGCATAGAGTAAGGATCTAAGTGTTGTCATCTTTGTTTATTGATCCATAATATGACCTCATGATTGATTCATATGGTGGCTTAATTCTTGTTCTAGGGAAGTGTTCCATACCCTTCCTTACTGGAAATTGGAACTTAATATTCCCTTCTTTCATATCAATCACGGCACCGATAGTGCGCAAAAAACGGTCTACCAAGAATAATTGGACAAGGCGGATTGCAATCAATATCAAGAACAATAAAGTATATGGGCACATAATTCCTATTTGAAAGAATAAGAACATCATTAATTCTTCCCATTGGCTTTTTAATAGTAGAATCTGCCATGTGCAAATTAAAAGAACATTCTTCAATATCAGTAAGACCAAGCACATCACATAAAGATTTCGGAATTGTAGAAACACTAGCACCCAAGTCACACAAAGTAAAGCACTCATAATTTTTAATCTTGACTTTGATAGTAGGTTCCCACTCATCATGTAATTTTCTAGGAATTGAAACTTCCAATTCCAACTTCTCTCCAAAGCTTTCATCATAGCATCAACAATATGTTTAGTAAAATCTTTATTTTGTTCATAGGCATGAGGTGAATTTATCATGGATTGCAAAAAATAAATATAATCAATCAAACAGAAACTATCATAATTAAAGTCTTTGTAATACAAAGAGTGGGCACATCACTAGTTAAAGTTTTGACCTCTTTGAACCCACTTTTATCAATTTTCTCAACAAGATTTTCACCCTCTGAATTATCGGGACGCCTTCTAGCTAAAGTTGACTCTTCTTCAGTACCTTTTTCATCAATCTTAATTTTACTATACAAGTAATCAATACAAGAAACACTAATCATTTTAAGATCTTCATCACTTTTATCTTCTAACGAAACTGGTTTAGCGACCATTTGATTTACTAGGGTAGCTTGTGCATCGGATATTTTTCCTAGCAAACTTTCAGCATACTTAGATTGGAGATTGCAAACTTCTCTACTAATATCATCAAGTTGTTTTGTTATAGCATCTAGCACAATGGAGTGCTCCATAAGTTCTTCCGTAAAATACTTATTATGCTCAAATTGTGTAGTCATATATTCCTTAGTACTTTTCTCAATTTCAAGCAAAATATTGGTGTAAGGAACATCATAATATTTTCTTTGAGGCATCATGACTACGCAAACAAGAATGCACGCAAAAATAGATCAGGCAAGAAAATGACGATCGAAAAAGAGGGCGGATGAAACGACAATTTTTTGTGAAGTGGGGGAGAGGGAAACGAGAGGCAAATGGCAAATAATGTAAATTGCGAGGAGATGAGATTTATGATTAGGAACCTGGTAGATGTTGATGATGTCTCCCCGGCAATGGCGCCAGAAATTGGTGCGTGGCCGGGAGAATATCTTGATTTGATCCTCCCCAGCGACGGCGCCAGAAATTCTTTTTGATGTCTGCTAGACTACGTTAGTATTTCACCAAGGAGGAAGGGATGATGCAGCACAATGACGTTAGGTATTTCCCTCAGTGATGAGACCAAGGTTATCGAACCATTAGGAGAACCAAGCAACACTACATAAACATCACCTACATAGAAATAACAAATACTCGCAACCCGATGTGTTAAAGGGGTTGTCAACCCCTTTTAGGTAACGGCGCCAGAAATTGGCGAACGGACGTGAGGGAGTTGTAAATATTGATAAATCGAACACAAAATAAAATAAAGTGCAGCACGGTATTTTTGTAGTTTTGGTTTAATAAATCTGTAAATAAAAGCAAAGGAAAATAGATTCCAAAGGAAACTATAATAAAGAAGAGATCTGGGGGCTGTAGGTTTCACTAGTGGCTTCTCTCGAGAAAAATAGCAAATGGCGGGGAACAAATTACTGGTGGGAAATTGATAGAACTTCGAATAATCATGACGATATCCAGGAAATGATCATTATATAGGCACCACGTCCAAGATTAGTAAACCGACTCCTTCCTGCATCTACTACTATTACTCCAGACATCGACCGCTATCCAGCATGCATCTAGTGTGTTAATTTCATGGAGAAACGCAGTAATGCAATAAGAACGATGACATGATGTAGACAAGATCTATTTATGTAGAAATAGACCCCATCTTGTTATCCTTAATAGCAACGATACATACGTGTCGGTTCCCCTTTTGTCACTGGGATCAAGCACCGTAAGATCGAACCCATTACTAAGCACCTCTTCCCATTGCAAGATAAATAGATCAAGTTAGCCAAACTGAACCCAAATATCAGAGAAGAAATACGGGGTTATAAGGAATCATGCATATAAGAGATGAAAAGAAGACTCAAATAACTTTCATGGATAAAAAGATAGATCTAATCATAAACTCAAAGTTCATCAGATGCCAACAAACACACGGCAAAAAGACTTACATCATATGGATCTCCAAGAGACCATTTTATTGAGAATCAAACGAGAGAGAGAAAGCCATCGAGCTACTAACTACGGACCCAAAGGTCTACAAACAACTACTCGCGCATCCTCGGAAAGGCACCAATGGACATGATGAACCCCTCCGTGATGGTGTCTAGATTGGATCGGGTGGTTCTGGACTCTGCGGCGGCTAGAATTGATTTCTGTCGACTCCCCTAGGGTTTCTGGAATATTTGGATATTTATAGAGCAAACACTACAAAAAAAGACACATCCGTGACATTTTGGGCCGAACAAATTTTTTTCTGTCATACATATGACACTTCTATGACGATAATTGTGACAAAACCCCGTATCATCATAGATGTGGTGGTCTCCTACTTCTATGACAAAAATCATGACAGGAAAATGGGATTTTTAAGTCACAGGCGGGCCGGAGACGCAGCCTGCATGACATTCTTTGGGCCGTCCATGAAGGAAAAACCGTGGTAGAAGCGAGGCGTGGAAAATTTCGGGAGTTCGATTCACGGTGGGAGGTCGGGGACGAAGCGATGTGCGTTCTATCGCATTACATACGCTGCAGCGTGTGTAGGCGTTAGCTCTAATCGAACCCGAGCAAGGCGTTGGGCTCTAATCGAACCCGGCGATTGCACTTCAAAGCTACGCGTTCTTGAACCCGGTGATCGATCGATGGCTGTTAATCGAACCCGATCGGCGATTCTTCGCCATCGCTGCTAATCAAGCCGATCGATTGGATGAACATCGAGCGTTGAGGGGGTTTGGATGAACAGTGGCCGGTGGCGTTGCCTCTGGATGAACAGGACCCGTGGTGTGGTGGAGGGCTGGATGAGCGATGAAGCGGTGGAGGGGTGCCCGTGGAGGGTGGTTGAACAGGACCCGTGGTGTGGAGGGCTGGATGAGCGATGAGACGATGGAGGGGTGCCCGTGGAGGGGTGGTTGAACAGGACCTCGTGGTGTGGAGGCTGGATGAGCGATGAAGCGGTGGAGGGGTGGTTGAGCAAGAGCGGTGGAGTAGCGCGCGGTGGAGGCTGGATGAACAGGAGCCCGTGGAGGCTGGAGGAGGTCGACGGTAGCCCGTGGAGGCTAGAGGAGGTCGACGGTGGAGATGAACAGTATCCCGTGGAGTCCTGTTTTGCGGTACGCCTCCCGATGAACAAGACCCCCGTTTCGACCGTAGAGCTCCAACACAAGTCCGTTTCGTCTGTTTTGGGGTACGCCACACCCCTCCCGATCAACAGGACCCCCGTTTCGACCATAGGAGGTCTGTTTCCTCCGTTTTGCAGTACGCCACACCCCTCCCGATCAACAGGACCCCCGTTTCGACCGTAGGAGGTCCGTTTCCTCCGTTCTGCGGTACGCCAAGCCTCATTTCCATCGCCTGTTCCGTCCAAGCCCTCCCGATGAACACGACCACGTATTCTGTTTAGACCTAGCCGGTTGGCTCCCACGCATTCCGTTGCCTCCCGATGAACACGACGCATTCCGTTGCCTCCCCATGAACACGACGATAATGTTGTTTCTCCGTTCCGACCCAGCCATGTCAACGAGCCCTCGCCGTATGTATGCGCGAGTAGGCGTTCGAGACCCCGCCCGCATGTACACATACGTGGCCGTATTTTCTTTCTTGCACCACGGGCCATGCGTGCGTGTACATGCTACGTGCGCGCCTCTACTATGACACGTGCGCGCCTCTACATCCACCAGTATATATGTACATACACGTTCGCGACCAGAATGACAATGCTACGTACGCTTAGACCAGGTGGGTCCCACCGCCGTGCACTTCCTTGCCTGTGAAGATGTAGCTGGTGGGTCCCAGCAGTCAGGGGGCGAATCGTTTTTTTTGCCCGGACGCACTTCCTTATGTGTGAAGATGTAGCTAGTGGGTCCCAGCAGTCAGGGGGAAACATTTTTTCATGAAATACAGTGGCCCATCCGGTGGGTCCCAGCTGTCAGGGGGAGGAATCATTATTTTCCGCGTAATAAGGAGGCACTTCCTTGCTGCGGTCATGGACCCGGTATCGGCCTCTCCACGTCTGATCCACGTCCGATGGAAGTCGTTCCTTGGCCACGTTGACCACACAGCCGAGAGCACCAGGCGGTGGACGGCGGCGAGCCTAGGAAGGGGACGACACAGAGGCGAGGAAGACTTCGGCTGTTTCCCACGCGGAGGAGTACTGTTGTCACGAGGGTTTACTGGTTCTGCCCGCCGCCACGAAAATAACAGCAGGTGTGGGTGAGTAGAGGGATGGCTAGGCCAGCGATGGGAGTACGGTGGGGCGGTGAGGCTCACAAGGCAGCACAACCCGTCAGGAAGGAGGAGGCAGCGATCCCATGGCGCCTATTTGAGTGGGTGGAAGCAGAAGAGCAGAGATTGAAGAAGACGACGGCCGTTGGATGGACATCCAACAAATCACTACTTGTAAAGGCCAACCTTTTTAGGAAAGCCTCAAATCTGTGGAAAACAGTATACAACTCATCTGCCATTATTTCTAATAATTTACATCCCATTTGCTAATTATTAAGGTTTTTTTGAGCCCATATTCTTTTTGTTATCATTACAGCCCATATTGTGGCCACGGTTAAAAGATTGTACGAAATTTTGCATATTTCAGTGTGGTCCGAACTGTTTTTAATCCCGAAATTTCGACTCACATTCAAACTGATTTTAAAAATAAATGTATATCAATATAAAATCCAACAAATTCTCCACGCATAAAAATAATGTAATTTCAAATCTCGAAATGAAAAAAGATATTTGAAACTAATTGCCGATTTAAGGTGTTTTAAAATGTACAACCCATTTCTCATTACTGATGGGCCATTTTCTCGACCAGCCGAATGAAAGCTCTCCTCGTCTTGAAATATTTGCAGCCCAACAGGCCTGACAAAGCGACTTACTTGGCAAATCACAAAAAAACTGGGCTGTGGCCATGGACCCAACTGTCAGCCTCTCCACGTACAGTACTCTTCTGATGGAAGTCGTTCCTTGACCATGTTGACCACGCCGCGCGGAGAGCACCATGGCGGTGGACGACGGCGAGGCCTAGGAAGGGGACGACGCGGAGCCGGGGAAGACGCGGCAGTGGAAGCCCGCGCGGAGAGGAGTACGAGGGTTCACTGGTTCGGCTGCGATGGCTGCCGACGCTGCAAGGCCTTGCCAGCGGTGGGAATAGTAGGGGGCGGTGAGGCCTCCACGGCAGCACAGCCGGCCACGGGAGGCAGGAGCATGCGGCATGACCGGCGCTGCTTTGGGCGGTGGAGCAAGAAGACCAGAGGTTGAAGAAGCACTACGGCCGTTGGATGGACATTGTCACGGTCACGAGCTAGAATCGTTCATATTGACTAAGTTGACAAAGCCCTTCGTCCCGTCAACTTAGTAGGCCCTAAGTCAGCCTCCACCAAGGTGGGTCCCGGCTAGCCGGGAGTATTCATTTTTGTGCGTAATAAGGAGGCACTTCCGGTGGGTCGGTGACGATGGGGAACGTTTTTTTCGCGAAATACGGTGGCCCGTTAGGTGGGTCCCAGCAGTCAGGGGGCAAACGTTTTGTTTGCAAAATACGGTGGCCCGTCCAAAGGTCCCTAACGCCGATTGGAGGAATCATTATTTTCCGGGTAATAAGGAGGCACTTACTTGCTGCGGCCGTGGACCCGCGACTCTCCACGTCTGATACTTGATGGAAGTCGTTCCTTGACCACATTGACCTCGCCGTTCCGTTGCATGCATGCGTCCATGGGCGTGGTGCGTCCCCCCTTGTCGACCTCTCACATACGGTCATCTTCCAATGACTCTCGGTTGTTGACCACGTTGACCACACCGTGCGGCGCACCTGCACTAGAGCGACACGGAGATGGGGAAGGCAGGCGGTGGATTCGCAGATGGAGAGGAGTGGCAAACTTCAACTGGTTGGTCCGCGGCAAGACAGTGCCGCCCACGGGAGACAGGAGCAAGAACAGAGGTTGAGGAAGGAGCACGGCTGTTGGATTAACATCCAACGGTCCAGCTGCTAGAATCATTTGTTGATTAAGTTGACAAAGCCGTGCGTACACGTCCGCTTAGTAGGCCCACAAGTCAGTCACCAAATCTGACGGGTCCCAGCTGTCAACGGGATGAATATTTTTTTCGCAAAACAAGGAGGCACTTCCTTCTATGCGAAGATACAGCCGGTGGGTCCCAGCTATGAGGTGGAGGAAACATTTTTTTGAGCTTAATAAGGAGGAACTTTCCTTGCGTGCGACCATGGACCTCGTGGGTCCCGGCCGTCGAGCTCTCCATCTGATCCTCTTCCGATGACTCTCGTTTGTTGACCACGCCGCACCGAACGCAGCGAGGCGGTGGGCGATAGCGAGGCCCAGGCAGGAAACGACTCGGAGATGGGAAAACGCGCGGTGGAGTCGCAGATTGAGAGGAGGAGAAGGGTTATAACCTGGTTCCGTTGCGGCGTGGGGCTGTAGTCAGGAGAATAACAGGAGGTGTCGAGGGGTGGAGGGATAGTCTGGCGGCGGTGGGGTGGCGCTTCACAGCGATGCGTGCTAAGCAGAGCCGCTAGCCGCCGGAGGCCGGACCAGGCGGTCCCGGCGATGCTGGAGGAAGAAGACGAGAGATTGAAGGTGCATTACTTTTATAAGAGACCTGCGTTTTATACCCCACGATGGGCATACTAACAAGTTCACACACAAATACAATGTAAAAGGTAAACATTCTTATCAAACTTAGGTTCACAGGACACGTTCATATTCATAGCCAACATTCACTATCAACAACTCAAAAGATTCATATATACACAAGCTCAGCATATCTATGCATCCAAATGATTGATAGATCACACGAGAATATTCATACATAATTTACAAAAAGATTCAGATATACACATGTTCAGTATGTTTATGCATCTAAATGATTGAGATCACAGCCAATATGATCCATGGACGAACTTTAATTACCTAGGGTACAGACCGAAAATGGTGTTCAATCGGAGGTACTTCTTGCTAAAATTAGTTCTTGTACGAGTAAACTTTCGAGTACATAAGATGCAGCACAGACAATCTGAACTTTTCTTGTAGGTTTATCCTCAAATAGTGGCCTCGTGCCGAGGGAGGTTTGAGCAACTTGGCCACTACTTTCATCCAACTAGTTTACTGGCTCATCTTGGTCCTATATCTCGCCAAAATTCTACATTGCAGACGAGCAAGGAGGCGGTTGAGAAAATGAACCACCCAAATTTTTTCTGCAGTTCAACTGAAATGGAGCATCCTTGGCGTCTTGAATCGATTAAGTGCCGATGAATATATGCGTCAACCAACTTGTCTCGAATCTTTAGACTCCATGCCATATAGTTTGCTACCATATGTGCCGATAACCAAAAGGCACAAGTTGGGACCAAAAAGATCGGACTGCGTTTTTACGGGCTATGTGCGAGCAATATTTTTGGCGTTCACTCTCCTAATACTTGGAGTTTGACAATTGGTTGACGCCGGTTGATACTCGAATGAATATAGGCACTTCTTGTCAACATCGATGCTTGTTTGAGTGAACTTTGGAGTACATAGCAGCAGCATAAGTACCTGTCCATCTGATCATTTTGTGCAGTTCTACTGAAATCACCCGATGTAATGATTTGCCTGCGAGTTCAGGCTCCAAATTACTCCTTTATGAAATCGGCAAACAGTAGCACAATACCAAATTACCAATACATATGACAGGCACAATAATCAAGATAAAGACCAATACCAACCTGTGTGAGGTAGCATATCAATTACTATTTCCTTTGACTGGAAGCCGAGATAAGCCAAGCGACTGACATCAAAGGAAGAAAGCAAGCGGAGTTTAGCGACTGATAGGGAAGGACGGAAGCTATCGAGGCAATGAAGCACCCAAAGTATTTGTGCAGTTCCACCAAAATCGAGCATCCATGTTGGCACATATATTGAGAGAGTGAGATTACTGTAATAGTGGGACTAGTTGATGAAACATACACTAACAAATAGAAGCACCCTCATTATCTTAATGGGTAAAGTTAGCAACATAGTAGTCTTGCTTAAAGAGAGGTATTAGTTTATTTATCGCTGCCAATTAGCTCAATTCAACACTCAAAGCATTGCCATTTATCATAGGTTGAAAAAGTTTAACGTGCAAAGATAAAGGAGTTTCTCATGACAGTAGCACGATACAAATAGAGATGACAACAAACTAATATGGATGAAGGCCTTAGGCCCGTACCAACCTGAGAAAAAAGCTTATTCATGTAGTCCCATAAGACATGATAAAGCACTCACTGGAATCACAGAATAGTATATATTTTTGTGCACTTCAAATGTATGGTTGAAATCACTCTTGTTTACCAGTGTTGAGATTATATCGAAGATTATCAAGAACTTCCGAGAGAGTTAAAGCACCTGGCTAGGATACGATTCATTGTATTGTTTTGTGTAGTTCCACTAAAATGTATGATTGGCACAACATGATCCCTGTTTGCACATGTAGGAACAAGGTGAAACCTTCATTAGCTTAGTGAGAAAGGATAGGAAGACATTAGCATATTACTCAAACAGTAGCATCAAATTCATGATGGGCACACGCAAAACATTGCCTCATTGAACCAATGGCAATAACTTGACATGCAAAACAATAGCACTATTATGTCATGACACTAATAATATTCCCTCCTGCTCCACCACATGATTCACCTCCATAGACAAACATACACACGTACATGATTCAGCATAGGGTCCTACTAAAGATTTGTTTAACTCCAACAGGAAAATTAGGCAGTAATAAATTAGTGGTACTTAAGTACTCTTAATTAATTAAGTGAGACAACAAAAGTGGAAGGACTCCCTGGAGGATCGTCTCACATGTAAGGTAGTCTTTGCCGGATCCCTTTATTGGCCTCGACTGAGGCCTTTGGCTTCAGCAAGATCGCCTTGGCACTGTTTATTCTTCTTCTTCTTCCTCTTCATGCTCTGTTTCTATTTCTCCTCACCAGTTGGTGAAAGCAAGTACATGATTGGCCTTCTAATTCAGAATTTGTTTTGTCAGTGAGGGAGTACAAGTGTAGTAGTAAAAAACAACATTATTTTCTCATGGCAGTCGGAAAATAGAGATGAACACATGCATTAAATATCATTCTTACCTAAAGGAAGGTTATGGCGCCAATATGGATGATGATGATTGGAACACAGATCTCCCTTTGTGCAGCTCCACCAAAATGAACCAACTGTTCCATTCGACATTCCAGCTTAAACAAGACACAAAGTCACTTCTTTTAAGAACAGTTTTGTGTAGTGCACCAAAAGGTCACAATAGCAACCAGGTGAATTGGATATCCCTGTTTGCACAAAAAGGCACACAGGAAACTGTCAGAGTCTCAAACAATTACAGGCAAAAACATTTGGCTAAACTTGTCATGGCTTATAACAGTGGCATGGCTTCATTTTACCAGGACATTAGATTAAGAACAACTAAGGTTGCGTTAGGTTCACGTGTTTGGTGCAGGATTTTCAGAGGAACACAATTCCTCGGTATTCTTTCCTTCCAACCATTCGAACACGGGAAAGGTGAATAGTTTTTCATAGGAAAGCTGTTACGGTAGTACTGATTCCATAGGATTAGAAACATCCACGCCGCTGCTCATTATTTGGGCGGAAGCCCGAGGCAGCGCCGCTACCATGCGTTAGACAGATTCTTGTCTTTGTGTTGCCGGAATAAAAAAATCAACCTATGTGTGGTACGTGAGGTGAGGACAAGAGTAGTCACTGTGCAGCTGAATAAACAAATAACATCTCATACTTCCAAGCATGCTATTCTAAAAAAACAAATCTTTACATTTCATAGTCCATCCGAACACATTCTCTTGAGAGTTTCCTCCGGTTCGCTGTTCCATAGTTTTATACCTACATTCCTTTCCTATTCCTCTATTTTCATCAAGACCTATGTTTTCTGCCCCTTTATTCGAACGAGCCTAAATATTTGGTATAAGGGCATGGGGACAAGGTGCACCAGATCCAAGCACCATGTAACGTAAACAAGGGCATAAAGTGGTGATTCATAGTTTGTTGCCCCGAGAAGCAAACATCCAAGAAACATATCTGGGTTGGTCCCATTTTGTTCACTCTAGCCACCTACTCCTATGTTTGGATAGCAAATCTAGTCCAGGTCATACCATTGTGTACAGCATTACCCCTATATTTCCATTTTCGACCAAGAGAACGGTTGGATGACCAGTCTATACTACTTTCACCCCTTTCCTTCCTGTTTGTACCAAGTCCGTTGTACATACTGAATTCTCCGACTCCCACTTTATTTCTTGTTTGAACCAAGTACTCCCTCCGTCCGGAATTGCTTGTCATCAAAATGGATGTGTCTAGAACTAAAATACATCTAGATACATCCATTTTAATGACAAGTATTTTCGGACGGAGGGAGTACAAGATTCGACTCCATGAAGTAGCTTCACCTCTAACAATAGAAGAAAAAAATGTGACGTTGGACAATCCGATCGAGAGGGGATGAGAGGTAGAAAATGATGCACATGCAGCGACGTAGCGAGCTGGGGAAGTAGAGCTAAGGCGGTTTCGAACGAAGGTATACCTAAAGGTCGTCAGGATGTGGATAGGTGGGCGGCGGGAGGCCGGATCTGCCCACAGGCAACGACGAAGGGATCGGAGGACCTACCGTGCCGGCGCTCGGCTAGAGATAACGGTGCGGCCGGCAGTGGGTCTCCTCCCTCGCTGTCGAGGATGGCCTAAACGCTGCCCCTCCTCTCCTTTACCGGCGGAGGGGGATACGTCGGATCTGTAACTGTCAGAGTTCTGGGAACAGGGGTACCCAGATTTGCCTGCCTGCGGACTGCGGCGTGGCTCAAGGGGTGGCCCATCACGGCCCATCTTCATCAGCACAAGCTCAAGACCCTTGCGAGGGGCCAAGCCTCGCGGGGCGGACGACAGGAAGCTTCCTCAGGCACGGCCTCGTCAGGCTGGCTCGCGAGGAGACGGAGAGATCAAGGCGGGGTACCTCACGAGGTGCCCATGATGCAAGCCATGACGACCAAGGGCGCCAGGCGGGCGCCAGCCAGCTGATGTCCTCCTTTCCTCTTTGGTGCAAAGGGGGCAAGCGCTTGAGCAAGAGTATCAAGCAAAGGCATCTGTTTGGTGCAACAAGACCAAGACCGTGCATACGGCAGGAAGGAAGTCATCATGGAGACCAAGTCAAGGCCACCACCAGAGCCTTTGACAGGCGAGGACCAACTTTAGTCAGGATAAGTGCACTAGATGTTCCCCTTCAAAATGGCCAATTGTTGGCGCCCTTCCCGCTCAATATTTGGGAAGAGGCCTAGAGCCTTTGCCTATAAATAGGACTAGCCACCCACAGGGATAGGGAGATGGAGAGACATCTTGAATCAGGAGAGAGAGAGCGACTGAACTCCCCCTAGCAGTTCAACGCACCAGCCAAGAACAGACCTTCGCGAGGCTGTTCTTCCTTGTATTGTTCATCATCAGCCCAAGAGGCAATCCACCACACCTTACACTGGAGTAGGGTGTTACACCACAATGGTGGCCCGAACCAGTATAAACCCTGTGTCTCTTGTGTTGTTCCTTTCATAGTTTTGATCCTAGCGAGGCAGCGAGGTGCAGGTAGGTAGAGGGCGAGATCTCCGTGCGCACCCCAGTGTTCGAACCTAGAGGATCTGCCGGAACCCGAAATCCAACATTTGGCGCGCCAGGTAGGGTCTTGCGCGAATTGCCTTCCGCCGCCCTGTTCTTCGCCGACCATCGCATCCATGTCAGACGCTCGTCGGGCCCGCGCCGAGCACCGAGCCGCTCTCGCTTCCCACGTCGCCCAGACGGCCCTCGTCGGTGGCCGCCCACGTCGTTCCCCGTCGCCTGCCGTCAACGCTGCCACCGACCCGGCGTGGAACGAGCAGCAAGCATCGTCCCAGCATCCGTCCGTGAGGCGAGATGGCCGCACTACTACTCCTTCACTCGCCCCAGCTGGTTCTTTGTCTCGCGCGTTCCGCGCGCCCATGGAGGCTCGAGCTGCGCTCATCGCGGGAAACGAGCTCCTGCGCTACCGCCTAGTCGACGACGTCTACGAAGAGTGGCTCGATCGCGTCCCCGAGCTCGTCCGCTCCGCAGGGGGTTCCCCCGCGCCGTCCTTCTCGCTGCACCGCGCCCCGCCCTGCGCGGGCGATGAAGCTCCAGGGGTGCCTCAGCCGCCTCCCCCTCAAGAAGGCGCCCTGGCCCCAAGGCGCGTGGCCCCTGCGTGGAACCCACTCTGTCCGGCGCCAGCGCAGCAAGAGCAGAGCTGTCAAGAGGTCCCTCGCCCCAAGAAGCAGCCCGAGTGCTCCCTGCATCAGCTCGTCACGACCACGCTCTGCTTCCGGCACACAAGACCCAGCTGCTCCCAGCCGCAGCGCATGATGGGGACCCGCAAGACCAGGCTCTTCGTCACCAGAGGCATCCCGTGGCCACAGCAGGCTGCCGCGCCTTCACCACCGAGCTGCACAGCGTCGCGTGGCCCGACAAGTTCAAGCTAGACCTGCCTCCTCGCTACGACGGCATGGCCGACCCTCCGGAGTTCCTCCAGCTCTACGAGCTGGGCATCGAACTGCCAACGGGGACGAGAAGGTCATGGCGAACTGGTGTCCCATGGCACTCAAGGACGGGGCCCGCACCTGGCTCTGAACACAGCTCTGGCACGATCTCCTCCTCTCGACGAGATGCGCACCCGCTTCATCGCCAACTTCCAAGGTACTCGCGACCGGCCTCCTACCGTGAGCGACATGCGCCGCATCAAGAAGCAACCAGGGGAGACCCTGCAGAATTACATCCAGCGCTTCAACAGCGCACGCCTCAAGATTCCCAAGGTGACCGAGGAGGCCATCATATCAGCCTTCTACGACGGTGTGCGTGACGTCAAGATGAAGGAGGAGCTGGCGATGCATGAAGATCTGTGCACTTCCTTGGAGCTGTTCAACTTGGCGACCAAGTGCGCCAGGGCTGAGGAAGGGCGCCTTTCCTCCTCGAGCTGCCACCAGTAGACCCGTAAGAGAAGAAATCCAAGGCCAAGGGCGTGAAGCGCAAGGGGATGCCATGCTCATGCGTAACCGGACACCAAGCGGGCGTAGATCAGCCCGAGTCTTCCAAGGGCAGCCGGTACTGTGTGTACCACGACCTCCACACCCACAACACCAACGAATGTCAAGAGCTCCGAGCCGTGCGAGAAGGGAGGATCGGCCGATGCCCCGACCGCAACGATCGAGGCTATGGCCGAGGAGGAGGAAGAAACGCAGGACGCTGGGAAGATCGTCCCCCCTCGCCAAGGGTGGCGCGACCGACCTCGCGAGGATCGCTGGCAGGATCAGCCTCGCGAGGGAGACTGGAGGGATCAGCCTCGCGAGGATTGCCCGCAAGGAAACGCAGGCCTCCCTCCTCTGCCGCCGCAGCCTAGGAGAAACGAGGACCATCATCAGGACGAGGGGGCTGGGGGCTTCCAGGGGCCACGCGCGATCGCTTGCATCCTGGGCGGAGCTCAAGCCCCAGCCTCTCAACGCATCTTCAAGCAGTTCGCCCACAAAGTGAATGCAGTCATCCCCAAGCTCGGTGCCACGCGCCCTCTCAGGTGGTCAGCGTGCGCCATCACGTTCAGCTCAGCGGATCAGCTCAAGTCTTGGCGCGCAGGAGTCCTCCCGATGCTTTGTTCCCCAATCATCAGCAACGTGCAAGTCACCAGACCCTCATCGACGGGCGGAGCAGGGCTCAATGTCTTGTCCACAGAGACATTCAACAATCTCCAAGTGCCTTACAATCAGCTTCAGCCAACCAAGCCTTTCTCCGGAGTCACCGATGGCTCCACGGTTCCGATTGGGCAGGTCCGCCTCCCTGTCACCTTCGGGGCGTGCGACAACTACCGCACCGAGCTCATCGACTTCGATGTCGCCCACATTCGCCTGCCATACAATGCCATCCTCGGTTACCCAGCTCTGGCCAAGTTCATGGCCGTGATCCATCACGGCTACAATGTCCTCAAGATGCCAGGAAGCGGCGGAGTCATCACGGTGCCTTGTGAAGAGAGAGACGCAGTGTGCTCCCTGGAGCGAGCCTTTCAAGCCGCATCACTTGAAGACCCAGATCGCAGGAGCGTGAGGCTCCCCGAGACCGCTCCCAAGAAGAAGAAGACATCGCCAGGCCCGACCCCTCAGGAGGCAGGCCCCTCATGGTCCGCGCCTGCTCAGGGGGCAACTCCTTTTAACGCATAGGAAGGCACGCCCGGCGCCCTCCTCAAGCAAGGCTCGGGGGCTCTCTCCTGGAGGGCCACCGACCTTGCTAAGGTCACGAGGGAGGCGCTTGGGCACCACTTGGAGGCGTGTTTCAAAGCACGTTTCCCTCAGGAAGGAGCAAGGCAAGGAGGGCCAAACCCTCAGGAGTTCGTCAGTTAGATCACGCAGGAGTTGCAGGAGTCAAGAGTCATGAGTGGCAGCCGCCACACTCCGCCGCAGCTCCCCATCCAGCGAGAATGGTGGGCTGCGGCGTGCATCAACATACCGTGGCTCAACCGAGCCGCCTCTCGAGCGCTTACGGCCCTCACGCGTGCGGCGCCAAGGTCCACCCCACAGCTACGTTCAGATGCCCTATGGCGTGCGAACGCTGCCGCCACGCATCAGCGCCTCATGGGGAGCATCCTGGAGGCTCAAGAGGCCAGGCGTTCCGCAGTCCTGGCGGAGATGGAGATGGTCCGCGAGGAGCCACCAGCGCCTCCGGAGCCTCCCGAGGCTCCTGGGCCTGGGGGCTCGTGAAGATCGGCTTCCGCAACCCACGACGTCCGCTACTTCAACATCCCTTCGTCTTCCACGTATCAGGTGACATCTTTCAAGTTTCATTTCCAGCTGGGAGCGCCCCCCCAGGGCTGCATCATTCCCAGGCCGCGTGGGTCCGTCCTTGCGGCATGTATCCCTTTTACTTCATGTTCCTTGCTTACTTTGTTGGGGGCGCCCCTCGGGATGCATCATCCCCAAGCCGCTCGTGCCAGACCCAGCGGCATGTACCCCTCTTGCGTTTATTTCGGGTCATGCGTTCGACCCATCATGATTGTTATTTGATGCCTGTCTACGGCACCCCTTCTTCCTTCATGTCAGCCGCTTGCACGTTAAAGGGGGGGTACCTGAGCATCGCGACTCATGGGCTCCTACTGGCTCTCCAGCCCTCACCCTCTGGCCTTGTCCACGGCATCATGACCTGGCATACCAGCGACGGCTGAGACCCGCTCGAGGGCCGGGACCCAACGATGTAGAGCGTCGGCATCTAACCAAATTTGCAGGAACACATCACAAGTTAAGGCCCAGTGCCAGGCGCAACCCGCCTTGAGGTAGGGCCCCGTAAGTCCCGTGCTGGCTCACGGGTGCCCAGATACACCTCGTCAGGGCCTACCGTGCCAGCCACGTGTCGTATGGGCTGTACATGCCCCGGGGCTCCTCCCGAGGGGAGCCCCTCCCACGCACTGATGGAAGCACCATGCTCATGCTGGCTGACGACACTGCCGAGGAGCGGCTATGCCCGTACACATACGGAAGCGCTATGCTCCGCGCTGGTGATAAACAACTGAGGGTGGCCCCCGGCCGCATCAACCTCAGGGAGCCCAGAGCTCAATGTCTGGCCTCATCGCAACGCCTCCCCTCGGGAGTGCCGCGCGAGGGGGCTGGGCATGGGGGCTACGCCTGGGTCACGCCCAGATGCACGCCACCCAGCCAGGCACCTCGGGCCTGGTTCATCGCACGTCCCTCCGCGAGGGGAGCCAAGGTACGAAGGCCGTTTGAGCGTCAAGGGGGACTCCTGAGCATCGTGACTCAGGAGCCTAACTGGTCACGTAGCCCCTCACTCCTTAGTTCCGAAAGGCTAACGGCGGTTGAGGTACGCGCAGGGCCGGGCTCCGCAGACGTAGAATGGTAGATTCACCCACACATCTCACCTCCCTACTTGTTGTTCGTGCGCCAAGGGGGACTCCTGAGCATCGTGACTCAGGAGCCTAACTTGTCACGTAGCCCCTCACTCCTTGGTCCCGTCCCCTGGTTTCCGGTCGGGGCTAGCAGCGGCCGAGGTATCTTGAGGGGGGGCTCTCTGCCGGCGTAGAACATAAGCAAGTAGGAAGGAAAAGCGCAAATCTCAAGGAATTCAAAAGCAAACATTACAGTCCATAACCGTTATCACAACACCAAACGCAAGTTTAAACGCCTCCCCAAGGCATGATGCATGTTGCAGGAAGCAGAACAGGATCCACAACGGAGTCACTTGTTGGTGGCGGAGCTGCGCGGAGCAGTTTCGCCTCGTGAAGCCTCAGGATCGGCAGCGCCTCGCTTCGGCTTGGTGCTGAAGGCCCGGAACTTCGCCAGCAGAGCCTCCGCACGACCCTTCATGGCCTCAGCAGCGGCAGCGGCAAGCTCGCCGCTCGCTGGCTCCAGCAGGCTGTCGAGGTCGACGTCGGGATCGCGAAGGTAGACGTGGGTAAGGACCCGCGTCAGTGCTGCAGAAGACAAGACACGCGCCTCGGCCTCAGCCGTAGGGCCAAGGCCAAGGGTGACATCTTCAAGAGCGTGGATCAAGAAGGGAAGCAGCTTGGCGGGGCCATCCTCGGCGCCGGCCAGCGGGCTTTCCAGGCCGCTGTCGTAAAGCGACCTCAGCAAGGTATGAGCCTTCACCTCCATCTCCGTGAAGGCCTCGCGGTCCTCGGCGAGGACCCGCGCCTTGCCGTCCAGCTCGACCTTCCTCTCCTCCAACTCCTGCTCCAGCGCACCCAGGCGGTCACGACGCTTGTTAAGCTTGGCGTCCCGGTCCTTGACGGCCGCCTCGCGAGCCTTCATGTCTTCCTCCTTCTCTTGGCGAACGCGGGCCTCCTTGGCAAGCTGGTCACGCAAGCCCTGCAGCTCGCTCTCCAGTGCCTTGCAGCGACCTCGGACATCGGCTACCTCCCCCAAGGCGGCGTCGCGAGCAGCCTTCGCCCCAAGGACGACCTGCTTCTCCTCGTCGCAAGCCGTCGAGGCCTGAACCAGCGCCGCTCGAATCGAAGCGTCAGAGCGAATCCAGCCAGAGGCCAGCTCCAAGCGCCCGGCCACCAAGCGAGGGTCGGCGCCCAGAAGATCTTGCCGCAGCTGGTCCAATTCAGCAGCAGCATGATCCAGAATAGTGGGAGGAGTCGGAGAGACAACAGTTGGTGGACTAGGAGGAGAGGACGGCAGCGTAACCACCGTATCCTGAGGCGGGACCTGCTGCGCCCCAACAGCTGTGGCGGTGGCATCAGGCAAGGACACCTCGGGAGTCACTTGGGCCATGGGGGCTAAGCTCGCCCAGCTAGCTCCGCCAGGCCTCGCGAGGATGACCGGGCAGGAGAGACCCGTGTCTTCTTGCCGCCTTCCTTCAAGGGCGTAGGCGCCCGCCCCGGAGCCTCAAGAGCTCCCTTCAGCTTCTTTGCCGCATGCGCCAGCCTAGCCAAGAGATATAGATATCAAGCCTCAGCGACAAAGCAAGGAATAAAACAGGAATCAAGTACTTACTGGTCATCGCTCACGAGCTCGAGCAACCTCCGGCCGTACTTGAAGCCCGAGAGCCGGCTGCACGGATCAGCCTCAAGAGGCCCGGGAGCAGGAGGCACGTCTGCGGACCGCCTTGGAGCCAGGGCAGACCCGCGGGGGACCAGCCCAGTCCTATCCTTCTCCGGGATCAGGGGCAAGCTCTCGCCGCCCCGCTCGTCGCCATCCTTGTCGTCGTCGCTTGGCAAGAGGCGGAGAGCGCGGGACCTGCACCGGGGGAGGGGCGCTCTCGACTCCCCGTCGGTCGCCTCGGAGTCAGGCCCCGCTTCCCGCTCCTCTTCTTCCTCCTCTTTGCTGGAGTCGCCAGAGGGCACGTTCACCATCGCCAGGGCCGCCGGGTCCTCGGGAACCTCCGCAGGCACGGGCCCGTCCCCATTAAAGACGGGCATGGATTCCACCGCCTGCTCCCAATCATCCCGAAGGAACAGGGGTACAGGAGCGCCCTCCATCCTCGCCATGTCTCCCCCGACCAAAGATTTGAGGACCGCGGCGAGATCTTCGTCGGCCAAGAATGCGGGGCTCGGGCGGGGCCTCCACAGCGAAAGCAAGTACTGACGAAGCGGGGCCACCTGATGCTCCAGGAACTCCCTCAGGAGTGACGCACCAGTCAGCTTCGCCGCCGCCATGTTGCTCGGCCACAGGTCCGGGTCCATCTTCTCCAGCACCGACTTCGCGCAGGGATCCACGAGTTACGTGCGAGACCAATCATCAGAGCTCGTGGGGTGCTCCATGGGCAGAATCAGCCGAGGGTGGATGCGCCCAGCATCTACCATGACCCACTTGCTCCTGAAGCCCTCAATCCTCTTCCCGGGCTTCGAGATGGCGTTGGAGCTGCCATACGCGACAAAGCTCGCGCACGCAGAGATGGGACCGCGAGAGGTCCGGAGGTAGAAGTAGTGGCGCAGCAAGGCCACTGAGGGCTGCACCCCGATGTGAGCCTCACAATAGTAGGCGAAGATCGCCAGAAGAAGAACAGAGTTGGGGTGGAGATGCAGAGCTTGCAGTTTGTAATGGTGGAGGACAAAGAAGAAGAACTCAGAAAAGGGAGGCACCAGACCGGCAGCAATGGTGCTCACGAAGAGCGGATAGAAGGTGCTCCCTTGGCCCTCGGGAAGGGTGGAGCCGGCCTTGAACACCTCTTCACCGCCACCATCCGGCGCACCCGGGAAAGGCCCTTCTCAGACACGTTCGACGAGTCCA
Source organism: Aegilops bicornis (assembly GCA_021605145.1). Classification (NCBI taxonomy): domain Eukaryota; kingdom Viridiplantae; phylum Streptophyta; class Magnoliopsida; order Poales; family Poaceae; genus Aegilops; species Aegilops bicornis. The sequence continues at coordinate 343,324,240 of CM038669.1, forward strand.
AGGCGGCTGAGTACCAAGCTCCGGCCAGGGTCTGGCGAGGCGCCATGTCTTGCTAGGGCACGCGGTCGAAGTAGATCTGGAGATTTCAGAGGCAGGAAGGAAAGGCGCAAGAAAGGGGATCTAGGCAATGACAAGCGGAGATGAGGGGAGCAAAGCCTAGACAGATGCCGCTCTTTTGTCGATTCACGCAGTTGCTAAGGCACCCACGTCCAATCAACCGCCACGCAGCGCCCAAGGCCGCAGGCTGTTAGGGCCCGCGACGCTTCCCAGTGTTCGAACCTAGAGGGTCTGCCGGAACCCGAAATCCGACAGTAACCACCGGTGAGGATAGAAAGCTAGTGTTTTTTGAAGGGAGAAAGACAGTGTTACTACCCCTATCTTGTTTAGATCTAGAGAGGATGAGAGTTTGTGAATAGAGCAACCCTAGCAAGCAAGCGTGGAGGCTCCGGCCTATATATACGTAGTGGGGTAGTTATCCTTTTTCACTCCATTAAAACAATCGTTTAAAATTGTGTACTACTAGATGCCAGGTCACGGTTTTTTAGTTGTTGATTGTTTTTTGAGATAGCTACCCGCTTGTTCCAAGTGGTGTTACGGTGTGCCAGGTCACACTTTGTATCGTTCAAGTCTGGTACTACAAGTCCCTCCATTAAATGAACAACCACCCCTCGTAAAAATTGTGAACAAGCCCACGGCTAAAATTAAGCGGAAACGTGGGTTGCCCCAACATGCATTATTATTTATATTTTCTACTCCCTCCGCTCCTAAATATAAGTCTTTTATTAGCCACACCTAAGACAAGAATTTTTTATTAGCAGTGAACCCCACATGTCATAGACACAAAAATTGTGGCAAGATTCCCTTAGGCAAGCCAAAGTGTGTCTAACAATTTGAGCAACTCAGGTTAGGCAAGTGTGGCAAGTGTGGGAAAAATAATGTGGCAACATAAGACAAACATAGTCACAATCCAAACAGCCCCGTAATTTTTTGTGACATGCATGAAAATTTGGTTGTACTCCCTCCGTTTCCAAATATACGTCTTTTTAGAGATTGCAACAAGTGACTACATACGAAGCAGAATATGTCTACTCCTACATACAAAGTAGCCCATTTGAAATGTGTAAAAAGACTTATATCGAGTGCAGTGCTTTGATGTGTCGCGTCAACTCGTACAAGACCGAGAAATTTGATTACTACAACGCCCTCTCCCTCGCGGACTGAGCTCCGGTGCCTTAACTGCACTGCCTTTGGCTGCATGACAGGAGGGCCATCCACCGTTAGGCCCACCTGTCATAGACGCAAAGGCGGGAAGCAGTAAGTAGAAGCTTTACACGCTATCCCTCCCGCACGAGGTGGACGGACATGCAACAGTGGATTCGACATCGTAGAAGTAGGAGTAACATCATTGTTCGCCTTCTCGAAGAGGCGAAGAGCCAAGCGCAACCCGAACGTGGCAGTTGCGAACGCTCGCGTGGTGCGGTTCCTTGGAGTACTAGCCAGGCTCTTGCATGAGACAAAATTGCTATTGTTTAACAATTAAACTCCATTATCCATCGGTTGATACTCATTCTGCATAGGTCCACGCGCTTAGCACCGTTTCCTCCTGGGGTCACCAATGTTTATTTGCTAATTAATAGCATTGCATGCAATGAACTAGCCATTGCAAGTCATTAAAAGCATGCACACCTCTCATCTCTTATTGGTTGATATGTCAATAAACAAGAAAGAAGGTAGAAGTTAATGCACCACGCCTAAGTGTTTTGGGACTATTTGGTTTTCGTAAGATGACTTACACACCTAGACGGAGGGAGTAGTATAGCCCTGTAAACCGGAAAGGAGTATTTGCCTTTCTAGAGATTTCAACAAGTGACTAGACTACACCGTGTGCAGTACTCCCTCCCTTCCGGTTTATAGGGCTCAAATCTCAAATCTCATGAACCAAGGCATTTTGCGATTGGAGGAATGTATCTCGTACTTTACAAAACTACCCTAATTAAACTCATGCATTAATTACGTAGTTCTCTCGTTTTCCTCTCCGCCTTGGTCGCGGTGCACAATATTGAGGTCTCCTATATGACAAGCCGCTCTATCTACATGCGGGACATTTCAAAGCATCCGGCCCGCGTGCCATCCACCAAATCACAGCGAGGTGCTACAATGAGACTCACTGTCACCCCGGTGTGGCCGTCATGACCCGTCATATCACAAAACCCACACCTTTACTAGCAAGTGGTAAGGTGGCCTCCAAGTTGTAATCGACGAAGCAACCATCATTTCACTTTGGAATGCTCGTTCAAGCCCTTTCTTCCCTTTCTTGAAGAAAACCTCACTCTAGGCTACTCACTTCGCCATTTTTCTTACATGCAGCGAAGGAAAGGTGGGCGAATCAGTTATGCTGCTATATTTTCATTCCAAGAATCTTCTTTTTGCGAAGCACCGACCAATTCTCACATCCTATTCTTTTTCCGTTTTCATTGCGATTGTGGTTTCCTTTCGATTGCTTTTTGTTTGTCAGTTCATTGATGGATCCTGGAGCACTAGGCAAACAGTTGCCGGCAGACAACCCACTAGAGACAGCGATCTTCAAGAAGCGAGCACCGACCAACGAGTTGACCATGTTGGTGGGCCAACCCATGGATACGAAGAACTCCAAGAAACAAGCACTGGCCAAAGAGTTGAGGACGTTGGCGGACGAACTCCTCAAAGAAAGGTGGAAGAACAGCAAGGGCCCCACCGTGCCTACCCCAGGAACTCTGATTGCCACCTATGTGAGGCTCAAGACCGAGTTTGAGGAGATAGTCACCATTGAGAAGCAGTATTCCCCTGGCAAGGTGATGGCCCCCATCGAGGACAAGGAGATGGCCCCCGGAGGGATGAGATCCCCCGGTGAGCTGCACAAGGTAAAAAAATGTCTTATTACCATAGTTGTGGTTTTTGGTTATTTGCAATGTGCTTGCTAATATGTTAGGGTTGTGCAGGTGCCGGTGGACATCCTTGATGATTCCGATGTCGTGGCCCATCCTATTGGCTTCGCCCCGGAGATCGATTCCGATGCCGCTGTCCATCCCGTGGACATCGCCCCAGAGATCAATTCCGATGTCGCGGTCAGTCCTGTGGACATCGCCCTAGAAATCGATTCACATGCCGCTGTCCGTGCTATGGTGATTGCCCGATAGATTGATGACAAGAAATAGTTGGTCGCGCTAATCCTTCAGGGTAGTTTGCATTGCCCTTTGTTTAATTACGAGAATGATGCGTGTTATCAAACCATCTTAGGGCTAGTGCACTGTCTTGTGTGGGCGGATCTTGCTACTTTTGTTTCATAGTGAATCATGCGATGAATCATGCGAAACCTCTCCGAGTTATGGAAACAGATGTATCCTCACCAGCTTTTGATGTAATATATGGCATGCTTAGATGTAAGTTTGAACTGTTTATCATATCAGCGGGGCTTTTTTGATGATTCTTGGTGTTAGTAGGCTAGCCATCTTACGAGCTATAGTACTTGCAAAACACTCACCGAAGAGAAACGTTGGGGCTGATGAGCTCGTGGTACGCTTATACTTATCCATCGTCGATCGACCAATATCCCTAGCTCCTAAAATTGTAGGCTTAGCGATCGATTAGACAATAGTCGACATACATTCAGGCCTCATTTGGATCATAGGGTAGGAAGATCGTAGCAAAAGTACAGAGAACGTGCGACACAAAATCATAGCAGTGCAGAGACGTACTCCCTCCGTTCCAAAATTGATGACCTAGGCAGGCTAGTTTGGCCTAGTGGGTTTCAGTGATATGACGTGGTACAGTGCCGTCCAGTCTTCGTGTGTGGTAGCAGTATTGCGGGTACAGTAAGTTTTCTTGAAGAAGCGGAATTCAACGAAGTCATGATGGTTCCTTCGTCCGAACAACTTACAGTGGGAAAGGTTGGGCCTGCGGTACCACCGGGGTAGACCAGGATAATTTTGTGCATGGCAGGTGGACCAGGATGGTCGACGTCCCACATGTCGACGAATGAAAGTATTCTTTCCGATATAGAGGACGAGCAATGAGTATTCATTGTTTATTTTTGATGAAAGCTATTGTCTACATTGTTACGACGGAGGAGTGTGAAACACGGCAGCTCAGTGAACTTGGCATGTGCACCACTCCCTCCTTCCTCATGTAATGCACAGGTTACAACTTTTTCTCACTTTCTCTCTATCTATTTCCTCTCAAATGTTTTTTACCTTTCTTTTTTAAGACACAGTTGTTTTTATGCCTTTTTAGAATTCTTTTTATACCTAGGAGCATCGTAGAGACGGGCTCTTGCAGAGCCCACTCCTTGACTTTTGTCAATGCCTCTCTCTCCTCCACATAAGGAGTACTACTTGCTATGCATGCATGCGGCATGCAGCTGGCGTCTTGAGGGGCCAGGGCGGTGAGAGCGGGCTCCGGAAGCGGTCCGGACTCCAGCATAATTTTGGTTTTTACAGTATTTCTTTCTCCATTGACAGGTAGGCCCGCTTAGATAGATAAAGAACACGAGCTGCTGAGGCACATGCGGACTGTTTGACTGGTCAACTAGACAAATTCGATGACCGCTAATGCATTTTACTCGGTAATAAATGACCAGGATTGAAGGGGAATCCAAATTTGCTTCGTCTTCTGTCCTTGAGCTCTTGACAAACCAATGCACTATACGGTTGTCCGGCCACTCCACCCCAGAGCTCTCACCAAGCGTCGTTCATGCCACCGCGTCGCACACTAACCGGTAAAGCAGCGATGGCATCCTGCCGCGCCGAGTTCCTCGCCGCCCACGACCGCACACAAAATGGTAGGGAAGCGATGGCATCCCGCCGTGCCGAGTTCATCGCCGCTCGCGACCTCACAACTATGTGGGATGAATTTGAAGATGCTAAGGCCGAATGGGCGGTAGAGCAGCCAAAGCCGCACAGAGGGAGCAGAAAAGTCGGAAAGCACTCAAGAAAAGAGAGGCCTGCCGCCGCAAGAAAGAAAAGGACGAATGCGTTGCTGCGGAGATGTCGGCGGAGATCCAAGCACGGTGGGGTGTCGCCGACAAAGCCGGGAAGGAGAACGACGGCGTATGGCCAGCATGTGAGAAGTAGTAGTACTAGTAGTTAGTGTGTCTGTCTGTGTCTGAGTACTTGCATGTACCAGTACTACTAGTTACTACTTTAGTTTTTAGAGCAAATTACCAGTACATTAGCCTAGACTAAATGGAAAAATTCCTATCCTAAGCATCAAATGGCATCTCTTTCCCTATAGGAATTGAGATGCATGTCATCTCACTTCCTATGATTTTCATATTCCTATCCTATGAACGAAAGGAGGCCTCTGTTGGAGTAACTATCGTAGCTAGCGATGCTTCTTGATGCAGTAGTTTTCTTCAAGAAGCGGAATTCAACGAAGTCATGATGGTTCCTTCGTCCGAGCAACTTCAAAGTGGGAAGTGGGCCTATGATTTGATGGCTCGTTAGTCATTGTTACTACCGCACGATGACCTGGGAGACTCTCCCTTGGAGTTCTGCGTGCATGGCAAGTGGACCGGGATGGTCGACGTCCCACATGTTGGCGAACGGAAGTATTCTTTCCGATATCGAAGAGCAAGGAAACCGCATGGTATAGTATCACTGCTGATTGGTTCGCAAAAAAAAGGTATCACTGCCTATTTATAATTATTTTTTATTTCTGATGAATGCTAGTGTTTCAACTCTTACGACGAAGGGTGCCAAACACGACGCGTCTTTGGATGTCCCACACGTCGGCGAAAGGAGTGGGACATGAACAGCGTGTTAGAGCCCAACAGAAAAAAACAGCATGGTAGAGCGTCTCCACTTCTTCCACTGGGTCGGAGACCACACGTAGTAGTACTTAGTGGTATGAACGATACAAAGTGCGACCTGGAGAGAAAGACACGTCTAGTTGGAAGGTCTCGGGGCATATACGTAAACAAATATAAAAGTTAATGTGTGCCTCCAACTAATATAGTAGTAGTAGAGTACTTAGGCACGTACTCCAAAACATCACCGTGCATTGCACGTACAACATTTAGTGGTAGTACGTAGTAAGAGACAAATGCCGCCCAAGAGTTCCCTTCTCGACCTTCTTTTGGGTGGTTGGTAGAGTGTATGGAGGGTGCATGAGTCCACACTAGTTTAGCAAAAATACACTAGAAGCATGCATGAAGAGAGCATGCATGAAGAGGGGTGTTGAGTTGAGCATGCATGAAGAGGGAACAACTATCTTTGAGGCGAGAACGCAACCAAACACACCCTATATGCCACGCATGTTCATACCATTTGTGCCTTTCTACTTCACTTACTGTGCTACATTACTCAGGTTCATACGTCCACTCCTGGGTACATGTCCGTCTCGTAGTTCCAATCCCACGTGTTCTTCATATAGATGGAACGATCCTTGCATAACACATGCACCTTCATGCTAGATGTCTCGCGTGTTGGAAAAAGGATGAACAAAGCTCACGTCAAAAAATAGAGTGGAAGAACATAGATTCCGGACGACCGAGAAGGAGCAAGGAACCTCGTGGTGGAGCGTCTGCACTCATAATATTTAATATTATTCAGCGATATAAAATTAACCAATCATCTCCACCTTTGAATTTGGAAGAGTACGAAACAGGCAGCCCAGTGTAGTTACATCATACTAGTACATGGCTAACCCACGCTATCACCATATTTCTTGGCTTCCATGCGACACCTATCTCTAGTAATCCAGGAGCCTGTATCGTTTCTCCCTCCTCCTCTCTATCAAAGTGCGGCGGGCTGGCGTTTCTGCCGTCTATTGAGGTCGGTTAACTATCACATGTTAGCTAGCGACATGCCAAGAGCATTCTAAAAAAATTCCTTTCACGTTCCGTTTTCAAAAAGAAAAAAAATCCTTTCACGTACGAATTTGCATGTATGCTTTGAGCAACTTGCATGTCCTATACTGCTCATGTTTGATACTCTAACTTAGCTAGAGGTTAGACTAACTCATGACTAACCCTGAACTAACTGTAGCCAAAGAGGTGTTTGGGTGACAGGGTTAGATTGACAATAAATGCACTTCATGGAGAGAGAAAAGTGATTTTTCAGTGGTCCCAATGAGAGCTATCTCCAGTTAGCACCTCTTGGGTGGGATAGTTTTTTTTTTGGTGGGTTCGGTGCAACTTGCTCCAATTTGAACCCTCATGCTATTTGAGCCCCAACTAGATCAAACTAACTCTAACCCATGGATCCCAACAGGGCCTATGGCTGGCCTCTCGGCGGAGCGATCGCGTGCCGGAAGCGGCGCTCTCTCGGCCGTCGCGCCACTTCAAAGCCGGCGTCAGTGAGAGGTCGCCTCCGCTCTTGCCGGGCATTAATGTGACACTGACGCTCTAGGGCGACGCTGACCGTTTCATGCGCGAAGCGCGCGCTGGCAAGGGAGTATAGGTTTTGAACCGTTTGTGTAGTAATCTTGGTAGTTTGCAAAACTACTCAATTATTGCACTCAGTTTCCTAAGAAATTGTGGTAAAAACATTACTCCACAGCCCGCTTCCTTCTTCTTCCTCTTCCACCGCCGCGCCGTCCATGAAGCGACCGATCAACCCTTATATAGGAGTACTAGCACAAAAGATGCATGCATGACCACTAAAATTTCCATATTAATGCGCCGCTCCGTGAGTATGGCGTATGTTGTTACCTTCGACGGCCCATGCCTCTTGGGTGACGGCGACCCGAGAAGAGGCGGCGGAGGGAATGAATGCAGCTACTGTTTGGGTTCGCCTGTACGGCTTAAATAAATGCTCAGCATCACGTGGTCCCGTGGGTGCACAAATTGTAACATACGTGTCTGCTTAAGTGGGCGTCACGTAACTAGTGTGTGTGTGAGAGAGATTCTGAGAGACAGAGTGCGTGTGTGCGACTCTACTCTTCGGACATGTACTCAACCTTTTGCATCCGGATATAAGTATAATGGTATTTACTTTAGCTACTGATTTACGTGGCCATGTTAACGTGGTTGTGTCAAAAAAATGTCACTTCCTGCTCGTGATTTGCGTTATATAATTACAAGCAAGATTCTCGTGCATTGCACGTATGCATTTTTTTACAAAACACCTGTTGTGATTGACCCATGCAGGAGTAATCCCATGTGTAAAAACTAGTGATATCTCGAGAATTTTATCGGAAAACTGGTATCTCGAGAATGTCATCGAAAAAATGAAAGATGAGAGATAAGGCGAGGAGGAGTGGAGCGTGGTGGTGTCTGGTGGTCGGAATGGGCGGAGGCATAGGGATGGACAGCGCCGGCAGGCGGCAGCGGCCACCATGCATGCTAGATTGTTCCAGAGACTTATTCCTTTTTTAATTGCTGAGCAATGAGGTTGCGGAAGATAATGATGTGGAGAGATGTTCGGGTATCTTTTGTAAAATTATCATAGTTTTCTTTCTATCCTCAGATATGGATCATACGGTCTGTATTACAAGATGGCAGGCACACCATCACCGCCAACTCATTTTTTTATAAGGGTACAGATGATAAGTTTGCTGACTACTAAAGTAAAGTGGAATTTGTCCATGTAATGCAAGTAAATAAAGGTGATTGTTTATCATACGGGTAAGGTTGGATGAAGGGTGGTAGGAACAAATGCTCCGCCTAGAGCATGTGTGTGAGATGGAGTCTTAGTGTGTGTGTGAGAGAGAGAGAGGAGAGAGAGAGAGATGGAGTCTTAGTTTGTGTGTGTGTGTGAGAGAGAGAGACGGAGTCTTAGTGTGTGTGTGGGGGGTGTGCGTGCGTGCGTGCGTGTGTGTGTGTGTGTGTGTGTGTGCTTATGTGTGTGTGTGAGAGAGAGATGGAGTCTTAGTGTGTGTGTGTGTGGGGTGCGTGCGTGCGTGTGTGCGTGTGTGTGTGTGTGCGTGCGTGTGTGTGTGTGTGTGCGTGCGTGTGTGTGTCTGTGTGTCGCGGGGTCCTTTGTGGCGGATGTAATTTAAGTGTGCATGGCTTCATCATAGAGAGGTGATGTGTATGGCAGAGGCCACCAATGATGGGGTGGGAGAGAGAAAATGCCCATAGAGAGGGAAGAGAAGGTGTGTGCGTGTGAGAGGAGTCGACATCGAGAGAACGTGTTTGTTCGAGAGACACCGAGGAACACTAATATATATCGATGGTGCATGTAGGCGGGAATTAAACAAAGGGATGGTCTTATTGGTTTCGGGGATATAGGGGAAGAGTGAGAGGGGGGGTAGCTAGAAGGAGATTGTTAAGTGTGAGTGTGTGTTTTACCCATCCAGGCGGAAGTTATGTGCACAAAAGAGGAGAACGATTCGATGTGGCGTTACGATTGAGGGTAATTAACTACATATGGAGACATAGAGACCTTGAACGTGCATGTGTGAGAGGTATACATTTATACGTGGGATGTGTGTGTGTGCGCGCGCGCATCATCGAGATAAAAGAAAGAATACATAAGTCATAAGATCAACGACATGGGAGAGACGGATCGGTATGACAATATGCATGTATGTGAGAATGCAGGGAAGAAGGCCGGACAATTGAGCATGTGTTTTTGTCTTTAAGAGATAGTGGCGTGGGCTGGAGCATGCATCTATGGCGAGCAGAGTGAGTGAGGCGCAACGATTGTGCAAAAGAGACCAACCCATAAATGCATATGTATGGAGAGACATATATAGTGTGGGTGATAGGAAGCAAGACTCCGTGCGAGAAAGAAATTTTGACGGAGAAACTACAGATAGATACAGAGATGGAGATGCTAGCTAGAGGGACATCCGCTAGTTTGGGCGTTGGACATGACCGTCGGGTGGTCCAAAGGGTGAAGTTATATATGTGTGTGAGAGGGCACTTGACTGCATGTAGAGAGAAACATATGTAGTGTGCATGATAGGAATCAAGAGTGAGGGCGAGAAAGAAGGTTGATGGAGAAATAGATAAATAGAAAGATAAAGATGCTGGCTAGTGTGCGTTAGAGATAGGAGTCGAGTGGATCAGAAGGCTGGGTTATGTGTGTGGGTGTGAGAGAGGTAGAGAGAGGGTGCATGTGAGCCACATACAAACAGATATCAGAGAGAAATGAGATCCAGAGAGACAGAGTTTTGTGTCTGCGAGAGAGAAAGATATTTCACAATGAGAGTGATAGCTAGAGAGACATACAAGGGAACGTAAGATATCTCTAGGGAGAGAGGGTGTGTCTGAGCGACATACAAGAGAACAATGGAGAAATATGAGACCCTGGGAGACAGAGTTTGTGTTTTTGTGTGAGAAAGAGATATTGAAGAGGAAGAGTCGTAGGTTCTCATATCTAAGGAGCGAAAGACATCTATGTATGAGGGGTGTGTGAGTGGCACACATGGGAATAGTAGAGAGAAATGAGACCCCGGGAGACAAAGTTTTGTGTTTATGTGAGAGAAAGAGATTCCACATGGAGAATCATAGTTAGAGACACATAGCAGGGAGCGAGATATACTTAGAGAGAGATAGAGTGATGAAGGTCGAGGGAGAGAGTATCGTCTGTGTGTTACGAAGATAAAAGATCATTGTCGACATACAGGTAGCACGAGAGGTACCCGAGAGACAATGAACGCGTATAGGTCCGAGAGATAGTCCTATATAAGCATGAGTGATAGCTATATGAGACGAATCTACGGATTAAAGGGATTCAAATATTTAAACTGGAGATCACGACATCGATAATATCATAATGCAAATTGGTGTATCAAACATGCATATTCATTTGAATTTGGGCACACGTGTAATATTATATAGTTTATCAATATTGGTGATCCATAGATTCTTCAATTACAAACAATTCATGGTTTATATGCAATTAATGTCTAAACGTGATTACACTATATGTTGCGTGTGTGAAACACATTATACATGTTTGAGAAGTAAAAAAAAAACCCGCATGAAACAAACATTAATTGGAGACAGTTAGCGAGGAATGCATACATTGGATTTCAACATAAAGTGGTTTCAAATATTTGAAAATCCAAATTGATGGATACAACCTTATGAATCTGAGATCATGCCATTTGTAAACCATATTTATGTATAAATGGTGTTGTGCTTTTGAAAGTATATAAAAAATGATGTATATAGAATGTAATTCCAATTGAAAATGGATCCCGTCCGAAAAAAATATAATACAAACGGGATTCGAATTGAGTTGGCACGGTAAACGTGCACTCTACAAAATTTGAACGAACCGTGGAAATTCGTAGTGACCGCCCGAAACCAAAATCTGCGAGATGGAAATCACTACTGAATATCCCTGCCACGCAAAGCCTATCTGCTAGATTTCTATAGGTTTCGATAAGGGTAGGTTTGTAATTTCACCCAAACATGACGTTACCGCCTCTCACCCGGATTCATACACGGTGGGCGCCAAAACACAATGTGTCCTCGGCCGAAATCGACTCCCTCCCCGATTCATATTCATACACGGTGGGTGCCAAAAACAAACTCTCGTCGGCAAATATTTGGTGTATGCGAGATTACCATCCTATCCACAACCGACTAAAGTTGTTGTGATGTAGTAGAAAATTGAAACGGGGCTAAGTTTGTAAATTTCCTTGCATTTGAGACAAGCGCTCCCTGAATACATGGTTCCCCCATTCCTCTCTACCTTCCTTTTCCCCATTCGTACTCCGTGGGCGCCAAAACATCCTCTCCACCCCACCCTCCTCCGTCCGCTGCTGTCCGCCACCCCATCCACCGCCGTCCTCCTCCACCATGTCGGAGCTGATACCCCGACGCCGCCGTCCATTACAAGAGATCGACCTCTCTCATCCACGGCTTCGGACCGGGATCCTCAAATCCCGTCCTCTCGCTTCATCCCCGCCGTCGTCCACCTTGCCGGCGCCGCTCCTACGACCGTCTCGTCCACCGCGCCCCACCGCCACCGTCTACCCTCCTAGATCTGCTTCCACGCCGCCGACAGCCATCGCTACCGCAGCACCGTCAAATTCTGAGGCGATACTCTTTCGTATCTGCTCAACTTATTTATCGCAGCAAGAAAATAGATCGCCACTGCTTTACTCTGATTTCTTGTCTTGGTTACGGTTGCCTTTGTCCGGTTTGCACCTCCGGATCCGCCATGGCACGCTCAACACTATACTCCCAATGCTTATGGTTTTCCCTTTTATATTCCACACTAGTTAAATCACGATGAGACTAAATTTCAAAATTGGGTCAGTCGATTTTTCAGAGCTCGCCGGAGTTTGCCGGTGCGATCGAAGGGGCTCGGGTGGTTGTGGGGCCTCGCCGAACGAAGAAAACTCGACGCGGGTTGGGGTTGGGGCGGGGGTGGGGGATGGGGGTGGCAGATGAACATAGGCGGTGGGGGCCGGTGGTCCGGCCGGTGGCCCGTGCGGTGTTCTGTATGGCAAGAATCAGAGACGAGGAAGAAGAAGGGTTAGGAGACGTAGGATCTTCATCCAACCGCCTGAAATGGTCGAGAGACAGCTGGGAGTTGCATTCTTAATGCACTCTAGTTCATCATGTGTGGGCACTGCGCAACCAACATTTTATTATCCAAAATCTGCTTGCTCTTCTTCACCATGTTCGATAGAGCTGGCCTGTACGTGATCGATAGGCTTTCAATTACTAGCGGCAATACAACACCGTATTTTCAAGCCAGTTCCACTTTCCCGATTTATATATCGTGGTTATGGTGTACCCCTATTATGTACACTATGATCTGCCTAGTTTCTGTGTGCTCTTGTTATCATGGTTTGGCAATAAACTCTCTATAAAGTATATTATGAACCTATCATCTGCCAGCTATCCTTACTTCTGGAGCCTATTTTTGTGTGTACTTGTGCGGATTATATAAATGCACGCACCATATTACAGCACACATGAGCTCTCTCATCGTAATCCAAAGGATAGCACACAAGTGTTTACTGAGCGCCCTATATTAGAATATCATCAGCATTACAAAGATAATCTCACAACTATTTATGTTTTCATGGTTCTCAGATATTATACGCAATTACAGTGAATAACAAAATCCGCGCATCAGAAGAATATTGTGGAACAATGCAATGACTTACAAAATTGGCATCAAGGCATTGAGTGCCATTCTGAAATCAATGAAACTCGTACGCTCCCCACCTGTTGATTCTTGTTCAGAATATCATCCTAATGACTATTCTAACCTCGAGAAGTCAAAGGCAGATGGCCTGTCCTGTTCACCCATCAAGGTGCCTATTCTAATTTGGCAAGATTTTATTCATTGCGCATATCTTGCATATGTTGTCTTGCATTTCTTCTACTTTGTTGCACCGCCATCTGCTTAGTTTACTCATCATATAACTCGAGATGCCATGCCCATCCATTATCAATACATATTCCATCTGTCATCATAATATGTTTTTCCACTCAAATGCTTTTCATGTGCATCAGCCATCAAAAAGGAAGAGGGTGATTGCTGAACCTGAAGGAGCAAAAACAAAGTTCTTGAAAAACGTGGTGGTGCCGGAGAAATCAGACATCGCCCCACTTATATTGGTTGTACAACCAGTGACACAAAACGTAGGACCGACTCCAGCAGACTGTACCCATACTTCACTGGCCACACCACTAGTCCCACCACACAGGACCTGCACTCCAGCAAAAGGTATACCGATTTCATTTGCCATAGCACCAGCCGTACCATAGAAAAATCCCACTCGACCAAAAAGTACAAAGCAAGTCCACCGTCAAGACCTATCCCAACTGCAGAGACGGCCAATTCCTGCAGATTGGAACCCCATTCCATTTATTCCTAGTTTAAAAGACAATGCTTTCAATGTTGTTAGGGACTACGTGCATATATTCCCATCATGGGAGGATTATAGTGAAGACAAACACCATTTTCACATCTTCCTGTCCAACTTACGTGTAAGTGCTATTATTGATGGTTCTTATTTTCCTGTTTTCGGCTGATCGAACACAACAATGATTTACATTACATTGTTGTAACTAGGGGAGGGTCAATCTGGATAGTCATGACGAGCAAAGCTTGCTTGTGCTTTTCAAAGAAGCATTGCAGCAGTATCGGTGTTACCTGAGGAAATCTCAATTTGATGGCAAGTCTATAAACGAATTTCCGATGAAGTCTCCTGTGCTAAATTTAGAAGATATTGAATGGAAAAACCTTGTTATGCACTCGTCTCGTTCCCAGGATGAGGTACTGTCTATGAAATCACATGACAATTTGAACTTCTACTTTTCCTCATGTGCCTTACGGATCTTTTTTGCAGGAAATCTGCTCGAAGAAGAATTCCAGTTTGAAAAGAACGACAGGATATCGCAAATATGCTGCCCGCTGCTTTGCTCTTGTTAGTACCTGTTGTCCTGTATCACTGTTGTCGGTGTCAAAACCGGCGGATCTCGGGTAGGGGGTCCCGAACTGTGCGTCTAGGCGGATGGTAACAGGAGACAAGGGGCACGATGTTTTTACCCAGGTTCGGGCCCTCTCGATGGAGGTAAAACCCTACTCCTGCTTGATTAATATTGATGATATGGGTAGTACAAGAGTAGATCTACCACGAGATCAGAGAGGCTAAACCCTAGAAGCTAACCTATGGTATGATTGTTGTTGTCCTACGGACTAAACTCTCCGGTTTATATAGACACCGGAGAGGGCTAGGGTTACATAGAGTCGGTTACAATGGGAGGAGATCTACATATCCGCATCGCCAAGCTTTCCTTCCACGCCAAGGAAAGTCCCATCAGACACGGGACGAAGTCTTCAATCTTGTGTCTTCGTAGTCCAAGAGTCTGGCCAAAGGTTATAGTCCGGCTATCCGGACACCCCCTAATCCAGGAATCCTCAAGAGCCCCCCTAACCAGGCTTCAATGACGATTTAGTCCGCGCTACAGATTGTTTTCAGCATTGCAAGGCGGGTTCCTCCTCCGAATACTTCATAGAAGATTTTGAACACAAGGATAGTGTCCGGCTCTGCAAAATAAGTTCCACATACTGCCATAGAGAGAATAATATTTACACAAATCCAATCTGCTGACGTATTCTGTAGCATGACATCACACCACAGCCAAGCCTTTATTCGTTTTTACTGCCCCGCCTCAGCGTGTTTTGCGAGGCGGTTTCCTTGGCACGTCTTGTCGAAGCAGAGATCGTGTCCCCTTATCCCGGGATTCTCATCAATACGGGCGTGGGTAACCCAACCGTGCCATTGATTATGGCGCTTGGGGGATAAGCGAGTTTTACCAGGCTGATGGGGACGCTTAGTCTCGTCCTCCCATATAAGGGGATAAGGATCCACCTTTTCATCCACGCCTTCCTCCTCCTTTGCTCATCCATTTTCGCACACTTGAGCTCCAGCGCCCAAGTCCGCATTCCTCACCTCAACCTTCTCCAACTATGTCCGGAGCAGGAGGCAAGTGGATGGTCTCATCCGTCATGGAGGGACACATCAAGAAGCTGAGGACAGCCGGGTACTTGTCCAACGACATCACGCACCGGCTTCCAGACGCGGGGCAGCTCATCCCCACCCCCGGGCCCCATGAGAGGGTGGTGTTCCTCACCCATTTCCTCCACAGACTAGGTTTCCCTCTCCACCCATTCGTTCGGGGCTCATGTTCTACTATGGCCTGGATTTCCACGATCTGGCCCTGAACTTTATCCTCAATATCTCGGCGTTTATCGTCGTGTGCGAGGCCTTCCTCTGTATCCAGCCCCACTTCGGCTTATGGCTGAAGACCTTCAATGTTAAGCCGAAGGTAGTGGGTGGCCGCCAGACGGAGTGCGGAGGCGCCATGGTGGGCAAGATGCCCAACGTCCTATGGCTCGAGGGCTCCTTCGTGGAGACCATAAAGGGGTGGCAATCGGGGTGGTTCTACATCACCGAGCCGCGTGACCCTTAATGGGTCGTGACTGCCGAGTTCTGATCCGGAGTCCCCACGCGGCTCACCTCCTGGAAAGAGAAGGGCCTGCCGTGGGGTAATTCCAGAGAGCTGACCGGACTCCAAACATGCGTCGAAAACCTGGTGAGCAAGAAGCTCAAACTCGTCAATGTAATCCAGGTCATGCTCATCCGCCGGATCCTCCCATGCCAACAACTGTCTTTCAACTGTGGGAATTCGACCCAGCTCAGCATCGAACTCTGAACAGGCTCTTCGACACAACATACGAAGATGCCTGGAAGGTGCTATTCAAGGGCGCCGAGGCTCCCGCTTCCGCCACCGAGGATCGCGGATTCTGCGTGCTGTGTCAAGCCAGCGCGGTAAGTTGTTTTACCTCTTACAGGGTATTTATCTTTCGTAGTTTGACTCTATGTGGGATCTAAGCCCCCATGCCTTTGACAGGACTAGCTGAGGACGACCGGACAAATCAACTATCCGGCTCCCTTGCCTGAAGACCCAGCAGACGCCCGCTTGGAGAAGCTACTGGTTCTGGCACCTTACGTGGCACCGGAGAAGAAGGCCAAGAAGAAGGCCACGGGAACCCGGAAGAGTTCCGGCACCCGGTGGAGTTGGACTCGTCGTCCGATGACTCCGGGGCGCACTCCTCCCATGAAGACGAGGAGGAGGAAAAAGAGGTTTCTTCCCCTGCAGGGGGAGAAAAGAAAAGGAAGGCCGCCCCAACTGGGGAGGCCGGAGGGTCCAAGAAGGGGAGAACCCTTCCTCCGGACTACTCCACCAACGCCGCTGACAGCGAGGAGGAGTGGCTGCCCAGGGCCAAGCCCCTGGCGAAATCGTAAGTATTCGGACACCAGAGTGACTCGTGGCGTTCCTTTATTGCACAGCTTCCCCTGACGTCGAATATAATTATGCAGCCCGCCCCGGGCCCGAGTCGACATATCGTCGAGCGGTTCCCTGGATTCGTTGGATGTGAACAGTTTTTCACTTCCGACCGCTACCTCACCTCGCCCTACGGATGATGCCAAGGTGTTGTCCCAAAAGGTTCCAAGCCAAGGGGAGGTGGTTCTAGAGGCGCCGCAAGGCGACCTCCCGGACTGCAGGCACAAAGGGAGCAAAGCTCCCAAGGGCTCCGAGTCCGGCCTTATGCCGGACACCGAGCCGGAACCTTCAGCGGTTCCGGACTCCGGCAGGCGGCCCCCTACCAAGAAGGGCAAGCCTACTGCGCCGGTGGCCTCCGCCCAACCGGAGGCACCGGATAACTTGCTGGAGGTGCTTAACGGCGCCTCCATCGACGAGGAGCACCGCACTATTATGAGTGCGGTGATCCAGAAGGTTCAGTCCGCAAGAGCAGGCTGACTGAAGCCTGTGTCAGCCTGTTGACAGGCTTTGAGGAAATATTACCACATAGACATTAGCCCCTGATGCTCTGTTTGGCGTTCACAACGAAAAGCTGAATAGAGGATCTAATAATATTCGCAGGAGTCTAACAAAATTATGTCGATATGCGTATGCAGGCTTCATTGGCCTCTGCCGACCGGGATCATGGAGGTGGACACGCTGAAGCAGAACCTCGAGCGGTCCGAGCAAGAGCTCGGCCTTGCCAAGAAGCAGTTCGAGGAGAGCCAAGGTACGTAATGCCTTGTGTAAGTATATAAAATGTGCAGTTGCAAAAAATAACAGGATCGATATTGGTGTCCTAGGGGCCACGACTAAGGTGGAGACCCTGAAGCAAGCGCTTTCTGAGGCCGAAAAGAAGGCGGCCACGATGCGCACTGAGCGGGAGAAACATGAGGCGCGAGTTGGCGAGGTACATCAAGAGCTCCAGGCTCTCATGAAGAAACACGAGAGTTTAGAGCTTGACTCCAAGTCGCGAGAGTCTGAGCTCGCGGTGGCCCTCGAAAGCGCCAAGTCTGCCAAGGACGAAGCCCAGAAAGCCCTCCAGGAAGTTGAGGCGATGAAGAAGATAGCGGCGGGTAAGGCATTCTTTATGCAAAGCAAGCACGTGAAAGTGAATTACTTGTTAGTTACCTGAGTCCGGAGCTCTCCAGGAGCATTCGCAGATTTGCCCCGTAGCGTGTTGGATGTCGCCGCCTTCTATCGGGCCAAAGAGGGGAGCTCGATGGAGAAGGTGTTCTGATCTCAGTATGCTGAGGCCGGACACCCTGTGCCCTTGAGCGACTAGCTGAAGCAGCTGGTCGAGCTCCATAAGGTGGCCGAGCAGGCCATGAAGGTTCTCATAGTCTGGCTGTGGCCTGAGGAGGCCGTGCCTGGGAGCTACTTTGGGCTAGTGAGGCGGCTGGTGGATGCCTGTCCACGGCTTGAAGTCATCAAGTGCTCCGTCTGCATCGAGGGAGCCCATAGGGCGCTTGCCCATGCTAAAGTTTACTGGGGCAAGATGGATGCTGAGAAGCTTGTGAAGGACGGGCCACCGCAGGGCAAGGAGCATCGCCACCGTGAGATGTATTACAAGGGCGTCCTGAAGGGTGTCTGCCTTGTGGCGGATGAATGTTCCAAGGATGTAATATTTGAGTAAACTTGTTCCTTTTATCCCGTGCGCTGAAAACTTGTTCATATGCGCTATGCAATGCTTGTTTTAATTTAAAATATTACCTTCTATGCGGCTGTTTATTAAATCTAAGAGATGGCGAGTTGTCGGCTTCTACCCCCATGCCACTAGTGCTGGGGTGTTTGGGATAAACCTGAGCACTCTTTTTCCCATTCTTGGGTCCTTCGAGGGAGGTGCTCAGCACAACGAACAAGGCAATCGGACTATTGTGCGTTATCACTCTCACTTAGCCAGAGAATTCTGTAATTTTAAATTTTGGCGAAGCCCCTAGTGTTCGGAAGACCGAGTTCGGGGCGCTAAACACGCCTAGGCCGGACATAGCCGACTCCTTGCTCTAAGCGGCATGAGTCTTTAGGGACTCGAAACCTCTCGAATCAGTGACCAGCTCTCGCCTTATCATGACAGTCAGTTTTAGCTTTATCTACTGAGGTGCTTAGCCCAGCTCAACCGGGGCACAATCATAGTAGTTCTCCCAGCGCTACCTTAGCCGATATAGCGGAACGTAAGGTACCAAAACATGGGAGCCGGGCAAACCCAACTATTGACCAAAGACATGATTCGGAGCTGATGCATGTAATGCTATAATTTCGGAGGGCCGCACTTGTGAAAGTGTACGGACTTCTCACGCCGTATTATGAGGTGCTTGAGCCCCTGGCGTATGGACCATACCAAAGTGTACGGGTGCTAAATGTCATAACTGAACATGTATATGAAAAAAGAAATGAATAGAGAATGCAATAATAAGCTAAAGCTAAGCATTGTTTATTCAAAAAGGGCTGCGGTAAAAGCAGAACGATACAAATAGTGCAATAAGCAAGAGATGGGACTATTTGACATGTCCCCCTCCAGGGGCTAGCTGCGGGACAATATTGAAGACAGGTATTTTGCTCGTTATAGAGACCACCTGGGAATTCGACGTAGCTTTCTGCCTCCTTGGTTGTTGCATCGTGTGTTCGGCGATTGTACTGCCGGACAGGCCTTCCGGAGAGTGGAGTCCTGAAAGTAAGAGAAAATGACAAAATTGGGAGCCCCTAGTGCGGTTGAGCCGCATCTTGGGCGTGCCATGGTTGTGCCCCTTCCCCTGTGCCCATGGTATTTCCAGAGCGTAATTATGTACGCGTAGTACTGGTTTTGCAGTTTCGCGAGGGCCAGGGTTGGGGCCGCATTGCTACGCTTTCTCGGAACGTGCCAGGCGGTCTTGTTGAAGGTTACTCCGGGCGCGCTTGACGGTGTCCGAACGTTTAATAGCCGGACTGGAGAATTGCCTTGAGAGGCTGCTTTGTACTTCCGCTGCGAGGGCCGCCGTATGCTCCTCCGTTCGGAGAGGGCGTTCAATGTTTCCATTGACCGTAATGACTCCTCGAGGTCCTGGCATCTTGAGCTTGAGGTATGCCTAGTGCGGGACCGCATTGAACTTTGCAAATGCGGTTTGTCCAAGAAGTGCGTGATAGCCACTGCGGAACGGAACTATGTCGAAGATTAACTCCTCGCTTCAGAAATTATCCGGGGATCCGAAGACCACTTCGAGTGTAACTGAGCCTGTGCAGTTGGCCTCTACTCCTGGTATGACGCCCTTGAAGGTCGTTTTTGTGGGTTTAATCCTTGAGGGGTATATGCCCATTTTCCGCACTGTATCCTGATAAAGCTGGTTCAGGCTGCTGCCGCCGTCTATAAGGACTCGAGTGAGGTGAAATCCGTCAATGATTGGGTCTAGAACCAATGTGGCGAATCCGCCATGGCGGATGCTAGTGGGGTGGTCCCTTCGATCGAAAGTGATCGGGCAGGAGGACCACGGGTTGAACTTTGGGAAGACTGGCTCCAATGCGTATACGTTCCTTAGCGCACGCCTCCGTTCCCTCTTGGGGATGTGGGTTGCGTATATCATGTTCACCGTCCGCACTTGTGGGGGGAAGCCCTTCTGCCCACTATTGTTCGGCGGCCGGGCTCCTCCTCGTCGTCGCTATGTAGCCCCTTGTTTCTGTTTTCGGCATTTAACTTGCTGGCCTGCTTGAACACCCAACAATCCATGTTGGTGTGATTGGCTGGTTTTTCGGGGGTGCCATGTATCTGGCACGAGCGATCGAGTATACGGTCCAAACTGGACGGGCCCGGAGTGTTTCTTTTGAATGGCTTTTTCCGCTGACCGGGTTTAGAGCCTCCGAATCCGGCATTAACTGTCGTATCTTCAGCATTGTCGCTGTTAATGCGGCGCTCATGTTTGTTGTGACGCGACCTGCCATTGCTGTCCTTGGTATCCGAATTACCAGGGCTCTTCCTCATGTTATTGCTACGAGCCAGCCAACTGTCTTCTCCCGCGCAAAAGCGGGTCATGAGTGTCGTGAGGGCTGCCATAGATTTCGGCTTTTCCTGTCCAAGGTGCCGGGCAAGCCACTCGTCACGCATGTTATGCTTGAAGGCTGCTAGGGTCTCTACGTCCGGACAGTCGACGATTTGATTTTTCTTGGTTAGGAACCGTGTCCAGAATTGTCTTGCAGATTCTTCTGGCTGCTGAATTATGTGGCTCAGGTCATCGGCGTCTGGTAGTCGCACATAGGTGCCCTGGAAATTGTCGAGGAATGCGGCTTCCAGGTCCTCCCAACAACCAATTGATTCTGCTGGCAAGCTGTTAAGCCAATGCTGAGCTGGTCCTTTAAGCTTGAGTGGGAGGTATTTGATGGCGTGTAGATCGTCGCCACGGGCCATGTAGATATGAAGGAGATAGTCCTTGATCCATACCGCAGGATCTGTTGTGCCATCGTATGATTCAATG
Organism: Aegilops bicornis; assembly: GCA_021605145.1. Taxonomy (NCBI): domain Eukaryota; kingdom Viridiplantae; phylum Streptophyta; class Magnoliopsida; order Poales; family Poaceae; genus Aegilops; species Aegilops bicornis. The sequence continues at coordinate 343,345,447 of CM038669.1, forward strand.
TTTACGGGTTTGAAACCCTCTGGGATTTGATGGTCCATTACTTCATCTGTGAAGCATAGTGGGTGCACGGCACCTCTGTACTGGGCTATATCACGGCGTAGCTCGAATGAGGTTTGTCTGCTGTGTTCGGCCCGACCGGATTTACTGTATCCGGCGTGACGGTTATCGTCTCGTGTCGTGGGGCGCCCTCGGGATCCATAGATCGATCTTAGTTGCCTTGCCTTGTCCTCCAACATATCTCGCAGGTCTAGCGCATTTCCCCGTGCCTTGGTATTTTTTGAGCGACGCCGGGGTGCGGCTTGAGTGGAGGGCCGAGAGGCCTCTCATCGCGGCAGCCGAGGTGGCCGATCGGCCGCATCATGCGCTGGTGATGTAGGTTTAGGTGCTTCCTCCTCTAATCGGGGTAGCAGCCTGCGCTTTGGATAGCTCTTGGAGGGGCGTTCGAGTTCGTATTCTTCGGCCGCAAGGACTTCAGTCCATCTGTCGGCTAGCAAGTCTTGATCAGCTCTATGCTGTTGCTGTTTTTTCTTAAGGCTACTCGTCGTGGCCATAAGCCTGTGCTTGAAGTGCTCTTGTTCGACGGGATCCTCAGGCACGACAAATTCGTCGTCACCAAGGTTTAACTCGTCTTCGGAGGGAGGTATGTAATTATCATCCTCTTCCTCTCTGTCTGTCGCTCTCTCAGGGGGAGTGGCTTCTCCGTCCTCGTACGCTGAATCTTGCTGGAGGGAGTTGTCTGCAGCACTGTCCGGGGTGTTATTATCTCCCGTGCCGGTATCACTGTTTTTGTTTAGGCGAGACTAAGAGCGGCGCCGCTGACGCCGACGCTTAGGTTGCTTCTTGGAGGGGTCATCCCCCGCTGTTCCGTCGCCATTGCCTTCTTTGGGTGTATCCACCATATATATGTCATATGACGAGGTGGCTTTCCAGTGCGCTGTAGGCGCTGGTTCCTATTCGTCTCCTACATCGTCGTCCATACCGTCGATGTCTTCGGAGTCGAAGTCTAGCATGTCAGTTAAATCATCGACAGTGGCTACAAAGTGGGTGGTGGGTGGGCGTCGAATTTCTTTGTCGTCTGCATCCCAATCCTGTCGGTCATAATCCGGCCAGGACTCTCCTAACAAAGAGAGAGACCTTAGTGAATTCAGAATGTCGCCGAAGGGCGAGCGCTGAAAGATATCCGTGACGGTGAATTCCATGATCGGCGACAATGGGATTCGATTGGCAGGGGCGCGGAGGGTTCGGAGTCCGGAGAAGAGTCCGGCACCTTGGAGTCACGGACTTCGCGGAGGATAAGGCTGGTGTTCGGCTCGATCGCCGTTGAGACTGCAGCCCCCGCGGCGGGGTCTAGCCACCCGTCCTCGATCGGCGCAGTTGGCTCCGAGCTAAGGGTCGGAGCTGATGCGGGCGCGGCCTCCAGGGCACTGTTCGGCGGCAGAGCTAAATCATGCCCATCGTGACAGTGCGGCGCGCTCGGCTGTGGTTCGAATTCGTCAAAGATCAAGTCTCCGCGGATGTCAGCCGTGTAGTTCAAACTTCCAAATCTGACTTGAAGGCCAGGGGCATAGCTTTCGATCTGCTCCAGATGGCCAAGCGAATTGGCCCGCAGTTCAAAGCCGCCGAAAACGAAGATCTGTCCGGGGAGAAAAGTCTCACCCTGGACTGCATCATTGTTGATGATCGGAGGTGCCATCGGGCCTAAAGATAATGACACAGAGAAACTCTCAATGAAAGCACCAATGTCGGTGTCAAAATCGGCGGATCTCGGGTAGGGGGTCCCGAACTGTGCGTCTAGGCGGATGGTAACAGGAGACAAGGGACACGATGTTACCCAGGTTTGGGCCCTCTCGATGGAGGTAAAAGCCTACTCCTGCTTGATTAATATTGATGATATGGGTAGTACAAGAGTAGATCTACCACGAGATCAGAGAGGCTAAACCCTAGAAGCTAGCCTATGGTATGATTGTTGTTGTCCTACGGACTAACTCTCCGGTTTATATAGACACCGGAGAGGGCTAGGGTTACATAGAGTCGGTTACAATGGGAGGAGATCTACATATCCGCATCGCCAAGCTTGCCTTCCACGCCGAGGAAAGTCCCATCCGGACACGGGACGAAGTCTTCAATCTTGTATCTTCATAGTCCAAGAGTCCGGCCAAAGGTTATAGTCCGGCTATCCGGACACCCCCTAATCCAGGACTCCCTCAGCTGTGCTTTCATACATACCTGGTTCATTATGTGACAGCAGTATGCATGATAGCTTGCTTATCAATTGTTCGCGCCAAATTATCTGATCTGTATGAATGGTTACATTAGTGTAGAATATATGAAATGCCAATGAATTTTTTTAGCTCTGCATTGTTCTTGTAAGTACATGATGTCCTTTATCAGTGTACTTATATTGACAAGTAGTTGTTCATGTACCATCACTCTACAGCTTATTTTCCTTTGCCCTCCATTTTCTACACATCAGATCTATATTTACTCTTACCATAAGGTTGGTACTGAAGAAGTTTAGATGTGCATTTCTCTTGGCTGTGCCTTTTGCCTGTATCGCTGCACATACATTTATAGCTACTTGGTTATGTAGCATCGCTCTTCATCTTATCTTAAATATTCTCCATTTTTCGTATATTATCACATCTATATTTACTCTTAACAAAATGTACAATACACGCAATGCTTATGAAGAAGATTCTGTGCTAAACTTCTTGAATTGCCCCCCCATCAGCATGGACAAGGGCTTTATAGAGCATGTCTTCACCAGTAATGTAAGTTTGTCCTTCTCAAGTCTTCAAACTTTGTTGTGTATATTTGGTTAGGCATGACTGCAACAGCTATTTATTTTTGGTGTTTGCATCAAATTGCATGTTTAAAGTTTATTATGTAGTTCATAAACAAAAGTTTGTCCTTCTCAATTTAAGTTTTCAGTTGTACAACCAAGTTCCTTCTTCATACCATGTAAATTAAACTATACAGAGCAAGTGATCTTCTTTTGCACTTTGCATGTATGCTTCAGATTTCATCCGTAATCCAAAGGTGTGGTGAACCTACCCACTACAAAGACAATGTCATATTCTGCAATGTCTTAACTATGAACAATGTCATATCATTCTACTATTATTTAAACCATCTCTTTATTTGCCAATCTGAAATGGGATAAATTGACAGCACACTAACGATTGATACTTATGAGTTCTTGATTTGTAATACAGTGGTGTCTTGAAGCTGCCAACTCCTTCACAATGTCATTTCATGCCATGTCTTGACCTGAACAATACCATATTGTGTTAATGCAATTTTAAACTGTGTCACTTTATTCGTTAGTAAGAAATGTGATGAATTGTCAGCATTGATACTTTTATGTGCAAAATCATCATCACATGCGCTTGTTTATCTTTCAGAGTGAGGAAGATATAAGTGTTGAACAAGCGTAGTCTCATCATCTTGCTCAGCGGCTTGCGCTGCAGCTCCCCAACAGGGCTAACCTTTCTTGAACTCTATTGAAGTGCTGTCGATTTTGTATATTATTTTGTCGGCGTGTTTATTTGCACTGGTGGCGATCTTTGATGCCTAGTGTATGTAATCTGCTGTCTGCTTGTGCTTTATTATCATAGTGGCGAACTTTGATGCCCAGTGGATGTAATATGCCATAATTTCTTTATTGTATAGTCTAGGTTTTTTCTTATTCATGATGCTGCAGTTATTTTACTGTATATATATCCTGTCTTCGCAGTATACCGGCCAAACCGTAAAATTACGGTACATAATCGGGCTGTCATGCTATCACGATGTATGATCTGCATCATGGGCCCCACAAACCGCCCACTAGTAGATTCGGGCCTTTAATAGGACGAGTAACCCCCGGCCCTCTTTTCGCAAGAAAAGTCAATGGGCTTTTAGGAGGCTGAGAATTAGGTTGGGCCTGAAACGTGCCGAATAGCTCACGGGCCGGCAGCAGGCTGAAATGGACCCCGACCCATGATTATGCGAATCAAATCACAGGCTTTTAACAGGCCAAAGTTGTCTCGGTCCTTGTTTGGCCCAATAAGATATCGACTGCGAGCAGGCCGGATGCAAACCGGGCCGTAGTTAGGCCCAACTATATGACGGGCTTTTAACAGGCCGAAATTAATGTAGGGCCGAAATGTTAAACGGGTCCTTAACAGGCCGAAACTAATATCAGGCCGAATTACTAAATGGGCCTTTAGCAACTGGCCCCAAAAGCATAGTGTCCAGTTAATGGGCCGAATCTGATATGGGCCATAATTGAGCCCAAAGCCTCTTAAAGGGCCGGACCTTATCTGGGCCGTGATTTGGCCCAGAAAGTGGGAGGCTTTTAATGGGCCGGATCTTATATGGGCCATTATTAGGCCCAGAACGTGGCAGGCCATTAATGGACCGGATCAAATATGGGCTGGCATTTGGCCCAAAACATGGCAGCTAGTTAATGGGCCGGCCTGCTAGGGTCCTCAAAATCTTGTGGGCTCACAATGGGACCGCCCATTAATGTCGGCGAAATCTCGTGGCCTTTTAGTCGGGCCGCCCATTATGATCCGCAAGAATTTTGTGGGCCTTTACCTGGGCCGGCCCATTATGGCACACAAAAATCTTGTGGGCCTTTACCTGGGCCGTCCCATTATGGCCTGCGAAATCTTGTGGGCCTTTAGCTGGGCCAGCCCATTATGGTCCACAAAATCTCATGGGCCTTTAGCTTGGCCGGCCCATTATGGTCCGCAAAATCTTGTGGGCTTTTAGTTGGGCTGGCCCATTTAAACTTGTTGGGCCGTGCCACGTGTCGACGTATCATAGGCGCCTTCTGTCCAGTGAGTGGATGACATCTGTCCCAATGATGAGCCGACACGTGTTTCCTCTAGCCAATGAAGATTTTACACGTGGAAAATCCCCATTGGTCGTGGCTATTAACGGGTTATCGGATCCAAAACCCGGCCCGATAGCTTAACAGCGTTCCGTTATGGTGGATGCCACGTGTCGATCACCCTTGACGAAAGCACTTCTGTGACGCACGATTTATCGTCATGGAAGTGGACACTTCCGTGATGATAATTTTGGTAATGTCATGGAACACTTCTACGACTGCACAAGTATGACTATCTTGATTCTGTCATAAATTTGTCATGGATGTACATGCATGACAAAAAAACGCGACCTACTATGACAAACAGTATCATCACGGAAGTGTATTGTTTTGTAGTGAAAGAGGCGGTTCAGGGTGGGGGGCCCGAGGCGGCCACAACCCACCAGGGTGTGCCTGGGCCTCTAGGTGCGCCCTGGTGGGTTGTGCTCCCCTTGGAGCACCCCCAGGCACTTCTCCGGCACACTGGATGTATTCTGGTCCAAAAAATCCACAAAAAGTTCTGCTGCGTTTGGACCCCGTTTGGTATTGATTTCCTGCAATGTAAAAAACATGCAAAAAACAACAACTGGCACTTGGCACTATGTCAATAGGTTAGTACAAAAAAGTGATATAAAATGGGTGTAAAATATCCAAGAATGATAAGATAACAACATGGAACAATAAAAAATTGTAGATACGTTGGAGACGTATCAGGCGACAGCACCGGGAGGTAGGGGAAATGGGGAGCGACGGTACATAAGGTCGAGGTGCAGGGAGAGGTGGACGGCAATGACAGATCAGGGAGGGTTGGGGATCGCGGGAGATGGGGTACGAGTGGGTGTGGTGTGGGGTGGGTTTTTTTTTCTGCGCAGGTTTGAGAGTTCGGGAGGACCTCATCGGCCCCTATAGGCAGTGCTTTGATCAGAATAACTATTCTGATCCCGTGATCAGAATAGTGTTAGTCTATATATATATACTAGACCATGATGGCGCGCGTTGCCGCGCCCATCTATTTCTACAATAGAATGATAGTGAATTCAGAAATATATGGATACACATAAACGTAAGTTATTATGTGTTAATCAGAAGTAACCATTAATCTTAAGTAGAAGGGTCACTTGTTTTTACCAATCACCATGATAGAACAAAAATCTAATGGATCATCTTGCAGACAAACTTTTTTCGAAGATCTGGAACTTATGGTTACTTCATGATCTCATTAATTCGCATCACCGTGATAAATTCTGGAAACAAAATAGCTTAGCAACACAGAAGCACATAGCGATGATGGTGATAAGTAGCATGTTGTAATTGTTGCTACGTTTTGCAGGCGAACATCACATTTGTTAAAATTAGATAATATACATATCTGAGCGCACGGAGGAAAAATAAATAACAAAAATGGAAGTAATAACATTATTGAAAAAAAAATATGCGAGGATTGATATATACCTCCTAATAGCATATATCAGGCGAGACTTAAACGGAGTGATAGTCATATGATCAGTTCACTTTTCAAGTTAGAAAAAGTGCAATGTATCCCTGAATATTGACTCCAATTTGCGTAAACATGACAAATCATGCAGATCGCTACAATACATTACACTAACTGGGCTTCTATGCTTGTCTCAAATTATGGCACTGCCGTGCTAGCAAGCAGAATGAAAACTTGTGAAATCCACCCGCATGGGCGAGATAGTTAGGGAATATAGCACACGAGACTGAGAAAAATATTTTGCTTTAATTTAATTTATTTTGACCCTATCTTAGATGCTAATACACTACAAAAACCATAAATCGATTATTCAGAAATTCACAATCAAAAGAACAAATTAGGCATGGTTGACACTAAGTCGATAATTCATCTTCTCCCCTTCTACAAGTGTTCCCTCCTTCCTACCTACGAAAAGAAATGTAAATATGAGATGGGGCACAAGTTAAATGAGGCATAACACCATACGAGCATACTGATGCTAACATGTCTGTTGACCACTGGATATTGACACATTCAGCTGCAAGAAAGAAAGAAATCTGACCTTCTAGAGAACCTGCAATCATTTTGAATTATTAGGCAAAGAACACATCCGTAAAAGGGATAACATTGCAGCAGATTGCAAAGACTCAGATGAATAGCCTGTAAAAGGGATAACATTGCAGCAGACTACATAAACTCAGATGATTAGCCTAACTGCAGCGTGCACTTAGTCAAAGAATAATCCGAGCAGCAAGGGGTAATCTGTATATGTCTCTAAACTATTATAGCAACAATTCGAACAATATCATTGAATTTAAAATCAGCCCATCACATTCCAAATGGGTAGTGCATAAACCTTTAGTCCAGCATAATGAGCTAACCTAGCAGAACGGACCTGCGTTGTTTGTGAACAGAAAGAACAACATCAATGAAAAAAATTCTGAAAATGGATGAAGAATTGGGGGAGAGGGGGATTAGGAAGGAGGGGGGATTAGAATAAATTAGAGACCTAAGCATCGCAGAATTGTTTGGGGAAGTGAGAAGAGTGGGGAAGGAGCAGTGGCCAGGTTGGGATTATTGAAGGAAATAGGCCCTAGAGGCAATAATAAAGTTGTTATTTATATTTCCTTATATCATGTAAATGTTTATTATTCATGCTAGAATTGTATTAACCGGAAACTTAGTACATGTGTGAATACATAGACAAATAGAGTGTCACTAGTATGCCTCTACTTGACTAGCTCGTTAATCAAAGATGGTTAAGTTTCCTAGCCATAGACAAGAGTTTTCATTTGATGAACGGGATCACATCATTAGAGAATGATGTGATTGACTTGACCCATCCATTAGCTTAGCACTATGATCGTTTAGTTTATTGCTATTGCTTTCTTCATAACTTATACATGTTCCTATGACTATCAGACTATGCAACTCCCGAATACCGGAGGAACACTTAGTGTGCTATCAAACGTCACAACGTAACTGTGTGCTTATAAAGATGCTCTACAGGTGTCTCCAATGGTGTTTGTTGAGTTGGCATAGATCGAGATTAGGATTTGTCACTCCGATTGTCGGAGAGGTATCTTTGGGCCCTCTCGGTAATGCACATCACTATAAGCCTTGCAAGAATTGTGACTAATGAGTTAGTGACGGGATGATGCATTACAGAACAAGTAAAGAGACTTGCCGGTAACGAGATTGAACTAGGTATGATGATACCGATGATCGAATCTCGGGCAAGTAACATACCGATGACAAAGGTAACAGCGTATGTTGTTATGCGGTTTGACCGATAAAGATCTTCGTAGAATATGTAGGAGCCAGTATGAGCATCCAGGTTCTGCCATTGGTTATTGACTGGAGATGAGTCTCGATCATGTCTACATAGTTCTCGAACCCATAGGGTCCGCACGCTTAACGTTCGATGACGATCGATATTATGAGTTTAGGTGTTTTGATGTACCGAAGGTAGTTTGGAGTCCCGGATGAGATCACGGACATGACGAGGAGTCTCGAAATGGTCGAAACCTAAAAATTGATATATTGGATGACTATATTCGGACACCGGAATGGTTCCCAGGTGTATCGGGTATTTACCGGAGTACTGGGGGTTACCGGAACCCCCCGGGGGGTTAATGGGCCTACATGGGCTTTAGAGGAAGAGAGGAGGAGGTGGCGAAGTGGAGGGGCGTGCCCCCCAAGCCCAATCCGAATTGGAAAGGGGGCCGGCCCCCCTTTCCTTCCCCTCCTTGCTGGACTAGGAAAGGGGGGAATCTACTCATAGTCGGAGTAGGATTCCCCCCCCCCTTGGGGCGCACCCCATGAGGCCGGCCGGCCCCCTCCTCCACTCCGTTATATAGGGGGGAGGGGGGCATCCCATAGACACACAAGTTGATTTCTTAGCCGTGTGCGGTGCCCCCTCCACAGATTTCCACCTCGGTCATATTGTCCTAGTGCTTAGGCGAAGCCCTGCGACGGTAACTTCATCATCACCGTCAACTCGCCGTTGTGCTGACGAAACTCTCCCTTGGCTGCAGCTGGATCTAGAAGTTCGAGGGACGTCACCGAGCTGAATGTGTGCAGATCGCGGAGGTGCCGTGCGTTCGATACTTGATCGGTTGGACCGTGAAGACGTTCGACTACATCAACCGCGTTACTTAACGCTTCCGTTTTCGGTCTACGGTGGTACGTGGACACACTCTCCCCGCCCATTGCTATGCTTCTCCTAGATAGATCTTGCGTGATCGTAGGATTTTTTTTTGAAATACTACGTTCCCCAACAGTGGCATCCGAGCCAGGTCTATGCGTCGATGTTATATGCACAAGTAGAACACAAAGAGTTGTGGGCGATAATAGTCATACTGCTTACCAGCATGTCATACTTTGATTCGGCGGTATTGTTGGATGAAGCGGCCCAGCCCGACATTACATGACCGCGTTCATGAGACTGGTTCTACCGCCGTGCTTCGCACACAGGTTGCTAGTGGGTGTCTGTTTCTCCAACTTTAGTTGAATCGAGTGTGACTACGCCTGGTCCTTGTTGAAGGTTAAAACATCAAACTTGACGAAAAATCGTTGTGGTTTTGATGCGTAGGTAAGAACGGTTCTTGCTAAAGCCCGTAGCAGCCATGTAAAATTTGCAACAACAAAGTAGAGGACGTCTAACTTGTTTTTGCATGGCTTGCTGTGATGTGATATGGTCAAGACATGATGATATATAAAGTGTTGTATGAGATGATCATGTTTTGTAACAGTTATCGGCAACTGGCAGGAGCCATATGGTTATCGCTTTATTGTATGAAATGCAATCGCCATGTAATTGCTTTAATTTACTCACTAAGCGGTAGCGATAGTCGTAGAAGCAATAGTTGGCAAGATGACAACGATACTTCTATGGAGATCAAGGTGTCAAGCCGATGATGATGGTGATCATGACGGTGCTTTGGAGATGGAGATCAAAGGCAAAAGATGATGATGGCCATATCATATCACTTATATTGATTGCATGTGATGTTTATCCTTTATGCATCTTATTTTGCTTAGTACGACAGTAGTATTATAAGATGATCTCTCACTAATTTCAAGGTACAAGTGTTCTCCCTGAGTATGCACCGTTCCTACAGTTCGTCGTGCCTAGACACCACGTGATGATCGGGTGTGATAAACTCTACGTTCACATACAACGGGTGCAAGGCAGTTTTGCACATGCAGAATACTCGGGTTAAACTTGACGAGCCTGGCATATGCAGATATGGCCTCGAAGCACTAAGACCGAAAGGTCGAGTGTGAATCATATAGTAGATATGATCAACATAGTGATGTTCACCATTGAAAACTGAGTTGATATGGATCACGTGATCACTGAGATGATTAGAGGTATGTCTATCTAAGTGGGACTTCTTAAGTAATAAGATTAATTGAACTTTAATTTATCATGAACTTAGTACCTACCTGATAGTATTTTGCATGTCTATGTTGTTGTAGATAAATGGCCTGTAAGCATCGCTCCATTGAATTTTAATCTGTTCCTAGAGAAAGCTAAGTTGAAAGATGATGGTAGCAACTACACGCACTGGGTCCGTAACTTGAGGATTATCCTCATTGATGGACCGAAGAATTACGTCCTGGAAGCACCGCTAGGTGCCAAACCCGCTGAAGGAGCAACTCCAGATGTTATAACCACCTGGCGGAGCAAAGCTGATGACTACTCGATAGTTCAGTGTGCCATGCTTTACATCTTAACCGGGACTTCAACGACGTTTTGAACGTCATGGATCATATGAGATGTTCCAGGAGTTGAAGTTAATATTTCAAGCAAATTCCCGAATTGAGAAATATGAAGTCTCCAATAAGTTCTACAGCTGCAAAATGGAGGAGAACAGTTCTGTCAGTGAGCATATACTCAGAATGTCTAGGTACCACAATCACTTGACCTAGCTGGGAGTTAATCTTCCGGTTGATAGTGTCATTGACAGAGTTCTTCAATCACTGCCACCAAGCTACAAGAGCTTCGTGATGAACTATAATATGCAATGGATGGATAAGACGATCCCGAGCTCTTCGCAGTGCTAAAGGCTGCAGAGGTAGAAATCAAGAAGGAGCATCAAGTGTTGATGGTCAACAAGACCACTAGTTTCAAGAAGAAGGGCAAAGGGAAGAAGGGGAACTTCAAGAAGAATGGCAAGCAAGTTGCTGCTCAAGTGAAGAAGCCCAAGTCTGGACCTAAGTCTGAGACTGAGTGCTTCTACTGCAAAGGGACTGGTCACTGGAAGCGGAACTGCCCCAAGTATTTGGCCGTAAAGAAGGATGGCAAAATGAAAGGTATATTTCATATACATGTTATTGATGTGTACCTTACTAATGCTCGCAGTAGCGCCTGGGTATTTGATACTGGTTCTATTGCTAATATATGCACCTCGAAACATGGGCTACGGATTAAGCGAAGATTTGGCTAAGGACGAGGTGACGATGCACGTGGGAAATGGTTCCAAAGTCGATGTGATCGCCGTCGGCACGCTACCTCTACATCTACCTTCGGGATTAGTTTTAGACCTGAATAATTGTTATTTTGTGCCAGCGTTAAGCATGAACATTATATCTGGATCTTGTTTTACGCGAGACAGTTATTCATTTAAATCAGAGAATAATGGTTGTTCTATTTATATGAATAATATCTTTTATTGTCATGCACCCTTGATGAGTGGTCTATTTTTAGTAAATCTTGATAGTAGTGATACACATGTTCATAGTATTGAAGCCAAAAGATATAAGTTTAATAATGATAGTGCAACTTATTTGTGACACTACCGTTTAGGTCATATTGGTGTAAAGCGCATGAAGAAACTCCATGCTGATGGACTTTTGGAATCACTTGATTATGAATCACTTGATGCTTGTGAACCATGCCACATGGGCAAGATGACTAAAACACCGTTCTCTGGAACAATGGAGCGAGCAACAGACTTGTTGGAAATAAAACATACTGATGTATGCGGTCCAATGAGTGTTGATGCTCGCCGCGGGTATCGTTATTTTCTAACCTTCACAGATGATTTGAGCAGATATGGGTATATCTACTTGATGAAGCATAAGTCTGAAACATTTGAAAAGTTCAAAGAATTTCAGAGTGAAGTGGAAAATTATCGTAACAAGAAAATAAAGTTTCTATGATCTGATCATGGAGGAGAATATTTCAGTTACGAGTTTGGTCTTCATTTGAAACAATGTGGAATAGTTTCACAACTCACGCCACCTGGAACACCATAGCGTAATACTGTGTCCGAACGTCGTAATCGTACTTTATTAGATATCGTGCGATCTATGATGTCTCTTACTGATTTACCGCTACCGTTTTGGGGTTATGCTTTAGAGACGGTAGCATTCACGTTAAATAGGGCACCTTCTAAATCCGTTGAGACGACACCATTTGAACTGTGGTTTGGCAAGAAACCCAAGTTGTCGTTTCTTAAAGTTTGGGGCTGCAATGCTTATGTGAAAGAACTTCAACCTGATAAGCTCGAACCCAAATCAGAGAAATGTGTCTTCATAGAATACCCAAAGGAGACTGTTGGGTACACCTTCTATCACAGATCCGAAAGCAAGATACTCGTTGCTAAGAATGGATCCTTTCTAGAGAAGGAGTTTCTCTCGAAAGAAGTGTGTGGGAGGAAAGTAGAAATTGATGAGGTAATTGTACCTGCTCCCTTATTGGAAAGTAGTTCATCACAGAAATCAGTTCCAGTGATTCCTACACCAATTAGCGAGGAAGCTAATGATGATGATCATGAAACTTCTGATCAAGTTACTACCGAACTTCGTAGGTCAACCAGAGTAAGATCCGCAACAGAGTGGTACGGTAATCCTGTTCTGGAAGTCATGTTACTTGACCATGACGAACCTACGAACTATGAGGAAGCGATGATGTGCCCAAATTCCACGAAATGGCTTGAGGCCATTAAATCTGAGATGGGATCCATGTATGAGAACAAAGTGTGGACTTTGGTGGACTTGCCCGATGATCGGAAAGCCATAGAGAATAAATGGATCTTCAAGAAGAAGACTGACGCTGACGGTAATATTACTGTCTACAAAGCTCGACTTGTTGCGAAAGGTTTTCGACAAGTTCAAGGAGTTGACTACGATGATACCTTCTCACCCGTAGCGATGCTTAAGTCCGTCCGAATCATGTCAGCAATTGCCGCATTTTATTATTATGAAATTTGGCAAATGGATGTCAAAACTGCATCCTTTAATGGATATCTTAAAGAAGAGTTGTATCTGATGCAACCAGAAGGTTTTGTCGATCTAAAAGGTGCTAACAAAGTGTGCAAGCTCCATGGATCCATTTATGGACCGGTGCAAGCCTCTCGGAGTTGGAATATACGCTTTGATAGTGTGATCAAAGCATATGGTTTTATACAGACTTTTGGGGAAGCCTGTATTTACAAGAAAGTGAGTGGGAGCTCTGTAGAATTTCTGATATTATATGTAGATGACATATTGTTGATCAGAAATGATACTGAATTTCTGAATAGCATAAAAGGATACTTGAATAAGAATTTTTCAGTGAAAGTCCTCGGTGAAGCTGCTTATATATTGGGCATCAAGATCTATAGAGATAGATAAGGACGCTTAATTGGACTTTTACAAAGCACATACCTTCATAAAGTTTTGAAGAAGTTCAAAATGGATCAAGCAAAGAAAGGGTTCTTGCCTGTGTTACAAGGTGTGAAGTTTAGTCAGACTCAATGCCCGACCACTGCAGAAGATAGAGAGAAAATGAAAGTCACTCCCTATGCTTTAGCCATAGGTTCTATCATGTATGCAATGTTGTGTACCATACCTAATGTGTGCCTTGCTATTAGTTTAGCAGGGAGGTACCAAAGTAATCCAGGAGTGGTCACTGGACAGCAGTCAAGAACATCCTGAAATACCTGAAAAGGACTAAGGATATGTTTCTTGTTTATGGGGTGACAAAGAGATCGTCGTAAATGGTTACGTCGATGCAAGCTTTGACACTGATCCGGATGACTATAAGACTCAAACCGGATACGTATTTATATTAAATGGAGGAGCTGTAAGTTGGTGCAGTTCCAAGCAGAGCATCGTGGCGGTATCTACGTGTGAAGCGGAGTACATAGCTGCTTCAGAAGCAGCAAATGAAGGAGTCTGGATGAAGGAGTTCATATCCGATCTAGGTTTCATACCTAGTGCATCGGGTCCAATGAAAATCTTTTGTGACAATACTGGTGCAATTGCCCTGGCAAAGGAATCCAGATTTCACAAGAGAACCAAGCACATCAAGAGACGCTTCAATTCCATCCGCGATCAAGTCAATGAGGGAGACATAGATATTTGCAAGATACATACGGATCTGAATGTTGTAGGCCCGTTGAGTAAGCCTCTCTCACGAGCAAAATAATATCAGCACCAAGACTCCATGGGTGTTAGAATCATTACTATGTAATCTAGATTATTGACTCTAGTGCAAGTGGGAAACTAAAGGAAATATGCCCTAGAGGCAATAATAAAGTTGTTATTTATATTTCCTTATATCATGATAAATGTTTATTATTCAAGATAGAATTCTATTAACCGGAAACTTAGTGCATGTGTGACTACATAGACAAACAGAGTGTCACTAGTATGCCTATACTTAACTAGCTCGTTAATCAAAGATGGTTAAGTTTCCTAGCCATAGACAAGAGTTTTCATTTGATGAACGGGATCACATCATTAGAGAATGATGTGATTGACTTGACCCATCTGTTAGCTTAGCACTATGATCGTTTAGTTTAGTTTATTGCTATTGCTTTCTTGATAACTTATACATGTTCCTATGACTATGAGATCATGCAACTCCCGAATACCGGAGGAACACCTAGTGTGCTATCAAACGTCACAACATAACTGGGTGATTATAAAGATGCTCTACAGGTGTCTCCGATGGTGTTTGTTGAGTTGGCATAGATCGAGATTAGGATTTGTCACTCCGATTGTCGGAGAGGTATCTCTGGGCCCTCTCGGTAATGCACATCACTATAAGCCTTGCAAGCAATGTGACTAATGAGTTAGTTACGGGATGATGCATTACGGAACGAGTAAAGAGACTCGCCGGTAACGAGATTGAACTAGGTATGTGATGTCTACTACACAACCTTCTTCTTGTAGACGTTGTTGGGCCTGCAAGTGCACAGGTTTGTAGGACAGTAGCAAATTTCCCTCAATTGGATGACCTAAGGTTTATCAATCCGCAAGAGGTGTAGGAGGAAGATGGTCTCTCTCAAACAACCCTGCAACCAAATAACAAAAAGTCTCTTGTGTCCCCAACACACCCAATACAATAGCAAATTGTATAGGTGCACTAGTTCGGTGAAGAGATGGTGATACAAGTGCAATATGGATGATAGATATAGGTTTTTGTAATCTGAAAATATAAAAACAGTAAGGTAACAAGTGGTAAAATTGAGCGTAAACGGTATTGAAATGATAGGAAACAAGGCCTAGGGTTCATACTTTCACTAGTGTAAGTTCTCTCAACAATAATAACATAAACAGAACATATGAAAATCCCTCAACATGCAACAAAGAGTCACTCCAAAGACACTAATAGCGGAGAACAAATGTAGAGATCATGGTCGGGTATGAAACCACCAAAAAGTTATTCTTTTGGATCAATCTATAAAAGATTTCATATTAGAATAACACCTTAAGACACAAATCAACCAAAACCCTAATGTCACCTAGATACTCCATTGTCACCTCAAGTATCCGTGGGCATGATTATACGATATGCATCACACAATCTCAGATTTATCCAACCAACTTAAAAGTACTTCAAAGAGTGCCCCAAAGTTTCTACCGGAGAGTCAAGAACGTGTGCCAACCCCTATGCATAGGTCCCCAATGTCACAATACCCGCAAGTTGATCACCAAGACATACATCAAGTGTTCTCATAAAAGACTCAATCCGATAAGATAACTTCAAAGGGGAAACTCAATTCATCACAAGAGAGTAGAGGGGGAGAAACATCATAAGATCCAACTACAATAGCAAAGCTCGGTATAAATCAAGATAGTGCCATATAGTGAAGACGAGTGAGAACACGAGAGAGAGAGAGATCAAAGACATAGCTACCTGGTACATACCCTCAGCCCCGAGGGTGAACTACTCCCTCCTCGTCATGGAGAGCGCCGGATGATGAAGATGGCCACGGAGATGGATCCCCCTTCGGTAGGGTACCCTAAAGGGGTCCCGATTGGTTTTTCGTGGCTCGAGGCTTGCGGCGGAGGAACTCCCGATCTATCTTCTGCTGGAAGTTTTCGGCACGACAAGATATATGGGTGAAAGGAGTACGTCGGTGGAGCTCTGGGGCCCCACGAGGCAGGGGCGCGCCCGGGGGTGGGCGCGCCCCCACCATCGTGAGCACCTCCATATCTTCTGACGTGAGGTCCAAGTCCATCAGGTGGGTTTCCTTCCAAAAATAACTTCTCCAGTTGATTTTGTTTCGTTTTGACCTGTATGATATTCCTTTTCCTCAAAATACTGAAATAGGCATAAAACAGCAAATCTGGGCTGGGCCTCCGGTTAATAGGTTAGTCCCAAAAATAATATAAAAGTGGATAATAAAGCCCAATATTGCCTAAAACAGTAGATAAAGTAGCATGGAGCAATCAAATATTATAGATGCGTTGGAGACGTATCAAGCATCCCCAAGCTTAATTCCTGCTCATCCTCGAGTAGGTAAATGATAAGAAGAGAATTTTTGATGCGGAGTGATACTTTGGCATAATTTCAATGTAAATCTTCTTAATTGTGATATGAATATTCAGATCCGAAAGATTCAAGACAAAAGTTCATATTGACATAAAAATAATAATACTTCAAGCATACTAATCAAAGTAATCATGTCTTCTCAAAATAACATGGCAGAAGAAAGTTCATCCCTACAAAATCATATAGCTAGGATATGCTTCATTTTCGTCACACAAAGATGTTCCCAACTTCTATACCCCCGATGAAAAGCCAAGCAATTGTTTCATACTTAAATAATCTCAAACTTTTCAACCTTCACGCAATACATGAGCGTGAGCCATGGATATAGCACTATGGGTGGAATAGAATATGATGATGGGGATTGTGTGGAGAAGACAAAAAAGGAGAAAGTCTCACATCAACGAGGCTAATCAATGAGCTACGGAAATGCCCGTCGATTGATGTGAACATGAGGAGTAGGGATTGCCATGCAACGGATTCACTAGAGCTATGAATGCTCAACAAAAGAAAACTAGCGGGTGTGCATCCAACTTGCTTGCTCATGAAGACCTAGGGAATTTGAGGAAGCCCATCGTAGGAATATACAAGCCAAGTTCTATAATGATGTAAGATCCCAAAATTCTAAATTTTGGAATGTTATACAAATAGATAGATTAGTTTGATTGTTTGATTGTTGGGTGATTGATTGAGTGAAATTCGAAACTTTTTGAAAGTTAAATGAGAGGGAATAAAAGGACTTTCCCAAACTTTCATTTTGCATTCGTGATCTCCGTGAATTCAAATTCTCTTCATCACAAAACCTTGGAGAGAAGATGACATGACTTCTTCCATTTATTTAAATGACAAGGGGTGTTGAAAATATTTGAATTTCATTTGAGAATATTTCCAATTCTGAAACTTTATGCAACTCAATGATTTTCACGAGCGAAGATAAAATGACTTCTTCAAAACATATGAAATATGAGTTGGGAGTTTCAAAGAATTAAATTCAAAGTTCCTTTAAATTTATTTTCAATTTGGAGTTATTTGAGTTTTATTCAAATTATTTTTCTCCAAAAATAAAATATATGGAAAACAGGGTAACATGATTCCCTACATCAGAAAATTGGAGAGAAATTAATTTGAAATCATTTTGGTATTTTTAAAATGATTTTCAGTGGATTTTATTAGGGTACTAGGACTGTTTGTTTTATTTGAATTTGTGTGTATTTTATTTGAAGCTAGAATAATGTCCATGTTGTAGAAAATCTTTTTCTGAAAATTTTGATATATTGTATGCCTATATAATATATTTATTTATTTGTTTTTATTATTTTTATTTAAATGCAGTAACCGTTTAAAAAAACTGCGGCCTTGGATCAAAAGGCCCAAAGCTGCCAACCGGCCGACCCAGGAGGACAAGGCCATCGCACGCACGCACCCAGGGAGCCAGGGAGCCGCTCGGTTTCCTATTCTTTTACAAATCCTAGTAGGATTTGATCCCGTTTCGTTATTCCGTTTTTTATTCCTAGGATTCCTAATCCTACTCTAATTCTTGTCCCCTACTCCAAGCAAAACCCTCCCTCCCCAATATAAATATCCAAGCACCCCCCCCTCCAACACATCAAACCAACACCTCTCCTCTCCTCTCCACCGTCCGTGATCTCCTTTCCTCTAGGAGCAACCGCAACATCGGATCCAATCTTCTTCCCCAACTCACGACTACTCCGTGAGATCCACGAAATCCCGTAATTCATTTTTTCAGAAAATAGCAATCTTAGAAAATTCATATCTTTTAGAGTTATTAGTATTTTTGAGTGATTTCAATTGCTATGTGTCACAAATTTGCTGAAGTTTCTGTTATTGTCTCTGGATTTCAAATTTGAGTAGTTTAAATTTGAATTTGATAAATTTTGTTCAAATTAGTATCTTGGCCATAACTTGAGTTTAAAAATAGTTTTTTAATTAATTCTTTTTGCTCCTGGTCACTTGTGATATTTTTTAGCTGTAGGATTTAGTTTGGTAATTTTGGAGTATTTTAAATTAGATTTTAGTAAAAACAGTATTGTTTTGCTTATATAGTTGTTTTAGTTATGTAATTATTGTTTTTAATTATTTTTAGTTCATTCCTTTTGTAGATTTTCACTTGTTGTTATATGTTTATGTTTAGCTACGGTAGATAAATTTTTGTAGTTATTTATTAGTGTTTAGCTACTGTTTTGTAATTGCTTGTTTAGTTCATAGTGATAGTGGATAAAAATAGTTTTATTAGTTTTAAAAGTAATTCTTTTTCCACTTCAAGTTATATTGTTTTTGTTTCTGTTATTTGTGAACACATTAGTTGTTATATTTATTTAGTATAGTTTATTAATGTTTTAATAAATGATTTGCTGTTATAGTTGTCTTAGTGTTTTGCTAGTTGCTATATTTGTTCTAGTATTAACTACTCCCTCCGTTCCTTGATATAAGGTGTATAGATTTTTGAGAAAAAGTCTAAAATATAAGGTGTATCGCATTGCACCACTCGTTTGAATAATTTTTTAAGGGATTTGATTACATTTCCTTATATTAGGAAATCTCCTCTATTTTCTCATGTCAAATAATGAGGAGTAATATTGCCCAAAACTTATGAAATTTTCCCTCCACTTGTGTTCTTTAATTTTTGTGCCAAAAACTATACGCCCTATATTTAGGAACGGAGGGAGTAGATGGTTATAGTAGTTTTATATTAGTTCTTTTTGTTAGTTATTAAATTAGTAATTTATTTTCTGTTATTTTATTAGCTTTATATTTTCTTTGCTGTAGAAAAAAATATTAGAGTACTTTAGTGATGTTATGTTAAGATTTGTGTGAGTTGGTCACCACTAGTTTTTCCTTGAATTTTTCTTTCGAAGTTTTTCCTTTGGTTTTCGACTTGGTTTTCTTTGTTGCTTTTATTGTGATTGAGTATTGTTATGATTGAGAGAATTGATTGCTAGGATGATTGCTTATATGATTGTCTGGGTAATATAGATTTTCAAAGGAGTGACGAATAGTTCTACCAAGTCTTTATTCTGAGAGCGTTATTATCTTCATCAAGTAATACCGAGCAAGTTCACTTTGACCATGCTTTCATACCTATGTTTTATTGCATTTAGTGGCATCTTTGCAACAACCCTCCAAGAGTGATATTGAATCCTTGTAGTTGAGTAGTATGCATGAGGTAGGAACCCATCACCTGTTACCAAGCCCGGACGTTATTTATTTTAATGCTACGCTATAGTAGACGGGGTTGGTATGAGTGCTTCGAGTGGTGTGAGAATGGAGGATCTACGTCAATGACGACAACTCCATGATGGAATCTGCAAGGACTGCATCTTCAAGGCCTCAAGACTTCAAGACTCGAGACAAGAATTCAATACACACTCTTTGGGTGAAGGATGGTTGACGGGCACCTGGAAAATCCAGTGGTTGGCCGGGATGCATGGAGAATCACCATGACATCTTGCGGAAAGCTTCACCCAGACTCAAAGAGACGGAAGAATACTTCATGCCGGAAGCTTACATGCAACCGCAAGTCACTATGGGCTCTGGCTTGGTTGACCTTAGTTGTGACTCTGGCTGGGGCGGTGCTAGCAGATGTAGAACTACGGTAGGATTGGATGAGCACCGGACGAGTGGTCGTGGGAACTCTTCGAAGACCATGTTTCGGTCATCTTGTTCTCAAACACCCTGAAGTGCGAGAACGTAAAAAGAGGGATCGAATCTTGAGGGTAAAGTGTACAAACCTATGCAGAGGGTTTAAACCTAATCGATTAGCTATGTCCCCGGTTACGGACAATTTGAGCCTCTGGACTTGGATCTATCTCGGAACTCTCAACACCGGACTGATAACTTAATTGTGGGCAACTTATGATGATTTGGGCTATGAGACATCGGTTGGCGGAACCATGTCATGATAGAAAACTCCATAGAACAGACTCCAATTATTCCTTTGATGCAGGGAAAATAGAACTAGCTTTTATGCAAAACAAAACTCAGACACAGAGCCACAAAGCCATATTGCATATAGTATAGTTTCATTATCTGTTTTCTCATGTTGTGATCTTGCCGGTACATTCAATGTACTGACCTACACGGCTGCAACGTATCATGTTGCAGATACTTTCTTCCGATGAGTAAGAGTACGGTACAGGGTTACGGTCTACACTCAACCTGCCGATGGCGTTGATGGGACTCCACACCCTATTTGTTTCCGCTATGACTTATGAGGTATATATCAGTTTTACGTTAATTATACATGTGATTGCACTTTGATATATACATTGATGTACTGTGTGTGCCAGCATACTGATCCAGGG
The DNA here is from genome assembly GCA_021605145.1 of Aegilops bicornis. Classification (NCBI taxonomy): domain Eukaryota; kingdom Viridiplantae; phylum Streptophyta; class Magnoliopsida; order Poales; family Poaceae; genus Aegilops; species Aegilops bicornis. Next base: position 343,366,374 of record CM038669.1, read on the forward strand.
ATGGCACAGCAACACAGAGGCTTGACCGTCTGAGGTCGGGTCACTACAAATGAAAAATTCCCACTAGTATGAAAAAGACAACTTATGAGACTCACTATATGAAAAGCATGGTGCTACTTTGAAGCACAATATATGAGACTCTCTACATGAAGAACAAGGTGCTACTTTGAAGCACAAGTGTGGAAAAAAGGATAATAGCATTGCCCCTTTTTATTTTTATTTTTTTTATTTTTTTGGGCCTTCTTTTTTTCTTTTGCCTTTCTCTTTTTTTTGGGACAATGCTCTATTGAATGATGATCATCACACTTCTATTGATTACAACATAAGGATTACAACTCAAAACTAGAACAAGGTATGACTCTATATGAATGCCTCCGTGATGTACTGGGATGGTGCAATGAATCAAGAGTGACATGTATGAAAAATAATGCATGGTGGCTTTGCCACAAATACGATGTCAACTACATGATCATGCAATGGCAATATGACAAAAGTAAAGTATGTCATGATGATGATGAACGGAACGGTGGAAAGTTGCATGGCAATATATCTCGGAATGGCTATGGAAATGCCATAATAGGTAGGTATGGTGGCTTTTTTGAGGAAGATATAAGGAGGTTTGTGTGTGAAAGAGCGTATCATATCACGGGGTTTGGATGCACCGGCGAGGTTTGCACCAACTCTCGATGTTAGAAAGGGCAATGCACAGTACCGAAGAGGCTAGCAAAGGCGGAAAGGTAAAAGTGCGTATAATCCATGGACTCAACATTAGTCAAAAGAACTCATATACTTATTACAAAAATTTAGAAGTCATCAAAAATCAAGTACTACGCATGCTCCTAGGGGATAGATTGGTAGGAAAAGACCATCGCCGTCCCGACCGCCACTCATAAGGATGCACAAGCCGTACACTTCATGTTTCAAATTTGTTACACAACTTTAACCATACGTGCATGCTACGGATTTGCTAACTTCAACACAAGCATTTCTCAAATTCACAACTACTCAACTATCATGACTTTGATATTATCACCTCCATATCTCAAAACAATTATCAAGCATCAAACTTATCTTAGTATTCAACGCACTCAAAAGAAAGTTTCACATATCTTGAACACCAAGTATATTAACATAGAGCAAATTACCATGCTATTAACGGCACTCAAAGTAATCTAAGTGAAGCATGAGAGTTCATCTATTTCTTCAAAATAAAACTACCACCATGCTCTAAAAGATATAAGTGATGCACTAGAGCAAATGACAAACTACTCCGAAAGATATAAGTGAAGATCAATGAGTAGTCGAATAATTGTGCAACTATGTGAAGACTCTCTAACATTTAATAATTTAAGATCTTGGTATTGTATCCAAACAGCAAGCAAAACAAAATAAAATGATATTGCAAGGATATCGCAACTCATGTGAAGAAGCAAAAACTTAGGCTCAACCGATACTAACCGATAGTTGTTGAAGAAGAAAGGTGGGATGCCTACCGGGGCATCCCCAAGCTTAGATGCTTGGGACTTCTTGAAATAATATCTTGGGGTGCCTTGGGCATCCCCAAGCTTGAACTTTTGTGTCTCCTTAATTCCTCTCATATCATGGTTTCTCTTTTTATCAAAAGCTTCATTCACAACAAACTCAACAAGAACTCGTGAGATAGTTAGTATAAACCAATCCAAAACCTTATCATTTCCTACTGTAACAAATCACTAACATTATTATTCAACATTGCATACTAAATTACTCTGCATATTTAATACTCCTATCATCAAATAGAATCATTAAACAAGCAAACATATGCAAACAATGCAAACATAACAGCAATCTGCCAAAACAGTACAGTCTGTAAACAATGCAAGATTGATCATACTTCCCTAACTCCAAAAATTATGAACTAAAATTCCCACTGTAATAAATTTATCAGAGCTCAATATGCAAAAAGATTCAACATTATACCACTCTCTGACTTCTCTAGAGAATTTTTGCAACAGAGGTAAACTTTCTGTTTTCAAACAGCAACATGCATACTTGCAAAATAAGCATGGCAAAGGCTATCCTTGACTTTTTTTTATTGAAACTAAAGATGAAAAACACTAATCTAACTAACATCAAGCAAAACAAAACAAAATGACATGACGCTCCAAGCAAAACACATAGCATGTGGTGAATAAAAATATAGCTCCAAGTAAAGTTACCGATGAACGAAGACGAAAGAGGGGATGCCTTCCGGGGCATCCCCAAGCTTAGGCTCTTGGTTGTCCTTGAATATTACCTTGGGGTGCCTTGTGCATCCCCAAGCTTAGGATCTTGCCACTCCTTATTCCATAGTCCATCGAATCATTACCCAAAACTAGAAAACTTCACAACACAAAACTTAACAGAAAATTCGTGAGCTCCGTTAGCGAAAGAAAACAAAACACCACTTCAAGGTACTGTAATGAACTCATTCTTTGTTTATTTTGGTGTTAAACCTACTGTATTCCAACTTCTCTATGGTTTATAAACTATTTTACTAGCCATAGAGTCATCAAAATAAGCAAACAACACACGGAAAACAGAATCTGTCATAAACAGAATAGTCTGTAGTAATCTGCAACTAACGCAAACTTATGGAACTCAAAAAATTCTAAAATAAATTGGTGGACCTGAGGAATTTGTCTAGTAATCATCTTCGAAAAGAATCAACTAAATATCACTCTCCAGTAAAAAGTTATAGCTAATCTCGTGAGCGCTAAAGTTTCTGTTTTTTACAGCATGATCATAAAGACTTCACCCAAGTCTTCCCAAAGGTTCTACTTGGCACAAACACTAATTAAAACATAAAACCACATCTAAACAGAGGCTATATGGATTATACTAAACAGAAGCAAAAATCAAGAAACTAAAATAAAATTGGGTTGCCTACCAACAAGCGCTATCGTTTAACGCCCCTAGCTAGGCATTATGATTTCAATGATGCTCACATAAAAGATAAGAATTGAAACATAAAGAGAGCATAATGAATAATATGACTAGAACATTTAAGTCTAACCCACTTACTATGCATAGTGATTTTGTGAGCAAACAACTTATGGGAACAATAATCAACTTGCATAGGAAGGTAAAACAAGCATAACTTCAAAACTTTAAGCACATAGAGAGGAAACTTGATATTATTGCAATTCCTACAAGCATATGTTCCTCCCTCATAATAATTTTCAGTAGCATCATGAATGAATTCAACAATATAACCAGCACCTAAAGCATTCTTTTCATGATCTAATAGCATAGAAAATGTATCACTCTCCACATAAGCAAAATTCTTCTCATGAACAATAGTGGGAGCAAACTCAACAAAATAACTATCATATGATTGAAAATTAAGATCAAGATGACAAGTTTCATGTTTATCATTATTCTTTAAAGCATACGTGTCATCACAATAAAAATCATAGATAGGAGGCATGCTTTCATCATAGTAAATTTGCTCATCAAAGCTTGGGGGACAAAAAATATCATCTTCATCAAACATAGCTTCCCCAAGCTTGTGGCTTTGCATATCATTAGCATCATGGATATTCAAGGAATTCATACTAACAACATTGCAATCATGCTCATCATTCACATATTTCATGCCAAGCATTCTATGTAATTCTTCTTCTAGTACTTGAGCACAATTTTCCTTCCCATCATTCTCACGAAAGATATTAAAAAGATGAAGCGTATGGGACAAACTCAATTCCATTTTTTTGTAATTTTTCTTTTATGAACTAGACTAGTGCTAAAACAAGAAACAAAAAGATTCGTTTGCAAGATCTATAGATATACCTTCACTTACCTAGCCTCCCCGGCAACGGCGCCAGAAAAGAGCTTGATGTCTACTACAAAACCTTCTTCTTGTAGACGTTGTTGGGCCTGCAAGTGCACAGGTTTGTAGGATATTTCCCTCAAGTGGATGACCTAAGGTTTATCAATCCGCGAGAGGCGTAGGAGGAAGATGGTCTCTCTCAAACAACCCTGCAACCAAATAAAAAAAAGTCTCTTGTGTCCCCAACACACCCAATACAATAGCAAATTGTATAGGTGCACTAGTTCATGAAGAGATGGTGACACAAGTGCAATATGGATGGTAGATATAGGTTTTTGTAATCTGAAAATATAAAAACAGAAAGGTAACAAGTGGTAAAAGTGAGTGTAAACGGTATTGCAATGATAGGAAACAAGGCCTAGGGTTCATACTTTCACTAGTGTAAGTTCTCTCAACAATAATAACATAGATAGAACATATGACAATCCCTCAACATGCAACAAAGAGTCACTCCAAAGACACTAATAGCGGAGAACAAACATAGAGATTATGGTCGGGTACGAAACCACCACAAAGTTATTCTTTCGGATCAATCTATAAAAGAGTTCGTACTAGAATAACACCTTAAGACACAAATCAACAAAAACCCTAATGTCACCTAGATACTCCATTGTCACCTCAAGTATCCGTGGGCATGATTATACGATATGCATCACACAATCTCAGATTTATCCAGCCAACTTAAAAGTACTTCAAAGAGTGCCCCAAAGTTTCTACCGGAGAGTCAAGAACGTGTGCCAACCCCTATGCATAGGTCCCCAATGTCACGAAACCCGCAAGTTGATCACCAAGACATACATCAAGTGTTCTCATAAAAGACTCAATCCGATAAGATAACTTCAAAGGGAAACTCAATTCATCACAAGAGAGTAGAGGGGAGAAACATCATAAGATCCAACTACAATAGCAAAGCTCGGATACATCAAGATCGTGCCATAGAGGAACACGAGAGAGAACACGAGAGAGAGAGAGAGAGAGATCAAACACATAGCTCTTTGGTACATACCCTCAACCCCTAGGGTGAACTACTCCCTCCTCGTCATGGAGAGCGCTGGGATGATGAAGATGGCCACCGGAGATGGATCCCTCCCCCCTCCGTGAGTACCGGAAAGGGGTCCCAATTGGTTGTGGTGGCTCTCTAGGCTTGCGGCGGCGGAACTCCCGATCTATCTTCTGTTCTGGAAGTTTTAGGGTACGACGGTATATATGGGTGAAAGGAGTACGTCGGTGGAGCTACGGGGGCCCCACGAGGCAGGGGGCGCGCCCAGGGGGGTGGGCGCGCCCCCCACCCTCGTGAGCACCTCCCGTATCTTCTGACGTGGGGTCCAAGTCCATCAGGTGAGTTTCCTTCCAAAAATAACTTCTCCAGTTGATTTCGTTCCGTTTTGACTCCGTCTGATATTCCTTTTCCTCGAAATCGAAATAGGCATAATACAATTTGGGCCTCCGGTTAATAGGTTAGTCCCAAAAATAATATAAAAGTGGATAATAAAGCCCAATATTGCCTAAAACAGTAGATAAAGTAGCATGGAGCAATAAAAAATTATAGATACGTTGGAGACGTATCAGTATGATGATACTGATGATCGAATCTCGGGCAAGTAACATACCGATGACAAAGGGAACAACGTATGTTGTTATGCGGTTTGACCGATAAAGATCTTCATAGAATATGTAGGAGCCAATATGAGCATCCAGGTTCTTCTATTGGTTATTGACCGGAGATGAGTCTCGCTCATGTCTACATAGTTCTCGAACCCGTAGGGTCCGCACGCTTAACGTTCGATGACGATCGGTATTATGAGTTTATGTGTTTTGATGTACCGAAGGTAGTTCGGAGTCCCGAATGAGATCACGGACATGACGAGGAGTCTCGAAATGGTCGAGACATAAAGATTGATATATTGGATGACTATATTCGGACACCAGAATGGTTCCGAGGTGTATCGGGTATTTACCGGAGTACTGGGGGTTACCAGAACCCCCCGGGGGGTTAATGGGCCTACATGGGCTTTAGTGGAAGAGAGGAGGAGGCGGCCAAGTGGAGGGGAGTGCTTCCCAAGCCCAATCCGAATTGGGAAGGGGGCCGCCCCCCCCCCCTTTCCTTCCTCTCCTAGCTGGACTAGGAAAGGGGGGAATCTACTCCTAGTAGGAGTAGGATTCCCCCCCTTGGGGCGCACCCCATGAGGCCGGCCGCCCCCCTCCTCCACTCCTTTATATACGGGGTAGGGGGGCATCCCATAGACACACAAGTTGATTTCTTAGCCGTGTGCGGTGCCCCCTCCACAGATTTCCACCTCGTTCATATTGTCGTAGTGCTTAGGCGAAGCCCTCCGTCAACATGCCGTTGTGCTGACGAAACTCTCCCTCGGCTTCAGCTGGATCTAGAAGTTCGAGGGACGTCACCGAGCTCAGATCGCGGAGGAGCCGTGCGTTCGGTACTTGATTGGTTGGATCGCGAAGACGTTTCGCATTACTTAACGCTTCCGCTTTCGGTCTATGAGGGTTCGTGGACACTCTCTCCCCGCTCATTGCTATGCTTCTCCTAGATAGATCTTGCATGATCGTATGATTTTTTTTTGAAATACTATGTTCCCCAACAATTATATGGGGCCTCTGACTTGAAGATAAATATGTATGAATGGACAAGAAAAATTGATCTGCTTCTAATGGCATTAACAAATCAATCAATCACTGGCGATATGGAACTCCAATCGACATACTGGTGTTCGCCGTTACTGCATCGTCCCGTCGCACTGTGCAAGTTCAACCGAACGGACCCCGTGCCGTCGCTCGGCAAGGCATTCGACGCGTCAATTAGAACCCAGCGTGGTGGCCACGGGAGTCATCGCTCCCACACGAGCCCAACATGGTCGTGAGGAGCGAGGAGTCACCATGTGAATGAGGAAGGCTGTGACCTTGTGAGCCAAACGAGGGTTGCGAGAGTCATGTTCTTTTTTTTCCGTCGGCTGCACGGATGGGAGGCTGGTAGAAGCCCATTAAGCCCAATTTAACGACAGAGCTCCAAAAAAGTCACCGGAGCAGCGGCCCAGGACGGGTAGCGCTTAACTGTAGCGAAAGAGGCGTGCGTGCATGCGATCCCGAGCCAATCCGACGGCAGAAAATGGGAAAAGGTGACGATCGAACGACTGCGAACGTTGATGGTCTGGGAGGGCTTGATTGCACCATTGTAATGATTCTCTCTCTCTCTCTCTATGTATATATATATATATAAACTAAAATAAACATTCAATTACATAAGTAACTATAGAGATCATTCGCACACACCTCAATAAACAGTTGTATGCATTCTAAACTAGGAGAAACGATCGTCTAGTCATCTACTTCTTGTGACTCTCCCACCACTATTCTGTGGCTCGATCCCTCGTCTGGGGTAGGAAGAAGACACTCCCTCATGTCAACGATCTGCATGTATGTCCCGTAGCTTGTGCACTCGTCCTTGGCCACGTACTTGACGTGTTGTTCATGCAGTCTCTCATGCCAGACACTGTGTCATGCGTTCTTGTCCTTCTTGCTCTCATCCTTCATCTTCATGTAGTAGGGGTCGATGATGGCTGAGGCAAGGTCAACCAGGAAGTTCTGTTTGTTGTTGTCGCTGCCCCAGACCTTGTAGTGGTCCTGGATGTTGACAAGATTCTGGCATTTCAAGCCCGAAACCTTGAGCGCTTTTAGATCGTTGGTGGTGTCCACCGTAGCGAAACTGTAGTCAGAGTTGTTGATAAACCTGGAGAAACGCTCGTAAGGCCTTATGGCTAGGTGGTAGTGGTAGAGGAGGACGTCCTCGCACGCACAAATGGGCGACGACAACCTTCTGATCGTGCCCGGCACGACCGATGGTGTACTTGGGTCGAAGTCGACCACTTGGTACTTGTCCTCAGCAAGCAACTACTCCATAGTTTGGATGGAGCTCTCCACCGAGAGGGCCTTCCCCCTCACGTGGTGTCCACTACGTGATGCGTGGTGAACTGTCCGCCGTTGTCATCGTCGGCCACTGGGAGCACCATTGGAGCCACGGGGAGCACAATTGGAAACACTGGATGTCCTCTCTGATGTGTCATCGTGGGTGTGCTTATTGTGTCGTGTGGCGTGAGAGATGAAGTTAAATGGCCGCAGGAATAAATGGTGGCTGATACGTCTCCAATGTATCTATAATTTATGAAGTATTCATGTTGTTATTTAATCATTCTTGGATGTTTTACAATCATTTTATAGCAATTTTATATCATTTTTTGGGACTAACCTATTGACCCAGTGCCCAATGCCAGTTGCTATTTTTTGCTTGTTTTTTACATCGCAGGAATACAATATCAAACGGAGTCCAAACACCGAGAAACTCCATGGAGATTTTTTATAGGCCAGAAGACTCCCATTGGGCCAAAGAAGCACTTGGGGGTGCCCCGAGGGGGGCACAACCCACCAGGGCACGCCAGGCCCCCCTGGCGCGCCCAGGTGGGTTGTGCCCACCTTGGTGGCCTCCTGTACCCCTTCTTTGCACTATAAATTCCCAAATATTCCAAAACCCTTGCGGGTTAACCTATGAAGTTCCGCCGCCACAGGGCTCCATAGCCACCGAAAACCAATCTAGACCCATTCCGGCACCTTGCCGGAGGGGGGAATCATCTTTGGTGGCCTCTTCATCATCCCGGTGGCCACCACGATGAGGAGGTAGTAGTCCACCCTCGGGGCTGAGGGTTTGTACCAGTCGCTATGTGTTTTATCTCTCTCTTTCTCTCTCTCTCGTGATGTATATCATGGGCTTTGTTAATATAGTTGGATCATATGATGTTTCTCCCATCTATACTCTCGTTGTGATGAATTGAATCTTTACCCTTTGAAGTTTTGTCATGTCGGATTGAATATTCAGAGATGAGAACACATGATATATGTCTTGCGGTATGAATACTTGAGGTGAGAATTGGGGTATCTTATTGATTCACTTGATATATGTTATGGCATTCAACTCGCGGATTCCCGCGGTGATATTGGGGTAATCTATGCATAGGGGTTGATGAAAGTTTTTCTCCGGTAGAAACTTTGGGGTCTCTTTGTAGTTCCTTGTGTGGATTGAGTAGTATGAACATGAATATGCTTTGATGTTATTCTAGTATGAACTCTAGGATAGATCAAACAGAAACAATAGCTTTGTGTTATTTTAGTACGAACTCTTGAATAGATCGATCGGAAAGAATAGCTTTGAGGTGTCTTCGCATCCTACAAATAATTCCTACCTTTTGTTCTCCGCTAATAAGAACTCGGGAGTGATTCTTTGCTGTACTTTGAGGGATAATCATATGATCCAACTATGTTAGCAATGTTGAGAGATTGCACTAGCGAAAGTACATACCCTAGGCCTTGTTTTTAAACATTGAAACACCGTTTTTGTGCCAGTTTACTATTTGCTACCTTGCTGTTTTTATTTATTCAGACTATAAAAATATATATCTATCATCCATATTACACTTTTATTGCCATCTCTTCGCCGAACTAGTGCACCTATACAATTTGCCATTGTATTGGGTGTGTTGGGGACGCAAGAGATTTCTTGTATTTGGTTGCAGGGTCATTTGAGAGAGACCACCTTCACCCTACACCTCTCATGGATTGATAAACCTTAGGTCATCCACTTGAGGGAAAATTGCTACTGTCCTACAAAACTCTCCGCTTGGAGGCCCAACACATGTCTACAAGAATAAAGTTGCGTAATAGACATCAAGCTCTTTTCTAGCGCCGTTGCAGGGGAGGTGAGTGCTTGAAGGTATATCTTTAGATATTGCAATCGAATCTTTTAGTTTCTTGGTTTATCACTAGTTTGGTTTATAAAAGAAAACTAAAAAAATGGAATTAATGTTGCATCATATTATTGATCATCTTTATAATCTCTTTCTTGAAAATGATGGTTCCGAAAATTGTGCTCAATTGTTAGAAGAAGTCAATAAAATGCTTGGCACAAAATATTTGAATGATTAGCATGATTGCAATGTTGTTAGTATGAATTATTTGAATATCCAAAATGCTAATGATGATTGCACAAGTCATGACAAAAATGTTTCTTATAAGCATGTCACTTTTTGCGGAGTGAATTGCGAGTGCCTTTGCACACCAAAAAGGGAAGATAGATTTTGTAAGAAGCATAAATATTTAGAAACGAGAAAGTTGCAAGAGAGGCTAGACGATTATGCTGAAAGATTTAATTTTTTTCGCCATCCTTGTGAACTTTGCAATGAACATGGTCATTTAAAACTCCAATACAAATTCTTTCATGATCAAATCGTGTCCAAAAATTGTGATAACTTGATTACCCTTGAGCTTCATAAAGAGCTTATTCTCCTTTTGGGGTATGAAGAAATGAAACGTATAACTAAGGGTATTCCAAAATTTAAGCTCGAGAGATTTCTTGATTTTGATCTAGAAGAAACTTATATGTTTTGTGTGGTAAATTGCATTGAGAATCCTTATATTGCCAACTACTTAAAGACAAGAAAACAAATGGAGTATGAAGAGAGTACTAACGAAAGGGAAAATGTTTCCCAAAACCCTCCTAGTGTTTATTATGATGAATCAGGTAACGAGGAGGAGCTTCCTATGCAATCAATCTCTTCAACAAGAAGCTGGAAAAAATTAATTAAACCCACACATGGTGTGGTGAAGAAGAAGAAAGAAAGAGGTAAAAAGGTATCTCTCCCAAATAATGTTGCTCCCATCACCATCGTGCCTCATGAAAGTGAATCAAATATGTTGATGGAGGATGATGATATTGATGATGATTTTGTTATGCCTATTACTTGTTGCGATGATTATGATTGGGAAGACAATCATATCCATTATGATCTTGAAAATCTTTTTAACACTTGCTTGGAAGAATATGATAATAATGTTTTCGATACTATTGGTGCCATTCATGCTATTGATAAGAATTATTGTGATGATATTCAAAACCACAAGCTTGGGGATGCTATGTTTAATGAGTATGATATGTTTGAAGATTTATTTGCTGGAAATAATGCTTTTCCTAAGCTTGGGGATGCTTTGCTTAATGAATATGATCCTTTGATTCCTTCTACTTTCGATAAGAAAATTTATTATGATGATAGCATGTCTCCTACTTATGAAGATTACATTGATGAAAGTGGGTTTGGAAGAGTGTCAACTCTAGGTAGTAGTGATCCCACTATATTGGAGGGTGTTGAATCTTATTACAATATTGGTGAAAGTGGATTTGGAGAGGTCATGACTTTATTTAGTGATACATCCACTATTTTGGAAGAGGTTTCAATTGACTATGACAATGAAGTTGCTATCTATGATGATTATTATGATGACATCTATGGTATAAAGAGTGATAAATATTCTATGCTTGTGCATCATTAGAAGAGTGTTGTATGTTATAGTTATATTATTGAATCCATTCATGATGCCTCTGAAAATTATTATGAGAAAGGAACTTATGCCCTTACATATGTCAATAATATAAAGTTTCTTCTCTATGTGTTGATTGTTTTGAAGTTACACTTGTTTTGCCTTCCTATGCTAGTTAATTCTTGTTCCCATAAGTTGTTTGATCAAAAAATCCCTATGCATAGGAAGTCGGTTAGACCTAAATGTGCTAGTCATATGCTTCATGATGCTCTCTTCCTGTTTCAATTCTTATCTTTTATGCGAGCATCATTGAAATCATCATGTCTAGCTTAAAAGGCATTAAAGAAAAGCGCTTGTTGGGGGACAACCCAACACTTTTACTTACTGTTTTTGTGTGTTACATGGTTATGCTACTGTATTGATCATGTTTTATAGCTTTTGTTTCAATAAAGTGCTAAGTAAAGCCTTTGGGATCATGTTGAGTGATGGTTGATTTGACTCTGATGAAAAACAGAAACTTTTGCGCTCACGAAAATGAGTCTCGTTTTTAACAGAAGCTTGCTATTGAGTTGATTCTTTTTGCAGAAGTTCAATATAAAAATTGCTCACATATTCCAAAAAATTTCATAATTTTTTGAGTAGCAGAAGTATGGTTGGAGTACAGATTACTACAGACTGTTCTGTTTTTGACAGATTCTGTTTTCAATGCATAGTTTGCTTGCTTTCTAGTTTCTATGGCATATATAGCTCAATATAAATTGTGGAAATGATATGCTAATGTAGGCATTGTCTGGAAACAATTATGAATCTTGTCTTTGACAGTACCAAAGTGAAATGGTTTGCTCTTTATCATACTAACCTATCTCACAAAGTTCCGTTAAGTTTTGTGTGATTGAAGTTTTCAAGTTTTGGGTAGATGTCGATATGAGGAGAATAAGGAGTGACAAGACCCTAAGCTTGGGGATTCCCAAGGAACCCCAAGCTAATATTCAAGGAACATCCAAGCAACTAAGCTTGGGGATGCCCCGGAAGGCATCCCCTCTTTCGTCTTCAACATTATCGGTAACCTCACTTGGAGCTATGTTTTCATTCGTCACATGATATGTGTTTTGCTTGGAGTGTCAATTTATTTTTCTAGGATTTGCTTGCTGTTATTTATAATAATGTTTTGCATCTTTTATTTCAATAAAAGTGGCATTGATAGCCTTTGCCATACTTATCTTGCAAGTATACATGTTGCTGTTTGAAAACAGAAAGTTTATCGATGTTGCAAAAATTCCCAAGGAAAGTCAGAGTGTGATAAAATGTTGAATTTTTTGCATAATAAGCTCTGATAAATTTTCTACAGTGTGGTATAATTTCATAATGTTTGGAGTTAGGGAAGTATTGATAATCTTGCATTCTTTACAGACTGTACTGTTTTGGCAGATTACTGTTATGTTTGCATATGTTTGCTTGTTTAATGATTCTATTTGAGGATAGGAGTATTAAATATGCACAGGAATTTAGTATGCAATGTTGAATAATAATTTTAGTGATTTTCTACAGCAGAGTATGATAAGGTTTTTGCATTGGTTTATACTAACTTATCTCACGAGTTCTTGTTGAGTCTTGTGTGGATGAAGTTTTTAAGATCTAGGAAAACCGTGATATGAGAAGAATTAAGGAGACACAAAAGCTCAAGCTTGGGGATGCCCAAGGCATCCCAAGATAATAGTTCAAGAAGTCTCAAGCATCTAAGCTTGGGGATGCCCCGGTAGGCATCCCACCTTTCTTTATCAACAATTATCGGTTAGTCTCGGTTGAGCCTAAGTTTTTGCTTCTTCACATGAGTTGTACTATCCTTGAAATGTCATTTTATTTTCATCTTGCTTTATGTTTTAATAAAATACTTAGATCTGAAATTTTTAAATAATAGAGAGTCCTCATATAGCTATCTATTTACTTAACTACTCTTTTGATCTTCACTTATATCTTTTTGGAGTAGCTTGTCATTTACTCTTGTGCTTCACATATATCCTATGAGTAAATTGTTGAATGAATTGAATATCATGAAGTTGAAATTATATCATTCCTAGTGGTAGCTTCACATTGGGTTTATAAAGTGAAATCTTTTGAAGCTTGGCAATCACAACATTGGTCATACAAGCAATTCATGAATGATTACTATAAGGAAGAGAACCTTCACATGCAAATACACTATCATGGAAATCTTTTGTGATTGTGAGCCCCCATCAAAATATTATATGCCAAAATTGTTGACATTGGACAAGGAGGACAATGTAATGATTTATGTTTATTCTTATTCACATAGAAGTCATACTGTCATAGATCCTTCAACATGTGGTGCTTGCCCCTATCTTTGCTAGCCAAAAATTTCGCACTAAGTAGAGATACTACTTGTGCATCCAAAAACCCTTAAACCCAAATCTTATTTTCAAGAGTCCACTATATCTACCTATATGCAGTATTCTTTTACCCTTCTAAGAAAATTTGCATGTGCCATCTCTAATTTTCAAAATAAACTTCTCTTTTGTGTGTTTGTTTTGCTCTCACGGAGCGGTGAGGGGTGGCTAATATTTTCGATGCTAGATGTGTTATTCTCAAGACGAGTGTTTATTCACTTGTCATTGCACGAGAGTAAGGCAAAGGTATTAGGGATGCCCACTCCTGAAATGCAAAAATGAATTTACTTTATGTTGTCAAATAAGAAATTCCTTGGAAAATGTTGGTATGGAGGGCACCCGTGGATACGGTTAGCCATGGAAAGTGAAAGTATGGTGGAAAAAGGAATAAACTTCATTTTCTGTTTGGGAACCACCTATGATATATCTAGCATGGAAAGTGTTGGGAACTCTAAGTCGTTTTCGTTGGTGGGAAAAGTATGCCTCTCAAAATGTTTCTATCTCTCAATTTTCCATTTGAGCTCTGGCACCTCTACAAATCCCTACTTCCCTCTGCGAAGGGCATATCTTTTACTTTTCAGTATTTACTTTTATGCAAAGAGTCAAAGTTATTCCCTCTATTCCTTTTTATTTTCTCTTTTGGCAAGCATCATGTGCCGAGGAAAGATATAGGCACATATGTCCAGTTGAGTATGGGTAGCATGAGTTATTATTGTTGACATCACCCTTGAGGTGAATACATTGGGAGGCAAAACAATAAGCCCCTATCTTTCTATGTGTCCGGTTGAAACGTTTTGCTCATGTGTATGCAATGAGTGTTAGCAATCATAGAAAACTATATGATGGTTGAGTATGTGGAGCTCTTACTTAAACTCTGTTGAATAAGTAGAATTGCAATTGCTTGGTGACTAAGAACATAGGTTGTTGAGTTTCAAGAGAGTTCATTGTTTGAACCTTAACGTGTGAATTGGTTGCTACTATAACATGAGAAGTTTTATAAGAAATAATTGCTATTATGATGCAAGGAAAAGTGATTGAAATTATCATTGATCAAACTTATGCACTTTGCTAGCATTCACACTTCATAAATTATTTCTTTTATCATTTACCTACTCGAGGATGAGTACGAATTAAGCTTAGGGATGCTGATACGTCTCCAACATATCTATAGTTTATGGAGTATTCATGCTGTTATTTTATCATTCTTGGATGTTTTACAATCATTTTATAGCAACTTTATATCATTTTTTGGGACTAATCTATTGACCAAGTGCCCAGTGCCAGTTGCTGTTTTTCGCTTGTTTTTTACATTGCAGGAAATCAATATCAAATGGAGTCCAAACACCGTGAAACTCCACGGGGATTTTTTATGGGCCAGAAGACTCCCATTGGGACAAAGAAGCACCTGGGGGGGTGCCCCGAGGGGGGCACAACCCACCAGGGCGCGCCAGGCCCCCCTGGCGCACCCAGGTGGGTGGTTGTGCCCACCTCGGTGGCCACCCGTACCCCTTATTTGCACTCTAAATTCCCAAATATTCTGAAACCCTTGAGGGTTAACCTAGATCAGAAGTTCCTCCACCGCAGGGCCCCATAGCTACTGAAAACAAATCTAGACCCGTTCCGAGACCCTGCCAGATGGGGGAATCATCTCCGGTGGCCATCTTCATCATCCCGGCGGCCACCACGTTGAGGAGGGAGTAGTCCACCCTCAGGGATGAGGGTTTGTACCAGTAGCTATGTGTTTTATCTCTCTCTCTCTCTCGTGATCTATATCATGGGCTTTGTTAATATAGTCGTATCATATTATGTTTCTCCCCTCTATACTCTCCTTGTGATGAATTGAATCTTTACCCTTTGAAGTTTTGTCATGTCGGGCTGAATATTCAGAGATGAGAAGACATGATAAATTTCTTGCGGTATGAATACTTGAGGTGACAATTGGGGTATCTTATTGATTCACCTGATATATGTTATGGCATTCAACTCACGGATTCCCGCAGTGATATTGGGGTAATCTATGCATAGGGGTTGATGCACGTTTTTCTCTGGTAGAAACTTTGGGGTCTCATTGTAGTTCCTTGTGTGGACTGAGTATTATGAATATGAATATGCGTTGGTGTTATTCTAGCACGAACTCAAGGATTGATCGAACGGAAACAATAGCTTTGTGTTATTTTAGTACGAACTCTTGAATAGATCGATCGAAAAGAATAGCTTTGAGGTGGCTTCGCACCCTACAAATAATTCCTACCTTTTGTCCTCCGCTAATAGGAACCCGGGAGTGATTCTTTGCTGTACTTTGAGGCATAATCATATGATCCCACTTTGCTAGCAACGTTGAGAGATTGCACTAGCAAAAGTACGGACCCTAGGCCTTGTTTTTAAACATTGAAACACCATTTTTGTGCCCGTTTACTATTTGCTACCTTGCTGTTATAATTTATTCAGATTATAAAAATATATTTCTAACATCCGTATTGCACTTTTATCACCATCTCTTCGTCGAACTAGTGCACCTATACAATTTGCCATTGTATTGGGTGTATTGGGGACACAAGAGATTTCTTGTATTTGGTTGTAGGGTCGTTTGAGAGAGACCACCTTCATCCTACACCTCTCACGGATTGATAAACCTTAGATCATCCACTTGAGGGAAAATTGCTACTGTCCTACAAAACTCCGCGCTTGGAAGCCCAACACGTGTCTACAAGAATAAAGTTGCATAGTAGACATCAGTGGTCGTGTGGCCTGGATTCTCGGCGCGTCCGCATGGCAGTTTTGTAGTGGGTAACTGCATCGTGCCGTCCCCAAACATTGACAGCGCGTGTGGAGGGACAAGGGCAGATCGCCCAGAGGGAAGCGAGAGAGCAGAGCGCGCCGCGGCCGCCTCAACCGCGAGAAACCACATGCATAGAGCAGTTGAACACACAGGAAATGGTCGTCTACAAGCCGGCCGACAGTAGCGTTGCTGCATAGAGAACGGCCGTGTGCTACTACCTCCGTCTTGGTCTATTAGTTCGCTTTATATTATGTGCCATATTTTGACCTTAAATTTAACCAACAAAATGTTAATGCATGTTAAAAAATTATATAATTGGAAACTATGTTCAAATACTAATCCAATGATATAATATCTGCCGACATGCATTCATATTTTATTAGTTAAATCTCTAGTCAACATTTGGAACAAAAATACATAGACGACTTATAAACCAGGACGGGGTAGTAGGTAATTTAATCACAGATGTTTTTTTATTAACTGTATGTGTACGTGCCCTTTCGTCCTCCTCTCACGCGTCTTGTCACCCCGCTGCCGCAGACGGCTTATATCGCAAGCTTGAGCAGCGCGCGGGGGCATTCTTTTGCCCAAACGATGGTGAGCCCGTTACCGCGCAAGCTTCCTGCCCGACTCGGTGAAATTCCCCAAAATCCCAATGCTTACCGGCCTGCTATATAAACGCTCATGGCCGGGAAGTCCTGCATCGCATTTTCTCCTCCCTCCCTGTAGCTTATCTCGTCTACTTCTCCCACAATCACCAATGGCACCGGTCCGTCGTCGTCACTTAGCCACTCTGCCGTCATCAGAGGACAACTCCAGCTGGGAGGCTACACCGCGGTGGTGACGCAGTCCCCGGCATAGTGTAGTGCACGTGGCATCCCTGTTGGGTGTGCGCGTAACACCCACCACACGCTCCGTTGCCGCTGCCTGTCGGCAGCTGTTGCCGGCCGCCGTGGCCACTACACCACCGTAGAAAGCCTGCGCCATCACCTGCTCTGCCGCCGCGGCCCGAAGGCGGGAGGTGGCTGTCATGGCCGCCACCCACTGCCGACAACCGTGGCAATCACCCGCTCCTCCGCCACGGGAGGTGGTGGTCGTGGCTGCCACCCCATCCTCGGCCGCCATGGCTGCCAGCCCACCATCGACCGCCGGGATTATCCCCCGATCTGCCATCGCCGCCCAAAGGTGGGAGGCAGAGGTGGAGGTCTGCACGTGCATCGGCAACCTTGCGCGCTACATCAAGTTCATGCTGGACGAGGAGGAGTGCCTCGTCGAGCATGCCAAGAGCCTTACCACCACAATGGATGTAGCACACGCCACCGCAAAGGCGGGGAATCAGGAGATCTATGAGGAGAACCACCGCTTCGAGAGGGGTCGTCTGGAGCGGCAGAGGACGTTCGAGGTGAGTGTCGCTGAAGGTGCAGCAGCGGCAGGCACCATATTGCATTTGTACATCTCGTCGGTAGGCTCCTCCTCCTCTACCTCTTACTGAGCACGCTCGGCAAAGGAGAGGCTGCCGGAAGTAGTACAAAGCCCCTTCGTAGTAGTAGTATTTAGGGGATATTTTGTTCAGCTCATATGACTATAGATGTGGTGGAACTGTACAACATATATATACTTAAAATTAGCTAGTATATATAGTTGAACTAGCTATTTTAGTACGTGGTTGGCAATAATTGGGGAAAAGTTTGGTCGGTTCAGCTGTCGAGTTGAACTCTTTGTATTATGAACGACTGCTTAATCTATGAATGAAATGTATGCTTAATTACTGAATTTTAGTTGCAAAAATTAGATAGTGCTAGTGATTTTTAGCTGCATATTTTGACAAATCGCAGTGTTACAAGGTTGACAAATGGCAATGTTACTAGAGCAACAAATGTCAATCATTCCAGTTTGACAAATGGCAATATACCCAATATGACAGATGCAAATCTTACCAAATTGTCTGTACGTGGTTGCACATGGGTCATCCAAAACAACCGTTTGCGTTGAAGGGATGTACAAATCCTGCTCGGGAAATTTTCTCTTGGCTTAACACCGAAGTCCGGCTTTGCATACCGTATTCAATCTAAACTGTTTGCATTGAAGAGATGCACAAATCCTGCGCTGCAGATTTTCCCTTGACTTACTGGGGAAGACCATAACTCTCACTTTGCATACGGGTGTTTTATCTAAAACGTTTGCGACGAAGAGCTTCATAAATCCTGCTCGGCACATTTTCCCTTGGCTTACTGGGGAAGATATCAGTTTACATATGGGTGTTCTGTCTAAAACGTTTGCGATCAAGAGCTGCACAAATCCATCTCGGCACATTTTCTCTTGGCTTCTTGGGGAAGCTGTTAGTTTGCATACGGGTGTTCTAACTTAAATGTTTGTGATGAGTGTTTTATATTTAAAAACCATTGAATTTTTTAAGAAAATTGTTTGATAAGTCTGCACATTAAGAGAGAAAAACGCAAGTTCGTTCAAACCATATCTTTCATTCAGTCACACTGCAAATTTAAACCCAAAGAAAAACTATTTCCGGCGGCGGCGGAGGCGGCGTGCCGCGTCGGCGTCGTCGTTGTCATCCTCCGGGACGCCGTTATTGAAGTCTTCAAGGCAGCACGGAACGTTCTTCACTTGGAAATCAAACATCATGTCGTCGCACGATCGACGAGCGGGGCACGGGAGGACGGCAACTGGCGGCGCTGCGAGGTCGCGGTCAATGGCGGTGTCCAATGCCGCTGAGGGGGGCGCACACATGGGCATGGGCGCGGGTGCGAGCAACGCCACGGGGACGGGCAGCGGTGGGTGCAGGCCTTGACGTGCAGCGATGCGCTGGCTGGCATGTACACTGGCTTCGCGTGTCCGCAAAGACCTCGCTGATGCCCGCGTCTTCCAGCTCTACGATAGTGCTCGGCGATCAGCCCGTCAATGCTACGGGGATGGTCGCTGGCTCGGGCGCGGGGATGGGACACTACAAAAAAAAGACACTTCCGTGATGATACCTGTTTGTCACAGTAGGTCACGTTTTCTGTCATGCATGTACATCCATGACAAACTTATGACAGAATGAAGATAGTCATACCTGTGCTGTCGTAGAAGTGTTCCATGACATTACCAAAATTATCATCATGGAAGTGTCCACTTCCAGGACGATAAATCGCGCGTCATAGAAGTGCTTTCATCAAGGGTGACCGACACGTGGCATCCACCGTACCGGGACGCCGTTAAGCTATCGGGTCCGGTTTTGGATCCGATAACCCGCTAACAGCCACGACCAATGCCGATTTTCCACGTGTAAAATTATCATTGGCTGACGGAACCACATGTCAGCTCCGCGTTAGCATAGGTGTCCATCATCCAACGGGCGAGATGCGCCTATAATATGTTGACACGTGGACCGGCCCAAAAGTGGCCCATAAAGATTAAATTCGCCGGCCCAACTAAAGGCCCAGAAGATTTAGCGGGCCATAACGGGCCGGCCTAGCTAAAGGCCCACAAGCTTTTGCATACCATAATGGGCCGGCCCATCTAAAGGCCCACAATATTTTGCAGACCATAATGGGCCGGCCTAGTTAAAGGCCCATAAGCTTTTGAGGACACTAATGGGCCGGCCCGTTAACAGGCTGGCAAGTTTTGGGCCAAATGCCGGCCCATATTTGATCCGGTCCATAAACAGCCTGCCACGTTCCGGGCCCAATAAAGGCCCATATGAGATCTAGCCCGTTAAAAGCCTACCCCGTTCTGGGCTAAATTACGGCCCAGATCAGATCCGGCCCTTTAAGAGGCTTTGGGCTAAATTATGGCCCATATCAGATTTGGCCCGTCAACTGGACTCTATGCTTTTCGGCCCACTTGCTAAAGGCCCATTTAGTAATTCGGCCTAATATTAGTCGCTGCCTGTTAAAGGCCTGTTTAACATTTCGACCCTATATTTATTTTGACCTGTTAAAAGCCCGTCATATAGTTGGGCCTAACTACGATCGGGTTTGCATCCGGCCTGCTCATAGCCAATAATCTGATTGGGCCAAACAAGGATCGAGACAATTTTGGCCTGTTAACGACCCGTGATGTGATTGGCACAATCATGGGCCGGGGTCTATTTCAGCCTGCTGCCAGCCCGTGAGCTGCCCGGCACGTTTCAGGCCCAACACACTTTTCAGCCTCCTAAAAGCCCATTGAGTTTTCTTGCGAAAATAAGGCCGGCGGTTTACTCGGCCTATTAGAGGCCCGAATCTACTAGTGGGCCAATTTACATTTAGGCCTGTTAACGGACCGATTATGTAGTGATTAGCATGACGGCCCGATTATTTACCGTAATTTTACGGTTTGGCCGGTTTACTGCAAACACAGGATATATATACAGTAAAATAACTGCAGCATCGTGAATAAGAAAAAACCTAGACTATACAATAAAGAAATTACAATATATTACATCTAGTGGGCATCAAAGTTCGCCACTATGATAATAAAGCAGAAGCAGACAACAGATTACATACACTGGGCATCAAAGATCGCCACCAGTGCAAATAAACACGCTGAAAAAATAATATAAAAAACCGACAACACTTCAATAGAGTTCAAGAAAGGTTAGCCCTGCTCGGGAGTTGCAACGCAAGCAGCTGACCAAGATGATGAGACGACGCTTGTTTGACACTTATATCCTCCTCATTCTGAAAGATAAAGAAGAAGACAGATGACATGTTTTGCCCATATAAGTATCAGTGCTGACAATTCATCACATTTCTTACTGACGAATAAAGTGACATAGTTTAAAATAGCACTAACACAATATGGTATTGTTCAGGTTAATACATGGCAGGAAATGACATTGTGAAGGAGTTGGCAGCTTCACGACACCACTGGATTACAGATCAAGAACTCATAAGTATCAATGGTTAGTGTGCTGTAAATTTATCCCATTTCAGATTGGCAAATAAAGAGACGGTTTAAATAATAGTAGAATGATATGACATTGTTCATAGTTAAGACATTGCAGAATATGGCAATGTGATGTAGTGGGTAGGTTCACCACACCACTGGATTACGGATCAAGAACAGAAGCATACATGCAGTGCAAAAGAAGATCACTTGCTCTTTATAGTTTGATTTACATGGTATGAAAAAGGAACTTGGTTGTACAACTGAAATCTTAAATTGAGAAGGACAAACTTTTGTTTATGAACTACATAATAAACTTTAAACATGCAATTTGATGGAAACACCAAAAATAAACAGCTGTTGCAGTCATGCCAAACCAAATATACACAACAAAGTTTGAAGGCTTGAGATGGACAAACTTACATTACTAGTGAAGACAGGCTCTATAAAGCCCTTTTCCATGATGATGGGGGGGGGGGCGGCAATTCATGAATTTTACCACCGAATATTCTTCATAAGCATTGCCTTTATTCTACATTTTGTTAAGAGTAAATATAGATGTGATAATATAAGATAAAATGGAGAATATTTAAGATAAGATGAAGAGTGATGCTACATGACCAAGTAGCTATAAATGTAAGTACATCGATACAGGCAAAAGGTATAGCCAAGAGCATTGCAGAGCTAAACTTCTTCAGGACCGTCGGTGTTATCCAACCTTATGGTAAGAGTAAATATAGATCTGATCCGTAGAAAATGGAGGGCAAAGGAAAATAAGCTGCAGAGTGATGGTTCATGAACAACTACCTGTCAATATAAGTACACTGATAAAGGACAGCAAGTACTTACAAGAACAATGCAGAGCTGAAAAAATTCATAGGCATTGGATATATTCTACACTAATGTAACCATTCATACATATCAGATAATTTGGAGCGAACAATTGAGAAGCAAGCTATCATGCATACTGCTGTCACATAATGAACCAGGTATGAATGCAAGTATAGTGACACAGGACAACAGGTACTAACAAGAGAAAAGCAACGGGCAACATATTTGTGATATCCTGTCGTTCTTTACAAAGAGGAATTCTTCTTCAAGCTGATTTCCTGCAAAAAAAGATCCGTAAGGCACATGCGAAAAAGTAGAAGTTCAAATTTTCATGTGATATCATAGACAGTACCTCATCTTGCGAACGAGACTAGTGCAGAACAAGGTTTTTCCATTCAATGTCTTCTAAATTTAGCACAGGAGACTTCTCCGGAACTTCGTTTATAGACTTGCCATCAAAGTGTGATTTCCTCAGGTAACACCGATACTGCTGCAATGCTTCCTTGAAAAGCGCAAGCAAGCTTTGGTCGTCATGACTATCCAGATTGACCCTCTCCTACTTGCAACAATGTAATTTAAATCATTGATGTGTTCAATCAGCATCAAACAGGAAAATAATCACCATGAATAATAGCACTTACACGTAAGTGGGACAGGAAGAAGTGAAAATGGTGTTTGTCTTCACTATAATCTTCCCATGATGGGAATATATGCACATAGTCCCTAACAACATTGAAAACATTGTCTTTAAAACTGGGAATAACTGGAATGGGGTTTCAATCTACAGGAATTGGCCGTCTCTGCAGCTGGGATAGGTCTTCGGCCGGTGGACTTGCTGTACTTTTTGATGGAGTGGGATTTTTCTGTGGCACGGCTGGTGCTATGGCAACTAAAATCGGCATACCTTTTGCTGGAGTGCAGGTCCTATGTGGTGGGGCTAGTGGTGTGGCCAGTGAAGTATGGATACAGTCTACTAGAGTCGGTCCTACGTTTTGTGTCACTGGTTGTACAACCAATATAAGTGGGTGTCGTCGATTTCTCCGGCACCACCACGTTTTTCAAGGACTTTGTTGGTGCTCCTTCAGGTTCGGCAAGCACCCTCTTCCTTTGTTTGATGCACAAGAACAACATTTGAGTGAAAAAACATGGTATGATGACAGATGGAATATGTATTGATAATGGATGGGCATGGCATCTTGACATATATGATGAGTAAACTAAGCAGATGGCGGTGCAACAAAGTAGAAGAAATGCAAGACAACATATCCAAGATACGCGCAATCAATAAAACCTTGCCAAATTAGAACAGGCACCTTGATGGGTGAACAGGACAGGCCATCTGCCTTTGACTCCTCGAGGTTAGAATAGTCATTAGGATCATATTCTTAACATGAATCTACAGGTGGGGAGCGTATGAGTCTCATTGCATCCAGAATGGCACTCAATGCCTTGGTGCCAATTTTGTAAGTCGTTGTAGTGTTCCACAATATTCTTCTGATGCGCGGCTGATATTAACTGTAATTACGTATAATATATGAGAACCATGAAAAGATAAATAGTAGTGAGATTATCTTTGCAATGTAGAGGATATTCTAATATAGGGGCGCCCCTGTAAAACCTTGTGTGCTATCACTGGATTCTGATGAGAGAACTCATGCGTGCTGTAATATGGTGCGTGCATTAATATAATCGGGCACAAGTACACAAAAAAATAGGTTCCAGAAGTAAGGATAGTTGGCAGATGATAGGTTCATAATATACTGTATAGAGAGTTTATTGCCAAACCCTGATAACAAGAGCACATAACAACTAGGTAGATCATAGTGTACATAAATGGGGGACACCATTGTGATGCCCTCGATTCAATCGTACACTAATCATACATGCAAACGTGTACGATCAAAATCAGGGACTCACGGGAAGATATCACAACACAACTCTAAAAATAAAATAAGTCATACAAGTATCATAATACAAGCCAGGGGCCTCGAGGGCTCGAATACAAGTGCTCGATCATAGACGAGTCAACGGAAGCAACAGTAACTGAGTACAGACATAAGTTAAACAAGTTGCCTTAAGAAGGCTAGCACAAACTTGGATAGAGACCAAAAGAGGCGCAGGCCTCCTGCCTGGGATCCTCCTAAACTACTCCTAGTTATTGGCGGCGGCCTGCACATAGTAGTAGGCACCCTCCGTGTAGTAGGGGTCGTCGTCGACGGTGGCTTCTAACTCTGGGGCTCCAACCTCTGGTTGCAACAACCAGGTAAAAAGGGAAGGGGGAAAAGAGAGAGAAAGCAACCGTGAGTACTCATCCAAAGTACTCGCAAGCAAGGATCTACACCACATATGCATGGGTATCTATGTAAAGGGGCAATATCAGTGGACTGAACTGCAGAATGCCAAAATAAGAGGGGGATCGCTAATCCTATTAAAGATTGCGCTTCTGGCAGCCTCCATCTTACAACATGTAGAAGAGAGTAGAAGGTAAGTTCACCAAGTATCATCGCCAAGCATAATCCTACCCGGCGATCCTCTCCTCACCACCCTGTTAGAGAGCGATCACCGGGTTGCATCTGGCACTTGGAAGGGTGTGTTTTATTAAGTATCCGGTTCTAGTTGTCATAAGGTCAATGTACAACTCCAAGTCGTCCTGTTACCAAAGATCACGGAATTTCGAATAGATAAACTTCCCTGCAGGGGTGCACCACATTACCCGACACGCTCGATCCCCTTTGGCCGGACACACTTTCTTGGGTCATGCCCGGCCTCAGAAGATCAACCCGTCGCAGCCCTACCTAGGCACAACAGAGAGGTCAGTACGCCAGGCTAAATCCTATGCGCGCAGAGGTCTAGGCCCATCGCCCATTGCACACCTGCATGTTGCGTACACGGCCGGTGAGCAGACCTAGCCTCCCTTATACAAGAGCAGGCGTTCCAGTCCAACCCGGTGCGCGCCGCTCAGTCGCTGACGTTATGAAGGCTTCGGCTAATACCACCACGCCAGTTGCCCATATCTTGTCCCACGTGGCGGTTAGTGCGTATAAGGTCAACGACCCAACTCAGATAAAATACCAGGATCTCGTTAAGCGTGTTATTATGAAGTAATCATGACGCCGACCAGGCCAGGCCCACCTCTCTCCTAGGTGGTCTCAACCTGCCCTGTCGCTCCACCACAAAGTAACAGTCGGGGGCCTTTGGGAACCCAGTCCCACCTCTATCGGGATGGAGCCACCTGTCCTTCCAGCCCCCACATCGGAATCACTTGCGGGTACTCTACAAGCCAACCCGACTTTAGTCACCACATGTATCATATAATATGTATGTAAGTATATAGCCGTGATCACCTCCCGAGTGATCACGGCCGGGTAGTATAGCATGGCAGACGGACAAGAATGTAGGGCCATCGATGGAATACTAGCATCCTATACTAAGCATGTAGGATTGCAGGTAAAGGTAACAACAGTAGTAGGAAGGACAGGCTATGCATCAGGATAGGATTAACGGAAAAGCAGTAACATGCTACACTACTCTAATGCAAGCAGTATAGAGAAGAATAGGCTATATCTGGTGATCAAGGGGGGGGGGGGCTTGCCTGGTTGCTCTAGCAAGTAGGAGGGGTCGTTAACTCCGTAGTCGAACTGGGTAGCAGCGGCGTCTTTCTCGGTGTCTAGCGAGAGAAGAGGGGGAACAAACAATAAATATAATGCAAACATATGCATGACGATGCATGACATGACAATGAGCGTTGCTAGGTGTGCCCTAACGCGGTAGGAGGTGATACCGGTGAAGGGGGAAACATCCGGGAAAGTATCCCCTGTGTTTCGCGTTTTCAGACAGATGAACCAAAGGGGGAAAGTTGCGTGTTTGCTATGCTAGGTATGTGTGGCGGACGAATGGGCTCTGTATCCTGATTCGTCTCGTTGTTCTGAGCAACTTTCATGCACAAAGTTTTTCCATCCGAGCTATGGTTTATTTTATATTAATTTTAAAAGATTTAAATTATTTTTAGCATTTATTTAATTATTTTAATTCCACATTATCCAGAATAGTGCTTGCTAACGTCAGCATGACGTCAGCAGTCAACATGGCGTTGACTGGGTCAAACTGACGTGTGGGTCCGAGATGTCATTGACTGTTAACTAACCTAACATATTAATTAATTAAACCAAGTGATTAGGTTAATCTAATCAGGAATAATTAAGTTAATTAATTCTTTAATTAATTAATTAATTAATATTTCAATTAATTTTAGTTATTATTTATTAATTTATTTTCTTAATTCTTTTTTTAATTTCGTTCTGGGCGTGGGGTCCCCTTGTCATTGGGCCTAGGGGCCATAGTGGGTGGGGCGTTGCGGGCGACAGGCCTGGCGCTGATGGGCGTGGCGCCGGGCACGCGTCGCCCGAGGGAGCGCCGGCTGAAGGCGGCTGCAAGGGCGGGCCGGGCGGAGTCTTGGCGAGAGGCCGAGGCGGCGGTGGCGGAGTGGCCGAGTGGCTGAGGTGAAGTGGGGCGAGGCCGTGGCGATCTGAGGTCGCCGGAGGGGGATGCCGAGGCCGTGGAGTAATGGCAGGGCCACCGCGGGGCGACGGCATGGGGAGCCGAGGCTACAGCAATGGGTGGAGAAAGTAGCGACGGCGACAGCTGAAGTGGAGCCAAGGAGCAGCGGGGTGGTGGGCGACGCGACAGACGGCGGGCGCGAGCAGGGCGTGAAGCAGAGGGAGGTGGAGAGCGGCGCTAGCAGCGGCAAGGTAGCAGCCACAGTAGCTGCAGCGAGCCGAGGCGGAGAAGAGGATGGCTGATGCGGCAATGTGGGGTGGCGATGTCGGGCCGGGCGAGGGACCATCTTGGTGGCGGGCAGCGCAAGCGCATGGCTGGCCGGCATGGGGAACGCTGTGGGCGCAAGAGCGGGCCTGGTAAGCGAACCCAGTGGCGATGCCTGTGATGGCCGAGAAGGGGAGGCCAATCTTGACGACGCTGCCGGAGGTGGGCTGGATCGGGGAGAGGAGGGGAAGGCGAACGGGGCTTGGCCCATGCATCGGCACGGTGACGGCGTCCGACAGGGGGAGAGGGGACCGGTCGGGGCCTCACCATGCGTCTGTAGGGAACGGGGCAGTAGGGGTCCGGGAGGAGATGGAGACGACGGGGACGGAGAGGAAGCAGTCCGGCGGGGAGGAGGAGGCAGGCCGGCGAGGTTGCGGTCCGGCGGGGTGGCCTCCGGCGACGGCGTCGAGCGTCGAGCATGGGCGAAGGGATCAGGCTCCTCCCAATCCAGATCCAGAGCGAGGGGGGAAGTGGTGGTCGGTGGGTCAGGGTTTCTGGGTCGATGGGATAAGGAGAGGAGTGGGGGTGGGCTATTTGGGCCGGCCTGGTGGCCAACTGGGCTGGTTGGCCCAGTGGGGGTTGGGGGTTCTGCTATTTTTCTTTTCTTTGGTTTTATTTTCACTTTTTCTTTTTATTTATTTTCTTTTCTATTTTATTTCACTTTAAAATATTTAGACATTTTCTAAAAACATGTTTTCTCCACAATACTTACTAGTGCAATATTTGGCACCCACCGAACATTTTTGTTTCAATGTTTGATAACTTTTGTTGTTCCCCATATTTTGAATTGATTTTTGAATTGGTTTTGAACTAACAAAAGATTAGCAACAGTAACAGAGGTGATGTAGCATCATTAGCAGAGTTTTACTGTCGCTTAATTATCCAAGCATCACAATTGTCCTCCACTACAAGAAATCTCGTCCCGAGATTTAAGAGGGGACTAAGGGGGAAAGTTCTGGTTACTATATTCTAACGGATATTCTCAGAGAAGTTAATTCCTTTCGTTGATGTCTTCAATTCTTTATTCCGATGCATCATGATGAAGTTGCCTTCCTTCGGGAACTCCATCGTACTTACGAAAGGATAAGGAGGTATTACGGAAGAATGAACCACTACAATGTTTGCTTATCTAGCATATAACATCAGGGGAGGTGGCGGAAAGTTACTCTCGAATTGAAACTTTAGACATTATCGAGAGCAAGGTGAGGAGGTATCATGAGAAGTTTCGAGCGGATAGACAATCGTTCGTTGCCTGAAACAGAGTGCGAAAGGGGTTCAAGACAACGGGAATAAGTATTGTGTCTAATACCAGAATTGATGATCACAGGGAAGGTGGCTCGTGAATTACATACGAGCCAAGCATGAGGAATAACTTTGGTAACACGGGGTGTATAGGAGAGTCAGGTTTCGATCATGTGGAACTATGGGTTATGTGCCCACCATGTGGGTTAAAAGTAGGAGGAGCGGTCACATCTTGCATGGTAATGATAGCAAGGCATGTCAGAGGATAGCCTGTCGATTATGTCGGCAACAACGTCGGTACCAAGGGCGAGGGACGAAGAGAACCATTTTTCTGCTCGTTGAACAAGGCGGACCTATAGGCAAAGTTCTCGTCCATCGGCGGTTACTGGAATGTCATCAACAGTAGAAACAAGGTTTCACTGACAGAGTTGTACACCGATGTGTCTACATAAGTAGTGAATTATTACGGCTTAGATCATATAGATAACAAGAAAGGTTAAACAAACCAATAGGAAGGAAAATATGATTATCAGATTAAACAGACAATGGAAAGGAAAATGTGTTAAAACACATATTTCAGGGGTATTTCCTTCCCAAGGACAAACAGAGCATGATATCCGTGACATGATATAATGTAGAAACCCTGTAGGTAAGGGGAGAGGAATTTCATGACATTACCCATACAACGGTGTTTGAATAATTGATAAAGGAAATTTAGCATGGTGCTTCAAAATGTTCTTATCGATGATCAGAGTACCACAGACATGCTTCGAGATAGCATTGACATGGTCATTGGGTAAAAATCAGACTTTGGATTCACAAAGGATCCATCAGGAACAACTTATATGATAAGTCTTACAATTTCCTCATGGAAGAATGGCTAACCTTGATAAGAGGATACATACACTATAACAATAGGTCCTCTGGCCAGGGCTGCTAAGCAAAGACACCACCTTACCGGGTTATGTAGAGACCAATGTTATAACTCTTGGAAATATGTCCCAACCATCATATCTGACCTAGATTCAGATCCGATTGGTGCCACGATACCTCAGACTCGGCATGCCTGAGAAGAAAAGGTGCAACACAATTTGACGAGTTGACATTGTGAGATTCTCGGAAATGATCTATGGAAGCGAGTTCCGAAACAAGAGTTCATTAAACCAAGGATAGGATGAGAGGGTGGCTGATGAACTAAAAATTCATCGAGATTTCCAAAAGATGGATTTTTGCTATCATGTGAACAAAGAGATAACATTTATCAGATGAAATGATATAAGGGGATATGCTCGAGGAAAACATACCCAATTTAAACATTGGTTGAAAGGTGCACCCGAAATATGGGCTTAGGTAGCATGACCGATGTTATAATGGTGATTCGATAACCAATGGTCTAAGAATGAAATGTCGACCATTAACTTCAAAGCAATAGGGTTGCTAGAAGGAAAGAATCCAAACAACACCGTTCACTTGTTGGAATCAACACGGGACCAAGAAAAGAATGGTGATGGTGAGAAGTATCACTATACCAAGAATTCTTAAGAGATGGAGTAATCCTCATGACATTCTTGACATAAAAGATGGTAATACTCCAAGGTAAAGAAGAACAAATGTTGGATAGCAAGGAACTCAAGGTATAACACAGAACATGAACAAGTTTGTGTTGGAGGGAAGGCAATAAGGTGGTCGATGACAACACCAATCATCGAGGGCAAGGATGGCATTTATAATCATGAATTCAATTGATACCCTAGAAGAGCTCAGATTGCTGATGATGATCATGACACATTTGTCAACAGATTTTATGAAGATGCATGAAATCGATCGGTGATGACATCAAGTCAAAGGAATGATGAAGCAAAAGGTTATTGGAACCATGGGTTCGACACAAACTCGAAATCAAGTTTGTTGTTCAAGGAGAAATGATATGACGAGTAAGATCGACGTAATATTGGCTCACCATCAAAATTTGTGCTCCAGGAAGAACCAGGTAGTACAGTTAAAAATTTGCACGATAATGATATAGCTGATCAGGCTAGGAATGATGTGATGCGGTATAAAACTTCCCAGTATCAAGTACTAGGTGTAATGCCGGAAGGTAAATCCGAGTAGAGGTTGGACGGGGGAAATGAATTGCAGAGTATAAGTATT
Source organism: Aegilops bicornis (assembly GCA_021605145.1). NCBI lineage: Eukaryota > Viridiplantae > Streptophyta > Magnoliopsida > Poales > Poaceae > Aegilops > Aegilops bicornis. The sequence goes on from CM038669.1 coordinate 343,396,696, forward strand.
TTAACTTATCCGGTAAATGGAATCAAGGAGGAAATATGGTCGGAGCCACGATTGCAAAGGATCAATTCATAGATACAAGATGAGCTTGTACCAAAGAAGCAATTATTATTTTACGAGCAGCTTCCATGATAAGTTCTACATCGGGTCCATGGGCATGAACACAAAGGTTCAAGGTCGACTCCCACTTCTTCAATGCATAACCTTTCATTCACTCCTCGTTTTCGAAGAAACTGTAGTGCAGAAGATTTATCTGGCGAAGTATCAGAAGTGTAAGACTCGTGAGAACTCTTGGGTTCACACGGATTATGGAAGGCATAAGTTCAACCCATTGGTGCATTTTCAGGAATCTATAGAACCATCAATCAAGCAAAAGATACGAGTACGAAAGCAGAGTATCGAAGTCAAAGCAGATGATACAATTTACCGAAGGTATTATGTATCAGGGAAAAACTCACAAAATTTTGGATGTGAAGGACACTGTCGGATAACAACCCAGCAATGGATCTGGCGATTCAGGACGGAGTTGATGTGAGTATCAGTATTCAACCAGAAGAAGAAGAAATGCAGGGGCATTGGTTTATGGAAACATCTGAATAATCGATGCTTAAATACAAGGAAATTTGATTTCTAGATCGTGTATCAGAATCAGATGCTCCGATCGAAGATTGATAGGTTGAATAGACTTAGGGACACACCGATCGAATCTTGATTAGGCAAGAACCAGCTCATATCCGGAATGATGTCTGGGCCGAAAATAAAATTCTTAAGGATTAATTGATGATTGTGAGTAGTCGCACATATGTTGAATCCATAGGAACAGAATGACAATCACAAGGGTTTTTAATCAATATTGCTATACATATGGAATTAACCATAATGCAAGCAGGCAAGGGGAATCAAAAGTAATAGGCTACAGAGGATTTTGGGAGATCAGATAGCATTTCAAAGTATTTTGGAAAGCACGTGAACAACTGGGGACAAACGAACCCCGGATAAGTGAATTATCCACAGTGCAAAAAGAAGCTGCAAAGCAGAAGGCACAAAGGATTCTCGGAACAATGGAGAGTGTTAGAGGTAGCTTGTAACAACAAGAGCAACTGGGGATGAAGGTACAAACGTCAAAGATGTTATCCATGGGGACTTATCGGTGGTCAGGAACTGCAAAGCAGTGGGCACAAGGTCTCGGGAAACGTCGAGGAGTATCTGCAGAATCTTCTAGCGAAGCAAGCGATCATCTGTGATAAGGGCTATCCAGGAGGAAGTAGTTACGAGAACCTAGAGTCAGAGTTAGTAAAACTCATTTAACCCGAATAGAAGAGAGATCAGAGTCCCAGAGTATAGGCTAGGAATAAAAGATCCTAGTACCACCCAATGGCGACGTGGGCCCGTAAGACACACAACCATGTTAGTAAAAGATTTCGCAATGTCTAGACTCGACTTCAGCCAAGGAGTGCGGAAGGGGGATTCCTACAGGCAGTCGGCTCTAATGCCAACTTGGGACGCCCCCGATTCAATCGTACACTAATCATACACGCAAACGTGTACGATCAAGATCAGGGACTCACGGGAAGATATCACAACACAACTACAAAAAAAATTAGTCATACAAGCATCATAATACAAGACAGGGGCCTCGAGGGCTCGAATACAAGTGCTCGATCATAGACAAGTCAGCGGAAGTAACAATATCTGAGTACTCACACAAGTTAAACAAGTTGCCTTAAGGAGGCTAGCACAAACTGGGATACAGATCGAAAGAGGCTCATGCCTCCTGCCTGGGATCCTCCTCAACTACTCCTGGTCGTCGGCGGCCTGCACGTAGTAGTAGGCACCCTCGGTGTAGTAGGGGTCGTCGTCGATGGTGGCATTTAGCTTCGGGGCTCCAACCTATGGTTGCGACAACTAGGTAAAAAGGAAAGGGGGAAAAGAGGGAGAAAGCAACCGTGAGTAATCATCCAAAGTACTCGCTAGCAAGGATCTACACTACATATGCATGGGTATCTATGTAAAGGGGCAATATCGGTGGACTGAACTGCAGAATGCCAGAATAAGAGGGGGATAGCTAATCCTGTCGAAGACTACGCTTCTGGCAGCCTCCATCTTGCAGCATGTAGAAGAGAGTAGAAGGTAAGTTCACCAAGTATCACCGCATAGCATAAACCTACCCGGCGATCCTCTCCTCGTCGCCATGTTAGAGAGCGATCACCGGGTTGTATCTAGCACTTGGAAGGGTGTGTTTTATTAAGTATCCGGTTCTAGTTGTCATAAGGTCAAGGTACAACTCCAAGTCGTCCTAATACCGAACATCACCGCTATTCGAATAGATAAACTTCCCTGCAGGGGTGCACCACATTACCCGACACGCTCGATCCCCTTTGGCCGGACACACTTTCCTGGGTCATTCCCGGCCTCGGAAGATCAACACGTCGCAACCCTACCTAGGCACTGTGAGAGGTCAGACACCGGTCTAAATCATATGCATGCGAAGTGCAGGCCCATCGACCATTGCACACACTGCGTCAGCGTCTGTGCCGGTGAAACAGACCTAGCCTCTCTTATACAAGAGCAGGCGTTCCAGTCCAACCCGGCGCGCGCCGCTCAGTCGCTATCGTCACGAAGGCTTCGGCTGATACCACGACGCCGGTTGCCCATATCTTGTCCCACGTGGCGGTTAGTGCGTATAAGGTCAATGACCAAACTCAGATCAAATACCAAGATCTCGTTAAACATGTTATTATGAAGTAACCGCGGACGCCGACCAGAGCCAGGCCCACCTCTCTCCTAGGTGGTCTGAATCTGCCCTATCGCGCCGCCACAAAGTAACAGTCGGGGGCCTTCGGGAACCCAGGCCCACCTCTACCAGGATGGAGCCACCTGTCCTTCCAGCCCCCACATAGGAATCACTTGTGGGTACTCTACGAGCGGACCCAACTTTAGTCACCACATGTATCATATAATATGTATGTAAGTATATACCCGTGATCACCTCCCGGGTGATCACGGCCCGGTAGTATAGCATGGCAGATGGACAAGAATGTAGGGCCATCGATGGAATACTAGCATCCTATACTAAGCATGTAGGATCGCAGGTAAAGGTAACAACAGTAGTAGCAAGGACAGGCTATGCATCATGATAGGATTAACGAAAAGCACTAACATGCTACACTACTCTAATGCAAGCAGTAGAGAGAAGAATAGGCGATATCTAGTGATCAGGGGGGCTTGCCTGGTTGCTCTGGCATGTAGAAGGGGTCGTCAACACCGTAGTTGTACTGTGTAGCAGCGGCGTCGGTCTCGGTGTCTAGCCAGAGAAGAGGGGGAAGAAACAATAAATATAATGAAAACATATGCATGACGATGCATGACATGACAATGAGCGTTGCTAGGTGTGCCCTAACGCGGTAGGAGGTGATACCTGCGATGGGGGAAACATCCGGGAAAGCAACCCCTATGTTTCACGTTTTTGGACAGATGAACCGGAGGGGTAAAGTTGCGTGTTTGCTATGCTAGAGACGTGTGGCGGACGAACGGGCTGCGTATCCGGATTCTTCTCGTTGTTTTGAGCAACTTTCATGCACAACGTTTTTCCATCCGAGCTACGGTTTATTTTATATTAATTTTAAAAGATTTAAATCATTTTTAGCATTTATTTAATTATTTTAATTCAACATTATCGAGAATAGTGCGTCTTGGCCGACGCCAAGATGATGTCGGCGATCAACAGGCGTTAGCTGATCGGGTCAAACTGACATGTGGGTCCCAGCTGTCATTGACTGTTAACTAACCTAACAGATTAATTAATTAAACTAAGTGACTAGGTTAATCTAATCAGGATTAATTAAGTTAATTAATTCTTTAATTAATTAATTAATATTTTAATTAATTTTAGTTATTATTTATTAATTTATTTTCCTAATTCTTTTTTAATTTCGTTCTGGGCGCGGGGTTCCCTTGTCATTGGCCTAGGGGCCATAACGGGTCGGGCTTCTTGGTGAACAGGCACAGGCGCCCGGCGCTGAAGCGCCAGGCGCCACACTGAGTGGGAGCACCGCAGTGGCGGCTGGCCTTGAGGCGGGGCCGGGCGGAGTGTGGTGGGGGAGGCCGGGTGAGCGGTGGCCGGAGTGGCCAGGTAGCGCGGGGGGGGGGGGGGTGAAGTGGGGCGAGGCCGTGGCGATGCGGGCGGTCGCCGGAGGGGGATGCCGAGGCCGTGGAGTAAAGGCAGGGCCACCGCGGGGCGACGGCATGGGGAGCCGAGGCTGCAGCAGCGGGTGGAGCAAGTAGCGGTGGCGGCAACTGCAGTGGAGCAAAGGAGCAGCGGGGTGGTGGGCGACGCAACAGACGGCGGGCGCGAGCAGGGCGTGAAGCAGTGGGAGGTGGAGAGCGGCGCTAGCAGCGGCAAGGCAGCAGCCACAATAGCTGCAGCGAGCCGAGGCAAAGAAGAGGATGGCCAGGGCGACAGCGGAGGGTGGCGCGGTCGGGCCAGCGAGGGGCCATGCGGGCAGCGGGGCAGCGCGCGAGCGGCAGGGCTGGCGAGCGGCATGGGGAACGCGTGTGCTGGGCGCGGGTAGAGTGGATCACGACTGGTCAAGCGCGTGCACGCGCGGTGGCGCGCTGAGCAGGGGAGGCCAGTATGGGCGGTGCCGCGTCGGAGGCGGTGAGCGTTGGATCAGGGAGAGGAGGGGAAGGCGAACAGGGGTTGGCTCATGCATCGGCGCGGTGACGGTGTCCGACAGGGGGAGAGGGGAGTGGCCGGGGCCTCACTGTGCGTTTGTAGGGAACGGGGCAGTGGGGGTCGGGGAGGAGATAGAGACGACGGGGACGGAGAGGAAGCAGTCCAGCGGGGAGGAGGAGGCAGGCCGACGAGGTTGCGGTCCGGCGGGGTGGCCTCCGGCGACGGCTCAAGCGTCGAGCGTGGGCGAAGGGATCGGGCTCCTCCCGATCCAGATCCAGAGCGAGGGGGAAAGTGGTGGTCGGTGGGTTAGGGTTTCGGGGTCCAGGGGATAAGGAGAGGAGTGGGGGTGGGCTGTTTGGGCCGGCTTGGTGGCCAGTTGGGCTGGTTGGCCCAGTGGGGGGGGGGGGGGTCCTGCTGTTTTTCTTTTCTTTGGTTTTATTTTCACTTTTTCTTTTTATTTATTTTCTTTTCTGTTTTATTTCACATTAAAATATTTAGACATTTTCTAAAAAACTGTTTTCTCCACAATAATTACCAGTGCAATATTTGGCACCCGCCAAACATTTTTGTTTCAATGTTTGAAAACTTTTGTTGTTTGTCATATTTTGAATTGATTTTTGAATCGGTTTTGAACTAACGGAAGATTAGTAATAGTAACGGAGGTGACGTGGCATCATTAGCAGAGTTTTACTGTCGCTTAATTATTCGGGCGGCACAACCATAACCACAATATATAAATCGGGAAAGTGGAACTGGCTGGAAAATATGGTGTTGTATTACCGCTACTAATTGAAAGCCTATCGATTACACGCCAACTCTATTAGCTGTTGACTGCAGATGTCCCCGCTCCCCTTCTGGACAAGGAACATACTGTACGTACTAAATACAGAATAACAGAAGAGGAACATGTTAAAGAACATAGGAGGAAGCATATTCTTGAGGTTCCGCTACATTGCATACAATGTTGGTTGCCCACTCATGATGAATCACAGTGCCCAAAGAAATGCAATTCCATGTTGTCTCTCTATATGTGGCCACATGCATTTGGAAAATAAAGTGGGAGCATTACCTGACCAATTAAATGTGTTTCTGTTAACTAATATCTGTATCATATGACAATTCGTATTTCAAGAAGTAAGCTTTGGACTTATGATTGGTGTGTTGTTTAGCTTCAAGAGTGGACTGCTGCTAGTGCGACACATAGCAGCTACACAGATCATAGTGTAGATATAACGGGAAAACTGTAAGCATCAGGAGTAAAATCAGCAAAGTGAAACTTGCTAGAATATATGTGCTAGTATTGCCGGTACGGCTAGAAAGGCTTCGGATACTAGCTCTCTTCAACTGAAGGTGCGTAATCAAGTTAATATCGATTAGTAACTCTCAAAGGCGACACAACTCCCCGCATTTCCTTGCTAATCTTATAGGATTCAAGTGGGCAGGCCACTACAAATCCTATTCCTATGTTTACAAAAGCCAACGAATCAAAGAGGCCCGAAGAGCTCAAAGTGTCCATCACAACCGACCGTATAGACCTCTACACTTCAAATGTCCCTACTCATCTTCACTACAAGGAACATACTGTACTACTATCATACTCCCTCCATTCCAAAATATAAGTCTTTGTAGAGATTTCCACTATGGATCACATACATATTTATACAGATACATTTTAGAGTGTAGATTCACTCATTTTGCTCCATATGTAGTCCATGGTGGAATCTATACAAAGACTTGTATTTAGGAACGGAGAGAGTACTTATTAAAAAAGAACATAAGAGGAACATGCTAAAGAAGAGCAAGCATATTTTGGATAATAAAATGTTCGTTGCACAGTGCCCACACATGATGAACCAGTGCGCATAAAAATGCAACTCCCAGCCCTCTCCCTATATGTGGTGCACGTGCTTTTCGAAAGTAAAGTAGGAACATTAGCTGACCCATTAAACGTTATCTATTTTAGTAATATCAGCATCATATCAGATTTGTATTTGAGCAACAAGTTTGGAATTATGAGTGGCACGTTGTTTACCTTGATGGATTCAGGAGCAGTCCTAAGCAGGTATTATGATGGTACTGAATATAAAGGCATTTCTGCATGCAAGTCGCGTGACTTTCGTCATTTGGGTCAGTCGACCATTTAAGGCGGTTGGATGAAGATCCTACGTCTCCTAACCCTTCTTCTTCCTTGTCTCTGATTCTTCCCATACAGAACACCGCACGGGCCGCCGGCTGAACCACCGGCCCCGACCCCCCGCCCTCCCTTGAACCGCCCCCACCACCTTTGTTCCTCCGCCACCCCCACCCCACCCCGCCCCCACCCACGCCGAGTTTTCTTCGTTCGGCGAGGCCCCACCACCGCCCCCACAACCACCATCCCCACACGAGCCCCTTCATTCGCACCGGCGAACTCCGTGAAACTCAAAATCGATCGACCCAATTTTGAAATTTAGTCTCATGTCATTTAACTAGTGTGGAATATAAAAGGGTAAAACCATAAGCATTGCGAGTATAGTGTTGAGCGTGCCATGGCGGATCTGAAGGTGCAAACCGTACAAAGGAAACTTCGCAAACAATGTTTGCTTTCAACTAGCAAGTAAGTGATGGACAAGAAATCAGAGTAAAGTAGTGGCGATCTATTTTTTTTGCTGCAATAAATAAGTTGAGCAGATACGAAAGAGTACCGCCTCTGGTGCGGCACCGTGTATGCATCTGCTGAGAATTTGACGGTGCTGCGGTAGCGATGGCTGTCGGTGGCGTGGAAGCAGATCTAGGAGGGTAGACGGTGGCAGTGGGGTGCGGTGGACGAGATGGTCGTAGGAGCGGCACCGGCAAGGTGGACGACGGCGGGGATGAAGCGAGAGGACAGGATGCAAGGATCCCGGTCTGAAGCTGCGGATGAGAGAGGTCGATCTCTTGTAATGGACGGCGGCGTCAGGGTATCAGCTCCGGCATGGTGGAGGAGGACGGCGGTGGATGGGGTGGCGGACAGAGAAGGCTGGGGTGGAGAGGCTGTTTTGGCGCCCATGGAGTATGAATGGGGAAATGGAGGGAGAGAGAGGAAGGGGGAACCATGCTTCAGGGCGCACTTGTCCCAAATGCGAGGAAATTTACAAACTTAGCCCCTGTTTAAAATTTCCTACATCACAACAATATTAGTCGGTTGGGGAAGGACGGTAATCTCGCATACACCGAATATTTCCTGACAAGAGTTTCTTTTCGGCGCCCACCGTGTATAAATCGGGGAGGGAGTCGATTTCGGCCGAGGAGACACTATGTTTTGGCGCCCACCGTGTATGAATCCGAGTGAGAGGTGGTTATGTCACGTTTGAGTGAAATTACAAACCTACCCCTATCGAAACCTATAAAAATCGAGCCGATAGGCTTTGCGTGTCAGGGATAGGCAGTAATTTCCATCTCGCAGATTTTGGTTTCAGGCGATTACTGAGACTTTCCCCGCTTCGTTAAAAATTTTGCAGAGCAAGAGTTCACGTTTACCGTGCCAACTCAATTCGAATCCAGTTTGTATTCTATTTTTGTTCGGGCATGATCCATTTGCGATACGTATAAAATTCTATATACATCATTTTTTATATACTTTCAAAAGCACAACAAATAATTCTGCTCCTTTATATGTATATAATACAGTATGATTTACAAATACAATGATCTCAAAATCATAAGGTTGAATTCAAAAAAAATTAAACCAAATTATGTTCTACTAAAATGTATGGATCAATAATATCTACATATTAAATAACATAGATGCGCGTGAATTCATATGAGTATGCATGTTTGATAGCTCAATTTTTGTTTGAGTATGAATTACATGTATCATCATCTCGAATTCAAATATTTGAATCCCTTTTATGTTGACTCCTTTCACGCCCATCTCTCTGGCATGCTCCTTCATGTAGCTATCATTCACTTTTCTCCACCTCACCCGCACGCTCACTTCATGTTTCTCCTATCTTTGCAAACATGGTCTCTCGACGTCTCCCTTGAGAAGTATCACACTCTCCCTATCATTATACATTACACGGTTTTCATTATCTCTCACGTCTCTACCAGTCTCTGGTATCACCAGGTACCTAAGCTTTCTTTTTCACCGCCACACACACAGTCTCATTCGTCTTTCACTTTTTCTTTCTCTCTTTGGGGTTCTCTCACACACCCTGTATGTCTCTAGATAGGACTCATACCACTAAAATTACTCTCTCCTGCAGACACAACATTTGTTGCGGTCTCCTTTCCGTCTCCATCCCAGTTATAAACTGACATTATTCATTTGTTTACCAATCAGACAAACTCACCCTCTCTCTCTCTCTCACTCTCTCTCACACACACAGCTCCTGCTTCCACTCCCCTTCCCGACTATTGTCTCTCTCTCACACACACAAAACTCTCTCTGTCGCACCCCGACTCGTATTTATCTCACATCATTGATCGACTAGCCTCCAGATAAGTTTATACACCCGCACACTCGTGCTTCCACTATCACGTACATGTCTCTCTCGCGCTCCTTGTGTCTATGTAGTTTTTCCGTCCCTTCTTGAGACACGCCCTCTCGATTGTGCACACACACTATCGCCTCATTTTAAGCTGATACCTCTCGCACACACACTCTTTGTGTCTTTGTCACACATGTACTCCTTCCTCCTCCTCTCTCCCTCTCTCTCTCACACACACAAGACACACACACACACACACACACACATGGGCTTTTTGCAACAACTAGCAAGATGCCCATGCGTTGCACGGAACATCAAGATGCATTTGTATGAGTTTATCTTGTGGGAGAAAAGGATGAACGAGGGAAGGCCTTATTTGCAAATGTGGATAGGGGTGTGGGTATCTTTTTGCAAAATTGCCGTAGTTTCCTTCCTATCTGTCAGATATAAATCGGACGGCCTATATAGCAGGATGGCAGGCACAACATCATCACCAACTCTATTTTTTTTATCTCAAACTCTTATAAAAAGCATAGTCGGTGATGATGGTGTTCCTGCCATCCTACAATATAGGCCGTCTGATCTATATCTAATGGATAGGAAGGAAACTATGGCAATTTACCTGCACTCCTCTCCACATTTGCAGATAAGGCCTCCCCTCGTCCATCCTTTTCTCCCACAAGATCTTGATGTTTCGTGCAACGCATGGGCATCTTGCTAGTAAGAATAGAAGTTAGAGATATACCACTTCTCTAATCTTGAAACCAACAACATTCCTCCCTTATCTCATCAAAACCGCCAAAGGAATATATTTTGAGTGAAACATAAGATATTTTTAGTGATACCCGTATTTTAAAACTAGACTCTTTTTTCTATCAAATCGGTGAATATGTATTAAGCTACTTTGATCGTGCGGCAACGCATTGGCACATTGCTAGTAGTTACCACTGCTGTATAATTTTTTGGACACTAGACAAATGGTGGAGTACATATACGAAGAGAAGAGGGGCACACACGCAGTCGGTCTCTCGCTGTCTCGCACGCACGAGAGTTACGTAAAGGCACCGTTAACAAATAAACCCTAAAACCCTAGGTGCACGATTGCTGCATGCGCGGGTACCGGGTACGTGGTGGAGCACACCTTTGTAGGAATAGTCAGCTCATGTGATAATTTGAACGGTAGGAGTTGATGGTCGGGACCACAGGTGAACGACCTGGAGGCGGTGGCTCGCCAGTTGCCACAGATCGAGTAGCCATGTTTAAAATAACATTTTTAGTGGGATAAGAGTTCCAATTTTCAAGGGCACGTTATAAGTACTTAAGTAGTTTTTAGAACGATTGGTACGGAGCGAAAATGGAATTCATAACTACTACCTCCTTGGCGTATGGTTGTATGGGTTAATGTTGCGAGATGTTGAACCTGGTAGTTCTAGGGCAAATACTATGTTTATATGTTGGTTTTCAGTAATGAAAATCGGAAGGGGGGAACCCTTCTTTGATAAAAAAACTACTACCTCCGTCCTGGTTTACTAGTCCCCATCGTATTTTGGGTCAAAGTTTGTCCACGAATTTTACTTGTAAAATGTGAATGGAAAACGATATTTTGTTATACCCAAACAAAAAAGGACTGGAGGGATTGATCTGGCCGCCAGCGGAACGAGATACGGACCTGCAGATAAATCAAACAAGGAAGGAGCAGGCAAGGTAATAGTCTCAGGGTGATGTTTATCAAAGAACAATTTGTATTTAAGCGCCCCTTCCTATTCTTAACAATAAAGTCATGCGCTACCATATTCTTATAATCTAAATAAGCAGTGGGCATTAATTTTTCTTCTTTTTCATAGTGCCTAATAGGTATGTTATAGTGTGCAACAAGGCGTGTAGCGTAAATACCTCCAAAGATGGGGCCCTTCGTATGGTTTGGACTTAACCGTTCGGCAATAATACCGCCCATACTAACAGAGTTATCACAGAATAAACCATGGAACAAAATAACAATATCAGGAACACTAAGGTTTCCACAGTTTCCGCGACCAATTAAGCAATGACTAGCAAATATTGCAAAATAGCGTAAAACAGGAAAATGTATGCTAGTGATTCTTGCATCGGAAACCTTCCTAGTTTCCCCTACAGTAATAGTGTCAATAAACCCATCCACATCTTTACGATGTGGTTCCTCTAAGCTACCCTCGAAAGGTATTTTGAAAACCTTGCAATATTCATCTAGTGACATCTTCTTAACCACATCATATAAATGAAACTCTACTGAAGGAGGTGATTCCTTAGGATAATAGTAGAAGTTTTGCACAAAAGTGTTGGTGAGTAAGAGATACTATTCGCGTTGGTCGCGGAGGAAGTCGATGAGGCCTGCATTCTCAGCCAATTCATAAAAATCATCATAAATGCCGGCTGATTTCAAGAAATCATCGGAATGCCATTCACACGACCGAACCTCCGTGGTGCGAGGCAGATTATATTTGGGCCTCTCTGCTTCTTCACTTTGCTTTTCCTTCGAGCTTCGGCTCGATGAGCCCCTCAAAAATCTCTTCTTTATTTTCTGAAAATTTCTGAATTTTTAGTAACTTCAAATAAAAGTGAACCAAGCTCAACAAAATTGCTAGCAACTACTCCTACAAGTGCCTGGAGACTATATCAAGCATTAGAACTACTTCGAACCATATAAATTTGACATGCAAGCTCAAGAACATGGTCACCTAGGCAGCACAAATTTGCAATGAATAAAGCACTAGAACAAAAACTAATTGGACCAATGGAGGAGTCACATACCAAGGAACAATCCCCCAAAGTAGTTTTGTGAGAGGTGCTTTGAGCAAGAAGATCGAAAATCGCAGCAAAATGAGCTAGAACTCGTGCTTGAGTTGGATGGCAATTTTTTTGGGAGGAAGAAGAAGTGTGTGGGTGCAGGAATAAGTGGAGGGGAGCCACCATGGGCCCACGAGGCAGGGGGTGCGCCCTGTAGGGGTGGGTGTGCCCTGGACCCTCGTGGCCAGGTGCTTGCTCCCCCTGCTATGCTCTCAGTGCCAGATATTCTCAAATATTCCAGAAAAAATCATATTAAATTGGCAGGGCATTTGGAGAACTTTAATTTTCGGGGTATTTTTATATTGCATGGATAATTCAGGAAACAGACAGAAAAATACTATTTTTACTTTATTTCAACTAAATAACAGAAAGTAGAGAGAGGGTACAGAAGGTTGTGCTTTCTACTTTCATCCATCTCATGCTCATCAAAAGGAATCCTCTAACAAGATTGATCAAGTTTTGTTAACAAACTCATTCCGACTAACATGGAACCGGAGAAATTTAGAATAACACTATGTTACCTCAACGGGGATATGCATATCCCCAATAATAAGAATATAATATTTCTTCTTGACAGTAGGAAGAGGAAATTCAAAACCTCCAAAAATAATCAATGGAATTTTTCCAATAGAATTTATACTGTGGACTTGAGGTTGTTTCCTCGGAAAGTGTACTGTATGCTCATTACCATTAACATGAAAAGTGACATTGCCTTTGTTGCAATCAATAACAGCCCTTGCAGTATTCAAAAAGGGTCTTCCAAGAATAATAGACATACTATCGTCCTCGGGAATATCAAGAATAACAAAGTCCGTTAAAATAGTAACGTTCGCAACAACAACAGGCACATCCTCACAAATACTGACAGGTATAGCAATTGATTTATCAGCGATTTGCAAATATATTTCAGTAGGTGTCAACTTGTTCAAATCAAGTCTACGATATAAAGAAAGGGGTATAACACTAACACCGGCTACAAGATCACATAAAGCAGTTTTAACATAGTTTCTTTTAATGGAGCATGGTATAGTAGGTACTCCTGGGTCTCCAAGTTTCTTTGGTATTACACCTTTAAAAGTATAATTATTTCAGCAAAGATAGGTCTAATCATTTCAGCAAAGCGCGCAAAGTCCTCATCATCCTTTTTTCTCGGATGGTTTGGAAGGAAAAGGCATGGGTTTCTGAACCCATGGTTCTCTTTCTTTACCATGTTTCCTAGCAACAAATTCTCTCTTATCACAACGTTGATTCTTTGATTGTGGGTTATCAAGATCAACATCAGGTTCAATTTCTACATCATTATCATTACTAGGTTGAGCATCATCATGAACATTATCATTAACATTTTCATTAGGTTCATGTTCATTACCATATTGTGTTTCAGCATCAGAAATAGAAATATCATTTGGATTCTTAGGTGGTTCAGCAATAGGTTCACTAGAAGCATGCAAAGTCCTATCATTTTCCTTTTCTTCTTTTTAGAAGGACTGGGTGCATCCATATTATTTCTCTGAGAATCTTGCTCAATTATCTTAGGGTGGCCTTCAAGATACAAAGGTTCCTGAGTCATTTTACTAGTTCTAGTAGCCACTCTAACAGCATAATCATTATTTTATTATTCAGTTCATTGAGCAAATCATTTTGAGCTTGAAGTACTTGTTCTACTTGAGTGGTAACCATAGAAGCATGTTTACTAATGAGTTTAAGTTCACCTTTAACTCTAGACATACAATCACCCAAGTGTTCAATCATATAAGCATTGTGTTTTAATTCTCTACCAAAATAAGCATTGAAATTTTCTTGCTTAACCATAAAATCATCAAACTCATCTAAGCATTGGCTAGCAAATTTAGTAGGAGGGATTTCAGCTTTATCATATATATAGAGAGAATTTACCTTTACTACATGTGTCCAGTTATCAAGACCATGAGTTTCTTCAATAGGTAATGGATTAGGATCATATATTTCTTCAACAGGAGGTAAATTAAGACCATGTATTTCTTCAATAGGAGGTAAATTCTTAACATCTTCAATAGGAGATCTATATCTGACGGATAGAAAGCAAACTATGACAATTTTCCAAAAAATACCCGCACCTCTCTCCACATTTACAGATAAGGCCTTGCCCTGTTCATCCTTATCTCCCACAACCTCATTGCTGAGCAATTAAAAAAGGAAGTCTCTGGAACAATCTGGCATGGTGGCCGCTACCGGTGCCGTCCATCCCCATGCCTCCGCCCAGTCCGACCACCAGTCACAACCACGCCCCACTCCTCCTCACCTTATCTATCATCTTTCTCGAGATATCATTTTTTCGATGAAATGGTCGAGATACCATGTTTCTGATAAAATTCTCGAGATATCATTAGTTTTTACACATGGGATTACTCCTGCATGGGTCAATCACAACAGGTATTTTGTAAAAAAATGCATCTTAATGTTCCGTGCAATGCATGTGCATCTTGCTAGTTCTTTTGCATATAATTCCAAACACCACGTAGACACGGTCTTTGACCATTTTACAACTATGTTAGTATCATTGTTAGTGGTCAGCCTGTTGAAGCTATAGCCTTTTTTAGTAATGATATCTAGCGATTATTTGCCACGAGCTCAATCATGGGGAATCCCACGTAACCGTCAGATTTCCATCCGACGGTGTCCTGTTTTTAAGCCATAGTATTTGACAAAACCGCCACACTTACACACGTATTGTAACTGCGTCGCGGGCGTTTGCAACTGCCATGTCTGCCAGCGAACATTTGCTGGGGACTGGAGTTAGCACCTAATGGCGGTTCGTAGTCGTTCCACGCTCGGGCATTGAAGTTTGTAACTATTTTAGATTAGAATATACTACTAATCCTCCGGTGCTAGTAGTAGAGTAGAGTCCTACTCCACTACTACTCTAGTCAAGCAAGTTAGGGAATAGTAGTAGGTACTGTAGGGAGTACCAGTACTGTGATCACTCAAGCAAGTTGTCTGGCGTCGATATGACCCTACGCTGCTGGTATATGTCTCGTAAGTCAAGCGGCATGTTGTAGTCATCATCACCTGTCCACTTCCCACATCACATATTCGCTTCTCCATCCTTGTCCGCACATAATCGTCCAATCTTCCATCCCCGCTATGGCACCTCCCCCCTCTTCCGAAACCCAAGCACTAACAATGGTAGAACGGAGCAGCATCTGCCGAAACAGTGGCTGGAATTCACTCCCCACAGAGGTAATCAAGCTCATTGTTTCGCGTGTGGACAATCTCAGTACCATGCCACTGGCCGTGTGCTCGTCGGGGCTGTACCATTTACTCAAAGCCCTCAGGCCGGACCTTTTTAAGCCAGCTCCTTGCTTGCTGATGCCGCCTGATCTTCAGAAACAACGTGTCACATAGCATAACGATCATAGAGTGGCGAGCATCAACCCTCTTGACTGCGATCTGATCCCCGTCACCCTCAACTACATTAACGGTATGTACTGGGTCGGCATGAACACGTCTTGGATGGTGCTCGTCGACGGTGGCGGCAGCTGGATGCTCGTGGTGGTCTACACCCGGCGATTGATCCCCCTTCCTTCAATTAACACTTCACTGCTTTGGCACCACGGCCCAGAATACTCGGAATCTTATAGTAGCCAACATGATACCAGGTTTGATTTCCTCAAGGTTGTAATCTACCAAGTGCCCACAAGATCTGGGAATTATAAAGACTTCGGGCTAATTGCATTCTTCAACCGCAGTCTCGCCTATCTGACAGGTCACTTCGGTAAGTGAATAAATTTGCACGTCCATCACAGGATCATACATCCTTCATGGTTCTCTAATGCCATTGAACACAAGGGCTTCATTTACGTTGTCGACTCCTTCTATGGCTGGACGTACTGCTGGCCTACTCCGATCCTTTGCTACAACCGTTACAAAGAAGTATGTTACTTTCCTATGGTATCATGATGGCTTGCTTATATTATCACAACATTTCTTGAAAAATATTCATGCTCATAACATGTTGTTCTTAAGATTGACTACATTAAGAGACCTTTTTTATTTGACTCCAACATGATATGATGTTGTAGGCCGCCTGGTGTCCCTACCCTTCCTAATCCCAGAATCTTTCAAAGAAAAGCGGCATGGTAGTTGCAGGTGGTTCCTAGCTCGATCAGACGATGGTGAATGATTCATGATCGTTCGCACGTACCGGACGTGTTGTTTCACGGAATACAATCACAGTCACTTCAAGGTCTTTGAGCAGGATCCCAGCTTCTCTGGGCCTTCAGGAATTTTTGACTGGAGGCTGGTAAGTAGCACTGGTACACGCTCTCTGTTTCTCCGACTGAATTATCCGATTAACCAGGAGATAACCGACGGCAAGGATCATGATGGCAGCGCGGTTTCGTTCATCATGCAAAAATGTGTGTACACAGCGTACCAAGCATCTCTACATGCACCATACCCTGATATGTGCCACCACGCTCTGCAGCCCAAAGTAGGAGAGAGGGTTGCAAGTATCAGACTTTGACCTGCTGGCTGGAGTTTCCCCCGTCGGACACCCATCTGGTTCAAGCCGTCAGCCAATCTCCACAGCTTAATAAATAGTAACGTCTAACTGATCCAGTTAGTTAGATGCGTACTCTTGGTGTAGTAGGATCTTTATTTAGTTTGATGCATACACCTATTCTTTTTTGGTAGCCCTTTTGTAATGATGGCTGATGTTTGGTTTGGAAGAGAGAGCTGCGTCTTTACTCTTCTGGTCTGCTTATTGCTTTTGTTGCACCCCCAGCCCTGGTTGCTGCCGCTGCTGTTTTCAATGTACAATCAGTAGTATATTTCGTCTGTTGGTTGAATAAATGTGTTGTTAGAACGACAAACACAATGTTTTGGAAGTCGTTGCACGGTCCGATCCTTTGGTGCCCCATACCATATGTTGCGCATACTATTTTTCGTATGGAACACATTTTTCACTTGTTGATAACATGCAGCCCACCAATGAAGGCCCAATAGAGGAGCCCATAATTAACTTGAAGGGAGGCTCTCACTTGAATCCGGCCCAGGTACATACTCATGGTCCCCTAAACATAAATAAGTAAATAAATAAAGCTAAATGCTCATGCACCAGTTCTTTAAATTCACGATTTAACAGGAGGATATTATTTCCTATGATAGTGTCGTTACATTCAGTCGATATAATTCTTAGGTAAAGATAGCGACCAGTCTTCTTTCTCTCGCCATTTTCTTCCTGCGACCAACGGACCCATGCAGATCGTAAATAGTTCCGGTCCATTTTTATTTTTCAATAAGAATGTCCAACCCAGCCCAACACATTGGCGACATCACTTTATCCTCTGCCTTGGTGCGCTCGCCGCGGCGCCTCCGTCCAGCCCTGTCAACATAGTGAATCATGACAACACTGTAGATGTGAGTATGACACTACGGACCCACCAGGTCCACTCCTGAACACAAGCAATGCGCCTCTTTTACTACTCAGATGCACCCATCATTTTTTTACTCTAATCCACCCTACTGATATCTGGGACCCACACCATTTTCAACGCATATTCAATTAACGACAGAATTGCACAATTTTTTAGGATTTGTTCAGAGGAGCAGGCTATAAACTAGTTTGTGCGGTTTCTGTGGGGCGTCTAACAACATGACCAGCCTAGCAGTTTTTTCTTTGGGAAAATAGGTAGGCCACTATTTCTTTTTGAAGAATAACCAAGCTAGGCCTATTTGTTTTCTCCGACTTATTGGACTGCAAATCTTTCAAGAGGAGGAGGGATGCATTCCGGCCTGGCCAAAGAGTTTGGTCGGTATGTGTTAAAAGTAAATGGGAAAATTAGTTTCTTTTTTTGTTTTGTTCTTCACTGATATTTTATATTTCATTGGTTTTTAACATGACATAGTACTAATTTATTATTAAATTTGATTTAGTATCGCTAATAATTTTTAGATTAAGAATATTTTGTTCCCAGAAAAAATTGCGAATTTTCAAAATTTCGCACATTTTTAGTTCAATTTTTTAACCCTGGTACTGACCAGAAAATGGGCATCAATTCTAAAAATGGAAAATGGGAAACAATTATAAAAATGGAAAATAGGCTGCAATAAATTTCATATGAATTAGAAAATGAGTAAAAATTCTAAAAATAATAGCAAATGGGCTGTACACGCCACAAATTTCGAGGCTCATTTGTTTACGCAAGGCTTTGTCAGTCAACACACGATTCTAGCAGCAGTGATTGTTGGATGTCCATCCACCGGCCGACGTGCTTCTTCAATCTCTGATCTTCCTGCTCCAGCCGCCTAAACCAGTGTCGGCGGCACTGCCTGCTCCCTCCTTGTGGCCCGCTGTCATGCCGCGCAGGTTTCACCGGCCCACCCTACTCCCCCGCTGGCCTGGACGCACGCAATCAACTGCCTCCTTATTACGCAAAAAAATGATTCCTCCCACTGACAACTGGGGTGCACCAGTTCGGAGGCTGATCTGTGGGCCTACTAAGTTAACTCGTATGCAGGGCTTTGTCAACTTAGTCAACAAAACGACTCTAGCAGCAGTGATCGTTGGATTTGAATCGAACGGTCCTGCTGCTTCCTCAATCGCTGCTCTTCTTGCACCAGCCGCCCAAACCAGCGCCGACGAGACTGCCTGCTCCTGCCTCCTGTGGCCGGCTGTGCTGCGTTGAGGCCTCACCGCCCCGTACTACTCCCACCGCTGGCCAGGCCCTGTGGCGATGGCAGGCTCACACCAAAGCCGAACCAGTGAACCCTTGTACTCCTCTCCGCGTGGGCTTCCACTGCCGCGTCTTCCCCGGCTCCACATTGTTCCCTTCCTAGGCCTTGCCGTCGTCCACCGCCCTGGTGCTCTCGCCGCGGCGTGGTCAAGGAATGACTTCCATCGGAAAAGTACTGTACGTTGAGAGGCTGACAGCTGGGTCCACGGATGCAGCAAGGAAGTGCCTCCTTATTACACGGAAAATAATGATTCCTCCACCTGACAACAGGGACCCAGCGGACGGGCCACTGTATTTCACGAAAAGAACGTTTCCCCCCTGACTGCTGGGACCCAACAGCCACATCTTCGCACGCAAGGAAGTGCCTGACAGTCGGGACCCACCTGGTCGAAGCGTACGTAGCGTTGTCATTTTGGTCGCGAACGTGTACGTACATACTGGTCGATAGGTCTGTCTGCAGGCTGCAGCGATGACCCGCGGTCGTGTAAGGAAGGGCACCTGTGGTAGTAGAGGCGCGCACGTGCCGTAGTAGAGGCGCACACGTAGCATGTACATGTACGTATAGCGGCCAAGGTGCAAGAGAGTAAATACGACCACGTACGTACATACGGGTGGGGTCTCGAACGCCTACTTGCGCATACGTACGGCCAGGGCTCATGTACATGGCTGGGTCGGAACGGAAAAACGGCATCGTCGTCATGTTCATGGGGAGGCAACAAAATGCGTCGTGTTCATCGGGAGGCAACAGAATGTGTGTTGTTCATCGGGAGCCAACTGGCTTGGACGGAACAACCAATGGAAACGAGGCCTGGCGTACTACAGAATGGAGGAAACGTCCTTGTGTTTGACCGGCCACGGTGGAAACGAGATCCTGTTCATCGGGAGGGGTCTGGCGTATCGGAATACGAAGGAAACAGACCTCCTACGGTGGAAACGGGGTCCTGTTGATCAGGAGGGGTGTGGCATACCGCAAAACGGAGGAAACGGACTTGTATTGGAGCTCTACGATCGAAACGGGGGTCCTGTTCATCGGGAGGGGTGTGGCGTACCGCAAAACGGGACTCCACGGGATACTGTTCATCTCCACCGTCGACCTCCTCCAGCCTCCACGGGCTCCTATTCATCCACCGTCGACCTCCTCCAGCTCCCACCTATGACTGTTCATCCACGGACTCCTGTTCATCCAGCCTCTACCGCGCTCTCATCCACCGGCTACTGTTCAACAAGCCCTCTCCACGGGGTCCTGTTCAACCACCCCTCCACGTCCTACTGTTCATCCAGCCCTCCACTGGCTACTGTTCATCCAGCCCTCCACGGGGTCGTCCTGTTCATCCAGCCCTCCACGGGGTCGTCCTGTTCATCCAGCCCTCCACGGGGTCGCCTGTTCATCCAGCCCTCCACGGGGTCGCCTGTTCATCCAGCCCTCCATGTGGTCCTGTTCATCCACCGGCTCGATCGATCGGGTACTGTTCATCCAGCAGCAACGACCTCTACTACCACGGGGTCCTGTTCATCCAACCCCCCACCGGGAACAGTTCATCCAAACCCCCTCAACAACGCTCACCGTTCATCAAGGGAAGGAGGCAGTAGTGTTTGATCGGCTTCGATTAGCGGCGATGGCGAAGGAATCACTCGAGTTCGATTAACGACAAGGGATCGATCGATCGCTCGGGTTCAGTAACGCGTAGCCTGAAGTGCAATCGCTTGGGTTTAATTAGAGCCCAACGCCTCGCTCAGGTTCAGTTAGAAAGCAACGCCTCGCACACACACGCGTACGTACGAGAGAAACGTGCATCGCTCGGTCCCCGACCACCTGCCGTAACTGGGAACTCCCCCGATATTTTCCTCGCCCTCACTTCTACCACGGTTTTCTCCGTCATGGACGGCCCAAAGAATGTCATGCAGCTGCGTCTTCAGCCCACCCAGGACGAAAAGCCCATTTTCTGTCATGATTTTTTGTCATAGAAGTAGGAGCCCACCACATCTATGATGATACTGGGATTTTTCACAATTATCATCATAGAAGTGTCATAAGCATGATAGGAAAAAATTCGTTCAGCCCAAAATTTTACGGATGTATCTTTTTTTGTAGTGGGAGCTGGGACGGGCGCGGGGGCAGCAACTGCCGCGGCCAGCTCACTCACGGCCATGTTCATGAGGCCCAATTCCTCCTTATTTTATATCTCTTCCAGCTTGGAGTCGACTTCACCAAACTTGAAGACTAGTGGCGGATGATCCTTCTGCGCCATGGCGTTGGTGAAGGTTTGCGGGATGGAGGGGAATGGGAGGCGAACAGTAAGGCCGCCCCTATTAAACAGTGACTCAGACGCCATTAATGGAGAGGATGCGAGCAAGGCGGGCGGCCATGGAAGTCAAAGGGCTCACTTCCCAGTGAGCCTATGCAGCATACAGCTCGCACGCTTCCCGGTGAGCCTGTGCATTGGAGGACAGCTTGCACGCCTCTCGGTCACCTCACGACCGGATCAAGGCCAGACGCCTCTGTTCAGTCAAGCAGATGTCCGCACTGCACCTCCTATAGCCATGAAAAGAGAGACACATGGCGTCATGTGAATGGTTAACAAAACACACATGATTCAAATTATACAAACGTTTGAGATGTTAAAGTGGCAACTATTTGTTTCAAAATGCCTTTGTTGGCTCTTATTCGAGTCCTGTTCTCTCAAAATGGACACGAAAAATACCACGGCATGACGGGTGCCATTCCATGATAGCATGCCAAGTTTCATGAATTTCAGACAAGTTTCGGATTTACTAGAATTTAAAAACAAAGTATCTCAACGTTTTGCCGGTAAACAACAGTGCCCTGGTGTTTGAAATTCATTCCCATTTCTTGCATGGGACCTAAGCATGCACCTAAGGACACACATTTGATATGTGAACCCATTTTTCTGCACTGGATCATGTGCATGTAGTTCAAATTTAATTATACACATAAAATGCCTAGAAAACCCAGTTATGTATAAAAATGTCCTAGTGAACCCCGAGAAATCCCAAAATCCGACACAACACTCCTGTCGTTCTATGTTGACACTAGAAAAAATTTGAAAGCAAGAAGAGGCAACAGATATTGTTTCATCCCAAAGGTGGCATGTCCCGTACCGATACCATCAGTCTTGTTGTGAGAGGTTCTGGTTTGCGAGAAGGTTATACCCAAACCTGCTGGAATTGGGATAAAAAAATTACCACAACATGTTGATGCTGCTCCATGATAGCATGTCAAGTTTCATGAACCATGTATCTCAATGTTTCCGGCCGAGCGACGGTGGCAAGGTGTTTGACATTCATTCCCATTTCTTGCATGGGACCTAAGAATGCAACCAAGGACACATATTTGATTTTCCAACCAATTTACATGCACTGGAACATGTGCCTGTAGTTAAAATTTGAATTATGCAGACAAATGCCTAGAAAACTCAGTTATTGTATATAGTTGTCCAAACGAACCCCGAAAAATTCCTACAATTAACACAACACTCCTTTAGTTCTATGTTGACACTAGAAAAAAATTGAAATCAAGAAGAGGCAACAGATATTGTTTCGTCTAGAAAGGTGAAACGTTCCCTACCATAACCATGAGGCATGTTGTGAGAAGCTCTGGTTTGTGAGAAGCTTATACCCCAACCTGCCCCAAATGGGACAATATTTTTACCACGGCATGTTGATGTCGTTCCATGCTAGCATGTCAAGTTTCATTAATTTCAGACGCGTTTTCCGATTTACTAGAGTTTAAAAACCATGTATCTCAATGTTAGCGGCCGAGCGACGGTGGCAAGGTGTTTGACGTTCATTCTCATTTCTTGCATGGGACTTAAGCATGCAACCAAGGACACACATTTCAATTTTGAACCCATTTATATGCACTTGAGCATGTCCATCTAGTTCAAATTTGAATTATGCACATAAATGCATTATGTAAGTGCATCTAGTGGCCCTTAGTGATTTTGGTGTATTGGAGACTTATAGGTTAAGGGACTAATGTGTTTATGAGTGTACACAGGTCTATAAGTCTATGAGGAGTTTGATATTTACAAAGGAAAGTCGACCCCTAAAAATGAAGTTCTTCGACTGAAGACTTTGATATTCTGAAGACTTTCTGAAGACTTTGAAAGTGATGAAATTGGTGTGACCTTGAAGACTTGGTATTCATTTGAGGAACATGAAGCGTGAAGACTTTTGTTTTTGTAGTTTTGTTTTCTCTTTCTTGAGTCATAGGGAACACCGTCTTTGTTAAAGGGGGTCGAGGAAATACTAAGGAAAAATTTCCATGTGATGCTCAACTCAAAATCCTACACCTACCAATCCCTTCGAGTGAAGCCTTTGGAAATCTCATACGATTCAGTCAATTTCTTCAAAGGATGTAGAAGAAGTTCTTCTGGTCGCTGAGGAATTTGTTCTGACTGAGGAGTTAGGAATTTGCTAGTGCGGATTGCCTACACAGTGAGGAACATGATAGCCATGAGGAATTTGAGAGTCAAATTTTCGACCGTTCTTGTCTTCTTGGCCACCTGTCCCAAAATACCTTATCCACCTAACGGTCATATCATTGAAGGGCATTTATGTCTTATCATGTCGGGATGCTCCCTAGGCTATAAATAGCCGCCCCTACAACCACTAGCTGGTTGGCTGCTCGAGAGAACTTGACACTTGTCATTTGAGAGCAACCCATCCTCCGAGGACTTTGAGCTAAAATCATCGAGTGAGGAAAACCCAAAACCAAACCCCTACAAACCGAAAGTGATTGAGCATCATCAAGAGATTGATCCTCGTGGATCCGACGCTTGTTACCTTTGAAGACTGTGCTTCTTCCAGACGGTTAGGCGTCATGGTCTAGAGCATCTAAGAGGAATTGTGGATCGCCGAGTGACCAAGTTTGTGAAGGTTTGGAAGTCGCCTGAAGACTTACCACGAGTGATTGGACGAGGTGCAATGTGACCATAGTTCAAGGAGAATATGGTGAGGACTTGGTGTCTGAGCTGCATGCTCACGACCGGGTGTCCGGACTGTGTGTCCTTGAGTTTAAATACTCAGCCGCTCCAACCAGACGTATTAACCGAGACGGCAGTTGGAACTGGTCTACCAAATCATTGTCTTCACCAACCAAACTGGTTCTATTTCCTCAACTCTTTCATTTCCTCATTCTTTGTGTTGAGTGTTCATTCATATCTGTGTTTGAATACTTTGATCAAGACTTTCTCAATTTCTTGATTCAATTTCTTCAAGATGTTTGTCTTCATCTTGTGCTATCATGTGTTTACGCTTTACGTACTCTTTGTTTGTCTTCATTTCATCTTGATGACCATGCCCGCATTCTTTATGCTTACTTACGAGTACTTATTCCATTGCAAGTAGTTCTTCGCTAAGGACTTTCCTCACCGCAAATTCCTCGATGAAGAATTCATAAAAATCGCCTATTCAACCCCCTCTAGTCGATATAACGCACTTTCAATTGGTATCGAGCAAGGTACTCCTTGTTACGTGTGATTTTGGTTTAACCACCAGTTTTAGTTATGTCGACCGCAGGTATGAAGAAAGTGACATGCCCTATCTTTGACGGTCATGATTATCCCAAGTGGAAGGCCATGATGAGGAAGCGCCTCATGGCAATGGACAGCGAGCTGTGGACCGTCACTATAATTGGTCTTACTGATATATGCAAAACGGCGAACGCAGATGATATTTGCAAGTACACTCGTCTTGATATCATGGCGAAGGACATCATCTGTTCCTGCCTATCTAGAGATGAATTCAAGCGCATTATGCATCTTTGCAATGCGGTTTATCTGGGACCGAATCTCCGACGTCTATGAAGGTCATCGAACCCGTCATGATCCTTGGTTTGAGGACTTCAAGGAATCTCTCAAAACGATGACTTTCGAACCAGAATCATCATCTTCTGCATCATGTCTCATGGCAAAGGGTGTCGAGGTAACCGAATGTTCCTTATCTGAATTAAGTGACTATGAATCTGATGATGATGGATTTGATGATGATATTGAACCTAGCTATACCAAACTTGTTTGCATTGCCACCAAACAAAAACATGCCTTGGAAAAGGTTCAAAACATGCTAGATAAAAGTGATGATATGTTAGGTGAAGAAATGGATCGCACTAAAGCCACGATCGAAAATCTTCAGAGACTTGATCTAGGTTTGACAGCCTTCAAGGTCATCATAACACTCTCTTGTATGATCATGAGAAACTTTCTTATGAATTTCTTCAAAGAAAGCAAGATCTTGAGAAGCTAAGAGTAAGTTATGAAGATCTTCAGAAGGAGCGCGATTCATTACTTGCTCAACAAATCAGCGCTTCTCAGGAAGAATTTGTTCCTCCATGCTTAAAGTGCATTGAACGTGAATCTTCTAATTCTTCACCTGAATGTTCAAATGCTTCAACTATTACAAATTCTTCACCTGCCTCCGCTATCACTAATTCCTCATCTGAGGACATTGCTAGTATCACTGACGATGCAGGGCTGAAGGAATTGTACATGACAGGCATGTACAAAAGCCTCAAAGGACATTAGACTCTTTGTGATGTGCTTAAAAGCGGATCCTCAACAGAACCCTAGGAAAGAGGGTATTGCCTTTGAGAGGAAACTCAATCTTGATGGAACATATTGGAAGCCCGAAAGCGGTACCCCAAAACCTCATGGGTTGCTGCAAAGGGACCTCCGATTGATCCATCTAACTTATCTGACTTTACATGCGAATCTCCTCATTCTTCCGATGAGTCATTTGACTCAACTATAAACTGTTCAAAAATCGTAATGGTGAAGTATTTGCTAGATATGTTGGCACTAACTGCAGGAACGGTTCCCCTATGAAGAAAATCTGCGTTCCCAAGAAGTGCCTTGAAAGTCTTCAGGTGAATGTCCTCATGACACCACCTGTGAAGAATAGGAACGCCAGATCAAACTCTTCATGTGGACCAAATTCTTCATATGGATCCAAGTCCTCATACGGACCAAATTCCTCACGTGGATCAAATTCGTCAAAAGGATCAAAGTCCTCATATAATTATCATCGTGCTAACAACTCTGTTTTGCAGGGTAGAGCTAAGGGCTATGAATATGTGCATTATTCTTCAAACCAATATGTTCATAAGTCCTCGAAGAATTTCTCTGCTTATTCATATGCTTACCCTAACGCCTCATATGTGAAACGAGATGGATTGGCCTCTATGCCACCATTCTCATATGGTGCTCGCAGAGTGATGAACTCTTTGCCACCCCTTCAGATGTGGGTGGTGAAGAAAAGGAACTAATCTCTTCTGTAGGGTCAGGTCTCCAGACGTGCTTTAAACGTCTGAAGAATTTGCTGGGGGCCTGACAAAATTGCCTGAAAGGACGCAGGCTAATCATGAAGAAATAAACTTTCATTTCACACGTCCTCATACTACTTATCTGTTATACTGCCTGAAGAAATTCATCTGATGAACTTGATATCATATTCTTCATTGATGAAGTATAGGAGATCGTAAGTTGCACTAATTAATCTGCAGGATGATCAACCCAAAGCCAATGAGTGGGTCCTGATAGTGGATGTACAAATCACATGACTGGTGACAAGAATCTATTGATGGATACTCCCTTATCACCGTCACATCTGAAGCATATCATCTTTCTTGACAAAGGCAAAAGTCGTATTGGGTCTTGGTAAGGTTACGATCTCTAAGGACATACACATGGACAAAGTCATGCTTGTTGAGTCCTTAGGATACAACCTCATGTCGATCTCAATGCTTTGTGATCTTGATATGGTTGTTATCTTTGGCAAGTATCGTTGTGTTGTGATTATGGAAGTCGGCAATTCCAAAGTCTTGAAGGCTTTAGGAGAGGAGACTTGTATATTGTTGATTTCTCTCTGGGACCACAACCAGCCGTGTGTCTACTTGCAAAAGCTTCGTATAGGCTGGCTATGGCATCGACGACTTGGTCACGCGGGCATGAGGAATTTACTGCACGCTTGCAAAGAAGAAGCATGTCATTGGCATTGAGAATGTCAAATTCCTCAAGGATCACTTGTGTGGAGCACGTGAAGCTGGAAAAATGACCAAGGCCAAGCATCCAAAGTGAAGACTATCATGACCACTACTCGTCCCTTGAATTGCTTCACATGGACCTCTTTGGTCCTAATCATTACTCAGCAGTCACTAATGATGCATCTCTATATGGCTTTGTTATTGTTGATGATTACTCTCGTTACACATGGGTACACATTGTTACTTACAAAAATGAAGTGCAGGAAGTCTTCAAACGATTTTCCTCGAGGGCTTCAACTAACTTTGGTGTGAAGATCAGACACATCAGGAGTGACAATGGAACTGAGTTCAAGAATTCCGGTCTTGATGCCTATCTTGATGAACTTGGTATTACTCATGAGTTATCTGCTCCCTATACTCCTCAAAGAAATGGCGCGTCGTGGAGCGCAAGAACAGAACTCTTGTTGAGATGGCTCGCACTATGCTTGATGAATACAAAACGCCTAGTCGTTTTTGGAATGATGCAATTGATAGCGCGCGCCACATCATCAACAGAGTGTATCTTCACAAATTCTTCAAGAAGACTGCCTATGAACTCCTCACTGACAAGAAACCCAATGTGAGTTATTTCAAAGTCTTCGGTGCTAAATGCTGGATTAGAGATCCTCATCACAATTCTAAATTTGCACCGAAAGCACATGAAGGTTTTATACTTGGTTACGAAAAGGACTCGCACACCTACAGAGTCTTCAACATCGCTCTTCACAAGATTGTTGATATTGTAGATGTGTGGTTCGATGAAACTAATAGCTCGCAAAGAGAGCACCTACCTTCTGTGTTAGATGAACCAGCTCCTGAGGAATCTATCAAGTTCAAGGAAACTGAGGATGTCATTCCCACTGAAGAATCTGCTGAAGAATTCATTCCTGTACGCGAAGAACGTCGAGCTGATGCACCTGAAGATAATGCTAGACAATGGTGCTGAGGAAAATGATCAAATTCCTCGACGACAACCAGCTCATCCTCGCGTTGCAAAAGAAGTGCAAGTTGACAAGATCATCGATGACATTGAAGCGCCAGGTCCTCTCACACGCTCAAAAGCTTCACATTTATCTAACTTTTGTGGGCACTATGCTTTTGTCTCTATCACAGAGCCCACTAAGGTAGATGAAGCATTTCGAGCCCGAGTGGATTCAGGCCATGCAAGAAGAATTACATCAGTTCGAGCTCAACAATGTCTGGGAACTAGTCAAACGTCCAGATCCTTGCAAGCATAATATCATTGGCACAAAGTGGATCTACCGCAACAAGCAAGATGAAAATGGCCTTGTGTTAAGGAATAAGGCACGACTTGTAGCTCAAGGCTACACACAGGTTGAAGGAATTGATTTCGATGAAAGTTTTGCACCTGTTGCTAGACTTGAGGCTATTCGCATATTACTTGCTTATGCTATCCATCATAACATCACTTTATATCAAATGGATGTAAAAAGTGCATTCCTCAATGGTAAGCTTGAGGAAGAAGTATATGTTGCTCAACCCCAGTTTTGAAGATCCAAAGAATCCGACAAAGTCTTGAGACTCAACAAGGCCCTCTATGGTCTCAAACAGGCCCCACGGGCATGGTATGATACATTCAAGGAA
This sequence comes from Aegilops bicornis, assembly GCA_021605145.1. Classification (NCBI taxonomy): domain Eukaryota; kingdom Viridiplantae; phylum Streptophyta; class Magnoliopsida; order Poales; family Poaceae; genus Aegilops; species Aegilops bicornis. The sequence continues at coordinate 343,425,004 of CM038669.1, forward strand.
TTCTTCGTGAAGAATGGCTTCACACCAGTTCACTCGACCCTACTCTTTTTACTAAATCATATGATGGTGAACTGTTTGTGTGCCAAATATATGTTGATGATATTATCTTTGGCTATACTGACCAACGTTATAGTGATGAATTTGCCTATATGATGAGTGAAGAATATCAAATGTCTATGATGGGAGAGTTGAAATTCTTCTTAGGTCTTCAAATTCGTCAACAACACAATGGCATATTCATATCTCAGAGAAATACCTCAAAGATGTCCTGAAGAAATTCGCATGCAAGATTGCAAAGGTGTCAAAATTCCTATGCCCACAAATGGCCATCTATGCACTGATGAAAATGGTATTGACTTCGATCACAAGGTATACCGCTCCATGATTGGTTCTCTATTGTACTTATGTGCATCTAGGCCAGATATAATGCTTAGTGTTTGCATGTGTGCCCGATTTCAAGCTACACCGAAGGAATCACACCATAAAGCTGTGAAGCATATTCTTCGATATCAAGCTCACACACCCACACTAGGATTATGGTACCCCAAGGGCTCTACTTTTGATCTCATTGGATATTCGACTCGACTATGCTTTGGTGATCGTGTGGACCGCAAGTCAACATCTGGTACTTGTCATTTCCTCGGACGATCTTTTGGTCTGTTGGTCCTCGAAGAAACAGAATCGCGTATCACCGCTTCATCTGCGGAAGCTGAATACATTGTCTTTGGCTCTTGTTGTGCTCAATTGCTGTGGATGAAGCAAACTCTCAAGGACTACGGCATCAACGAGAAGAATGTGCCTCTCTACTGTGACAATGAGAGTGCCATCAAGATAGCTCACAACCCAGTTCAGCACTCAAAGACAAAGCACATACAAATTCGTCATCATTTTCTTTGTGATCATGTGTTGAAGGGCGACATCTCCATCGAGCATGTGAAGACTGAAGAACAACTAGCCGATATCTTCACAAAGCCCTTGGATGAGAAGAGATTTAGCAAGTTGCCGTGTGAGCTAAATATCTTAGAATCTTCGAATGTTCTTTGAAAAGGACACACATCCTGACACTTATGCAAAATTGATGACTTAGATGTGCAACTCATGAAGAAACGTTTTTCTTCAATCAATGAAGAATAACACTCTAAGTGTGAAGAAATTAATGAAGAATTTGATTCTCGTAACCCTCGACAATTGTACGCGGTGTCTGAAATCATCATTCTTATACGGTGGGTCACGCCACCACCAAAGTTGAAAATCTTCAATTTGAGTTTTTCCTCAATTTTTGAAATTCTTCAGTGTTTTTCAAATTCTTCAAATTTGCAAAATCTTCACTGTTTCCATCGTTTTTCTTCATTGGCTATATATATATGGGTTTATGTACTCTACAACATTCACTTATGGCTATTTCTGCTAAGTGAATGTGATCGGACCCTTCCCCCTCTATGTTATACTCAACCCAATCTATTCACAAATTCTTCATGTGCGTTCTATTTGAAATTCGTTCAAAATCTTCACTGTGTCCTTGTCAGCTGAAGAAATTGCGAACGGACCTTTTAACTCATCTTATCCAAATTTTCGGCTTTGCCGCTCAAACCGTTCCGCATTCCACAATAGATTTATCTATTCACCCACGATCTAAGAAATCTCCACTTCTCAGTACGTGGGTGACACACGTCAAGCGAATGAGAAAGGTCAGGGGCACGTTCGTCCCAAATCTTTGGGCGAACAGTTTTTCACCGTGGCTATATATACCCCCTCTCCCCTTCCTCACTTCCTTTACTCCGCTCGACCGCTCTCTCTCTCTCGCTCGAGCTTCTCAAACCCTAGCGCCGCCGCTACTCCATCGTCGCCGGTGAGGAAAAGCTTCACTGCCTCGACCTCGTCGCCGACGTAATCGCGCCGACCGTGGAAATCTTCACTCCGCCGCTGCCATAGCTGTCTTCCTCCGCCAAGTTAGGGCGTGGAAGATCTAACCTGACGAACTTCCCATCTGTTCTTCTTAGTTCGTCGTGTTCTTCACTTCGGGTAATTAAAAGCTACTTTTATTACTCGCTTTGATTCTCAAACCTTCCTGAAAACTTCAAAGGTGTTTATTCTTCAAATCTTCACACATATGAACACCTCAAACAAAATATGCTCTTGATTCGTTTCTCTAAGCAATGATTTTCTTCAAGATTCCTCAATTGTGTGGATCCTCGATCTATACAACTCTGGAACCTAAGACAAGATCGCTTAGTGAAATTCTTCAAGGCTCATCTGGTCAAATTCCTCAAACTAGTTCTTTTTGGAAAACCTTCTGAGAACGCATATGACCTCTCCAAATTCCTCGCAACTATACTCTGTTCATAGGTACTCATGTCCGCTGCTGAATCACTAGGTTCTCATCAACTTAACTCACTTGCAGCATTCCTCAAAGAAAAGTTGCATACTTCTTCAGATAATTCATTTGTTCAAATTCCTCACCTGAAGAATATGGCTGAAGGAAAGAAGCCACAGAAAGGAGGAAAGAGGCCTGAGGTCATGACTGCGTTTGAGATCCCTGAGGAAATATATGCTGATTATTGCACACCTGATGAAGCCGAGTTCGGCAAAGAAAACAAAAATCAGCGCAAGGTGCACATTCAAAGGATTGAAAGGAGATGGGCAAGGGAATGGAGGGAGTAGAGATATGTAACTCCAAAGTCACATGTTGACTCATTTCATCCAAGAGGAGAAATGGAAATTTGATACAGCCAGAGAGATCAAGAAATCGCAGTACAGAAAGGAGAAACTGCTGAAGAAAAACGTTGTTAAGATGACAACTGAAGAACTTATCAAGATGCAGGCTGACATCAAAGCCCTCAGCGACAAATTTGACTCATATTATGCTGATTGGCAAGGAGCCAAAGTCAGATTTGTCAATCTGACGAAGAAGTTCACCAATGTTGCTGCCCCAACGCAACATGAAATTCCTCAGGCTGGAGCCTCAGCTCAGCAGATCAAGAACATGCCGATCACCGATGAAGTTCAGTGCTGAAGACAATGCTAGTTCGAGGCTGATGATTCCATTCCAACCGAAGAAATTGCGTGGCATCCACTTGTGGTGCTCTCAAGAAATCGAACAAGTCAAGGCAATCGCATCGATTTGCACCGAGGAAAATCAACCAGATTCCTCGGCTCCTCTTGCGCCAACACCAACTCCAATTCTTCCATCGCCTCGATGTGAAGAAGACTAAGGCTGCGAGCGAGCTGCGGTGAAGTAAATGTGAAAGCATCAACAAGGTCAAATTCTTCTACTGCGAAGAAAATGAAGCCAATGACCAGCTCCTTTGAAAATCCTATTGATGATGTTCCAATTTCCTCAATTCCATCAAAGGACCTTGTTCCTTTTGGTGAAGATTATGAGATCCCAAGCGGATCTGATGAAGAAGATCATTATGCTGCTTCGTCAGAGCAGATTGATGAAGAAATTGAAGTGGAAGCAATCCCTTCAACCCTAATCATTTCCTCGCATATGCCTTAGTTCACAGCTGAAGAGGCCAGTGTTGAGGAAATTGAAGAAGATGTGGATATTGGAAGCACAACGCCAGTGATGAACGATGACTTTTGGGAAAGTCAGCATCCAAATTCTCCACTCTTCACCCCAATCCAACAGATTCCTCGGTCCCTGCTCCAACCGTTCAAATGGGCTGAAGAAACTCATCCCACTTCATCTGTCCATGAAGAAATTCCAGCCACTAGCGCTGATGAACCTGCTGCTGCTGATCCTCAGACTGCACCTGTAGAGGAACAAGAAATTCCTCAGCCTAAAGAACCTGAGATTGCGATTCCAGAGGTCGTGATGCAACTCCCTGACACTCCACTGCCAAAGCCAAAGAATACCTTCTCAACAAAGCAAAAGTTCAAGGCTGAAGATTTCTTCGGCGAGCACGTATTCTTCACTGATTACAATCCATATGATTCTGCTCGCATAAGGAAGAGGCGGTTCTAGACTGCCAATAAAGCCAATTTCAATTCCTCAGTGCTCTTCAACAAAGACAAAGTCTTCGATCATGCACATATTCCTCATGTGGACATGGAGTCTCTGCCAGGCTTCGAGCCAGTCCTCAGTGTTCTTCATGACGCAGGACTTCTGAATTTCTGCACTAACATCTGTGATTGGAATGAAGAACTCATTCTTCAATTCTATGCAACGCTGCACATCACCGGAGACGCTGAAGACGTGAACTCATGGGTGTTAGACCGGATGTCTGAAAATACTCACTACAAGGCACCATCAACTGAATTGCTTCGTGCTCTACCACTCAGTCCTCCCCTTGATGGTGCTCGTTGTATCTACAATGAACCTGAGCTTTCAAATCACTATATGCAAGTGCTGATGAAGCCTTTGAAGCCAGGGCAGGCCCCAAGAACCAAATTCCTTGTCAAGGAATTATTATATGTGCCTCGGACTGTCTATCGGATTCTGACTAAGACAATGAGTCCTATAAAAGGCCACGACTCAAATGATGAAGAAGTTGTTGGCATCATGAAGAATATGCTTTTCAATATCACTCATGGCGTTCCCGTCAACTTCCATGATTTCTTCATGAGGACTCTCGCAAACATTGCTATGTCACCATTTGAGCTGAAGCCTTATGCACCTTGGATTATGAGATTCATCAGGACAAGGTCTTCACTCAATTACAAGGCTGATACAATGAACCACTGCAGCTACTTGCCCCCGATTGAAGTCCTCAAACGGACATTTACCTCAGCTGATGACAAGGGCAAGACAACTGCTGTGATCAATGAAGGCACTCGTCCATTGGATGGATAGTTTCGCAAAGCTACATCCTACTCCACCGATGATGACTCTGCCACACATGACTCTGCCGCAAATACCTCAGCCAAGCAAAGTCCTCAAGCCACACGGCACCTGTGGTGATGATCGATCGTGAGTTACTCCTCAGTCTTCATCAGAAGATTGATCGCAATCATAAATGGATCAAGCGTCAGTTTGGTTCAATTCTTCACAACATGACCTCTACACACAATGCAGTGAAGAAAAACCACTACTACCTCCATGAAACCTTCAAACGCACCTGGGCTGTTCTTTCAAATGTCTACAGCGCGGAAGAACTAAAGACAATGGGTCTCAAGGAAGAATTTGACTGGTCTGCACCTCCTCCGAAGAAATACAAGAAGGTCAAAGTTCCTTCCTTGGTGGCCAGCTCCTATTCTTCATCACGAGACACTGATGAAAATGAAGACTTGGACGACACTGCGGCAGGCCCCACTACACCAACTGACCCCAACAACGTTGGCGCTCCTTCCTCAACTTGAAATTCTTCAGGGGCGTTAGTCCTCAGTTTCGATCCTTTTGGTCCTTCAATGACAAAGGGGGAGAAATTTGAGTTAGTCTTCAAGCGGGTCTATTATATGGGCAAATTTTTTGTTAAGTTACAACTCTCGTTCTTCTGAAACTTTTATTGGATCGAGTTGTAATCTTAAACCCGATGGTGCTTTGATACTTTTGATGCACTATGCTCTGATACTCTTGATGCGTTATTTTGCATGCTTGTTCCTCATTAAAGTTATCGCACGCATGCTGAATTTCATCAAGCACCATATCTCATCATGCATTTCGAATTATTCATATTATATGTCAAATGCGTGTATGAATTACAAGATATAGGGGGAGATCTCCATGATTCAACTCTTCAAATGTGCACTGCCTCAAAAGCAAATTCCTCACTATGCACATCTTCAGGGGGATTTCTTCTATATCTTGCAATCAAATTCCTCAACATCAGTATTTACACTTCATATGTTTATCCCGTTGAAAACTTAACCTATATTGTCATCAATCACCAAAAGGGGGAGATTGTAAGTGCATCTAGTGCCCTTAGTGATTTTGGTGTATTGAAGACTTATAGGTTAAGGGACTAATGTGTTTATGAGTGTACACAGGTCTATAAGTCTATGAGGAGTTTGATATTTACAAAGTGAAAGTCGACCCTAAAAATGAAGTTCTTCGATGAAGACTTTGATATTCAAGACTTTCTCAAGACTTTGAAAGTGATGAAATTGGTGTGACCTTGAAGACTTGGTATTCATTTGAGGAACATGAAGCGTGAAGACTTTTGTTTTCGTAGTTTCGCTTTTCTCTTTCTTGAGTCATAGGAAACACCGTCTTTATTAAAGGGGTCGATGAAATACTAAGGAAAAATTTCCAAGTGATGCTCAACTCAAAATCCTACACCTACCAATCCTTCGAGTGAAGCCTTTGGAAATCTCATACAATTCAGTCAATTTCTTGATGTGAGAAGAAGTTCTTCCGTCACGAGGAATTTGTTCTGACTGAGGAGTTAGGAATTCGCCAGTGTGGATTGCCTACATAGTGAGGAACATGATAGCCCAGAGGAATTTGAGAGTCAAATTTCCGACCGTTGTTGTGCTGCGCGCCAGCTGTCCCAAAATACCTTATCCACCTAATGGTCATATCATTGAAGGGCATTTATGTCTTATCATGTCGGGATGCTCCCTAGGCTATAAATAGCCGCCCCCTACAACCACTAGCTGGTTGGCTGCTCCGAGAGAACTTGACACTTGTCATTTGAGAGCAACCCATCCTCCGAGGACTTTGAGCTAAAATCATCGAGTGAGGAAAAACCCAAAAACCAAACCCCTACAAACCGATAGTGATTGAGCATCACTGAAGAGATTGATCCTGCGTGGATCCGACGCTTGTTACCTTTGAAGACTGTGCTTCTTCCAGACGGTTAGGCGTCATGGTCTAGAGCATCCAAGAGGAATTGTGGATCGCTGAGTGACCCAGCTGTGAAGGTTTGGAAGTCGCCAGAAGACTTACCACGAGTGATTGGACGAGGTCTGTGTGACCATAGTTCAAGGAGAATATGGTGAGGACTTGGTGTCTGAGCTGCGTGCTCGGCCGATCGGGTGTCCGGACCGTGTGTCCACGAGTTTAAATACTCAGCCGCTCCAACCAGACGTACAACTGAGACAGCAGTTGGAACTGGTCTACCAAATCATTGTCTTCACCAACCAAACTGGTTCTATTTCCTCAACTCTTTCATTTCCTCATTACTGTGTTGAGTGTTCATTCATATCTGTGTTTGAAGACTTTGACTGAAGACTTTCTCAATTTCCTCAGTTCAATTTCTTCAGTCTGTTTGTCTTCATCTTATGCTATCGTGTGTTTACTTTTTCTGTACTCTTTGTTTGTCTTCATTTCATCATGATGACCATGCCCGCATTCTCTTATGCTTACTTCTGAGTACTTATTCTGTTGCAAGTAGTTCTTCGCTAAGGAATGTCCTCACCGGCAAATTCCTCAGTGAAGAATTCATAAAAATTGCCTATTCACCCCCCTCTAGTCGATATAACGCACTTTCACATTGAAAACTCAATTAATGTAACAAAATGACCAAGAAAACTCCAAAAAATCCCAAATATTGACACAACGCTCCTGTTGTTCTATGTTGACACGAGAAAATTTTTGAAAGTAAGAAGAGGCAACAAATATCGTTTCGTCCCCCAAGGTGGCACGTTCCCTACCGAAACCATCATGCTTGTTGCGAGAGAAGTTCTGGTTTGCGAGAAGCTTATACCCAAACACGCCCCAAATGGGCCACTATTTTTACCACGGCATGTCGATGCCATTCCATGATATCATGTCAAGTTTCATGAATTTCAGGCGATTTTTCGATTTACTAGAATTTTAAAACCATGTATCTCAATGTTAGCGGCCGAGCGACAGTGTCAAGGTGTTTGACTTTCATTCTCATTTCTTCCATGTTACCTAAGCTTGCAACCAAGGACACACATTTGATTTTTCAATCATTTTTATGCACTGGAGCATGTGCATGTAGTTCAATTTTTGACTTATGCACATAAATGCCTACAAAACTCAGTTAACATATAAAAATGTCCAAACGATCCCCAAAAATTCCAAAATTTAACACGACACTCTTGTTGTTCGATGTTGACACCAGAAAAAGAATTGAAAGCAAGAAGAGGCGACGAATATTGTTTTGTCCACAAAGGTGACACGTTTCCCTAACAAAACCATGAGGCTTCTTGTGAGAAGCTCTGGCTTGTGAGAAGCTTATACCATAACTTGTCCCAAATGGGACAATATTTTTTACCCCAGCATGTTGATTACATTCCATGATAGCATGCCAAGGTTCATGAATTTCAGACAGGTCTTGGATATACTAGAATTACAAAAACAAGTACGTCAATGTTTGCCGGAGAGCCACGGTGCTGTGGTGTTCGAAATCCATCCCCATTTCTTGCATGGGACATAAGCATAAACCCATGGACAAATGTATGATTTTACAACCCAATTTGGTGCACCGGAAAATGTCCATGTAGTTTAATTTTGAATTGTGCACCTGAAATGGCTAGAAAACCAAGTTAATGTATAAAAATGTCCAAATAAACCCTGAATAATTCCAATGTTCACTCCAGACAATAGTAGCAATTCAAACACCCTCCATTGCCGATGTGACCCCATTATCTAATTCAAATCAAGAAGAACAATCAAGTAGATCGCTCACAGTTTATTATCACCAACCGTGTGAGATGCAGTACAAAATATCTCGGAGCACCGTCGGAGTATAGTACGCCTATGGCTTATGCGAAAAGGTGCGTCAGCTACAGTCCACAGCTGGCGTGTCAAGCATACTAGCTCACTCCCCAAATATCATTTCATTGTTCAACCGTCGCCGGTGAAAGATGGGGACGTGGACCCGCGTCGTGAGGTCAACTTCGGCGGCCCACTCCGGCGAGAGCGCGACCGCAGACGCCATGCACGTGCTAACAAGGGGCATGAGCACGACCGTAATCTGCGACCAAGCGGCCAAGGTAGCCCAAGCGGCCGCCGTTGCTTCTCTGGTTGCGGCAGCAACATCTGCCTCGGGGATAGCAACTGGTGAGAGCGGCACAACAGCTTTTCGTTTCGCAGCGGCGGCCTTAGCTCTGATGGAGGCCGCACATGACCATGCCGAGGCCACCCACGCCCAGCTCGTGGCGGTCACTGCACAAATCGAATGAAGCTTCTCCGACAACGGTCGGCAACCCATGTCCGAAGAGTTGGCAATCGCTGTGAGCGTTCGAGTAGCCGTCTGTTCCTCCGCCGCATACGTTGCCATGACGGAGCCCGTCCAGGCCCATATCACGGCCGCCCACGCCCAGCTCTAGGCCGCCTTTTCCAAAGAGATGGCGGACGTGGATGGCGAGATGCTTGCCAAGTATGGTGTGATGGATGCCATGGAGCCCCTTCCCCAGGAGACCGCCAGGCGCGAGCTGGACATAGACGAGGCAACGGAGATCGACGAGCACCAACCGTAGTAGTACTCTTTGTTTTGTTTAGTTCAGAGCGACGGTCTTTAATTTGTTATAGTAATTTTTAGGTCTGCTAGCTCTGTTTAATTGCTGAACTTGCTCGGTTAAGAAGTGTGGGTGTGTTGTAGTCTCCTTTGTCTACGCAAATTATGCCATGACGTGGATGACCACTATAACTAGGGATATTCGAACCAAAATTTGCATGTTCAAACTCATCACACATGGGTTAAGCAGTATGAGTCGTTTGTCATGTTCACATATCGTACATAGTGCTGAATAAGGGACCGTGTCTGATGACACTTTGCGCGCTAGTTTTTTTGCTGCACCGATTCTAACTTTTCTGTTTCCGCGGAAATATCTACCTCCCAGCCCTCCCCCTTACCAAAAGCCACATTTCCCCAATTTCCGCCTTCCTTTCCAAGTTGAAACCTTCACTCGTTGCTTGCAGCGCCGCCTCCTCGCCAGCGACCCTCCTTCACGCTGCTCGGCCTCGTCTATCCAGTCAGGTAATCCACACCCGACCCCCTCCCTCCTCCTCCTTCCACATCCCACATGCCCCGACCGCCGGCTCGACACCTTCCACCCTAATCAGTGACCCGTCCCCCAAATAAGCGCCACCCTAAGCTGTGGTGCATGCAGTATAGCCAGGAGCTCAAGGAGCATTTGGCAGCAGAGAAGCAAATCGCGTCTGCATGAGCGGATGAGGTCGCGATGGCTACCATTCATGCCGGACCCTAGATCTTGGAGGAGCACCTCGCCGTCGAGGCCACCGTCGACGCCTCGCATGCCGATGCGCGACACAGTTGGCTGCTTTAAAGGATAGTTCATGGCGTTTTCTCAAGGACACCCTTGGTGCCTTTAATGAAGACTACAAGGTGTTTTCTCAGCGTGCCTGTGCTTACCTCAACTCGAGAGCCAGCAGGTTGGTGCGTGAAGCGGTTCAGACAACTCACCACTACGACACGGGCACCCACAATGTGGAGGCCTCGCCTTCTTCCATGTCCAAGGAGCCAATCATCATCGATATCTTCGATGATGAGGAGTAGCTTGTCTTATTAGCTGACTATAAGGACCTATGTTCAGTTTGCTAGCTACGCCGGTTAAGCATGCTCAGTTTACCCGTTGCATGTGCTGCTCCTGCCTTTCCTTAACAAATTCTAGTCAATTGTGCTATCTACTTTTACCATGCAATCTGTTGCTCTAGTGTATATGTTCTATATGTGGTGCAATGTGGTGCGTACTTATTAACTGTTTGGTTAATTAGTTGTCGTCTTCAGTTAACTGTTTGGTTCAATTATGTAAATGTGATGTTCAATTCTTCAGGCTGCGATTTTGTATTGTCTCCCATGTGAGAAATAAATCGAATTTATCTTTACAAAATACATGAGAAACAAATACAATTGCTATATTTCCAAGTTGTCAAGGATGCTTGGCTTGGTTAACTGTCTGATCTTCTAGTATGTTGTTATACATTGTGCAATGTGGTGCTCACTTAACTTTTGATTTGTTTGTTGTCATGTTTAGTTAACTGTTTGGTTCAATGTTGCAATGCGGTATTCAATTGTTGTGGGTGCATTCTGTTATTGCATACCATGTGAGAAATAAATTGAATTTGGCTGAACTAAATACATGAGAAACAAATACAATTGCTATATTTCCAAGTTGTTAAGCATGCTTGATTTGGTTAACTGTCTGATCTTCTATTAGGAGTATGTTATATTATTCTAATGTGGTGCTCAGTTAATGTTTGGTTCATTTGTTGTGGTGTTTAGTTAACTGCTTGGTTCAATTCTGCAATGCGATGTCCAATTGTCGCTGATACGTCTCCAACGTATCTATAATTTTTTATTGTTCCATGCTACTATATTATCAATCTTGGATGTTTTATAATCATTTTATAGTCATTTTATATTGTTTTCTGGTACTAACCTATTGACATAGTGTCAGTTGCTATTTTCTACATGTTTTTACATCGTGGGAAATCAATACCAAACGGAGTCTAAACACAACGAAACTTCACAGAGAATTTTTTTGACCAGAAGACACATAATGGGCCCTGGCTGCACCTGGGGGGTGCTCTGAGGAGAGCACAACCCACCAGGGTGCGCTAGGAGGCCCAGGCGCGCCCTGGTGGGTTGTGCCCACCTCGGGTGCCCCACGGACCACCTCTTTGCCCTATAAATACCACAATATTCGCAAAACCCTAGGAGAGTTGACAAAATATTGATCCAACAGCCGCAGATTCCAGAACCACCAGATCCAATCTAGACACCATCTCGGATGGGGTTCACCACGTCCATTGGTGCATCTCAGATTATGCGTGAGTAGTTCTTTGTAGACCTTCGGGTTCGTAGTTAGTAGCTAGATGGCTTCCTCTCTCTCTCTCTATCTCTCTCTGAATTCTCAATACAATGGTCTCTTGGAGATCCATATGATGTAACTCTTTTGCGGTGTGTTTGTTGGGATCGATGAACTTTGAGTTTATGGTCAGATCTATCTTTTTATATCCATGAAAGTATTTGAGTTTCTTTGATCTCTTTTAGGCATGATTACTTATAGCCTTGTATTTCTTCTCTGATATTTGGGTTTTGTTTGGCCAACTTGATCTATTTATCTTGCAATGGGAAGAGGTGCTTTGTAGTGGGTTCGATCTTATGGTGCTTGATCCCAGTGACAGAAAGGAACTGCCATGTATGTATCGTTGCTACTAAGGATAAAACGATGGGTCTATCTCTACATAGATAGACCTTGTCTACATAATGTCATTGTTCTTATTGCATTACTCCATTTCTCCATGAACTTAATACACTAGATGCACGCTGGATGTCAGGACCCCGATTCCAAGTCACATCGATCTAGCCGGTAACACCTCATATCACTTTGCGGCCTCACGCACGGTATTCCCACGGGTGTCGCCTTACCATGGCCCGGGACCGTTTGCGCCTTTTGGATCACGTATATGATAGTGTCGCTAGCATCCATATGAAAGAGAACCCGGGCCTACATGGCTAGTCGTGAACCCAAAGCGGCGCTAACCCATGGGGACAAGCATACATGAATCAACTTCGAGCATGTCGGTCAATAGCGTGTGAATCCGGGCTGTAGTACTGGGCTAACAGGACTCCGGTAACCCGGGCTGTAGCAGGCTAGGCAGGACTCCGTATGTCACCGCGTGACATTTCCCCGAAGGGACATACGGAACATAAGGCAGTGAAACACATGTCGGCCGATCAAGCGCCCCGAGCAGAGTCTTTGAGCTAGCAGGACTCCGATGAACGGGCTGTAGCAGACTACTATGGCTCAAGAGGCACTAGACTACATTTCCCCATAAGAGAGGCTGCCAAGGATAAACAACTAGATTGTCGGATCCCACACATACCAAGCATTTCAAACATACACACAATATGCTCGATATGTGTAAATACAACATGGCATCACAACATAACTCTCTACGACTCAAGTATTTATTCATTAGGCTCCGAGGAGCGAGATATTACAAACATGGGTCTCATGACCCAACATTCAGAGCATACAAGTCAAACACATGCGGAAGCTTAACATGTCTAAGTACAGACAACTATAAATGGAAAAGGCTGAGAAGCCTGACTATCTACTGGATCCTGCCGAGGGCACAAGATCGTAGCTGAGGTAACAAGCTAAACGTCGAAGTCCACGCGGAACTACTAGCAAGACTGAAGTCTCTCTACAAAAACATAAAATAGGCAAACGTGAGTACAAATGTACCCAGCAAGACTTACATCAGAACTAACTACATATGCATCGGTATCAACAAAGTGGGTGGTGGAGTTTAACTGCAGCAAGCCAGCTTTGACTCGGTGGCTATCCCGAACTACGACTGCAAATAACTCTTTTGACGTGGCGCACACGAGTCCACATATTCACCATATCAATACACCACTATGGATCCGCTATCGTCTCCCTACGAGAACGCCATCCATAGCACTCATGCTTATCTTGCGCATTTTAGAGTATCCACTTTCACTTGTCTATGAACCTGTACAGCAACCTGTAAGTCCTTTACAGCGGACACGGCTATTCGAGTAGATCATTTATAACCTTGCAGGGGTGTACTTCTTCACACGCTCTCACCACTTATCGCCGTTTACGACATGTACTCGGCAACCTTCAAGCGGAAGCCCAGCGAGGGTGTCGGCCACGACCTACCTAAACACTCAAGTCTCTAGTCCAGGTTATCGCCTATTCAGGTTCCATCCGCAGGGAGTCCGGCCGAGGTTTCCACATACGGCCCCGAATGATGTGTACAGGGTTCCGCGACACCAAACGGGCACCCGCATACCCAGCCACGTGCCTACCGCATCACAGCCCACCCCTCGGGTCAGCACTGCCCACGGCCTCCAGCATACTACAAACACCAGAAACTACTTGCAACTCCTGGACAAAGGACAAGGGTGGTTAAGAAGTCGAGAGGGGCACTTAAGCATTCCAATGCGTGGTAGTAACTGGTCATGGATCACAAACACAGAACTCACTTCGTGAGGACGGCTGCAATGAGACAACCCACCATATACTCCTACATGGCCTCTCACCGCTACCTTTACCAAATCATATTCACACACTTAGCTCTCAACAGTAGGACATGTTCACACACCTCCGATTCATCCCTGATGAATCAGACCTGACTCAACTCTAAGCATGCAGTGCATGACAAACAAGCATGAATGAGTAGGCACAACAGGCTCAAACAACTCCTACTCATGCTAGTGGGTTTCATCTATCTCTTGTGGAAATGACAGGTCATGCAGAGGAAAAGGGGTTCAGCTACCGCAGCAAGTAACAGATGAATCGTTGTTGTCCTAATGCAATAAAAGAGAGCAGGAGCGAGAGAGTGGGATTGTTTCGGAATGAACAAGGGGGTTTTGCTTGCCAGGCACTTCTGAAGATAATATAGTTCTTCATCGGTGTCATCGATCACGTCGTCGGAACACGTCTATCGAGAGGGAACAACCACCGACAACAAAGGAGAAACACAATCAATGCCATGCAACAATATGATGCATAAATGTGACATGGCAATATGCTGTTGATTGGCCTAATGCAACTAGCAACAAGTTAAATGGAGTTGGTTTGAACACTAGGTTCAAATTCAAACTCCATATGTGAGGGTTTAAATGCCATTTATATGATTTGGCCTAAACAGTAGCCATAAGTTGTTCTAACATGCATGAAAATAGTACAGATGGATACATTGGATTTTTCTGATCATTTTTCATGTATAATTTATTTCATTTGGAGTTACGGTTTACTTACTATGAATTTTAGAAGTTTTGGCTATTTTCTGGAATTTTCAGATATTTCTAAAATAGAAATAATCCAGAAAAGATGTTTATTGCGTCAGCACTGCGTCACTGTGATGTCAGCAGGTCAACTAGGTCGGCCAAGTCAAACCGGACGTGTGGGGGCCACACGTCAGTGACACGGGGTTGTTTAGGTCGCTGACATGTGGGACCAGTCAACGCTGACTTGGCCAAAGTCAAACTGACACGTGTGGTCCGCAAGATTAACACTAATCTAGACAGGAAATAAAGCTAGAGTTAATTAGGGAGTGGGGTCCAACCGTCAGTGGCACACGGTTAAACTAACCGCGGGGTTAGTGGCTAAACTAACCTAATCTGCCACGTCACCTAACCGGCGACTAGCCGCCTGTGCTAATCAGAATGCGGCGGCGCTCCTCGTCCGGCCATCTCCGGCGATGAGAGCTCGCGTGGCTGGGCTCTACGGACGCGTCGTGGTGAGGCGCGTCGTTTGGTAGCAGCGAGAGGTGCCGGGTGGTTTGAAATCGCAACAATGGCGGCGGCGGCGGCGAGCTTCGGGTGGGTGCGAGGTTAGCACCGCGGCTTGCAAACGAAGCTGGTTGTCGCGCTTAGCTTTGCTCCACGGGTCGCTATGAAGTGCAACGGACGCACGCGCGGGGCCATTTGGTCACCGGGGCTTCGCCGGCGACGAGCCCGAGCGGCGACGGCTATGGTAAGCAAGGGGGCGACGGCTACGGCGACCAAACGGGGGCAGGGTTAGGGGGAAATGACCGAGGGCTCACCGCGGTCACGAAGAGCTTCTCGGCAAGCTCGGGGAGGCACGGACGGCGACGGATTTGACGGCGGTGATGCACAGCCGTGCGCGGAGACGACGGTTCGATGGCGAGGCGACAGGGCGTCCGGCGATCCTCGCGTTGAGGGGGAACTTCAAGGCGTCGAGGCAGACGTAGGGGACAGCATGGGGAGGCGATGGAATGGTTGTGGCTGCGCGTACGGTGGTTGGCGTCGACGACGCGCTCGGTGGACGCACGTGAGAGAGACAGGGAAGCGGGGAGAGGGCAAGGAGTGCTCGAGGGGACTCTGCGGGGATGGCGTGGCGTCTCCAGGCGCATCGGGGCAGCCCTGGGAAGCAGGAGGTTGCGCAGCGCGTGTGCGCGCACGGCGACCACACGCCCTCGTCCTTCTGGCGCAAGGAGGACGACTGGCATGGCCAGATGGGCCGGCTGGGCTGCACAGGTAAGTGGGCTGCCAGGTTAGGCCAGGTAACTCTCTCTCTCTCTCTCTCTGTTATTTCTGTTTTTCTATTTTCTGTAATTGTGGTTGGCTTTATTAAAAATGCGAGAGCATTTCCAAAAATCATGCAACTGACTGTGGCCACTGTTTGGAATATTTCCAACAGTAACCATTTCAGTTTGTGATTATTTGGGCATTTAATATATTTTATAGGATTTAAATGCCCAAATGCAAATACTATATGGTTTAATCCAGTGACCCCCAATTGACCTAGAAAAATGTGCAATATTTTTGGCAAAGGTCCAAGACCAATCCAAAGATGATGAACATTTTTGGGAAGGGCATTCTGGGTTCATTGAAATGTTTTTCAGTTGAACCTGGTATTGTTCGTGGGGGTTGGGGTTTGTTGCTCCCCATTTCAGGTTTAAGAGAAATTTAAACATGATGCAACACAAGACTAGCTAACCCAGATCAGGCCAGAACCAGGGATGTGACACTGGATAGCGATCGACGTGTGGAGTAATAGTAGTAAATGCAGGCAGGAGTCGGTCTACTAATCTTGGACGTGATGCCTATGTAATGATCATTGCCTGGATATCGTCATGATTATTTGAAGTTCTATCAATTGCCCAATAGTAATTTGTTCACCCACCGTTTGCTATTTTTCCCGACAGAAGCCACTAGTGACACTACTAGGAAAAGGGCTATAGATGGGATGGACACTAATGGCGCACCTGTCAGGTGGTGCGCCAGTAGTATATACTAATGGCGCACCATGTTCTGGTGCGCCATTAGTGTGGAAGACACTAATGGCGCACCAGGCACACGGTGCGCCACTAGTAACAATTTTTTTTAATTTTTCCAAATATTCTAATGGCGCAAGTAGCACGATGCGCCATTACTAGTTTAAACTAGTAATGGCGCACGTGCCACTGCGCTCTTAGAATATATAATTTTTTTATTTTTTGCAAAACTTCTAATGGCGCACTGTAGTGTGCGCCATTAGTAATCAGGGTTACTAATGGCGCATTTGCATATGGTGCGCCATTAGTAACTGGGACCAACAAGATATTTTGGACAGCCCACCTACCCACTCACTTTCCCCACTTCATTCTCTCCACCTCCTCCTCCAAGCTTGTCTCGGCTGCCTCCTCCTCCTCACCTCATTTGCACCATAGATTCATCCAAATTAAGTGGTTAAATTACCTTTTTTTGATAGGTAAGTAAGGGGAAGCAATCTTTATGTTGTTCTCCTCTCCAACAACGCCAGACATGCACTTTTGTGGCCTAGCTAGATCTATGTAAGTTTGTGGTGTTGCATATGTTTGTGGTGCTGCATATATGTTTGTGTTTGCAGGTATCGGTATTTGAAATGCGATAGTTGCCAATATTTTGCGGAATGTTGATTCATTTCCGCTTTCGCCAGAATTTTGGCACTATGCATTCTTTTTGGTCCTATTTTTAGGAAAGTCATGCCAAATTTTTCTTGGTTCTAAAATATCGCTCGCTCTACCTCAAGCAGCGACCATATGGTCCGCATACGATGACCGAAGGCATCATGAATAGGTTTTTGAGCTCCGAAGGCCGAGATGCTTCAAAAGAACGAGACGGAGATAAGATGTCCATGTCGAAGATGGAAGTCAAGAGCCTTATTGCGGACCCGGATTACGGGTAGGTGCGGGACCACCTGCTCTTGCATGGTTTCATGGATGGCTATCGGTGGCAAGGTGATGAAGATGACTATGAAGTCGTCCATGGGGCCGGGCGGCAAGAAATGAGCAAGACTTCGGGCGGCGAGAAGGCGAAGAATCTCCGGGACATGATCACGACGGTGATGCTGTACACAGTCATCATGTAGAAGATGCAGGACATGATGATGAGGAAGATGCCCGGCAGGCGAAGGGCATGATCATGAAGATGAAGATGCCGTCGGAGGCATTTACGATGGACCATCGATGGGCTGGGTGCAGGACCCTCATGTTCAAGAGCTGCTTCTCAAGCAGACGGATAACGCAAGAGCTGCCACCCGAGAGAAAGCCAAGCTGGATCAACTGGAGATAGACGCGGTTACTCCATTGTATGAAGGATGCAGGCCCGAGGATACCCGCCTGAAAGTAACGCTCATGGCTCTAGAGATGAAGGTAAAACACAAAATGACCGACGATGCTTCGACGAGAACATGTCATTCTGGCACGAACGTCTTCCCAAGGGGAACAAGTGCCCGACCAATTTCGAGGAGGCGAAGAAAATCGTGTGTCCTCTGGATTTACCGCACGTGAAATACCATGTGTGCATGAGCAATTGCATCATTTATCGGGACAAGCACGCGGAGTCTACCATATGTACGGTGTGCGGCGTCACTCTATACTAGAAGAGGAAGAAAGCTCCTCGAAAAGTGGTGTGGTAATTTCCGATCATTCCTCGTCTACAGCGGTATTTCGTGGACCCTAAGGTAGCGAAGCTTCTGCGTTGGCATGCGGATATGGAGCAGAAGAAGCGATAAGATGACGCAAATGATCCGGAGATAAGTAAAAAAGACAAGATGCTGAGTCACCCAAAGGATGCGAGCCAGTGGCAAGCGTTGAACTTCGAACATCCAGAATTTGGGAAGGATCCAAGGAACATCGTGCTGGGTGCGAGCACCGATGGAGTCAATCCGTATGGCAGCCAGAGAAGCACACATAGCACCTGGCCTGTGTTTGTGTGGATGTACAACCTTCCCCCCTGGTTGTGCATGAAGAGGAAGTACATTCACATGAGTATGCTAATGGAAGGGCCGAAACAACCAGGGAATGACATCAATCTGTATCTGGGGCTGCTGAAAGAGGAGCTAGACACGCTATGGAAAATGCCAGCCAATATGTGGGATGCCGCAGAGAAAGAATATTTCCCTATGAGAGCTGCGCTGCTCACGACGGTGCACGACTATCTCGGTTACGGATATCTCGCGGGGCAGGTGGTCCACGGATTTTCTGGATGCGTCAGGTGCATGGATGACACAACATATCGCCAGCTAGATAGAGATCCCGGGTCTTCGAAAACCGTGTTCATGGGACATCTAAGGTGGCTTCGCGATGATGACCCGTGGAGGAAACGCTAGGATCTGTTCGATGGTGAAATCGAACCCTGAAGACGCCCGTGTACGAGGAGCGGCGAGGAAATAGACCAGCTATTGAAAAATTGGAAAGATTGCCCACTGCCGGGAAAGAAGCAAAAGGCGCCAAAGACGGGAAAGAAGCGAAAGGCGCCAGAGCCGCTGCTGAAGGTATGGAAAACGTGGTCTGTTTTCTAGGACTTGCCGTACTGGAAGATCCACCGTGTGCCTCACAGCCTTGATGTCATGCATATCACGAAGAACGTGTGCGAGAGTCTACTTGGTACCCTGCTCAACATGCCAGAGAGGACCAAAGATGGACCGAAAGCAAGGGCAGACTTGAAATCAATGGGCATCAGGGAGGAGCTTCACGCTAATGATCATGATGGTGATGATGATGATGATGATGATGATGATGATGATGATGATGATGATGATGATGATGATGATGATGATGAGGAGAAGCAGGACACGGAAAGTCGTCGCAAAGGCAAAAAGGCCAAGAAGACCGGAAATGACTACCCTCCCGCGTGCTTCACTCTAAGTCAGGAGGAGATCGAGCAGTTTTTCACCTGCCTCGTAGGAGTAAAACTTCCTAACGGTTACGCGGGGAAGATAAGCAGATACCTAGAGCCAGTGAAGCAGCAGTTCAGCGGGATGAAGTCTCACGACTGTCACGTGCTGATGACGCAGATACTTCTAGTTGCAAACCGTGGGATCATGGACGCGCACGTCCGTGAAACGCTATTTGGCCTATGCAACTTTTTCGACGTCATCTCTCGGAAGTCGGTTGGCGTGAGGCAACTCAGAAAGCTACAGGAAGAGATCGTGGTGATACTATGCGAGCTTGAGATGTACTTCCCGCCCGCATTCTTCGACGTTATGGTGCATCTGCTGGTCCATATCGTGGAGGATATCATCCAACTCGGGCCGACGTTCCTGCACAACATGATGTCGTTCAAAAGGATGAATGGTGTCATCAAAGGATACGTTCGCAACATGTGACGTCCAGAGGGAAGCATAGCCAGGGGCTTTCGATCAAGAGTGCATCTCCCATCGCATGAATTATCTAGGCATCGAGGACCCGTTGGTCTGCACTTTGTCAGCGAGCACCTCGGCAGGCTCGTTGGATGGGGTCACCGTGAGGGTCACCGCGAAATGCATGTCGACTTCGAGGGTCGACTCGCCGACGTTGAAAGAGCAAACCTAGTCGCGCTACAACACATAGACGTGGTCGATCCTTGGGTGGTAGAGCACAAAACCTTTATTGAGAAGACGTATAATGACTGAGGCCAACAGAGGACAGACGGAGATATAACCAAAGAGCACAACTCATGTTTCACACGTTGGTTCAAGCAGAAGCTTCACATACCCTTTACATGAGGATTCTTCCGCGGAAGAACAACTCATATTCGCCTTGTCACAGGGCGCCGAGCACAACCTGATGACTTATGAGGCGTACGATATCAACGGATACACATTCTACACCGAGGACAAGGACATGAAGAGCGATGGTTATCAGAACTCCGGGCTAACAATGGAATCCTACACCGATAACGACAAGGACAGATACTACGGAAGGATCGAGGAGATCTGGGAGCTGAGCTACGCTGGAGAGAAGGTCCCGATGTTCCGTGTCAGATGGGCCAAGAGCGTCCTAAAAGAAGACCGGTATTTCACCACCATGGTTATACCCGAAGCCAAATCCAAGACTGCGGGCGCAAGCGTCACCGCGAAAAATGAGCCATGGGTATTGGCTTCCCAAGTGGACCAATGCTTCTTCATTACCGACCACAAAGCCCGGTCGTGTTGTCATGAGGAGAGGCAAAAGGAAGATCATCGGAATGGATGGAGTAGCCAATGTGCAAGACTTTGACAAGTACGGCGACCCGAAGATCGAACATGACACGACGATGAAGTAGCAGCATACACCACAAGAAGAAGCAGGACCACCCTACCTAAAGGACGTCCGTTCCACAGAAGAACTCCATTTGCAAAAAAGAAGGGCAAGAAGATTGTGAACAGATAGCTAGGTAAGATCGATTGTATTCAAATTGTAGCCTTCATTTCTCGATTGAATTTCATGGGCACTTTTTGAACTCATGAATGTTTTTAAATTTCATGGACAGTCGATCTCGATCCCCCTACATCTCGATCGCTATCCCACCTTGCCAGATCCGGTCCCCCTCGCCGCCGAGCACCCCCCGCACCATCTCCCCCGCTCCACCGGCCGCTGCCGCCGACCCCCGGCCCGCACCCTCCCCCACTCCACCACCGCCGCCGACTCCCTGCCCCCTCCCCGGCCCGCTCCACCCTCATAAATGAATGCAACTAAAATTGCAAAAAAAAAACAAATTTGATTACATTTTTAAATAACAAATTTGATGATATTTTCAAATAATAAATTTGATGATATTTTTTCATATTCATAAATATTTTCAAATAACAAATTTGATGAAATTTTTTAAAAAATTATTACTGTTTTTATAAAAAAATATTACTGTTATGATTTAAACAAGTTTGAACATATTTAAACACAAATAAATATCAAACATCATTTTAAATGCATAAAAACAAAAAGTGGGGAGCCTGGGAATCGAACCCAGGACCTCCTAGTGTGTGTACTGCGTGCTGACCAGTCGGGCTAGTGGGCGTGTTCTGATGGAGATAGGGTTAGGTGGAATATAACCTGACCAGTCGTACTTATGGCGCACTAGGGGGAGGTGCGCCATTAGAACCCTCCCCCCACTCCATCTATTCCCCTCGCACTGGCCTCCCTCCCTCCCTCGCCAGATCCCCCACTCGACCCCAACCGTACGCCGCTGCTCCCTTGCTCCGCCCCCTCCGTCCGCCGCGCCTCCACGCCGTCGGGACGCCATGCTCTCTCCCGGCTGTGGTCTTGCGCTGCCCACGCCGCCCGCCCGACCCCGCCGGACTCCACCCCGTCGCCCCCACGCCCCGAACGGATCGGCCGAGCGCTGCTTAGGTTCCTCACCCCGCCGCCCGCTCCTCTCCTATCCTCCTCCCTCCGACGAGCGAGGGCCTCCTCCGGCCCCTGCAACAGCCGGCGAGCGCGGCCCCCACGCGCCCACCCCGCCTTCCCCTGCCGTCCTCCGCCACTGGTCACCTCTGCAGCAACCGGCGAGCCAAGGACGGTGCCGTGACCCTCGCCGCCAACCCCGAGCTCCCCTGCTTCCTCTCCGCGCCGTCCAAGGTGAGCTCCCCTGCCACTTCTCCCTCTCTCTCCATGTCCTGGACAGCAAGATCAAGAGATTGGACGTATCCATGGAGACCATCACTTCCACCATGGATTTCTTATTATTATAGATTATGTATCACACAACAAAATCGCCAGGTTAGACAAAAGAATGAAAGATAGTACATATCATGGATTTCTTATTATTATACACATATAGGAGTAGTTCATTTCATTATAAAAGATGTATGGCTCATTGTTGATATAGATTATAAGAGAACACTATTGTAAAAACAAAGGTAACCATTGGTTGCACATCACCAGAAATTTTTATTGATCTTCAGTCAATAAAATCCGCATGGTTAGTCCCAAATTTAAGTTAGAAAGCTTGATTGCCCAACACACAACAAAGAACTATACTTAACCGTCGACGCCAAAAATTAGCCGACCTTTTAATTAAAATTATGCTTTGAACAGTAGAAACAAAAAACAGAGTATGGACCACTCATCCAATCTTTGTTCTGATTCATAAGTAAATCACCTTAATTCATTTAGTGTAGGGGAAACTTAGAAGAGAATTCAACATCCTTGGTCAGTTTTATACGCAATTCATAAAATAAATTGCCTTCAATATTTTCCCTCAAGCAATGTTAAGCACCAACATATACTCCTAGTTTAATGTTTGACACAAATTCAGTTTATTGTTTGACACAACCGCTCAGATTCAAAGACTTAGGAGAATTGCAAAATATTAAGATAATGGTAACTGGCTTTTCTTCTTTTCGACAACACGCGGGTTGATGGTTTTATAGGCTCCTAACGATTCATGTATCATCACTTACTAACATCCCAAACATATGCAGAAATATGCCTATATGGCCTAGACCTACAACTATCTCCTGCTATGGATGTTTGCTGAACCGAATAAAATAATGCAATATGTGCTGAACAATTTTACAACATGTCCTTGTACAAGCTTGTTGTGACACTTTTTTTTGTCCTAAGTTCCAATTTTACAGAGAGATGCCTCCTAGAGTTACTAAAGTACATTCTTCTAGAGCTCATGATAATAATCGTCATGTTGGGACTCGTGTAAGGATGTAACAAAACATACTGCTCTTTAGTTCATTGTTTTCTTCTTTCTTCTGTTTTTACCTACTACCTGAATGTAATGGCTATAAAGCCCCCTTTCTCCTCTCATTTGAACCAAGCTGTTGAACTGGGTTAAACCCTAAACCAAGTGCATGTTCCACTTAAAGTTCTCTGAATGTTTAGTTTCAGTCTTTGGAATAGTTGTGTTCTTGACATACCTGCATTTTGAAATATTTGCCAGATGTAGTTGTGGGCACAGATTGGCAGTTAATTTAGACATTTTTTTTATATAAGTTTCATTCTGGTACAAGGCAAGACTCCTTTTAGGGATTTTGTTTTTGTTTTTGTGGTTCAGTGCTGTCATTATCCTAGCCCATGCTTGATGTTTATGGTCTTTGAGAATGTCGTTGGATATTGATGTAGGATTGATGCCCCTGGCTTGGGCTTGTGGTTCGGTTCTGTAGGACTGATGCCCCTGGCTTGGGCTTGTGGTCTTTGAGAATGTAGTTGGATATTGATGTTTTTTGAGAAACACAGTACCGGCATGTTGATAATGATTTTGGCAGCAGTGTGAGGCAGCAGTGTGCAGAGCAATTCCTTCATTGTATAATGAATTTGCAGGTACCCTGAGAGGCCCTTGAGTTTGCCGGAATGTCGATTAACTTCCGTTCCTAAGCAATTGGTACTCCATATGTCCTATTTTCAGCAAAGGTCATGCTGAAATTTTCCGTGAATTTTAGCATGACTTTGCTAAAAATAGGACATATGGGGTACTTGAGAGTAATGCATGGGCCGGGGTATCTTAGTACTTAGTTAAGTAGGATCAACTACCCCTTTATTCTTGCTGCATTAAACCATAGGTGGCAATAGAGCCACGTGGTCTTTCCTTTTAAGCGTGGTACCTTTTTGTTTTGCTAATGTGTACTAGGTTCTCCCATCTTCTATGTCATTGTTACCCTAATTTATAGTCCAGTACAATTGGACTTTCAGTACAGCCTGTTATCATGCATGATTTATGATCTGTTGTAAGGGTACTAATTGGTCTCTTCTGCTGCTTATCGGAGATGGGGGGAAGCAGCCACCGCCGCTCTGCCACACCGCAGTACGAGGTTGATGCTTCCGAGTTCTTCAGTCTCATACTTGGGACTTCAGTATCATCCATGACGCAGGTATATAAAGCGAGTGATCTCCCCTTCACCCATCTCATTATGATATCTGTTGTTTGCTACATCACTCATTGTCCCAAACTGCAGAGGCTGCCCGACAGTTTTATGAACATCTTTGGGTGAAGATCCGCCAAATAATGTGAAGCTGCGACAAAGCCGTGCGGGTTACAGGTTGTGGGATGTGGAGTTGGTGATCAAGGAGGGCCACATATACTTGTATCGTGGGTGGGAGAAGTTCTTCCGTGCCTACGACCTGCGGCTGGGGTACTTCCTTCTCTTCAGGTACAACGATGACGCCACCATGCTCATCATGAAGGTGTTCAACACGACTATGTGTCGCATGCGCTACGCTGACGATGATGATGCCAGTACGTTCTGCCTCTTCTTATTCCACTACATTTTGCTTTGTCTCACATCGATTGTTAATGGTCACTGTTGCATTTGGACAGGCAATGGGAGCAAGAAGAGCGACATCTGCTACGTACCAAAGCAAAGAATGACTATGGTCAGAAAGTAAAAGCAACAGCGATTCTGGCTTTAGCGACAGCAGCAGTGATTCTGGCAGCAGCAAAGACAACAAGAATGATGATCCGGACTGGACTACGGTAGAAGAGGAGCAGAGTGGGATCAGGAGCTGCAGGATGACGATGTGCATCAGGCTGAGGATACCTAGCGCTGGTGGTGGCTGACCAAGGGCAAGAGATGGTGGTAGCTGACCATGGGCAAGAGATGGTGGTGGCTGACCATGGGCAAGAGATGGAGGTGGCTGAGGATGACCTAGCGATGGTCATGCCCGTCCCGCTCAAGGTGGCCTCGCGATGGTGGTGGTGCTCGACAATGACCACGCACCGGTGGTGGCGCCGGCGATTCCACAGCTGGGTGACATGACCACGCCAATTGTCGTAGAATACTATATCCCACTGCGTCCACTGCCTCCACCGCATCGCCGCTCTTGGCGCATCAGGCTGAGGAAGGAGAAGGAGAACAACAATGAGAACTGAACTATGTCAGGTATGTCAGATCTCCATAATGATATATATATATATATACTTAGTTACCTATATTATCTCTAATATGCTTAGTTTCCTATAGGTTAGCTTCATTTTACCTAAGTTGGCTCTAATATGCTAACTTAGAGCTTATATGCTTAGTTTCCTATAGGTTAGCTCCAAAATTACTTATGTTAGCCCAAAATGATCAAGTTTACATAATAAGCTTATATTCTTCTTCTTATTCTTCTTCTTTTCCAAAATGACATAGGTTAGCTTCATTTTACCTAAGTTGGCTCTAATATGCTAACTTACAGCTTATATGCTTAGTTTCCTATAGGTTAGCTCCAAAATTACTTATGTTAGCACAAAATGATCAAGTTTACATAATAAGCTTATAGTCTTTTTCTTATTCTTCTTCTTTTCCAAAATGACATAGGTTAGCTTCATTTTACCTAAGTTGGCGGTAATATGCTAACTTAGAGCTTATATGCTTAGTTTCCTATAGGTTAGCTCCAAAATTACTTATGTTAGCACAAAATGATCAAGTTTACATAATAAGCTTATAGTCTTCTTCTTATTCTTCTTATTCTTCTTCTTATTCTTCTTCTTATTCTTGTTCTAGTATTCTTTTAGTCTTCTTCTTCTTCTTCTCTTCTTCTTCTTCTTCTTCTTCTTCTCTTCTTCTTCTTCTTCTTCTAACTTCTTGTTTATCATTTTGCAGATTTTATTTAATTCACGGAAGCTTGCATGGACGGAGTGCTTCTTTTCCATTTGTGTTTTTATTTTGTATCAATGTGAAACTTTTGTGAATTGATGGATAACGGTGTTGGATGAACAATGTGAAACTTTTGTAATATGTAACGATGGAACTATGTGTTGGCTATGTATGTATATATGATGAAACTTGTGTGTTGGATATGATTGTTATATGGATGCTTGTTGTATATATATGTGTTGGATATCTCATATGTGAAATAGTGACCTGAGATTAAGAAAAAATGAAAAAAAAAATAAAAAATATTGTTACTAATGGCGCACTACCATGTGGTGCGCTATTAGTATAGCAGATAATAGTGGCGCACTGTGGGCAATACTAATGGCGCACTACGTGGTGCGCCATTAGAACACCAGATACCTATGGACCACAGGTGGTGCGCCATTAGAATTTAATTCTAATGGCGTGATGCTAGTGGCGCACCAGTAGTGCGCCATTAGAAGGCAAAACTAGTGCGCCACTAGCATGCCTTTTCCTAGTAGTGTGAAACCTACGGCCCCCAAGTTTCTTTCTCATATTATTTGCCTTTGCGATCTATTTTCCTTTGCTTTTATTTTCAGATATATTAAACTAAAAATACAAAAATACCTTGCTGCAGTTTATTCTTATTTATTTTATTTTGCATTCGATCTATCAATCTACTACAATTTATCTGACGTCCGTGTGCCTATCTTGAGGCGACGTACCCGGAAGGGATTGACAACCCCTTTAACACGTCGGGTTGCCAGGATTTTTTATCTGTGTGCAAGTGTTGTTTACATTGTGTTGCTTGGTTCTCCTACTGGTTCGATAACCTTGTTTTCACATCTGAGGGAAATACCTACCACTGCTGTACTGCATCATCCCTTCCTCTTTGGGGAAATACCGATGTAGCTTCAAGCCGCATCAGTCGCGGGTAGAATTTTGTATTGTTGTGCATGTGAGGAATAAATCATTTTTGGTTACACTTAATACATGAGAAACATATACAACTGCTCTATTTCCTACTTCTTAATCATGCTTGGTTTGGATAATGGGTTTTCCATGTGGCTTGAATTAATCTGATGAATCTGCAATGTGCTTATTTTCATCAACATATTTTTCTGATAGCATACGAAACCTCACTTAACCTGATCACTAACTACCTTATATGTGTTGCAGCCAAACAATGGGAAGGACTGAGGTTTACAATCGAGGTTTGCACATGCATGGTCCTTTGTCTAATAACACATTATTGTGCAAATGCAGGAACCATTCTAATATTTAGGTTTTTAAAATTTTGGTCTTGCACATGTAGGTTCTGCTGTAAGAGGTTTTGACCCACTGTTCGACCCTTTTTGCATATGGGGAAATGAGTTGTCCATGAATACCAGTCAAGTCAAGAAACTCAGAAAGATTGTTAGGATAAAGAATTAGCGACAAAAAACAACAAGATCTTTGTCTACACAATGAAGAAGACATCATTTCACAATAGGATGGTACTAACTATTATACCTTGAATTTTTTTATTCCTTTGCCCCATTTCCATTATAGAGAAGATATTTATGCACATCCTTGTTTTCAGGCCTTTCCAAAGCAGGTCACTTATGATTACCTTCTCAAACCACCTGTATGGTTAGGAGGCGAGGAGGGTATTCATACAACACCAATAGTTCGATATTGAAGTGTTACTAATGAGGACGAAGGATGGACGGTCAATCATTCACAGTGTCGGGGCAGGCTGATCTGGCCCACGAACACCTATGGGGCCGGCGGACCAAGCCCCTTTCGGTTCGGTGGGGAGCGGAGGTCGCACGAAGAGCAGATCGAGGCGAAGCACGCGAGAGGTTTTTCCAGCTTCGGAGCTCTCCGGAGAGATAATACTCCTACTGCTGCATGTCTAGGTGTATTGCGTTCTTGCTCAGGAGCGCTCGAATACTACAGTACAGACGAGCTGCTAACGAGACTGAGTGTGGAGGGAACTGATCGACCAACCAACCCCCTCTACGTTGCGCATGGGCCTCCTTTTATATGCTCAAAGGGGCTCCGACAGGTGGCAACGTAGACGGGGGTACAAATGTAAAACTAGTGGTTGGTACACCTACTTGTACAAAGGTACGATGTAATATACCTAACTCTGACGGCAGGGGACAAAGGCATTAAATGCCCATCTTGTCGCCCTAACAGTGCAAACAGGGACCGTCAGGGGCGCCAGCGTCCACCACGATGGAAAACTTGTCAGCGCCGCTTGCCACCTCGCACCGCCGGCTGCACAGCCTCTCGCCACGCACGCCTGGAAAGGCCCCAGGGCGACACGTTAGTGGATGCGCTGGAGCGTAGGTACAGAGAGGTGCCGCTGCAAGCGCCTTTGCCGCGGTTGTTATCTTGTCGCGCCGTAAGCTTCTCGCTCATCGACCTTCCCGGCAAGCTCCTCTTGCTGTGATTTTGTCTTGTAGGTGCTCAGGGTGGCCTTCCGGCAAGCTCCTCTTGCCGGGCCTTGTCTCCTATGTGCCTTGGGTGACCTTCCCAAGAAGCTCCTCTTGCCGGGTCTTGTCTCCCTGGCTTGAATACTTTGTTCTTGAATGGCTCCAAAGGAACCGCGGAGGACCTTGGCGGTCACCCTAAGCCTTGCTGCGGAGGGTCAAGAATCGCCCGTGCACAAGTTCGGGATACTAGGGTACCCCTACTCTAGTACACCGACACACATGCACTAGCCTAAAGTTGCAAAGACCTTCAACATCAATGAAGGCTCAATATTCGCCTTCCGCTTCAGCAGTTTTCTAGATGAGATTCATCTGTCTATGTACCGTCTATGATGCTAATTTCAAAATGTTATAGATGTTGCATGTGAAAGTTGGTGTTGGTGCAGTTGTGTAATGGGGAAGCTGAGTGTTGAAGCTATATGATGTTGTACTCTGATGTATTTCAATTATGAAATCCCGCTTCCTTAATATGGAAATGAAATATATTGTGTGCTTAATATGAAATTTCAATTTTATTAATAAATGGATTATTAATAATAGGATAATTAGCCTGCTAATTGGGTTTTTCTATTGCAAACGATTATTGAGAAAACACCGTGGGCGATGACTTCAGGCAACGCACAAAGTTTCTAGGAATAAACCATGTTGGATCGATAAACAATCACCCATGACATCCTCTTGAAAATTGTTTGCGTTAGGCCACCTTGCGCAAACATTTACCACATAAAATGTGTGGGTAATAGACAGCCTTTGCCACATAGTTTCTTCCATGAACCGTGTGTGATGCATTCCATAATGCAAACGATAAAATTGTTAATATCGTGTGCAATGGCAACGCTATCACAGACGATTTAATGGGGAAAATTGCGCGTGATGTACCTGCGAGCAGAAACATTTTCCTTGAAGTGACTATGTGGGATGTATATACAAACATAAATGTACTTCTTGGATTAACTGTGTGGGATATACATACTAACGGAAACGTATTCCTTGGATTGACTATGTGGAATGTACATACCAACAGAAACGTTTAGCGGGGACTCACTGTGTGGGATGTACTTACGAGCGGAAACGATTTGGCCTCTATAATTGTATTTTTTTAGCACAACTGTAGGTCTAACAATATTTGATCGCTCGCCCGTCGTACACGACTTCATTTTACCGAGCGTGTTTGCCAGGAGGGTCTATCACTAACGGTTTCTAGGTCGTGTGGAAAGGACCCCCCTGTCTCAGTCACTCACTTGGCGACGGTTCAAAACACCATCGCAGAAAGGGGTTCAAAACCGTTTGTATAGCACCTCGCTATACCTGTGAAGAACACCATAAGGTCTGTGACATGCTATTTTGGGAACCACTTTGGTATTGTCTTATCATGTAACTTATCATTCCATCCAGGTCTTGTTGCTTCTTTTAGAGAGTAATAGTTCTCTCTGCTTGTTTCTTCTTTAGAGCTTCAATTTCTTCTTGTGGCTTCTTTTCAACTCTTCAATTTTCTGGTGCTACGATACCATTCTTGCATTCAGATCTTCTTGATACTTATCAGCTCCAGATCTCGTACCTTGCTCCCGAGGCAAGCCTCTATTCAAACTCTCTCATGCATTCATGAGAGGTTGTCTTCTGCCCGAAGGGACATGAGTCTCTCATGCTTACATGGAACATGATATGCTCTTGCTGTTGTCCTTGAGAACCTCCACATCTATCTTTGTCTCATCACCTTCTACCGGAATTGCAGTTTGCCTTGCCTCAATTTCCATCTGCAATATGATTGAAAGCATTGTTAGTACAGTGCTAGAAACATAATATTTGTGTGGCACATTACATGTGAATTCAAAAAATTATAGAATACTTTTCGTGCATCTTGTGCAGCCACTCATCAGCCCATCCTTCTTCCTGCTGTTGCTTGCTTAAAAAATCAAACAACTATTGGTTCCCGGTTTTCTTTATTACACTAATACATAAAATAGGACATGATAAACGTTAATATCACATGCCATATACTTATTAAAAAAATATAATTTGCATGTAGGTAGTTGGAGTACTAACCATATCATAGTATTGTGCAAGCTCTACATCGACGACGCTGGCTGGGGCCCCGAGGCCGACTCAATCGAGTACGGGTACCGGGTCCCCTTCGGCGGAATCCATGTCTTCATCGGCAAGATTGGCGGGTCAGAGCCTGAGACAGACATCAGCACCGACATCATCAAGCCGGCTCGGCACACGCAACCCACCCGGGTCCAAGCCGGGCGGAGGCATGCTTTCGTGGGCTTCACGCAAGGAATGGAACTTGCAGAAAATTATGTATCTGGGGGAGAGACTCTCATCTACTTAGGTGATGAGTCCTCAACTGGAGAGACAGAGTTAATCTATCAGCTTCAAGAAGGCGGGTTTGGGGGCTATTCCGATGGCCACAGTATTCCGGACCCATATGAGCTGCCATACAGAGCTACTATCTTCATGGCTGGCACAGGGCGGGCTCTCAATTCTTCAATAGTGGATGCAATGACCTCTGACCTGGCTGCCGCAAGGGTCGAGGGTTCCGGTTCAGAAAGGCCACCAACTCAGGTACTTTTGGATCTCATGGGCACCTTGACAACTTTGTTGGCAATAGAGGTCACAACGCCGAATCAGGTAGAGCGCAACACGGAGATTGCAAAGATTCGTGAGGAGAAAACCAAGACCAAGAGGATATCGTAGCTGAGAACGTCCAGACAGCTGCGCTAAAGGCTCAAATTGACGCAGAGGCAGAGCGTGTGAGGGAAGAGGCTTGGCACTTAAATCTGGACCAAAACGCATCCAATGCAGTGTTCCAGAGAAGGCATATGAGTCATCTACAGTTGACGTATGACCTAAGGCGCTTGTTTGCACTCCCGGAGCATGACCAAGTACTCCAGATGCCCGGGTGAATCCCAAGTTAAACCTGGATTTGTCAAGAAATCAGGCGGAGGATCAACCCCGTCAGACCGAGCCCGTACGGAGGGAAGAGCCAGCGCCTAACCCGCCCCCTAATCAGATGTCACCACAATATTTCCTGATGCCACCTGCACTACAAAAAAAATACACTTCCGTGATGATACGTGTTTGTCATAGTATGTCGCTTATTTTTCATGCATGTACATCCATGACAAATTTATGACAGAATCGAGATAGTCATACATGTGCTGTCGTAGAAGTGTTCCATGACATTACCAAAATTATCATCACGGAAGTGTCCACTTCCATGACGATAAATCGCGCGTCACAGAAGTGCTTTCGTCAAGGGTGACCAACACGTGGCATCCACCGTAACGGAACGTCGTTAAGCTATTGGGTCGGGTTTTGGATCCGATAACCCGTTAACAACCCCGACCAATGGGAAATTTCCACGTGTAAAATTCTTATTGGCCCGACGAAACATGTGTCAGCTCGTCAGTGGATCAGATAGGCGCCTATGATACGTCGACACGTGGCACGGCCCAACAGAGGCCCATTCCTGTGAAAAGGCCGTCCCATTTGACTTGGTCAAAAGGTGGCGGGCCGGCCCATGGAAAGCATGTTAACGACCTGTTCGCGTATAGCCCATTTACAGCCCACTAACCCAAGGCCTGTTACGCCCTATCCGAATTAGGCCTAGTAGCGTCATCTGGGCCATCCAATATGATTCCAGCCCGTTTTCACTTCTGGCCCATGTATGGCCCATGACGTCTTTCGGCCCATACGAGGCCCTATGTAACTCTTGGCCTACTAACGGCCCGTGGTGAAACTGGCCCGTAATGAACAGTGTATCAACGGCCCGTGGTGAAACTGGCCTGTAATGAATAGTGTATCACTTTATACCCATTAACGGCCCGTTATTCCGCTAATGCGTTTCAGCCATGTTATCTTTCGGCCTTCTCAGAGCCCATTTATTGTTGGGCTCATTTCCAGCATTCATTTACTTACGGCCTATTACTGTCATTTTCTGCTTGTGGGCCAAATTCAGCCTGTGGTTACAGTCAGCCCGTTTGTGGTCCGTTAATACGTTGTGCCAATTTCATAGCGTCATCAAATACGGCCTATTAACGATGGCCCGTTATGGTCGGCCCGTGAACGAACGATTCCAACTCTAGCCCGTTTACGGCCATAACACGGTCTGTTTGGCCCATGTTTGGCCAATCGATTATATGGCCCGTATAAGGCCCATTGATAATACGGCCCGCAGAAGGCCCATTGTTTCTACGGCCCATAGAAGGCCCATTGTTTCTATGGCCCGTAGAAGGCCCACTGTTTCTAC
Organism: Aegilops bicornis; assembly: GCA_021605145.1. Taxonomy (NCBI): domain Eukaryota; kingdom Viridiplantae; phylum Streptophyta; class Magnoliopsida; order Poales; family Poaceae; genus Aegilops; species Aegilops bicornis. Next base: position 343,457,866 of record CM038669.1, read on the forward strand.
GGCCAGTAGGAGGCCCAATGTCACTATAGTAAATATTAGCCCATGGTTATTGTGGCCTAGTTTTAAAAATAGGTTATTGCAGCCACTAGCTAACCGCGGAAAAAGAACTGCAATGACTACAAGCAAACAAATAAACAAGACAACAAGGAAATAAATAAGCAAGCAACTAATGCTAGGCTATCACGGCTATTACACATATTACATCCACTGGGCATCAAAGTTCGCCACCAATGCAAATACAGGGAACAAAGCAGCATATCATATACACTGGTTGTCAAAGTTGGCGACCAGCGCAAATAAACGCCGCAGCAAAACAAATCCAGAACTGAAACCACTTCAGAAGATCTCAAGAAACAATATCTTGGGTACCCATAATGCTGGCAAGATGCTTAGCAAGCTTATTAACTTTCTCTTGTTTGGCGCTTAAATCCTCCAGCGCTTGCTGTTGCACCAGAAAATATGCATCTGAATTCTGCAAGGACTTCCTCTGTCCTTGGCTTCCTCGTCGCAAAGACATCCGATCGATGTCTTTCAACTTGAAACTGAGACTCAAGAAGACGAACTGATTCGAGCAACGAAGTTCAAGAGCTTGTGCCAGCAGTAGTGGCCAAGAATCTCGAACACTACATCAAGACAGGACTTTTGGGTTCCCTCACTGTCGTCAAGATAGTTTTTATCAGCTTTCTTGGAGACCAACAGGGATGTCTCACTATCTTGAACCTTATCTGCATTACTTCCTTTACCATTGGATAACTCGATACTGTTTTCCAATATTTTGTCCGCATTCTAAAAGAGAAACAAGAAGACACATCACATGTTTACCATGTTGTATATGAAACTCATTTTGGTAAATGAGTTCAGTAGTAAAGTGGACAGGATAACAGCATGAAACAAACATATATCTATGTACCATTGTCACTTTATGGTCTATATCATTCTAGTTTTTTGTTGCCAAATCAAGATAGAGACACATTTCAAATAATATTTGTTCAAGACAAAGCAGAATAGACATAATATAAGTGTGGGTAACTATAGAGCAATAACAACACTTGTAATGTGCATGACATGAGAACATAACTGTTTATTCAATTGAAACTGAAATCAACATAGAGCAGGTTACAACAGCAACCCAGTTAAAGAAACATGTTTAAAACATACCTGTTGCGCCATTGGAGTTTCAATTCCATCCTTCAAATTTGAATATAGTTGGTATGAGTAAATACAGTCATGCAAGAGCAAAGGAGTATGAACCATAGCTACATAACCTGACCTGAGAACAAATCTTCTTCTCCTTTAAGCGTTGAGTTGGGATTCGGAGTCGTGGTCCTCGTGCTTTGGGCACTGCAGTTCCCTTACTAACCGCTCGTGTTTGGGTGCTCTGTGGTGGAGACGGTGCTGTGTCAACTGGAACTGGGTTACTATCTGCCGGGGTTGGGGTTAGAAGGGGTGTAGCTGGTTCTCTGTCCAACTGGGTAGGGGTACAATCTGCGAGAGTCTGGGTTATGTGTGGTGGATCTAGTCCTTGGGCAAGTACAACCGTGTTCTATCTGCATCAGCTGGTAGCACTATCTTTCCTGAAGACCGTGTTGTTACTCCCTTAGATACTGCCATCACGCTCTCCAATTCAAATGGCTGATAAACAAGAAAAGTAATTGAAAGCATAGACATTGTATGATAGACAGGTGCAATGGATAGTGGGGAATAGAAGAGGTCATGAAATAATTCATATTTATGTTGTCTAACCAAACAGGATAGCATGACACAATTTCACATATATGATGGCTAACTAAACAGGATAGCATGACACAATTTCACATTATGATGGCTAACTAAAAAGATGGAAAGACATAGTTCAAAATATGAGACTATGTAAACAGGATGACATGACATAACTATATAATGTGTTTATTAAATAGGTTGGCATGCCATAATTCACATACATTCACGGATAGAATGCCATAATTCAAAATATGATAACTGTAAACAATTAACATGATGAGATGATATAACTATATGATGTCTTTATTAAATGGGTTGCCATGCCATAATTCAGATAGATGATGTGTATGTACTATGTAAACATGATGGCATGATATAATTCAAATATATGATTTATATAGTAAGAAAGTAAGCAGATGGCAATCCATATATGATGTAAAAACTAAGCAATGCAAGACAACATGCATGACATGGGTAATATAATACTGCCAAGTTTGAGCATAGACCCCAAGGGCAAAATAGAACTGGTCATCAGTCTCTGAATCCTCCTCTAAGGAGCTCTCTATAACCAGCAAGATGTCTGCTTCAGCAGGTAGCATTGTCTGCTCTGAATACCTTGTTTTCACTCCAGATACTTCCATCACCGTTTCAAATGGCTGATGCACAGGAAGAGTAGTTCAATATAGAAACGTTGTCGACAAATGGAACACGTAATACAAAAAAATGATAACATGATATAATTCACATACATGATGATTGGCTAAACAGCATGGCATTGCATAATTCACATATATAATGCCTTTTCAATTGTATAATTCACATATATAATATCTTGCAACAAGATGGCAATGCATAATTCACATATATGGTAATTAGACACTGAACAGGTGGCATTCACACAAAGCATGTCTAAACTAATCAAATGACATAGCAATGCGAGACACCATACGCACGATATGAGCAACATAACCCTACCAAGTTAGAGAATACACCTCGGGGGGGGGGGCATAGGACTGGTCATCTGTCTCTGAATCCTCCTCTGAGGAGCTATCCGTAACCAGCGAGATATGTGCTTTGTCAGATAGCATAGTCTGCTCTGAAGACCTTGTTTTCACTCCAGAATTTTCCATCACCGTGTCAAATGGCTGATGCACACGAAGAGCAGTTGAATGTAATAACATTGTTGACAAATGTAATATGTAACCAAAAAAAGGATGGCCTGATATAATTTACATATAAGATGATCGCTAAGCGAGGATGGCATTGCAAAATTCACATATATGATGCCCGGCTAAACAAGATGGTGTTGCATAATTCACATAAACGATGAATAAACTAAGCAGATGGCATTCGCACAAAGGATGTCTAAACTAAGCGAGATGACATATTTGATGTATAAAGTAAGCAATGCAAGACACCATATGCATGATATAACCAACATCAGCATGCCAAGTTAGAGAGAAGACCTCAGGGGGTAAATAGGAGTTGTCTTCTCCTTCTGAATCCCCCTCATAACAAATATCTTCCTCTCGATTACAATCCAAATGCGTGGAGGGGGGCTGCCTTTGCGCCTACCATGGAGCGACGTCTGCACGAAATTTTATTGCCATGCAAGGCTCGTCTCTTTTGCTCTACATGTTCAGTTCCATTGTTTACAATAACTGCCATGCATAGGAATAAAACATAGTGAGATTATGTAAGGAGTGCATGCAGAAATCCAGAGTGATGGTAGCACCTGTGGATAGACCCAAAACCAATAATAGCAAAGTGATAATGGCTTCAGTTAAAAAATATAGATAATGGCTTCTTTATTATTTGTTTCCCACCCAACTTGAAACTCATAGTAGACACCGGAGATTAACCAGATAGTAGATAGATACTATTGATAGCGGCCCCGATATGTACCCCACAACCATTTAAAAACTCAAGTTTGACCATTAGTTTGGAGTGACTCAGAGTCTAATCGGTGAACAAGACGATAAAGTAGCATGTAATATTAAGCGATGCATAACGTAAGAAGACACAAAAGAGTGCGACCTCTCTTGTGGACCCATGTAGTCCTCGAGGTCATCTGCTCGGTTGATGATGGTAGTGCAGTTTTCATGGCTGCCAGCGGCAGGGAAGTAGATCTGAGGTGGCGAAAGACAGTCTGGAGGCCGGATCCCTGCTCTGCTGGACCCTTCTGTCGTTGGAGCAGTTGAGCTGGGGTGGACTATGGCGCAGCAGGAGCGGGACAAACCACGCAAGGTTTTCTTTGACAACTATCTGTAAGAGAAGTAATTTTGTAAGGGCTCGTTTGAATTGGAGGATTCCAACAATGCAGGGATAGGAAATAGACAGGAATAGGATAGGAATGCACGTGCAAAACAGAGAATTTAAAACACAGGATTTCTGCCAATCTGGGTGTTTGATTCACAACAATTGGAAGATCACAGGATGCAAAGAAGCATGGTGAGATTAAGTCAAACCACAAGAAAATGTACGGTTATAATGCTATTATCCTACTATCTCTTAGTCTTGTGCTTCATGAATAGGAATTTGAAAAGGAGGACAAGTGAAAATTAAAATTCCTACATTTTTTCTTTCAAGAGACACTAAAGGAACAAATCCGTGTGCTCAGTGGACAATATATATAACATGTAGAGTAAAAAAGAGATGCAACAAGTGTACAACCTCTTTGGCGAAGCCATGTCGATCTCAGCTTGATTGGGTTGGCCGGTGAGGATGCTCCGGCTAACTTGGCTGTCGGAGGAGGGGAAGAAGATCTTAGGCGTTTGGAGATGGAGCCCGAGGTACTGCTCATTGTGATGGAGGGTTTAAATCGTTGGAGCAGCTCCGGTGAGTTGTACGACGCCGAGGCTAAAGAAGGACAAGAGAGACAACGAACAACATTAACCTGAGTGGAATTCTAATAGCATCTCCAATACATGACGTAAAATACATAACCACAAAGTGCTAGATGTAAAATACATCAGCCGCTCATCTCTGAACTTAACTGTCAAAACTGAATTTAACTATCGAAACTGAACATAACTCTCGAAACTGAAATTAACTTTCGAAACTGAATTTTGCTGTCGAAACTGAATTTTGCTGTCGAAACTGAACGCACTAGCAAGGTGAGGCTACACGTCGGTCGATCGACTTTTTTCATCTCTGGTCAGTCGATTTTGCAGCCGTTGGATACGAAATCAAGGGCCTGCGGTTCATCTTCAACCTCCACCCCCCTGAGCCAGCCAAACAGCAGCCCCTCGCCGCCCACGGCTGGCGGTGCGCTGCCTCGCCGGCCCCGAAAACACTCACCATCGCCGGTCCGCCGCCGTCCTGGCCATCCCTCTAGGCCCCCTCGTGCCGAGCTTTTTCTCCGGCGATCCCCACGCCACCGCCCCGCCAACGCCCCGCCACCACCGGCGACCACCGCCCCCATACTGAACCCAAAAATAGATAGTGGGGTACCGCTCCGTGAGCCCCCTCCTCACAAGCGGCTGGTTCTTCCTTCACCCCGGTGAGCGCCCCCACCCCCTGAAAATCGAGTGACCCAAAAGTCGATTCAATCGACTGAAGTGTAGCTAAATCGGAGCAGCATTGCAAGCAAGAGCAAGAGCGAGAGCAGCAGCGCGAGCAAGAGCAATAGCAAGAGCAGACCAGGCAGGGGACCGAGAGCAAGAGCAGAGCAACAGCATGAGCGAGAGCTAAAGCAGCAGCAGGTCCTACTGATGTGGACGTCGCCGCCAAGGGAGCGACGCCGTGGAGGAAGTGCCGGTGACGCCGCCGTGGAAGGAGCCGCGCCGTGTCAGCTCGGGACCGAGCGCCGACAGCACCGTGAGATCGAATCAAGAAGAAAATGCGGCGATTAGTGTACAACCTCTTAGGTGGTGCCGATTAGGCCGCTGCTTCATCCGAGGAAACGGTGATGATGATGCTCTTCCGGTGGTGCAGGTGAAGACGGCGGTGTGGGAATGGAGGTGGCGCGAAAGAGGAGGGGAGCGTCGGGGAAGCTCCTTGGAGGTGGAGGACGGGGTGGCTGAACCAGCGGGACGATGAGATCGATGATGGATCCTCATCCGGTCGGTGGATGAGGGACGTCGACGTGTTGTTGTGGACGACATCGTCGGGGAAGAGGCTCCGGCTGGGTGGCGGACGGAGCAGGGTGTGGGGTATCGTCGCCGGTTTTCACGGCCTCGGTGTATGAATGGGTGGGCGGATGGAATGGCAGTGGGGAACCATGGCTTAGAGATGCGCTTGTCCGAAATGTGGGGTAAGTTACGAAAGTACCCCCCACCGATTTGAGGCGGTTCTTTCGGTTCAGGGGTACCACGGGCATTTCGCGTGTCGGGATTTCACAGGAGGTGGGAGTTTTCGCGCGTGTTGTAATTTCGGAATAGCAAGGCGCGGGTTGAGATGGAGGGAGTTGTCGGAGCACAACGAGACAAAGATATATCTTAAATATTTCGGGCTAACAATGCGCGGGTTGAAATTTCCGGATAAGCCTAACTGTACTGTCCCAAATCAATGCGCCCTACAAATGTCATTCAAAACTTTGAATTCATGTTATGTTCAATTAAAATATTTCGCTACGTGTATAATGCATGCAACCTACTACTCAAATGAACGTTTTAGTGCATTCCAAACGTATATACTACCGCTTCAATATGAACTAAATTTGAATTCATTTCTCTATTTGAATAAGATCTACTGATAATGATTGTTGTAAAGTCAAAGCATTTGAATTCGTTTCTCTGTTTTAATAAGATCTACAATCATCATTATTGTCCAGTTAAACCATCGTTTGTGTATTATCTTCACAGCACACCACATGATTAGTCTCGAGTTACATATGATCTATGTGTACTATATGAACTCGAACTAGATTTTTTGAATCCACTTTATTTTGATTTCAAATCACATTACATTTCTAGCTCTAGCTAGATCTTCATAATCTGAACCATGTCTCATATGTATAATGTGTTTATCACATTATGTATGGTGCCCCGCCCCCTACGCCTACAAGTATTTTGATGTGAGTTGCAAACACCACACATTACCACAAATTCAAATAAAATGTGAGAATGTTCGATATATAGTATTGTTTAGATTGTTCAATATTAGTTGTAAGCTGCAAACGCCACACATTATCACAAATTCAAATAAAATGTGAGATTGTTTGATGTATAGTATGGTTTAGATTGTTCGGCATTTAGCTGTGAGTTGCAAACACCATGCATTATCACATTATGGTATAACATGTGCATAGCACGTGTATCACCGCTATATTCATGCATGCAATGTTTAAAACACTATGATCTCCTATTCAAATATATGAATCCGCTTTCATATCAAATTATGATCTTTGTTAGTCTCTTACACCCACACAATCCTCTAACCTTTGTAGCTACCACTAACTTCCTCTTGTGCATGCACACGCCCTCCTCGCCCTGCCCCTCCCTCGGCATTCTATCCACCGGGCACATTCATTTTTTTCTTTAAGTCGTTCTCCTAGAGTCTCCACAACTCCTTTCCGACACACACCGATCGATAAACCTCTCCAAATGATGCCTGCCTACAACATACAAACACACCTTCAATCTCCTCCTTTATGTGTCCTTGCCTCGTGTCTCTCATACGGTCAGAAACACGTGTAAACTCTCGCCCCTCTTTTCATCGCTCTCACAACCGCACACTCCTCCTCCTATCTAGCTAGTAGTTGGGCCTCTCGCACCACCTCCTAGCTCCACTCTCTTTGTCTATCCGTCTCGCTGGGCCTTATTTGCCTCTAACAAATGGACGTACACCGACCGATCTCTCGCTATACATATAGCTAGCTGGCTCCTTATAACTCGTTTTTACCCACACGTCAATCGATCTACCTCATTAGTTGTGTCTCTCCCTTCCTCCGACAAACAAAAATTGATCTACCGATCTAGTTAGGTTTGCTTACCAAACACATGGTTCCCCTTCATCATCCATGGATGCGTCCGATAGATCTATCATGCACGAGCACACACGTAAACACATCCCCACTCTTATTGATAACATTGCAGTTCCACCCTCAGTTTGTCTAGTGGGCCTCTCCCACCATCTTCGAGAAGCAACTCCATCACCCATCCAGCACTGTACCCCTCTCCCTCCCTCTCCCTTCCTCTCTCTCTCCTCTCTCTCTCTCTCCCATCATGTTTCCCGTCCTTCAGTTATGTATGGATGTCGACTGATCTCCCTCAAGACATAGCTGGGTCTCTCCTTCTCAACAGATATACGAGTCGTTCTACCTCTATAGTTAGGCCTCTGCCTACCCCTCCCACCACCCCCTCCCCCCCCACACACACCGATATATCGAGCGCTCTAGTCATGTCTCCCTGCCACGCACAAACTTGACATGTGCCCTCTAACATTCCGGTAGGCCAGTCGCCCTATATCTTTGACTTATACACACACACAATTTCGATGGTTCTCTTCATCGATCTCGCACCCACCCACTTGATCCTCTCTTCGACTCTATCGATAGCTATGACCCCTCCCTCTTTTCTCGTGCATTGCCCAACCCTCTATGTATGATATGGATAGGCCTCCATTTCACACACATTGCATGCAAAACTTTGTTTGAGATGTCATCGACACATATTCCCACAAATAATTCATGAAATCAACCCCCACCCCACCCCCACCGCAAAACAAAAAACACTCACGAATGCGGTTTGTATCTCACACACACCCACGTAGGTGGGGGACGTGCACGAAGAGAAGAGGTGCATGCACGGCGCACGTACTCCCGTCTCTTTCCCAACCACACCCGCGCGGGTACACGGTGGAGCTCATTTCTGTACGAAAAAGGCAGCCCACATGGTAATTTGGCACGTGTACTGGTTGTCCACTTGTTGGAGGGAGGATCATCTACCACGGGTGAACAAACAAATTGCGACTTGACGCGTTATGTTATGTTAAAAAAAGAGGCAAACCATGTGGGGCCTACCTTAGAGGCAAGGCTCTATACACTGGAGTACTTTTGATGTGTCCCATCAACTAGCAGAACGAGGAGAATCTTGCTTAGTACGCTGTCTCCCCCGCCCACGGGCGCGGTGGCTTGCAGGATGAGGTGAAGCTTGCTTACTACGCCTTACGCCCGCTCCCTCGCCCATGAGCGCGGTGGCTCACAGGATGAGGAGAAAAATTTACTACTCCCTCCGTTTACTCCTCGTCCCTACTACCTTGGTTATAGAGATTATACTATCATATTGTTTGGAATATATATGTCCTTTAGTAGATTTCAATATGAACTACTAGTACATACTCCAAACACTGATGTATATAGACGTATTTTAGAGTGTAGATTCACTCATTTTACTCCGTATGTAGCACTCTCCTCGCCTCGACCTCGCCCACGTGGTGGACGTGCAGCAATTCATTCGGTCTCATATAGCCAGAAGGATATATACTGCACTACCATTATTGCTCGACTTCCCGAAGAGGCGAAGAGCCAATCGCAAGGTTAATATTTTGGATATGCCAAGCGCAAGGTTATAGGAGAATGAGTAGTAGGTGCCGCGTCATTTATAAATAAAGTTTTTTTTTCTTCAGTGGCACGTACGCAATATGATAGGTTCATATGGAGAGAAAAGGAAACCGCTCCACTATATACATAGTCAGGACGGGCCAGCCTACACGGTTTGCTTGCTGGGGTTGCTCTCTTCACACTCTCTCGCACAAAACGACTATGGCCACATCTCTAACATTCCGGTGGATCACGTCCGCTTGGGGAAGGGGTGGATGCTTAGTGTAGATGCGGTGGCCGTCGCCGACGGCGAATACCCACTGTCGGCACGTCCCGATCAGGGGTCCCCACCGTTCTCTCTCACAAAGCCGGTGAGGTTGCCTTCGTCCCTTGCTCACTACCGCGACGTGGGCAGTTGCCGCCTCCCACCGCCCTCCTCAAGGTTGAGCTACGTTCCTAAGGTACAACTCCCTTTACAGCCGGCTTGCACCACTGCTCCAGCTGCCTCCATCACTCCCTGTGGATATTTCTCTACTTCTTTGCCCCGCACATACCTCTACTGGCTTCCCAGTAATCTTATTCTAATCACGCTTGTTCAATTTCTTTGCCACAGGGATGCTCATCTCGATTTTGGTGAAACTGCACAAAATGATCCGATGGTCAAAAGGTTGCAAACTTCATTTACTAGGAAGCTCGAACGTTGCCAGCAAATTGAAGCCTGGTCAGGGTTCACGGTTCAAGGGCTAGGGACTGCATGGATCATTTTTTTCTTTAGCTGCCTCTGTTCCAAAATAAGTGTCAACTTTAGTAGTAGTACAACTTTGTACCAAAGTTTGCACAAAGTTGAGAAACTTATTTTGGAACGGAGGGAGTACATATTTGCTATGATCTGTCAATCATTGAGATGCAATAGCATGCATGTTAGTCTCCTTTGTATTTGATGAAATGTTGCAACGGGCAACCTTGGACGCAAGATACATGTAATGTAAGTCGGAAGCTTCATAGCATTGTACAAATTTATCTCACGATAAATTACAAGACGTACTATACTAGTACTTCCTCCGTTCCTAAATATAAGTCTTTGTAGAGATTTCACCATGAACCACATGCGGATGTATATAGATGCATTTTAAGTGTAGATTCATTCATTTTGTTCCGTATGTAGTGGAATCTCTACAAAGACTTACTATCTATTAGTAATAGCTAGCCCCCACTACTAGGAATTCTCTATCCTCTCCTTAAGCCACGTCATCAAAATTGATGTAGCCGTTAGATGAAGTAAATCAGTCCATAATAGTCGTCTGATCTAGACGTTGAGAGGCTCCGCACTAAGCCACATGCAAGCATGCAGAAATACCGTGCCACATGCATGTGAGTGGGTTTTAAATCACATCAACATGTTCGCATGCAAGCATGCACCGGTAGCATGCATGTAAGTGAGCTTTTAAGTCCCATTAACATGTCAAAAAGAAAAATATAATACCATTATGCAGTAGGAGTTGGCTGATCTTTTTTCCTTGCGTGGGATGATCTAAATGATGACGGGAGTTTATTTAGTTTGGCTACCACATTTGTCATGCGGTTATAGAGTGTTTTTTTGTTCTATGAAATCGATAATTTTGAGCAGAGAGATATACCGCTGTTCTGCGCCAACGCGCGGGACTCATCTAGTAATATTTAGGAACGGAGGGAGTACTATGTAAAGAGTTAGGTGTCGCACTGTGATAGTGTGAGGTGGGCCATGTAATCACTGAGCCTGCGTGTTTTCACTGCTCTTGCACGCCTCCGCTGTAAGAATGGAGAAAATTGTAATCTAGTAGTAGTATACCTCCTTTCGCCGAAAGCGTGGGACATCCAGCAGTCCTACGACCTCAGTAATAAAGACCAATGAGCCGTCAAATCACATAGACCCAGCAGTAAGTTGGACGGACGAAGCAACCATCTCTCTTGCGCCAGTGAGAGGTCGCGTCCGCTCTGCCCAGTCATGAATGCGGCACCGATTCTTTGGAGTGGCGCTGACCGTTTCGGGCGGGAAGCACGCGCGGGCGATGGAGGGGCTTTGGGTGGGCCAGGCTGGTCAGGAGCGGGCGTGGCAGCTGTCCGCATGTCCCTACCGGACACGCCCGGAAACGAGAGGATGCACCAACTCTCGCGGCTAAAATTGTACACTACACAACATCTCTCTGTAGGAGTAGGTCGATCTGTCGCTCTCTCTAACACACACATGGTGTTAAACACACACACGCGCGCGCGCGCACACGCATGCACCTTGGTCCCGTTGCACCTTCTAACGTGACTTATTACACCTAGACGGAGGGAGTAGTAAGTATACGAGATACGGTGGCACACTGACTTAAGTTGAATACAAGTGCCCAAAATTTGTGTGCATGTTATAATAAGGATTCTGGAATGCATAAAAGGTTATTTCCCTCTCGTTGAACATAACGGGCGGGTTGCGTAGCTGGTTAGCCTGTTCGCTCATCAAACTTGAGGTCTCGGGTTCAATAACTACACTTGAGCATAATTTGTGGCAGGAGGATTCTTTGACTGGTAAAAATGTTTTCTAGGGTTTGCACGCTTCACACTCTCTCTCCAGTATATATATACACGCTGGAGCCTCGGCCAGAAGTTGCTCTCTTCACACTCTCTCGCCTCTCTCTGGAGCCTCGCTTGTAGTTGCTCTATTCACACTCTCTCGCCCTCTCCAGGTCTAAACAAGACTTCGTTGGCCTCTCTCTCCCCTCACTGCTGCTCAAAGAGCCGGCAGGATCCATCCGCCGGGAAGGGAAGGAGGCTTAACTTTGTCGCCATCGGCGAGGGACTACTGGCGTAGCTGTTCACTTTCCACCCAGTTGCGGCGCGGGAGGGCCTCCGATCCCTTCTTCTTCGCCGTCTCTGCCGCCCCAATTTAACCACAACCCAAGAACCTTAAGGTATAATTTACTTACTCCACATGCATTGCTCTAGCTGCATGTATACCATGAATCTAGGACGTGGTTCAAAGAGTAAAGGAGTGGGAAAAGTTGTATATAGCATGAATCTAGGACGTGGTTCAAAGAGGAAATGAAGGGGAAAAGTTGTATAGCATTAATCTAGGACGTGGTTCAAAGAGGAAAGGAATGGGGGAAAGTAGTGGGGAAAGTTGTATCACATAAATCTAGGACGTGGTTCAAACAGGAAAGGAAGGGGCGAAAGTACTAGTTCAAAAAGGAAAGGAAGGGACAAGGCTGTAGAGTTTGAGTAGATTTGTTGCGCTCACATAGGGAAAGGCGTCTAAAGATAACAAAACTGGGACCAACACAAATATGCTCCTTGGTTGTTTGTTCTTTGTTGCAACAGACTGTGCATGACCACAGTACATCGGTAGATGCACATGGTGCCGGGTGCATCCACCGTCCTGCAACTCATTAGTTGTTGTTAATCTAAGGCCCTGTTTGGTTAAAAACTCCCTAGTCCCTACCTGCTGGGTTCTGTGGACTAAACATGGACTAGAGGTTATTAAATGACATGCTAAAAGACCATGTTACCCCTAGTAATGAACTAATAGAGACAAGGTGCGATGCGTGGCAGGGGCAACTATTGAAAGTCCCAAAAGACTCCTCGGGGTCTTCTTTCTTTAGTCCCAAATGCCCACTTTTAATCCCTAAATGTCCCTTCTGTTTGGTTTAGATGGGACCGACACGGAGTTTTTTTAGTCCCTCCACCAAAATGTCCCTGTAAACAAACACCCCCTAATAATGCTGCTGGAAAATTGATGCAATGCCACAGTTAAAAGAAAATGACATGTTTAACGAATTTTATTGTTAAAATAATCCCTCTGTTAATATTAATCAATGCCACTGTTTGAGAAATGCTACTGTCTTGCTTTTTTTCCCATTTAGATAAGGTAGATGCTTCTTTTTGTCGGCTTATGTGTCATCCACCGTTATTGACCACTAATTGTTTCCTTTGCACCTCGGTGTAAACAGGGTTATCTGCTTCACCTCGTTACCATTGTGAAATTTTGTTGCACTGCACAAAACACTTTTGTTTTAAGAGTGTTTTATGCAGTTCAACCAAAATGTCACACCGACAATGTTGCTTGATTGCTTGATCTTAGTGGAACTGCACAAGAGGAGATCTTACTTCCTATCCGTTAAGGCAAATTTGGTTCAGATCTTCTTCTTGTGAGTTGTTTGAATTCGGCACCATGAGAGATCAGTACTGGCCTTCTTTCACATGATTCTGAAGTGTGCATTCATATGTTGTGCTACTTGTACGATAATGTTGCTTGATTTTAGTGAACTGCACAAATGGAGACAAGACTTCCAATCTGTATGTGCACCGTAATATCCCATTGAGGTAAGATAAGGATATTTCACAACTGCTGGCCTGTATTTTGCCACTTTCATCAGAAAATTAAATTTAGTACTATACTTGTGCTCCCTATTGACATGTCAAATCTTACATTGAAGGCGAAGCTTGTTTGTTATTGAACCAAGTGATGAAGGGGAAGAACAAGGGGAAGAAAAACAAAAATCAACTCCCCGTGCTGTAATGAAGCACTGGAACTGTGATGGCACAAGTAATTATATAGTTTTGCATCTTAATTTATTTCTATGGCTGGAACGAGCAATTGTTTTGCCACAGATTTGATGCCACTCTTAATGTAATATGTAATTATCTCTACTTGTGCAAACAGGTATCTTCTTTGAAGATACCATATATTTTAGTGGAACTGCACAAGAAGATGTTGGAAACATTAAACTAATTGAGGAGTATAAAGTAAGCTTGGCCACCACCGTAGATAGCAACAGATGGTTCCGGAGAAATGCTTCATCTGTATGCTCTACACAATAAGCCTCCTGACAAAGGTTGGTACTCGCCCATTGATTTCATCCATATGGTTGAGCTTTGTCATCTCTATTGGTGTTGTGCTACTTTTTAGATACTGTCATGAAAAAGTGGTATTGTCCTTGAGAAGTGCTTCATCTGTGCTGTTTTAAATATTTCCTTTCCTTTTTTCGAGCAAACAGTGATGCTAGCATTTAGTAGTCCTCTTGTCTTTGCACAACAGGATCAACTTCCTCTAAAGAAGAATATGGAGTACGTGAAGTGACTAGTTCCGATTATGCCAGGATGAAGAAGCCCTGTCTATCTAATCATCAGAAGGAGCAGTTGAAGGATGGTTACATTACTCCCCACAAGACCAAACTAACTTTAGCTCAGAAGGACTGACAAAATCTCCATTTTTTGTTGTGATGCACGAGTACAATATTGTTCTAGGATTCTTTCTGGTGAGTTCCATTTTTCTAAAAGTGTGCTCTACATGGACCATGTATGTGCCTGTTGAAACTGTCAATACATAGTACTAATCACTTTTTTGTATTTGTGCAAACAGGGGTGCTCGGCTTGATTTCAATGGGAACTGCACAAAATTTTCATGAATACATCGAATCATTCATTTCCACCACAAGAAAGGAGGTGCCGATAAGTTCAAGGCATTGCAACATATAAGGGCGAAATCATACAAGCTACGCGCGAATTTTGTTGATTTTGGTGGAACTGCACAAAAAGAACAACTGGTTTATTTAGCACGAGGTGCCATTTCAATGTCCGAACTGATGGCAAACCCTGCCCATTCCACAATCGTAGGCATTTGATATTTTGGAATGGGACAACCTTGTCAAATTTTGCTCATTAATTTTAACAAGACATGTGTTTGATATTTTCGAATGGGATGCCCTTTGATGTCAGCAGTGTCGATCAATTTTTTTCTTTATTCTTTAATTGTGAAGTAAATATTGCCTCTGACATGTGAGTCGCTGAGATGCATAATCATCGATTGTTTTGAATGTTCTCTATGAATTGTCAGGCCTGTGTGTTTGATTGCAGTGTACAGAAACGCTAAAAAGGTGCTCAAACTCTTTCTACTCCTTTTATTCCTTTTTACTTCGCACATTGTGAAAGTGCATACTTTTTTGTATAAGATTGGTCAAAGTAGAGATACTTTGACTGCAGAAAAAACTTGTATGCAGACTAGAAAGGACCGGAGGGAGTACATGTGGAACTGCTGCAAACGAGGTGATCACCCTGGGAATAATGCTAGTACGTGTTGTTTTGCATGTTCATCCAATGCCAGTGATACAGGAATTCGAACTAATCGAAATAAATTCATTCATACACGGTCGGATTTCATATAAACAATCCAGATTTCATTACATTTCATACATTCTTCAACTAAAAAGGGGTGCGCTGGAGGTATAATTAATTAACCGAAGCTACCCACTTGTGTCCTGTTGAGCCGAACAGAAGCTTCAGTGACTTAACTGCAGGTGCAGTTGCGTAACTGACATGTGGCCTGTTGGGGCCACGTGTCAGTCAGCCAACTGCACCAGCAGTTAAGTAGAAGCAGCGTTGTTCTCCAGCAGAACTCACCGACTCCACGTCGCCGCCAAGAAGCTAACCGGCCGTCAATGGTCAGCCCGCCTAGCTTGGCTTCAACAGGAGAGTAGCAGCGGTGGCCTTACTTGGACCCGAGCGGCGGCGACCTACCGTGTTCTACTCTTCCTCATTTTCTGTGTGGCGCGGCCTCGTTGGCAGCGGGGCGGGGCCTCGGCGGAGCCGGCGATGTCCTCTGTCTCGTTGCCGGCGGGCGGCGCCTCAGCGGAGCGGTGGAAATCCTCCCCCACGTTGCCGGCAGGGTGGGGCCTTGGCTGAGCCGGTGATGTCCTCTGCCTCGTTGTTGGCGGGGCGGGCCCTCGGCGGAGCCGGCGGTGTCCTCTGCCTCGTTGTTGGCGCCGCGGGGCCTCGGCGGAGCAGGGCCTCGTCGACACCAGCGGAGCGGCGACTCGTCGGAGCCGGTATTGTCCTCTACCTCGTCCTCGGCCTCACCAAACAGTGCCTCGCCCGCTTCATCGCCCTCTTTGCTAGCCTCTTTGTAGGCGGCCGCAGCCTCCGCCACCTGCATGCGGTACCGCCAGTGCTCGAGGCGGCCCTTGCGGGCGGAGCAGTACGAGTCGAGCAGCACCTCCTGCTCTGCCTGCTCCGCGGCGATCTGCTCCTCCGCCTGCAAGTGCTCCTGGAGGAGATGGTGGTTGTAGGCGGCGTCGTACTGCGCCTCCCGGAACTGCTCCTGACGCATCTGCCTCACACTGTCCATATATTGGGCACGGGCCTCGCTGATGGTCATGGTGCAATGCACTGGCGAGGATGGCGCGGAGGAGGGGGTTGGCGCCGGATCCTCGACTACCATGTTCTCCATTGGGACGTCGTCGTCCTCCGGCTGCCCGCCGGCCAGCCGGTCGGCAGCAATGGCTGCCATCTCCTTGTGGTCCGTCGTCCGCCCGTCCCAAAGTGCGCTGGAGCGCGAGGAAGCCATGGTGAGCAGTAGTGGTGTGGACAGGAGAAAGGGAACGGATGCGGATGACTGCGGCTATGGCCGGCGCAGCAATTTATATAGCAATGGTGGGTGGGCGGAGGGACGGACGTGTGGCGCCGGAGTAGCCGCCTCGGCAACCGCGTATCATTAATGTGGGCGGCAGATGGACGGACGAACGGCACTTGTGTCATTTGAAGGCGGAGCAATCAGCTGCACCGGGAAGCGGGGTGGGCGGCACTGACAGTTTCGGGCGGAAAGCGCGCATGGGCGAGGAGATGACTTTACTTGGAGAGGATGACAATGGGGACCCACCAGGGCCACAGCCTCACGCATTTAAGTGCCTCCTTATTATATATATATATATATATATATATATATATATATATATATATATATCAAACTATACTCCCTCCGTCTAGGTGAATAAGTCGTATTTGAAGGTGCATCACGACCTAGGTGGAAGCAGATTGGTGGAAAAGAAGAATATTTCTCTCTTCTAAACACAACATTTAATCACAACAGTTAAGAGGATGCCTTATTAGCTACTCATGCAGGCCATCGTAATTCATAGCATGCAAAGCGCTTTTATTTCTTGCCTAATAACCGCATGGACGTGCTGCATGCATTGGTCCTTGCCCGAGCAAAAACAAGGGAGGAAAGGGGTTTCCATGGGAGACAACGAGGCAGAGGTGGAAGCACTCGCTGGAGTAATTTATTTTGCTTCCACCTGCTTTCCTGGCATCACGGTCCCACACCATTGTCAACCTATGTACTAGTAGTCAATAAACGAGAGAATTGCACAAGAAGTAGCCGACAGCTGGGACCAAGCAGCTCGAGCAGTATTTGTGTTTTTGAGGTGTGAGCACTGCAGAGTTTTTCGATGTTTAGCCTAGATATTAATTTTTCTCCTCTGAACAACAACGAAAACATCGCTGCAGGTATTAATGGCGGCTGTGGCCGATCTAGCCCAGGCGATATCCAGCCCAGATATTAATTTTTTTCAAGCTGAAAATGGCTAGCCCAGCTATACCTTTTTTAGGAATACCCAGACAAGGTCAAGTTGTTATTCTCCGCCCCGCTGGGCTGCAAATCTTTCCTAGGAGGGATGCATTAGGCTTAACAAGAAAATTGGCTTTAAGAAATAATAAATAGGATGTAATTATAAAAACTGGGCAGTAACTATAAAAAAATGCACCAAACACGTGATTACTTTATAAAATATTATTTTTGGATATTGAAATTTTTAATTTCATTAATTATTGTTATGAGCGCAATGTTTCGTTGGATTTTTACGTAATATAAATTTATATTGAAATTGTATTTAATCTGACTAGAAATTTCGGGATAAAATATTTGGATCCCATCAAAATGTGGGAAATTTTATTGAATTCTGTTTTGAACGGTTGGTTGAAATGGGCTGTACTTTTAACAAACTGTAAATGGGCTATTGTAAATTCCATTAGAATTCAAAAATGGGCTACACATTCTTACAAATCTCAAATGGGCAATAAGTTCTCTGCCACACACTTCTGGCCTTACTAAGTTGACGCGTCCCCTAAAAAAATAGAGTTGACGCGTATGCAAGGCTTTGTCAACTTATAGTCAACACACGATTCTAGTAGCAGTAGGCATTGGATGTCCATCCAACGGATGCCATGCTTCTTCTTCAATCTCGGATATTCTAGCTTCACCCGCCCAAAAAATGATTCCTCCCCCTGACATCTAGGGCGCACCGTTTCAGAAGCTGACCTGTGGGCCTACTAAGTTGAGTACCAAGGGCTTTGTCAACTTAGTCATTATAAACGATTCTAGCTGCAGTGACCGTACGATGTCCATCCAACGGCCGTAGTGCTTCTTCAACCTCTGGTCTTCTTGCTCCAGCCGCCCAAAGCAGCGCCGGTCGTGCCGCCTGCTCCTGCCTCCCGTGGCCGGCTGTGCTGCCGCGGAGGCCTCACCGCCTGCTACTATTCCCACTGCTGGCCAGTTCTCGCGGCGACGGCAATTTCACACCGCAGCCGAACGAGTGAACCCTCATACTCCTCTCCGCGTGGGCATCCACTGTCGCATCTTCACGGCTCCGCGTCGTCCCCATCCTAGGCCTTGCCGTCGTCCACCGCCCTGGTGCTCTCGGCGCGGCGTGGTCAACGTGGTCAAGGAACCACTTCCATCGGACGTGGACTATACATGGAGAGGCTGACAGCTGGGTCCACGGCGGCAGCAAGGAAGTGCCTCCTTATTACGCGGAAAATAATGATTCCTCCACCTGATAGCAGGGACCCACCGGACGGGCAGCCGGATTTCACGAAAGAAAACGTTTCCCCCTGACTGCTGGGACCCACCAGCTACACCTTCGCACGCAAGGAAGCGCGTCCGGGCAAAAAAAATGATTTCCCCCCTAGACTGCTGGGACCCACCAGCTACATCTTCGCACGCAAGGAAGTGCGTCCGGGCAAAAAAACCAAAACGATTCGCCCCCTGACTGCTGGGACCCACCAGCTACATCTTCGCATGCAAGGAAGTGCCTGACAGTCGGGACCCACCTGGTCGAAGCATACGTAGCGTTGTCATTCTGGTCGCGAACGTGTACGTACATATATACTGGTCGATGTAGAGGCGCGCACGTGTCGTAGTATAGGCGCGTACGTGTAGTAGTACAGGCGCGCACGTAGCATGTACACGTACGTACAGCGGCCAGGGTGCAAGAAAGAAAATACGGCCACATACGTACATACGGGCAGGGTCTCGAATGCCTACTCACGCATACGTACGGCTAGGGCTCGTGTACATGGATGGGTCGGAAGGGAGAAACAGCGTCGCCGTCGTGTTCATGGGGAGGCAACGGAATGCGTCGTGTTCATGGGGAGGCAACGGAATGCGTCGTGTTCATGGGGAGGCAACGGAATGCGTCGTGTTCATGGGGAGGCAACGGAATGCGTCATGTTCATCGGGAGGCAATGGAATGTGTCGTGTTCATCGGGAGGCAACGGAACGCGTGGGAGCCAACCGGCTGGGTCGGAACGGAATGCATGGTCGTGTTCATCGGGAGGGCTTGGACGGAACAGGCGATGGAAACGAGGCCTGGCGTACCGCAGAACGGAGGAAACGGACCTCCTACGTTCGGAACGGGGTCCTGTTGATCGGGAGGGGTCTGGCATACCGCAAAACGGAGGAAACAGACCTCCTACGTTCCAAACGGGGGTCCTGTTGATTGGGAGGGGTGTGGCATACCGCAAAACGGAGGAAATGGACCTCCTACAGTCGAAACCGAGGTCCTGTTCATCGGGAGGGGTGTGGCGTACCGGAAAACGGGACTCCACGGGATACTGTTCATCTCCACTGTCGACCCCCTCCAGCCTCCACGAGCTACTGTTCATCCACCGTCGACCTCCTCCAGCCTCCACCTGTGATTGTTCATCCACGGGCTCCTGTTCATCCAGCCTCCACCGCGCGCTACTCCACCGGCTACTATTCAACCAGCCCTCTCCACGGGCTCCTGTTCAACCACCCCTCCACGGGCTACTGTTCATCCTACCCTCCACCGTCTACTGTTCATCCAGCCCTCCACGGGGTGGTCCTGTTCATCCAGCCCTCCACGGGGTCCTGTTCATCCAGCCCTCCACGGGGTCCTGTTCATCCAGCCCCAACCGGCTCGATCGATCGGGGTGCTGTTCATCCAGAGGCAAAACCACGGGGTCCTGTTCATCCACCCCCACCGGGAACTGTTCATCCAAACCCCCCAGGAACGCTCACTGTTCATCCAGAGGCAGCATCGATTGGCTTCAGTTAACAGCCATCGATCGATCGCTCGGGTTCAGTAACGCGTAGCCTGTAGTGCAGTCGTTCGGGTTCAGTTAGAGCCCAACGCCTCGCTCGGGTTCAGTTAGAGCCAACGCCTCGCTCGGGTTCAGTTAGAGCCAGCGCCTCGCACACGCCACAGACGTCACGAGAGAACGCAGCATCACTCGGCCCCCGACCTCCCACCGTAACCGGGAACTCCCTGAAATTTTCCTCCCCCTCACTTCTACTACGGTTTTTTCCGTCATGGATGGCCCAAAAATGTCATGCAGATGCGTCTCCGACCCACCCATGACGAAAAGCCCATTTTCTGTCATGATTTTTTGTCATAGAAGTAGGAGCCCACCACATATATGATGATACCGGGTTTTGTCACAATTATCGTCATAGAAGTGTCATATGTATGCCAGAAAAAAATTTCGTTCAGCCCAAAATGTCATGGATGTGTTTTTTTTTGTAGTGCTGGGCACTTCTCTAACACAGTAGATAACATGGTAGCGGCAGTAAACTGGCTTGCAGCGATTCCAATGACTGGTGACTCACCGGCAACGGTGGAAACCCGGTACACAGTCGAGCTCCTACAAACAGCCTTGGTGTAGCATGCCACCTATTCATATAGTCGTGACAGGATGAACTCAGCTCCTCCTCCGAGTCACAGTTACATCCGGCGTATCGACTCGCCCACAGTCTCCAGAAGTGAGCGGAGCCGAAACCCGCTTCATGTTAACCCTCCCGATCCCTGAGGCACTGCTCAAGCGCTCGTGGATGGCGGGCGAAACCGCTGCGAGGAGACTGCAAACCAGGGGGCTGATGAGCCACCCCCTGTTGTTCCTCCTGTTGTAGTAGGAGCTGGGTTAAGTGCCAAACTGTTGGAGTGTCGTGTTTAATAACGGCTTGGCGCAATGAGCGTATGCCTAAGGATTTCAAAGGTCCTCGGAAGGTGCCCAATTACACGACGGATCTTGAGCCAGCATCTTGGGTTGAGAGCTATGAGTTAGCCATGGACATGTTGGAAGTCAACGATGCAGTTTGCGTTAACTATTTCACGATGATGTTGGAGGGCCCGGCTCGTACATGGTTAAAAGGCCTGCCTCCTAATTCTACCAGCTCATGAGCGAAGTTGAAGGCGCGTTTTATTAAGAATTTTCAAGGGACATGCAAGCAGCTGCTCACAATTGTTGATTTAGATCCTTATGTGCAACGGGACAATGAGTCGTCCCATCATTGGGTTTGGCGGGTCTCTGCTATCATCTACTCCTCAGATAACATTCGTGCGGGTCAAGCTGTTTTGATTTTGGAGAAGAACTGTCACTTTTTGCCCCTTAAACAGAAGCTCGGGCGACTCAAACGTACGTGTCAGGACTTTGGG
Organism: Aegilops bicornis; assembly: GCA_021605145.1. Lineage (NCBI taxonomy): Eukaryota > Viridiplantae > Streptophyta > Magnoliopsida > Poales > Poaceae > Aegilops > Aegilops bicornis. The sequence goes on from CM038669.1 coordinate 343,479,592, forward strand.
GGAAATCATGAGTGCTCTCACAAAATACGCAGATTCGGACAATACAAAGGACCCCTGTTCTGATGATGAGGATAAGTCTAACAAGGGCAAGAAAACCAGCGGTGCTAAGGACCGGCAGCAGAATGTGGCCGAGCACAATGGCAATAACCCGGGCAATGGTGGTAAGCGTAGGCACCCCAGTGGCGGGTCAGATCTGGTGGCTAAAACCAACGCTGGGTATAAGAATCAACGTCATAGCGGTAATGGCAAGCAACCCTTCAACGAGGGGAGGTCACAGAGTTTGGAGGAGATATTGTATAGGCCTTGTCCAAAGAACAGTCATCCTCACAAGCCAGCCAAACATGCTTGGAAGGTTTGTCATCTCATGCGGGAGATTAAGAACCATATGTTTCAGCAGCATCCTGATAATGGCAATGGACCGCCTGGCGGATCAGGTTCCGGCGGGTTTCCAGGGTCCAGCTTCAATGGAGGCAGCTCAAACTCTGGTATCAGAATCAGGGTCATCAGCAGTCTGGCGAGGGGAACAACCAGTCTGGATATCAGAGTAACCCCAAGCAACTTAACAGCGGGCAGTATCACGTCTTCACTACAAGTACCTGCAAGCGTGATCAGAAGGTTCATAAAATGGGCGATTCATGCGGTTGAGCTGGCTATTCCACAATATTTGAGGTGGTCCGAGCACACAATAACTTGGAGCCGGGCAGATCACCCGCCCCGGGTTGATAATCTGGGTCAGCTAGTTCTTGTGGTCGCTCCTCAGATGGGAGGTTATAAGTTGACCAAAGTGCTTATGGATGGTCATACGTAGCAGCATTGACATTATGTTTTATGACACTTTTCGATGAATTAATCCCACGAAGAAGGATCTTAAGCCATCTTCCACAGTCTTTCGTGGTGCTGTGCCAGGCAAGTCAGCTTATCCTGTAGGGAAGATTGCTCTGGAAGTCTCCTTCGGTGATGAATATAACTACAAAGCAGAAGCTTTATGGTTTGAGGTAGTCAAAATTAAAAGTCCATATCATGCACTACTCGGACGGCCAACTTATGCTTCTTTCATGGCCTGCCCTTGCTATGTTTATCCGCAGTTGAAGATGCCAGGGTCAAAGGGGACGATTATAGTTCATTGAGATCAGAAAGTCGCCCTAGAGTGTGAGGAAGGTGATGCCGCTTATGCAGAGGCGGCTTGTGCCACTAAGGAGCTCAAATTTTATAAGGACAATGTTGGCCCGGCTGACATGACTCCTTTGAAAAAGTACTACTAAGCAGGACCCTCTACTGAAGTTCAAGTCGGCAGATGATACCAAACAAGTGGATTTTGTCCCCGGGGACTCTTCTCAGTAGTTCACTATGAGTGCTGGGATGGATCCTAAATAGGAAGCACGCTCATCAAGTTCATCTATGAGAATCGAGACATCTTTGCATGGAAGCCTTCTAACATGCCAGGTGTACCACGAGAACATGCTGAGGACCACCTTAATGTGGATCCTAGAAACAAGCCAGTCAAACAGTTCCTCCGTCGTTTCAATGTGGAACGACGTAAATCCATTGGAGAATATGTAGCGCGGCCCTTGGCAGCTGGGTTTATCATGGAAGTTTTTCACCCTGAGTGGTTGGCTAACCCTGTGCTTGTACTTTAAAAACATGGCACATGGCGTATGTGTGTTGATTACATACATCTCAACAAAGCTTGCCGGCTGATCCATTTACTCTCCCTCGTATCGACCAGATCATCGATGCAACGATGGGTTGTGATAGTTTATGCTTCCTAGATGCTTACTCTGGTTATCAGCAGATCAAGATGGCAGTTAAAGACCAAGAGAAGACATCTTTTATCACACCTTTTGGGGCTTTCTGCTATGTTTCCATGCCTTTTGGGGTCAAGAGTGCCCAGACGACTTACCTGCATTATGTTCAAAAAAAATTTCATGGTCAGATTGGCGCAATGTTCATGCTTATGTGGATGATAGTGTGGTCAAGTCAAGGAAGAAAGAGACCTTGCTTGCTGACTCAAAGGAAACCTTTGACAATCTCCGGGTATACAAGATGATGCTTAACCTGGCCAAGTGTGTTTTTGGTGTACCTGCAGGTAAATTGCTAGGGTTTCTGGGTTTAGAATGGGGCATTGAGGCTAACCCAGAGAAAATCAAGGCTATCACCTCTCTTTCTAAGCCAGCCTGTGTTAATGACGTTCAACGCCTGGCGGGTCGTATTGCGGCCCTGAGCCGGTTCATAAGCCATCTCGGTGAGAAGGCCATTCCTTTATATCATATGATGAAGAAGACTGATCATTTTTTCTAGAGTGATGCTGCCAATGAATCATTTGAGGCACTTAAAAAGCAGTTGGCTAAGCCGCCCATCTTGGCTGCTCAGATTGACAAAGAGCCTATGCTCCTGTACGTGGCAGCTAATAATAAAGCCGTTGATACGTCTCCTATGTATCTATAATTTTTTATTAATCCATGCTATATTATCTAGTGTTTTGGACCATATTGGGCTTTATTTTCCACTTTTATATTATTTTTGGGACTAACCTATTAACCGGAGGCCCAAATTTTAATTGCTGTTTTTTGCCTATTTCAGTGTTTCGAAGAAACGGAATATCAAATGGAGTCTAAACGGAATGAAACCTTCGGAAACGTGATTTTCTCACCGAACATGATCCAGGAGACTTGGACCCTACGTCAAGAAAGCCACGAGGTGGGCACGAGGTAGGGGGCGCACCCACCCCCCTAGGGCGCACCCACCCCCCTAGGGCGCGCCCCCCACCCTCATGGGCCCCACGAAGCTCCACCGACGTACTTCTTCCTCCTATATATACCTACGTACCCCCAAATGATCAGATACGGAGCCAAAAACCTAATTCCACCGCCGCAACTTTCTGTATCCACGAGATCCCATCTCTGGGCCTGTTCTGGAGCTCCGCCGGAAGGGGAATCCACCACGAAGGGCTTCTACATCATCATAGCCTCTCCGATGAAGTGTGAGTAGTTTACCTCAGACCGTCGGGTCCATAGTTAGTAGCTATATGGCTTTTTCTCCCTTTTTGGATGTCAATACAATGTTCTCCCCCTCTCTCGTGGAGATCTATTCGATGTAATCTTCTTTTTGCGGTGTGTTTGTTAAGACCGCTGAATTGTGGGTTTATGATCAAGATTATCTATGAACAATATTTGAATCTTCTCTGAATTCTTTTATGTATGATTGGTTATCTTTGCAAGTCTCTTTGAATTATCAGTTTGGTTAGGCCTACTAGATTGGTTTTTCTTGCAATGTGAGAAGTGCTTAGCATTGAGTTCAACTCTTGCGGTGTCCTTTTCGCAGCGATGAGGGGCAGCAAGGCACGCATCTTGTATTGTTGCCATCGAGGATAACAAGATGGGGTTTTTATCATATTGCATGAATTTATGTCTCTACATCATGTCATCTTGCTTAAGGCGTTACTCTGTTTTCTTGACCTTAATACTCTAGATGCATGCTGGATAGCGGTCGATGAGTGGAGTAATAGTAGTATATGCAGGCAGGAGTCGGTCTACTTGTCTTGGACGTGATGCCTATATACATGATCATACCTAGATATGCTCATAACTATGCTCAGTTCTGTCAATTGCTCAAAAGTAATTTGTTCACCCACCATAGAATACTTATGCTCTTGAGAGAAGCCACTAGTGAAACCTATGGCCCCTGGGTCTATCCTCATCATATTAATCTTCCATCACTTTATTATTTCTTTCCTTTTTACTTTACCTTTTATTTTACTTTGCATCTTTATACCAAAAATATTATCTATCATATCTATCATATCTCACTCTCGTAAGTGACCGTGAAGGGATTGACAACCCCTATTCGCGTTGGTTGCGAGGAGTTATTTTCTTTGTGTAGGTACGAGGGACTCGCGCGTAGCCTCCTTCTGGATTGATACCTTGGTTCTCAAATACTGATGGATATACTTTCTCTACTTTGCTGCATCATCCTTTCCTCTTCGGGGAAATCGAACGCAGTGCTCAAGAGGTAGCAAGAAGAATTTATGGCGCCGTTGCCGGGGAGTCTATGCAAAAGTCAACATACCAATTACCCATCACAATCCCTTATCTCTCGCATTACATTATTTGCCATTTGCCTCTTGTTTTCATCTCCCCCACTTCACCCTTGCCGTTTTATTCGTCCTCTCTTTTCCGTTTGCCTTTTTCTTGCTTGCCTTTTGTTTGCTCGTGTGTTGGATTGCTTGCTTGTCACGATGGCTCTACCTAAATTTGGTGATCTTCACCTTAAAAGGTTAGAAGAGATCGAAAGTAATGTCAGGAGTTTTATGGTTTTGCAATTTTAGCATAATAATTTCTTCAGAAACGAGCTTAAAGAAGAAAAAAGTTTTATGAGTTATATGAATAAATACCTCGATGATATGTCTAAAGAATTTGATGGTATAAGATCCCAAATTGCTGGTCTTGAGAAGTTGACTGCTGAAATTTCGGATAAGCAGGCTACCGTAGTCAATAAGATGGCCGCTAAACCAGATTCCTATGAAAATCAAGATGAAGATCTAAAAGTTATTGATGTGTCCCCTATTAAATCTTTGTTTTGCAATATGAATCTTGATAATGATGGGACCGAATATGATCCACCCTTACATAGAAGGCGTTCCAAGAATTCGGAGTATTTAGATCTTGATGATAAAATTGATAAAAGTGGGATTGAAGAAAGCAAAACCCTAGATGTTGCTAAACCCACTATTTTGGATTTCAAGGAATTTAATTATGAAAGTTGCTCTTTAATTGATTGTATTTCCTTGTTGCAATCCGTGCTAAATTCTCCTCATGCTTATAGTCAAAATAAAGCGTTTACTAAACATATCGTTGATGCCTTGATGCAATCTTATGAAGAAAAACTTGAGTTGGAAGTTTCTATCCCAAGAAAACTTTATGATGAGTGGCAACCAACTATTAAAATTAAGATTAAATATCATGAATTCTATGCTTTATGTGATTTGGGTGCTAGTGTCTCCACTATTCCCAAAACTTTGTGTGATTTGCTAGATTTCTGTGATTTTGATGATTGCTCTCTAAACTTGCACCTTGCGGGTTCCATTATTAAGAAACCTATGGGAAGAATTAATGATGTTCTTATTGTTGCAAATAGGAATTATGTGCCCGTAGATTTTATCGTTCCTGATATAGATTGCAATCCTTCTTATCCTATTATTCTTGGTAGACCTTTCCTTAGAACGATTGGTGCAATTATTGATATGAAGGAAGAGAATATTAGATTACAATTTCCATTAAAGAAAGGCATGGAAAACTTCCCTAGGAAGAAAATAAAATTACCATATGAATCTATCATGAGAGCCACTTATGGATTGCCTACCAAAGATGGCAATACCTAGATCTATCCTTGCTTTTATGCCTAGCTAGGGGCGTTAAACGATAGCGCTTGTTGGGAGGCAACCCAATTTTATTTTTAATTTTTTGTTTTTGCTTCTGTTTAGGAATAAATAATCCATCTACCTTTTGTTTATATGTGGTTTTATGTTTTAATTAGTTTTTGTGCCAAGTTAAACCTATAGGATCTTCTTGGATGATAGTTATTTGATCTTGCTGTAATTTCCAGAAACTTTTGGTTCACGAAAACAATTTTTTAAAAATCACCAGAACATGATAAAATAGTGATTCCAATTGCTTCTGATCAATAAACAAATTTCCTAGGCCTTCCTATTTTGTCTGAAGTTTTGGAGTTCCATAAGTTTGCGTTAGTTACAGATTATTACAGACTGTTCTGTTTTTGACAGATTCTATTTTTCGTGTGCTGTTTGCTTATTTTGATGAATCTATGGATATTAAAATAGTTTATAAACCATAGATAAGTTGGAATACATTAGGTTTAACACCAAGATAAATAAAGAATGATTTAATTACAGCACCTTGAAGTGGTCTTTTGTTTTCTTTCGCTAACGGAGCTCACGAGATTTCTGTTGAGTTTTGTTTTGTGAAGTTTTCAAGTTTTGGGTGAAATCTTTTGATGGATTTTGGAACAAGGAGTGGCAAGAGCCTAAGATTGGGGATTCCCATGGAACCCCCAAGATAATCTAAGGACACCAAAAAGTCAAAGCTTGGGGATGCCTCGGAAGGCATCCCTCTTTAAATCCACTTCCATCGGTAACTTTACTTGGAGCTATATTTTTATTCACCACATGATATGTGTTTTGCTTGGAGCGTCTTGTATGATTTGAGTCCTTGATTTTTAGTTTACCATAATCATCCTTGCTGTACACACCTTTGGAGAGAGCCATACATGATTTGGAATTTGTTAGAATACTCTATGTGCTTCACTTATATCTTTTGAGCTATATAGTTTTGCTCTAGTGCTTCACTTATATCTTTTAGAGAACGGTGGTGGATTTGTTTTAAAGAAACTATTGATCTCTCATTCTTCACTTAGATTATTTTGAGAGTCTTAAATAGCATGGTAATTTGCTTAAATAATAATAATATGCTTGGTATTCAAGATTTGTAAAACTTTCTTTTGAGTGCGTTGAATACTAAGAGAAGTTTGATGCTTGATGATTGTTTTGAGATATGGAGGTGATAATATCAAAGTCATGCTAGTTGAGTTGTTGTGAATTTGAGAAATGCTTGTGTTGAAGTTTGCAAGTCCCGTAGCATGCACGTATGGTAAACGTTATGTAACAATTTTGAAACATGAGGTGTTATTTGATTGTCTTCCTTATGAGTGGCGGTCGGGGATGAGCGATGGTCTTTTCCTACCAATCTATCCCCCTAGGAGCATGCGCGTAGTGCTTTGGTTTTTGATGGCTTGTAGATTTTTGCAATAAGTATGTGTGTTCTTTATGACTAATGTTGAGTCCATGGATTATACGCACTCTCACCCTTCCATCATTGCTAGCCTCTTCGGTACCCTGCAATGCCCTTTCTCACATTGAGAGTTGGTGCAAACTTCACCAGGCATCCAAAACCCCGTGATATGATACGCTCTTTCACACATAAACCTCCTTATATCTTCCTCAAAACAGCCACCATACCTACCTATCATGGCATTTCTCTAGCCATTCCGAGATATATTGCCATGCAACTTTCCACCATTCCGTTCATCATGACACATTCATCATTGTCATATTGCTTAGCATGATCATGTAGTTGACATATTGTTCATAATTCTTTCATACATGTCACTCTTGATTCATTGCATATCCCGGTACACCGCCGGAGGCATTCATATAGGGTCATACTTTGTTCTAGTATCAAGTTGTAAATAAATAGAAGTGTGATGATCATCATTTTCTAGAGCATTGTCCCATTTGAGGAATATAAAAAAGGGAGAAAGGTCATAAAAAAAATAGAAGGCCCAAAAAAAGAGAGAAAAGGAGAGAATGGACAATGCTACTATCCTTTGCCACACTTGTGCTTCAAAGTAGCACCATAGTCTTCATGATAGAGAGTCTCTTGTTTTGTCACTTTCATATACTAGTGGGAATTTTTCATTATAGAACTTGGCTTGTATATTCCAACAATGGGCCTCGTCAAGTGCCCTAGGTCTTCGTGAGCAAGCAAGTTGGATGCACACCCACTTAGTTTATTTTGTTGAGCTTTCATACATTTATAGCTCTAGTGCATCCGTTGCATTGCAATCCCTACTCCCTGCATTAACATCAATCGATGGGCATCTCCATAGCCCATTGATTAGCCTCGTTGATGTGAGATCTTCTCTTTTTTTGTCTTCTCCAGATAACCCCCATCATCATATTCTATTCCACCCATAGTGCTATATCCATGGCTCACGCTCATGTATTGCGTGAAGGTTTATAAAGTTTGAGATTGCTAAAGTATGAAACAATTGCTTGGCTTGTCATCGGGGTTGTGCATCATGAGAGCTTTCTTGTGTGACAAAAATGGAGCATGACTAAACTATATGATTTTGTAGGGATGAACTTTCTTTGGCCATGTTATTTTGAGAGGACATAATTGCTTAGTTAGTATGCTTGAAGTATTAATATTTTTATGTCAATACGAACTTTTGTCTTGAATCTTTCGGATCTGAATATTCGTACCACAATTAAGAAGAATTTCATTGAAATTATGCGAAGAAGCACTCCGCATCAAAAATTCTCTTTTTATCATTTACCTACTCGAGGACGAGCACGAATTAAGCTTGGGGATGCCTGATACATCTCCAACGTATCTATAATTTTTTATTGCTCCATGCTATATTATCTACTGTTTTGGACCATATTGGGCTTTATTTTCCACTTTTATAATATTTTTGGGACTAACCTATTAACCGGAGGCCCAAATTTCGTAATTGCTGTTTTTTGCCTATTTCAGTGTTTCGAAGAAACACAATATCAAACAGAGTCCAAACGGAATGAAACCTTCGGGAACGTGATTTTCTCACCGAACATGATCCAGGAGACTTGGACCCTACGTCAAGAAAGCCACGAGGTGGGAAGGAGGTAGGTGAAAGTGCATTATATCGACTAGAGGGGGGTGAATAGGCGTTTTTTATGCATTCTTCACTGAGGAATTTGCTGGTGAGGAAATTCCTAAGCAAAGAACTACTTGCAGCGGAATAAGTACTCAGAAGTAAGCATAACAGAATGCGGTCATGGTCATCATGATGAAATGAAGACAATCACAGAGTACAGAAAGCGTAAACACAGGGTAACACAAGATGAAGACAAACAGACTGAAGAAATTGAAATGAGGAAATTGAGAAAGTCTTCAGTCAAAGTCTTCCAACACAGATATGAACAAACAATCAACATAGTAATGAGGAAATGAAAGAGTTGAGGAAATAGAACTAGTAAGGTTGGTGAAGACAATGATTTGGTAGACCAGTTCCAACTGCTGTCTCAGTTGTACGTCTGGTTGGAGCGGCTGAGTATTTAAACTCGAGGACACACAGTCCCGGACACCCTCGGCCCGAAAGCACGCAGCTCAGACACCAAGTCCTCACCATATTCTCCTTGAACTAAGGTCACATGACACTCGTCCAATCACTCGTGGTAAGTCTTCAGGCGACTTCCAAACCTTCACATACTTGGTCACTAGGGGATCCACAATTCCTCTTGGATGCTCTAGACCATGACGCCTAACCGTCTGGAACAAGCATAGTCTTCAAAGGTAACAAGCGTCAGATCCACGCAGGATCAATCTCTTCAGTGATGCTCAATCACTTTGGGTTTGTAGGTGTTGGGTTTGGGGTTTTTCCTCACTTGATGATTTTCGCTCAAAGTCCTCGGAGGATGGTTTGCTTTCAAATGACAGGTGTCAAGTTCTCTCGGAGCAGCCAACCAGCTAGTGGTTGTAGGGGGCGGCTATTTATAGCCTAGGGAGCAGCCCGACATGATAAGACATAAATGCCCTTCAATGATATGACCGTTATGTGGATAAGATATTTTGGGACAGCTGGCGCGTAGCACAACAACGGTTGGAAATTTGACTCTCAAATTCCTCAGGGCTATCACGTTCCTCACTGTGTAGGCAATTCGCACTCGCAAATTCCTAACTCCTCGCCGTAACAAATTCTCAACACTGTAAGAACTTCGCCTCTCACATCAAGAAATTGACTGAACTGTATGAGATCTCCAAAGGCTTCACTCGCAGGGATTGGTAGGTGTAGGATTTTGAGTTGAGCATCACATGGAAATTTTTCCTTTGGTATTTCCTCGACCCCCTTTAACAGTACGGTGTTTCCTATGACTCAAGAAAGAGAAAACGAAACTACGAAAACAAAAGTCTTCACGCTTCATGTTCCTCAAATGAATACCAAGTCTTCAAGGTCACACCAATTTGTTCACTTTCAAAGTCTTCAGAAAGTCTTCAGAATACCAAAGTCTTCAGTCGAAGGACTTCATTTTTAGGGGTCGACTTTCTCTGTAAATATGAAACTCCTCATAGACTTATAGACATTTGTGCACTCATAAACACATTAGTCCCTTAACCTATAAGTCTTCAATACACCAAAATCACTAAGGGGCACTAGATGCACTTACAATCTCCCCCTTTTTGGTGATTGATGACAATATAGGTTAAGTTTTCAATGGGGATAAACATATGAAGTGTAAATACTGATATTGAGGAATTTGATTGCAAGATAAAGAAGAACTCCCCCTGAAGATGTGCATAGTGAGGAATTTGCTTTTGAGGCAATGCACATTTGAAGAGTTGAATCATGGAGATCTCCCCCTATATCTTGTAATTCATACACGCATTTGACATATAATATGAAGAATTTGAAATGCATGATGAAATATGGTGACTGATGTAATTCAGCATGCGTGTATTAACATATAACGAGGAATAAGCATGCAGAGGAACACATCAAAAGTATCAGAGCACCATCGGGTTTAAGATTACAACTCGATCCAATAAAAGTTTCAGAAGAACGAGAGTTGTAACTTAGCAAAAAATGCCCATATAATAGACCCGCTTGAAGACTAACTCAAATTTCTCCCCCTTTGTCATCAAATGACCAAAAGGATCAAAACTGAGGACTAACTCCCCTAAATAATATCAAGTTGATGGAGGAGCGCCAGCGTTGTCGTGGTCGGTTGTCGTAGTAGGGCCTGCCGCAGTGTCGTCCAAGTCTTCATTTTCATCAGTGTCGCGCGATGAAGAATAGGAGCTGGCCACCAAGGAAGGAACCTTGACCTTCTTGAATTTCTTTGGTGGAGGTGCAGAACAGTCAAACTCTTCCTTGAGACCCACGTTCTTCAGATCTTCTGCGCTGTAGAGATGAGATAGAATAGCCCAGGTACGGTTGAAGGTTTCATGGAGGTAGTATTGGTTTTTCTTCACTGCATTGTGTGTTGAGGTCATGTTGTAAAGAATTGAACCAAACTGACGCTTGACCCATTTATGATTGTGATCAACCTTCTGATGAAGACTGAGGAGTAACTCACGATCAGTCATCACCCTGGGTGCTGTGGCATGAGGATTTTGCTTGGATGAGGTATTGGCGGCAGAGTCATGTGTGGCAGAGTCAATCATTGGTGGAGTAGGATGCAGCCTTGCGAAATTGACCATCCAATGGACGAATGCCTTCATCTATCACAACAGTTGCCTTGCCTTTGTCATCAGCTAAGGAAAATGTCCGTTTGTGGACTTCAATTGGAGGCAAGTAGCTGCAGTGGTACAGAGTATCAGCCTTGTAATTGAGTGAAGACCTTGTCCTGATGAACCTCATAATCCATGGTGCATAAGGCTTCAGCTCAAAAGGTGACATAGCAATGTTTGCCAGAGTCCTCATGAAGAAATCATGGAAGTTGACGGGAACGCCATGAATGATATTGAAAAGCATATTCTTCATGATGCCAAAGACATCTTCATCATTTGAGTCGTGGCCTTTGATAGGACCCATTGTCTTTGTCAGAATGCGATAGACAGTCCGAGGCACATATAGTAATTCCTTGACAAAGAATTTGGTTCATGGGGCCTGCCTTGGCTTCAAAGGATTCATCAGAACTTGCATGTAGTGATTTGTAAGCTCGGGTTTGCTATAGATGCAACGAGCACTGTCGGTGTCAAAACCGGTGGATCTCGGGTACGGGGTCCCGAACTGTGCGTCTAGGCGGATGGTAACAGGAGACAAGGGACACGATGTTTTTACCCAGGTTCGGGCCCTCTTGATGGAGGTAATACCCTACTCCTGCTTGATTAATATTGATGATATGGGTAGTACAAGAGTAGATCTACCACGAGATCAAGGAGGCTAAACCCTAGAAGCTAGCCTATGGTATGATTGTTGTTCGCCCCACGGACTAAACCCCTCCGGTTTATATAGACACCGGATAGGTTAGGGTTACATAGAGTCGGTTACAATGGTAGGAGATCTACATATCCGTATCGCCAAGCTTGCCTTCCACGCCAAGGAAAGTCCATCCGGACACGGGACGAAGTCTTCAATCTTGTATCTTCAAAGTCCAGAGTCCGCCAACGGTGATAGTTCGCTATCCCGGACACCCTTAATCCGGGACTCCTCAAGTAGCCCCTAACCAGGCTTCAATGACGATGAGTCCGGCGCGTTGATTGTCTTCGGCATTGCGAGGCGGGTTCTTCTCCAAATTCCATATACTTGTCAAATAGTGTCCGGCTTCTGATAAATACTGCGCTCCTTGGCTTCTACGCCCAATAATGGCCATCTTCCACGTGTATGAATGAATGCGAAAAGCCAGAGTATTTTTACACTTACCCCCCTAGCTGCGCAAATGAGCTGCCTATAAAAGGGGCGAGGATCTAGATCTGAGTCACACCATTCCCCTTCATGAGCTTTCATCGGAGCACCTCGACCAAAGCCCATTCCATCATGGACAATGACGCTGCTCCTCCTTCCACGCCTCCCAGCCCTCAGCACGAAATTTGGGAGAGATGCTCAGTCCCGCATAGCGAGCTAGTTATACTCCAAACCAAGGGATTTCTTCCCCCGGCCTTCATGGTTCCGGTTCGAGCCGGACTTGCCACCTACAAGGGCGGAAAGCAAGCGGAGAGTGTCCCCGATCCCTCTAAAGGAGAGCGGGTATGCTTCATCTCTTATCTAGTAAGAGGACTCGGATTTCCAATCCATCCGTTTCTCCGGGGGCTCTTGGAGTTCTATGGCCTCCAGCTGCACCACCTTACACCTGCCTCCATTTTGCACATCGCGGGCTTCGTGGCCCTTTGTGAACTGTTCTTGGGCGTTGAGGCTCATTTCACGCTGTGGAAGAGATTATTCTGCCTAGTACCCCGTTCTCATGAGGGGTCTATATATCAAGTGGGCGGAGCCGAACTATGGCGTATCGCCGGGACCGGATATCTATCCAGAACCCCGAAGAAGGCATCCGAAGACTGGCTTCAATGGTTTTACATGGAGGACGCCCCGCTGCCGGATCCTGTTCGGATCGGCCTTCCGAGTTTAGCAATGCTCCTCTGAAGAAGCGCCTAAGCCGGGCGCCTCGAGCCACCAGAGGGAAAATGACCAGGATGTCCTTTACTTGATGAGCCGAATAAGATTACTGGCTCATGCCGGATTGACCATGATTGGAGTCATGGCAATCTGCATTATGAGGGGAATGCAGCCGCTCCATTATAGGGGCCACCCCATGTGGGACTTCAACAGGGAGGACGATGCCACCCGCCATGGACGCAAAGGGCCGGGATCGGTCACCGAACTGGTGAAGATCTTGTCTGCCATGTATAAAGGGGAGGAGGAGGATTTTCTCCGCGTCAACCCACGGAGCGAGTTTTCTTCGAATAATCCTCGAAGTTGGGTAAGCAAACATCTTTGTGACCTGTCCGATCCATGTTCCCGTGATTAAATATCTCATTTCATGGTTTCTGCGTAGAAACTGCGCCGGGCCATGGAGAAGATACACAGCCCGCCCCCACAACCCGAGGATCCGGAACGGACCCCCGATCTGGCCTCCGAAGAGGATCCGGATATAAAGGTGGAGTTGATCGACGGGGTGTTCTACCAACTTAGCATCGACAATGTTTTGGTTGCCATTACGGCCGATTACCCCGGAATACTTCCAGCCTCGCAGGTAACTGAGACCGAGGTCCCAATATTCTAATAATGACCCATCCGTGCTTATTTCTTGATCACCGTATACCAATGGTGTTTCGCAGGGGGTACCTTCGAGGCAGAAGCCGAGCTCACAAGCGGCTAGCCAACAAGGCGTACGGCCTCAAGAAAGCTAAAGAAGTGCGGTCCGGATTGAAACTCCGCGCAACGGTATAGCGTGTCACCATGTTCCTAGGATTGATTCCTGAAGGCGTATTAACGCTGATGCTCTTTTCAGAAAAAGAGCGTTCACGGACTCACCCGAGAGGTTGCCAATCGAGCCTCCGCCGGCCAGGCTCCAAAGCCGGGTCCGAAAGCGGAGGCGAGCACGAGGCGTGCGTCGGATGCTCCTCCGACAGAGGATGCCGACAAATTTTCCGCCACCAACTCCGAGGTGGAGAGCGCCATGAATCACAGGCGCTGCCGGACAGTTCTTCGTGACGCATGTTTTTTCCAAGGGGCCTTGAATGCCTTCAATTCGGGAGATGCGCACCTCCGTGCCGCTCAAGATGGTCTAGCCAGAGCCACGGAGCAGTATGTAAAGGACATACAGGTAAGGAAATTTGACAGTTATATATGCCAAGAGTCTCGAGACTTAAAATAGTTAGAATAACTGATTTAAGGATCATTTGTTATGCAGGATCTTACAAAAGAATACCCGACTATCCCAGGAGTTTGAAGAATGCAAGGCCCAACTTGAGGTCGCACTAGCCGCCATGAGGGGAGCCACAGAGACCCCCTCTGGTAATATATGCTTCAAAAGATAAATAGTTTATGAAGTGCGACGGGTGTGTAAATCTGACGAAAATATTGCAGATGGCGCCGGACTAAATCCGGACAAGCAACAGCTCTTGCGCCAGCTAAAGGCCGGTGAGAGGGTGCTTACGCGGGTGCGGCAGGAGAAAAATAACCTCAAAGATGCCAACACCAAACTGGGTGAGGAACTAAAAGATGTTCGTGCCCAGTTGTCTGACTCCGTAAAGGAGAATCGACGGCTTCGTCGCGGCATTTTCAAGAGTGCTTGAGCGAACTTTGAAAGAGTTCGGCGAGGAAGGCGGCTAACATAAACATGTATGTAGGTCTGCTCACAGTGTCGCCCCGAGGAGGAGATGCCCAGATGCCGGGTGATCTTCTTCCCGAATCACGCCGGATTTAACGAAGTTCGGCAGGTGATGAAAGGCGTCGGCCAGCCTTGTGGCCATCTATCTCCCCGCCTCAAGGCATTGGGGAGCTGGCAGAGCGGCTTCAAGGAGCACGGAGGCGCTCCGACTATGGAAGATATCGGCCTGCCGTCAAGGCGCCAGGAGGCCCGGCCATGGTAAAGAGGCGGTACACGAAGGCTGACCCAAACCACATGGCCGAGGTCGACACTGGGGCCCGATGGGAAGGATATCCTCAGAAGCTTAGTGTACGACCAAGTAGAATTGGCCGCCAAGTATTCCCAGCAAGATTGTAAATTAGATAGCCTATTAGATGGCATTGAAGAGGAATACAATGAGTCGAGTTGACTATGTAAAAATATGACATGAAAAATGTCTTCTAGCCGGATTGTAGATCGTTTGTCATAGAGGACCTTTTCGCTTCGACCTCAGGACCCAATAGTCCGGAGTGTGTCCGAATACCTACGTGGTTATATAAGAACCGGGGTATGCATGGAGACAAGGCGTAGGGGTCATTATTGCTGTATCGTATAAGTGCCCAACTAGTTATGTTATATTACATGGATAGTAAGAAACATCTTCCAGGAGAATAGTTCCGTTAAGGGTTCCTTTCTCGGGATGCATGCCCTAAAGTGCATGTCAAAGCTACTAGGAAAGCAGAAAATCATCTGGGGCAGATGGGTAAATAGTTAAAATCATCTTTCAG
This sequence comes from Aegilops bicornis, assembly GCA_021605145.1. Taxonomy (NCBI): domain Eukaryota; kingdom Viridiplantae; phylum Streptophyta; class Magnoliopsida; order Poales; family Poaceae; genus Aegilops; species Aegilops bicornis. The sequence goes on from CM038669.1 coordinate 343,495,003, forward strand.
TTCACCGACCGAATATTCCCTTAAGAACGCTAGCTTTCGGCTTCACCGGGCCGAGGTACACATCCGGCTGACCCGGCAGTAACAATCGCAGAGGTGCTCCCTTTACCACCTAGCCGAACAATCGGGAACGTAGGGGTAAGCACAGGAGCCAGGCAACCCAGCTTGGCCAAAGCATAAGCCATATCGATGCATATAATGGTGAATAAAAGGTACATGCGGAAGTTTGATGCATGTGTTGGGCATGAAGCCCATATAAATAAGCTTCTGGTAAAGAAGCCCCCAGGTATAATGAGCGCAGACAAGGCCAAATATGTGCGAACAAAGCACAAACGAGCCTCTAAAGGCTTCAGGAAGAAGGAGGAGGAAGGAGAGAAATAAAAGACAGCAAAAAATAGAAAATGTGGATGGAGGAAGGAAACGAACTTGGAGTCCGGCGCTTAGGCGTAGAATCTTCGTAGAGGGGCTGTGTTCCAAGGGTTTGGCTCGAGTCGGTTATCCGATGCGTTTCGCAGACGGTATGCTCCGCCGGTCAGGACCTGGTTGATGATGAAGGGACCTTCCCATTTGGGCTTGAGTTTGTCCTTTTTCTTGGCCGGCAGGCGTAGAACTAGTTCGCCAACGTTATAAGCTTTGGTCCCTACTTCCCTGCTTTGATATCTTCGAGCCTGCTGTTGATAGAATGCAGAACGGGCTTTTGCCACGTCGCGCTCCTCCTCCAATGCGTCCAAACTGTCCTGCCGATCGAGCTCGGCATCTCTTTCTTCATACATGCGCACGCGAGGTGTGTCATGTATTATGTCGCTGGGCAAGACTGCCTTCGCGTTGCATACACCATAAAGAATGGTGTGAATCCGTAGTACGATTTGGCGTGGTCCGCAGCCCCCTGTGAGTACGTAGTCAAGCTCCTCAACCCAGTGCGTGTTAGATTCCTTGAGGGACCGCACTAGTCTGGGTTTAGTGCTGCTCATGATTAGACCGTTTGCTCGCTCGACTTGACCGTTGGTTTGAGGGTGATAGAGTGAGGCGTAAGCGAGCTTGATGCCCATGTTTTTGCACCATAATTTGACCTCATCGGCCGTGAAGTTGGTGCCGTTATCAGTGATGATACTGTGGGGGACACCGTAACGGTGCACTACCCCTGATATGAAGTCTATCACCGGTCCGGATTCGCCGCTTTAACAGTGCTTGGCCTCTATCCATTTGGTGAATTTATCCACCATGACCAATAGGTATTTTTGCTTGTGGGTTCCTCCCTTAAGGGGTCCAACCATGTCAAGCCCCAGACCGCAAACGGCCAGTGATGGGTATAGTTTTGAGGGCGGTGGGTGGCATGTGGCTTTGGTTAGCAAAAGCTGGCAACCGACGATCGTTGGACTAAATCCTCACAAGATCTGCCGGGCCGTCGGCCAATAAAATCCTGTACGGAAGGCCTTGCCTACAAGGGCCCGGCTGCGGCATGGTGCCCACCCAGTCCGCATGAATTTCAGCCAGGAGGTTTCGCCTTCCTCTTCGGAGATACACCTTTGAAGGACTCTCGTAGTGCTTTTCTTATAAATCTCTCCCTCATGGATTTTATATGCTTTAGATCGCCGTACTATGCAGCGTAGCCTCATTTTGGTCTTTCGGGAGTTCCTGCCTAGTTAGGTAGGCTAGGAATGGTTCTGTCCACGGGCGATAACCGCCATTATTTCGTGGGCGGAGGGTGTTATCTCGGTGGCGTAGCCTCCGCTTGTGTCGAGTGTTCGGGCGTCAGTAAAGGCGGTTGGGTCCGGATTGTTATTTCCGGACTCCCCTTCCCATAGTACGGATGGCTTGAATAGCCATTCCAGAAAGATGTTGGGCGAGACGGCATCGCGTTTTGCACCGATGCATGCCAATATGTCCGCCGCCTAGTTGTTATCCCGGGCTATATGATGAAATTCGAGCCCTTTGAACTGTGCTGACATTTTTAGGACCGCATTGCGGTACGCTGCCATTTTTGGATCTTTGCCATCAAAGTCTCCGTTTATTTGAGATATCACGAGGTTCGAATCCCCGCGCACCTCTAGGCGTTTAATGCCCATGGAGACTGCCATCCGAAGGCCGTGCAGAAGGGCCTCAGATTCGGTCAGGTTGTTGGAGTCCATATACATTATCTGAAGAACGTATTGGACTGTGTCCCCGGTTGGGGACGTCAGGACGACGCCAGCCCCCAGGCCGGCCAACATTTTGGAGCCGTCAAAGTGCATGATCCAATTGGAGTATGCGCCGTACTCTTTAGGGAGTTCGGCTTCAGTCCATTCGGCCACAAAGTCGGCCAAAACCTACGACTTAATAGCTCGTCGTGGCTTATAAGTTATGTCGAATGGAAGGAGCTCTATGGCCCATTTAGCAATCCGGCCCGTCGCGTCGCGGTTATTTATAATGTCGTTAAGAGGTACTTCAGAGACTACCGTTATCGAACACTCTTGAAAGTAGTGTCGCAGCTTCCGGGATGCCATGAACACCGCGTATGCTATCTTTTGATAGTGTGGGTACCGGGACTTGCATGGAGTTAGGACAGTGGACACATAGTAAACCAGTTTTTGAAGAGGGAACCGTGTCCGTCTGCTTTCGCTCGACGACAAGCACCGCTACCGACAACTTGATGTGTTGCGCGGTATATAATAGCATTGGTTCGCCCATCGCTAGGCGTGGCCAGACCGGATTTGTTGCCAATATGGCTTTATCTCTCCGAGTCCGGCCAGGCGGCATCCGCCCACTCGAAGTGTTCGGTGCGCGAGGAGGCGGTTAAGGGTAACGCTTTTCTCCCAAACGGGAAATAAAGCGGCTTAGAGCCGCCACGCATCCCGGCCAATTTTTGTATTTGTTTGAGGTCTTTTGGAATATCCAATTGTGACAGAGCTCGGATCTTGGCTGGGTTTGCTTCAATTCCTCTACCGACACAATGAAGCCCAGAGCTTTCCTACCGGAACGCCAAGACGATTTTTCCGGATTGAGCTTGATGTCGTATTTTCGAAGATTGTCGAATGTGAGCCTCAAGTCGTCTACTAGAGTTTCGACATGCTTGGTTTTTACGACCACGTCATCTACATATGCTTCCACTGTTTTGCCGATCTGGTTTGCCAGACATGTCTGAATCATGCGTTGATATGTTGCGCCGGCGTTTTTGATCCCGAAGGGCATTGTGTTGAAGCAGAATGGGCTCTATGGAGTGATGAATGCTGTTGCAGCTTGGTCTGGCTCCGCCATCATGATTTGGTGGTAGCCAGAGTACGCGTCGAGGAAGCACAATGAGTCGTGTCCTGCTGTGGCATCGATAATTTGATCAATTCGAGGGAGGGGGAAGGGATCCTTTGGGCAAGCCTTATTAAGGTCTTTGAAATCAACACATAGGCGCCAGGATTTGTCCTTCTTTGGTACCATCAGCAGGTTTCCTAGCCAGTCCGGATGTTTTATATCTCTGATGAATCCGGCTTCCAAAAGTTTGGCTAGCTCCTCTCCCATGGACTGTCTCTTGGGTTCGGAAAAGCGCCGAAGAGCCTGTTTTACTGGCTTGAATCCTTTTTGGATATTTAGGCTGTGCTCGGCCAACCGACGTGGGATTCCTGGCATGTCTGAAGGGTGCCAGGCAAAGATGTCCCAGTTTTCTCGTAGAAATTCTCGTAGTGCGGCGTCTACATCAGGGTTTAATTGTGCCCCAATGGAGGCCGTCTTTGCGTGGTCCGCTGGGTGGACTTGCAATTTGACTATTTCATCCACTGGTTTAAAAGAGGTGGACTTGGATCTTTTATCAAGTATCACATCGTCCTGTTTCACCGTGGGAGCGCATCGCAGTTGAGTTCCTCGGCCGCTAGGGCTTCGGATAGTGCCTCGAGGGCTAGTGCGGCTGTCTTGTTTTCGGCGCAGAGTGCTATGTTCAGATCACTAGCGAGAGTGATGATTCCGTTAGGTCCGGGCATTTTAAGCTTCATGTACCCATAATGGGGTATAGCTTGAAAAAGTGTGAATGCCTCTCGCCCTAATAAAGCGTGATATCCGCTGCTGAACGGGGCCAATTGAAATGTGACCTCCTCGGACCTGTAATTGTCCGGCGAGCCGAACACTACATCCAGTGTGATTTTTCCTGTCCAGCATGCTTCCCGGCTAGGGATTATTCCTCTAAAGGTTGTGCTGCTTCGCTCAATGCGGTTCCAGTCTATTTCCATTTTTCGGAGGGTTTCCTCATAGATGAGGTTTAGTCCGCTGCCACCATCCATGAGTACCTTAGTAAGGCAAGCCGCCCACTATCGGACCGAGGACCAATGCGGCCGGTGCTCGGGCTGTTCGAATTTAGGTTCATCACCGCATTAAAGGTAATAGCCGTGGTTACCCATGGATTTATTGTTGCTACTTGGTAGACTTCGCAAGGTTATGGAGTGTTCGTTGCATGTTATTTGGATGCGAAAGTCTCAAGACTGCTAACACCGTGAGTGGTGTTGCTGGGCTGGGATTCCGGTTAGAAGCTCTTCGCCACTTTTGGCCACCTGCCGTAGTATCCAACATGCTCAAGGCTATGAGTTGGAGTGGCACCCTCTCAGTGCTATGAATTTTGTGGTCCGCTTAGCCAACCCTCCAAAGACGGTTCCGCACCCTTTAGGGGTTTTGGCTTTTTGGTGTTTAACCCGTGTGCTTGGTAATGATGCACCCTTTTATTTCGGACTAGGGATGTATTCGGGCCGGATTATCCCAAAATTTACTTTCGGTTTTCCAGCGCTCTCCATCGCAGACAAGATTTCTTTTGTACTATGGTCACCAAGTCAGCAAAGCGTGTACTATCGCGACGACTTATGGCCTTTAGGATTCCCTTGTCCGTGCAATTATTGCAGAAAATTGGGATTGCGTCCTCCTCTTGGCAGTCCTTTATCCTGTCCATAACCAGGAGGAATCTGGACCAGTAATGATGTACTGTTTCAGCGGGCTCTTGCCGAATTCGGGATAGATCGCTAATGTTTGAGTGGGCGGGTGGAACTGGATCCTAACCCCGCCCAATTTAAGACTCAGGCCTAAAAGTTTCCGAACTCGAAGTTTGGATTTTGAATGCTATCCAATGAATCCATCCCATCGCCTCGACTTTAAGCTCGTGGCTTGATCGACATCCGCCCCTCTACGGAATCTGGCATGGAGGATCGAATCCGGACGTAACTAGTCCTTAAGATAGAAGAAGAATCGCCGCATTGCTCCTCTATCACAGCAACATGATGGGTAGCCCGGGAGAGTTGATCTCTCTCGATCGGTTTTAGGCCCAATCCGGTCGTAGTCCTGTGGCGACTCCTGTGATGCGATGCGATCCAAGAGCTCGCTTACGGAGGAGAGCTCGATCAGATCTAACTGCTCGCAAGTTCCGAATTAACGTGAAGATTGGTTTCAATGACTCGAGAAGTCATCGTAGCCAAGGTGGCGAACTGGCGGTCATAAGAAAACCACCTAGTCAAGAGTTCGACCAGTGGCCAAGGCTCCTTTGGCGATAGTATCGCCTTTAAAGACGGATGAGGAATCCTTCCCGACGCATTTATTTACATAGAGGAACTCTCAATGAAAGCACCATTGTCGCGTCAAAACCGGCGGATCTCGGGTAGGGGGTCCCGAATCATGCGTCTAAGCGGATGGTAACAGGAGACAAGGGACACGATGTTTTTACCCAGGTTTGGGCCCTCTCGATGGAGGTAATACCCTACCCCGCTTGATTAATATTGATGATATGGGTAGTACAAGAGTAGATCTACCACGAGATCAAGGAGGCTAAACCCTAGAAGCTAGCCTATGGTATGATTGTTGTTCGTCCTATGGACTAAAAACCTCCGGTTTATATAGACACCGGATAGGTTAGGGTTACACAGTTTTGGTTACAATGGTAGGAGATCTACATATCTCAGACGCCAAGCTTGCCTTCCACGCCAAGGAAAGTCCATCCGGACACGGGACGAAGTCTTCAATCTTGTATCTTCATAGTCCAGGAGTCCGGCCAATGGTGATAGTTCGGCTATCCGGACACCCCCTAATCCGGGACTCCCTCAAGCACCATAAGGGGAGGACTGAGTGGGAGGGCAGGAAGCAATTTAGTTGCTGGTGCCTTGTAGTGAGTATTTTCTGTCATCCAGTCCAGTACCCATGAGTTCACATCTTCAGAATCTCCCGTGATGTGCAGCGTCGCATAGAATTGAAGAATGAGTTCTTCATTCCAATCACAGATGTCAGTGCAGAAATTCAGCAATCCAGCATCGTGAAGAACACTCAGGACTGGCTCGAAGCCTGGCAGAGATTCCATGTCCACATGAGGAATATGTGCATGATCGACGACTTTATCTTTGTTGAATAGCACAGAGGAATAGAAGTTGGCTTGACTAGCAGTCCAGAAACGCCTTCCTTATGCGAGCAGAGTCATATGGGTTGTAGTCAGTGAAGAATACATGCTCGCCGAAGAAATCTTCAGCCTTGAACTTTTTCTTCGTTGAGAATGGATTCTTTGGCTTTGGCAGTGGAGTGTCAGTGAGTTGCATCACTACCTCAAGAATCGCAATCTCAGGTTCTTCAGGCTGTGGATTTTCTGGTTCCTCTTCATATGCAGTCTGCATGTTCAAAGGATCAGCAGCACCAGGTTCTTCAGCACTAGTGGCTGGAATTTCTTCATTTACGGACAAGGTGGGATGAGTTTCTTCAGAGCCCATTTGAATCGTTGGTGCAGGGGACTGAGGAATTTGTTGTATTGGAGTGAAGAGTGGGGAATTTGGATGTTGACTGTCCCAAAAGTCATCGTTCATCACTGGTGTTGTGCTTCCAATATCCACATCTTCTTCTTCAATTTCCTCAACACCAGCCTCTTCAGCTGTGAACTGAGGCACAAAGCGAGGAATGATTGGTGTTGAAGGGATTGCATCCACTTCAATTTCTTCATCAATCTGCTCTGACGAAGCTGCAGAATGATTTTCTTCATCAGATCCGCTTGGGATCTCATATTCTTCACCAAAAGGAACAAGGTCCTTTGATGGAATGGAGGAAACTGGAATAGCATCTATTGGATTTTCAAACGAGCTTGTCATAGGCTTCATTTTCTTCGAGGCTGAAGAATTTGAAGCAGCTGATGCTTTCCTTTTCTTCACTGCAGCTCGCTCTGCAGCCTTGGTCTTCTTCACATCTGATGCAGATGGAAGGATAGGAGTTGGAGTAGGCACAAGAGGAGCTGAGGAATCTGTTTGAATTTCCTCAGGCGCAACTGATGCAGTTGCCCTCGATTTCTTCGGGCTTTCTTCAGGCGCACCACTAGTGGATGCCCTGGCAATTTCTTCAGCGACTGGAATGGATTCATCAGCCCTGGAACTAGCATTGTCTTCAGCAGGCTGAAAATCATCAGCGGTGCTGGCATTTTTGTCGGCGGTTGGGTGCGACATATGCCAAAGGATGGCTTATCATGGAGGCGGCGAGTAGAACGTCGCCGGTGCCTGGAAACGGGATGAGACGAAGGCATGCACGCCGGCAAATCTTACCCAGCTTCAGGTCTCTCCGAGGAGATAACACCCCTACTGCTGCTCTGCGGGGTCTCCGCATGATCACTATGGCAAAGTGAGTACAAGATTGCTCCTTGAGCTGTTCGGGGTGAGGAAGGAGAAGGGCACGGCTAGCTCTTCTCTTCCCTCAATGTGTGTGTCAAACTAGTAGGTTCCAACCCTTTGCATAGGTGCCCCGGGGGGTTTATATAGGCCTACCCCCCGGGGGTACAATGGTAATCCGTCTGGGAGCAGGCCCCAGCCGTCAGTTTCTTAAGTCGCCGTCTTCTCCACCGACTTCTGGGGCCCGCCGACTGGTGGGCCCCGCCGACGGTCCAAAGATGGGGGCCGACAGCCTTGTCCGCCGCATGAATGGTCTTGCCGGCTATGGGTTATCAGCAAGGCTTCTAATGACGCAAGCTTGCTCAGGTCGCGTGGCACAGCAAGCGCTGCGCCGCTGGCGGCGATCACTGTTGCCATCCTTGTCTTGTCTGGTTAATGGCGCATGGAGCCGTGGGAGGGGCCGGCCGACTCTCGGAGGCCGACTCCCAGCGGGTCCGTCTTTGGGGTGCTCTTGCCTTCTTCTGCACTCCGCCCGGACAAAGCGGAACCGCCATCTTCGGTCGCATGCATGTGCCATCGTGGTACAGGAATCTGCCTGTATCGACGCCGTGGCCGGGCGTGGCAACAAAGGTTGCCACGGACGGAGATCTCCGTCAAGACGGTGCTTTCAGGGCCATGCTCGCCCTTTTATGAGCGGGCAGGGATGGGTCCGAGGCGGCTTTATCCCATCCCGCCAGAGTCGCCAGGCAGAGGAGGATGGAGTCGCGGCCGACTCCCCCATAGCCGGCTTCATCGGAAGTCGCTAGCTTGGAGTCGGCTTGTCTTGAGGCCGCCTCGGGACTCGGCTGGGAGGCGGTCGGCGACTCGTCGCCGACTCTCGAGCGGCTCTTCGTCTTGGGGTCTTGAGGGGCGATCTGCCCGATGTTTTGAAAGGTCCAGGGCTCGGGTTTGCCTACCAGGGCCCATTACTCCCGGACAAGAGTCTCCGGCTGGTGAGGCGCCGAGGGCAACATGTCGAGGAGCCTCAACAGCCATCCCTTTAGTGGAAGAATTGGCTCGGCTTGGCCTCTATCTTGAGCCGACTAGTTGAGTCGGCCTTGCAGAGGCCGTCTTGCTCCTCTAAGGTTTCAAAGGTCGTGGCGGGATCCGGGCAGCTTGCCTGATAAGCTTCCAGGCAGCTGCCCGTTGCGGGCCCGCCACGTGACGCCACGCGGCAGGGCTAGTCTGCCAGCCCACACGCGTGACTAGACAGGCCCGTCAGGCGGGGCCCGCCACTACCGCGCCTCGGCGCACGGGCGGATCCGTTGCGCCCGCGCGGGCGGTTGGGCTCCCCACGCCATTACTGCGCGCGGTAACATCGTGGGTTAAATCGTGGGGCCGTGGGGACGTGGGCGCAGTTAATCCCACGCCCGCCCCCTCGGCTTCTCAGCCTAGGCGCCTATAAGTAGGCGGGAGGAGGGGGGCGGCGATGCACACACACCCACTCTTCCCCGCTTCCTCTCGCTTCCTCCCCCGCTTGCTTCGTCTTCCTCCTCGCTCCGTCGCGCTGAGCCACGCCGCGCCGCGGAGATGAGCTCCTCTTCTGCCGCCGCGCCTTCCACTGCTGCTTGGCGCAGGGATGGCTCCATCGCGACGCATTTACATCATCGAAGTTTTTTCGCCAAACGCGCCGCATCCCCGCACTCCACCTAGTGCGGACCAGCGCACCGGGCGGGCGAAATTACGCCGGCGCCGGAGGAGGGCGAAAGCGGGTCATATTCCGCCGCACCTCATGCGCGCATAGCTAGGGCTGCCGGCGGCGGCTTCTTCCGCGTGTTACCGAGTTCTACGGGCTCCACCGCACCACCTCACTCCAAACACGGCGGTGCTGCTGGCCGCCGCATCCTTATGCGAGGGCTTTCTTGGCGTTCTCCCCACCATCGAGCTGTGGGGGGAATTCTTCCAAGCCAAGCTCGGAACCCACGTTGCTCGCGTGCCGGCTCTGTGCGGCACGTTCATCTCCATGAGGAGGCCGGTGCCCGAGAACCCCTTTCCTGCCATCTTCCTCATCAAGTCGGTGAAGATGTGGCAGCGCACGTACTTCTACGTCAAGAACGTCGCCCCCGAGGGTGACTGGGTCAACTTGCCGCCTTACGTAGCCGGCGAGTTGGCAGGGCGACTCCCCAGCTGGTCCCATTGGGCCCGGACGCTGACTCCCGTAGGAAACGCCGCCGTCGCGCGGCTCCGCGTGATGACGCAGTCGGAGGGCCTGACTGGGGCTGACTTGCTGGCCGCCTTCGTGGCGCGGCGAGTCCTTCCTCTTCAAGGCCGACCTCATCTGATCTGTCAGATGGGCGGCCGGGACCCCAGTCGGCCGTGCTCCAAAGACATGCCCCACGCAGAGGTGGTGGACACGGTGAACTTCCTGGCGAATCGCCTCACGGAAGAATGGCAGTTCGGGCAAGGAGTCAGACTCATGCAACCCCCGCCTGTGGTATGTTATCTCTTGCTTCTTTGTTTCCTTCTTCAGCCGAATCCGGCTCTAATTTTCTTTGGTCTTTTCCGATTCAGAATCCCCTCATGCTGCCCTCGGCCGGCACCGCGGGGCCGGCTCGTGAATTTGTCCCCGACCGGGCGGAGAGCAACGCCGAGGACCCTGACTTGGGGGTGGCGGCGATGGAGACCGACGCCGAGGGAGGAGGAGGGGCCGACGACTTCAGGCCTTCGGCAACCTTCGCCGACTGGCCTGACGACGACGGCGAAAAGGAAGTCGTCCCCCGCCGCCGCCAAGAGAAGCCGGGCCAGCCAGTAGTTCCTCCGCGCCTTTGGGTGGTCGAGGGTATGACGCTAGAAGCTGGCGGGCCGAGCCTGCCAGCGGCCGGGCCAAGAAATTCAGGGGACGCGCTGACCCGGTAGCGAAGAGACGGTCGCGAAGGCTAACCGCTTCCGCAAGGAAGTGAAGAAGCCGCCGCTAGTCTCCGCGTAAGTACTTTTTATTTTTTCTTGTTTCTTCTGGTCCGTCTTGTCCAAGTCTTTACCTGTTTTTTTCTCGTCAGAGCTCCCCTCACCTTGGAGAGGGTCGCCGCAGCCTCCGTCATGGGGTCGGCGGAGACGTCCGCCAATACTCGGCGGATTGATCCTGCGGCCGCCCTCCGGGAGGCGACGGAGCGTAATGCGCAGGAGAATCGCGACGAGGAGGAGGCCGCCCGTCTGGAGAAGGCGGAGGCTGAGAAGGCAGCGGCTTCCGCCCAGAAGAAGCTGGAGGAGGTCGAAGCCACCGCTGCAGCCAAGAGGCGAGCTAAGGAGGCCGCGCGCCTCCAGTCGGCGCTGCTCGTCACCCCGCTGAGCTCTGCGCCGCCACCACCGGAGTTCACGGGGCAGACGGAGGGAGTCGGCGGTGAGGTCCCCGTCGCGGAGAGGGAAGGCGGCAAGGCCTCCCTGTCGGGCACGGCCGTGCCGCCCCTGCCACCTCCACCGCGTTCCGAGAGCGCGCGAGGCAAACAGCCGGCGGACCCGCCGGTGCGGCCGACCGACGACGAGGCCGTGGCGCAGCTGCTTCTTCAAGTCGCCTCCCCAGTGCGACGCCGTCTTGAGAAGGCGACTTCGGTGCCGCGCCCCTTGGAGACCGGCGCCGCCAGCTCGGCCATTCCTGACGCCGAGGCGACAAGCGCCGTGCCCATTGGGTGGGTGTGAGGAGGCGGCACAGGCCCGCTGGACACGGCGCTCCTGGACGTCCAGGCGAAGCTGTGAGCTGAGGACGAGATCATCCAGAACTGCTCCAAGGCGCACCTGGCGTCGCGAGCCGCCGTGCGGGTAAGTTTCTTCTTTGAATTTTTTCTTGCTCTTCTCTGTGGGGGCGCGCCAGCGCACCCACTGGGTGTAGTCCCCGAGTTTCGGGCCGGCTGCTGAGCAGGCGGCTCGGAACTCTATTTGCTGACTTCCAAATTTTTACCTTTGTCTGAAACTCTTGTCGCAGGAGTATCACAACCTCCGCGCCACTGCCTTCAACCGCAACGTTGAGGAGCTGAGCAAGCGGACTGCCGACTTGGCGAGGAGCCGAGGTGAGTTTTCTTCTTCGTGGGGGCGCGCTGGCGCACCCGCGGGCTGTAGTCCCCGAGATTCGGGCCGACTGCTGCGCAGTCGGGCCGGATCTTCCTGGTGACCTTCTTAGCTGACGACTTCGTGTCCTTCTTCTTTTTATTCTTCAGAGGCCAGCGCCACTATTCGGCGGCAGCTGGGTACGGCCAACACCGCCTTGCGTGCCAAGGAGGAGGAGTGCAGCAAGCTCGCCACGGAGCGCGACCTGCTGGCTACACAGATGGCGGAGCAGAGGGAGCTGCTTAAGGCGGCGCGAGACGAGGCGGAGAAGAAAGAGGCCGCTCTCCTGGCCGAGTTTGAGAGCGAGCACTCCTCCTGGACCGACAAGGAAGCGCTGCTGACCTCCGGCTTCCACGAAATCGAGGACATCGTCGATGGTGAGTTTGCTTTTACTTCTTTTGGGTCGCTGACTATGGGTCAGGCCGACTCGCTTTTTCTCGACTTGCTTCTTCTTCTTCTTGGCAGACTTCTTCCCCGTCACACGCAGCGCCAATCAAGCCATCGAGGCTGATCGCGAGGCGCGAAGGGCGGGTGGTGCTGAGATCGCAGCCAACGCCCCCCGGACCCTTGACGAGCAGCTCCTGAGCATTGAGGCTCGTCTGCGGCCGGCCCATCGGATGTTGCCGGCTTCAGCGTGTCGGCGCCAAGGCGATCGCTGCCCTGTGGCCGGACATGCCGGTTCTGCGCACTCCCAGCCGGACCGCCGACTAGCTGGAGGTCGCGGCTAGCCGTCTTGAGGCCTGGAAGGGTTCCGCGGCTCGGGATGGAGCTCGCCGAGCCCTGGAGTTTGTCAAGGCGTGGTATCCAGGGCTGGATCTGGACCGGCTGGCCGCTGCTCCGGTCGAGGCCTGTGCGGAGTTGCTGGCCGCGGAGGACGCCCTCGCCGAAAGCGTCACGATGGCGATTGCCGACTACACGGACACCAGCGTCTTCGTCCCTAAGCGGGCTGAGGACTGCGGGGAGGCACCGCCGGAGTGGTTCGGGATGAACCCGGACTACGACGAGGATTCGGCGGAGGTGATCGACTCTAGCGCCGAGGAGGAAGACGAGGCGGAGGACGGAGACGACATAGAGGCGCCAGAAGACGGAGCGGGCGACCAGCCTCACTCGGATCAGGCTCCAAAGCAACGAGTCCGCCGTCTGGGCTGGCTACCGCCAGAGACGATCAGGCCGAGACCGCCCAGCCGGCCACCCCGGCGCCTGACGCCGCCGTTGCCTCCGGCCTTCCGACTCCATCTGCCGCTTCCTAGGCCGCTGCCTCGCCTTTATTTTATCTGTTTTGCTAGTCTTTTAGAAAAACTTGTTAATTCGCACAATTCCACCCGCGGGGTGTATTCTGAACTTCTGTCCGAAGATCCGGCCAAGGGCCTAAGCTGTGTAAATATTATTCTAATTTTATCTTTTCTTGCTTATTGCTCTTGTGGCTTTTTCCTTTGCCGCCTTCCCTTAGTTGCCGCCTTGCCCATCGGGCAACCGCTCTGCGGACTGCCCTCTAGGTCAAGTGCTTGGCTACCTTCGAGAAGGCAAGTACTTGGCCATTTTTTAGAGTCGTTAAGCAAGTTGAGTAGAAAGCGGCAAGCCGACTACTTAAGAGTCGGTTTTACAAAACGGGCTGGAAGCCGATTTAAACTATGTTTATGCTTTGGGTCCTTAGCCATTTTTTCGTGTGGGTGCCCGTTCTTCCTTACTCCTGCCCACCAAACAGTCGCTCTGCGAGCTGCGGCTTCTGACAGGAGACGGCTTAGGCACCACACGTTACATGTCTGACTGCAGGAAGCATTTCATAGCCCAAAGGCGGCGAGTCCCCGGGCCGACTAGTCGAGCCCGGTGCCAAATATCATAACAAAGGGTAACATACTCAAAGGCATAAATCTTATCATACAGACAACAAAAGAGGGCAGTCCCCGAGCTCGTCTCGGGGGCCCCGAAGTTTTGGTACTTTAAACACAAAGGGTGGCGTGGTACATACTGCATCAACTGTAAAATTTTCGGAGGAGATTCGCATTCCATGGCCGTTCCGTCTCTTTGCGGTCGGAGTCGCCCTCTTGCGTGCTCGGGCTTCGAAAGGCCGATCAGGTAGTAGGAGTCGTTTCCTAGCACTTTGCTGATGATTAATGGGCCTTCCCAAGGTGCCGACAGCTTGTGCTGGCCGGCTGTTCGCTGGATCAGCCGGAGCACAAGGTCGCCCTCTAGGAATGATCTTGGCTTGACCTTCTTGTTGTATTAGCGGTGCAGGCTCTGCTGGTAGATGCTGGACCGGCTGAGTGCCAACAGCCGGCCCTCTTCCAGCAGATCGACACCGTCTTGACGTGCTTCTTCTGCTTCCTCTTCGGTGTACATGGTGACTCGCGGGGAGTCGAACTCTATATCCGTTGGGATGACGGCTTCGGCACCGTAGACGAGGAAGAAGGGTGAAGCCGATTGAGTTGTTTGGAGTCGTATGCAGACTCCAGAGGACGGCCGGTAGCAACTCCTCAAGCCAAAGCCGGCGAACGCTCCAATGGTTCAACCAGTCGAGGCTTGATGCTAGACAGGATGAGGCCGTTCGCTCGCTCCACCTGGCCGTTTGACTGCGGATGGGCAATGGACGCTAAGTCCAGTCGGATGTCTTGCGTCACGCAGAAACGGGCCAGGGCGCCTTTGACAAAATTTATGCCATTGTCGGTGATGATGCTGTGTGGTACGCCGTACCAAGTCGTGATGTCGGCGATGAAAGTCACTGCAGTAGGACCATTCAACTTCTTGATGGGTTTTGCTTCTATCCACTTGGTGAACTTGTCCATCGCGACAAGTAAGTGAGTTAGGCCGCCTCATGCCGTTTTGAATGGTCCCACCATGTCCAGGCCCCAAACATCAAAGGGCCAGGCGATGGGGATAGTCTTGAGTGCAGAAGCTGGCTGAAGCGGCTTGGAGCGGAACACCTGGCACCCCTTACATTTTTGAACTAATTCCTTGGCCTCTTCTAAGGCAGTCGGCCAGAAGAAATCGTGTTGGAAGGCTTTGGCGACGAGTGCTCTTGAGGCTACATGATGGGCCTTTTCATACGATCGATGTCTTCGAGAATTGCTTGGCCTTGCTTACGACTCGACCTTGCCGGCGCTGGTAGACACCGATGGCCTTTCGCTGACCAGCTCTCTGTTGACTATAGTGTAGGCTGCTACTCGGCATTGCACTTGCCGAGCCGAGGTCTCATCGGTTGGTAGCTCTCCGCTTACTAAGAACTTCAGGATGGGCTGGGCCCATGAGGGTGCTGCTATTTCTTCGACTGCCAGTACTGCTACTTGGACGAGGGCGGTTGGGCTGGGAGGCGGCGGGTTGGAGTCCACAACAGCTTGCTGGGTTGAAGAAGTCCCCGGGCCGACTGGCGCAGTCCATGGGCCGAGTACTTAGTCTTCGCAATGGTCGCTGCAGTCTCCGGGCCGGGTTCTGAAGTCCCCGGGCCGGCTTCGACTGCCGCATTCTTGGGGGCGTCTGCAAGGATTCTTGTGCCGTCTGCTAAGGCTTTGGAGTCGGATCCGACTTCTTCAGGGGGAGCCGGCACAAAAATGGAGTCTGACTACTGTGACGGCTGATGATGGCTTGAGGAGGCGCTCAAGGGCGACGCTGATGGTATTACTGGCCGGGTGGAGCCGATTCTTGCTGTGGTGTCTGCTTGGTCGTTGTCGCTTTCTTGGCACGTGGAGGAACTCGCACCCTCAAAATATCCACTCATTGCTGTACCGTGAAACAATGAGCTCGCCATATTTTGCATCTTTGGCGTCCAAGTCGCCGGATGACTGTTGGACCACCAAGTCGGAGTCGCCATAACACGAGGATCCGCGAATGCCAAGCTCTTTGGCAAGCCGGGCCGTGAATGAGCGCCTCGTATTCGGCGACGTTGTTGGAGGCGGCGAAATGGATCTGCAGCGCGTACTTGAGCTTGTCGCCCTTGGGGGAAGTGAGGACCACGCCGGCTCCCAAGCCGGTGCGCATCTTGGAGCCATCGAAATGCATCCGCCAATGGGTGGAGTCGGTATTGGCGGCAATCTTGAGTCTCGGCCCAGTCGACGAGGAAGTCGGCTAGTGCTTGTGACTTGATGGCGGTGTGGGGCTGGTAATAGATGGTGTAGGGGGCCAACTCTATGGCCCATTTGGCCACTCGGCCAGAAGCATCTCGGCTTCCGATGATCTCTGCTAGTGGCTCCGTGCAAACCACGGTGATTGGATACTCTTGAAAGTAAGGCTTCAACTTCTTGGCGGCAAAGTGCACGCCGTAACACATTTCTGGTAGTGGGGGTAGTTCTGCTTGGAGGTCGACAATACTTCGCTCAGGTAATATACCGGTCTCTGGACAGGTAGCGCCTTGCCTTCCTCTTTGTGTTCCACTACAATGACTGTGCTGACTACCCTGCTGGTGGCGGCAATATGCAGGAGCATGGGCTCCTTTGGAGTCGGAGCCGCCAAACCTTTGGGGAGTAGTCAACATTTTCTTCAAGCGGAGAAAAGCTTCGTCCGCCTTTGAGTTCCATTCAAGAAGGTGGTCTTCTTCATGAGTAGGTACAGAGGAAGAGCTTTCTACTTGACCCGGTGATGAATCGGTGACGGACGTAAGCAGCGGTGAACTTTTGCACATCTAGCGATCGGTAGGTACTTCCATCCTTTCGATTGCCTTGATCTTCACAGGGTTGCACTTTATGCCGCGTTCAGAGACCAGGAAACCAAGGAGCTGGCCGGCTGGTACTCCGAAGACGCACTTCTCTGGGTTGAGCTTGATCTGGAATCGGCGCAGATTTTCAAAGGTCCCCTTGAGGTCTTCCAACAGCATTCCTTGCTTCTCCGTCTTCACCACCACGTCGTCCACGTAAACATGGGCGTTTCTGCCAAGCTGCTTGAGGAGGCACTTCTGCATGCAACGCTGAAAGGTGGCGCTGGCATTCCTCAAGCCGAACGTCATGGTCAGGTAACAGAAAGCTCCAAACAGCGTGATGAAGGCGGTCTTCAATCTGTCGGCCGGGTTCAGCTTGATCTGGTGATATCCTGAGTATGCATCTAAGAAGCTCAACAGCTCGCATTCGGCTGTGGAGTCTATCACCTGATCAATTCTCGGCTAAGCGAACGGGTCCTTGGGGCAAGCTTTGTTGAGGCTTGTGTAGTCAATACACATCCGCCACTGCTTGTTCTTCTTTAGTACCAAGACCGGGTTTGCTAACCACTCTGGAAAGAACACTTCCATGATGAAACCGGCTGCGAGGAGCCGGGCTATCTCTTCTCCAACAACTCTTCTTTTCTCTTCTGACAGGCGGCGCAAGGGCTGCCTGACGGGCTTCACATCAGATCGGACATGTAACTTGTGCTCGGCGAATTCCGTCGGTACACTGGCATGTCTTTAGGGGACCATGCGAAAATGTCCCGATTCTCACGGAGGAAATCGACGACTCGCCTTCCTATTTGCTGTCGAGGTTTGCACCCCTCGATAACGTATCTCTCCGGGTGCTCCGGGTCCAAGGGTATCTTCTTGGTCTCTTTAGCCGGCTTGAACGAGCCCTCAGCTTCTGACTCCTTGGGGTTGGGCGACATCTCTGGCTGCTTGCCGGCCATTGCTACAACCCGATCAAGGAGCCGCTTCTCAACTGTGATCACCAGGTACTCGGCCAGCCGACTGCTCTCAGCTGCACAGGCGGACGACTTTCTGTAGTCGCCGGCTACGGTTAGAATCCCCTTGGTAATCGGCATCTTCATCTTGAGGTAGGCATAGTGGGGGACCACCATGAACTTGGCCAGAGCAGGTCGGCCAAGCAGAGCATGGTATGGGCTTTCGAGGTCCACCACTTGCATCACTGCATCGGGTTTCTCGGCGAAAGTGATCTTTTGTCCCCAAAGAGGACGTCTATCGAGATCTTGCCAATCGGTGAGCAGGAAAGGCCGTGCATAATTCCGTGGAACCACAGTCCGGCTGTCTTTGAAGCTATCTTTGCTTGATTCCTAACTTCTCCATTGTATCCTTATACAGGATGTTGATGCTTTGCTGCCTACATCTATCACCACTCCACGAAGCGAGCGGCCCGCCTATCCGCGGCAAGTGTGGCTCCCAAGACCAGGCGTAGGAGCCCGGATTCGCATCACCTCCGGGTGATCAGCTCGGCTCCAAGCGATAGGTTTCTCGGACCCAGTGCATGAATTCGGGAGTATCCGATGCTCGTGCATTCACTTCTTCTTTATTCTGCCGCTGCTTCTTGGCGATCGCCACACCTTTGGTGAACACTACATAGGCTCCATGCTCTTACGGGTACTCGTCTTGTCTTTGCGCTTGTTGGCACGACAACCCGACTCTTTGAAGCTGGGCGGTGAGTGGAGGCGGCCCAGCTGAGCGGGGAGGATGAGGCCGTCTCCTTGGCGATCCTGGTGAGCCGATGGCACTTCCGAGTGGTGTGTGTGGTTCGGACGGCTTCGTCGCTATGGAACTTGCGTGGTCCATCCAGAGTCTGCTTTCGTAAGAGAAGGCCGGCAACCAGTTGGACTTGCCGCCTTTACGCCGCTTAGGTGAGGCTGCCCTTCTCAAGCTGTTGGTCTTCGACCGCCGCCACCGCCGGCTGTTGGAAGCGGGCTGCGTGGCCTTGCGCTTGTGATCATTCTGCTGTCGCCGACCGGTGTCGCCACCTGACCCGAGTTCTGGGAGCCTGAGGAGCCACCTTGCGGTCGCCGACTGACTTTGATCTCGACTTCATGGAGGAGTCGGTGTGGCGTGCATTTGTTCCGCTATGATCAGCAGCTCGTCGAGGGTCTCCGGCTCGTCGCAAAGGAGCTTGTGCTTGAGGAGGGTGCCTTCTTTGCACCCGGCGGTGAAGTACTCTATTGCCTGCACCTCGTGCACTCCCTCGCAGGAGTTCCGGAGCTCGGCCCAGCGCGTGAGGTAGTCACGTATAGACTCGTTGGGGCCTTGCACACATAAGGAAAGTTGGCGAGGCTTGGGAGGTCGCTTGTATGTGCTCGTGAAGTTGCGGACGAAGGCCTCGGTGAAGTCGACCCAGCTGTTGATGCTGCGGGGCTTCAAGCTGTTCAACCATGTCCGGGCCGTGCCCTTGAGCATGAGGGGAACATACTTTACGGCAGCGTGCTTGTTGCCGTTCGCTATGCTGACGGCCGTGGAGTAGTCCACTAGCCAGTCCTCCGGCTTCACGGAGCCAGTGTATTTGGGTGTATCTCGGGGGAGTGTGAATCCTCTGGGGAAGGGCTCGTCTCGGATGCGAGGTCTGAAACAGTGGGCCTAACTCGTCTTATTCCTCCAGCGCCGAGGATCGGTGGAGTCGCCGATCCGTGATGGGCGTCGTTTTCTCCGACTCCCTCTCGGCGGCCAAGGCGGTCGCCGAGAGTCGGATGCTTGACGGGTGGCGGGGAGACTTGCATTTCTCTGCGGGGAGGTGGAGGCAGATAGTCGTCCCGCCGCTCCACCGCTCTTGGGCTGCCGTCTTCGTCGCGCTCGATGGAGATGTGAGTCCGGCTATGGCTGACAGCCGGATCCTTGTTTTTTATTCCACGGACACCGCCAGTCGGCGTCCGAGACGTCGCGCCTTGATCTCAGTGGGGAGGCAAGTCGCCGTGTTGTCGATGTGGCGCCTCCGTGCGGCAGCCGGTTTCGTTTTGCGCAGCGGCCGCGTCGAGGAGCTGCTGGACTCGCTCCGTCATCAGGCGGCGCTCCTCGCCCTCGAAGTTATCCAGCTCGTTTGCCGCCGCCTGGGCGGCGCGGATGTTCTCCGCGGGCGTGGCGTACACGGGGCGATTCGCCCCAAACAGACTAGCGATGGATACGCCGCGCTGCTGGACCGCGCCTAGGCGGCTAGGGCCTGGGCCGAGCCGGGCGAGCCGCCCACGGCGCGATCCATCTCGCGCTGGTAGGCTTCTGACAAGCGTCCCATGCTTGCCAGCTTCTGTGCGCCCACGAGGAGATGGAGGCGGCGCGCTTCCAGCGTCCCAGCGTCGGCGTCTTCCGGAATGGGGGCGGTCAGGTCTTGCGTAACTGCGTCGAGAGGTTCACGAGCTCCCTCGCCGTAAGGCTCGCCAGACCGATGACGAGCACCTCCGTGGACGGTGCTTCCGCCGCCTCCGCCGAGGGAGCGGCTGCCGTCGAGACCACCACATTGGTGGGGGAACGCGTCGAGCGACGCTGTGTCGGAGTCGACCAGATCGGGTCGGTGGAGCCTACGGACTCCAGTCGGCGCGGCGGGCTCGCCCGGCGATGTGGAGTTGCTCGAGGAGGCCCGCGAGGAGGCTCTCGAGGCCGTCCGTACGTGCGTCGGATGCAGGCTCGTCGGAGAGGCGAACCTCGCCGACAAGTTCGGCGAGGCAGCTCGCCGCGCAGGCGACCTCAGCGCCATGCAGTGCGTCGGCGCAGACTCCGTCTGGCGTGCCGGGCTGGCTGTGCTCGCCAGGGAGGAAGAAGGTTCCCGTCCAAAGCAGGTCTCCGGACGACGTGCACCTAGCCCCACGGTGGGCGCCAAATGTCGAGGGTTGGGTGCGACATATGCCAAAGGATGGCTTATCATGGAGGGGGCGAGTAGAACGTCGCCGGTGCACAGAAGCAGGATGAGGCAAAGGCATGCACGCCGGCGAATCTTACCCAGCTTCCGGGCTCTCTGAGGAGATAACACCCCTACTGCTGCTCTGTGGTGTCTCCGCATGATCACTATGGCAAAGTGAGTACAAGATTGCTCCTTGAGCTGTTCGGGGTGAGGAAGGAGAAGGGCATGGCTAGCTCTTCTCTTCCCTCTATGTGTGTGTCAAACTACCACGTTCCAACCCTTTGGATGGGTGCCCCGGGGGGTTTATATAGGCCTACCCCCCGGGGGTACAATGGTAATCCGTCTGGGAGCAGGTCCCAGCCGTCAGTCTCTTAAGTCGCCGTCTTCTCCGCCGACTTCTGGGGCGGGGCCGACTGGTGGGCCCTGCCGACGGTCCAGCATGGTGCCGACAGCCCTTGTCCGCCGCGGGCGGGTCTTGCCGGCTGTGGGTTACTGTAGCCGCGCTTCTAATGACGCGAGCTTGGTCGTGGGGTCGTGGCAACAGTGCCGCCGCCTGGCGGGCGATCACTGTTGCCATTCCCTGTCTTGTCTGGTTAATGGCGCATGGAGCCCGTGGGAGGGGCCGGCCGACTCTCGGAGGCCGACTCCCAGCGGGTCCGTCTTTGGGGTGCTCTTGCCGTCTTCTGCACTCCCGCCGACAGGCGGGTCCCGCCGTCTTCGGGTCGTACAGACAGGCCATCGTGGGTACAGGAATCTGCCCACGGGGCTGACGTCAGGGCCGGCGTGGCAACAGTGCCGCGCCGGACGGAGATCTCCGTCAGTACGGCGCTCTGTGGCCACGGCTGCCCTTTATGAGCGGGGTGGAGGGACGGGCCATGGCGGCTTTATCCCATCCCGCTTCGTGTCGCTCGGGAGGAGGTGGATGGAGTCGCTGGCTGACTCCGTGAGCCGGGCTTCATCGGAAGTCGCTAGCTTGGAGTCGGCTTGTCTTGAGGCCGTCTCTGGGACTCGGCTGGGAGGGGCAGTCGGCGACTCCGTCGCCGACTCTCAGAAGGCGGCTCTTCGTCTTGGGGTCTTGAGGGGCGCAGTCTGCCCCGATGTTTTGAAAGGTCCAGGGGCTCGGGTTTTCCTACCCGTGGCCCATTACTCCGACAATGTTCTTCAGTAGGCTGAGCAGAGACTCCAGCCTGGGGAATTTTTTGTTGCGTTGGGGCTGCAACATTTGTGAACTTCTTTGTCAGATTGACAAATCTGACTTTGGCTCCTTGCCAATCAGCATAATAGGCATCAAAGTCAACACTGAGGGCTTTGATTTCAGACTGGATCTTGAGGAGTTCCTCAGTTGTCATTCTGACAACGTTTTTCCTCAGGAACTTCTCTTTCCTGAATTGAGCTTTCTTGATCTGCCTAGCCTTTTCAAATTTCCATTTCTCTTCAGAAATGAAATGGGTCAGCATGTGACTTTGTCCAGGAGTCAAATGAAAATCAGGCATAGGTGTCTCTGGATCCTTGTGCCATAGATCAATGTATTCAAGGATCGCCCTTGGATCCAAAAGCAGTGGCACAGGTGTGCCTTTGGCTCTAGCGGCCCTAACTTGTCGGTCTCTGATGATTTCTGCAAGTTCATCATCATCAGCTTCATCGTCAGATGGCACTTGGAAGGCAACCTGTTTCTTCTTAGGACTTGGCCGAGGACCTCTTCCAGCAGTTGCCTTAGTCTTCAGTAGTGTGGGGCCTGATGAAGAATTTGGTGCAGCTGAGGAACTTGCTAAGACACCAGAGGCAATAGAGATGCCTGTAGTCCTTTGGCACGTGGCCAGATGCACAGGTGCTGAGGACTTTGGAGGAGCTGCTGAGGACTTTGGAGGAGGAGCTGACGATTTGGGAGGAGCAGGAGCAGCATGAGGAACTGGCCATGAGGGCATTGAAGATTCTGGCCATGAGGGCATTGCTGAGGATTTTGGCCGTGAGGGCACTGTTGGTGAAGCACTTGGCTTGTGCGCTGGCTTCTTTGCCATTGATTTTCTGGGCTTGACAGGGGCCTCAGTGGCAGCAGCAGATGTGAGTCTTCATTGAATTTCCTCACTGCTTCTTTGGCTTCTCTCGCTTTATTGGATTGGCGCTTGGCACATTCTTCAGAAAGTCCTCATCACGCTTGATGTTGGTGGGTCGACTTCTTGGCCAGTGCCAATGGAGCTCTTGGGCATGGAGGATTCAAAGGTCTGAATTTCTTCATATACTTTGGAGTAACATACCTGTACTCCCTCCATTCCCTTGCCCATCTCCTTTCAATCCTCCTCGAATGCGCACCTTGCACCGATTTTTGTTTTCCTTGCCAAACTTGGCTTCATCAGTGTGCAATAGTCAGCATATATGTCCTCAGGTATTTCAAAAGCCGTCATTACCTCAGGCCTCTTTCCTCCTTTCTGGGGCTTCTTTCCTTCTGCCATATTCTTCAGCTGAGGAATTTGAACAATCGAATTCTCTGAAGAAGTATGCAACTTTTCTTCGAGGAACGCTGCAAATGAGTTAAGTTGATGAGAACCTAGTGATTCAGCAGTGGACATGAGTACCTGTGAATAGAGTATAGTTGCGAGGAATTTGGAGAGGTCATATGCGTTCTCAGAAGGTTTTTCAAAAAGAACTAGTTTGAGGAATTTGACCAGATGAGCCTTGAAGAATTTCACTAAGCAATCTTTGTCTTAGGTTCCAGAGTTGTATAGATCGAGGATCCACACAATTGAGGAATCTTGAAGAAAAATCATTGCTTAGAGAAACGAATCAAGAGCGTATTTCGTTTGAGGTGTTCATATGTGTGAAGATTTGAAGAATAAACTCCTTTGAAGATTTTCAGGAAGGTTTGAGAATCAAAGCGAGTAATAAAAGTAACTTTTAATTACCCGAACTGAAGAACAGGCGAATTGAGAAGTGTAGATTAGAAGTTCGTCAGTTCAGATCTCCCACGCCCTAACTCGACAGAGGAAGACAGCTACGGCGGCGGCGAAGTGAAGATTTCCATGGTCGGCGCAAGTACGACGGCGATGAGGTCGAGGCAGTGAAGCTCTTCCTCACCGGCGACGATGGAGTAGCGGCGGCGGTAGGGTTTGAGAAGCTCGAGCGAGAGAGAGAGAGCGGTCGAGCGGAGTAAAGGAAGTGAGGAAGGGAGAGGGGTATATATAGCCACGGTGAAAACTGTTCGCCGAAGATTTTGGACCTAACGTGCCCTCAACCCTTCTCATTCGCTGACATGTGTCACCCACGTACTGAAAAGTGGAGATCGTGTTAGATCGTGGGTGAATAGATAAGTCTAACGTACGAAGCGGAACGGTTTGAGCGGCAAAGCCGAAAATTTGGATAAGATAAGTTAAAAGTTCCGTTCGCAATTTCTTCAGCTGACAAGGACACAGTGAAGATTTTGAACGAGTTTCAAATAGAACGCACATGAAGAATTTGTGAATAGATTGGGTTGAGTATAGCATAGAGGGGGAAGGGTCCGATCACATTCACTTAGCGTAAAAAGCAACTTGAAGAAATAGCCATAAGTGAATGTTGTAGAGGACATAAACCCATATATATATATATATATATATATATATATATATATATATATATATATATATATATAGCCAATGAAGAAAAACAACGGAAACAGTGAAGAAGACTGAAGAATTTCAAACTGAGGAAAAACTCAAATTGAAGATTTTCATCTTTGGTGGTGGCGTGACCCACCGTATAAGAATGATGATTTCAGACACCGCGTACAATTGTCGTAGGGTTCTGAGAATCAAATTCTTGATTAATTTCTTCACACTTAGAGTGTTATTCTTCATTGATTGAAAAAGAAACGTTTCTTCATGTGTTGCACATCTAAGTCATCAATTTTGCATAAGTGTCAGGATGTGTGTCCTTTTTAAAGAACATTCGAAGATTCTAAGAGATTTAGCTCACACCGCAACTTGCTAAATATCTTCTCATCCAAGGGCTTTGTGAAGATATCGGCTAGCTGTTCTTCAGTCTTCACATGATCAATAAAGATGTCGCCCTTCAACACATGATCGCGAAGAAAATGATGACAAATCTGAATGTGCTTTATCTTCGAGTGCTGAACAGGGTTGTGAGCAATCTTGATGGCACTCTCATTGTCACAGTAGAGAGGCACATTCATCACGTTGATGTCGTAGTCCTTGAGAGTTTGCTTCATCCACAGCAATTGAGCACAGCAAGAACCAACAGCAGTGAACTCAACTTCTGCAGTGGACAGTGATACGCAGTTCTGTTTCTTCGAGGACCAACAGACCAAAGATCGTCCGAGGAAATGACAAGTACCAGATGTTGACTTGCGGTCCACACGATCACCAGCATAGTCAAAGTCAGAATATCCAATAAGATCAATAGTAGATCCCTTGGGGAACCATAATCCTAGTGTTGGTGTGTGAGCTAGATATCGAAGAATATGCTTCACAACCTTATGGTGTGATTCCTTCGGTGTAGCTTGAAATCGGGCACACATGCAAACACTAAGCATAATATCTGGCCTATATGAACATAAGAACAAAAAAGAACCAATCAAGGAGCGTAATAACTTGTGATATAAGTCAATACCAATTTCATCGAGGCATAGATGGCCATTTGTGGGCATAGGAATTTTGACGCCTTTGCAATCTTGCATGCCGAATTTCTTCAAAACATCTTTTGAGGTATTTCTCACGAGATATGAATATGCCATTGTGTTGTTGATTTAATTTGAAGACCTAAAAAGAATTTCAACTCTCCCATCATAGACATTTGATATTCTTCACTCATCATATAGGCAAATTCATCACTATAGCGTTGGTCAGTACAGCCAAAGATAATATCATCAACGTATATTTGGCACACAAACAGTTCACCATCATAAGATTTAGTAAAGAGAGTAGGGTCAGGTGAACCGGGTGTGAAGCCATTCTTCACGAAGAATTCCTTCAACGTATCATACCATGCCCGTGGGGCCTGCTTGAGGCCATAGAGGGCCTTGTTGAGTCTGAAGACTTTGTCAGGATTCTTTGGATCTTCAAAACACAGGGGTTGAGCAACATATACTTCTTCCTCAAGCTTACCATTGAGGAATGCACTTTTCACATCCATTTGATATAAAGTGATATTATGATGGTTATCATAAGCAAGTAATATGTGAATAGCCTCAAGTCTAGCAACAGGTGCAAAAGTTTCATCGAAATAAATTCCTTCAACCTGTGTGTAGCCTTGAGCTACAAGTCGTTCCTTATTCCTCACCACAAGTCCATTTTCATCTTGCTTGTTGCGGTTGATCCACTTTGTGCCAATGATATTATGCTTGCGAGGATCTGGACATTTGACCAGTTCCCAGACGTTGTTGAGCTCGAACTGATGTAATTCTTCTTGCATGGCCTGTCCACTCAGGCTCCCGAAATGCTTCATCTACCTTAGTGGGCTCTGTGATAGAGACAAAAGCATAGTGCCCACAAAATTTAGATAAATGTGAAGCTTTTGAGCGTGTGAGAGGACCTGGTGCTTCAATGTCATCGATGATCTTGTCAACTTGCACTTCTTTTGCAACGCGAGGACGAGCTGGTTGTCGTCGAGGAATTTGATCAGCATTTTCTTCAGCACCATTTTCTTCAAAGATTATCTTCAGTGCATTAGCTCGACGCTCTTGGCGCTCTGGAATGAATTCTTTAGCAGATTCTTCAAGAGGAATTACATCCTCGATTGCCTTGAACTTGATAGATTCCTCGGTGCTGGTTCATCTATCACGGAAGGTAGGTGCTCTCTTTGCGAGCCATTAGTTTTCATCGAATCAAGACATCTACAGTTTCAACAATCTTGTAAAGAACATTGTTGAAGACTCAGAGGTGTAGTCCTTTCCATAACCAAACATATAACCTTCATGTGCTTTCGGTGCAAATTTAGCATTGAGATGAGGATCTCTAATCCAAGCATTTAGCAATCAAGACTTTGAAATAACTCACATTGGGTTTCTTGTGGGTGAGGAGTTCATAGGCAGTCTTCTTGAAGAATTTGTGAAGATATACTCTGTTGATGATGTGGCACGCGGTATCAATTGCATCAATCCAAAAACGACGAGGCGTTTTGTATTCATCAAGCATAGTGCGAGCCATCTCAACAAGAGTTCTGTTCTTGCGCTCCACGACGCCATTTTTCTGAGGAGTAAAAGGAGTAGATAACTCATAAGTAATACCAAGTTCATCAAGATACTCATCAAGACCATAATTCTTGAACTCAGTTCCATTGTCACTCCTTATGTGCCTGATCTTCACACCAAAGTTGGTTGAAGCCCTCGAGGAAAATCATTTGAAGACTTCCTGCACTTCATGTTTGTAAGTAACAATGTGTACCCATGTGTAATGAGAGTAATCATCAACAATAACAAAGCCATATAGAGATGCATCATTAGTGACTGCTGAGTAATGATTAGGACCAAAGAGGTCCATGTGAAGCAATTCGAATGGACGAGTAGTGGTCATGATAGTCTTCGTTGGATGCTTGGCCTTGGTCATTCAGATTCACAGGCTCCACACAAGTGATCCTTGAGGAATTTTACATTCTCAATGCCAATGACATGCTTCTTCTTCGCAAGCGTGTGCAAATTCCTCTTGCCTGCGTGACCAAGTCGTCGATGCCATAGCCAGCCTTCTGAAGCTTTTGCAAGTAGACACACGGCTGGTTGTGGTCCTGTAGAGAAATCAACAATATACAAGTCTCCTCTCCTAAAGCATTCGAAGTCTTTGGAATTGTCAGCTTCCATAATCAAAACACAATGATACTTGCCAAAGACAACAACCATATCAAGATCACAAAGCATTGAGACTGACATTAGGTTGTATCCTAAAGACTCAACAAGCATGACTTTGTCCATGTGTATGTCCTTAGAGATCGCAACCTTACCAAGACCCAATACCTGACTTTTGCCTTTGTCAGCAAAGATGATATGCTTCAGATGTGACGGTGATAAGGGAGCATCCATCAATAGGTTCTTGTCACCAGTCATGTGATTTTTACATCCACTATCGAGGGCCCACTCATTGGCTTTGGGTTGATCATCCTGCAGATGAATTAGTGCAACTTATGATCTCATATACTTCATTAGTGAAGAATATGATATCAATTTCATCAGATGAATTTCATCAAGCAGTAAAACCGATATATTAGTATGAGTACGTGTGAAATGAAAGTTCATTTCTTCATGATTAGCCTGCTTCCTTTCAGGCAATGTTGTCAGGTCCCCAGCAAATTCTTCAGACGTTAAAGCACGCCCGAGACCTGACCCTGCAGAGGAAATTAGTTCTTTTTCTTCACCACCCACATCTGAAGGGGTGGCAAAGAGTTCATCACTTTGCGAGCTTCATATGAGAATGGTGGCATAGACGCCAATCCATTTCGTTTCACATAAGAGAGGTTAGGGTAAGCATATGAATAAGCAGAGAAATTCTTCGAGGACTTATGAACATATTGGTTTGAAAAATAATGCACATACTCATAGCCCTTAGCTCTACGCTGCGAAACAGAGTTGTTAGCACGATGATAATCATATGAGGACTTTGATCCTTTTGAGGAATTTGATCCACGTGAGGAATTTGGTCCGTATGAATAGTTTGACCTAGGGTTCCTATTCTTCACAGGTGGTGTCATGAGGACATTCACCTGAAGACTTTCAAGGCACTTCTTGGGAACCCAGATTTTCTTCATAGGAGAACCATTCCTGCAGTTAGTGCCAACATATCTAGCAAATACTTCACCATTATGATTTTTGAACAGTTTATAGTTGGAGTCAAATGACTCATCAGAAGAATGAGGAGATTCACATGTAAAGCCAGATAAGTTAGATGGATCAACTGGAGGTCCCTTTGCAGCAACCCATGAGGTTTTGGGGTACTGCATGTTCCATCAGCATTGAGTTTCCTCTCAAAGGCAATACCCTCTTTCCTAGGGTTCCTGTTGAGGACCTGCTTTGTAAGCACATCACAAAGAGTCTGATGCCCTTTGAGGCTTTTGTACATGCCTGTCATGTACAATTCCTTCAACCCTCGTGATCGTCAAGGATACTAGCAATGTCCTCAGATGAGGAATTAGTGAAAGCAGAGGTAGGTGAAGAATTTGTAACAGTTGAAGCATTTGAACATTCAGGTGAAGAATTAGCAGATTCACGTTCAATGCACTTTAAGCATGGAGGAACAAATTCTTCCTGGGAAGCGCTGATTTGTTGAGCAAGTAATGAATCACGCTCCTTCTGAAGATCTTCATAACTCACTCTTAGCTTCTCAAGATCTTGCTTTTTTTTGAAGAAATTCATAAGAAAGTTTCTCATGATCAGACAAGAGAGTGTTATGATGACCTTGAAGGCTGTCAAACCTAGGCGAAGTCTCAAGATTTTCGATCGGGGCTTTAGTGTTATCCATTTCTTCACCCAACATATCGACACTTTTACCTAACATGTTTTGAACCTTTTCCAAGGCATGTTGTTGTTTGGTGGCAATACAAACAAGCTTGGTATAGGTGGGTTCAATATCATCATCAAATCCATCATCATCAGACTCATCATCACTAAACTCGGATGAGGAACATTCGGTTACCTTGTCACCCTTTGCCATGAGACATGATGCAGAAGATGATGATTCTGGTTCGAAAGTCATCGTTTTGAGAGATTCCTTGAAGTCCTCAAACCAAGGATCATGACGGGTTCGATGACCTTCATAGATGTCGGACATTCGGTCCCTAATAAGCTTCGCATTGCAAAGATGCATAATGCGCTTGAATTCATCTCTAGATAGGCAGGAACAGATGATATCCTTCGCCATGATGTCAAGTCGAGTGTACTTGCGAATATCATCTGCGTTCGACGTCTTGCATAGATCAATAAGACCAATTTCAGTGACGGTCCGCAGCTTGCTGTCCATTGCCATGAGGCGCTTCCTCATCATGTCCTTCCACTTGGGATAATCATGACCGTCAAAGATAGGGCATGTCACTTTCTTCATACCTGCGATCGACATAACTAAAACTCCAGGTGGTTAAACCAAAATCACATAGAACAAGGTAGTACCTTGCTCTGATACCAATTGAAAGTGCGTTATATCGACTAGAGGGGGGGGGTGAATAGGCGATTTTATGAATTCTTCACTGAGGAATTTGCAGGTGAGGAAATTCCTAAGCGAAGAACTACTTGTCATGAATAAGTACTCGAAGTAAGCATAACAGAATGCGGGCATGGTCATCGGGATGAAATGAAGACAATCACAGAGTACAGAAAAGCGTAAACACGAGGATAACACAAGATGAAGACAAAGCAGATCAAGAAATTGAACTGAGGAAATTGAGAAAGTCTTCACCAAAGTCTTCAAACACAGATATGAACAAACAATCAACACAAAGTAATGAGGAAATGAAAGAGTTGAGGAAATAGAACCGATGGAAGGTTGGTGAAGACAATGATTTGGTAGACCAGTTCCAAGCTGCTGCCTCGGTTGTATGTCTAGTTGGAGCGGCCGAGTATTTAAACTTCGAGGACACGCAGGTCCCGGACACCCAAATCCATCGAGCACGCAGCTTAGCACACCAAGTCCTCACCGTATTATCCTTGAACTAAGGTCACACATGACCTCGTCCAATCACTCGTGGTAAGTCTTCAGGCGACTTCCAAACCTTCACAGACTTGGTCACTCGGCGATCCACAATTCCTCTTGGATGCTCTAGACCATGACGCCTAACCCTCTGGAAGAAGCACAATCTTCAAAGGTAATGTTGGGGATGTAACTACTGAATATAAACCGCCCTGAAGGGGCCGGTTTACCCTCGGCTATAATTGGGGCCCACGAAGACTCAGAAGGTGGCGATTGCTGTAGAGCTTAGAGGCCCGGAGCCCAGGCGGCTTAATTAGGGCCCATAATGGTAAAACCGCCATAACCATGTAACTTGTGTTGTAAGATAAGAGAAAGAAGAGACCGAGCCGACACTTGTATGAGCCGGCCTCGGGACTCTGTAGACCGACCGCCTGACGTCAACCCGTATATAAAGGGGACGACGTGGCGGTTTGAGGAGAGACAACGATAACTCAAGGCTTAGGCGAAGCTATTGCTCCCTAGTCGCCGAGATCACATCAATCCCATCACAAACTAGACGTAGGCCTTTACCTTCATCGAAGGGGCCGAACTAGTATAACCCTTGTGTCTTTGCGTCTGATTTAACCCCTCTAAGTTAACCCGTTCGATGGCCCCGCGACTAAGTCCTTTCATGAGGACATCTGCCGTGACAATTCCACGACAGTTGGCGCCCACCGTGGGGCTACCGCACGATGATTTGATGATCTTAGAGGGCAAGTTCGAAGGACTCGAAGGCTATGGTGTGGGCCGGATGACCAAGAGTCGTCGCGGTAAGCTCTACATCGACGATGCAGGCTGGGGCCCCGAGGCCGGCTCGATTGAGTACGGGTACCGGGTCCCCTTTGGTAGCATACACGTGTTCATCGGCAAGATCGGTGAGCCAGGGCCTGAGCCGGACATCTGCACCGACCTCGTCGAGACGGCTCAGCGGGTGAAACCTGCCCTGCCTAAACCGGCTGTCAAGCGTGCTTTCGTGGGAGTCATCCATGGAAGAAACTACGAGGACGGATCAGCATCAGGTGGCGAAACCGTTGTCTACTCGGATGACGAGTCATCGACTGGAGAAACTGAATCTTTGTACCAGCTGCAAGATGGCCGGATTGGGGGCTGTTCCGACGGTAACAGTATTCCGGACCCCTTTGATCTGCCCAACCGGGTTGGAATATTCATGGCTGGTACACAAGCGGCGCTTCACTCCTCAACCGCCGCGACAACGGTCGCCGGTTCGACAGTGGCGGTGGCAGCCGGGGCAGGAGGCCCTGTGCGCCGGCTCAAGTTTTATCAGAACTATTTGATGCGTTGGCTGTGCTCATGGCAGAGGCTAACCCGGCGGATCAAGATCTGCATAACTCAGAGATTGCAAAGGTGAAGGAGCAAATCACTTAGGCGACTTCCAAACCTTCACAGACTTGGTCACTCGGCGATCCACAATTCCTCTTGGATGCTCTAGACCATGACGCCTTACCGTCTGGAAGAAGCACAATCTTCAAAGGTAATGTTGGGGATGTAACTACTGAATATAAACCGCCTCAAGGCGGTTTTACCTCGCTATAATTGGGGCCACGAAGACTCGTAAGGTGGCGATTGTCAGAGAGCTTAGAGGCCCCGGAGCCCAGGGGCTTAATTAGGGCCCATAATGGTAAAACCGCCATAACCATGTAACTTGTGTTGTAAGATAAGAGAAAGAAGAGACCGAGCCGGACACTTGTATGAGCCGGCCTCGGGACTCTGTAGACCGGCCGGACGTCAACCCGTGTATATAAGGGGACGACCCGGCGGCGGTTTGAGGAGAGACAACGATAACTCGAGGCTTAGGCGAAGCTATTGCTCCCTAGTCGCCGAGATCACATCAATCCCATCACAAACTAGGCGTGAGCCTTTACCTTCATCGAAGGGCGAACTAGTATAACCCTTGTGTCTTTGCGTCCGCTTTAACCCCTCTAAGTTAACCCGCTCGATGGCCCCGCTGACTAAGTCCTTTCATGAGGACATCTGCCATGACAATTCCACGACAGTTAGGCGCCACCGTGGGGCTATCATACGATGGTTTGATGATCTTAGAGGGCAAGTTCAAGGACTCGAAGGCTATGCTATGGGCGGATGACCAAGAGTCGTCAGCGGTAAGCTCTACATCGACGATGCAGGTGGGGCCCCGAGGCCGCTCGATTGAGTACGGGTACCGGTCCCTTGGGTAGCATACACGTGTTCATCGGCAAGATCGGTGAGCCAGGGCCTGAGCCGGACATCTGCACCGACCTCGTCGAGACGGCTCAGCGGGTGAAACCTGCCCTGGCTAAACCGGCTGTCAAGCGTGCTTTCGTGGGAGTCATCCACGGAAGAAACTACGAGGACGGATCAGCATCAGGTGGCGAAACCGTTGTCTACTCGGATGACGAGTCATCGACTGGAGAAACTGAATCTCTGTACCAGCTGCAAGATGGCCGGATTGGGGGCTGTTCCGACGGTAACAGTATTCCGGACCCCTTTGATCTGCCCAACCGGGTTGGAATATTCATGGCCGGTACACAAGCGACGCTTCACTCCTCAACCGCCGCGACAATGGTCGCCGGTTCGACAGCGGCGGTGGCAGCCGGGGCAGGAGGCCCTGTGCGCCCGCCGGCTCAAGTTTTATCAGAACTATTTGATGCGTTGGCTGTGCTCATGGCAGAGGCTAACCCGGCGGATCAAGATCTGCATAACTCAGAGATTGCAAAGATGAAGGAGCAAATCACTCAGGCGACTTCCAAACCTTCACAGACTTGGTCACTCGGCGATCCACAATTCCTCTTGGATGCTCTAGACCATGACGCCTAACCGTCTGGAAGAAGCACAATCTTCAAAGGTAATGTTGGGGATGTAACTACTGAATATAAACCGCCCTGAAGGGGCCGGTTTACCCTCGGCTATAATTAGGGCCCACGAAGACTCAGAAGGTGGCGATTGCTGTAAAGCTTAGAGGCCCGAAGCCCAGGGGCGAATTAGGGCCCATAATGGTAAAACCGCCATAACCATGTAGCTTGTGTTGTAAGATAAGAGAAAGAAGAGACCGAGCCGGACACTTGTATGAGCCGGCCTCGGGACTCTGTAGACCGGCCGGACGTCAACCCGTGTATATAAGGGGACGACCCGGCGGCGGTTTGAGGAGAGACAACGATAACTCGAGGCTTAGGCGAAGCTATTGCTCCCTAGTCGCCGAGATCACATCAATCCCATCACAAACTAGACGTAGGCCTTTACCTTCATCGAAGGGGCCGAACTAGTATAACCCTTGTGTCTTTGCGTCCGCTTTAACCCCTCTAAGTTAACCCGTTCGATGGCCCCGCGACTAAGTCCTTTCATGAGGACATCTGCCGTGACAATTCCACGACAGGTAAGAAGCGTCGGATCCACGCAGGATCAATCTCTTCAGTGATGCTCAATCACTTTGGGTTTGTAGGTGTTGGGTTTGGGGTTTTTCCTCACTCGATGATTTTCGCTCAAAGTCCTCGGAAGATGGGTTGCTCTCAAATGACAGGTGTCAAGTTCTCTCGGAGCAGCCAACCAGCTAGTGGTTGTAGGGGAAGTGCTATTTATAGCCTAGGGAGCAGCCCGACATGATAAGACATAAATGCCCTTCAATGATAATGCACCATTACGTGGATAAGATATTTTGGGACAGGCTGGCGTGTAGCATTAAGAACGGTCGGAAATTTGACTCTCAAATTCCTCGTGGCTATCATGTTCCTCCTTTGTGTAGGCAATTCAGACTTTGGCGAATTCCTAACTCCTTAGTCGAGAACAAATTCCTCGTGACCGTAAGAACTTCGTCTCACATCCTTTGAAGAAATTGACTGAACTATATGAGATTTCCAAAGGCTTCACTCGAAGGGATTGGTAGGTGTAGGATTTTGAGTTGAGCATCACATGGAAATTTTTCCTTAGTATTTCCTCGACCCCCTTTAATAGTACGGTGTTTCCTATGACTCAAGAAAGAGAAAACGAAACTACGAAAACAAAAGTTTTCACGCTTCATGTTCCTCAAATGAATACCAAGTCTTCAAGGTCACACCAATTTCTTCACTTTCAAAGTCTTCAGAAAGTCTTCAGAATACCAAAGTCTTCAGTCGAAGAACTTCATTTTTAGGGGTCGACTTTCTCTGTAAATATGAAACTCCTCATAGACTTATAGACCTGTGTACACTCATAAACACATTAGTCCCTTAACCTATAAGTCTTCAATACACCAAAATCACTAAGGGGTACTAGATGCACTTACAGTAGGGGGGCGGCCCACCCCCCTAGGTTGCGCCCCCACCCTTGTGGGCCACACGAAGCTCCACCGACATACTTCTTCCTCCTATATATACCTACGTACCCCCAAACGATCAGATATGGAGCCAAAAACCTAATTGCACCGCCAAGAACTTTCTCAGATCCACGAGATCCCATCTTGGGGCCTATTCGAGTCCGTCGGAAGG
The DNA here is from genome assembly GCA_021605145.1 of Aegilops bicornis. Taxonomy (NCBI): domain Eukaryota; kingdom Viridiplantae; phylum Streptophyta; class Magnoliopsida; order Poales; family Poaceae; genus Aegilops; species Aegilops bicornis. The sequence continues at coordinate 343,529,232 of CM038669.1, forward strand.
AATCCACCATGGAGGGCTTCTAAATCATCATAGCCTCTCCGATGAAGTGTGAGTAGTTTACCTCAGACCTTCGGGTCCATAGTTAGTAGCTAGATGGCTTCTTCTCTCTTTTGGATCTCAATACAATGTTCTCCCCTCTCTCGAGATCTATTCGATGTAATCTTGTTTTTGCGGTGTGTCTGTTGAGACCAATGAATTGTGGGTTTATGATCAAGATTATCTATGAACAATATTTGAATCTTCTCTGAATTCTTTTATGTATGATTGGTTATCTTTGCAAGTCACTTCGAATTATCAGTTTGGTTTGGCCTACTAGATTGGTTTTTCTTGCAATGGGAGAAGTGCTTAGCTTTGGGTTCAACCTTGTGGTGTCCTTTCCCAGTGACAGTTGGGGCAACAAGGCACTAATTGTATTTTTGCCATCGAGGATAACAAGATGGGGTTTTTATCATATTGCATGAATTTATCCCTCTACATCATGTCATCTTGCTTAAGGCGTTACTCTGTTTTCTTGAACTTAATACTCTAGATGCATGTTGGATAGCGGTCGATGAGTGGAGTAATAGTAGTAGATGCAAAAGGTGAGTCGGTCTACTTGTCTCGGACGTGATGCCTATATACATGATCATACCTAGATATTCTCATAACTATGCTCAATTCTGTCAATTACTCAACAGTAACTTGTTCACCCACCGTAGAATACTTATGCTCTTGAGAGAAGCCACTAGTGAAACCTATGGCCCCCGGGTCTATCCTCATCATATTAATCTTCCATCACTTTATTATTTCTTTGCTTTTTACTTTACCTTTTATTTTACTTTGCATCTTTATACCAAAAATACCAAAAATATTATCTATCATATCTATCAGATCTCACTCTAAATGAAGTGACCGTGAAGGGATTGACAGCCCCTATTCGCGTTGGTTGCGAGGAGTTATTTGCTTTGTGTAGGTACGAGGGACTCGCGCGTAGCCTCCTACTGGATTGATACCTTGGTTCTCAAAAACTGAGGGAAATACTTACGCTACTTTGCTGCATCATCCTTTCCTCTTCGAGGAAATCCAACGTAGTGCCCAAGAGGTAGCAGTCGTCAGTGTGGTAGTTGTTCTGGAGCGCTAGGAGGCAGGGAAAGAATACCCAGTACAATGGCCAGTTTATTATGTCAGCGAAGTCTTAACAGAATTTAAGCGCAGGTATCCACATTGGGAGAAGCTTGTATTTGGAGTGTTCATGGCGAGTCGCAAGTTGAAGCATTATTACCTTGGACACCCTATCACAGTGGTCAGTTCAACCCCTTTGGGAGTCATCATACAAAACACAGAGGCTATTGGCCAAGTTGTTAAATGGGCGATCGAGCTTGGGCATATCATCTTAAATATGTGCCTCGAACAACCATCAAGTCACAGGCTCTGGTGCATTTCATTAATATTGGACAGAGCTGCAAGTACCTGAGGAGAAGTCGTATAACACATATTGTACTATAAACTTTGATGGGTCCAGACAGTTGGAAGGCTCGGGGCTGGAGCTTTTTTGGAATCCCCAAGAGGTGATCAATTGTTATGTCTTAAGACTCATGTTCCCTTGTACCAACAATGCAGCTGAATATGAAGCTTTTCTCCATGGACTCCGAATGGCCAAGGAGATGAACTTGAGCCTGGTCAGGTGTCTGGGAGACTCAGACTTAGTGGCACTACAAGTTTCAGGAAAGTGGGATTCTAAAGACCCTCTTAAGGCAGCTTATCGTCAGGCAGTGGATAATATTACTGGTCATTTTAAGGGATACTAAGTGGACCACATAGACCGGCACAAGAACGAGGCGACTGATGCACTGTCTCGGCTTGGGTCACAGCGTAAGCCGGTTCCCCCCAATGTGTTCCTTGATGTGTTACACAATCCTTCTATCAAAGTGCCCTCAGAGGAAGATCTTGCTATTCCTGGCCCGGAGGGGTACTTGGTGGCGGCTCTGCGTGCTATTCCAGATTGGACTCTAACTTATTTGGCGTACTTAACAAGAGGCGAGTTACCAAAATATGAGCTCTGGGCACGAGAGATCATCAGATATTCTAAGTCCATGACAATCATAAATGGTGAGTTACACAGGTGCAACATCACGGGCATGTTTCAACGATGCGTCTCCCCTGATGAAGGTCATGAGATTCTTCAGGAGATTCATGCTGGGGATTGTGGTCATCACGCCGGCTCAATATCTCTAGTGGCTAAAGCTTTCAGGCATGGGTTCTTTTGGTTGACGACTCATGCAGATGCTGAAGATCTGGTACGCAAGTGTGATGGTTGTCAGAAGTTTGGAACAGAGGCTCATGTGCCGGCTCAGGAGCTGAGGATGATACCGATAACTTGGCCATTTGCGGTCTGAGGGCTTGATATGGTTGGGCCCTTCAAACAGTCTAACGACAAGAAAACTCACTTGCTTGTTGAAGTTGATAAATTTACCCAAGTGGGTGGAAGCTGAGCCTGTTAGCAATTATGAGGTGGCGACCGCAGTTCAGTTCGTGAAAAAGCTGATCTTGCGCCTTGGTTATCCTCACAGATCATCATGGATAATGGGACAAATATTTCCAAGGGTGCTATGAAAGAATTTTGTCAAAGGGACCATATCTGGCTTGATGTGTCATCAGTAGCTCACCCACAGCCTAATGGGCAAGTTGAGCATGCTAACCAGGAGATACTAAAGGGGATCAGGCCTCGGCTCATGGTGCCTCTAGAGCGAACTTTGGGTTGTTGGGTTGAAGAGCTTCCTACAGTTCTTTGGAGCATCATGACTACCCCTAACAGATCAACAGTCTACACGCCCTTCTTTATGGTTTACGGAGCCGAGGCGGTTCTTCCAAGTGATATTCGTCATGACTTGCCTAGGGTGGCGGCTTACATTAAAATAGAAAATGAGAAGGCACATCAAGACGCCCTGGATGCTTTGGAAGAAGAATGTGATCTCGTAGGGGCTCTCTCGGTGATTTACCAAAAAAGACATGCGTTGCTATCATAGCTGACGGATTTAGAAGTCGGATATTCCAGGAGGGTGACTTAGTTCTCCGTTTTACTGAAGATCAGACGGGGATGCATAAGTTATCGCCACCTTGGGAAGGACCTTTTGTGGTCAGCAAGAACCTCAACAATGGTCATATTATCTTATTGACATACGTGAGCACAAGAAGTCACGTACCTCTTAGGAGGAGACCAACATGCCTTGGAATATTGCTCATCTTCGGCCTTACTACACTTGAGCTACCGGCTCTAGTCATTGTACATACTTTTATCTATATATATATGTCTTTTATGATCAACATGATAAAACCAGCATCCCCAAAAAATCAGGGTCTCTGTCTTTTCATCTCATATTTATTGTGCATGAGCTTTTATTTATTGATCATAATGCACTGGGGGGCTTCCAACTCAATGATTTTAGCTTACAAAACCTTTATGACCCAGCGTGATGCCACATATTGGTTATACCTACCTTTATGCTTGATGCTACTCCGAACAAGATGACCCGCTGTACTCTTGACAAGTCAATCTATATGACCCTGAACTTGTCAAGGTATAAAAAACGGTTAAGTCATGTGAGGGCCAGCATATTGATAGTGAGGACAAACCAAGGCTTTTCAGCCATGCTTCATGAAAGCAAAATTTCAGCCTCATAAGGCCAGTTTTATTTTTTGGTCGTTCCTTCAAAGCCGACTCATATTGAGACATATATATCTAGTTTTTCTGTTCTTACAGGAATTTTATGCATGATATAAATCCTTGGATCAATTAAGGTCCGGGTTAGCACGGAGGCCGTGAGTCGCCAAGTGATCTTTCAAAGTCTTTCATGACTATGAGTCATTGGGTTATTAAACCGCCCTGGCTTTTGACTATAAGTCGCCAGCAAAATTGAAAGACCTCTTATGGTTTACATATCAAAACATAAAAATTGTGCCTGAATTCAAAGATTGGGCAAATCAAAGCATGGATATATATAGCTTGATCAGGCATGCAATGAAGTTGGATCATCTGATTGTTTGTTCATCAATTCAAACACATGCACGAAGGCATGACAAGGTAGATAACTTTTTTAAGCTAAAGCTGTTACAAGGCTTCAATAGAGCCCACAAGTTTTTCAACAAAGTTTTTCAGGAGTTAAATCACTCCTTTGAACCGGCCTCAGAGCCGTTCGGGTTATGACCAGCCGGGTTAAACATCATCCTGGCATCTTGCAGTTGAAGCCTCTGGGTTATCCTGTGCCGGTTCTTTGTCGCTTGCAATCTAAATATTATTCGATGTCTAGTTGATACCGGTTAAGGCCTCGAAGGTTACTTCATCATTCATGACATTAGAAGAGTCAATGTCAGAGGGAAAAAATATGCTTACGCCTTTGAGGAGTTAAGTCCACAACATTGAAAGAAGGCGCCTTGATTCGAGTGTTAGTACTATCATAAGCATGCTGATACTTCGTTTGGTCCAGCTCTTGGGCGAGTTGACATTCCAAAGGCCGCATCTCCTTTACACATCGGGTAAAATCTGCTTCAGTGAAGACAGACCCATCGTCATTATATTCTGGACACCCGCCAGCCATCTCTATTGGGTCTAGCTCCGATTGGTAAGCTTTGGCCCGACTTGCTACGGAACAGGCGGATGACAGTTTCAGCTCCTCCACTTGCTTTGGCACTGTGGAAAAGTGATCCAGCATAGTCTTCATGAGTGGTGGCGGCTTCTTACCGCCAGATACAGCTACAAGTGTCCGAAGGCTGCCAGCGTGTAACTTCTTTGTTAAACAGTAGATGGCTTTCAGCATGGTCATCACATTTTGCCCAAGGTTGGCACTTCTGGCACCTAGTAATTGCAAAACAAGAGTCGCCCAGAGACTTAGTATCATATTTAAGGTTAGTAGGCGAGTTACTTTGATTAAGTGCAATTTTACTTACCAAAGATGGCGGCTGTCATTTGGGAAATATGACTCTTTAAGCTAGACAATTCCTTAGTCACGGATTGAAGCTAGCCTTCAGCATCTTCTGCTCTTTTCAGTAGCGTGGCCTTTTCAGTATCCCAGGTGTCCCTTTCAGCATCAAAGTTAGCCTTGATCTTTTTAGTATCTTCCAAGGAAGATTTCAAATTTAACTCAGCCTTGGCGCGTTCAGCTTGTTCTATTTCCAAGTTTTTCTTTAAGCCGGCTAAGTTTGACTCGCCTAGACTTAAAGCTTCCTGCCAAGGGTTACAACCATTAGTGTCATTCAAATAATTGCTAGAGTGATTGAATCAGCATTGAGCAGTTTTATTATGGTTTAAAATATTCAAGTCCCAAGCACATTGCAATCAATATCCTTGGCACTTGGGGGCTAATGTAAGATGGTTTTTTAAGTTTGAGCAACAGGAGACCTGGTTCATCTTATAATGATAAGTCGGCCCTTGGGGGATACAAGCGATTCTTCAAAGTGGTCATTTCAATGACCTAGCTCATCTTACAAGGATAAGCTAGCACTTGGGGCCCACATTTTAGAAATCTTCATAAGTCTAAAACATACTTAATGATTTTCCTATGCTTCAGATTTGGGGGCTATATGATCATATATACAAGATTTAGAGGGGTTAAGTTCATCCAGACCTCATATTTTTGCTTCATCATGTTTACTAAGCCGGCTTCAATATCACGGCTTGGATGAAGGCAGCTTAGATATCCCGCGTACAATTTGGTCACACTGAACTCTGCATAGCTTTGCAGATATAGTTTTTTCTTGCCCTTCTCTAATAAAGGCTTCCTTAGCAGCATGCTTAGCTAGCACATTGGAGATTCCCGGCACCTAAAAACTCGCCGCAATGATAGTAATATCATGAGTGTTCTTCTCAGAAGAGATTTATTCAACTGGCTTGACAGGAGTTGAGGTAGGACTTGGAGGGTCACGATTATCTGCCGGGTTAGCTTAAGTATCCATGGCCTCAGAAGCTACTGTGTCAATCTGTGGAGGTAGACCATTTTTTTGATTGAGAGGTTCTTCAGGATTCTGGGTTAGGACCTCAGGGGTTTCCAACACCTGTTTCTCCGGCTCACAGACTTCGGGGATCTTGGAAGAGCCGCCTACCTTTTGCTTCTTACTATTTTTTGCTTTGGCCCTATAACAAGGGTAAAAGATATATGAGTATATGACAAGAAGTTCTTTGTCAACAAATGCAAATACTTAATTACCCTGGGTTAACAACAAAGGTAGGAAGATGAGTTGGCGATGAGCCGTCTGAGGACGGTGTTGACTCTTGATAATTTGAGTCAGACATATTAAGGGGTTGTCTGATTAGGCCTGCTTTGGGTAAAGACAGAGTTGGTATGTGTGGCACCTCAGTATGTCGCCTGCGAGAAGGATTATGAGTTAACCCGGTCACCAGTTCTTCGGTGCCGCTACTCTTGTTTAGGCGTCTTGCATCGTATTGAGCCCTTTTCAAAACAAGCTTTGGGTCTAAGTAAGCATTTCGGTGAGAAAACGGTACTTTCCAGACAACCCGCCTGATTTTCTCTGGAGGTGGTGACTCTGAGCCGGAAGAGATAGAAATTACCTCTGGATTATCAGCCATGCTTGATGCGCCCTCATACTGAGATTAAGAAGTGCCATCTAAGTCATTAAAAAGGCGGCCAAGAGAGTCAAGTTCTACCTCAGACTCGTCATCAACATCCGTTGACTCGCCAATAGCAGCCGACTTAATCACAGCAGCTGGGTTGCTCTTCTTGGAATTTGGGCCAGTCCTGGTCTTGGCCATGATAACCCACAAGTATAGGGGATCGAAATAGTTTTCGATAAGTAAGAGTGTCGAACCCAACGAGGAGCTAAAGGTAGAACAAATATTCCCTCAAGTTCTATCGACCACCGATACAACTCTACGCATGCTTGACGATCGCTTTACCTAGAACAAGTATGAAACTAGAAGTACTATGTAGGTGTTGTCGGATAGGCTTGCAAGAAAGTAAAGAGCACGTAAATAAAGACTAGGGGCTGTTTAGATAAAGACACAACTAAATTAGTTTTAGTAAAGAGCTTGTTGTCACGAGAAAGTTATTTGTCCCTAGGCAATCGATAACTAGACCGGTAATCATTATTGCAATTTTATTTGACGGAGAGGCATAAGCTAACATACTTTCTCTATTTGGATCATATGCACTAATGATTGGAACTCCAGCAAGCATCCACAACTACTAAAGATAAAACCCAACCATAGCATTAAAGTATCAAGTCCCCTTTATCCCATACGCAAACAACCTACTTACTCGGGTCTGCAGGCTTCATCCACCACGCCCACCCACCATAAGCAAATCATAAACATATTACAACACCCTACAACGGGGATCCCTCACGCTTGCGCGACACGGAGAGCACCATAGGACAGCACCAATAATAAAACATGCAACTCAAACCAATCTTGATCATCAAATAGCCTGTAGGACAAAACAGATCTACTCAAACATCATAGGATAGCCATACATCATTGGGAAATAATATATAGCATTGAGCACCATGTTTAAGTAGAGATTACAGCGGGTAAGAGAGAGGTTAGACCGCTGCATAGAGAGGGGAAGAGTTGGTGATGATGGCGGTGAAGTTGTTGGTGAAGATGGCGGTGATGATGATGGCCCCGGCAGCGCTCTGGCGCCACCGGAAGCAAGGGGGAGAGGGCCCCCCTTCTTCTTCTTCTTCCTTGACCTCCTCCCTAGATGGGAGAAGGGTTTCCCCTCTGGTCCTTGGCTCCCATGGCGTGGGAGGGGCGAGAGCCCCTCCGAGATTGGATCTATCTCTCTGTCTCTCTCTGTTTCTGCATTCTCTTCTTCGTTCTGTTTCACCGTTTCGTGTATATATGGAGATCCGTAACTCCGATTGGCCTGAAACCGTCGCCTTGATTTTTTTTCCGAAAATTATCTTTCTTGCGGCAAAAGAAGAGCGTCAACCGCCTTACAGGTGGGTCACGAGGGTCAGGGGCGCGTCAACCTCGGACACTGGTTCACGTTGATTTTTGCTCCAGATTTTCCAAATATTTTGAAAAGTACCTCCGTCCGTTTTTATCCCGTTTGGACTCTATTTGATATGAATATTCTGGGAAACCAAAAACATGCAATGCATGTAAACCGGCACCAAGCAATCGGATCAATATGTTAGTCCCAAAAATAATATGAAAAGTTGCAAAAAAGTATATGAAAGTTGAATAATATTGGCATGGAACAATAAAAAATTATAGATACGACGGAGACGTATCAGCATCCCAAGCTTAATTCCTGCTTGCCCTCGATTAGGTAAATGATAAAAAGATAATTTTTGATGTGGAATGCTACCTAGCATAATCTTGATCATGTATCTAATCATGGCACAAGTATTAAGACACGAGTGATTCAAAGCAATAGTCTATCCTTTGACATAAAAACAATAATACTTCAAGCATACCAACGAAGCAATTATGTCTTATTGAAATAACATAGCCAAAGAAAGCTCATCCCTACAAAATCATATAGTCTGGCTATGCTCCATCTTCACCACACAAAATATTCACATCATGCACAATCCCGATTACAAGCCAAGCAATTGTTTCATACTTTTGACGTTTCTCAAACCTTTTCAACTTTCAATAATACATGAGCGTGAGCCATGGACATAGCACTATAGGTGGAATAGAATATGATGATAGGGGTTATGTGGAGAAGACAAAAAAGGAGAAAGTCTCACATCAACTAGGCGTATCAACGGGCTATGGAGATGCCCATTAATACATATCAATGTGAGGAGTAGGGATTGCCATGCAACGGATGCACTAAGAGATATAAGTGTATGAAAGCTCAAACTGAAACTAAGTGGGTGTGCATCCAACTTGCTTGCTCATGAAGACCTAGGGCATTTGAGGAAACCCATCGTTGGAATATACAAGCCAAGTTCTATAATGAAAATTCCCACTAGTATATGAAAGTGATAACTCAAGAGACTCTCTATATGAAGAACATGGTGCTACTTTGAAGCACAAGTGTGGTAAAAGGATAGTAACATTGTCCCTTCTCTCTTTTTCTCTCATTTTTCTCCTTTTTTTGGGCCTTCTCTTTTTTTTGGCCTTTCTATTTTTTTCGTCCGGAGTCTCTTCCCGACTTGTGGGGGAATCATGGTCTCCATCATCCTTTCCTCACTGGGGCAATGGTCTAATAATGATGATCATCACACTTTTATTTACTTACAACTCAATATTACAACTCGATACTAGAACAAAGATATGACTCTATATGAATGCCTCCGGCGGTGTACCGGGATGTGCAATGATCTAGCATAGCAATGACACCAAAAAACGGACAAGCCATGAAAACATCATGCTAGCTATCTTACGATCATGCAAAGCAATATGAAAATGAATGCTCAAGTCATGTATATGATGATGATGGAAGTTGCATGGCAATATAATCGGAATGGCTATGGAAATGCCATGATAGGTAGGTATGGTGGCTGTTTTGAGGAAGATATAAGGAGGTTTATGTGTGATAGAGCGTATCGTATCACGGGGTTTGATTGCACCGGCGAAGTTTGCACCAACTCTCGAGGTGAGAAAGGGCAATGCACGGCATCAAGAGGCTAGCAATGATGGAAGGGTGAGAGTGCGTATAATCCATGGACTCAATATTAGTCATAAAGAACTCACATACTTATTGCAAAAATCTTTTAGTCATCAAAACAAAGTACTAAGCGCATGCTCCTAGGGGGATAGATTGGTAGGAAAAGACCATCGCTCGTCCCCGACCGCCACTCATAAGGAAGACAATCAATAAACACCTCATGCTCCAAATTCGTTACATAACGGTTCACCATATGTGTATGCTACAGGACTTGCAAACCACAACACAAGTATTTCTCAATTTCACAATTACTCGACTAGCATGACTCTAATATCACCATCTTTATATCGCAAAACTATTGCAAGGTATCAAACATATCATATTCAGTGATCTACAAGTTTTATGTAGGATTTTATGACTAACCATGTGAATGACCAGTTCCTGTCATCTCTCTAAATAGATATACGTGAAGCAAGAGAGTTTAATTCTTTCTAAAAAAGATGTGCCCAAGCTCTAACAAATATAAGTGAAGAAAAAGAGCATTCTACAAATGACGGTTGTCTAAGTGGAGAGAAACAGGCAATCCAAACTTCAAATGATATAAGTGAAGCACATGAAGCATTCTATAAAGCCATACTCAAAAGATATAAGTGAAGTGCAATGAGCATTCTATAAATCAACCAAGGACTATCTCATACCAGCATGGTGCATAAAATAAAAAGTGAAAACTAAATGCAAAAGACGCTCCAAGATTTGCACATATCACGTGAATGAAACGAATCCGAAAACATATCGATACTTGTTGAAGAAAGAGGGGATGCCTTCCCAGCATCCCCAAGCTTAGAAGCTTGAGTCTCCTTGAATATTTAATTGGGGTGCCTCGGGCATCCCCAAGCTTGAGCTCTTGCCTCTCTTCCTTCTTCTCACATCGAAACCTTCTCAATCATCGAACACTTCATCCACACAAAACCTCAACAGAAAACTCGGTAAGATCCGTTAGTATAATAGAGCAAATCACTACTCTAAGTACTGTTGCAAACCAATTCATATTTTGTTTTTGCATTGTGTCTACTGTAATATAACTTTTTCATGGCTTAATCCACTGATATAAGTTGATAGTTTCATCAAAACAAGCAAACTATGCATCAAAAACAGAATCTGTCTAAAACAGAACAGTCTGTAATAATCTGAACATTCACCATAATTCTGATACTTGAAAAATGCAAAAATTAGGAAAAATAAACAATTTGTACAACAAGACAGTGCAAAAAGAATCAGAACCATCTGACGTTCCAGTGAAAAATTAAAAATCGCGCACTACAGCCAAAGTTTCTGTCCTGCACCGCACAAACCAACAAGTATTGTAAACATCCTAAAGGCAAACCTTGTCACATTATTTTTATAATACAATGGAATTGTACAAGGGGATAATTATTTTTTTGAAAAGTTTCTGTAATCAAGATTCACAAAGTTTCCGTGAGCATGAACAATGTTCAAGGCTAGCTCCCACTTCAACAATGCTTGTGTTTCTCACTTTCGCTTTTCTTTTCGAAAAAGTTTTGGGTTCCCCTCTTTATTTTTGTTGTTTTTAAACTATATGAAAGCACTCAATAGAAATAAATGACTCTCTAAAACTTCCGAGTTGTCTCCCTGGCAGCGCTTTCTTTAAAGCCATTAAGCTAGGCATATAGTGCTCAAGTAGTGAATCCACCCGGATCCCAAGGTATATCAAATCCAATTTTAATTAGCAATGATTTATAATTTAGTAGTGAGCACAAAGCAACATATATCATGTAATGACGAAGTCTAACTCTCTTCCTATGCATTGGCATGTCATAGAAGAACAATTCATGCACAGATAGTAAAGGCCAATGCATAGTATAAACAGTTTCTTGCAATTTTATCATATTGGAAACATAAAGAGGTGGAGATATAGTTCCTCTATCATAATAATTGCAAGTAGGAGCAGCAAGAACATGCATATTATATCTATCAAAATCATCATGTGCAATGGTAAAAGGCAACCCATCAATATAATCCTTAATAAGCACAAACTTCTCCGATATAGTGTAGTTGGGAGAATTAAAAAAGATAATAGGACTATAAATGCGTGGGTGCAATAGCAACAATTTCATGTTTAACATAAGGAACTATAGCAAGTTCATCTCCATAAGCATAATTCATATTGGCATCTTGGCCACAAGCACAGCAAGCATCATCAAAAAGGGATATTTCAAAAGAATAAACGGGATCATAACAATCATCATAGCATTCATCCTTCGGTAAGAACGAAGGGAAATTAAACAATGTATGGGTTGAAGAGTTACTCTCATTAGAAGGTGGGCACGGGTGATCAATCCGCTCTTCCTCCTTTTGTTCTTCGCTCTCCTCCTCATCTTTTTCATCCAATGAGCTCATAGTTTCATCAATTTCTTCTTCCATAGATTCCTGCAAAATATTAGTCTCTTCTTGGACAGTGGAGACTTTCTTAATAAGTGCATTAATATAGGAATTATATTCATAATTCTCATAACAATATTTAAGGATAGCTAAATTTTCAGATCTATAACAAGCATCATCAAAATCCTCAAACTCTTTAAACATGGATTGAATTTCATAAGCACCCATAGAAGCAACAAATTCTTCTATTTGTTCCACATCATAGTAATCATATATACCATTAGCATAAGAAGCTAAGGTTTCATTATCATTAAATTTGCATGAAAAGGGAAGGTGTGGAGCATTCGTCCTAGAGCAACAAGTGTAATCATATTCCGAGCATAGTTGTCTAGCATACCACTTCAATATATAAATTTGATCCCATAATAGTTTCCCTTTTTGAGTTAAGCGATATTCCCTAAAGTATTCACGTTGATCCAACGTTACTCCCATTACCAAATTGAATGAGGTTTTCTCAGGATTATCAAAGTGGTACATAATATTTTTCACATATTGAGTATCGAGGGTTTTAGGAGGTTCCTCATCTCCATGAGCAGAAAGTACACCTGAGTTTTTTGGTATTTCGTGTTCCATATCCATAACTAAAGATAGATAAAAGCTAAGAACAGCAAATAAAAATTACTTAGTGATAAAGCAAACAAGCACACACGAGAATATTCACCCCACGCTATTGCTCCCCAAGAACGGCGCCAGAAAAAGGTCTTGATAACCCACAAGTATAGGGGATCGCAACAGTTTTCGATAAGTAAGAGTGTCGAACCCAACGAGGAGCTAAAGGTAGAAAAAATATTCCCTCAAGTTCTATCGACCACCGATACAACTCTACACACGCTTGACGTTCGCTTTACCTAGAACTAGTATGAAACTAGAAGTAGTTTGTAGGTGTTGTTGGATAGGCTTGCAAGAAAGTAAAGAGCATTTAAATAAAGACTAGGGGCTGTTTAGATAAAGACACAACTAAATTAGTTTTAGTAAAGAGCTTGTTGTCACGAGAAAGTTATTTGTCCCTAGGCAATCGATAACTAGACCGATAATCATTATTGCAGTTTTATTTGAGGGAGAGGCATAAGCTAACATACTTTCTCTACTTGGATCATATGCACTTATGATTGGAACTCTAGCAAGCATCCGCAACTACTAGAGATTCATTAAGGTAAAACCCAACCATAGCATTAAAGTATCAAGTCCCCTTTATCCCATACGCAAACAACCTACTTACTCGGGTCTGTGCTTCTGTCACTCACGCCACCCACCATAAGCAAATCATAAACATATTACAACACCCTACAACGGGGATCCCTCACGCTTGCGCGACACGGAGAGCACCATAGGACAGCACTAATAATAAAACATGCAACTCAAACCAATCTTGATCATCAAATAGCCCGTAGGACAAAACAGATCTACTCAAACATCATAGGATAGCCATACATCATTGGGAAATAATATATAGCGTTGAGCACCATGTTTAAGTAGAGATTACAGCGGGTAAGAGAGAGGTTACACCGCTGCACAGAGGGGGGAAGAGTTGGTGATGATGGCGGTGAAGTTGTTGGTGAAGATGGCGGTGATGATGATGGCCCCGGCAGCGCTCCGGCGCCACCGGAAGCAAGGGGGAGAGGGCCCCCCTTCTTCTTCTTCTTCCTTCACCTCCTCCCTAGATGGGAGTGTTGGGGAACGTAGTAATTTCAAAAAAAATCGTACGCACACGCAAGATCATGGTGATGCATAGCAATGAGAGGGGAGAGTGTTGTCCACGTACCCTCGTGGACCGACAGCGGAAGCGTTGTAACAACGTGGTTGATGTAGTCGTACGTCTTCACGGCCCGACCGATCAAGCACCAAAACTACGGCACCTTTGAGTTCTTGCACACGTTCAGCTCGATGACGATCCCCGGACTCTGATCCAGCAAAGTGTCGGGGAAGTGTTCCGTCAGCACGACGGCGTGGTGACGATCTTGATGTTCTACCGTCGCAGGGCTTCGCCTAAGCACCGCTACGATATGATCGAGGTGGAATATGGTGGAAGGGGGCACCGCACACGGCTAAGGAACGATCACGAAGATCAACTTGTGTGTCTTGGGGTGCCCCCTCGCCCCCGTATATAAAGGAGGGAGGGGGAGGTGCGGCCGGCCACCTAGGGGTGCGCCTGGAGGAGTCTACTCCCACCGGGAGTAGGACTCCCCCCTGTTGCCTTGTTGGAGAAGGAAAGGGGGGCGCCCCCCCCCCCTTCCTTGTCCTATTCGGACTAGGGAAGGAGGGGGCGTGCGGCCTGCCCTGGCTGGCCCTCCTCTTCTCCCTTAGGGCCCATGAAAGCCCATTAACACCCGGGGGGTTCCGGTAACCCCCCGGTACTCCGGTAAAATCCCGATTTCACCCGGAACGATTCTGATATCCAAATATAGGCTTCCAATATATCAATCTTTATGTCTCGGCCATTTCGAGACTCCTCGTCATGTCCGTGATCACATCCGGGACTCCGAACAACCTTTGGTACATCAAAACATATAAATTAATAATGAAACTGTCATCATAACGTAAAGCGTGCGGACCCTACGGGTTCGAGAACAATGTAGACATGACCGAGACACGTCTCCGATCAATAACCAATAGCGGAACCTGGATGCTCATATTGGCTCCTACATATTCTACGAAGATCTTTATCGGTCAGACCGCATAACAACATACGTTGTTCCCTTTGCCATCGGTATGTTACTTGCCCGAGATGCGATCCTCGGTATCTCAATACCTAGTTCAATCTCATTACCGGAAAGTCTCTTTACTCGTTCCATAATACATCATCTCGCAACTAACTCATTAGTTGCATTGCCTGCAAAGCTTAAGTGATGTGCATTACGGAGAGGGCCCAGAGATACCTCTCCGACAATCGGAGTGACAAATCCTAATCTCGAAATACGCTAACCGAACATGTACCTTCGGAGACACCTGTAGAGCTCCTTTATAATCACTGAGGGAGTCCTGGATTAGGGGGTGTCCGGAAGGCCGGACTATAACCTTTGGCCGGACTCCTGGACTATGAAGATACAAGATTAAAGACTTCGTCCCGTGTCCGGATGGGACTTTCCTTGGCGTGGAAGCAAGCTTGGCGATACGGATATGTAGATCTCCTCCCATTTGTAATCGACTCTATGTAACCCTAACCCTCTCCGGTGTCTATATAAACCGGAGGGTTTTAGTCCGTAGGACGAAAAACAATCATACCATAGGCTTGCTTCTAGGGTTTAGCCTCTCGATCTCGTCAGAGATCTACTATTGTACTACCCATATCATCAATATCAATCAAGCAGGACTAGGGTTTTACCTCCATCGAGAGAGCCCGAACCTGGGTAAAAACATCGTGTCCCTTGTCTCCTGTTACCATCTGCTTAGACACACAGTTCGGGACCCCCTACCTGAGATCCGCCGGTTTTGACACCGACATTGGTGCTTTCATTGAGAGTTGCTCGGTGTCGTCATCTTTAGGCCCGATACCTCCTCCGACCATCAACAACGATGCGGTCCAGGGTGATAATTTTCTCCCCGGACAGATCTTCGTATTCGACGGCTTTGCCCTACGGGCAATTCTCTTGGCCATCTGGAGCAGATCGAAAGCTACGCCCCTGGCCATCAGGTCAGATTTGGAAGTTTGAACTACACGGCGGACGTCCGCGGAGACTTGATCTTCGACGGGTTCGAGCCACAGCCGAGCGCGCCGCACTGTTACGATGGGCATGATCTAGCTCTTCCGCCGAACAGTGCCCCAGAGGCCGCACCCGTGTCCGCTCTGACCCTCAACTCGGAGCCGACTGCGCCAATCAAGGACTGGTGGCTGGACACCGCCTCGGGGGCTGCAATCTCTACGACGATCGAGCCGAACACCAGCCTTGTCCTTTGCGAAGCTTGTGACTCCAAGGTGCCGGACTCCCCTCCGGACTCCGAACCCTTCGCGCCCCTGCCAATCGAATATGATTGAGCGCCGATCATGGAGTTCACCGCCTGTCGGAGTAATGGACTACGGGTAGGCAGACCCGAGCCCCTGAACCTTTCAAAACATCGGGGCAGGCTGCGCCCCTCAAGACCCCAAGATGAAGAGCCGCCTTCAGATAGTCGGTGACAGAGCCGACCGACTACCCCTCTGGGCCGAGTCCCAGGGGCCGCCTTCGGACAAGCCGACTCCAAGCCAGCGACCTCCCGCGAGGCCGGCTACGAGGAGTCGGCCCGCGACCTTCACCGCCTCATGCCTGGGCGACTATGGGGTAAAGCCGCCTCGCGGCCCATCCCCGCCCAGTCCATAAAGGGCAGGTATGGCTACAGGGCGCCGTACCGACGGAGATCTCCGTGCGGCGCAGCACTGTTGCCATGCCGGCCCTGACATCATCACCGTGGGCAGATTCCTGAGCCCACGTTGGCCTGTCTTTACGACCCGAAGACGACGGGACCCGCCTGTCGGCGGGAGTACCAAAGACGGCAAGAGCACCCCAAAGACGGACCCGATGGAGTCGGCCTCCGGGAGTCGGCCGGCTCCTCCCGCGGGATCCACGCGCCATTAACCGCATAAGACAGGAATGACAACGGTGATCGCCGCCAGCGGCGGCACTGCTGCCATAACCTCACGACCAAGCTAAGCGTCATTAGAAGCACGGCTACGATGATCTGCAGCCGCAAGACTCACCATGTCGACAAGGGCTGTCGGCCCCATGTCGGGTTCAGCTGGCGGGGCCCACTAGTCGGCGGGCCCCAGGAGTCGGCGGAGAAGACGGCGACTTAGAGACGGACGGCTTGGACCCACACCCAGCTGGATTACCGTTGTACCCCCGGGGGGGGGGGGGGGTAGGCCTATATAAACCCCCCGGGGCACCCATGCAAAGGGCTGGAAGCTAGTAGTTTTAGACACACACATAGAGGGAGAGAAGAGCAAACCGAGCCCTTCTCCTTCCCCACCCCGAACAGCTCAAGGAGCCTCTTGTACCCATTTTTCCATAGTGATCATGCGGAGACCCCGCAGAGCAGCAGTAGGGGTGTTATCTCCTCGGAGAGCCCTGAAACTGGGTAAGATTCGCCGGCGTGCATGTCTTCGCCTCATCCCGCTTCTGTGCACCAGCGACGCTCTACTCGCCTCCATGATAAGCCATCCTTTGGCATATGTCGCACCTAACCCCCAACATTTGGCGCCCACCGTGGGGCCTGGTGCACCGTCGTTCGGAGACACTGCTCGACGGAACCCTCTTCCTCCTCGGGCGAAGCGCAGCCAGCCCGGCACGCCAGATGGAGTTTGCCGACGCTACTGCATGGCGCTGAGGGCTGCTCATACGGCGAAGTTGCTCTCACGGGAACTTGTCGGCGAGGTTCTCCTCTCCGACGAGCCTGCGTCCGACGCAGGCACGGACGGCCCCGAAAGCCTCCTCGCGGGCCTCCTCGAGCAGCTCCACGTCGACGGCGAGCCTGCTGCCGACCCGGAGTCCGTAGGCCCCACCGACCCGATGCTGGTCGATTCCGACACCCGTCGCTCGACGCGTTCCCCACCAACGTGGTGATCTACGACGAGCCTCTCCCTCGCGCGGAGAGCGGCGGGAGCACCGTCACAGAAGTACTCGTCATTAGTCACGGCGAGCCCTCCAGCGGGGGAGCTCGTGACCCTCTCGACACTGTTCTGCAAGACCTGACCGCCTCCATTCCGGAGAACGCCGACGCCGAAACGCTGGAGGCACGCCGCCTTCAGCTCCTTGAGGGCGCACAGAAGCTGGCAAGCATGAGACGCTTGTCGGAAGCCTATAAGCGCGAGATGGATCGCGCTGTGGGCGGCTCGCCGGCTCCGACTGGGCCTAGCCGCCTAGGCGGCGTCCGGCCTTGGCCAGCGGCCCTCGCCCAGTCTGTTTGGGGCTGGTCGCCCTGTGTATGCCACGCCAGCGAGAACATTCGCGCTGCCTGTGAAGCGGCGGACGAGCTGGATAACCGAGGGCGAGGAGCGCCACCGATGATGGAGCGAGTCCAGCTCCTCGGACGCTGCCGCCACAAGAAGACGGTCGGCTGCCGCACGGAGGCGCCACGACGACAACACGGCGATTTGCCTCTCGCCGAGATCAAGGCGCGACATCTCGGACGCCGACCGGGCGGCGCCCGCGGAAGAAAGAACCGAGATCCGCCGTCAGCCATAGCCGGACTCACATCTCCATCGAACGCGACGAAGACGGCCGCCCAGAAGCGGTGGAGCGGCGGACGACTATCAGCCTCCGCCTCCCCGCAGAGAAAGGCGAGTCTCCCCGCCACCCGTCGAACATCCGACTCTCGGTGGCCGCCTTGGCCGCCGAGAGGGAGTCGGAGAGAACGACGCCCGCCACCGGATCGAGCGACTCCACCGATCCCTGGCGCTAGAAGAAGAAGATGAGTTGGGCCCACCTTGTTTCGGACCTCGCATCCGCGACGAGCCCTTCCCCCGAGGATTCACACTCCCCCGAGACACACCCAAATACACCGGCTCCGTGAAGCCGGAGGACTGGCTGGTGGACTACTCCACGGCCGTCAGCATAGCGAACGGCAACAAGCGCGTTAGTAAAAATCGTTCCCCTCATGCTCCAGGGCACGGCCCGGACATGGTTGAACAGCTTGAGGCCCCGCAGCATCAACGGCTGGGTCGACTTCACCGAGGCCTTCATCCGCAACTTCACGAGCACATACAAGCGACCTCCCAAGCATCGTCCACCGTCCTTGTGCGCAAGGCCCCAACGAGTCCACTCGCGACTACCTCACGCAGCGCTGGGCGAGCTCCGGAACTCCCCTGCGAAGGAGTGCACGAGGTACAGCAATCGAGTACTTCACCGCCGGGTGCGTAGAAGGTACCCTCCTCAAGCACAAGCTCCTTTGCGACGAGCCGGAGACCCTCGACGAGCTGCTAGTCATAGCAGACAAGTACGCCACTGCCGACTCTTCCATGAAGACGGAGATCGAAGTCAGTGCGACTGGCAAAGTAGCTCCTCATGCTCCCAGAACTCCAGCTGGCGATGCCAGCCGGCGACAGCAGCAGAACGATCACAAGCGCAAGGCCCCGCAGCCGGCTTCAACAACCGGTAGGTGGCGGCGATCGAACCGGCAGCCAGAGGGCAGCCTCGCCAAGCGGCGTAAAGGCGGCAAGTCCAACTGGTTGCCGGCCTTCTCTACGAAAGCGCACTCGACGGACCTCGCAAGTTCCACAGCGCGCCGAAACCGTCAAATCACACCACCCGGAAGTGCCATTGGCTCACCAGGATCGCCAAGGGAGACGGCCTTGCCCCTCCTCCGCCTGCTGGGCCGCCGCCTCCACCACCGCCCCGGCAGCCGGCTGTCCGGCCAGTCGGCGCAGTACAAGACGATTACCCAGAAGAGCACGGCACCTATGTCGTGTTTACCACCGTGGTTGATATCGCCGCAGCAGGCCGCAGCAGCAGCAAGAGGTGAATGTCGTAGCGTCAAGCGCCCCAGAATTCATGCACTGGTCCGAGAAGCCCATCACCGAGTCGTCTTTGATCACCCAGAGGTGATGCCGAATCCGGGCTCCTACGCCCTGGTCTTGGGAGCCACCCTTGCCACGGATAGGCGGGCCACTCGCTTCTCACGACTACTGATAGGCGGAGGCAGCAGCATCAACATCCTGTACAAGGATACAATGGAGAAGCTAGGAATCAAGCAGAGGCAGCTTCAGCATAGTCGGACTGTGTTCCACGGAATTGTACCTGGCCTTTCCTGCTCACTAATTGGCAAGATTCTGATAGACGTCCTCTTTGGGGACAAGGATCACTTCCGCCGAGAGCCAGTCTGGTTCGAAGTGGTGGACCTCGAGAGCCCCTACCATGGCTTGCTTGGCCGACCTGCTTTGGCCAAGTTCATGGCGGTCCCCCACTACGCCTACCTCAAGATGAAGATGCCGAGTTCCAAGGGGATTCTGACCGTAGACGGCGACTACAGAAGTCGTCCGCTGTCTGTACCGAAAGCAGCGGGCTAGCCGAGTCCCAGTGATCGCATGTGAAGCGGCTCCTGGATCGGGTCGTGACGATGGCCGGCAAGCAGCCGGAGATGTCGTCCGACCCCAAGGAGTCAGAAGCTGAGGGCTCGTTCAAGCCGGCCAAAGAGACCAAGAAGATACCCTTGGACCCGGAGCACCCGGAGAAGTACGCTGTCATAGGTGCGAACCTCGACAACAAATAGGAAGGCGAGATCGTCGATTTCCTCCGTGAGAATCGGGACATCTTCGCATGGTCCCCCAAGGACATGCCAGGTGTGCCGACGGATTTCGCCGAGCACAAGTTACGTGTCCGACCTGATGTGAAGCCCGTCAGGCAGCCCTTGCGCCGCCTGTCAGAAGAGAAAAGAAGAGTTGTTGGAGAAGAGATAGCCCGGCTCCTCGCAGCCGGTTTCATCATGGAAGTTTTCTTTCCAGAATGGTTGGCGAACCCGGTCCTGGTACTAAAGAAGAACAAGCAGGGGCGGATGTGTATTGACTACACAAGCCTCAACAAAGCCTGCCCCAAGGACCCGTTCGCTCTACCTAGAATTGATCAGGTGATAGACTCCACAGCCGGATGCGAGCTGTTGAGCTTCTTAGATGCGTATTCAGGATATCATCAGATCAAGCTGAACCCGGCAGACAGATTGAAGAACGCCTTCATCACGCCATTTGGAGCCTTCTGCTACCTGACCATGACGTTCGGCTTGAGGAACGCCGGCGCCACCTTTCAGCGTTGCATGCAGAAGTGCCTCCTCAAGCAGCTTGGCAGAAACGCCCACGTTTACGTGGACGACGTGGTGGTGAAGACGGAAAGCGAGGAACGCTGTTGGAAGACCTCAAGGAGACCTTTGAAAACCTGCGCCGATTCCAGATCAACCTCAACCCAGAGAAATGCTTCTTCGGAGTACCAGCCGGCCAGCTCCTCGGCTTCCTGGTATCCGAACGCGGCATAGAGTGCAACCCCGTGAAGATCAAGGCAATTGAGAGAATGGAAGTGCCCGCCGACCGCTGGATGTGCGTAAGTTCACCGCTGCTTACGCCTATCACCGATTCATCAGTCGGCTCGGTGAGAAAGCCCTTCCTCTGTACCAGCTCATGAAGAAGACCACCTTCTTCGAATGGAACTCCAAGGCGACGAAGCTTTTCTCCAGTTGAAAAGAACGCTGGCTACTCCCCCAGTGCTGGCGGCTCCGACTCCAAAGGAGCCCTTGCTCCTGTATATTGCCGCCGCCAGCAGGGTAGTCAGCGTAGTTATTGTGGTTGAACGCAAGGAGGAAGGCAAGGCGCTACCTGTCCAGAGACCGGTATATTACCTGAGCGAGGTAATCGTCGACCTCCAAGCGTAACTACCCCCACTACCAGAAGATGTGTTACGGCGTGCACTTTGCCGCCAAGAAGTTGAAGCCTTACTTTCAAGAGCATTCAATCACCGTGGTTTGCACGGCCCCACTAGCAGAGATCATCGAAAGCCGAGACGCTTCAGGCCGAGTGGCCAAGTGGGCCATAGAGTTGGCCCCCTACACCATCTTTTACCAGCCCCGCACCGCCATCAAGTCACAAGCACTGGCCGACTTCCTCGTCGATTAGGCCGAGACCCAGTATCTGCCGCCAGCGCCCGACTCCACCCATTGGCGGATGTACTTTGATGGCTCCAAGATGCGCACCGGCTTGGGAGCCGGCGTGGTCCTCACTTCCCCTAAGGGCGACAAGCTCAAGTACGCGCTTCTGAATCCATTTCGCCGCCTCCAACAACGCCGCCCGAATACGAGGCGCTCATCCACGGGCTCCGGCTTGCCAAGGAACTTGGCATTCGCCGGATCCTGTGCTATGGCGACTCCGACATGGTGGTCCAACAGTCATCCGGCGACTGGGACGCAAAAGATGCAAACATGGCGAGCTACCGCTTTCTGGTACAGCAGCTGAGTGGGTATTTTGAGGGATGCGAGTTCCTCCATGTACCAAGGAACGACAACGACCAAGCAGATGCCACAGCAAGAATCGGTTCCACCCGACAGGCAATACCATCCGGCGTCGCCCTTCAGCGCCT
This sequence comes from Aegilops bicornis, assembly GCA_021605145.1. Classification (NCBI taxonomy): domain Eukaryota; kingdom Viridiplantae; phylum Streptophyta; class Magnoliopsida; order Poales; family Poaceae; genus Aegilops; species Aegilops bicornis. Next base: position 343,551,274 of record CM038669.1, read on the forward strand.
TCTCAAGCCATCCGTCAAACCGTCACCAGAATCAGACTCCATTTTTGTGCCGGCTCCCCCCGAAGAAGGCAGGTCCGACTCCAGAGCCTCGGCAGACGGCACAAGAATCCTTGAAGACGCCCCCAAGAACGCGGCAGTCGAAGCCGGCCCGGGGACTTCGGAACCCGGCCCGGGATCAAGCGGCGACCTTTGCAAAGACTCCAAGATTTGTCCCGGGATCAAGCGCCCGGTCGGCCCGGGGACTTCTCCAACGCAGCAAGCTGCTGCAGACTCCAACCCACCGCCTCCCAGCCTAGCCGCCCTCGTCCATGTAGCAAGATCGGCAATAAGAAATAGCAGCACCCTCATGGGCCCAGCCCATCTTGAAGTTTTTGGTAAGCAGAGAGCTACCGACTGATGAAACCTTGGCTCGGCAAGTGCAACGCCGAGCGGCAGCCTATACTATAAGCAATAGAGAGCTGGTCGGTATGGCGTCACCGGTGTCTACCGAGCTGCGTCGAATCGAGCAAGGCCAAGCAATCCTCGAAGACATCCATCGTAGGCGAAAAGGCCATCATGCAGCCTCTAGAGCACTCGTCGCCAAAGCCTTCCGCCACGGTTTCTTCGCCGATCGCCCCTAGAAGAAGCCAAGGAATTAGTTCAAAATGCAAGGGGTGCCAGTGTGTTACGCTCCAAGCCGCTTCAGCCGGCTTTAAGCGCTCAAGACTATCCCCATCGCTGGCCCTTTGTCATGCAGGGCCTGGACATGGTGGGACCATTCAAGATGGCACGAGGTGGCCTAACTCATCTACTTGTCGCGGTGGACAAGTTCACCAAGTGGATAGAAGCAAAACCCATCAAGAAGTTGAACGGTCCTACGATAGTGACCTTTATAGCCGACATCACGACTCGGTACGGCGTACCACACAGCATCATCACCGACAACGGCACAAATTTCTCCAAGGCCGCCCTGGCCCGTTTCTGCGCGACGCAGTGGCATCCGATCGACTTAGCGTCTGTTGCCCATCCGCAAATAAACGGCCAGTGGAGCGAGCAAACGGCCTCATCTTGTCTTTCATCAAGCCTCGCTCGTCGAACCATCGGAGCGTTTGGCCGGCCTTTGGCTTCGAGGAGTTGCTACCGCCCTCTGGAGTCTGCGTACGACTCCAAACAAGTCAACTGGTTTCACACCCTTCTTCCTCGTCTACGGTGCCGAAGCCGTCATCCCAACGGATATAGAGTTCGACTCCCCGTGAGTCACCATGTACACTAAGGAGGAAGCAGAAGAAGCACGCCAAGACGGCGTCGATCTGCTGGAAGAGGGCCGGTTGTCGCACTCACCGGTCCAAAGATCTACCAGCAGAGCTCGCGCTACTACAACAAGAAGGTCAAGCCAAGATCGTTCCTAGAAGGCGACCTTGTGCTCCGCTGCTCCAAATAACAGCCGGCCAGCACAAGCTGTCGGCGCCTTGGGAAGGACCGTTCATCATCAGTAAAGTGTTGGGCAACGACTCCTACTACCTGATCGACGCTCAGAAACCCCGAGCACGCAAGAGGGACAACTCCGGCAAAGAGACGGAGCGGCCATGGAATGCGAATCTCCTCCGAAGATTTTGCAGTTGATGCAGTATGTACCACGCCACCCTTTTGTGTTTGAAATACCAAGACTCCGGGCCCCCCGAGACGAGCTCGGGGACTGCCCTCTTTTGTTATCTGTATGATAAGAATTATGCCTTTGAGTATGTTACCCTTTGATTATGCTGTTTGGCACCGGGCTCGACTAGTCGGCCCGGGGACTCGCCGCCTTCGAACTATGAAGTGCTTCCTGAAGTCAGACAAGTAGCGTGCGGTGCCCAAGCCGTCTCCTGTCAGAAGCCGCAGCTCGCAGAGCGACTGTTTGGCGGGCAGGAGTGAGGTAGAGCGGGCGCCCACACGAAAAAATGGCTAAGGACCCAAAGCATAAACATAGTTCAGATCGGCGCCCAGCCCGTTTCGTGAAACACTCTTAAGAAGCCGGCTTACCGTTTTTTACCCAACTTGCTTAAACGACTCTAAAATGGCCAAATACTTGTCTTCTCAAAGTAGCCGAGCACTTGACCTAGACGGCAATCCGCAGAGAGGCTGCCCGACGGGCAAGGCGGCATCTAAGGGAAGGCGGCAAGGGAAAAGCCACAAGAGCACTGAGCAAGGAAACATGAAATTAGAACAATATTTACACAAACTTAGGCCCTTGGCCGGATCTTCGAACAGAGGTTCGTAATACACCGCTGGTGGAATTGTGCGAATTAACAAAGTTCTTTCGAAGACTAACAAGCAGATAAAATAAAAGCCAAGGCAGCGGCCTAAGAAGCAGCAGATGGGGTTGGAAGGCGGAGGCGGTGGCGTCGAGCGCCGGCGGCTGGCTTGGCGATCTCGGCTTGATCGTCTTTGGCAACGACTGGCCCAGCTCGAGGGGCGCGACTACTTGAAGCCTTGGTCGAGCCGAGGCCGGGCCGCCGCTCCATCTTCCGACGCCTCCATGCCGTCTCCGTCCTCCGCCTCGTCCTCATCCTCGGTCTTTGGAGTCGATCACCTCCGCCCGAGTCCTACGCCCGTAGTCCGGGTTCATCCCGAACCACTCCGGCGGTGCCTCCCACCGTCTTCACCCACTCCGAGACGAAGACACTGGTGTCCGTGTAGTCGGCGATCGCCGCCCGCCACAGACGCCGACGAGGGCGCCCTCGTGGCTCGCAGCTCCGCACAGGCTTTCGACCGAACGCTGCCAGCCGGTCCAGGTCGAGCCACAGATACCACGCCTGACGAACTCCGAGGCTCGGCGAGTTCCAGCCGAGCCGCGAGCCCTTCCAAGCCTCAAGACACCCGGCCCGCGACCTCCGGCCGGTCGGCGGCCCGGCTGGAGTCGCAGAATCGGCATGTCCGGCCACAGTAGCATCGCTCAGTGCCCCGACACGCCAAGACGGCGCAACATCCGATGTGCCGGCCGCAGCAGACGAGCCTCAATGCTCGAGGAGCTGCTCGTCAAGGGTCCCGGGCGTTGGCTGCGATCTCGGCACCACCCGCCCTCCGCGCCTCGCGTTCGGCCTCGATGGCCTGATTGGCCGCCTGGGTATGACCAGGGAAGAAGTCTGCGAAGAAGAAGAAAAAGCAAGTTAGAAAAAACAGGAGCCGGCTTAACCCATAGTCGGCAACCCAAAAGAGAAAGTAAAAGCAAACTTACCATCAATGATGTCTTGAATTTCATGGAAGCCGGAGGTCAGCTGCGCCTCTCTGTCGGCCCAGGCAGAGCGCTCGCTCTCAAATTCGGCCAGGAGGGCAGCCTCTTTCTTCTCCGCCTCTCAGCGCCGCGCCTGGAGTAGCTCCCTTCGCCCGCCAGCAATGCGTGACAGGTCGCGCTCATGCGACAGCTTGCCGCACTCCTCCTCTTTAGGCGCCAGGGCGGTCTCGGCCAGTGCCCAGCTGATCCCAAGAGCGGCGTTGGATTCTCAAGAATAAAAGAAGAAGGACGCGAAGTCGCCGACAATAAGAAGGTCGCGAGGAAGATCCGGCCGATCACAGACAAAGCGGCCCGAATCTCGGGGACTACAGCCAGCAGGTCGCAAGCGCGCCCCCGCGAAGAAGAAAACTCACCTCGGCTCCTCGCCAAGTCAGCAACCCGCTTGTTCAGCTCTTCAACTTTGCGGTTGAAGGCGGTAGCGCGGAGGTTGTGATACTCCTGTAGCAAAGATTCCAGACACAGATAAAGACTTGGAAGTAAGCAAATAAAGTTCCAGGCCGCCTGCTCAGCAGCCGACCCGAAACTCGGGGACTACACCCAGTGGGTGCGCTGGCGCGCCCCCACATAGAAGATCAAAAGAAAATCCAGAAATAAAACATACCCGCACGGCGGATCGCGACGCCAGGTGCGCCTTGGAAAGGTTTACGGAGGGCGGCGCTTTGGCCTGCAGCCGCTTTTGGACGCCCAGAGCGCCAGTGTTCAAGAGGTGTGCAGCCTTCCTCGCACCCACCAATGGGCGCGGGCGCTTGTCGCCAGGCTGGATGGCCGAGGCCGGGCGGCGCCGGTCTCAAAGGCGCGCGCCGAGTCCGCTTTCTCAAGACGGGCGCCAGATCGGGCGAGGCGACTGAAGAAGCAGCTGCGCTACGGCTTCATCGTCGGTCGGTGGCGCGGGTGGGTCCGCCGGCTGTTTGCCTCGCGCGACTTCTGACTGCGGTGGAGGCGGCGGAGGTGGCGCGGCCGCGCTCGGCGAAGAGACCTCGCCACCTTCCATCCTTGAGACAGGGACCTCGCCACTGACTCCCTCCCACTGCCCCGTGAACTCCGGCGGTGGTGGCGCTGAGCTCAGCGGAGTGACAAGCAGCGCCGATTGAAGGCGCGCGGCCTCTTCGGCTTGCCTTCTTGCTGCTGCTACGGCTTCGACCGCCTTCTCGGCCGCCGCTTTCTCTCGATGGGCGGCCACTTCCTTGTCGCGCTTCTCCTGCGCGTTCTACTCTGTTGCCTCCCTGAGGGCGGCCGCAGGGTCAGCCCGCCGACTGCTAGCGGACGTCTCTGCCGACCCCATGACGGAGGCGGCGGCGACCCTCTCCAGAATACCTGATGAGAAAAAAGGACATGAGAAGACTTGGGCAAGACGGACCAGAAGAAAACAAGACGGAATAAAAAGATACTTACGCGGAGACCAGCGGTGGTTTCTTCACCTCCTTGCGGAAACGGTTGGCCTTCGCGACCGCTTCTTCGCCCTTCTTCGCGGCGGCTGCTCCCATGATTCTCTTTGCCTGGCCGCCTGGCTGACTCGGCCCGGCCCAGCACTTCTTCGCGCCGCCTCGGCCCCCCAAGGCGGCGGAGGAGCTCGCGCCTGGTTGGCCGGTTCTCTGCCGGCGTGAGGCGACTTCATCATCGAGCCAGTCTGCGAAGGTGGCCGAGGGCCTAAGGTCATCGGCCCCTCCCTCCTTCGCAGATCGGCCTCCATCGCCGCCACGCCCAAGTCGGGTCACAAGATTCTCCGCCCGTCGGGAGTCGCGAGTCAATCATGCCCCACGGCACCGCCGAGGGCGGCATGAGAGGATTCTGAGTCGAGAAAGGACCAACGAAAGTAAGAGCCGGATCCGCTAAGGAAGGAAACAAAGAAGCGAGAGGCGACTTACCATCGGGCGGGGATTACGCATCGCAGTATGGCTCCTTGCCGGCGCCATTCCTCCGTGAGGTCGCGCCGCCAAGAAGTTCACCGTGTCCACCACCTCCGCGTGGGGCATGTCCTTGGAGCACAGCTGGCTGGGGTCCCGGCGGCCGCTCATCTGGCAGATGAGATGGGGGCGACCTTGAAGAGGGAGAACTCGGCGCGCCACGAAGGCGGCCAGCAAGTCAGCCCGATCGAAGCCCTCCGATCAGCATCATTACGCTGAAGCTTCGCGACGGCGGTGTTGCTCGCGGAGTCGCCGTCCGCCTCAGAGGGACTAGCTGGTGGGTCGGCTCATGATTCGCCGCCCACGTAGGGCGGCAAGTTGACCGGGCCGCCGTCAGGGGCGACGTTCTTGACGTAGAAGTACGAGCGCTGCCACATCTTCACCGACTTGATGAGGGGGATGGCAGGGAAAGGATTATCGGACACCGGCCTCCTCTTGGCGATGAACGTGCCGCACAGAGCCGGCACGCGAGCGATGTGGGTCCCGAGCTTCGCTTGAAAGAACTCCCCCCACAGCTCGATGGTGGGGAGAACTCCGAGGAATCCTTCGCATAAGGATGCGAAGGCGGCCAGCAGCACCACCGTGTTGGGGGTGAGGTGGTGCGGCTGGAGCCCGAAGAACTCTAAGAACGCTGGAAGAAGCCGCCGCGGCAGCCCAACCCAGCGTGACGTGCGAAAGTGGAAGATAACCCGCTCGCCCTCCTCCCGCCGGCCGGGATTTTCGCCCTCGGGGCGCGGGCTCACGAGGTGGCTGCCGGAAGCGCGTCAGCGACGGCGAACTCGATCACGTCGTCGTCGATGATGGAGCCGTCCCACACGCCGGAGCGCGCGGTGGGAGGCGCGGTGGCTGATGAGGAGCTCATCTCCGCGGCGAGAAAGAAACGAGGCTCGGCGCGGAGGAGCAAGGAAGAGGACGGGGCAGGGAGCGGGGATGAGAGAGTGCGCGTGCGTCGCCGCCCCCTCCCTCCCCCCGCCCACTTATAGGCGCCTGGGCTGCGAATCCGAGGCGGCGGGCGTGGGATTAACTGCGCCCACGTCCTCGCGCCCCCACGATTTAACCCACGACGTTACTGCGGCGCGATAAGCGGCGTGAGCCCAACCGCCCGACCACAGCCGGATCGCTGCAGCGCCGGCATGGTAGTGGCGGGCCCGCTGACCGGGCCTGTCTTGTCACGCAGCGTGGGTGGCAGATCGCCTCGCCACTGGCGGGGCCACGACGAAGCGATTGACGGGAAGGCTTATCAGCATGCCACCGGGTCCCGCCTTCGACCTTCAAACCTTTGAAGAGCAAGACGGCCCCTGCAGCCGATTCCAGATGGAGACGGCGGGCGAGTCCCGATTCTTCCATCAAAGGATGAAGCTGTCGAGGCTCCTCGACGGGCTACCTCGGGCGCCTCCCGGCCTGGGACTACTGACGGAGTAATGGACTACGGGTAGGCAGACCCGAGCGCCTGAACCTTTCAAAACATCGGGGCAGGCTGCGCCCCTCAAGACCCCAAGACGAAGAGCCGCCTTCAGATAGTCGGTGACAGATCCGACCGACTACCCCTCTGGGCCGAGTCCCAGGGGCCGCCTTTAGGACAAGCCGACTCCAAGCCAGCGACCTCTAGCGAGGCCGGCTACAAGGAGTTGGCCCGCGACCTTCACCGCCTCATGCCTGGGCGACTATGGGGTAAAGCCGCCTCGCGGCCCATCCCCGCCCAGTCCATATAGGGTAGGTATGGCTACAGGGCGCCGTACCGACGGAGATCTCCGTGCGGCGCAACACTGTTGCCATGCCGGCCCTGACATCATCACCGTGGGCAGATTCCTGAGCCCACGTTTGCCTGTCTGTACGACCTGAAGACGGCGGGACCCGCCTGTCGGCGGGAGTACCGAAGACGTTAAGAGCACCCCAAAGACGGACCCGATGGAGTCTGCCTCCGGGAGTCGGCCGGCTCCTTCCGCGGGATCCACGCGCCATTAACCAGACAAGACAGGGAATGGCAACAGTGATTGCCCGCCAGGCGGCGGCACTGTTTCGATAACCTCACGACCAAGCTAGCGTCATTAGAAGCACGGCTCAAGTGATTCTGCAATGGCAAGATTTCCGCCACAAGGCGGACAAGGGATGTCGGCCCCATCTTTGGGCCGTCGGGGGCCCACTAGTCGGCGGGCCCGAGTCGGCGGAGAAGACTGGCGACTTAGAGATCGACGGCTTGGACCCACACCCACCGGATTACCGTTGTACCCCGGTAGGCCTATATAAACCCCCCGGGGCACCCATGCAAAGGGTTGGAAGTTAGTAGTTTTAGACACACACATAGAGGGAGAGAAGAGCAAACCGAGCCCTTCTCCTTCCCCACCCCGAACAGCTCAAGGAGCCTCTTGTACCCATTTTGCCATAGTGATCATGCGGAGACCCCGCCGAGCAGCAGTAGGGGTGTTATCTCCTCGGAGAGCCTTGAAGCTGGGTAAGATTCGCCAGCGTGCATGTCTTCGCCTCATCCCGTTTCCAGGCACCAGCGACGTTCTACTCGCCCCCTCCATGATAAGCCATCCTTTGGCATATGTCGCACCCAACCCCCGACACCGCCGCGGACATCTTTCAGCACTCGCCCTTCGGCGACATCCTGAATTCACTTAAGTCTCTCTCTTTATCAGGAGAGCCCTGGCCGTACTATGGTCAGCAAGGTTGGGATGCGGATGATGAAGAAATTCAAAGCCCACCCACCACCCACTTCGTAGCCACTGTCGATGATTTAACCGACATGCTCGACTTAGACTCCGACGACATCGACGGTATGGACGCCGATGCAGGAGACGACCAAGAACCAGCACCTACAGGGCACTGGAAGGCTACCTCGTAGTATGACATATACATGGTGGACACCCCAAAAGAAGGGAACGGCGATGGAACAACGGAGGATGACCCCTCCAAGAAGCAGCCTAAGCGCCGGCGTCAGCAGCGCCGCTCTAAATCCCGCCAAAGCAAAAACGGTGATTCCAAAGACGGAGACAATAACACCCGGACGGTGCGAAGACAACCCCTCTAGCAGGATTCAGCGTGGGAGGATGGAGAAACTAGCCCTCATGAGAGAGCGGCAGGCATGCAGAGGTAGAGGACGATAATTACATGCCTCCCTTCAAGGCAGAGGCAGCCTCGGCGACGATGAATTTCTCATGCCCGAGGATCCCGTCGAACAAGAGCTGCTTTCAAACGCAGGCTCATGGCCACGGCAAGCAGCCTCAAGAAAAAACAGCAACAACTTAGAGCTGACCAAGACTTGCTAGCCGACAAATGGACTGAAGTCCTTGCGGCCGAAGAGTACGAACTCGAACGCCCCTCCAAGAGCTACCCAAAGCGCGGGCTGCTACCCCGATTAGAGGAGGAAGCACCTAGACATACATCACCAGCGCATGATGCGGCCGACCGGCCACCTCGTGGCCGCGACAGAGAGGCCTCTCGGCCGTCCACTCAAGCCGCACCCGCCGCCAAAGAATACCAAGGCATGGGGAAATGCGCCGGACACGAGAGATATATTGGAGGACAAGGCAAGGCAAACAAGATCGATCTATGGATCGTAAGCCCTCGACACGTGACGATAACCGTCATGCCGGATATGGTAAATCCGGCCGGGCCGAACAAAGTAGACAAAGCTCGTTTGAGCTACGTCGTGATATAGCCCAGTACAGAGGCGCCGCACACCCACTATGCTTCACAGATGAAGTAATGGATCATCAAATCCCCGAGGGTTTCAAACCCATAAACATCGAATCATACGATGGAAAAACAGATCCTGCGGTATGGATCAAGGATTATCTCCTTCATATCCACATGGCCCGCGGTGATGATCTACATGCCATCAAATACCTCCCACTCAAGCTTAAAGGACCAGCTCGGCATTGGCTTAACAGCTTGCCCGGCCAGAATCAATTGGTTGTTGGGAGGACACGGAAAGCCGCGTTAAATGTCGACAATTTCCAGGGCACCTATGTGCAACCACCAGACGCCGATGACCTAAGTCACATAATTCAGCAGCCAGAGGAATCAGCCAGACAATTCTGGACACGGTTTCTAACCAAGAAAAATCAAATAGTCGACTGTCCGTATGCACAGGCCCTTGCAGCCTTCAAACATAACATCCGTGACGAGTGGCTTGCCCGGCACCTAGGACAGGAAAAGCCGAAATCGATGGCAGCCCTCACAACACTCATGACCCGCTTTTGCGCGGGAGAAGATAGCTGGCTAGCTTGTAGTAATAACATCACCAAGAGCCCTGGTAATTCAGATACCAAGGACAGCAATGGCAGGTCGCGTCTCAACAAGCACAAGCACCGCGTGCGCGACAATGTCAAGATACGGCAGTTAATGCCGGATTCAGAGGCTCTAAACCCGGTCAGTGGAAAAAGCCATTTAAAATAAATACTCCGGGCCCGTCCAGTCTGGACCGAATACTAGATCGCTTGTGCCAGATACACGGCACCCCCAAAAAACCAGCCAATCACACCAACAGGGATTGTTGGGTGTTCAACCAGGCAGGCAAGTTAAGTGCCGAAAACAGAGACAAGGGGCTGCATAGCGATGACGAGGAGGAGCCCCGGCCGCCGAACAATAGGGGACAGAAGGGATTCCCCCCACAAGTGCGTATGGTGAACATGATATACGCAACCCACATCCCCAAAAGGGAGCGAAAGCATGCACTCAGGGACGTATATGCGTTGGAGCCAGTCGCCCCAAAGTTCAACCCATGGTCCTCCTGCCCGATCACTTTTGATCGAAGGGACCACCCCACTAGCATCCGCCATGGTGGATTCACCGCATTGGTTCTAGACCCAATCATTGACGGATTTCACCTCACTAGAGTCCTTATGGACGGAGGCAGCAGCCTAAACCTGCTTTATCAGGATACAATGCGAAAAATGGGCATAGATCCCTTAGGGATTAAACCCACAAAGACGACCTTTAAAGGCGTCATACCAGGTGTAGAGGCCAACTGTACAGGCTCAGTTACACTTGAGGTGGTCTTCGGATCCCCGGATAATTTCCGAAGCGAGGAGTTAATCTTCGACATAGTCCCATTCCGCAGTGGCTATCACGCACTGCTCGGACGAACCGCGTTTGCAAAGTTCAATACGGTGCCGCACTACGCATACCTCAAGCTCAAGATGCCAGGCCCTCGAGGAGTCATTACGGTCAACGGAAACACTGAACGCTCTCTCCAAACGGAGGAGCATACGGCCGCCCTCGCGGCGGAAGTACAAAGCAGCCTCTCAAGGCAATTCTCTAGTCCGTCTATTAAACGTCAGGACACCGTCAAGCGCGCCCGGATTAACCTACAACAAGACCGCCTGGCACGTTCCGAGCAAGCGTAGCAATGCGGCCCCAACCCCAGCCTTCGCGAAATTGCGAAACCAGTACTACGCGTACATAACTACGCTCTGGAAATACCATGGGAATAGGGGGAGGGGCATGACCACGGCATGCCCAAAATGCGGCTCAACCGCACTAGGGGCTCCCGATTTTGTCATTCTTTTTTTTTACTTTCAGGACTCCACTCTGCAGAAGGCCTGTCCGGCAGTACAATTGTCGAACACACGATGCAACAGCCAGGGAGGCAGAAAGCTACGTCGAGTGTCCAGGTGGTCTCTATAACGAGCAGTATACTTGTTTCACATATCATCCCGCAGCTAGCCCCTGGAGGGGGACATGTCAAATAGTCCCATCTCTTGCTTACCGCACTATTTGTATCGTCCTGCTTTTACCGCAGCCTTTTCGTATAAACAATACATAGATTTTGTCTATTATTGCATTCCCTTTTTTCCCTATATATTTTCATTACTGACATGTTACAACCGTACACTTTGGTACGACCAATACACCAGGGGCTTACGTACCCCAGAACATGGTGTGATAAGTCCGAACACACTCACGAGTGCCGCACCCCGAACTTATAGCATTATATGCATCGGCTCCGAATCATGTCTTGGGTCAGTAGTTGGTTTTGCCCGGCTCCCATGTGTTGGTACCTTACGTTCTGTTATATCGGCTATGGTAGCGCTGGGAGAACCACTGCGATTGTGCCCCGGTTGAGCTGGGCTAAGCACCTCAGTGAAGAAAGCTAAAACTGACCGTCATGATAGGGCGAGAGCTGGTCGTTGTTCGAGAGGTTTTCGAGTCCCTAAAGACTTATGCCGCTTAGAGCGAGGAGTCGACTTTGTCCAGCCTAAGTGTGGATAGCGCCCCGAACTCGGTCTTCCGAATACTAGGGGCTTCGCCAAAATTTAAAATTATATAATTCTATGGCTAAGTGAGAGTGTTCAAGCATTATAGTCCGATTGCCTTGTTCGTTGTGTTGAGCGCCTCCCTCGAAGGACCCAAGAATGGGAAAAAGAGCGCTCAAGTTTATCCCGAACACCCCGACACTCGTGGAATGGGGGCGTGTTTACCACTCGCATCTCTCAAATTTAATAAACGGCCGCATGTAAGGTAATATTTTAAATTCAAAAGCGTTGCTTAGCGCATATGAACAAGTTTTCAGCGTAGGATCACAAATGCGAAGTTTACTCAAAAATTACATCTTTGGAGCATTCATCCGCTATAAGGCAGGCACCCTTCAGGACGCCCTCATAATACATCTCGGGCTTGCGATGCTCCTTGCCTGGCGGTGGTCCATCCGTCACAAGCTTCTCAGCTTCCATCTTGCCCCAGTGCACTTTAGCACGGGCAAGGGCCCTACGGGCACCTTCGATGCATACGGAGCGCTTGACGACTTCAAGCCATGGACAGGCATCCACCAGCCGCCTCACCAGCCCGAAGTAGCTCCCAGGCATGGCTTCCCTAGGCCACAACCGGACTATGAGACCCTTCATGGCCTGTTCGACCACCTTATGGAGCTCGACCAGCTGCTTCAGCTGGTCGCTCAAGGGCATCGGGTGTCCGGCCTCAGCATACTGAGACCAGAACACCTTCTCCGTCAAGCTCCCCTCTTTGGCTCGGTAGAATGCGGCGGCGTCGGACACACTCCGAGGAAGATCTGTGAATGCTCCTGGAGAGCTCCGGACTGGGCTAAGTAACAAGTAATTAACTTTCACGTGCTTGCTTTGCATAAAGAATGCCTTACCCTCCGCTATCTTCTTCATCGCCTCAATTTCGTGGAGGGCTTTTTGGGCTTCGGCCTTGGTAGATTTGGCGCTCTCAAGTGCCGAGGCGAGCTCGGACTCTCGAGTCTTTGAGTCAAGCTCCAAACTCTCTTGTTTTTCCACGAGAGCCTGGAGCTCTTGCTGCACCTCCGCCACCCGCGCCTCCTGCTTCTCTCACTCCGTGCACTCCACGGCCGCCTTGTCTTCGGCCTTGGACAGCGCTTCCTTCAGGGTCGCCACCTCGGTTGTGGCCCCTGTAATACTCATGTTGGTCCTGTCATTTTTTGCAACCACATATATTTCTATACTTACATAAGGTATTACTTACCTTTCTTGTCCTCGAGCTGCTTCTTGGCAAGCCCTGCTCGCTCTCGGACCGCTCGAGGCTCTGCTTCAATGCATCGACCTTCGCAGTCAGTGCGGCAAAGGTGAGCAGCGCAGCCTGCATTCCCATATTGACATACTTATGTTAGACTCCTGCGTATATCTTTTTGATCCTCAGCTCGGCTTTTTCTTCCGAACACCAAACTGAGCATCAGGGGCTACTGTCTATGCGGTAATATTTTTACATATCCTAAATACATACCTCAAAGCCTGTTAGAAGGCTGGCACGAGCTTTCAGTCAGCCCGCTCTTGGCGGACTGAACCTTCTGGATCACCACACTCATAATAGTGCGGTGCTCCTCGTCGATGGAGGCGCCGTTAAGCACCTCCAGCAGATTATCCGGTGCCTCCGGTTGGACGGAGGTCACCGGCGTCTTAGGCTTGCCCTTCTTACTAGGGGGCCGCCTGCCGGATTCCGGAACCGTTGAAGGTTCCGGTGCGGTGTCCGGCCCAGGGCCGGACTTGGAACCCTTGGGGGTTTTATCCCCTTTGCGCCTGGAGTCCGGGAGGTCGCCTTGCGGCGCCTCCAGGACCACCTCCTCCTGGCTTGGACCCTTTTGGGACTCCACCTCGGCATCATCCGCTAGGCGTAGGGAGGAGGCGGCCGGGAAGTGAAGTGCTATTCACATCCGACGAACCCAGGAGCTGCTCGACGAAGCGTCGAGCCCGGCCTTGGGCGGATCGCATGATTATATTCGGCCGTAAGATATCAGGCAATGAGGAACGCCATGAGTTGTTCTGGTATCCGGATACTTACGATTTTGCCAGGGGCTTGGCCCTGGATGGCCACTCCTCTTCGACGTCATCGGTGTTGGCGGAGTAGTCCGGAGGAAGGTTTCTTCCCTTTTTGGACCCTCCGGCCCCCCAGTTGGGGCGGCCTTCCTTTTTGTTCCTCCCCCCGCTGGAGGTGGAGAGGCCTCTTCTTCCTCCTCCTCGTCTTCGGGGGAGGAGTGCGCCTCGGAGTCATCAGACGATGAATCCGACACCGCCGGGCGCCGGGAACTCTTTCGAGTTCACGTGGCCTTCTTCTTGGACTTCTTCTCCGGCACCACGTAAGGTGTCGGAACCAGCAGCCCCGTCAAGCGGGCGTCCGCTCGGTCTTCGGGCAAGGGAGCCGGACATTCAATCTGTCCGGACGTCTTCTGCCAATCATGTCAAAGGTAAGGGAGTTTAGATCCCGCATAGAATAAAACTATGGAAAACAAGTAAACCGTAAAGGGTAAAATAGCTTACCGCGTTGGCTTGATGCTGCGCGCTGAATCCGCAATCCTCTGTAGCGGATGCGGGGGCCTCGGTGCCCTTGAACAACACCTTCCAGGCGTCTTCGTACGTAGTGTCGAAGAGCCTACTCAGGGTTCGGTGTTGTGCTGGATCAAACTCCCACAAACTGAAAGCCCGTTGTTGGCACGGGACGATCCGGCGGATGAGCATGCCTGGACTAGGTTGACGAGTTTGAGCTTCTTGCTCACCAGGTTTTGGACGCAGGTTTGGAGTCCGGTCAGCTCCTCCGAATTGCCCCATGACAGGCCCGTCTCTTTCCAGGAGGTGAGCCATGTAGGGAAGCCAGATCGGAATTCAGGGACCGCTGCCCATTCAGGGTCACGCGGCTCGGTGATGTAGAACCACCCCGACTGCCACCCCTTCATGGTCTCCACGAAGGAGCCCTCGAGCCATGTAACGTTGGGCATCTTGCTCACCATGGCGCCTCCGCACTCCGCTTGGCGGCCGCCCACTACCTTCGGTTTGACATTGAAGGTCTTCAGCCATAAGCCGAAGTGGGGCTGGATGCAGAGGAAGGCCTCGCACACGACGATGAACGTCGAGATATTGAGGATGAAGTTCGGGGCCAGATCGTGGAAATCCAGGCCGTAGTAGAACTTGAGTCCCCGGTCAAATGGGTGAAGTGGGAAACCTAGTCCGCGGAGGAAATGGGTGAGGAACACCACCCTCTCATGGGGCCTGGGGGTGGGGATGAGTTGCCCCTTGTCAGGGAGCCGGTGCGCGATGTCATTGGACAAGTATCCGGCTTTCCTCAGCTTCTTGATGTGTCCCTCCGTGACGCAGGCCATCCACTTGCCTCCCGCTCCGGACATGGCTGGAGAAGGTTGAGGTGGGATGTGCGGACTTGGGCGCTGGAGCTCGAGTGCGCGAAAATGGATAAGCAAAGGAGGAAGAAGGCGTAGATGGAAAGGGTGGATGATTATCCCCTTATATGGGCGGACGAAACTATATGCCCCCACCAGCCTGGTAAAACTCGCTTATCTCCCAAGCGCCATAAATTAATGGCACGATTGGGTTACCCATGCCCGTATTGATGAGAATCCCGGAATAAGGGGACACGATCTCAGCTTCGACAAGACGTGCCAAGGAAACCGCCTCGCTAAGTGTGCTGAGGTGGGACAGTAAAAATGATTCAAATAAAGGCTTGGCCATGGTTGTCACGCTGCGAAATACGTCAGCAGATTTGATTTGTGTAAATATTATTCTCTCTACGGTGGTATGTGGAACTTATTTTGCAGAGCCGGACACTATCCTTGTGTTCAAAACCTGCCTTGCAATGCCGAAGACAATCTGCGCGCCGGACTCGTCGTCATTGAAGCCTGGTTCAGGGGCTACTGAGGGAGTCCTGGATTAGGGGGTGTCCGGATGGCCAGACTATAACCTTTGGCCGGACTCCTGGACTATGAAGATACAAGATTGAAGACTTCGTCCCGTGTCCGGATGGGACTTTCCTTGACGTGGAAGGAAAGCTTGGCGATACGGATATGTAGATCTCCTCCCATTTGTAACCGACTCTATGTAACCCTAACCCTCTCCGTGTCTATATAAACCGGAGGGTTTTAGTCCGTGGGGACGAAAAACAATCATACCATAGGCTAGCTTCTAGGGTTAGCCTCTCGATCTCGTGGTAGATCTACTCTTGTACTACCCATATCATCAATATTAATCAAGCAGGAGTAGGGTTTACCTCCATCGAGAGGGCCCGAACCCGGGTAAAAACATCGTGTCCGTTGTCTCCTGTTACCATCCGCCTAGACGCACAGTTCGGGACCCCCTACCTGAGATCCGCTGGTTTTGACACCGACAATCACCCAGTTACGTTGTGACGTTTGGTAGCACACAAAGTGTTCCTTCGGCAAACGGGAGTTGCATAATCTCGTAGTCATAGGAACATGTATAAGTCATGAAGAAAGCAATAGCAACATACTAAACGATCGGGTGCTAATCTAATGGAATGGGTCATGGCAACCACATCATTCTCCTAATGATGTGATCCCGTTTAATCAAATGACAACACATGTCTATGGTTAGGAAACATAACCATCTTTCATTAACGAGCTAGTCAAGTAGAGGCATACTAGTGACAATCTGCTTGTCTATGTATTCACACAAGTATTATGTTTTCGGTTAATACAATTCTAGCATGAATAATAAACATTTATCATGATATAAGGAAATAAATAATAACTTTATTATTGCCTCTAGGGCACATTTCCTTCAGGGAGAAGGGTTTCCCCTCTGGTCTTTGGCTCCCATGGCGTGGGAGGGGCGAGAGCCCCTCCGAGATTGGATCTATCTCTCTGTCTCTCTCTGTTTCTGCGTTCTCTTCTTTGTTCTGTTTCACCATTTCGTGTATATATGGAGATCCGTCACTCCGATTGGCCTGAAATCTTCGCCTTGATTTTTTTCTGAAAAATAGCTTTCTTGCGGCAAAAGAAGAGCGTCAACCGCCTTTATGTGTGGGTCACGAGGGTCGGCGCGCCTGGGAGGGGGCGCTACCTCGTGGCCACCTCGGACACTGGTTCGCGTTGATTTTTGCTCTAGATTTTCCAAATATTCTGAAAAGTACCTCCGTCCTTTTTTATCCCGTTTGGACTCCGTTTGATATGGATATTCTGCGAAATCAAAAACATGCAACACACAGAAACTGGCACTGGGCACTGGATCAATATGTCAGTCCCAAAAATAATATAAAAAGTTGCCAAAAAGTATATGAAAGTTGAATAATATTGTCATGGAACAATCAAAAATTATAGATACGACGGAGACGTATCAGGCCACAGCAGCCTTTATTTTCCTCTTCCAAAAAGCAGAGTCGGGCTATGTTGTAAGAAAGATTGACAAGTAAAACACAGAACAGAATCAAGGATATTTAAAATCGGACATAAAACAGTGCATACAGCTGGGGCCAGGTTAAGCTTGAGAAACGGAGGTAGCCCTATGTTGTTACAATATTCTTGTGACTCCCCGAGTAAGGAGTTCACTGCTTGAAAGACCTCGTCATTAGTAAAGTTGTCAGAGATGTATCGCTGAGGGTCATCTGACTCGCCAGAATATTCGCACATTTAACTGGGCCGACGACTTAGGGGAAGAATTTTCCATGAGACTCAGCAGCGGGCTAAATCAACACCGGTTAACCCACTGGCTAACAAAGCTATTACCTTGGGATAACATTGGGGTGCTTCAGTATGTTCAGCTCAAATAAGTTGGCTTGGCGGGTTAAAATTGATGGGGAGGCAATCAGCCCAATTACCCAGCAGAAGATTTTCATTGGCTAGGGCGGTGTTCTTAAAGTAGAACCAGGTTTTTACCCATCCCTTGGGATGGCTTAACAAGACAGTTGCGGGAAAGCAGCCGTCTCTACGTCACTGGATTGAGATCCCGCCAAATTCTTGAGTTGGACCGCTAGCGCAGTCAGTCTGGCGGTTTAGGTTGAAGAATTCTTTGAAGAGAGCAACGGTGGGCTCTACTTACAGATAAACTTTACAAAATATTCCGAAGTGGCAAAGGGTGGTTACTGTATTTGGACCGATATCTTGAGGATAAGGTTGAAATAGTGCAAGATATCATGAAAGAACCTTGACCCGGGCGGTGTGAAGCCACTGAGGATATGATCAGTGAAAACTGTCACCTCTCCTTCTACCGGATTGGGAACATTTTCTCCCTGGCTGACCCGCCAACCAATTTCTTTTTGAGTCGCCAAGAGACCTTGATCCACATAATCTTTGAGAATTTGTTCAGTGACTAGAGAATGTCCTAATATTTCTCCAACGTATCTATAATTTTTGATTGTTGCATGCAATTATATTATTCATCTTGGATGTTTCTATGCATTTATATGTTATTTTATATTATATTTGGGACTAACCTATTAACCTAGAGCACAATGCTAGTTTTTATTTTTTTTCCTTGTTTTTGAGTTTTACCGAAAAGGAATATCAAACGGAGTTCAAATGAGCTGAAAATTTACAGTGCTTTTTATGGACCAGAAGAAGCCCACGAAGCAAAAGAGTTGGGCCAGAAGAGTCCCAAGCATTGACAAGGGTGGAGGGCATGCCCACCCCCTTAGGGCGCACCCCCTACCTTGTCGCTGCCTCGTCGACCCCCCTGACTTGAAACTGACGCCAAAAATTCCTATAAACATAGAAACCCCCGAAAAGAAACCTAGACCTGGAATTCCGCCGCCGCAAGCCTCTGTAGACACGAAAAACCAATCAGGAGCCCATTCCGGCACCCTGCCGGAGGGGGAAACCATCACCGGTGGCCATCTTCATCATCTCGGTAGTCTCCATGATGAGGAGGGAGTAGTTCACCCTCGGGATTGAGAGTATGTACTACTCCCTCCGTTCGGAATTACTTGTCGCACAAATGGATGTATCTAGACGTATTTTAGTTCTAGATGCATCCATTTCCGAGACAAGTAATTACGAACGGAGGGAGTAGTAGCTATATGTTTGTGTTGGGGAACGTAGTAATTTCAAAAAAAATCCTACGCACACGCAAGATCATGGTGGCGTCTAGCTCCTGGGCTCCAGCATCTGGTTGCGACAACCAGGTAGAATGGAATGGGAGAAAAGAGGGAGAAAAGCAACCGTGAGTACTCATCCAAAGTACTCGCAAGCAAGGATCTACACTACATATGCATGGGTATCTGTGTAAAGGGGCAATATCGATGGATTGAACTGCAGAATGCCAGAATAAGAGGCGGATAGCTAGTCCTGTCGAAGACTACGCTTCTGGCAGGCTCCATCTTGCAGCATGTAGAAGATAGTAGATGGCAAGTTCACCAAGTAGCATCGCATAGCATAATCCTACCCGACGATCCTCTCCTCGTCGACCTGTGAGAGAGCGATCACCGGGTTGTATCTGGCACTTGGAAGGGTGTGTTTTATTAAGTATCCGGTTCTAGTTGTCATAAGGTCAAGGTACAACACCGGGTCGTCCTTTTACCGAGGGACACGGCTATTCGAATAGATAAACTTCCCTGCAGGGGTGCACCACATAACCCAACACGCTCGATCCCATTTGGCTGGACACACTTTCCTGGGTCATGCCCGGCCTCGGAAGATCAACACGTAGGCACAACAGAGAGGTCAGCACGCCGGTGTAAATCCTATGGCGCAGGGGTCTGGGCCCATCGCCCACTGCACACCTGCATGTTGCGTGGGCAGCCCGAAGCAGACCTAGCCTAGCAGGCATTCCAGTCCAATCTGGCGCACGTTGCTCAGTCGTGGACGTCACGAAGGCTTCGGCTGATACCATGACGCCGAGTGCCCATAATTGTTCCCGCGTAGTTGGTTAGTGCGTATAGGCCAGTGGCCAGACTTAGATCAAATACCAAGATCTCGTTAAGTGTGTTATTATGAAGTAACTGTGAACGCCGACCAGGGCCAGGCCCACCTCTCTCCTAGGTGGTCTCAACCTGCCCTGTCACTCTGCCACAAAGTAACAGTTGGAGGCCGTCGGGAACCCAGGCCCACCTCTACTGGGATGGGGCCACCTGCCCCTTCAGCCTCCATCTCCGAACAGTATCATAAGTAATGTAACAGTATCAAGTATATAGCATATGCCCGTGATCACCTCCCGAAGTGATCACGGCCCAATAGTATAGCATGGCGGACGGACAAGAGTGTAGGGCCACTGATGGAACACTAGCATCCTATACTAAGCATTTAGGATTGCAGGTAAAGGTAACAACAATAGTGACAAAGACAGGCTATGTAGCATAATAGGATTAACGGAAAGCAGTAACATGCTAAACTACTCTAATGCAAGCAGTATAGAGAAGAATAGGCGATATCTCGTGATCAAGGGGGGGGGGGGTTGCCTGGTTGCTCTGGCAAGGAGGGATCATCAAAACCGTAGTCGAATGGGGCACCAGCAGCGGCGTCGCCCTTGTAGTCTACTGGAGAGAAGAGGGGGAAGAAACAATGAATACAATGCAAACATATGCATAACGATGCGTGACAAAGCAAACAACGGTGTTAGGTGTGCCCTAACGCGTTAAGAGGTGATACCGGCGAAGGGGAAAAACATCCAGGAAAGTATTCTTGGTGTTTCGCGTTTCCAGACAGATGAACCGGAGGGTGAAAGTTAAGTGTTCGCTATGCTAGAGATGTGTGGCGGACGAACGGGCTGTGTATCCGGATTCGTCTCGTCGTTCTGAGCAACTTTCATGTACAACATTTTTCCATCCGAGCTACGGTTTATTTTATATTAAATTAAAAAAGGATTTAATCATTTTCTAGAAACTAGCAGAATTAATTTAATTTAGAAATTGCAATTATGATACCAGCGTGACATCAACATGATGCCAGCTGGACCAAAGGTTGACTAGGTCAACCCTGCAGGGGGGTCCCGTTCGCCATAGTCTTAGGTTAATTAAACATGGTCAATTCATTTAACTAAATGGTTAGGTTAAATGAACATCATTAATTAAGTTAATTATTTATTAATTAATTAACTAATTATTATTATTATTTTCTTTTAACGTTCCACAAGTGGTTTCACATGCCAAAGGCCCAGAGGCCACCGGAGCGGGCGCTTAAGGGGCGCCAAAGGGTGCAAGCGCCGGATCGGGCACTACCACGGCCACGACAAGGGGAGGGGACGCTGTCCGGCTACCGGGCGTGGCAGCGGCGAGGCCATGGCGGGGCAAGGCTGTGGCGATGCGGGCGGTGCCGGGGCGGACGAGGCGAAGCCGGGGCGCAGGCAAGGTGGCACGCTTGCAGGGGAGCAGGGGGCAACGGAGGTGAACAGCGACACATGCAGCTGCGGCGGTTGGAGCAGGCAAGGCGCTGGCGCGCGCAGGTCGCGTGGCCGCAGGCGTACGCCGGGCGCGCTAACGCGGGTTACCGCGTCGGGCGCGATTGGACGGTGAGCGGCCATGGGTAGAGATGCGACAAGAGCACAAAGGAGAAAGGGAGGGGGTGGTGGCTCACTGGGCCCTGCAGGTGTGCGGGAGTGATCTCAAGGCGGCGGTGGTGATGGTGACGACGAAGACGAGGAGCAATCCGGCGACGGGGTGGCGGGGCGTCAGGGATCGGCTCCGGTGCCGATCCAGATCGGGACGAGGGGGATCCGGTGGAGGGGCTTGGTGCATCGACGCTGGAGGAGCTACAGGGCGGAGGCGGCGGTCCTTGGGTGTTGTGTGCGTCGAGAGGAGGGGATCAAACAGGGGCACACCTCCTCTACATGTCTGCGTGCGTGCATCGTGTGTGTGCGGGAGGCGACACTGGGAGGGAGACAAGGGAGCGAGGCGGGGATCATGGGCGAGTTGTAGCGACCAGACCTCAAACAGTGTGATCTCTGTGCTCAGGTGTCATCCCTGGATCAGTAATGCTGACACCACACAGTAGTTGAAGGATTTATAACAGAGTAGCAATCACACACTTATTACATCGAATGTCTCAAAAGATAACTTAATAAAATAAATATGGCTTAAGGCCATCTAATAACGATAACAGCGGAAGGCTTGGAAGAATAAGCGAGTCCATCAACTCCAACGGCATCACTGAGTATAGAACCACGACCTAAAAGGCACCTTACTTGTCGTCTGAAAAATCTGCAACATGAAACGTTGCAGCCCGAAAACGGATCAGCACATGGAATATGCTGGCAATGTAACACATGGAGGATAATAATGGAACAAGCTATACTACATGCATATCTAGCTGGTGGAAAGCTCTATGGTTACAGTTTTGCGAAAAGCCAATTTTCCCTACTGCAAAGGAATAAATTTATTTAACTATCATGGTGGTTGTTAAACATTGAGAATGGTTGACAGCATTCTCAATCCCAATAAAAGTTATCATCATTAGAACCCAACAAAATTAATTAAAGTAACATGATGAGATTCACATGATATCCAAGAACTAGATACTCAAGATGTCCATAACCGGGGACATGGCTAATCATGATTAGTTTATACACTCTGCAGAGGTTTGCACACTTTTCCCCACAAGACTCGATCGCCTCTATTTGATTTCTCGCACTACATGATGTTTGAGAAACGGATGACCGAGACATAGTCTTTCAGAAGCGCTAGCACCTTACGATGGATAGACCGGTACACCTACTTTCCCCTACATTTGCTAGTCTACCCTGTAAGAGTTCGGACGACTTAATCAACTATGCCAGAGCCCATAATGGCTTGTGGCTGCACACGGAAGTTTCTAGTATGAATAATCTCATGATCCCTTTGGGCCTGGGTGGCGGTCCGAAGAAAAACAGGCAAATCCTGGAAACCAGGTACCTCAATCCACCCAGATGTGTTTTTAAGTTTCCACCTTAAGTAAACCATTAATTAACAATCTCACATCTGTCATGGAAAATCACTCACCCAATCCACGTCTACTTGCATAGCATGGAAAAATAAGCAAACGTAGAAGTAACTCCCAAGGGTTTGATAATAAAACAGGTAATAGGTACTACCTCAATCTACTTCCCATCCCACAATTTAATTAGATCCTAATCATGCAATGTTTGAGGATTGATCTAATGCAAAAAAAACTGGGTATTAGAAAAGGTATGGTCAAAGTGTTACTTGCCTTGCTGATGATCCGCGAAACTTAGAGACTCGAAGTAACAGGCGGCGCACTCCGGGTATTCTATCGCAGACAAACAAACAAGCATAGTATAAGTACTCATCTAATGCACAGGTAAAACTCAAACAAAATATCTAACCAGAAAGTTCAACTTAAGAACTCCGGTTTGCAAAAAGAATCAAATCAAACGAAGCAACGAAAGTCAAACGGCGAAAGAAAACAACTCCTTTTTACTAATCTGGATCTAAGTCAAATTTTACAGAGGCAAAAACTTGTTTAAGTTGGTTATTGGGAAAGAGGGTTTCGAGACGAAACACCAGGCGCTTGAATCGCCTGATTCTGATAAACGAAAATCGGATCAGTAATCGCGATCAGAAAATCGCTTATTAAATCCGAGGAAAAGAAAAACGACGAACAGGTTAACGAACGAACGTTCGTTAACTAGAACTAATCTGACGAACACGTTCGTTAAAACGAACGAACGAGCGAACGCTCACTATTGAACTGAACCGAAAAAAAATAAACTGATCTAATAAAAACGGAAAACTAAAAAAAAACCCGATGAAAACCGACGGAAAACCGAACGGTTTTTCTAAAAAAATGGCGGCACGGATTTCGAGCCACCTCGAGCGGCGGGGGCGGCAGCTCGTGAGGCGGCTCAGCAGGTCGGCGGCTCGGGCGGCGGGCGGGCGCGGTGTGGCGCGGCGGCGCGGTATGAGGCTCGGCGGCTAGGTTTAAGCGGCGCGGCTAGGGTTTGGCACAAGGGCTGGTGCCGGGCTCGAGGCGCTTTATATAGGCTGCCCAGGCGGAGTCCTTCGGTGCACGGCCCGTAGGTCGGTTCGTTTTTAAATAATTTCGCGCAGAAAATCAAACGAAAGAAATACTAAACGGACTCCAAAAATCCCGAAATAAATTTTCCCCGACTTCTAAAATCAAGCCAGACTAGATGAACATTTATTTGGGTCCTAAGTGCAATTTTGAAAAACGCGCATTTTTCCTAAATTCAAATAAAAAGGCAAAAACTCCAAAATAAAGTCTTATTTGATTTTATTATTAAATCCTCAATATTTCTTTATTTTGGGAAATTCATTTTATTCCCTCAGTCATATTTTTGTAATAGAAATAATTGAAGATAAAATAATTAAAATCAAATGATCCTATTTTCAAAATTTGAGAAAACTCAAATATGAAAATAACGAAACCCCAACTCTCTCCGTGGGTCCTTGAGTTGCGTAGAATTTCTAGGATCAAAACCCAAAGCAAAATAAAATATGATATGCAATGATGATCTAATGTATAACATTCCAAATTGAAAATTTGGGATGTTACAAACCTACCCCCCTTAAGATGAATCTCGCCCTCTAGATTCGGGTTGGCTAGAAAATAGGTGAGGGTGGTCCCTTAGCAAATCTTCCTCTCGCTCCCAGGTGGCTTCATCTTCGGTGTGGTGGCTCCACTGAACTTTGCAAAACTTAATAACCTTGATGCGGGTAACTCGACTAGCAAACTCGAGAATCCTGACTGGTTTCTCCTCGTAGGTCAAATCGTGATTCAACTGAATCGCGTCCAGTGGCACTGTATCCCTTAGTGGTATATCGGCCATCTCCGAATGGCATTTCTTTAACTGGGAAACGTGGAATACATCATGAACTCCTGACAATCCTTCGGGCAATTACAACTTGTAGGCCACTTCTCCCATACGTTCCAAAACATGATATGGTCCTACAAAACGT
Source organism: Aegilops bicornis (assembly GCA_021605145.1). NCBI lineage: Eukaryota > Viridiplantae > Streptophyta > Magnoliopsida > Poales > Poaceae > Aegilops > Aegilops bicornis. Next base: position 343,575,496 of record CM038669.1, read on the forward strand.
GGCGCTAACTTTCCCTTAACTCCAAAACGCTTAATTCCTCGTAGTGGAGATACTCGAAGATAAACTCGATCTCCGACTTCGTAAACTGTCTCCTTGCATTTAGAATCTGCAAAGCTCTTCTGCCTGGACTGGGCTACCTTGAGCCTATTGCGAATTAACTTCACTTTCCGTTCAGACTCCCTAATCAAATCCGGTCCAAACAACTGGCGGTCTCCAACTTCATCCCACAACAACGGGGTCCTGCACCTCCTTCCGTACAAGGTTTCGAAAGGGGCCATTTTCAAACTGGATTGATAACTGTTGTTGTAAGAGAACTCCGCATATGGAAAATTATCGTCCCAGCTAGATCCATAATCTAGTGCACAAGCTCTCAGCATATCCTCCAAAATCTGATTGACTCTCTCCGTCTGTCCATCTGTCTGCGGATGGAACGCTGTGCTAAACTCCAGCCTGGTACCCAAAGTTTCATGCAACTGCTTCCAGAACTTTGAGGTGAATTGGGTTCCTCTATCAGATACGATACTCCTCGGAACTCCATGTAAACATACAATCCTGGTCATGTATATCTTTGCCAATTTGGCGCTAGTGTAAGTGGTCTTCACTGGGATGAAATGAGCTACCTTCGTCAACCGATCCACTACAACCCAAATTGAGTCATAGCCGGAACGAGTCCTGGGTAATCCCGTGATAAAATCCATGCCTAGTTTATCCCACTTCCATTCGGGTATCGGCAATGGCTGTAACAATCCTGCAGGCTTCTGATCCTCTGCCTTTACTCTCTGACATACATCACAAACTGCTACATATTCCGCAATATCTTTCTTCATTCCGGTCCTCCAGAAAGTATTCTTCAAATCCAAATACATCTTGGTATTTCCTGGGTGAATCGAATATGGTGAATCATGTGCTTCTTGCAGAATCAACTTCTTGATCTCCAGGTCATGGGGCACGTAAACACGGTCTTCAAACCATAGGGTGTCATGCTCATCCTCACGAAATCCCTTAGCTTTTCCTTCGCTCATCTTCTCCTTTATAGAGGCAATCTCTTTGTCAATCTTCTGAGCTTCACTGATTCTATCCATCAATGATGACTGAATCTCCAATGCTGCTACATAGCCTCTCGGAACTATTTCAAACATAGCTCTCGGAATTCCTCGGCTAATTCCTTGGCATTTCTCCCGTCATTAGTGTATTGACATGGCTCTTACGGCTCAATGCGTCAGCTACTACATTAGCCTTTCCGGGATGATAATGCAATCTCATATCATAATCCTTGATGAGCTCCAACCATCTCCTTTGTCTGAGGTTTAACTCCTTCTGCGTGAAAATATACTTCAAACTCTTGTGATCCGTATACACCTCACAATGATTTCCTATGAGGAAATGCCTCCATGTTTTCAATGCATGCACTACGGCTGCTAACTCCAAATCATGCGTGGCATAATTCAATTCATGAGGTTTCAGTTGTCGTGAAGCATATGAAACAACTCTTCCCTCCTGTATGAGCACTGCTCCAAGTCCTCGACGTGAAGCGTCGCAATACACCTCATAGTCTTTAGTCTGGTCTGGCAAAATCAACACTGGTGAGGTAACCAAACGTTTCTTCAACTCCTGGAAACTAGCCTCACACTCCTCAGTCCATACGAACTTGGTATCCTTCTTCAACAATTCCGTCATAGGTTTTTCAATCTTGGAGAAATTCTCAATAAATCTCCGGTAGTATCCTGCGAGTCCAAGGAAACTCCGGATCTCTCCAACTATCGTTGGTGCCTCCCAATTGGTCACAGTGGCAACTTTAGTAGGGTCAACCGCTATTCCTTCTCCGGATATAACGTGTCCGAGGAACCCTACTTCCTTCAACCAAAACTCACATTTGGCTGAACTTGGCATATAACTGATGTTCTCTGAGCTTCTCCAATACCAATCGCAAATGTTCCTTATGTTCCTCTTCATAATTCGAGTAAACCAAAATATCATCATTGAACACCACGACGAACTTATCCAAAAACTCCATAAAAACCTTGTTCATCATGTTCATAAAGTAGGCAGGTGCGTTAGTCAGACCAAATGACATAACGGTATACTCATACAGTCCATATCTTGTGGTGAATGCTCTCTTAAGTAGATCCTGCTCTCGAATCTTCAATCGATGGTATCCCGATCAGAATCGATCTTGGAAAACACTTTAGCTCCTTGCAACCGATCAAACAGATCATTGATCATTGGTAGTGGGTACTTGTTCTTGATCGTTACTTCATTCAATCCACGATAATCAACAACCATCCTTAACGATCCATCCTTCTTCTCCACTAGAAGTACTGGCGATCCCCAAGGCGAAGAACTTGGGCGAATAAAACCTTTGTCCAGCAACTCCTTAATCTGCTTCTTAATTTACTCCAAATCTTGGGCTAGCATCCTATACGGTCTCTTAGATATCGGCCCAGTGCCTGGCAAAAGCTCAATCAAAAACTCAATATCTCTGTCCGGCAGCATGCCTGGCAACTCATCTGGAAATACATCCGGAAAATCCCTTACAACTGGTACTTCCTCCTGCACAACTCCTGATAAGGAATTTACATGTGCCCTCCCCGGCTCATGCCGTGATACATACTTGATCCTTCTTCCTTCTGGTGTCGTAAGCAAAATTGTCTTACTGGCGCAATCGATGTTTCCTCCATACATCGACAGCCAATCCATACCAAGAATTACATCCAAACCTTGGGATTCCAGTATAATTAAATCCGTTGGGAATACATGCCTTCCTATACTTAATGGCACTTGAAAACATCCTTGTCTGGCCATATACTCCGCTCCTGGTGAGCTTACTAGCATAGGTGTCTTAAGAATCCTAATCGGTAGATATGTATGAATGCGTTGCACCAGTATCAAAAAGAACGAGTGCAGTAAATGACTTCACCAAAAACTTACCTATTACTGCATCAGGCTGAGCTTCAACCTCCTCCACGCTAACGTGGTTCACCTGTCCCCTGTTGAAAAGGTTCGGCTTCTTTCCTGAGCTTCCATTGCTGTTACCATTTTGGGCTTCTAGGCATTCATTTGCATAATGCCCAGTCTTACGGCACTTAAAACAAGTGATATGGCTCAGGTCTACCTTGGATGGTGTTCACGGGTTGGTGCGGTTTTGTCCATTGCTTCCTCCATTCCCGTTTCCATTCTTTGTGCCATTATGATTGTGTGAACTACCTCCTCCATGGGTATGCTGAAATTGTCCTCCTGTCTTCGGGGTAAAACGTGGTTTCTGGTGAGCTCCAGAATTGTACTTCCCCTGGCCATACTTCATCTTACGATTGTCAATCTGCTGCTGCTTCCCTTCAATCATAAGAGCACGATCTACTAACTCCTGGTAGTTATTGAAAGTGGCTACCATCAACTACATGCTCAGCTCATCATTCAGTCCTTCTAGAAACTTCTCCTGTTTAGCTGCATCCGTAGCAACGTCATCTGGGGCATAACGTGCCAGTTTACTAAAGTCATCCACATACTAGCCAACTGTTCATCCTCCTTGGCGCAAGTTGCGAAACTCACGCTTCTTCATGGCCATAGCTCCTGCTGAAACATGGGCAGTACGGAAAGCTTGCTGAAACTGATCCCATGTGATGGTGTCTCTGAGGGTAGGTGGCTGTAAAATTCTCCCACCATGCTGTTGCGGGTCCTTCAAGCTGATGTGCGGCAAATTTCACCTTTTCCCCATCTGTACATCCTACAGTGGTCAACTCCCTCCCCATCTTACGAAGCCAATCATCTGGTACTATCGGCTCGGTGCTACTGGAAAACACCGGCGGATTCAGCCTAGGAAAACGGGTCAAAGGGTCAACAGGTGGTGGTGGGGGTGGGTTGTTGTTGTTGTTGTTGCTGTTGTTGTTGATGTTGTTGTTGCCTTGGTTCTGTACCAATGTTTGAATCAAGGCATTCTGCTGCTGAATCAACTGAGTGATCTCCGGCGGGAAAACAAATCCGGGGTCACGTCTCGGAGGCATCTTGGTTTTATAGAAAAGACGAGAGTTAAGAATAGAATGAGGTCTAGTGAGAAAACACTACCCATATGCACATGAGACAAAAGCACACAAAATCACTCCAATTCAATTCAATCAAGGGCATACAACGGTCTAACTATCGTTACAAAACTGCTTGGACTAAAACTAATTTTTTAATGGGGAAATTTCTACTACTGTTATGGTGGTCAACTAGAAAAACTGCTCCGATGAAGACTCCGTGATATCTGCTCCAGCTTCGTCTTTGAAATCATCATCACTAGGATCGGAATCGGTGTCGTCGATAATGATGTAGTTCTCTCGGACAGTGCAATCTTCATCTTCTCCTCCGGGTGCTGAATTCCCCATGAGTTCTTCAATCTTCTCCTTAAGATCGCCGTTTTGTCTCACTAGAGCTACAATCTCCTCCATGTAGTCCTTGCGAGTGGCCTTCAGTTCTCCTTCTAGTTTGATAATCTTGGCTTTTGCTTTCTTCAACTCCATCATGTCTGCGCACATCTGGTTCTCCTGGCGTCGAATGTGTTGATTTAACTCTTGGATGAAAGCTGCAATGGATCGATCCTTGTTAGTGCTAACTATCTCCCATTGTTCATCTCGGTGTCCGCATATCTGGTAGATAGTATCCTTGAGGTCATCTTGGTAAACTTCACCAATGCGTCCCATAGTTATGTGAGCTGCCATGCTCTTTCCCAGACTCCAGGTTGGTGCATTAAAAACACACTCTATGGGCTCCGTGACTGGCGCGAACGTCCTTTCGGGTACTTGAGCTTGAATCTTCTAGCGCTCCTCTTCGGGGTAAAGTGGAATTGTAGGTCCCGGTGAAGCTTGGTATTCCAATGTTCAGGTACTTAGTGACTTCCTTCAGGTGTCGTCCAAAGGGTGTATCTTCATCCAGTTGGGTGAACTTGATCCTCGCTTCCGTCATCCTAAAAGAGTAGAAAAGATGAGGAGTCAGAAACGAGAAGAGAGTAGTGATATAGGGCTTTAGCTTAGTGGTTGTGACGCCCCCGATTCAATCGTACACTAATCATGCACGCAAATGTGTACGATCAAGATCAGGGACTCACGGAAGATATCACAACACAACTCTACAAATAAAATAAGTCATACAAGCATCATAATACAAGCTAGGGCCTCGAGGGCTCGAATACAAGTTCTCGATCATAGACGAAGTCGTGGAAGCAACAATATCTGAGTACAGACATAAGTTAAACAAGTTGCCAAAAGATGGCTAGCACAAACTGGGATACAGATCGAAAGAGGCGCAGGCCTCCTGCCTGGGATCCTCCTAAACTACTCTTGGTCGTCGTCAGCGGGCTGCACGTAGTAGTAGGCGCCTCCAGTGTAGTAGTCGTCATCGACGGTGGCGTCTGGCTCCTGGGCTCCATCGTTTGGTTGCAGCAATCGAGTAGAGATAGGGGGAAAAGGGGGAAACAATGCAACCGTGAGTACTCATCCAAAGTACTCGCAAGCAAGGAACTACACTACATATGCATGGATATATGTGTAAAGGGACATATCAGTGGACTGAACTGCAGAATGCCAGAATAAGAGGGGGATAGCTAGTCTTATCGAAGACCACGCTTCTGGTCACCTGTCTTGCAACAGGTAGAAGAGGGTAGGTTGAAGTCCTCCAAGTAACATCACATAGCAATAATCCTACCCGGCGATCCCCTCCTCATCGCCCTGAGAGAGAGCGACCACCGGTTGTATCCGCACTTGGAAGGGTGTGTTTTAATAAGTATCCGGTTCTAGTTGTCATAAGGTCAAGGTACAACTCCAAGTCGTCCTGTTACCGAAGATCACGGCTATTCGAATAGATTATCTTCCCTGCAGGGGTGCACCAACTTACCCAACACGCTTGATCCCATTTGGCCGGACACACTTTCCTGGGTCATGCCCGGCCGCGGAAGATCAACACGTCGCAGCCCCACCTAGGCTCAACAGAGAGGCCAAGACGCCGTCTAAACCTAAGCGCCGCGAAGTGCAGGCCCATCGCCCAATGCACACACTGCACGCTATGACGTCTGTGCCGAAAAGTAGATCTAGCCCCTTAATACAAGAGCAGGCTTACGTTCCAATCCAGCAGCGCCACTCGATCAAGGCGTCACGAAGTGCTTCGGCCGATACCACGGCCGGGATACCCATAACTACTCCCACGTAGATGGTTAGTGCGTATAGGCTCGTAGCCAACTCAGATCAAATACCAAGATCTCGTTAAGCGTGTTAAGTATCCATGACGCCGACCAGGCCAGGCCCACCTCTCTCCTAGGTGGTCTCAACCTGCCACCGGCTCCGCCACAAAGATCCATCCAGAGGGCCGTCGGGACAAAGGTCCTTTCAGCCCCAACTCATGAATCACTCGCGGGTGCTCCACAAGCCGACCCGACTTTAGTCTCCACATGTATCATGTATAAAGTATATAGTATATACCCGTGATCACCTCCCGAGTGATCACGGCCCGATAGTATAGCACGGCAGACGGACAAGAGTGTAGGGCCACAGATGATAATACTAGCATCCTATACTAAGAATATAGGATTGCAGGTAAAGGTAACAACAGTAGTAGCAAGGACAGGCTATGCAGCAGTATAGGATTAACTGAAAGCAGTAACATGCTACACTACTCTAATGCAAGCAGTGTAGAGTAGAATAGGCGATATCTAGTGATCAAGGGGGGGGCTTGCCTGGTTGCTGTGGCAAGAGAGAGGGGTCGTCAACACCGTAGTCGAACTAGGCAGCAGCAGCGTCGGTCTCGTAGTCTACCGGAGGAAAGAGGGGGAAGAAACAATGAATAACAAGTAAACAGATGCATATCGATGCATGACAAGTAACGATGCTAGGCGTGCCCTAACGTGGTATGGGTTGGTACCAGTTAAAGGGGGGAAACATCCGGGAAAGTATTCCCGGTGTTTTGTGTTTTCGGGCAGAGGAGCCGGAGGGGGAAAGTTGCGAGTTCGATAGGTTAGGGGGGTGTGGCGGACGAGCAATTGCGTATCCGGATTCGTCTCATCGTTCTGAGTAACTTTCATGTTGAAAATATTTTAATCCGAGTTACGGATTAAAAGATATGATTTTCTAAAGATTTTATTAATTTCTGGAATTTAATTAATTAATTAATTAATTCGAAAAATGGATTTATGACGTCAGCATGATGTCATCTTTGGCGTCGACGATCAACAGAGTTGACTTGGTCAACCTGACATGTGGGTCCCGTTCGTCATACTCTGTTAGTTGATTAATAGTAGTTAATTAGGTTAATTAGCCATTAGGTTAATTAAACAGGATTAATTAAATTAATTATTTACTTAATTAATTAATTAATATTTTAATTATTATTTATTTTTATTATTTTTTTTAACGTTCTGGGGTGGGACCCCCATGTCATTGGCATGGGCCGGTCCAGTCAGCATGGCTGACCGGGTCAACAGGTCGGCCGGGCCCCTAGGGCCCACGGGTCAGTGACCCAGGGGGTGGCCCCAGGCCGGCCACGTCGGCGGGCGGCGCCGGAGACAACTCCGGCGACCAAAAATGCGGCGGAGCGGCTCGGTACTTCGCCGGAAACGGCTACGGGGCACCAAAACGGGCGCGGCCAGGCTCTCTGGAACGGCCTCTTCGCGTCGCGTCCGATGGTGGCCGTGGTTGGCGCGGGGGTGGCCGACGGCCGCGACGACGCATGATGGCGGTGGTGTAGGGGAGCGCCCGGCGACGGGTGGCCATGGGCGCATCGAAGCTGGGCGAGGCCACGACAGCGCTGGGGCAGCGTCTTGTGGCAAGACCTCCTCATGGCGGTGAGCGAGAGAGAAAGGAGAGCCGGGCGGAACGGCCCGGGCCGGGAAGAGGCCCCGGCCGAGCGGAGGAGGCGCGAGGAGGAGCCTGGCGGCCGGATCCGGCGACGAGAGTAGAGGGGGAGGGCCGGGGTCGAGGGCGCGGACGGCGGTGACGCCGGGGCGCGTCGACCGCCGGCCGGGAGGGCGACGCGGTGGCGTCCTAGAGGGGAGAAGGGGAGCGAAGGGGGAAGAGCTCACTGGGGGAGGCGCGTAGGGTCTAGGCAGCGCGCTCGGGGGCGGTCGGAGAAGACCGGCGAGGAGGAGGGCGAGGAGGCGTTCGGCGGCGAGGCGAGGTGGTCGGAGACGGATCTGAGGCGACGTGAGGAACGGGGCGTTGGGCATGCGGCGAGGGGGCGCGTCTGGGTGGCAGTCGGGAGGAGGGAGGACGGGCGTCGGGTGGGGATGGGCGCCGGGCCGGGCCGACAGGATCGGGGCCGATCCCGATCCGGATCGGTGGGGAGGAGAGGGGATCGAGGGGAGTGGGGTCGGCTAGGGTTTCATCGCCGGGGTTATGGGAGTGAGAGGGTGGGCGGATGGGCCATGGGCTGGCAGCTGGGCCGCTTAGCCCGATTGGCCAGAGGGGTTTCTTTCTCTCTATTTGTTCTGCTTTTCTTTTCTTTTATTTTTTCCTTTTCTGTTTTAATTCATTTTAAAATACTCGAGACACTTTATAAAAATGTGTACTCCACCATAATTAACTTTGTAATATTTGACAACCCCGAACATTTTAGTTTTAATTTTTGAAAACTTTTATTGCCATCACAATTTTGAATTGAATTTGAAACCGTTTTGATTTAACCCATGGTTAACTATGATGACAGAGGTGACGTGGCACCATCAACGTGAGATTACAGTAGCATGATTATCCGCGTTACAAATCTCCTCCATTACAAGAAATCTCGTCCGAGATTTAAGAGGGAGTAAGGGAAAGTTCTGGTTACGATATTCTAACGGATCTTCTCGAAGAAGTTAATCCCTTTCATTTGGTGTCTTCAATCCTTTATTCCGATGCATCATGATAAACTTGTCATCATTTCTTGAGAACCCCATCGTACTTACGAAAAGATAAGGGGCAGTTCACTATGACATAATGCTTTTGAGGGAAACAATCTGGGGTTAACCCATGAATTAGTATAAGATTATCTCTCGAGTTGAACATATGAAATACCTCGAGAGTAAGGTACGAAGGTACCATAATAGGCTCCAAGCGGATAGATAGTTGCTCGAAGCCTGAATCAGAGTGAGAAAGGGGTTGAGTAGCGAGAGTAAGTATTGCGTCGATACCAGAATAGATCACTAGGACAGTGGCCCGTGGATTACATACGAGTCCACGCGCGAGGAATAACTTTGGGAATAGGGGGTGTACAGGACAGTCAGGTTTCGATCCTGTGGAACTGTGGGTTATGGGCCCACCATGTGGGTTTTTTTAATAGGAGCAGTGACATCTTTCACGGTCATGATATCAAGGCATGTCAGAGAGTACCATGTCAGTTATGTCGGCATCAACGTTGGTACCAAGGGCGAGGGACGAAGAGAACCACTTTCACCTTTCGTTGAATGAGGCGGACCAATAGGCAAGGTTCTCGTCCATCGGTGGCTACCGGAATGTCATCAACAATAGTAACAGGGTCTTACTGACAGAGTTGTACCTCGAGGTGTTTGCACAAGCAGTGGATTATTACTGCTTATATCATATAGATCATAGAAAAGGTTCAAACAAACCAATGGAAGGAAAATATGATCATCAGATTAAACAGATCAATGGAAAGGAAAATATGTTTAAACACATATTTCAAGGGTATATCCTTCCCAAGGATAAGCAGAGCATGATATCCATGACATGATATAATGTAGAAAACTCTTTAGGTAGGGGAGAGAATTTTCATGACATTACCCACACATCGGTGTTTGGATAATTGAGTAGGAAACGTTTAGCATTGGGCTTCAAAAGGTCTTGTTGAAAACCAGAGTACCAGAGACATGCTTCGAGATAGCATTGACATGGTCTTCAAGCAAAGGTCAGACTTTGGATATAGGAAGGATCCATTAGGAACAACTTGTAGGATAAGTCTTACAATTTCCTCAGGGAAGAATGGCTAAACTTGCTAAAAAGGATACTACAATAATAGGTCCTCCACCCAGGGGGGGGGGGGTGCTAGGCATGACATCATGTTACCGGGTCATCAAAGGACCAATGTTATAACGCGGGGAAATATGTTCCAACCATCATATCGATGGAGATTCAGATATGATGGGTGTCGAGATACCTCGTGCTCAGGATGCACGAGAAGAAAGGTGCAACACAAATTGACGGGATGACATCAGAAGATTCTCGGAAATGAACTAAGAAGTGATTTCCGTTAACAAGAGTTCATCATTAACCCAAGGAGAGGATGATGAGGTGGCTGATGGACTCAGCGATAATTCAACGAGGTATCCAAAAGATGGATCTCCACAATTATGTGGATAAGGGGATAAAATCTGTCAGATTAAGCGATATAATGGGATATGCTCGAGGAAAACATACATAATTAAACATTGGTTGAACGGTGCGCCCGAAATACGGGTTGGGTTGCACGACCAATGTCGGAATGGTGATTCAATAATCAATAGACTAAGAATGAACGGCCGACTATTAACTTCAAAGCAATAGGGTTGCTAGAAGTGCAGGATCCAAACAGCACCGTTCACTTGTTGGTACCCCGGTTGGAACCAACACGAGGACCATGAAAGAGTGGTGATGGTGAGTAGTATCACTATACCAAGAACTCTTTAAGAGGTGGAGCAGTCCTCACAACATCCTTGATACTAAACGATGGTAATACTCCAAGGTAAGAAAGAACAAATGCTGGATAGTAGGGATCTCAAGGTATAACTCAAAACACGAACAAGTTTGTGTTGAACAGAAGGCAAATAAGTGGTCAAAGGTAACACAAATCATCAGGGGCAAGGATGGTATTTCTCATCATGGACTCAATTGATATCCTGGAAGAGCTCATAAGGTTAATGATGATCACGACGCATTTGTCGAGAGATTTCATGAAGATGTAATCAATCAGTGACGACATCAAGTCAAAGGAATAATGAAGCGGAAGGTTATTGGAACCATGGGTAGGACACAAACTCGAAATCAAGCTTGATGTACAAGGTCAAACGGTATGACGACGAAGCTCGATTGTAAGATTAGCTCACCGTCTAAATTAGTGCTCCGAGAAGGACCCGGTAGCATAATTAAAATTTAGCATGATAATGATATAGCCGATCAGGCTAGGAATGATGTGATCGGGTATAAACTCGTACTTATAGAAGCTTACCGAAGAGTTGTTGAACCGTAGTGCGGACTCGGTTCAGTTATTGGTGTCTTGAGTGTTAAATAACTCGGAGCCCGTGGAAAATTGGAATCAGTGGGAATGTAGCACTTGATGAAGAACTCATAAGAAGTTATGTAGTTCCATGATAATCTCGAGATACCAGGGGGTAATACTCGATGACGGATCAAAGTAGAGGTTGGACCGGTATTGCTCTCTGAAGACAAGTGCTAAAACTTGCACGAGAAATGGTATTTAAAAGAGAACATGGTCGGAACCACGATTGCAAAGGCCGGATCCCTGATATAAGATGAACTTATACCAAAGAATAATTAATTTAAGAGAAGCTTTAATGATAAGAACTACATCGTGTCCAGGGCATGAACACAAGTTCAAGGTCGACTCCCACTTCTCCAATGTATAACCTTTCAATCACTTCTCGCTTTCGATGAAGTTGTAGTGTTGAAATTATATCTGGCAAAACACCAGAAGAGCATGATTCGTGAAAACTTTCGGGTTCACACGGTTTAGAGAAGGCATATGTTCAACCCATAGGGGCTTCTTAGAAACATATGCCACAAGTTTCAAGAGTAAATAACACAATCCCGAAAGTAGAGCATGGTTGACAAAAGGAAAGGATACAATTTACCAAAGGCATTATGTATCGGAGAAAGAACTCACAAAGTGATTAATCATGAAGGACACTGTCGGATAATAATCCAACAGTGGATATGGCGATCCACAATGGGGCTGATATGAGTATCGATACCCAAACAGAGGAAGAAAAGATTGCAAATGCATCGGTTTATAGAACAGCTGAATAGTTCAGCACTTAATTAGCAAAGTAATTATGATTTTCAAATCAAGGGATCGAGAGCAAATGCTCGATCAAGAATGGATAAGCTGAATAGACTTAGGGGTACAATCAACGACAATTGGATTGGTCGAGAACCTATTCCAGCTTAAAAGAATGGCAGCTCAGCGGAAAGGTAATTTGTAAGGATCAATGATGATTGCGTGTATTCGCAAAACATATTGAGTCAATAGACCCAAAATGATAATGACAAGGAATGTCAATAAGACTACGAGACTTATGGGATTAACCATAATGCGAGCAAGCAAGAATTTTAAGAGCAATAGGCTGCTCAGGATTTTTGGAAGATCGGGTAGTATTTGAATGTATTTTCGTGAAACACATGAACAACTGGGGTTGAGCGGATACTCGACAAGTGCGAGGATTTATTTGAAGGGGTATTCATGTGGCAAAGAACTGCTAGGCAGTAGGCACAAAGTATTCTCGGAACAATAGAGAAAACTTCGGGTATCTTGTAATAACAAGATCAATGGGGGATGATCGTAAGAATGGCAAGTGTAAGTAGTTATCCATACGGATTTATCGGTGGTCAGGAATAGCAAAAGTGATGGGCACAAAGTCTCGAGAGAACATCGAGAGTATCTTCGAATCTTCCGATTAGCGTATCGATCATCTGAAGTGAGGGGCTCTCCGGGAGAAAGTACTTGCGAGAACCTAAAGTTAGTTTTGTTTTTAGCAAAATCGTTTAACCCGAATAGAAGAGAGTTCAGAGTCCCAGAGTAAAGGTAGAGGAGTAAAAGATCCTAGTACCACCCGATGGCGACGTGGGCCCGTAAGGCACACAACCAAGTTAGTAAAAGTTTTTGCAACGTCTAGACTCGACTTGACCAAGGAGTGTGGAAGGGGATTCCTCGGCGGTCGGCTCGATACCAACTTGTGACGCCCCGATTCAATCGTGACACTAATCATGCCCGCAAATGTGTACGATCAAGATCGAGACTCACGGAAGATATCACAACACAACTCTACAAATAAAATAAGTCATACAAGCATCATAATACAAGCCAGGGCCTCGAGGGCTCGAATACAAGTGCTCGATCATAGACGAGTCAGCGGAAGCAACAATATCTGAGTACGGACATAAGTTAAACAAGTTGCCATAAGATGGCTAGCACAAAGCTGATACAGATCGAAGAGGCGCAGGCCTCCTGCTGGGATCCTCCTAAACTACTCACAGTCGCCGTCGTCGGGCTGCACGTAGTAGTAGGCGCCTCCGATGTAGTAGTAGTCGCCATCGACGGTGGCGTCGCTCTGGGCTCCATCGTCTGGTTGCAGCAATCGAGTATAGATAGGGAAAAGGGGAAACAATGCAACCATGAGTACTCATCCAAAGTACTACAAGCAAGGAACTACACTACATATGCATGGCTATATGTGTCAAAGGCCATAGCGATGGACTGAACTGCAGAATGCCAGAATAAGAGGGGGATAGCTAGTCTTATCGAAGACTACGCTTCTGGTCACCTGGCTTGCAACAGGTAGAAGAGGGTAGGTTGAAGTCCTCCAAGTAACATCACATAGCAATAATCCTACCCGGCGATCCCCTCCTCATCGCCATACGAGAGAGCGACCACCGGTTGTATCTGGCACTTGGAAGGGTGTGTTTTATTAAGTATCCGGTTCTAGTTGTCATAAGGTCAAGGTACAACTCCAAGTCGTCCTGTTACCGAAGATCACGGCTATCCGAATAGATTAACTTCCCTGCAGGGGTGCACCAACTTACCCAACACGCTTGATCCCATTTGGCCGGACACACTTTCCTGGGTCATGCCCGGCCGCGGAAGATCAACACGTCGCAGCCCCACCTAGGCTCAACAGAGAGGCCAGCACGCCGGTCTAAACCTAAGCGCGCAGGGTGCAGGGCCATCGCCCAATGCACACTGCGCTATGTGACGCGCCGAAAGCAGAACTAGCCCCGTTAATACAAGAGCAGGCTTACGTTCCAATCCGGCGCGCGCCACTCAGTCGCTGGCGTCACGAAGTGCTTCGGCTGATACCACGATGCCGGGATACCCATAACTACTCCCACGTAGATGGTTAGTGCGTATAGGCTCGTAGCCAACTCAAATCAAATACCAAGATCTCGTTAAGCGTGTTAAGTATCCGCGAACGCCGACCAGGGCCAGGCCCACCTCTCTCCTAGGTGGTCTCAACCTGCCCTGTCGCTCCGCCACAAAGATCCATCCAGAGGGCCGTCGGGACAAAGGTCCTTTCAGCCCCCAATCCGTGAATCACTCGCGGGTGCTCCACAAGCCGACCCGACTTTAGTCTCCACATGTATCATGTATAAAGTATATAGTATATACCCGTGATCACCTCCCGAGTGATCACGGCCCGATAGTATAGCACGGCAGACGGACAAGAATGTAGGGCCACAGATGATAATACTAGCATCCTATACTAAGCATATAGGATTGCAGGTAAAGGTAACAACAGTAGTAGCAAGGACAGGCTATGCAGCAGTATAGGATTAACGGAAAGCAGTAACATGCTACACTACTCTAATGCAAGCAGTATAGAGTAGAATAGGCGATATCTGGTGATCAAGGGGGGGCTTGCCTGGTTGCTCTGGCAAGAGAGAGGGGTCGTCAACACCGTAGTCGAACCTGGGCAGCAGCGGCGTCGGTCTCGTAGTCTACCGGAGGGAAGAGGGAAGAAACAATGAATAACAAGTAAAGCAGATGCATATCGATGCATGACAAGACAAGTAACGATGCTAGGCGTGCCCTAACGTGGTATGGGTTGGTACCCGGTTAAAAGAAACATCCGGGAAAGTATTCCGGTGTTTCGTGTTTTGAGCGAAGGCCGGAGGGGAAAGTTGCGAGTTCGATAGGTTAGGGGGGGTGTGGCGGACGAACGGACTGCGTATCCGGATTCATCTCATCGTTCTGAGGAACTTTCATGTTGAAAATATTTTAATCCGAGTTACGGATTAAAAGATATGATTTTCTAAAGATTTTATTAATTTCTGGAATTTAATTAATTAATTAATTAATTCGAAAAATGGATTTATGACGTCGGCATGATGTCATCTTGACGTCGGCGATCAACAGAGTTGACTTGGTCAACTGACATGTGGGTCCCGTTCGTCATACTCTGTTAGTTGATTAACAGTAGTTAATTAGGTTAATTAGCCATTAGGTTAATTAAACAGGATTAATTAAATTAATTATTTACTTAATATTTTAATTATTATTATTATTTTTTAACGTTCTGGGGTGGGACCCCCATGTCATTGGCATGGGCCGGTCCAGTCAGCATGGCTGACCGGGTCAACAGGTCGGCCGGGCCCCTAGGGCCCACGGGTCAGTGACCCAGGGGGTGGCCCCAGGCCGGCCACGTCGGCGGGCGGCGCCGAAGACAACTCCGGCGACCAATAATGCGGCGGAGCGGCTCGGTAAGCCGAAAGCAGCTCTGGGCACCAAAAGCAGGCGGCCGAGCTCTGGAGCGGCCTCTTCGTCGCGTCCGATGGTGGCCGTGGTTGGCGCGGTGGTGGCGGGGTCGACCGCTATGACGACGTCTTGATGGCGGTGGTGTAGGGAGCGCCTGGACGACGGTGGCTATGGGCGATCGAAGGCTGGGGCAGCGTCTGCCACGGCGGGCTCAGCGCTGATCATGGGCGAGGGAGAGAAAGGGAGGGCTGGGCGGAAACGGCCCCGGGCGGGGGAGAGGCCCCCACGAGCGGAGGAGGCGCGAGGGGAGGGGGGCACGCGCGCCGGATCCGCGACGAGAGCAGAGGGGAGGGCTGGGTCGAGGGCGCGGACGGCGGTGACGCTGGGCGCTGACCGGGCGGTCGGGAGGGCGACGCGGTGGCGTCCCTAGGGGAGAGGGGAGCGAAGGGGAAGAGCTCACGGGGCGGGGGCGCGGAGGGTCTAGGCAGCGCGCTCGGGGGCGGCCGGAGAAGACCGGCGAGGAGGAGGGCGAGGAGGCGTTCGGCGGCGAGGCGAGGTGGTCGGGGACGGATCCGAGGCGACGTGGGGAACGGGGCGTCGGGCGTGCGGCGAGGGGGGCGCGCCGGCGTCCTGGGTGGCCGGTCGGGGAGGAGGGGAGGACGGGGCGGCGTCGGGTGGGGATGGGGCGCCGGCGTCGGGGCCGACGGGATCGGGGCCGATCCCGATCCGGATCGGTGGGGGAGGAGACGGGGATCGAGGAGGAGTGGGGTCGGCTAGGGTTTCATCGCCGGGGAGGGGGGGTTATGGGAGTGTGGGGGTGGGCCGGATGGGCCATGGGCTGGCCGGCTGGGCCGCTTGGCCCAGTTGGCCAGGGGGGTTTTCTTTCTCTCTATTTGTTCTGTTTTCTTTTCTTTTTTTCCTTTTCTGTTTTAATTCATTTTAAAATACTCAGACACTTTATAAAAATGTGTGTACTCCACCATAATTAACTTTGTAATATTTGACAACCCCCGAACATTTTAGTTTTAATTTTTTGAAAACTTTTATTGCCATCACAATTTTGAATTGAATTTGAAACCGTTTGATTTAACCCGCGGTTTACTACAAGTGTGAGGTGACGTGGCACCATCAACGTGAGATTACTGTAGCATGATTATCCGGCGTTACGTTGGTCGTGTCCTACGATCGTGTGCTCGATACCATCTTTGTAGCGACCGGACCTCAAACCGTCGATCTACTGTGCTCAGTGTCATCCTGGATCAAGAATGTCGACACCACACAGTACTTCAAGGATTTATTACAGAGTAGCAATCACACACTTATTACATCGAATGTCTCAAAAGAGAACTTAATAGAATAAATATGGCTTAAGGCCATCTAATAACGATAACAGCGGAAGGCTTGGAAGAATAAGCGAGTCCATCAACTCCAACAGCATCACTGAGTATAGAACCATGACCTAAAAGGCACCTTACTCGTCATCTGAAAAATCTGCAACATGAAACGTTGCAGCCCAAAAACGGGTCAGCACATGGAATATGCTGGCAATGTAACACATAGAGGATAATAATGGAACAAGCTATACTACATGCATATCTGGCTGGTGGAAAGCTCTATGGTTACAGTTTTGCGAAAAGCCAATTTTTCCCTACTGCAAAGGAATAAATTTATTTAACTATCATGGTGGTTGTTAAACATTGAGAATGGTTGACAGCATTCTCAATCCCAATAAAAGTAATCATCATTAGAACCCAACAAAATTAATTAAAGTAACATGATGAGATTCACATGATATCCAAGAACTAGATACTCAAGATGTCCATAACCGGGGACATGGCTAATCATGATTAGTTTATACACTCTGCAGAGGTTTGCACACTTTTCCCCACAAGACTCGATCGCCTCTGTTTGATTTCTCGCACTACATGATGTTTGAGAAACGGATGACCGAGACATAGTCTTTCAGAAGCGCTAGCACCTTACGATGGATAGACCGGTACACCTACTTTCCCATACATCTGCTAGTCTACCCTGTAAGAGTTCGCACGACTTAATCAACTATGCCAGAGCCCATAATGGCTTGTGGCTGCACACAGAAGTTTCTAGTATGAATAATCTCATGATCCCTTTGGGCCTAGGTGGCGGTCCGAAGAAAAACAGGCAAATCCTGGAAACCAGGTACCTCAATCCACCCAGATGTGTTTTTAAGTTTCCACCTTAAGTAAACCATTAATTAACAATCTCACATCTGTCATGGAAAATCACTCACCCAATCCACGTCTACTTGCATAGCATGGCAAAATAAGCAAACGTAGAAGTAACTCCCAAGGGTTTGATAATAAAACAGGTAATAGGTACTACCTCAATCTACTTCCCATCCCACAATTTAATTAGATCCTAATCATGCAATGTTTGAGGATTGATCTAATGCAATAAAAACTGGGTATTAGAAAAGGTATGATCAAAGTGTTACTTGCCTTGCTGATGATCCGCGAAACCTAGAGACTCGAAGTAACAGGCGGCGCACTCCGGGTATTCTATCGCAGACAAACAAACAAGCATAGTATAAGTACTCATCTAATGCACAGGTAAAACTCAAACAAGAGATCTAACCAGAAAGTTCAACTTAAGAACTCCGGTTTGCAAAAAGAATCAAATCAAACGAAGCAACGGAAGTCAAACGGCGAAAGAAAACATCTCCTTTTTACTAATCTGGATCTAAGTCAAATTTTACAGAGGCAAAAACTTGTTTAAGTTGGTTATTGGGAAAGAGGGTTTCAAGACGAAACTCCAGGCACTTGAATCGCCTGATTCCGATAAACGAGCGAAAAGTTATACTAAAACGAAAATCGAATCAGAAATCACGATCAGAAAATCGTGGATTAAATCCGAGGAAAAGAAAAACGACGAACAGGTTAACGAATGAACGTTCGTTAACTAGAACTAATCTAACGAACACGTTCGTTAAAACGAATGAACGAGCCAACGCTCGTTATTTCACCGAACCGAAAAAAATAAACCGATCTAATAAAAACGGAAAACTAAAAAAACCCGATGAAAACCGACGGAAAACCGAACGTTTTTTTCTAAAAAAAACGGCGGCACGGATTTCGAGGCACCTCGGGCGGCGGGGTCGGCGGCTCCGGCGGCGGCGGGCGCGGGGCTCGAGGCGGCGGCGGCTAGGGTTTGGTGGTGGCGGCGGCTGGCAATGGGCAGGGCAGGTGGCTCGGCGCTTTATATAGGTTGCTCCCATGAGTCCCGCCGGTACGGCCCGTAGGTCGGTTCGTTTTTTTAAATAATTTCACGCAGAAAATCAAACGAAAGAAATACTAAACGGACTCCAAAAATCCGGAAATAAATTTTCCCCGACTTATTCATGGGAAGTGCTGACTAGATGAACATTTATTTGGGGCCTAAACGCAATTTTGAAAAACACGCATTTTTCCTAAATTCAAATAAAAAGGCGAAAACTCCAAAATAAAGTCTTATATGATTTTATTATTAAATCCTCAATATTTCTTTACTTTGGGAAATTCATTTTATTCCCTCTCTCATATTTTTGTAATAGAAATAATTGAAGATAAAATAATTAAAATCAAATGATCCTATTTTCAAAATTTGAGAAAACTCAAATATGAAAATAACGAAATCCCCAACTCTCTCCGTGGGTCCTTGAGTTGCGTAGAATTTCTAGGATCAAAACCCAAAGCAAAATAAAATATGATATGCAATGATGATCTAATGTATAACATTCCAAATTGAAAATTTGGGATGTTACACGAGTGGTGGGGGGCTAGGGTTTGTTGGGATGGGGAGGCCATATGGCAAGGGGAGTGGGTGGGCTGGCCAGCTGGGCCTCACGGCCAAGCAGGGGGGAACTGGTCTTTTGTTCTCTCCTTTTTATTTTCTTGTTTCTTTTTCTTTTCTTTTCGTATTTTCTTTTATTCTGTTTTATTCTTCTTTTAGTTTCTTTAGTTTTGTAAAATATGACAATTGCTCCTAAATTAGTGTCTCATAATAACCCACAGCCTTAAAAGTTTGGTGACTAAAAAAACTAGTTTTACATTTGCTTATTAATTTAAAAGCATTCACAAAATTGTTTCTGCTACTGTTTTATTTAGTTTAGTGCATTTAAACTTTTTATAAAGACTTGGTTTACCCACCAATATTACTTATGAATTATCTGGCACATCCTGAACAGTTTAAATTTAATATTTGAAAACCTTTATTGTTTGACTTGATTTTGAATTCGAATTTGAATTGGTTTCTAACTAACGTGAGTTTAACAACAGTAATCGTGGTGATGTGGCATCATTAGCAAGGAATTACTGTAGCTTGATTATCGGAGCATCACAATTCTCCCCCACTACAAGAAATCTCGTCCCGAGATTTAAGAGAGGAGTAAGGGGGAAGAATAGGTTACGAAATTCTAATGATTCTTCTTGGTCTTAGTTGCTCTTCTTGAAGATGTCGATCCATTACATTGATGTATTCATTCCTATACTCTAGTCATCATGATGAAGCCGGCATCCTTTCTTCAGGATCTCCATGTACTTACGAAAGAATAAGGGGGGTATTCTAAGAGAATGGACCTCTACAAGGTTGTCTATCCGGTCGGTATCATCGGGGAAGGTGGTGGAAAGTAACTCTCGAATTGAAACTTAAGAAGATATCGAGAGAAAGATAAAGAGGTATCATGGGAAGTTTCAAGCGGGCAGGCAATCGTTCGATGCCTGAAACAAAGTGTGAAAGGGGTTCAAGCAACGGGAATAAGTATTGTGTCTGATACCAGAATAGATCACTAGGAATGTGGTTCGTGGATTGCATACGAAGCCAAGATCAAGGAATATCTTTAGCAATAGGGTCTACAGGAGAGTCAGGTTTCGATCCTGTGGAACTGTGGGTTATGGGCCCACCATGTGGGTTAAAAGTAGGAAGTGCGGAGACGTCTTGCGTGATCATGCAAGCAAGGCATGTCAGAGGATAGCCTGTTGATTATGTTGGCAACAACATCGGTACCAAGGGCGAGGGACGAAGAGAACCATTTTCCTGCTCGTTGAACGAAGCGGACCAATAGGCAAAGTTCTCGTCCATCGGTGGCTACCAGAATGTCATCAACAATAGTAACAATGTCTTACTGACAGAGTTGTACAATGAGGTGTTTGCACAAGCAGGGAATTATTACTGCTTATATCATATAGATCATAGATAGGGTTTAAACAAACCAATGGAAAGGGAAAAGTGTCTTACCAGATTTAATCAGAAAAATGCAAAGAAAAATGTGTTTAAACACATAATTCAGGGCTATATCCTTTCCAAGGGCAAGCAGATCATGATATCCATGGCAGGATATGAAGTAGAAAACCATTTAGGTAAGGGGAGAGGAATTTCATGACATTAACCAAACAACGGTGTTTGGATAAATTTGATAAAGAAAATTTATCATTGTGCTTCAAATGTCCTTATTGGAAAATCAGAGTACCACCGACATGCTTCGAGATAGCATTGACATGGTCATTGGGTAAAGATCAGACTTTGGATTCACAAAGGATCCATCAGGAACAACTTATAGAATAACTCTTACAATTTCCTCATGGAAGAATGGCTAAGTTTGATAAGAGATGACATAGACTATAACAATAGGTCCTCTGGCCAGGGGTGCTAAGCAAAGACACCATCTTACCGGGTTATGTAGAGACCCATTTTATAACTCTTGGAAATATGTCCCAACCATCATATCTGACCGAGATTCAGATCTGATTGGTGTCAGGATACCTCAGACTCAGGATGCCTGAGAAGAAAAGGTGCAACACAATTTGACGAGATGACATTGTGAGATTCTCGGAAATGATCTATGGAAGCGAGTTTCGAAACAAGAGTTCTTCACTAAACCAAGGAGAGGATGAGGGGGTGGCTTACGGACTCAGCGATAATTCAACGAGGTATCCAAAAAGATGGATCTCCACTATTATGTGAACAAGGAGATAACATTTATCAGATCAAAAGATGTAATGATGTATGCCTGAGGAAAACATACGCAAGTAAACATTGGTTAAAAGGTGCACTTGAAAGATGGGCTCAGGTAGCATGATCAATGTTAGAATGGTGGTTCAACAACCAATAGTCTAAGAACGAACTATCGACCATCAACTACAAAGCAATAGGGCTGCTAGAGTTACAGAATCCATGCAACATCGTTCACTTGTTGGTATCCCGGTTATAATCAACATGGGGACCAAGAAATAATGGTGATGGTGAGAAGTATCACTATACCAAGAATTATTAAGAGGTGGAGTAATCCTCATGACATTCTTGACATAAAAGATGGTAATACTCCAAGGTAAAGAAGAACAAATGCTGGATAGCAAGGAACTCAAGGTATAACACAGAACACGAACAAGTTTGTGTTGGATGGAAGGCAATAAAGTGGTCGATGAAAACACAAATCATCAAGGGCCAGGATGGTATTTCTCATCATGAATTCAATTGATATCCTGGAATAGCTCTGAATGCTGATGATGATCACGACAGATTTGTCGAGAGATTTCATGAAGATGTAATTGATCAGTGATGACATCAAGTCAAAGGAATGATGAAGCAAAATGTTATTGGAACCATGGGTACGACACAAACTCGAAATCAAGTTTGTTGTTCAAGGAGAAATGATATGACGAGGAAGATCGACGTAAGATTAGCTCATCGTCGAAAGTTGTGCTCTGGGAATAAGGACCAGGTAGCACACAGTTGAAAAGTTGCACGATATTGATATAGTTGATCAGGCTAGGAATGAGTTGAAGGATTTTTAAACTCATAAACAACGAAACTTACTTAGAGTTATTGAATCGGAGTGCGAAATCGATTCACATATCGGTGTTCTCGAGTGACTATTAACTCAGAACCCGAGGGAAATCTGAAATCTGGGAGAAGCAATACTAGATGAAGACTCACTGGAAGCAACACAGTTTTTTAGATATTCTCGAGATACTGGAGGGATTACTAGAAGGAAGATCAACATAGGGGTTGCGGAGATGTATTGATCTGCAGAAGACAAGTGTTTTCACTTGCCTGAGAAAATGGTATTTAAAGGAGAACATGGTCGGAACCACGACTACAAAGGGTCAATTCACCGATATCAGATGATATTATATCAAGGAAATAGTTATTATTACAAGAAGCTTCCATGATAGGATCTACATCGTGTCCATGGGCATGAACACAAATTTCAAGGTCGACTCCCACTTCCTCAATGCATAACTGAGGGAGTCCTGGATAAGGGGGTGTCCGGATAGCCGGACTATAACCTTTGGCCGGACTCTCGGACTATGAAGATACAAGATTGAAGACTTCGTCCCGTGTCCGGATAGGACTTTCCTTGGCGTGGAAGGCAAGCTTGGTGAGGGACTCCCGGACTAGGGGGTGTCCGAATAGCCGGACTATCGTCACGGCCGGACTCCAAGACTATGAAGATACAAGATTGAAGACTCCGTCCCGTGTCCGGATGGGACTTTCCTTGGCGTGGAAGGCAAGCTTGGCGATACGGATATGTAGATCTCCTACCATTGTAACCGACTACGTGTAACCCTAACCTATCCGGTGTCTATATAAACCGGAGGGTTTTAGTCCGTAGGATGGACAACAATCATACCATAGGCTAGCTTCTAGGGTTTAGCCTCCTTGATCTCGTGGTAGATCTACTATTGTACTACCCATATCATCAATATTAATCAAGCAAGAGTAGGGTATTACCTCCATCGAGAGGGCCCGAACCTGGGTAAAAACATCGTGTCCCTTGTCTCCTGTTACCATCCGCCTAGAGGCACAGTTCGGGACCCCCTACCCGAGATCCGCCGGTTTTGACGCCGACATTGGTGCTTTCATTGAGAGTTCCTCTGTGTCGTCACCGATATGCCCGATGGCTCCTTCGATCATCAACAACGACGCGGTCCATGGTGAGACTTTTCTCCCCGGACAGATCTTCGTATTCGGCGGCTTTACTGCTCATGGGCCAATTCGCTGGCCATCTGGAGCAGATCGAAAGCTACGCCCCTGGCCATCAGGTCAGATTTGGAAGTTTGAACTATACGGCCGATATCCGCGGAGACTTGATCTTCGACGGATTCGAGCCGCAACCAAGCGCGCCGCACTGTCTCGATGGGCATGATCTAGCTCTGCAGCCGAACAGTGCCCTGGAGGCTGCACCAGCATCCGCTCCGACCCTTAATCCAGAGCCGGATTCGCCGATCGAGGACGAGTGGTTGGACACCGCCTCGGGGGCTACAATATCTACGGCAATTGAGCCGAAATCCATCCCTGTCCCTTGCGAAGACCTCGACTCCAGGGTGCCGGACTCCGAACCCTCCGCGCCCTTGCCAATCGAATCCGATTGGGCGCCCGTTATGGAGTTCACGGCCGCGGACATCTTTCAGCACTCGCCCTTTGGCGACATTCTGAATTCGCTAAAGTCTCTCTCTTTATCCGGAGAGCCCTGGCCGGACTGCGGACAGGAAGGTTGGGATACGGACGACGAAATTCAACGCCCACCCACCACCCACTTTGTAGCCAATGTCGATGATTTAACCGACATGCTCGACTTCGACTCCGAAGACGTCGATGGTATGGACGACGACGCTAGAGACGACCAAGACCCAGTGCCTACGAGGGCTGGAAGGCCACCGGTCATATGACATATACATGGTGGACATCCCAAAAGATGGGAACGGCGATGGAACAACGGAGGATGACCCTCCAAGAAACAGCCGAAGCGCCCGGCGTCGTGGCGCCGCTCTAAATCCTGCCACAATATAAGCGGTGATTCCGGCACGGAGATAATAACACCCGGACGGTTGAAAAGAACCCCCTCCAGCAGGACTCGGCGCAGAGGAGGGAGAAGCAAGTCCGCCTGACGGTCTGCGCGTAAAGAGAGGTCGAAGACGATAATTATCGCCTCCCTCCGAAGATGAGGCAAGCCTCGACGACGCATTTAATTTGTCGTGCACGAGGATCCCGCCGAACAGGAGCGTTTCAAATGCAGGCTTATAGCCACGGCAAGCAGCCTCAAGAAAAAGCAGCAACAGCTTAGAGCTGACCAGGATCTGCTAGCTGACAGATGGACCGAAGTCCTTGCAGCCGAAGAGTATGAACTCGAACGCCCCTCCAAAAGCTACCCCAAACGCAGGCCGTTGCCTCGATCAGAGGAGGAAGCACCCAAGTCACCAGCGCACGACATGGCAGACCGGCCACCCCGTGGCCACGACAGAGAAGCCTCTCGGCCCTCCGCTCAAGCCACACCCCGACGCCGCTCAAAAAGTACCAAGGCACAGGAAAACGCGCCGGACTTGCGAGATATATTGGAGAATAAGGCAAAACATAGAAGATCGATCTACGGATCGCGTGGGCGCCCAACGACGCGGGATGATTACCGTCGCGCCGGATACAACAAACCCGGCCGGGCCGAACACAGTAGACAACGCTCATATGAGCTACGTCATGATATAGCCCAATACAGAGGCGCCGCACACCCACTATGCTTCACAGATGAAGTAATGGATCATCAAATCCCTGAGGGCTTCAAACCCGTAAACATCGAATCATTCGATGGTACCACAGATCCTGCGGTCTGGATCGAGGACTATCTCCTCCATATCCACATGGCCCGCGGTGATGATCTACATGCCATCAAATACCTCCCACTCAAGCTTAAAGGACCAGCTCTGCATTGGCTCAACAGCTTGCCAGCAGAATCAATTGGTTGTTGGGAGGACCTGGAAGCCGCATTCCTAGATAACTTCCAGGGCACATATGTGCGACCACCAGACGCCGATGACCTTAGCCACATAATCCAGCAGCCAGAAGAATTGGCCTGACAATTCTGGAATCGGTTCCTAACAAAGAAAAATCAAATCGTTGACTGTCCGGATGCAGAGGCCCTTGCAGCCTTCAAACATAACATCCGCGACGAGTGGCTTGCCCGGCACCTAGGACAGGAAAAGCCAAAATCCATGGCAGCCCTCACAACACACATGACCCACTTTTGTGCGGGAGAGGACAGCTGGCTAGCTCGAAGCAACAACTTGGCCAAACATCCTGATAGTTCGGGTACCAAGGACAGCAATGGCAGGTCGCGTCGCAACAAGAACAAGCGCCGCATTAACGGTGATAACACTAAAGATACGGCCGTCAATGCCGGATTCAGAGGCTCTAAACCCGGTCAGCGGAAGAAGCCATTCAAAAGAAATACCCGGGGCCCGTCCAACTTGGACCAGATACTCGATCGCTTGTGCCAGATACATGGCACCCCCGAAAAGCCAGCCAATCACACCAACAGGGACTGTTGGGTGTTCAAGCAAGCAGGCAAGTTAAGTGCCGAGCTCAATGACAAGGGGCTGCATAGCGACGACGAGGAAGAGCCCCGACCGTTGAACAATAGAGGACAGGAGGGTTTTCCCACGCAAGTGAGGACGGTGAACATGATATACGCAACCCATATACCCAAAAGGGAGCGGAAGCGTGCACTAAGGGACGTATACGCGATGGAGCGAGTCGCCTCGAAGTTCAACCCATGGTCTTCCTGTACGATCACCTTCGATCGAAGGGACCACCCCACTAGCATCCGTCACGGCGATTTCGCCGCATTGGTTCTTGACCCAATTATCGACGGATTTCACCTAACCAGAGTCCTGATGGACGGCGGCAGCAGCCTGAACCTGCTTTATCATGATACAATGCGCAAAATGGGCATAGACCCCTCAAGGATTAAACCTACAAAGACAACCTTTAAAGGCGTCATACCGGGTGTAGAGGCCAGTTGTACGGGCTCGGTTACACTCGAAGTGGTCTTCGGATCGCCGGATAACTTCCCAAGCGAAGAGTTAATCTTCGACATCGTCCCATTCATGGCGGCTATCATGCACTGCTCGGACGAACCGCATTTGCAAAGTTCAATGCGGTGCCGCAGTACGCATACCTCAAGCTCAAGATGCCAGGAACTCGAGGAGTAATCATGGTCAATGGAAACACCGAACGCTCTCTCTGAACGGAGGAGCACACGGCAGCCCTCGCAGCGGAGGTACAAAGCAGCCTCTCACAGCAACTCTCGAGTCCGGCCATTAAACGTCCGGACACTGTCAAGCGCGCCCGGAGTAACCTACAACAAGACCGCCTGGCACGAATCAAGCACGCAGCGTAGCAATCCGGCTAACCCAGCCCTCGCGAAATTGCGAAGCTAGTGTTACGCGTACATAATTACGCTCTGGAGATACCATGGGCATATGGGGAGGGGCAAG
Organism: Aegilops bicornis; assembly: GCA_021605145.1. Taxonomy (NCBI): domain Eukaryota; kingdom Viridiplantae; phylum Streptophyta; class Magnoliopsida; order Poales; family Poaceae; genus Aegilops; species Aegilops bicornis. The sequence goes on from CM038669.1 coordinate 343,602,195, forward strand.
ACCACGGCACGCCAAGAATGCGGCTCGACCGCACCAGGGGCTCCTGATTGTGTCATTCTTTTCCTTTTTTCCTTTTTCTTACTTTCAGGACTCCGTCTTACAGAAGTCCTGTGCGGCACTAGAATTGCCGAACTCACGATGCAACAGCCAGGGAAATAGTAAGCCACGTCGAAGTGTTCAGGTGGTCTCTATTACGAGCATTATACCTGTCTTTACATACCATCCCGCAGCTTACCCCTGGAGGGGGACATGTTAGATAGTCCCATCCCTTGCTTACCGCACTATTTGCATCGTTCTGCTTTCATTGCAGTACCTTTTTGAATAAACAATACATAGCTTTTGCTTATTATTGCTCTACTTCCTTTATCTATACATATGTTCATTTCACGACATGTTGCAACCGTACACTTTGGTACGGCCAATACACCAGGGGCTTAAGTATCCCAAAATTATGGTGTGATAAGTCCAAACACTTTCACAAGTGCGGCACCCCGAACTTATAGCATTATATCAATCGGCTCCGAATCATGTATTGGGTCAATAGTTGGGTTTGCCCGGCTCCCATGTTTTGGTACCTTACGTTCCGTTATATCGGCTAAGGTAGCACCGGGAGAACCACTGCGATTGTGCCCCAGTTGAGCTGGGTCGAGCACCTCAGTGGAGAAAGCTAAAACTGACCGTCATGATAGGGCGAGAGCCGGTCGCTGTTCGAGAGGTTTTTCGGGTCCCTAAAGACTTATGCCGCTTAGAGCGAGGAACCGGAATTTTCCTGCCAAGGCGTGGATAGCGCCCCGAACTCGGTCTTCCGAATACTAGGGGCTTCGCCGAAATTTAAAATTATAGAATTCTATGGCTAAGTGAGAGTGTTCAAGCATTATAAGTCCGGTTTCCTTGTTCGTTGTGTTGAGCGCCTCCCTAGATGGACCCAAGAATGGGAACAAGAGTGCTCAAGTTTATCCCGAACATCCCAAAGACTCGTGGCATGGGGGCTGAAGCCAACGACTTGCCATCTCTCAAATTTGATAAACGGCCGCCTGAAGGTAATATTTTAAATTAATAAGTGTTGCTTAGCACATATGAACACGTTTTCAGCGTCTGTGATAACAAATGCGAGTTTATTCAAAAATTACATCTTTGGAGCACTCATCTGCTATTCGGCGGGCACCCTTCAGGAGGCCCTCATAGTACATTTCGGGCGTGCGATGCTCATGGCCCTTCGGTGGCCCGTCCGTCACAAGCCTCTCCGCATCCAGCTTGCCCCAATGCACTTTAGCACGGGCAAGGGCCCGACGGACACCTTCAATGCAGACGGAGCACTTGATGACTTCAAGCCGCGGACAGGCATCCACCAGCCGCTGCACCAAGCCGAAGTAGCTCCCGGGAATGGCCTCCAATGGCCACAGCCGCGCTATAAGGCCCTTCATGGCCTGTTCTACGACCTTGTGGAGCTCGACCAGCTGCTTCAGCTGGTCGCTCAGGGGCACCGAATGTTCGGCCTCAACATACTGAGACCAGAACACCTTTTCCGTCGAGCTCCCCTCCTTGGCACGGTAGAATGCGGCAGCATCAGATACACTACGGGGCAAATCGGCGACACCTGGAGAGCTCCGAATCCGGGTAAGTAATAGGTAATTCAGTTTCACATACTTGCTTTGCATAAAGAATGCCTTACCCGCCGCTAACTTCTTTAAAGACTCAATTTCTTGGAGGGCTTTTTGGGCCTCGGCCTTAGCAGCTTTGGCACTCTCAAGAGCCGAGGCGAGCTCGGACTCTCGAGTCTTCGAGCCACGCTCCAAACTCTCGTGTTTTTCCATGAGATCTTGGAGCTCTTGCCGTACCTTGGCCAGCTGCGCCTCCCCCTTCTCTCGCTCGGTGCGTTCAGCCGCTTTGTTTTCGGCCACGGACACCGCTTCCTTGGTCGCCACCTCGTTAAGTGGCCCCTCAGCATCCAAGTTATTCCTGTTATTATTTGCAACCAAAACCTTTTCTATAAGGTAGTTCTTTAATAAGGTATTAGTTACCTTCCTTGTCCTCGAGCTGCTTCTTGGATTGTCCGAGCTCGTTCTTGGACCGCTCGAGGTTCTGCTTCAATGCATTGACCTCCGCAGTCAGTGCAGCAGAGGTCAGCAACGTAGCCTGCATTCCCATATTGACATACTTATGTTAGACTCCTGCATATATCTTTTTAGATCCTTAGTCCGGCTTTTCTTTCCGAACACCAAACTAAGCATCAAGGGCTACTGTCTATGCGGTAATATTTTTACATATTCTAAACTTACCTCAAAGCCTGTTAGAAGGCTGGTATAGCTTCAGTCAGTCCGCTTTGGCGGACTGAATCTGTCTGATCACCGCACTCATCACAAAGGCGGTGCTCCTCCTCGATGGAAGCGCTGTTAAGCGCCTCGAGCTATCCGGTGCCTCGGTTGGACGGAGGACACCGGCGTCTTACCCTTCTTGAAGGATCCACCTGGCCGGACTTGGAACCGTGATGGTCCCGGCATGGAGTCCGGACGAGGGTCGGGCCTAGAGCCTGGGGGTCTTGCCTCGCAAGGCCGAGTCCGGGAGGTTGCCTTGTGGCACCTCCTGCGCCACCTCCTCTTGACCAAGCCCCTCTTGGGGCCCCACCGCAGCGTCATCCGCAGCGTGAGGCGAGGAGGCGGTTGGAAGCGAGGTACTCTCCATTTCCAACGAGCCCAGGGACATGCTCGATGAATCGGTGAACTCGCCCTTGGGCGGGCTGCACGGTTGTTCGACATTAGAGAACACTCTGCAATAATAAAAAGCCATGGGTATCCGGACACTTACGATCTCGCCAGGGGCTTGGCCCTTGTAGGCCAGTCCTCCTCGTCGTCGTCGACGTTGGTGGAGAAGTCCGGAGGAAGGGTTCTTCCCTTCTTGGACCCTCCGGCCTCCCCAGGTTAGGCGGCCTTCCTTTTCTTCTCCTCCCCGGCCGGGGGAGGAGCTTCTTCTTCTTCCTCCTCGTCTTCAGGAGAAGATTCCGCTTCGGAATCTGACAGCACCTGGCGTCGGGAGCTCCTTCGAGTTCCCGTGGCCTACTTCTTGGCCTTCTTCTCCGGCACCACATGGCGTGCCGGAGCCAGCAGCCCCGTCAATTGGGCGTCCTCTGGGTATTCCGGCAAAGGAGCCGGATAGTTAATCTGTCCGGACGTCTTCAGCCCGTCCTGTCAAAGATTAGGGAGTTTTAGATCCCGCCTAGAGTCAATCTATGAAAAAAGAGTCCCGTAAAGGGTAAAATAACTTACCCCGTCAGCTTGACGCCGCGAGCTGTATCCGCGATCTTTGTTAGCGGATGCGGGGGCTTCGGCGCCCTTGAACAGCACCCTCCAGGCGTCTTCGTACGTAGTGTCGAAGAGCCGGCTCAAGGTTCGGTGTTGTGCCGGATCGAACTCCCATAAATTGAAGGCCCGTTGTTGGCAGGGGAGAATCCGACGGATGAGCATCACCTGGATTACGTCGACAAGCCTGAGATTCTTGTCCATCAGGTTTTGGATGCATGTTTGGAGTCCGGATAGCCCTTCCGAATTCCCCCACGCACGCCCGTCTCTTTCCATGACGAGAGCCGTGTGGGAAGCCAGATCTAAATTCGGGGGCCGCCACCCATTCGGGGTCGCGTGGCTCGGTGATGTAGAACCACCCCGATTGCCACCCCTTTATTGTCTCCACAAAGGCGCCCTCGAGCCATGGGACTTTGGCCATCTTGCCAACCATGGCGCCTCCGCACTCCGCTTGACGGCCGCCCACTACCTTCGGCCGGACGTTGAAGATCTTCAGCCATAAGCCGAAGTGGGGCTGGATGCAGAGGAAGGCCTCGCACACGACGATAAACGCCGAGATGTTGAGGACGAAATTGGGCCAGGTCGTGGAAGTCCAGGCCGTAGTAGAACATGAGCCCCGGACAAATGGGTGAAGTGGAAAACCTAGTCCATGGAGGAAGTGGGGAGGAACACCACCCTCTCATGGGGCCGGGGTTGGAATGAGCTGCCCGCATCGGGCAGCCTGTCTTGTGATGTCATGGGACAAGTATCCGGCCTCCCGCAGTCTTGTGATGTGCCCCTCCGTGGCGGAGGAGGCCATCCACCTGCCTCCCGCCTCGACATGTTTGGAGAAGGTTGAGGTGGGATGTGCGGACTTGGGCGCTGGAGCTCGAGTGCGCGGAAATGGAGAAGCAAAGGAGGAAGAAGGCATAGGTGAAAAGGTGGATCCTTATCCCCTTATATGGACAGACGGAGCTATGCGTCCCCCACTAGCCTGGTAAAACTCGCTTATCTCCCAAGCGCCGTAATCAATGGCGCGGATGGGTTACCCACGTATGTATTGATGAGAATCCCGGAATAAGGGGCACGATCAATGCTTTGATAAGACGTGCCAAGGAAACCGCCTCGCTAAATGCGCTAAGGTGGAACGGTAAAAAAAGATTCATATAAAGGCCTGGCCGTGGTGTGATGTCACGCCGCGGAATACGTCAGCAGATCTGTGCAAAAATTATTCTCTCTACGGTGTTATGTGGAACTTGTTTTGCGAGCGGACATGTCCTTGTGTTCATAACCTTCTATGAAGTATTCGGAGGAGGAACCCGCCTCGCAATGCGAAGACAATCAACGCCGCCGGACTCATCGTCATTGAAGCCTGGTTCAGGAGACTCTTGAGGAGTCCCGGACCGAAGTGTCCGGATAGCCGGACTATCATCACGGCCGGACTCCAAGACTATGAAGATACAAGATTGAAGACTTCGTCCCGTGTCCGTATGGGACTTTCCTTGGCGTGGAAGGCAAGCTTGGCGATACGGATATGTAGATCTCCTACCATTGTAACCGACTCTAACCCTAACCTATCTGGTGTCTGTATAAACCGGAGGGTTTTAGTACGTAGGACGGACAATAATCATACCATAGGCTAGCTTCTAGGGTTTATCCTCCTTGATCTCGTGGTAGATCTACTCTTGTACTACCCATATCATCAATATTAATCAAGCAGGAGAAGGGTATTACCTCCATCGAGAGGGCCCGAACCTGGGTAAAAACATCGTGTCCCTTGTCTCCTGTTACCATCCGCCTAGACGCATAGTTCGGGACCCCCTACCCGAGATCCGCCGGTTTTGACACCAACACTTGGCGATACGGATATGTAGATCTCCTCCCACTGTAACCGACTCTGTGTAACCCTAGCCCTCTCCGGTGTCTATATAAACCGGAGGGTTTAGTCCGTAAGACAACAACAATCATACCATAGGCTAGCTTCTAGGGTTTAGCCTCTCTGATCTCATGGTAGATCTACTCTTGTACTACCCATATCATCAATATTAATCAAACACGAGTAGAGTTTTACCTCCATCGAGAGGGCCCGAACCTGGGTAAAAACATCGTGTCCTTTATCTCCTGTTACCATCGTCCTAGACGCACAGTTCAGGACTCCCTACCTAAGATCCGCCGGTTTTGACACCGACATTGGTCCTTTCATTGAGAGTTCCTCTGTGTCGTCATCTTTAGGCCCGATGGCTCCTCCGATCATCAACAATGATGTGGTCCAGGGTGAGACTTTTCTCCCCGGACAGATCTTCGTGTTCGGCGTCTTTGCACTGCGGGCTAATTCGCTTGGCCATCCGGAGCAGGTCGAAAGCTACGCCCCTGGCCATCAGGTCAGATTTGGAAGTTTGAATACACGGCTGACATCCGCGGAGACTTGATCTTCGACAGATTCGAGCCACAGCCGAGCGCGCTGCACTGTCACGATGGGCATGATTTAGCTCTGCCACCAAACAGTGCCCTGGAGGCCGCGCCCGCATCAGCTCCGACCCTTAGCTCGGAGCCAACTGCGCCGATCAAGGACGGGTGGCTAGACCCCGCCGCGGGGGCTGCAGTCTCAACGGCGATTGAGCCGAACACCATCCTTATCCTCTACGAAGTCCGTGACTCCACGGTGCCGAACTCTTCTCCGGACTCCGAACCTTCCACGCCCCTGCCAATCGAATCCGATTGGGCGTCAATCATGGAATTCACCGCCGCGGATATCTTTTAGCACTCGCCCTTCGGCGACATTCTGAATTCACTAAGGTTTCTCTCTTTGTCAGGAGAGTCCTGGCCGGATTATGACCGGCAGGATTGGGATGCGGACGACGAAGAAAGTCGACGCCCACCCACCACCCAATTCGTAGCCACTGTCGAGGATTTAACCGACATGCTAGACTTTGACTCCGAAGACATCGACGATATGGACGAAGATGTAGGAGACGAACAGGAACCAGCGCCTATAGGGTACTGGAAAGCCACCTCGTCATATGACGTATATATGGTGGGTACACCCAAAGAAGGCAATGGCGACGGAACAGCGGGGGATGACCCCTCCAAGAAGCAACCTAAGTGGCAGCGTCAGCGGCGCCACTCTAAGTCTTGCCTAAGCAAAAACGGTGATACCGACACGGGAGATAATAACACCCGGGATAGTGCCGAAGACAACTCCCTCGAGGAAGATTCAGCGCAGGAGGACGGAGAAGCCAGCCCCCCTGAGAGAGCGGCAGACAGAGAGGAAGAGGATGATAATTACATGCCTCCCTCCGAAGACGAGGCAAGCCTCGGCGACGACGAATTTGTCGTGCCTGAGGATCCCGTCGAACAAGAGCGCTTTAAGCGCAGGCTTATGGCCACGGTGAGTAGCCTTAAGAAAAAACAGCAACAACTTAGAGCTGATCAAGACTTGCTAGCCGACAGATGGACTGAAGTCCTTGCGGCCGAGGAATACGAACTCGAATGCCCCTCTAAGAGCTACCCAAAGCACAGGTTGTTACCCCGATTAGAGGAGGAAGCACATAAACCTACATCACCAGCGCATGATGCGGCTGACCGGCCACCTCGCGGCCGCGATAGAGAGGCCTCTCGGCCCTCCACTCAAGCCGCACCCCGGCGTCGCTCAAAAAATACCAAGGCATGAAGAAATGCACTAGACCTGCGAGATATGTTGGAGGACAAGGCAAGGCAAACAAGATCGATCTACGGATCGCGCGGGCGCCCCACGACATGAGACGATGACCGTTACGCCGGATACAGTAAATCCGGCCGGTCCGAACACAACAGACAAAGCTCATTTGAGCTACATCGTGATATAGCCCAGTACAGAGGTGCCGCGCACCCACTATGCTTCACAGATGAAGTAATGGATCATCAAATCCCAGAGGGTTTCAAACCCGTAAACATTGAATCATACGATGGCACAACAGATCCTGTGGTATGGATCGAGGACTATCTCCTTCATATCCACATGGCCCGTGGCGACGATCTACACGCCATCAAATACCTCCCACTCAAGCTTAAAGGACCAGCTCGGCATTGGCTTAATAGCTTGCCAGCAGAATCAATTGGTTGTTGGGACGACCTGGAAGCCGCATTCCTCGACAATTTCCAGGGCACCTATGTGCGACCACCACACGCCGACGACCTGAGCCACATAATTCAGCAGCCAGAAGAATCTGCCAGACAATTCTGGACACGGTTCCTAACCAAGAAAAATCAAATCATCGACTATCCGGACGCAGAGGCCCTAGCAGCCTTCAAGCATAACATCCGTGACGAGTAGCTTGCCCGGCACCTTGGACAGGAAAAGCCGAAATCTATGGCAGCCCTCACGACGCTCATGACCCGCTTTTGCGCGGGAGAAGATAGCTGGCTGGCTCGCAGCAATAACATGACCAAGAGCCTTGGTAATTCGGATACCAAGGACATCAATGGCAGGTCGCGTCGCAACAAGCACAAGCGCCGTATTAACAGCGACAATGCTCAAGATACTGCAGTTAATGCCGGATTCAGAGGCTCCAAACCCGGTCAGCGGAAACAGCCATTCAAAAGAATCATTCCGGGCCTGTCCAGTTTGGACTGTATACTCGATCGCTCGTGCCAGATACATGGCACCCCCGAAAAACCAGCCAATTACACCAACAGGGATTGTTTAGTGTTCAAGCAGGCCGGCAAGTTAAATGCCGAAAACAGAGACAAGGGGCTACATAGCGATGACGAGGAGCAGCCCCGGGCGCCGAACAATAGTGGACAGAAGGGCTTCCCCCCACAAGTGCGGACGGTGAACATGATATACACAACCCACATCCCCAAGAGGAGCAGGCGCGCTCTAAAGGGGCGTATCACAGCGTTGCAGCCAGTCGCCCCAAAGTTCAACCTGTGGTCCTCTGCCCGATCACTTTCGATCGAAGGACCACCCACTAGCATCCGCCATGGCGGATTCGCGCGATGGTTCTAGACCCAATCGTTGACGGATTTCACCTCACTCGATTCCTTATGGACGGTGGCAGCAGCCTGAACCTGCTTTATCAGGATACAGTGCGGAAAATGGGCATAGACCCCTCAAGGATTAAACCCACAAAAACGACCTTCAAGGGTGTCATACCAGGAGTAGAGGCCAATAGCACAGGCTCAGTTACACTTGAAGTGGTCTTCGGATCCCCGGATAATTTCCGAAGCGAGGAGTTAATCTTCGACATAGTCCCATTCCGCAGTGGCTATCACACACTGCTCGGACGAACCGCATTTGCAAAGTTCAATGCGGTTTCGCACTATGCATACCTCAAGCTCAAGATGCCAGGACCTCGAGGAGTCATTACGGTCAATGGAAACACCGAACGCTCTCTCCGAATGGAGGAGCATACGGCGACCCTCGCAGCGGAAGTACAAAGCAGCCTCTCAAGGCAATTCTCCAGTCCGGCTATTAAACGTCCGGACACCGTCAAGCGCGCCCAGAGTAACCTACAACAAGAACGCCTGGCACGTTCCGAGAAAGCGTAGCAATGCGGCCCCAACCCCGGCCCTCGCGAAACTGCGAAACCAGTACTACGCGTACATAATTATGCTCTGGAAATACCATGGGCACAGGGGGAGGGGCACGACCACGGCACGCCCAAAAAGCAGCTTAACCGCATTAGGGGCTCCCGATTTTGTCATTTTTTCTTACTTTCAGGATCCACTCTTCGGAAGGCCTGTCCGGCAGTACAATCGCTGAACACACGATGCAACAACTAAGGAGGCAGAAAGCTACGTCGAATTCCCAGGTGGTCTCTATAACGAGCAAAATAGCTGTCTTACATACCGTCCCGCAGCTCGCCCCTAGTGGCGGACATGTCAAATAGTCCCATCTCTTGCTTATTGCACTATTTGTATCGTTCTGCTTTTACCACAGCCTTTTCGAATAAACAATGCTTAGCTTCAGCTTATTATTGCATTCTCTATTCATTCCTTTTTTCAGATACATGTTCAATTATGACATTTAGCACCCATACACTTTGGTACGGTCCATACGCCAGGGGCTCAAGCACCCCATAATACGGCGTGAGCAGTCCGAACACTTTCAGAAGTGCGGCCCTCCGAACTTATAGCATTATATGCATCAGCTCTGAATCATGTCTTTGGTCAATAGTTGGGTTTGCCCGGCTACCATGTTTTGCTACCTTACGTTCCGCTATATCGGCTAAGGTAGCGCTGGGAGAACTACTGCGATTGTGCCCTGGTTGAGCCGGGCTAAGCACCTCAGTAGAGAAAGCTAAAATGTTCTGTCATGATAAGGCGAGAGCTGGTCGCTGATTCGAGAGGTTTCGAGTCCCTAAAGACTCATGCCGCTTAGAGCGAGGAGTCGGCTATGTCCGGCCTAGGCGTGTATAGCGCTCCGAACTCGGTCTTCCGAACACTAGGGGCTTGCCGAAATTTAAAATTATAGAATTCTCTGGCTAAGTGAGAGTGATAACGCACTATAGTCTGATTGCCTTGTTCGTTGTGTTGAGCACCTCCCTCGGAGGACCCAAGAATGGGAAAAAGAGTGCTCAGGTTTATCCCGAACACCCCAGCACTAGTGGCATGGGGGCAGAAGCCGACGACTCGCCATCTCTAAGATTTAATAAAAAGCCGCAAAGAAGGTAATATTTTAAATTAAAACAAGCGTTGCATAGCGCATATGAACGAGTTTTTAGCGCACAGGATAAAACGAACAAGTTTACTCAAATATTACATCCTTGGAGCATTCATCCGCCACAAGGCGGGCACCCTTCAGGACGCCCTCGTAATACATCTCGGGGTGTCGATGCTCCTTGCCCTGCGGTCGCCCATCCTTCACAAGCTTCTCAGCATCCATCTTGCCCCAGTGCACTTTAGCACGGGCAAGCGCCCTCGGGCACCCTCGATGCAGATGGAGCGCTTGATGACTTCAAGCCGTCGACAGGCATCCACCAGTCGCCTCACCAGCTCGAAGTAGCTCCCAGGCACGGCCTCCTCAGGTCACAGCCGGACTATGAGACCCTTCATGGCCTGCTCGGCCACCTTATGGAGCTCGACCAGCTGCTTCAGCTGGTCGCTCAAGGGCACAGGGTGTCCGGCCTCAGCATAATGAGACCAGAACACCTTCTCCGTCGAGCTCCCCTCTTCGTCCCGATAGAAGGTGGCGGCATCCGACACGCTATGGGGCAAATCTGCGAATGCTCCTGGAGAGGTCTGGACTCGGGTAAGTAACAAGTAATTCACTTTCACGTGCTTGCTTTGCATAAAGAATGCCTTACCCGCCGCTATCTTCTTCATCGCCTCAACTTCCCGGAGGGCTTCAGGCTTCGGCCTTGGCGGACTTAGGCGCTTTCGGGGCCGCCCATGAGCTCGGACTCTCGCGTCTTGGAGTCAAGCTCCAAACTCTCGTGTTTCTTCAAGAGAGCCTGGAGCTCTTGCTGTACCTAGCCAACTCGTGCCTCATGTTTCTCCCGCTCAGTGCGCTCTGTGGCCGCCTTCTTTTCGGCCTCGGAAAGCGCTTGCTTCAGGGTCGCCACCTCAGTCGTGGCCCCTAGGACACCAATAGAGATCCTGTCATTTTTTGCAACTGCATCTTTTATATACTTACACAAGACATCACGTACCTTGGCTCTCCTCGAGCTGCTTTTTGGCAAGACTGAGCTCTTGCTTGGACCGCTCGAGGTTCTGCTTCAGCGTGTCCACCTCCGCAGTCAGTGCGACAGAAGCCAACAGTGAAGCCTGCATACGCATATCGACATAAATATGTTAGACTCCTGCGAATATTATTAGATCCTCTATTCGGCTTTTCTTTGTGAACGCCAAACAGAGTATCAGGGGCTACTGTCTATGCGGTAATATTTTCATATATGTTCTACGTACCTCAAAGCCTCGCCAACAGTTGGCATTGAGCCAGCCCGCTCTTGGCGGACTGAACCTTCTGGATCACCGCACTCATAATAGTGCGGTGCTCCTCGTCGATGGAGGCGCCGTTAAGCACCTCCACCAAGTTATCCGGTGCCTCCGGTTGGGCGGAGGCCACCGGCGCAGTAGGCTTGCCCTTGTTGGTAGGGGGCCGCCTGCCGGAGTCCGGAACCGCTGAAGGTTCTGGCGCGGTGTCCGGCCAAAGGCCGAACTCGAAGCCCTTGGCATCTTTGCTCCCTCTGTGCCTGCAGTCCGGGAGGTCGCCTTGCGGCGCCTCCAGGACCACCTCCCCTTGGCTTGGAACCTTTTGGGACAACACCTCGGCGTCGTCCGTAGGGCGAGGGGAGGTAGCGGTCGGAAGTGAAAAACTATTCACATCCGACGAATCCAGGGAACCGCTCGACGATATGTCGACTCGGGCCCGGGGCGGGCTGCATAATTATATTCGGCCTCAGGGGAAGTTGTGCAATAAAGGAATGCCACGAGTCACTCTGGTGTCCGAATACTTACGACTTTGCCAGGGGCTTGGCCCTGAGCGGCCACTCCTCTTCACCGTCGTTGGCGTTGGTGGAGTAGTCCGCAGGGAGGGTCCTCCCCTTCTTGGACCCCCGACCTCCCCAGTTGGGGCGGCCTTCCTTTTCTTTTCTCCCCCTACAGGGGAAGAAACCTCTCTTTCCTCCTCCCCGTCTTCATGGGGGGAGTGCGCCTCGGAGTCATCGGACGACAAATCCGACTCCACCGGGCGCCGGGAACTCTTCCGGGTTCCCGTGGCCTTCTTCTTGGCCTTCTTCTCCGGCACCAGGTAAGGTGCCGGAACCAGCAGCTCCGCCAAGTGGGCGTCTGCTCGGTCTAAGGGCAAGGGAGCCGGACAGTTGATTTGTCCGGCCGTCCTCTGCCAGTCCTGTCAAAGGCATGGGGGCTTAGATCCCGCATAGAATCAAACTATGAAAGACAAATATCCTGTAAGAGGTAAAACAGCTTACTGCGCTGGCTTGACGCTGCGCGCAGAATCCGCGATCCGCGGTGGCGGAAGCGGGAGCCTCGGCGCCCTTGAATAGCACCTTCCAGGCATCTTCATGTGTTGTGTCGAAGAGCCTGTTCAGAGTTCGGTGCTGGGCCGGGTCGAACTCCCACAAGCTAAAAGCCCGTTGTTGGCATGGGAGGATCCGACGAATGAGCATGACCTGGATTATGTTGACGAGTTTGAGCTTCTTGCTCACCAGGTTTTGGATGCATGTTTGGAGTCCGGTCAGCTCTCGCGAATTACCCCACGGCAGACGCTTCTCTTTCCAGGAGGTGAGCCGCATTGGGATTCCGGATCGGAACTCGGGGGCCGCGACCCATTCTGGGTCACGCGGCTCGGTGATGTAGAACCACCCCGATTGCCACCCCTTTATGGTCTCCACGAAGGAGCCCTCGAGCCATAGGACGTTGGGCATCTTGCCCACCATGGCGCCTTCGCACTCCGCCTGGCGGCCGCCCACTACCTTCGGCTTGACATTGAAGGTCTTCAGCCATAAGCCGAAGTGGGGCTGGATGCAGAGGAAGGCCTCGCACACGACGATAAACGCCGAGATATTGAGGATGAAGTTCGGGGCCAGATCGTGGAAATCCAGGTCATAGTAGAACATGAGCCCCCGAACGAATGGGTGGATAGGGAAACCTAGTCCACGGAGGAAATGGGTGAGGAACACCACCCTCTCATGGGGCCTGGGGGTGGGGATGAGCTTCTCCTCGCCTGGAAGCCGGTGCGCGATGTCGTCAGACAAGTATCCGGCTCTCCTCAGCTTCTTGATGTGTCCCTCCGTGACGGAGGAGACCATCCACTTGCCTCCCGCTCCGGACATAGTTGGAGAAGGTTGAGGTGAGGAACGCGGACTTTGGCGCTGGAGCTCGAGTGTGCGAAAATGGATGAGGAAAGGAGGAAGAAGGCAAGGTGGATCCTTATCCCCTTATATGGGCGGATGAGACTATGCATCCCCACCAGCCTGGTAAAACTCACTTATCCCCCAAGCACCGTAATCAATGGCACGGTTGGGTTACCCACGCCCGTATTGATGAGAATCCCGGGATAAGGGGACACGATCTCTGCTTCGACAAGATGTGCCAAGGAATCCGCCTCGCAAAACGCGCTGAGGTTGGGCAGTAAAACCGATTTGAGTAAAGGCTTGGCTGTGGTGTGATGTCACGCTACGGAATACGTCAGCAGATTGGGTTTGTGGAAATATTACTCTTTACGGTGGTATGTGGAACTTGTTTTGCAGAGCCGGACACTATACTTGTGTTCAGAATCTTCTACGAAGTATTCGGAGGAGGAACCCGCCTTGCAATGCCGAAGAAAATATGCGCGCCGGACTCGTCGTCATTGAAGCCTGGTTCCGGGGCTACTGAGGGAGTCCTGGATTAGGGGGTGTCCGAATAGCCGGACTATAACCTTTGGCCGGACTCTTGGACTATGAATATACAAGATTGAAGACTTCGTCCCGTGTCCGGATAGGACTTTCCATGGCGTGGAAGGCAAGCTTGTTGATACGGATATGTAGATCTCCTCCCATTGTAACCGACTCTGTGTAACCCTAGCCCTCTCCGTTGTCTATATAAACCGGAGGGTTTAGTCCGTAGGACAACAACAATCATACCATAGGCTAGCTTCTAGGGTTTAGCCTCTCTGATCTCGTGGTAGATCTACTCTTGTACTACCCATATCATCAATATTAATCAAACAGGAGTAGGGTTTTACCTCCATCGAGAGGGCCCGAACCTGGGTAAAAACATCGTGTCCCTTGTCTCCTATTACCATCCGCCTAGACGCACAGTTCGGGACCCCCTACCCGAGATCCGCTGGTTTTGACACCGACAATAACCTATCATTCACTTCTTGCTCTTACTAAAAATGAGTTGATTGTGCAAACCTACCTGGGGAATTAACAGAGGAGTATGACCCGTGAAAACTTTCGGGTTCACACAGATTAAGAAAGGCATAGGTTCAACTCATCGGGGTACCTTAGGAACATAAACCACAATCTTTTAGAAGTAATTAATACAAGCTCGAAAGTAGAGCATGGTCTACAAAGTGGAGGATACAATTTACCAAAGGCATTATGTATCCGAGGAAAGGCTCACAAGGTCATTGAATATGGAGGAAACTGTCGAATAATAATCCAATAAAGGATCTGACGGTCCATAGCGGAGCTGATGTGAGCATCGGCACACAACTAGTTGAAGAAAGAATGCAAGGGCATCGGATTATAGAACATCTGAATGATTCGATGCTTAGATATCAGAGGTATTATGATTTCCAAATCGAAGGATCCAAAGCAGACGCTCTGATCAAGGGTGGATAAGTTTAATAGACCTAAGTGTACAATTGACGGCAAATAGATTGGTCGAGAACAAGCTCATGTTCAAAATGACGTCTGAGCCAGAAAGATAATTTAAAAGGATCAACTGATGATTGCGTGCATTCGCACTCATGTTGAATCAATAGGATCAAAATGACGGTGTCTAAGGATACTAACAAATATTGCCAGACATATGGAAAGCACCCATAATGCAAGCGGACAAGTATTGCAGAGCAATAAGCTACTGAGGATTTTTAGAGGATTAAATAGTATTTCGAAGACTTTTGTGAAACACAAGAACAACTAGGAATGAGCAGATGCTCGATAAGTGCGAGGAATTATCCGTAGGGGTATTTCTACGGCAAGGAACTACAAGGCAGTAGCACAAAGCATTCTCGGGGTATCTTGTAATAACACGATCGACTGGCAATAAAAGCAAGACCGACATTTATCCATAGGAACATTTTGGTGGTAGGGAATTGCAAAAGCAACGGGCACAAGGTCTCGAGAGAATATCGGAGAGTATCTTCGAAATCTTCTGGTGCAGCCGGCGATCATCTGGATTGAAGGGGCTCTCCGGGAGAAAGTATTTTCGAGAACCTAAAGTTAGATTTTAGTAAATTCATTATACCCGAATAGGAGAGAGTTTAGAGTCCCGGAGTAAATATCGAGGAGTAAAAGATCCTAATACCACCCAAATGGCGACGTGGGCCCGTAAGCCGCACAACCATGTTAGTAAAAGTTTTGCAATGACTAGACTCAACTTCGGCCAAGGAGTTTGGAAGGGGGATTCCTACAGGCAGTCGGCTCTGATACCAACTTGTGACGTCCCCGATTCAATCGTACACTAATGATGCACGCAAACGTGTACGATCAAGATCAGGGACTCACGGGAAGATATCACAACACAACTCTAAAAACATAAATAAGTCATACAAGCATCATAATAAAAGCCAGGGGCCTCGAGGGCTCGAATACAAGTGCTCGATCATAGATGAGTCAGCGGAAGCAACAATATCTGAGTACACACATAAGTTAAACAAGTTTGCCTTAAGAAGGCCAGCAGAAACTGGGATACAGATCGAAAGAGGCGTAGGCCTCCTACCTGGGATCCTCCTAAACTACTCCTGGTCGTCGTCAGCGGCCTGCACGTAGTAGCAGGCACCTCCGGTGTAGTACGAGTCATCGTCGAGGTGGCGTCTGGCTCCTGGGCTCCACCATCTGGTTGCGACAACCAGGTAGAATGGAACGGGGGAAAAGAGGGAGAAAAGCAACCGTGAGTACTCATCCAAAGTACTCACAAGCAAGGATCTACACTACATATGCATGGGTATCTGTGTAAAGGGGCAATATCGGTGGACTGAATTGCAAAATGCCAGAATAAGAGGGGGATAGCTAGTCCTGTCGAAGACTACGCTTCTGGCAGCCTCCATCTTGCAGCATGTAGAAGAGAGTAGATGGTAAGTTCACCAAGTAGCATCGTATAGCATAATCCTACCCGACGATCCTCTCCTCGTCGACCTGAGAGAGAGAGATCACCGGGTTGTATCTGGCACTTGGAAGGGTGTGTTTTATTAAGTATCCAGTTCAAGTTATCATAAGGTCAAGGTACATCTCCGGGTCGTCCTTTTACCGAGGGACATGGCTATTCAAATAGATAAACTTCCCTGCAGGGGTGCACCACATAACCCAACATGCTCGTTCCCATTTGGCCGGACACACTTTCCTGGGTCATGCCCGACCTCGGAAGATCAACACGTCGAAGCCCCACCTAGGCACAACAGAGAGGTCAGTACGCTGGTCTAAATCCTTTGGCGTCGGGGTCTGAGCCCATCGCCCATTACACACCTGCATATTGTGTGGGCGGCCGGAAGCTGACCTAGCCTAGCAGGCGTTCCAGTCCAATCCGGCGCGCGCCGCTCAGTCGCTGACGTCACGAAGGCTTTGGCTGATTCCACGACGCCGAGTGCCCATAACTGTTCCCGCGTAGTTGGTTAGTGCGTACAGGCCAGTGGCCAGATTCAGATCAAATACCAAGATCTCGTTAAGCGTGTTATTATGAGGTAACCGCGAATGCCGACCAGGGCCAGGCCCACCTCTCTCGTAGGTGGTCTCAACCTGCCCTGTCATTCCGCCACAAAGTAACAGTCTGAGGCCGTCGGGAACCCAGGCCCACCTCTACCGGGATGGAGCCACATGCCCCTTCAGCCCCCATCTCTGAACAGTATCATAAGTAATGTAACAGTATTAAGTATATAGCATATGCCCGTGATCACCTCCCGAAGTGATCACGGCCCAATAGTATAGCATGTCGGACAGACAAGAGTGTAGGGCCACTGATGGAACACTAGCATCCTATACTAAGCATTTAGGATTGCAGGTAAAGGTAACAACAGTAGTGGCAAAGACAGGCTATGCAGCAGAATAGGATTAACGGAAAGAAGTAACATGCTACACTACCTAATGCAAGCAGTATAGAGAAGAATAGGCGATATCTGGTGATCATGGGGGGGATTGCCTGGTTGCTCTGGCAAGGAGGGGTCGACAACACCGTAGTCGAATGGGGCACCAGCAGCGGCGTCGGCCTCGTAGTCTACCGAAGAGAAGAGGGGGAAGAAACAATGAAAAAAATGCAAACAAATGCATAACGATGCATGACAAAGCAAACATCGGTGTTAGGTGTGCCCTAACGCGTTAAGAGGTGATACCGGCGAAGGGGGAAAACATCCAGGAAAGTATTCCCGGTGTTTCGCGTTTTCGGACAAATGAACCGGAGGGTGAAAGTCGTGTGTTCGCTATGCTAGAGATGTGTGGCAGACGAATGGGCTGCATATCCCGATTCGTCTCGTCGTTCTGAGCAACTTTCATGTACAAACTTTTGCCATCCGAGCTACAGTTTATTTTATATTAAATTAAAAAAGTATTTAATCATTTTCTAGAAACTAGCAGAATTAATTTAATTTAGAAATTGCAATTATGATGCCAGCGTGACATCAGCATGATGCCAGCTGGACCAAAGGTTGACTAGCTCAACCCTGCAAGTGGGTCCCGTTCGCCATAGTCTCAGGCTAATTAAACATGGTCAATTCATTTAACTAAATGGTTAGGTTAAATAAACATCATTAAGTAAGTTAATTAATTAATTAATTAACTAATAATTATTATTTTCTTTTAATGTTCCACAGGGGCGGCCCCCACATGCCAGTGGCCCACGAGGCCACCGAGCGGGCGCTTAGCGGGCGCTGGGTGCGGGCGCCCGGACTGGCACCTGCCATCGGGGCCACGACGAGGGAGGGGAGGACGCTGTCCGGCGCCAGCGTGGCGAAGCGAGGCCACACGGGCGAGGCTGTGGTGATGCGGGCGGTGCCGGGGCGGACGGGGCGAAGCTGGGGTGCAGGCAAGGTGGCACGCTTGCAGGGGAGCAGGGGGCGACGGAGGTGAACAACGACGCATGCGGCTACGGCGGTTGGAGCAGATGAGGCGCGGGAGCGCAGGTCGCGTGGCCGGGCGCGCACGCTGTGCGCGGCCAACGCGGGGTGACAGCGGTCGGGGCGCAATCGGACAGTGAGCGGCGATGGGAAGAGATGCGACGAGAGGGAAGAGGAGAAAGGGAGGGGGCAGTGGCTCACTAGGCCCTGCAGATGTGCGCGAGTGAGCTCGAGGCGGCGGTGGCGATGGTGACGACGAAGACGAGGAGCGATCCGGCGACGGGGTGGCGGGGCGTCAGGGATCGACTCCGGTGCCGATCCAGATCGGGACGAGGGGGATCCAGTGGAGGGGCTCGGTGCATCAACGCTGGAGGAGCTGCAGGGCGGAAGCGGCGGTCGAGAGGAGGAGATCGAACAGGGGCGCCCCTCCTCTGCATGCCTGCGTGCGTGCGTCGTGTGTGTGCGGGAGCCGGCACTGGGAGGGAGACAAGGGAGCGAGGTGGGGATCAGGGGCGAGTGGCAGGGGGCTAGGGTTAGTTGGGTTGGGGATGCCATATGGCCAGGGGAGTGGGTGGGCTGGCCAGCTGGGCCTCACGGCCCAGCAGGGGGGAACTGGTCTTTTGTTCTCTCCTTTTTATTTTCTTGTTTGTTTTTCTTTTCTTTTCGTATTTTCTTTTATTCTGTTTTATTCTACTTCTAGTTTCTTTAGTTTTGTAAAATATGACAATAGCTCCTAAATTAGTGTCTCATAATAACCCACTGCCTTAAAAGTTTGGTGACTAAAAGAACTAGTTTTACATTTGCTTATTCATCTAAAAGAATTCACATTATTTTTTTGCTATTTATTTATTTAGTTTAGTGCATTTAAACTTTTTTATAAAGACTTGATTTACCCACCAATATTACTTATGAATTATCTAGCACATCCCGAACAGTTTAGTTTTAATATTTGAAAACCTTCATTGTTTGACTTGATTTTGAATTCGAATTTGAATCGGTTTCTAACTAATGTGAGTTTAACAACAGTAATCGTGGTGACGTGGCATCATTAGTAGGGAATTACTGTAGCTTAATATCCGGGCGTCACACCGGTACTCCGGTGTTCGTCCGAACTAATCGGGAACCTTTCCGAAGTCCACACATAGTCATCCAATATATTGATCTTTTTGTCTCGACCATTTCGAGACTCCACGTCATGTCCGTGATCATATCCGGGACTCCGAACTACCTTCGGTACATCAAAACACATAAACTCATATTACCCATCGTCACCGAACGTTAAGCGTGTGGACCCTACAGGTTCGAGAACTATGTACACATGACCGAGACACTTCTCTGGTCAATAACGAATAGCGGAACCTGGATGCTCATGTTGGTTCCTACATATTCTACGAAGATCTTTATCGATCAAACCGCATAACAACATACGTTGTTCCCTTTGTCACCGGTATGTTACTTGCCCGAGATTCGATCGTCGGTATCTCAATACCTAGTTCAATCTCCTTACCGGCAAGTCTCTTTACTCGTTCCGTAATACATCATCCCGCAACTAAATCATTAGTTGCATTGCTTGCAAGGCTTATAGTGATGTGCCTTACTGAGAGGGCCCAGAGATACCTCTCCGACAATCAGAGTGACAAATCCTAATCTTGATCTATGCCAACTCAACAAGTACCATCGGAGACACATGTAGTGCACCTTTATAATCACCCAGTTATGTTGTGATGTTTGTTAGCACACAAAGTGTTCCTCCGGTATTCGGGAGTTGCATAATCTCATAGTAATAGGAACATGTATAAGTCATGAAGAAAGCAATAGCAATATACTAAACGATCAAATGCTAAGCTAACGGAATGGGTCAAGTCAATCACATCATTCTCCAATGATGTGATCCCATTAATCAAACGACAACTTATGTCTATGGTTAGGAAACTTAACCATCTTTGATTCAACGAGCTAGTCAAGTAGAGGCATACTAGTGACGCTATGTTTGTCTATGTATTCACACATTACTAAGTTTCCGGTTAATACAATTCTAGCATGAATAATAAACATTAATCATGATATAAGGAAATATAAATAACAACTTTATTACTGCCTCTAGGGCATATTTCCTTCAGTCTCCCACTTGCACTAGAGTCAATAATCTAGATTACACAGTAATGATTGTAACACCTATGGAATCTTGGTGCTGATCATGTTTTGCTCGTGAGAGAGGTTTAGTCAACGGGTCTGCAACATTCAGATCCGTATGTGTCTTGCAAATCTCTATGTCTCCCTCCTTGACTTGATCGCGGATGGAATTTAAGCGTCTCTTGATGTGCTTGGTTCTCTTATGAAATCTGGATTCCTTTGCCAAGGCAATTGCACCAGTATTGTCACAAAAGATTTTCATTGGACCCGATCGGATATGAACTCCTTCATCTAGACTCCTTCATTAGCTGCTTCCGAAGCAGCTATGTACTCCGCTTCACACGTAGATCCCGCCACGACGATTTGCTTAGAACTGCACCAACTGGCAGCTCCACCATTTAATATAAACATGTATCCGGTTTGCGACTTAGAGTCATCTGGATCAGTGTCAAAGCTTGCATCGACATAACCATTTATGACGAGCTCTTTGTCACCTCCATAAACGAGAAACGTATTGAAAGGACATGCGGTGCCCCCATGTGTGGTTTTGGTAATTGATGACATTCTCTATGGACTAATGGTTGCATTGAGCTATATTTGAAGGATTTGTCCATAGGCATTTCTTGAAGTCCATGTGTTGGTTTCAAGGAGTTTATGTGTTGACCAAGGTGCTATTAAGGAATTATCCAAAGATTGGTCATGTGAGTGTTGAGCTTATTGCAAGCATATCTTGAAGAAGAAGATTGTGTGATCATTCATGTTTACCTTCAAGACATCATCCAAACGAAGAAAGTTGGAAAGATTCAAGGTTGATCAAGACTAAGTCAAGAGTGAATCAAGTTGATCAACTCACAAAGCGTAGAAGATGTACCGAGAGGGATCAAGTGATCCCATGGTATGGTAAGCATTATCCATTGCACTTTGTGTACTAACCCATGGTCTATGTGAGAGTCTATGTGGGGTTAGGTACGTGTCCATGGGCTTTGCGTCAAGAGGAAGATATCATACAACCCATGGAAAGGATGACATCAAGTGGTGATCGTCATCAAGATTGTCGTGTGCAAGTTCAAGTGGAGCATCACGAAGAGATCAAGTGCTTGAAGCTTGCCATCCATTGTGGTGTCAATGGACTTGTGAAGATGTGTCAAGAGTGGCTCACCCATAGTGGAGTATGGGGAGCAATCATCTAGTCTCCATCGACCCAACGCAATCAAGAAAGGTGGTCCATCTTGAGGAGGACAAGATCGTCATCATCTAGCTCAAGTGGATCATGTGCAAGGCAAAGGTTTGCCCTTGATAGGTTTTTCTATTTTACCGGTCTCATGGTGGTAGTTGGGAGACCGGGTTATAGGACCGATAGCCGCACTATCAAGGGGGCTCTCAAGTGAGTAGCTTGATCGTATCGTTCGTCGAGAGCTCAAACCATTGCATCCTTGCACCATGTTTCTTGGTTCTTGTTTGGTTCTCTTTGTGAGTCTTAGAGCTTATGGTCATCTTTATGACAAGCTTGAGTTCATCCAAAACGGAGTTTGCATGCGTCTTCTATGATGTTTTCGGTGTTGGAGGTTTTACCGGTCTTTTCCGAGGAAGGGTTCTCACCATTTTCTTTTGGGCCTTTTCTCATTTGCTTATTATTGGTATTTCTCGCCCTTGTCTCTAGCTTTCCAACAAACTTGGTTTCGTCGAATTTGGAGTCCGAATGCAGAAGTTATGGTAGTTTTGGTGTTCTGAAAAGGCTGCAGTTGTACTACCGCGGGTAGGAGCGGAAGTAATTTTTTACTACCGCTCTTGGGAGCGGTACTACCGCTTGGAGCAGTACTACCGCGGCTACTTTCGTGGCTACTTCTGCTCGGGACCAAAAACTCATCACAAGTCCAGCAGTGGTAGGCACGGATGTAATTTTTTAGTACCGCTCGCAAGCAGTAGTACCGCTACCCTTAGCAGTAGTACCGCTACCCCTAGCAGTAGTACCGTGATGCCGAGCGGTACTACCGCTGCGCGGGCTGTGAGCATAACGGTTGGATTTTCCCCACCTATAAAAGGGGGTCCTCTTCCCCATTGAACCTTATCCTTTGGGCTCGTGTTCTTCCCCCATTGTTGACCTTCTTCGAGCTTGCTAACTCTCAATCCCTCCATGGATTCTTGCTAGTTTTTGAGGGAAAAGAGAGAGGAGATCTAGATCCACATTTCCACCAATCACTTTCTCCCCTATGTGAGGGGAACCCCTTGGATCTAGATCTTGGAGTTCTTGGTGTTCTCCTTCTTGTTCTTCCTCTCATTTTCTTCCCTAGCATTAGTTGCTTCGGTGGGATTTGAGAGAGAAGAACTTGGGCACTCCGTGTGCTCTTGCCATTGCATTTGGTGCATCGGTTTGAGTTCTCCACGGTGATACGTGGAAGTTACAAGTTGAGAAGCTTATTACTCTTGGGTGCTTGGTGCCCTTGAGCTTGTTCCTCTTGGGTGCTTGGGTGCCCTAGGCAGTTGGTGGTGTTCGGAGCTCAATCATTGTGGTGTAAAGCTCGGGCAAGAGTCATGATCTCCAATTAGGTTGTGGAGATCGCCCGAACAATTTGACGGGTACCGTGACCGCCCCAAGGGTTGCCAAAGTGTACGGGTTCGGTGACCGCCCCAAGGGTTGCCATTTATGCAGGTTCGGTGACCGCCCTCAAGGGTCCCTTAGTGGAATCACGACATCTTGCATTGTGCGAGGCGTGAGGAGATTACGATGGCCCTAGTGGCTTCTTGGGGAGCATTGTGCCTCCACACCGCTCCAAACGGAGATTAGCATCCGCAAGGGTGTGAACTTCGGGATACATTGTCATCTCCGCGTGCCTCGGTTATCTCTTATCCGAGCCCTTTACTTATGCACTTTACTTTGTGATAGCCATATTGTTTCTTGACATATATATTGCTATCACCTAAGTAGTTTTTCTTGCTTAGCATAAGTTGTTGGTGCACATAGGTGAGCCTAGTTGTTGTAGGTTTTGTGCTTGACAAATTAACCGCTAGGTTTATTCCGCATTTGTTCAAGCCTCAACCGTAATTATTTTAAAGCGCCTATTCACCCCCCTCTAGGCGACATCCACGATCTTTCACATATCCTTAGTCCTTTTCAGGTATTTCAGGATGTTCTTGACCGCTGTCCAGTGATCCACTCCTGGATTACTTTGGTACCTCCCTGCTAAACTAATAGCAAGGCACACATCAAGTCTGGTACTCAGCATTGCATACATGATAGAGCTTATGGCTGAAGCATAGGGAACACCGTTCATTTTCTCTCTATCTTTTGCAGTGGTCGGGCATTGAGTCTGACTCAACTTCACACCTTGTAACACAGGCATGAACCCTTTCTTTGCTTGATACATTTTGAACTTCTTCAAAACTTTATCAAGGTATGTGCTTTGTGAAAGTCCAATTAAGCATCTTGATCTATCTCTGTAGATCTTGATGCCCAATATATAAGCAGCTTCACCGAGGTCTTTCATTGAAAAACTCTTATTCAAGTATCCTTTTATGCTATCTGGAAATTCTATATCATTTCCAATCAACAATATGTCATCCACATATAATATTAGAAATGCTACAAAGCTCCCACTCACTTTCTTGTAAATACAGGCTTCTTCGAAAGTCTGTATAAAACCATATGCTTTGATCACACTATCAAAACGTTTATTCCAACTCTGAGATGCTTGCACCAGTCCATAGATGGATCTCTGGAGATTGCACACTTTGTTAGCATCCTTTGGATCGATAAAACCATCAGGTTGCATCATATACAACTCTTCTTCCAGAAATCCATTCAGGAATGCAGTCTTTACATCCATTTGCCAAATTTCATAATCATAAAATGCGGCAATTGCTAACATGATTCAGACGGACTTAAGCATCGCTACGGGTGAAAAATTCTCATTGTAGTCAACTCCTTGAACTTGTCGAAAACCTTTTGCAACAAGTCGACCTTTGTAGACAGTAACATTACCATCAGCGTCAGTCTTCTTCTTGAAGATCCATTTATTCTCGATGGATTGCCGATCATCGGGCAAGTCAACCAAAGTCCACACTTTGTTCTCATACATGGATCCCATCTCAGATTTCATGGCCTCAAGCCATTTCGCGGAATCTGGACTCATCATCGCTTCCTCATAGTTCGTAGGTTCCTCATGGTCACGTAACATGACCTCCAGAACAAGATTACCGTACCACTCTGGTGCGGATCTTACTCTGGTTGACCTACAAGGTTTGGTAGTAACTTGATCTGAAGTTACATGATCATCATCATCAGCTTCCTCACTAATTGGTGTAGGAGTCATAGGAACAAATTTCTGTGATGAACTACTTTCCAATATGGGAGCAGGTACAGTTACCTCATCAAGTTCTACTTTCCTCGCACTCACTTCTTTCGAGAGAAACTCCTTCTCTAGAAAGGATCCATTCTTAGGAACGAATGTCTTGCCTTCGGATCTGTGATAGAAGGTGTACCCAACAGTCCCCTTTTGGTATCCTATGAAGACACATTTCTCCAATTTAGGTTCAAGCTTATCAGGCTGAAGCTTTTTCACAAAAGCATCGCAGCTCCAAACTTTAAGAGACGACAACTTTTGTTTCTTGCCAAACCATAGTTCATAAGGCATCGTCTCAACAGATTTACATGGTGCCCTATTTAACGTGAATGTAGCCGTCTCTAAAGCATAACCCCAAAACGATAGCGGTAAATCAGTAAGAGACATCATAGATCGCACCATATCTAGTAAAGTACGATTACGACATTCGGACACACCATTACGCTGTGGTGTTCCGGGTGGCATGAGTTGCAAAACTATTCCAGATTGTTTCAAATGAAGACCAAGCTCGTAACTCAAATATTCTCCTCCACGATCAGATCTTCGAAACTTTGTTTTGTTGTAACGATGATTTTCCACTTCACTCTGAAATTCTTTGAACTCTTGAAATGTTTCAGACTTATGCTTCATCAAGTAGATATACCCATATCTGCTTAAATCATCTATGAAGGTGAGAAAATAACGATACCCGCCGCAAGCCTCAACATTCGTTAGACCACATACATCAGTATGTATGATTTCCAACAAATCAGTTGCTCGCTCCATTGTTCTGGAGAACGGCGTTTTAGTCATCTTGCCCATGAGACATGGTTCGCAAGTACCAAGTGATTCATAATCAAGTGATTCCAAAAGTCCATCAAAATGGAGTTTCTTCATGCGCTTTACACCAATATGACCTAAACGGCAGTGCCACAAATAAGTTGCACTATCATTATCAACTCTGCATCTTTTGGCTTCAATATTATGAATATGTGTATTACTACTATCGAGATTCAATATAAATAGACCACTCTTCAAGGGTGCATGACCAGAAAAGATATTACTCATATAAATAGAGCGACCATTATTCTCCAATTTAAATGAATAACCGTCTCGCATCAAACAAGATCCAGATATAATGTTCATGCTCAATGCTGGCACCAAATAACAATTATTCAGGTCTAAAACTAATCCCGAAGGTAGATGCAGAGGTAGTGTTCCGACCGCGATCACATAGACTTTGGAACCATTTCCCATACGTATCGTCACCTCGTCCTTAGCCAATCCTTGCTTAATCGTAGTCCCTGTTTCGACTTGAAAATATTAGCAATAGAACCAGTATCAAATAAACAGGTGCTACTGCGAGCATCCGTAAGGTACACATCAATAACATGTATATCACATATACCTTTGTTCACGTTGTCATCCTTCTTATCTGCCAAATACTTGGGGCAGTTCCGCTTCCAGTGACCAGTCCCTTTGCCGTAGAAGCACTCAGACTCAAGCTTAGGTCCAGACTTGGGCTTCTTCATGTGAGCAGCAACTTGCTTGCCGTTCTTCTTGAAGTTCCCTTCTTCTCTTTACCCTTTTTCTTGAAACTGGTGGTCTTGTTGACCATCAACACTTGATGCTCCTTCTTGATTTCTACCTCCGCCGCAGCCTTTAGCATCGCGAAGAGCTCGGGAATTGTCTTATCCATCCCATGCATATTATAGTTCATCACGAAGCTCTTGTAGCTTGGTGGCAGTGATTGAAGAATTCTGTCAATGACACTATCATCCGGAAGATTAACTCCTAGTTGAATCAAGTGATTGTTATACCCAGAAATTTTGAGTATATGCTCACTGACAAAACTATTCTCCTCCATCGTGTAGCTGTAGAACTTATTAGAGACTTCATATCTCTCAATCCGGGCATTTGCTTGAAATATTAACTTCAACTCCTGGAACATCTCATATGCTCCATGACGTTCAAAACATCGTTGAAGTCCTGGTTCTAAGCCGTAAAGCATGGCACACTGAACTATCGAGTAGTCATCAGCTTTTCTCTGCCAGACGTTCATAACATCTGGCGTTGCTCATGCAGTGGGTTTGGCACCTAGAGGTGCTTCCAGGACGTAATTATTCTGTGTAGCAATGAGGATAATCGTCAAGTTACGGACCCAGTCCGTGTAATTGCTACCATCGTATTTCACTTTGCTTTCTCAAGGAACGCGTTAAAATTCAACGGAACAACAGCACAGGCCATATGTCTACAACAACACATACATGCAAAATACTATCAGTTACTAAGTTCATGATAAATTAAAGTTCAATTAATCAAATTACTTAAGAACTCCCACTTAGACAGACATCCCTCTAATCATCTAAGTGATCACGTGATCCATATCAACTAAACCATGTCCGATCATCACGTGAGATGGAGTAGTTTTCGATGGTGAACATCACTATGTTGATCATATCTACTATATGATTCATGCTCGGCCTTTCGGTCTTAGCGTTCTGAGGCCATATCTGCATATGCTAGGCAAGTCAAGTTTAACCCGAGTATTCTGCGTGTGCAAAACTGGCTTGCACCCGTTGTATGTGAACGTAGAGCTTATCACACCTGATCATCACGTGGCGTCTCGGCACGACGAACTTTCACAACAGTGCATACTCAGGGAGAACACTTATAACTTGAAATTTAGTGAGAGATCATCTTATAATGCTACCGTCGATCTAAGCAAAATAAGATGCATAAAAGATAAAAATCACATAAAATCAATATATGTGATATTATATGGCCATCATCATCTTGTGCCTTTTATCTCCATCTCCAAAGCACCGTCATGATCACCATCGTCACCGGCGCGACACGTTTATCTCCATCGTAGCATCATTGTCCTCTCGCCAACTATTACTTCTACGACTATCGCTACCGCTTAGTGATAAAGTACAGAAATTACATGGCGATTGCATTTCATACAATAAAGCGACAACCATATGGCTCCTGCCAGTTGCCGATAACTCTTTTACAAAACATAATCATCTCATACAATAAAATTTAGCATCATGTTTTGACCATATCACAGCACAACATGCCCTGCGAAAACAAGTTAGATGTCCTCTACTTTGTTGTTGCAAGTTTTACATGGCTGCTACGGGCTGAGCAAGAACCATTCTTACCTACGCATCAAAACCACAATGATATTTCATCAAGTATGTGTTGTTTCAACCTTCACAAGGACCAGGCGTAGCCACACTCGATTCAACTAAAGTTGGAGAAACTGACACCCACGAGCCACCTGTGTCCGAAGGACGTCGGTAGGACAAGTCTCACGTAAGCGTACGCGTAATGTCGGCTCGGGTCGCTTCATCCAACAATACCGCCGAATCAAAGTATAACATGTTGGTAAGCAGTATGACTTGTATCGCCCACAACTCACTTGTGTTCTACTTGTGCATATAACATCTACGCATAAACCTGGCTCGGATGCCCGCTTGTTGGGGAACGTAGTAATTTCAAAAAAATCCTACGCACACGCAAGATCATGGTGATGCATAGCAACGAGAGGAGAGTGTCATCCACGTACCCTCGTGAGCGATGTGAGCGTTATGACAATGCGGTTGATGTAGTCGTATGTCTTCACGATCGACCGATCCTAGTACCAAACGTACAGCACCTCCGCAATTTGCACACGTTCAGCTCGGTGACGTCCCACGAACTCACGTTCTAGTAGAGCTTCGAGGGAGAGTTCCATCAGCATGACATCGTGATGACGGTGTTGATGAAGCTACCGACGCAGGGCTTCACCTAAGCACCGCTACGATATGACCGAGGTCGATTATGGTGGAGGGGGGCACCGCACATGGCTAAAACATCAATGATCAACTTGTGTGTCTATGGGGTGCCCCCCTCCCCCGTATATAAAGGAGTGGAGGAGGGGGAGGAGGCCGGCCTCCTAGGCGCGCCCAGTGGGGGAGTCCTACTCCCCCCGGGAGTAGGATCCCCCCTTCCACGCTGCGGAGTCGGCCGGAAGGACGGAGGAGCGCGGGGCAAGCAACAACGGGGGCGCCCCCTTCCTTGTCCAATTCAGACTAGAGGGGGAGGGGGCATGCGGCATGCCCTGGCCGCCCCTTCCTCTCTCCACCAAGACCCATGAGTCCCGTTACACTCCCTAGAGGGTTTCAGTAACCCCCAGGTACTCCGGTATTCGTCCGAACTCATCTGGAACCTTTCTGAAGTTCAAACATAGTCATCCAAAATATCTATCTTTATGTCTCGACCATTTCGAGACTCCTCGTCATGTCCATGATCATATCCGGCACTCCTAACTACCTTCGGTACATCAAAACACACAAACTCATATTACCGATCGTCACCGAACGTTAAGCGTGCGGACCCTACGGGTTGGAGAACTATGTACACATGACCGTGACACGTCTTCGATCAATAACCAATAGCGGAACCTGGATGCTCATATTGGTTCCTACATATTCTACGAAGATCTTTATCGGTCAAACCGCATAACAACATATGTTGTTCCCTTTGTCATCGGTATGTTACTTGCCCGAGATTCGATCGTCGGTATCTCAATACGTAGTTCAATCTAGTTACTGGCAAGTCTCTTTACTAGTTGCGTAATACATCACCCGCAAGTAACTCATTAGTTGCATTGCTTGCAAGGCTTATAGTGATGTGCATTACCGAGAGGGCCCAGAGATACCTCTCCGACAATCGGAGTGACAAATCCTAATCTTGATCTATGCCAACTCAACAAGTACCATCGGAGACACACAGAGAGCACCTTTATAATCACCCGATTCGTTGTGACATTTGGTAGCACACAAAGTGTTCCTCCGGTATTCGGGAGTTGCATAATCTCATAGTCATAGGAACATATGTAAGACATGGAGAAAGCAATAGCAATATACTAAACGATCAAATGCTAAGCTAACGGAATGGGTCAAGTCAATCACATCATTCTCTAATGATGTGATCCCGTTAATCAAACGACATCTCATGTTTATGGTTAGGAAACTTAATCATCTTTGATTCAACGAGCTAATCAAGTAGAGGCATACTAGTGACGCTCTGTTTGTCTATGTATTCACACATGTACTAAGTTTCTGGTTAATACAATTCTAGCATGAATAATAAACATTTATCATGATATAAGGAAATCTAAATAACAACTTTATTATTGCCTCTAGGGCATATTTCCTTCAGTTTGATCCCTCTCTCTCTCTCTATCTCGTGTTCGTGATTTGGCACAATCTTGATGTACCGCGAGCTTTGTTATTATAGTTGGATCATATGGTGTTTCTCCCCCTCTACCTTCTTGTGATGAATTGAGTTTTACATTTGACGTTTCACTATTATCAGATTTAATACTATTATGAATTAGAGAACACTTGATGTATGTCTTGCGTGGGATACCCGTGGTGACAATGGGGTGGTCTATTGATTCACTTGAAGTATGTTTTTGCACTCAACTCACAGATTCCCGAGGTGACATTGGGGTAATCTATGCATAGGGGTTGATGCTGCGTTTTTAAATCCTTGTTTCTCCGGTAGGAATCTTGGGGCACTCTTTGAGGTTCTTTATGTTGGATTGAATATTATGAATCTGAAGTTGTTTGATGCATATTGTATAATTGACCCACAGATACTTGTGGTGACATTGGAGTATCTAAGTGACATTAGGGTTGATTGATGTGTGTCATATGGTGTTATTTTACTACAAACTCTAGGGCTGTTTGTGACACTTATAGGAATAGCTCAACGGATTGATCGGAAAGAGTAACTTTGAGGTGGTTTCGTACCCTACAAGCAATTTCATCTTATGTTCTCCGCGATAGGAACTTTGGAGTGACTCTTTGTCTCACATTGAGGGATTTCCATATGATCTAATTATGTTATCATTGTTGAGAGAACTTGCAAGTGAAAGTATGAACCCTAGGCCTTGTTTCCAAGCATTGCAATATTGTTTTTGCTCACTTTTATTACTAGTTACCTTGCTCTTTTTGTATTTTCAGATTACAAAAACCCATATCTACTATCCATGTTACGTTTGTATCACCATCTCTTCGCCGAATTAGTGCACCTATACAATTTACCATTGTATTGGGTGTGTTGGGGACAGAAGAGACTCTTTGTTATTTGGTTGCAGGGTTGTTTGAGAGAGACCATCTTCATCCTACGCCTCCCACGAATTGATAAACCTTAGGTCATCCACATGAGGGAAAATTGCTACTGTCCTACAAAACTCTGCGCTTGGAGGCCCAACTCGAGTCTAGAGGAAGAAGGTTGCATAGTAGACATCAAGCTCTTTTTTGGCGCCGTTGCCGGGGAGGTGAGTGCTTGAAGGTGTATCTTTAGATCTTGCAATCGAATCTTTTAGTTTCTTGTTTTATCACTAGTTTATTCTATAAAAGAAAACTACAAAAAATGGAATTGAGGTTGCCTCATATGCTTCATCTTTCAATGTGTTCCATGGAAATGATGGAAATGATAATTGTGCTCAAGTATTAGAAGAAGAAGTTCATAAAATGTTTGGCATAAAATCTTTCAATGATGAGCATGATTACAATGTTGTTAGTATGAATTTCTTGAATATCCATGATGCTAATGATATGCAAACACTAGTACAACGAGGTGCTATACAAACGTTTTTTAACCCTTTTCCGTGACGGCGTTCTGAACCGTCACCTAGTGAGTGCCTGCGATAGGGGGGTACTTCCCACACGACCCCGAAACAGTCGGGGATATGCCATCCTGACACACACGCTCGGCAAAATGAAGTCGTGTGCGACCGGCTAGCAATCAAATATGGTTATACGTACAGTAGTGCTAAAAAAATATAATTATACAGGCGAAATAGTTTCCGGTCGTAAGTACATCCCACACAGTCGGTTCACGCTAAACGTATCCGTTCGCATATACATCCCATACAGTCGCTCTGAGGAAAACGTTACCATTCGTAGGTACATCACACACAATTTTACTCGTTAAATCATTTGTGATAGCGTTGCCATTGGACACGATATTAACAATTTTATCGTTTGTGTTATTGAATGCATCACACAAGGTGCATAGAACAAACTATGTGGCAAAGCTATCCATCACACATAATTTTTATGTGGTAAATGCTTGCGCAAGGTGGCCTAACACAAACAGTTTTCAAGAGGATGTCGTGTGTGATTGTTCATTGATCCAACACGGTTTATTCCTAGAAACTTTTTACGTTGCCTGAGGTCATCGCCCACGGTATTTTCTCAATAACCGTTTGCAATGGAAAAACCCAATTAGCAGGCTAATTGGCCATTAGTAGGCTAACTGCCATATTATTAGTAATCCATTTATTAATCTAAATCACAATCATATTAAGCACATAATATATTTCATTTCCATATTAAGGAAGCAGGATTTCATAATTGAAATACATCAGAGTACAACATCATATAGCTTCAGCACTCAGCTATACCATTATAGAACTACACCAGCACCAAGTTTCACATGCAACATCTAGAACCTTTCAAAATTAGCATCATAGACGGTACATAGACAGATGCATCTCATTTGGAAAACTGCTGAAGCGGAAGGCGAATATTGAGCCTCCATTGATGTTGAAGGTCTTCGCAACTTTAGGCTAGTGCCTGTGGATGATTGACCGTCCATCCTTCATCCTCTTCAAGAACACTTCAATATTGAACCGTGGGTGTTGTATGAAAACCTTGCTCGCCTCCTGACCATAGATGTGGTTTGAGAGGTAATCATCGATTGCTTTGCTTTTGAAAGGCCTGAAAACAAGGATGTGCATAAATATCTTCTCTATATTGGAAATGGGGCAAATGAATAAAAAAGGCAAGCTATAAGAGTTTGTACCATCTTGTAGTGAACTAATGTCTTCTTCATTCTGCAGACAACGATCTTGTTGTTTTTTTTCCACTAATTTCTTTATCCTAACAATCTTACTGAGTTTCTTAACTTGATTGATATTCATGGACAACTCATTTACCCATATGCAAAAAGGGTCTAACAGTGGGTCAAACAATCTGACATCAGGACCTACATGTGAAAGACCAAATTGTTAAAAACCTAAATATTAGAATGGTTCCTGCAATTGCACAATAATATGCTATTATACAACGGACCATGCACGTGCTAACCTCGATTGTAAACCTCAGTGCTTCCCATTGTTTCCCCGCAACACATATAAGGTAGTTACTCATTAGGTTAAGTGAGGGTTCGCATGCTATCAGTAAAATATGTTGATGAACAATAAGTACATTGCATATTCATCAGATTAATTCAAGCCACATGGAAAACCCATCTATCCAAACCAAGCATGATTAAGAACTAGGAAATATAGCAGTTGTATATGTTTCTCATGTATTAAGTGCAACCAAATTCGATTTATTCCTCACATGCACAACAATACAAAATTCTACCCACGACAATTGGACATTGCATTGCAGAATTGAACCAAGCAGTTAACTAAACACTACAAGAAATGAACCAAACATTAACTGAGCACCACATTGCACAATATAACATACTATTAATAGAAGACTAGACAGTTAACCAAACCAAGCATGCTTAACAACTTGGAAATATAGCAATTTTATTTGTTTATCAGGTATTTAGTACAGCCAAATTCAATTTATTCCTCACATAGTATACAATAACATAATGCACCCACAACAATTGAATATCGCATTGCAGAATTGAACCAAACAGTTAACTAAACACCACAACAAATGAACCAAACGTTAACTGAGCACCACATTGCACAATGTATAACATACTAGAAGATTAGACAGTTAACCAAACCAAGCATGCTTGACAACTTGGAAATATATCAATTATATCCGTTTCTCATATATTTTGTAAAGATAAATTCGATTTATTTCTCACATGGATGACAATACAAAATTGCAGCCTGAAGAATTGAACATCACATTTGCATAATTGAACCAAACAGTTAACTGAAGACGATAACTAATGAAGCAAATAGTTAATAAGTGAGGACCATACTGCACGACATAGAGAACATATACACTATAACAAAAGATTGCATTGTAAAATTAGATAGACAATTCATTGGAATTTCTTAAGGAAAGGGAGGAGCAGCACACGCAATGGGTAAACCGAGCATGCTTAACCGGCATAGCTAGCAAATGGCAAGGTGCTCCTCCAAGATGTAGGGGTCGGCACGAATGGCAGCCATCGCTACCTCATCTTGTTTGGTGGAGGGGTCGGTGATTTGGGTGGAAGGTGTCGCACTAGCGGTCGGGGCATGTGGGATGTGGAAGGAGGACGAGGATGGGGGTTGGGTGTGGATTACCTACCTAGATAGATGAGGCCGAGCAGCGTGAAGGAGGGTCGCCGGCGAGGAGGCGATGCTGCATGCAAGGAGTGAAGGTTTCAACTTGGAAAGGAAGGCGGAAACAGTGGAAGTGTGACTTTTGGTAAGAGGGAGGGGCAGGGAGGTAGGATTTTCATGAAGCCGAAAATTTTGAATCGGTTCAATGAAAAACTGCCGCAAGAAAGTGTCATCAGACACGGTCCCTTATTCAGAACTGTGTACGATACATGAACATCACAAACTATTCAGATAGCTTAACCCGTGTGTCATGAGTTTGAACGTCAAAACTTTTGGTTCGAATTTCCCTGGTTACAGTCGTCATCCACATCATTGCATAATTTGGGTGCACAGAGGAGACTACAACACACCCACACACTTCTTAATCGAGCAAGTTCAACAATTAAACAGAGCTAGCTGACCTAAACATTACTCTAACAAATTAAAGACCAGCGCTCTTAATTAAACAAAACAAAGAGAACTACTACAGCTGGTGCTCGTCGATCTCCACCGCCTCCTACATGTCCAACTCGCGTCCGACGATCTCCTGGGAAGGGGCTCCATGGCATCCATCACACCATACTCGGCAAGCATCTCGCCATCCGTGTCCGCATCTCTTTGGAAAAGGCCGCCACAAGCTGGGCATGGGCAGCCGCAATTTGGGCTTGGACGAGCTCCGTCGTGGCAAGGTATGTGGCGGAGGAACGGGCGGCTGCTCGAACGCTCTCGGCAATTGCCAACTCTTCGGTCGTGGGTTGCCGACCGTTGTCGGAGAAGCTTTGTTCGATTCGTGCGGTGACCACCACAAGCTGGGCATGGGCGGCCTCGACATGCTCGTGGGTGGCCTCCATCAGGACTAAGGCCGCCGCTGTGGAATGGATGGATGTTGTGCAGCTCTCGCCAGTTGCTATCCCCGAGGCAGATGTTGCTGCTGCCACCTGAGAAGCAACAGCGGCCATTTGGGATGCCTTGGCCGCCCGGTTGCAGATTGCGTCCGTGCTCATGCATCTTGTTAGCACGCGCATGGCGGCTGCGGCCACGCTCTCGCCGGAGTGGGCCATCGAAGTTGCCCTCACGACACGGGTCCACGTCCCCATCTTTCACCGGCGATGATTGAACAGTGGAATGATATTTGGGGAGAGAGCTAGTGTGCTTGACACGCCGGCTGTGGACTGTAGTCGACGCACCTTCTCGCGTAAGGCATAGGCATACTATACACCGATGGTGCTCCTACATATTTTGTACTGCATCTCACACGGTTGGTGATAATGAACTGTCTGGGATCTACTTGATTTTTCATCTTGATTTGAATTACATAATGAGGTCATAGCGGCAATGGAGGGTGTTTGAATTGCTAGAACTTTTATCTGCAGTGAACATGCAACTATATGTGTGTAGTAAAAAAATTGGAATTATTCTGGGTTCGTTTGGACATTTTATACATTAAATTGGTTTTCTAGCCATTTCAGGTGCACAATTGAAAATTAAACTACATGCACATGCTCCGGTGCACCAACATGGGTTGTAAAACCATATATGTGCCCATGGGTTTATCCTTATGTCACATGCAAGAAATGGGGATGATTTTCAAACACCACGGCACCGTGGCTCTCAGGCGAACGTTGAGGTACTTGCTTTTGTAATTCTAGCAAATCCAAAACCCGTCTAAAATTCATGGCTTTACGCTTGATACGTCTCAAACGTATCTATAATTTTTGATTGTTCCATGCTATTATATTATCCATCTTGGGTGTTTTATATGCATTTATATGCTATTTTATATTAATTTTGGGACTAACCTATTAACCTAGAGCGCGCCCACGACCTAGGGTGCGCCCCCTACCTTGTCACTACCTCGTGGACCCCCCTTGACTTGAAACCGACGCAAAAAAATCCGATAAATATAGAAACCCCCAAAAAGAAACCTAGATTGGGAGTTTTGCCGCCGCAAGCCTCTGTAGCCATGAAAAACCAATCGGGAGCCCTTCTGGCACCCTGCCAGAGGGGGAAACCATCACCGGTGGCCATCTTCATCATCCCGACGGTCTCCATGACGAGGAGGGAGTAGTTCACCCTCGGGGCTGACGGTATGTACCAGTAGCTATGTGTTTGATCTCTCTCTCTCATGTTCTTGATTTGGCATGATCTTGATGTACCGCGAACTTTGTTATTATAGTTGGATCATATCATGTTTCCCCCCCTGTACCTTCTTGTGATGAATTGAGTTTTACCTTTGAGGTTTCACTATTATCGGATTGAATACTATTATGGATTTTAGAATACTTGATGTATGTCTTGTGTGGGATACCCATGGTAACAATGGGGGTGCTCTATTGATTCACTTGATGTATGTTTTAGCACTCAACTCGCGGATTCCCGAGGTGACATTGGGGTAATCTATGCATAGGGGTTGATGCACATTTTCGTCCTTGTTTCTCCGGTAGGAATCTTGGGGCACCCTTTGAGGTTCTTTATGTTGGATTGACTATTATGAATCTGAAGTTGTTTGATGCATATCGTATAATTGACCCACAGATACTTGTGGTGACATTGGAGTATCTAGGTGACATTAGGGTTGATTAATGTGTGTCATATGGTGATATTTTACTATGAACTCTAGGGTTGTTTGTGACACTTATAGGAATAGCTCAATGGATTGATCGGAATGCATAACTTTGAGGTGGTTTTGTACCCTACAAGCAATTTCATCTTATTTTCTCCATGATAGGAACATTGGAGTGACTCTTTGTCGCACGTTGAGGGATTTCCATATGATCTAATTATGGTATCTTTGTTGAGAGAACTTGCACTAGTGAAAGTATGAACCCTACATTGGTAGGTGTCGGTGCTATACAAACGGTTTTTAACCCCTTTCTGAGAGGGTATTTGGGACCATTGCCAAGTGAGTGTGGGTGATAGGGTGTCCTTCCCACATCACCCAGAAACCGTCGGGGATATGGAGCAATGATCCAGAGGCCTTCCAAAATGTGATTGTGTGCGATACAGCCAACACTAAATTCTTTCGCACGTGTGTGATCGATGATTAAACGTTTCTGATGACGCAGCGAAACCATATGGTGTTTCGTAATGAACCGTTTAGGAAAGTATGTAAGGCACACGGGCCAACATATGAACTGTATGCGATTTGTGCCCCATCGCACACGAGTTCTATGTGTAACCCGTCTACCATGCAAGACTCCATCGCACATGTTTCCCAACAATTATCGTCTGCGATAATGTTCTATCACAAACAGTTCAGGAGTGATTTGTTGGGTACAACCGACGGTTGCCGCAAGAGTTACGTGTGCTTTTCATTTGGGATCCCACACGTTTCCTGAAAAAAATTATGACTGGGATTGTATTTTACATTCGGCAGGGTTTACTCCGAGTTCTCGTGTGTGATAACGCGATATCACAAGCAGTTACGGAGACCCTAACGCACGTAATAAGCACTTGCAAATCGTTTGCGATCTGCTGTGTATCACCAACGGTTCCGTTACAATTGACGTATGCTTTCCAATGTGGATCGCACACACTCATTTAGTTGAACCGTGTGCGGAGCAATTGCCAGGTTAAAACAAACATATCCCATTTTGAATCAGCATGCAAAAAGAAAATTCACCACAATATTCAATTGAACAAATAAACATTGAATCCGCACGCAAAAAAGCAAATTCGCCACAATATTCAATTGAACAAATAAACAAAAATATCCCATTTTGAATCGGCACGCAAAAAGCAAATTCGCCACAATATTCAATTGAACAAATAGTGTCCACAAGAAGAACATCCATCAGATTTCGCAACAATTGCAATTGAACATATGGTAGCTAAATTCCAATGATTTGTTCACACATATATGCATTACATAATTAATCATAGTGTATGAAATACGAAGACCTCATCGGATGAAAAACAATGGATCCATGCATATATGTTTAGCGGCTAACTCTTATTCAATGTTTCAGGAGAAGACATGCTAAAATTTTCATTATCACCAGTGCGATTGATTTAGTGATCCAGGAAGAAGACACTGATAAATCTCCGAACCATCAGCCATTCACCAGCCGGGAGCGGTTCAGGGGTCCTCGATTTTAAGATGAGCTGCAGTATTTTTAAGATCAGAATGTGCCATATGAGTGGAGTAGAAGATATTAATTAAGATAGACTTATTGGTACTAATTCGCGAGGATCATCACAACTATCGCCAGATTTGCGAGATGGAGATCATGTAATACGCAAACATAGTATCCACAAAGGTTGGTCGCTGCTTCTTGCTGAGGACACTGAATTTTTTTGTACAGAATTAGTCATGTATTTGTCCTGTTAGGAACAACCTAACCGGTGTTAGATGTATTACTTTTTCTTTGGACAGAATAGAAAGAGGTTTATTTAGAAGCTTGAACTTTTGACTAGCATAAGAAAAGGTATTTGCACACTTTGTTGGATAAATTTTACGTAAATAATGGATTT
Source organism: Aegilops bicornis (assembly GCA_021605145.1). Lineage (NCBI taxonomy): Eukaryota > Viridiplantae > Streptophyta > Magnoliopsida > Poales > Poaceae > Aegilops > Aegilops bicornis. The sequence continues at coordinate 343,640,442 of CM038669.1, forward strand.
CGATTAATATTCTGGGAGAAACGATCTCGTGTTGCAGAGGTAGTTCCCTCTTCAACAGGTTCCCTGGTTTAGTTTTCCACAATGCGAGCACACTGCAAATGATGATGAATTTTGACAACATCAATTATTGAACCAGATATGAATGCAAATTAATTTCAACATCATAGAATTCAATAATATCCATGAATTGCTGAAGATGCGTCAGGTTATGAGCATTTGTTGACTCTTTGAGAGAATCTATGTAGTAAACTATGTTCTTATTTGGAACAATGAATACCAATATCCAGTGATTGCTACATATTAATAAAACCATGAACTTATGAATTATGTCGAAATCTGAAAGACAATCAGTGTATGTGTGGTTGTTTACTTGACTCACCGTTCATGACATGCCCAGAGAAATGATTCTGCATGGGACGTGTTTTCGAAGAGATGGACGACCGTGTTAACACCCCAGGCCCATAGGTCCTTACCATGTATTGTTGTGCCATTTGCTAATTCCGGATCTATGAAATACACACTCTCCCTTTTTATTCTCTGCGCGTTCAATCCCCTGAGAGGAATAAAATGCAGTTACCTGTTTATCATTTACAACCTTGTATGGAGAAGTTGATCAGAGTTTGTTAAGTACTTACAAAATCAGGCATGTAACAAGAGTGGCATTGAGCACGTTGAAGTTGAAGAAGAGATGTAAGTCCTCGAAACTCACATTGATGGAACCAGCATCGTGTCGGAAATGATCTCTGTTGTAGTGGACTAGCAAACCATGAAGACCTGCTGACATTTGATCCATGAAATATTCGTGTAACTCGCGTCAACTGCAGCTGCACTCATCAAAGTATTCGCTTACAAGAAATGCTGGCCATGGACGTAATTGCGTGCTTCAAGTATCACTACAAGAAATATGTCAACTTGTGACCTTGACTATTGGTCACTGAAAGGTCATTGTTTTTCATTTGCGACCTTTTTTTGACCAAAAACAGAAGGTCAAAAGCTGAGGGTCGTTAACTGACTATAGCGACCTTCTGCAGCGAGAAGGTCGTGGGCGTTCTGACCGAATATTCCTCTTGTGGCGTTTTGGTCACTAGCAACCTCCCCAGGCCACGTAGGCATCCAGCGTGGCAAGCTGATGTGGCACAAGATTCAGCCCGGTCCAATTCAGTTTTCTACATGGGCCGAGCCCATCAATTCAGCCTATTTGTGTTTTTTTTTGTCTGTCAATTTTTGGTTGGGTTCATGGGCCAAGCCCAATATTGCAGCCTTTTTATTGTTGGGTTGTGGCCTTTCTGTCTAAAGGAATTTAGTTTTTCTTTTTTTTCCAAAGAAGGGTCCACTAGTCAGATGGGTCCCAGTTGTCATCATCAGTTGGTTGTAGCCTTTTCAGGCACAGTGCACAGGAATACAATTTTGCGCATATATATTGTCCAGAAATTTTCATAATTTTGCTGACAATGCAGCATGTACACAGGAATACAATTTTGCTATCAAAGCAGCATTTCAAACGTACATCTTCATGTCATCGTACATAAAAACCAGCAATAAAATTATTACAATATGCCATTTGGCTCAAATCACATAACATATGAAATCCAGGTTCCGAATCGAAAAAGATAACCACCACATCGTACCATCTGCACATTCAAAGAGAACAAACTATATGTCAAAAGAGAACTGAAGCGGAAAATTGCCAATAAAAGAAAGAAGATAATATACTCTATAATTACTACAGATTTGCTCACTGGATACACACACACTTTGCATATACAGATTATCTCCCCGCAAAAACAATTCTGAACAGTTGGCCATAATAATTTACGGCAAAGAAATTCCCAAAATAGAGAATGGTACATCTCGAAATTCCCCAAAAACAGAGGAAATGCGACATCCATGACAAGTTGTGGCATTACTAGAGGATTTGATCAAACCAACATGTTGGAGTGTGTTGAATAGATAAAAGAAACTCAATTTATGGGGCAATGCAAATTCTTTACTCACTACGGCACGGCATTCACCTGTGATTGAACCCTGCGGGCACATACAAATTATCACTTGACCCGGTTATGGAATGAGCTGGTGCAAGAATGAGGTAATTCCTACTTTACGTTGGACTAACCAAACACTGTCCTTTAGTATGTAAAACCTTATGTTCTTCCAAAAGATTCAGTAGAGTGGGCTAAATTCTTTACTCACTACAGTTTCAACTATTCTATATGGAAAAAATTACCCGAAAATCTCTGAAGAGAACCATTACCACCAATCAATTGCGACTCAATTCTTCTTTCTTGACCCAAATGCATTCTTTCAGGCCAAACAGAATTGAGCCTCCTAGCGAAATCTTCAACTTCCCTGTTTGTTCAGAAATGAAGCATGTCATTAATTCGCACGAGGGCTTTTATGCAGGAATATGAGCGATAAATTAGTTATAGCATTTTCAGTATACATAATAATAGAATAATCAAATATAAACAGCAGTGAGCCCAAGTACTAGCAAATAGATCTTACGCATAGAACACTACATCTTAGAAAAGAGAACTAGGGGTAGGAGAGGGAGCCGCTCACCGATGAGCTTGTGGTTGCTGCCATACATAGCCGGCAAATCACGCCGGTCACCGTCTTGCAAGAAGCGAGAAACACTGCTGCATCCAAATCCAAACCGAACAAAAATTAGGAATGGTTGCAGCCATGCTTTTTAAGGCACACAATACATCAGTTCAGATTGCATTGTCATTGAGAGACACGGAGACTAGACAAAGCAGTGGACTATTTAACCCTGTAATAAAGAAGCAAAATCTCACAAGACAGTGAAGTCACTAGCAAAAGGAAGAGTAATAGATGAAGAAAAAATCCTGACATACAAAGGTAAGTCATTGTGCATTTTCTTTTTCAATGTGATACACAATAACCAACATTATAATAAATAAGTTTTGGGATCCTCCGTTGTATCACCAAGTCATGCTTGTTATTAACCAAAACTAGAGTTAAACACCTGATCAAGTGCTGCTCAACTACATGTGCCATACGGTTGAACCGACCTACACAGCACCATCAGGAACATAACTTATACATCCTTAAAAAATGCAACAGTGTGAGCACAGTGGTAATGGACCATGTTTTAGTAGCATCATTCGGATAGCACCATACGTTTCCGATTACTTCGCTACCGACCATCCATGGACCACAAGATCCAATCAAATATTGCCCAAACCAAGCGAATTGAGGATATCATAATGCGCTCTCGAGTGCAGGTGCGCTAAAAAGAAGACGAAAGAGTAGAAGAAAAGAGACAACTGGGCCTTACCTTGGTGAAAACCCGGAGCAGGAGGGGGAAGGTCTGCACAAGAAGAATTCAGTCAATCAGTCCTCGCAATCCTCTAAATGCAAAACCGAATAACATGCCTAAATACAGTGCCAACTGAACTGCACACTAGCATCTGCCCGCACGCTAGTATAACAAGTAAAAACGTTAGGGTTGCGGAGGCCTGGCTGACCTTCTCATGATCGATGGGTTGGGCGGGGCGCGCCATGGGAGGCGGGCCGCGGTGCATCGGTGGGTCACCTGGACCATCTTGGAGGAGTCACGGAGGGTGAGGAAGGTGAGGCCAGCGTGGGAGCGGCGGAGGGCGACCCAGCCGCAGAGCCGGACCCGGCGCCCTGCGTCGCCCGCCCCTGAGCTCACCCCAGAGCGTCCTTCTGGGGCCACTTCAGAGGCTGCATCCTCTCCGGCTCGCCCGGCCGCGGGAGCACCGCCGCCCCCCTCGTGAGGTCGCCCGCATCGGTGGGGTCGGAGAAGTGCGGCCGAAAGCGTTAATGGCGGCGTCGGTGAGGCGGAGGAGATAGAGGAAGCACCAGGCGGCGAGGAACGCAAGGAGGGAGACGAGGGAGAAGGGGTGCGCGAGGAGGGAGAGCGCGGCGTAGTTGACGCGGAAGTAGGCGAGGTTCTTGCGGAGGCGGGCGATGGCATCGAAAAGGGAGTCCGGGCGCGAGAGCGTGGCATGGTCCAGGAGCTCGGGCCAGGGGCGAGCGCCCGAGAGGGAGTACTTGGCCGAGTCGTAGAGGCGGCCCAGGAAGGCGCGCATGGCGGCCAGGTCCGGGAGGCGATGGAGGTGGCGGCGGCGTCTGGGGCGGCGGGGAGGACGGTCGCGGGCGCGGAGGCCGGGGTGATGGTGGGGAGGACGGTGGCCGGGACGGTTGTAGCACTTAGATCGGGGATCGAGGAAGAGGGAGGCGGTGGAGGAGGGACCTGGATCTAGATGGGGGAGGAGGGGTAGAGACCTAGGGTTTCTCGGGAAGGAAGGGGATCGAGGGAGGAGAGGCGCTGGATCCGTAGGAGGTGGACGGCTTAGATCGACTATAATGGGGTGATCCGTGGGCTGCGTCCTGATTGGTTCAAAATATGAGCCATTAAAAATTACTCTATTTCTTAGTGCTAAAAACAAGGGGGGGGTGAAGCAGCTACCAAAAATATTTTGCAAAATGCCATCACTAAAATTTTCAATTAAGTTAGACCATATTTTATGGATGATCGCCAATTTGATTGCATTTTTTATCTTTCGACCTCTGACGGTCATGCCGCCCGTTTTGACCATTTTTGAAACAGGGCATAAAAATTCAAAAAAATGGAAAACCTTCGCATTGTGCCATTATATGTGGCCAAGTTACCGGGAAATGGCAAACAATGTTTCCTAAGGGAGTTTTCACTTTCATTGCACAAAAGAGCCATTTTCCATTTTTCGAGTGCCCCAAATGAGGTTTTCTTGTGAAGGACCTACCAAATAATTCTTGCATAATTGGACCAAATAATTTTTCTAAAATACTAGGCCATATTTAATGCACAATTTACCAAATGGTTGTGTGTAAAAAGTTTTGATCCACCTCTCGTGAAAAAGACAAATTCCCGCCGATTCAGCTGGAAGCGGGTCAAATTTGAACTGTAGCTGCCTCGTAGTTTGCTATTTATTTTTTCCAAAAACCATTTCTAGGTACATAAGTATCTACTTAATCAGAGAAACACCAAAAAAAATTCCAAGATTCAACCACTAGCTAGGAACGGTCATTCCTGCCGTTTTGACCGCATTTTGAAACGGGCATAAAAAATTCAAAGAAAAATCAATAAATTGGGAAACCTTCGCATTGTGTCATTATATGTGGCCAAGTTCCCAGGAAAAATAACAAACTTGTAATACGGCAATTATTTTAAAAAGTATTCTCAGAAACGAGCTATCAAGTGTGAAGATTCATGGCTTTCAAGCCAAATGATCAATCTTATGGCCACATTCATGGCATACTTTGTTCAAGTGATCTCATATTGTGCATAAGGGTGCATATTGGAATGGCAAACAATGCTGCCTAAGTAAGTTTTCATTTTCTTTGGACGAAAAAACCATTTTCCATTTTTCGAGTGCCCAAAAGGAGTTTTTTTTGTGAAGGACCTCCCAAATAATTGTTGCAAAATTGGACCAAATAAATTTTCTAAAATACTAGGACATATTTAATGCACAATTAACAAAATGGTAGGGTGCAAAAAGTTTTGATCCACCTCTCGTGAAAAAGAGAAATTCCCGTCGATTCAGCTCGAAGCGGGTCAAATTTGAACTGTAGCTGCCTCGTAGTTTGCTATTTATTTTTTCCAAAAATCATTTCGAGGTACATAAGTATCTATTTAATCAGAGAAACACCAAAAAATTCCAAGATTCAACCACTAGCTAGGAACGGTCATTCCCGCCGTTTTGACCGCATTTTGAAACAGGCATAAAAAATTCAAAAAAAATCAAAAAATTGGGAAACCTTCGCATTGTGTCATTATATGTGGCCAATTTCCCAGGAAAAATAACAAACTTGTAATACGGCAATTATTTTAAAAAAGTGTTCTAAAAAACGAGCTATCAAGTGTGAAGATTCATGGCTTTCAAGCCAAATGATCAATCTTATGGCCACATTCATGGCATAGTTTGTTCAAATGATCTCATATTGTGCACAAGGGTGCATATTGGAATGGCAAATAATGTTGCCTAAGTAAGTTTTCATTTTCTTTCGACGAAAAAACCATTTTCCATTTTTTCGAGTGCCCAAAAGGAGGTTTTTCGTGAAGGACCTCCCAAATAATTGTTGCAAAATTGGACCAAATCAATTTTCTAAAATACTAGGACATATTTAATGCACAATTGACAAAATGGTAGGGTGCAAAAGTTTTGATCCACCTCTCGTGAAAAAGACAAATTTCCATGATTCAATTTGAAGCAGGTCAAATTTGAACTGCAATGCGTCATAGTTTGCTATTTATTTTTTCCAAAAATCATTTCTAGTTACATAAGTACCTATTTAATCATAAATACATGGTTTGGTGGCGATACGTCGAGGTTTGGGCGGTGGCCGAGGGCCCCAACTCTAGAGCGCGTAAACTCGCATGCCCGCCGCGTGATCACCGCGTGACCGTGGCGTTGCCATGTGTTCTGGGCGGCCTAGGCATGTCTAGTGAGTTGAGCACTCCCCGGGTAGGTGCTAGGAAGAAAATTACAACATAAGATTCTGACGAGGAGACCGATCGATGCTCAAACATGAATTAGCAGCCAAGTGTTTGATTAGCGGTACGCGAAATGTACATGGCTAATGGGTGTGAGTTTTGGCTGAGGATGATCAGTTACTAAGAAGACCGTCTTCACAAATTTTCAGCTCAAAAGGAGGGGCCTAGGTGGTACTTGCTTTGCAAACTACCACACGGGACATAAATACGAATGTTGAAGCTCGGCTCAAAATAATGAATGGATTGAGCTCGCATTTGGTGGATAATGGTTATTTGGGCATAGGAAAGCACTGTAGAAAATGGATACTATTTGGACATGCCAAAGTGGTACTTCCTTCACAAACTGTTGTTCTGAACAAAATAGGAAAATGAATATTTTTGAATTATTTTTGAACTAGGCAAGGAAGGTTTTTCCATATTTGACGAAGATATGACCCATAGAATTTATGAGATTTTTTTGGGAATTTTGGGAATGACAGAAATATAGGTTGCTTCACAACCTAGGGCAAAAACTGCCACATGGACATGACACATAGGAAAAACTGATGAGGTGGCGCCTAGTTGTCGGAGTAATGGGCCACGGGTAGGCAAACCCGAGCCCCTGGACCTTTCAAAACATCGGGGCAGACTGCGCCCCTCAAGACCCCAAGACGAAGAGCCGCCTTCTGAGAGTCGGCGGCAAAGCCGCCAACTGCCCCTCCCAGCCGAGTCCCAGAGACGGCCTCGAGATAAGCCGACTCCCAGCCAGTGACTTCCAGAGAAGCCGGCTACGGGGAGTCAGCCCGCGACTCCAACCACCTCCTTCCTATGCGACTACGGACGGGATGGGATGAGGCCGCCTCACAGCCCATCCCTGCCCCGTTCCCAAAGGACAAGCATGGCCACAGAGCGCCGTACTGACGGAGATCTCCGTCCGGCGCGGCACTGTTGCCACACCGGCCCTGATATCAGCCCCGTGGGCAGATCCTTGTACCCACGACGGCTGTCTGCATGCGACCGAAGGCAGCCAGGACCCTCATGTCGGCGGGAGTGCGAGAAAAGCAAGCGCCCTAGACGGAACCGAGTCGGCCTCCAAGAGTCGGCCGGCCCCTCCCACGAGCTCCAGCGCCATTAACCAGACAAAGGCAGGAATGGCAATGATGATCGCCTGTCAGCGGCGGCAAGCTGCCATGACCCCATGACCAAGCTTCGCGTCATTAGAAGCACGGCTACGATAATCCGCAGCCGGCAAGACCACGCCCATGGCGGACAAGGGTTGTCGGCCCCATGCTGGACCGTCGGCGAGCCCACTAGTCGGCGGGCCCCGTGGTCAGCGGAGAAGACGGCGACCTGAGAAACTGATGGCTGGGACCTGCGCCCAGCCGGATTACCATTGTACTCCCCGGGGGTAGGCCTATATAAACCCCCTGGGGCACCCATGCAAGAGGTTGGACCCTAATAGTTTTAGACACACATAGAGGGAAGAGAAGAGCTAGCCGTTCCCTTCTCCTTCTTCGCCCCGAACAGCTCAAGGAGCACCCTTGTACCCAGTTTGCCATAGTGATCATGCGGAGACCCCGTAGAGCAGCAGTAGGGGTGTTATCTCCATGGAGAGCCCTGAAGCTGGGTAAGATTCGCCGGCGTGCATGCCTTCGCCTCATCCCATTTCGAGGCACCGGCGACGTTCTACTCGCCCCCACCATGATAAGCCATCCTTTGGCATATGTCGCACCCAACCCCCGACATTTGGCGCCCACCATGGGGCTAGGTGCACCGTCGTCTGGAGACCTGCTCTGGACGGGAACCCTTTTCCTCCCTGGCGAGCGCAGCCAGCCCGGCACGCCAGACGGAGTCTGCGCCGACGCGCTGCATGGCGCTGAGATCGCTTGCCAGGCCAGCTGCCTCGCCGAACTTGTTGGCGAGGTTCGCCTCTCTAACGAGCCTGCATCCGATGCAGGCATGGGCGGCCCCGAGAGCCTCCTCGCGGGCCTCCTCGAGCAGCTCCACGTCGCCGGTGAGCCTGCCACCGACGTGGAGTACGTAGGCTCCACCGACCCGATGCTGGTCGACTCCGACACCGTGTCACTTGATGTGTTCCCCACCAACGTGGTGGTCTACGATGAGCCGCTCCCTCGCGCGGAGAGCGGCGAAAGCACCGTCACGGAAGTGCTCGTCATCGGTCATAGCGAGCCTTCCGGTGAGGGAGCTCATGACCCTCTCGACGCGGTTCTGCAAGACCTGACCGCGCCTATTCCGGAAGACGCTGACGCTGGGATGCTGAAGGCACGCCGACTTCAGCTCCTCGTAGGCGCAAAGAAGCTGGCAAGCATGAGACGCTTGTCAGAAGCCTACCACCGTGAGATGGATCGCGCCGTGGGCGGCTCGCTGGCTCCGACTGGGCCTAGCCGCCTAGGCGCGGTCCAGCAGCGCGGCGTAGCCATCGTCAACCTGTTCGGGGCCAATCGCCCTGTGTACGCCACGCCCGCGGAGAACATCCACGCCGCCTAGGCGGCGGCGGACGAGCTGGATAACTTCGAGGGTGAGGAGCGCCGCCTGATGACGGAACGAGTCCAGCAGCTCCTCGACGCGGCTGCTACGCAAGACGAAGCCGGCTGCGGCACGGAGGCGCCGCGACGACAACACAGCGACTTGCCTTCCCACCGAGATCAAGGCGCGACGTCTCGGACGCCGACTGGCGGTGTCCGTGGAAGAAAAAACAAGGATCCGGCTGTCAGCCACAGTCGGACTCACATCTCCATCGAGCGCGACCAAGACGGCCGCCCAAGAGCAGTGGAGCGGCGGGACGACTATCTGCCTCCTCCTCCCGCAGAGAAGGCGGCGAGTCTCCCGCCACCCGTCGAGCATCCGACTCTCGGCGACCGCCTTGGCCGCCGAGAGGGAGTCGGAGAAAACAACGCCCGCCACGGATCGACCCGGCTCCACCGATCCACAACCTTTGGAAGAGGAAGACGAGTTGGGCCCGCCTTGTTTCGGACCTCGCATCCGAGACGAGCCCTTCCCCAGAGGGTTCACACTCCCCCGAGATACACCCAAATACACCGGCTCCATGAAGCCGGAGGACTGGCTAGTTGACTACTCCACGGCCCGGCCAAGATAGCGAACGGCAACAAGCGCGTTGCCGTAAAATATGTTCCCCTCATGCTCCAGGGCACGGCCCGGACATGGTTGAATAGCTTGAAGCCCTGCAGCATCAACAGCTGGGTCGAATTCACCGAGGCCTTCGTCCGCAACTTCATGAGCACATACAAGCGACCTCCCAAGCCTCGCCAGCTTTCCTTGTGCGTGCAAGGCCCCAACGATTCCACTCGCTACTACCTCACGTGCTGGGCCGAGCTCTGGAACTCCTGCGAGGGAGTACACGAGGTGCAGGCTATCTAGTACTTCACCGCCGGGTGCAGAGAAGGCACCCTCCTCAAGCACAAGCTCCTTTGCGAGCCGGAAATCCTCGGCGAGTCATGATCATAGCAGACAAATGCATACAGCCGACTCCTCCATGAAGACGGAGATTGAAGTCGGTCACGGCCCGCAAGGTGGCTCCTCAGGCTCCCAGAACACCGGCTGGCGACACCAGTCGGCGACAGCAGCAGAATGATCAAAAGCGCAAGGCCCCGCAGCCGGCTTCCAACAGTCGGCAGGTGGCGACAGTTGAAGACCAACAGCCAGAGGGGCATCCTCCGGCCAAGCGACAGAAAGGTGGCAAATCCAACTGGTTGTCGGCCTTCTCTTACGAGCAGACTCTAGATGGTCCCTGCAAGTTCCATAGCGGCGCGAAGCCGTCAAACCACACCACCCGGAAATGCCACTGGCTCACAAGGATCGCCAAGGGAGACGGCCTTACGCCTCCGCTTTCTTTGGACCGCCACCTCCACCGCCGCCCGGCCGGCTGTCGAGCCCGGTCGGCGCGATACAAAACGAGTACCCGGAAGAGCATGGAGCTTATGTAGTGTTCACCGGTGTGGCCGACGACCGACGCAAAGCGGCGGCTGCGGCGAGAAGAAGTGAATGCAGTACCATCAGACACCCCACAGTTCATGCACTGGTCCGAGAAACCTATCAGTTGGAGTCGAGCTGATCACCCAGAGGTGATGCCGAATCCGGGCTCCTACGCCCTGGTCTTGGGATCCACCCTTGCCGCGGATAGGCGGGCCGCTCGCTTCTCGCGAGTGCTGATAGACAGAGGCAGCAACATCAACATCCTGTACAAGGACACGATGGAGAAGTTAGGAATCAAGCAAAGACAGCTCCAGAGCAGCCGGACTGTGTTCCACGACATTGTACCTGGCCTTTCCTGCTCACCGATCGGCAAGATCCTGATAGACGTCCTCTTTGGGGACAAAGATCATTTTCGCCGAGAGCCAGTCTGGTTCGAAGTGGTGGACCTCGAAAGCCCGTACCACGCTCTGCTTGGCCGACCTGCTCTGGCCAAGTTCATGGCGGTCCCCCACTACGCCTACCTCAAGATGAAGATGCCGAGTTCCAAGGGGATTCTGACCGTAGCCGGCGACTATAGAAAGTCGTCCGCTTGCGCGGCCGAGAGTAGTCGGCTGGCCGAGTTCCTGGTGATTGCGGCTGAGAAGCGGCTTCTTGATCGGGTTGTGGCGATGGCCGGCAAGCAGCCAGAGATGTCGCCCAACCCCAAGGAGTCGGAGGCTGAGGGCTCGTTCAAGCCGGCCAAAGAAACTAAGGAGATACCCTTGGACCCGGAGCACCCGGAGAGGTACGCTATCGTAGGTGCAAACCTTGACAGTAAATAGGAAGGCGAGCTCGTCGATTTCCTCCGTGAGAATCGGGACATTTTCGCATGGTCCCCTAAAGACATGCCAGATGTACCAACAGAATTCGCCGAGCACAAGTTACATGTCCGATCTGATGTGACGCCCATTAGGCAGCCCTTGCGCCGCCTATCAGAAGAGAAGAGAAGAGTTGTTGGAGGGCTCCTAGCAGCCGGTTTCATTATGGAAGTGTTCTTTCCAGAATGGTTAGCAAACCAGTCACTGCTTTGAAGAAGAACAAGTAGTGGCGGATGTGTATTGACTACACAAGCCTCAACAAAGCTTGCCCCAAGGACCCGTTCGCTCTGCCGAGAATTGACCAGGTGATAGACTCCACAGCCGGATGCGAGCTGTTGAGCTTCTTAGATGCATACTCAGGATATCACCAGATCAAGCTGAACCCGGCCGACAGATTGAAGACCGCCTTCATCACGCCGTTTGGAGCCTTCTGCTACCTGACCATGACGTTCGGCTTAAGGAATGTCGGCGCCACCTTTCAGCGTTGCATGCAAAAGTGCCTCCTCAAGCAGCTTGGCAAAAACGCCCACGTCTACGTGGACGATGTGGTGGTGAAGACGGAAAAGAAAGGAACACTGTTGGAAGACCTCAAGGAGACCTTTGAGAATCTGCGCCGATTCCAGATCAAGCTCAACCCAGAGAAGTGCGTCTTGAATTACCACCGCCAACTCCTTGGTTTCCTGGTCTCCGAACGTGGCATAGAGTGCAACCCCGTGAAGATCAAGGCAATCGAGAGGATGGAAGTACCCCGCCGACTGCTAGATGTGCAAAAGTTCACTTGCTGATTGGCGTCCATCAGCCGATTCATCACCGGTAGGCGAGAAAGCACTTCCTTTGTACCAGCTCATGAAGAAGACCACCTTCTTCGAATGGAACCACAAGGCGGACGAAGCTTTTCTCCAGTTGAAGAAAATGTTGACTACTCCCCCGTGCTGGCGGCCCTGACTCCCAAGGAGCCCATGCTCCTGTATATTGCCGCCACCAGCAGGGTAGTCAGCACAGTCTTTGTAGTTGAGCGCAAGGAGGAAGGCAAGGCGCTATCTGTCCGGAGACCAGTATATTACCTGAGCGAAGTACTGTCGACCTCCAAGCAGAACTACCCCCACTACCAGAAGATGTGTTACGGCGTGCACTTTGCCGCCAAGAAGTTGAAGCCTTACTTTCAAGAGCATCCAATCAATGTGGTTTGCACAGCCCCACTAGCCGAGATCATCAGAAGCCGAGATGCTTACGGCGAGTGTAACCAAATGGGCCATAGAGCTGCCCCCTACACCATCTATTACCAGCCCCTTTACCGCCATCAAGTCGCAAGCACCGCCGACTTCCTCGTCATTGGGCGAGACCCGATACTGCCTTGGCCGACTACACCCATTGGCAGATGCACTTCGATGGCTCCAAGATGCGCACCGGCTTGGGAGCCGGCATTGTCCTCACTTCCCCCAAAGGCGACAAGCTCAAGTACGCGCTGCAGATCAATTTCGCCGCCTCCAACAACGTCGCCGAATACGAGGCGCTCGTTCACGGGCTCCGGCTTGCCAAAGAGCTTGGCATTTGCCGGATCCTGTGTTATGGCGACTCTGACTTGGTGGTCCAACAGTCATTCGGTGACTGGGACGCCAAAGACGCAAACATGGCGAGCTACCGTCTCCTAGTACAACAATTGAGTGGATATTTTGAGGGGTGCGAGTTCCTCCATGTGCCAAGAAACGACAATGACCGAGCAGATACCCTGGCAAGAACCGGCTCCACCCGCCAGGCAATACCATCCGGCGTCGCCCTTCAGCGCCTCCTCAAGCCATCTGTCAAGCCTTCACCAGAATAAGAGCAATAAGCAAGCAAAGATAAAATTAGGATAATATTTACACAACGTAGGCCCTTGGCTAGATCTTCGGGCAGAGGTTCAAAATACACCCCGAGGGAGGAATTGTGCGAATTAACAAGTTTTTTCAAAGACTATCAAAGCAGATAAAATGAAGGCGAGACAGCAGCCTAGGAAGCGGCAGCCGGGTTCGGGGGGCCGGAGGAGGCAGCAGCGTCGGTGCCGAGGCGGCCGGCTGGGCAGTCTCGGCTTGATCATCTCCGGCGGCAGTCGGCCCAGACGGGCGCGGCTCGTTGCTGGAGGCGCGGTCGAGCTGAGGCTGGTCGCCCGCTCCGTCTTCTGGCGCCTCCATCTCATCTCCGTCCTCCGCCTCGCCTTCCTCCTCGGCGCTGGAGCCGATCACCTCCGCCGAGTCCTCGTCGTAATCCGGGTTCATCCCGAACCACTCCGGCGGCGCCTCCCCGCCGTCCTCAGCCCGCTCAGGGACAAAGACGCTGGTGTCCGTGTAGTCGGCGATCGCCGCCGCACGCTCGACGAGGGCGTCTTCCGCAGCCAGCAGCTCTGCCTGGGCCTCTGACCGGAACGCGGCCAGCCGGTCCAGATCCAGCCCTGGATACCATGCCTTGATGAATTCCAAGGCCCGGCGTGCTCCGGCCGGGCGGAACCTCCGAGCCTCAAGGCGGCCCGGCCCGCGACCTCCGGCCGGTCGGCGATCCGGTGGGAGTCTGCGAAACCGGCATGTCCGGCCACAGGGCAGCGATCGCCTTGTCGCTGACACGCTGAAGCCGGCGCAACATCTGATGGGCCGGTGGCAGACGAGCCTAAATGCTCAGGAGCGGCTCGTCAAGGGTCCGGGGGGCGTTGGCAGCGATCTCAGCACCACTCGCCCTTCGCTCCTCGAGATCAGCCTTGATGGCTTGATTGGCCGCTTGCGTTTGGCCGGGGAAGAAGTCTGCCAAGACGAAGAAGAAGCAAGTCAAAAAACAAGGAGTCGGCCCGACCTATTGTCGGCGGCCCAAAGGAAGAAGTAAAAACAAACTCACCGTCGATGATGTCCTCGATTTCATGGAAGCCGGAGGTCAGCAGTGCTTCCTTGTCGGTCCAGGAGGAGCGCTCGCTCTCGAACTCGGCCTGGAGAGCAGCCTCTCTCTTCTCTGCCTCGTCCTGCGCCGCCTTAAGCAGCTCCCTCTGCTCCGCCAGCTGCGTAGCCAGCAGGTCGCGCTCTGCGGCGAGCTTGCTGCATTCCTCCCCCTTGGCACGCAAGGCGGTGTTGGCTGTACCCAGCTGCCGTCGAAGAGTGGCGTTGGCCTCTGAAGAATAAAAAGAAGAAGGACGTGAAGCCGTCAGCTAAGAAGGTCACCGGAAGATCCGGCCCGGCGCTCGTGATCGGCCGAATCTCGGGGACTACAGCCAGCAGTGCGCCCAGCGCCCTTGAAGAAAGAAGACTCACCTCAGCTCCTCGACAAGTCGGCAGTCCGCTTGCCCAGCTCCTCAACGTTGCGATTGAAGGCAGTGGCGCGGAGGTTGTGATACTCCTGCGATAAGAATTTCAAACAAAGGTAAAAATTTGGAAATCGACAGATAGAGTTCCGAGCCGCCTGCTCAGCAGCCGGCTAGAAACTCGGGGACTACACCCAGTGGGTGCGCTGGCGCGCCCCCACGAAGAAGAACAAGAAAAAACTCAAAGAGGAAACATACCCGCACGGCGGCTCGCGATGCCAGGTGCGCCTTGGTGCAGTTTTGGATGGCGTCGCCCTCATTCAACCGCACGGGCGTCAAGCGCCATGTTCAGCGAACTGTGCCGCCTCCTTGCACCACCAGCAGGCGGGCGCTTGTCGCCTCGGCGTCTGGAATGGCGCTGGCGGCGCCCGGTCTCCAAAAGTGCGGCGCCGAAGTCGCCTTCTCAAGACGGCGGCGCAATGGCGAGGCGACTTGAAGGACCAGCCTCGCCACAGCCTCGTCGTCGGTCGGCGGCACAGGCGGGTCCGCCGGCTATTTGCCTCGCACGCTCTCAGACTGCGGTGGAGGCGGCGGGGGCGGCACGGCCGTGCCCGACAGGGAGGCCTCGCCGCCTTCCCTCTCCGCGAAGGGGAACTCGCCGCTGGCTCCCTCCGTCTGCCTCGTGAACTCCGTGGCGGCGGCGCGAAGCTCAGCGGGGTGGCGAGCAGCGCCCGGCCCGGAGGCGCGGCCTCCGCCTTCTCTCCAGCGGGCGGCCTACCTCGCGTCGCTTCTCCTGCGCGTTCCGCTCCGTCGCTTCCGGAGGTCGGCGGCAGGATCAATCCGCCCGAAATCTTGGCGGGCGTCTCTGCCGACCCCATGGCCGGAGGCGGCGGCGATCCTCTCAAGGTGAGAGGAGCCACGATGCGAAGAAGACACATAAAAGACTTGGACAAGACGGACCAGAAGAAAACAAGACAAAATAAGAAGCACTTACGCAGAGACCAGCGGCGGCTTCTTCACTTCCTTGCGGAAGCGGTTAGCCTTTGTGACCGCCTCTTCGCGCTGGGTTGCAGTGGCCGTCCCCCTGAACTTCTTCGCCCGGCCGCCTGGCAAGCTCGGCCCGGCCCGGCGTTTCTTCGCGCCGCCTCGACCACCCAAGCCGGCGGAGGAACTCGCGCCTACATGGCCGACCTTCGGTTGGCGGCGGGGGACGACTTCCCTTTCGCCGTCATCTTCAGGCCAGTCAGCGAAGGTTGCCGAGGGCCTGAAGTCGTCGGCCCCTCCTCCTCCCTCGGCGTTGACCTCCATCGCCGCCACCCCCAAGTCGGGGTCGTTGGCGTTGCTCTCCGCCCGGTCGGGGATGAACTCACGGGCCGGCCCCGTGGTGCCGGCTGAGGGCTGCATGAGGGGGTTCTAACCCGGAAAAAACCAAAGAAAATCAGAGTCAGACTCGGCTGAAAAAGAAACCAGGAGAGCAAGAGGGATGACTTACCACAGGCGGGGGGTTGGCGCGCGAGTACGGCTCCTTGACGAACTGCCATTCCGCCGTGAGACCACAGTTCGCCAGGAAGTTCACCGTGTCCGCCACCTCCGCGTGGGGGATGTCCTTGGAGCACAGCCGACTGGGGTCCCGGTGGCCGCTCATCTGACAGATCAGATGAGGTCGGCCTTGGAGCGGAAGGACTCGGCGCACCACGAAGGCGGCCAGCAAGTCGGCCCCAGTCAGGCCCTCCGATCGGCAAGACTTTCGGAGTCAGCACGACGGCGGCGGCGCTCAGAGTCGGCGTCTGGCCCGATGGGACCAGCTGGGAAGTCGCCCCACCAACTCGCCGGCTCCGTAAGGCGGCAGGCTGACCCAGTCACCTTCTGGAGCGACATCCTTCACATAAAATTAGGAGCGCTGCCACATCTTCACCGACTTGATCAGCGGGATGGCAGGGAAGGGGTTGTCGGACACCGGCCTCCGCATCGCGATGAAGGTGCCGCACAGAGCCGGCACACCGGCGACGTGTGTGCCGAGCTTGGCCTGGAAGAACTCCCCCCACAGCTTGATGGTGGGGAGAACACCAAGAAAGCCTTCGCACAAGGAGGCGAAGGCGGCCAGCAACACCACCATGTTTGGAGTGAGGTGGTGCGGCTGGATCCCGTGGAACTCCAGGAAGGCGCGGGTCCGCACCAAGTTTGTGCCGGGGATGCGGCGCGTCTGGCGGAGGAACTCGATGATGTCGTCTGCCCACTTGAGCCGTCCCACACGCCGAGCGCGGCGGGAGAGGCGCAGCGGAGGAGGAGCTCATCACCGCGGCGTGGCGTGGTCCGGCGCGGCGGAGGCAAGAGGAAGACGAAGCAGGAAGGAGAAGGAGCAAGAGGAAGCGGGGAAACGGGGAGATGGGTGCGCGTGCGTCGCCGCCCCCTCCCTCCTCCCGCCTTCTTATAGGCGCCTAGGCTGAGAAGCCGATGGGGCGGGCGTGGGATTAATCGCGCCAGCATACCCACGCCTTACGATTTAACCCACAGCGTTATCGCTGCGCGATAACGGCGTAACCCAACCGCCCGCGCGGCCGCAACGTATCCGCCCGTGCGCCGAGGCGCGGTAGTGGCTGGCCCCGCCTGACGGGCCTGTCTTGTCACGCGCGAGGGTGGGCACACTGACCCTGCCGCGTGGCATCGCGTGGCGGGCCCGCGATGGGCAGCTGCCTGGAAGCTTATCAGGCACGCTGCCCGGATCCCGCCACGACCTTCAAACCATTTGAGGAGCAAGACGGTCTCCTGCAAGGCCGACTCCAGCCTAATCGGCTCAAGAGAGAGACGGCGAGCCAAGCCCAATTCTTCCATTAGAGGGATGAAATCGTTGAGGCTCCTCGACATGTTGCCCTCGGCGCCTCACCAGCTTCGGGACTACTGTCGGAGTAATGGGCCAGGTAGGCAAACCCGAGCCCTGGACCTTACAAAACATCGAGGCATCGCGCCTCAAGACCCCAAGGCGAAGAGCCGCCTTCGAGAGTCGGCGGCAGAGCGGCCGATCGCCCTCCCAAATGAGTCCCAGAGGCGGCCTCGAGATAACCCGACTCCCAGCCAGCGACTTCCGGAGAAGCCGGCTATGGGGTGTCGGCCCGCGACTCCAACCACCTCCTGCCTATGAGACTACGGACGGGATGGGATGAGGCTGCCTCGCAGCCCATCCCTGCCCTGTTCACAAAGGACAAGCATGGCCACAGAGTGTCGTACTGACGGAGATCTCCGTCTGGCGCGGCACTGTTGCCACGCCGGCCCTGACATCAGCCCCGTGGGCAGATCCCTGTACCCACGACGGCCTGTCTGTACGACCCGAAGACGGCGGGACCCGCCTGTCGGCGGGAGTGCAGAAGACGGCAAGAGCGCCCCTAGACGGACCCGCTGGGAGTCGGCCTCCAAGAGTCGGCCGGCCCCTCCCACGGGCTCCGCGCGCCATTAACCAGACAAGATAGGGAATGGCAACAGTGATCGCCCGTCAGGCGGCGACACTGTTGCCATGACCCCATGACCAAGCTCGTGTCATTAGAAGCACGGCTACAGTAATCTGCAGCCGGCAAGTCCCGCCCGCGGTGGATAAGGGCTGTCGGCCCCATGCAGGACCGTCGGCGGGGCCCACTAGTCGGCGGGCCCCAGAAGTCGGTGGAGAAGACGGCGACCAGAGAGACTAACGGCTGGGACCTGCGCCCAGCCGAATTACCATTGTACCCCCGGGGGGTAGGCCTATATAAACCCCCCGGGGCAGCCATGCAAGAGGTTGGACCCTAATAGTTTTAGACACACATAGAGGGAAGAGAAGAGCTAGCCGTGCCCTTCTCCTTCTTCACCCGGAACAACTCAAGGAGCACCCTTGTACCCACTTTGCCATAGTGATCATGCGGAGACCCCGCAGAGCAGAAGTAGGGGTGTTATCTCCACGGAGAGCCCTGAAGCTGGGTAAGATTCGCCGGCGTGCATGCCTTCGCCTCATCCCGTTTCCAGGCACCGGCGACGTTCTACTCGCCCCCACCATGATAAGCCATCCTTTGGCATATGTCGCACCCAACCCCCGACACTAGTCATAGCAACCCACCATGATTTACAAGGCTATGACCATCTATATTGGTCGTTAACAACTAGAAATAAGGCAGCGGACTAGCGTTGTTTGCTTTATGACCTTTTCGTGTAAGGAAATTATGACCTTTCTGACCAAAATGGTCGCAATGGTTTAGGGTTTGGAGCCCCCCGAACAGCTTTTGACCAATTGGTCTGAAATGGTCATAGATCTATGACCATTTCTTCCTGGGTCACTGACAGAAGGTCACTAGTTGACATGTTTCTTGTAGTGTATGTCTGCTTTACTTTTAGCAAGCAACAAACGTACTTCTTCGTCATCCATGCCGTCAGAAATAATATTACTACCCGATTCGAACAACCTGTTGTTAATTTGGTTTTGGGTGATGAGTGCTTTAAGTAAGAGTCAATCGTTCTCTTTCCTCTTCACTTTCCCGATGTGCTTCCTCATGGTCGTGCGTGTAGCCTTTTTGGCCACTTCCTTCTTGGTACTTGAAGCATTTCTGGCAGAACGTCTGGTTGCCTGCAAGGTAGAGTGCCAAGCAGACGGTGAAGCTTGGACGGACTACTTAGCAGACGGTTTACCTATGTCGGACCCGGCTGGCGGTCTTCTTTGTGATGCATCGCTGTAGGAAGCAGAGGCATCGGACTGCCGACCATGCGTTGAAGCTATGTCGAGTTTACTGCGCAGTGGTGCCAACTTGTCGGTGTGCTGAGGAGGCCATGCCAACGCGTTGGTTTGCTGAGCAGGAAGTGTTGGCGCATTGGTATGCTGATCACGCGACTGCGGACCGACGGACCGATGAGCAGTCGGTTCTGGACATACAGACTGCTTAGCAACAGTTTTGAAGCATCAGACTGCTTAGCAGTCTGTTCCACCAGGTTGGTCTGATGAGCATGTGTTGCAGCTGGGTCTCCCCCCACTGTTTCAGTGGCCGGCATCTGAACCGGTGGTGCCTCTTCAGCAGTTGTAGGCCTTGCCACTGACTACTTTTGGGCGGAGGATGACATGGCCTGTACGCCACAAAGTCGGGTCGGCTGATCACAGTTTGATGCATCAGCCCGCGAGAGCTGCTGTGGCAAGGAGATCGTCACCGGTTGAGGCGGCGATGGTTGCTCTTGGCGGGGCTTGAGGTCTCATCGATGAACTCTATTTCCTTCGTGGCCCTTTGGATGTGACGTAAAAGTGTTTCTCCCAAGGTCCTTTGCTCATCGAAGTCTCCTGGGACATTGTTCAGGGAAAATTCATTGAATCCAGGCTTTACTTCAGTCACGTAGCACTTCACACAGGCCGGCTTCAATGGGACATTGTCCAAAAAGAGGCAATGTTCCAAGAAGTGTGGGCAAACCCAGGCTGTTGCACATTTTAATGTACCTTCATAATGTGTAAGCACGCCCTTCAGTCTGTCTTTCATTCTAGATAGATAAGATATAGCATCATCACGAGCAGCTGCAGTCTCAGTGTCGCTGGGTTCAGCTGATGCACATCTACTCTTGTGCACTGTTGTTGCACAATAAGCAGCATCCTCCATGCCTGCCTCCCCTCCCATCTGTTGGCTATCTGTCAGTGTTAGAGTCTTCTACATCATCATTTACTTCTCAACATCCTTTCGAACAACCGGATAAATCTCCTTCCTCAACCTTTCATACAATGCATTATGTTTCATTTCACTCCTCGCTTTTTCATGCTGAGACTCTCTTCTTTATTGAGTGTGAATGCCCTCTTGTGTGGGACATTAACACCTATACCCTTTGCACGACTAGGGGGCTCTTTTGTTTCCAAAGAAAAAGACAGAATGTCACATGGCCCTGAGTTCCTGTAAAACCTTCCAGGGATATTGGAAACCTCTAACATCACTTGATACAGTTCTGCGTCACGTAAGTTTTCAAAGTAAAAAGTTTCATCATCACGCCTCTTTGCATGAGCCTGCAAGTAGTCTCTGGCGCGTTGGCCCCTGATTACACTAATGGTCGGACTCCCACCCTCCACTACTGCTTCTTTGTCCTCCCGGTCCCATATCAGTTTCATGCCGTAGTATCCTGCCACACCCATACGATGGGGGTGTATGTTCTTCTTCTGAAGTTTTGATTGCTTGAAACTGTTCTCAGCAAACTCTTTAGTTGCACTGACCCTTTTGAATTCTAGTCTGCCTTTGTAATTTGGGGGTATGCGGGGATTGGGTCCTTGCCTTCACTCAAGTACTTCTTGTACAACACGTGCTTCCAGTTTCTCCAAGCATCCCTAGCCTTCTTCAGTGCAGCGTGTTCCACCTGCATTCTCCACTGCTCTGGAACGTTGAAGTGATCCATGATCTCCCGGACTATCCTTCGCCGTGTTTCTGTGTCAGCCTTCTGAAACCCCGGCAGATTAATGTTGAGCCTTGCCCTGCCAACAAATTCACACACACTCCTGAACCTCGTGCGCGCTTTATCTGGTTTAGTTGAAGCCCAAGACTTTAAATCAATCTCGGTTACTTCATATACACCTTTAGGTTGGTGTGTGGGCTTCCTTGGAGCGTTCCTCTATGTCTTGACTAGAAGGGTAATTGCTGTAGCTCTATCCCGTTCAAGATTACTTGATCCCTCACAATCTGCTGAAGACCTAGGGTTGTCGGAATCAGATGAAGATACATCGCATGAAGCATGAGTGCTGTCGCTGCTACTCGGCATCTACAGAGAACACATGCGAAACTCAGGAAAGGAGGATAAGCATAAAACTAACAACTTGGTATCAAGCTTTCTAAACATGCCATGCAATAATATAGAAAAAGTACAGCTAATTTGTTAAGTGTGTGTGACTCGGGCACCCGTGGTTTGTGTAACTTACTGGAACAAATACAGCTTATATGTAGTAAGGAAGGTAGACAATGAACATATATATGCTCTCTGTTATTTTATAGCCAATTTGGGAACATACGCAATGAAATAGGAAGACGGATTGTGAGCAAATATGCCTCACCGTGATGGAGAGCAGTAACTAACAAGCTTCTTAATGCAAAACCGGCCGGACCACAGGAGAGGCGAGGATTACTGCATCGATATGCTCGAGGGCGTCTGGCGAGCAAACGAAGAAGGCGAGGCGCGGGCCGCCGCATGTTGGGAACGGCAGTGGAGGAAGGCTTGACGCCGAAGAGTGAGCACACGGCCGGGGTGAGCACGGCGGCGCCGGAGAGGGTTCTGCTGTGGATCTGGGGGAGGGGGGCTAGGGATGGAGATTAGGTGGACTAGTTGAGTGAAACGCGGGAGTGCGGTGGGGGGTGTTGGCGGCCTAGGTGAAAAGGGTGAAAAATATCCCTGGTCGCCGCACGAAAAGGCCTATACAAACGGTTGCCTCTAAGCGCTCGTGTGCACAAAGAGAATAATTTCGTTTGAAATGAAGACGTATTAATTTTGAAATGAAGATGTGAGTTCATCATTTCGCCTCTGAATTTCTCCCACGTAAAGCAATCACAATTATACCACGGGTTTGATTTGCTGGCACATTTCAGGTCTCGTGTGCTATATGTAAGACATTTTTTGGCATTTACCGTGCATTTCGGCATATAAATCAATTCCTAGCCAGACTGCATTTCCCGTCGAAAGGGATGAGGATTGTCGTTCGATCTGGGAGCATCCAACGGCACAGACGTATGATCCGTGGGGTTTGGGTTCTGGCCAATCAGAACGTACGACTCAGATCGCGCACGTGCCAGAGGGGGGCATCGGCCATGGTTTAGTTGACACACGGCTTTCGTGAGTGAACCGTCTGCTATTTGAAAACATTTACATTACCTAATATCATATTTTTGTTTGAATGAAAACATGAGTTCATCGTTTCGCCTCCAGTTTTTTCCACGGTAAGAAATCACGATTGTACCATATGGTTTGATTTTCTGGTACATTTTACCAGGCAGCAGGCCTCGCTAGCAATCTCAAACTTTAAATATGCAAAAAAAAGAGATCTCGTCTGTATGTATATATATAGTCGCAACTACACATGCGTGTTAGCAAGATCATTTGTGTGTCGCTTTGCGAGTTTTCATTCATTGTGCGAGAAACGGTAAAAAATTCAAACAGTTCGGCCGGAGAGTGCAGCCAGAGGCGTAGGCCTTGTTGGTATTTTAATTTCAGGAAATGCATATAGAGTCCGGAAAATAACGAAATTCATTGTGTCACTGTCGCGTGCTCTCACGATCGCATGGAATATTTTTGGTAAAGTTTGGCACAAGTTTTGGTGCTCACACCTTCCATATCGGAGCATCTCACAAGAAGGATCATTGTTTCCAAAATGACATGCGGCACTTGGGACTACAAATCGTCAGTTACTAGCTACATCGTTCCGTCCCATTTCAGGTAGATCGTCTGCTATGTTTAAGTCATTCTTTGCACTTGCATTGCATTTTAGTGCAGATAATTAATTAAAGTCAAAAACCCTACTACAACTACATGTGGTTAGGCTATATATACTTAGGCTACTCATAGTGGAGAGTGTCATATACTAGCTAGTATCATATATATATATATATATATATATATATATATATATATATATATATATATATATATGTGATACTAGTGTATGATACTACCTTTAATTAATTATAGCACATAGTATAATACATAGAGTATAGTATCATAGATCATATTTATTACCATGCATGAAACAAATTAGCATCGCATTTAACATTATATGGTGTCTACCTATATGTTACTCTAACCCTCTCTATATATATTTAATTCTTTGCCACATCAGCATACTTGCTATTTCCGAGTGCATGATATAAATGGGCTGTAATACGACCACTATGGCCACCCTTATATAGTGGGGAGTATCATATACTATATATAGTATCATGCATATTATACTAGTGTATGATACTACGTACGTACCTTCATAGTGCATATATAGTATCGTAGAGTAGTATATATCATAGATGACCGTATTTATGGCCATGCATGACACAAAGTAGTATATCATTTATTATATATGTCACGGTATCTACCTATGTTACTGCTTCTTTCCCACATCATCATATTTGCTATTCCCGAGTGCATGATACCGGCTTTGATACCCCCACTATGGCCACCCTAAGGCTGGTCGTAATATGGGAGTATCAAGCGGTATCATGCATGCCAACTAGACTTGTTGGATGATGTGGCACACAATTAAATGAGGAAAAAGAGGGTGTGGCATCATATCATGATACCGTATCATATTAAATGTTGTACTACTTTGTGTCATGCATGACAATTAATAAGGCAACCTAAGATACTAACTTATGATACTATGCATGCGCGCATTACAGAGGTATTACCGATCATATATTAGTATCATGCATATATACTCCCTCCTTTCTAATTTATAGGCTTATCTCAAAATTTTAGTCTTTCCATTTTATAAGGCTCAATTTGGTTGTTCCCCATCACATATTCAGATTCCAAGGTGCATTAAATCATTGCATGCAAGTATTAAGAGGAATTGACCAATGCATGTACTTTATGCATGCATGTATTGCAATTAATACATTGGTAAACATAACTTTTTGAGGAAAACAAAAGCATTAATTGGGTGTTTTTTCAAACTACAATAAGTATTGCACCACTCACCATCTACCTTGGTTGGTGAGATTTTTTAATTGAGCCCTATAAACCGGAAAGGAGGGAGTATGATACTAGCTAGTATATGATATACTAGCTACCTCACTAAAAGCATGGTTAATAATACAACCAATGGTTGGCTATAAGAAGTTGCGATGTCATATACAGCCAACCTCTTAGCCGGCATGTACAATAATAAGTTTTAAATACGTACTAGTTTATCAATAGTTGCCCCACCTCACATCCTCACAAAGTGTCTTGGGTCTCGTGTTGCATCTGGCTCTACTAACTAAGAGCCAGCTTGTCTTCTCTCTCCTCTTCTCTTTCCTCCAACTAATAAGCACATATATATTATTCTATTCCTTATGGCCTGCTTATGTCACTGTATTGTACTTTCTCTAAGACTAGCCACAATGGAGAGTAACATACACTAGTAACATACACATATCCCTAGACTATGTTATTACCTTCATAGTGGGTAGTAACATAAGTATGGTAACATGCAAAGCCTCATTTATTAGGCTATAGACTCATATTGCATTGGGACATGTGATGTTACAGTAACTATCTAAGTTACTCAAACTACCTCTCTCCTCATTAACTATTTGCCACATAAGCAAATTTGCTGAGTTGGACTTGATGTTACTGCTGAAGTTACTCCCACTATGGCTAGTCTAATGCATAGTATCATAGAGTAGTATCATGTAGTACTTTATTTATTGCCATGCACGACACATAGTAGCATAGCATTTATTGTGATACGGTTTCATGATATGATACTTAACCCTCTCTTTCTTCATTTAATTCTATGACAGCTCATCAAACTTGCCTAGTTAGCATGCATGATACTAGCTATGATAACCCCTTACTATTAGCCTAGCAAAGAAGGTGTACAGATCATTTGTGCGTCGCTTTGTGAGTTTTCATCCATTTGTTCAAGAAGCGGGGAGAAGTTTAAAAATTTTTGGCCGCGAGGTGTAGCCACTGGCGTAGGCCTAGTTGTTATTTTAATTACAGAAAATTCAAATGGAGTTCGGACATCAACAAAATCGATGTGTTCCCGTGGCGTTCTCTCACAAACCCATTGAAAAAAATTGGTAATGTTCGGCACAAGTTTTGATGGCCGCTCCTTCCAAACCGGAGCATCTCACATGAAGGATCATGGTTTCCAAAAGGAGACGTGTCAATTCAAACTCCTGTGGCCGGTGACTTCATCATTTGGCCTCATAAAAATTTCCATGGTGTGCAATCACCATTATACCACAGGTTTGATTTTCTGGTGCATTTCAGGTATTGTTAGCTATATTTAAGACATTTTTCAGATTAACATGCATTTTGCGCATAAAAATAAAATTACAACCGGAACTGCATGTGTTGTCAAAAGGGATGAGGATCGCCATTCAATCTGGGAGCATCCAACGGGGCAGATGTACAATCCATGGGGTTTGGGTTCCGGCCAATCAGAAAGCACTACCCAGATCATGGGCGGGCTTTGGTCGGCACACTGCTTTCATCAACGAAGCGTGTGCTATTCGCAAACCAGATTGCATATTCTTGTCCACACATACTGTAGTGAGATCAATTGAGTGTGCTACCTCTATGATTTAATAATAATAATAATAATAATAATAACAATAATAATAATAATAACAACAACAACAACAACAAAAAACAGTTCATATTCATTGCCTGAGCTGACAACATATCAAGGTCAACATATTAACGGTTCTTACATCAATAGAAAACCAGGCATAACTCACAAATTCAGTACACGCGACAGTTCTAAATTCAATGAATTAAGTTGCAGGGTAGGCATAAAGACTAGTCTTACGGCTTAATTCCCATGTACATGGGGGAACTGGGATCATTACGTTGACCCGGAATGAACTTGGGTTTTTTGATGATTTTACACTTCTCTATTACACGGGTGCGTGATCCCTTGGCCGACAACTCATCAAATTCATCGTACTCATCCTCATCGGCAACACCGTCGACACCGAGTACCTTTCTCTTCCCATGCATCACTACATGGCAGTTCTTATGCAAGGGGTCTTCCACAAAGAAAATCTGGGTAACATCGCTGGCAAGAATGAATGGGTCCGCGTGATATGCCATCGTTGTCCTGTTAACACAGGTCTTCCTGTACTCATCAATCCTTACCTGACCAAGAGGGATCCATGCGCACCTGAATAATGCCACCTTAACTTTCACAAAGTCAAGCTCCCAAATCTTTTTGATGGTTCCATAGTATACCCTTTTATAAGCTTCATTTACAGTCATGCATTCTATTCGAACAGAGCTGTCCTGATATGACGTCTTCTGATCATGTTCCTTGGTGTAGAACGTGTATCCATTTATGTCATATGCTTGGTATGTCAACACCGTAGGTGATGGATTTTGTGCCAACCACGTAGCAATGTCATCGATGGATCCTTGTACCAAACGATTCTTCAGCCATTCAGCGTAGTTTTTGGTGTGCTCCTTCATATCCACATATGATAAGGCACCATTGGTAAGAAGCTTTGGCGTATCCCTGCCAACTGTTCTTCGGCATAAGCGCTGAGAACTGGGCTGTTAAGCAGTACCGTCAAATGGGATTTCTCCGCCAATTCTCCGGGTGCAACCATTTGCGTGCCAGCAAGGACCATCTTACCTTTTAGCCTTCCCTTGTGGCGAGAGAGGGGCAAACCTATAGGTCTTTGTTTCATGTATTCTGTGCAAAACTCAACCACCTCCTCCGCGGTATACCCTGGATGCTTGCCTCTGGATGGTTTTGGTACCGACAAAAGTGCTTCAGTATTCCCATGAACCGCTCGAAGGGATACATGTTGCGAAGAAACACAGGACCACAATACTTTACGTCGTCGACAAGGTGCACAGTGAGATGGACCATGACATCAAAGAATGATGGTGGGAAAAACATCTCTAGGTTGGACAATATTCTTGCAATATCATCTTGCATATGATCCAACTCTTCAGGATCTACAACTTTCTTCCATAGTTGGTTGAAGAAATCATAGAGGTCAATGAGTGTGTTTCTTATATCTTTGTCCATCAGATTCCTGATGGCCACCGGGAGGATTTGTGTCAACATTACGTGGCAATCATGTGACTTCATGTGTCCCAACTTCATTTTACCTAAGCTCACATCCACGAGACTTCTGATGTTTGCGCAGTAGGAAGAGGGTGCCTTAACTGACAACAAATAGGTGAAGAACTGTGTTGCTTCTTTCCTACCGAAATTGTAACTCTTGCGTTTTGATTGATCAGCAAGCATATCAAGCCGTGAACCATCACCATCCTTTCTTTTACCTTTAATCTTGATCAGAGTAACAAGGATGCTTTCACATACGTTCTTATCTATGTGCATGACATCGATGCAGTGACGTACACGTAGAATCTCCCAGTAAGGTAATTTCTTGAACACCGATTTCTTCTTAAACACTTGACCGTTGGGTGTTTGTTTCACCGTCAAAGGGTGGTTCTTGCCAAGCACAACATTAATTTTTTAGCCATGTTGTGGACCACCTGCCCTTCATAGGGTCTTGGGCCCACACCTGCCTCTGTCGTACCATCAAATTCAGCTTTTGTCTTTCGGTATGGGTGAGTTTTCCGTAAGAACCTACGATGATGCAAATACACGGTTATGTGCGAGTTGGGAAGTCTTCTGCTGGCTGTCCTATCCATGCATGTGACACACCCTACATCTCCCTTTGTTTGCTGCCCCGATGGGTTGCCTAATGCCGGCATATCTTGAATAGTGTGCACCAGCATCACATGTAGATTGAAAATCTCCTTTCTGTAAGCATCATAAAAGTTTACAGCAGGCGCATCTATCCACACTGTCAACAGTTCTTCTACCAATAGCTGAAAGTAAATGTTGATGTCATTTCCAGGTTGCTTCGGGCTTTGGATAATCATTCACATCATAATGTATTTTTTCTTCATACACAACCAAGGAGCTAGGTTATATATGCACAGAAGCACCGGCCATGTGCTGACACTACAAAAAAAGACACATCCGTGACATTTTGGGCCGAACGAATTTTTTTCCTGTCATGCTTATGACACTTCTATGACTAACTGTGAAAAAACCCGGTATCATCATAGATGTGGTGGGATCCTACTTCTATGAAAAAAAATCATGACAGAAAATGGGCTTTTCATCCTGGGCGAGCTGGAGACGCAGCTGCATGACATTCTTTGGGCCATCCATGACGAAAAAACCATGGTAGAAGCGAGGGCGAGGAAACTATCGGGGATTTCCCAGTTACGGTGGGTGGTCCGTGGCCGAGCGATGCGTGTTTCTCTCGTACACGTATGTGCGTGGGTGCGAGGCGTTGGGATCTAACTGAACCCGAGCGAGGCGTTCTCCTACTGAACCCGAGCGATTGCAATGCAGGCTATGCGTTCCTGAACCCGAGCGATTGATCGATGGCTATTAACTGAACCCGATTGTCGGGGATATACCCCTTGGTATGACCCAGTCGGAAGTATGACCCGGCCGTCTTGGCGTTTTCATTAGTAACCCACCGTAGTGGCGACTCACGAGCCTGGCGATTCACGATGGCCCTAACGACGGGTCATTAGAAGACTAGGCCCAAGGCCCAGAAGGCCGGCTCATGTTATGGTGGGCCGGTTTACGAGGAAAGGCATAAGGAGTTTTCCCTTAAGGGGGGCAGACTAGGATTCCACTTGTAATAGACTAGTCCTAATCGTAATAGGACTCCACATGTAACCCGCCCCTTCAACTTATATAAGGAGGGGCAGGGCACCCCAAGGGGGGGGGACGAGGAAGAAGAAACAATCTCTAGGGTTAGACACAAAGAGTCGTCTTACCGGCGACTCCCTCATGACCATAATGAGACCTAGCCACAAACATCATGTAAGATTATTACCGGATAATGTTTCCCGGGGCCCGAAGCTGTCTAAATCCTTGTATTATGTTGGGTCTCTCGATTCCGCCCAACCCCTCTCAAGATACTACATAGATGCGTTGGCCTCGCGACTAAGTCCTCACACTAGGACATCTGCCATGACAATTCCGCGACAGTTGGCGCCCACCGTGGGGCCTGCGCATGGTGGTGTTGAGTTCTTGGAGGGTGCACTCTCAGGGATCGGGAAACACGCAATTGGCCGGTTGAAGAAGAGCTGGAATGTGACAATCACACCGGATTTGTTTTGGATCTGGAAGTATAAGGTTTGAGTTGACAAGAAATTAGGGTTGCATTGTGTGTAAAGCTGTGACCGGACGATCCGTCGAAACCGGATTGATTTTTTGCCGTGAGATGGACGGAAGTTTTCCGCTGCAAAAAACCTTACACGTGGTCGCCGAGTCGCTGCAGATCGCATCCTTGCTTCTTGTTTTTGGAAGGAAATTGTGCGTGGAGCAGATCGCATACATGGCGATAGACGTGAGTAATAAAAACAAATCAAGTGCGAAAATTGTTCATGATATATACGTGGGCAAAAGCAAGGGTTTCCTACGTCAAAAAAAAAAGAAAAGGGAGACCATGACCCATAAGTAGAGCCGGCCACGACTCGGGCTCGTCCATCGTCCGAGCCTGCATCCTCGCCTCGAGGCGCTCTATTCCGCCGCTGCTCTGAATCACCCAGAGCCGCATCCACGGGCCCACCTATCTTCGCCTCTGCTGCAGCCATCCGAGCCACCCCCGTCTCTACGACCATGGCCCTCCATTCTCTGCCGCCGTGGTCTTGCCCTGCTTATAAGTTGCTGCTCCGCTGCAGTGCCTCGTGATGAGCCGTCCCGCCTGTGCCAAATCGCTACTGCCACAGGCTGATTTGCTGCCTCGACTCTGCCACCTTGACCGTAATCTTCCGAATCTCTTCTTGGCCGTGGTCGGCCGCTGCCGCTGCCTTTCATCTTGAGCCAGCCGATGTTGAGCCGCTCTCCGTCACGCCGGCCCTGCTGTTTCGTGTCGCATGTCCGGCTCTGCCAGGAAGCCGAGAAGGTGCAGGTTCAGACCACCTCTGCTTCGAGACGATGGAAGATTTGGAGATAATACTAGTGGTGAGAAATGATCTGAAGATGCAGCCGTGCAACCCTGTGTTAAAAAAAATCCAGCAAAGAGCACTGAAGTCATTATGAAGACAGAAAAGTCAAAACCTGATGGATTCTCATGCTTTTCCACGTGAAAGGCCCTCAACTATTACACCTTGCTAGCAAAATTCCAAGGAAGTATAACTACTGAATATGCATGGAGAGAGTACACTCATTGTACATGCATGAACTCCCGACTTACCGTAAGCTGCGGACCGCTTCTACTTTTGCCACGCCCTCTGCCGTCTCTGGTCCGCCTTATGATCCCGTCTCTGCCTGGGCCTGTTTTTGTTCTGCTCCGCGCCTCACCCCGCGTTGCTGCCGCAAGTTCCTCTGCCATCTCAAGAAAAAGACAGCAGCACAGGAAAAGAAGGAGCTTCGAGTCATCGTCGCCTGCTGTCTTGCCTCTAGGCTACCGCGCCTCAAGTCGCCCCTGCTTGGTTTTGCCTCTGAGCCGCTGCCCCCAGGCATGCTCTCCTGCTGGTTGCCGCCTCAAGAAATGAAAGGCGGGGAGCTGATTGAACGATTGACAAAGAAAAACAAAAAGAGAGATAAAAAAATGTGGGCTCTGTGTCCCAGTTAAATTATGGACGTACAAATACCATTTGTCATCCTAATGCATCAGGTGATATCTTTCCTCTGTATTTTATCAGCATGTTAAATTCGTCTGAGAACAATTACTTGGGCATGTAATATTGTTTCGCAGGAGCAATTTTTCATTACAAATAAGGCATTATACTGCGGGTATGGAGCACGCACTGGTAACGTTCTGCCACGACGTTTTCGTCTGTGCCACGCTACCCGATGAGCGGACGTGTGCAAGTTGCCGCCCCTTTGGCCCGGTCTACATTAACTCGCCCAACCGAGCGGCTTACCACCCTTGCGATTACTCGCCCGTCCGCACCGGCTTACAACATTGCTGCCGACTCTCCCATCCGCACCGGCTTACAACGCTGCACCTGGCTCATCTGCCTACTCCCACGGCTGACTCGGTCATGATTATTTTCAGTGTCACCCAGGTGATCATCAACTCTGCGGCGGATAATTTCCGGCCCAACATATCAGGTGAAATCTATCTAAGTCTATTTTTGACACATTGTTTTTGTCAAAGAAAAATGACTCCAGCTTGCGATGTTTTTTATGCAGGACAATTGTTCACTACATCAACACGACGTGGTTGGCTCGCCCATCCGCGCGGCTTACCGTGCCTGCGATTGACTCGCCCGTCCACGCCGGTTTACAATGTCGTGACCGACTCATCTGTCCATACCGCCTCTGATGCTACCACTACTAGGGAAAAGCCTATACACAGAAAGTTACTAGTAGCGAGAGTTAAAAACCGTGCCCCCCGGGATAGCAGTAGCGCGGGTTTTTAACCCTCGCTACTACTAAGCGGTCTCTACCGTGCCCCCCGGGACATGCCATAGTAGTAGCGCGGGTTTTTAAAACCTTGCTACTACTAAGTTTGATAGCAGTAGCGTTGGTTTTTAGCCCTCGCTACTGCTAAGTGGTGCCATAGTAGTAGCGAGGGGGTAAAAAAACCGCGCTACTACTAAAGGTCCCATTTTCAAACTCTACCCCCCTGGATCACCATTTCAGTTTTAAAAAAAATTAAAAGAAAATGATGAAAATGTCAAAAAAAATAAAATAAAATAAGTTTCCCATGTCATATGTGGTCTAGTTGTTGGGAATATCTGCAAATATGAATTTTGACTTTATTTGCAAAATCTCTTGAGAATTTGTAAAAATGGGCATAACTTTTGCATACTAACTCTGATGAAAAAGTTTTTTATATCAAAAATCATCTACTCGAAAAGTTACATCCAAATTTAACCGGGGGAACCCCGTTAAACATTTTCAAAATCCTCGAAAACCAAACAGAAAAAAAGTTACGGGGCTTTTAAGATCTAGAGTGGAAAAAATCGAAAAAATTTCAAACTGTGTGGTCAAACTCTGGTCAAACAATGGTCGAACTAATTATTCTAGAATATTAGTGTTACTAAATAATTATTTTAGTTTTTTTCGAATTTTGGTCAAATCTGGTCAAACTGTGGTCAAACTATGGTCAAACTATGGTCAAACTATGGTCAAACTAATTATTCAAGAAATATTAGTGTTACTAATTTTTTAGAACAATAGTTTCAAACTCAAATAGTGAAATGTGTGACTTCATGCTCAAGCTAAATTCCTGAGGTTAATAGGATTGACATCTTACTATTGTCGGAAAACAACAAGTGCAGACTTGGAAGCGAGGAGAATAGAACCCGGAAGTTAAGCGTGCTCAGGCTGGAGTAGTGAGAGGATGGGTGACCGTCCGGGAAGTTAGATGATTTGGAATGATGAGGGGTGATTAGAGATTAAATTGAGAAGCGATGAGGGGTGATTAGAGATTTGAAGTTAGATGATTTGGAATGATGAGGGGTGATTAGAGATTAAATTGAGCAGTGATGAGGGGTGATTAGAGATTTGAGGTTAAAATAATTCAGAAATTTTAAAATTAGGGCAAAAAATTGAAATACTTTTTTGAAAAAATTCAAAAAAAAAAACCCGCGCTGGTAGTAGTAGCGCGGGTTTTTACCCACGCTACTACTAAAGGAGGTAGTAGTAGCGCGGGTGGCACTGGCCCCCGCGCTACTAATAGGCCCAAAACCCGCGCTGCTGCTAGGCTTTTCCCTAGTAGTGTATGGTCGTCTTTACCGTCTGTCTCTTGCGGCCTGGTCTATGTCAACATACCGGTACACACCTGTCTTCATGAGCTGATTATTGAGTATGAGCATGTCACTGCTTGGGTAGCCCGGTTTTCTTCCAACAAATTGGAGGCAAGTTATCATGTCTTATCAGCCGCCGTCTGCACTGGATGGCTCAATCGGTAGGTGCAAAAGTCGCCGCCACTACGGTTTTGTTAACTTCAAATAGCCAGTTGGAAGGAACCATTGGCCGAGTTGCTGACACGGCTCATATGGGATCATTTATAACCCGCTGCAGTCACCTCAACCTTTTGTGGATTCACATCGCGCTATCAACGCCAATGATATACAACTTCTGCTATGGTCAAATATGGAGAATCTCAAGCCAACTCCTCGAGTCGTCTTGAGACTCAGGGGCTCCAATGTATGACTCGGCAAAATTAGCCGGTTTCAATGAATTCAAGAACTCCGACTCATTGAAGGATAAAATAACCCGGCCCCGGAGATTACTGCTAGATCGATGAAAATTTAAAGGCCGTCAGAAGATTTCCGGCTCAAAATAAGGATTTTGGTTCAAAATCCAGTTCAAGGACAATCTGTCTCCCACAAAGTTTTGAAGCTTTGAAATCCGGTTTAAAGTTCCGGTTCAAAAAGAATTAATCTCTCGCAAGTTCGAGTTCTCAGAAAAATTAAAGGTTGCCAAAGAGAACTAGCTGCCATGATGTGCAGTTCAAATATGAGTGTCCTGCCTTACGGCTTATCTTATTATTGTCACCTGGGGGCTTCCTGCTCATCGAGCATACTGTCAGTACCCTCTTGGTCGGCCCAATGCCAAAACTTATATGGTCACTTGGGGGCTTCATATTCAAACATAGGTCGTATTCGAACCAAAGAGAATATAGTTGTCGGTACCCTCTTGATCGACACAATGCCAAACTCACTAGGCGGCTTCTTAATCGTATTCGAATCATAGCTTAACCCCTTTTGGGTCCAACTTTGATCGTATTCAAATTAGAGTCATTAAAAAACTCTCAAGGTCATTTGGGGGCTTCCTGTTCAAACATAGGTCGTATTCGAACCAAAGAGTACATTGATGTCGGTACCCTCTTGATCGGCGCAATGCAAAAGCCACTGGGGCTACATGATCGTATTCAAATCCTAGCTTAACCCCTTTGGATAAGTTTACTGATCGTAATCGAATCAGAAGCCTCGATTTTTTTCTTTCTATTTGGTTTAAGTTTTTGCAAACAATCTTTGGTTTTGTCTTGAGACTTTTTTGTTCAGATCTAAGTATAAGTGTGGTTAAGTCGACTTGGCTTTGGACGATAAGTCGCCAGCATGTGACAATCATCATATATTTGTAAGCATTGGCTTCTAAGGATTGGGTTATCACCCTTACTGCACAGGTCATGTAAACCGGCAGTACAAATTTAATATAACAGTGGTTATATGTGAGATATTATGACCTGCCCTGCGGTAAACAGCCAAGTGATCTTGTGATCTGCTTGTGTGCAGGATAAGACTACATTTGGGTGGTTACCTGCCCTGGCTTTTGACGTTAAATCACCTGGGCATATGTTGTTTAAACTCCGTGCAGGATTTACAGAGCTATGACTTACATAAATGATTAAGTTCAAGCCCATCATCAAAGATCGAAATTGGTGTCTAAAAAGGGATATCAATTCTTGATTTACTCAAAGGCTATAAGCCGCCAGGTTATAAAAATTCTGGCTTACAATGGAGGCGTATTAAATCGCCATCGGCCAAGAGCAGCCAGGTATTTAAACTCTGGATTTACTTATCAATAGATGAGGTATTCAAAGTCGCTATGGCGCAATGGCTATTGTCTTATCAATGCATATTATTTATTCTACTATAGAAGGAATAGTCCCGAGTCGCTGCAGCCTTACGACCCGGCACTTGGGGGCTACATTATTTAAATTGAGATTACATCAAATATGCAAGTCCCATCTCACTGCCAGCATGCACCATGGCACTTGCGGGCTAATGAAAGTCACTTTTTGTTCAACTTGTTGAAGACCCGAGTCATCACATTGTAATGAGCCGACCCTTGGGGGCTTCCAATTGCTCCTGTCAAAAATTCAAGGTACACAAGCCTTAATCCATTATATTGAAAGATCCACTACTCAGTTGATAGAGTACAAAGCTCTTAACCTTGTGGACGTGAGTTCAAGCCCCATGGTGGAGATTATATTATATGATGTTATTATCAATAAATTATATACAAAGTCCTAGCTCAGTATTATCTTACTAAGCCGGCCCTTGGGGGCTACACATTGCTGTTCAAATTTACATGGTTATATCTACAAAGTCCCTGCTCATTATTGCATAATGACCCGGCCCTTGGGGGCTACACTAGTTGAAGTTTTCATGAGCATAAGGCAATTACAAGTCCCGAGTTCTTTGCAAGCATGACAACCCGACACTTGGGGGCTACAGGTGATATGCATATAAGGGAGAAAAAAAATCTTCAAATTCTCAGTTTGGAGTAGAGCAGATTAACCCGGTTTCTGCAACAATCATGACCCGGCATCATTTATTTATAACCCGGCATCATTTATTTATAACCCGGCATTTTTGGCAATCATAAATCAGCAAGATCTACATCTTTAAGCCGGCTGAATATAAGTTGAATATTTCGAGACCAATATTTTTGTCAAGTCAGAGCATTGAAGGCCGAATCAAATGAATTATTTCTTATAATATTTCTCTACAAGGGCCAATATCAGCAAATTGGTTATGAAGCTGGCGTATTGACCCGGATTTTTTAGAAGAAGTGCCTGGATTTTTTGCATTGGCAAGGTTTGGACATATCTATTAAAAGAGATTTGCTATAAGATCTTGAGTATGCATCTAGGAGGAAATGACAAGGACTTAAAGATGATCAGTTTATTCCGTGTTCTTGTGTTTATAAGAACTTTGAGTATGCATCTTGGTGCTGGTTCAGGAAAATATTTAACCCGGAGCACAACCTATCAAGTTTGTTCTTGTGTTTATTTTACAAGATCAGTATAACATGGATAAATCCAAATTAAACTGGGGGCTAATGTCGGGGATATACCCCGCGGTATAACCCGGTCGGAAGTATGACTTCGCCGGGCTTGGCGTTTTCGTTGGTAACCCGCCGGAGTGGCGACTTACGAGCCTGACGATTCACGGATGGCCCTAACGGCGGGTCATATAGAAGAATAGGCCCAAGGCCCAGAAGGTCGGCTCATGTTATGGTGGGCCGGTTTACGAGGAAAGGCATAAGGAGTTTTCCCTTAAGGGGGGCAGACTAGGATTCCACTTGTAATAGACTAGTCCTAATCCTAATAGGACTCCACATGTAACCCGCCCCTTCAACTTATATAAGGAGGGGCAGGGCACCCCAAAGGGGTGGACGAGGAAGAAGAAACAATCTCTAGGGTTAGACACAAAGAGCCGGCTTACCGGCGACTCCCTCATGATCATAATGAGACCTAGCCACAAACAGCATGTAGGGTTATTATCGGATGATGTTTCCCGAGGCCCGAAGCTATCTAAATCCTTGTCTTATGTTGTGTCCCTCGATTCCACCCAACCCCTCTCAAGCTACTACATAGATGTGTTGGCCTTGCGACTAAGTCCTCACACTAGGACATCTGCCGTGACAATTGCACGACACCGATGGAGCGATTCCTTCGCCACACTGCTGCTAACTGAAGCCGATTGATGTTGCCTCTGGATGAACAGTGGGTGTTGTTGGGGGGGGGGTTAGATGAACAGTTCCCGATGGGGGTGGATGAACAGGACCCTGTGGTAGTAGAGGCCGTTGCCGCTGGATGAACAGGACCCCGATCGATCGAGCCGGTTGGGGTGGATGAACAAGACCCCGTGGAGGGTTGGATGAACAGGACAACCCCGTCGAGGGCTGGTTGAACAGTAGCCGGTGGAGGGCTGGATGAATAGTAGCCCATGGAGGGGTGGTTGAACAGGACCCCGTGGAGAGGGCTGGTTGAACAGTAGCCGGTGGAGGAGTGCACGGTGGGGGCTGGATGAACATGAGCCCGTGGATGAGCGATGTCGCGTGGAGGCTGGAGGAGGTCGACGGTGGATGAGCGATGGCCGTGGAGGCTAGAGGAGGTCGACGGTGGAGATGAACAGTATCCCGTGGAGTCCCGTTTTGTGGTACGCCACACACGTCCCGATGAACAGGACCCCCGTTTCAACCGTAGCGCTCCAACCCAAGTCAGTTTCATCCGTTTTACGGTACGCCACACCCCTCCCAGTCAACAGGACCCCGTTTCGACCGGAGGAGGTCCAAGAGAAGTCTGTTTCCTCCGTTTTGCGGTATGCCAGACCCCACCCGATAAACTGGATCCCGTTTCGACCGTGGCCGGTCGAACACAAGGCTGTTTCCTCCATTCTGCTGTACTCCAGGCCTCATTTCGATCGGCTGTTCCGTCCAAACCGATTGGCTCCCGCTGAACACGATGACGCATTCTGTTCCGACCTAGCCGGTTGGCTCCCGATGAACACGACGACGCAGTTTTTCCGTTCCGATCCAGCCATGTACACGAGCCCAGTCCATACGTATGCACAAGTAGGCGTTTGAGACCCCGCCCGTATTTACTTTCTTGCACCCGACCACTGTACATACGTGTAAATGCTACGTGTGCGCCTCTACTATGACACGTGCGCGCCTATACTACGACACGTGCCCTTCCTTACACGGCCACGGTTCACCGCTGCAGCCTGCAGATAGACCGATCGACCAGTATGTATGTACACATTCGCGACCAGAATGACAACGCTACATACGCTTAGACAGGTGGGTCCCGACTGTCAGGCACTTCCTTGCATGTGAAGATATAGCTGGTGGGTCCTAGCAGTCAGGGGGCGAATCATTTTTTTTGCCCGTAATATGGACGCACTTCCTTGCGTGTGAAGATATAGCTGGTGGGTCTGTCCTGTCAGTGGGGGAAAACGTTTTTTTCGTGAAATACCGAGGTCCTTCCGGTAGGTCCCGGATATCAGGTGGAGGAATCATTATTTTGCGCGTAATAAGGAGGCATTTCCTTGTGTGCGGCCGTGTACCCAGCTCTCAGCCTCTCCACGTACAGTCCATGTCTGATGGATGTCGTTCGTTGACCACGTTGACCACGGCGCGCCGAGAGCACTAGGGCGGTGGACGATGGTGAGGCCTAGGAAGGGAACAACACGGAGCCGGGGAAGACTTGGCAGTGGTTGCCCATGCGGTGGGCCGTACGAGGGTTTACTTGTTCGGTTGCCATCGCCGAAAAATAACAGGAGGTGTGGGTGAGTAGAGGAATGGCCTGGCCAGCAATGGAGTAGGGTGGGGCGGTGCGGCCTGTGCGGCAGCACAACCGGCCACGAGAGGTGGGAGCAGGCAGTCCCACCGGCGCTGGTTTGGGTGGCTGGAGCTAGAAGATCAGATATTGAAGAAGCAGCACGGCCGTTGGATTAACATCCAACGGTGACTGCTGCTAGAATCGTTTGTGGACTAAGTTGACAAAGCCTTTCGTACACGTCAACCTAGTAGACCCACAATTCAGCCTCCAAATCATCCCAAACAAAGATACAGCCCGAAATTTCTAGCCAGATTCAAATTATTTTAAAAACTAAACATACCTTAATGTAAATCCAATGAAATTTTACCCGCACGAAAACAATGAAATTTAAAATATCAAAATCCAAAAGAAAACAATATTTTGGAACTAATTGCCTGTTTGCTGTATTTTTTCATTTTATAGCCCATTTAATATTACTTATAGCCCATTTCTTAATACTTATAGCCCATTTTCTGGGAAAATGCATACCTCCTCGTCTTGAAAGATTTCCGGCCTAGCAGGGCGTAGAAAAGCAAGTAGGCCTACATTGGTTATTCTGCAAAAAACAAAATAGCCGGGCTAGCCATTTTCAGAAAGGAAAAAAACAAACTAGGCTGGTCATGTGCTAAACATATGAAATAAAAGCCTGGGCTAGACGGGCCACAGCTCCCGAACAACCTAGTTGATACCCTTCTTCGTCCCGAAAAAACAAAATTACTGCGCGCGCTGCTGGGTCCCTACTGTCATCCTCACCATGTGCAACCATCTCCTTATTCCTCTCGGTGGTTGACCATGTTGACAACACTAGAGGGCAGCGCTGCGGCGAGCGAACCAAGGCAGAGGACGATGGTGAGGCCTCGGACGAGAACGAACAGGAGTTGGGGAAGATGCGCAGAGTTTTAGGGTGCGACGTGGCCAAGATGCGTGCGCGGCAGCACAGCCAGCCGTGGGAGGCGGGAGCAGGCGGTACCGCCGGCGCTGGTTTGGCTTTGGCCACTGGAGGAAGAAGAGACTGAAGAAACACGACAGACGTTGAATGTCAATCCAATGGTCAAGGTTGGCACAATCGTTTGTTGACTAAGCTGACACCAAGTAGCATGCTTTTTTATAAATAGGAAGAAAGAAAAACTGGGCTCGTTTGCCGTTTGCTTATTATGCCCTGCTATGCTAGTAGACGTGCATTGGGTGAGTGTATTCCATGACAGATGTGAGATTGTTAAATTAATGGTTTATTTAAGGTGGCAACTTAAACACACATCTGGGTGGATTGAGGCACCTGGTTTCTATCAGGACTTACTGTTTTCTTCGGACCGCCACCCAGGCTCAAAGGGATCATAAGACCATTCATGCTAGTAACTTCCGTGTGCAGCCACAAGCCATTATGGGCTCTGGCATAGCTGAGTAAGTTGTGCGAACTCTTATGGGTAGACTAGCAGATGTAGGGGTTGTAGGTTGGTACGGTCTACCCACAAGTAAGGTGCTAGCGCTTCTGAAAGACTATGTCTCGGTCATCCGTGTCTCAAACACCATGTAGTGCGAGAAACCAAAGCGGAGGCGATCGAGTCTTGTGGGGAAAAGTGCTAAACCTCTGCAGAGTGTATAAACTAATCATGATTAGCCGTGTCCCCGGTTATGGACATCTTGAGTATCTAGTACTTGAATATCATGTGAATCTCAACATGTTACTCTAATTAATATTGTTTGGTTTTTAATGAGTACTTTTAATTGGGATTGAGGATGCTGTCAACCATTCTCAATGTTTAACAACCACCATGATAGTTAAACAAATTTATTCCTTTGCAGTAGGGAAAAACTTGCTTTATGCAAAACTGTTATCGTAGAGAGCTTTTCCACCAGCCATATATGCATGTAGTATAGGCTTATTCCTTCATTACTCTCTATGTGTTACATTGCCAGCATATTCCATGTGCTGACCCGTTTTCGGGCTGCAACTTTCATGTTGCAGACTTTTGAGATGACGAGTAAGGTGCTTTAGGTCGTGGTTCTATACTCAGTGATGCCGATGGAGTTGATGGACTCACTTATCTTCCAAGTCTTCCGCTGTTATCATATTTAGATGGCCTTAAGCCATATTTATTGTAATAAGTCCTCTTTTGGACAACGATGTAATAAGTGTGTGATTGCTACTCTGTTATAAATCCTTGAATCTTGTGTGGTGTCGGCATTACTGATCCAGGGATGACACCTGAGCACAGAGACTTGATCCCTTCGGGTCGGGTCGCTACAATTCTGCAAGTTGTTCCTGATGAATCCTTCTTGTATCCAAAGTCCGATCTTTGCTTGAAGACCATGTCAATGCTATCTCGAAGCAAGTCTGTGGTACTCCGATTTTCAATAAGAGCATTTGAAGCCCAATGCTAAATGTTTCTTGCTCAATTATCCAAACACCGTTGTATGGGTAATGTCATGAAATTTCTCTCCCCTTACCTAAAGGGTTTTCTACATTATCTCCTGTCGTGGATATCTTGCTCTGCTTGTCCTTGGAAAGGATATACTCCTGAAATATGTGTTTAAACATATTTTTCCTTTCCATTGTCCTGTTTAACTTGATGATCACATTTTCTTTTCCATTGGTTTGTTTGACCTTTCTTGTGATCTATATAACCTAAGCAGTAATAATTCACTTCTTATGTAAACACCTCGGTGTACAACTCTGCCAGTGAGACCCTGTTACTATTGTTGAAAACATTCCGGTAACCACCGATGGATAAGAACTTTGCCTATTGGTCCGCCTCTTTCAACGAGCAGGAATTGGTTCTCTTCGTCCCTCACCCTTGGTACCGATGTTGCCGACATAACTGACAGGTTATTCTCTGACATGCCTTGCTTACATGATCATGCAAGGCGTCATCCCCCTTCCAACCTTTAACCCACATGGTGGGCCCATAACCCACAGTTCCATAGGATCGAAACCTGACTCTCCTGTACACCCTGTTGTCAAAGTTATTCCTCATGCTTGACTTCGTATGTAATTCACGGGCCACCTGCTTAGTGATCTATTCTGGTATCAGACGCAATACTTATTCCCATTGCTCTGAACCCCTTTCACATTTCGTATCAGGCAACAAATGATTGCCTATCCTCTTGAAACTTCTTATTGCACCTTCTTACCTTGCTCTCGATATTTTCTTCAGTTTCAATTCGAGAGTTACTTTCTGCCACATTCCCCAATGTTATCGACCAGGTAGTCAACCTTGTGGAGGTCTGTTCTTTCGGAATAACCACCCTTTATTCTTTCGTAAGAACAATGGAGATCCTGAAGAAAGGATGACAATTTCATCATGATGCGTTGAAGCAGAGGACTGAAGACACCAATGTAATGGATCGACCTCTTCGAGAAGAGCGACTATGACCGAGAAGAATCGTTAGAATTTCGTAACCAGATCCCTTCCCCCCTAATAACCGTTCCTAAATCTCGGGACGAGATTTCTTGTAATGGAGGAGAATTGTGACGCCCGGGTAATTAGGCTACAGTAATCCCACGTTAATGATGCCACGTCACCACGGTTACTGTTGTTAATCTCGTGTTAGTTCAAAATCGATTCGAAATTCAAACTTAAAATAAAGTCAAACGGTAAAGATTTTCAAATATTAAAACTAAAATGTTGGGGTGTTGCCAAATAATGCATAGGTTATTATCATGGAGAAACCACACTTTTATAAAATGACTAAATACTTTAAAATGAAATAAAAAAGAAAATAAATTAAATAAAGAAAAGAAAACAGAAAACAAAGCTAAAAAAAGAGAGAAAGCAAACCCCCCCACTGGGCTCCGGCCCAGCAGACCACAGGCCCAACTGGGCCAACCCACCAGGCCCAGCCGGGCCTCCTTATCCCCCCACTCCACGAAACCCTAGCCACGAAACCCCAACTCCCCCTCTCGCTCCCCCCAGCTGGATCTGGATCGGGGCACGATGCCCCGACTCCACCGCCCGACGCCGCACCACTGCCGACGCCGACCCGCAGCTCGATGCCTGGAACCGAACCACCCCGCCGCCCCGGTCGCAGGATCCTCGCCGCCCGGAGCTCGACGCACCTCCGCCTTCGACGGACTGCCTCCTCTTCGTCACACGCTGTCCCCGCCTCTTCCTCGCGCTACCCCCTCCCGATCTGGACGCCATCGCCCCTCCGCCCTCGTCGCCGGCGGCCCGGACGCCGATCCGACCGCACCACCGACGCCCTTCCACCTCCTCGAACCCATTGCCACTCCCCTGCATCGCAAGTGAGGCACGACCTCCCTCTCTCCCTCTCTCTACTCGTTGTAGGCCTCGTGCCCTCGCAGCTCGATGCTGCTCGTCGCGCCCTTGCCTTCCTCTTCCTTTGACGGCCGCGCCCTTGGGCCTTGCGTCTTGTGTGAGCAGCGCCTCGAACAAGCCTTCCGCACCACACGCCCATGTCGCTGCCGCCTGCCGATGGCCTCGCCCAGTTCCGCATCTGCCGTGCCCCAGCCTGCCCCGGCGTGCCTGCGCCTCGTCGGTGTTGCTCCTATCCCGGGCCATGCCCTGATCCCCTGTTGCGCTGTGCGCTCGTCGCCGGTGCTCCTCTGTGAGCGCCCGCGCGGTTCCAAGCCATGGCTGCTTGTCCCATTGCCACTGGGGCAACCCCTAAAAAAATGAATAACCAAAATAAATAAATAAAATAGGATAAATAGTTAACTAATTATTTGGATAATTAACCTAATTAATTGGTTTAGCTAGCCTAATAGAATATGTCAGTGGAACCCCTAGTTAAACTAAACTCTTGAACTTAACCCTAGACAATGACATGTGGGGCCCCCGTGAACTGTTCATTTGGATAAGGCTCACACAGTCAGCCGTTGACTTTGACTCTAGGCCCACTGTCAGCCTCACATGCAAAAGTGTGGGTACACTTTCTGGTACCCGTAGGCCGTAGCATTTAGATATTATAAATGATTTTCGAATTAAGGTAATTCCAGTAATTTCAGAAATTCAATTAAACTTTAGAAAATCATATAAATTAAACCGTAAGTCGGATGGGAAAACTTTGTACATGAAAGTTGCTCAGAACGACGAGACGAATCCGGATACGCAGCCCGTTCGTCCGCCACACACCCCTAACATATCAAACTCACAACTTTCCCCCTCCGGTTCATCTGTCCGAAAACACGGAACTCCGGGGATACTTTCCCGGATGTTTCCCCCCTCACCGGTATCACCTCATACCGCGTTAGAACACGTCTAGCTCTGCTTATTGTCCTGTTATGCACTTGCTTGCTATGTATTTACTATTTCTCCCCCTCTTCTCTCCGGTAGACCCCGTGACGATGCTGATGCCCTTGTGGTCGACTACGTCACCGGCGACCCCTCCTTCTTGTCTGAGCAACCAGGCAAGCCCCCCCCCCTTTAATCACCAGATATCGCCTATTCTTCTCTATACTGCTTCCATTAGAGTAGTGTAGCATGTTCGCTTTCGGTTAATCCTATCCTGATGCATAGCCTGTCCTTGCTACTACTGTTGTTACCTTTACCTGCAATCCTAAATGCTTAGTATAGGATGCTAGTATTCCATCAGTGGCCCTACATTCTTGTCCATCTGCCATGCTATACTATCGGGCCGTGATCACTCGGGAGGTGATCACGGGTATATGCTATATACTTTATACATGATACATGTGGTGACTAAAAGTCGAATTCGGCTCGAGGAGCACCCACGAGTGAATCACGGATTGTGGGCTGAAAGGACCTTTGTCCCAACGGCCCTCTGTGTGGATCTTTGTGGCGGAGCGACAGGGCAGGTTGAGACCGCCTAGGAGAGAGGTGGGCCTGGCCCTGTTCGGCGTTCCCGGATACTTAACACGCTTAACGTGATCTTGGTATTTGATTTGAGTTGGGTCATTGACGTTATACGCACTAACCGCCACGTGGGACAAGATATGGGCAACCGGTGTTGTGGTATCAGCCGAAGCATTTCGTGACGTCGGCCGGCGGCCGTAGCGCCCGGATTGGACTGAACGCTGCTAGGCTAGGTTCTGCTTCCGGCCGCCCTACTTAGCGTCTTGGTGTGCTAAGGCGATGGGCCCAGAACCCTGTGCGCTTAGGTTTAGACCGGCGTCTGACCTCTGTTGTGCCTAGGTGGGGCTGCGGCGTGTTGATCTTCCGGCGGGCATAAACCGTAAAAGTGTGTCCGGCCAAATGGGATTGAGCGTGTCGGGTAATGTGGTGCACCCATGCAGGGAAGTTTATCTATTCGAATAGCCGTGATCTTCGGTAACAGGACGACTTGGAGTTGTACCTTGACCTTATGACAACTAGAACCGGATACTTAATAAAACACACCCTTTCAAGTGCCAGATACAACTCGGTGGTCACTCTCTAACAGGGCTACGAGGAGAGGATCGCCGGGTAGGATTATGCTATGCGATGCTACTTGGAGGACTTCAGTCTACTCTCTTCTACATGCTGCAAGACGGAGGCTGCCAGAAGCGTAGTCTTCGACAGGATTAGCTATCCCCCTCTTATTCTGGCATTCTGCACTTCAGTCCACTGATATGGCCCTTTACACATATACCCATGCATATGTAGTGTAGCTCCTTGCTTGCGAGTACTTTGGATGAGTACTCACGGTTGCTTTCTCC
This sequence comes from Aegilops bicornis, assembly GCA_021605145.1. NCBI lineage: Eukaryota > Viridiplantae > Streptophyta > Magnoliopsida > Poales > Poaceae > Aegilops > Aegilops bicornis. Next base: position 343,685,347 of record CM038669.1, read on the forward strand.
CCCCTTTCCTTTCTACCTGGTTGTCCCAACCACATGCCGAACCAGGGCGACGCCACCGTCGACGACGACTCCTACTACACCGGAGGTGCCTACTACTACGTGCAGGCCGCTGACGATGACCAGGAGTAGTTAGGAGGATCCCATGCAGGAGGCCTGCGCCTCTTTCGATCTGTATCCCAGTTTGTGCTAGCCTTCTAAAGGCAAACTTGTTTAACTTATGTCTGTACTCAGATAATGTTGCTTCCGCTGACTCGTCTATGATCGAGCACTTGTATTCGGGCCCTCGAGGCCCCTAGCTTGTATTATGATGCTTGTATGACTTATTTATGTTTTAGAGTTGTGTTGTGATATCTTCCCGTGAGTCCCTGATCTTGATCGTACATGTTTGCGTGCATGATTAGTGTATGATTCAATCGGGGGCGTCACACATGTTGAATACTTTTCGAGGTCATCTTTACCTTCCAGTCGGACTTGGTCTTGCAGTAGACTGGATTATCCGAGTCTCGTAGTGAATTTGTAGGCCATATACTATCTTTGATGATGATGACTCCAAAACCAAAGTTTACCGTCTTGATGATATGCACAATTTCTGTATTGAACACTTCTTCATCCGAGGTCATCTTAATAAACTTTCGGGCATATGTTCAGTTTCACTCGGATTCGAGCTCATCCACTCGGATTAGAGTCATTTACTTGGATCGTCCGACTGGACTTTTTCACTCGGATGTTAGAGTATTTCACTCGGAATGCAATTTTCACTCTGATGACCATATTTTCACTCGGAAGGCAATCTCTTACTCGATCGGCAAATTTTCATTCCGACGGTAATCTTTTCACTCGGATGATAATAATTTCACTCGGACGGAAAACTTTCACTAGACCGGTAAGTTTTCACTCGGATGGTAATAATTTCACTCGGACGGAAAATTTTCACTTGACCGGTAAGATTTCACTCGGATGGTAAGCTTTCACTCGATCGGTAAGTTTTCACTCGGATGGTAAGCTTTTCACTCGGATTTTCCGACTGAAAACATAGCCTGATCTTTATTTGTCTCTCCAGGCTTCATACGACATCGGATTGAGACGTATTATATATAAAAATTGGTCGGCTCAACGAGACGAAACTTTTCCGTATTGAATGTTTTTCAATTCAAGGCCGTTTTAAGAGCCGAATTTCTCACGCATTGCATCAGACACTCATCACATGTGTCTGGTGTCAAGCGTAATATTTTGGTCTCTGGCTGCTGCAGATCGTTTTGTCTGTAACTTTTGCATACGAACTCGGGCTGAGAGTATTTATATATGAAAATCGATTGGCTCGACGAGACGAAGACAATTTATTTAGAGTGATCCTTCATCCGAGGTCGTCTTGAAGGCGTAATTGACTGAAAAGCACTTGGAACATTAAATTCTGCCACTCGGAGTACAGTTTCAGCCACTAAGATGAGGTAGGATGTCGATGACTTAAACATCAAAGTTGTTCCACTCGGCGAGCTGAAACTTTTCATGCTGAAAACCTTTTCACTCGAGTCCATCTTATTTGCCTTTTGTACCTTGCCAAAATCTGGTGTCAACACATGCCCCCCTATTTTCTGGCAGAGCTTGCATGCCAGAAAATACTTTTAAGCACGATGTCAACACTACATCGGCTGTGCATGCTGAGGATGATAGTTGTTATCGATCATATACTTAGGCTTGTTGGTTCTTGGGTAGAGCCTTTTGGATAATAGTCGTCTGTTAACAATAATTGGATGTCACAAAGGCCTCCACGTAAGTTTCTTATGTCAATCCGGACCTTGCTTTTGTCCAGGCACTCCCTGGGAATATTAGAACCGTTCAGCGATGGTTGCCGAACAATTATGACCATGCACCTCAAAAGAATACCGTCAACTATTCATCGACTCAACTTGTTATCAATCAAAGTACACCATCAAGCCTTCGCCGAACAACGTCTGTCTCCTGACTTGGATCCTGCAAATAACTAACATCAGGAGTCAAAGCCTTTTTATGCACTAGACCCTTGATTGGTGGCTGACTCAATTAATTAAGTTGGCCTTGCCAGTATTGGCAAACATTGAGCAGCGCCTATAGGAGTAGGAGATCAACCATGGTGAACACCATTAGCCAGATGCCGACTTTTCCAACACAATGAATTCTGAGGGCGATATGCAAATATCGGCCATGCGTTCTCATCTCAAAGGAGCTCCGGAATCCATCAACCAAAGTGTGAACAGCCGAAATAAGTCAGATGTTTCGGCTGAGGATAAATTCCGTAGTGTTGATTTTGATGGTACGATTGAAGAATGTGGATGACACGCCTCCTGGAGTCTCCTATAGTGAGATGAAAATTGTTGTCCTCATCTACAGTCTTTACGTGTGTACTCCCTTATTTCTGTTGGCTTCGCAACGGGAGATGTGATGCCGCTCTTGACTTGAGGATTTCCTTTAGGAGCCCAGGCCATGTTCCTCTTCTCCAGCTCTTTGGCCCTAAGCCGATTCAACTTCTTCTGTTGCAAATATGGTAAGCCGAGTGGGTGTCCCGGCTGGGACTTTGGTTTATGCACTGGAAAATTCTTTCTGACTTTGGGCATCTCTGGCTTGGCCTATCCAAACTTGGCGTTTGGATCCTTGAAAGTAACCTGCTTCTCTTTCTTTTCCTTAGTAGCCAACATAGACTCGGCTGGCTTTTTGTCATCTGTAGTCGGATCTGAAATAGCACACTTGCGGCCATCCTTTATCACTCCGTAAACTTGCTTGACCACGTCCATCTTCTTCACTGACTCCTGGACCGATTCTTTTTGGTTGAGTCAGTCTTTAACATGTGGTTTTTGAACAAACGATGATCCTGTGAGAGCTTCATAAATTTGGTGAGGTAGTTTAGAATATGATGGACGGTGTGCCCTTGATTTATACTTGCCCCATGAGTGATATGAATAATAGTCGGCAGGGGGAGGTATCCATGACATCAGCATTGGTGGCCCAAAAGGAGGATACGGAGTCTTCTTGCTCAACATCTTCCTTCGCCAATCCTTGTCTTCAAATTTATGCCTTGGGGGTGAATTCGATGCTTTTGTTTCACTCGGCCGATAAGCACTCTTTGCCTCACTTATCTTCTGATATTTTTCTAATAACTATGCGAAAGTGACTTTCTGCTTTCTACCTTTGTGCTTACCATGGCCTTTGCTTTCTTTAGTTGTGTTTGCATCGGTCTTCGAATTTTCTGGTTGCCCCCAGTGCTAGATGTCTCCATTGTAGATTTCATGTAATTCTCATCTTCGAGATTGTTGTTGATGCACTTTTTAACAATATCCTTGCTCGAAGACTTGACCCCATCATCATTGGTGTGAACCTGTCGACCTTTCGATGAATCGGCTTGAGGTAACCGAGTCAACATTTGATCGCCATCAAGACCAATCTGATCTGTTGGCCATATGATCATGCCTCAACAAACTCCAATCATCCTATGTTGGCCGATTGCTCGACTTGATGGATCATGTTGCAATCTTTGACATTTTGCTTGAACGAACATTGCATTCGCTCTAGCCTTGGCGGATCGACATCGTGATCAATTATAATAATAGGATTAGTTAGCGATGCACCAACGATGTGATCACTTATGCCCATACTGAAGGTAAACTGCTTGTCCAATAACCGATCTTTGTGATACCATCTTTGAAAATAAACAACCGAGTGGTGTTGTCTTAACGTCATCCGACTCGACTATGCATCGATTTTTGTCCTCCTTTTTCGATGCTCTTGAATCGGCTATCACGGAGAACTTTGAACCTGGCACAGAATATATGGCTCATCTGAGACCAAATGTTAGCCAGGCATGAAACAAACAAAGTTGTCCATATGATTATAAAGTTCGGTTGGCATGACGGGAACAACTTTGGTTGCGATAAGTTGTCACTATTAGCCTCTATGAATGATACCATGTGTTGCCTAGCATGATTAGTGACAAGATCATTTCTAACAAACAGGTTACTCATTTCGATTGGTCTTTTAAAATTAATTAGAATCTTACTAACGGGTGCATGATTTTGGCCGAATCGAAAATTGAGTAAACTTTCGGCTAGGTGTACCTTTGTGAAGACTTTGAAAGGACAAGATGGTTGCACCACTGGAACAATACCTTGCTCCACATCTAAATAATTCTCCAACACCTCTTCCACTTCTTCTGGATCTCTTGCCTCATCACTCAGATTGCCTGAGTAGATTTCACTCAGATTGCCCGAGTATATTTCAGTCGGATTATCCGAATGGATTTCACTTGGACGCTCTTTGTCAGTTGAACTTTGTTCAGCTACACGCTCTGGTTCTTGATCTTCATCACTAGCCAAACTTTGTTTGGCCCTATAACTTTTCTCTTGATGCTCATCAATTTCTTTTGCACGGAACTCATAGGGCAGCATGTAAGCTCTCTCACATCCAGAAAAATCTAACACGGCCAATTTGTTGCGTTTACCATTCCTTTGCTCGGCAAAACTTGCATCTTCTGCTTTGGTACACGTAGCAATAATTGGCTTGATGCACTCGACTTTAGCCGGCAATGCACTCGTCTGGAACGATGCACTCGGCTGGCATGATGTACTCAGTATGGACTCTATGCACTCTGCTGTAACCGTCTCTGTGCTCAATCTGGTTTCAACTGAATTCACCATCGTCTTCACTTTAAAGGAATCGTTCGACTCGGCTGTAAATGACTTAGTTATATTTGACTCGGTTTCAACCGAATCAACCGTATTAACCGAGTGAACCCTTTCTTGCTTATTTGCTTGCAAACCTTCTTTTTTATCTAGCTTCAACATCATAGAAGGGCCAACATAGTTGCTGCATGGAGGAAGTGATTTGATGTATTCTTGCAAATCTTCCTCATCACGCTTCTTCTTGAGTGCTTCATAAGCCTGTCGATATTCTACTGGTAATTCCTCAAGGGTAGGTGTAGTAAATTCATTAACGCAATTTCCTGTGAGCTCTAGCTTGATATTGTTCACTTGGGCCACATATTTTTCTTCAAACTCAGCCCTGCTTGGACCGGCTTGCCCCCCAACACTTTTAGGATCTTTCGGCAATGAAGTGATGTTGCCGAAATTTTTTGATGTATAGGGGGTGTATAACATGCTGCAATGATAGGTGAAGACATGTGCACTGTTGTTGAATATTTTCTCTCAATCGGCAACACTTCGTCTTATTTCAAAACCCTAGCTCTTATTGCCTCATAATCAGGAACCAATCCCTTTTCGTGCTGCTCAAGGCAAATAGCACTAATCTTCTTATTTTGGACTAAACTTTTTAATGCAGCCAGAGCCACCTTATCTCCTGCAATATTAGGCACATATGCTCCAGCAAAATCTCCATTCACTCGGCCATATCCTCGAAGGTGAGCCGAGTCATGAATAATTTTAGTTTCATATGCCACTGAACAATTAATCCCATGAGGTGTAGTGTATGACGAATGAGGATAACCAGCCAAATAGATAATGGAAGCATGGCTGATTCCCCCATCCATCGGCATGTTTGGGGATGAACCCGCATATTGCGATTCGGCTGCCGATGGATAAAACTGTGAAACTCCCTCATGTACATGAGGTGTCATATATTGATCACTCGAACAAATTGTGTTGTTCATCGGCATATTGAAAGATGTTGCCGATGCACGAAAGTTCAGATTCATAAGTTGCATGTCGCGATTCTGTAAATTCCAAGTTTCTCCAATGGAACTACTAGTCGGCCTTTGCTCGTGAGGGCTAGCCGACATGACATGTCCATTGAAAGATCTAGCAACATCAACATAATGGCTATTTGCATCTACGCAAGGAGATTGATGATACATGTTACCGTTGTAGATTGCAGCCGCTTGATGACGCTCTCCTCGTAGCAAGAACAGGCTGGAGACTGTTCAAAGCTTCGATCCCCAGCGGAGTCGCCAAAAAGTGTGTTGACACCCGAACACGTCACGTGTACCCTCGACGCCAGGGGTGATGCACCGCAGCTCACGTCGAAGGAGACCCGAACGACAGCGCGATACGCAGGACAGTCGGTGGGCGCTTTTGAAGACCCGAAACCCCGCATGCCGGGGAGGGACCCCGTCAGGGCGCCCGGCGGCTATGGGCTGCTCCTTATCGATTCGCTCGCCACTGGAGCCTCGTGGATCACTGCCTTCCAATACGAAGAACGAACGAAGAACGAGAAAGAAAGATACAAGGGTAGGGGATAAAGATAGATGAACACGAAAGTGTAATAGATTGATAGGTTCGATTCGTATTGTTCAATCGGCCGTCACCCCCAACATATATAAGAGGCGTTTGGACTTCCTGTACAAGTAAAGGATTCATCTAGGCTTTCCTTACATGAAAATTTACATCAATTCACGTCCTAGAGTCCTAGTTCTATTCCAACTCGGACTCAGTCTGAATCTGGCCCAAACTCTGTCTTCCTTCTTGCGCGGGCTGTCGAGCTTGCATATGATCTCCGATCAAGACGGCCCAAATACCAAAGTTGTGCACCTCGAAGATACGAACAACTCTTATGTTGATCACTTTTTCAAATAAGGCCATGTTGAATACTTTTCGAGGTCATCTTTACCTTCCAGTCGGACTCGGTCTTGCAGTAGACTGGATTATCCGAGTCTCGTAGTGAATTTGTAGGCCATATACTATCTTTGATGATGATGACTTCAAAACCAAAGTTTACCGTCTTGATGATACGCACAATTTCTGTATTGAACACTTCTTCATCCGAGGTCATCTTAATAAACTTACGGGCATATGTTCAGTTTCACTCGGATTCGAGCTCATCCACTCAGATTAGAGTCATTTACTTGGATCCTCCGACTGGACTTTTTCACTCGGATGTTAGAAGATTTCACTCGGAATGCAATTTTCACTCTGATGACCATATTTTCACTCGGAAGGCAATCTCTTCCTCGACCGGTAAATTTTCATTCCGACGGTAATCTTTTCACTCGGATGATAATAATTTCACTCGGACGGAAAACTTTCACTCGACCGGTAAGTTTTCACTCGGATGGTAATAATTTCACTCGGACGGAAAACTTTCACTCGACCGGTAAGTTTTTACTTGGATGGTAAGCTTTCACTCAATCGGTAAGTTTTCACTCGGATGGTAAGCTTTTCACTCGGATTTTCGGACTGAAAACATAGCCTGATCTTGATTTGTCTCTCCAGGCTTCACACGACCTCGGATTGAGACAAATTATATATGAAAATCGATCGGCTCGACGAGACGAAACTTCTACGTGTTCAAGGTTTTTCAATTCAAGGCCGTTTTGAGAGCCGAATTGCTCATGCATTGCATCAGACACTCATCACATGTGTCTGGTGTCAAGCGTAATATTTTGGTCTCTGGCCGCTTCAGACCGTTTTGGCTGTAACTTTTGCATACGAACTCGGACTGATATGATTTATATATGAAAATCGATTGCCTCAACGAGACGAAGACAATTTATTTAGAGTTATCCTTCATCCGAGGTCTTATTGAAGGCGTAATCGACCGAAAAGCACTTGGAACATTAAATTCTGCCACTCGGAGTACAGTTTCGGCCACTAAGATGAGGTAGGATGTCGATGACTTAAACATCAAAGTTGTTCCACTCGGTGACCTGAAACTTTTAATGCTGAAAACCTTTTCACTCGAGTCCATCTTATTTGCCTTTTGTACCTTGCCAAAATCTGGTGTCAACAAGGTGTTTCTTAGGGTTTTCAGATCAACAAGTAAAATCATATATTTCACATAAATTCCAAGCATAGCATTGCAAACAATGAATTTGACCCAGTAAAAGTTTCCCTTTTTCAGATATACGGTGCCGCACATAACAAGCATGCTCATCTAAGGATTTGCCCTCAACTAAGCTAGTTGGGGTTTCAGCACGAGCACATAGGGATCGAAGAAGATCCAAGTAAAAAGCTTCAGGGGTGTGATAGATTTTGAGTGGTTCTTCAACCATTGGTTCATTAGGTACAACTAATTTTTTTGGTATTTTGCGTTTCCTACCTATAAATAAAGATAGAAAACAACTAAGAACAGCAAAAAAAAATACTTAGTGATAAAGCAAACAAGCACACACAAGAATATTCACCCCACGCTATTGCTCCCCGACAACGGCGCCAGAAAAAGGTCTTGATAACCCACAAGTATAGGGGATCAATTGTAGCCTCTTTCGATAAGTAAGAGTGTCGAACCCAACGAGGAGCTAAAGGTAGAACAAATATTCCCTAAAGTTCTATCGACCACCGATACAACTCTACGCACGCTTGACGTTCGCTTTACCTAGAACAAGTATGAAACTAGAAGTACTTTGTAAGTGATGTTGGATAGTTTTGCAAGAAAATAAAGAGCACGGAAATAAAAACTAGGGGCTGTTGTAACTAAAGAAGAAATAAAGTAAATATAGCGAGTGTGGAAAAGTGGTGGTAGGAGTTGCGAAATTGTCCCTTAAGCAATTGACTACTTTACTAGACCGATAGCAAGTTTCATGTGGGAGAGGACACTGCTAGCATGTTATCCCTTACTTGGAATTCTATGCACTTATGATTGGAACTATTAGCAAGCATCCACAACTACTAACGTTCATTAAGGCAAAACCCAACCATAGCATTAAGATATATTGGTCCCCCTTCAATCCCATATGCATCAATTTCTATGCTAGGCTGAAGCTTCTGTCACCCTTGCCCTCCAATACATAGTCATATCAACATACAACTAACCCTATGGTGTGATCCACGCGCGCGCTCATATGATGTGCACCAAAAGACAGCAACATAACCACAAGAAAATTAAATCAATCATAGCAATTCATCAACCACTGATAGGATAACGAAAATCTATTCAGACATCACAGGATGGCAACACATCATTGGATAATAATATGAAGCATAAAGCACCATGTTCAAGTAGAGGATATAGCGGGTTGCGGGAGAGTGGACCGCTGTAGATAGAGGGGGAAGGTGATGGAGATGTTGGTGAAGATGGCGGAGGTGTTGGTGTAGATCGCGGTGATGATGATGGCCCCCGGTGGCGTTCCGGCGCCACCGGAAGTGAGGGGGAGAGAGCCCCCTCCTTCTTCTTCTTCCTTGACCTTCTCCCTTGATGGGAGAAGGGTTTCCCCTCTGGTCCATCGTATCCATGGCGTGGGAGGGGCAAGAGCCCCTCCGGGATTGGATCTGTCTCTCTCTGTTTTTGCGTTCTCTTCTGCTGCCCTTCCACCGTTTCGGGTATATATGAAGATCCGTAACTCCGATTGGATTGAAACCTTCGCCGTGATTTTTTTACCAAAAATTAGCTTTCTTGCTGCCGAAGAAGGGCATCAACCGCCTTACGGGTGGCCCACGAGGGTCAGGGGCGCGCCCCCTACCTCGTGGCCACCTCGGACACCGTTTCACGTTGATCTTTCTCCCAGATTTTCCAAATATTCAAAAAATAAGCTCCGTCCGTTTTTATACCGTTTGGACTCTATTTGTTATGGATATTCTGCAAAACCAAAAACATGCAACAGACAGGAACTGGCACTAGGCACTCGATCAATATGTTAGTCCCAAAAATAGTATAAAAAGTTGCCAAAAAGTATAGGAAAGTTGAATAATATTGGCATGGAACAATCAAAAATTATAGATACGACGGAGACGTATCAGCGCCTCGATCTGCTACTCCAGGGCAGCGTTCAAAGCCGGGAGCTCGCGTTCCCGCTTCTCGGCGCCCTCACGACGGTGGTCGGCCTCCTTTGCCTGCTCCATGGCCCGAGCGCTGGCTTTACGGGAGGTCGCGAGTTCCATTGCGGCTTTTGCCTTGTCACGCTTGTGCTGAAGCTGCCCAAGGTTGATGGCGACCTTCAATTGGTGCCACTCATGAGCCAAGCGGAAGTCCTCCGTCTGGAGGCGAGCGTCAACAGCCACGAGCTCTCCACCAAGGCGGATCAGCACAACCATCGCCTCCTATAAGAGCTCGTGGCGTACGACACCGCGTCCGCGGGCAAGCTCCAAGGTGCGGCCAAGTCCGTCCTCCGCACCAAGGGTCGCTGGGGAAGCTCGAGCTGGCCCGCTTGCCCCCAGCAGGGAGCTCGAGGCCTGCGCCTTCTCCACCGCCTTGTTGGCTCGGAAAAGGTGCTAGGTGACGCGGCCTCACCACCTGAAGACGAGACAAGTGCTGGGGACGCCCAGCCGCCGGCGATGACCAATGGAGGAGTCCTTGGCTAGCCCGCTACACCCCAGGCCGGGGCGCGAAGAAGTGACACCAGGAAAGAAGGATCAAGGCCCCAGGTCGACGCGTCCGCCTCCGGAGCGGGCCCCGGGCCCCGCGCGGCGGTCCGGCAAGCAGAGCTCAAGATCAATGGCGAGCCGGTGGCCGGTGAGGGCCGCCCCTCGGGAGATTTCACCGTGCCAGCCGAGGGGACCCTGAAGATCCTTGGTCAGAAAAGGATGCGACACTCAGGAAATCACGCAGATGAGATACTTACTCATCTTTGGCAACGTATTTCCTCTGCTTCAACGGCCGGTAGGCGCCACCATTGCAGCTTGGAAGCACCTTCCTCTTGCGGAGTGCTTCAAAATTCAGCCGGAGCTGGCCGAAGCCCTGAGCGTGATCGCTGTCGCCTGAGGCAGTTGGTGAGGTTCCTGAGGGAACGACCTCGGGAGCGTCAGGCTGCGTTGACCCCTCCGTCTCCGCCTCAGGATAGCTCGCCTGAGGCTCGGGGGCTTCCGACCTAGGAGCCTCGGACTGCGACGGCCCCGGAGCCATCGCCTCGAGACAGCTCATCGGAGCCCGAGGAGCCACCACCACGGGGGCCACGACCGATGTAGCTTCCTTGGCGGCCATTTCGCTGGCGTTCGATGGTGCTCGCTCCCCTGCACCAGGTTCCCGGGTGAGCTCTGAGGTGGCAGCAGGTAGGGGGAACACAAAGACGGGGCTTTCACGGGGCCCTTCAAGGCCGACCGGGCGCAACCCCCATTCGTCGAGAGGGGGCGTCTGCCTTGCGAACTCCGCCTGGTTCGAGCAGCAGTACAAGATGCAACCCTCCTCTGACAGATTGGCCAGCGCAGGGTCGCCCGTCAGGAGCTCGAGCACTATATGCCGCACCTCGGGAGGAAGAGCGGGCGCATGGAGCCTCATGGGGTCCCCGCAGCCGGAGAAGGCCCACATCGGCCGAGAGTGGTGCTGAAGCGGAGCAATGCAGCACCGGATGAACTACTTCACCACCATTGGCGCCATCACCCCGAGGTTCTTCAGCCTAGCTAGCTGACGCCAGACGTGGGCTGGGGACAGCTGGAGCTCGTGGGAGCAGGACCAGGGGGTTGCACACACCAGCGTCCACGAACACCCATCGTTTCCGAAATCCGCCCACAATTGGTGAGAGCTCAAAGTCAATCCCCAAGCCGGCAGTCACCGCAATGGCTTGGAGGGTCACGCACCCAGAGCGCTGGCGGGCATCGGTCAGGTGCAACGAGAAGAAATGGTGAAGCAAAGCCACGGATGGGGCAATGCCCACAATGGCCTCGCAGACGAAGGCGAAGACAACAAGGAGGATGATGGACTTGGGATCCAAGTGCAACGTATTGACTTGGTAATGCGAGAGCACGTCGTTGAAGAAGTCAAGGAAGGGGGGAATCAAACCGGCCCAGAGGGCGTGAAGATGAAGTAGGCCAGGCCACCGTCACCTTCCACTCATTGAAATCTGAGGCAAGTGCGGGGCGAACCTTGTCCATTGCTTCCTGGTCGAGCACCACTGACCGCTCGATGGCATGCGACACCTAGACTAAGTTATGGGTCTTCTTATTCCCCTTCTTCTTCTGGTTCGGTGCCATGGCAACAGAGAGGATTGGGGCCGGGTCATGCCAAGGGAGCAGGCAGCTGTTTCTGGGAGATGGGGAAGTTCTGGAAGTGTGCTGCTAGTAATGGGGGCAGAGTGGTGTTGGCAACGGCGACCGCCCAGCTTGGTGGATATCAAGCCTGTGTGGGGGAGTAGAGGTGCCCCCGTACTGCCAGTCGCCATGTGTCAATCAATGCCGCAGGCGGTTGGGGCCCGCGATGCTCCACACTTGCCCTTTGGCTTTGGCTCGAAGCCAAGTCCGAGCGCGCCTTGGGCTGGGCTACTGTCGGTGTTCTGGGACCGGGCGTGCCCAGACTTGCCTGCCTGCGGGCTTGTGCGTGGCTCTCCCAATGTCCTGGTACGGCCCATATTTAGCAGCAACCATTCAAGACCCTCGCGAGGGACCAAGCCTCGCGAGGCGGGCGACACCAAGACCTCCTCAGGAGCAGCCTCACAAGGCTGGCTCCCGAGGAGCAGAGATCTCTATGCAAGGGGTACCTCGCGAGGTTCACGTGACGTGAGCCATGACGACCAAGGCCAGGTGGGCGCCAGCGAGCGCAGTGTACCAGTTTCCTCTTTGGTGCTAAAGAGGCAAGCACAGGCGAAGAGTCCCGAGGCGTCGTGCAAAGGTTTCCATATCGATTAACGAGACCAAGACCATCAGGCCGGCAGCACGGAGGTCATCGCGGAACCCACGACAGCGTCACCACCAGAGCCTTAGACAGGCGAAGAACACCTTTTGTCAGGACAGCTTGTACTAGTTGTTCCCCTTCAAATTTGGCTGTTGTGGGATCCCTTCCCGCGTAACATTTTGGAAGAGGACCAGGACCTCTATAAACTAGAAGAAAACCCCGCGCGTTGCAGCGGAAAATTCATGATAAAGAATCTCATGAAATAGTAAGAAAAAGGTAACTACATATACATGTGAAATGAAACAATGCTAAATAGGAAATCCCTTAAATTCATTTAGAAGGAAAAGTCGCTTAGTGGAGGAACCTGGAACCATTGGGATTATACTCCCTACTTTTGGCCAAATATGTATAGTATAGCACGTAAACATACGTTTTATTTTACACTGTTTAGCACTGAAAAACAGTTAGTTAGTAACCGGAAATGAAAAATAAGAACTAACCAAATGCAAGGTTAACTACATGGAAATTTGACATGTGGAGACATATGTATTATTAACACTTCCTCATGTAGTGAAATTTTCTATAAGCATTATTTCAGTGAGTGAAAGATTATCTGAAAGGCTATAAGGAATAATTTCTTGACTGAACAGCAAGTTACCTACGTAGACCTTAGAGTGACCAGTTATTGCTTCCAAACATTGAACTCAGAACATGAAACTTCAGATTAAACTGTCACAGGCCTTTCCCGTAATCCAATTATAAATGGGGGATTTATAAAATAAAAAGGCCTAAAAACCTGAATGTCGTGGGCAAATAAATCCGCTTGAAGGTTTCCTGCAAAATCTAAAGTACAATAAAATCGGGAATGACCTCTCACGCAAAAATAGCTTCCGAGCAGAATAACTTCTATTTTTCCTATCTCCAATTCGTTCTGACCCTGAAATGAATATTAAAGAGAAGTTAAGAAATTTTAGTAGTACACATGAAACAAACAAAAGAAAAACATTATCAATATTGTCACCTTAAAACATTTCGCTGCCCCCTACACTCCATGTGGATCGAGGCTTCTTTATCTGGCGACAGATTATTTAACCTGAAAAATTGTTTCAAGAATCTAAAATGGAGCTTTGGTAGATCAAGGATCAAGGGAAGGATGGATAGATGCCTATAACATGTGGATCTGTAGATACATGTATGCAGCCAATTCATCTACATATACGTACGGAAGAGCTGGTGGTGGACATGAATTGTCGAATAACATTGGCAAAAAAATTCAGGAAGAAGGATGAAGGTTTTTTTCTTTGCGGGGCAAGGAGCTTTGGTTGCACACCATCTCACAAAAACAGAAGGAATGATGAATCACCTAATACATAAACAGAACAAAAATCATCATTTGGCTTCACGGCAGATGGAAAGAGACATCACTCGGATTCTGGGAAAGAAGGCATCAAATTGAGCCTGGGCACATTGATCTTGGACAGAAAGACATGTGCGAATGGTGAGGTGAAGACGGATGAAGGAGGTGATTAAATGGATGGATGATGAGCTGAACCTTTGGAATTCCTCGTGAGTTACAGACTTTTTTTGGATGCAAAGCAAACTTGACGGAGGAGGTGAAGCATCACGTGAATGAGGTCGTGAGGATTATTCATGGCCTCTTAAAGTATAGAGTGATTAAAGGATTGCTGAGATGGACGCATGCATGCAGTGGGCCAAGTAGGAGAAGGAGGCGGACCGCAACTGCTAATGCTAATTGTATTGATGTGGCATGCATGATGAGGTGGAGTGTGTGGATGTTGAGAGAAATATTACAGTGGGGATCAACTATTTAGGTATATAGGATAGGAATAGCCACCACCATAGAGAGGGAGATCGATTCCACCCGAACGAGTTCACCAGCTGATTGAGCCCAAGAACACCTTACCTCCTGAGGTCGTTCACCTACTGTACTAGTTCATCCTCAACCCCTCGAGGCAATCCACCACCACACTGGAGTAGGTATTACACCGCAAGGTGGCCCGAACTAGTATAAGCCTTTGTGTCTCTTGTTCCTTGGGTTCGTCAAGCTAGTCCGTGAGATCGTTGAGCGAGCGAGCTTGGAATAGAGTGTTCTTCCTGCGCGCCCCAGAGTTTGAACCTCATAGGGTTTTGCCGGAACCTGTAATCTGACAATGCCGCATATCCAAATATTTCCAATACTCCAAGTCCCACAAAGTGGACCTATGGGTAAACAATAATCTCTCTCCTGCCATGCCATGCTTCCTTTCTGCGCTACCATTGCTAGGATGGTTTCCTGGTGTAATATGCCTGACCTTCTCTAATTCCACTTGCAACTCATCGGCGGTGAGCCTCTTTGGCGCACCACGGTTTTCATGCTTTGGATTGAACACATGTCTTCGGTATTTTGTAGGACGCCGGTTGTTCTTGGCAAGGAAACGACGATGTTCAATGTAACAGATCCTGCTAAGTATTGCATATGACAGCGGATTTATGTCACAGCGAACACATGCATTGTAACCATGTGTTGTTCGCCCAGACATAGTGCCCAAAGCCGGATAATCATGGATGCACCAAATTATAACAGCACGCATAAAGAAATCAGCTGGTGGGCTGCTATATAGGTCTCGAGCAAGAACACCCCTCCATATTTGTTGAAGTTCCTCCACAAGAGGCTCCATGAATAAATCAAAATCCTTTCCATGACTTTTTAGACCTGGGATGAGCAAGGACATCATGTAGTTTGATTCTTTGGTGCAGACATTTGGAGGCATGTTGTAAGGGATAACAAGCACTAGCCACATGCTATATGTGGCACTCTGGTGGCCAAATGGGTTAGATCAATCTGAAGCTAAGCAAAGTCTAATGTTTCTCGAGTCATCAACAAACTTTTTTTGTTTCTGATTGAAGCTTTTCCACTCACTACCATGAGATAGATGGCTCATTACATTCTGATCTCTGTACTCCTGGTTCCTAGAATGCCACAGTACATCCTCTCTTGTTTCAGCATCATGAAACAACCTCTGCAATCTTGGTATAATTGGAAAATGTCTCAGAAAATTATGAGGAATCCTCTTCACAGCATCGCCATCTTTCCATCTTGATGATTTGCATTTCGGGCATTCACATAAGTTGGCCTAATCCTTCAAGAACAGAACACAATTATTCTTACAAACATGTATCATATCATATCCAATTCCAACTGCACGAAGGAAGTTCTTCATTTTACTGTAGGTGTGTGGCAGCTTCGACGCATCTGGGAAAGCTTTGCGGAAAGCAGCCAACATAACACCGAATGATTTGTTGGTCATCCACTCAGATGTATTCACCTGAAGAAAGGTGACCATAGCTAAGAATACTGACAGCTTATTTCCTAGGGTGACAGGCACGTTGCATTGTTCCAACATGCGGACCCACCATTTTTCTTCTGCAGGTGAAAGTTCACGAAATGCACGAGCATTTCGTAGCATTGTTTCAATGTTGGTCAAACTCACTGGCTCCGCCACCACCACCGCTTCCTCCTCTTCCACCTGAGCATCGTGCAGATCAAGATGGTGGTCTGCTGCTTCCACGTAATCAAGAACATTGACGCGTTCACAGCTTCACCATGATGAACCCACCTAGTATATGTGACCGACATCCCATACAAGTGTAGATGATTTTGCACAGCTTGATCGGGGTCTTGTAGCTGAATTCATACAACTGCTACACTGGCAGACCACATCTGATTTCGGACCACCGTACTCAGCTCTGATAAAGTTCATGAAGTTTTCAACCCCCTCGACATATACAGCGGAGAATCTTCAAGCAGAAGTTATCTAACGAATAGGAAGAAACTATGACAATTTAACCGCACTCCTCTCCACATTTGCAGATAAGGCCTTCCCTCATTCATCCTTTTCTCCCACAAGATCTTGATGTTCCGTGCAACGCACGTGCATCTTGCTAGTAGTCCTACAAATATACTATATTATTGTGAAAGTTCATATACACCGGCCGAGATTAATGCAAACACGACAGATTTTCATTACATTTTTAACTTTTATAGGATAGAAAAATGAAAGAACCCCGATCCTAAACCTATTCTACTGCGGCGACCGGAGTCCTCCATCTGCAATCTCTATGTACATGGGCGGGGTTCAAGACGAAGGTGCGGTCTCCGGTGAGGAAGAGTAGAACACGAGAGATGGTCCAGCCAGTTGGCAAACCATGCCATGTTGCCTCCCATGCCCTACTCATCCTCGGAGGAGTCCCAGACCTCGGCGGTGTCGGATGTTGGACGGCGGCAAGTAGGACGCGTGGCTGACGATGCTCCCGTTGTCGGCCGCCAGCATGACCACCGCTTGTGCAGTCACGTCCGCGTCCGTCTACGCCGCTATTGCGTCGCAAGCGGCGACTTGAGCGAGGGAAGCGACCTCGAGCTTCATCCCCGAAGACAAGCTCTCCCGCAGAGCATTCGCGCTCACGGTCATTGCGGATGTGGTGCCAGGTAGAAGGACGATGCGATATGGTGTGGAGGTTAGCTCGGTGTTGCCGCTTTAAGTAGCGCATTCCGGTGAGGCCAAGTGTCCGGGCGTGTCATTAAGTCGCTGGAGTTGGTTCCTCGGGCACCGAGCCTCTTAACAACATCATACGGATGGACATCATGAACGTGGGCAGTTATAGCCGGCTGCGAACGCACCGCGCGACGGCGTGAGGGACGAGGGTTTTTTGTGTGCCGGGGTAGTCAGCTGTGGTCGTGGCAACGTTGGAGATGCCCTTTGCTCACATGCGACCCCACATGTCATTAAAAAAGCAAGATGACCCGGCATGGTCTCAGGTCCTGGGGATGCAGTTGGCCGCGCTACACAACTCCGCGGACGCGTCGCAACGCGCGTGCACTTCGGTGCCCCGTGCATCCTCGACGAGCCGGGTGTTGATCTGCGGGTCGTGCCACAGTGCTAACGCCACCCTCGGCACACTGAGCCGACCACATCCAGCAACGATGAGCGTGTTGCTCACCTTGCTCGCCATGTCCAGAGGCGGTGCTGGAGCTGCGCCACGTTGCTGGCCCCCACGACCCACATGAACGGTTGCCGGTGGCGAGGAGGTCATGTGCCAGCTCCTCCATTGAACTAGTCTGCGCCACGTCCTCCCGACAGGTGTGCCCCATATGTCAGTTTCCCTGTTTTCCCGGCCATATTCGAGCGTCAGTGCTCCTCGTTGCGCATTAGGCGCAGAACAAGTGGTTTTTGTGCCCTGGTTCAAATGTGGTACAGTACCAAGTTGTTACCCTAGCCCCAAGTGTGGTGGTTTTGGGTACGGTACCACCCTTTTACTTTTCAAGTAGTGAAGCCTAACACTTGATTAAGTAGCCGGATGGTGTGCTAAATGTAGGTGTCCGGCTGTTTGAAAGAATAATCGAGGTGTGCCCGGTCCGTGCCCGCATTTAGGGGTCCAACTTACCATGTTCCGGCAGTAGTAACTATACTAGTCCCTGCGTACTCCCTCTGTTTTTATTTACTCCGCATTTTAGCTTTGCTCAAAGTCAAACTTTGTAAACTTTGATAAAGTTTATAGAAAGAAATAATAAAATATACAATAACAAATCAATACCATTAGATTCATTATTGAATATACTTTCACATCATATGTATTTGCTATTGTAAATGTTCATGTTTCTACTCTTACTAGCAAGATGCCCGTGCGTTGCACGTAACATCAAGATGCATTTGTACGACTAGTTTATCTTGTGAGAGAAAAGGATTAATGAGAAGGCCTTGTGTGCAAATGTGGAGAGGTGTGTGGGTACCTTTTTGCAAAATTGCCATAGTTTCCTCCCTATCCGTCAGATATAAATCGGACGGCCTATATTGAAGGATGGCAGGCACACCATCATCACCAACTCTATTTTTATAAGAGTCCGTCCGACTTATATCTGACAGATAGCAAGGAAACTATGGCAATTTTGCAAAAAGATACCCACACCCCTCTCCACATTTGCAAATAAGGCCTTCCCTCATTCATCCTTTTCTCCCACATGATAAACTACTCATACAAATGCATCTTGATGTTCCGTGCAACGCACGGGCATCTTGCTAGTGTAGATAAAAAGAAGAGTTGGTGATGATGGTGTGCCTGCCATCCTGCAATATAGGCCATCCGATCTATATCTAACAGATAGGAAGGAAACTATGACAATTTACCCGCACTCCTCTCCACATTTGCAGATAAGTCCTTCCCCCGTTCATCCTTTTCTCTCACAAGATGTTGATGTTCCGTGCAAGGCACGGGCATCTTGCTAGTTTTCTATAAATTTGGTCAAATTTTATGAAGTTTGACTTCAATCAAACCTAATACGCAGAGTGAATAAAAACGGAGGGAGTACCTTACTCCGTGACCAAGTGGGAAGGGAAAACGAGACAACTTATTGTTTATTTGAGTCGTTCAAGTATAACCATGTGGCATTGCTTATTTCTCATTCCTCTCAACCCTCTTTTCCATCGATCTTGCCGCCCTCCGGTCGAGTCCATCCTCCAGCATGCATCATTTGAACATTCCGCCGAGTATCATTCGCATGTGGGCCTAGACCATGCTTGTATTTCCAATGTTGTAATTTGTCCGACATGTATACAAACAAATGGTTCAGTTAAAGTTTCACTTTGCCTCCACTACGTGTCGTTTCTCATCTTAGTTTTGACATCCCATTAGGTTCATGCCCCGACATATCTTGACGAGATCGATTGTTGTTGAGAAATCAATTGCGTGTCGTGCAAGGAGATAAAGGTTTAGCCTGTTTCTATGATAGAATTGACCCACGGGGGGGGGGGGGGGGAGGGGAGTTGTGGATTAGAGGGAGTATATTGTACGTTCATAAGCGAAACGAACATATTGTACCCACCCTAGTCCTCTTTCAATCGATCTCCGGACCCTGAGATGAAATCGAGAGAAAACGAGTGGGTGCATGTGTGATACCTAAGATGGATTCAAAATTTTGAATCGGTGATCATAGCATCCGCAAATAATATATAAAGGGTATTCAATGTTCGTTTCGCTTTTGAACATACAATATACTCCCTTTGATCCTTTCTAGTTTACATATAAGTTTTATGTGTAGTCAAAGTATCTCTACTTTGATCAAACTTACAGAAAAAAGTATCATCATTCAACAACGCCCAATTAATATTGTTAGATTCGTACATACTCCTAGATTTGTATTCAAACAGAGATGGTTTCCAATTTGTTTTCAACCACGTGAATGTGCTTGTTCTCGCGCATGCTCTTCCTACTAGGATTTCACCATGTATAGCTAGTCCAGTAGTAACTTTTTAAGATCCATGTCCAATAGTACTAGTGGAGTACTGATAACATCTGTAGTAGAGTATGCAGTGCTCATAGTACTCCCCCCTTCCATTTATATAGGGACTAAGAGCAAGTCTAATAAGGCCTAGTCAGCATGCTATAAGACTTGTCATGTCATTAAAATCCTACTTGGAGGAGTGAGAAGAGAGGAGAGAGAGTGGAGCGGGCTCTTATTCTACAACCCTGCTATATCACATAGATCAAGAAAAAATAGTATGCATGCAACTCTCTTCCAATCATCACTACGAGGGAAAAGGCTAGCAGCAGCGCGGGTTTTAGATGTATTAGTAGCACGGGGACAGGCGCTACTAATAAGGCGCTACAGCTAACACATAGCAGTAGTGCGTGCTCACCAGCGCTACTGCTACACAAGTGTAGCAGCAGCGTTGTTAGCGAAAAGCTTCGCATCGCTAGTAGCTCTAAGCGCTTTGCACGGACTCGCTATCGCTATCAAGCCTGCTGCTAACTTTTATACACTCGCTACTGCTAATTTAAGTACTTTTTTTGGAATATTTTTTTTGTATTTGAATAGGCTTTATAGAAGAATCTTTAGCACATAGAAATGTCATCATGATACACATACAAATGCCTGCGAGACCACAAATGTAATCATAGCATGTACATACAAATAGTCTCATCATATTCATCATCCAACACAGTGGTATCTTGTCATCATCTCGAAAATAGCGATACATGCAAGTCTCGAATACTTGCAACTACAACAACGTCATCCATCTAAACAAAGGTATACGCAAGAAGAGCTATCACTATGAGTGAGAGCGGAACTATCCAAAGACATGAGGTGGCGATTCTGAGTCCTCTCTCGCTCTAGCGTGAACCTCAAGTAACTAGCTTCTCCTTCTTGTCTGCTTTTGAAGCCTTTATGGCTGGCGCCCATGAACCCATTCACTTGCGCCTGACACTCATGCCACTCGTTGTACACCCCCGGAACCTTCCCTTTGTACACGACATAGCAATTCCATCTCGCCATCAAGAAACTAGGTACCTGTTACGTTAGAGATGCATGTTCAATTCCCTTTGTATGAAGGCCCACCTAGCGCGCCTGAGACTGAGGACGGGCTGCTATGAGCGGGAGCGGCTGCGAGAGGAGGCCCGGTTGCGTGAGAAAGTGATGGTGCGATGGTGTTGTTGTTCATGGAGTTGCTCCGTGGCCGGGCAACGGGAAATCATGTACCGTCTTGTCTGGATTTTCCTTCGCCCAGTTGATGATAACTAGAACCAAGTTAGTAGCAAAATCATTTCTGCAGGCAGTTACAGCTGCATTGACTGCCTGCTGTAGCAACTCATATTTGTTAGGTTTTCGTATCCTCTGCTTCTTATGCTTCCTCTTTTCGGTAGCGGCATCGGGGCCGGTACCTTCCCCACCGGTCTCGGTGCCGCCATCGGTGTCGGCGCCGTCGGTGTCGATGTCGGCGTCAGTACCATCATCGAGGCCGACTTGCAAACCTTTCTTAGCAGTCAAATAGTCGAGGTACTCTTGTTCACCCTCATAATCCATCTAAATGCGCATCTTGTTCGTAAGGCCCGCTTTCTTCGTTGTTCGACATGTTTCCTATGATTAAGTGTCCTCATTAATTTCTAAAAGTATGAATAAATGAGAAATGACATAAAAGAAATCTATGTGCCAAAGACTCGATATGCCAACTATGTAGCACAAATCATGCCTTTATTCACAGGAAATTTCGGCATGACCTTTGCTAAAAAATGGACATATCGAGCACCTGAAATTCACCGGAACGGAAATGAATCAACATTTCGGCGTAACATAGGCAACTCGGATCATTTCCCAAACATGACATGTCCAAAACATGACATATGCACATATCACATGTCCAGTTCAAATTTGCAAATAAATTCAACTAATTTTGAAACCTAGCTAAATTCATAACTAAATAGATAACCTAATTAACATACTGCCCTATCTAAAACCTAAGTAAATTAAACAAAGAACCCTAGTAGAGAGAGGGGGGTTTACAGAGGGTGCAGGGGCGAGGAGGTAGGCCCGACGACGGCCGGGAGGGGAGAGGAGGGAGGCGAGGGCCCACGGGTCGGGGGCAAGCGCGCCGGGTCGGGGCGAGCGCCGGTCGGGTCGGGCGAGGTCCGGTCGGGGCGAGCCTTGGGGTCGGGGCGAGCCTGGTCGGGGCGAAGGCCTGGGTCGGGGCTAGCGCCAAGGTCGAGTCGGGGCGAGCCGGGCTGGTCGGGAAGCGGCGACGGGGAAGAGAGAGTGGGGATTTGGGGGGAAAAGGCGGGATGAAGCAGGGCGAGTGAGAATTTTGGCTTAAGTGGACGTAGCAGTAGCGCATTTGGGCAAAACGCGCTGCTACTACCTTTAGAAGTTGTAGCACTTTACACGAAATGCGCTACTACTAACTTCGCTACTACCAGTTTTCCTTTTTATTTTCCTTTATTTTATCCCACTTTGCCACAACTTTTCGGGGACATTTCTTCCCGGCCTTCTTGTATCGAGAAGCATTGCACACCGGACAGCTTGTTTTTTCCGCGTGCTCCTTCCGATAAATTATGCAATCGTTGATGCATGCATGGTATCTAACGTGTGGCAGGTCAAGAGGGCACACGATCTTCTTGGCCTCATCAACACTAGTAGGAGATAGATTACCCGCGGGAAGAACATCCTTTAGGTACTTGAGATGCTAATCGAGGCTAGTGTCGGTCCATTTGTTTATAGCCTTCGTCTTCAGGAGTTGGAGCGTGAAACTCAAGCGGGTCACCTCAGGATTGCAACCATCATACAATGGAGTGTTCGAGTCTACCACCAGTTGCTCCAGCTTAGCCTCCTCTCTAGAAGCAGCTCTCTCAAGATTTCGTCTCCTTGCGAAGCAATGCTTGAACATGAGGGTCCCTTGCGATTGAACTTAGTACCGACGAACTCTGCAGCGTGGAGTCCATGTCGTTCTCTCTCCGCCATGTCCGCCCCTTCTCCGCCGCCATGTCCGGCCTCTTCCCCGCCGCCATTATCGATCATCTCTTCGTCTTGCCTGTGTCATCATTGCCTGCCCCGTCGGCATCCTCAACGTCGTCATCCTCATCTTTAGTTATCCACCGAGTATAGCCATCCATGAAACCAGTCATGAGCAGGTGCGCTTCGACACGACCATCGTCATAGGGGTCGAGCCAAACTATTCCTTTGCATTTTAAACACGTACATAAAACCTCATCGGTTATTTTCTTTCATGTCCTGCACCGCCGACCGCAACCACCCGTCCACCATCGCTCCAATCGACCATCGTCAACTCTGCACAGTAATAATAAACAAATTGATTATAAAAATGCATGCATGCATCAAAGTCATACAAAAATTTGGCATGACCTTCCCTAAAAATATGACATATATGGATCTAGAGTTTGCCCGGAATTCGTCGAAACGGAAATAAATCGACATTTCGGCAAAAATAGGCAACTCAAAAGCACAATTTGGCGCCAACTCATGCTACACACACAATTTTCACAAACATATCACACACACATAAACATATTTCCATTTTGCAAAAGCATGAAATTTTCATCACCTCTATCTCGAGATCGAGAACATGGTGGAGATGATGTTGTAGGGAGATCAAAAGTGCACAAAGCTCTTCTTGACAAAGATAGATCTAGTTAGGGGGCAAATAGGTCACTTAACTAAATCCTACATCTACCTAGCTACCTAATTTGGGAGGAGACAACTTCAACTAGTGGAGGGAAAGGAAAAAGAGAAAGGAGATGCATTAATGGAGGTGGTGTAGTTAGGTAGGAGTAATGAAGAGAGAGAAAGGTGGATAGAAGAGAGAGAGTAATGGGGGAGAAGTATTGAGGAAGAATAAGAGTGAGAGTGGGAGCATGTGGGGGAGGTAGGGGAAAGGGAAGAGAGGAGGGGGAGGGGAGGGATGGGTGGGGAAAAGGTGGTGGGTTGGTGCGGGTTAGCAGTAGCGTAGGAGCTAAACCGCGCTGCTGCTAAGGAGTTAGCAGCAGCGAGCTTTGGTCGACGGCGCTACTGCTAACAGGGACAAAAAAGTGTGCCAATTTGAAATTTAGCAGTAGCGACCTCAGAAAAAGCGCGATACTCCTACATCCGTAGCAGTAGCGCGGTTCGCGCCACCAGCGCTCTTGCTAAATGGAGTTAGGTGGACACCACGCCACGATACTTGTAGCAGCGGTTTTTCGCCCACAGCGCTCGCTAAAAACTAATCTGTAGCGAGTTTCCCGCACACGCGCTCCTACTAATTAGTAGCAGCGCTCTTTTTTGTGCTGCGCTGCTGCTGAAATTCTGTGTATAGGCTTTTCCCTAGTAGTGCATGTACCTTGCTCATGCAAATATTAAATGCTTAGAGCCAACCTAATAGCCATTCCAAGAGCCAACTTACATGGCACTTTTGCCTATGTGGAGGAGAGAGATGTGAAAAGTAAGGGGAGTGAGCTCTCATGCAAGAGCCTAGCTATATACGCATTCCTAGGTAAATACAATAAATATGAAGAAAGAGATAGAGAGGAGATGGAAAAAAGTACTAATACAATAGCCAACCTTATATTTTTTTTGGGGGGGAAGTAGCCAACCTTATAGCCCACACTATTGTATGAGTTCATATAGATGATGGCTATAGATGACATGGCAGTTCCTTATAGCCATTGGCTGGCTATATTATTAACCATGCTCTAATTCTTTTTTCAAAACCGCCTTTGACTATTGACAAGATTAATAGTACATGAGATGTATAATGTGAAAATTATATCATTGGAAGCTCCTTTGACATACGAATTGACCGTATGCTTTTTGTAAGTTGCATGTCATATATTATTAATCTAACATTTGGTCAAAGTTAGCCTCAAAAAATGCATTAGGACCTGTATAGTATATGGAAGGAGGGAGTAGTAGTGGAAGTGGATCCTCTGGCAAAGATATCCCTGCCTTACCCTCCCTTTCGGTCACTTACTGGCGGACACCATGCTTTCTAGGCCCCGCATGTCACTTACTCAATGGGTTCGACCACGTCAGGGGATCCTCATCCATAGTATAATCCCTCTGTTTTTATTTACTCCGCATAAAACGGAGGGAGTGGTAGTATAAATGAGGCGGGCGAGGGAGGGGGAGGGACGTCAGTTTGCTCTCAACTGCGGTCCCACAAGTGAGCGAAACGCAAGACGAAGCGCGTTCCATTCGATGAGCAAGGTGGAGGGTCCAGCATGCCGGGGTGCAACGCGAACGCGACAAGAGCTATGTACAGTCAAAACCGATTGACCAGTCATCACCGGAACCACTATTCACACCAGAACCTTCGCTGCTTGGCCTATGCCAGCCACTGCCACAAAACCACGCCTCCTATCCAGCCCATTCCCCCACCTTTCGATCCCCTGGCCCACATCAAGAGTCCCCTAGTTCGCCAGAAAGCCATGGGTGCGCTGCAAGATCATGTACTACAAGATGCTACAGCCGGAGCACCGCGCAGAAATTGTGGCGGCGGTCGGCGCCACAGACCTCCGTTCCCAAGCTAGCTTTGCGGCGGGCCAATCCCCAAGTTCTCTGGAACAAAGCTACGAGGAGGAGGAAGCCGATCCAATGTTCATAAGGCCAACGAGGGGTATGAGACAATGGACGTCGACTTCGTGCCGGTGTCTGGGTCCCCCATGGTGCAGGCGGACCAGCGGTTCAACCTGGCCATACTAAAGGAGGACCGGGAGGCAGAGGCTCAACTCGACGTGGAGCACGTGCATGTCGCTGCCATCGAGGCTCTCCTGCGGGTGGAACCAGATGTCGTGGATGTGAACCAGGTGGCGGAGGCTCAACTTGACGCGGAGCGCGCGGATGCCGCTGCCATCGAGGCCCTCCTATAGGCGGAACCGGACGTAATGGACTTGAACCGGGAGGCTAAAATCAACGCGGTGCGCATGGATGTCGGTGCCATCGAGGCCCTCCTGTAGGAGAAACCGGACGTCCTGGACTTGAACCGGGCGGCGGAGGCTCAACTCAACGTGGAGCGCGTGGATGCCGCTGCCGTCGAGGCCCTCCTGCAGGCAGAACCGCACATCCTGGACTTGAACCGGGCGGTGCTCTCGTCTGTGCTGAGCGCCCGCACGCTCCGCGTGAATGAGTAGCTGGAGGCCGAGGACAACCACGATGCGGAGACACACGTCAGCAGCTACGGCTGGTTCGCGCCGGCAGCCAAAGACGATGAGGCTGTCTCGTTCCGTGAGCAGTGATAGTTTTTCTTTATGTTGTTGTTTTTAGGGATCTTTTGTTGTGTAAAAACATATATTGTTATGCAAGTCGCCTGAATTTCATCATTTGGGTCAGTCTACCATTTCAGGCGGTTGGATGTATGTCCTACGTCTCCTAACCCTTCTTCCTCACCTCTTCTTCTTCCCCAACAGACCACCGCACGGGCCCTACGGATCCTCCCCAACATGCGGTTGGATAAACATACTGTATGAAAGAAAATTATGTGTCAGCGGTAGGATGGCTAAGTTTGGTTTGTTCACATGCGGAAGCATGCCTTAGTTCGGGTGCATCCCCTTGGTTGGGTTTGCGGCATGCAGGAGCAATTGTGTGAGGGTGCGGTGTGACCGCGGTGTGCAGGAGCAACTGTGAGAGGGTGCGGTGCGACCGTGACAGCCGTGCGCAAGTGTACCTCCTTTTTTTTTGAAAAGTTTAGGAAAGCTTGGCAAAAGTGTGTGGCGAAGTATGGCAATGCAAGGCCTAGATCCAAACAGGATACAACTATGTATGTACTAGGAGTACTAGTATTAAAAAAGAACGCGGGGTTTTCCTTCACGGGACAAATCAATACAAATCCTCGTTTGACGTGTCAATTAATGCGTATTTGTTCTCCAAAGCCCAAAGAGCTAACCATCTCACTCCTCATCACTTGATTAATGCAGCGCCATGCAAACCAACCTTCTCACTTCCACATGTATGCAAGGGTATATTAATGTCCTTAGTTGCTAGTACGAGGCAAACCCCATCAATTTTGCCTCGATTAGTGTTAGTGGCCTTTTGCAAATTATAATTTTGATATACTGACCTTGTGTACAAAAAAATGGAGGTAGTAACTATTTAACTTCCTTCCCCATTGTGGTGATGTCGATGATATCTCGAACATTGTGTTTTGGCGAAGTGCGTTCGACGGAGAACACCATTGAGGAAGACCACGGTAAGTCGTTCGCAAGTGTCGCCTGCAAGCCGAGGCAACCACCTTATTTGCATCCAGGAAGTCCGTTGAACCAAAGGACGCGTAAATGTACTAGTACTACTAGTACACAATAGCGTCGTCTGTCCAGCTTAGTGCAGTGAGGTAGTTTCTCGAAGTAGGCGATGGAGAAGCGGAGTCAACGAAGAGTGAAATTGTGGTTGTTTCGTCCATGCTTTGTGATTTGACGCCTCACTCCTTTGTGATTTGTGATAGAAGGGAAAGGGGAGTAGACTCTGTGATCTGTACTGTACATGCGCCCAAGCATGGGAGAAATAGGAGAGAAGTTACATTTTGCTATTCCTTCAATCAATCAATCAGGGAGCTTCAGTTCCATCTTTTTAGCATTGGCAGCACCGTCCACAATGGTTCCCATCGATTCCAAAAGCTATTTTCACATTTGGCTATACATTGTGGATACCGTTAATCTTACCACTTGTTTTTGCTCCTGTGTGCTATCTACACAAATCTCAATTATATTGATCTAAACAATTATAGTATCAAGATTAGTAAAAAGGAAGTGATTTTCCGCGCGGATGGCGGGGGAGGTTTCTTACTTTTAGAGGACGTTGGCATGGCGGTTTGCTAACATGTGGTCCCACGTCTCAGTGCTTTACCATGCCGATCCGCGCCCCACATGAGGCAAAACAACGGCAGAAGCAACACGTGGTTAACTTGAAGCAGATGTGGGAGAAGCGGATTTAGAAACGAATGAAATGATGGTTGCTTCGTCCCTCCAACTTATTTTTTTAGCATTATTACTTCGTCCCTCCAACTTAAATGCAGGAAAGGTGCAGCTTTGTGGTTTGACGCCTCATTGCTCATTACTACGCTGGCGCCATGACTGGGGTGATTCACCCCTGCTGCTCTGCACTGTATTTCAGTATGGCACGTGGACCTGGTAGCTTGATGTCCCACATATCGGCAATAGGACTAGAACATTTATGACAGCGAGCGCTCCACTCTTACGACAGAGGAGTACACGACAAGGCGGCCCAGTGAACTGTTACTTGTACTATATAGTACTATAGTACTATAGTTTTGCTGTTTCGCACAATCCATCGATACAAACCCGACTAAACTGGAAAGGGCGGATTTTTCCGTCTTGATGAGCGATCTTTGGACATACATTTCAAAGGCAATTTTAATGTATGCAAACTGAATAATTAAGTAACAATATGATATCTAGTATAACTAAAAACACACATGATTTATTGTGTTAGAGTGTAGTATTAGTGCTGTATTGCATAGTTGTTAGATGTAACATGCGAGAAAGTGTAGAGATGTAGTTTTGGTGGGCCTACAGAGAGAAAAGCATAATACTGTCACCGAACTTCAGAATACGCTCATTACGGTCATTTTATACATTTTGCGGTGATTATACGGTCACTTGCGCAACGTTCAATATCGGAGTGCACTCTGTTGACTGGCCAATAGTCTGCGTGGCACCATGTTGACTAGTTAAATTAACCATGTTCCTTGTGGGTCCCACCAGTCAGTTTGCATAGGAAAAAGGTCAGATAAATACAAATTAACGCAGGTGCGACAAGACTCAAACCCGTGCGCGGGAACCACCTGGTTGTGTATGTGTCTATCAGGGCCTGATGTGTGCTCATGCACCTGTAGGTTGAGCACTTGAGTGTGAGAGTGTGTGTTGGTCGTGTGGTGTGTGCATGCATGTGTGCATGTGTGCGTGTGAGTGTGGAGTGCGTGCATGGCTGCGTGTGTACATGTGAGTGTTGCGTGTGTGTGTGGCTGCATGTGTTCGTGTGAGTGTTGCGTGCTTGCAGTTCGTGTGCATGCGTGCGTGTGTGTATAATCACCACACCAGCTCCTGTGTGTTAAAACAGACGACTCAGCATACCAATACAAGGCCACCTTGTCCATAGTGTCCGCGGTGATGACTTCGAACCACCGTCCAATATTTTTTTGTCGTTTCTTTTCATTCTTACTAGCAAGATGCCCGTGCGTTGCACATAACATCAAGATGCATTTGTATGACTAGTTTATTTAGTGAGAGAAAAGGATGAACGAGGGAAAGCCTTATTTGCAAATGTGGAGAGGCGTGTCGGTACCTTTTTGCAAAATTGCCACAGTTTCCTTCCTATCTGTCAGATATAATAAATCGGACGACCTATATTGCAGGATGGCAGGCACACCATCATCACCAACTCTGTTTTTTATGAGAGTGTAGAGTAGATACAAGCCGACAGGTGGGCCCAATGGTAGTAAGATAATGTGATGCAACACTAGAGGTGCCACGTGGAGCGTTTAACTGGTCAACTAGTCATGTCTTGAGAAAATATAGAGCTGTAAGGTGAGCCCGTGACTGTATAACCACAAAACATAAATGGTGACCGTAATGAGTGGATTCTGAAGTCCAATGTACATATCGTGCTTTCGCTTCAAATACAATGATCGTCATTGTATATATCACGAGAGAAAGATGAAACATGCGTGAATGTGCTGGGGGCGTTCTTTTAGAGGACCTGGAGATAGTTTGTGTGTGTACATGAAAGGGGCGTAGAGGGGGTGTATGCGATGGAGAGAGAGATGCTCTTCGTTTTTCTTTGTTATGACTAACTTTATATATAGTATAAAAATATAAAAATTCGCAGTGCGGAATAAATATCATTGTGGGCACCATGCAATGCAAATTAACGTTCATACTCCTCCATATAACTTTGTATTGTTGTATATATGTAGAAATTCTAAAATATTTTTTTGTCCACACTTTCTTCAAAAGGAACGTTGTATGCGAAATAAACATGAAGAGATGGGATTTTTAGATCAATGGGGTACGTGATGTAACATTTGTGAATGTGTACTTGATGTATTTGGCAGGGCCTAGAGAGGTATGTGTGTGTATTACGTATTCGAGAGAGGCATGGATAGAGGGCCGGTGGGGGAGGGGGCGTGGGAGAGATAGCACGACAAATGAGAGAGGTCTAGAGAGAGAGAGATGAATATGATGTCATGACGAGAGATTCCCTTGAGTGTGTATATGCAAGGGGGAGGGGAGAGAGGCACGAGGAGAATTTTTTTGTGTGGTGTCTGTGTTGGTATGTGTGGGTGTAAGAAGATAACGAGACCTGGGGGCAGAGGGTGTGTCACCGCGTGAGGTCCGTTGGGCCAAGGTGAGGCCCTTGGTTCGGTTCCATCCTGCGCCACATTGGTCGGCCCATGACACATTTAGGGAGACCCATGGATGACTAGTCGTACAAGACAAAGATAGCAGAATCGTGAAGGACTCTGTGTCCACTGACAAAGCCGGCTAGGATTTGTAACCCTAGGTCCTCGGACTAAGGTAACCCCTTATCTCTGATATTACTATTCATCCAACCTAACTTTAAGGGGCATCCTACATAATGCTCTACTAGAATCATACTTGTCGATTAGGAAGAGAGGTGTGAGACAATGCGTGAGAGACAGGCCTAAAGATAATGTGCGTACAGGAGACACATAAGCAGGTCTATGTATATAGAAATGGGTCGATGGGGATTGTGCGTGTGTATGCTTGTGAGAGGAAGAGTGCTTGTGATAAAGGTTAGTGAAAACAGTCGTAAATGGTTACGAGAGAGAGGGATGGTTATATCAAGAGCATGTCTGCGAGAAAGACACCTCAGGAGAGAGTGTGTGAGCATGTGTGAGAGACCACCGATGGAGAGTGAAACTACACGTAAAAGAATGATGTACACATTGATTAAAGTTATAAATTGTATCCAAATATTAGGATGGGATCATGATATTTGCAATTCGCGTAAGGAACGATCATTGATCCACCAGACATCTAGATTCTATCGAATTTGAGCATGTCTATGTTATTATTCGACATAATTGATCCACATAGTTAGTATATTGAACTCCAGACAATGCATCGCTTTAGCAATCGAATATAAACGTGAGTATAGTTCATGTTGTGTGTGTAAAGCACATTATACATACGGAAGTTACACAATGAACATTATAAATAGCTAGCTATGAACTAGCATACATTTGAATTCAACTTAAGGTTGTTTAAAAAAATTTGAATTCAACATGTAGTCCATTCAATTCAATTATTTGAATTCGATACCATGGCATTTGTAAATCGTACCAAATTATGGGGGCACCAATCTTTGCTCTGCTTTTGTACATAATAGTATATATAGTCGTGTACATAATAGATTCAAATTTAGCTCCTCCATTCCAAAATAATGATAGTTCTAGGATTTTCAACTATCAAAAATTCAAAAAGAAGCGAATAATTTAAGTAGGTTTTCAAACATACAAGGTCAATTTTAACATTGTCTATTTAGGTCAATCCTCAAAGTTCAAGAGTAATCTAAACATGAATGTTTCTGTTTCAAAATTTCGAGCGAAGCGCCAAAAGAGCCTCTACTCACCCAAAACCGTGTGAGACCAATGTTTGGTAGAAGGAAATTACTTTTCTAACTCTGACCTGTGAAACCTACCGGCCCGACGTCCAAAGGTCTAAACCGGGGTAGGTTTGTAGCTTCTTGTAGACGCCATGCAACCGCCTTCGAAAAACATGCATACACAATGGCCGCCTAAGCACACATGCGTACGGCCGAAATTGCTCCCGCCCACTATTTGGGACACCTGGGATTACCATCCTACCCCGGACCCACAGTAGGTCCGAAATTTAAGAGGGGGGCAAAGTTTGTATTTTCCCCAAATTTCAAACAAGCGCGTCCCATATGTTCAAAAAAGCCAAAAACAAGCACATCCCGGACCGAAACATGGCCCCCCCTTAGCTCCGCGCTCCGCGCCCCCCCCCCCCCCACCCCCTTCCGATTCCCCATTCGTACTCCGTGGGCGCCAAAACTACCTCTCCACCAGCCACGAAACCCCGGCGTCCTCCGTCCACCACCCCATCCCACCCATCAACCGCCGCCCTCCTCCATCACGCCGGAGCCGATACCCCGACGTCGTCGTCCACTGCAACCTCAACCGCAACGCCCTCCATGGTTTGTAGTTGAAGCCGAGGCCGAGATGTCCGTACCCGAGCCAGTTAAACCACGCCGTCCTGCGCCTCACTGCTACTGCTCCAACTTCGCCACTGTCCTCCGCACCGGAGCTGTTCCTTATACGCCGTCCTTCGCCGCCTCGGATCTACTTCCCCTCCGCCGACATACGGCCACGGAAACACAGTCAACAATTTGGCCATGGGTTCGTCCAAGGCTGCACCCTCCTCCAAAACATTGGTTCCCCTGGCAAAAAGAAGAACATCGCCGCGACATATGAAGCACACAACACTTGCAATCGGAAATGGTACCCCTCTTCCCTTATTCGTGCAAATCTTACGTGTCTGCTTGCATGGTATTCATCCCACAGAAAACACTAGTTGACCGCTTCTTCTTGATACTAGATGTTCCTAGTGACTCGCGATGCACAAGGTGTCTCCTCATATACTATTTCACCATAGCTAGAGGTCCGTCGCGCCCCCTGGATTTCAATTCCTGGTCAGTAGGTTCCCAATTAAAGGAAGTATTCCCTCATGTAACAGGCGCTAGTCCGCCTAGTCCGCCTAGAGCTACTGGCGCCTGATGTGGAGGTCAGTTGGGATTAAAGGGATGGCCTAGGGGCGCTGCCAAGCACAGCGGTGGTGTGAGGTCGAGGAGAGGGCGGGTCGGCGGAGGCAGGGATCTATGCCGGTGGTTGCTGGTGGTTCAAGAAAGATCGTCAACCATGACTGGCTGGAGGTAGACGAAGGCCATCTGACCGTTCCTTATAGATCGGGTGGTTCATAAAAAATCGACTGACCTATTTATTTTTAGTCGACTATTATTTTGATAGGACCACATGTGGTGGTGTGCTGGAGGAGTACCTGCATTTCCCAGCCATCCCTGTGCTCATATATTACAAAATCCTACGGAGTAGAATCTAATTTTGTTTTCCATGCAATGTTGTAGAGCTATAATATGTCTCATGTCATTTATTTTTCAGCCACCTGCTATCTGCTACTTTTATAGTGCACTAGTTCTGCACACACTTCACCCATACTCTCACTATTGTGTTTTTATGCAAGGGTATTTTAGACTCGATGCACGGATGTAAGCGAGAAAAGAAAGAGAGAAAGTCGCTCCAACAGGGTAATGCTGCTACGCCAGACATGTTTTAGCCTTATAAAGGGTGGAGTGTCAACACATGGAGACGGTAAATGTAGCTCTGGAGTTGATGACCTAGCTCGCGATGAACCACCATCCCAGGTGCTTGCTTTAACTTCGCGGTGTCATATGTGGTTGCATGTTGCATATTGTGTCTAGCGTGTATTAAGATAAGGAAAGATATTTTTTACATGAACCACCATCCCGGGAGCACCAGAATACAAATAGCTAGTCAGGGCACTGGCTGAGCCAGTGACAATCCCAGCACAGATAGGCATCACCTGGAAGCCAACTAAAAAGCCACGATGGTGGCGATGCAGCCCGCCTCCAACCAGGCTCTCAGGTCCTCGAAGAACATGCTCACCACTCCAGCCGGCTGTCTAGCTTGTATTGCTTCCAATTTGGTTAAATTGCATCTGCTTAGCTTACACATTCTACCTTTGAATATGACATGCCTTCGTATTTTTGGTACATACTAGTACATTTGTCTATTAACCATGTTCTTACATTAAACTAATGTTCTTGTGTATCCCTCATCAATCACTTATGACGAGACAGTCACCCCAGTTCATTGCTTTGAGAAAAGATCCTCTTTTGAAGAATGCAGTGTCAGCCTCCCCACATGATTCTCAAGAAACAACTAGGAAAGATGAATATAGTGAACGTAGCTCTGTAGTTGATGACCGCATTTCCCCTACACCAGCATCGCAGGTGCTTTCTCTAACTTGGCAGCGTGATATGTGGTTGCATGTTGCATATGGTGTCTAGACTGTAATTCTTCCAATCTGGTTAAATTGCATGTGCTATTCTGCTTAGTTTATACATTATACCTGTTAATGTGACATGCCTTCCTGTTTTTAGTACATAGTACATCTGTCTATTAAGCATGTCCTTACATAAAACTATTGTTTTTTTGTATCCCGCATGAATCATTATGATGACACACCTTTAGTATATGCAGTGTGATATTAGTTGCATCTTTCATATGATTTATAGCATGCGCTGCTTCTAATTTGTTGAAATGCCATTTATGATGGGACGCTTTTAACTTGGCAGAGTCATATTGGTTGCATTTTTCATGTGGTGTCTAGCTTGCATTGCTTCTTATTTGTTGAAATGGCTTCTGCTTAGTTTACAAAAACAGTTGTGAATATGCCATGATCTCCTGTTTTTCATACATATTCCATCCTGGTATCATGTGTTTGCCTTACATCAAATTAGTGATTGTCAGTGCAATCCATGAATGAGTTCTAAAGAGTGAATTTTATTGCTTTTTCTTGTCGGTTTTACTTGACAATTCAAAATCAATAAAGTGGAAGGAAAGTAGCAAGGTGACGGATATAGGTGCTCCTTCCAAACGGAGGGCCTCTATATATTCTACTCCGCCACCCACCCCCCCCCCCCCCCCAAGAAGATTTGCAAGACAACACATGCATAGACACTCAACGTAGTTGTGCTGATGATGAGCACGTCTCCCCTATGTGCTTGCATGTTATGTATGATGTCTAGCTTGTATTGCTTCTAATTTTGTTGAATTCCGTCTGCTTACTTTACAAATTATACTTGTGAATAACACATGTGTTCCTGTTTCTAGAACATATAATATCTGTCTATCACACCATGTTCTTACATCTAAGTACTACAGTTGTGTAACCTGCAACAATCACTTATCATAGGACATGGTTGACTTGGGAGTGTGATATAGGTTACATCTCGCATTCTTTTCTAGCTTGTACTACTTCTAATTCGTTGAAATGGCACTTATGACGAGACAATTTTAACTTGGTAGAGTGATATTTGTTGCATCTTTCATATGGTGTCTAGCTTTCATTGCTTCTAATTTGTTGAAATGCCTTCTTCTAGTTTACACATCATAATATGTGAATATGCAATGATGTGAATATGCAATGGCACTAATGACGAGAGACCTTTAACTTGGTAGTGTGATGTTGTTTGGATCTTGCATATGATTTATTTCTTGTACTGCTTCACATTTGTTTAAATGCCATTTATGACGCGACATTGTTAACTTGGCAGAGCGATAGTTGTAGCATCTTTCATATGGTGTCTGCCTTCCATTGCATTGCTTCTAATTTAGTGAAATGTCTTCTGCTTAGTTTACACATCATAGTTCTGGTTATCACATGTCGTCTTGTTTTTCGTACATATTACATCCTCCTATCATGTGGTTGTCTAACATCAAAGTTCAGTTCATCGGTATCCCGCATCAATTTGTTCTGAAGAACTAAATTGTTATTCATTTTTCTTGTCGGCTTGACTTAACATGGCACGGAGAAAGAGGAAGGAACACAGAATGACAGGGAAAAAAGAAGCGGAAAAATCCTGCAGATTCTGCTGGTACTGATGGTGCAATAGAAGGAAAGTCCAGCGGAAAATTGTACAAATAGTGTATCCCATGCCACGTGAGCTACAGAACAAGCCAACCAGAAACCAATAGTTGCAACCACACAAGCAGAGACAGCCATAGTTGTTGCAACACCTTCCACAGTACCACCAGCTGCACGAGTTACTCGTTGGTCAACTCAGCTAGCAGCACGTTCCCAAGCTCCCTTGCCACCTGACACTAGTTCCGAAGCACTCTTAACACATGACGAGTTGGCAAGATCAGATGAACTTTGTGATCTTGAACAGCAAGAAGGTAGTTGCTAGAGTCAAGTTACAGTTGCATGCTTCTTTATATGTAGTCTCACAGTTTGATGTACAATAACACTTCCTATGTTCGTTGTTGGACTAGCACCTAGGCGCAAGAGGAAACAAACATCAGGGATAATGCTCGATAGGTTAACTAAATTTAGAGGAGGAAGAATGGAGATCCGTTTTGAGGCAGGTTTAAAAAGGCCGCGTAATGCTATAGAGTCAGCCAATTTAGTATCAGAGGCAGCGGTTGCCGTTAGGAGTCATGTACGTATCCTCCCAACATGGATTCAGTACAAGAATGACAAAGACGAAACCCAGTTCAACACCTTCCTCGACCATTTATCTATAAGTATGGTTATGTATGGAAACTAGTAATATTGTCTTGCTCTGTCCCATACTTTCTAGGTTGCTGATAATGAGACTCCCATAATTTTCAACAGATGAGGTTCAAGTTGGATAGCGAAGATGATGCAACCAGACAAGCTTCCACCCATGTTTTCAAGTCTGCTCTGTGACATATCGGTATAACTTGAGGAAAACTCACTTTGAAGGCAAGGCTAACAGTGAACTTGCCCAAACATCTACAGTCGAAAATATATCAGATGAAGACTGGAGAGGCCTCATTAAAAACTGGTCTGATCCAAAGTATCAGGTAAATTATATATATGTGATCAGCTCACATGTTGAAGTCCTATTTACGCATGTGCCTCACAAATCTATCTTCTTGTAGGTGAACCGTTCAAAGAACAAGGCCAACCGTACGAAAGTGAAATTCCAACAGACAACAGGATCTCGTAGCTATATTGCACACTGCGAGGCTCTTGTAATTAGCTATTGTTTCACTCTTTTCATTGTACCATATTATCAGATCAATATTGAATTGTTCCAAATGTAGAGGAAAGCCCGCAAGGACCAAAAAGTACCTTAACCAAATGATGTGGAAATCTTCAGGGACTGTCACACCAGCAAGACGAAGGGCATGACTACACCAGTCAAAGCCGCTGTTGTAAGTCCTTAATCGTCATGCCTTTTAACTACTACTTACTCTGACTCGTGCCTTGAACTGCATGGTTTGCAGCCAATATATATTACTCTTTTCAATTTTATACACAATTGTCTTAGCGTATCATTGTACCTGACAAGGTTTAAAAGAGAGGAGTGATGTTCCTTCGATCTTGATCTGTAATCTAGTTCCGTGCTGGACTTGCCCACACAATGTTACAATTGCTTGTTTGTCTGTTCTCAGTTGTTTTGTGATATGAACGATGCCATACTATGCTTACTGAGGGAGTCCTGGATTAGGGGGTGTCCGGATAGCCGAACTATCACCGTTGGCCGGACTCCTGGACTATGAAGATACAAGATTGAAGACTTCGTCCCGTGTCCGGATGGGACTTTCCTTGGCGTGGAAGGCAAGCTTGGCGTCTGGATATGTAGATCTCCTACCATCGTGAATCGACTCAGCAACCCTAACCCTATCCGGTGTCTATATAAACCGGAGGGTTTTAGTCCGTGGGGATCGAACAACAATCATACCATAGGCTAGCTTCTAGGTTTAGCCTCTACGATCTCGTGGTAGATCCACTCTTGTACTACCCATATCATCAATATTAATCAAGCAGAGTAGGGTTTTACCTCCATCGAGAGGGCCCAAACCTGGGTAAAAACATCGTGTCCCTTGTCTCCTGTTACCATCCGCCTAGACGCACAGTTCGGGACCCGCTACCCGAGATCCGCCGGTTTTGACACCGACATTGGTGCATTCATTGATAGTTCCTCTGTGTCGTTGCTGTCAGGAAGGATGCCTCATCCCGTCTTTAAAGACGGCACCGTTGCTAAAGGAGCTTTGGCCACCGGCCAAACTCTCTGGCTAGGCGGTTTTCTTATGACCGCCTGTTCGGCCGCCGTGCCGACGATGACTTCTCGGGTCATCGAAAGAAATCTTCACGTTAACTCGGAACTCGCCGAGCAGTTAGATCCAATGGAGCTCTCTTCCTTGAACGAGCTCTTGGATCGCATCGCCCGCTCTGAGTCGCTACAGACTACGATCAGATTGGGCCTAAAACAGATCTGAGAGAGATCAACTCTCCCCAGGCTACCCACCACGTTGCTGTGGTAGAGGAACAATACGGCGACTCTTCTCCTACCTTAAAGACTAGATATGTCCGGATTCCTGACCCCTTCATGCCGGATTCCCGCGGAGGGGGTGACACCACTCAAGCCCTGAACTTAAAGTCAGGCAGCAGGCTAGATTCATTGGACAACCTCCAAGAACCCAAGCTTCCAAGTTCAGAAAGTTCTTGGCCCCTGAATCTTAGATCGGACGGGGTTCGGAATTTAATTCCACCCGCCCACCCAAACATAAGCGATCTATCCCAAATCCGGCAAGAGCCCGGTGAAACGATACATAATTATCGGGCCAGATTACTCTGGTTATGGACAGGATAAAGGATTGCCGCGAGGAGGACGCAATCTCATTCTTCTGCAATAATTGCACGGACAAGGGAATCCTAAACGCCATAAGTCATCGTGAAATTACACGCTTCGCTGACTTGGCGTCCTAGTACGAAAGTAATGCACGATGGAGAGCGCCGGGAAAACCGAAATCAAATTTTGGGATAATCCGGCCCCGAATACGACCCTAGTCCGAAATAAAAGGGTGCATCATCACCAGGCACCTGGGTTACATACCAAAAAGCAAAAACCCCCAAAGGGCATGGAACCGTACCGGAGGGATGGCTCAATGGCCCCTGCAAAATTCATAGCACAGAGGGTGCCACTCCAACTCATAGCCTTAGAGCATGTTGGATACTACGGCAGGTGGCCAAAAGTGGCGAAGAGCTCTTAGCTCCAGAGCACTAGCCCAGCAATACCAGTACGTTATTAACAGTCTTCAAGACTTTCGCATCAAATAATATGCGGAAACGAACACAGCCTTGCCAAAGTCTACCAGATAGTAACAATAAATCCATGGAGTGACACGGCTATTACCTTTAACGCCAGTGACGAACCTAAATTCCGAACAGCCCGAGCACCAGCCGCATTGGTCCTCAGTCCAATAGTGGGCGGCTTTCGCCTTACCAAGGTACTCATGGATGGCGGCAGCAGATTAAACCTCATCTACGAGGAAACCCTTCGAAAAATGGAAATAGACTGGAGCCGCATTGAGCAAAGTAGCACAACCTTTAGAGGAATAATCCCCAGTCGGGAAGCATGTCTTTGTCTGAGGAAAGATCACACTAGATGTGGTGTTCAGCACGCCGGACAATTATAGGTCCGAGGAGGTCACATTCCAAGTGGCCCCGTTCAGCAGCGGATACCACGCTCTATTAGGGCGAGAGGAGAGGCATTCACAATTTTTCAAGCTATACCCCATTATGGGTACATGAATGTCGGAGTAATGGGCCACGGGTAGGCAAACCCGAGCCCCTGGACCTTTCAAAAATCGGTGCAGACTGCGCCCCTCAAGACCCCAAGACAAAGAGCCGCCTTCGGAGATTCGGCGGCAGAGCCGCCGACTGCCCATCCCAGCCTAGTCCCAGAGACGGCCTCGAGATGAGCCGACTCCCTGCCAGCGACTTCCGGAGAAGCCTGCTATGGGGAGTCGGCCTGCGACTCCAACCACCTCCTGCCTATGCGACTACGGACGGGATGGGATGAGTCCGCCTCGCAGCCCATCCCTGCCCCGTTCACAAAGGACAGGCATGGCCACAGAGTGCCGTACTGACGGAGATCTCCGTCCGGCGCGGCATCACGCCACGCTGCCTCGACATCAGCCCGTGGGCAGATCCTCGCACCCACGACGGCTGTCTGCATGCGACCCGAAGACGGCAGGACCCGCTCGGCGGGAGTGCAGAAGACGGCGAGCGCCCCTAGACGGACCCAGGAGTCGGCCTCCAAGAGTCGGCGGCCCCTCCCACGGCTCCAGCGCCATTAACCGGACAAGACGAGGGAATGGCAATGATGATCGCCGTCGGCGGCGGCACTGCTACATGACCCGTGACCAAGCTCGCGTCATTAGAAGCACGGCTACAGTAATCCGCGGCGGCAAGACTCGCCTGGCGGACAAGGGCTGTCGGCCCCATGTCGACCGTCGGGGCCCACCAGTCGGCGGGCCCCAGAAGTCGGCGGAGAAGACGACGACCTGAGAGACTGACTGCTGGGACCTACGCCCAGCCGGATTACCATTGTACCCCCGGGGGGTAGGCCTATATAAACCCCTCGGGGCACCCATGCAAGAGGTTGGACCCTAATAGTTTTAGACACACATAGAGGGAAGAGAAGAGCTAGCCGTGCCCTTCTCCTTCCTCACCCCGAACAGCTCAAGGAGCGGCCTTGTACCCACTTTGCCATAGTGATCATGCGGAGACCCCCGCAGAGCAGCAAAGAGGTGTTATCTCCACGGAGAGCCCTGAAGCTGGGTAAGATTCGCCGACGTGCATGCCTTCGCCTCATCCCGTTTCCAGGCACCGGCGACGTTCTACTCGCCCCCACCATGATAAGCCATCCTTTGGCATATGTCGCACCCAACCCCCGACAATGAAGCTCAAAAAGCCCGGACCCAACGGAATTATCACTCTCGCTAGTGACCCGGACATAGCGCTCCGTGCCGAAAATAAAACAGCCGCACTTTCCCTTGAGGCACTATCCGAAGCCCTACCAGCAGAGGAACTCACTGTGCTGCGCTCCACGGTGAACAGGGACGATGTGATACTCGATAAGAGATCCAAGTCCACCTCTTTTAAACCGCGCATTTAAATAGTCAAATTCAAAGTCCATCCAACGGACCCTACAAAAACGGCCTCCATCGGGGCACAATTAAACCCTGATGTGGACGCCGCATTACGAGAATTCCTACGCGAAAATTGGGACATTTTTGCCTAGCACCCTTCAGACATGCCAGGAATCCCATGCCGGCTGGCAGAGCACAGCCTAAATATCCTAAAAGGATTCAAGCCAGTCAAAGAAGCTCTTCAGCGTTTCTCTGAACCCAAGAGACGGGCCATGGGAGAGGAGCTAGCTAAACTATTGGAGGCCGGATTCATCAGAGATATTAAACATCCGGACTAGCTAGCAAACCTGGTAATGGTACCATAGAAGGACAAATCCTGGCGCCTATGTGTCAATTTTAAGGACCTTAACAAGGCTTGCCCAAAGGATCCTTTCCCCCTCCCCCGCATCGATCAAATTATCGACGCAACCGCAGGACACGATTCATTGTGTTTCATCGACGCATACTCGGCTACCACCAAATTAAGATGGCAGAGCCAGACCAAGCCGCAACGGCATTTATCACTCCATACGGCCCATTCTGCTTCAACACAATGCCCTTT
The DNA here is from genome assembly GCA_021605145.1 of Aegilops bicornis. Taxonomy (NCBI): domain Eukaryota; kingdom Viridiplantae; phylum Streptophyta; class Magnoliopsida; order Poales; family Poaceae; genus Aegilops; species Aegilops bicornis. The sequence goes on from CM038669.1 coordinate 343,726,441, forward strand.
GGGCTCAAAAACGCCGGCGCAACATATTAGCGCATGATTCAGACATGTCTGGCAAACCAGATCGGCAAAAGCGGTGGAGCCATACGTAGACGATGTGGTCGTCAAATCCAAGCATGTCGAAACCCTAGTCGACGACTTGAGGCTCACATTCGATAATCTCCGAACATATGACAACAAGCTCAACCCGGAAAAATGCGTTTTCGGCATACTAGCCGGAAAACTCTTGGGCTTCATTGTATCCGGTAGAGGAATTGAAGCAAACCCAGCCAAGATCCGAGCTCTGTCACAATTGGATATCCCCAAAGACCTCAAACAAATACAAAAATTGACTGGATGCGTGGCGGCTCTAAGCCGCTTTATCTCCCGCTTAGGAGAAAAGGCATTACCCCTTTATCGCCTCCTCCGGCGCACGAACACTTCAAGTGGACGGATGCTGCCACGGCCGGACTCGAAGAAATCAAAGCCATATTGGCAACAAATCTGGTCCTGGCCGCGCCCAACATGGGTGAACCAATGCTATTATACATCGCAACAACCCATCTAGTTGTAAGCACGGTGCTCATTGTCGAACGAGAAACGGACGGACACAAGTTCCCTCTCCAAAAACTAGTTTACTACGTGTCCACTGTCGTAACTCCATGCAAGTCACGGTACCCGCATTATCAAAAGATAGCATACGCGGTGTTCATGGCATCCCGGAAGCTGCGACACTACTTCCAAGAGTGTTCGATAACAGTAGCCTCCGAAGTACCTCTTAATGACATTATAAACAACCGCGACGCAACGGGCCGGATTGCTAAATGGGCCATTGAGCTCCTCCCGTTCGACATAACCTACAAGCCACGGCGAGCTATTAAGTCGCAAGTTTTGGCTGACTTCATCGCCGAATGGACTGAAGCCGAACTCCCTAAAGAGTACGGCGCATATTCCAACTGGATCATGCACTTCGACGGCTCCAAAATGTTGGCCGGCCTGGGGGCTGGCATTATTCTGACGTCCCCAACCGGGATACAGTCCAATACGTACTTCAAATAATGTACACGGACTCCAACAACGCAGCCGAATACGAGGCCCTTCTACATGGTCTCCGGATGGCAGTCTCCATGGGCATTCAACGCCTAGAGGTGCGCGGGGATTCGAACCTCGCGATATCCCAAATAAATGGGGACTTCGATGCCAAGGATCCAAAAATGGCAGCTTATCACAATGACGTCCTAAAAATGTCAGCTCGGTTTGAGGAGCTCGAATTTCACCATATAGCCCGGGATAACAACCAGGCAGCAGACGTTGTTGGCATGCATTGGCGCAAAGCGCGATGCCGTCCCCCCCCCCCAACATCTTCCTAGAGAGGCTTTTCAAGCCATCCATACTATGGGAGGGAGAGTCCGAAAATAACAACCCGGACCCAACCACACTGCCCCACACCAAACATTCCAACATAGTTGGTGGTCCCGCCAATGAAATAACATCATCAGCCCACGCAATAATGGCAGTCATCGCCCCGTGGACAGAACGATTCCTAGCCTACCTAACTAGGCAGGAACTTCCCGAGGACCAAAACGAGGCCCGCTGCATAGTGCGGCGGTCTAAAGCCTATAAGGTCCATGAGGGAGAGCTTTATAAGAAAAGCACAACCAGAGTCCGTCAAAGGTGTATCTCCGAAGAGGAAGGGAGGAATCTCCTGGCTGAAATTCATGCCGGACTCGATGGGCACCATGCCGCAGCCTGGGCCCTTGTAGGCAAGGCCTTCCGTATAGGATTTTATTGGCCGACGGCCCGGGCAGATGCTCAGGACTTAGTCCAACGATGCGTCAGTTGCTAGCTCTTTGCTAATCAAAGCCACATGGCACCCACCGCCCTCAAAACTATACCCATCACCTGGCCCTTCGCGGTCTGGGGGCTTGACATGGTTGGACCCCTTAAAGGAGGAACCCACAAGCAAAAATACCTATTGGTCATGGTTGATAAATTCACCAAATGGATAGAGGCCAAGCCTATAAAGATGGCCGAATCCGGACCGGTGATAGATTTCATATCAGGGGTAGTACACCATTACGGCGTCCCCCATAGCATCATCACTGATAACGGCACGAACTTCATGGCCGACGAGGTCAAACTCTGGTGCAAAAACATGGGCATCAAGCTCGACTACGCTTCAGTCTATCACCCCCAAACTAACGGTCAAGTCGAGCGAGCAAACAGTCTAATCATGAGCGGCATTAAACCCAGGCTAGTGCGGTCCCTCAAGGAATCTAACACGCACTGGGTAAAGGAGCTCGACTCTCCACTCTGGGGCTGCGGACCACGCCGAATCGCACTACCGGATTCACACCATTTTTTATGGTATACGGCGCAGAGGCAGTTTTGCCCTGCGACATAATTCATGACTCACCTCGCGTGCGCATGTACGAAGAAAGAGAAGCCGAGCTCGATCGTCAGGACAGCTTGGACGCCTTGGAGGAGGAGCGTGATATGGCAAAAGCTCGTTCCGCATTCTATCAACAGCAGAATCGAAGATATCAAAGCAGGGAAGTACGGGCCAAAGCTTACAATGTTGGCAAACTAGTTCTATGCCTGCCGAACAAGAAAAAGGACAAACTCATGCCCAAATGGGAGGGTCCCTTCATCATCGACCAAGTCCTGACCGGCGGAGCGTATCGTCTGCGAAACGCATCGGATAACCGACTCGAGCCGAACCCATGGAACGCAGCCCGTCTTCGAAGATTCTACGCCTATATTTTATCTCCTTCCTCCGTCTATATTTTATACTTTAAGCTGTCTTTTATTTCTCTCCTTCTCCCTCCTTTTTTCCGAAGCCGTTAAAGGCTCGTTTGCGCATTGTTCGCACACACTTGACGCGCTATCCGCTCATTATACCTGGGGGCTTCTTTAACAGAAGCTTATTTATCTGGGCTTTATGCCCAACACATGTGTCACACTTCTGCAAGTACCTTTTATTCACCATTATATGCATCGATATGACTTAAGTTTTGGCCAAGCTGTGTTGCTCGGCTCACGTGCTTACCCCCTACGCTCCCGATTGTTCGGCTAGGTGGTAAAGGAGCACCTCTGCGATTATTACCGCCGGGTCAGCCGGACGTGTACCTCAGATCGGGTGAAGCCGAAAGCTAAGCGTTCTTAAGGGAATATTCGGTCGGTGAACTAAAAGACGATTTTTATTTTTCATTTATCTGCCCCGGATGCTTTTACGCCTTTTTCGCAGTCCGAACATGCACTTTAGGGCATGCCTCCCAGGGAAAGGAACCCCTAACGGAACTATTCTCCCTGGAAGATGTTTCTTACTAACCATGTAATATAACATAACTAGTTGGGCACTTGTCTGATAAAGCACTCATGACCCCTATGCCTGGTCTCCACGCATGCCCCGGTTTTTACATAACCGCGAGGGTATTCGGACACACTCCGGACTATTGGGTCCCGAGGTTGAAGCGAAAAGGTCCGCTACGACAAACGATCTACAATCCGGCTAGAAGGCATTTTACATGTCATTTTACATTAAATAGTCAAATTGACTGATTGTATTCCTCTTCAATGCCATCTAATAGGCTGTCTAGTTTACAGTCCTGGTGGGAACACTTTGCGGCCAACTCTACTTGGCCGTACACTAAGCTCACAGGGATCTCCTTCCCGTCGGGCCCCATAGGTCCGACCTCGGCCATGTGGTTTGGGTCCGTATAGGTGTGCAGCGTCTTCACCATGGCCCAGGCATCCCTGGCGCCTTGACGACAGGCCGATATCTTCCATAGTCGGAAGCGCCGCCGTGCTCCCTGAAGCTTCTCTGCAAGCTCTCCAAGGCCTTCGGGCAGGGAGATAGATGGCCACAAGGCCTGGGCAACGCCTTTCATCACCTGCCGAACTTGTTCGTGCAGTTGCAATAGCTTGGGAAGAAGGTCACCCGTAGAACGGGCATTTCCTCTGCGGGGCGACCCGTGAGCATACCCTCTGAGACATAACTCTGTTAATTGACTTCCTCGCCGAACTCTTTTTCAAAGTTCGCTCAAGCACTTACTATAAATGCTGCGGCGAAGTCGCCGATTCTCCTTCATGGAGTCGCACATTTGAGCACGAACATCCTTTAGTTCCTCACCCAGCTGGGTGTTGGCATCTCAGAGATTATTTTTCTCTTGCCTTACCCTTGTAAGCACATTCTCGCCGGCCTTCAACCGGCGCAAGAGCTGTTGCTTGTCCGGATCTAGTCCGGGGCCATCTGCAATATTATTGTCAGATTTACACACACGCCGCACTTCACAAACTACCTATCTTTTGAAGCATATATTACCAGAGGGGGTCTCTGTGGCTCCCCCTGTAGCGGCTAGTGCGGCCTCAAGTTGGGCCTTGCATTCTTCAAGCTCCTGGGACAGTCGGGTATTCTTTTTTGTAAGATCCTGCATAACAAATGATCCTTAAATCAGTTATTCTAACTATTTTATGTCTCGGGGGCTACTGGCATATATAACCGTCAAATTTCCTCACCCGTATGTCCTTTACATACTGCTCTGTGGCTCTGGCTAGACCATCTTGAGCGGCACGGAGGTGCGCATCTCCCGAATTGAAGGCATTCAATGCCTCTTGGGAGAAACATGCGTCACGAAGAACTGTCCGGCGGCGCCTGTGATTCACGGCACTCTCCACCTCGGATTTGGTGGCGGACAATCTTTCGGCATCCTCTGTCGGAGGAGCATCCGACGCACGCCTCGTGCTCGCCTCCGCTTCTGGACCCGGCTTTGGAGCCTGGCTGACGGAGGCTCGATTGGCAACCTCTCCGGACACAGTCCGGCGAGCGCTCTTTTTCCTGAAAAGAGCACCAGCGATAATATGCCTTCCAGGAATCAATCCTCGGAATATGGTGACATGCCATACCGTTGCGGCGGCGTTTCGATCCGGACCGCACTTCTTTTTAGCCTGCGGGGCCGTGCTTCCCCTTGTTGGCTAGCCGCCGCGGGCTCGGCCTCCTGCCTCGAAGGCACCCCCTGCAAAACACCATGGATATACGGTGATCAAAAATAAGAACGGATGGGTCATTATCAGAGTATTGGGACCTCGGTCTCAGTTACCTGTGAGGCTGGAAGTATTCCGGGGTAATCCGTCGTAATGGCAACCAAGGCATTATCGATGCTCAGTTGGTGAAATACCCCATCAATCAGCTCCACCAATATGTCCGGATCCTCTTGGGAGGCCGGATCGAGGAGCCGTTCCGGATCCTCGGGTTGTGGAGGCGGGCTGTTTATGTCTTTCACGGCCTGGCGCAGTTCCTGCGTCAAAATCACAAAATGAGATACCTAACCATGGGAATACGGATCGGGTGTACAAAAAGAAATGTCCGCTTACCCAGCTTCGAGGATTGTTCATAGAAAATCCGCTCAATGGACTGACGCGGAGAAAATCCTTCTCTTCTCCCTTGTATAGCGCGGACAAGATCTTCACCAGATCGGTGACCGATCCCGGCCCCTTACGGCCATGACGGGTGGCATCGTCCTCCCCGTTGAAATCTCACATGGGGTGGCCCCTATACTGGAGCGGTTGCACCCCCCGCATAATACATGTGGCCATGACACCGATCATGGTCAGTCCGGAATGAGCTAACAATCTTATTCGGCTCATCAGGTAAAGGACGTCCTTGTCGTCTTCCCTCCGAGGCTCCATGAGCGCCAACTCGAGCAATTCTTCAAAGGAGCATTGCTGAACTCCGCGAACCGATCCGAACAGGATCCGGTAGCGGGACGTCTTCTATATAAAACCATTCTGAAGGCCAGTTTTCTGACGCCTTCTTCGGGGTTCCGGATAGATATCTGGTCCCGGCGATGCACCACAGCTCGGCTCCGCCCACTTGATATATTGACCCCTCATGAGAACGGGGTACAAGGCAGAATAATCTCTGCCACAGCGCAAAATGAGCCTCAACGCCCAAGAACAGTTCGCAAAGGGCCACAAAGCCCGCGATGTGCAAAATGGAGGCAGGCGTAAGGTGGTGCAACTGGAGGCCGTAGAACTCCAAGAGCCCCCGGAGAAACGGATGAATTGGAAATCCGAGTCCTCTTACTAGATAAGAGATAAAGCATACCCGCTCTCCTTTGGATTGATCGGGGACACTCTCCGCTTGCTTTCCGCCCTTATAGGTGGCGAGTCCGGCTCGAACCGGAACCATGAAGGCTGGGGGAAGGAATCCCTTGGTTTGGAGTGTCACTAGCACACTATGCGGGACTGAGCATCTCTCCCAATTCCCAGGCCGAGGGCTGGGAGCGCGAGAGGAGGAGCCGCGTCGACTATCCATGATGGAATGGATTTTTGTCGGAGGCGCTCTGATGAAAGCTCGCGGAGGGAGGATGGTGTGACTCGGATCTAGATCCTCGTCCCTTTTATAGACAGCTCATTTGCGCGGCTAGGGGGATAAATGTAAAAATACCCTGGTTTTTCGCATTCATTCAACACGTGGAAGATGGCCATTATTGGGCGTGGAAGCCAAGGAGCGCAGCATTTATCAGAAGCCGGACACTATTCGACAAGTATATGGAATTTGGAGAAGAACCCGTCTCGCAATGCCGAAGACAATCTACGCGCCGGACTCATCGCCATTGAAGCCTGGTTCGGGGGCTAGGAGTCCTGGATTAGGGGGTGTCCAGATAGCCGAACTATCACCGTTGGCCGGACTCCTGGACTATGAAGATACAAGATTGAAGACTTCGTCCCGTCCGGATGGGGCTTTCCTTGGCGTGGAAGGCAAGCTTGGCGATACACGATATGTAGATCTCCTACCATTGTAACCGACTCTGTGTAACCCTAACCCTATCCGGTGTCTATATAAACCGGAGGGTTTTAGTTCGTACGACGAACAACAATCATACCATAGGCTAGCTTCTAGGGTTTAGCCTCTCTGATCTCGTGGTAGATCCACTCTTGTACTACCCATATCATCAATATTAATCAAGCAGGAGTAGGGTTTTACCTCCATCGAGAGGGCCCGAACCTGGGTAAAAACATCGTGTCCCTTGTCTCCTGTTACCATTTGCCTAGACGCACAGTTCAGGACCCCCTACCCGAGATCCGCCGGTTTTGACACCGACACTTACCATATTAAATACTTTGTCTCTTTATCCTTAGCTGTCAATACAATGTGAAGAAATAGACAATACATTAGCCATGATACATGGTCATATGTTTGGAACCTGGTTTTATTATGTACTTTGCAGTATAATACAACTAATATTTTACGTGGGTTCACCAGAATAAGTTCTATATACAGACCAAAGCTATTTTGTTTTGTTTTGCTGCCTCCTTAATATCTTCTGTTCTGGTACTACTAATGTAAAAACTCAACTTTTTAGCACGCTATGGAAAAAATACTGGAACCTCCACCTTCTGAACATGGCAAGGCAACTATAACCGCAATGTCAGCTCTTGCTGCAGTGGGTGAGTACCTGTCCACTAAAAGTGCCAAAAGCACGTTCCTGCGTAATACTGGGTTGGTTGTTAAGGCAATCTCATCCAAACTGCCTCATGACCAAGATATGCAAGCTCAAAATGATGTTATATCTGCGCTCCAGACACTAGGCCATTCCCTAACAGAGACCCTTTGTGAAACAACGACAGACATTGTTCGATGTCGTCAAGATATGCATGGTTTTGAAACCAGCCTATCATATATTTTCTATGTTGTTCAGGAGCCTAGGAGAAATGAGGCGAAGGTTATGGTGCTCCATTGGACAACACAACATGAAAATGCAACAGTCTGGTCAAATGAACTGAGCTTCTGAACTTCTGGTTGTGCATTTATCTGCCAGACTGTTAACTTTTATGCCAACCTATTGTTTTATAGTTGTAATTTGTTTTGTTGCGATACAAAATTTGTTTTTAGCGGGCAGCCACCGGCTGAAGAAAACAGCAAGCCATTTTTGTATAGTGTAGGGTGTTCCCTATATTTGCACTGGTGGCAATCTTTGATGCCCAGTGGATGTAATCTGTGCAACCCCTTAATAGCCCAGCGTTAGTTTCGGGCTTATTTATTTCCTAGTCTTCTTTTTCCCTAGTTTGCTAGTGGCCACAATAACCATGGGCCATATACAGACCATGGTAACCTTGACCCTGCTACAGGCCCTAGGATCCATGGGCCTCCTACGGGCCGTCGATAAATGGGCCTCCAAGAGGGCCGTAGAATCGGTGGGCCTCGGGCCGCCAGATAAATGGGTCTACATAGGCCATAAACGGGCGTAATTGGTACCGGCCCAGCATGGTAATGGGTCGTTAACAGGCTGGAGGACAGCAAAGGCTTAATTCTATCACATGCATAACAGGTCGTTAATGGGCTAGAATATAGGACGGGCTAAAACGGCGCAACGGGCTAACATGCCACAAACGGGCCGACTCTGGCCACGAGCCAAATTTGGCCCATTAGGGGAACAGGCCATTAACGGGCCAGAAGTATTCGAGGGCCGGAAAGGAGCCCAAGAACTTATGGGCCATCAGTAGGCCGAGAGATAACATGGGCCAATAATGGGTACACAGCAATTTATTTTCCATTATGGGCTAGAGTCATCGTGGGCCTCTAAAGGGCCTAAAGATACGAAAGGCCTCATATGGGTCGAAAAACATCATGGGCCATACATGGGCCAAAATTGAAAAGGGCTGGTGTTATATTCGACGGCCCACATGACGTTGTTGAGCCGATTTCGGGTAGGCCCTAACGGGCCGTGAGTTACCGGGCCATAAAATTGGCTATTTGCAAAGAGACCGTTAACAGGCTTTTCATGAGCCAGCCCGCGAACTTTTGAACAAGTCAAACGGGCTGGCCATTGCAAGCTAAATGGGCCAGTGGTGGGCTGTCGCACGTGTCGACATATCATAGGCGCCTATGTGACCCACTGACGAGCTGACACGTGTTTCCTCCGGCCAATCAGAATTTTCCACGTGGAAAATTCCCATTGGTCCTGGCTGTTAATGGGTTATCTGATCCAAAACCGGACCCGGTAGCTTAACGGCGACCCATTATGGTGGATGCCACGTGTCGGTCACCCTTGACGAAAGCACTTCTGTGACGCATGATTTGTCGTCATGGAAATGGACACTTCCGTGATGATAATTTTGGTAATGTCATGCAACACTTCTACGACAGCACAGGTATGACTATCTTGATTCTGTCATAAAATCGTCATGGATGTACATGCATGATAGAAAATGTGACCTACTGTGACAAATAGTATCATCATGGAAGTGTTTTTTTTGTTGTAGTGTGTGATTGGTGCTCATATCGCCAAAAGGATTCATCCCGTCAGTACACTCCCCGAGCCTTATACTTCTAGGATCCTTGGCAAAGTCTACATACTTGTTGTTGATTAATTCCCACTGGGCCCCATCATCCGGGTGCCTTATAAACTTATCCGCAATTTGCTCATCATGATTCCACTGCAACCACTTTGCCTCTCTATGGTTTGCAAACAAACGCCTCAACCTCGGAATTAAAGGCAAGTACCAAAAAACCTTGAACAGGATTCCTGTCTTGATCTCGTCGTCCAATTCGTACTTGTCCTTTGCTCTCCTGTTCTTGTATCGTGCATGCTTGCATGTCGGACATGCACGCAAATCTTTGTACTCACCACGATACAATATACAATCATTCACACAAGGGTGTATCTTCTGTACTTCAAGTTCCAATGGGCAAACAATTTTCTTCGCTTCATTCGTACTTCTGGGGAGCACATTATCTTCCGGAAGAATTTCTTTGAAAAGACCTAACATCTCTCTGAAGCCCTTGTTTGATAGACTGTTTGCTTCATTAAGTCTGAGAAGCGCCAGGGTGGCACTCAACTTGGAATATTTCTTTTTGCAACCTGGATACAATTCTTACTTGGAGTCCGCATCAATGGTTGGCAGATCCTTGTACCCAATCATATCCATTTTTCAGCTCTCAAAATCTGCAATAATAGCAGCAAAATCTAGCATATCAAGATCGTCGTCATCTGCGTCGACATCTTGGTTTTCCAGTGGGTGTTTCGGCTTTTCGGTGTTCCATTGGTAGCTTGACGCCTCTTCCCCGATGTTAGATTCAACAACCATGTGACACTGATCGGGGTTTGGCATCTCGCTGCCCTGGGTATCTTCATCCATGACCTCCTCTTCATCGTGTCTAGTCCAACATGTAAATCCATCCATGAATCCCCTAGAGACTAAGTGTAACTAGACATCTGCAGCTTCATGTGACTCTGTATTGGCCCAATAAGTACATGGACACAGGATGTAATCCGCATCACCAATTCTCCTCTTTGTACTTTCAGCCAAATTAATGAACTCTGTCATGCCACTGATAAAATCTATGTTTTTCCGATTCTCCATCCATCGAGATCGTTCCATCTGCAGCACACGAATGGTAATTAAAAACAAAACAACAACATTAACGCATGAGTTAACTGCTGCCCAAAGATGCGTGCATAAATCACAAGGTTTTATTTTCGTAGTTACTGAGGGTGCTCCACATGTTGTTATCCAGACGTGCAATGACAAAAATTAATGGCCAGTTAATTTACATGTAGAGTACTAGTACAACACTACCCTTAGAAATTGAATACCTTAATTAAGCCACTCACAAAAAGAATACCTTAATTAATTATCCGCGTGGTGACCTCCACCCAGCAGACAGAGAAGCGCGATGCGGCGGCACGCCGAGACAGCAGGGTCAAGGAGCAAAGTTTAGTGCGGCTGCTGCCTGAAGTTCGACCTCCACTACCCCGCCATCAACCGCGATGGATGTGCTCGAATCACGCTGCCGCCGACCTCGATGGTTGAGCTCCTCCTATCTCCCACCACTGACCGAGGATTGACCTCCTATGATGCCGCCACTGCCCACCGACCGAGGATTGACCTCTTCTCCGATAGCTGCTTCCTAGGCCACCGTCATCTCTATATGCAGCGCGGCTGTTTTTTTACGGATATCCGCAGAGCGACTATTTACACGGTATCACTGTAACTCAATTATATGGACAGGGTAGTACATCACATACGGTTATGTAACGGCAACCGTGTCTAACCTACGTTGTCTTCTCACGCGGTTGGTGCGGAAATCGTGTGTGGTGTTGTAATACCTAACACAAATGACATGTATAAACAGTGTGCCGTATACAACATATAGTGCCATAAGTAGTTCTCGGCCGATAGCTTATCCCCACAGTTTCCCCATTTCCCCCAAATCCCTACATAGCCTCCAAATTCCCTCCTGTGGCGCCGACATTGGGGGAATGCAGACGAGTGGTGCTGATGGTTTCGGTGCGGCTGCTGCTGCTCATGTTGCCGCCACGACGGCGATCGCCACCGAGCACTTGCCTAAGTTCATCAGAAGGCAGGTGTACTACGGATCCAAATCGTCCTGTGTGGTTCCAATCTATCCTAATCTTTCTTAGCATGTCCAAAGTATAGCTCCTTGCTGAATCCGTCCTGAATGACACCCCCTCTCCCCCAGGAAAGCGATCTGCTGCCGGATCCAGAGCATGAATCCAGACTCCCACAACACAAGTTCGGCTCCGAGTTTTGTGCCACCGAGAAGTATCAAAAGCTGAGTTGTGTGCACGGGCACACTCCCGCTCGATGTGTATGCACGGAGGGATTCGACATTGGCAGGAGGTTTCTCAGTTGCCCCTTAGAGGTTAGTGCTAAGTTCATCGGTTTACTTCAGTTAATGCCACCGCTCATCCTGAATACTATTTAACATTGGCAAGGATATGAGGCTTGTGCCTTTGTTAACTAGCTGGATGAAGAATGGCATGGCAGGGCTCGGAGTGTTATCACCAAGCTCACAGAAGATAACGTAAAGCTAAAGAAGAAACTGGCTGATCTGGAATGTACAATTAGCACGATGAAGCAAAAAAGAATCAATCATAGGCAACAGATGAAAGCAAGAGACAAGAAAGAACTAGCATGTTTAGTTCTGGTTGTCGCATTAGCCATGTTCTAAGCGCTGTTTGCAATGATGATTAGGGGTTTTGTTTGATAGTATTGCTAAAGCACATCTAGATGTGCTCTAAGTAATGCACATCTAGGTCCTATTCCATTGATGTTACGCGAAGATTCATGTAGATATTTTCGTTTGTCTTTTTTTTCTTTTCCTTTGTAGTTTGATTGTTACTGGCTTTATCAATAAGAACAACTCAATGTATTGCTTGCCAACTGTCCTACTCCGTTCGTACTGGTACCGATGCATAATCCCAAAACTCGTTCCTTCTTTTTTTCCTGAAAAAATAAACCAGCCAATAGGAGTCCTGCGCAACACTGGAAATTTGGAGCGACTGGGTACAAATAATTGCGGTTGATTAAATCAGCGGTTAGATAATATGTCAACCCCCGCTTCAATTGGCATTTCCTCTTCTCTTCATACCCCGCTTAAGTGTCAACCGTCCTCATCGTACCCAGCAGGCCGCGCTACACACTAACACACACTCTGCAGCCATGTCGAGAGATAGCGAGGATGATAATTCGGCCAGCAGTCTAGCGCCCGATGATAGGTCAACATTGGAATCATACCGATCGTCTTCCATGAGTCCGCCTTTGTGCAAGACATCTTTATTCTCCTGGTTTCCCTCCTCCAGTTGGATTGATGTCGAGCCCAGACCTCAATTATATCTGGATCATGGAAGAGATACCGCCTCTGGAGTTGTCAGACGATAACCAGACGGACGAGGAGCCGTTGGAAGACGGAGAAGAGGACGACGATGATGATGAGGAGGAATGGTCGAACAAGGAGGAGGACGATGACAATAGCAACAATGACGACGACGATGGCGGAGATGAAAAGCCAACCGTCAGCGGCAAGAAGAGCATCCTCGCCAAGACGATGTCGCGGGCCCATCCAACAACAACAACAACAACAACAACAACAACAACAACAACAACAACAACAACAACAACAACAACAACAACAACAACAACAACAACAACAACAACAACAACAACAACAACAACAACAACAACAACAACAACAACAACAACAATAACAACAACAAGAAGGACTAAATTATGCAGACTATACATATCTCTACTTCCATGCGCTCATATTAGTTTGTTATCTCTGTTTATCATGTCAATCTCATCGCAGACGGTTAGTAATAAGTATTCAACAGAGATCTTCTACATTATCACCCACGGGTTGGTTTGTTAGAATTGTGTGCCCTGACGAGCACACAATTCACAAAAAAAGACCGTATGGGATGTCTATAATGATCGCACACAATTCTGATTACCGACCTGTTTGCCGGATATCACACACATCCTGTTACGCCGAATCGTTTGTGTTCACCTCGATCATCGCAAACAGTTCATCAGAGCGAACTGTATGCCGTATATCGCACACACATTGATATGGCTGCCCATTTCTGTTGTTCTGTCTAATCGCAAATAGTTCGTATGGATGAACTGTATGCTCAGCATCGCACACACAACTAAAATCTGAACCGTGTTTGATGTGCCCTCCATCACAAACGATTTACACCTTTTTTGACGGTTATTTTACCCCACCGCTTGCAATTATTGCATCGCACACAGTTTCGTCGAAGGATCTCTGATCGTAGTGTCGCGTTAGCAGCATCCTGCAGTAGTGCTAGGCCTTGTTTCCAAGCATTGCAATACCGTTTTTTCTCACTTTTGTTACTAATTACCTTGCTGTTTTTATATTTTCATATTACAAAAACCCATATCTACTATCCATATTATGCTTGTATCATCATCTCTTCATGAACTAGTGCACCTATATAATTTACCATTGTATATTGGGTGTGTTGGGGACACGGGAGACTCTTTGTTATTTGGTTGCAGGGTTGTTTGAGAGAGACCATCTTCATCCTATGCCTCCCACGGATTGATAAACCTTAGGTCATGCACTTGAGGGGAAAATTGCTACTGTCCTACAAAACTCTGGGCTTGGAGGCCGAACACGAGTCTACAAGAACAAGGTTGCGTAGTAGACATCAGGGCCCCAATTGCATAGAGTGGTTTTTGCCATACTAGGTCATCTAAAGATGACGGAAACTGCAGAATTAGAGTATGGAGCATTATTTAAAAGAAGTAATGACTCACCATCACTATTATGACAGTATGAAGATAAATCACCCTAAACAGAGATGGATTATGAAGGATGCAGTCTCTAGAACGCTGGCAATTAAGTATGTATTAGTAAGCCAGCCAAGATATTGTGGCGGGTTATCTAAAAATCGGGATCTTTGTGAATTCTGCTACGTATGGAACAAACAGGCTTCCCAATCGACGGCTATATTTATGGATCTATAGGCAGTTCAAAAAAGGAAAAGAATTACTAAACCTTATACATGGTGGTGGAAGAACTAGCAGGCTACCTATGGATTCTAGAGAGAACACAAGTTACCTAAAAGTACAAAATGGTGCAAGGACTGCTACCGCAGTACTTCTATGGTGTTTCGGATCAAAGAAATAGATTCTGCTCCAAAAAAATGATGAACTAAGAAAGGAATGAACGTCGGCGAACTCCACGAACTCAGATGACCCAATGCAGATCTGAGAAGAATGATAAGTGGTACCTGACGGCGACAAAAGAAAGCGGAGGTGTACCACTGAGTCCCGACGATGACGGGGTGGTGCTGCGGCGTCGATTGAAGAAACACTACTACCGGATGCTGCTAACGCGACACTACTATCAGAGATCCTTTGACGAAAATGTGTGCGAGCATTAATCGCAAACGATGATGTAAAATAACCGTCAAAAAGATGAAAAATGTTTGCGATGAAGGATACATCAAACACGGTCCAGATTTTAGTTCTGTGTGTGATGCTGGGCATACGATTCAGTTCAAATAACTATTTGTGATGAGGCAGAACAAAAGAAACGGGTAGGCAGATGCAGGTGTGTGCGATATACGGCATACAGTTCACTTGGATAAATTGTTTGTGTTGAGGCAGAACAACAGAAACGGGCAGCTAGATGAAAGTGTGTGCGATATATGGCATACAGTTCACTCAGATGAACTATTTGTGTTTAGCCAAGAGAACAGAAACGGTTCAACTTAATAAGATGTGTGTGATACGCGGCAAACATGTCTGTAATGGGAAACGTGTGGGAAGACTGATAACAACACAGACGATTCTTGTTAACAAGCTGTGTGTGTTGTGAGCAAACGATTGCTAGTATGCAATTGTGAGTGATTGATGAAAACATCACCGACGGGTTCCATTGTTTAGTCTGTGTGCGATGTGATTTTTCTTTGTCCGCACAACATCTACGCTCTGGCTACAGAGCATCAACATATATACTTAAAAAGAGAGCATTGCATAACCAAATTAAGCATACAATTACACAAGTGACTACACACATAACATTTCCACACACCAAAGTAAACAATTACATGCATACTAAACTAGGAGAAACGAGGATCTAATCATCTACTTCTTGTTGCGACGACGCTTGCCATTGCTCTACTTCCGGCTGGATCCCTGGCCGTTTTGGGGAAGGAGGCACTTCCTCATGTCAATGATCCGCCTGTACATGTCGTAGCTCGTGTACGCCTCCTTGGCCACGTACACGATGTGATCTTTGTCGATTTTCTCCATCCAGGAAGAGTGCTCGGCACGCTTGTCCTTGTTGCAGGAATCCATCATGTCTCTGTAGTAGGGGTCGATGATGGCCTCGGTGAGGTGAACCAGTGAGTCCTTATCATGCTCCTTAATAACCCACAAGTATAGGGGATCACAACAATTTTCGAGGGTAGAGTATTCAACCCAAATTTATTGATTCGACAGAAGGGGAGCCAAAGAATATTCTCAAGTATTAGCAGTTGAGTTGTCAATTCAACCACACCTGGAAAACTTAATATCTACAGCAAAGTATTTAGTAGCAAAGTAGTATGGAAGTAACGGTAATGGTGGCAAAGGTAACAGTAGCAGTTTTGTAGCAATTGTAACAGTGGCAACGAAAAAGTAACTAAGCAAAGATCAATATATGAAAAGCTCGTAGGCATTGGATTAATGATGGATAATTACGTCGGATGTGATTCCTCATGCAACAGTTATAACATAGGGTGACACAGAACTATCTCCAGTTCATCAATGTAATGTAGGCATGTATTCTGAATATAGTCATATGTGCTTATGGAAAAGAACTTCCATGACATCTTTTGTCCTACCCTCCCGTGGCAGCGGGGTCCTATTGGAGACTAAGGGATATTAAGGCCTCCTTTTAATAGAGTACCGGGCCAAAGCATTAACACTTAGTGAATACATGAACTCATCAAACTACGATCATCACCGGGAGTGGTCCCGATTATTGTCACTTCAGGGTTACCGGATCATAACACATAGTAGGTGACTATTGACTTGCAAGATAGGATCAAGAACTCACATATATTCATGAAAACATAATAGGTTCAGATTTGAAATCATGGCACTCGGGCCCTAGTGACAAGCATTAAGCATAGCAAAGTCATAGCAACATCAATCTCAGAACATAATGGATACTAGGGATCAAACCCTAACAAAACTAACTCGATTACAATCTCATCCAACCCATCACCGTCTAGCAAGCCTACGATGGAATTACTCACGCACGGCGGTGAGCATCATGAAATTGGTGATGGAGGAAGGTTGATGATGACGACAGCGACGGATTCCCTTCTTCGAAGCCCCAAACGGACTCCACATCAGCCCTCCCGAGAGAGATTAGGGCTTGGCGGCGGATCCGTATCGTAAAATGCGATGAATCCTTCTCTCTGATTTTTTTTCTCCCCGAACATGAATATATAGAGTTGGAGTTGAGCTCGGTGGAGCCTCATGGGGCCCACGAGGCAGGGGGACCGCCCCCAGGGGGGTGGGCGTGCCCTCCACCCTCGTTCACAGGGTGTGGGCCCCCTGGTTTTGATTCTTTCGCCAGTATTTTTGTATATTCCAAAAATATTCTCCGTGAAGTTTTAGGTCATTCTAAGAACTTTTATTTCTGCACAAAAATAACACCACGGCAATTCTGCTGAAAACAGCGTTAGCCTGGGTTAGTTCCATTCAAATCATGCAAGTTAGAGTCCAAAACAAGGGCAAAAGTGTTTGGAAAAGTAGATAAGTTGGAGACGTATCAATTCCCCAAGCTTAAACCTTTACTTGTCCTCAAGCAATTCAGTTGGCAAACTGAAAATGATAAAGAAAAACTTTTACAAACTCTGTTTGCTCTTGTTGTTGTAAATATGTAAAGACAACATTCAAGTTTTCATCAAAGATTATGAACCAACCATATTCACAATAACATTTAGGTCTCATGTTTACTCATATCAATGGCATAATCAACTAGCGAGCAATAATAATAAATCTCGGATGACAACACTTTCTCAAAACAATCATAATATGATATAACAAGATGGTATCTCGCTAGCCCTTTCTGAGACCGCAAAACATAAATGCAGAGCACCTCTGAAGATCAAGGACTGACTAAACATTGTAATTCATGGTAAAAGAGATCCAGTCACAGTCATACTCAATGTAAACTAATCGTAATGCATGCAAATGATAGCAGTGCTCTCCAACTGGTGCTTTTTAGTAAGAGGATGATGACTCAACATAAAAGTAAATAGATAGGCCCTTCGTGGAGGGAAGCAGGGATTTTTAGAGGTGTCAGAGCTCGATTTTGAAATAGATATAAATAATATTTTGAGCGGCATACTTTCATTGTCAACATAACAACCGAGAGATCTCGATATCTTCCATGCTACACACATTATAGGCGGTTCCCAAACAGAATGGTAAAGTTTATACTCCCCCACCAACAAGCATCAATCCATGGCTTGCCCGAAACAACGGGTGCCTCCAACAAACAACAGCCCAGGGGGAGTTTTGTTTGCAATTATTTTGATTTGAGCATGGGACTGGGCATCCCGGTGACCGGCCATTTTCTCATGAGTGAGGAGTTGTAGCGACCCGACCTCAAACGGTCAAGTCTCTGTGCTTCAGTGTCATCCCTAGATCGGTAATGCTGACACACACAGTACTCGAAGGATTTATAACAGAGTAGCAATCACACACTTATTACATTGAATGTCTCAAAAGAGAACTTATTACAATAAATATGGCTTAAGGCCATCTAATACGATAACAGCGGAACGCTTGGAAGATAAAGTGAGTCCATCAACTCCAACGGCATAACTGAGATGCACGGCAACGACCTAACGAACCTTACTCCTCGTCTGAAAAATCTGCAACATAATACGTTGCAGCCCGAAAACGGGTCAGCACATGGAATATGCTGGCAATATAACATAGTAGAGCAAGAACAAAATAATGCTATCACTACATGCATATTTGGCTGGTGGAAAGCTCTATGGTTATAGTTTTTGCGAAAAGCCAATTTTTTCCTACAACAAAGGAATAGATTTTAATTTAACTATCATGGTAGTTGAAACATCATTGAGAAGGTTCCTCCAACTCAATCCCAATTAAAATAATTATCAATCCAACAATATTAATTTAAGAGTGATGAGATACTTAAGATACTCCAAGTACTAGATACTCAAGATTGTCCATAACCGGGGACACGGCTAACCATGATTAGATTGTACACTCTGCAGAGGTTTGTGCACTTTTCCCCACAAGACTCGATCGCCTCCGTTGGATTTCTCGCACTACATGGTGTTTGAGAAACAGATGACCGAGACACAGTCGTTCAGAAACATTAACTCTTTACTCCGGGAAGACCATACCAAACCCACAACCCTCTACCTGCCGATCCACCTCTTCAAGAGCTTTACGTAACTTACTCAACTATGCTAGAGCCCATAATAGCTTGTGGCTGCACACGGAAGTTTCTAGCATGAATAATCTCAGTTCCCTTTGAGCCTGGGTGGCGGTCCATAGGAAGATCACACGGAACCCCGGGATTTCCAAAAACTACAGGCAACACTAGATTCTCCAGGTGCCTCAATCCACCCAGATGTGTATTTAAGTTGCCACCTTAAGTTGAACCATTAATTAACAATCTCACATCTGTCATGGATTTCACTCAAGCAAACCACGTCTACGAGCATAGCATAGCAATATAAGCAATACGTAGAAGTAACTCCCAAGGGTTTGAATATAACAGGGCAATAGTTTCTACCTCATCAACTACTTCCCAACCCACATGCTAATGACATCCTAATCATGCAATGTTTGAGGATTGAAACTAATGCATAAAAACTGGGTATGGAAAGAGTATGATCAATGTGTTACTTGCCTTGCTGACGATCCGCGAAACCTAGGGACTCGTAGTAGCACGCTTCGCACTCCGGGAATTCTATCGCAAACAAACAATAGCATACATAAGCAATCAAACGAAGATGCATGGGCAAAACTCAAATAACAAGAATTGACAAGAAAGTTCAACTTAAGAACTCAAGTTTGCAAAATGAATCAAATCAAACGGAGCAAGGAAACTCAAACGGCGAAACAAACAAGATCCGCTTACTAATCTGAACTAATGTCAAATTTTTACAACACCAAAATCTTGTTTGAGTTGATTAAACAGAAAGAGGGTCTCGAGACAAAGATCTAGGCGCTTGAATCGCCTGATTCCGATAAATGAGCAAAAAGATAAACTGAAACAAAAACTGGATCAGAAATCACGATCAAAAATAATCGCGGAAAAATCTGAGAAAAAGAAAACTAACGAACAGGCTAACAAACAAACGTTCGTTGTCTGTAACTATCAGGCGAAAACCGTTCGTTAAAACGAACGTACGGACGAACGTCCATTAAATAACTAAACCGAGAAAAACCGGCGAACCGTCTGAAAGAAAACAAACTAGGGTTTTTCTTAAAAAACCGAATCGGTTTTTCTTAAAAAAACGGTGGCGGTGAACGGTGCGGTACCTCCCGGCAGGCGGGGCTCAGCGGCGGGCCTCGGGCGGCGGGCGGGACTGCGGTGGCGGGGTGACGGCGGCACGGCGGGCGAGGGCCGCCGGCGGCGGCGAGGCTGCGGGAGGCGGGGCTTCGGCGGCGGGGTTGGTGGTGGCGGCGGGGCTCGGGGGGTGAGGGAGTCCTGGATTAGGGTGTGTCCGGATAGCCGAACTATCACCGTTGGCCGGACTCCTGGACTATGAAGATACAAGATTGAAGACTTCGTCCCGTGTCCGGATGGGACTTTCCTTGGCGTGGAAGGCAAGCTTGGCGATATGGATATGTAGATCTCCTACCATTGTAACCGACTCTGTGTAACCCTAACCCTATCTGGTGTCTATATAAACCGGAGGGTTTTAGTCCGTAGGACGAACAATAATCATACCATAGGCTAGCTTCTAGCGTTTAACCTCTCTGATCTCGTGGTAGATCCACTCTTGTACTACCCATATCATCAATATTAATCAAGCAGGAGTAGGGTTTTATCTCCATCAAGAGGGCCCGAACACAGGTAAAACATCGTGTCCTTTGTCTCCTGTTACCATCCGCCTAGACGCACAGTTCGGGACCCCCTACCCGAGATCCGCCGGTTTTGACACTGACATTGGTGCTTTCATTGAGAGTTCCTCTATGTCGTCATCCTTAGGCCCGATGGCTCCTTCGATCATCAACAACGACGCGATCCAGGGTGAGAATTTTCTCCCCAGACAGATCTTCGTATTCGGCGGCTTTGCACTGCGGGCCAATTCACTTGGCCATCTGGAGCAGATCGAAAGCTACGCCCCAGCCATCGTGTCAGATTTGGGAGTTTGAACTACGGCCCGACGTCGCGGAGACTTGATCTTCGACGGATTCGAGCCCTGACCAGCGCCGCTGCTGTCTCGACGGGCACGATCTAGCTCTGCCGCCGAACAGTGCCCTGGAGGCCGCACCAGCGTCCACTCCGACCCTTAGCTCGGAGCCGACTCTGCCGATCGAGGACGAGTGGTTGGACACCGCCTCGGGGGCTACGATCCCTACGGCGATTGAGCCGAACTCCATCCCTGTCCTTTCCGAAGACCGTGACTCCAAGGTGCCGGACTCCTCTCCTGACTCCGAACCCTCCGCGCGCCTGGCAATCGAATCCAATTGGGCACCGGTTATGGAGTTCACTGCCGCGGACATCTTTCTGCACTCGCCCTTTGGCGACATCCTGAATTCACTAAAGTCTCTCTCTTTATCAGGAGAGCCCTGGCCGGACTACGGTCAGGAAGGTTGGGATGCAGATGACGAAGAAATTCAACGCCCACCCACCGCCCACTTCGTAGTCACTGTCGAAAGCTTAAACGACATGCTCGATTTCAACTCCGAAGACATCGACGGTATGGACGATGATGTAGGAGACAACCATGAACCAGCACCTATAGGATACTGGACAGCCACCTCATCCCACGATGTATACATGGTGGATACACCTAAAGGAAGTGATGACGAGGAACAACGGGACACTACGAAGGATAAATCCCTCGAAAAGCAGTCAAAACGGCAACATAAACGCCGCACAAAGTCCCGCCTCGACAAAGATTGCAGCCACACAGACCCAGCCATAGAGCAGGGCGAACCGGTGGACGACGAACATGCTATCGAGCAACTGTCCGAGCAGGACAACTTGGATAAACAACCCGTCCCCGGCGAAGATAACAGTCCGGACGATCTCACGCTGGACAAATTGTTGGAGCAGAAGACCTCCACAAAAGGCTCATCGCCACTGCGCGTAGCCTGAAAAAAGCGAAGCGGAAGCTCAAAACAGCGGAAGATGCACTCGAGAATCAGATGGAGCAAAGTACTCAACACCGCAGAGAAATACGCGACGATCGCCAAACAAAGAGCTACCCGGCACAAATTACTGCCCGAATTGATGAGGAGGCCGTGAAACCCGCAATCAAAGAACAAAGAGGCCGCCCGGTCGGATAGACGACCCCATGGCAAACATGGAGCGGCAAGCGGCGCCGCACACAAGCTGGCACGCGATCCGCATAAGGATTCGCATCAAAAGGATGGCCCATTTAGGTTCATCTATGGGCCGAGAAAGCAAGCTCTTCCAAGCAATGCAACACGCCTAATATCCGAACATCACGGCACACCCAAATATAGGGGTGCCGCACACCCCCTGTGTTTCACCGATGAGGTGCCGGATCATGAATTCCCGGAGATTCAAACCCGTAAACATAGAGGCATCTGACGGAACAACAGACCACAGAGTGCGGATTGAGGATTACATCCTCCACATACACATGGCTAGAGGAGATGATCTCCACGCCATAAAATACTTACCCCTCAAGCTCAAAGGGCCAGCCCGGCATTGGCTCAAAAGCCTTCCTGGAAATACCATTGGAAGTTGGGAAGAGCTCCAGGATGCTTTTCGGGAAAAATTTCAAGGGACTTATGTCCGTCCTCCGGATGCAGACGGTTTAAGTCACATAACTCAACAACCCGGAGAGTCAGCCCGCAAATTCTGGAACAGGTTCCTCACCAAAAAGAACCAAATAGTCGACTGTCCGGACACCGAAGCCTTAGCTGCTTTCAAACACAACGTCCGAGACGAATGGCTCGCTAGACACCTCGGCTAGGAGAAGCCGAGAACAATGGCTGCATTAAGAAGCCTCATGACCCGCTTTTGCGCGGGAGAGGATAGTTGGCTGGCAAGATGCAGTACCAGCGACCCAAGTACATCCGAAGTCAGGGATGGAAATGGAAAACCACGACGCAGCAAGGACCAGCGCTGGATAAAGGGAATAGCCCGAAGAGCACGGCAGTCAACGCCGGATTCAGAACCTCCCGGCAGAATCATAAAAAACTGCCCCTCAAGGACAACAGCGACGAGCTATCCAACCTAAACAAAATCTTGGACAAAATGCCAAATCCACAAGTCCTAATTTACACAAGCCCTAATGGACGGAGGTAGCAATCTAAACCTGCTATATCAGGACACAATCCGCAAAATGGGGATAGACCCAACCAAAATTTGCCATAGCAACACCTCCTTCAAAGGGGTAATGCTAGGCCTATATGCCCATTGTACGGGCTCCCTACTGCTAGAAGTTGTGTTCGGATCATCCGACAACTTCCGCCGCGAGAAGTTAACCTTCCACATCGCCCCATTCGAAAGTAGCTATCAAGCACTACTGGGACGTGAAGCTTTCGCCCGCTTTAACGCAATACCGCATTATGCATCTCTTACACTAAAAATGCCTGGTCCACGCGGCATCATCTCATTAAAAGGGAGTATCAAGTGTTACTCGAGCACGGAAGAACGTGAGACTGCCTTGACAGCCCACACTAATCCGGCTCCGCTAATCAAAGCACCTGAATAGGTCATTCGAACCCCGGACATGGCTAGACGAGTCCAGCGTAAACATATAAACGCCTACTAGCGGCATACCCCCGTACAAGGGGCTGCACGCATGTACAACAAGAGACAATAAAGCTCAATTTTATTCACTTTTTGAACCATACTCTGTTTATTTAATATAAAGTACATTTTTTGCATGATCTTTTTTTTTCTTTTTCAACTAAGTTCTTCTCTTTTACAGATGAACACCGTGCTACACCCGTCCAGGATATGGCACAACGGAGACACAGGCGCAGACGTGCAGTAGGGACCCGTTGCAAGGATTCTTTTCAGATTAAGACCCTGCGTAAACCTTTGTTACTGTCTCTTGTTGATACACATCCCCCGGTTTCTTGCTATAACCGAGGAGGAGGATGGCGTTTTGGCATCGGCCGCACCAGAATTTTTGCGCGTACCTGGACACCAGGGGCTTAGGGCATTATTCTGCCCGTTTTCATAAAGACCGAATACCTTAGGGAGTGTTCGGCGTCTCGAGTTAGGCCTTATATGCATCAGCTCTGAATCATGTCTTTGGTCAAATGTTGGGTTTGCCCGGCTCCTGTGTTTTGCTGCCTTACGTTCCGTTCTATCTGCTAACGCGGCACCAGGAGAACTACTGCGATTGTGCCCCGGTTCGGACAGGTGGGCACCTGAGTAGAGAAAGCCGAAAACTGACTGTCATGATATAGCGTGAGACTGGTCAACCACTCGATGACCCACCGGAATGTTTAGAATTCCCCCGCATTGACAAAGGATGGTTTCCCGGTCAGGCACATACGCGCCCTGAATTCGGGAGAGCGCGGTGCCCCTAGGGGCTATATAGTAGCCCCACCATCGAACTCCTATGGCTAAGTGAAAGTGATAAAGCATTATAGTCCGGTTGCCTAGTTTGCTACGCTATCACCTCCTTTAAAGGACCAAGACGTTGGATTAAGTGTGAAAATCCGCCATATTTGAAAACACCCCCGCACTATGTGCATGGGGCTGAAGTCAAGACTGCCACCTTTCAAAGTTATATACATATATACATCAACGTCAGACAGAGGTGTTTTAATACTTGAACGCACAAGTATAAAAAAGCTCTTATATTATATTGAAACATTGTTTTCACAAATCATACATGTCATTAAAACATAATATCCTTCGAAAGCAATCGCGTCTCTATTAAACGAAGCGCCTGCAGACTTCCTCAAAATAGTGCTCGGCAGTACTGCTTCATTCAAATCTTGGGATGCAACGTTGGTGGCCTTCATCTCCGCCCAGTATGTCTTGACACGGGCAAGAGCCATCCGCGCACCCTCTATGCACGCTGACCGCTTCATTGCATCGATATGCGGCACCGCACCAAGGAACTGTTGCACCAAGCCAAAATAACTCTTCGGCTCGGGCCAAAAAGGCCACAAATGAGTCACGACAGCCTTCATGGCAAGTCCGGACAACCTATTCAGCTAAGCCCATTCGGTCAAACGATCGGTTAATGAAAGTGGATGCTCCCGACTATCGAATTGCGACCAAAAAAGCTCTTCCATCCTGTGATCCTTTTGACCTCGGAAGTATTCGGCCGCATCTGCGGCACTCGCTGCCAAGTCCAGATAAGCATCCTCCGCACCCCACAGCCGGTCCAATTGAGCGTACTTAGGATCCGTGAATTTCCTCTGCATCAGAAAGGGCTTTCCAGCCGCAATATCTCCGGCCTGACGTAGCTCCTCCTTCATAGCTCGCATCACGAGGCGAGTATCCTTGGCCTCGGTGGCGGCCTTTTTAGGTCCTCTTGCTTCGCTCGATCTTCTTTTCAAGAAGCTCGCATAGCGGTCGATAGCATTCTTCAATTTCACGGCCATCTCGGCCATTTCTTTCTTATTGGCGGTGAGCAGCCTGTTCGACTTTTAGCTCGTGACGCCTATAAGGCAGCCGCATCACTTTTTCTGGCTTGCTCCTTGGCTCGGGCGAGCTCCGCCCGAAGGCTCTCCATAGCAGAGGCACCATCTGCATTAAGCATACATGCTATAAGGCATGGGCGTCAAGCTCCCTTACTAGGTGTCCGCGGAGAAGTTGCATACCTTGTGACTCGTCAAGGCGCTTATTAACAAGCGTGATGTCCGCATCCGCCACGTCAAGTTGCCGCTTCAGTTCGGCAAATTCATCAGCCCGGCTAGCCACCGGACGCTTCGCGACCTACATAGGAAGAGCGCATATTATACCTGGGGTTATGATCCTCGGCGTGCCGTCATTTTTGACACCGCACCAAGTCTCTGGGGCTACTATCTATACAGGGTGCATTTTATATGCAAAACTGTCAAGGTATATCATTTTGCGTACCTCAAAACCCGTCAGTAAACTTACAACGACATCATGCAATCCGCTCTCAGCAGATGTAATCCTTTCAATCACCGTACCCATTAACGTACGGTGATCTTCCGAGATAGACGCTCACCCGAGAAGATCCTTCAGCTCCTCCGACCGTACACCCATTGGTGCCGGACTCGTCCGGTGGCCTTTTTCGAAGGCCGGACACGGAGGGCTTTGAGGGGACATACGGCTGCCTTCGCCCCGCGGATTCGGAGAAGCCCTCCGCGACGACACCTCGTGGTCGTCCACCTCGCATAACGGTATGCAGGCGGAGGCGTTCGCTCTCCATCATCTCGGACCATGATCCCCTTAAGACGAGCTCTGCGTTTAAGGGCTGAGATCCGACATACAAGTTAAACTTTCGGTCACCTTCATAAATAAAACGGGGATGTCTCTCTTTAAAAAAACGACCTTTACTTACGGCTCGCTGGAGGGCTGATCTCCTTGGGGAAATAGTGCGGCCGGGGCATCTCCCGCCGCAGGACCCTCTGGTGAAGATTTCTTCCCCCGCTTCGAGGCTTTGGTCTCCGGATCTTCAGAAGCGGTCCTCTTCTCCCCTTGGAGGGAGGGATTCTCGATCCCCCCTTTCTTGATAGCCTCCTTCACGGAGGTAGTAGTTCCCTTGTTCCCCCCTTCGCCTTCTTCAAAAGGCACAACCTCTTGCATCTTGGTTAATACAGGATCCGGCGTGGTCTCAGGGAGGGGGGTCGGACACCTGATCAGCTTTGCTTTTGCTATCCACTCCTATTTAAAGGATAGCTCTTTTAAGGGCATGTGTATGATAAATATGTGGATATCATGTCGGGGTACAGGACTACTTACTTGAGTATCCGGGCGATTGCAGCTCAGACCTGCGTCCTCGGTTAAGTCCGGACACATTGCTTGTGATCCGAAGAACAGTTGGTACATCTCCACAGGCGTTACGCCCATAAAATGTTGGAGAGCGCGTGGTCCCTCCGGATTAAACTCCCACAGGCGGAGGGGGCGATGTTTGCATGTCAAGGTGCGACGAATCAACATGACCTGAGCTACTACGACCAGATTGATCTCTCTCTCTCTCTCTCTCGGAGGTCTCGAATACGGCCCTGCAACAGAGGTACGTCCTTGGACGGTCCCCGGTCGAGCCCTTTATTGACCCATGACGCCCGCCGTAGTGGAGGACCTGAGCGGAAGGCAGGTGGCGCTGCCCATTTGGTGCCCCTGGGAGCGGTGATATAAAACCACTCATGTTGCCATAAATTGAGCTCCTCTTGAAAAGAGCCCTCGGGCCATGGAGCGTCCGCATTCTTGCTTATAACAGCCCCTCCGCACTCTGCCTGATGCCCCTTGATCATCTTCGGCTCCACTTTGAAGGTCTTGAGCCACAATCCAAAGTGAGGGTAATGCGGAGGAAGGCTTCACATACGACAATGAACGACGAGATGTGGAGGATGGACTCCGGATCCAAGTCATGGAATTCCAGCCCATAATAAAACATGAGCCCCCTCACAAAGGGGTCCGTCGGGATGCCTAAACCCCGAAGGAAGTGAGACACGAATAACACGCTCTCACCAGGCTCGGGAGTGGGAATAACCTGCCCTTGGGCAGGCAGCCTATGCGAAATTTCGCCGGTTAGATACCTGGCGTCTCTCAGCTTTAGCACATCTTCTTCCGTGACGGAGGAAGACATCCACCGCCGCAGGTGTCGGAGCCGGACATCGTTGAAGGTCCGCCGCCTAAATCTGGAGCTTTGGGTGTTGGATTTCGAGGCGAGGGGCGGATTCGATTGAGATTGAAAGAAAGGAGCGGGCCTTGGTCTCGTTATAAAGAGGTTGAATACCAAGAGCCCTCCCCGTGACCGTTCGGGACTCGCCTTCGATGGAGGAGGCGTGCCAACGGGCACGACTGGGTTACCCACGCCCATATTGATGAGGATCCCAGAATAAAGGGGGCACGATCTCCGCTCTGATAAGACGTGCCGAAGAAACCGCCTCGCTAAACGCGCTGAGGTGGGGCAGTAAAAACGATTCGTATAAAGGCCTAGCCGTGGTGTGATGTCACGCCGCGGAATACGTCAGCGGATCTGTGCAAAGGTTATTCTCTCTACGGTGGTATGTGGGACTTGTTTTGCGAGCGGACACTATCCTTGTGTTCAAAATCTTCTATGAAGTATTCAAGGAGGAACCCGCCTTGCAATGTCGAAGACAATATGCGCGCCGTATTAAATGCGTCATTGAAGCCTGGTTCGAGGCAACCGAGGGAGTCCTGGATTAGGGGTGTCCGGATAGCGAACTATCACCGTTGGCGGACTCGGACTATGAAGATACAAGATTGAAGACTTCGTCCCGTGTCCGGATGGGACTTTCCTTAGCGTGGAAGGCAAGCTTGGCGATACGGATATGTAGATCTGCTACCATTGTAACTGACTCTGTGTAACCCTAACCCTATCTGGTGTCTATATAAACTAGAGGGTTTTAGTCCGTAGGACGAACAATAATCATACCATAGGCTAGCTTCTAGGGTTTAGCCTCTCTGATCTCGTGGTAGATCCACTCTTGTAATACCCATATCATCAATATTAATCAAGCAGGAGTAGGGTTTTACGTCCATCGAGAGGGCCCGAACCTGGGTAAAAACATTGTGTCCCTTGTCTCCTATGACAATCCGCCTAGACGCACAGTTCGGGACCCCCTACCCGAGATCCGCCGGTTTTGACACCGACAGGGGGTATTTAAGAGGGGGAGGGGGTGGCTTGGGGGAGGGGGCAAGGCGGCGAGGAGGAGGAGTCCGGTTCGGACTCCGGTCCGAGTCGCCAGTGGCGGCGCGCGGTCTCCAGGTGGGAGATGGCGGCGCGGGGGAGATGGGCCGGCTCGGCTAGGCCCCAGGCCAGTTGGGCGCTGGAAGTTTTTTTTAAACAATTCCGCCGAACAGAAAATAAATCCTAGAAAATAAAATAAAAATCTAAAAGGGGGAGATGGGCCGGCTCGGCTGGGCCTCGGCCCAGTCGGGCGCTGGAAGTTTTTTTTTAAACAATTCCGCCGAACAGAAAATAAATCCTAGAAAATAAAATAAAACCTAAAAATGCCAAAACAAATTTTCATCGTCTAAATAAAATGTTTAGAACGAGATGAACATTTTCTTGGCCCTAAAATGCAATTTTGAAAATGTGCAATTTTTCTAATGCTCATAAAATACAAATAAAATCAAATATTTGATTTTAATATTTTTCCTCCAATATTTCAATTATTTTGGAGAAGTCATATTATCTCCTCTCATATATTTTATTATGAAATATTTTTGGAGAGAAAATAATTAAAACCAAAATCCTCGTTTCAATATTTGATAAAAATCAAATATGAAAACCGGGAAATCCCCAACTCTCTCCGAGGGTCCTTGAGTTGCTTAGGATTTCGAGGATCGCGAAACGAAAATGCAATAAAATATGATATGCAAGAGTGATCTATGTATAACATTCCAAATTGAAAATTTGGGATGTTACAGGAGCGGAGTCCACTCCTCGTGAGAATAACCCACATAGCATGGAAGATACAGACAGCCCTAGTTGATACATGAGCTATTCGAGCATACAAAGCAGAATTTCATTTGAAGGTTTAGAGTTTGGCACATACAAATTTACTTGGAACGACAGGTAAATACCGCATATAGGAAGGTATGGTGGACTCATATGGGATAACTTTGTGGTTTATGGAAGTGGAAGCACAAGCAGTATTCCCGCTTAGTACAAGTGAAGGCTAGAAAAAGACTGGGAAGCGACCAACTAGAGAGCGACAATAGTCATGAACATGCATTAAAATTAATCAACACCGAAAGTGCAAGCATGAGTAGGATATAATTCACCATGAACATAAATATCGTGGAGGCTATGTTGATTTTGTTTCAACTACATGCATGAACATGTGCCAAGTCAAGCCACTCGAATCGTTCAAAGGAGGATACCACCCTATCATACCACATCACAACAATTTTAATAGCATGTTGGCACACGCAAGGTAAACCATTATAAACTCCTAGCAAATTAAACATGGCATGAGCAACTATAATCTCTAATTGTCATTGCAAACATGTTTCATTCATAATAGGCTGAATCAGGAACGATGAACTAATCATATTTACAAAAACAAGATAGGTCGATTTCATACCAGCTTTTCTCATCTCAATTAGTCCATCGTATATCGTCATTATTGCCTTTCACTTGCACGACCGGACGGTGGTGATAATAATAATAGTGCGCATGCCAACATTTTCATCATGGTCTTCTCCTCTCGACCCACAAAGAAAAGAAAAAGAAATAAAACTATTTACACGGGAAAGCTCCCAACAAACAAAAGAAGAATGAGAAATCTTTAGGGTTTTCTTTTAATTACTACTACTACGGGCATGGAAAGTAAACTATCTAAAAGCTACAACTAATTTTTTTTGGTTTTTCTTAAGGTTTTTCAAACACACAAGAAGAGGCTTAGAAAATAAACTAGCATGGATAGTGAAATGAAAAAGTATGAGCACCGACAACATGAGTGTGTGAACATGAATGTAATGTTGGTGAGAAATACGTACTCCCCCAGGCTTAGGCTTTTGGCCTAAGTTGGTCTATGGCCACGGCTGGCCTGGCGGATATCCAAAGTTGTAGCTGGGGTCGTACTGAGATGCCGTGGCTATTGCCTGATGAGCTGCAGCTTGGAGACGAGATGCCTCCATCCTCCTCTCATACTCGTTCGTCTCCTCCCTGGTTATAACATATCTCCCTTTTGCCTGAAAGTCAAAGAAAGCAGGAGCAGGGAGAGCAACATGGACAGTGCGACGTCTGTCAAAGATTAGTCGGTATTGGAGGAACTGTTCATTCCTCTCAACAAACTGATCGAACCATAGCATTATAATCTAGATAAGAAGGGGGCAGTTCCATATCATTTTCATGTATGGGTATCTCAAGATAATTAGCTACACGAGTTGCATAAATTCCAACAAACAAGTCTCCACTTAAACTATTAAGATGCAACCTTCGTGCAATGATGGCCCCCAAGTTATATTGTTTATCCCCTAATACCGCACTCTTGAGGACACAAAGATCTGGAACGCACATGTGACAAGCCTCATCTTTACCATTAATGCATCTACCCGCGAAGAGAGAAAAATAATGTATGGCAGGAAAATGAATGCTCCCTATGGTAGCTTGTGTGATTTCTCTAGATTCCCCCACAGTGATACTAGCAAGAAAATCTTTATATTTAGATTTACTCGGTTCACTAACATTACCCCACTGCGGGAGTTTACAGGCAACACTAAAATCTTCTAGGTCCATAGTATATGATTTATCATAAAGATCAAATAGAACAGTGTGAGAATTGTGCGAGGATGTAAATTTAAACCTTCTCACAAAGGAATCAGTTAGGTAGCGGTATTGCCGGAACTTATCTGACACGAAGCCCTCAAGATCAGCATTACGCACATACGCATCAAATTTCTCCTTGATACCTGCTTCGACCATAAACTACTCTGACGGCCATTCACAAGGCCGCACTTGAGCTTCCCTTGGTAGTTCATAGCCCGGCTCACGTATCGCGAGCCTAGGTGCCTGCTTCCTTGAGGAACCACCTTGGTACATTTTCCTAAACATATTTCTTCTTATGAAAAATTTATGAACTTTTTAGTAACTCAAAATAAAAGTGAACCAAACTCAACAAGATTGATAGCAACTACTCCCACAAGTGTCTAGAGACTATGTCATGCATTAGAACTACTTGGGACCATATAAATTTAACATGCAAGCTCAAGAACAGGGTCAAAAGCAGCAAAAATTTGCAGTAAATAAAGCACTAGAACAAAAACTAATTGGACCATTGGAGGAGTAGCATACCGAAGAACAATCCCCCAAAGCAGTTTTGTGAATGGAGCTTTGAGCAAGGAGATAAAAAATTGCAGCAAGATGAGCCAGAACACGGGTTTGAACTATGGGAGGATTTTTCTAGAGGAAGAAGGAGTGTGTGGGTGCTAGAATAAGTGGAGGGGGCCACGTGGGGTCCACGAGGCAGGGGGCGCGCCCCAGGGGGGTCGGCGCGCCCTCCACCCACGTGGGCACATGGTGGGTCCCCCTGGTGTTTTCTCAGTGCCAAATATTCTTAAATATTCTACAATAAATCATATTTCATTTTCAGGACATTTGGATAACTTATATTTTAGGGGTATTTTTTAGGGATTTTTATTTCTGTGCCCCTGGTTCGTTAGTTCTACTCACTCATCCCCACGCTCTTAACTTTTGCTAAACTTTTCCCCACTCCCTTGCCCGGAACCCTCAGAAATGGTCACAGCGGACATTGCCGTCGGGTCAATGGCTTGACCGTTAACTCTAACTAGTGGGGCCGCATAGGGCGGAGTCCACATTTTGACCGTTACGTGGTAACCCGGTGGGGCCATGGCCCGACACTCACGGTAACCTGAATCGAATCTGATTAAACACATGCCGCCCCTCCGCTGCCGTCATGCCGCCTCTGTGCTGTCGTGTCGCCTCAGCCGCAGTCGTGCCACCTCCGCCACATCTACCCTCCCTCCCCATCTAGGATTAGGAAGCGATGTCGGGGGGGGCACCCCGTCCGGCCCATCGACCGTGGAGATGATTGGGTCGAATCAAAGGCTGATAATTCATGGATTCCACCTGGGTAAGCATTGTTTTCCTCTCAAATTGATTAGGAGATCCATAAATTAGGTTGTATTTGACCACCGTTGGCATGAATCAGCGCAATTTATCTGAAATTTTACGGCCTAACTGCGCCCTTTATCTTATTTCAATCGAATAGGGTTGATCCTGCACTTGCTTTTTGGCTGGCGGTTAGAATGGAAACTAGTGAGCTGCGTGGAACTAAACCGTGTGTGATTTCTGGATTTTTCTATCCTAAAGTGGTAGAAACCAGCGTTTCGTTCGGAGATTTCCGCGAGGCACTCTGTTGTGAGTATCCGTGGAGCCCTGCCGATGCTGTTGAACTGAGATATTTCGATAGTACCGAGCAGAGATTTCTCCCATTTACTTGTGATGAGCATCTGGGATTGCTATTTAGTTTGAATGCTGACAGCCGTTTTGGCAAAATCCATATCGGTGTGCTTCAAGCACACAAACAACGTATCCCGAAGGGTGTTCAGACATCATCTGTCTCTACTAATAGCGAGCGTCCTCGCACTCCTTGTAGGTCGAGACCAAGTGAACCTAGTGGTTCTGAAAGCCACAACATGTCGGTTTTCGCTAATTCTGCCACTTCTCCTCTCCCTTCTGCACCTGAGGTAGAAGTAGATGCAGAGCCTGACGAGGAAGTGCCTCGACATGATGATGAGGATGAGATTCTATTCCACAGGCTGGTAGATAGATTCAGTCAGCAGGCAATGTAAGATTAATATCCAGTGGAGCCTAGTAGCCGTGCTAGATTTGATGACACTGATGATGAAGAGAGGGAGGTGAACATCGACTCCTTAGTTTTACAAGAATATGATGGTGAGGACATGCCAACAATTGAGTGGAGCAGGAGAATCCTGACCTTACTCCAGGAACCGTATTAGAATCGATGGTGGACTGTCGTAATGCAGTGACTACATATTGCATTCTCACTGAAAACTCTTATGAGGTTGATAGGAGTGAGCTAGGATGATTCACTGTTCATTGCCCTTATGATAGGTGTAGGTGGAGATTGCATGCATCCACTATGCGAAAGAGCAAATTGATTCAGGTATTACAACTGAATATTGTTATCAGATTATTTATCCATTCTATATTCAGATCATGTGTACTGTTTCTTAATTGTATTTGACATCATTTTTCATTTTGTTTCAGATAAAAAGCAACCCACACGGGCACACTTGCCCACCTGGAGGGGAGGGGAAAGGACAAATCTAAGCTTGCAAAGACTAGGTGGGTGGCAGATGCAATCTTGGATTGGGTGAGGAAAACACCAACAATTGGTCCAAAAGCACTCCATGGGAAGCTATTTGAGAAGTACAAGATTAATGTACAATACATGAAGATTTTCTATGCTAAGGAAAGGGCTCTTGATAGGATTAATGGTCCATGGAATGAGAGTTTTCAGTTGCTTTACACCTTCAAAGCTGAAGTGGAGACGGCTAGTCCAGGGAGTGTTGTAGAGATTGACAAGCATACAATTAAGTACAAATTAAAAGGGAAGGCAATAGAGAAGGAGTGCTTTAGGAGGGCTTTTGTTTGTTTCAAGGCTTGCTGGCAGGGGTTTCTGAATGGTTGTAGGCCCTATTTGGCTGTCGATGCGACTGCTTTGAATGGAAGATGGAGAGGCCAGCTAGCAGCAGCTTCTGCAGTTGATGGACATAACTAGCTATTCCAGTTGCATTTGGTGTGTTGGAGGTAGAGAGTGAGGAGAGTTGGGTTTGGTTTCTGCAGCAGTTGCGCAACATTATAGGTACACCCTCAGGTTTAAATATACACACAGATGCTTGCAAGGGTTTAGAAACTGCAGTAGAAATTGTATTCCCTGGAGTGGAACATACGGAATGTATGCGACGCCTAGCGCAGAATTTTAAAAAGAAATTCAAAGGCAAAGTTTATGATGAGAATCTATGGCCAGCATCATACACATGCAGCTTGAGGAAGTATGAGCACCATTTGAGAGTGTTGTATGCTCAAAATCCGTTGGTGAAGGAGTACATGGATGAACATCATGGAAAGCTGTGGTCAAGAAGCAAATTCAATGAAATCTGCAAAGTAGACTATGAGACCAATAACCTTGCTGAGTGTTTCAGTGCAAAGTTCAAGTCAATGAAAGGGCTTTTGTTGTGGCAAGCATTTGATAAGATCAGGCAGATGATCATGGTAAAGATGGCTCTTCATAAAAGAATTGCATAAACGCAATATGTTGGCCATCTTATGCTCCCATCTCTGATTAAGGCATTGCATGCCAAGGCAAGAGGACTAAGAATGAAATGCATTCGACCATCGACATACGAGGCTGAGGTGACATACACTGACAGTAAAAATAGGGAATGGAGATATCCAGTGAACCTTGCAACCAATGAATGCAGCTGTAGGCAATGGCAGATCCGCGGGAAGCCGTGCATACATGCCCTACATCTCATGACTGTTATTGGAGGTGAAGATGGTGAAGTTGATCAGTATTGCTCTGAATATTTCTCTGTTGCCAAATTTAGGGATGCTTATGCTGAAAATGTGCCTGCACTCTTGGGAAAATACCAATGTAACATAGCAGACCCAGGGTTCAAACTCCATTCTCCTGTACTGACTAGACCACCAGGAAGACCAAGGAAAAATAGGATAAGAGCTGGTGAAGAGGATCGTGTAAAAAACAGCGTAAGTGCAAAAGATGTGGTATCTTAGGGCATATTGCTAGGCGTTGTACCAATCCAGTTGATGCATCATTTGGAGAAGAAAAACAATGGGCAGCAGCAAATGCAGAGGAGAATGCAGCAGCAATGGAGAATGCAGCAAGTTTAGAGGATAATGCAGCAGCAGAGGATAATGCAACAAGTTTAGAGAATGAAGCAACTGAAGTAGCAGCTTGGTATGTGTGCAATCTTTATTTTTTTGCATTTGTATTCATATTTATCAATGGCTAAGCTTATTTCTGTTTGACCCAGCGCTAGGATAATTAGAGGCACAAGACAGAAAAGACCTAGAGAGGAAGAAACTTCGGTTGAACCATCATTTGATGTGGAATTTGAAACCATGGCTTACTAAGGTTTTGAAGCTATAAGAGAGGAGGAAGTTATTTTGTCTGAAGTTCCTTTAAATATTAGTGAGCCCACAAATGACCGTCAACTGTTCATCACTTGCTCGATCAGTCAAATCTCAACAAAACCGCCACCACCAGAAGTGAAGATCAGAAGCAACAAGTCAAAGCTTTCAAAAGCATAAAATATCCCAGCCAGGGAAACCAGAAGCAAGAAGGTTAACCCATCCCGGAACACAAGGAGCAAGTCAAAGGTTTGAATTTGAACTTGAATGCAAGTCATAAACTTTGAACTTTAAAGATTTGTAATAAGTATTTTGTCGTCAATTTGAAGTACTGTAAAACTTGTAAGGTGTAATAATTCTATATGTAAAAGTTGAATTTGAACTACTGAGGAAAACTTTGAATTTTAGGTAAACTTTGAATTTGAACCAACACTTCAGTCCATTCCCCTGTGGTGTGAGTTGCACAGTTTGCTGAACTATTATAAACGTTAGGGTGATCAATCCGATCTCTTTTGCGTCTACAAAACTTGTAGTCATGAGAAATGTGCTCCAAATGAGCTCCCAAGCTAGGGTAAACAGCCCCAAGCTAGGGTAAAAACCACATTTACCATATGAAAATGGAAAACTAAGTTCAGATCCATCTTATTCACTTTGAAATCAAGCTTTGGTGATTTTTTTGATTTTTTAAAAAAAATCAAAAACGAAGGGAAACCCTACCTCCTCTCCTTGGTCTCTATGAAATGTTGTACATGATAGCTCATATGTGTGAAGGTTTTTTCATGAAAATGTCCATAGACAAAGTTTATGATTTTTGGTTGGTAACATGTCACACAAGACAACATTGTGCGCAGGTTTTATATTTTTTTGATTTTTTTAATTAATGGTGCTCATTTTACCTCGATCGTGCTAGCTAGGTTTTTTTATCTAAATGTACGTATACCAAGTTTAGTAGTTTTCCACATTAGTGTGTCCTATAAAACGACGAACATCGAAGGTTTCATATTTTTTCGATTTTTTTAATTATTTATGCTCAGTCAAAGCCTTTGAAACCCCGTTGACGAGCTCAAAACCCCTCTAAACCCCACGGGGTTCCGCCCAACCCTAGCTCCGAACGTCAGCCGTCCGATCATACCCTAGCGCCAAGTGAGAGCCCTCAGATGTGGTCTTCTAGAAGTAATTCCGAGGGCTGGCTGCGACCAGGCTCCACGCCGTTGGATCACATGGACGGCTCCGCATCGTTGGATCGTGGGGCGGTCCGCGAGAGGCGATCCACGAGACTTGTTGGTTGTGCCTCCCCTTTCTTCGGGTACCCCTTTATTCTGGTGCTTATTCTGCAGCGACGAGAGGAGCCACTCCTCCTATGCTACTTCTTCTCCGGCGACGAGAGGAGCCACTCCTCCTCTGCTACTTCTTCTCCGGCGACGAGAGGAGCCACTCCTCTGCTTCTTCTTCCCCGGCGACTTTGGGCGATATGTCGAGCTCCACTTCAGCCTCCCACCCCTCATGGACCCAATATGGTCCACTTCCATGGAGCGATGTCCTGACTGCCCATGCAGTGCGCCACTGATACGGTTGACTTCAAAGGAGGTCAAGAATGGCAACTATGGGCGCGAATTCGTGAAATGCGAGAGCAAGCCAGAG
Source organism: Aegilops bicornis (assembly GCA_021605145.1). NCBI lineage: Eukaryota > Viridiplantae > Streptophyta > Magnoliopsida > Poales > Poaceae > Aegilops > Aegilops bicornis. Next base: position 343,763,370 of record CM038669.1, read on the forward strand.
GGGCAGGTTAGATCTCATGATTTTTCTATGATTTCTTTTTCTATTTGCTTTTAATTCTTTTTTGATCTGGGATTTAATGTTCATTTTTTCGATTCAGATCGTGAAGAAATGCACACATTTTGAATGGCTGGATGACTACATTAAGCCGGTTCAATTCAATGGGGCCTCAACCCGGGAGCTCAATCTGCCGTCAGCAACAACGAATTTGGTCTCTGAAAGTGCTACTCTAACAGTTGGGGATGCAGATCTGAAGGGGGAAATAAAGAAGATGAACAAGAACTTGAAGCAGATGATTCAATTGAGCAAGCAGGCGAATCTGATAGCTTTAGGATTTTATCCCTTTTATTTTTGTGTAGTTGCTCTAGGATTTGCTTACTTGCTGGTCATCACTCGTTAGAGATGTTATTAGTGTGGTGTCATGTGCTCTAGGATTTGGTTAATTGTGGATCATGTGCTCTACGATTTGCTTAAATTTGTGGATCATGTGCTCTATGCTCTGTGTTGCTTAATTTGTGGATCATGTGCTCTATGCTCTATGTTGCTTAATTTGTGGATCATGTCGGTTTCGGGTACACGTCAGTTTCGTCAGTTTTGTACACTTTCAGTTTCTTCAGTTTCATCAGACAACACCGACCGCAGAAGAAAAAAACCGTAGTTCTAGGGCCCAAATTGAAACTAAGCTCTGGTTGGGCCATCTCATCGCGTTGAGTGTCGAAGGCCCACGCACTAGCTCTGTTTTTAACCTTGGTTATTACCATGGTTTGCCATGCCGAACAAAAATAGTGCATGATGGTAAATCGATTTATTGTTGGACTTGCAAATGTCAAATTTATTTGTACATATCATGGCAATTTCCTTCTGTATATAGCCTACGACACAACACTTTCATTTTTGGGTTCATTTTTTGACATGTGGGTATTATAAACAAGTTTTTGTTGCAAGAAAAATATTGTATACATGATTTTTTTTGTTTCTGTTTTTTTATTAAGGAGTAGCTCGGCTACGGCACCATATCCATCGACCAATATCTCACGTAGCAAGCATACATCCACAACATAAAAAGTAGCAACCATAGCATACTTCTTACATAAAACATAATGTACCCTAAACCATAGCATAGTCCACAAATTATTCAAAAGTTAGCTTGTTTTTGTTCATACAATATATAGAATAGGGCCACCAACAATTCAAAAAAATTAGATTTTCTTCTTCTTTTCAGCATCAACATGGCTCATTTTTCTAGATTTAGTTTCCTTTTTGACACTCCAACTACTCCATTATCCGCGCGTGCGGAAACTTGACCCTACTCTAAATGGGCGAAAACTTGACCCTACGCTAAATGGGCGAAAACTTGCTGGGTTTTATTGAGGAATACTCAATCATTGATTGATGTAGCAGAAGGGCTCGTGTATGGCACCATATCCATCTAGCGATTTATCTCACGTCAAATAAGATAGAAATAGCAAGCAAAAACACTGATAACCAACGACATATCAAATAAGGGTAGCGTTTCTCAAAAAAAGTCAAATAAGGGTAGCAAGCATAACAAAGTTCTTAGGGAGGGGATAACACAACAGAGATTAAAAGTTCACGGTACAATCAACGACATAATTAAGGAAGAAATATATAAAAGATAAAAAGCCCTAACACCCTAGGGCAAGACAAGCTCTCGATCGAGACCAGGACTTCACCACCATCTTCACTGCACCTTCTCTTCACTGCTCCCTCTCCATGTCGTCCTTGCCGATGTAGTAGGGGAGGCTATGCATACCATCGCGGGTGGGGAAGATGCAGTAGAAGTTTGTGAAGATGTTGTGGGTTGTGCATGCGATGAATTCGCATCCACACCAAAACACCTTGCCGAGGAGGTGGTACACATCAAATCTGTTGGTGAAGGTGACGGTGAGCCCTATCGGCGGAGTCTTGGAGTTTGGACGCACTTCATCTAGTCGGAACATCACCGGCGAGCCAACGGTAGCAACCGTCCCTGCGTCCATGGCGGCTCACGTGAAAATGAGGACGGTCAGCGTCCGTGGCGACTCGCGTGAAAAAGAGGCCGGTCAGTGCATCGTGGCGGCGGGCGGCGGCGCATGCAGGTAGGCTAGCTACGTGCATGCATGCAGGCTAGCTGGACATGTCGTGCACGCATAACGGGCTTCTTGCTGCGCATGCGGCCCAAGTCTAACCACACGCCCAGCAGGCTAACCATGCAACTTGTCGCCGCGACCCCACTCATCAGTCCAACAGGCGACACGGTCGTAAGGCCCCACTCGTCAGACATAACGGTCAAAGCACTGACCCGACGGCATCCACCGTTTGTGACCAATTCTGAGGGTTTCGAGCAAGGGAGTGGGGAAAAGTGAGCAAAAGTTAAGAACGTGGGGATGAATGAGTATGGCTAAGGAACCAGGGGCACATATGTAAAAATCCCTATTTTTATTGCAAGGATAATTCAGAAAACAGACTGAAAATACTACTTTTTTGCTTTATTTAATCTAAATAACAAAAAGTAAAAGGAGGGTACAGTGAGTTGTGCTTTCTAAGTTCATCCACCTTATGCTCATCAAAAGGAAACCACTAACAAGGTTGATCAAGTCTTGTTAACAAACTCATTCCGAATCGCATGAAACCGGAGAATTTTCGAATAGCACTAGGTTACCTCAACAGGGATATGCACGTCCCCAACAATAAGAATATCATATTTCTTCTTGACAGTAGGAAGAGGAAATTCAAAACCTCCAATAGTAATCGTTGGAATTTTTCTAATAGAATTGATATTGTGGACTTGAGGTTCTTTCCTCGGAAAGTGTACCGTATGCTCATTACCATTAACATGAAAAGTGACATTGCCTTTGTTGCAATCAATAACAGCCCCTGCAGTATTCAAAAAGGGTCTACCATGGATAATCGACATACTGTCGTCCTCGGGAATATCAAGAATAACAAAGTCCGTTAAAATAGTAACATTTGCAACCATAACAGGTACATCCTCACAAATACCGACAGGTATAGCAATTGATTTATCGGCAATTTGCAGAGATATTTCAGTAGGTGTCAACTTATTCAAATCAAGTCTATGGTATAAAGATAGACGCATAGCACTAACACCGGCTCCAAGATCACATAAAGCAGTTTTAACATAGTTTCTTTTAATTGAGCATGGTATAGTTGGTACTCCTGGATCTCCAAGTTTCTTTGGTATTCCACCCTTAAAAGTATAATTAGCAAGCATGGTGGAAATTTCAGCTTCCCATATCTTTCTCTTATTTGTAACATTCTTACATATACTTAGCATAAGGATTCATTTTAAGAATATCAGTCAAACGCATACGCAAAAAGATAGGTCTAATCATTTCAGCAAAGCGCTCAAAATCCTCATCATCCTTTTTCTTGTATGGTTTGGGAGGAAAAGGCATGGGTTTCTGAACCCATGGTTCTCTTTCTTTACCATGCTTACTAGCAACAAAGTCTCATTTATCATAACGATGATTCTTTGATTGTGGGTTATCAAGATCAAAGAAGGTTCAATCTCTACATCATTGTTATTTCTAGGTTGAGCATCAACATGAACATCATCATTAACATTATCACTAGGTTCATGTTCATTACAGTTGTGTCTCAAAGATCGTAAATAGAAATATCATTGGGATTCTCAGGTCTGTCAATAACAGATTCACTATAAGCATGCAAAGTCCTATCATTTTTCTTTTTCTTCTTCTTAGAAGAACTAGGTGCATCAACATTAGTTCTCTGAGAATCTTGCTCAATTCTCTTAGGGTGGCCCTTAGGATACATAGGTTCTTGAGTCATTTTACCCCCTCTAGTCATAACTCTAACATCATTATCATTTTTCTTATTATTTAATTCATTGAGCAAATCATTCTGATCTTTAAGCACTTGTTCTACTTGAGTGGTAACCATAGAAGCATGTTTACTAATAAGTTTAAGTTCACCTTTAACTCTAGACATATAATCACTCAAGTGTTCAATCATATAAGCATTATGTTTCAATTTTCTACCAACATAAGCATTTAAGTTTTCTTGTTTAACAATAAAGTTATCAAACTAATCTAAGCATTGGCTAGAAGACTTATAACAAGGAATATCACCTTCATCAAATCTATAGAGAGAATTTACCTTTACTACATGTGTCGGGTTATCAAGACCATGTATTTCTTCAATAGGTGGTAAATTCTTGACATCTTCAGCTTTAATACCCTTTTCTTTCATAGATTTCTTTGCCTCTTGCATATCTCCGGTACTGAGAAATAGAATACCCCTTTTCTTCCGAGTTGGCTTAGGAATTGGTTCAGGAAGTGTCCAATTATTATCATTACTTGACATATTATTCAATAGCAATTCAGCTTGATCAACAATTCTTTCCCTGAAAACACAACCAGCACAACTATCCAGGTGGTCTCTGGAAGCATCAGTTAGTCCATTTTAAAAGATATCAATTATTTCATTTTTCTTGAGAGGATGATCAGGCAAAGCATTAAGTAATCGGAGAAGCCTCCCCCAAGCTTGTGGGAGACTCTCTTCTTCAATTTGCACAAAATTATATATTTCCCTTAAGGCACCTTGTTTCTTATGAGCGGGGAAATATTTAGCAAAGAAGTAATAAATCATATCCTGGGGACTACGCACACAACCAGGATCAAGAGAATTAAACCATGTTTTAGCATCATCCTTTAATGAGAACGGAAATAACTTAAGGATATAATAGTAACGAATTTTTTTGCCATGAGTGAATAGGGTGGCTATATCATTTAATTTAATAAGATGTGCCACAACAGTTTTAGATTCATAGCCATAAAAAGGATCAGATTCAACCAAAGTAATTAACTCAGGGTCGACAGAGAAGTCATAATCCTTATCAGAAATACAGATAGGTGAAGTAGCAAAAGCAGGGTCATATTTCATTCTAGCATTCAAAGACTTTTCTTTCAGCTTAGCTAATAGTTTCTTATGATCATATCTATCTTTGCAACCAAAAAAGTCTCTAGCATTTTCTTCATCCATAACATAACCCTCAGGTACATCAGGCAATTCATATCTAGGATGAGAATCTTCATCACCACTTTCATCAATATTATAACTTTTCAATAATTTCATTCTCTCTAACCCTATCTAGTTGTTCATCAAGAAATTCACCTATGGGCACAGTATTATCAAGCATAGAAGTAGTTTCATCATAAGTATCACGCAAAGCAGAAGTGGCATCATCAATAACATGCGACATATCCGAATCAATAGCAGGAGTAGGTTTAGGTGTTGCAAGTTTACTCAAAACAGAAGGTGAATCAAGTGCAGAGCTAGATGGCAGTTCCTTACCTCCCCTCGTAGTTGAGGGATAAATCTTGGTATTTTCGTCTTTCAAGTTCCTCATAGTGATCAGCAGATATAAATCCCAAATGACTTAAAGAATACAGGTATGCTCCCCGGCAACGGCGCCAGAAAAGTCTTGATAGCCCACAAGTATAGGGGATCGCAACAGTTTTCGAGGGTAGAGTATTCAACCCAAATTTATTGATTCGACACAAGGGGAGCCAAAGAATATCCTCAAGTCTTCGCAGTTGAGTTGTCAATTCAACCACACCTGGAAAACTTAATATTTGCAGCAAAGTATTTAGTAGCAAAGTAGTATGGAAGTAACCGTAATGGTGGCAAAGGTAACAGTTAGCAGGTTTGTAGTAATTGTAACAGTGGCAACGGAAAAGTAGCTAATCAAAGATCAATATGTGAAAAGCTCGTAGGCATTGGATCAATGATGGATAATTATGTCGGATGCGATTCCTCATGCAACAGTTATAACATAGGGTGACACAGAACTATCTCTAGTTCATCAATGTAATGTAGGCATGTATTCCGAATATAGTCATACGTGCTTATGGAAAAGAACTTGCATGACATCTTTTGTCCTACCCTCCTGTGGCAGCGGGGTCCTATTGGAAACTAAGGGATATTAAGGCCTCCTTTAATAGAGTACCGGACCAAAGCATTAACACTTAGTGAATACATGAACTCCTCAAACTACGGTCATCACCGGGAGTGGTCCTGATTATTGTCACTTCGGGGTTACCGGATCATAACACAGAGTAGGTGACAATTGACTTGCAAGATAGGATCAAGAACTCACATATATTCATGAAAACATAATAGGTTCAGATCTGAAATCATGGCACTCGGGACAAGCATTAAGCATAGAAAAGTCATAGCAACATCAATCTCAGAACATAATGGATACTAGGGATCAAACCCTAACAAAACTAACTCGATTACATGATAAATCTCATCCAACCCATCACCGTCCAGCAAGCCTACAATGGAATTACTCACGCACGGCGGTGAGCATCATGAAATTGGTGATGGAGGAAGGTTGATGATGACGACGGCGACGGGTTCCCCTCTCCGGAGCCCCGAACGGACTCCAGATTAGCTCTCCCGAGAGAGATGAGGGCTTGGCGGCGGCTCCGTATTGTAAAAACGTGATGAATCCTTCTCTATGATTTTTTTCTCCCCGAACATGAATATTTAGAGTTGGAGTTGAGGTCGGTGGAGCCTCAGGGGCCCACGAGGCAGGGGGCGCGCCCTCCACCCTCGTGGACAGTGTGTGGGCCCCCTGGTGTTGATTGTTTCGCCAGTATTTTTTATATATTCCAAAAATATTCTCCGTGAAGTTTTAGGTCATTCCGAGAACTTTTATTTCTGCACAAAAAATAACACCATGGCAATTCTGCTGAAAACAACGGCAGTCCGGGTTAGTTCCATTCAAATCATGCAAGTTAGAGTCCAAAACAAGGGCAAAAGTGTTTTGAAAAGTAGATACGTTGGAGAAGTACCAGTCCTTGCTGCCACAGATCTTGTATTGGCCCTGGATGTTGACAAGATTCTGGCAGGCGATGCCCGAATTCTTGAGCACCTTTACATCATTGGTCATGTCCACCATAGCGAACATGTAATGGGGGTTGTTGACAAACCTGGCGAAACGCTCGCAAGGCCTTGTGACCAGGCAGTAGTGGTAGATGAGTACGTGCTTGCGCACGCACATATGGGCAACGACAACCTTGGGACGAGACCCATCACGAGCGCAAGTGTACTCGAGGTCAAACCCGGCCACCTTGTACTTCTCCTCGGCAAGCAACAGCTCCATGAAGTGGATGGAGTACTCCACCCAGATTGGGTTGTTGGTGTACACCACCGAGAGGTCTGTGAACCTTTTGTGGGTGTCCATCACGGCATGCATGGTGCACTGCTGCTCATCGTAAGCAGCCGCTCGTAGCGCCATTGGAGCCACGCAGGGTACCCTCTAAGAATTTGTCGTGGTGGGTGTGCTTCTTACAATGGTGGGGCGCGATCAAAAGGTTGAAGAGACACAAGGGTTAAATGGTCGTTGTAATAAATGGGGGCCGGTCGGCCTGTAGTCGTCACGTCTTGTCACGGTGTTCATAGCGGAGAATTCCAGTGCACGCTTGACAACACCGCACCGGACGTGTTTCGTTTGACCACGCGTGGGATCGAAGAGGCGTTATCTCTGCTAGACTATGTCAGTATTTCCCCAAAGAGGAAGGGATGATGCAGCACAGCGACGGTATGTGTTTCCCTAAGTGATGAGACCAAGGTTATCGAACCAATAGGAGAACCAAGCAACACTACGTAAACAACACCTGCACACAAATAACAAATACTCGCAACCCGGCGTGTTAGAGGGGTTGTCAATCCCTTTCGGGTAACGGAACGTGAGAAAGTTGTAATAATTTGATAGGTAGATCTCGCAGGAACGCGAGATAAAATAAATTGCAGCAAGGTATTTTTGTATTTTTGGTTTAATAGATCTGAAAATAAAAGCAACCAAAATAGATCGCAAAGGAAAATATATTAAAGAAGAGACCCGGGGGCCGTAGATTTCACTACTGGCTTCTCTCGAGAAAAATAGCAAACGGTGGGTAAACGAATACTTATTGGAAAATTGATAGAACTTCAAATAATCATGACGATATCGAGGCAATGATCATTATATAGGCATCACGTCAAAGATTAGTAGACTGACTCCTGCTTGCATCTACTACTATTACTCCACACATCGACCGCTATCCGGCATGCATCTAGTGTATTAAGTAGAAATGGACCCCATCTTGTTATCCTTAATAGCAACGATACATACGTGTCGGTTCCCCTTCTGTCACTGGGATCAAGTATCGTAAGATTGAACCCATGACAAAGCACCTCTTCCCATTGCAAGATAAATAGATCAAGTTGGCCAAACAAAACCCAGATATCAGAGAAGAAATACGAGGCTATAAGCAATCATGCATATAAGAGATCAAAGAAGACTCAAATAACTTTCAATAGGTTAGTACCAAAAAATGATATAAAATGACTATAAAATGATTGTAAAACATCCAAGAATGATAATATAACAGCATGGAACAATAAAAAATTATAGATACGTTGGAGACATATCAGCATCCCCAAGCTTAATTCCTGCTCGTCCTCGAGTAGGTAAATGATAAAAAACGGAACTTTTGATGTGGAATGCTGCCTAACATGTCATCTTATATTCTTTTCTTTGTAGCATGGACATTTGGACTTTTATATGGTTCAAAGCAATAGTCTATTTTTGACATGAGGACTTAAATACTCAATCATACCAACAAGCAACCATGTCTTTCGAAATATCAACGCTAAAATAAGTTATCCCTAGCCCATAATGCTCAATCATTGATCCATTCATGAAACACACTCTCATATTAGCTACACCCAATGCTCAAGTACGATCATAGTGCCCCCTAGTTGGTGCTTTATAAGAGAAGATGGAGACTCAAATTAAAAATAAAAATTGCATAAAGTAAAAGAAAGGCCCTTCACAGAGGGAAGTAGGGATTCATAGAGGTGCCTGAGCTCAAAGAGAAATTTGAGAGATAAAAACATTTTGAGAGGCATACTTTTCCCACCAACGAAAATGACTTAGAGCTCCCAACACTTTCCATGCTAGATATATCATAGGCCGTTCCCAAACAGAAAATAAAATTTATTCCTTTTTCCACCATACTTTCACTTTCCATGGCAGCCATATCCACGGGTGCCTTCCATACCAACACTTCCCAAGGAATTTATTATTTGACAACATAAAGTAAATTCATTTTTTCATTTCGGGACTGGGCGTCCCTAATACCTTTGCCTTACTCTCATGCAATGACAAGTGAATAAACACTCATCGTGAGAATAACACATCTAGCATGGAAAATATTGGCCACCCCTCGCCGTCATGAAACATTTGAGCACACAAAAGAGAAATTTATTTGAAAATTAGAGATGGCACATACAAATTTGCTTAGAACGGTAAAAGAATACCGCATATAGGTAGGTATGGTGGACTCGTGTCGGTAAATTGGTTTAAAGTAATTTGGATGCACAAGTAGTGATCTTACTTAGTGCAAAATGATGGCTAACAAAAGATTGAGAAGAGACCAACCAAGAAACGAATAATCTCATAAGCGAGCATTGAGCATAATTAACACTAAATAATGGACCACAAGTAGGATATAATTACATTGCACAATGAATTCCGTGCTTGCATAGCGAATCACAAACCTTAACACCAATATTCTTACTAAAGCATAATTACTCATCAACATGACTCACATATCACATCACCATATCTCAAAACTATTACAAGTAATCAAGTTTATTTTGTCCAATGATCTTCATGAAAGTTTTTTTTATATCCTTCTTGGATATCTATAACTTTGGAACTAATTTTTCATGTGTTGCTTTTGATAAGCTCAAACAAATATTAGTGAAGATCATGAGCATAAGTTTTCTTTCTCTCAAATTAATTTAAGTGAAGCAAGAGAGCATTTCTTGAAATTTTTACTAACTCTCAAATAGATCTAAGTGAAGCAAGAGAGCATTTCTTCAAAAATACTAAATCACACCGTGCTCAAAAAGATATAAGTGAACCACTAGAGCAATTACAAAGCTCATAAAGATTTAAGTGAAGCATAGAGAGCAATTATAACAAGTCATGGCATAATTTTGGCTCTCTCAAACAAGTATGTCCAGCAAGGATTCAAGACTTAAAACAAAAATCAAAACAAGCAAAGAATGAAATCATACAAGACGCTCCAAGAAAAACTCATAGTATGTGACGAATAAAAATATAGCTTTGAGTAAAATACCGATGGTCGTTAGAAGAAAGAGGGGATGCCACTCGCGGGCATCCCTAATCTTAGTTGCTTGCTTCTCTTGGGATAATAGCATGGGATGCCATGGGCATCCCCAAGCTTAGTCTCTTCTTACTCCTTATTCCTTCATCCATCATAACATCAACCAAAACTTGAAAACTTCAATCACACAAAACTCAAAAAAACCTTCGTGAGATCCGTTAGTATGAGAAAACAAATCACTACTATAAGTATTGTTGCAACCCATTCATATTTTAATCTTGCATTATATCTACCATATTCCACCTTTTCTATGGAAAAGAGTCTTCAAATAAAACCATAGAATCATCAAAACAAGCACACAACACAAAGAAAACAGAATCTGTCAAAAACAGAAAAATCTGTAGCAATCTGGATAGTTCGGATACTTACGTAACTCCAACAATTATAAAATATTAGGAAAACCTGAGCAATTTGTATATCAATCTACTATAAAAAATTCAGAATTTTTCGTTGCATCTTTGATTTTTTAAAATTGTAACTCCGGACACAAAAGTTTCTGTTTTTCAGCAAGATCAAACAACTATCACCCAAGAAGATCCTAAAGGACTTACTTGGCACAAACACAAATTAAAACACAAAAAACACAATCATAACAGTAGCATAATTGTGCAAACACTCAAGAACAGAAAGCAAAAGACAAAAATAAATTTTATTCATTGGGGTGCCTCCCAACAAGCGCTATTGTTTCACGCCCCTAGCTAGGCATAAAGCATGGATCTAAGTTTTGTCATCCGTTGTTTTGGCTACTTTTGTAAGGGCTTTCTCAAACCTGGGAGGCTCTTTGCGCTTCCCTAAATTCTCAGGAAAAGAAACCATATTTAGATCTAAAATGTCCAATTCCTTATAGCAGAGAGTAATCAAGGTATTCATGCGATTGATACTACCATTAAGATGTTTGAGGGGTTCATTATATTTTTGCAATTCAACCATATGTTTATGCAAATCACCAAGTTTGGCCAACATTTGAACTCCCTCTGGGGTGAAAGAAAACCCCTTCTTTTGAGGTGGAACCCCCAGAATTCCTTCTAAAATTTCATAGGCAGCATTAGCATCAAGCTCAATAAAATTCCCTTTAGGGAAAAAATCTAAGAGTTGTATATGATGCAAAGCCAATCCTATGTAAAAATTACGAAGCAAGATCTTTGCGTCTCCCTTTAAATTGCAAACACGATAAGATTCCATAAGACTATACCAAGCATCTTTTAAATTTTATCCTTGTCGTTGCTTGAAGTATAAAACTTCAAAATCTGGTGACAAAGGAGGAGTAGAACCGCTAGCCATTATGACTAGAAAGCAAGAACACGGATAGATCCGGCAAGACAATGGCGAACGAAAAAGAAGGCGAATAAAACGGCAAATTTTTGTGAAGTGGGGTAGAGGAAAAAAAGAGGCAAATGGAAAATAATGTAAATTGCGAGGAGATGAGATTTGTGATTAGGAACCTGGTAGATGTTGATGATGTCTCCCCGGCAACGGCGCCAAAAATTTCTTTCGATGTCTGCTAGACTACGTCGGTATTTCCCCAAAGAGGAAGGGATGATGCAGCACAGTGACGGTAGGTATTTCCCTCAGTGATGAGACCAAGGTTATCAAACCAGTAGGAGAACCAAGCAACGCTAGTAAATAGCACCTACACACAAATAACAAATACTCGCAACCCGTGTTAAAGGGGTTGTCAATCCCTTTCGGGTAACGGCGCCAGAAATTGGCTAGCGGGCATGAGAAAGTTGTAATAATTTCATATATAGATCTCGCAGGAACGCGAGATAAAATAAATTGCATCCAGTTATTTTCGTATTTTTGTCTTAATAGATCTGAAAATAAAAGCAAATGAAATAGATCGCAAAGGCAAATATATTAAAGAAGAGACCCGGGGGTCGTAGATTTGACTAGTGGCTTCTCTCGAGAAAAATAGAAAATAGTGGGTAAACGAATTACTATTGGACAATTGATAGAACTTCAAATAATCATGACGATATCCAAGCAATGATCAAGATTAGTAGACCGACTCCTGCCTGCATCTACTACTATTACTCCACACATCGACCGCTATCAAGCATGCATCTAGTGTATTAAGTTGATGGAGAAACGGATTAATGCAATAAGAACGATGACATGATGTAGACAAGATCTATTTATGTAGAAATAGACCCCATCTTGTTATCCTTAATAGCAACGATACATACGTGTCGGTTCCCCTTCTGTCACTGGGATCAAGCACCGTAAGATCGAACCCATCACAAAGCACCTCTTCCCATTGCAAGATAAATAGATCAAGTTGGCCAAACAAAACCCAAATATCAGAGAAGAAACATGAGGCTATAAGCAATCATGCATATAAGAGATAAAATAAGACTCAAATAACTTCCATGGATAAAAAGAAAGATCTGATCACTCAAAGTTCATCTGATCCAAGCAAACACACCGGAAAAAGAGTTACATCATATGGATCTCCAAGAGACCATTGTATTGAGAATCAAAAGAGAGGGAGAGAGGAAGCCATCTAGCTACTAACTACGGACCGGTAGGTCTACAAAGAACTACTCACGCATCATCGGAGAGGCACCAATGGACATGATGAACCCCTCCGTGATGGTATCTAGATTGGATCTGGTGGTTCTGGAATTGGCGGCTGCTGGAATTTAATTTCTTCGACTCCCCTAGGGTTTCTGGAATATTGGGGTATTTATAGAGTAAAGAGGCGGTCTGAGGGGCACCCGCGGTGGGCACAACCCATCAGAAAGCCCTCGTGGGTTGTGCTCCACTCGGAGCAGCCCCAGGTGCTTCTTCGGCCCACTAGATGTCTTCTGGTCCATAAAAAATCCACAAAAAGTTTCGCTGCGTTTGGACTCCGTTGGGTATTGATTTCCTGCGATGTAAAAAACATGCAAAAACAGCAACTGGCACTTGGCACCATGTCAATAGGTTAGTACCAAAAAATGATATAAAATGATTATAAAACATCCAAGAAGGATAATATAACAGCATGGAACAATAAAAAATTATAGAGACGTTGGAGACGTATCAAGGCGCCAAATGTATCATCGGTGAGCCTATTCCCGCGCTACCGCGCAAGCTTCCCGCCCGGCTAGTTTGGCCACGCGTCGGCTAGAAGAAGGACTAATCATGGGTGTTTATTGGCAAAAGGCTTTGTAAAAACGAAGTGTGTGGGATGACTTCGGTCATAAGGTTACCCGTGGGAGATGAGGTCAAAGGTACACAGTAGGGTGATGATGGACACTCGAGTGTATAATTAATTCTGCGCTCTACAGGGCACACCGTTGAAGAAACCATATGTGTGCAATAGTGTCGAAGATCGCAGTCGAGTTAGCTATACAGATCGTGTGTTGTGAGACTGACAAGGTAAACAGATTCGAGAATGGATAATAAAATCTAAGACCATTGCATATTAAGGTCAAAATAGTGCTACCAATATATGAGTCTCATACGATGTCATTTCAACAATTGTACCACAAAAGCTTGAAATATTACAAGGTTCAAATTCCAGAGTTATATGGATCAAATTCGAAGATTACAAGGTTCAAACTGATATTAGAAATGAAATTCAGCTCATCAGCTGCAAACGCTCACGCTGATCCGATGAACATGGATATCAGAGAGGTTCAAACTAATATTACCACTTCTAAGTCTGGTTTCGAAACCTCATAATTTTTTCAAAGGGTTCAGCCACTGAGAAGTCATGTATGGGGTTGACACGATGAATTCCGATTACTCTGTCATCTGAAGTTACAAAATGAAATTCAGCATTTTCAGAGCCTATTCCATTATGCGGCAGGCGCCAGCGCTGATCAACAAACCATTCATTTTTGTGAAATAAACGAAGGGAAAACCTCATTACCTTCAGCACCCTTGCTCTGACAACAAAGAACCTGGCGAATATAATATCCGGTAAGGTCCCTCGGTAGGAGTTCAAAGTAATTTCGGAAAGATGCAGATCTAGGCATTCGACGTGATTGTTATATTGTATCACATTATCCACCACTGGGCCTAATCTTATCTGCAAAGGAAGAAAACATGTTAGTGCCTACATGCAGTTTTGAACACTACTACAGGCCTATTTGGATTGTAGGATTTGTAAAATGCACTAACTTGCCATCTTTGATCTGACATGATTAACATGGGCATTTGATTACAATCTAGAAAAATGTAGCCTTCTTCACAAGAGGTTGGAGTGGATGAAAGGTTCATTAAGAAAACTAATACAGATGAATCCAAAGGAGAAATGCTTATAGATTGTAACCATATGAATCAAGCAACCAATATGGAGGGGACATGTATGTACTAAAATCCTCCAAAAGAGTCCTTCAGAAATCGTAGTACATTGTCATTGTAAACTTGGAAAAAGGTGTCACAAATTGAACTCCCTTATGGTTAACATTTAACAGGAAAGGAACATCACCTCGATATATAGCTTCTCCAGGCACGGAAAGCATCTCAGGAAACTGACAACTTGCTCCAGGTTGGGCCGATAGATTCTAGTGACAAGACCTTCACGGTGCACAGTTTTGGGGTCAAGCTTGTCGGAATCATTTTCTGGATGACAGACGAACAAACATCTTCAAAATTAGAAATAATTTTAATTTGTAGAAGGAGAGATAGAAGGCGGCTGTTGTACCTGAACGGTTGTGGATCCAATAACAAGTTTGGAGTATTTGTCAGATGAGTAGCCCACCACTGTCAATTTGGGCGCAGAAATGACATTGATTCTTGTTGGACCTTCTTGATCAACTACAAGTAATCTCTCAAGTGCAGGTGTGTCCTCAATGACCATACCGTGGTACACATCTTGTGATGTCTTCCTGCCGCACCAGCAACACACATAAAAAGTCCGGAGAGTCATGGAGGTGATGTGGAAGCTAATGAACCCATTGATCGCCTAAAGACGAAGGTACTCGAGTGCAGTACAGCCACGGAGCAGGCGCTCCATGTCACCATTTGGGAGGCAGACGACGACGAGCTCGAGGTGCTTCAGTCATGGTAGAATAAGAGCGGACGCGTCATTAAGGGGGGGAATGGCAGTTCCTGAACTTGGCGACGTGCAGCGTGGGCGCGAGGCGGAGTCATATGCCCGTCATCAAAAGTGAGCTCTTCGAGCTGATCTAGGGTAGGGGGATCGGAATCAGTCGTCAAGTTTGGCTCGGTCCTTGTTGTTGGAACGGAACTTGCCCATTCTAAGGCCTCTGGTTGGGCCAAGGTGACTGCCGAGGATCTTGGAGAACCCATCCAAGCTTTTGCGATAGCCATGGCAGAGCTCGTGGGTGTCAATGAGGTCGAGAGGGGTGGAGTTCCATAGGGGGCGCCACCATCGGGAAAGGATGGTTGTCCGCGCCCCATATTTGATTGGGAGGAGGGAGATGATGACTCTCAACATATCATTGGGGAGGCTGCTGCTGATGTCTAGGCCTGCTCGAGTCGCTTGTGGTTCTTGCTCGCCCCGCCTACGCTTGTCGGCAGCCCCGATCTCCACCTCCGGAGTCTCCTTGTCAGTGGCGCTTTCTGATAGAAGTGGGAGTATAGGGAATATTTAGTTAAAACAGGGCAATAGAAAAGCGTATTGGTAACTAGAAGTTATTAGGTAGGAATATAGTAAGAAAAGGGAATAACAATTGGTTGCTTAAATACTACGCAATTCATTTTATATTAATGGGTAAGTCAACATGCAGATACTTGAAAAGAAAACTTACTTTGAACAAAGTCTGGACGGATGATATCGTCGGGGAATTAGCATATATTTCATGACCAGGCTCTTTTATGTGCAGTGCAATTTTAGTGCCAACTTTTAGTACGTAAAACTTAGTAATTTATTTCCAAAGGCCAGTGCCAAAATACGAGTCACCACGTTCATCAAGTCTTACAGTAGCAACGATTGTAAATCCATGGTTTGTGTTCAGTATGACATCCCTGCAGTCTTGATTTATGTAAAGGGAACGATTGTGCACTACAGATTCGGTTGCATAGAAAGGGACGCGCTGCAGAAAATGGTAGGATTGTTAAAGAAAATATGGTAACATGCAAATATGGGCCCAAATTGAAAGAACTGTACAGCAGTTGAAATCGAAGGACAAAAAACTATAATTAAATAGATAGCGTAAACATGATGTCATGGAAATATGAGAGTAATCGAAAGAACAATACATCATTAATTTGCCTAATATAGAAAGAAGAGGGGAAAAAATCCCCTTTGACGTATATGGTGCATGTGGCACCTTTTATCGAAATGTAGCAATATTTAGAATATGTTCAGGAAAGTAGGCCATGCCAACGAATTTAGGGTGAGATTGAACATACCGCGCGCATCCTGAAGTCATCTGGTACGGTGAGATGGAATGTCTGGCGGAGGCCGCACAGTCCTGGTGTGTCCGTGCACTGTACACTCTATGAATGAAAAAAACCCTCAAATCAGCTCGAATAAAAATGAATTCACGCCAATTTCGGCCGGGTGATTAAAGGAGGCAGATGAACTGGGATAAGAGAAGAGATAATATCTCATTAAATTAGTTACCTTGTTGTCCATGAGAAAGAACCCTCAGTACGGCAGATTCCTCAACCGAGCGGAGCTAGGTCGAGCGCGAGCAGCGTCGAGAAAGTCGATGGAGATAGGCGGCGGCAAGCGGAAGTGGCGAAATGCGGTGGGGTTTGCTGGCAGCCTGGTGGGAGCGGTAGGCGTCGAGCTAAGTGGTTACTGCCGCGATAGGCGGTGGCATGCATAGACGCGGAGGAGCTTGTGCAGGTGTGAATGGGCACCGGAGGGGGTGGCGGGCGGGGTGAGGGTTTTTGTGACGTGGGGACAGTGAGGGTTTTCTTTTTCCTTTTCTGAATTGGGTGGTGAGGGTTTTCTGTCCCACAAAGAATTTCGGATGCAACGGTTTGCTAGAGCCAACCGTGTGTGATTGATGTAACAGGCAAAATGAAAGTCATTGCACATGGTTCCAATTTTGGGAACCGTGTGTGATTAGCGTCTACCTACATCTGGTTTATTGGTCCCCTTTGTAATTTGTACCAAATTTTGACCAAATATTTAACTAAGAAATGTTTATGAATGTCATCAAAAATTATATCATTGAACACTATGCTAAATTACGCATCCAACGACATAATTTTTGCTGGCATGCACTAACATTTTGTCAGTTAAATCTTTGGTCAAAATTTAACACAAATTACAAAGGGGACCAATAAAACCAGGACGGAGGTAGATTCCATCAACTGAATTGATTGCATCCATATCCCATAGTTAGACATAAGTAAACACAGATTAAACATACTCAAACATAGATAATAAGCGTACACGTACACAAGCATAGTTCAACCATCATTAAGCATACTCAAGCGTACATAGTTCGATCCCACCTCTCATCTCACATGCCGGCATAATCCTGAAGCTTCTCCAGGTACTCGGCGTACGCGTCGTGCTCCACCCTGCGAGAATACTTCTGCTTGAAGGAGCCAACAACCCGTCCTCTTGCATGTGCCAGAAAACTTTGATACGTGTCATGAAGATTGTGGTTGCAAAATAGGCATCGATAGCTGCCGTTCCAGGTCCTAATACGCCTGTTATGCATTCCCGCATAAAGCTCCCTCAGGATTTGCCTCTTGTACCTCCTCTGGCCATCTTCATCCTCGCTGTCCACATCGTCAGACAACATCTATACAGATAGTAAAACAAATTTTGCATCAAAACAATGATTACATGCCGTGAAGTAGGATTAGGAATTTATGGCTATTTATTTATACATATCCAGAGTTTATGGTTCAATTTTTTAGCACGGTCGTCTATGTACAGACCAATCTTGAAGAAAATAATGGCACAGACATATGTAGGTCATTTAAAATCAATTTTCAAGTCCTTGCTAGGAATTATTAGCATGAACACTAACCCCTAGTCGGATTACTAGCAGAAATCATTTGGACAGATGAAACAACTAATCACTTATCACTTGTACCATTCAAACAATCAATACAGTACATGGATCTAAAGAAACTTACTCAGATTTTATGGATTGGGAGAACATAATCATAAGATTTTTATTCCAAAAAGGGGGACACAGTAGTAACCAGAGAAACCCTAGGACCTATTTGACACATAAATGGGTATAGATGACTAACTAGTTGTCTGTCGTCGTCGGAGTCGTCGTCGGAGTGGTCGTCGGAGTCATCGTCGGGGTAGTCACTTGAGTCGTCACCAGAGTCGGTGTGGAACTCCGCCTCCGACTGTGTAAGCTCGATGCCGTCGACGACGTCAGGGAGCAGCGATAACTTGCTGGCGGTGACGGCTGATGGCTGCTGGAACTACGTCGGTATTTCCCCGGAGAGGGAGGGATGATGTAGCACAGCGACGGTAGGTATTTCCCTCAGTTATGAAACTAAGGTATCGAACCAATAGGAGAACCAAGCAACACAACGTAAACAACACCTCCATACAAACAACAACACGTCGCAAACCGACGAGTAAAAGGGGTTGTCAATCCCTTCCGGGGTACGGCGCCTCAAGATAGGAAAGCAGACGTGAGGTAAATTGTAGTAGATTGATAGATCGAACGCCAAATAAAAAATAAAGATAAAACGCAGCAAGGTATTTTCGTATTTTTTGGTTTAATAGATCTGAATAAAAATGCAAAGGAAAAGTAGATCGCAAGGCAAATATATGAGAAAGAAGACCCGGGGCTTGTAGGTTTCACTAGTGGCTTCTCTCGAGAAAAATAGCGAACGGTGGGTAAACAAATTACTATTGGGCAATTGATAGAACTCCAAATAATTATGACAACATCCAGGCAATGATCATTACATAGGCATCACGTCCAAGATTAGTAGACCGACTCCTGCCTGCATCTACTACTATCACTACGGGAAACAGGAGATTTGCCGTCTATGGATTACAGACGGCAAAGAACAAATTCCAGACGGCAAAGAGTTTGCCGTCTGGAAGCGTACAACAAAAAGTCGACGGCAAAGAATAGCCGCAAAGAATACTTTGCCGTCTGCTGTTTATCGGGATGACGGCAAAGAATTTGCCGTAAGTCAATAGGGTTTGCCGTTAGCGGACTAACCAGACGGCAAAAATATGCCAACAGACGGAGCGGTCGCGTTAACGGACGGCGTCAAGTACTTTGCCGTCAGCTAGGCTATGTCTTTGCCGTCATCCTCGTATACCCAGACGGCAAAGAAAATATTGTTATTTAATAAAAAAACAACAATACAGGGTGCAGAGGCCGTAGATGGCCGAAGGCATAGGGAAAATCTTTCACAGCGATGACGAACGAAAGGATTTTTACAAGACAAAAGTACTCTATTTACATATCCATCATCACAGTATTTACACACAATATAATGTTCTCCATTTACAGGGTGGACGAACAAACGAACGAAACAGAAAAAAAAACTATTACAAAACGGACAAACTGGCCCTTGCCAGCGTCGAGATCCGAGAGCGGGTGTCGAGCTCGAGGAGGCGAAGGGTGGTCTTCGGGCGGAGTTGACCATGGCGCCATGGATCCCCTGGTCGGGAGGAGGTGTGGGGTCACGGACGGGGAGGAGGAGGATCCCTCTACGGCCTCCAGCTCAGGCAGCGGCGAGGCGAAGGGCGACCAGGCGGGAGGCGCGGGGTTGCCGGCGGGGAGCTCTTGGCAACGGCGCTGCCGTGTCGAAGGGCGGTGGCCGTTGACGAGCAGGGGAGGAGGCGCGGGGTTGCAGGCGGGGAGGAGGATCTCGCACCGGCGAGGCAGGGTCGGCCAGCTACAGTTGACGAGCAAGGGAGGAGGAGGAGGCGCCGGGTCACGGGCGGGGAGGAGGGAGAGGATCCTGCGGCGGCCTCTGGCTCAGGCGACGGCGAGGCCGGGTCGAGCAGCAGGGGTTGACGAGCAGGGGAGGTGGAGGAGGATCCCGCGCCGGCCACGGCTCAGGCAACGTGCAGGATCAAGTAGCGGTGGTTGACGAGCAGGGGAGGTGGAGGTGGATCCCGCGCCGGCCACGGCTCAGGCGATGTGCGAGATCGACCGTCGGCAGTTGGACGAGCAGGGGATAAGAGAGGGAGAGATGCGGTCGGTCGTGAGGGGTGGGTGTTGTGCGGCAGAAGGAGGGATCGAGGGAGAGATGCGGTCGGTCGTGGTGGGGCCTTGGGGATAAGAGAGAGATGGGATGGGTGGTTGGGGCGCGCGTGGTGACTCGTGAGAGACACAGGCAGGTGCGGGCGGCCCAGATCACGCCATGTCACCGATCCGTGGGATCAATCCGCGTGCTGTGTTTTCTCTTTGCCGTCTGGGATTTTTTTTTACAGACGGCAAAGAGCTCTCTTTGCCGTTTGTAAACGAAATTGCAGACGGCAAAGTCTTTGCCGTCTGCAATTTCGTTTACAGACGGCAAAGAGACTTTGTCGTCTGCAATTTCGTTTACAGACGGCAAAGAGAGCTCTTTGCTGTCTGTAAAAAAAATCCTAGACGGCAAAGAGTCTTTGCCGTCTGTGTTTTTTTAGAGACGGCAAAGTATGTATTTGCCGTCAGTTGTTCTTTTCCGTCAGCTGCTGTCGGCAAAAATTGTCTTTGCCGTCTTGCCCGACGAAATGCTGACGGCAAAGAACAGTACTGACGGCAAATCTCTTGTTTCCCGTAGTGTATTACTCCACACATTGACCGCTATCCAGCATGCATCTAGTGTATTAAGTTCATGGAAAAACGGAGTAATGCAATAAGAACGATGACATGACGTAGACAAGATCCGTTTATCTATATGGCGGTAGATATAGATCCCGTCTTTTTATCCTTAGTAGCATCCTCAAGCTTAACTCCTACTCGTCCTCGAGTAGGTAAGTGATAAAAACAGAATTATTGATGTGGAGTGATGTTCATCATGTCATATCATATTATTTTCTTTATAGCATGGACATTTGGACTTTTGATTGAAAGCAATAGTCTAGTTTTGACATAATAATTTAGATACTCAAGCATATCAACAATCAACCATGTCTTTCAAAATATCAACGCTAAAGTAAGTTATCCCTAGCCCATCATGCTCAAACATTGATCCATTCATGAAACACACTCAAATATTAACTACACCCAATACTTGAGCACGATCATATTGCCTCCTAGTTGGTGCTTTTTATGAGAGAATATGGAGACTCAAATTTCAAAATAAAATTTGCATAAAGTAAAAAGAAAGGTAGTTCGCGGAGGGAAGTAGGGATTTGTAGAGGTGCCACAGCTCAAAGCGAAAATTTAGAGATAAAAACAGTTTGGGAGGTGTATCCATCACACCAACTAAAATTAATTAGAGTTCCCAACACTTTCCATGCTAGATATGCCATAGGTGGTTCCCAAACAGAAAATAAAGTTTATTCCTTTTTCCATACCAACACTTTCCAAGGAATTTATTATTTGACAACATAAAGTAAATTCATTTTTGCATTTCGGGACAGGGCATCCCTAAGACCTTTGCCTTACTCTCGTGCAATGACAAGTGAATAAACACTCATCTTGAGAATAACACATCTAGCATGGAAAATATTAGCCACCCGTTACCGTTCCGCGGGCGAAACAAACACACAAAAGAGAAGTTTATTTTGAAGATTAGAGATGGCACATGCAAATTTGCTTAGAACGGCAAAAGAGTACCGCATATAGGTATATATAGTGGTCTCATGTGGCAAAACTGGTTTAAAGGATTTTGGATGCACAAGTAGAGGTCATACTTAGTGCAAAATGAAGGATAGCAAAAGATTGGGAAGCGACCAACCAAGAAACGAATAATCTCATAAGCAAGCATTAAGCATAATTAACACTGAATAATGCACCACAAGTAGGATATAATTTTCATTGCATGATTATTGACTTTCGTGCATGCATAGGGAAACACAAATTAACACCAATATTCTTACTAGAGCACAATTACTCATCAACATAACTCACATATCACATCATCATATCTCAATACTATTACTAAGAATCAAGTTTATTTTGTCCAGTGATCTTCATGACATTTTCTTTTACTTTATCCTTCTTGGATATCTATCACTTTGGTACTAATTTTCATGTGTTGCTTTTCATAAGCTCAAACAAATATAAGTGAAGATCATGTGCATAAAAAAAATCTCTCAAAATAATTTAAGTGAAGCAAGAGAGAATTTCTTCAAAATTTTGCTAACTCTCAAATAAATTTAAGTGAAGCAAGAGAGCATTTCTTCAAAAATAAAAAATCAAACCGTGCTCAAAAAGGTATAACTGAAGCACTAGAGCAAGTCGTAGCTCATAAAAGATTTAAGTGAAGCATAGAGAGCAATTCTAACAAGTCATAATATAAGTTTGGCTCTCTCAAATAGGTGTGTCCAGCAAGGATTGATGACTTAAAACACAAAATAAAACAAGCAAAGACACATATCATACAAGACGCTCCAAGAAAAACACATATCATGTGACGAATAAAAATATAGCCTCGAGTAAAATACCGATAGTTGTTGGAAGAAAGCGGGGATGCCACTCGGGGCATCCCCAAGATTAGTTGGTTGCTCATTCTTGGATAATAGCTTGGGATGTTGGGGCATCCCCAAGCTTAGGCTCTTACATCCTTCCTTCATCCATCGTAAGATAACCCAAAACTTGAAAACTTCAATCACACAAAACTCAACAAAACCTTCATGAGATCCGTTAGTGTAAGAAAAATAAATCACTACTATAAGTGTTGTATCAAACCAATTCATGTTTTGTTTTTGTATTATATATACTGTATTCCAACTTTTCTATGGCAAAAACTCATCAAATAAAACCATAGAGCCATCAAAATAAGCACACAACACAAAGAAAACAGAATCTGTCAAAACAGAACAGTCTGTAGCAATCTGATTTGTTTGAATACTTCTGGAACTCCAAAATTTCTTAAAAACCAGGAGAACCTGGATAATTTGTATATTGATCTTCTGCAAAACGAATTAACATTTTATCACGTTCTAGTGAATTTTAACAATTATTTTCGTGAGCACAAAGTTTCTGTCTTTTTCAGCAAGATCAAACAACTATCACCCAAGAAGATCCTATTGGTTCTACTTGGCACAAACACTAATTAGAACACAAAAAACACAATCATAACAGTAGCATAATTGTGCTAACACTCTAGAACATAAAGCAAAAAGCAAAAATAAATTTTATTCATTGGGTTGCCTCCCAACAAGCGCTATAGTTTTACGCCCTTAGCTAGGCATAAAGCAAGGATCTAAGTTTTGTCATCTTTGGTTCGAGATTCATAAGATGCCATCATGATTGATTCATAAGTTGGCCTAATTTTTTGTTCTAGGAAAGTGTTCCATCCCTTTCCTGAAAGGAAATTGTAACTTAATATTGCCTTCTTTCATATCAATCACGACACCGATAGTGCGTAAAAACGGTCTACCAAGAATAATTGGACAAGACGGATTAAAATAAATATAAGAACAATAAAATCTATGGGCACATAATTACTATTTGCAAGAATAAGAACATCATTAATTCTTCCCATAGGCTTTTTAATAGTAGAATCCGCCAAGTGCAAATTCAAAGAACATTCTTCAAGATCGTTAAGACCAAGCACATCACATAAAGATTTTAATTGTAGAAACACTAGCACCCAAGTCACACAAAGAAAAAACTCATAATTTTTAATCTTGACTTTGATAGTAGGTTCCCATTCATCATGCAATTTTCTAGGAATTGAAACTTCTAATTCCAACTTTTCTTCCAAAGCTTTCATCATAGCATCAACAATATGTTCAGTAAAAGGTTTATTTTGTTCATAAGCATGGGGTGAATTTATCATGGATTGCAACAAAGAAATAAAATCAATCAAATACCAACTATCATAATTAAAGTATTTTTAATCCAAAAGAGTGGGTACATCACTAGTTAAAGTTTTGACCTCTCCAAACCCACTTTCAGCAATTTTCTCAATAAGAATTTCACCCTCCGAAATATTGGGACGCCTTCTACTTAAAGTTGACTCTTCTCCAGTCCCTTTTTTGTCTTTCTTAACTTTACTAAACAAGGAATCAATAGAAGAAACACCAATCATTTTAAGATCTTCATCACTTTTACAAGAATAATCACTAGAAAAATCTTTTTCTAGGAATTCTCTTTTAGCTCTAAGCATAGCAGTTCTTTTCTTACTTTCATCCATAGAAACATAAAGAGCTTTAATTGATTCATCTACTTTAGGCACAAAAATTTTCATCTTGAGATTTTCCACACCATAAGCAATTCTATCAACACTTCTAGACAAATCATCAATCTTATTCAACTTTTCTTCTATGGAAGTGTTGAAAACTTTTTGTGTATTCATAAATTCTTTAATATTATTCTCAAGATCAGAGGTGTTCCTATTATTATTGTAAGATTTATTTCCATAGGAATTGCCATAATTATTAGAGGAATTACTAGGAAAAGGCCTAGGATTAAAATTTCCTCTATAAGCATTATTGTTGAAATTATTGCGAGAAATAAAATTCACATCTATGGCATAACTATTTTGCTCAATCAAAGTAGACAAAGGCATATCATTAAAATCAATAGGAGCACTTTTACTAGCAACCAATTTCATAAGAGCTTCAACTTTATCACTCAAAGAAGAAATTTCTTCAACCGAATTAACCTTTTTACTAGTAGGAGCTCTTTCGGTATGAATTGTTGAAATTAACCTTTTTACTAGTAGGAATTGCCATAATTATTAGAGGAATTACTAGGAAAAGGCCTAGGATTAAAATTTCCTCTATAAGCATTATTGTTGAAATTATTGCGAGAAATAAAATTCACATCTATGGCATAACTATTTTGCTCAATCAAAGTAGACAAAGGCATATCATTAAAATCAATAGGAGCACTTTTACTAGCAACCAATTTCATAAGAGCTTCAACTTTATCACTCAAAGAAGAAATTTCTTCAACCGAATTAACCTTTTTACTAGTAGGAGCTCTTTCGGTATGCCATTGTGAATAATTTGCCATGATATTGTCAAGCAATTTAGTGGCTTCACCCAAAGTAATTTCCATAAAAGTACCTCCCGCGGCGGAATCTAAAAGATTACGAGAGACAAAATTCAATCCCGCATAAAAAAATTGTATGATCATCCAAAGATTTAACCCATGAGTTGGGCAATTCCTTAGCATCATTTTCATCCTTTCCCTAGATTGTGCAACATGCTCATGTTCAAGTTGCTTGAAAATCATGATCTGGGTTCTAAGGGAAATATTTTTTGCGGGAGGAAAATACTTAGTGATAAAAGCATCTTTGCACTTGTTCCAAGAATCGATACTATTGCGAGGCAAAGAAGAGAACCAATTTTTTGCAGAATCACGCAAAGAGAACGGAAATAATTTCATCTTGACCACATCATTGTCCACATCTTTTTTCTTTTGCATATCGCATAATTCCACGAAGGTATTAAGATGGGACATGACATCCTCATTAGGAGTACCGGAAAATTGGTCTTTCATAACAAGATTCAGCAAAGCAGTAATAATATCACAAGTCTCCGCACTAGTGGCGGGAGGAGCAAGCGGAGTGCCAATAAAATCATTGTTGTTGGTATTTGAGAAATCACATAACTTGGTGTTCTCTTGAGTCATGATGACCACACAACAAGATTGCATTCAAAAACAGATCCGGCAAGAAAACGGAGAACGGAAAAAGAGAGGCGAATAAAGCGGAAATTTTTTGTGATGCGGGGGAAAGGAAAACGAGAGGCAAATGGAAAATAATGTAAATTGCAAGGAGATGAGATTTGTGATTAGGAACCTGGTTATCTTGGAGATCCTCCCCGGCAACGGCGCCAGAAATTGCTACGTGGCCGGGAGACTATCTTGACTAGATCCTCCCCGGCAACGCCACGAGAAATCCTCCTTGATGGCAGCTGGGACTACGTCGCTATTTCCCCAGAGAGGGAGGGATGATGTAGCATAGCGACGGTAGGTATTTCCCTCAGTTATGAAACCAAGGTATTGAACCAGTAGGAGTACCAAGCAACACAACGTAAACAACACCTGCACACAAACAACAACACGTCGCACCCCGACGAGTTAAAGGGGTTGTTAATCCCTTCCAGGGTACGGCGCCTCAAGACAGGCAATCGGACGTGAGGTAAATTGTAGTATATTGATAGATCAAACGCCAAATAAAATAAATAAAGATAAAACGCAGCAAGGTATTTTTGTATTTTTTGGTTTAATAGATCTGAATAAAAATGCAAAGGAAAAGTAGATCGCTAGGCAAATATATGAGAAAGAAGACCCGGGTGCCGTAAGTTTCACTAGTGGCTTCTCTCGAGAAAAATAGCAAACCTTGGGTAAACAAATTACTGTTGGGAAATTGATAGAACTTCAAATAATTATGATGATATGCAGGCAATGATCATTACATAGGCATCACGTCCAAGATTAGTAGACCGACTCCTGCCTGCATCTACTACTATTACTCCACACATCGACCGCTATCCAGCATGCATCTAGTGTATTAAGTTCATGAAAAAATGGTGTAATGCAATAAGAACGATGACATGATGTAGACAAGATCCGTTTATCTATATGGCAGTAGGTATAGATCCCGTCTTTTTATCCTTAGTAGCAACGATACATACGTGTCGTTTCCCCTTCCGTCACTGGGATCGAGCACCGTAAGATCGAACCCACTACCGGGCACCTCTTCCCATTGCAAGCTAAATAGATCAAGTTAGCCAAACAAAACCCAAATATCGGAGAAGAACTACGAGGATATAAGAGATCATGCATATAAGAGATCAAAGAAACTCAAATAAATTTCATGGATATAAAAAGATATGACTGATGATAAACTCGAAGTTCCTCAGATCCCAACAAACTCAACGCAAAAGAGTTACATCATATGGATCTCCAAGAGATCATTGTATTGAGAATTCAGCAAGAGAGAGAGAGAGAGCGAGAGAGAGCAAGAGAGAGAGAGCCATCTAGCTACTAACTACGGACCCGAAGGTCTCCAAAGAACTACTCACGCATCATCGGAGAGGCACCAATGGAAGTAGTGAACCCCTTCGTGATGGTGTCTAGATTGGATCTGGTGGTTCTAGACTCTGCGACGGCTGGATGAAAATATTTGGACGCTTGTTCTAGGGTTTCTGGAATATTGTGGTGTTTATAGAGCAAAGAGGCGGTTCGGGGGCACCCGAGGTGGGCACAACGCTCCAGGGCGCGCTTGGGCCTCCTGGCGCACCCTGGTGGGTTGTGCCCCCCTCGGGGCACCCCCAGGTGCAACCAGGGCCCATTGCCTTCCTTCTGGCCCATAAAAAATCATCATGGAGTTTCGTGGCATTTGGACGTCGTTTGCTATTGATCTCCTGCGATGTAAAAAACATGGAAAAAACAGCAACTGGCACTTGGCACTATGTCAATAGGTTAGTACCAAAATATGATATAAAATGACTACAAAATGATTATAAAACATCCAAGATATATAAGAAAACAGCATGGAACAATAAAAAATTATAGATACATTGGAGACGTATCAACGGCAACCTCTATCTCCATCTCCACGCCGTGCTCCGGTGCTTCAGCAGCCCCCGACGTCGCCACTCCCTTTGATGGGGCGCTTCGGCGGCATCCTCATACGCTGACGGCTTTGAGAACTGAGAGCGACGTCGAGGATGCAAGTGGATAGAGAGGATTGTGTCTATGGAGAGGATGGGGGGTGCGGCCGCTTGGGCGCACCATTAATATGGAGTAGTGGGAGAGAGGCGGACGGAGGTCAAACCGCTGGCTCGCCTCCCGGTGAGCCTGCGCACCGTACTGCTGGCATGCATACCGTCATTTTGCACAGGTACTCGCATGCCTCCCGATGACACTACGCAACGAGCACGCCTCTGTCAATTCACACACCTCCACGCACGCCTTCCGGTCTGCCTGCATGGCGAACTGCTCGCATGCATCATGTCAACTCACGCCTGCTCGCAATGCACATGGGTCGCGTGGCGGCACGTATATTGTTTTTCTATTTGGACGATTAATGATGCCGCTTTATTGCTTAACCGAAGCATGGCACATATCCATTGTTGGTCTAACGCTCACGGTTCGAATAAATAATCCATTTGGGATATTGGTTCCTAATTATTAATAATCTCCCGTTTGTAATTTGATAAAGATTACATCAAAACTAGTCTCAAATTTGACCAAAAAAAGTACAATGCCACTTTGTATTGGTGCCCATATGACAACACGATAAGTTTCATGAACTTCAAATAAGTTTTGGATGTACTAGAATTTAAAAATCAAGATTCTCAATGTTTGAAGTTTCTTGCACGGGGAGTAAACATGCACCCAGTGAGACACATGTGTTTTTGGAATCCATTTAGGTGCACTTTCACGTGTGCATGTAGCTCAAATTTGATTTTTGCACATTATACCCGTAGAAAATCAATCAATTAATGGACTAAAACGTCTTAATGATCTCTGTTTTTTTTCGAAATTAAAACGGCCCTCCTTTGGTAACATATGTTCACCGCAGGATAATTTAACATGCATCATAGTTGCGGTGGATTCACGATGTGTGTGTGTGGGTGTGTGCGTCTCGGGGTGGCGGGTGGCTCGCAGTACACTACAGTTGTGAGCCACCGTGTGGGTTGGCCGTTTTGTTAGGCAGGTGCCACATCAGAGTCGTGAATTCGTTATTTAAAACATTACACAACCCATGCATACATACATGTTTTGGCCACATGCAGTAGATGGTTGTCCTACACGACACTCGATACTCGCGTGTGACGCTTTCTGTGGACCCGTGAGGTTGTTGTCCATCACTTTAACGAACAGCTGACAGTGAGGTTAATTTGACCAAGGTAGAATCTTTTTTGTTTGTGTTATGGTGGTAAATAGTACACGTCAAAGAGGTGGGAGGGGACTAGCATATATACTATACGTACGCATCCGTGAACAAGTGCACCTCACTCAGTGTCAGGACTTTCCGATTTCCGAGGCACGTGCCAGACCAAAGTTGTGAAATTGGCTATTCCAACATCACACACCACCTATTTGGGTTACATGCATGCAGGTGGTGGTTATCCTAGCTAGGATACTCATGTGTGACGCTTCCATCTGTGGGCCCACAAGGCCATCGCCGATGCATGCATCACTTTGACCTACATTGGGAGAGGTTAATTAATTTCACCATCGAGGAGGATTCTTTTTGGGTTGTATTACGGTAGGAGCATATAGTATGCGTCGAAGAGGGGGAAGGGGACCATCATAAGTAGTACGCTTCATGAACCTAGCTCTTTGTGTGGGGGGTACGGGTTTTGAGGCATATGGCACATCAAAGTTGTGCATTTTGGGTATCAACATATTTTTGGCCCACATGTAAAGCGATGATGGTTGTCCTCTCGCACCCACTTAAGCGGTTATCAACGATATCGATGGTTTCCATCTGTGGGCCCACTTGGTCCATCACTACTTTTTGCCTGACAATGAGAGAGTTTAATTTGACTTAGGAGGGGATTATATTTTTTTCTTGTAATACGGTATATATATAGGTCATGCTCTGGGATGACATGATACAGTTTTAGCACACATACATGCATGTGTACGCATGAATCCCTTCCATCGAGTCAAAGTGGGTATTCATGAACCGATCTCCTCCGTGTGGGGACTGTACGGTTTTTGACGCACGCGCCACATCAATGTTGTGAAGTGGTATTCAAACATGCATGCACGCATCACCTCCATACATATGCATGTAGTGGTTGTCTTCGAACGATACACTCCCTCGCGTGGTTATCGGCGACAAGCCTATATATTAGTGGGCCCGCATGGACATCCATGATCACCTTGACCGACAACAAGATAGGTTACCATGGCGGATTCTTCCTTTGGTTCGTGTTATTGTAGTATAGGTCATGGTGAGATTCAGACCTAATTAAGTTTGAGTGCATATACTATGCACGCATGCATGCATGAATCCCCGTCGTTGGTTTGAAGTGTGGTGTAACATAAATATGCATCGTCAACCTAATCCCCACTCAGTGTCGGGATTTCTATTTCGAAATCATGATGCCACATCAAAGTTGTTCCATTGTGTATTCGAAAACACACCTCTCCATACATATGTTTGGGCCACACGCATGAAGTAGTTGTCTTCCGGGACTAGCTACTTGCGTGATTATTGGTGAGCTAGCCCATCTCCGGGGTGGCATGGACGGCCATCACTATGACCAACAACAAGAGAGAGGTTGTACGACCAAGGGGGAGTATTCTTGGCCCGTTTTATGATCCATGTTGGTGAGATACCTCTCTGGCCCGCCGACTAAAAGTGTGCGTGGGGGGGGGGGGGGACTGCTACTTCGCACTTTCCTAGGTGAACCTCGGTTGGGGGGCATGCATTCATAGCTTAGGATTCCCTTCGTGACGACACGAGGGGGGTTGTTAGCTACTTCGCACTTTGCTAGGTGAACCTCGGTTCGTGGGCCATGCATTCATAGCTTAGGATTCCCTTCGTGCCGACACGAGGGGGCAAGCAATATCGTGCGCTTTGCGAGATAGGTGCCACATCGAATTTGCAATTGGTATTTGAACATCAAACCACCCTTTTCATACATAAATTTGGTCCACACGCAAGCGTGTTCGTGTTCTGACCCTCTCCTGAGTCATCTTTCGCCAAATTTATGAACATTAGACAAGTCGGATGACGCAACAGACACGGTTCACTCAAACTAACTGGGTGCCACGTCGGTGCCCCTGTCACGCACACATCCGCACAGTACATTGGGCTCCATGAGGCTTCCCCTCTCAAAATTATCTACCCGCCTGCAGCTTTTTTCTGTTTGACAACACACAGTTATTGTGTTTCGACCGTGTGTGATGTTTCTTGTTCCCAATCCCACCTGAAATATATTCCCGCCTCGAGGGTTTTTCTGTTTCATAACACACGGTTGTTATCTCCGGACCGTGTGTGATGCACCATCATCAAAAAATTTAATAGCCCTAGCATTTCACTCCCGCGTTTGACTCCCGCGTAGTAAAAAATTTAGTACCCGCGTCATTTCCTAAAACACACACCCCGCCCCCCCTCCCTCCACACACACACACACACACACCAAAACCTCCTCGGGGATGCGCAAACACACACACACCCTCCCTCACTCGAAACCCTAGCAAGGTCCTCCCCCCCCCCCTCCCCCGCCCTGCCGCTGACGCAAGGCATCCATTGTCAACATCTGCCGGTTTGCCCATGCAGCTTACCCACCTATGTCCATACCCAGGCTGCCCTGAGTTTCTTAGATGACGCCTGCCAAATGCCCCCTTTCCCACAGATCCCCATCCCCAGCCCCCACTCCAGAGCGTCGCAGCCTAAGCCCGGCTACGCTTCCCATGGAGCTCGAGGAGCGACTGGTCCAAAAGAGGTGTATCGCGGTCTCTTCACCTGACGTCACCGAGGAAGCTAACGACCATTACTGGCCGCAGGCACTCAATCAGCAGGCTAGAGTATGCGGGTATGTCGCAGATGCCGGCTACGACATTGAGGTCCTCGACCGCAACGGCCTGAGGTGGGCTATGTCACAGGTTAAGTGGCCCACCCCCAACTCCTCGGGTTCAACCGCCGCCGATCTCATCCATGGCCCCGCCGCTGATCTTCTTTGGCCTGCTGTCAAGAATTTGCCATCCTACATCGCCATCGAGCCCCTTTTGTCATTTCTGAAGGACACGTAATGGGGAGCTGGCTAGGGATCCACAGCTTTCAAGTCAGACCTCATCGACGGCGACCACGAGGAGGGCGCCCTCTCTGGCTCTTCCAAGGGGAAAGAGCGCATCAGCTCTTCCAAGGGGAAAGAGCCCGTCTGCGACATCATGGAGGGCACCCTATAGCCGTGCTCTTCCAAGGGGAAGGAGCCCATCTGCGACAACATGGAGCGCATCCAGTGTCCGTGCTCTTCTCAAGGGAACGAGCCCATCTGTGACAAGCGAGGAAACCCATGATTAGTTTTGTCGTGACTCTTCACAGGGGCAAACCCATGATTTGTTTTGTCGAGTCCCTTTTCACAATGTGATGCTCTATATGTTCAATTATTGACTGCGCAATTGTCGGGGGTTTGGTGCGACATATGCCAAAGGATGGCTTATCATGATGGGGGCTAGTAAGACGTCGCCGGTGCCAGGAAACGGGATGAGGCGAAGACATGCACGCCGGCGAATCTTACCCAGGTTCGGGGCTCTCCATAGAGATAACACCCCTAGTCCTGCTCTGCGGGGTTTCCGCATGATCACTCAAGCAACAATGGTGGCCACAACCTTGCTCCTTGAGCTGTTTCTCTAGAGGGGGAAGGTGCACAAGTCTAGCCCTAGCTTCCCCTCCCAATGTGGGTGTGTGGGTGAACAAGAGGCTGAACCCTTTGCATGGGTGCCCTAGGGGTTTATATAGGCCTACCCCCCAGGGGTACAATGGTAATCCGACCGGGTGTAGGCCCGAGCCGTTGGTGTCTCTGGTTGTAGGTTTCTCCGCTAGCCGGTGGGGCCCGCTGCCTGCTGGGTCCCGCCATCTGTCCGGTACTTGGTCGACAGGCTGTACCCGCCGCTTGTGGGTCCTGCCGACTGCCTGATACTGTAGCAATGCGGCTAATAATGCGTGCTTTGTCGGGGGAGGCGTGGCTACAGTGCCGCCGCCTGGCGGGCGTTCACTGATAGGCATTCCCCATATCATCTGGTTAATGGCGCACGGGTCCCCAGGAGGGGACGGCCGCCTTCTAGTCTTCTTGTTATCAGGTGGGGCCCGCCACCCGCGGGACGTACCGACAGCCCGTCGTGGGGGCGCAGCCCCCTATGATAGGGGCGACGTCAGGGTCGGCGTGACAACAGTGACGCGCCGAACGGAGGAGCCCCGCTTGGTACGGTGTACTGTGGCCCTTACTACGCCCTAGGCTAGGGGCGGCAAGGCGTGCTGTAGCCACGCCCCATCTTGTTGTATTTATGAGGGTGCAGATTCTGAGAGTGCTTGGGGCCGCCTGCTGGGAGCCGGCCTCTCCAGAGGCCGCCTGCCAAGAGTCAACCCATCTTGAGGCCGCCCTCTGGGCTATGCCGCCTTGTAGCAGCCAGCCGCTTGGACCAGCCGGCGGCGAGAAGGCTGCGCTTTGGTCTTGGATTCTTGAGGGGTGCAGTCGGCCCCGATGTCTTGAAACGCCATGGGGAGCTGGTGAGGCTACCCGTGGCTAATTACTCCGACAATAGTCCCCGAAGCTGGTGGGGCGCCGCGGCTGAAAGTGACGTGGGGCTGCAGCAGCTTCCTACCATGCGTATTCTGTTGATCTTGCTTCATCCCACTTTCAGAGCCCCGACTGCCAGGAGTCGGACACAACCAGGCGGCCGTCTGGTGGTTTTTGAAACGTCAAGGCGGGAACCAAACGGCTTGCTAGCCTAGCCCTAGGCCAGCCGCTAGCTATTTGCGCGCCTCGTCACGCCCACAGGCCAAGGGTCCTACCAGCGCACGCGCGCGATGGTACGTGGCTGCAGGCCAGGGCCCGCCACTACCGGGCCTCGGGCCGCATGCGGATCCGCTGCGGTCGAGGTAGACAGTTGGGCTTCTAGAACGCATTTACCCCGTACTTTTTACTGCGCGGTTACTACGGGGACGTGGGGAGGTGGGCGAAGTTAATCCCACAAATCCCACGCCTCGCCCCCTCGGCTTCGCACCCCGGGGCTACAACTAGGGGGAGGAGGGGGCGGCACTAGTACGCGTGCCCGCCTCCTCCTTCTCCTTGCTCTTCTTCTTCTTTCTCTCTGCCGCCGCCGCACCCCCGCAGTTTCGCCGGAGCGCCGCCGCGGCTTCTCGTGGCCAAGCCTTTCTCCCCCGCGGTGCTGCTGTTCCTCCGTGGATCCGCTCCTCCTCCACCGCGTCGCGCCTCCTCGAGCCTTCGACATCCATGGCGCGCGACAAGGCGAACTCCGGTGCCTGGGACGGCTCCAACGTCCAGCAGGACCACCTCAACTTCTTGCGCGACACAAGGCGGCTGCCCGGCGCGGGCTATGTTGAGGCGCACATCCCACCGGCAAAAGAAATCACACCGACGCTGAGGGACGGCGAGAGCGTCGTGTTCTGGACACACTTCCTCCGCGGCTTCGGCTTGCCGATCTGTGGTTTTCTTCGCTCCTTCCTCGAGTTCTACAACCTCCAGCTGCACCACCTCACGCCCAATACGGTGGTGCTGCTGTCGGCCTTCGTCACGATGTGCGAAGGCTACCTCGGCATTCTCCCCACACTCTAGTTGTGGGGGGAGTGTTTCTACACCAAGCTTGGAGTCGCCGCCAAGGATGAGCCGGCCGAGTGCGGCGCCTTCGTCACCGTGCGGTGCCCAGGAGCCGGCAACCGCTTTCCCCCCATCACTCTGATCCTGTCTGTCAAGCTCTGGCAGAAATCGTACTTCTCTCTGAAGAACGTCGAACCGGTGGTGGACTTCCTCAACTTGCCGCCCTACGAAGCCGGCCCACCGGCTGAACCGCACGCCAGCTGGACGTACAAGCCGAAGCATCCGTCGGCCGCCGGCGCTGCTGCTGTCGCCAGGCTCGAGGAGATGACAGACCTGGAGGGCCTCCAGGCGGCTGACTTGCTGACGGCTTTCGTGACACGCCGGGTTCTCCCCCTCCAGGGCCGGCCTCACATGATTTGTCAGATGAGTGGCCACCGGGACACATACCGGCTGTCCACCCGTGAGATGCCGGTCGCGGAGGTGGCCCACATGGTGAATGAGACCGCGAACCTCAAGCTCGCGGCGGACTGGCGATTCGGGAAGCCGCCATACTCCCGAGCTAATCCGCCTCCCGCAGTAAGTTCCCGATTCTTCTCTCTTTTTGGTTTTTATTTCTTCGGCCGAGTTCTGGCTTTCCAACTGATCAGTCGGACGCGTCGCAGCTCCTCACGACCCAGCTGGCAGCCGACACCTTGGCGCAAGGCTAGGAGTACCTGCCGGACCGAGCGGTGAGCGACGCGGACGACCCCGACTTGGGGGCGGCCACCTTGGAAGACGACGCCACAGGTGGTGGCGACAGGGCATGCGGCTGCGATAGAGGAAGCGGCATCGAGGCTTCGTCGGACGACGATGCAGAGGAAGCCGGGCGCCGCTGCTAGCGGGTCGGCAACAGGGTGAGGGCGAGCTCCTCAGCGGCGCCATCTGCACCAGGCGGCGCGCCGAAGCGCCGAGCCGGCACGCAGCTACACGGTGCCTGGCCGAAGAAGCCCAAGGGCTCGGCCACGGCGACCAGATGAGAGGAGGCTGCCGCGAAGGCCGTCCGGTTCCAGAGGGCCACGAAGCAGCCGCCGGTGGTGCATGCGTAAGTGCTTACTTCTCTTCGTGCTTTCTCTTATTTCTTGTAAACTTCTACTGAATTTTCTTCAACTCGCGCGAATCAAGGCACCGCTTTCTCTTGAGCGGTCGACCTCCGCCTCCATCGTCGGAGGGCCGGAGGGTTCTACCAACACCCGCCGCATGGACCCACGCGCCGAGCTTCAGGCGGCAACAGAGTGGAATGCGCGGGAAGCGCGCGAGGAGCAGGAGAGGGCGGATCAGGCGAAGGCGGACGCCGCTAGGGCAACGCAGGAGGAGGCGGACACGGCAGCCAGGGCCCTGGCCGATGCCTCAGCGAAGGCCCAGTCGGAGAAGGCGGCCAAGGCCCAGGCGGACGCGGCCATCGGGGCATGAGTCGGGGTGGCCACAGATGGCCATGCCCCGCTGCTGATCGCTCCGCTGCGTTCCATGCCGCCATCGACGGAGGTCTTGGAGTCGACTGGATGGGCCGACATCGACCAGCAGGCCATGGAGAGGGAGGGGGGAGACGCCATTGTCCCAAGGTCGCAGGCACCCCAGTAGACGCCGGCTGCCGAGGCCCAAGACGGTCGGCCCAACGCGCCGCCAGTGTCTCAAGGCGGTGGCGAGCTGGTGGTAGGGGCAACTTCCGCCGTTGGGACCCCGACACGCCAGCGCGCGGCAAAGGCGACCTCGGCTCCGCGGCCCCAAGAGATTGGAGCCTCGAGCTCGTCGGTGCCTGACGCCGAAGCCACCAGCTCCACGCCGACAGAGTGGTTGCAAGGGGGCGGGACGAGCACCCTGATCAAGGCGGCGCAGGACGTCCAGGCCGACTTCAGGGCCTAAGCCACCGCCCTCCAGCAATGCATGATAGCGTTCATGAAGACGCGGGCCACCGTTCGGGTATGTAACTTGCTTCTTGTTTTTGATTCTTGGAGGCTT
Source organism: Aegilops bicornis (assembly GCA_021605145.1). Lineage (NCBI taxonomy): Eukaryota > Viridiplantae > Streptophyta > Magnoliopsida > Poales > Poaceae > Aegilops > Aegilops bicornis. The sequence goes on from CM038669.1 coordinate 343,799,811, forward strand.
TGGCGGGGGCGCGCCAGCGCACCCGCTGGGTGTAGCCCCCGAGTTCCGGTCCGACTGCTGAGCAGTCGGGCGGGAACTTCTCAGTGGGCTCTGAGCTCTGACTCCCCTTTCTTTCTATTGCTTCGTTGTAGGATTACCACAACGTCCGTGCAGCCACCTTCAACTCCCAGATCGAGGAGCTGGACAAGCGGACCGAGGACCTGGTTGAGAGCCGGAGTAAGCACTCCATCTTCTTGCTTTTCATGGGGGCGCGGCAGTGCACCCGCTGGGTGTAGTCCCGGAGATTCGGGCCGACTGCTGAGCAGTCGGGCCGGATCTTCCGGCAACCACATTTTCTTGCTTCTTTGTTGAGTTGTTCAATCCGTCGCGAGGGTGCGCACCCGCGGGGTGTAGTCCCCGAGATCCGGGTCGACTACTGAGCAGTCGGGCCGGATCTTTCCGGCGTTTGCTTTATCTTTGTTGATCATTGATTGTTTTTTCTTCTTTGTTTTCGTAGGCGCCAATGCTGCCTTGCAGTAGCAACTCGGCGAGGCTCAAACCGCGCTATGTGCCAAGGAGGCGGCGTGCCTCCACGCAAAGCAAGAGCGTGACCGCCTGGCCAAGCAGTTGGCTGACCAGGCGGACACCCATAAGGCGGAGCTACAGAAGCTCAAGTACGGGGAGGAGGCTCTCCAGGCCGAGTTCGAGAGTCAGCGCTCGAACTGGGTTGACACGCAGAAAGCCCTTGAGTCTGGCTACGTCGAGATCGAGGATCTGCTCAACGGTACGCTGCTCTTTCCTTGTTCTGCCTGCCGACTTGTCCCGCATGCCTGCCTCCGCCTTCTCATTTCTTTCTTCTTTTTCTGAGCAGAGTACTTCCCCAGCTACTCCGTCCCCGCCAACCAGGCCGTCGAGGCCCTCCGTGATGAATGAAGGCATGCTGGCGTGACGGTTGCGCCCAATGCCCCTCGAACTCTTGCCGAGGAGATGGTCGCCATCGACGCTCGTCTCCAGCCAGCGCATCGGGCTCTTCGCCATCTTCAGCGTGCTGGAGCTCAAGTGATCTCCGCCCTTTGGCCAGGCACTCCTATTCTGTGCACCGCCAGCCGGACCTCCGACTGGTTGGAGCTGGCCATCGGCCGTATCGAGGCGTGGAAGGGCTCCTCCGCTCGGGCGGGTGCGCGCCGAGCTTTGGAGTTTCTCACGGGGTGGTACCCTGGGCTGAATTTGGACCAGCTCGCCACCCTTTGCGCCGAAGCCGGCGGAGCTGGATGCGGTGGCGCCTCAGCTTCATCATCGCGCCGCGGCGATCACTGATTATACGGACACCAGCATCTTCCTCCCTGAGCTGGACGAACAGGCGCCGAAGTGCCACCCAACTGGTTCGGGCTGAACCCAGAAGGCGGCGAAGACTCGGTGGAGGAGATCATCTCCAGTGATGAAGGCAAAGAGGAGGAGGATGAGGACAAGGGCGGCGAAGGCGACGTGCCGGGTGGTGAAGATGACGGCCAACCTCAGCCCGACCAGGTCTCGACCAACGGGCGAGATGTCGGCGAGCCGACTGCTGCCGGCACTGACCAGACCGAGACCCATCAGGCGGCCACTCCGCCACCCGAAGCCTCTGCCTCCGCCGGCCTCTCTGATCCGGCTGCTGCTCCTTTGGCCTAGGTGGCCAAGTTATCTTTCTTTTCCCTGTTTTGTAATTCACGAACAAAATTTGTTAAGTTCACGCAATTCCACCCGCTGGGGGTGTATTCAAACTCCGTTGAATGCTGGCCACGGGTCTTTTGCTGTAAAAAGTAATCTTTTGCCGATTTCTGACTTGTCTTGCTCTTCTACTTCTTTAGCTTTTTCCTTTGCCTCCTTCCCTTGGCTGCCGTCTTGCCAGCCGAATAGCCACTCTGCGGTCTGTGGCTGGACCAAGTACTTGGAAGTTTGGGAAGAACAAGTACTTCAACCGTTCGGTAGAATGTAGCATCTTAAGTTAGAAATCGACCGGCCAGCTGCTCAGCAGCCGGTCGGCGAGGGAGGAGCCGACTCGGCCTACGCAAAATGTTTTAGTCCTTAGCCATTTTTCTTATGGGCACCGTTTCCTGCCTTCATCTCTTGCCGGCCGGATAGCCGCTCTGCGAGCTGCGGCTTGTGGCAAGAGAAGGCTTAGGTGTCGGCACACTGCTTGTCCGACTGCAGGTAACATTGGCATAGTACGAGGCGGCAAGCCCCCGGCCCGACTGGTCGAACCCGATGCAAGGCAGACTAGTGAAATAACACATACATAGGCGTAAAACGATCCCCAACGCCTTGCTGATGATAAAGGGGCCTTCCCAAGGGGCCGAGAGCTTGTGCTGGCCGGCTGTTCACTGGATCAGCCGGAGCACAAGGTCTCCCTCCTGGAAGGATCTTGGCTTGACCTTACGATTGTGGTAGCGGTGCAGATTCTCCTAGTAGATGGCGGGCCGGCTGAGTGCTAACAGCTGGCTGTCCTCCAGCAAATCGACGCCGTCTTCTCGCGCTTCCTTCGCTTCCGCCTCAGTGTACATGGTGACGCGAGGTGAGTCAAACTCAATGTCAGTTGGGATGACGGCCTCGGCACCGTACACAAGGAAGAATGGAGTGAAGCCGTTTGATTTGTTCGGAGTGGTGCGGAGGCTCCAAAGGACGGCGGGCAGCTCATCGATCCAGAAGCCGGCCGACCGCTCCAAAGGCTCGACCAGTCGGGGCTTGATGCCGGAAAGCATGAGGCCGTTTGCTCGCTCAACTTGGTTGTTTGACTACGGATGGGCAACGGACGCTAGGCCCAGTCGGATGCCCTGCGTCACGCAGAAACGGGCCAAGGCTCCTTTGGCGAAATTCGTGCCATTATTAGTGATGATGCTGTGTGGTACTCCGTACCGAGTGGTGATGTCTGCAATGAAAGTCACAATAGTCGGCCCATTCAACTTCTTGATTGGTTTTGCTTCAATCCACTTGGTGAACTTGTCCACGGCGACAAGCAGATGGGTCATGCCGCCGCGTGCTGTCTTGAATGGTGCCACCATATCCAAGCCCCAGATGGCAAAGGGCCATGCTATGGGAATGGTCTTGAGTGCAGAAGCCGGTAGATGTTGCTGCGAGCTGAACTTCTGACACCCTTTGCAATGCTTAACTAGATCCTTGGCATCCTCCAAAGCAGTCGGCCAGAAGAACCCGTGGCGGAAAGCTTTGGCCACGAGTGATCTGGAAGCCGCGTGGTGGCCGCACTCGCCTTGGTCGATATCTTTGAGGATTGCTTGGCCCTTCTCAGCTTCTACGCAGCGCTGGAAGACACCAGTCACGCTGCGCCTGACGAGCTCTCTGTTTACTATCGTTTAGGCTCATGCTCGGCGCTACACTTGCTGGGCCGAGATCTCATCGGTCGGCAGCTCTCTATTCACCAGAAACTTGACGATGAGCTCTGCCAATGATGGTGCTTGAATCTCTTCTACTGCCACTACAGCCACTTGCACGAGGGAGGTTGGGCCGGGAGGCGGCGGGTCGGCGTTGATTGCTGCTTGCTGCGTGGCTGAAGTCCCCGGGCTGACTGCCACAGTCCCCGGGCCGGGTGCGACGCTGCAGTCCCTGAACCGCTTGGTGAAGTCCCCGAGCCGCTTGGTGAAGTCCCCGAGCCGACTGTTGTAGTCCCCGAGCCGGGTTGTGAAGTCCCCGGGCTGGGTGCGACTGCCACAATCCCCGTGTCGCCTGCTGAGGTCTGCGAGCCGGCTGCTGCAGCCCTGGAGTCGGATCCGACTGCTTCAACATAGCAACAAGGAAGAGTGTTACCTTAATGTTCTGATGATGTCTAGATATACGTAGAAGAGCAGCAACAACAACAACAACAACAACAACAACACAACCTTGTTTCGATACTCAACTTATCTAGAGGTTAGAGTTAGTTTCTAGCTCATGACTAACCCTGAACTAACTCCATCCAAAGAGGTGTTTGGATGACAGGGTTAGATTGACAATAAATGCACTAGGAGAACTAGCTCCAATTAGCACCTCTTGGGTTGGATAGTTTTATTGGGTGGGTTAGATGCAAATAGCTCAAACTAGCCCTAATGTTTGGGTATACTTTAGGGCTATTTGAGCCCGAACTAGCTCAAACTAACTCTAACCCATGGATACAACACCAGTTAATCAGCCGATAATTTGTAAGAATGCAATAAACTCCTTCCGGCCCATAATATAAGATGTTAATTCATCTAATATGTGAGTATATTGGATGTTATAAGATATTATAAAAGAGTGTTGTACTACATCATTGTGCAATTGTTGTTTAGCTTCTAATATTAACTTGGTGCTTTTAGGTACATATGTCATTGGTAAAGATCCGCGCTTCGACCCTTTCTGCGTATGGGGAAATGAGATATCAATGAACCAGCATCAACTGAGGAAACTTATAAAGATTGTTAGTAAAATGGGTCAAAAGATGGCAATTAAACTATTAGTTTACACTTTATCCAAGACAACAGCGAACTGCACGATGGTAAGTAAGAACTCTGCAGCCTTCTTTTTACTGCCCATAATGAGTTGTGTTAGATGACAATGTCTGAATATTTTTCCTTTGTAGTGGTTCCCAAAGCAGTTTACTCAAGATTACCTCTCAAACTACATGATTGGTGGGCATGCAAAGGTTAAAGTATTTCTACCAGAACACGATGATTATCTAGATATTTTCATGAAGACCATGAAGGATGGGCGGTCGGCCATGACAAGGGGTTGGACTAGAGTCGTGCGTGCCTTCTGCATTGAGGAGGGCACAATATGGGCATTCTGCTTCACCTTGTTCAGCAACCAGAATGATTTCGCCTCTTTCTTTACCGTCTTTAACAGTACAAGTATACAACTGTGATCATTCTTTATTTGGTTCTTATGTAATTGTTGAACATATGTACCTATGAATCGAATAATGCATTGGTTGTTTGAACCTGATGGATATGAATAAAGCTATAGCATACATTCAAATTCAAATTCAAATTCAAATTTGATACAATTTGAAATAGCAGCAATTAAATTACAGTGAAATTACGCTCTCCAGGTTGGTAAAACAAAACGTTTGCGATATACACCATAATCCGACACGGTTCACAGAGAGGAAACATGTGCAAGCATGCACACAGTTGTCGTTTGCAAAGCATGTGCGTTGTCACACAAACGGTGTGGGAAAACTAAATGTTTGTGATAATTGCCTTTTCATACACGATTCGCAACCATGAACTATTTCTGATGAAGTATGCACCATAAATGTTGCACCATAGAATAGCGTGTGCGATAGTTGTCGTGTACGATGATGTTACGACGGTCCGACGTTTCGTAATCCTGTCCGACACTCGTACGACAATTAGCTAATCTTCTGAATTAGTTATCGCATACGGTTTGGGAAAAGCGAATGTGTGTGATTGTATGCTTATCATACACGTTCTATAACAGTGAACCATTTATGATGGGCCACGCATCATAAACGTAGCACCACAGAATACCGACTGTGATGGCAATGCGAGAACAAACAAGTACGAGTACTGTATATGTTGGGGAACGTAGTATTTCAAAACTTTCCTACGATCACGCAAGATCTATCTAGGAGAAGCATAGCAATGAGCGGGGAGAGTGTGTCCACATACCCTCGTAGACCGAAAGCGGAAGTGTTCAGTAACGCGGTTGATGTAGTCAAACATCTTCACGATCCAACCGATCCAAGTACCGAACGTACGACACCTCCGTGTTCAAAGACATCGCTCAAAGACGATGACGCCCCACGAGCTCTTGATCCAACAGATGCTCGAGGAAGAGTTCCGTCAGCACGACGACATGGTGACAATGTTGGTGATGTGATCCATGCAGGGCTTCGCCTAAGCACCATGACTATATAATCTGAGGTGTAATATGTGGAGGGGGCACCGCATACGGTTGAGAGAAACTTGTGTGTTCTTGGTTCCCCCTCTTCCCATATATATATATATATATATATATATATATATATATATATATATATATATATATATATATATATATATATATATATATATATATATATATATATATATATATATATATATATATAGGTTGGAGGGAGATAAGAGGCAGCCTTAGGGCACCCCCAAGTAGGCCGAATCCTACTTGGGGTGCAAGCCCAATTCGCCCCCCCCCCCCTACCTTATTTCAGCATATGGGAAGGAAAGAGAACGGGGAAGAGAAGGAAAGGGTGGAGGCCGAACCCTCCTCCTTCCTTTCTTCTTCCCTTCCTTTCCTCCTACTCATATTCAGCCTAGGAGGGGCGCACCAGTCCACCGGGGGCTGGTATGTCCCTCACTTGGCCCTATAGGCCCGTAACTTTGCCGGGGGGGGGGGGGTCCCGGAACCCCTTCTAGTGACCCGATATCACCCGGAACACTTCCGGTGTCCAAATATCATCGTCCTATATATGAATCTTTACCTTTCGACCATTTCGAGACTCCTCGTCATGTTTGTGATCTCATTCGGGACTCCGAACAAACTTCGATCACCAAAAACACATAACTCATAAAACAAATCGTCATCGAACGTTAAGCGTGCGGACCCTACGGGTTCGAGAACTATGTAGGCATGACCGAGACACATCTCCGGTCAATAACCAATAGCAGAACCTGGATGCTCATATTGGCTCCTACATATTCTACGAAGATCTTTAACGGTCAAACCGCATAACAACATACGTCATTTCCTTTATCATCAGTATGTTTTTTTAAAGGAAAGCGGTAGGGGAAGCCCCCCACAACGAGTTTGTTTTTTAAATAATAAGAACCCAAATTCGCGCCCGTGAGGACTTGAACCTGGGTGGCTGGGTAGTACATCCACTCCACTAGCCAAGTGAGCTAGGCTCACTTCCTTTGTCATCCGTATGTTACTTGCCCGAGATTCGATTGTCGGTATCATCATACCTAGTTCAATCTTGTTACCGGCAAGTCTCTTTTCTCGTTCCATAATGCATCATCCTGCAACTAACTCATTAGTCACATTGCTTGCAAGGCTTATAGTGATGAGCATTACCGAGAGGGCCCAGAGATACCTCTCTGATACACAGAGTGACAAATCCAAATCTCGATCTATGCCAACCCAACAAACACCTCCGAAGACACCTGTAGAGCATCTTTATAATCACCCAGTTACGTTGACGTTTGATAGCACACAAGGTGTTCCTTCGGTATTCAAGAGTTGCATAATCTCATAGTCAGAGGAATATGTATAAGTCATGAAGAAAGAATAGCAATAAAACTTAACGATCATTATGCTAAGCTAATGGATGGGTCTTGTCCGTCACATTATACTCCTAATGATGTGATCTCATTCATCAAATGACAACACATGTCTATGGTCAGGAAACTTAACCATCTTTGATTAGCGAGCTAGTCAAGTAGAGGCATACTGGGTACACTGTTTGTCTATGTATTCACACATGTACTGAGTTTCCGGTTAATACAATTCTAGCATGAATAATAAACATTTATCATGATATAAGGAAATATAAATAACAACTTTATTATTGCCTCTAGGGCATATTTCCTTTAGTATATGTATCTTGGCTCCCTATCCCCGACGGTTTCTGGGTCTGTGGGAAGGACCCCCCTATCGCCCACACTCACTTGGCGACGGTTCCAAATGTCGTCGCGGAAAGGGGTTAAAAACCGTTTGTATAGCATCGACGAGTACCAGTGAAAGCTCGCGCGGCGCGATGGTTGCGGCGGTGCTCCGGTCGCAAAGGTGCTCGCGAGGAAGAAGAACCAGAGGAGTCAAGGTAAAAAGTGAAAAGATGGGCCCTCGTGCCTATTTATAAGGAAAGGGGGAACAGTGAATGGCCGGTGCAAAGATCGAGGAGAGGCAATAAATTTTACAACAAAGGGATGCCTTGATTTTCGGAATGGTGAATTTATACAAAGATTCATTATGATCTCATGAAGATTTTCCTAAAATTACGGGGATGATGTCATCTTTTTATTATGGCGGGTTACGAAGACAGACAAGACTAAGATTAAAGAAGAAGATTCGCCAGACGGGGAGATTGAAGATTGACATGAACAAGTTCAAATCAATCTGGGGCCTAATGTTGGGGATCTAACCCCGTGGTATAACCCGCCCTGAAAGGGCCAAGTTAGGCCGCTGGCGACTTAAGATGACGGGCTTTAGACAGGCCCAGGTGATCAAGACACAAGGTAAAAGAGGCGACTTACAAGATGGGCCGGATTGAGCCCAAGGTTAATTAGAAGACGGTGCATGGCCCAGAAGTGTACGCCGCCCAATGGCGACTTGCCGTAGAAGGCAAGGCGACTTAGAGTCGGGATCGGTCATGAAGCATAACCCGACCCGGACTCTTGTAAGGCGAGGACCTTGACCTGTATATAAAGGCGAGTTCCTGGCGTTGAATAGACAGGTGACAATCAATCGATAGCTAGGTCAAGCGAATCCGCTCCCATGTAATCGATACTCAAGCAATAAGCAACAAGAGCAGGAGTAGGCTTTTACCTCCATCATGAGGGGCCGAACCTGGGTAAACCCATGTCTCTCGTCCCGCTCAACCCTGACAAGCTAATCACCGTTGTGATGGCTCCACGCTTAAGTCTCTTCACTAGGATATCTGCCGTGACAAAACAACGACATGCTCTTTGAAGACCTGTCCTCCTCCTAGCCGTCCAAGGATGAGATCGTGCTTTCCTCGGACGATGAGGAGCAGCAGTCGCGGCCCTCCTCGCCAAGGCTGTCATAATGGATGAGGAGTTCTAGCAACAGCTAGAGGTCCTAATTGAGCATTCCCTCCGTGACCGTGAACCGGCGTTGCTGATGAAGAGCGAACCCCGAGGCGAGGGTCGATCCATTGATGGCCCGATCTTTCACGGCACAAAACTCCATCGCAACAAGAACTCGTCGCAAGTTTACGAAGATGTTCGCAACTCCCACGAAAACAACACGCCAACCCCTCGATCCGAAGAAATAACGTGGACGAACCGTATAGATTCAGCTTGTAATCTTCTACGCTTTGCGTCGCAGGAACTCACACGCCAGTAGAGACTTTTGATAAGATTTCTCAAAACTCGATAATGGCCGATGGCCGGAACACACACGGTGTCTAATTGACCATAAAATAACCTAATCTATTACATGACTCGCGGACATGGCTTTATAGTAACAACCACCCCTTCTAACTTGACTCACAAGAAGTAATTTAATATTTGACCTTATCTTTAACTCACGGCTGAAGTAGAATTGTAACAAAAAAAAATCCTAATTAACTAACCGACTCAAATTGGGTCTCCGCACATTATGCTACGGCAGAGTTGCTTTGGTGGACCCCAACCGGCATCTTTCAAGGACATAGGAGACCACGTACCAACAAATGTAGTTGCATGCTTGATCTTCTCCTTACGTGGCAAGAATAAAAACAACCTTGTTTGTATGGCGTGCCCTTCACACCAATATTAATTAGAAACTTTACACGTGCCTGGCACGTCATAATCTTTTTCCCAAACCAGGAAACATATTCCATATCTCCAAAGCATATTAAAGTATTCTTGTATTGGCTTGGTGTATCCGTATACTGCCTTGGTGCATGCAAACATACGGTCGTACCATGCAACATTGGACTAGAGTCACGGCGCATCTTTTGCACAGCCTTGGCATACACACAAGTTTCACTAATAAGATGGTCCTCGCCATCATAGCTTAGGCGAAGGTACCGTGGTACTTGGCATGTATATTTTGGCATGTTAATATCTTTGACTTGGAGTCCTTTGAGACACGACAATGCCTGAACATCAAAAATACCAGTGTTACTCATGGCCATATCATCCTCCCCCTCTTCAAGTGAAACCGTCCCCGATTTCGAGTCAATCTCTTCCACAACAAATTCGTCTGCCGGTTGCATGTGCACCGAAAAAATTTCATCAGCTTCGACCACCTTCTTTGCTACTTCCTGCACCTTCATCTTTTGTCGTCGTTCTTTTCTCCAATTCCTGAACAACTTCTTTTCCAGGGCCATGAGAACATATTTTGTATCCCGTTCAACAGTGTACATATTGGCGAGATAGTCATGCATAGCATCGTTTTCTTTGAACCATGGCTTTCCCAGCAACATGTGACATGAAATCATCGGTACCGAAATTACATCGCACAAAACCTCACACGAAAGTTTGCCGACTGAAAATAGTACCGTAGTTTGGTGGGTGATGGCGAGCTTGTTGTAGCACCTCCTCAGTGAGTATGGTCGTGGATGTGGTGTCATCGGTAGTTGCAACTTCTCCACCATGTCCATGCCGACCGCGTTGATCGAACTATCATGGTCGATTGTTGTGGCGCAAACTTTGTTTCCCACTTTACAGTAGGTGTGAAAAAGTTCAGCACCATAGCCTTTCTCCTCATGCAAAAAGTCACCGTATAGCATCCAATAGCTCCTCCCTTGTGACAACGCGCCAGCCGTCTCCTCCGAAGTGCCGTGAGCAACGCCGGCTCTGATACCACTTGATGAAGAGCGAACCTCGAGGCGAGGGTCGATCCGTTGATGGCCCGATCTTTCACGACACAAAACTCCATCGCAACAAGAACTCGTCGTAGGTTTACGAAGATGTTCGCAAATCCCACTAAAACAACACGCTAACCCCTCGATCTGGAGGAATAACTTGGACGAACCATATAGATTCAGCTTGTAATCTCCTACGCTTTGCGTCGCTGGAACTCACACGCCAGTAGAGACTTTTAATAAGATTTCTCAAAAGTCGATAATGGCCGATGGCCGGAACACACAAGGTGTCTAATTCATCACAAAATAACCTAATCTATTACATGACTCACGGACATGGCTTTATAGTAACAGCGGGAACGGATCCTCTAACATCATGAAGCGATGTCACGAAGCTACAATGCAATTCCAGTGCAAAACGAAAAAGGGATGTCACGGGCACTGTAGTAAAGACACTGTGCGCAATTACTGTTCATAGAAAATAAAATCCAAAATTAATTTTATTGCATTATAATTTTGTTTGTATGTAATTTTTGTAAATGTATACAGTACATTTATAATTTACAAATTAATTCAAATTATTTTAGGCTTAATCATATGGATGTGAAGAACCTGACATCCCTTCATGATGTTAGAGGACCTCGTTTCAGTAACAGCCACCCCTTCTAACTTGACTCACAAGAAGTAATTTAATATTTGACCTTATCTCTAACTCACGGCTGAAGTAGAATTGTAACAAAAAAAAACATCCTAATTAACTAACCGACTCAAATTGGGTCTCCGCGCATTATGCTACGGCAGAGTTGCTTTGGTGGACCCCAACCGGCATCTTTCTTTCAAGGACATAGCAGACCACGTACCAACAAATCCAGTTGCATGCTTGATCTTCTCCTTACGTTGCAAGAATAAAAACAACCTTGTTTGCATGGCGTGCCCTTCACACCAATATGTGATCATTTGGTTAATTGGAAACTTTACACGTGCCTGGCACGTCATAATCTTTTTCCCAAACCAGAAAACATACTCCCTCCTTTTTTATTTAGTTCGCATATTAGCTTTGGTCAAAGTCAAACTTTGTAAACTTTGACTAAGTTTAGTAACAAAAATATTAACACATGTAATAAAAAATCAATACCACTAGATTCATTATTGAATGTACTTTCACATCATATAGATTTGTTATGGTAAATGTTTATATATTTTTCTGTAAACTTGGTCAAATTTTGTAAAGTTTGAATTCGGTCAAACCTAATATGCAGACTAAATAAAAACGGAAGGAGTATTCCATATCTCCAAAGCATATTAAAGTATTCTTGTATTGGCTTGGTGTATCCTTATACTGCCTTGGTGCATGCAAACATACGGTCGTACCATGCAACATTGGACTAGAGTGACGGCGCATCTTTTGCACAGCCTTGGCATACACACAAGTTTCACTAATAAGATGGTCCTCGCCATCATAGCTTAGGCGAAGGTACCGTGGTACTTGGCATGTATATTTTGGCATGTTAATATCTTTGACTTGGAGTCCTTTGAAACACGACAATGCCTGAACATCAAAAACACCAGTGTTAGTCATGGCCATATCAGTTGCCCTCGCTGACTCACCCCGTATCAAACAGGAGGTGAAGCAGGAACCCACTCTACACCATAGCAACATCCAAATCGGACGCCGCACGAACGAGGTGTAAGAGGAGTCAGCGTCGCTGTGGCAAACCATGCTCGTCCGCGGCGACCGGCCGACATGGCCTGGCAGGAGAGGGAGCCACCATCACTGCCCACTCGGTGCCCAGTCGTGGTGAAGAAGGAGCCCTCCTTGGCCCCTGAACGCTCGCGGACCACGGCGGTGGCGGCACGTCGTCGCCAAGCTTCCTTATGTCGAACAAGTCAACGACGAGGGAGGAGGAGCGGAAGGAGTGGCGCAACACGTAGTGCTAGGTCGTGTTCCGGACGTCGGACACTACACGATACTAGGTCCGAGCGGAGGCCTGGAACATTGACCGGTCTGTAACGTCCCGGATACAACTTTCCATATTAGTAACTCCAATTCTTGCCATTTCCGGCTATGTGTTATATTATTTCCTTCGTGGTTGAGTTTTTGTCTTTTGTTTTGCATTTTGTTTTTGTCGTGCATCTCATCTCGTAGCATCATGCGCATTGCATCTGCATGTTTTCATAAAACCCGTATCCGCTCGTAGTTGCCGTGTCACCTTGCTTTTCGTTGGTGTTTGAGACCAATCGGGTTTTGCCTCCCTCTTGACCACGACCACCTAACCTCTCTTGACAGCTCAACCCGACCCCTCTTGCGTGCGTCCGAAACCTGCCACGAACCCGAACCGGTCTGTCGTTACCATTGGATCCGGATTATCCCCTAACATCTATAAAACATCTTCGTTTTAATTATTGGACTCCCTAGCCTATTTTTTTCGAACCGTCCGATTACTATCGGAGGGACCTAGATTACCCCTACCCTAATCCCCTACCTATATAAACAGTGTAACCCTAGACCTAGCCGTCCCATCAAATTTCCTCCCCGCCGCCGCAAAAACCTCCACCTTGTCTCCTCTTCGTTTTCCCCTCGGGATCAACAGTGAGCCAATCGACAGCCTCATCTTGCCCGATCCAATCCAACCACCTCCTCCTCCTCTCGATCCATCCCCGTGGCCACCTTCAGATCGAGCAGGAGCACTCGGCCTCGTCCCGTCGTGTCGTCGAGTCGCCCGAGCCTCCTTCCAGGACAGCCGAGGACCTCCCCGACCCAGTTGTTCCTCGCCGGACCAGCAGACCGACCTCGCCGCCTTGCTCAAGGTCACACCAGCCGCTCCCCGTGCCCTCTGTCTTTTCTTTTCTCTCTCTAACCTCTCGGCCTCTCTCTCTGTTCCAAGCGAGGCAGTCTCGCCATCGCTGAGAGCAGGTCCCTTCGTCCCGGATCCGTCCTGATCCGGCCGCCTCCAGCCGTTCCCGCCGTGTCCCTGCTGCGCCGCCGTTCCCTCGCCGGGGCGCCAAGTACCTCGACTCGCCGCCTCGTCACCGCAGCAGCAGCAGCAGTTCGCCAAGCCTCGCGCCCCTGCCTCCTCGACCTCCTGAACCCCTCACACCCAAGCCGCACAGAGAGGCAGGCACCCCTTAACAGCTCCGTCCACGACCTCCTCCGGCCTTGCTCTGCGCCTCCCGTCGGTTCCCTCATCTCCTCCCTCATGCCCGCCCGTCTCTCTGCTTTCCTCTCCGTGTTTCCTCTCTGAATCCTCTTCGCTTTTTCTTTCTTGAGGAGACTACGCCGCCCATAGACACCAAGTCCTCAAGCCCCATGGAGCTCCACCATCGCCTCGCCTCGGATCCGGTCGGCTCCCGCGCCCTCGCCACGGCCAGTTCCGACATCCGCTGCTGCCTCGCTGTCCAACCGTGCCGCCCACTGCTTCCTCATGTTGTGAAGCGAATGCGGCGCCCGTTCCGTTGACCATTCCAGCGCCCGGCTGACGAGCGCCACTCACCGTGCGAGGCCTCCTCTGCCGCTTCGCAGCCCGGCTGCCCAGGCGCCTCCCAAGGCCCAACGCCCCTCCTGCAGCCTCCCTCCAATCGGGCCTTGGCCAGGTGAGCAGCCCCGTCCCTCTCCTGTGCACTTTTGGGCCGACCAAATTCGGCCCTATCCATGTTTTTGTCCGCGGAACGATATTGCTATTTTTCCAGGATTCTACAGATTTACAGAAAAATGCCATCATATTAAAGTGTTAATAAGTAATCCTCCATGCATCCAAATTAAACATGTCATATATGTAAAATGATTAGAATTTCATCTAGTTTCATAATATTCCACTTTCATCCATGTTTACAATGCTTAAAATGATGTTTGGTTAGATTTGTTTAAATGCCATGTTAAAATGATTTATTTCATAACTAAATAACCGTAGCTCCAAATTTAATAAACTTTATATGTAAATGGGGTAGAAAAATGCATAGATTAACATGGTGCACTTTATTTTTTCTCTTTAACAACATTAAAATTGTGTTTAGGGTAGAACAGTTCCAAATCTAAAATATGCACAGGAGGATTTACCGGACTTGTTGTTTGTTACTTCCGGCCTCATTTAACATGCCTAAATAGTTAGTCTACTTATGCCTCATCTCTTGCCATGTTTAATAACATTTAATATTGTTGGGTACATAACCGAGAGAGAAACTAAATAATTGATGTGGTGTTTTGTCAATATGCAACTCGTTGCATATTGAGCTCCACTTAATTTGTAGTGTTGTTCGTTGCACTTTGCCATGCCATGCATATTTAAACCGGACATGCATCATACTTGGTTGTGCATCATGCCATGTTTGTGCTTGTTGGTTTACCATGTTGTTTGTTTGTTTTCGGGTTGCTTCTCTCGTTAGCTTCGGTTTCCTTCCTGAGTTGTGAGGATTCGTTCGACTATGTCCGTTTGTCTTCTTCATGGACTCGTTCTTCTTCCTTGCGGGATTTCAGGCAAGATGACCATACCCTCGAAATCACTTCTATCTTTGCTTGCTAGATGCTCGCTCTTTTGCTATGCCTATGCTACGATGCCTACCACTTGCTATATCATGCCTCCCATGTTGCCATGTCAAGCCTCTAACCATCCTTTCCTAGCAAACCGTTGTTTGGCTATGTTACCGCTTTGCTCAGCCCCTCTTATAAGCGTTGTTAGTTGCGGTGAAGATGAAGTTTGTTCCTTGTTGGAACATGGAGATGTTGTTCCTTGTTGGAACATGTTTACTTGTTGGGATATCACAATATATCTTATTTAATTAATGCATCTACATACTTGGTAAAGGGTGGAAGGCTCGGCCTTATGCACAGTGTTTTGTTCCACTCTTGCCGTCCTAGTTTCCGTCATATCGGTTTTATGTTCCCGGATTTTGCGTCCCTAACGCGGTGGGGTGATTTATGGGACCCCCTTGACAGTTCGCTTTGAATAAGACTCCTCCAGCAAAGCCCAACCTTGGTTTTACCATTTGCCACCTAAGCCTTTTTCCCGTGGGTTCTGCAGACTCAAGGGTCATCTTTATTTTAAACCCCCGGGCCAGTTCTCCTTCGATTGTTGGGTCCAAACCGAAGCGATGTCCGGCGCCCCACAGGCAATCAGGGTCTATGCCAACCCGACGTCTTGCTCATCCGGTGTGCCCTGAGAACGAGATATGTGCAGCTCCTACCGGGATTTGTCGGCACATCCGGGCGGCTTTGCTGGTCTTGTTTTATTACTGCAGAAATGTCTTGTAGCCGGGATTCCGAGACTGATCGGGTCTTCCCGGGGAGAAGGAATATCCTTCGTTGATCGCGAGAGCTTATCATGGGCTAAGTTGGGACACCCCTGCAGGGTATTATCTTTCGAAAGCCGTGCCCGCGGTTATGAGGCAGATGGGAATTTGTTAATGTCCGGTTGTAGAAAACCCGAAGTTGATCTTAATTAAAATACATCTACCGCGTGTGTAACCGTGATGGTCTCTTCTCGGCGGAGCCCGGGTAGTGAACACGGTGTTGGAGTTATGCTTGACGTAAGTAGTTTTGAATCACTTCTTGATCATAGTTGTTCGACCGTGCTTTGCTTCTCTTCTCGCTCTCTTTTGCGTATGTTAGCCACCATATATGCTAGTAAACTTGCTGCAGCTCCACCTCACTACCCTGTCCTACCTTTAAGCTTAAATAGTCTTGATCTCGGGTGTGAGATTGTTGAGTCCCCGTGACTCACGGATACTTCAAAACCAGTTTGCGGTGCCGATGAAACCGTGCGGTGGCGCATCCGAGCTCAAGGAGGAGCTCGATGAAGATCTTGTTCATTGTGTTGTTTCGTTTGATTGATCAAGAGTGGAGCCCAGTTGGGACGATCGGGGATCTGTGTAGCATTTGGGGTAGTCTTCTTTTATTTTGGTTCCGTAGTCGGACCTTGATTGTATCTGTATGATGTAATGCTTTACTCATGTATTGTGTGAAGTGGCGATTGTAAGCCAACTATGTATCTCTTTCCCTTATGTATTACATGGGTTGTGTGAAGATTACCTTACTTGTGACATTACTTTCAATGCGGTTATGCCTCTAAGTCGTGCTTCGACATGTGGGAGATATAGCCGCATCGAAGGCGTTACACGGTCCAAGACCACCGTGAAGATATCCGCGTGGCGCCTGCGCCATGTCAGCGACCAACTAGTCAAGATCGGCGTCACCGAGTCGCTGCGCACCCCCGCCCTTGTCGCCGACAAGGGAAAGGTGAGGCGGCGTCTTTGGGCGGCGTCCGCGACCAACAAGGCTCTGCGTGCGGCAACGGAGGAAACCGGGCGGCTATCGCGAGCGGCAGGCCACGCCCAATCAAGGCTGCCACGGTCCCCTGGCGCCCTTCCACCACGGAGCAGCGACAACGACGATGACGATGGCCGAAATATCATCCAATTTATGTAAATATATCGAACTTTTATCTAGTTTGCAAGAAGTTCGTTCTGTTTCCTAGCATTTTTGTTCATTTGATTCAATATTTGTTTAAAATATGTGCAGACTTATTAAAACATGCGGTTGAAATACGTAGAGTAAAAAAGACCGAAAGAAGTATAATGAGTTCGTTTTGCGGCACCGAGTTGGAGATGCCCTGAGTCTAGAACCTGGAACAGCTGCCTTACTTAAGCTCTAACCGCCTTAATATTCAGTGATCTACTGTATCACTCTACCCGTAAAAATACCGTATATAGATTACTCCGTTGCCACTTAATTTTGCGTCGAAGATCAGTTGGCTCGCTACACGACATTTGTGTATTGTTCGTTTTCGGTAAAGCTCCCGTCTTGTAAACAAGTTCTGTTTTCACTGTTGAGTAGCAGTAGTACTATCGCCAAGCCTGTGACTGTGAGCGACTCTTTCGGATCAAGAGCGGAGGCAATTAGGCATCTTTCTTGGTTGCTAGCTAATCCACCCAACCCAATTGAGTTGTGATGTACTGCAAGTACTATTTTTGTGCGTTTTCTGCAGGACAGTCACGAAGATCGTTTCGCAGGGCATGCAGATCGAACATGATGGGGACCAATATCCCAATCTCGAAGAGTATCTTGTTTTCTGCCTCAAAATCGAAGGTCTCGCTGTCATGGTATCGCGCACGCCTGTGACTTCTCATTCTGTTTGGCAGGTGATTGATCCCGTGATGTGACCAACTAGCCGGGTCGTACGAATGGAAAGGTCAATGGTTGCTCATTTGCCAGGGCAAACACAGCTACTCCCTCCGTTCCGATTTACTCGTCGTGATTTTAGTACAAATTTGAACTAAAACCATGACGAGTAAATCAGAACGAAGGGAGTAGTTTAGTAGCTTGTTTCTCAATCAGAGCTAGTTTCTGATGCAGAGATCTTCCGCTGGATTGTCATGTGTTGCGTTTGTATATGACTAGCAAACATCATGTACGTGCATTACAACGGGAGAAAAAAGTATGGGTATGTCATGTGTTGCGCTTTGTATATGACTAGCAAACATGTGCGTGCATTACAATGGGAGAAAAAAGTATGGGTCTGTTATGAATCGGTAGTATATATTGAACGTGTTAGGGGCCATCATATGACATGCATGATGAACAACCTTGCCACGGTCCATCCAGTGAATTGTTCATGGTCATATGAGATGCATGATGGCCGTTTCTCCGCATGCGGCCAGGTTTGCTGCACTTGAGGTTGCACCGACGGCTGACTTCACGTGGAAATCCAAAGCACCCCTTAGGTGTCGTTTCTTCGCATGGCTCGCCCTGAAAAATCAATGTTGGACCTCTCGCAGACTCGCGAGACGAGGTTTTCCGCATCAAAATGCTTGTTCTCTCTGTGATCAGCATGAAGAGACAATGAATCACCTTTTGTTGGGCTGTGTATTCGCTAAGGAGATGTGGCATAAAATCAGCTTAGCAAGTGGCAAGCAAGAACTCAAATGGTGGACGGTGAATCCTTAGGAGAATGGTGCGTGAGGCAAGAACTCAGATGTGATCAACGTAAGACTACAAGGGCTTTGTGGATACTTGGCATGTGGGAGTTGTGGAAGCACTGCAATGACATTCTCTTCAACGGCGCTTCACCCTCAATTGCCAAACTGGCACGGCGTATCGATAGCGAGGGTAGGATTTGGAGGCAGGCTGGCCTACTCGAAGCGGACCTAGATGGCTTCTTCGAGGGTCTTGCGACGTGGGTAGTGCACGCATAGTCTTTCGCAGGTAGTGTTGAGTACTATGTAGTGTGGTCAGTAATGGCAGTGTAACATGGCTGTAAATTGTGGATTTTGTGATGTCTTTCCCCTTCTCCTTTAATGAATTGATACGCACACTTGCGCGTATTCCAGGAATTGTTTGCTGTCGTCCACTCTTTCCACCCATCTTCTTCTTAGTCAGCCATGTCAGACTATCTAGTTGTCATCATTGGTAGCCTCATCAACCACCGAGTGGTTCACCATGCGTGCTCTACATCAACCTTTTTTGCTGGCTTCCCATGCGGGCTCCTCATTAATGGTGTCTTCATCATTGGTAGCCTCATCGATAACTGGGCATAACATAAGCCATCTTTCGTTGTTGCCCTCGTGTGCTCATGTGTGGATGTTGGCATAACAATAACCATAGCCATGTGGCACCAACCATGTCCCACGAGCCATGCAACCTCCACAATTCTCTTTATTTATTGCTAACCGGGAGTTTTAATATTGGACTCTCTTATATGACGAACGTTTGCTGGGAGGGGGTGACATTTTCGAACATTTAGATGGCCGTTTTTGTTGCGTGTGGGGAATGGTGGCTTCTGTGAAGAAGGGAATTTTGAGCAAAAACAAGCATAAATTTTCATCGTTTGTGCTTGCGTCGCAACTAAAACTGCCAGCAAACAACGTCCGTTTGTCATCCCCTTCTCAAGGAAGTTCACCTAGATAGCATTACCGTTAATATTTCTTTGTGTTCGCTAGGATAAATAGGGAATATATAAATAGATGGAGTAGGATACAAAAAAGCAAGGTGTGACTATTAATTTCTGAAGAAAACATAATTTATAACACAAGCAATAGCTGGCTCTTCTGGCAGCAGCCCTTTGGGACAAGATGGAGATCGTGAATTTGAACCCCCACTCACAAGCATTTTTTTAGGATAAACTGAGCCTTTGTATTTCCTTCAACTAGGATTACACTCGGACATGATTACATGTTTCAAGTTATGTGGCACATTAGCTAAGAAGAGAAAATCTGCAAGAACTCTAGCATACGCAGCTAACTCATGTGCAACCACATTGCACTCTCTATAGATTTTGGTTATCGTAAAGGACTCAAAACCTCTAATCATTCTCGTTGACTCCTCATAGCATGCCAACCAACTGCCTCTGCTAGTGTTACAATCGAATACTATGGACACGACAATAGCTCTGTCAGTTTCCAACATGACTCGATTCAGTGACAAACAGCGAGCCTCTTTCGGGTCAAAAGACAACGCTCGAGCTTCAGATTCCTCTAGGAGATGCATAGCAACGAGACGGGAGAGGGTGTCCACGTACCCTCGTAGACCGAAAGCAGAAGCGTTTAGTAACACGGTTGATGTAGTCGAACGTCTTTGCGATCCAACCGATCCAAGTACCGAACGTACGGAACCTCCATGTTCAGCACACGTTCAGCACGATGCCGTCCCTCGAGCTCTTGATCCAGTTGAGGTCAAGGGAGAGTTCCATCAGCACGACGGTGTGGCGACGGTGATGATGAAGTTACCGGCGCAGGGCTTCGCCTAAGAACTACGACGATATGACCGAGGTGTGTAACTGTGGAGGAGGGCACCGCACACGGCTAAGAGAAGACTTGGTGTGCCTTTGGGGTGCCCCCTCCCACCTATATAAAGGAGGGGGGAAGAGGAGGCCGGCCCTAGAGGGGGCGCGCCAAGGGGGGAGTCCTACTTGGACTCCCGGTATCGACGTAACCATTTACAACGAGCTCTTTGTCACCTCCATAAATGAGAAACATATCCTTAGTCCTTTTCAGGTATTTCAGGATGTTCTTGACATTGTCCAGTTGATCCACTCCTGGATTACTTTGGTACCTCCCTGCTAAACTAATAGAAAGGCACACATCAGGTCTGGTACACAACATTGCATACATGATAGAACATGTGGCTGAGGCATAGGGAATGACTTTCATTTTCTCTCTATCTTCTGCAGTGTTCGGGCATTGAGTCTGAATCAACTTCACACCTTGTAACACAAGCAAGAACTCTTTCTTTGACCGATCCATTTGGAACTTCTTCAAAACTTTATCAAGGTATGTCCTTTGTGAAAGTCCAATTAAGCGTTTTGATCTATCTCTATAGATCTTGATGCCCAATATATAAGCAGCTTCGCCGAGGTCTTTCATTGAAAAATTCTTATTCAAGTATCCTTTTATGCTATCCAGAAAATTCCGTATTATTTCCAATCAACGATATGTCATCCACATATAATATTAGAAATACTACAGAGCTCCCACTCACTTTCTTGTAAATACAGGCTTCTCCAAAAGTCTGTATAAAACCATATGCTTTGATCACACTATCAAAGTGTATATTCCAACTCCGAGAGACTTGCACCAATCCATAAATGGATTGCTGTAGCTTGCACACTTTGTTAGCACCTTTTGGATCGACAAAACCTTCTGGTTGCATCATATACAACTCTTCTTTAAGATATCCATTAAGGAATGCGGTTTTGTCATCCATTTGCCAAATTTCATAATCATAAAATGCGGCAATTGCTAACATGATTCAGACTGATTTAAGCATCACTACGGGTGAGAAGGTCACATCGTAGTTAACTCCTTGAACTTGTCGAAAACCTTTCACAACAAGTCGAGCTTTGTAGACAGTGACATTACCGTCAGCGTCAGTCTTCTTCTTGAAGATCCATTTATTTTCTTATGGCTTGCCGATCATCGGGCAAGTCAACCAAAGTCCATACTTTGTTCTCATACATGGATCCCATCTCATATTTCATGGCCTCTAGCCATTTCGCGGAATCCGGGATCATCATCGCTTCCTCATAGTTCGTAGGTTCGTCATGGTCAAGTAACATGACTTCCAAAATAGGATTACCGTACCACTCTGGTGTAGATCTTACTCTGGTTGACCTACGAGGTTCAATAGTAACTTGATCCGAAGTTTTATGATCATCATAATTAGCTTCCTGACTGATTGGTGTAGGAATCACTGGAACTGATTTCTGTGATGTACTACTTTCCAATTCGGGAGCATGTACAATTACATCATCAAGTTCTACTTTCCTCCCACTCACTTCTTTCGAGAGAAACTCCTTCTCTAGAAAGGATCCATTCTTAGCAACGAATATCTTGCCTTCGCATCTATGATAGAAGGTGTGCCCAACTGTTTCCATTGGGTATCCTATGAAGACACATTTCTCTGATTTGGGTTCGAGCTTATTAGGTTGAAGCTTTTTCACATAAGCATCACATCCCCAAACTTTAAGAAACGACAACTTGGGTTTCTTGCCAAACCACAGTTCATATGGTGTCGTCTCAACGGATTTAGATGGTGCCCTATTTAACGTGAATGCGGCCGTCTCTAAAGCATAACCCCAAAACGATAGCGGAATCAGTAAGAGACATCATAGATCACACCATATCTAATAAAGTATGATTACGATGTTCGGACACACCATTACGCTGTGGTGTTCCAGGTGGCATGAGTTGCGAAACTATTCCATGTTGTTTCAAATGAAGACCAAACTCATAACTCAAATATTCACATCCACGATCAGATCGTAGAAACTTTATTTTCTTGTTACGATGATTTTCCACTTCACTCTAAAATTCTTTGAACTTTTCAAATGTTTCAGACTTATGTTTCATCAAGTAGATATACCCATATCTGCTCAAATCATCTGTGAAGGTCAGAAAATAATGATACCCGCCGTGAGCCTCAACACTCATCGGACCGCATACAGCAGTATGTATTATTTCCAACAAGTCAATTGCTCGCTCCATTGTTCCGGAGAACGGAGTCTTAGTCATCTTGCCCATGAGGCATGGTTCGCAAGCATCAAGTGATTCCAAAAGCCCTTGAGCATGGAGTTTCTTCATGCGCTTTACACCAATATGACCTAAACGGCAGTGCCATGAATAAGTTGCACTATCATTATTAACCTTGCATATTTTGGCTTCAATATTATGAATATGTGTATCACTACAATCAAGATTCAACAAAAATAGACCACTCATCAAGGGTGCATGACCAGAAAAGATATTACTCATATAAATAGAACAAGCATTATTCTCTGATTTAAATGAATAACCATCTCGCATCAAACAAGATCCAGATATAATGTTCATGCTTAATGCTGACACCAAATAACAATTATTCAGGTCTAAAACTAATCCCGACGGTATATGTAATCAGTAGATGTAATCTGACCGCGATCACATCGACTTTGGAACCATTTCCCATGCGCATCGTCACCTCGTCCTTAGCCACTCTTCGTTTAATCCGTAGCCCCTATTTTGAGTTGCAAATAGGAGCAACAGAACCAGTATCAAATACAGATGCGCTACTACGAGCATTAGTAAGGTACACATCAATAACACGTATATCAAATATACCTTTCACTTTGCCATCCTTCTTATTCGCCAAATACTTGGGGCAGTTCCTCTTCCAGTGACCAGTCCCTTTGCAGTAGAAGCACTTAGTCTCGGGCTTAGGTCCAGACTTGGGCTTCTTCACTTGAGCAGCAACTTGCTTGCTGTTCTTCGTGAAGTTCCCCTTCTTCCCTTTGCCCTTCTTCTTGAAACTAGTGGTCTTGTTAACCATCAATACTTGATGCTCCTTATTCATTTCTTCCTCCGCAACCTTTAGCATCGCGAAGAGTTCAGGAATTGTCTTATCCATGCCTTGCATATTATAGTTCATCACGAAGCATTTGTAGCTTGGTGGTAGTGATTGAAGAACTCTGTCAATGACACTATCATCAGGAAGATTAACTCCCAGTTGAGTCAAGTGGTTGTGGTACCCAGACATTCTGTGTATATGTTCACTGACAGAACTATTCTCCTCCATCTTGCAGCTATTGAACTTATTGGAGACTTCATATCTCTCAATTCGGGCATTTTCTTGAAATATTAACTTCAACTCCTGGAACATCTCATATGCTCCATGACGTTCAAAATGTCGTTGAAGTCCCAATTCTAAGCTATAAAGCATGGCACACTGAACTATCGAGTAGTCATCGCTTTGCCAGACGTTCATAACGTCTGGAGTTCCTCCTGCAGCGTGTGAGGGAGTCCCGGATTAGGGGGTGTCCGGATGACCGGACTATAACCTTTGGCCGGACTCCTGGACTATGAAGATACAAGATTGAAGACTTCGTCCCGTGTCCGGATGGGACTTTCCTTGGCGTGGAAGGCAAGCTTGGCGATACGGATATGTAGATCTCCTCCCATTGTAACCAACTCTGTGTAACCCTAGCCCTCTCCGGTGTCTATATGAACCGGAGGGTTTTAGTCCGTAGGGGGAACAACAATCATACCATAGGCTAGCTTCTAGGGTTTAGCCTCTCTGATCTTGTGGTAGATCAACTCTTGTACTACCCATATCATCAATAGTAATCAAGCAGGAGCAGGGTTTTGCCTCCATCGAGAGGGCCCGAACCTGGGTAAAAACATCGTGTCCCTTGTCTCTTGTTACCATCCGCCTAGACGCACAGTTCGGGACCCCCTACCCGAGATCCGCCAGTTTTGACACCGACATTGGTGCTTTCATTGAGAGTTCCGCTGTGCCGTCGCCATCAGGAAGGATGCCTCATCCTGTCTTTAAAGACGACACTGTTGCTAAAGGAGCTTTGGCTATCGGCCAAACTCTCCGGCTAGGCGGTTTTCTTATGACCGCCTGTTCGGCCGCCGCACCGACGATGACTTCTCGGGTCATCGAAAGCAATCTTCACGTCAACTCAGAACTCGCCGAGCAGTTAGATCAGATGGAGCTCTCTTCCTTAAACGAGCTCTTGGATCGCATCAACGCCACAGGAGTCGCTTCTGATTCTGATCGATTGGGCCTAAACCCGACCCGAGAGAGATTAACTCTCCCCAGGTCACCCATCACGTTGTAGTGGTGGAGGAACAATGCGGCAAGACTTTATCTATCTTAAGGACTAGTTATGTCCGGATTCCCGATCCCTCCAAGCCGGATACCAGCGGAGGGAGGGCGTCACTCAAGCCCTGAACCTAAAGTCAGGCAGCGGGCTAGATTCATTGGACAACATCCAAGAACCCAAGCTTCCGAGTTCGGAAACCCCTTGGCCCCTGAGTCTCAGATTGGGCGAGGTTCTAGATTTAATTCCACCCACCCACCCAAACATAAGCAATCTATCCCAAATTCGGCAAGAGCCCGCAGAACAAAGACACCATTCTTGGGCGATTCCTCTGGTCATGAACAGGATAAAGGACTGCTGAGGAGGATGCAATTTCATTCTTCTGCAATAATTGCACGGACAACGGAATCCTCAACGCCATAAGTCGCCGTGAAATTACACGCTTCGCTGACTTGGCGTCCATAGTATGAAAGTACTGTGTGATGGAAAGCGCCTGGAAAACCGAAATAAAATTCTGGGACAATCTGGCCCTGAATACAACCCCGGTCCGAAATAAAAGGGTGCATTATCGCCAGACACCTGGGTTAAACACCAAAAAGCAAAAACCCTCTATAGGGCATGGAACCGTACTGGAGGGATGGCTCAATGGACCTTGTAAAATTCATAGTACAGAGGGCGCCACACCAACTCATAGCCTTAGAGCATGTTGGATACTCGGCGGTGGCGGAAGTGGCAAAGAGCTTCTAACTCCAAAATCCACGAGCACCAGCCCAAGGATACCAAGACGGTATTAATAGTCTTGAGACTTTCGCATCAAATAATATGCGGAAGCTGAACACTCCATGACCTTGCCAAAATCTACCAAGTAGCAATAACAAACCCATGGAGTGACACGGCTATTACCTTTAATGCCAGTGATGAACCTAAATTCTGAACAGCCCGAGCACCAGCCGCATTGGTCCTCAGTCTAGTAGTGGACGGCTTTCGCCTTACCAAGGTACTCATGGACAGTGGCAGCGGATTGAACCTCATTTACGAGGATACTCTTCGAAAAATGGAAATAGACTGGAGCCGCATTGAGCGAAGCAGCACAACCTTTAGAGGAATAATCCCCAGTCGAGAAGCGCGCTGTACAGGAAAAATCACACTGGATGTGGTGTTCGGCACGCTGGATAATTACAGGCCCGAGGAGGTTGTCGTGGTTCTAAGTCTGACAGTAGAATGGGGGGTAGGAATGGAGATGCAAGATCCTAGCTATGGAGTAGTTGTATACGCAAGGGATTTACGAGTTCAGGCCCTTCTCGGAGGAAGTAACAGCCCTACGTCTCGGAGCCCGGAGGCGGTCGACTGGATTATATGTGTATGTGTTACAGTGCGAACCCTTACTTTGTGGAGGGGTGGCTTATATAGAGTGCGCCAGACCCCAGCCAGCCCACGTAGCGAGAGGGTTTAAGATGCGTTAAGACCTGGCGTTCTTGTAACGCCGGACATAAAAGTGTCATCATGACCATAAAGACTACTAAATTACAGACCGTTTGGATCTGAGTGATTCCTAAGCACCGATGGTCGAGTGAGCCTTCTTGGTCGAGTGTCTCGATTACATCGAGTGGAAGCCTACCAGGTCGACTGGGAGGCAACTTCTTTTGCGAGTGTCCTTGGGGAGGGTACCTTTGGGCAGGTCTATGACCCTACCCTAGGTACATGACTTCATCATTAGCCCCCGAATGGATCGAGGTTTGAGTGAGGAAGGAGTTGATAATCTTTCCGACCTGTTCTTTGTGTTGCGAGTGTGTCTTACTCTGGATCAGCGACCTTTTAGTGATGGCATCAACTTCTCTTTCAGTCGCCTTGATCCATTCTTCACATTTGTCGACTGAACTTTGTGAACTTGAGGATTTCCGAGCGACGGATAGGAGGAAATCTGTTGTCTGACATGTTGCTCCGCGGTTAGCGGATTTCGCGGGATCTGAATTTTGGGAAGCGCGTGAAGCGGAGAAAACTGCAGCACTCCGATGGGATAAGGCGATGACGCCTCGATCTCCGCGCCGCCTTTTCCGCCACGTATCACGCGCGCGCCTGTTGCGGGATTTGACGGGATTGCCCAGGCCTATCAGTCAGCCACTCGGAAGCGGACTCATATAAGGCATCGGACAGGGTATTTTGAACAGTGTGACCCCAATCTTCCCCTCCCTCCGCCTCCAAATCCTTCTCTGCGCCCTTAGCCTGCTCAGCGCCAGCTCGATTACACCTTGGCGCATGGTGAAGGAGAAGACCGCAGCCTTGTTATGCGGGTGAAGAAGGCGGCGGCGAAAGGCGAAGGAGAGCGCCCAGTCGGGCGGATCTTCTTCGCGGTCCAAACTGCCGCAAGGTTGGGTCCAGGGAGATTGGATCCGCTCTACCATCACCGAGAAGGACCTCAACGATCTGGCCAACGAGGGACTGATCCTCCATGGGTCGACGAGGCTTCCGGGAACGGAGTGGGAGCCGCAGCCTGAAGAGGGTGAGTGCGTTCTCCAAGCCACTTACGTAGATCGGGGATTTTCTCTGCCGCCGAATCCTTTCTTCCGGGGGTTTCTGAAATTTTTTGGAGCGCAACTCCATCATTTCACTCCCAACTCCATTGTCTATCTTGCTGCTTTCGTGTCGTTGTGCGAAAACTTCTTGGGTTGTCTGCCGCACTGGGGCCTCTTCAAGCATATATTCACTTGTTGCTCTCAGACGGTGAAGAAAACGAACCCGAATGACGAGAGAACCCAAGTAATCCAGATGTGTGGGGGACTCGGGGTCCAGATGAGGGGGAAGAGCGCTTTTTCGGCTATGACTTCCCGACTCGGTTAGAGGGTGGCAGTCGACCTGGTTCTACTGCCAAGACCAGCCGACGCCTTGAGGCGATCATTTGGACTCCTCCTTTCTCCATGAGTCGAGTGAACAAGCCATCTTCCCTGTAGGTGTTACCAGAGGAAAAGGCCCAAGTAAAATTGTTGATGGAACGCGTAGTCCAGCTCATTCGCGACGGGGTGACAGGCATGGATCTTCTGGAAGTTTTCCTTCGACGGCGTATTCAGCCACTCCAATACGAGGCCATCC
Source organism: Aegilops bicornis (assembly GCA_021605145.1). Classification (NCBI taxonomy): domain Eukaryota; kingdom Viridiplantae; phylum Streptophyta; class Magnoliopsida; order Poales; family Poaceae; genus Aegilops; species Aegilops bicornis. The sequence continues at coordinate 343,827,444 of CM038669.1, forward strand.
GATGTGGATGTACTCCGGTAGGGATGATACCACTTGGGTCCATCCAGAGGAGGTCGATGACGCCACGCTGGAGAAGTGGATGACTGCCATCACAGGATACAAAGATAATCCTCGCGGAGCTAGGAGGATTCCCCCACTCGACCATTCTTACGATCCAGACAAGGTATAACCACTTATCTCCAACTATGATTCTGCTGCATTCATTCTGTTTTGATGCCAATTCGTCGACTAACTTTTTCCTTGTTTTGTTATCTTCTAGGCCACCACTGAGATGTACTCGATGCCCAACGGGGCGCAGGAACCAGTCGAAGAAGAAGAAGGAAGCGGAGGTGAAAGCCAGGAGGAATGGGAGTCCAACGTCGAGGAGGATGAGGGGGACGACAGCTCTAGTGAAGAGGAGGAGGAGGAAGAGGAGGAAGACGTCGATCCACCCCACTCGGAAGGAAGGTCCAAGTTGACGCATGACCCGTGACGGCCGGCGGTAAAAGCTATTGCGCCCATTAGGCGATCGGCAAGCGACCTCGGACAACTTCCCTCGCCGGTGAGAAACCGCCCGAAGCAACATCGAACAACGTCGTCGAAGCTGGCGAAGGCCCCTGCCCAAGATGCGGATGGTCATTCCCACCATCTCCGGGTAATCAATGAACTTGTATTTCCCTATTCAACATGAGTGTACTTTTGGTCGACTCGATGACTGATCAGCCGATTCTTGAAATTTGCAGTGCTGCAACCTTCGAGACCTCAGCCAAGCACGAAGATCAGGAAATGGAAGATGCCGTCACCTCCAACCTTGGTATGATCTCTGCAGTTTCGCCTTTAGTCGAGTGAATTTCCATGTTTACTTTTGAATCTTTCTTGTAGTTCCGCCTCATGTCATTGATCTCCCCGATGATGACGAGGAAACGCCGTTGAGGAAGAGGAAGAATAAGAGGGTGCCTGTTGGCAAGGCTGCTCCAGTCGTGACGATACCTGAGACGCTGGTTTCTGAGGGAGGCAACACCGCTCGGGCCTCTGTGTCTTTTCTTTGTACCAGCGACAAGCTGCCGACCCACTTCGTCATTGCTGATCCACCATCCCTTTTGCTACACACCACGTCCGGAAGACCAAGTGAGTGCCGCTAAGGAGGCTATCGCCGGGCATGGATCATGATGGAGCAAGTGAAGGCAGTCCGAGAGGCCAGCCGGTGACCTATGATGCTAGTTCAGCTCTCCAGAGCAATGTCCAAGTAAGTCGATCGCTGCTTGCTCTGTTAGGATATGCTACCTGAAACTGCTTGCTCTGTTAGGACATGCTACCTGAAACTGCTTCTTTCTGAAGATTTCCATATCTGTACACCCACTGGGTGGGTGTGTCGATTGAGTTTTTGTGGGGGCACGCTGAGTGCACCCACTGGGTGTAGTCCCGAGACTATGGTGGACTGCGTGCAGACGACTATATTATTTACACTTTGAACTTCTTCACTCGGCCTGGTCGGACCAAGTCGAATGGAACCGTAAAACCGGTGGGGGCACGCTGAGTGCACCCACTGGGTGTAGTCCCCGAGACTATGGTGGACTGCGGGCAGTCGACTATAGTATAAAGAACTGTTTTTTACATGGTGACCGTGACAATTAGCCATGGTTTTAGAATCATAACCTTTTTGCCTCTTTTGGTCGTTGGTCGAACCAAATTAGTAAAACCAAGTGGGGCCCGAGTGCACCCGCTGGGTGTAGTCCCCGAGACTATTGTCGAATGTTTTGATTCGGCTGTAGTCTTAGAAATGCTATGATTTTTCCTTAGTCACTCGGAAGTGATCTGTCTTTGATGTCCTTTGTTGATTGACTCTTTGTAGAAATCTTGCGAGCTTGTGGCTCGCTATACTGAGTTAGAGAACAAACAGATCCGGCTCAACCTCGACTTGAAGCTTGCTCAGGAGAATTTGCAGAAGGCGAAGGATGAAGCAAAAGGTATGGCTAGTGAGAACTTGACGACTGTCTTTGTTTTTCTGTTCATTCTCAACTCTGTTCTCATTGTTGCTTTGCAGATAAACTGGAGGAGACTCTGAAGAAGAAGGACCTTGACCTTGAAAAGGCGCAGAAGGCGACTTTGGAGAAAACAAAGCTCGCTGAAGAGAAACTTGCCTCAGTCGGCAAACTTGAAGATGAAAATGCCAAGCTGAAAGCCGCTCTTGACGCGGCCAACAAGGAAGTTAGTCGACTGAAGAACGACAAGATTGCTCTGTCTGACAAGGCTGGCCAACTGGCGGCGAAACGAAATGACCTGGAGGTTTATCTTGGAGGGCTCGCCAAGAAGCTGTTTCTCATGTTTTGAGTCTGAGCTGTGTTTTCAGAATTCTGTCAAAACTTCGAAGAAGAAACCAGTCGAGTGGAAACCAGCCTGGACCCCATCAACTCTCCTGTGAAGGACGAAGCTGCTATGAATGTGCTCCGACTGGAGTCTCGCGTTGCTAGCGTGGTGGATTATCTTGCTCGACTGAAGGCTGCGGGGTCGCGGATCGACTCAACTCTCTGGCCGGGCGGGCGCCGTAATGACCTTGAATCCTTAATGACTCGACTGAATGGGATTCCAAGTCGAGTGCAAGAATGGAAAAAGTCTTCTGCCAGGTGTGGTGCTGATGTTGCTCTGTCTCTGGTTCGTGTCCACTGCAAGGAAGCGCAAGAGGACAAGCTGGCGTCTCTCAAAGTTGCCAACACCAGGAAGTACGACTTCCGATCTTTCATGGAGACCTTCATCGCTGCTGCTACCCGCATTGCCGACGGAATCGACCTCGACCAGTTTGTTGCACCTTCCAGTCCTCCACTGGAGGAGTAAAAAACTTCTAAGTCACATCTTAAATTTGCCTCGGAATGGCGAGTGGTTTTTGTAACCGACAAACTTTGACAGGCTTAATGCCTGAGCACTTTTGGATCCGTAGGACGTTTATCCGAACTTGATCTATCCTTGAACATGCTTTATTTGCCTTCGAGAGAACTTTGCTCTTCATTCGAAATATATTTCATTGTTGTAAGTAGTATCCTTGAGGTGAAACTCCAGTCGACTTGTACTTCATCTATCTTGCAGGTAGAGACGGAGCACAGACTGCGACTGACCTCGTCGTTCTTGCGGATTGGGATGGACCGCACGTTGTACTTGTGGCGAAGCTCCGAAGGAGAAGGTAGCAGTCGACCTGTACCTTGTCGTCCTTGCGGATTGGGATGGGTCGTACGTTGTACTTATGGCGAAGCTCCGAAGGAGAAGGTAGCAGTCGACCTGTACCTCATCGTCCTTGCGGATTGGGATGAATTCCTTGCTTAGGCGAGCACTGGGCTGCAGCTAAGCCCCCAAGTGGGAGGTTTGCTCTCCACTCGGTATGATTTTGAATACTTAGGCGAGCACTGGGCTGCAGCTAAGCCTCCGAGTGGGAGGTTTGCTCTCCACTCGGTAGGATTTCTATTACTTAGGCGAGCACTGGGCTGCAGCTAAGCCCCTGAGTGGGAGGTTTGCTCTCCACTCGGTAGGGTTTTTATTACTTAGGCGAGCACTAGGCTGCAGCTAAGCCCCCGAGTGGGAGGTTTGCTCTCCACTCGGTAGGGTTTTTATTACTTAGGCAAGCACTGGGCTGCAGCTAAGCCCCCGAGTGGGAGGTTTGCTCTCCACTCGGTAGGATTTCTATTACTTAGGCGAGCACTGGGCTGCAGCTAAGCCCCCGAGTGTAGGATTTTTATGGTGTAGCTCTGAAGGAGAAGGTAGCAGCCGACCTGCACCTTGTCGCCCTTGCGAAGCGTTCATTATATTGAATGTTTAGGCAAATCCTTGGACTGTTACTAAGCCCCTGAGTGGGAGACTGGCTCGCCACTCGGAAATGATTTTTTTACAAACTTAGGCGAACCGGATTCACAGCTAAGCCACCCACTGGGGGAAACTTCAACAAAAAGTAATAACAATCAATGGGAAAATTATAACATTCTTTTCTTAGATAAACGAACTACAAAAGTACTTTTATTACATCTCAACCGAGTGAGTATTTAAGTATAAAAGGGGCGGAGCAGCTCTGCATTCCAAGCTCGAGGCTTGTCGATCTGGAAATCAACGTTGTAGAGATGATATGCTCCATTGTGGAGAACTCTCATGACGATGAAGGGACCTTCCCAAGTGGGAGCGAGCTTGTGTGGTTTCTGTTGATCCACTCGGAGGACCAAATCTCCCTCTTGGAAGGCTCGACTCTTCACATTTCTGGCATGGAATCGGCGCAAGTCTTGCTGATAGATAGTCAAGCGGATCAGGCCATCTCCCTCTCCTCTTCCAAGAGGTCGACGCATCTTGACGAGCTTGTTCCGCTTCTTCTTGAGTATAGTTCGACTCGAGGCGCATTGTGAAGCGGTCACTCGGCAGAATTGCTTGACTCCATAGACCAGAAGAATGGAGTTCTCCCGATCGACCCGATTAGGAGTGGTCCTCAATCCCCGAGAACTGATGGAAGTTCGTCGACCCAAGCTCCTCTGCGTGCTTGAGATCACGCATCACCGTGGTTTCGGCGCTTTGAGAATGAGGCCGTTTGCACGCCTGCTTGTCCATTCGGCGAGGATGAGCAAGCGGAAGCATAGTCGACCAGCGTGCCGAGAGGCGCAGAAGGCTTTGAACTTGTCATTATCGAAGTTTGACCCATTGTCGGTGATGATGCTATGCGGAACTCCATATCTGAATATCAACTCTCGATGAAACCGATAGCGATTACGCGCATCGAGGTTCTTGATGGGCTTGGCTTTGATCCACTTGGTGAACTTGTCGACTGCTACTAGCAAATGAGTGAAGCCGCTTCTGCTAGTTCTCAGCGGTCCAATCATGTCTAATCCCCAAACAGCGAAGGGCCAGACGAGTGGAATGGTCTTCAAGGCTGAGGCGGGCTTGTGTGACATGTTGGAATAGAACTGACACCCTTCACACTTATCGACTATTTCTTTTGCCATTTCATTTGCTTTCAGCCAGTAAAATCCCGCTCGGTATGCTTTAGCCACAATGGTCCGAGAGGACGCATGATGGACACAGGTCCCCGAGTGGATATCCTCAAGAATTATCTGACCTTATTCTGGCGTGATACACTTCTAGTCGACTCTAGTCGCGCTTTCTCTGTACAACTGTCCCTTGATCACTGTAAAGGCCTTGGATCGACGGACGATCCGTCGATCCTCTTCTTCATTCTCTGGGAGCTCTTTCCTTAGGATATATGTGATGTAAGCCTTTGTCGATCGGGAGTGATGACACAACTTCCATAATCAGGTCGACCATGGCTGGGACCTCAACTTCAGTCGGATCATTGGCACTCTTTTGCTGCGGGCTTCTTACGTGAAAGGATCCTCCTGCATCGATGGTGCATGAATGTGCTCCAGAATACACTCGGGAATGGCTTCCTCTTGGACCCTATCTTTGCCAAATCATCCGCAGCTTGATTTTTCAATGGGTATATGATGAAGCTCTAACCCCTCGAATTTCTTCTCCAAACTTTCTCACCGCATTACAGTAACCAGTCATAGCTGGGCTTCTGACATCCCACTCCTTCATCACTTGATTAACAACCAGATCCGAGTCGCCGTAGACCATAAGGCGACGGACGCCGAGTGAAATGGCCATACGCAACCCATACAGGAGTGCTTCATATTCTGCTTCGTTGTTGGAAGAATCAAAGTGAATCTGGAGAACATATTTGAGCTTATCTCCTCGGGGGGAAACCAACACAACCCCCACTTTAACCGTTCAGCATCTTGGAATCATCAAAAACATAGTCCGGTGCTCGAGTGAACTTGAGTCGGAAGTCGCTGTTCGATCCACTTTCGGTGAGGAAGTCTGCTATTGCTTGGGACTTGATGGCTTTCTTTGCCTCAAATTTGATATCAAGGGGAAGGAGTTCAATCGCCCATTTAGCCACTCGACCAGTTGCATCTCTGTTATGAAGAATTTCCGACAATGGGGCATCGCTGACGACTGTAATGGAATGATCAGAGAAATAATGAGCAACCTTCTTTTTGGTCATATAAATCCCATAAACAAGCTTCTGATATTGAGGGTATCTTTGCTTTGATGGGGTCAGCACTTCAGAAAGATAATAAACTGGGCGTTGAACTTTGAAGGTTTTTCCTTCTTCTTCCCGCTCGACCGTAAGTACAGGACTGACGACTTGTCCAGTGGCTGCAATGTAAAGCAACAAAAGCTCTTTGCTGATAGGAGCAGCAAGCACCGGCTGGGTGGAGAGCAGAGCTTTTAGCTCTGCAAACGCTGCATCAGCTTCTGGAGTCCACTCGAACTTGTCCGACTTCTTCATCGATCGGTAAAGAGGCAATGCCTTTTCACCAAGGCGAGAGATGAATCGACTTAAAGCGGCCAAGCATCCAAAGAAGCTTCGGACATCGTGCACACGCATGCAGGCGCTTCATTCAAGTATAGTGCCAACCTTTTCGGGTTAGCATCGATTCCTCGCTCGTAAGCGAAAAACCGAGTAACTTTCCGCCAGAACTCCAAATGTGCACTTTGATGGGTTAAGCTTGATATCATACCTCGAGATTGGCAAATGTTTCAGCAAGGTCGGTCAACAGGTCGGAACCCTTTCGTGACTTGACTACTATATCATCCATGTACGCTTCCACATTCCGACCGATTTGAGTGAGCAAACACTTCGAATCATCCTCATGAATGTGGCTCCGGCATTCTTGAGACCGAATGGCATGGTGACATAATGAAGCACCCGAATGGAGTGATGAACACTGTTTTGATCTCATCGGGTCCATACAGACGGATCTGATGGTACCCGGAATAGGCGTCTAAAAAAGACAACCTCTCACATCCCGCAGTTGAGTCGACTATTTGGTCATTGCGAGGAAGAGGGAAATGATCTTTTAGGCAGGCCCAATTGATATGCTTGAAATCGATGCACATGCGCAACGACTTGTCCTTCTTGGGGACCATGACGACATTGGCGAGCCACTCGGAGTGGTAGATCTCTCGGATGAACTCCGCCGCTAAGAGCCGAGCCACCTCTTCACCAATGGCCTTTCTCTTCTGGACGGCGGACCGTCGAAGATGTTCTTTAACCGGTTTGACTTTTGGGTCGACTCGTAGGCGGTGCTCAGCCAGCCCCCTGGGAACACCGGCATGTCAGCAGGCTTCCATGCAAAGATGTCCCAGTTCTCACGGAGGAACTGGATGAGCGCTTCTTCCTATTTTGAGACGAGTGTTGTTGAGATGTTGGTCGGAGCAACATTGGGATCATTCGGGTGAATGTGAACCTGTTTCGTCTCACCGGACGACTGGAATGCTGACTCCGTAGCGGGCTTCTTAGCTCGCAACAAATCACTTTCGGATCTGCGGTTTTCGATACTCTTGTAACTCTACCATCGCCAACTGAGCATCGGCGATCCTAGAGCCCTTCTGGAAGCACTCTTCCGCCTTCTTCCGATTGCCCGTAATAGTGATCACGCCCTTGGGGCCAGGCATCTTCAGTTTAAGATACACGTAACATGGTCGGGCCATGAAACATGCATATGCTGGCCTTCCCAGAATAGTGTGATAAGCGCTCTGGAAATCCACGACTTCAAAGGTCAACTTTTCTTTCTGGAAATGCTTCGAATCACCAAAAACTACATCAAGAGCAATTTGGCCGAGTGACTCAGCCTTCTTTCCAGGAATGACTCCGTGGAAGCTCATATTCTTTGATCTTGAGTCTGGACATCGGAATGCTCATCCCTTTCAACGTCTCTGCGTACAATATGTTCAAGCCACTACCACCATCCATCAGAACATTGGTCAGTCGAGTGCCTTCGATGACTGGGTCGACCACCAACGCTTGCCTCCCAGGGGTGGCAATGTGCGTCGGGTGATCAGACTGGTCGAATGTGATGGGGGTCTGGGACCATTTCAGATAGTTGGGCGTCAGCGGCGACCATGTTCACTTCGATTGATAACCTTCAATCGACTTTTGCTTCGACATCAGCCAAAAATCATCGTGGTGGAATTGACACGGGATATCCATCATTGCTTTCATCTTTGTCCTCAACTTTGTTTGTCTCCTTATCCTTATCCTTGGGCTGCTTCCCTTGGAACTGCTGAATCAAGAGCCGACACTGTCGAGTGGTATGTTTCGGGTAAATGAGTTTACCCTCTTCATCTTTCTTCGTGTGAATGTGACATGGCAAATCCAACACGTCATTTTCATCCTGGTCTTTCACCTTCTTGGGGTTCCAAGGACCCTTGGGTTTCCTTGAACTTTCACAGGGTCACAGCCAAGGCCTCTCCGGAGCAGCTGGCTCGGCTTTGCGCTTCGCTTCCATTGGAATTTCCTCCGCCGCCTCATTAGCGGCCGATTTGTATTTACCACTCCGGGCCGATCCTCTTCTTCACCATTTGCATACTTGGTGGCAATCTCCATCATCCGACTCGTGGTCATATCTCCGATTCGACCAATTTCAAACTCAACTCTCTGTTCTTGACACCTTCTTTGAAGGCACAAACTGCACTGGTGATCGATACATTCTCAAGCGTGTGGTGCAAAGTGATCCACCTCTGGATATAATCTCTCAAAGTTTCACTCGACTTACGCACACATCGCAACTCCGTCAACCTGGCTGGCCGCTTGCAAGTCCTTCAAATGTCCTTACAAACACTCGGGCAAGATCTTCCCAAGTGTAAATACTTCTTTGGTGTTAACCGATTCAACCACGCTCTGGTGAACCCTCCAACATAAGAGGCAAATGCTTCATGTCTACCTCATCGTTGCCGCCCGCCGATCTGAACAGCCACTCGGTAATCTTCAAGCCAAGTGTCGCTTGGATTCACCGATGAACTTCGACTCGATCGCCAACTTTGAAGTTGGGAGGAATCACCGCGGCTCGATGGCTCTGCTTTGAAACACTCTGCCCCGAGACATGAACTCTGCTGCTGGAGGGAATATCTACTGTCATGGCCTTCTCGGTGAGCTCTGTTCTGTCGACCAAACCATGAACGATAATAGATCTCGCATCAAAGCACTGGTTCCACAGGGTCGATGGAACTCTTCGCCCAACTTTCTTGTCGCGTCTCTCGTCCTGCTGCCGAGGATCGTATGATCCACCCCTTGGGGGAGGAGTGGGCACTCAACGTCGATCATTGCGATCGAATCGGTGCTCATATTGCTCGCGGCTCTTGTACTGATCATCACGTCGGCCCCCACGTTCCTCACGCCTCGGGGGCGATCTCGGACTATGGGCCGACTGGACTGAATTCGCAGCGACGGATCGACTGTGAATCCTGTTCCGCGACTGTGATACAACTGAGTTTTGGTCTCCTACCGCCCGGAGCAGATCTCTGATTTGTAGCAAATCTCTACCCGCCTCCGACTGGGAAGGCTGAATTGACTCTGCTATACGAGCGGCAGCTGCTAAATTCTAAATCGGAGTTCGATATACCTGAGTTGGTGGCTGGAAGAGCTGACGTCGGCTGGATTCTGGAACCCTTGGTCACGCGCGCTCGTCGAGTACTCGCTGAAGGTTCTCCAGTCGAGTGCGCTCAGCCGAACTAGCGTGCATCCTCCAAGGCACGAGCCTCAGGGGTTTCTCCAACGATAGGAGTGTGAAGCGCATCCATGTTCCGACGGCGAAGCTCCTCCCTCTGAAGCGAAGTGAGGGGCTCGAGCAGGTATTCTTCGTGGGCTTGCTCCGGATCGCCTCCACCATCACCTTCGTTGGTGCGGGGGAATCCGGGTGGACTGCGTGGTCCATCGACCATCAGAACCTCTGCCGCCGGGTCATCGCTATCGCTTTTCGGATGCAGATCTCTGCGAACAAGTCGAGCAGGCCGTAGAGATTCATCGGGCTCGATCGCGCGACTTGGGGGTGGCCATGGCGAGCCACCGCATGCCTCACCCAACGCTGAAGCCTCGACCGACCGGAACAGCTTGCGCCGGCGGAGAGGCCCAGGAGCGGCGGCCCGAGCGACGCATACGGGTCGGCGGTTGCCGCAGGAGGACGCCGCGGACACACGCGCGAAAGTGCGTCGCCCCGCGGACGGGGAGCGCGTCCACGTCGAGTGGAGCCTCCTGAAGCCAAGCGGAGTCGTCGGCGACGAACGTGAGCGCACCGAGACGGATCTCGTGGCCCTCGACCAGAACTCCACCTGAAATCATGATGTAGGAGATCGAAAGAATCCCAACTTCTCCAACAAATCGCTAGAACACCTGCCCCAAGGTGGGCGCCAACTGCCGTGGTTCTAAGTCTGACAGTAGAATGGGGGGGTAGGAATGGAGAGGCAAGATCCTAGCTATGGAGTAGTTGTATACGCAAGGGATTTACGAGTTCAGGCCCTTCTCGGAGGAAGTAACAGCCCTACGTCTCGGAGCCGGAGGCGGTCGATTGGATTATATGCGTATGTGTTACAGGTGCAAACCCTTACGCCTGTGGAGGGGTGGCTTATATAGAGTCGTCGGGACCCAGCCAGCCCGTAGCGAGAGGGTTTAAAATGCGTTAAGACACAGCGTTCTTGGTAACGCCAGACATAAAGTGTCATCATGACCATAAAGACTACTTAATTACAGACCGTTTGGATACAGAGTGATTCCTAGCACCTGATGGTCGAGTGAGCCTTCTTGGTCGAGTGTCTCTGATTCTGTCGAGTGGAAGCCTACCAGGTCAACTGGGAGGCAGCTTCTTTTGCGAGTGTCCTTGGGGAGGGTACCTTTGGGCAGGTCTATGACCCTACCCTAGGTACATGACTTCATCAGAGGTCACATTCCAAGTGGCCCCGTTCAGCAGCGGATACCACGCTCTATTAGGGCGAGAGGCATTTACAATTTTTCAAGCTATACCCCATTACGGGTACATGAAGCTCAAAATGCCCGGGGCCAATGGAAACATCACTCTTGCTAGTGACCCGGACATAGCACTCCAGCTGAAAATAAGACAGCCGCCGGCCCTTGAGGCACTATCCAAAGCCCTAGCGGCCGAGGAACTGACTGCGCTGCGCTCCACGGTGAACAGGGACGGCGTGATACTCGATAAAAGATCCAAGTCCACCTTCTTTAAACCAGCGGACGAAATAGTCAAATTCCAAGTCCATCCAACGGACCCTACAAAAATGGCCTCCATCGGGGCACAATTAAACCCTGATGTAGACGCTGCACTACGAGAATTCCTACGCGAAAATTGGAACATTTTTACCTAGCACCCTTCAAACATGCCAGGAATCCCACGCCGGCTGGCCGAGCACAGCCTAAACATCCTAAAAGGATTCAAACCAGTCAAGCAGGCCCTTCGCCGTTTCTGCGAACCTAAGAGACAAGCCATGGGAGAGGAGCTAGCCAAATTACTGGAGGCCGGATTCATCAGAGATATAAAACATCCGGACTGGCTAGCAAACCTGGTGATGGTACCAAAGAAGGACTAATCCTGGCGCCTATGCGTCGATTCCAAGGACCTCAACAAGGCTTGCCCTAAGGATCCCTTCCCCCTCCCCCGCATCGATCAAATTATCGATGCTACCACAGGACACGATTCATTGTGTTTCCTCGACGCATACTCCGGCTACCATCAAATTAAGATGGCAGAGCCAAACCAAGCCGCAACGGCATTCATCACCCCATACGGCCCATTCTGCTTCAACACAATGCCCTTCGGGCTCAAAAGCGCCGGCGCAACATATCATCGCATGATTCAAACATGTCTGGCAAACCACATCGGCAAAACAGTGGAGGCATACGTAGATGACGTGGTCGTCAAAACCAAGCATGTCGAAACTCTAGTAGACGACTTGAGGCTCACATTCGACAACCTCCGAACATATGACATCAAGCTTAACACGGAAAAATGCGTTTTGGCGTCCCACCGAAAGCTCTTGGGCTTCATTGTATCCGTAGAGGAATTGAAGCAAACCCGGCCAAGATCCGAGCTCTGTCCCAATTGGATATCCCAAAGGACCTCAAACAAATACAAAAATTGACTGGATGCGTGGCGGCTCTAAGCCGCTTTATCTCCTGCTTGGGAGAAAAGGCATTACCCCTTTATCGCCTCCTCCGGCGCACCGAACACTTCGAGTGGACGGATGCCGCCACGGTTGGACTCGAAGAAATAAAAGCCATATTGGCAACAAACCCGGTCCTGGCCATGCCTAACATCGGCGAACCAATGCTATTATACATTGCGGCAACTTATCAAGTTGTAAGCGCAGTGCTCCTCGTCGAACGAGAAACGGACGGACACAAATTCCCCCTTCAAAAGCCAGTTTACTATGTGTCCACTGTCCTCACTCCATGCAAGTCGCGGTACCCGCATTATCAAAAGATAGCGTACGCGGTATTTATGGCATCTCGGAAGCTGCGACACTACTTTGTAGCCTCTGAAGTACCTCTTAACGATATTATAAACAACCGCGACGCGACGGGCCGGATTGCCAAATGGGCCATTGAGCTCCTCACGTTCGACATAACCTATAAGCCACGGCGAGCTATTAAGTCGCAAGTTTTGGCCGACTTCATCGCCAAATGGACTGAAGCCGAACTCCCTAAAGAGTACGACACATATTCCAACTGGATCATGCACTTCGACGGCTCAAAAATGCTGGCTGGTCTGGGGGCTGGCGTCGTTCTGACGTCCCCAACAGGAGATACAGTTCAATATGTACTCCAGATAATGTATACGGACTCCAACAACGCAACCGAATATGAGGCCCTTCTACATGGTCTCCGGATGGCAGTCTCCATGGGCATTCAACGCCTAGAAGTGCGCGAGGATTGAACCTCGCGATATCCCAAATAAATGGAGACTTTGATGCCAAGGATCCGAAAATGGCAGCTTATCGCAACGCCGTCCTAAAATGTCAGCTCGGTTCGAGGGGCTCGAATTTCACCATATAGCTCGAAAACAATCGAGGCGGCAGATGTCTTGGCGCGCATTCGCAAAGCGCGATGCCGTCCCCAACAACATCTTCTTGGAGATGCTGTTCAAGCCATTCGTATTATTGGAAAGGGAATCCGGAAATAACAGCCCGGACCAAACCGCACTGCCCGACACCAAACATTACGACACAATAGGAGGCTCGCCAACGAAGTAACATCTTCAGCCCACGTAATAATGGCGGTCATTGCCCCGTGGACAGAACCATTCCTAGCCTACCTAACCAGGCAGGAACTTCCCGAGGACCAAAACGAGGCACGCTGCATAGTGCGGCGATCTAAAGCCTATAAACTCCATGAGGGAGAGCTTTATAAGAAAAGCACCACCGGAATCCTTCAAAGGTGTATCTCCGAAGATGAAGGGCGGAATCTTCTGGCTGAAATTCATGCCGGACTCGACGGGCACCACGCTGCAGCCCGGGCCCTTGTAAGCAAGGCCTTCCATACAGGATTTTATTGGCCGACGGCCCGGGCAGATGCTCAGGACTTAGTCCAACGATGCGTCGGTTGCCAGCTCTTTGCTAACCAAAGCCATATGCCACCCACCGCCCTCCAAACTATACCCATCACAGCCCTTCAGCGGTCCGGGGCTTGACATGGTTGGACCCCTTAAAGGAGGAACCCACAAGCAAAAATACCTACTAGTCATGGTGGATAAATTCACCAAATGGATAGAGGCCAAGCATGTTAAGACGGCTGAATCCAGACCGGTGATAGACTTCATATCAGGTGTCGTACACCCGTTACGGCGTCCCCCACAGCATCATCACTGATAACGGCACGAACTTTACGGCCGACGAGGTCAAACTCTGGTGCAAAAACATGGGCATCAAGCTCGACTATGCTTCAGTCTATCACCCACAAACTAACGGTCAAGTCAAGCGAGCAAATGGTCTAATCATGAGCGACATCAAACCTAGATTATTGCGGTCCCTCAAGGAATCTAACACGCACTGGGTAGAGGAGCTCGACTCTGTACTCTCTAGGGGCTGCGGACCACGCCGATTCGCACCACCGGATACACACCATTCTTTATGGTATACGGCGCAGAGGCGGTTCTGCCCTGCGACATAATTCATGACTCACCTCGCGTGCGCATGTATGAAGAAAGAGAAGCCGAACTCGATCGGCAGGACAATTTGGACGCCTTGGAGGAGGAGCGTGACGTGGCAAAAGCCCGTTCCGCATTTTATCAACAGCACACTACTAGGAAAAGGGCTATAGATAGGACTGATTCTAATGGCGCACCAGGTAAGTAGTGCGCCACTACTATATGCTAATGGCGCACCGGTTGCTCGTGCGCCATTAGTGTGGAAGACACTAATGTCGCACCATGCTCACGGTGCGCCACTACTATTGATTTTTTCCCATTTTTCCATACAAACTAATGGCGCAGGGATGGCAAAGTGCGCCATTACTAGTTAGAACTAGTAATGGTGCACGACCAAGACAATCTTGATGAGTATATAATTTTTACTTTTTTGCAAACCTACTAATGGCGCACTATGCCAAAGTGCGCCATTAGTAATTTAAACTACTAATGGTGCCTTTGTGCCACGATGCGCCATTAGTATAAAAATTATTTTTTACTTTTTGCAAAACTACTAATGGCGCATGTCTCATAGTGTGCCATTAGTATGTTGGGTTACTAATGGCGCATGGCTTAGTGGTGCGCCATTAGTAACTGAGACCAACTAGATATTTTTGGACAGCCACACCTACACACTCACTTTCCCCACTTTATTCCCCCCACCTCCTTCTCTAAGCTTGTCGGCTGCCTCCTCCTCCTCACCTCATTTGCACCATAGATTCATCAAAATTAAGTGGTGAAATTACCTTTTTTTGATAGGTAAGTAAGGGGAAAACTATCTTCATGTTGTAGATCTACTTTTTTTCTCCCTAGCTCGCTCCAACAGCGTGCACATGCACTTTTTGTGGCCTAGCTAGATATATGTATGTTTGTGGTGTTGCTTGTGTTTGTGGTGTTGCATATATGTTTGTGTTTGTAGGTACCGATATTTGAAATGCGATAGTTGCCAATATTTTGCCGGAATGTTGATTCATTTCCGTTTAGTGAGAATTTTGGCACTATGCATTCTTTGGTCCTATTTTTAGGGAAGGTCATGCCAAATTTTTCTTCGTTCTAAAATATCATTTTGATCTACCCAGCAGGAGAACATTGTTCGAACGATGAATGAAGGCATCGTTAATAGGTTTTTGAGCTCCGCTAACGCCGAGATGCTTCAAAAGAACGAGACGGAGATAAGATGTCCGTGTCGAAGATGCAAGCTGAAGAGCCTTATTGTGGACCCGGATTCCGGGCAGGTGCGGGACCACCTGCTCTTGCGTGGTTTCATGGATGGCTATCGGTGGCAAGGTCATGAAGATGACTATGAAGTCGTCCATGGGGGCCGGGAAAGAAATGAGGAAGGGCAACAAGACAAGCACCGCGGCGAGGGCGGGCGAGAAGACGAAGAATCTCCAGGACATGATGACGACGGTGATGATGTACACAATCATCATGTAGAAGATGTCGTACATGATGATGAGGAAGATCAAGACGAAGGGCATGATCATGAAGATGAAGATGCTGGAGCGGAGCGGCGATGGAGGCTGGGTGCGGGACCCTCATATTCAAGAGCTGCTTCGCATGGCGCACGGATAACGCAAGAGCTACCGCCCGGAGAAATCAAGCTGGATCAACCGGAGATAAACGCGGTTACTCCATTGTATGAAGGATGCAGGCCGAGGATACCCTCCTCGAAAGTAACGCTCATGGCTCGAGATGAAGGTAAAACACAAAATGACCGGCGCGTGCTTCGATGAGAACATGTCATTACAGCACGAACGTCTTCCCAAGGGAAGAAGTGCCCGACCAGTTTCGAGGAGGCGAAGAAAATCGTGTGTCCTTTGGATTTACCGCCGCGTGAAATACCATGTGTGCATGAACAATTGCATTATTTATCGGGAATGCACGCAGAGTCTACCATATGTCCGTGTGCGGCGTCACTCGATACCGTAAGAGGAAGAAAGCTCCTCGAAAATCGGTGTGGTACTTTCCGATCACTCCTCGTCAGCAGCGGTATTTCGCGGAACCTAAGGTAGCAAAGCTCCTGCATTGTACCTTGAATAGGGAGGAGAAGAAGCGAGAAGATGACGAAAATGATCCGGAGATAAATAAAAAAGACAAGATGCTGAGTCACCCTAAGGATGCGAGCCAGTGGCAAGCGTTGAACTTCGAATACCCAGAATTTGGGAAGGATCCAAGGAACATCATGCTGGGCGTGAGCACCGATGGATTCAATCCGTTTGGCAGCCAGAGAAGCACACATAGGACCTAGCCTGTGTTTGTGTGGATGTACAACCTTCCCCCTGGTTTTGCATGAAGAGGAAGTACATTCACATAAGTATGCTAATTGAAGGGCCGAAACAACCAGGGAACGACATTAATCTGTATCTAGGGCTGCTGAAGGAGGAGCTAGACACGCTATGGAAAACGCCAGCCAATACGTGGGACGCCGCAGAGAAAGAATATTTCCCTATGAGAGCCGCACTGCTCACGACGGTGCACGACTATCTCGGTTACGGATATCTCGCGGGGCAGGTAGTCCACGGATTTTACGGATGCGTAAGGTGCATGGATGACACAACGTATCGCCAGCTAGATAGAGATCCGGGTCTTGAAAACCGTGTTCATGGGACATCGAAGGTGGCTTCGCAACGATGACCCGTGGAGGAAATGCAAGGATCTGTTCGATGGTGAAACCGAACCCCACGCCTGATGTATGAGGAGCGGCGAGGAAATAGACGAGCTGTTGAAAATTGGAAAGACTGCCTTTGCCGGGAAAAAAAGGCGCGAGCCGGAAAAAAAGCGAACGGCGCCAGAGCCGCTGCTGAAGGTATGGAAAAGCGAGGTCATTTTACGGGACTTGCCGTACTGGAAGATCCACCGTGTGCCTCACAGCCTTGATGTCATGCATATCACGAAGAACGTGTGCGAGCGTCTGCTTGGTACCCTGCGCCATTAGAATAGTCATACTTATGGCGCACGACTGGACGGTGCGCCATTAGAACCCTCCCCCTAGATATCCTCCCTACCTCTCGCCAGATCCCCTTCGACCCTCTCTCCCTCGCCACCAGATCCACCCGCGCGCTGCCCCGACCCACGCCGCCGCCGCCCCCACGCCTCCGTCTCCGTCGCCGCCCCCAGTCAGCCCCTGCCCTGCCCCCCATCGCCGTCCGCTCCCAATCCACCCCTCCCTCGCCTTCACCGCACCCACCCACCCCCTCCCTCGCCTTCCCAGCCCTCGAGCTCCACCGTGCGCGACAGTAAGGCGGCGGGCGAATCTGCTTCAACACCTGGCCGGGCGAGCCGTGGAACCGAGGCGCGACGGCGCTCGACCCTCCACCCCCTCCACCTATTCTTCCTTGGGTGCGCTGTCTTCCTCAACTTCAGCCACCTCTGTTGCTACTAAGGCTGTCATGAGGGCCTCCTTGCGCCTCCCCGGTGAGCTCCGCTTCCTCTCCCCTCTTCCTTCTCGCGTGCCAAGAAATGCATAGCAATTATTTGCTTCACTTAGTTATTTGATGCTCTGTTTCCTGTGTGGCTGAGATGTTCACATGAAACTACACATAGACCACTCTATACTTTCTTCTTTGGACAACCTTTCTTTATAGAGCCATTTAGCCTATGGTCATTCAAGATGAAATTACAACATGCGTGTATTGGTTGGAATGTGTAACTACAATTTACAGGGAAATGTTTGCAGTTAAGTTATGTGGTTGGAAAGATCATGTGTCATTTTTTCTTGAGTAACACCTCAAGGGGGCAGGGTTCTTGCATTTCATATAGAAGAGAGTCTCCCGGTTAATGCGTCATTATTTTTGAAGAATCAGGAAAGTGTTAGAGCAGTTAACTAAGGTGATTATGGACCGCATGAGAAACTTGGAAGCTAAAACATTGCGATCCTCACCATAAGGATGATTATATCTTCCATGCCCGAATAGCTCTGCCTAAATAATAAATAGATAAAGGTAAAACTAAACCATGCTCAGCGATGAGATGATGTCAATCGACAACCAAAGCAAACTTGTTCATCATTACAAAAGCAACCTTGTTCAACATAACAAAAGCAAACTTGTTCAACATAACAAAAGCAAACTTGTTCAACCACATAACTACAAACCGAGACACGATGGTAGGGTCATCCCAATACCACAAACAACTCAATATCCCCGATGGTAGGGGTCATCCCAATGATCCTCCGCCTCTTGCCAGAGCTCGAAACCTTCTTTGGTGATTTCGATTTTCTTCCATGCCTCGTAGGTGACGTATGCATCTTTCGCGGCGTACTCGATGAGCTTGTTTGGCAGTGGGCTGTCCCCCCATAGTAGGTGGTCCGAATTCCTGTCGATCTTCTGCTTCATTTTTGAGTAGGATGGGTGGATGAGGCTGGCTGCAAACTCAGCCAAAGACTGCCATTTCTTTCCATTGTTTGGAAGTCTCCATTTCTTGCTGCAAAGTCGGCGTACTGTCGGGGTTGATCTCCAAACCGCACAACTTCAGCTTCTCCTTGTCGCCTCCAATGCGAGAAGCCAACAAAGGTGTCTGACTTCTTCTCCTGCAGGAGCGGGCGGAGTTCCTTGGGCCTGCATCAAAATATCTTTAGCATTCAAATTCATCTACTTCAAAAACTTGAAACTACAGAATTAAAATGGGTTCGGTTGAAGCAAAATTCAGTTAAAATAGCATCTTGATTCGACCAAAATTCAGTTAAAACAGTATGATCACAACAACTACTAAATGATCACAACAACTACAAGACAACATTCTGTATGATCAAAACAACAATCATAACATCTCAATGATGTAATTTTTTTGCAATCTTTTGCATTACAAGACAACATTCATAACAGCTACTAAATGATCACAAAAACTTGTAGACAACATTCTGTATGATCACCAAAAAACTACTTCAGAACTGGATGTTTTTACCATTTGGTTGTCGTGGTGATGTGGTATACCAGGACGAGATCCTCCACGCATAACTGCAGCAATTTGCGGAGGTTTGTCTTCCCTGGTATACTCGACATCAACGCCGATATTCCGAGAAAGCATGCCGCCGAGCCTCCTCCTCATCTTGCGGATCATCTTGTCGGCTTAAATGCGGATTGCTGGTGCATACGACATCCAGCGGCTCCTTCAGTGGATATCAACCTTGAGCGGCACGGTGTAGTCCCGCTTACGCCCGGGGACCGGAACGTCGTCGTCGACCACCGGTGACTCCTTGCGGACGCCTCACCACGGTGATGCTTGGCGGACGGAGGAGTTGCTCCATGATGCCTCCGCCATTCTCTTGGCGAGCGAAGGGAGTTGCTCCACGATTCCTCCGCCATTGCCCTCTGGCCAGCGATGGTGGAGGCGGAGGGAGTTGCTTGATCTTTGAGGCGAGAGGGAGGTAGAGGGAGGAATATGGAGCGGCAATGGAATGAGGAGGGAGGCAGAGGGAGGAAGATGGAGCCACAATGGAATAGGAAGGGAGTTACCTGGACGTGGGAAGAAAACCCCCTCTGCGTCGTGGGGAGTTGCCAGTGGAGGGGAGACATGGGGAGTTGCCTTGAAAACTCAAACGTCCTGCCCTTTGGAGAGGAGACGTGGGCCCTTTAAAACTCTGGAGGGGAGACGTGGGCCCTCCTGTTTACGAAAGCGTCCGAGGAGGGAGACATGGTAAAATTCAGTTATAATGTGTTTAACTAGTAAAATTCAGTTAACAACAACATCGGTAAAATTCAGTTAATTAGCGAAGAAGAGAAGAGAGAAAGTAGAGAGCAAGAGCAGTACTTGCATTAATCAAAGCGTTTTACTTTAAACTTGCATGCATTCTTTGCTTGTTTATATTCATTCTTGTAAACCTGAACATGCTCATCTATCTATCTATCTATCTATCTATCTACCGCTTAAGTATGTATGTATGCATTGTATTTTTATTTCCTTTGGAAAGTAAAGTTTATTTCTGGCTGGGTGGCATGATGGCTCATGGATCCCTCACCGCAGCTACGCTTGGAGCTCAATCTGATCTCATCTGAAATGAATCTATAAATACAGAGTGTAGTTAGTTACTGAGTAGCGTAAATAGTTGCTGGATGCGATTACTTGCATGGGCCTGGTGATGAAGAAAAACTTTATATATATTCATACCGATGTTGACTCTATAAATCATACTTATTGGACATGTTTTATGTGTTGATCCATCAATTGATCACATTGAGAAAGACCATCGTGTCTCCGACCATTTTGCAAAGGTCATGTCTCCGACCATCGTGTCGTGATGAATTTGCAGGTACCCCAAGAGGCCCTTGAGTTTGTCGGAATGTTGATTAACGTCCGTTAAAGCAATTGGTACTCCATATGTCCTATTTTCAGCAAAGGTCATGCTAAAATTTTCCATGAATTTTAGCATGACTTTGCTAAAAATAGGACATATGAAATACTGCGACTAATGCATGGGCAGGTATCTTAGTACTTAGTTAAGTAGGATCAACTGCCCGCCATTCTTGCTGCATTAAACCATAGGTGGCAATAGAGCCAAGTGATTAGGCCCAACTTAGAATTCTCCTTAGCATCGATAAACCCTAGATGATAAACCCAACATAGGTGGCAATAGAGCCAAGTGATTAGTGCCAAGTGATTAGGCCCAACCTAGGGTGCCTCGGCATCGATCAACCCTAAATGATGAAAAATTTAACTTGGCTACCCGGATGCCTCGGTGTCGATGAGAACCTAAATGATGTACGCTTAGGCTTTTAGGGTGCCTCGGCGTCGACAAACCCTAAATGATGAAAGCTTAGGCTTTTAGGGTGCCTCGGTGTCGACAAACCCTAAATGATGAGACCATGATCTTGTTCCTTGACAATAACCAACTTTTGACCAAACTTTTTCCTATTTAGAGCGAAACATGGCCCTAGCGATGAGGCCGGTGGTTGGTGGCAAGCAATTCAGGAGCTGTCCCAGGAGATGGAGGAACAACCTCACCGCTATGAGGACGCCCATGAAGACACCGATCCTGATTACACAACCCCTAGTGGCGTCGGGGATGACACCACTGATGGTGCCGCCGAGGATGCCACCACTGATGATGGCGGCGCACACACAGATGGCAGCCAATCGAAGAAGCAAAGGAAGGACCGGCGTCCGAATGCGCTCCGCACCGTCAAGGAGGAACTCACGCAAGTGGACTCCTACGGGAATCAAACGGAGCCCAAACATATAGTCAAGGGGTACTCGGTTCAGCTCAGGTGCATTCTCCGGAGCACCGTCTCGATCAACACCGAGAACCTTAGGCATAAGGACCGAGGGAATTTGCGCAACCTCCTCTTCACGAAGCTGCACGAACGATACAAGTTCCCTGCCGACTTTGAAAACACACGCCTCTCAGGGAATAAAGTGAACAGTGCCGCCCTCACGAAGATGAGCACGGCCCTGTCTACTTGGAGAAGTGCGGTGAATAAAATGATTGATAAAGGTGATAGTTATGAGAAGATCAAGGCGAAATATCCTTTGATGAGCGAAGATGAGTACAAGGAGTTCAAGATCAAGTGCTCGACCAAAGTGCAACCTCCGAATCAAGTCGATTGGGGAAATAAATGCGGAGTTGAACTTGGGGAACACAAACTCGGTCCCGACGGTTACAGAGTGGCGGAGCCTATATGGGACAAGGAGGACGCGGAGCGCGTGCCGAGCAAGGCCTACCGCCCGCTTCAAGAAATACAGCGGTAACAAGCGGACCGGGAACTATGTCGGGGCCGGTACAAGGAGGACCCAATAACAAAGGAGCTTACCACGGATCCGAAGACCGAGGCGCTTGAGCTTGTTACGGTAAGGAATACACCCAGCGTAATTAGCTCCATATGGTTGCACTCTAACTAATCCCCAATATTTGAAATGGTTCACGTTCCTTTCACAGAAACCCGAAAGCGATGGCGGGGTCGTCTCGTAGCTCCCCTTTGGACAGCCCTTTAAATAGGGCGTTGAACATAATGAAAAGCAAGGATAAGCTCACTAAGCCGGCGTCGGCTGGTCGTGGTGGCCGGCAAAGGGTTGTCCACAAAATGGGGTCATACTATACCGCTGGTGTGCGGAAGGAGAAAAAGGCCAGCTCGGAAAGCCGACGCTGCGAGGTTGAAGCACTCAAGGCACAAGTGGCGCGGATTCAAGCTTGTCCAAGAGCAAGTGCAACAACAACTGGGAACGACGCTCACCGCCATGGTGCCTACGCTGATTCATGGGCTGACGACGTGGATTGCAGACGCCCAACAGGGGCCTCCCCCGGTTCCCAGCTTTACAGCCAGCAACTCGCACAACGTGCAGGCGGCGCCATTGGTGTCTCTGGCGGCGCCATTGATGTCTCCGGCGGAGGCGGTATTCGTGTCTCCGGCGCCGGCACAGGCATTGGAGCTTAATGCACCCGGGTGTATGCCGGCCGGCACCTCGCCGAGAAGCTCCCCTCCGTCACTTGCACGCCGCCGTTGGCGGTGCCTCGACATTAGCCGAGCTCGACGGCATCACGGTAACTAAGCCTCTCGGCCGATGACTTCATCTCCTTGCCTTTGTTGGGCATCCACGACGCCACATACATGTTTTCGCGAGGGCACCGCCGACATTCCTTGCACTCTTACGCGCACAGTGGGCGCCGAGTTGGTCGATGTCGCCAAGGGCAGAATCGTTCAACCGGGCAACCGCATGTTCCTGATAATCCGATGCCACCCACAATGTATAGGGTTGAAGTGGTTCGGTGCTGCCGAGCTGCGATGAGCTGTTACCTCCGGTTCGACCAGCGGGGCGGCGAAGAAGATGAGATGACCCACGGCGCTGCGTAAAGCGGCATTGCTTTGGCCGAAGAGCCAGATTCGTTTGGGGGCGGGGGACACCACCCCATAGACAAGACCTCCAGTCGTGCCGGCGCCAAGCCATGGCAAGAATGCCGCAACGCTACCGGACCTGCCGGACATCCCTATGGCATAGGATCCGGACAACCCTATGGCACAGGATCCGGACGACGACGACAACGATGACGGTACATTTACCAAAGTCGATAAGTACTTTGCCGAACATGGGTACGCTGAAGAGTTCTGCGGGCCTCTTTCTCAAGAACCCAACCAAGATGACCACAATCTAGCTGGTACGGCGGAGAAATCCAATTGCAATAGGCGTCGTCTGGCGTTCAGTTCTCAGGAGACGCCTCCAGCTCCCGCCTTCACCGAGCCTCAGATAGCTAAGGTGCGAAATATTATCAGCCCCAACACGCTCAAGAAAGCGGTCTGTGAGCAGAACTCGGTCCCATTACAGGAGATTAAGAAGAAGGGACGGAAACGAAAGACTAACAAGGGCGCCGGTGCGAGCCAGCCGGCACCGAGTTCGATCCGTGCTCAGGACGGGCCACCTTCACCTAAGGATATCTCGAGGAGGGTGCATGTGGCGGGTAGGGCGATGCTACCGCCAAATATGTTGAATGCTGCAACGATGGTATGCGGAGTCTGCACGACAGTGTTCTTTCTTTGGAGAAGCGGCGTCTAAGAGAGAATGATGTGGCATACCCGGTTTTCGTGGCCAAGGTGCCACAGGGCAAGGGCTTTGCGGATGGCGACATCGGGGGTACGATCATCCTGCGGTTTGATGACATCTTTGCTATGTTTAACCTTCATCCGCTGCACTACACCTTCGTTCGGCTGTTTTCGTTGAGTATGGAGACGCGGATCATTAGAGACAAGACCCCGGACATCGTGATAGTCGACCCCTTCTACATGCGTGCCAAGCACTTGAACAGCGCTGGGAACCGCCAAGTTGCGAGTTCGCACCTCGAAGGCGTCATTCTGGCAAACCTAGATAAGGATAACTTCCTTGTGGCTTACTTTCCTGAGTAAGTCATCCCTTAACCACCCCGTAACATATGATTTCTTAGATTTTGATCATTCTTTTTTTTCTAACATTCCGTGTTTTGTGCCGTGACACTCATTGCACACTCATCCTCTTAAGCCCGAAATATTCCATGGCCACGTATTTCGACCCTAACCGTAACTCCAAGATAGACTACACAAATGACAAGAAAGTTCTTGATGATGTTCTCCCCGGCTACGCCAAATCTGGAGGCACCTTCACAGGCAGTTCGAAATGCACGGCAAGCACATGTTCTCACACAATATGAAGTTCTGCTGTGTCAACAGCCGTCTGGCGGTCAGAAGGATGCCTACTACGCCCTCCATCACATGCGGGCAATCGTAAGGGACCATCATCAACTTCTGCTACCAGATAATCTCAAAGATTGGGCTGCGAGCTTGTCGGCAGTCCAGGACACGGACCTCAGACAAGAATTCTTTCGCATCCAGTCGGAGTTTGCGGACATCATCCATCAAGATGTCCTTCATACCTCGGTGCAGTTCTTCGTCAGATATCAACCGTCCAACAGTGAGATAGATGAAATGCTACAAATGCAGGGTGACAACGACCACGATTTCATGACCATCACGACAGACGGCGGCTTCATCCACGCTCCTGTCCGATGAGTCGAGTCGAAAGTAGTGATGTGTAGTTCTGAAACATTGATTAGCTCATGTTGTAATTAAACTTTAATGAATTTGTATGTCTCTTTAGTTTGGACAGTCGTTCAACTTAGATGTAATCGATGCTATTTATTAGTAGGACCATGAATCGTGCTATTAATGTCTTGCTTTTCTCTTCGATCCTTTTGTTGCATACTTACATATTGCTTATGTATTGTCATTGTTTGGCTTGTGCATAGAGATGCCGTCGTATGTCGTGGTACAAGGGTAAGGTTCTGGAGTCTCTGACGGCGGGAGGAGTGTCGGAGACAGGTTCACCGCTTCAGCGGTAATGATTACAAAGGGTACACCACTAGGGCGGAGGCGAATCTAGATATGCCCGCTATCTAGCGGAGACGGAGAGGAAGGCGTTGGAGGAACCGGATGTGGACCAGTTTGATCGCGATGATGCTCAACGTGATGACCACAAATCTCTTTAATGTGATGGTAGTTTAGATGATCGATATCGACTTGTAATGTGAAGACAAACTCGATACTCGCGGTCTTGAGACTTGTAATGTTTTATCTTTGTTCGGCCTTTTGAATTCGGAGACTAATATGATGAATTGTATTCGGAGACTAATCTTCTATTGTATTTGATGAATCTGATGTTGCTGTGTGCTGCTGTCTATATTCTGTCCAATAATATATGTTGTAACCTGTGCAAAAATCAGAAAAGCAAAAAAAAACAAATATTCATACTAATGGCGCATCAAGGCAGAGTGCGCCATTAGTATTCCAATGGATACTAATGGCGCATCAAGGCAGAGTGCGCCATTACTGTGACAAAGCACATGGTTACATATGGCCCCCCGGGAGGCATACTAATGGCGTGTGGAGTTACATACTAATGGCGCCTTGCCGAGTGCGCCATTAGTATACCAGATACTAATGGCGCACCAGTGGTGCGCCATTAGTAAAAAATTCTAATGGCATGCTACTAATGGCGCACCGGTAGGGCGCCATTAGTAGGCAAAACCGGTGCGCCATTAGTAGGCCTTTTCCTAGTAGTGGCAGGCTCGAAGATACCAAAGCAGAGAAGTACGGGTCAAAACTTACAATGTTGGCGAGTTAGTTCTACGCCTGCCGGACAAGAAAAAGGACAAACTCAAGCCCAAATGGGAAGGTCCCTTTATAATTGACCAAGTCCTGACTGGTGGAGCGTACCGTCTGCGAGATGCATTGGATAACTGAGTCGAGCCGAACCCATGGAACGCAGCCTGTCTCCGAAGATTCTACGCCTAGCGCCGGACTCTATGTTCATCTCCTTCCTCTGTCTATTTTTCAGACATTAGCTGTCTTTTATTTCTCTCCTTCTCCCTCCTTTTCTCTTACAGCCTTTAAGGGCTCGTCCGCGCCTTGTTCGCACACAATTGACGCGCTATCCGCGCTCATTATACCTGGGGGCTTCTTTAACAGAAGCTTATTTATACGGGCTTCATGCCCAACTCACGTGTCACACTTCCGCATGTACCTTTTATTCACCATTATATGCATCGATATGACTTAAGTTTTGGCCAAGCTGGGTTGCCTGGCTCCTATGCTTACCCCTACGTTCCCGATTGTTACTGCCAGGTCAGCCGGATGTGTACCTCAGACTGGGTAAAGCCGAAAGCTAGCGTTCTTAAGGGAATATTCGGTAGGTGAACTAAAGATGATTTCTCACTTGTTTATTTATCCACCCCCAGATGCTTTTCTGCTTTTTTTTGATCCGACATGCACTTTAGGGCATGCCTCCCGAGAAAGGAACCCCTAACGGAACTATTCTCACCGGAAGATGTTTCTTACTAACCATGTAATATAACATAACTAGTTGGGCACTTGTCTGTTCAAGCACTAATGACCCCTCGCTTTGGTCTCCACGCATGCCCCGGTTCTTACATAACCGAGAGGGTATTCGTACACACTCCGGACTATCGGGTCCCGAGGTTGAAGCGAAAAGGTACGCCATGACAAACGATCTACAATCCGGCTAGAAGGCATTTTTACATGTCATCTTAAATTACATAGCCAATTTGACTAGGTATATTCCTCTTCAATACCATCCAACAGGCTGTCTAGTTTACAGTCCTGTTGGGAATATTTGGCAGCCAACTCTACCTGGCCGTACACTAAGCTCACAGGGATCTCCTTCCCATCGGGCCCCACAGGTCCGACCTCGGCCATGTGGTTTGGGTAAGCCTTGGTGCAGCGTCTTCACCATGGCCCGAGCCTCCCTGGCGCCTTGACGGCAGGCCGATATCTTCCATAATCGAAGCGCCGCGCGCTCATAAGTCTCTCTCTGCAAGCTCTCCAAGGCCTTGGGCATGGAGACAGATAGCCACAAGGCACAGGCGGCGCCTTTCATCTCCTGCCAACTCGTTCCTGCGGTTGTAAGCTCGAAGAAGGTCACCCGTAGAACGGGCATTTCCTCTGCAGGGCGACACTGTGAGCATACCTCTGAGACATAACTCGTTAGTCGACTTCCTCGCCGAACTCTTTTTCAAAGTTCGTTCAAGCACTTACTAAACATGCCGCGTCGAAGCCGCCGATTCTCCTTATCGGAGTCCGACAGTTGGGCACGAACATCCTTTAGTTCCTCGCCCAGCTGGGTGTTGGCATCTTGAAGATTATTCTTCTCCTGCCTCACCTTCGTAAGCACGCTCTCGCCGGCCTTTAACCGGCACAAGAGTTGTTGCTTGTCCGGATCTACTCCGGCGCCATCTGCAGTGTTATTGTTAGATTTGCACACATGCCGCACTTCACAACATACTTATCTTTCGAAGCATATATTACCAGAGGGGGTCTCCTAGGCCTCCCCTGCCGCGGCTAGTGCGGCCTCAAGTTGGGCTTTGCACTCTTCCAGCTCCTGGGACAGTTGGGTATTCTTTTCTGTAAGATCCTGCATAACAAATGATCCTTAAATCAGTTATTCTAACTGTTTCAAGTCTCGAGGGCTATTGACATATATAACCATCAAATTTTCTCACCCGTATGTCTTTCACATACTGCTCCGTGGCTCTGGCTAGACCATTTTGAGCGGCACGGAGGTACGCATCTCCCGAATTGAAGGCATCAAATGCCTCCTCGGAGAAACAAGCGTTGCGAAGAACTGTCCGGCGGCGCCTGTGATTCATGGCACTCTCCACCTCGGAATTGGTGCCGGACAGTCTGACCGCATCCTCTGTCGGAGGAGCGCCCGACGCACGCCTCGTGTTCGCCTCTGCTTCTGGACCGGGCTTTGGAGCCTGGCTGGTGCAGGCGCGATTGGCAACCTCTCCGGATATAGTCCGGCGAGCCCTCTTTTTCCTAAAAAGAGCACGGGCGTTAGTATGCATCGCAAGAATAATACCTTGGAATAAGGCGGCGCGCCTTACTACTGCGCTGGTGCCTCGACCCGGACTGCATGTCTCTTTAACCTGCCCGCCCTCGCGGTCCCTTGTTGGCTAGTCGCCGCAGGCTCGGCATTCCGCCACGAGATCATCCCCTGTGAAACACCATTGGTATACGGTGATAAAAAATAAGCACGGACGTGTCATCTTCAAAGTATCGGGGCTTCGGTCTCGGTTACTTGTGAGTCGGGGAGCAGTCCAGGATAATCGGCTGTAAAAGCCACCAAGGCATTGTCGATTCTCAGTTGGTAAAATACCCCATCGATCAGCTCCACGAATATGTCCGGATCCTCTTGGGAGGCCGGATCGAGGGACCGTTCCGGATCCTGGATTGTGGAGTAAGGCTGTTTATATCCTTTACGGCCCGGCGCAATTCCTGCGTCGAAATCACAAAATGAGATACTTAACCACGGGAATATGGAACGGATGGGCAAAAAGAAGTGTCCGCTTACCCAGCTTGGAGGATTATACATAGAAAATCCACCCCGTGGGTTGACGCGGAGAAATTCCTCCTCTTCTCCCTTGTACAAAGCGGGCAAGATCTTTATTAGACCAACAACCGATTCCGGTCCCTTACGGCCGCACCAGGTGGCGTCGTTCTCCCCGTTAAAGTCCCACATGGGGCGGCCTCTATACTGAAGCGGCTGCACCCCCTGCATAATGCATGTGGCCATGGCCTCGATCATGGTCAGTCTGGAATAAGCTAACAACCTTTTCCGGCTCATCAGGTAAACGACGTCCTTGTCATTCTCCTTATGAGGGCTACGTGGACGCCAACTTAGGCGCTTCCTCAAAGGAGCATTATCGAACTTAGGGAGGCCAATCCAAACAGGTTCCGGCAGGGGGACATCTTCTATATAAAACCATTCTGAATGCCAGTCTTCGGACGCCTTCTTTGGGGTTCCGGATAGATATCCGGTCCCGGCGATTCGCCATAGTTCGGCTCCGCCCACTTGATATATCGACCCCTCCTGAGAACGGGGCACATGGCAGAACAACTTCTTCCATAGAGCGAAATGAGCCTCGATGCCCAAAAAGAGCTCGCAAAGGGCTACGAAGCCCGCAATATGCAATATGGAGGCAGGCGTAAGGTTGTGCAACTAGAGGCCGTAGAACTCCAGGTGCCCCCGGAGAAATGGATGAATTGGAAATCCGAGCCCTCTTATCAAATAAGGGACAAGGCATACCCGCTCTCCTTTGGAGGGATTGGGGACGCTCTCCGCTTGCTCTCCACCATTATAGGTGGCAAGCCCGGCTCGAACCGGGACCATGTAGGCTGGGGGGAGAAACCCCTTGGCTTGGAGCATCACTAGCTCGCTGTGCGGGACAGAGCATCTCTCCCAATCTCTCAGTGAGGGCTGGGAGGCGGAAGGAGGAGCTGCGTCGACTGGCCATGATGGAATGGATCTCTGTCGGATGCGCTCCGATGAATGCACGCGAAGGGAGGATGGTGTGATTCGGATCTAAATCCTCGTCTCTTTAATAGACAACTCATTTGTGCAGCTAGGGGGGTAAATATAAAACACCCTAGCTTTTCGCATTCGTTTGACACGTGGAAGATGGCCATTATTGGGCGCGGAAGCCAAGGAGCGCAATATTCACAAGGAGCCGGACACTATTCAACAGGTACACGAAATTTGCAGAAGAACCCGCCTTGCAATGCCGAAGACAATCTGCGTGCCGGACTCACTGTCATTGAAGCCTGGTTCAGGGGCTACTGAGGGAGTCCCGGATTAGGAAGTGTCCGGATGACCGGACTATAACCTTTGGCCGGACTCCTGGACTATGAAGATACAAGATTGAAGACTTCGTCCCGTGTTCGGATGGGACTTTCCTTGGCGTGGAAGGCAAGCTTGGCGATACAGATATTTAGATCTCCTCCCATTGTAACCGACTCTGTGTAACCCTAGCCCTCTCCGGTGTCTATATAAACCGGAGGGTTTTAGTCCGTAGGGGGAACAACAATCATACCATAGGCTAGCTTCTAGGTTTAGCCTCTCTGATCTCGTGGTAGATCAACTCTTGTACTACCCATATCATCAATATTAATTAAGCAGGAGTAGGGTTTTACCTCCATCGAGAGGGCCCGAACCTGGGTAAAAACATCGTGTCCCTTGTCTCCTGTTACCATCCGCCTAGACGCACAGTTCGGGACCCCCTACCCGAGATCCGTGAGTTTTGACACCGACAGCGGGTCTTGCACCTAGCGGTGCTTCCAGGACGTAATTCTTCTGTGCAGCAATGAGGATAATCCTCAAGTTACGGACCCAGTCCGTGTAGTTTCTACCATCATCTTTCAACTTAGCTTTCTCTAGGAACGCATTAAAATTCAAGGGAATGGTAGCACGGGCCATTGATCTACAACAATATAGACATGCAAAATACTATCACGTACTAAGTTCATGATAAATTAAAGTTCAATTAATCATATTACTAAAGAACTCCCACTTAGATAGACATCCCTCTAGTCATCTAAATGATCACGTGATCCATATCAACTAAACCATGTCCGGTCATCACGTGAGATGGAGTAGTGTTCAATGGTGAACATCACTATGTTGATCATATCTACTATATGATTCACATTCGACCTTTCGGTCTCAGTGTTCGAGACCATATATGCATATGCTAGGCTCGTCAAGTTTAACCCGAGTATTATGCGTGTGCAAAACTTGCTTGCACCCGTTGTATGTGAACGTAGAGCTTATCACACCCGATCATCACGTGGTGTCTCGGCACGACGAACTGTAGCAACGATGCATACTCAGGGAGAACACTTGTACCTTGAAATTTAGTGAGGGATCATCTTATGATGATCCCGTCGTACTAAGCAAAATAAGATGCATAAAGGATAAACATCACATGCAATCAAAATAAGTGATATGATATGGCCATCATCATATTGTGCATTTGATCTCCATCTCCAAAGCACCGTCATGATCACCATCGTCACCGGCTTGACACCTTGATCTCCATTGTAGCATCGTTGTCGTCTTGCCAACTATTGCTTATACGACTATCGCTGCCGCTTAGTGATAAAGTACAGCAATTACATGGCGATTGCATTTCATACAATAAAGGGACAACCATATGGCTCCTGCCAGTTGCCAATAACTATTACAAAACATGATCATCTCATGCAACAAGTTACATCTCATCACGTCTTCACCATATCACATCACAACATGCCCTGCAAAAACAAGTTAGATGTCCTCTACTTTGTTGTTGCAAGTTTTACGTGGCTGCTACGGGCTTCTAGCAAGAACCGTTCTCACCTACGCTTCAAAACCACAATGATTTTTCATCAAGTGTGTTGTTTTAACCTTCAACAAGGACCGGGCATAGTCAAACTCGATTCGTCTAAAGTTGGAGAAATAGACACCCGCTAGCCACATGTGCGCGAAGCACGTCGGTAGAACCAGTCTCTTGAATGCGGTCATGTAATGTCGGTCCGGGCCGCTTCATCCAAAAATACCACCGAATCAAAGTAAGACGTTGTTGGTAAGCAGTATGACTATTATCGCCCACAACTCATTGTGTTCTACTCGTGCATATAACATCTACGCATAGACCAGGCTCGGATGCCACTGTTGGGGAACGCAGTATTTCAATTTTTTTTACCTATGATCACGCAAGATCTATCTCAGATATGCAAAGCAACGAGACGGGAGAGTGTATCCACGTACCCTCATAGACCGAAAGCGGAAGATTTTAGTAACGCGGTTGATGTAGTCGAACGTCTTTGCGATCCAACTGATCCAAGTACCGAACGTATGGCACCTCCATGTTCAGCACACATTCAGCACGATGACGTCCCTCGAGCTCTTGATCCAGTTGAGGTTGAGGGAGAGTTCCATCAGCACGACGGCGTGGCGACGGTGATGATGAAGTTACCAGCACAGGGCTTCGCCTAAGCACTACGATGATATGACCGAGGTGTGTAACTGTGGAGGGGGGCACCGCACACGGCTACGAGAAGACTTTGTGTGCCTTTGGGGTGCCCCCTCCCACGTATATAAAGGAGGAGGGAAGAGGAGGCCGGCCCTAGAGGGGGCGCGCCAAGGGGGGAGTCCTACTTGGACTCCCGATCCAAGAAGGATTCGGCCACCCTCCCTTTCCTATTCCAACTAGGAGAAGGAGGGAAGGAGGAAGAGGAGAGAAGGAAGGAGGGGGCGCCGCCCGAACCCCTTGTCCAATTCTGATTGGCAAGGGGGGCGCGCGCCACCTCCTAGCTGGCCCTCTCTCGTCTCTACTAAGGCCCATGGTGGCCCATTAACCTCCCGGAGGGTTCCGGTAACCCCCGGCACTCCGAAACTTATGCGAAATGACCCGAACCATTCCGGTGTCCGAATGCAACATTCCATATATGAATCTTTACCTCTTGACCATTTCAAGACTCCACGTCATGTCCTTGATCTCATCCGCGACTCCGAACAAACTTCGGTTCATCAAATCACATAACTCATAATACAAATCGTCATCGAACGTAAAGCGTGCGGACCCTACGGGTTCGAGAACTATGTAGACATGACCAAGACACATCTCCGGTCAATAACCAATAGCTGAACCTGGATGCTCATATTTGTTCCTACATATACTACGAAGATCTTTATCGGTCAAACCGCATAACAACATGCGTTGTTCCCCTTGTCATCGGTATGTTACTTACCCGAGATTCGATCGTCGGTATCATCATACCTAGTTCAATCTCGTTACCGGCAAGTCTCTTTACTCGTTCTGTAATGCATCATCCCGCAACTAACTCATTAGTCACATTTCTTGCAAGGCTTATAGTGATGTGTATTACCGAGAGGCCCAGAGATACCTCTCCGATACACGGAGTGACAAATCCTAATCTCGATCTATGCCAACTCAACAAACACCATCGGAGACACCTGTAGAGCGTCTTTATAATCACCCAGTTACATTGTGACGTTCGACGTTTGATACCTCTCCGGTATTTGGGAGTTGCATAATCTCATAGTCCGAGGAACATGTATAAGTCATGATGAAAGCAATAGCATTAAAACTAAATGATCAATTATGCTAAGCTAACAGATGGGTCTTGTCCATCACATCATTAGAGAATGATGTGATCCCGTTCATCAAATGGCAACACATGTCTATGGTTAGGAAACTTAACCATCTTTGATTAACGAGCTAGTCAAGTGGAGGCATACTAGGGACACTTAGTTTTGTCTATGTATTCATACATGTACTAAGTTTCCGGTTAATACAATTCTAGCATGAATAATAAACATTTATCATGATATAAGGAAATATAAATAGCAATTTTATTATTGCTTCTAGGGCTAATCGTATTTTTCTTCTGTCGCCATGTGGCTTTTCGTTGAAAATACATGGTATTTTGTTCTGCCTCTCTGAAAGTAGTTCCTCGAGAGCGTTGGTGCCATAGCATATCTTCTTTGAAAATGTATTCATCCAACTCCTTTGAGCATTTCTAGATTATATCCTCTCGTCGCTTTGATGCAGCCATGTTCCACATTTTATCTAGTCGCTACCTTAGCTTCTGAACTCTGAATCAGACTGATCTGAACTTTCTTCTACTTCAACCATATAACTTGATTTCTGCTTGAACTACGTCGGTATTTCCCCAAAGAGGAAGGGATGATGCAGCACAACAATGGTAGGTATTTCCCTCAGTGATGATATCAAGGTTATCGAACCAGTAGGAGAATCACGCAACACCACGTAAACAGCACCTACACACAAATAACAAATAATCGCAACCCGACATATTAAAGGGGTTGTCAATCCATTTCGGGTAACGGCACCTGAAATTGGCAACTAGACGGGATAAAAATATGATAGATTGGATAAATAGATCTCAAATAAACGCAAATAAAATAAAGTGCAGCAAGGTGTTTTTGGGTTTTTGGAAATATAGATCTGAAAATAAAAGCAAATGAAAATAGGTCGCGAAGGCAAACATAGTACAGAACAGACCCGGGGGCCATATATTTCACTAGTGGCTTCTCTCGATAAAAATAGCATACGGTGGGTAAACAATTACTGTTGCGCAATTGATAGAACTTCAAATAATCATGACGATATCCAGGCAATGATCATTACATAGGCATCACGTCCAAGATTAGTAGACCGACTCCTGCCTGCATCTACTACTATTACTCCACACATGGACCGCTATCCAGAATGCATCTAGTGTATTAAGTTCATGGAGAAACGGATTAATGCAATAAGAATGATGACATGATGTAGACAAGATCTATTTATGTAGAAATAGACCCCATCTTGTTATACTTGATAGCAATGATACATACATGTCGGTTCCCCTTCTGTCACTGGGATCAAGCACCATAAGATAAAACCCATCACAAAGCACCTCTTCCCATTCAAGATAAATAGATCAAGTTGGCCAAACAAAACCCAAATATTGGAGAAGAAATATGATGCTATAAGTAATCATGCATATAAGAGATCAAAGAATACTCAAATAACTTCCATGGATAAAAACATAGATCTGATCATAAACTCAAAGTTCATCGGATCCCAACAAACACACCTCAAAAAGAGTTACATCAAATAGATCTCCAAGAGACCATTGTATTGTGAATCAAAAGAGAGTGAGTAAGCCATCTAGCTACTAACTATGGACCCCTAGGTCTACAATGAACTACTCACGCATCATCGGAGAGGCACCAATGAGGATGATGAACCCCTTCGTGATGGATCAAAATATCAGTACAAATATAAAGAATTTGAGGATCTTGATAAGCTAAAGGATGTGAAAATCTTATTTTCCGGGTTACTCTTCGGATTTTCTATCTCGGCAAAGGCTCGGAGTCAGAGGAAATAACAGTTACCTCTTCATCCACTCCATGACTCGTTCCCATGTCCTCCTAATGATAATCAGTGTCAATAAGGTGGTTAAAAAAGGAGCCTAGAGATTCAAAAGCTACCTCCAACTCAGAGGTATCTTCTAGTCGAAGCAAATCTGAGGCGCTGGTCTTGTTTCCTTTCTTCTTGGCGGCGGTTTTCCTAGCGGCTCTCTTGGCCTTCCTGGATCTCTTTGCAGCTTCATGATCGTACTTTGTCTTCCAAATTTTTTCATTAGCCTGTGAAAATCAGCAAAAGTATGAGTAAAGGCAAAACATCAAGGATGAAGGTAAAAATGCCCAATTTGGCGGCTTACCGCTGGAGTCGGGTTAGCTTTGCAAAAACGGCTTAAGCCCACCTTGCCACAGTCTGCTAGGCTTTCGTTTAAGAGCAACTTTGTCATATCATCAATGACGTCGTCAGGTAAATTGTCAGGGCCGTGCCGCAGAGCATCATTGTTCTCGCCTGTGTAGGTGCACAATAAACTAGAACAGTGGCTCAATGGAATGATCCGCCAGGCAAGCCAAACCCGGACCAAGTCGATACCACTCAAACCATTCCCCAAAAGAGCCTTGACTTTAGCCATGGTGGGGGCGAGTTTCTGGCGATCAGCAGCAGACAACTTGTCTGGTAGAGGAGTATTAGACTCGAGGCGCAGGGTGCGGAAGCCGGGAAAAGGGTTCTCATCAGCCGGAGAAGTGTCTTGGCAATAGAACCATGTGTGATTCCAGTCTTTGGGGTGACTTGGTGGATTCGCATAAGTAAAAATGGCGTCTCTCCGTCGTTGGATTGAGACCCCGCCAAGCTCCAAGCTACGCCCGTTGGCATATTCATTCTGGCGGTTCAAATAAAATAACTCTCTGAAGAGTAGCAAGCTGGGTTCTTCTCCAAGATACACCTCACAAGACACTTGAAAGTTGCAAATGTTAGACATGGAGTTGGGTCCGATGTCTTGAGGACGGAAGTCAAAATAGTTTAGGATGTCTCTGAAGAATTTTGAGCCAGGTGGCGAAAAGCCCCGGTTCATGTGGTCAGTAAAGACGACGACTTCCCCCTCTTTGGGCTGAGGCTTTTCCTCGGTAGGATCAGGCACACGGTATGACATGAGTTCCTTCTCTGGCAGATAGCCGGTTTTCACAAAATTGTCAATAGTGCTATCAGTGACGATGGATGAGACCCAGTTGCATGAAGTGCTAGTTTTGGGCGGCATTGTGAAGAAGGAAGCCTAACAAAGAATGAAATTGCCGGTTCAAATTTAAGCCGGAGGAAAAACATTGTAGTACATATTCAAAATGGAGGCTTATAAAGGGGCCTAATGGTATATGGCTAAATTATGTTAAGTTGTTTAAGCCGCCGTGCGTGCCATGAGCAATCAAGTTATCTAAACCGCCATGAGTGGTTAAGGTTATCAACTGAGCATTGCAATTTTAAGCCGGTGGTAAGACCCGCCTAGGAGGGGTCGGGTTATACCTATGGCGATCCATGAAGCCCAAGACAGCTCCGTAAGATGGCGGTTCAGTTAAGGGCCCAAGGCCCAAAGGTGACTCAAGGCCTGTAGAGATAAACCGCCATATGTACATAACTTGTGTTGTAAGGCAGGGATAGTTAGAGACCGAGCCGGACACTGTTTATGAGCCGGTCGGGACTCTATGAGCCACTGGGTGTCGAACACTATATATAAAGGGACGACCCGGCAGCAGTTCAGGGTAAGAAACATCAGATCAAAAGCTAGGTCAAGCGGATTCGCTCCCTAGTAATCAAAACATAAGCAATATCACCTCAAACTGGATTAGGCCTTTACCTTCACCGCAAGGGGCCGAACCAGTATAAACCCTCGTGTTCTTTGTCCCGTTTTAACCCCTTTATGCTTCCTAGTTGCGATGGCTCCATGATTAAGTCCTTTCACTAGGACATCTGCCCGTGACAATTCCATGACAGATCTGGTGGTTCTGGAACTTGCGGCGGCTGGAATTGATTTTCGTTGACTCCCCTTGGGTTTCTGGAATATTGGGGTATTTATAGAGCAAAGATGCGGTGCGGGAGGCCACCGAGGTGGGCACAACCCACCTCGGCGCTCCTGGGCCCCCAGGCGCGCCCTGGTGGGTTGTGCTCTCCTCAGAGCACCCCTTGGGTACTTTCTTGACCCATCTGGTGTCTTCTAGTCCAGAAAAAATCCACAAAAAGTTTCACTGCATTTGGGCTCCATTTGGTATTGATTTCCTGCGATGTAAAAAACAAGCAGAAAACAGCAACTGGCACTGGGCACTATGTCAATAGGTTAGTACCAAAAAATGATATAAAGTTGATATAAAATGATGGTAAAACATCAAAGAATGATAATATAATAGCATGGAACAATAAAAAATTATAGATACGTTGGAGACGTATCAGCATCCCCAAGCTTAATTCCTGCTCGTCCTCGAGTAGGTAAATGATTAAAGCTGAATTTTTTTTATGTGAATGTGGCCTAACATGTTCATCACATATTCTTTTCTTTGTAGTATGGACATTTGGACTTTTATATGGTTCAAAGGACTAGTCTAGTTTTGACATGAGGACTCTAATACTCAAGCATATCAACAAACAATCATGTCTTTCCAAATATCAACACTAAAGCAAGTTATCCCTAGCCCATTATGCTCAACCATTGATCCATTCATGAAACACACTCGCATATTAGCTACACCCAATGCTCAAGTATGATCATAGTGCCCCTTAGTTGGTGCTTTATGAGAGAACATGGAGACTCAAGTAAAAATACAAATTGCATAAAGTAAAAGAAAGGCCCTTCATGGAGGGAAGTAGGGATTTCTAGAGGTGCCAGAGCTCAAAGCAAAAAAAGATAGAGATAACATTTTGGGTGGCATGCTTTTCCTGTCAACGAAAACAATCGATTAGTTCCCAATACTTTCCATGCTAGATATATCACAGATGGTTCCCAAATAGAAAATAAAGTTTATTTCTTTTTCAACCATACTTTCACTTTCCATGGCGAGTCGTATCCACGGGTGCCTTCCATACCAACACTTTCCAATGAATTTATTATTTGACAACATAAAGTAAATTCATTTTTCATTTTGGGACTGGGCATCCCTAATACCTTTGCCTTACTCTCGTGCAATGACAAGTGAATAAACACTCATCTTGAGAATAACATATCTACCATGGAAATATATCAGCCACCCTAGACCATTTCATGAGCGGTACGAGCACACAAAAGAGAAATTTATTTTGAAAATTAGAGATAGCACATACAAATTTGCTTAGGACGGTAACACAATACCACATATATAGGTAGGTATAGTGGACTCATGTGGCAAAAACTGGTTTAAAGGATTTGGATGCACAAGAAGTGATCATACTTAGTGCAAATGAAGGCTAGCAAAAGATTGAGAAGCATCCAACCAAGAAACAAAAAATCTCATAAGCGATCATTAAGCATAACTAACAACGAATAATGCACCACAAGTAGGAAGTAATTTCATTGCATAACTATTGACTTTCGTTCTTGCATAGGGAATCACAAACCTTAACACCAATATTCTTACTAAAGCATAATTACTCATCAACATGACTCACATATCACTATCATCATATCTCAAAACTATTACAAAGAATCAAGTTTATTTTGTCCAATGATCTTCATGAAAGTTTTTATTATATCCTCCTTGGATATCTATCACTTTGGAACTAGTTTCATACGTTGCTTTTAATAAGCTCAGACAAATATAAGTGTAGAACATGAGCATCATATTTCTTTCTCTCAATACAATTTAAGTGAAGCAAGAGAGACTTTCTTAAAAAATACTAACTCTCAAATTAATCTAAGTGAAGCATGAGAGCATTTCTTCAAAAAATACTAAAGCACACCATGCTCAAAAAGATATAAGTGAAGCGCTAGAGCAATTCAATAGCTCATAAAGATTTAAGTGAAGCAAAGATAGCAATTCTAACAAGTCATAGCTTAATGATGGCTGTCTCAAATAGGTGTGTCTAGCAAGGATTCATGACTTGAAATAAAAGGCAACACAAGCAAAGACTCATATCATACAAGACACTACAAGCAAAACTCATAAAATGTGACGTATAAAACTCTATGGGCTCGGTGACTGGTGTGAACGTCCTTCCTGGAACTTGAACTTGAATCATCCAGCGCTCCTCTTATGGTAAAGTGTTGTTGTAGGTCTCGGTGAAGCTTGGTATTCCAATGTTCAGGTAGCTAGTGACTTCCTTCAAGTGGCGTCCAAATGGGGTGTCTTCATCCGGTTGCATGAACTTGATCCTTGCATCCGCCATCCTAAAGAGTAGAAAATGGAGAGGAGTCAGAAACGAGAAGAGAGTAGTGATCTAGGGCTTTAGCTTAGTGGTCGTGTCCTACAGTCAGCGTGTGCTCTGATACCATCTTTATAGCTACCAGACCTCAAACAGTCTGATCTCTGTGCATAAGTGTCATCCCTGGATCGGTAATCTTGACAAACAAGATTTGAAGGATTTATAACAGAGTAGCAATCATACACTTATTACATCGAATGTCTCAAAAGAGAACTTACTACAATAAATATGGCTTAAGGCCATCTAATACGATAACAACGGAAGGCTTGGAAGATAAAGTGAGTCCATCAACTCCAACGACATCACTGGGTGAAAGACCACGACCTAAGGCTCCTTACTCGTCAAATGCGAAAAGTCTGCAACATGATACGTTGCAGCCCGAAAACGGGTCAGCACATGGAATATGCTGGCAATGTAACACAAGAGAGTAATGAACAGAATAATGCTATCACTATATGCATATATGGCTGGTGGAGGCTATATGGTTAATATGTTTTGCGAAAATCCAGTTTTTCCCTACTGCAAAGGAATAAATTTTATTTAACTATCATGGTGGTTGTTAAACATTGAGAATGGTAAACCCCATCTCAATCCCAATTGAAAATAATTAATAACCCAATCAAGTTTTATTATTAAGAGTGATGAGATCCACATGATAATCCAAGAACCAGATACTCAAGATGTCCATAACCAGGGACACGGCTAACCATGATTAGTTTGTACACTCTACAGAGGTTTGTGCACGTGCACTTTTCCCCACAAGACTCGATCTCCTCCGTTGGATTTCTCGCACTACAAAATGTTTGAGAAACGGATGACCGAGACACAGTCTTTTCGAATAGTTCCCCTTAACCTATAGATAGGCCGGTACACCTACAATCCCCTACATCTGCTAGCCCATCATGGAAAGGTTTCCCACAACTTACTCAACTATGCCAGAGCCCATAATGGCATGTGGCTGCACACGGAAGTTTCTAGCATGAATAATCTTATGATCCCTCTGAGCCTGGGTGGCAGTCCATAGGAGAATCACACGGTACCCCCGGGATTTCCAAAAATACAGGCAATCACTGGAATTCCCCAGGTGCCGCAATCCACCCAGATGTGTATTAAAGTTGCCACCTTAAGTTGAACCATTAATTAACAATCTCACATGTGTCATGGATACACTCAAACCCAAATCCACGTCTACGAGCATAGCATGGCAATATAAGCATAACGTAATAGTAACTCCCAAGGTTTGAATGCAGGGCAATAGGTTCCTACCTCATCAACTACTTCCCAAACCCACAATTTAATTCAAATCCTAACCATGCAATTGTTTTGAGGGTTGGTCTAATGCAATAAAACTAGGTAGTAAAGAGGTATCATAAAAGTGTTACTTGCCTTGCTGATGATCCGCGAAACCTAGAGACTCGTAGTTGCACGCTTCACACTCCGGGTACTCTATCGCAAACAAACAAGCATACAATAAGCAATCAAGCAAGGTCATGGGTAAATCTCAAATAAAAGATCTAACCAGAAAGATCAACTTAAGAACTCCGGTTTGCAAAAAGAATCAAATCAAACGAAGCAACAAAACTCAAACGGCGAAAGAAACAAGCTTCGTTTACTAATCTGGACTTAAGTCAAATTTTATAGTAGCAAAAACTTGTTTAAGTTGGTTAAACAAAAAGAGGGTTTCGAGACGAAACTCTAGGCGCTTGAATCGCCTGATTCCGATAAACGAGCGAAAAGTTATACTAAAACGAAAATCGGATCAGGAATCATGATCGAAAATAATCGCGGAAATTCCGAGAAAAAGAAAACTGACAAACAGGCTAACGAACGAACGTTCGCTGTCTGCGGCTAACGAGTGAACACTGTTCGCTAAAAGGAACGTACGGACGAACGTCCGCTAAATAAATAAACCGAAAAAACTAAAACAGATCTAATCTAATAAACGAAAACTAGGGTTTTTGGAAAAAAAAACCGTATCGGTTTTCTAAGGAAAACCGGCGGCGGCGGCTACCTCGTCGGATCCAGCGGGGCTCGGGGCTCCGGCGGGGCTGGGTGGCGTCGGTGGCGGCGGCAAGCGGCGGCGGTGGCGGCTGCTTCTTGAGCCGAGTGGAGACGGGGTGGTGGCGGTGGGTGGGCGATATTTAAAGGGGATGGGCGGGGTCGGCTTGGGGAGGGGGCACCGCGTCGGCGAGACTCCCGGACTCGGTGGAGTCCGGCTCAAACCACGGGCGCGATGACGACAGCGAGCTGCTGGGCCGTCTGGGCCTTCGGCCCGGTTGGTCCGAACGGATTTTTTTTTCTTTTTTAAATAATTTTGCCGAAAGTTTAGTAAATCCTAGAAAATAAAATAAAAATCTAAAAATGCCAAAACGAATTTTCACCATCTAAATAAAATATTTAGAACAAGATGAACATTTTCTTGGCCTTAAAATGCAAATTTGAAAACGTGCAATTTTTTTTCTAATGCAAATAAAATTGCGATAAAATCCAAATAAAACATTTATTTGATTTTAATATTTTTCCTCTAATATGTCATCTATTTTGGAGAAGTTATTTTATCTCCTCTCATATATTTTTATTTTAGAAATATTAGGAAGGAAAAATAATCAAAACCAAATGATCCTCTTTTTTAAAAATTTGAGAAAACTCAAATATGAAAATAATGAAATCCCCAACTCTCTCTTTGGGTCCTTGAGTTGCGTAGAATTTGTAGGATCAAGCCAAAATGCAATGAAATATGGTATGCAAAGATGACCTAATGTATAACATTCCAAATTGAAAATTTGGGATGTTACAGTGTGAGTGAAACGTCATTCTCCCATAACTATTGGCATTTTTACGCGGCTTGGAGAGGAGAATACTCTGACCGTTGGTGCATCATTTTAATCTTCGTTGGTAGAGTGAAAAGCATAAAACCACCACAATACTGACATTACTAGAAAAAACACCACAACACAGGCATATAGCTAAGCAATAACAAACAAAAAATTTAAAATTTGATACAAAGCACTAAATGCAACTTGATCGCGACTTTGGTGTGGCAAAGAGGTAACAACGCCAAGAAGCACGACCTCGTCAACCAGAAGGGGGCCCAACAGGCCCATGACACGGTGCAAACCCTAGGAGGCCAGACGACCTTCTTGATGCCCAAGACTAGGGGGCGGAGGCACCCTAGATCACATCTAACATGTAAACCCTAGACCTCTCATGTCTATATAAAGGGAGGTCTAGGGTTCCTCCTGAATTTGCTAGCAATCTCATACACCATTGTTTTCCCTCACACGAGGTATCCCTCCATTATGAATCGTCAAAACTGGCAGCATGTAGGGTATTACTCTCTAGAGGCCCAAACCTGGATAAACCCTCATGTAACCTCCGATCCATGACTTCCAGCTGCGCTTGGACCCCTACCGGTATCTGATGAGAATTTGCTACATCAGCTGGCACGGCAGGCACGGGCGGCACCGGCTAGAGACCGATCGTGGATCGGATATTTTTCCGCTTTCGGCGGCCTA
Source organism: Aegilops bicornis (assembly GCA_021605145.1). Taxonomy (NCBI): domain Eukaryota; kingdom Viridiplantae; phylum Streptophyta; class Magnoliopsida; order Poales; family Poaceae; genus Aegilops; species Aegilops bicornis. The sequence continues at coordinate 343,870,001 of CM038669.1, forward strand.
TCGCCGGGAGAGAGCCTGACCTTTGGCTCCCTTACATTTGTTGCTAACGAGGCGGTCCGGGTCAACTACAGCCCACCGACCAACCTCGCCACCCTAAGACCTCCAAAAGGACCTCACGGAAGTCGTGACAGATCTGGTAAACGCACCACACCATCGGCCCCAACGCGACCCGCGAGCTGCCTCCGCAACATCCATGAGAAGGAGGCTGCGCCGGCAATCTAGCTGATCGTGATGGTCTGCGGGCTTATCGCCTTAACCGAGCATCGGAAGAATGCCTCGTCACCGACCCAGAAGACCACGAAAACGCCAACGTAGTGAATATCACCTCGGCCTTGAACGAAGAGAGGGACGATACACCACCAATCTACCTCACCAACGAGTACGAGAACGCTGGCCTCCATCCCTTCCGTGAGGTAATTGATAACCCACGTGTATAGGGGATCAATTGTAGCTTTTCCGATAAATAAGAGTGTCAAACCCAATGAGGTGCTAAAGGTAGGATTTATATTCCCTTCAAGTTCTATCAACCACCGATACAACTCTACGCACACTTATTGTTCGCTTTACCTAGAAGACGCATGAAACTATTTTGTAGGTGTAGGGATAATTTTGCAAGAATAAACCTAGATGTACTGAGCGAGAATAAAACTAGGAGTAATTTGCAAGATAATAAAAGTTAGTTGTTTAGTAGAAAGCTTTTGTAACACAAGAGAAAGATTTGTCCCGAGGCAATCGATAACTAGACCGATAATCATTATTGCAATTTTATATGAGGAAGTGGCATGAGCTAACATACTTTCCGTACTTGGATCATATGCACTTATGATTGGAACTCTAGCAACATACGCAATAACCAAAGATCATTAAGGTAAAACTCAACCATAGAATTAAGTATCAAGTCCTCTTTACTCCCATAAGCAAACAACTGCCTTACTCGGGTATATGTTTTGTTACTCACGCCACCCACTACAAGCGAATCATGAACGTATTGCAACGCCCTAATGCACGAATCCCACACGCTTGCGTGACACAGAGGGCACCATAGGACAACACCTAAAAACATACAACTCAAACCAATCACTATCATCAATCAACCCATAGGACAAAACGAATCTACTCAAACATCATAGGATGGCAACACATCATTAGATAATAATATGTAGCATTAAGCACCATGTTTAAGTAGATATTACAGCGGAGGGAAGAGGTGTTACACAGCTGCATAGAGGGGGAGAGAGTTGGTGATGACGGCGGCGTAGTTGTTGGTGTAGATCGTCGTCATGATGATTGCCCCAACGGCGTTCCAGTGCCACCAGGAGAGAGGAGGAGAGAGCCCCCCTTCTTCTTCTTCTTCCTTGGCCTCCCACCTAGATGGGAGGAGGGTTTCCCCTCTGGTCCATGGCCTCCATGGTGGCGGAGGGGTGGGAGCCCCTCCGAGATTGGATCTCTCTCTCTCTCTCTCTCTCTCTCTCTCTCTCTCTCTCTCTCTCTCTGTTTCTCTTCTGTTTCGCGTTCCTGTTTTCTGGTCCCTCGCCGTTTCTTAAATTCCCGCGTATCCGTCACTTCGATTAGGCTGAAATTTTAACATGATTTTCTTCTGGATATTATCTTTCTTGGGCGAAAGAAGGACACCAACTGCCTTACAGGGGCCCCACAAGCCTGCCAGGCGCGCCTGGGGTAGGGGCATGCCCCTCAAGCTTGTGCCCCCGGGCATCGTTTCATGTTAATTATTTTTCCCAAAAATCACATATATTCCAAAATAAATCTCTGTAAATTTTATCTCGTTTGGACTTTGTTTGATATGTATATTCTGTGAAACAAAAAACATGCAATAGAGAGTGTCGGTGTCAAAACCGGCGGATCTCGGGTAGGGGGTCCCGAACTGTGCGTCTAGGCGGATGGTAATAGGAGACAAGGGACACGATGTTTTTACCCAGGTTCGGGCCCTCTCGATGGAGGTAAAACCCTACTCCTGCTTGATTAATATTGATGATATGGATAGTACAAGAGTAGATCTACCACGAGATCAGAGAGGCTAAACCCTAGAAGCTAGCCTATGGTATGATTGTTGTTCGTCCTACGGACTAAAACCCTCCAGTTTATATAGACACCCGAGAGGGCTAGGGTTACCCAGAGTCGGTTACAATGGGAGGAGATCTACATATCCGTATCGCCAAGCTTGCCTTCCACGCCAAGGAAAGTCCCATCCGGACATGGGACGGAGTCTTCAATCTTGTATCTTCATAGTCGAGGAGTCCGGACAAAGGTTATAGTCCGGCTATCCGGACACCCCCTAATCCAGGACTCCCTCAGTAGCCCCTGAACCAGGCTTCAATGACGACGAGTCCGGCGTGCAGGTTGTCTTCGGCATTGCAAGGCGGGTTCCTCCTCCGAATACTTCATAGAAGATTTTGAACACAAGGATAGTGTCCGGCTCTGCAAAATAAGTTCCACATACCACCGTAGAGGGTAATATTTACACAAATCCAATCACGATGTATTCCATGGCGTGACATCACACCACGGCCAAGCCTTTATTCAATCGTTTTCTTGTCCCACCTCAGCACTTAGCGAGGCAGTTTCCTTTGGCACGTCTTGTCGAAGCAGGGATCGTGTCCCCTTATTCCAGGATTCTAATCAATACGGGCGTGGGTAACCCAACCACGCCATTAATAACGGCGTTTGGGAGATAAGCAAGTTTTACTAGGCTGGTGGGGGCACATAGTTTCGTCCGCCCATATAAGGGGATAAGGATCCACCTTTTTCATCTACGCCTTCTTCCTCCTTTGCTTATTCATTTCCGCGCACTCGAGCTCCAGCGCCCAAGTTCGCACTTCCCACCTCAACCTTCTCCAGCCATGTCCGGAGCGAGAGGCAGGTGGATGGCCTCCTCCGTCACGGAGGGGCACATCAAAAAGTTGAAGAAAGCCGGATACTTGTGCAACGACATTGCGCACCGGTTTCCAGACGAGGGGCAGCTCATCCCCACCCCTAGGCCCCATGAGAGGGTGGTGTTCCTCCCCCATTTCCTCCGCGGACTGGGCTTCCCACTCCACCCATTTGTCCGGGGGCTCATGTTCTACTACGGCCTGGATTTCCATGATCTTGCCCTGAACTTCATCCTCAACATCTCGGCGTTTATCGTCAGGTGCGAGGCCTTCCTCCGCATCAAGCCCCACTTGACTTATGGTGAAGACCTTCAATGTCAAGCCAAGGTAGTGGGTGGCCAGCAAGCAGTCTTGGAGGCGCCATGGTGGGCAAGATGCCCAATGTTATATGGCTCGAGGGCTCCTTCGTGGAAACCATCAAAGGGTGGCAATCGGGTGGTTCTACATCACCGAGCGTGACCCTGAACGGCAGCGGCCCCCGAATTCCAATCTGGCATCCCCACACGGCTCACCTCCTGGAAAGAGAAGGGCATGTCGTGGGGTAATTCGGGAGAGCAGACCAGACTCCAAACCTGCGTCCAAAACCTAGTGGACAAGAAGGTTAAACTTGTCAACGTAGTCCAGGTCATGCTCATCCGCCGGATCCTCCTGTGTCAACGACGGGCTTTTAACTTGTGGGAGTTCGACCCGGCCCAGCACCAAACTCTAACCAGGCTCTTTGACACAACACACGAGGATGCCTAGAGGGTGCTATTCAAGGGCGCCGAGGTTCCCCCTCCCATTACCGAGGATCGCGGATTCTGCGCGAAGCGCCAAGCCCGCATAGTAAGCTTGCTTTACCCTTTACGGGATACTTGTTTTTCATAGTTTGACTCTATGCAGGATCTAAGCTCCTATTCCTTTGACAGGACTGGCAGAAGAAGACCGGGCAGATCAACTGTCCGGCTCCGTTGCCCGAAGGCCCAGCAGATGCCCGCTTGGCGAAGCTGCTCGTCCCTGCACCTTACGTGGTGCCGGAGAAGAAGGCCACGGGAACTCGAAAGAGTTCTCGGCGCCCGGTGGTGTCGGACTCATCGTCCGATGACTTCGAGGCGGACTCCTCACAAGAAAACGAGGAGGAGGAAAGAGAGGTCTCTCCCCCGGCTGGGGGACAGAAGAAAAGGAAGGCCGCCCCAACTGGGGGGCCGGAGGGTCCAAGAAAGGAAGGACACTTCCTCCGGGCTACTCCACCAACGCCGACGACGGCGAAGAGGAGTGGCCATCCAGGGCCAAGCCCCTGGCTAAATCGTAAGTATCCGGATACCAGAATAACTCATGGCGTTCCTTTATTGCATAGTATCTTCTGACGTCGAATATAATCATCCAGTCCGCCCCGAGCCCAGGTCGGTGTGTCGTCGAGCGGCTCCTTAAGTTCGTCGGATGTGAATAGCACTTCACTTCTGGCCGCCTCCTCCCCTCGCCCTACGGATGATGCCGAGGTGGAGTCACAAAAGGGTCCAAGCCAGGAGGAGGTGGTCCTAGAGGCGCTGCCAGGCGACCTCCCGGACTCCAGGCGCAAAGGGGACAAAACCCCCAAGGGCTCCAAGTCCGGCCCTGGGCCGGACACTGCACCGGACCTTCAGCGGTTCCGGAGTCCGGCAGGCGGCCCCCTAGTAAGAAGGGCAAGCCTACGACGCTGGTGACCTCCGTCCAACCGGAGGCACCGGATAATTTGCTGGAGGTGCTTAACGGCGCCTCCATCGACGAGGAGCACCGTACTATTATGAGTGCGGTGATCCAGAAGGTTCAGTCCGCTAGGAGCGGCCTGACTGAGGCCTGTGCCAGCCTTCTAACAAGCTTTGAGGTATGTATAATATGAAAAAATATTACCGCATAGACTGTAGCCCCTGATGCTCAGTTTGGTGTTCGGAAAGAAAAGCCGAACTGAGGATCTAAAAGATATACGCAGGAGTCTAACATAAGTATGTCAATATGGGAATGCAGGTTCTTGTTGCCGACCTCTGCCAGACCTTGGCAGAGGTCCATGCATTGAAGCAGAGCCTCGAGCGGTCCGAGAACGAGCTCGTCCTTGCCAAGAAGCAGCTCGAGGACAAGGAAGGTAAATAATACCTTATGTAAGTATATAAAAAAGATGTGTTTGTAAAAAATGACAAGACCAACGTTAGTATTACAGGGGCCACAACCGAGGTGGCGACCCTGAAGGAAACACTGTCCAAGGCCGAAGATAATGCGGCTGCGGAGCGCACCGAGCGAGAAAAGCAGGAGGCGCGGGTGGCGGAGGTGCAGCAAGAGCTCCAGGCTCTCATGAAAAAACACGGGAGTTTGGAGCTTAACTCAAAGACTCGAGAGTCCGAGCTCGCCTCGGCCCTTGAGAGCGCCAAATCTGCCAAGGCCGAAGCCCAAAAAGCCCTCCAAGAAATTGAGGCGATGAAGAAGATAGCGGCGGGTAAGGCATTCTTTATGCAAAGCAAGTAGGTGAAAGTGAATTACTTGTTACTTACCCGAGTCCGGAGCTCTCCAGGAGCATTCGCAGATCTTCCCTTGATGCAGTGTCCGACGCTGCCGCATTCTACCGAGCCGAGGAGGGGAGCTCGACGGAGAAGGTGTTATGGTCCCAATATGTTGAGGCCGGACACCCGGTGCCCTTGAGCAACCAGCTGAAGCAGCTGGTCGAGCTCCATAAGGTGGCCGAACAGGCCATGAAGGGCCTTATAGTCCGGCTATGGCCTGGGGAGGTCATGCACAGGAGCTACTTTGGGCTGGTGAGGCGGTGGCGGATGCCTGTCCATGGCTTGAAGTCATCAAGCGCTCCATTATGCATCGAAGGCGCCCGTAGGGCCCTTGCCCGTGTTAAAGTGCACTGGAGCAAGATGGATGCTGAGAAGCTGGTGACAGATGGGCCACCGCAGGGCAAGGAGCATCGCAAGCCCGAGATGTACTATGAGGGCGTCCCGAAGGGTGCCCGCCTTATGGCGGATGAATGTTCCAAGGATGTAATTTTTGAGTAAACTCGCTCGTGTTATCCTGCACTTTGAAAACTTGTTCATATGCGCTAAGCAACACTTTTTGAATTTAAAATATTACCCAATGTGCCGTTTATTAAATCTGAGAGATGGCGAGTCGTCGGCTTCTGCCCCCATGCCACGAGTGCTGGGGTGTTCGGGATAAACCTAAGCGCTCTTGTTCCCATTCTTGGGTCCTTCGACGGAGGCTCTCAGCACAGCGAAAAGGCAATCAGACTATAATGCTTTATCACTCTCACTTAGCCATAGAATTCTATAATTTTAAATTTCGGCGAAGCCCCTAGTATTCGGAAGACCGAGTTCGGGGCGCTATCCACGCCTAGGCCAGACAAAGCCGGCTCCTCGCTCTAAGCGGCATAAGTCTTTAGGGACTCAAAACCTCTCGAACAACGACCAACTCTCGCCCTATCACGACGGTCAGTTTTAGCTTTCTCTACTGAGGTGCTTAACCCAGCTCAACCGGGGCACAATCGCAGTACTTCTCCCAGTGCTACCTTAGCCGATATAACGGAATGTAAGGTACCAAAACATGGGATCCGGGCAAACTCAACTATTGACCCAAGACATGATTCGGAGCCGATGCATATAATGCTATAAGTTCGGGGTGCCGCACTCGTGAGAGTGTTCGGAATTCTCACACCATATTCCGGGGTACTTAAGCCCCTGGTGTATTGGTCGTACCAAAGTGTACGGTTGCGTAATGTCATAACTGAACATATTTACATAAAAAAGGAATGCAATAATAGACAAAAGCTATGTATTGTTTATTCAAAAGGCTGCGGTAAAAGCGAGCGATACAAATAGTGCGATAAGCAAGAGATGGGACTATTTGACATGTCCCCTCCGTGGGCGAGCTGCGGGATGGTATGTAAGACAGGTATTTAGCTCGTTATAGAGACCACCTGGACATTCGACGTAGCTTTCTGCCGCCCTGGCTGTTGCATCGTGTGTTCGGCGATTGTACTGCCGGACAGGCCTTCCGGAGAGTGGAGTCCTGAAAGTAAGAAAAAAAAGAATAACAAAATCGGGAGCCCCTAGTGCGGTTGAGCTGCATTTTGGGCATGCCGTGGTCGTGCCCCTCCCCCTATGCCCATGGTATTTTCAGAGCGTAATTATGTACGCGTAGTACTGGTTTCGCAATTTCGCGAGGGCTGGGGTTGGGGCCGCATTGCTACGCTTGCTCGGAACGTGCCTAGCCGGACTGGAGAATTGCCTTGAGAGGCTACTTTGTACTTCCGCCGCGAGGGCCGCCGTATGCTCCTCCATTCGGAGAGAGCGTTTGGTGTTTCCATTGACCGTAATGACTCCTCGAGGGCCTGGCATCTTGAGCTTGAGATATGTGTAGTGCGGCACCGCATTGAACTTTGCAAATGCGGTTCGTCCGAGCAGTGCGCGATAGCCACTTCGGAGCGGGACTATGTCGAAGATTAACTCCTCACTTCAGAAATTATCCGGGGATCCAAAGACCACCTCAAGTGTAATGGAGCACATGTCTGATTGGCCTCTACACTGTATGACGCCTTTAAAGGTCGTCTTTGTGGGTTTAATCCTCGTGTTCGTTGCTGCCACCGTCCATAAGGACTCTAGTGAGGTGAAATCCACAATGATTGGGTCTAGAACCAATGCGGCGAATCCGCCATGGCGGATGCTAGTGGGTGGTCCTTCGATCAAAAGTGATTAGGCAGGAGGACCACGGGTTGAACTTTGGGGCGACTGGCTCCAACGCATATACGTCCCTGAGTGCACGCTTCCGCTCCCTTTTGGGGATGTGGGTTGCGTATATCATGTTCACCGTCCGCACTTGTGGGGGGAAGCCCTTTTGTCCCCTATTGTTCGGCGGCCGGGGCTCCTCCTCGTCATCGCTATGCAGCCCCTTGTCGCTGTTTTCGGCATTTAACTTGTTCCGCTTGTTTGAACACCCAACAATCCTCGCTGGTCCGATTGGCTGGTTTTTCGGGGTGGCGTGTATCCGCACGAGCGATCGAGTATTCGGTCCAAACTGGACGGGCCCGGAGTATTTATTTTAAATGGCTTTTTCCACGACAGGGTTTAGAGCCTCAATCCGGCATTAATCGTCAGATCCTCGGCATTGTCGCTGTTAATGCGGCGCTTGTGCTTGTTGACGCGCGACCGCCATTGCTGTCCTTGGTATCCGAATTACAGGCTCTTGGTCATGTTATTACTACGAGCTAGCCAGCTGTCTTCTCCCGCACAAAAGCGGGTCATGAGTGTTGTGAGGGCTGCCATGGATTTTGGCTTTTCCTGTCCTAGGTGCCGGGCAAGCCACTCGTCACGGATGTTATGTTTGAAGGCTGCAAGGGCCTTTGCGTCCGGACAGTCGACTATTTGATTTTTCTTGGTTAGGAACCGTGTCCAGAATTGTCTGGCCGATTCCTCTGGTTGCTGAATTATGTGGCTTAGGTCATCGGCGTTTGGTGGTCGCACATAGGTGCCATGGAAATTGTCAAGGAATGCGGCTTCCAGGTCCTCCCAACAACCAATTGACTCTGCTGGCAAGCTATTAAGCCAATGTCGAGCTGGTCATTTAAGCTTGAGTGGGAGGTATTTGATGGCGTGTAGATCATCACCGCGGGCCATGTGGATATGAAGGAGATAATCCTCGATCCATACCGAAGGATCTGTTGTGCCATCGTATGATTCGATGTTTACGGGTTTGAAACACTCGGGGATTTGATGATCCATTACTTCATCTGTGAAGCATAGTGGGTGTGCGGCGCCTTTGTACTGGGCTATATCACGAGTAGCTCAAATGAGCTTTGTCTCATCGTGGTTCGGCCCGGCGGATTTGCCATATCCGGCGTGACGGTTATCGCCACGCGTGTCGCGCCCACGTGATCCGTAGATCGATCTTGTTTGCCTTGCCTTGTCCTCCAATATATCTCGCAGGTCTGGCGCGTTTCCTCGTGCCTTGGTATTTTTTGAGCGACGCCAGGGTGCGGCTTGAGTGGAGGGCCGAGAGGCCTCTTCGTCAAGGCCACGAGGTGGCGGTCGGCCGCGTCGTCTTGTTGGTGATGTAGGTTTAGGTGCTTCCTCCTCTAATCGGGGTAGCAGCCTGCGCTTTGGGTAGCTCTTGGAGGGCGTTCGAGTCCGTGCTCTTTGGCCGGGGCGTTCGAGTCCGTGCTCTTTGGCCGCAAGGACTTCAGTCCATCTTTCGGCTAGCAAGTCTTGGTCGGCTCTAAGTTGTTGCTGCTTTTTCTTGAGGCTGCTCGCCATGGCCATAAGCCTGCGTTTGAAATGCTCTTGTTCGACGGGATCCTTAGGCACGACAAATTCGTCGTCATCAAGGCTTGCCTCGTCTTCGGAGGGAGGCATGTAATTATCGTCTTCTACCACTTTGTCTGCCGCTCTCTCATGAGGGCTGGCTTCTCCATCCTCCTGTGCTGAATTCTGCTGGAGGGGGTTGTCTTCGGCACTGTCCGGGGTGTTATTATCTCTCGTGCCGGAATCGCCGTTTTTTCTTTGGCGGGATTTAGAGCGGCGCCGCTGACGCCGGCGCTTAGGCTGCTTCTTGGAGGGGTCATCCTCCGTTGTTCCATCGCCGTTCCCTTCTTTTGGGGAGTCCACCATGTATATGTCATACGACGAGGTGGCCTTCCAGTGCCCTATAGGCGCTGGTTCTTGGTCGTCTCCTGCATCGGCATCCATACCGTCGATGTCTTCGGAGTCGAAGTCGAGCATGTCGGTTAAATCATCGACAGTGGCTACGAAGTGGGTGGTGGGTGGGCTTTGAATTTCTTCGTCGTCTGCATCCCAACCTTGCTGACCATAGTCCGGCTAGGGCTCTCCTGATAAAGAGAGATACTTTAGTGAATTCAGAATGTCACCGAAGGGCGAGTCTTTGAAAGATGTCCGCGCGGTGAACTCCATGATCGGGCGCCCAATCGGATTCGATTGGCAGGGTGCGGAGGGTTCGGAGTCCGGAGAGGAGTCCGACACCTTGGAGTCACGGGCTTCGCAGAGGACAAGGCTGGTGTTCGGCTCGATCGCCATAGAGATTGGAGCCCCCGAGGCGGTGTCCAGCCACCCGTCCTCGATTGGCGTAGTCGGCTCCGAGCTAAGGGTCGGAGCGGACACGGGTGCGACCTCCAGGGCACTGTTCGGCGGCAGAGCTAGATCATGCCCATGGTGACAGTGCGGCGCGCTCGGCTGTGGCTCAAACCCGTCGAAGATCAAGTCTCCGCGGACGTCAGCCGTGTAGTTCAAACTTCCAAATTTGACCTAACGGCCAGGGGCGTAGCTTTCGATCTGCTCCAGATGGCCAAGCGAATTGGCCCGCAGGCAAAGCCGCCGAATACGAAGATCTGTCCGGGGAGAAAAGTCTCACCCTGGACCGCATAGTTGTTGATGATTGGAGGAGCCATCGGGCCTAAAGATGACGACATAGAGGAACTCTCAATGAAAGCACCAATGTCGGTGTCAAAACCGGCAGATCTCGGGTAGGGAGTCCCGAACTGTGCGTCTAGGCGGATGGTAACAGGAGACAAGGGACACGATGTTTTTACCCAGGTTCGGGCCCTCTCGACGGAGGTAAAACCCTACTCCTGCTTGATTAATATTGATGATATGGGTAGTACAAGAGTAGATCTACCACGAGATCAGAGAGAATAAACCCTAGAAGCTAGCCTATGGTATGATTGTTGTTCGTCCTACAGACTAAAACCCTCCGGTTTATATAGACACCGGAGAGGGCTAGGGTTACCCAGAGTCGGTTACAATGGGAGGAGATCTACATATCCGTATCGCCAAGCTTGCCTTCCACGCCAAGGAAAGTCCCATCCGGACACGGGACGGAGTTTTTAATCTTGTATCTTCATAGTCCAGGAGTCCGGCCAAAGGTTATAGTCCGTCTATCCGGACACTCCCTAATCCAGGACTCCCTCAGAGAGGAACTGGCACTAGGCACTGGATCAATATGTTAGTCCAAAAATAATATAAAATGTTGCCAAAAGTATATGAAAGTCGTAGAACATTGGCATGAAACAATCAAAAAATATAGATACGTCGGAGATGTATCAGTCACGTACTTTGAACTATGAGGACAAGCAGGATCATCGGTGGACTTAGGGACCGACGCCTACTCTGATCAGGAGGCATCTCAGTCTGAGGCCCTGCAGGCGATCTTGTTCCACCAAGTCAAGATGACAGAGCTAACCACGAGCACGCTACGCATGACGGAAGCAATGGAGCCCATGGCCTCTGGGCCTCCATGGTCGGGGCCAATATTATCCACAACACAACCACACTTGTGCTGATGCCTCAACCGCAAGTCAGCACAGGCCTCCCCCGAGATCACCGGTAGGTCCCGCCGCAACTGCTGCAGCCTTACGAGGTACTACATCGGTAATACCACCAGTGACAGGCTACGCCCTGAGCTACCTCACGATGCACATCGCCTGGACCGACCCCGCATCAAGAACGCTAGAGGCCATACGTGTCCCAGCTCAAAGCATAGCTCGTGCTTCAGCAAAACGCGATGCAGATCTCTGCTCGTGAGGCCCAATGGAACGAGATAATGACATGTGAACGTCTGCGTTGCCCATGCCGCCAACCACGGAACCTCCTCAATGACCTCACCTACTGAGGCCGAGAACAAGGAGTAGGATTCAACAAGCTGGCAACGAAGGCCGCAACGCTTCCACCTCCAACCCTAGCCCTCGGCCTCCAGGCAGCGGCAACACTAGTAGACCGATTGCGAACCACGCCAAGAGACCCTAAACTCCTGGTTGACCTCACCCACGTGCTCCATGAGATGGTGGAGCTCCAGGATAACATCTCACGATCAAGGGAAAGGCTGGCGGGCACTAAGAGCGTAGTGGCCGCACCGGTGGCCGCGCGCTCGCACTTACGATGGACAATATCGGTTGTCACCCGGCAACAGAGCGCGGCCCTGCCACTCACAAACCTAGCACCGACAGGATGACCCCGCCACCAGCACGGCGGATCTGGAGGAGCAGAAGGTCATTTTCAAACTGTAACATCCCAAAATTCTAAATTTTGGAATGTTATACAAATAGATAGATTTGTTTGATTGTTTGATTGTTGGGTGATTGATTGAGTGAAATTCGAAACTTTTTGAAAGTTAAATGAGAGGGAATAAAAGGACTTTCCCAAACTTTCATTTTGCATTCGTGATCTCCGTGAATTCAAATTCTTTTCATCACAAAACCCTGGAGAGAAGATGACATGACTTATTCCATTTATTTAAATGACAAGGGGTGTTGAAAATATTTGAATTTCATTTGGAAAATATTTCCAATTCTGAAACTTTATGCAACTCAATGATTTTCACAAGAGAAGATAAAATGACTTCTTCAAATTAAATGAAATATGAGTTGGGAGTTTTAAAAGAATTAAATCCAAAGTTCTTTTGAATTTATTTCCAATTTGGAGTTATTCGAGTTTTATTCAAAATATTTTTCTCCAAAACAAAATATATGGAAAATAGGGTAACATGATTCCCTACATCAGAAAATTTGGAGAGAAATTAATTTGAAGTCATTTTGATATTTTTAAAATGATTTTTGTTGGATTTTATTGGACCAGAAGCACCCTTTACTTTATTTGAATTTTTGTGAATTTTATTTGACATTAGAATAATGTTCATCATGTAGGAAATCTTTTTCTGAAAATTTTGATATATTATATGCCTATATAATATTTTCATTTTATTTTGTTTTATCATTTTGTTTTCCTCTCTGTTTGTTTTAAAAAATATTACATGGCGCCTTGGGCCAAAGGCCCAAGCCGTAAGCCAACCCAAGCCGGCCGAGGCCAAGGCCATCATCGCACGCACCAAGGGAGCCAGGGGTCGCCAAGGTTTCCTATTCTTTTACAAATCCTAGTAGGATTTGATCCCGTTCGTTATTCCGCTTTTTTATTCCTAGGATTCCTAATCCTACTCTAATTCTTGTCCCCTACTCCAAGCAAAACCCTCCCTCCCAATATAAATACCCAAGCACCCCCCCTCCAACCCATCAAACCAACACCTCTCCTCTCCTCTCCACCGTCCCGTGATCTCCTTTCCTCTAGGAGCAACCGCAACATTGGATCCGATCTTCTTCCCCAACTCCAACGACTACTCCGGTGAGATCCACGAAATCCCGTAATTCATTTTTTCAGAAAATAGCAATCTTAGAAAATTCATATCTTTTAGAGTTTTTAGTATTTTTGAGTGATTCCAATTGCTATGTGTCACAAATTGGCTGAAGTTTCTGTTAGTGTCTCTGGATTTCAAATTTGAGTAGTTTAAATTTGAATTTGATAAATTTTGTTCAAATTAGTATTTTGGCCATAACTTGAGTTTAAAAATAGGTTTTTAATTAATTCTTTTTGCTCCTGGTCACTTGTGATATTTTTTAGCTGTACGATTTAGTTTGGTAATTTTGGAGTATTTTAAATTAGATTTTTAGTAAAAACAGTACTGTTTTGCTTATATAGTTGTTTTAGTTATGTAATTATTGTTTTTAATTATTTTTAGTTCATTCCTTTTGTAGATTTTCACTTGTTGTTATATGTTTATGTTTAGCTACAGTAGATAAATTTTTGTAGTTATTTATTAGTGTTTAGCTACTTTTTTGTAATTGCTTGTTTAGTTCATAGTGATAGTGGATAAAAATAGTTTTATTAGTTTTAAAAGTAATTCTTTTTCCACTTCAAGTTATATTGTTTTTGTTTCTGTTATTTGTGAACACATTAGTTGTTATATTTATTTAGTATCGTTTATTAATGTTTTAATAAATGATTTGTTGTTATAGTTGTCTTAGTGTTTTGCTAGTTGCTATATTTGTTCTAGTATTACCTAGATGGTTATAGTAGTTTTATATTAGTTCTTTTTGTTAGTTATTAAATTAGTAATTTATTTTCTGTTATTTTATTATATATATATTTTCTTTGCTGTAAAAAAAATATTAGAGTAATTTAGTGATGTTATGTTAAGATTTGTGTGAGTTGGTCACCACTAGTTTTTCCTTAAATTTTTCTTTCTAAGTTTTTTCTTTGGTTTTCGTCTTGGTTTTCTTTGTTGCTTTTATTTTGATTGAGTATTGTTATGATTGATAGAATTGATTGCTAGGATGATTGCTTATATGATTGTCTGTTTAATATAGATTTTCAACGGAGTGACGAATAGTTCTACCAAGTCTTTATTCTGAGAGCGTTATTATCTTCATCAAGTAATACCAGGCAAGTTCACTTTGACCATGTTTTTCATACCTATGTATTTTATTGCATCTAGTGTCATCTTCGCAACAATCCCTCCAGTAGTGATATTGAATCCTTGTAGTTGAGTAGTATGCATGAGGTAGGAACCCATCACCCTGTTACCAAGCCCGTGACATTATTTATTTTAATGCTACGCTATAGTAGACGGGGTTGGTATGAGTGCTGGGAGTGGTGTGAGAATGGAGGATCTACGTCAATGACGACAACTCCATGATGGAATCTGCAAGGACTGCATCTTCAAGGCCTCAAGACTTCAAGACTCGAGACAAGAATTCAATACACACTCTTTGGGTGAAGGACGGTTCACGGGCACCTGGAGAAACCAAAGTGGTTGGCGGGATGCATGGAGAAAGCGCCATGACATCTTGCGGAAAGCTTCACCCAGACTCAAAGAGACGGAAGAATACTTCATGCCCGGAAGCTTACTGTGCAACCGCAAGTCACTATGGGCTCTGGCTTGGTTGACCTTAGTGGTGAATCTGGCTGGGGCGGTGCTAGCAGATGTAGAACTACGGTAGGATTGGATGAGCACCGGACGGTGGTCGAGGAACTCTTCGAAGACCATGTTTCGGTCATCTTGTTCTCAAACACCTCGAAGTGCGAGAACGTAAAAAGAGGGATCAAATCTTGCGGGTAAAGTGTACAAACCTCTGCAGAGGGTTAAAACCTAATCGATTAGCCGTGTCCCCGTTTACGGACAATTTGAGCATCTGGACCTGGATCTATCTCGGAACTCTCAACACCGGATTGATAACTTAATTGTGGGCAACTTATGATGAATTTGGGCTATGAGACATCGGTTGGCGGAACCATGTCATGATATAAAACTCTATAGTACAGACTTCATTTATCCCTTTGATATAGGGAAATTAAAACCAGCTTTTATGCAAAACAAAACTCAGACACAGAGCCACAAAGCCATATTGCATATAGTATAGTTTTATCATCTGTTTTCTCATGTTGTGATCTTGCCGGTACATTCAATGTAATCGACCTACACGGCTGCAACGTATCATGTTGCGTATAATTTCTTCCGACGAGTAAGAGTACGATACAGGGTTACGGTCTACACTCAACCTCGCCGATGGCGTTGATGGGACTCCACACCCGACTATTTGTTTCATTGTGACTTATGAGGTATATATCAGTTTTACGTTAATTATACATGTGATTGCACTTTGATATATACATTGATGTCTTGTGTGTGCCAAAGATATCTTGATCCGAGGATGGCACAAGAACACGTAGGCTTGACCGCTGAGGTCGGGTCGCCATGAATATGGTATCGAGCACATGTTGGTAGAGGACGTGACCCTAGAAACCGTAAAGCCCCTAGGACCGAAAATCTCTAAAACTTTATTTTCAAAAGACTCTTACTTCTCATCTCTTCTGATTTTATCAAATAGACACTCTCACCTCAAATAGTTAGAATATACCCCTTTTTCCCTTTTGATCACATGAAGAATCAATCAAGCCGCTCCAAGAAGGACAAGATATCGGATAACTGATGGCCTCTTCAGAGTAAAGAGGATTTGACCATGCATTAGAAGAGTTGAAGCTGCAACAATTGAAGACTCCAAAGACTAGAAGAATTTGAGGAATCTGAAGAATTATTTGACCTTTAGAAGACCAAACCCCTGTTGCACACTTACGTTAGATGCAGCGATTTGTGAACTGTCATTTGTTTGATGTTTTCCGACAGCCACAAAGTAAAACTTGTTTCTTCAAAAACTATTGTTTGTATTGTGTGTATATCCCTCCCCACCTCTCTCATATCTCATCCCAAAACTTTTGGACCCCATAGATGATGAATGAAGTTGGACTGATATTCTTCGGATCAAGACTCAGCCGGAGGCGAGCTATGGATTCGTAACATGCGTAATCACTTCGGGAGCAATTTGGTTTCAAGGAAGAATGAAGTATCTTACGCTCTTCAGTACTTTGAAGGAAGTGCTGCAACATGGTGGCAGATGCATCAAGCTATACTGGGATGGAATGGAGCAAAGACTTGGTAAGAATTCAAGAAGACTCTGACAAGATCTCGTCTTATCCAGAAGCAACATGATACACCAAGAAATAAAACTTGTGCCTGCAAGATTTGCGGAGAAATAGGACACACCCAGGGGGAACACAAGGATGGATGCCCTCATTGTGAGGAGAAACACCCACCGAGGAATGCCCAACTAGTCGTGTGACTTGTTTCTTGTGTGAAGGAACCACCCACTACCCGACTCAGTGTCACATTTACCCCATGGTGCAACAAACTATTCAGGAGCGGGAAGAAGGAATGAAAGAAGCGCTCAGAAGTTATGAAAGAACCTGTGATGAAGGAATGTGTTGAAGACCCTGATGGAGAAGGCCTCAACAGATTTTACTCCAATGCCTGCTATTCATGTGGAGAAGAAGGACATTTTTCACAATATTGCACCAAGGAAAGAAAAGAGTATACGGGATACTTCCGACGGAAGCAATAGAGTTTGATCCACAGGAAATAGAAGGTTTGATCGAACGAAGAAACCCAAGAAGAGAAAACAAAGACACCCTCGTAACAACCCAATTTCTACAAAGAGGGACAAGAGTCATATTACCTGTTTTGAATGTAAGGACGTCGAGCATTATGCCAATCATTGTCTCGAAAGGAAGCAAGGAACTCAAGGAGCAGGCACCATCTCCAAGAAGCCCAAAGACTTACCGAAATTTATTTGTTTTCATTGCAAGGAAGCAGGACATTATGATACTAAATGTCCCGACAAGATGAAAGCTGGAGTTGAGTAGTTGGAATTTTGATATTGGAAACAAGAGTAGTAGAAAGCAATTTCATTTTCATGAGTTTGATGAGTTGAGTTATGTAATGGGTGCTCAGAGTTTGTAATGAATGCATGAATCAATAAAGTTAAGGTGTGATGATTTCATATGTTGAATTTTATGGGTTGTTACTCCATGAACAAAGAGTTTTGACCATTTTCGAGGATATGAGAAAAATATGGTCTATGGAAGAATTTGTGCATTTTAAGGGTGGTAGTACCCTGTGAAGAAGACTAGACTAATGGATAAGAAAATATATATTCCACGGACTGTAGTTCGAAGGAAAAAAGTTGGAGTTTTGCTTTTGATATGATGGTATGAAGAAACAGAGTACTACTGGATTTAAAGGAGGTGTAATATGGAACAAGAGAGTTACTCCAAGGATGAGTTAAAGCTGCACTAGTGTTGAAGTGGGCCATAACCCACAGGCGCAGGACTTAATAAGGATCAAGTACTCCCTAGAGGAAGAAATTCTGGAAGAAGTTGTGATTTCGTCAGCAAACGTTTCGTAGGAGGTTACGCAAAAACCTGAGAGTGGTGAAGTAACGATAGATGTTTTGTTTGGCTTGCAGAACAGAAGGATTTACCCGATCCCTGTTCAATACAGGAGAAATTCTGCAATGCTTGTGAGTATGACCAAGGGTTAGAATACGTGATTCAATGTCTGCATAGTTAGTAATGGTTCAAGTACGGGATGGATTGGCCCCCATACCGGAGACTTCTATCATGAACTATCATATGTTGATGGAAAATCAGAGAGCCTTGAAAACCTTAGAAGAGTGTCGACACGTCAAGCCATAAAACCATAGAATGGTAGGACGATGGAACCCTTTACAGGAAACCGTTGCCAATCGTAGGTTATACGGTGAGATTTAAACTAGGCCCATTTCCTGCAGGAGAAACCATTAATTGTTGACCACCACAAGAATATCGAATAGTTGATTAGGGTTGGCGACAGACCTGTCAGCTCAGAAGACCCAGTCTCGGAATGAACTCACCATGAATGAAAGGACTTTGAGATTGGAGGAAAAGTTTATACCCCTACCGAAAGAGCCTCAGTGAAAGAGTTATCCGGAGCGACACTGTCAACCCAAAGGGATGGAGTACCTGAGTTCCGTTGGAACCATAACCCTGCTTTTAAGTGTGGTAGCACACTAGACCATTCCGATCGATGGATTTGCTGGAAGACCCCCAAACCCTAACCTATTTCTTTCTAGCCTCTCCGAATCTCGAGGACGAGATTCATTTTAAGGGTGGTAGGTTTGTAACATCCCAAAATTCTAAATTTTGGAATGTTATACAAATAGATAGATTTGTTTGATTGTTTGATTGTTGGGTGATTGATTGAGTGAAATTCGAAACTTTTTGAAAGTTAAATGAGCGGGAATAAAATGACTTTCCCAAACTTTCATTTTGCATTCGTGATCTCCGTGAATTCAAATTCTTTTCATCACAAAACCCTGGAGAGAAGATGACATGACTTATTCCATTTATTTAAATGACAAGGGTGTTGAAAATATTTGAATTTCATTTGGAAAATATTTCCAATTCTGAAACTTTATGCAACTCAATGATTTTCACGAGAGAAGATAAAATGACTTCTTCAAATTAAATGAAATATGAGTTGGGAGTTTTAAAAGAATTAAATCCAAAGTTCTTTTGAATTTATTTCCAATTTGGAGTTATTCGAGTTTTATTCAAAATATTTTTCTCCAAAAACAAAATATATGGAAAATAGGGTAACATGATTCCCTACATCAGAAAATTTGGAGAGAAATTAATTTGAAGTCATTTTGATATTTTTAAAATGATTTTTGTTGGATTTTATTGGACCAGAAGCACCCTTTGCTTTATTTGAATTTGTGTGAATTTTATTTGACATTAGAATAATGTTCATCATGTAGGAAATCTTTTTCTGAAAATTTTGATATATTATATGCCTATATAATATTTTCATTTTATTTTGTTTTATCATTTTGTTTTCCTCTCTGTTTGTTTAAAAAAAATTATTCGCAGCGCCTTGGGCCAAAGGCCCAAGCCGCCAAGCCAGCCGGCCGGCTGAGGCCAAGGCCATCGCACGCACGCACCAAGGGAGCCAGGGGGTCGCCAAGGTTTCCTATTCTTTTACAAATCCTAGTAGGATTTGATCCCGTTTCGTTATTCCGTTTTTTATTCCTAGGATTCCTAATCCTACTCTAATTCTTGTCCCCTACTCCAAGCAAAACCCCTCCCCTCCCCAATATAAATACCCAAGCACCCCCCCTCCAACCCATCAAACCAACACCTCTCCTCTCCTCTCCACCGTCACGTGATCTCCTTTCCTCTAGGAGCAACCGCAACATTGGATCCGATCTTCTTCCCCAACTCCAACGACTACTCCGGTGAGATCCACGAAATCCCGTAATTCATTTTTTTCAGAAAATAGCAATCTTAGAAAATTCATATCTTTTAGAGTTTTTAGTATTTTTGAGTGATTCCAATTGCTATGTGTCACAAATTGGCTGAAGTTTCTGTTAGTGTCTCTGGATTTCAAATTTGAGTAGTTTAAATTTGAATTTGATAAATTTTGTTCAAATTAGTATTTTTGCCATAACTTGAGTTTAAAATAGGTTTTAATTAATTCTTTTTGCTCCTGGTCACTTGTGATATTTTTTAGCTGTACGATTTAGTTTGGTAATTTTGGAGTATTTTAAATTAGATTTTAGTAAAAACAGTACTGTTTTGCTTATATAGTTGTTTTAGTTATGTAATTATTGTTTTTAATTATTTTTAGTTCATTCCTTTTGTAGATTTTCACTTGTTGTTATATGTTTATGTTTAGATACAGTAGATAAATTTTTGTAGTTATTTATTAGTGTTTAGCTACTGTTTTTGTAATTGCTTGTTTAGTTCATAGTGATAGTGGATAAAAATAGTTTTATTAGTTTTAAAAGTAATTCTTTTTCCAGTTCAAGTTATATTGTTTTTGTTTCTGTTATTTGTGAACACATTCGTTGTTATATTTATTTAGTATCGTTTATTAATGTTTTAATAAATGATTTTCTGTTATAGTTGTCTTAGTGTTTTGCTAGTTGCTATATTTGTTCTAGTATTACCTAGATGGTTATAGTAGTTTTATATTAGTTCTTTTTGTTAGTTATTAAATTAGTAATTTATTTTCTGTTATTTTATTAGATTTATATTTTCTTTGCTGTAGGAAAAAATATTAGAGTAATTTAGTGATGTTATGTTAAGATTTGTGTGAGTTGGTCACCACTAGTTTTTCCTTGAATTTTTCTTTCGAAGTTTTTCCTTTGGTTTTCGACTTGGTTTTATTTGTTGCTTTTATTTTGATTGAGTATTGTTATGATTGATAGAATTGATTGCTAGGATGATTGCTTATATGATTGTCTGTTTAATATAGATTTTCAACGGAGTGACGACTAGTTCTACCAAGTCTTTATTCTGAGAGCGTTATTATCTTCATCAAGTAATACCGAGCAAGTTCACTTTGACCATGTTTTTCATACCTATGTTTTTATTGCATCTAGTGTCATCTTCGCAACAATCCCTCCGGTAGTGATATTGAATCCTTGTAGTTGAGTAGTATGCATGAGGTAGGAACCATCACCCTGTTACCAAGCCCGGACGTTATTTATTTTAATGCTACGCTATAGTAGACGGGTTGGTATGAGTGCTCGGAGTGGTGTGAGAATGGAGGATCTACGTCAATGACGACAACTCCATGATGGAATCTGCAAGGATCTGCATCTTCAAGGCCTCAAGACTTCAAGACTCGAGACAAGAATTCAATACACACTCTTTGGGTGAAGGACGGTTGACGGGCACCTGGAGAAACCGGTGGTTGGCGGGATGCATGGAGAAGCGCCATGACATCTTGCGGAAAGCTTCACCCAGACTCAAAGAGACGGAAGAATACTTCATGCCCGGAAGCTTACCTGCAACCGCAAGTCACTATGGGCTCTGGCTTGGTTGACCTTAGTGGTGAATCTGGCTGGGACGGTGCTAGCAGATGTAGAACTACGGTAGGATTGGATGAGCACCGGACAGTGGTCAGAGGAACTCTTCGGAAGACCATGTTTCGGTCATCTTGTTCTCAAACACCTCGAAGTGCGAGAATATAAAAAGAGGGATCGAATCTTGCGGGTAAAGTGTACAAACCTCTGCAGAGGGTTAAAACCTAATCGATTAGTCGTGTCCCCGGTTACGGACAATTTGAGCATCTAGACCTGGATCTATCTCGGAACTCTCAACACCGGATTGATAACTTAATTGTGGGCAACTTATGATGAATTTGGGCTATGAGACATCGGTTGGCGGAACCATGTCATGATAGAAAACTCTATAGTACAGACTTCATTTATCCCTTTGATATAGGGAAATTAAAACCAGCTTTTATGCAAAACAAAACTCGGAACCATGAGCCACAAAGCCATATTGCATATAGTATAGTTTTATCATCTGTTTTCTCATGTTGTGATCTTGCGGTACATTCAATGTACTGACCTACACGGCTGCAACGTATCATGTTGCAGATAATTTCTTCCGACGAGTAAGAGTACGATACAGAGTTACGGTCTACACTCAACCTGCCGATGGCGTTGATGGGACTCCACACCCGACTATTTGTTTCATTGTGACTTATGAGGTATATATCAGTTTTACGTTAATTATACATGTGATTGCACTTTGATATATACATTGATGTACTGTGTGTAAAGATACTGATCCGAGGATGGCACTGACAACACGGAAGGCTTGACCGTCTGAGGTCGGGTCGCTACACAAACATAGATGCTATTTCCTGAAATTACTACCAGCGTCCAAGTTTTGGCCCCACCACTAACTAACTACACCTATAAGGGTTTCCTACTAGTGTGAGGAGACCTTCTATGCCGCGCTTTACGCGCCCGTTTGTGAAACTTACGTCTGCTTGTCTGTTTTCCTGGGCCGGCCCAAAAATGTGCCAGTCGATGTTTCATTCATTGGCTGAGTGGTTGGTCCTCTCCTACCCTCATTCGCTCGGTCCACGATTGACCATTCAATCCTTGACCACTGGTTAGTTAACATTTGAAACACATGTCTTAGATCTAAATATGGTTTCTAAATTTGAAAAATAGCTTGTGAGTTTGGAAAAAAGGTCCCAATTTTAAAAAAATGAATATGGAAAAAGTTTACTAGTTTAAAAAAGTAAAAAGAAGTTCATGGATTTTAAAACATCACAAATCCTTAAAAAAGTTCATGAAATTGAAAAAAGTCACAAAATAGTTCATAAATTTCCAAAAATTTCAAAATTTTTAATAAATAACTTTGTGGGTTTTGTGACTTTGAAATTATTTTATGGGTTTGAAAAATGATTCAAAAAATTTGAAAAAAGTTGATGAATTTGAGAATTTACAAGTTCAGAGATCTAAAGATAAAATTATGAATTAGAAAGCGAGAAAAGGTTAAGCGAAAAGAAAAAGTAAAAACCCCAACCAGAGAGATACGTACACAAAAAACCAGGGCAAGCATCTAGAAGCTTCTCAAAATCAGGTGTACCAGCGACTCGTGAGCTGGCACACATGTTGCATGTGTAAGGTCACACGGAAACAAACGAAGAAGAGAAATAAATAAATGGGCCAAGCTCAAGATGAAGGGGTGTGCCAACTACGAGGTTGCGAAATAGTAACAAATGGCGCTATAAACGCTAAATAGAAAATCGGTAGCTTGAGGGCATTTCTTGGCTGGCTAATGCGGAGGCGCAACCACAGCCGGACAAGAGCCGGGATCCCTCTCCTCTCCCTTCCTGAATTCAACCGGCTCTTCTCACTGATTTTAATTTCTTCAATAAAGTAGTTGCCTCGGGTAGGCTTTGTTAAGGTGAATTGTGATGCGGCTTTTTCTTGAAATGGAGGCCTTGGGTGCGTCTGTCATGTCGGACCCGACAGCCCTACTCCACCACAATTTGCACCAAATTCATCAAACCTTCCTTCTTCTCCCGTCACCTTCGTACATTTCCCGCGCCCAAGGCCTCGCCGTTCGCCACCCTTACTCCCCGTCCTCACCACCGGTTCCGATCCACCGCTCAAGATGTCTACCAGCCCGTCCCCAACCGCCGTGACGGAGACTACGTCCGCCTCTTCCGTCGGTGTCCCTTCCTCCGCTGCATTGTGCACGGTGAATAACATCGCTCGGAAGATGCGGCGACGCCGACAGCGAGAGAGCGAAGCGGCGGCAACATCACAGGGAGGTGCAGACATGGACAAGCAGCTGCCACCCCCCCACCCCCTGCTGCTCCCAGAACCCCACACCCCAACCATCCATCCGCCAACGTGGATTGCGTTGTCGGACCACTTTGGGACATAGGAGGATCCGACGGCCGGTTGGGATATTCCGGAGAGCTTTCCGCCCACGCAGATGTCGACGGTGGACGTATGTCACTCGCCGCAGCTCGTTCGGACGCGGATAAGCACGGGCACCGGTGGCGTCGGGTTGCCCACGACCTGTTCGATGGAATGACACAACCGGATGAAGCGGAGCAAGCCGACCAGATGCAGGTGGACCATGACGCAAGCAGGGCCACGGAGCAGGTGGCATGGATGGAGTTTGGCTAGTGATCCGGCAAGCAAGCAAGGCATCCGTCACGCTCGGACATGGATTTCATTTTGCATGTCCAGTTTGTTAACTTTGATTTCCTTTACTTTGTTTTAAACTTTGAATTTGGAAATTTGTATCATATGATCGACGTGAATGAATAGCATGAATTTATGAATCTGCATTGGAGTTACGTGGTATGAGGCACAAGATATGAGGGGCTGTCGGGCGTTGTCTACTGACGAGCCCGTAGGCATATAGGGACGGATTTACCAAGTTTGTAGATGCTCTAACAGAATCTAACACTTTACTAACTCATACCTCTTTCTGTTGTGCAATGTTCCCCCACTAGTTTTGGCTTGTGATATAACCGCTACCTACAGTAGAACCGCTCTGAAATTGTGATATCACTAACTGACCTATGACTCTTGCCTGATTCCCGTTGAATATATAGTACTCCGTAGACTGGAGCACTGCGTATCAAAATCTGGTTTACAAATGATTGGCAATCCATGGGATCGCAAGTCATCATTGCTCTCTAGAGTTCGTTTTGTCAACTCGTGGGATTGCGAGGTTGACTAGTATTCATGGGTACCTACACAAAAGAGACACAAACCAAAGAAATTGTGCACGTTGTAAATGTACACATCATCCATCATGATGTGCATGTGCATGTGTGAGTTAGCACAAGATAAGCATCGCTCAAAGAAATTTGATGCATGGTATAAGAACATGTCATCCATCATGAAAGAATAGTTATTGTGTATGACACGATGAGGATGCAAATTTAGCATAGAAGTATATGGCACATCAATAGCATGCTTAGTCATGGGAAGCATATTGTGCACACAAGTATTGGGATCATGAAATGGGTAGGATGAATCAAAATCTCCTAAAATGCATGAGGAAACTATGGGGGTTTTCTCATGAGCAATATTGGAAATATAATATGGAGAAAATGGACAACATCCAAAACAATGCATATTCGAAGCTAGGTGGTCATGGAATTGAAGGAAATATGCCCTAGAGGCAATAACAAAGTTATTATTTATTTCCTTATTTCATGATAAATGTTTATTATTCATGCTAGAATTGTATTAACGGGAAACATGATACATGTGAATACATAGACAAATAGAGTGTCACTAGTATGCCTCTACTTGACTAGCTCGTTGAACAAAGATGGTTAAGTTTCCTAGCCATTGACATGGGTTGTCATTTGATTAACGGGATCACATTATTAGGAGAATGATGTGATTGACATGACCCATTCCGTTAGCTTAGCACCCGATCATTTAGTATGTTGCTATTGCTTTCTTCATGACCTATACATGTTCCTACGACTATGAGATTATGCAACTCCCGTTTACCGGAGGAATACTTTGTGTGCTACCAAACGTCACAACGTAACTGGACTATAAAGGTGCTCTACAGGTGTCTCCAAAGGTACTTGTTGGGTTGGCGTATTTCGAAATTAGGATTTGTCACTCTGATTGTTGGAGAGGTATCTCTGGGCCCTCTCGGTAATCCACATCACTTAAGCCTTGCAAGCATTGCAACTAATGAGCTAGTTGCGGGATGATGTATTATGGAACGAGTAAAGAGACTTGCCGGTAACGAGATTGAACTAGGTATTGAGATACCGACGATCGAATCTCGGGCAAGTAACATACCGATGACAAAGGGAACAAACGTATGTTGTTATGCTGTCTGACCGATAAAGATCTTCGTAGAATATGTGGGAGCCAATATGAGCATCCAGGTTCTACTATTGGTTATTGACCCGAGACGTGTCTCGGTCATGTCTACATAGTCCTCGAACCCGTAGGGTCCGCACGCTTAACGTTTCGATGACAGTTATATTATGAGTTTATATGTTTTGATGTACCAAAGGTTGTTTGGAGTCCCGGATGTGATCATGGACATGACGAGGAGTCTCGAAATGGTCGAGACATGAA
This sequence comes from Aegilops bicornis, assembly GCA_021605145.1. Lineage (NCBI taxonomy): Eukaryota > Viridiplantae > Streptophyta > Magnoliopsida > Poales > Poaceae > Aegilops > Aegilops bicornis. The sequence goes on from CM038669.1 coordinate 343,895,492, forward strand.
GATTGATATATTGGAAGCCTATGTTTGCATATCGGAAGTGTTCCGGGTGAAATCAGGATTTTACCGGAGTACCGGAAGGTTACCGGAACCCCCCGGGACCTTAATGGGCCTTAGTGGGCTTTAGTGGAGAAGAGGAGAGGTGGCCAGGGCAAGGGCCGCGCACCCCTCCCCCCAAGTCTAAATAGGACAAGGAGAGGGGGGCGGCGCCCCCTTCCTTCTTCTCCTCCACCTCTTTCCCCTCCCAAGTCCTAATCCAACTAGGAAAGGGGGGGGAGTCCTACTCCCGGTGGGAGTAGGACTCCTCCTGGCTCGCCCCCCTCTCCAGGCCGGCTGCACTCCCCCCTTGATCCTTTATATACGGGGGCATGGTGGTACCCTAGAGACACAACAATTGATCGTTTGATCTTTTAGCCGTGTGCGGTGCCCCCCTCCACCATAGTCCACCTCGATTATACTGTAGTGGTGCTTAGGCGAAGCCCTGCATCGGTAGAACATCATCATCATCACCACGCCATCGTGCTGACAAAACTCTCCCTCAACACTCGGCTGGATCGGAGTTCGAGGGACGTCATCGGGCTGAACGTGTGCTGAACTCGGAGGTGCCGTGCGTTCGGTACTTGATCGGTCGGATCATGAAGACGTCGACTACATCAAGCTGCGTTGTGCTAACGCTTCCGCTTTCGATCTCTGAGTGCGTGGACAACACTCTCCTCTCGTTGCTATGCATCACCATGATCTTGCGTGTGCGTAGGAATTTTTTTGAAATTACTACGTTCCCCAACAGTGGCATCCGAGCCTGGTTTTATGCGTTGATGTCATATGCACGAGTAGAACACAAGTGAGTTGTGAGCGATATAAGTCATCTTGCTTACCAGCATGTCATACTTTGGTTCGCGGTATTGTTGGATGAAGCGGCACTGGACCGACATTACGCCAGACGCTTACGCGAGACTGGTTCTACCGACATGTTTTGCACACAGGTGGCTGGCGGGTGTCAGTTTCTCCAACTTTAGTTGAACCAAGTGTGGCTACGCCCGGTCCTTGCAAAGGTTAAAACAACACCAACTTGACAAACTATCATTGTGGTTTTGATGCGTAGGTAAGAACGGTTCTTGCTAAGCCCGTAGCAGCCACGTAAAACTTGCAACAACAAAGTAGAGGGCGTCTAACTTTTTTGCAGGGCATGTTGTGATGTGATATGGTCAAGACATGATGCTCAATTTTATTGTATGAGATGATCATGTTTTCTAACCGAGTTATCGGCAACGGCGAAGCCATATGGTTGTCACTTTATTGTATGCAATGCAATGCCTGTAATGCTTTACTTTATCACTAAGCGGTAGCGATAGTCGTAGAAGCATAAGATTGGCGAGGCGACAACGATGCTACGATGGAGATCAAGGTGTCGGCGCGGTGGCGATGGTGATCATGACGGTGTTTCGTAGATGGAGATCACAAGCACAAGATGATGATGGCCATATCATATCACTTATATTGATTGCATGTGATGTTTATCTTTTATGCATCTTATCTTGCTTTGATTGACGGTAGCATTATAAGATGATCCCTCACGAAATTATCAAAGTATAAGTGTTCTCCCTGAGTATGCATCGTTGCGAAAGTTCTTCGTGCTGAGACACCACGTGATGATCGGGTGTGATTGGCTCTACGTTCAAATACAACGGGTGCAAAACAGTTGCACACGCAGAATACTCAGGTTAAACTTGACGAGCCTAGCAAATAACAGATATGGCCTCAGAACACACAGACCGAAAGGTCGAGCATGAATCATATAGTAGATATGATCAACATAGTGATGTTCACCATTGAAACTACTCCATCTCACGTGATGATCGGACATGCTTTAGTTGATATGGATCACGTGATCACTTAGAAGATTAGAGGGATGTCTACCTAAGTGGGAGTTCTTAAGTAATATGATTAATTGAACTTAAATTTATCATGAACTTAGTCCTGGTAGTATTAGCATATCTATGTTGTAGATCAATAGCTCACGATGTTGCTCCTTGTTTAATTTTTATATGTTCATAGAGAAAACTAAGTTGAAAGATGTTAGTAGCAATGATGCGGATTGGATCCGTGATCCGAGGTTTATCCTCATTGCTGCACAGAAGAATTATGTCCTTGATGCACCGCTAGGTGACAGACCTATTGTAGGAGCATATGCAGACGTTATGAACGTTTTGACAAAAGCTCGGTATGATGACTACTTGATAGTCAAGTGCACCATGCTTTACGGCTTAGAATCGGGACTTCAAAGATGTTTTGAACATCATGGACCATATGATATGTTACAGGAGTTGAAGTTAATATTTCAAGCAAATACCCGAGTTGAGAGATATGAAGTCTCCAACAAGTTCTATAGCTAAAAGATAGAGGAGAATAGCTCAAGCGGTGAGCATGTGCTCAGATTGTCTGGGTACTACAACCGCTTGAATCATGTGGGAGTTAACCTTCAAGATAAGATAGCGATTGATAGAATTATCTAGTCACCATCACCAAGTTAGTAGAACTTCGTGATGAACTATAATATGCAAGGGATAACTGAAACAATTCCCAAGCTCTTCGTGATGCTGAGATCGACGAAGGTAGAAATCAAGAAAAAACATCAAGTGTTGATGGTTGACGAGACCACTAGTTTCAAGAAAAGGGCAAAGGGAAGAAGTGGAACTTCAAGAAGAATGGCAAGCAAGTTGCTTCTCAAGTGAAGAAGCCCAAGTCTAGTCCTAAGCCTGAGACTAAGTGCTTCTACTGCAAAGGGACTGGTCACTGCAAGCGGAAGTGCCCCAAGTATTTGGCGGATAAGAAAGATGGCAAAGTGAACAAAGGTATATTGGATATACATGTTATTGATGTGTACTTTACTAGTGTTTATAGCAACCCCTCGGCATTTGATCTTTGGTTCAGTTGCTAAGAGTAGTAACTCGAAACGGGAGTTGTAGAATAAACATAAACTAGTAAAAGGCGAGGTGACGATGTGTGTTGGAAGTAGTTCCAAGATTGATATGATCATCACCGCACACTCCCCTATACTTTTGGGATTAGTTTTGAAACTAAATAAGTGTTATTTGGTGTTTGCGTTGAGCATGAATATGATTTGATCATGTTTACTGCAAAATGGTTATTCATTTAAATTAGAGAATAATCGTTGTTCTGTTTACATGAATAAAACCTTCTATGGTCATACACCCAATAAAATGGTTTGTTGGATCTCGATCGTAGTGATACACATATTCATAATATTGAAGCCAAAAGATGCAAGTTAATAATGATAGTGCAACTTATTTGTGGCACTGCCGTTTAGGTCATATTGGTGTAAAGCGCATGACGAAACTCCATGCTGATGGGATTTTGGAATCACTTGATTATGAATCATTTGATGCTTGTGAACCATGCCTTATGGGCAAGATGACTAAGACTCCGTTCTCCAGAAGAATGGAGCGAGCCACTGACTTATTGGAAATAATACATACCAATGTATGCGGTCCGATGAGTGTTGAGGCTTGCGGCGGGTATCGTTATTTTCTGATCTTCACAGATGATTTGAGAAGATATGGATATATCTACTTGATGAGACATAAGTCTGAAACATTTGAAAAGTTCAAAGAATTTCAGAGTGAAGTGAAAAAACATCGTGACAAGAAAATAAAGTTTCTATGATCTGATCGTGGAGACAAATATTTGAGTTAACGAGTTTGGTCTTCAATTAAAACAATGTGGAATAGTTTCACAAATTCGTGCCACCTGGAACACCACAGCATAATGGTGTGTCCGAACATCATAACCGTACTTTATTGGATATAGTGAAATCTATGATGTCTCTTACCGATTTACCACTATCGTTTTGGGGTTATGCATTAGAGACAGCTACATTCATGTTAAATAGGGCACCATCTAAATCCGTTGAGACGACACTATATGAACTGTGGTTTGGCAAGAAACCAAAGTTGTCGTTTCGTAAAGTTTGGGGTTGTGATGCCTATGTGAAAAAGTTTCATCCTCATAAGCTCAAACCCAAATCGGAGAAATGTGTCTTCATAGGATACCCAAAGGAGACAATTGGGCACACCTTCTATCACAGATCCGAAGGCAAAACATTCGTTGCTAAGAATGGATCCTTTCTAGAGAAGGTGTTTCTCTCGAAAGAAGTGAGTGGGAGGAAAGTAGAACTTGATTAAGTAACTGTACCTACTCCCTTATGGGAAAGTAGTTCATCACATAAATCTGTTCCTGTGAGTTCTACACCAATTAGAGAGGAAGCTAATGATGATGATCATGTAACTTCAGGTCAAGTTACTACCGAACCTCATAGGTCAACCTGAGTAAGATCCGCACCATAGTGGTACAGTAATCCTGTTCTGGAGGTCATGTTACTTGACCATGACAAACCTACGAACTATGAGGAAGCGATGATGAGCCCAGATTCCGTGAAATGGCTTGAGGCCATGAAATCAGAGATGGAATCCATATATATAAGAACAAAGTGTGGACTTTGGTTGACTTGCACGATGATCGGCAAGCCATTGAGAATAAATGGATCTTCAAGAGGAAGACAGACGCTGATAGTAGTGTTACTATCTACAAAGCTAGACTTGTCGAAAAATGTTTTTTGACAAAGTTCAAGGTGTTGACTACGATGAGATTTTCTCACTCGTAGCGATGCTTAAGTCTGTTCGAATCATGTTAGCAAATTGCCACATTTTATGAAATTTGGCAAATGGATGTCAAAACTACATTCCTTAATGTATTTCTTAAAGAAGAGTTGTATATGATGCAACCAGAAGGTTTTGTCGATCCTAAAGGTGCTAACAAAATGTGCAAGCTCCAGTGATCCATCTATGGACTGGTGCAAGCATCTCGGAGTTGGAATATACGCTTTGATAAGTTGATCAAAGCATATAATTTTATCTGAGACTTGCGATGAAGCCTGTATTTACAAGAAAGTGAGTGGGAGCACTACAACATTTCTGATAAGTATATGTGAATGACATATTGTTGATCCAAAATAATGTAGAATTATTCTGCAAAGCATAAAGGAGTGTTTGAAAGGAGTTTTTCAAAGAAAGACCTCGGTGAAGCTGCTTACATATTGAGCATCAAAATCTATAGAGATAGATCAAGATGCTTGATAAGTTTTTTTCAATGAGGACATACCTTGACAAGATTTTGAGGTAGTTCAAAATGGAATAGTCAAAGAAAGAGTTCTTACATGTGTTACAAGGTGTGAAATTGAGTAAGACTCAAAGCCCGACCACGGCAAAAGATAGAAAGAGAATGAAAATCATTCCCTATACCTCAGCCATAGGTTCTATAAAGTATGCCACGCCGTGTACCAGATCTATTGTATACCCTACACTGTGTTAAGAAAGGGAGTACAATAGTGATCTAAGAGTAGATCACTGGACAACGGTCAAAATTATCCTTAGTGGAATAAGGAAATATTTCTCAGTTATGGAGGTGACAAAGGTTAGGTCAGAAAGAGTTACGTCGATGCAAGTTTTGACAAAGATCTGGATGACTCTAAGTCTCGATCTAGATACATATTGAAAGTGGGAGCAATTAGCTAGAGTAGCTCTGTGAAGAGCATTGTTGACATAGAAATTTGCAAAATACATACGGATCTGAATGTGGCAGACCCGTTGACTAAATTTCTCTCACAAGCAAAACATGATCACACCTTAGTACTCTTTGGGTGTTAATCACATAGCGATGTGAACTAGATTATTGACTCTAGTAAACCCTTTAGGTGTTGGTCACATGATGATGTGAACTATGGGTGTTAATCACATGGTCATGTGAATTATTGGTATTAAATCACATGGTGATGTGATCTAGATTATTGACTCTAGTGCAAGTGGGATACTGAAGGAAATATTCCCTAGAGGGAATAATAAAGTTATTATTTATTTCCTTATTTCATGATAAATTTTTATTATTCATGCTAGAATTGTATTAACTGGAAACATGATACATGTGTGAATACATAGACAAATAGAGTGTCACTAGCACTACAGGAAACAGGAGATTTGCCGTCAGTACTATTCTTTGCCGTCAGCATTTCGTCGGGCCAGACGACAAAGACAATTTTTGCCGACAGCAGCTGACGGCAAAGAACAACTGACGACAAATACATACTTTGCCGTCTCCAAAGTATGTATTTGCTGTCAGTTGTTCTTTGTCGTCAGCTGCTGTCGGCAAAAATTGTCTTTGCTGTCTAGCCCGATTTAAATGCCGATTTACAAAGAATGATCTGACGGCAAATCTCCTGTTTCCCGTAGTGTGACCCATTCCGTTAGCTTAGCACCCGATCGTTTAGTATGTTGCTATTGCTTTGTTCATGACCTATACATGTTCCTATGACTATGAGATTATGCAACTCCCGTTTACCGGAGGAATACTTTGTGTGCTACCAAACGTCACAACGTAACTGGGTGATTATAAAGGTGCTCTACATGTGTCTCCAAAGGTACTTGTTGGGTTGGCGTATTTCGAGATTAGGATTTGTCACTCCGATTGTCGGAGATGTATCTCTGGGCCCTCTCGGTAATCCACATCACTTAAGCCTTGCAAGCATTGCAACTAATGAGCTAGTTGCCGGATGATGTATTACGGAACGAGTAAAGAGACTTGCCGGTAACGAGATTGAACTAGGTATTGAGATACCGACGATCGAATCTCGGGCAAGTAACATACCGATGAAAAAGGAACAAGCGATGTTGTTATGCGGTCTGACCGATAAAGATCTTCGTAGAATATGTAGGAGCCAATATGAGCATCCAGGTTCCGCTTATTGGTTATTGACCGGAGACGTGTCTCGGTCATGTCTACATAGTTCTCGAACCCGTAGGGTCCGCACGCTTAACGTTTGATGATGCTTATATTATGAGTTTATATGTTTTGATGTACCGAAGGTTGTTCGGAGTCCTGGATGTGATCACGGACATGATGAGGAGTCTCGAAATGGTCAAGACATGAAGATTGATATATTGGAAGCCTATGTTTGGATATTGGAAGTGTTCCGGGTGAAATCAGGATTTTAAGTACCGGAGGTTACGGAACCCCAGAGCTTAATGGGCCTTAGTGGGCTTTAGTGGTGAAGAGGAGGCGGCGGGGCAAGGGCCACGTGCCTCCCCTAGTCCGAATAGGACAAGGAGAGGCGCCCCCCTTCCTTCTTCTCCTCCACCTCTTTCCCTCCCAAGTCCTAATCCAACTAGGAAGGGGGAGTCCTACTCCCGGTGGGAGTAGGACTCCTCTGCATGCCCCCTCTCGGGGCGGCCGCACCCCCCCCTTGCTCCTTTATATACGGGGGCAGGGGCACCCTAGAGACACAACAATTGATCGTTTGATCTTTTAGCCGTGTGCGGTGCCCCCCTCCACCATAGTCCACCTCGATAATACTGTAGTGGTGCTTAGGCGAAGCCCTGCGTCGGTAGAACATCATCATCATCACCACGCCGTCGTCTTGTGAAACTCTCCCTCAAAACTTGGCTGGATCGGAGTTCGAGGGACGTCATCGGGCTGAACGTGTGCTGAACTCGGAGGTGCTGTGCGTTCGGTACTTGATCGGTCGGATCGTGAAGACGTATGGCTACATCAACCGTGTTGTGCTAACGCTTCCGCTCTTGGTCTACGAGGGTATGTGGAAAACACTCTCCCCTCACGTTGCTATGCATCACCATGATCTTGCGTGTGCGTAGGAAATTTTTTGAAATTACTACGTTCCCCAATAGACATGGCATATGAGATAAATGATGCAAAGGAAGTATATCAATATCATCACAAGAAAAAAAATTGCCAATAACCATGGGCTTGTCATCTATGCCATATGTGCAAATTGGGTTAATTTTAATGGCATATGCATAGTCACTAAGATGAGATTGCAAATATGACATATGATTGATCTCATGCATAGGATATGACAAGTCAAGCGGGTTGTCAAACATGATGTGACCTAAAGAATTGTCACAAGAAATCCTATGTAACATGGCATCACAACTAAGAGACTCCACATGGCAATCATCATACTCATCATATATGGGTAAATCATCGCATGGGGAAATCATACTAGCATGAAGCATGGTAATACGTTGATCAACATCGTGCAAGCAATCAATCTCAAGAATGTCCACTAGTGGGACTAGAGCATCACCTTCACCTATGTTACCTTGTTCATTCCAGTCAAGTTGTGTAGGTGAGGTGGCAAAGACCAAATGGAGGTCATCTTCATCTTGACGGAACAATGTGGGGGGGTGCATCATATTCCACCATGGCCATCGTATTGTCGAAAGGAAGGACGAAGTCATCGAGAATCAGCGCGTCATCATATATGGGACCTACCAAATGAGAAGACACAATAGAGGTAGAGGTTAAGTCGTTAGAAATTGGGTTAAGTCATTATAAATTGAAGTGGCCTCACTCTCTCAATGTGGTGGTTCACTCACTCCCTCAAGGTAGGTGCACTCAAAGTCACATATGCTGGAGTCACTCATCTCACTCAAGTGGTGGGGGTTGTGGCTCTCCTCACATGGGAATTGGGGCAACTCATCATATATGGGGCTAGTGGTGAAGTCACTCTCACTCTGAATATGGTGGCACAAGTCACTCAAGTCATCATATGTCGCCGTGGCCGAGGAGAAATACTCAACCATCTCATCGCCGTCACCATGGATGAAGGCCGAAGATGGCACATCATCACTCTCCTCCATGGCCGAAGGGAAAATCCCATGCTCGATCATCTCGTCACCGTCGCCGTGGATGAAGGCCGAAGATGGCACATCATCACTCTCGCCTCCTAGGATGGAAGAATTATCCTTGCTCGTCACCATGTCGCTCGCCTCCAAAGCTTGTTCATTGAAGGCCTCCGTAGTCGTACTCGTCGCCACACCGTCTTGAAAAAGAGTCGAAGTAGACTCGGCACCATCAATGCCACAAAGAGGGATGGCGGTGAAGTCGAACCTGGGAGCATTGTCTTGGAGCTCATCGGGCCTGGACATCTTGGTGGTACTAGCCTCATGCTCGTCGTCTTTGAGCTTGGTCTTCGAGAAGTGTGCTTGGGGTGGAGAAGCCTTGGCCTTCATGAGTTCTTGTACCGCCTTGAGAGCACCAATGTAGTTGTCATCGAGGGACTTGTAGTTCTCGAGGAAGATATTCTTGGAGATGTCATTGTTCAATCCCATCATGAAGTGCAACTTCATTGACATGGGGTCGTCCATGCCGGCTCGTCGCAAGGCTTTCTTCATCTCCTTGAAGTACTCGTCGATGGACTTGGATCCTTGGATGGTGTTCTCCAATTGGCGTAGAAGTTGTTCCGTGTAGGTTGGAGGCATGAAATCTCGCCGCAAAGCTCTCTTCATCTTGGGCCGACTCATGTCGTAGGTCTCCGAAGGTGTGTGAAGCCACCATGTCAAGGCGTAGTCGTGGATGTTTCTTGTGGCACACTTCACTTGATCTTCGGGAGGAACATGATGCAGCTTGAGGTAGTCGTCCATTAGGTGCTCCCACTCGAGATACTCCTCGGGTTCTTGAGTCCCATAGAAAGGAATCTCGTGGTCGGTGTTGAGGTCGTAGTAGCTCGTGGAAGTCGCGGACTTGAGCTTGGGAAGCTTCTCTTGAGCATAGTCTTGAGGTGCTTGTTGGCGAAGATGTCGTATGTCCGTAGGCGAAGATGCCTTGAAGTTGCTTGGTGAAGATGCCAAGGGAGATGGTGAAGTCGTTGAGCGGTTGTTGGTGTTGAGCTCTTGACCTTCACGTTCGGGGTGGTGATGGTGTCGATGCCGCTGTGACCTTGTCGAAGATGGTAGCTCGGAGGCATGTGCTCTTGAGCGTCTTCTCGAAGATGAGGAAGATGGCTTGTAGGACTTGATGATGGCTTTGATCTCCTCCATTTGAGCATTCATCTTGGCTTCGTTGGAGTTGTTCATGGCATCGAACTCGTTGTTGTTGTTGTAGACCGAGGGTGAAATACCTTGCCTATCGATCACAATACTCGAGTAGAGGTGAGTAGGAAATGAGATAAACAATACCAAGTTACCTTTTCCCAAAGTTGAGGATGTATCCCGTTTCACTCAATGTGAGATGAAAGAATAGTGGAATTGGTACCGGACTTGTTCACTCACACCTACAAACTAAAGCTTATGGAGTAGCTCGGTGAGGATAGTGGCACAAAAATTTAATGCAAAATGTTAGCAAGAGTCAATAATGTTGAAAGAGATTCACAAATTCGCAAGTAAAACAAGTAGACCAATAGCAAAGAATGGCACTCGGAAACACACACACAGATAGATAAATGGGGTCGTGCAACCAAGGAATGAGCACAAAATGTGGAATCCACGGAAAATGCTCGTGTTGCACAACTCAAGAGAGACGCTAGCACGATTGCTTAATAGGCGTAATACGACACTTGTGCACAACCTATAAGATGCAAAATGGATAAACTTTCTATCCCAAGTATGATATGTATGTATGGTTCCCGGTGTTTCTCACACGATGATCCAAGAAGATCAAGTATGATACGATATGATATATTGTGATGCTATGGTTATTGCTTACAAGCTCTTTGTTCACTCTTTTTCTTTGCTTAAAAGCTTATTATTATTTTTTGATGTGGCCACTTTTGCACAATGCACAAACCAAGATAGCAATTGTGTATATGCGGGAACAATCTTGTGACACAAGTATGATGATACGAATATGATATGGTATGTATGCAATGGAAGGTGTAGATCACTAATGTGCACAAGTAACATTGCCGGCAATACTCAAATGGCCAGTCTCGATAGGCAAGTGACGCAAAATGGGATAGGGGTTATCAATGCAATTGCAAGGGGAATATACAATGGTGTCATCGAGGTTACCGGCCGTGTCGATGACTTGAGGCGGTGTTGTTGATGTAAACCCGTTCCTAAGTAGCAGAAACACCTTAGGAAACGGAAAAACCACAACTCAAAATCTCAAGGACAAATGTCAAATGGTGGTAGCGGGAATGCGGTGGTGGTTTTGCGGAAGCTCAATGGGATTGCGGAAATGCAATGATGGGTTTAGGAGTACGCAATGTGGAATTCGATGGTAAGGTGGTGAACTATACACGGTGTCGGAGTTGGAAGCACGGTCCCTAAGTAGCCAAAACACCTTAGGAGACACAACTCACAACACCAACAAAATTGGGTTAGGTTGGGGTGGCGGAAGTGTATTGTGGGCAAGCCTATGCGGAAGTTATGGTGGTGGTTGATGAAGAAGCAACCGTCTCTAAGTAGCCTAAACACCTTAGGAGACTCAAATCACAACTCAAACAACCACTAATGCTATAAGGAAAGAAATGGGTTAGGTTGCGGAAGGCTATGGTGGTTTTGCGGATGATATGGTGGAAACACTAGGCAAAGATGACAAAATTCCAAAATTTTGATGGAGTCAAATGGGGATGGAACCTATCTATATGGATATAGGATGTCAATAGCTACTCAACGATCTAAAAGAACGCTAAAATCGGACTCCGGATGTGAAAGTTATGGGCAAAACGGTGAAACACGGGAGGCTGATTTCCCAGGGGCCGGATATACAGGGGTAGGGGCCGTGTCGGTGTAAAAACCGGTGGATCTCGGGTAGGGGGTCCCGAACTGTGTGTCTAGGCGCATGGTAATAGGAGACAAGGGACACAATGTTTTTACCCAGGTTCGGGCCCTCTCGATGGAGGTAAAACCCTACTCCTGCTTGATTAATATTGATGATATGGGTAGTACAAGAGTAGATCTACCACGAGATCGTAGAGGCTAAACCCTAGAAGCTAGCCTATGGTATGATTGTTGTTAGATCCTCTGGGACTAAAACCCTCCGGTTTATATAGGCACCGAATAGGGTTAGGGTTACCAGTCGGTTACAATGGTAGGAGATCTACATATCCGCATCGCCAAGCTTGCCTTCCACGCCAAGGAAAGTCCCATCCGGACACGGGACGAAGTCTTCAATCTTGTATCTTCATAGTCCAGGAGTCCAGCCAAAGGTCATAGTCCGGCTATCCGGACACCCCCTAATCCAGGACTCCCTCAGTAGCTCCTGAACCAGGCTTCAATGACGACGGGTCCGGCGCGCATATTATCTTCGGCATTGCAAGGCGGGTTCCTCCTTTGAATACTTCATAGAAGATTTTGAACACAAGGATAGTGTCCGGCTCTGCAAAATAAGTTCCACATACCACCGTAGAGAGAATAACATTTACACAAGTTCAATCTGGCGGCGTACTCCACAAATAAGTGACATCACACCAATGAAGCCTTTATTCAAATCGTTTTCTTGCCCAACCTCGGTAGCGTTTAGCGAGGCGGTTTCCTTGGCACGTCTTGTCAAAGCAGAGATCGTGTCCCCTTATTCCGGGATTCTCATCAATACGGGCGTGGGTAACCCAACCGCGCCATTGATTACAGCGCTTGGGAGATAAGCGAGTTTTATCAGGCCAGTGGGGACGCATAGCTCTGTCCGACCATATAAGGGGATAAGAATCCGCTTTTTGACACACGCCTTCTTCCTCCTTTGCTTATCCATTTCCGCGCACTCGAGCTCCAGCGCCCAAGTCCGCACATCCCACCTCAACCTTCTCCAACCATGTCCGGAGCGGGAGGGAAGTGGATGGCCTCCTCCGTCACGGAGGGGGACATCAAAAAGCTGCGGAAGGCCGGATACTTGTCCACCGACATCGCGCATAGGCTCCCCAACGAGGGGCAGCTCATCCCCACACCCAGGCCCCATGAGAGGGTGGTGTTCCTCCCCCACTTCCTCCGCAGACTAGGGTTTCCACTTCACCCATTCGTCCGGGGGCTCTGTTCTACTACGGCCTAGATTTCCATGATCTGGCCCCGAATTTCATCCTCAACATCTCAGCGTTTATCGTCGTGTGCGAGGCCTTCCTCTGCATCTAGCCCCACTTCGGCTTATGGATGAACACCTTCAATGTCAAGCCGAAGGTAGTGGGCGGCCGCCAAGCCAGTCTTGGAGGCGCCATGGTGGGCGGGATGGCCAACGTCCTATGGCCCGAGGGCTCCTTTGTGGAGACCATAAAGGGGTGGCAATCGGGGTGGTTCTATATCACCGAGCCGCGTGACTCTCAATGGGCGGCGGCCCCCGAATTCCGATCTGGCTTCCCCACACGGCTCACCTCATGGAAAGAGACAGGCCTGACGAAGGGTAATTCGAAAGAGCTGGCCGGACTCCAAACTTGCGTCCGAAACCTGGTGGACAAGAATCTCAAGCTTGTCAACATAATCCAGGTGATGCTCATCCGCCGGATGCTCCCATGCCAGCAACGGGACTTCAATTTGTGGGAGTTTGATCCGACACAGCACCGAACCTTGAACCGGCTCTTCGACACTACGTACGAAGACGCCGGAAGGTGTTGTTCATACGCTGAAGCTCCGCATCCGCTGACGGAAGATCGCGGATTCAGCTCGCAACATCAAGCCGGTGAGGTAAGTTATTTTACCCTTTACGGGACTCTTTTTCATAGTTTGACTCTATGCGGGATCTAAAACTCCCTCACCTTTGACAGGACTGGTTGAAGACGTCCGGACAGATCGACTGTCCGGCTCCCTTGCCAGAAGACCCAGCGGACGCCCGATTGACGGGGCTGCTGGTTCCGGCACCTCACGTGGTGCCGGAAAAGAAGGCCAAGAAGAAGGCCACGGGAACTCGAAGGAGTTCCCGGCGCGAGGTGTTATCGGACTCATCGTCCGATGGCATCAAGGCGGACTCCTCCTGCAAAGACGAGGAGGAGGAAAAAGAGGCCTCTCCCCCAGCGAGGGCAGAGAAGAAAAGGGAGGCCGCCCCCACCGGGGATTCCGGAGGGTCCAAGAAGGGAAGGACCCTTCCTCCGGACTACACCACCAACGCCAACGACGGCGAAGAGGGGTGGGCTCCAAGGGCCAAGCCCGTGGCGAGATCGTAAGTGTCCGGACACCAGAATAACTCGTGGCGTTTCATTTGTCGCACAACATCCTATAACACCGGATATAACCATGCAGCCCGCCTAAGGATGGGCTCGACGATTCGTCGAGCGGCTCCCTGGATTCGCCGGAGGTGAATAGCACCTCACTTCCAACCAGGAGGAGGTGTCTATGGAGGCGCCACAAGGCGACCTCCCGGAATCCGGGCTCAAAGGGGATAAAACCCCGAAGGGCTTCAAGTCCGGCCATGCGCCGGACTCCATACCGGAACCTTCAGTGGTTCCGGAGTCCGACAGGCGACCCCTTCATAAGAAGGGAAATACTGCAACGCCGGTGACCTCCGTCCAACCGGAGGCACCGGATGATTTGATGGAGGCGCTTAACGGCGCTTCCATCGACGAGGCACCGCCTTTGTTATGAGTGTGGTGATCCAGAAGGTTCAGTCCGCCAAGAGCGGGCTGACTGAAGCCTGCGCCAGCCTTCTAACAGGTTTTGAGGTATGTATTAAAATATTACCGCATAGATAGTAGCCCCTGATGCTCAGTTTGGTGTTCGGAAAGAAAAAGCCGAACTGAGGATCTAAAAAGATATCTGTGAGGAGTCTAACATAAGTATGTCAATATGGGAATGCAGGCTGCTTCTTGACCTCTGCCGCCTTGACTGCGGAGGTTGGTGCATTGAAGCGAGCCTCGAGCAGTCGAGAACGAGCTCGGACTTGCCAAAAGCAGCTTGAGGACAAGGAAGGTAAGTAATACCTTATGGGAGTATTTAAAAGATGTGTTTGCAAAAAATGACAGGAATAACATGAATATTGCAGGGGCCACGAGCGAGGTGGCGACCTGAAGGAGGCGGTGTTCGGGCCGAAGCAATCTGACATGAGCGCACCGAGCGAGAAAAGCTGGAGGCGCTGGTGGCGGAGGTGCGGCAAGAGCTCCAGGCTCTCATGGAAAAGCACGAGAGTTTGGAGCGTGACTCAAAGACTTGGGAGTCCGAGCTCGCCACGGCCCTTGAGAGCGCCAAGGCCGCTAAGGCCGAAGCCCAAAAAGCCCTCCAGGAGATTGAGGCGATGAAGAAGATAGCGGCAGGTAAGGCATTCTATATGCAAAGCAAGCATGTGAAAGTGAATTATCTGTTACTTACCCGAATCCGGAGTTCTCTAGGAGCATTCGCAGATCTGCCCTTGATGTGGCTGATCTTTGCCGCATTCTACCGAGCCAAGGAGGGAGCTCGGCGGAGAAGGTGTGCTGGTCTCGATATCTTTGGGGCGGACATCCAGTGCTTATAGCGACCAGTTGAAACAACTGGTCGAGCTCCATAAGGTGGCCGAAGAGGCCATGAGGGGCCTCATAGTTCGGATGTGGCCGAAGGAAGCCATGCCTGGGAGCTACTTCGCGCTGGTGAGGCGGCTGGTGGATGCCTGTCCATGGGTTGAAGTCATCAAGCGCTCCGTCTGCATCGAATGTGCCCGTAGGGCCCTTGCTCTTGCTAAGGTGCACTGGGGCAAGATGGACGCTGAGAAGCTTGTAAAGGACGGACCACCACCGAAGAAGGAGCATCGCAAGCCTGAAATGTATTATGAGGTCGTCCTGAAGGGTGCCTGCCTTATAGTGGATGAATGCTCCAAAGATATAATTTTTGAGTAGACTCGCATTTGTTATCCTGTACGCTAAAAACTTGTTCATATGCTCTAAGCAACACTTTTTAATTTAAAATATTACCTTCTATGCGGCCTTGTATTAAATTTGAGAGATGGCGAGTCGTTGGCTTCATCCCCCATGCCACGAGTGCTAGGGTGTTCGGGATGAACTTGAGTGCTCTTGTTCCCATTCTTGGGTCCTTCGAGGGAGGCGCTCAGCATAGCGAACAAGGCAACCGGACTATAATGCTTGAACACTCTCACTTAGCCATAGAATTCTATAATTTTAAATTTCGGCGAAGCCCCTGGTGTTCGGAAGACCGAGTTCGGGGCGCTATCCACGCCTAGGCCGGACAATGCCGACTCCTCGCTCTAAGCGGCATAAGTCTTTAGGGACTCGAAAACCTCTCGAACAGCGACCGACTCTCTCCCTATCATGACGGTTAGTTTTAGCTTTCTCCACTGAGGTGCTTAACCCAGCTCAACCGGGGCACAATCGCAGTGGTTCTCCCAGTGCTACCTTAGCCGATATGACGGAACGTAAGGTACCAAAACATGGGAGTCATGCAAACCCAACTATTGACCCAAGACATGATTCAGAGCCGATGCATATAATGCTATAAGTTTGGGGTGCCGCACTTGTGAAAGTGTTCGGACTTATCACACCATGTTATGGGGTAGTTAAGCCCCTGGTGTATTGCCCGTACCAAAGTGTACGGTTGCACAATGTCATAAATGAACATATATACATATATATATATAAAGAAAAGGAAATCAATAATAGGCAGAAGCTATATATTGTTTATTCAAAAGGGGTACTGTAAGAGCAGAATGATACAAATAGTGTGATAAGCAAGGGACGGGACTTTTAACATGTCTCTCCGAGGGTAAGCCGCGGGATGTTGTGTAAAAACAGATATATTGCTCGTAATAGAGACCACCGACACTCGACGTAGCTTTACGCTTCCACGGCTGTTGCATCGTGTGTTCGGTGATTCTAATGCCGGACAGGGCTTCGTGAGAACAGAGTCCTGAAAGTAAAAAAGAAAGAAAAAAAAGAATGACACAATCGGGAGCCCCTGGTGTGGTTGAGCCGCATTCTGGGCATGCCGTGGTCGTGCTCCTTCCCTTATGCCCATTGTATTTCCAGGGCGTAATTATGTACGCGTAATACTGGTTTCGCGATTTCGTGAGGGCTGGGGCTTGGGCCGCATTGATATGCGTGCTCAGAACGTGCCAGGCGGTCTTGTTGTAGGTTACTCCGGGCGCACTTGACGGTGTCCGGGCATTTAATAGCCAGACTCGAGAATTGCCTTAAGAGGCTGCTTTGCACTTCCGCTGCGAGGGCCACCGTATGCTCCTCCGTCCGGAGAGAGCATTCGGTGTTTCCATTGACCGTAATGACTCCTCGAGGACCTGGCATCTTGAGCTTGAGATATGCGTAGTGCGGCACCGCATTGAACTTTGCAAATGTGGTTCGTCCGAGCAGTGCATGATAGCCGCTGCGGAACGAGACTATGTCAAAGATTAACTCCTCGTTCCGGAAGTTATCCGGGGATCCGAAGACCACTTCAAGTGTACCTGAGCCTGTACAGTTGGCCTCTACCCCTGGTATGATGCCTTTGAAGGTCATCTTTGTGGGTTTAATCCTTGATGGGTCTATGCCCATTTTGCGCACTGTATCCTGATAAAGCAGGTTCAGGCTGCTGCCGCCTTCCATTATGACTCGAGTGAGCTGAAATCCGTCTATGATTGGGTCTAGAACCAATGCGGCGAATCCGCCATGGCGGATGCTAGTGGGCTGGTCCCTTCGATCAAAAGTGATCAGGTAGGAAGACCACGGGTTGAACTTTGGGGCGACTGGCTCCATCGTGTATACGTCCCTTAGTGCATGCTTCCGCTCCCTTTTGGGTATGTGGGTTGCGTATATCATGTTCACCATCCGCACTTGCGGGGGGGATCCATTATGTCCTCTATTGTTCGGCAGCCGGGGCTCCTCCTCGTCATCGCTATGCAGCCCCTTTTCATCGTGTTCGGCATTTAACTTGCCTGCCTACTTGAACACCCAACAATCCCTGTTGGTGTGATTGGCTGGCTTTTCGGGGGTGCCATGCATCTGGCACGAGCGATCGAGTATTCGGTCCAAATTGGGCCGGGCGGAGTATTTCTTTTAAATGGCTTTTTCCGTTGACCGGGTTTAGAGCCTCTGAATCCGGCATTGGTATCGTATCCTCGGCATTATCGCCGTTAATCGGCGCTTGTGCTTATTGCGACGCGACACCTGCCATCTGTCCTTTGTATCCGAATTACCAGGCTCTTGGTCATGTTGTTACTCTGAGCTAGCCAGCTGTCCTCTCCCGCATAAGCGGGTCATGAGTGTTGTGAGGGCTGCCATGGATGTCGGCTTTTCCTGTCCTAGGTGCTGGGCAAGCCACTCGTCGCGGATGTTGTGTTTGAAGGCTGCAAGGGCCTCGGCATCCGGACAATCGACGATTTGATTTTTATTGGTTAGGAACCGTGTCCAGAATTGTCTGGCCGATTCCTCTGGCTGCTGAATTATGTGGCTTAGGTCATCGGCGTCTGGTGGTCGCACATATGTGCCACCAAATTGTCGAGGAATGCGGCTTCCAGGTCTTCCCAACAACCGATCGACTCTGCTGGCAAGCTGTTAAGCCAATGCCGGGCTGGTCCTTTAAGCTTGAGTGGGAGGTACTTGATGGCGTGTAGATCATCACCGCGGGCCATGTGGATGTGAAGGAGATAGTCCTCGATCAAAACCGCAGGATCTGTTGTGCCATCGTATGATTCAATGTTTACGGGTTTGAAACCCTCAGGGATTTGATGATCCATCACTTCATCTGTGAAGCATAGTGAGTGTGTGGCGCCTCTGTATTGGGCTATATCACGACGCAGCTCAAATGAGCTTTGTCTACTGTGTTCGGCCCAGCCGGAGTTGCCATATCCGGCGTGACGGTTATCGTCACGTGTCCTGGGGCGCCCACGTGATCCATAGATCGATCTTGTCTGCCTTTGCCTTGTCCTCCAATATATCTCGCAGGTCTGGCGCATTTCCCCGTGCCTTTGTATTTTTTGAGCGGCGACGGGGTGCGGCTTGAATTGAGGGTCGAGAGGCCTCTCTGTCGCGGCCATGAGGTGGCCGGTCAGCCATATCATGCACCGGTGATGTAGCTTTAGGTGCTTCCTCCTCTAACCGGGGTAGCAGCCTACATCTTGGGTAGCTCTTGGAGGGGCGCTCGAGTTCATACTCTTCTGCCGCAAGGACTTCAAACCATCTGTTAGCTAGCAAATCTTGGTCAGCTCTAAGCTGTTGCTGCTTTTTCTTGAGGCTTCTTGCCGTGGACTTGAGCCTGCGTTTGAAACGCTCTTGTTCAGCAGGATCCTCGGGCACGACAAATTCGTCGTCGTCGAGGCTTGCCTCATCTTCGGAGGGAGGCATGTAATTATCATCCTCTACCTCTTTTTTTGCCGCTCTCTCATGAGGGCTGGCCTCTCCATCCTCCTGCGCTGAATCTTGCTGGAGAGGGTTGTCTTCGGCACTGTCGGGGTGTTATTATATCCCGTGCCGGAATCACCATTTTTGCTGTGGCGGGATTTAGAGCGGTGCCGCTGACGCGGCGCTTAGGTTGTTTCTTGGAGGGGTCATCCTCCGCTGTTCCATCGCCATTCCCATCTTTTCGGATGTCCACCAAGTATATGTCATATGACGAGGTGGCCTTCCAGTGCCCTGTGGTTCTTGGTTCTTTAATCTCCTGCATCGTCGTCCATACGTCGATGTCTTCAGAGTCGAAGTCGAGCATGTCGGTTAAATCATCGACAGTGGCTACGAAGTGGGTGGTGGGTGGGCTTTGATTTTCTTCATCGTCCGCATCCCAACCTTCCTGACCATAATCCGGCCAGGGCTCTCCTGATAAAGAGAGAGACTTTAGTGAATTCAGGATGTCGTCAAAGGGCGAGTGCTGAAAGATGTCTGCGGCAGTGAATTCCATGATCGGTGCCCAATCGGATTCGATTGGTAGGGGCGCGGAAGGCTCGGACTCCGGAGAGGAGTCCGACGCCTTTGAGTCACGAGCTTCGCAAAGGATGGGGTAGGTGTACGTCTCAATCGCCATGGAGATCGCAGCCCCTGAGGCGGTGTCCAGCCACCCGTCCTTGATCGGCGCGGTCGGCTCCGAGCTAAAGGTCGGAACGGACTCTGGTGCGGCCTCCAGGACACTGTCCGGCGTCAGAGATAGACCATGCCCTTCGGGATAGTGCGGTGCGCTTGGCTGTGGCTCGAACCCGTCGAAGATCAAGTCTCCGCGGATATCGGCCGTGTAGTTCAAACTTCCAAATCTGACCTGATGGCCAGGGGCGTAGCTTTCGATCTGCTCCAGATGGCCAAGCGAATTGGCCCGCAGTGCAAAGCCGCCGAATACGAAGATCTGTCCAGGGAGAAAGGTCTCACCCTGGAGCGCATTGTTGTTGATGATCGGAGGAGCCTTCGGGCCTAAAGACAACGACATAGAGGAACTCTCAATGAAAGCACCAATGTCGGTGTCAAAACCGGCGGATCTTGGGTAGGGGGTCCCGAACTGTGCGTCTAGGCGGATGGTAACAGGAGACAAGGGACACAATGTTTTTACCCAGGTTCGGGCCCTCTCGATGGAGGTAAAAGCCTACTCCTGCTTGATTAATATTGATGATATGGGTAGTACAAGAGTAGATCTACCACGAGATCGTAGAGGCTAAACCCTAGAAGCTAGCCTATGGTATGATTGTTGTTCATCCTACGGACTAAAACCCTCCGGTTTATATAGGCACCGAATAGGGTTAGGGTTACACAGTCGGTTACAATGGTAGGAGATCTACATATCCGTATCGCCAAGCTTGCCTTCCACGCCAAGGAAAGTCCCATCCGGACACGGGACGAAGTCTTCAATCTTGTATCTTCATAGTCCAGGAGTCCGGCCAAAGGTCATAGTCCGGCTATCCGGACACCCCCTAATCTAGGACTCCCTCAGGCCGGATTTCCGGGGGTGTATGTCCAGAACAGTGCAGATTTGGTGCTCCAGGAGCCGGATGTCCGGCTTGGGGCCCGGATGTCCGGCCAGATGGCCCGGATGTCCGGCCCGACGATTCCAGATCTCGTTTGGGGCGGAAATTTTCGAAATGGGGCGGAAATGGATGATTCCAAGGGCAAGATTGGAGAGATTTTGTGGATGGAAAAGGGGAAACAGATGGGGGAAAGCTAGATCCACTTGAAACCAAGCAAATCCATGGATCAAAATCAACCAAACAGCATCAAACTTACAAATCACAAAAAAAATTGGGGCTATTGTGGTGGGGAATTTCGAATTTAGGACGAAATCAAGCAAAAGAAGGCTAGAAAACGGTTGGAGGGACTCCAAATACGTGATCAACGTGGCTCATGATACCATATGATACGGGGCTAACCCGTTGTAGGCCGATCTTTCACGATTGGAGTGGGTTCCCTCGAAGAACACGATGAACATGGGGAAGAACAGAGAGAAATCACAAGGGGAAACACTCAAGAACAATTCCAATCACACATCCACTAGACAATCAAACACACAAGATCCACAAGGTACATGAACAACAAAGGGAAAGATACAAGGTAAAGTTCATCTCTGTGAGGAGGTCTTGAAGGGGGGCCGCCCAATAGGGGGTCTTGATGATATATCCCACAGGATCTTCTCCTCGATGGAGGTCTTGGCCTCCAAAGGAGTAGTAGTCTCTCTCTCTCTCTCTCAAGAGTAGAGTGGTACAAGGAGCAAAGCTCTCTATCAAATGAGCTATCACTTTGCTAACCCTAGAATGGAGAAGGGGATGGTCTATTTATAGTCTAAGTCACGAAAGGGTAAGTGGGCAAGGGATACATGGGCCTCTGGCCCGACTCTGCGCGCAGGAAGGCGCCGGATGTCCGGGCTGGGGGCCGGATGTCCGGTCTCTCGTGTGACGCTGGATGTCTGGGGCGGTTGGCCGGATGTCCGGCCCGAGCGGGGTGGCCTTCTGTTGTGTTCTGTCGCTGATGCCTGATTTCCGGGGGAGGCGCCGGATGTCCGGGCTTTAGTGAGGCGCCGGATGTCCGGGGCTGACGCCGAATGTCCGGGGCTGACGCCGGATGTCCGGCCCGCTGAAGCTTGTTCGGCCTTCTGTTGGTGCAGCTGTTGGTCGGCTGCACAGGTGCCGAATGTCCGGCCCTGGGCCCGGATGTCCGGCCGTTGTAGCTTCAGCAGCTCCGTCTTCTTCCGCCGTCGCTTCCAGGCTTCCCTCCTCGTCCGTAGTGTTCCGACAATACCTATGCATGCACATGAGTGGAGTGTCAAGTAGTATACCATCCTCAAAGGGGTCAAGTGAGCACGTGTAAAGGATATGATTCACCTTTGCGTATGTGAAGTAGATGTCGCACGTGTCACTCGCCAAACGGACTCTTGACATGGTGATGTCTAAGGATGCTCCGCATCAGTTGAAGAGACAGTAGATGTGAAGTTTGATGAATCTAATGGTTCGCAAGTAGAGCAATTGCCAATTGATGTAGGAGACAAAGATCCTTCTGAAGCAATCCAAGACTTGTCTATTGGCAAGATTCGTCCAACGGAGGTCAAGGAGAGTACCTCGTCCGTCCAAGTGGAAGCTTCTACCTCACAACAAGGTGAACCAAGAGTTGACACGGAAGCATCCACAAGTGGGACACATCAAGATGGAGAAAACGAGGAAGTACACCAAGATGAACCTCATCAACCTCCTTCTACACCACGACAAGAGAATGAAAACATCAACAATGAAGAAGGCCAAGAAGAAGAACAAGAGGATGAAGAAGATGTTCCACCCTGATCAAAACAAAAGCTCTCATGAGTTCGAGCAAGAGTTTCAAGAGACCATCCCGTTGAACAAATCTTCAATGATATCCAAACCGGGAGAATCACTCGCTCTAAAACTCGTTTGACTAATTTTTGTGAAAATTATTCATTCATATCTAGCATTGAACCTATGCAGGTTGAAGAAGCATTGGAAGATCCGGATTGGATAAATGCCATGCATGAAGAGCTACACAACTTTGAGAGAAATCAAGTGTGGACATTAGTCGAGAATCCCGGCAACAACCACAACATCACCGGTACCAAATGGGTGTTTCGCAACAAGCAAGACGAAGATGGTCAAGTCGTTCGCAACAAAGCACGTCTCTTCACCCAAGGATACACTTAAGTCAAAGGTATGTACTACGGTGAGACATATGCCCCCGTTGCTAGACTTGAGTCCATCCACATCTTACTTTCCTATGCTAATCACCACGATATCACCTTGTACCAAATGGACATTAAAAGTGCTTTTCTAAATGGTGAAATTGTGAAGGAATTTTATGTTAAACAACCTCCCGGCTTTGTCAATCCTAAGAAACCCGATCATGTTTACAAACTTCACAAAGCTCTTTATGGTATTAAGCAAGCTCCTAGAGCGTGGTATAAATGCATGACCAAGTTCCTTATTGAAAAAGGCTTTGAAATTGGAAAAATAGATTCTACTCTTTTACTAAAAGGGTTAATGGTGAATTATTTGTGTGCCAAATTTATGTTGATGATATCATATTTGGTTCGACTAACCCTCATTTTAGTGAAAAGTTTGGGAAGCTAATGTCGAAGAAGTTTGAGATGTCTATGATGAGTGAACTCAAGTTCTTTCTTGGTTTGCAAATCAAGCAAACTAAGGAAGGCGCCTTTGTTTCTTAAACAAAGTACACCAAGGACTTATTCATGAAGTTCAATATGCAAGAAAGCAAAGGTATGAAAACTCTCATGCCTACTAGTGGACATCTTGACTTGACCAAGGATGGCAAATCGGCTGACCAAAAGGTTTGCCGATCTATGATTGGTTCATTGTTATATCTATGTGCCTCCCGTCCCGACATTATGCTAAGTGTGTGCATGTGTGCACGATATCAATGACCCCTAAAGAATGTCATCTTAAGGTTGTGAAAAGGATAGTGAGATACTTAATACATACACCAAATTTTGGCATTTGGTATCCTAAGAGGACTTCTTATGATCTTGTTGGCTATTCCGATTCGGACTATGCTGGAGACAAGGTTGATAGAAAGTCCACTTCGGGTACTTGTCAATTTCTTGGTAGATCTCTTGTGTCTTGGTCCTCCATGAAACAAAACTTCGATATCCTTATCCACCGCCGAAGCGGAATACATTGCCGCCGGTTCATGTTGTGCTCAATTACTTTGGATGACCCAAACTCTTAAAGATTATGGGATCAATGTGAAACATGTTTTATTGCTTTGTGACAATGAGAGTGCTATTAAGATTGCTCACAATTCCCGTGCAACATTCTCTAACTAAGCATATTGAAGTTCGTCATCATTTCATTCGAGATCATGTTGCTAAAGGGGACATTGATCTTAAGCATGTTCGTACCGATAAGAAATTGGCGGATATATTCACCAAACCGCTTGATGATAAAGTCTTTTGTCGTTTGAGATGTGAATTGAACATCATTGATGCTTCAAACTTCGAGTAGGAACTCCATTTGGACACATGCAAGGCATGAGCCTATGACTAATCCTTGACTTTTTTCTCTTATGATGATTATCATATGTCTTGGATACATTTGTAACATTGCATGCTATCTAACCCTTGTAGGTACTTGGATATCTATATTCATGGGATTGCAACTCACTCACATCTTGAGCAATCTCTACATCACCAAGTCCCTACACCATGGTGGTTGAAGACAAGGAAGCATGAAACCCTTCAACATATCCTTTTGACAAATACTATATATCAAATTTCTTTTGGTATCAAATTTCATGATTGTCATGTTGGATACACAAGTGCTCTTCCTTGCAAGACTAACCCATGTAGGTAGATGAACTCAAATCCAAGTGGTGCTCTCAATTCTTGATGAGACAAATCAACCTTGAGCAACCCACACAAGTTCAACTACACGATCAGGATCAACACCACCACCCAAGGTATGCTATTCCATCTTAGAGAAACTTTACCCAAGCCATGGGTCAAAGCAGCTCAACAAGATGCGAGTACATCAAGATGCTTAAACGAAAAATGGTAACCCCATTTTGAGCTTAAACGATGAGTATGACTTATGATCAAGTGTTCTCACTTGACTCCTCGGTCGATATACTCTAACATAGGTGACTTTGTCACCGCCTAATTCTAGATGAAGTTCTCTAGTGTTTCTGAGTTCTTTCATTTGTTCCTTGCATTTCCCCTTCTTTAAAAAAAACTTCATCTAGATTTTCCTTTCTCTTTTTTTGTTCTGCATTTCTTGCATCAAATTCATTGCAAATCCTTGAGTAAATTCCTTGCAAATCTTTGTGAGATCTTATTTGCCTAGTGAGCTGAGGTGACTATTGCTCTTTTTCTGTGTTGAACTCGGTCCTACTGGTTTGTTACTTTCGGTCCAACCGAACCCGTTCGGTGCAACCGAAGAAAACAACTCGGTGTCATCGATTGCACTAAAAAGACAACTTGCCACTTGTTCCTGCACTTCAGTTCCAGCTCCACTCAATGATTCTTGTCCTCTACCAGCATCACATTTTATATGCTGATTTGCTCTGTGACTCAAGGACCAAACCTATTTTGACTCACACTCCAGAAGATCCCTTCTTGGAAATTGATGCAAAGGGGGAGAGAGAGACCACACCAAAGCTTATTCTCTTCAAAAGGGGGAGAGAGAGAGAAAAAAGGGAGAGAGAAGTAATCACATCAAAGGAGGCCCCAGATGCTTGGTGTTCAAGAGGAGAGAAGTCACATGTCTTTAAGAGGGGAAAGACATGATTGTGTTATGCTTCTGTTATCTGATTTGTTTTGCTCCGATCTTGTTTCCCTATGTTCTCCCATTATCCAATATAAGATTCAGGGGGAGAAAGACTGCTAGGGAAGGACATCCTTGAATTCATTGCATATCTTTTTATCTTTGGGGACATGCCTATATCAATAGAGTACGTAGTACTCACTTTCTATATGTCATCCCAGTCTTGGTACTCTTGTGGCTCTTTTTGCTCGCTTTGTCTAGCAGATATATCTGTGTTATCTAACCTTGTTTACTCAGGTTCATCTCTTCCTAAGCCAGCTCAAGACCACAAGGTAAGTATATACATCACACTCATGTGCATGAAGATATCTTGTTGTTGTACATATTGTTTGCAAGAAGGAATCATGAGCATGAAGTTACACTTCATATATTCACATCATTTGATCTGATGCATATAGTCAAGATACATGTAACTCATTGCTTGCTCTGTCATGCTTATGCATTCACATGCTCTTACTTTGCATATTGACATGAGTGCATACATGTAGGGGGAGCCTATAACACCCCGGATGTATCTTTCCATATTTGTAACTCCAACTCTTGCCATTTCCGGCTATGCGATATGATATTTCCTTCTGGTTGGATTTTTTTTCTTTCGTTTTGCATTGTGTTCGTGTCGTGCATCTTCTCATATCATCATGTGCATCTTCATGTGTAGCATATTGCATTGTGACATGTTATTTGGTGAGTCATGGCATCATCATATTCCCCCCTCATCTCCCCACCTCTTCCTTTCCTTATTTTTGGCAAGCAATATTTTAGCCTCCATTAATGTTCTTTCCCCAATAAATCTGGCATCATGTCCTAAATCCCTCTGCCAAGTTTTACCTCTTTTGGAATTGTTTTGGTTAGGTTCTAAAATGGCTCAAGTTTGAATTAAATTCAAACTTGAATTATTTTACTTCCTTTAAAAATCTCCAAACCAATTTTATTAAATAGGGCATAATTCCAGGGCCATGGGAATGTTGTTATATCTCTCACAACCCTCTCCATTTCCCCCGCTCTCTTCCTTTTTGTTTTTATGTCTGAAGAAATGGAAATAGGCAAAGAAAGCAGCAACAGCAGCAGCAACAGTGCAACCCAGCAGCAACAACGTTCACCTGGGCCTCGGCCTCGCAGGCCGGCCCAGCTGGCGCCAACCGCAGCTGCAGCCCTGCTCCAGCCCGAGCGCACGACCCTCTCTCCCTTTCCCATCATGCACCCGCTCGCCACCGCTAGCACGCGTCCATGTGGCCAAGCCGGTCCCACTCGCCAACGACCCTGGCTACACCCCTCACCCACCTTCTTCCTCCTCGGTCCCCCCCCCCCTCGCGGGCACGCACATGGTTGCAGCCGAGCCCACACGATTTCGCCCCGTTCGCCCTAGCCCCCTACTTAACCCCTCTCCTTGCCCAAACGTTTCCTAGGGTTCCCCTCTTCCTACCCCCGCCGCCGCCGGGCGTTTAGACCACCAGATCCGCCGTACTCCATCGTGCCCGAGCGCGTCCAGGTGCACGACCTCGTCGTCGGCAAGCTCTTCGGCCACCTCCACCCCGGCGATCGTGTCCGTATTCTTCCCCGACGTTGTCTACATACTCGACGTCCGCTACTTCGCCGCGGGACCCCAAGATGTCGTTGACTCCTTCCTCTTCTTCCCCGCGGTGCCCGTAGGTGTTCGATCGCTGCCGTGCTTGCCTCCGACCTCCCCTCGTCCAACCGAGGGCACCCACGTGCTCGTGGTAAGCTCCTGAGAAGACCTGTGCCTTTCCTCCCCTCTTTTGCATGCTATAGCTAGCCCCGCGCCGTCCGCCCGAGTCACCGCCATCGGACCTCGACTCAGGCGAGTGCTCCATCCCCCGCTGCTCGTCTGTGTGTGTCCGTCATGCTCACCGCCTAGAGTAGGGTCGATCCGCGCCCCCAGCAGCTCGCCTAGGCGTTCGCCGCGTTGTTTGCATCTCCGCCGTCACCGTCTCTGTAACCTCGTCGCCGGCATCGCTCCCGTCGTCGTACGGCGATGTTCTTGTCATGCATGTGTGCGGGATCCCCTGGTGATTCCGTTGCACCCTTCCGCCACTCCGCTAGGCCACTGGAGAAACTCCGGCGAGGCCTATGCCGTGCTCTGTCACCGCCGACCCCTCCTTTGTTTTCCCCTACTCGTACGCGCTTGCGTCACCCGCCATGTGGGCCCCAAGCTGGACCCACTGGTCAGCGTGTCAGGGGCCAAGCCCCACCTGTCATGTTGACACGCACACACGCCCTCTCACACAGATGCGTGGCCCAGGGGTCTGATAACCCACAAGTGTAGGGGATCGCAATAGCTTTCAAGGGTAGAGTATTCAACCCAAATTTATTGATTCGACACAAGGGGAGCCAAAGAATATTCTCAAGTATTAGCAACTGAGTTGTCAATTCAGCAACACCTGGATAACTTAATATCTATAGCAAGGTATTTAGTAGCAAAGTTATATGATAGTAGTGGTAACGATAACAAAAAGTAACGGAAGCAAAAGTAATATTTTTGGTATTTTATAGTGATTGTAACAATAGCAACGGGAAAGTAAATAAGCAAGAACCATTATACAGAAAGCTCGTAGGCATTGGATCGGTGATGGATAATTTTGCCGGATGCGGTTCATCATGTAACAGTCATAAAATAGGGTGACACAGAACTAGCTCCAATTCATCAATATAATGTAGGCATGTATTCCGAATATAGTCATACGTGCTTATGGAAAAGAACTCGCATGACATCTTTTCTCCTACCCTCCCGTGGCAGCTGGGTCCTAATCGAAACTAACGGATATTAAGATCTCCTTTTAATAGAGAACCAGAACAAAGCATTAGCACATAGTGAATACATTAACTCCTCAAACTGCGGTCATCACCGGGAGTGGTCCCGATTATTGTCACTTCGGGGTTGCCGGATCATAACACATAGTAGGTGACTATAAACTTGCAAGATAGGATCAAGAACTCACATATATTCATGAAAACATAATAGGTTCAGATCTGAAATCATGGCACTCGGGCCCTAGTGACAAGCATTAAGCATAGCAAAGTCATAGCAACATCAATCTCAGAACATAGTGGATACTAGGGATCAAACACTAACAAAACTAACTCGATTACATGATAGATCTCATCCAACCCATCACCGTCCAGCAAGCCTACGATGGAATTACTCACGCACGGCGGTGAGCATCATGAAATTGGTGATGGAGCATGGTTGATGATGACGACGGCGACTGAGGGAGTCCCGGATTAGGGGGGGTATCCGGATAGCCGGACTATGACCTTTGGCCGGACTCCTGGACTATGAAGATACAAGATTGAAGACTTCGTCCCGTGTCTGGATGGGACTTTCCTTGGCGTGGAAGGCAAGCTTGGCGATACTGATATGTAGATCTCCTACCATTGTAACCGACTCTGTGTAACCCTAACCCTCTTGATTGCCTATATAAACCGGAGGGTTTTAGTCCGTGGGGACGAACAACAATCATTCCATAGGCTAGCTTCTAGGGTTTAGCCTCTCGATCTCGTGGTAGATCTACTCTTGTACTACCCATATCATCAATATTAATCAAGCAGGAGTAGGGTTTTACCTCCATCGAGAGGGCCCGAACCTGGGTAAAAACATCGTGTCCCTTGCTCCTGCTACCATCCGCCTAGACGCACAGTTCGGGACCCCCTACCCGACATCCGCCGGTTTTGACAACGACATTGGTGCTTTCATTGAGAGTTCCTCTGTGTCGTTGCCGTCAGGAAGGATGCCTCATCCCGTTTTTAAAGACGGCATTGTTGCTAAAGAAGCTTTGGCTGTCGGCCAAACTCTCAGACTAGGCGGTTTTCTTATGACCGCCTGTGCGGCCGCCGCGCCGACGATGACTTCTCGGGTCATCGAAAGCAATCTTCACATTAACTTGGAGCTCGCCGAGCAGTTAGATCCGATGGAGCTCTCTTCCTTAAACGAGCTCTTGGATCGCATCGCCGCCCTGGGAGTCGCTACAGACTATGATCAGATTGGGCCTAAACCCGATCTGAGAGAGATTAACTCTCCCCAGGTTACCCACCACGTTGCTGTGGTAGAGGAACAATATGGCGACCCTTCTTCTATCTTAAGGACTAGCTACGTACGGATTCCCAATCCCTCCATGCCAGATTCCCGCGGAGGAGAGGACGTCACTCAAGCCCTGAACCTAAAGTCAGGCAGCGGGCTAGATTCATTGGACAACATCCAAGAATCCAAGCTTCCAAGTTCGGAAGCTCCTTGGCCCTTAAGTCTCAGATTGGGCGCGGTTCCAGATTTAATTCCACCCGCCCACCCAAACATAAGCGATCTATCTCAAATTCGGCAAGAGCCCGCAGAAACAGTACACCATTACTGGGCCAGATTCCTCCTGGTTATGGACAGGATAAAAGGACTGCCGCGAGGAGGACGCAATCTCATTCTTCTGCAATAATTGCACGGACAACGGGATCCTCAACGCTATAAGTCATCGTGACATTACACGCTTTGCCGAAGTACTGTGCGATGGAAAGCGCCTGGAAAACCGAAGCAAGATTTTGGGACAATCTGGCCTTGAATACAACCCCAGTCAGAAATAAAAGGGTGCATCATCGCAGGCACCTGGGTTAAATACCAAAAAGCAAACACCCTCTATAGGGCATGGAACCGTACTGGAGGGATGGCTCAATGGACCCTGTAAAATTCATAGTACAGAGGGCGCCACTTCAACTCATAGCCTTAGAGCATGTTGGATACTACGGCGGTGGCCAAAAGTGGCGAAGAGCTTCTAGCTCTAGAGCACTAGCCGAGGATATCGATGCAGTATTAATAGTCTTGAGACTTTCGCATCAAATAATATGCGGAAACGAACACTCCGTAGCCTTGCCGAAGTCTACCAAGTAGCAACAGTAAACCCATGGAGTGACACGGCTATTACCTTAAATGCCAGTGATGAACCTAAATTCCGAACAGCCCAAGCACCAGCCGCATTGGTCATCAGTTCGATAGTGGACGGCTTTCGCCTTACCAAGGTACTCGTGGACGGTGGCAGCGGATTGAACCTCATTTACGAGGAAACCCTCCAAAAAATGGAAATAGACTGGAGCCGCATTAAGCGAAGCAGCACAACCTTTAGAGGAATAATCCCCAGTCGGGAAGCACGCTGTACAGGAAAAATCACACTGGATGTGGTGTTCAGCACGCCGGATATAATTACAGGTCCGAGGAGGTCACGTTCAAAGTGGCCCCGTTCAACAGCGGATACCACGCTCTATTAGGGCGAGAGGCATTCACAATTTTTCAAGCTATACCCCATTATGGGTACATGAAGCTCAAAATGCCTGGGCCCAACGGAATCATCACTCTTGCTAGTGACCCGGACATAGCACTCTGCACCGAAAATAAGACAGCTGCACTGGCCCTTGAGGCATTATCCAAAGCCCTAGCGGCCAAGGAACTCACTGCGCTGCGCTCCACGGTGAATAGGGACGATGTGATACTCGATAAGAGATCCAAGTCCACCTCCTTCAAACCAGCGGACGAAATAGTCAAATTCCAAGTCCATCCAACGAACCATACAAAAACGGCCTCCATCGGGGCACAATTAAATCCTGATCTAGACGCCGCACTAAGAGAATTCCTACGTGAAAATTGGGACATTTTTGCCTGGAACCCTTCAGACATGCCAGGAATCCCACGCTGGCTGGCCGAGCACACCCTAAACATCCTAAAAGGGTTCAAGACAGTCAAACAGGCTCTTCGGCGTTTCTCCGAACCCAAGAGACACGCCATGGAAGAGGAGCTAGCCAAACTATTGGAGGCCGGATTCATCAGAGATATAAAACATCCGGACTGGCTAGCAAACCTGATGATGGTACCAAAGAAGGACAAATCCTGGCGCCTATGCGTCGATTTCAAGGACCTCAACAAGGCTTGCCCAAAGGATCCCTTCCCCCTCCCCGCATCGATCAAATCATCGACGCTACCGCAGGACACGATTCATTGTGTTTCCTCGACGCATACTCCGGCTACCACCAAATTAAGATGGCAGTGCCTGACCAAGCCGCAACGGCAATCATCACTCCATACGACCCATTATGCTTCAACACAATGCCCTTCGGGCTAAAAAACGCGGCGATCTAAAGCCTATAAAGTCCATGAGGGAGAGCTTTATAAGAAAAGCACAACCGGAGTCCTTCAAAGGTGTATCTCCGAAGAGGAAGGGTGGAATCTTCTGGCTGAAATTCATGCCGGACTCGGCGGGCACCACGCCGCAGCCCGGGCCCTTGTAGGCAAGGCCTTCCGTACATGATTTTATTAGCCAACGGCCCGGGCAGATGCTCATGACTTAGTCCAACGATGCGTCGGATGCCAGCTCTTTGCTAATCAAAGCCACATGCCACCCACCGCCATCAAAACTATACCCATCACCTGGCCCTTCGCTATCTGGGGGCTTGACATGGTCGGACCCCTTAAAGGGGGAACCCACAAGCAAAAATACCTACTGGTCATGGTGGATAAATTCACCAAATGGATAGAGGCCAAGCCTGTCAAGACGGCCGAATCTGGACCGGTGATATACTTCATATCAGGGGTCGTACACCGTTACATTGTCCCCCACAGCATCATTACTGATAACGGCATGAACTTTACGGCCGACGAGGTCAAACTCTGGTGCAAAAACATGGGCATCAAGCTCGACTACGCTTCAGTCTATCACCCTCAAACTAACGGTCAAGTCGAGCGAGCAAATGGTCTAATTATGAGCGACATCAAACCCAGATTAGTGCGGTACCTCAAGGAATCTAACGCGCATTGGGTAGAGGAGCTCGACTCCGTACTCTGGAGGCTGCGGACCACTCCGAATCGCACGACCGGATTCACACCATTCTTTATGGAATACGATGCAGAGGCAGTTCTGCCCTGCGACATAATTCATGACTCACCTCGCGTGCGCATGTACGAAGAAAGAGAAGCCGAGCTCGATCAGCAGGACAGTTTGGACGCCTTGGAGGAGGAGCGTGACGTAGCAAAAGCCCGTTCCGCATTCTATCAACAGCAGGCTCGAAGATATCAAAGCAGAGCAGTACGTGCCAAAACTTACAATGTTGGCGAGCTAGTTCTACGCCTGCCAGACAAGAAAAAGGACAAACTCAAGCCCAAATGGGAAGTTCCCTTTATCATCGACCAAGTCCTGACCGGTGGAGCGTACCGTCTGCGAGATGCATCAGACACCGACTCGAGCCAAACCCATGGAACGCAGCCCGTCTCCGAAGATTCTACGCCTAGCGCCGGATTCTGAGTTCGTCTGCTTCTTCTGTCCATATTTTACATTTTAGCTGTCTTCTATTTTTCTCCTTCTCCCTCCTTTTTTCTTTCCAGCCTTCAAAGGCTCGTTAGAGCATTATTCGCACACACTTGACGCGCTATCCGCGCGCATTGTACATGGGGTCTTCTTTCACAGAAGTTTAATCATAAGGGCTTCATGCACAATACATGTGTCACACTTCCGCATGTACCTTTTATTCACCATTATATGCATCGATATGACTTAAGTTTTGGCCATGCTGGGTTGCCTGGCTCCTGTGTTTACCCCTACGTTCTCGATTGTTCGGCTAGGTGGTAAAGGAGCACCTCTGCGATTATTCTTGCCGGGTCATTTGGATGTGTACCTCGGGTGGGTGAAGCCGAAAGCTAGCATTCTTAAGAGAATATCCGGTCGGTGAACTAAAAGAAGATTTCCTACCTATTTATTTATCTGCCCCCAGATGTTTTTCTGCTTTTTTTGCAGTCCGGACATGCACTTTAGGGCATGGCTCCCAGGCAAAGGAACCCCTAATGGAACTATTCTCCCTGGAAGATGTTTCTTACTAACCATGTAATATAACATAACTAGTTGGGCACTTGTCTGATAAAGCACTAATGACCCCTACGCCTGGTCTCCATGCATGCCCCAGTTTTTATATAACCGCGAGGGTATTCGGACACACTCCGGACTATTGGGTCCCGAGGTTGAAGCGAAAAGGTCCGCTATGACAAACAATCTACAAACCGGCTAGAAGGCATTTTACATGTCACCATACATTACATAGTCAATTTGACTGATTGTATTCCTCTTCAATGCCATCTAACAGGCTGTCTAGTTCTGATCCTGCTGGGAATACTTTGCAGCCAATTCTACTGGCCGTACACTAAGCTCACGAGGATCGCCTTCCCATCAGGCCCCACAGGTCCGACCTCGGCCATGTGGTTTGGGTCAGCAACCGTGTACCGCGTCTTCACCATGGCCCGAGCCTCCCTGGCGCCTTGACAAGAGCCGATATCTTCCATAATCGGAGCGCCGCGCTCCTGGAGCCTCTCTGCAAGCTCCCCAAGGCCTTGAGCGGGGAGGCAGATGGCCACAAGGCACTGGCGACGCCTTTCATCACCTGCCGAACTTCGTTAAATGCGGTTGTAAGAGCTCAGGAAGAAGGTCACCCGTAGAACCGGGCATTTCCTCTGCAGGATGGCCGGTGAGCATACCTACAGATATAACTCTGTTAGTCGACTTCCTCACCGAACTCTTTTTTTAAAGTTCATTTAAGCACTTACTAAAAATGACGCGTCGAAGCCGCCGATTCTCCTTAAACGGAGCCAGACAGCTGGGCACGGACATATTTTAGTTCCTCACCCAGCTGAGTGTTGGCATCTTGGAGATTATTTTTCTACTGCCTCACCCTCGTAAGCACGTTCTCGCCGGCCTTTAACCGGCGCAAGAGCTGTTGCTTGTCCGGATCTACCCCGTCGCCATCTGCAATGTTATTGTCAGATCTATACACACGCCGCACTTCACAACATACTTATCTTTTAAGAGCGTATATTGCAAGAGGGGGTCTCTTTGGCTTCCCCTGTCGCGGCTTGTGCAGCCTCAAGTTGGGCTTTGCACTCTTCAAGCTCCTGGGATAGTTAGGTATTCTTTTCTGTAAGATCCTGCACAATAAATGATCCTTAAATCAGTTATTCTAACTATTTCAAGTCTCGGGGGCTACTGGCATATATAACTGTTAAATTTCCTCACTCGTATGTCTTTTACATACTGCTCCGTGGCTCTGGCTAGACCATCTTGAGCAGCACGGAGGTGCGCATCTCCCGAATTGAAGGCGTTCAACGCCTCTTGGGAGAAACATGTGTCACGAAGAATTTTCCGGCGGCGCCTGTGATTCATGGCACTCTCCACCTCGGAGTTGGTGGCGGACAATCTGTCGGCATCCTCTCCCGGAGGAGCATCCGACGCACGCCTCGTGTTCGCCTCCGCTTCTGGGCCTGGCTTTGAAGCTTTGGCTGGCGGAGGCTCGATTGGCAACCTCTCCGGATATAGTCCGTGGCGCTCTTTTTCTGAAGAGAGCACGGCGTTATTATGCCTTCTGGAATAAAACACGGGAATAAGGTGACACGCCATACCGTTCTTGGCGCTTCAATCGAGACCGCACTTCTTTTTAGCTTGTCGGGCGTCTTGCCCCTTGTTGGCTAGCCCGCAGGCTCGGCCTTCCGCCTCAAGGGCTCCCCACCGCAAAACACCGTTGGTATACGGTGATAAAAATAAGCAAGGATGAATCATTCTCAAAGCATTGGGGCTTCGGTCTCGCCATCGCGAGGCTGGAAGTATTCCGGGGTAATCGGCCGTAATGGCAACCAGGGCATTATCAATGCTCAGCTGGTGAAATACCCCATCGATCAGCTCCACCGATATGTCCGGATCCCCTTGGGAGGTCGGATCGAGGAACCGTTCCAGATCTTCTGGTTGTGGAGGCAGGCTGTTTATATCCTTTATGGCCTGGCGCAGTTCCTGCGTCAAAATCACAAAATGAGATACTTGACTATGGGAATATGGATCGGATGGACAAAAAGAAATGTCCACTTACCCAGCTTGGAGGATTGTTCATAGAAAACCCGTCCTGCGGGTTGACGCGAAGAAATTCCTCCTCTTCTCCCTTGTATAATGCGGACAAGGACTTCATCAGATTGGCGACCGATCCCGGACCCTTACGGCCATGGCGGGTGGCATCATCCTCCCCGTTGAAATCCCACATGGGGTGGCCTCTATACTGGAGCGGCTGCACCCCCCGCATAATGCATGTGGCCATGACCCCGATCATGGTCAGTCCGGAATGAGCCAACAACCTTATTCGGCTCATCAGGTAAAGGACGTCCCTGTCATTCTCCCTCTGTGGGCTCCATGGACGCCAGCTTAGGCGTTTCCTCAAAGGAGCATTACTGAACTCCGGGAGGCCGATCCGAACAGGGTCGGCGAAGGACATCTTCTATATAAAACCATTCCTAAGGCCAGTCTTTGGACGCCTTCTTCGGGGTTCCGGATAGATATCCGGTCTAGGCGATGAGCCATAGTTCGGCTCCGCCCACTTGATATATCGACCCCTCCTGAGAACGGGGTACGAGGCAGAACAACCTTTTCCACAGCGCGAAATGAGCCTCGATGCCCAAAAACAGCTCACAAAGGGCCACGAAGCCCGCAATATGCAGAATAGAGGCAGGCGTAAGGTTGTGCAACTGGAGGCCATAGAACTCTAGGAGCCCCCAGAGAAACGGATGAATTGGAAATCCGAGCCCTCTTATCAAATAAGGGACAAGGCATACCCGCTCTCCTTGGGAGGGACGGGGGGTGCTCTCCGCTTGTTTACCGCCCTTATAGGTGGCGAGTCCGGCTCGAACCGGAGCCATGAAGGCTGGGGGAAGAAACCCCTTGGTTTGGAGCGTCACTAGCTCGCTGTGCGGGACGGAGCATCTCTCCCAATCTCCAGGCTGAGAACTGGGAGGGCGAGAGGAGGAGCCGCGTCGACTGTCCATGATGGAATGGGTTTCTGTCAGATGCGCTCCGATGAAAGCTCGCGAAGGGAAGATGGTGTGATTCGGATCTAGATCCTCATCTCTAATATAGGCAGCTCATTTGCGCAGCTAGGGGTAAATGTAAAATACCACGGCTTTTCGCATTCGTTCAACACGTGGAAGATGGCCATTATTAGGCGTGGAAGCCAAGGAGCGCGATATTCTGAAGCCGGACACTATTCAAAAAGGTACACAGGATTTGGAGAAGAACCCGCCTTGCAATGCCGAAGACAATCTCTGCGCCCGGACTTCGTTGTCATTGAAGCCTGGTTCGGGGCTCTTGAGGGAGTCCCGGATTAGGGGTGTCTGGATAGCGGACTATGACCTTTGGCGGACTCTGGACTATGAAGATACAAGATTGAAGACTTCGTCCGTGTCCGGATGGGACTTTCCTTGGCGTGGAAGGAAAGCTTGGCGTCTGAATATGTAGATCTCCTACCATTGTAACCGACTACGGTAACCCTAACCCTCTTGATTGTCTATATAAACCAGAGGGTTTTAGTCCGTAGGACGAACAACAATCATACCATAGGCTAGCTTCTAGGGTTTAGCCTCTCTGATCTCGTGGTAGGTCTACTCTTGTACTACCCATATCATCAATATTAATCAAGCAGGAGTAGGGTTTTACCTCCATCGAGAGGGCCCGAACCTGGGTAAAAACATAGTGTCCCTTGTCTCCTGCTACCATCCGCCTAGACGCACAGTTCGGGACCCCCTACCCGAGATCCGCCGGTTTTGACACCGACAGCGACAGATCCCCCTCTCCGGAGCCCCGAACGGACTCCAGATCAGCCCTCCCGAGAGGTTTTAGGGCTTGGCGGCGGCTCCGTATCGTAAAACGCGATGATTTCTTCTCCTTGATTTTTTTTCTCCCTGGAAGCAAATATATAGAGTTGGAGTTGGCGTCGGAGGAGCTCCAGGGGGCCCACGAGGTAGGGGGCACGCCCTAGGGGGGGGGGAACGCACCCCACCCTTGTGGACAGGGTGTGGGCCCCCTGGACTTCATCTTTGGCAAGGATTTTTTATTATTTTCAACTAGACGTTCCGTGGAGTTTCAGGCCATTCCGAGAACTTTTGTTTCTGCACATAAATAACACCATGGCAATTCTGCTGAAAACAGCGTCAGTCCGGGTTAGTTCCATTCAAATCATGCAAGTTAGAGTCCAAAACAAGGGCAAAAGTGTTTGGAAAAGTAGATACGACGGAGACGTATCAACTCCCCCAAGCTTAAACCTTTGCTTGTCCTCAAGAAATTCAGTTGATAAACTGAAAGTGATAAAGAAAAACTTTTACAAACTCTATTTGCTCTTGTTGTTGTAAATACGTAAAGCCAGCATTCAAGTTTTCAGCAAAGATCATGACTAACCACACTTGCAATAACTCTTAGGTCTCATGTTTACTCATATCAATAGCATAATCAACTAGCGAGTCATAATAATAAATCTCGGATGAAAACACTTTCTCAAAACAATCATAATATGATATAACAAGATGGTATCTCGCTAGCCCTTTCTGAGACCGCAAAACATAAATGCAGAGCACCTTTAAAGATCAAGGACTGACTAGACATTGTAATTGATGGTAAAAGAGATCCAATCATAGTCATACCCAATATAAATTAATAGTAATGAATGCAAATGACAGTTGTGCTCTCCTGCTAGTGCTTTTAATAAGAGGGTGATGACTCAACATAAAAGTAAATAGATAGGCCCTTCGCAGAGGGAAGAAGGGATTTGTAGAGGTGCCAGAGCTCGGTTTTGAAATAGAGATAAATAATATTTTGAGCGGCATACTTTCATTGTCAACATAGCAACTAAGAGATGGCGATATATTTCATGCTATACACATTATCGGCGGTTCCCAAACAGAATGATAAAGTTTATACTCCCCCTCCACCAACAAGCATCAATCCATGACTTGCTCGAAACAACGAGTGTCTCCAACTAGCAACAGTCCCAGGGGGAGTTTTTTTTGCAATTATTTTGATTTAGTGTGCATAAAGCTTGGGACTGGGCATCCTTGAGACCAGCCATTTTCTCGTGAATGAGGAGCGGAGTCCACTCCTCTTGAGAATAACCCGCCTAACATGGAAGATAAGGGCAGCCCTAGTTGATACATGAGCTATTCGAGCATACAAAACAGAATGTCTATTTGAAGGTTTAGAGTTTGGCACATACAAATTTACTTGGAACGACAAGTAGATACCGCATATAGGAAGGTATGGTGGACTCATCTGGAATAGCTTTGGGGTTTAAGGGATTGTATGCACAAGCAGTATTCCCGCTTAGTACAAGTGAAGGCTAGCAAAAGACTGGGAAGCGGCCAACTAGAGAGCGACAACAGTCATTAACATGCATTAAAATTAATAAACATTGAGTGCAAGCATGAGTAGGATATAATCCACCATGAACATAAATATCATGAAGGCTATGTTGATTTGTTTCAACTACATGTGTGAACATGTGCCAAGTCGAGTCACTTAAATCATTCAAAGGAGGATATCACCCCATCATACCACATCACAACCATTTTAATAGCATGTTGGCACGCAAGGTAAACCATTATAACTCATAGCTAATCAAGCATGGCACGAGCAATTATGATCTCTAATTTTCATTGCAAACATGTCTATTCATAATAGGCTGAATCAAGAACGATGAACTCATCATATTTACAAAAACAAGAGAGGTCGAGTTCATACCAGCTTTTCTCATCTCAGTCAGTCCATCATATATCGTCATAATTGCCTTTCACTTGCACGACCGAACGATGTGAATAATAATGAGAATGCACGTGCATTGGACTAAGTTGGAATCTGCGAGCATTCAATAAACATGAGAAGACAAGGCAATATGGGCTCTCGGTTAAATCAACAATAATGCATATAAGAGCCTCTTCAACAATTTAATCATGGTCCTCTCCTAACGACCCCCAAAGAAAAGAAAAGAAATAAAACTATTTACACGGGAAAGATCACAACAAGCAAAAGAAGAACGGGAAATATTTTTTGGTTTTCTTTTTAATTACTACTACTACAACAAGAAAGTAAACTAGCTAGAAGCTACTACTAATTTTTGTTGTTGTTTTTTCTTAAGGTTTAACAAACACACAAGAAGAAAGCAAGAAAAAGAAAATAAACTAGCATGGATATTACAGTGAAAGAGTATAAGCACCGACATCTAGCAATGAGTTTGTGTAAACATAAATGTAATGTCGGTGGGAAATACGTACTCGCCCAAGCTTAGGCTTTTGGCCTAAGTTGGTTCATTGCCAGGGATGGCCTGGCGGATATCCGTAGGTGTAGCTAGGGTCGTACTGTGATGCAGAGGCTATCGCCTCCTGAGCTGCAGCGTGGCGTCAAGCTGCCTCCGCCCTCCTCTCGTACTCATCTGCCTCCTCTCTGGTAATAACATATCTTCCTTTTGCCTGATAATCAAAGAAGGCAGGAGCAGGGAGAGTAATACGGACAACACGCCATTTGTTAAAGATTAGTCGGCACTAGACAGGTGATTCATTCCTCTCAATAAACTGATGGTGGACCATAGAATTATAATCTAAATAAGTAGGAGGCAACTCCATATCATCCTCATGAATGTCCACATCAAGATAATCCGCTAAGCGGGTTGCATAAATTCCTCCAAAGAAATCTCCATTAAATCTATTATGGTGCAACCTATGTGCAACAATAGCTCCCAAGTTATAAGATTGGTCTCCCAACACAACACTCCTAAGAATACTGAGATCAGGGACACACATGTGACATGCTTCATCTTTACCATTTATGCATCTACCTATGAAGAGAGCAAAATAATGTATAGCAGGAAAATGAATGCTCCCTATGGTAGCTAATGCTATATCTCTAGATTCCCCTACAGTTATACCAGCAAGAAAGTCTCTAAATTCAGATTTACGGGGATCACTAATATTACCCCATTGTGGAAGTTTGCAAGCAGAAGTAAAATCATCTAAGTCCATGGTATAAGATTTCTCATAAAGATCAAACAGGACAGTTGGAGAATTACGTGAAGATGAAAATTCAAACCTCCTCACAAATGAGCTAGTGAGATGATGGTACTGCGGGCATTTGTCTACCTCAAAGCTCACAAGATCGGCGTTACGGAAAAAGGCGTTAAATTCCTCCTTGATCCCCGCTCGATCCATAAAATTTTCTGAAGGCCATTCACAAGGACGCACTGGAGCGTCCCTGGGTGGTTCCTCATCAGCATCACGCATTGCAAGCATGGGTCCTTGCTTCCTTGAAGAACCCCCTTGGAACATTTTCCTAAACATATTTCTTCCTCTGAAAAATTTCTGAAATTTTTAGTAACTTCAAACAGAAGTGAACCAAACTCAATAAAATTGATAGGAACTACTCCTACAAGTGTCTAGGGCCTATGTCAAGCATTAGAACTACTTAGAACCATATAAATTTGACATGCAAGCTCAAGAACATGGTCACCTATGCAGCACAAATTTGCAATGAATAGAGCACTAGAACAAAAACTAATTGGACCAATGGAGGACTCACATACCAAGGAACAATCTCCCCAAGCAGTTTTGTGAGAGGTGCTTTGAGCAAGGAGATCGAAAATCACAGCAAAGTGAGCTAGAACTCGTGCTTGAGCTAGATATTCGTGTTTGTGGGAGGAAGAAGAACTGTATGAGTGCAGGAATAAGTGGAGGGCCACCATGGGCCCACGAGGCAGGGGGCGCGCCCTGGGGGGTAGGGCGCGCCCTCCAACCTCATGGCCAGGTGGTTGACCCCCTGCTGTGTTCTCAGTTCCATAATTCCTCAAATATTCTA
Organism: Aegilops bicornis; assembly: GCA_021605145.1. Lineage (NCBI taxonomy): Eukaryota > Viridiplantae > Streptophyta > Magnoliopsida > Poales > Poaceae > Aegilops > Aegilops bicornis. Next base: position 343,936,609 of record CM038669.1, read on the forward strand.
TAAAAAATCATATTTCATTTTCAGGGCATTTGGAGAACTTTTATTTTCGGGGTATTTTTATATTGCATAGTTAAATCAGAAAACAGACAGAAAAATACTATTTTTACTTTATTTCAACTAAATAAAAGAAAATATAAAGAGGGTACAGAAGGTTGTGCCTTCTAGTTTCATCCATCTCATGCTCATCAAAAGGAATCCACTAACAAGGTTGATCAAGTCTTGTTAACAAACTCATTCCGAATAATCATGGAACCGGAGAAATTTAAAATAACACTATGTTACCTCAATGGGGTTATGCACATCCCCAATAATAAGAATATCATATTTCTTCTTGACAGTAGGTAGAGGAAATTCAAAACCTCCAAAAAATAATCGATGGAATTTTTCCAATAGAGTTGATACTATGAACTTGAGGTTGTTTCCTCGGAAAGTGTACCGTATGCTCATTACCATTAACATGAAAAGTGACATTGCCTTTATTGAAATCAATAACAACACCTGCAGTATTCAAAAAGGGTCTTCCAAGAATAATAGACATACTATCGTCCTCGGGAATATCAAGAATAACAAAGTCCGTTAAAATAGTAACGTTTGCAACCTAACAGGCACATCCTCACATATACCGACAGGTATAGCAGTTGATTTATCAGCCATTTGCAAAGATATTTCAGTAGGTGTCAACTTATTCAAGTCAAGTCTACGATATAAAGAGAGAGGCATAACAGTAACACCATCTCCAAGATAACATAAAGCAGTTTTAACATAGTTTCTTTTAATGGAGCATGGTATAGTAGGTACGCCTGGATCTCCAAGTATCTTTGGTATTCCACCCATAAAAGTATAATTAGCAAGCATGGTGGAAATTTCAGCTTCTGGTATCTTTCTCTTATTAGTGACAATATCTTTCATATACTTAGCATAAGGATTCATTTTGAGCATATCAGTTAATCGCATACGCAAAAAGATAGGTCTAATCATTTCAGCAAAGCGCTCAAAATCCTCATCATCCTTTTTCTTGGATGGTTTGGGGGAAAAGGTATGGGTTTCTGAACCCATGGTTCTCTTTCTTTACCATGTTTTCTAGCATCAAAGTCTCTCTTATCATAACGTTGATTCTTTGATTGTGGGTTATCAAGATCAACAACAGGTTCAATTTCTACATCATTATCATTACTAGGTTGAGCATCATCATGAACATCATCATTAACATTTTCACTAGGTTCATGTTCATTACCGTATTGTGTTTCAAAGATCGTAAATAGATATATCATTTGGATTCTCGGGTGGTTCAAAGCAATAGGTTCACTAGAAGTTTGCAAAGTCCTATCATTTTTCTTTTCTTCCTTTTAGAAGAACTAGGTGCATCAATATTATTTCTCAGAATCTTACTCAATTCTCTTAGGGTGGCCTTCAGGATACAAAGGTTCTGAGTCATTCTACCAGTTCTAGTAGCCACTCTAACAAAGATAATCATTTTTCTTACTATTCATTTCATTGAGCAAATCATTTTGAGCTTTAAGTACTTGTTCTACTTGAGTGGTAACCATAGAAGCATGTTTGCTAACGAGTTTAAGTTCACCTCTAACATTAGCCATATAATCACCCAAGTGTTTAATCATCTAAGCATTTTGTTTTAAATGTCTACCAAAATAAGCATTGAAATCTTCTTGCTTAAACATAAAGTTATCAAACTCATCCAAGCATTGGCTAGCAATTTTAGCAGGAGGGATTTCAGCTCTATCATATCTATAGAGAGAATTTACCTTTACTACCTATGTCGGGTTATCAAGACCAGGAGGTGCTTCAATAGGTAATGGATCAAGATCATATGTTTCTTCAACATGCGGTAGATTAAGACCATGTATTTCTTCAATAGGAGGTAAATTCTTAACATCTTTAGCTTTGATACCTTTTTCTTTCATAGATTTCTTTGCCTCTTGCATATCTTCAGGACTGAGAAATAGAACACCTCTCTTCTTTGGAGTTGGTTTAGGAATAGGCTCATGAATTGTCTCAGGAGCTGGCTCAGGAGGTGTCCAATTATTTTCATTTTCCAACATATTATTCAATAGAATTTCAGCTTCATCCGGTGTTCTTTCCCTGAAAACAGAACCAGCACAATTATCCAGGTAATCTCTGGAAGCATCGGTTATGCCATTATAAAAGATATCAAGTATTTCATTTTTCTTAAGAGGATGATCAGGCAAAGCATTAAGTAACTTGAGAAGCCTCCCCCAAGCTTGTGGGAGACTCTCTTCCTCAATTTGCACAAAATTGTATATATCCCTCAAAGCAGCTTGTTTCTTATGAGCAGGGAAATATTTAGCAGAGAAGTAATAAATCATATCCTGGGGACTACGCACACAACCAGGATCGAGAGAATTAAACCATATCTTAGCATCACCCTTTAATGAGAACGGAAATATTTTAAGGATATAAAAGTAGCGAGATCTCTCATCATTAGTGAACAGGGTGGCTATATCATTTAATTTAGTAAGATGATCCACAACAGTTTCAGATTCATAGCCATGAAAAGGATCAGATTCAACCAAAGTAATTATATCAGGATCAACAGAGAATTCATAATCCTTATTGGCAACACAAATAGGTGAAGTAGCAAAAGCAGGGTCAGGTTTCATTCTATCTTTAAGGGATTGCTTACTCCATTTTACTAATAACCTCTTGAGCTCAGATCTATCTTTGCAAGCTAAAATAGCCGCAGAAGCTTCCATATCAAAAACATAACCCTCAGGAATAACATGCCTATCTTCATCATCACTTTCATCAATATAATCAGTTTCAATAATTTCTTTCTCTCTAGCCCTAGCAATTTTTTCATCAAGAAATTCACTAAGGGGCACAGTAGTATCAAGCATAGAAGTAGTTTCATCATAAGTATCATGCATAGCGTAAGTAGCATCATCAATAGCATGCGACATATCGAGCGAATAGCGAAGCGAGGTTTAGGTGTCGCAAGCTTACTCAAAACAGAAGGTGAATCAAGTGCGCATCTAGGTGGCGGTTCCTTACCTCCCTCGTAGTTGAGGGATAAATTGTTGTCTTAAGCGTCTTTCAAGTTCTTCATAGTGACCGGCAGATATAAATCCCAAATGACTCAAAGAATAGAGCTATGCTCCCCGACAGCGCCTTGAAATTAGTCTTGATAACCCACAAGTGTAGGGGATCGCAACAGCTTTTGAGGGTAGAGTATTCAACCCAAATTTATTGATTCAACACAAGGGGAGCCAAAGAATATTCTCAAGTATTAGCAACTGAGTTGTCAATTCAGCCACACCTGGATAACTTAATATCTGCAGCAAGGTATTTAGTAGCAAAGTAATATGATAGTAGTGGTAACGATAACAAAAAGTAACGAAAGCAAAAGTAATATTTTTGGTATTTTATAGTGATTGTAACAATAGCAACGGGAAAGTAAATAAGCAAGAACCAGTATACGGAAAGCTCGTAGGCATTGGATCGGTGATGGATAATTATCTTGGGATCACGGTTCATCATGTAACAGTCATAACATAGGGTGACACAGAACTAGCTCCAGTTCATCAATGTAATGTAGGCATGTATTCCGAATATAGTCATACGTGCTTATGGAAAAGAACTTGCATCACATCTTTTGTCCTACCATCCCGTGGCAGCGTGGTCCTAACGGAAACTAAGGGATATTAAGGCCTCCTTTTAATAGAGAACCGGAACAAAGAATTAGCACATAGTGAATACATGAACTCCTCAAACTACGGTCATCACCGGAGTGGTCCCGATTATTGTCACTTGGGGTTGCGGATCATAACACATAGTAGGTGACTATAGACTTGCAAGATAGGATCAAGAACTCACATATATTAATGAAAACAAAATAGGTTCAGATCTGAAATCATGGCACTCGGGCCCTAGTGACAAGCATTAAGCATAGCAAAGTCATAGCAACATCAATCTCAGAACATAGTGGATACTAGGGATCAAACCCTAACAAAACTAACTCGATTAAATGATAGATCTCATCCAACCAATCACCGTCCAGCAAGCCTACGATGGAATTACTCACGCACGGCGGTGAGCATCATGAAATCGGTGATGGAGGATGGTTGATGATGATGACGGCGATGAATCCCCCTCTCCGGAGCCCCGAACGGGCTCCAGATCAGCCCTCCCGAGAGGTTTTAGGGCTTGGCTGCGGCTCTGTATCGTAAAACGCGATGATTTCTTCTCCTTGATTTTTTTTCTCCCCGAAAGCAAATATATAGAGTTGGAGTTGGCGTCGGAGGAGCTCCAGGGGGCCCACGAGGTAGGGGGCGCGCTCTGAGGCGCCCCACCTCGTGAGATGTGGTGTGGGCCCCCTGGTCTTCATCTTTGGCAAGGATTTTTTATTATTTTCAACTAGACGTTCTGTGGAGTTTCAGGTCATTCCGAGAACTTTGTTACTGCACATAAATAACACCATGGCAATTCTGCTGAAAACAGCGTCAGTCCGGGTTAGTTCCATTCAAATCATGCAAGTTAGATTCCAAAACAAGGGCAAATGTGTTTGGAAAAGTAGATACGACGGAGACGTATCAGGGCCCAGCGGTCATCCTACCAGCTGGGTACCGCCCGGGTATACATAGCATTTTCCCCGTTTCTGTTTTTATTCCAGATTTGGTATATGCCAGATTTGGGATTTGCCTATGTTTCCATTTTAGGCAGTTTAGTGTTTTGCATATTTGTGGGGGGTTTTCTACTGAACCTAGACATATTATATATGTTTTTGGGTAGAAAAATCCCACCAATCCTGTGGTGGCATTAGTTTCTGCATTTGAGCAAGTTCATGAACATGTCATTTTACATCGTGTTGCTTTTTTGTCTTTTATGTGTATATTTATGGAAATATGCTAGGGGTAGTTTTGCACATGAACATGCTCTTCCACATGCCTACTACATGCTAGATTGTGTTACATGCCATGACATGCTTTACATGGAGTTAAACATGCTTGCAAACATGCTTTGATGAATCTGTTTTTGCCATGCTAGTCATTTTCACCAAGTCTGCTAGAACTGTTGTCTTTTGCATTTTTGCCATGTTGTTTTAGACCTGTTCTAGTGAGGTATAGCAGTAGCTCAGTGTTCATGAATTGTAGATCTTCACCTATAATTCACTGCCATATATTTGGTTTTCATGTTTGTGTGCTGTAGCATAGTTTCATGATCCATCTTAAGTGCTATGTTGTGCTTAAGTGCAGTTTTGCATTGTTCTTGTTTTGCTCGTCATTTGCAAACCGTGCATCCGTTTCCGGTGATCTTCATATCAATTTCATTCGAAATCTCCCACCCTATCCAGTGGCATGCTTGGTTTGCCAAGTTGATGCCATGATCATCCTTTCCCTTCCTGAGTACCCATATGCATTGCACATCATGCCTTGCATCTCATGCCATGTATTGCATCATGTTGCTTGCGCATTGCACCGTGATTGATTGTTGTTCCATTGCTTGTGTTCTTGCTTTGGGTAGAGCCGGGAGACGAGTTCGTGAACGAGGAACCTCTTGAAATGCTTAACGAGGAGCAAGCTTTCGACAACTCTGAGAACTTTGCAGGCAAGATGACCATTACCCTCGATATCACTTCTATCTTTGCTTGCTAGTTGTTCGCTATATCGCTATGTCGCTGTGACGCCCGCGATTCAATCATACACTAATCATACACGCAAATGTGTACGATCAAGATCAAGGACTCACAGGAAGATATCACAACACAACTCTAGACACAAATTAAAATAATACAAGCTTTATTACAAGCCAGGGGCCTCGAGGGCTCGAATACACAAGAGTCAGCGGAAGCAACAATATCTGAGTACAGACATGAGTTAGACAAGTTTGCCTTAAGAAGGCTAGCACAAAAGCAACAACGATCGAAAAGGTAAGGCCTCTTGCCTGGGAGCCTCCTAACTACTCCTGGTCGTCGGCGGCCTCCATGTAGTAGTAAGCATCGGCGGTGGCATCTGGCTCCTGGGCTCCGACATCTGGTTGCATCAACCAGAAAGAAGAAGAAAGGGAGAAAAGGGGGACCAAGCAACCGTGAGTACTCATCCAAAGTACTCGCAAGCAAGGAACTACACTACATATGCGTCGGTATCAATGAAATGGGTTGTATGTGGACTGAACTGCAGAAATGCCAGAATAGAGGGGAGAACCTAGTCCAATCGAAGACTAGCATCTTCTGGAAACCACCATCTTGCAGCAACAGGAGGGAGTAGAGTAGCATAAAGTAAAGTAGTAGTAGTGTTATCAACCTCGGCCAGAGATCCTTTCTCGACTCCTGCGAGAAAGCAATCCCGGAGCCATACTATCCAGTTATCATCATAATCCAATTCTCATCACCATCCAGTTCTCATCACAAGTATCCGATTCTAGTTGTATCGATCGATACAACTCCAAGTGTCCTTTCTTGTAGGAAAGGCTATCGATAGATGTTTTCTTCCCTCATGGGTGCACCAACTTACCCACCACGCCGATTAACTCCGGCGGACACACTTTCTGGGTCATGCCCGGCCTCGGCCAAACAATACGCCACAACCCGACCTAGGCTTAATAGAGAGGCCAGCACGCCGGACTAAACCTATGCCCCAGGGTCATGGGCCATCTCCCGGAACGCTTTGCATGTTGCGTCTGTGCCGGTGAGCGAACCTAGCTACCTCCTTCAACAAAGGCAGGTGCTTACGCAGTCCAACCCGGCGCCGCCCGGTCGGCCAGCGTCTATTAAGCTTCGGCTGATGTATACGCCGCATGACGCCCATACTATGCCCACGTGATGGTTAGTGCTATCGGGCGAGGCCCCTCGGATCAAATATCCAAATCGTGAGTGTATCGAGGCAGCGGTAACAATCAGAGACTCACGAAAGATGTCACCCCGTTGCCCCGTCTCGAGGACTTGCGGCAAGGGCTAGGAATGCCCGGCCACGCCTCGTAATTATCTCGCGGGCACCCTCCAGGTCAACCCGACTCCACATCACTCGCAATTAAGCTCGCGCGGGTACTCCTCAGGGTCGACCCGTCTTTCCAAGTAACAGCTGTAAGGTCCAAGTATCCGTGTGTCCAAACATTAAGGGGAAAACCCGATGAATCACCCCCGGTGAATTCCACTCGATGTAATCATCCAGGTGAACGTAAGAGGATCCACCCTCTAGGTTCACACTTGCGGGGTTGCACGACAGAGCCGTATCGGAAGTGGTTAAGGAGGAAATCACACTCGATGACTACGACCGAATAGCTACACTACAGGTTAACATCAGAAGTGCTGAAGAGGTCTCACCCTCGGCACTCGATAGTAACACATTAGTGTTGAGCAACCAAGGGGAAAGTGATGTGCGGTGTCGGGGCCTGGTCTTCGATCCCGTTGATCGGGTCTTCAATGATGAAGCAGGGGCAACAAGGACAAGGTGGGGGTCACTGATGGATCACTAACCAACCTATAATAAGCAGTTTAGGATAAGCAGGTATGGTACAACAGCAGATACAAAAGCAGGCTATGCACCAGAATAGGAGCAAACAATTACAGTAGCAAAATCTAATGCAAGCATGAGAGAATGGAATGGGCGATATCGGGATGATCAAAGGGGAGGCTTGCCTGGTTGCTCTGGCAAGGAGGGGTCGTCGTCGACGTAGTCGATCACAGGGGCGGCATCGATCTCGGGGTCTACCAGAGAGAAGAGGGGGAAGAAACAATAAATATAAAGCAAGCACAGCCTCACAAAGCATAACCTGGCAATATGTTATTCCAAGTGTGACCTAACGCATGGCTACACGATATAGGTGAAGGGGGAAGTCAACCGGGAATGTTTTCACGGTTCCGGACCTGTGTCAGACAGATGACTGGAGGGGGAATGTTCCATGTTCAGATAGTTAGAGGCATCTGACACGTATGTGGGTAGCGTATTCGGGTTCGCCTCGTTTTGCTGAGCAACTTTCATGTAGAAAACATTCTCATCCGAGTTACGGATTATTTTATATGATTTTCCAAAGTTTAAACAATATTCTGAAATTATTATTAAAACTAAAATGGGGGTCATTGCATCAGCATGACGTCATCATGAAGTCAGCAGTCAATAGAGTTCACGAAAGTCAACCGTAACGTGTGGGGCCGTTCTGTCATAGTCTAACAACTAATTAACCGTTTTAATTAACTAATCAAGTTAGTTAATTACCAAATCAATTAATTAATTACTGATTTAATTAATTAACTAACTAATTACTTATTTCTTTAAATGTTTTTGGGGCGGGCCCCACTGTCATAAACCTATCTCGGCGGCGGGGCCCCGTGGTCGATGACCCAGGTGGGGCGGCGGGCGTGGCCGCCAGCCAAAAGGCTGTGCAAGCGCGCTGCCACCGAGCGGCAGCGAGCGGCGGAGGCGGCGGCTGGCTCCGGCGGCGAGGCGGAGCAACAAGTTGCGATGGTGGGGACGCGGGCCGGCGGCCAGCGGTGCGGCCATGGAGCCTCGGGCGCGGAGCAGCGTCGCGGCCGACGGAACAACACGGCGACGTGGCGGGCGTGGCGCGCGAGGCGCTGCGGATCCGGTGATGGGAGAGAGAGGCGAGGCTCACCCCGTTTGTAGATGAACGGGGGCGGCGTGGCTCGACGGAGTCCGGTGAGGAGGAGGACGGGGACGAGCGACGGGGACGGAGAGCGCCGGCGAGGAGGAGACGAGGACGACGGGGCGGCGTTGCGGCGTCGAGGAGGCGCGGTCAGGGGAAGGCCATCGCCGTTGGGCGGCGCGGGGCAGTAGCGGTGATGGGAGGCGCTGGTCAGCGCCAGCGCGGGAGAGGCGGTGTCGGTGTCAAAACCGGCAGATCTCAGGTAGGGGGTCCCGAACTGTGCGTCTAGGCGGATGGTAAGAGGAGACCAGGGACACAATGTTTTTACCCAGGTTCGGGCCCTCTCGATGGAGGTAAAACCCTACTCCTGCTTGATTAATATTGATGATATGGGTAGTACAAGAGTAGATCTACCACGAGATCAGAGAGGCTAAACCCTAGAAGCTAGCCTATGGTATGATTGTTGTTCGTCCTACGGACTAAAACCCTCCGGTTTATATAGACACCGGAGAGGGCTAGGGTTACACAAAGTCGGTTACAATGGAAGGAGATCTACATATACATATTGCCAAGCTTGCCTTCCACGCCAAGGGAAGTCCCATCCGGACACGGGACGAAGTCTTCAATCTTGTATCTTCATAGTCCAGGAGTCCGGCCAAAGGTTATAGTCCGGCCATCCGGACACCCCCTAATCCAGGACTCCCTCAGTAGCCCCTGAACCAGGCTTCAATGACGACGAGTCCGGCGCGCAGATTGTCTTCGGCATTGCAAGGCGGGTTCCTCCTCGTAATACTTCATAGAAGATTTCGAACACAAGGGTAGTGTCCGGCTCTGCAAAATAAGTTCCACATACCACCGTAGAGAGAATAATATTTACACAAATCAATCCTGCTGACGTATTCCGCAGCGTGACATCACACCATGGCCAAGCCTTTATTCGAATCGTTTTTACTATCCCACGTCAACGCACTTAGCGAGGCGGTTTCCTTGGCACGTCTTGTCGAGGCAGAGATCGTGTCCCCTTATTCCGGGATTCTCATCAATACGGGCGTGGGTAACCCAATCGTGCCCGTTGGTATGTCTCCTCCATCGAAGGCGAGTCCCGAGGGCTGTTGGTATTCAACCTCTTTATAAAGAGACCAAGGCTCGACTCCTTTCTTTCAATCTTAATCGAATCCGCCTCTCACCTTGAGTTCCAACACCCAAAGCTCCAGATTCAGGCGCTTCGGACCTTCGATGATGTCCGGTTCCGACCTTCAAGGCCGGTGGATGCCTTCCTACGTTACGGAAGAAGACGTGCTAAAGCTAAGAGATGCTAGGCATCTGACCGGCGAAATCCCGCATAGGCTGCCTGCTCAAGGGCAGGTTATTCCCACTCCCAAGCCTGGAGAGAGCGTGGTGTTCGCGTCTCACTTCCTTCAGGGGCTTGGTTTCCCGACGGACACCTTCGTGAGGGGGCTCATGTTTTATTATGGGTTGGAATTTCACGACTTGGCTCCGGAGTCCATCCTCCACATCTCATCGTTCATTGTCGTGTATGCGAAGCCTTCCTCCGTATTACTCCTCACTTTGGATTGTGGCTTAAGACCTTCAAAGTAGAGCCAAGATGATCGAGGGGCAGCACGCTGAGTCTTGGAGGTGCTCTTATAAGCAAGAATGTTGACGCTCCATGGCCCGAGGGCTCTTTTCAAGAGGAGTTCAGCTTATGGCAACGAGAGTGGTTTTATATCACAGCTCCCAGGGGCACCAAGTGGGTGGCGTCACCTGCCTTTCGCTCGGGTCCCCCACCACAGCTAGTGTCATGGGTCACTAAAGGGTTTGGTAGGCGTCCAAGGGCGTGCCCTTGTTGCGAGGCCGCATTCGAGATCTCCTAGAAAGAGACATCAATCTGGTCGTAGTGATGCAGGTCATGTTGATTCGCCGCACCCTGCCTCGCAAACGTCGCCCCTCTGCTGTGGGAGTTTAATCCGGAGGGACCACGAGCCCTCCAACATTTTACGGTAGCGACGCCCATGGAGATGTACAAATTGTTCTTGGATCAAAAGCAATTTGTCCTGACTCGACCAAGGACGCAGGTCTGAGCTGCAATCGCCCGGATACTCAAGTAAGTAGCCCTGTACCCGGACACGCTATCCGTATATTTATCATAAAATTTCCCTTAAAAGAGTTGTCCCTTAAACAGGAGTGGATAGCGAAAGCAAAGCTAATCAGGTGTCCGGCCCCCCTCCCTGAGACCACACCGGATCCCATGTTAACCAGGATCTTTGGAGGTTGCGCCTTTGAAAGAAGAAGGCGAAGGGGGAACAAGGAAGCTACCGCCTCCCCGAAGGAGGCTATCAAGAAAGGAGGAATCGAGAATTCCTCTATCCAGGGGAAGAAGAGGGCCGCCTCTGAAGACCCGGAGACCATGGTCTCAAAGCAGGGGAAGAAATCTTCGTCAGAGGGTCCTACGCCGGGGGATGCCTCGGCCGCACTGTGCCCCCAAGGGGATCAGCCCTCCGCCGAGTCATAAGTAGAGAGGGGAGTTTTTAAAATGAGAGACATCCTTGTTCTATTTCTGAGGAAGATAACCGAAATTTTACCTTGTAGTTCGGATCTCAGCCCTTCTCAGCAGAGCTCATCTTCAGGGGATCTTCGTCCGGAGATGATGGAGAGCGGAACGCCTCCTCCTGCCGTACCGCCTTGCGAGGCGGGCGACCCTGAGGTGTCGTCATGGAGGGTTTCTCCGAATCCGGCAGGGCCGGAGGGCAGTCGTATGGCCCCCCAAAGCCCTCCATGTCCGGCCTTTGAAAAAGGTCATCGGACGAGTCCGGCACCGTCTGGTGCACGGTCGGAGGAGCTGAAGGATCTGCTCGGGCGAGCGTCTATCTGGTACGGTGATTGAAAGGATTTCATCCGCGGAGAGCGGGTTGTACGAGGCCGTCAGGAGTTTACTGACAGGTTTTGAGGTACGTGAAATGATGTACCTTTTGACAGTTCCGCATATATAAGATGCGCCCTGTGTAGATAGTAGCCCCTGAGACTCAGTGCGTTGTCAAAAGTGACGGCGCGCCGAGGATCATAATCCCAGGTATAATATGTCGCCCTTCGTATGTAGGTGGCGAAGTGTTTGTGGCTAGCCGGACTGATGAATTTGCCGAGCTAAAGCGGCAACTTGACGTGGTAGATGCCGACATCGCGCTTGTCAACAAGCGGCTTGACGAGGCACAAGGTATGTAATTTCTCCGAAGACACCTGGTAAGAGGAGCTTGATGCCCGTATTTTACAACATGTGTGATTGATGCAGATGGTGCCGCTGCCATGGAGAACCTTCGGGTGGAACTTGCCCGAGCCAAGGAGCAGGCCAGGAAAAGCGATGCGGCTGCCTTAAAGGCGGCTGAAGAGCTGAAAGCCGAACAGGCTGCTCACTGCCGAAGCAAAAAGGAAATGGCCGAGATGGCTGTGAAGTTAAAAAATGCTGCTGACCGCTGCAAGCTTCTTGAAAAAGAAGATCGGGCGGAACAGAAGGACCTGGAGAAGGCCACTATCGAGGCCAAGGATACTCGCTCTGCGATGAGAGCTACGAAGGAGGAGCTATGTCAGGCCGGAGATATCGCGCCGGAAAGCCCTTTATGCCAGTGGATGAAGTTCGGGATCCTAAATATGCTCCGCTGGACCGGTACTGGAGTGCGGCGGACACTTATCTGGACTTGGCGGCGAAAAGTGACACGGCCGAACACTTCCGAGATAAAAGGATCACAAAATGGAAAAGCTTTTTGGTCGCAGTTCCACAATCCGGGCGCCCACTTCCATTAATCGATCGTTTGGCCGCATGGGCGGAGCTGAATAGGTTATCCGGACTCGCCATGAAGTATGTCGTGAGTCATCTGTGGCGAAAGGCCCGAGCGAAGACTTATTTTAGCTTGGTGCAGCAGTTCCTTGGTGCGGTGCCGCATATCAATGCAATGAAGAGGTCGGCGTGCATAGAGGGTGCGCGGATGGCTCTTGCCCGTGTCAAAACATATCTTTGGCGGAGATGAATGCCATCGCTGTTGCATCCCAAGATTCGGACAGGAGCTGAGTACCTGCCGAGCATTATTTTCAGGAAGTTCTGCAGGGCGCTCGTATAATAGAGACGCAGTGCTCGAAGGATATTATGTTCGAATAACATGTATTATTGTAAAACAATGTTTCGAGGGAATATAAAAGCTTTTTATACTTGTGCCTTCAAGAATTAAAATACCTCTTATGCGGCCGTTAATGTATATGTGTATATAACTTTGAAAGATGGCAGTCTTTGGCTTCAGCCCCACGCATATAATGCGGGGTGTTCATGAAAAGCGCATTTTCACACTTGATCCATCGTGTTGGTCCTATTAAGGAGGTGATAGCGCAGCGAACTAGGAAACCGGACTATAATGCTTTATCACTTTCACTTAGCCATAGGAGTTTGACAGTGGGGCAACTATATAGCCCCTAGGGGCACCGCTCACCCGGTCGGAAGCGCGTGTGTACTGGCGAAATGGCCCTTCGTTAATGCGGAGGAATCCTAAAGATTCCGCCGGGTCATCGAGTGGTTGACCAGTCTCACGCTATATCATGACAGTTAGTTTTCGGCTTTCTCTACTGAGGTGCTACTTTGGCGAACCGGGCACAATCGCAGATAGTTCTCTGGTGCCGCCTTAGCCGATAGAGCGGAGCGTAAAGGCAGCAAAACACAGAGCCGGGCAAACCCAAAATTTGACCAAAGACATGATTCGGAGCTGATGCATATAAGGCCAAACTCGCGGCCTTGAACACTCCCTAAGGTATTCGGTCTTTATGAAAACGGGCTGAACAACGCCCTTGGTAATAAGCCCACAGTGTCCAGTGCAGCGCAAAATTCGGCGTGGCCACATGCCAAGACGCCAGCCTCCTCCTCGGTTATACCAAAAAACTGGGGGATGTGTATCAACAAGAGACAGTGAAGGTTTATGCAGGGTCTTAATCTAAAAAGAATCCTTGGAACGGGTCCCTACTGCACGTCTGCGCTTGTGTCTCCGTTGTCTGCGTATCACGGCCGGGTGTAGCACGGTGTTCATCTGTAAAGAGAGGAACTTAGTTGAGAAAGATCGTCTTGAAAATGTAAGTTATATTAAATAAACAAAGTATAATTCAAAAAATGGGTAAAGTTGAGCTTTATTGTCTCTCGTTGTACATGCGGAGCCTTGTCTTGGGGTAGGCGGCTAGTAAGCCCTTGTATGTTTACGCCGGACTCATCTAGCCATGTCCGGGGTCTGAACGACCTATTTATGTGCTTTTATTAGTGAAGCCGGTTTAGTGTGTGGCTGTCAAGGCAGCCGCACAGTCTTCCGCGCTCGAAAACACTTGATGTTTCCCTTTAATGAGATGATGCCTCGCAGACCGGGCATTTTAAGCGTATGAGATGCATAATGCGGTATTGTGTTAAAGCGGGTGAAAGCTTCGCGTCCCAGTAGTGCTTGATAGCTACTTGTAAATGGGGCGATGTGGAAGGTTAGCTTTTTGCAGCGAAAGTTGTCGGGGGAGCCGAACATAACTTCTAGCAGGAGAGAACCTGTACAATGGGCATCTGGGCCTGGCATTACCCCTTGAAAGGAAGTGTTGCTATGGCGAATTTTTGTTGGGTCTATCCCCATTTCGCGGATTATGTCCTGATATAGCAGGTTCAGATCACTGCCGCCGTCCATTAGGACTTGTGTAAAGTGGAGTCCATCAATTATCGGATCTAATATCAAGGCAGTCCATCCTGCGTTCCGGATACTTCTAGGGTAATCCTGATGGTCGAAGGTGATTGATTTTAACAACCTGTGGCAGGACTCCTCTAGGATAGGTCGTATGGCGCGTATCTCTATAGGCTCCACTCTGTTTTTCCCTTTTGTCACGTGAAGTGAGTTTACTGTTTTGACTTCTTGTGGGAAATTCTTTTATTTTCCGATGCTCTGCTTGTGGGGTTCGTCATCGTCCTCGCTTGGTGTGTCGAGCCCCTTGTTTTTGGCGTTGAGTTTGCCGGATTGCTTGAAGACCCAACAATCTCTGTGGGTATGGTTTGCAGGCTTCCCGGGAGTACCGTGGATTTGGCATATCTTGTCCAAGGTTTTGTTTAGGTTAGATAGCTCGTCCCTGTTATCCTTGAGGGGCAGCTTTTTCTGATTTTGCCGAGAGATTTTGAATCCGGCATTGACTGTCGTGCTCTTCGGGCTGTTTCCCTTGGTCCGGCGCTGGTCCTTGTTGCGCCACGGTTTCTTGTTTCCATCCCTAACTTTGGATGTACTTGGGTCGCTGGTACTGCATCTTGCCAACCAGCTATCCTCTCCTGCGCAAAAGCGGGTCATGAGGCTTGTTAATGCGGCCATTGTTCTTGGCTTTTCTTGGCCTAGGTGTCTGGCGAGCCATTCGTCTCGAACATTGTGTTTGAAAGCTGCTAAGGCTTCGGCGTCCGGACAGTTGATTATCTAGTTCTTTTTAGTAAGAAATATGTTCTAGAGTTTCCAGGCTGACTCTCCGGGTTGTTGAGTTATATGACTTAAATCGTCTGCATCCGGAGGTCGGACATAGGTCCCTTGAAAATTTTCCCGAAAAGCATCCTCGAGCTCTTCCCAACTTCCAATGGTGTTTCCGGGAAGGCTTTTAAGCCAATGCCGAGCTGGCCCTTTGAGCTTGAGGGGTAAGTATTTTATGGCGTGGAGGTCATCTCCTCTAGCCATGTGTATGTGGAGGATATAATCCTCAATCCAGACTCCAGGGTCTGTTGTTCCGTCATATGCCTCTATGTTTACAGGCTTGAATCCCGCTGGAAATTCATGGTCCAGCACCTCATCGGTGAAACATAGGGGGTGTGCGGCACCCCTATAGTTGGGTGTGCTGCGATGTTCGGATACTTGTTGTGTTGCATTGCTTACTAAAGCTTGCTTTCTTGGCCCATAGATAGATCTGGCTGGGCCATCTTTTGGATGCGAATCCTTGTGTGGATCGCGTGCCGGCTTGTGTGCGGCGCCGTTTGCCGCTCTATGTTGGCCATGGGGTTGTTAATCCGACCAGGTGGCTTCCTTATTTTTTTGATTTCGGGGCTCTAAGGCCTCTTCGTCAAATTCCGGCAGTAATTTTCGCTTCGGATAGCTCTTTGTGTGGCGACTGTCGCCGTATTTGTCTGCGGTGTTGAGTACTTTGCTCCATCTAATTCTAAGTGCATCTTCCGCTGTTTTGAGCTTCCGCTTCTGCTTTTTCAGGCTACGTGTAGTGGCGACGAGCCTTTTGTGGAGGTTCTTCTACTCCAGCAACTTGTCCGGTGTGAGGTCTTCCGGACTGTTATCTTCGCCGGGGACGGGCTGTTCGGTTTGTTTATCCAAGTTGCCCTGTTCGGACGGTTTCTCGATGGCATGTCCGTAGTCCGCCGGTTCACCCTGCTCTGTGGCTGGGTCTGTATGGCTGCTGTCTCTGTCGAGGTGGGGTTTAGAGCGGCGCTTATGCCGCCGCTTTGGCTGCTTTTCGAGGGAACGATCCCTCGTTGCGTCCCTTTGTTCCTCGTCGTCATTTCTTTTAGGTGTGTCCACCATGTATACATCGTGAAATGAGGTAGTTGTCCAATGCCCTATAGGCGCTGGTTCCTGTTCATCTCCTAACTCGTCGTCCATACCGTCGATGTCTTCGGAGTCGAAGTCGAGCATGTCGGTTAAATCATCGACAGTGGCTACGAAGTGGGTGGTGGGTGGGCTTTGAATTTCTTCGTCATCCGCATCCCAACCTTGCTGACCATAGTCCGGCGGGGCTCTCTGATAAAGAGACAAACTTTAGTGAATTGAGAATGTCGCCAAGGGCGAAGTCTTTGAAAGATGTCCACGGTGGCGAACTCCATGATCGGCGCCCAATCAGATTCGATCGGCAGGGGCGCGGAAGGTCCGGAGTCCGGAGAGGAGTCCGGCACCTTGGAGTCACGAGCTTCCCAGAGGACAAGGCTAGTGTTCGGCTCGATCGCTGTAAAGATTGCAGCCCCCGAGGCGGTGTCCAGCCACCCGTCCTTGATTGGCACAGTCGGCTCCAAGCTAAGGGTCGGAGCGGACACGGCGACCTCGAGACCTTGTCACGCGGCAGAGCTAGATCATGCCAATCGTGACAAGTCTTGGTAGCGGTCGGTATGGCTCGTACCTGTCGAAGATCAAGTCTCCGCGGACGTCAGCCGTGTAGTTCAAACTTCCAAATCTGACCTGACGGCCAGGGGCGTAGCTTTCGATCTGCTCCAGATGGCCAAGCGAATTGGCCCGCGGTGCAAAGCCGCCGAATACGAAGATCTTTCCGGGGAGAAAAGTCTCACCCTGGACCGCATCGTTGTTCATGATTGGAGGAGCCATCGGGCCTAAAGATGACGACACAAAGGAACTCTCAATGAAAGCACCAATGTCGGTGTCAAAACCGGCGGATCTCGGGTAGGAGCTCCCGAACTGTGCGTCTAGGCGGATGGTAACAGGAGACAAGGGACACGATGTTTTTACCCAGGTTCGAGCCCTCTCGATGGAGGTAAAACCCTACTCCTGCTTGATTAATATTGATGATATGGGTAGTACAAGAGTAGATCTACCACGAGATCAGAGAGGCTAAACCCTAGAAGCTAGCCTATGTTATGATTGTTGTTTGTCCTACGGACTAAAATCCTCTGGTTTATATAGACACCGAAGAGGGCTAGGGTTACACAGAGTCGGTTACAATGGGAGGAGATCTACATATCCGTATCTCCAAGCTTGCCTTCCACGCCAAGGAAAGTCCCATCCGGACACGGAACGAAGTCTTCAATCTTGTATCTTCATAGTCCAGGAGTCTGACCAAAGGTTATAGTCCGGCCATTCGGACACCCCCTAATCCAGGACTCCCTCAGGCGGGGTCGGCGGAGGCGGGGTCGGGGGGTCGAGCACCGGTGAGGAGGTGGTGGGACGAGGCGGCGATGGTGGGTGCGGACGGTGTCGAGGGCGGGGCGAACAACGGCGAGCGTAGGGGCGCTTCCCCGATCTAGATCGGGATGAAGGGAGAGACGAGGGAGGGAGGGAGGGAGGGGGATCTGGGCTAGGGTTTGGTGGTGGGAAGGCCTAACTAGGCCGCGGTTGGGCCGGCTGGCCAGTTGGGCCACGTGGGCCGGCCAACTGGGCCGTCTGGCCCGGGAGGGCGAGTTGTTTTCCTTTTTTATTTGTTTTTTTCTTTTCCAACAGCATGTTTGCCTTTTCTTTTACCCACTAATGGCTTTGCAAAATTATGCCACTGGCTAAAACAATTCCAAAGAATTATTGTGCACTGCCACAAAAAGTTTGGGGCCTTCAGGATTTGTCCAAGCATTTTTAGAAAATGAAAAGGACATCTTAAATACTTCTTTGGACGGATAATAAATTCGTGGGCAATTTGGGAATTCCAAAATGTTATTTCAACATGACAAATATCTAGGGATTATTTGCCATAGGATGAACTATTTTATTTGCATGAATGAAGAAGCAAATATTTGACATGCAATTTGAATTTGAATTTGTAGCAGATTTTGGACAAGTGGCTTTTTGGCATGATGATCATGATGACATGACCTTCATTAGGGCGAGATTACTGTAGTGTGATGCTGGGGATGTTACAAATCTCCTCCACTACAAGAAATATCGTCCCGAGATTTAAGTGGGGAAGTAAAGAGTAACTTCAGGTGAACTGACCCTTATAGGGTGAATTGGCTGGTGAACAATGCAGGTAATGTGACAGAAGTATCTCTCGAGTTGAAATTTAAGAAAACGCCGAGAGCAAAATATGAAGGTACAATAAGAAGTTTCAAGCGAATGAACAAACGATCGATACTAGAACAGAGTGTGAGAAGGGTTCGGAGCATCGGGAATAGATCATCTCTCGGAGGGTGGCTCACGATAACACACAAAGCCAAGAGCATAAGATACTTCGGCACCAAGGTTGTACAGAGAGTGGGGCTTCAATCTGTGGAACTCAGGTTATGAGCCCACCATATGGGTTAAAAAGTAGAAAGGGGGCCGATAGCGAGGCATGTCAGATGATAGACTGTCAGTTATGTTGGCATCAACTTTGGTACCAAGGGCGAGGGATGAAGAGAACCATTTTCCTGCTCGCAAGGCGAGGCGGACCAATAGGCAAAGTTATCGTCCATCGGTCGTTACCGAAATGTCATCAATTACAGTAACATTCTTACTGACTGTGTTGTACACTGAGGTGTTTACATAAGCAGGGAAATATTACTGCTTATATCATATAGATCACAAGAAAGATTAACAAAACAATGGAAAGGAAAAATGTGATTATCAAATTAAACACAAGTATTTGGAGTATATCCTTCACAAGAACAAGGAGAGCATGATATACAAGAAAGGGCAGCAAGTAGATAACCACTTTGGTAAAGGGGGCGAGGAAATTCATGACGTTACCCATACAATAGTGTTTCGATAGGTGATCAAGAAACATTTAGCATTGCGCCTCCAATGTTCTTAATGATGTTCGGAGTACCACAGCCATGCTTCGGGATAGCATTGACATGATCATCAGGTAAAGATCGGACCTTGGGAACACAAAGGATCCATCAGGAATTTCTAGAACAGCTCATGCAATTTTATCAGCGAAAAGATGAGGAGGTGGCCGATGGGTTCAGCATCAATCCATCGACATGTCAAAAAGGACGTATTTCCAAAATTATATAAACAAGTTTGTGTTGGGAGGAAGGCAAGAATGTTGTCGATGATAACACCAACCATCGAGGGGCAAGGATGGTACTTCTCATCAGGAATTCGATTGATATCCTGAAAGAGCTCAGAATATTGATGATGATCACGACACCTTTGTTGAGAGATTTCATGAAGAGGTAAACGATCGACGATGACATCAAGTCAAAGGAATGATGAAGCGAAAGGTTATTGGATCCACGGGTACAACAAAAACTCGAAATCAAGCTTGTTGTTCGAGGCGAAAAGATATGATGAGGAAGATCGATGTAAGCTTAGCTCATCGTTGAAAATTGTGCTCTGGGAAGAAGGACCAGGTAGCATAGTTGGAATTTAGCACAATAATGATATAGCCGATTAGGCTAGGAATGACTTGAAGGATTATTACACTCGTAAGCAACAAAATTATTTAAGAGTTATAGAATCGGAGTGTGGAATCGATTCACTTATCGGCGTTCTTGAGTGACTAACAACTCAAAACCCAGGGAAATCTGAAACCGATGAGAAGCAATACCAGAAGAAGACTCGTAGGAAGCAACATGGTTCTTTGTTATTCTCGAGATACCAGGGGTAATACTCGAAGGTAGACTATATTAGAGTTTGGACATGTGTATTGATATGCAGAAGGCAAGCACTTCAACTTGTTCGAGAGAGGGGATCAAAGAAGACAATCTTGGTTGGAACCACGATTGCAAAGGCCAAAATCACAGATACAAGATCAAATTATACCAAGGGAATAATTAATTTTAAGAGAAGCTTCCATGATAAGATCTACATTGTGTCCATGGGCATGAACACAAAGTTCAAGGTCGACTCCCACTTCTCCAATGCATAACCTTTCATTCACTTCTCGTGTTCAATGAAGTTGTAGTGTTGAAATGTTATCTGGCAAAACACCAGAAGAGTATGACTCGTGAAAACTCTCGGGTTCACATGGATTAAGGAAGGCATAGGTCCAACCCATAGGGGCATCTTGGGAACAAATACCACAAACTCCACGAGTAAAATAACACAAGCTCGAAGGCAGAGCATGGTTGAGAAGGCAGAGGATACAATTTACCAAAGGCTTTATGTATCTGAGGAAAGGCTCCAAGAGGTTATTGAATATGAAGAATGTTGTCAGATAAAATCCAACAAAGGATCTGGCAATTCATGACAGAGTTGATGTGAGTATTGGTAATCAATCAGATGAAGAAGGGGATGCAAAGGCATCGGCTTATAGAAACGTCTGAATAATTTGGTGCTTGAGTACAAAGGATTTATGATTTCAATATGAAGGATCAGAAGCAGATGCTCCGATCAAAAGATGAGTAAGTTGAATAGACTTAGAGGTGCACCTGATCAAATCTGGATTGGGCAAGAACCAGCTCATATCTGGAAGAATGTCTGAGCCGGAAAGAAAATTTCAAAGGATTCATTGATGATTGCGAGTATTCGCACACACGCTGAATCCATAGGAACAGAATGACAATCACAAAGAATTTTAAAGAATATTGCTAGACATATGGAATTAATCCTAATGCAAGCAGGCAAGGAGAATCAAGAGCAATAGGCTGTAGAGGATTTTGAAAGATCAGAAAGCCTTTTCAGGTATTTGGAAAGAAAATGAACAACGAGGGATGAGCGGATACTCGATAAGTGTGAGGAATTATCCGCAGTGCGAAAGAAGCTGCAAAGCGGAAGCACAAGGATTCTCGGAAAAACGAATAGTATTGGGGTAACTTGTAATCATCAAGAGCAATTGGGAATGATTGTATGAACGACACGCGTAAGTCGTTATCCCTATGAATATAACGGTGGTAGGGAATTGCAAGGGCAGAGGTCACAAGGGTCTCGGGAAAATATCAGAGAGTAACTGTAGAATTCTTCTGGTGCAGCAAGCGATCATCTGGACTGAAGGGGCTCTCCAGGAGAAAGTATTTTTGAGAACCTAGAGTTAGATTTTTAGCAAAATTATTGAACCCGAATAGAAGAGAGATCAGAGTCCCAGAGTGTAGACGAGAAATAGAAGATCCTAATACCACCCAATGGCGACGTGGGCCCATAAGCCACACAACCAAGTTAGTAAAACAATTTTGGATGACTAGACTCAACTTCGGCCATAGGAGTTGGAAGGGGTGCTACCTACAGGCAGTCGGCTCTGATACCAACTTGTGACGCCCTCGATTCAATCGTACACTAATCATACACGCAAATGTGTACGATCAAGATCAAGGACTCACGAGAAGATATCACAGCACAACTCTAGACACAAATTAAAATAATACAAGCTTTATATTACAAGCCAGGGGCCTTGAGGGCTCAATACACAAGAGTCAGCGAAAGCAACAATATCTGAGTATAGACATGAGTTAGACAAGTTTGCCTTAAGAAGGCTAACAATATCGAAAAGGTAAGGCCTCCTTCCTGGGAGCCTCATAACTACTCCTGGTCGTCGGCGGCCTCCATGTAGTAGTAAGCATCGGCGGTGGAATCTGGCTCCTGGGCTTCGACATCTGGTTGCACCAACCAGAAAGAAGAAGAAAGGGAGAAAAGGGGGAGCAAAGCAACCGTGAGTACTCATCCAAAGTACTCGCAAGCAAGGAACTACACAACATATTCTTCGCTATCAATGAAATGGGATGTATGTGGACTGAACTGCAGAAATGCCAGAATAGAGGGGAGAACCTAGTCCGATCGAAGACTAGCATGTAACACCCCAAAAAATTAACCATGATTTGTCTATTAAAATTTTGCCAGGAAATTAAATTTTTATTTTCTGGATTTGTCTGTTGATTTCAAAACCACCTTTTTCTTGGATCTTATGGAGTTTTTACCCCAAGTAAAAACCTTTCAAAAATATGGTTGGACTTGTTTACCCTCTCAAGAAAATTATTTATTTTATCAGTGGATTTATTTACATAATTATTTTCCCTGATCTTCTTTCTTTAAAAATGTTTTTTCATAAGCCTTGGGGCCTCTTTTGCACTACAACCATTTGATAAATCTATTTTAAAATCCCACCAAAATTTGGGGATGTCATGTGATGTTTTTAAACCACCTTGATGCAAAATATCTTTTATTCATTTGGTATTTTGAGCCCTACCCCAAATTCTCAAAACTGGTCCAGTTGGTAGTTTTGCACTACAACCTATTTAAATAATTCTTTAAAATTTCCACCAAAATTATGGGATGTTAGTAGTAATATATAATTCAACTTTGTGCGAAAACCCACTGATGTTCTTTGAAAAAATTGAGTGAATCAACCTCATTTTCATTCTGGTCCAGCTTGGTGATTTGTACTGCAAACATATTTTAACTTGCTCTTTTTCCCATGATTCTTTTCCTACTTATAGACCACCCTGCCAAACCCTTAAGACCAGGAGAGTGGACCCATTAGAGGATTTTTAGTGCATGCAATAAGGCCTTTTTCCTTCTGTCCAAAACTGAAGATTTGCAAAACTTGCACTAGCAAGTTTCTGGTTTTGCCCAAATGACCTTGCCATCCTCACCTACATCTAATTAAAGAGACTCCAATCTGGAGAGTTTGGCCACCCCAAGAGTTGCCTAGATGCCCTTGGCATTCTGTCGAGCACTTGGTGTGCATAGCCCGTTTTGCACTGGGGACTTGCCCCCCTGACCGCACCACCATGTCCACTAATCTTCTTGCAAACCCTAACCTAGGCCTGTTAGTCCCCATCCTCATCCAAACCCTCTAGCACACGCTGGCATTATGCCAAACACGCAGCGTGTGTGCGCTGGGCGTGCCCAGAGCGCATGTTTTGCACGTGCGTGCACCGAGTCGCCGCGTCACACTGCCGCCTCCCCGCGCCCGCTCTGGCCTCTCCCCACTCGCAGCCAGCGCCCCGACCCCTCCCTCGCTGCAGAGCCGCCCTGGCCCCTCCTCCTGGCGCCCCACAGCGCCACCGACGCAAGCCGCCGATGGCCACAACAACCTCTGCCGTGGACGGTGCCGCCCGAGCCATACACACGCGCCAGCTCGCCCCCTTGAGCAGTAGGGAGCCCGTCAGGATGCGCCGACCAGCCCCAACCGCCTCCACGTCGCCCTGCTGCAACAGATCGGCGGTTCACCGGCGACCTTATCCACGGCCACGGAACCTACCTTGTCACGCTATAAGTAGGGGCCCCCGAGCTCATCCGAGCACTCAGGCAACCTCAGGCCACCCCCATAGAGCTCCCCTAGCTAGCAATCGACGGGGGAAAGCCATCTTCCCCGTCTCCGGCCAGTTCGGCCGCCGCCATGCTCCAGCTCCGTTCGACACGAGCAGACCCTCCCCCGCCCATCCAACACCACCGCCCGACTCCTCTCGACCGTGTGGTGCTGCCCAGCCTCTCAAACGTGATCGGGAACCACCGTAGACCAAAACCCCAAACCCACCCGAAGCCTCCTCCGCCGCGGAGCTCGCCGCCGGCGAATCCCTCCACCACCGCCGACCCAGCAACCACGGGGAGGACCGCCCTGAGCCAGCGGATCCATCCCTGCCCTCGGGACCCCGTGAGGAGCCACGGTTCGTCAACGGTGATCGCTGGAACCCCTTCCTCGCTCGGACATAGGAGGAAGAAGGCGCGGGCGACTGGTCAAACCTGACCAGTGGGCCCAAGGGACCCACTGTCAGTGATCAGCCCTGCCGCAACGTGTTTTAAGTGGAAGCGTAAAATCCCCGAGTATGTTTCCCCTACCCCGAAAGCATATTCTGGATCGAAACATTTTCTTTTTTTGTTTTATTTAGAAACAGAATATTGACTAAACTTTGACTGGCTATAACTTTTTAAATATAAATCCAAATGATTTGATTCTTTTTCTGTTGTTTCCCAAATATTGTCTAGTTTATTTTCATATTTATTTAAAAAAATTCCAAACAACTTTTTGTACTTTTTTGAAAGTATGTGTTAATTCAAATTTATTTAAAATAGTATTATGGAGAGGGAGAAGAAAACTTTCAAAAGTTTTGGAAAGCACCCTGCCTCTCCACAACTTGAAGGCAAGCATTCTGAACCCTGGCATAATACTTTTTTTGTGTTGTTTGATACAGTTACAACACCACCGTGACACGGAGTATCCGTTATATTTTTGCGAGGATATGATCATACTCACGAGTGCATATTGGTGATCACATGCTATTGGAGCTTGATATGTTTGCGATAGTAATCATCCTCACATGCCTTTCATGCCTACCGGAAGGAAGCCGAGAAAGTCTCTGTCTTGGGTAGACACGGGCTTACCTCTGGTTCCTCGTCGAGAGAGTTGTGTCCGGTATGGCAAGATGAGAGGTATGAGGAGTGGTGATTCTGTCGGTTGGCTGAAACATATTTGTTATACTAATCATGCGGGGAATACTTAAACCTCCTGAGTCGGCCGTAGATCGAGTCTTGTTCCAGTAACCCCCATACTTATTTCGTGCTGCCACTTGTCCTTGCCGTAGGTAGGGTACGGTTCAGTAAATTGTCAACCCCTGTCCTAGCACACACCATACAGAGAGGCCATGGTGGAAGATACCGGTTGCATCCGGTAGGCATGCCACTTGGCTCGGGGGCATGAGTGTTTCCGGTTGGGACCGAGAGGGGGGCACCCCTTAGAGCGCGCGATACAAGTTTGATCCCATGCTAAACGAGGTTGTAGCCTCCCCACTTAGAGTTTTGCTTGACGGGTGTCGTGGGTGATTCCAGGCACCGGTAAGTTAAGCTGGTGTGTGCGGTCAGGTGTGTTTTCAAATGAAAGACCGTAGACGGAATTAGTCCCGATGGACTAAAGGAAATCCGTTGCTCGTGGGTAAAGAGTACACCCTCTGCAGAGATTATATCTATTCGAATAGCCGTGTCCGTGGTTAAGGACTACAGTCTGGGATGGGTCAAGTGTTGGTCTTAGTGTCGGTCTTCGGAGGAAAAACTACTAAACCAGAACATTGATTATGACATGTGACATATGATGATTATGATTATTATTATTGTGGACTAACCATTTGTATTATTTGAATTAATGAGTATCCCTGGGACGGTTATACCTCCTGGATATTCACTATGATTATTTTTATATATAAGCTCTTTATGTTGTGTCGCTCAGACGCTCGACTGTGGCATGCTTGTTATTTCAATTGCTTATAAGCCCTTTATGTGGTGTCGCTCAGACGCCCGACTGTGGCATGCTTGTTATTTCAATTGCTTATAAGCCCTTTATGTGGTGTCGCTCAGACGCCCGACTGTGGCATGCTTGTTATTTCAATTGCTTATAAGCCCTTTATGTGGTGTCGCACAGACGCCCGACTGTGGCATGCTTGTTATATCCTTTATATATAAGCCCTTTATGTGGTGTCGCTCAGACGCCCGACTGAGGCATGCTTTATATTATTACCCTTTCGAGGCGTCACTTCAGACACCTGATCGGTGCTTTTCATTCCTACTCCCTGATCGTTTATTCATGTTTCATCTGAATGATCTGCTTGCGCGCATCATGAACCTTATTTCATAACAAACGAAGTGATCATAGAATATTTCAGAGGCGAGTACATTCAAAGTACTCACTGGCTTGTCCCTGGCTATTGTCTTGGCCAGATTTCTTGCATGGAGAGGAACGTAGCGATGACAGCCCCGGAACCTACGCAATTGTGATAGCAGCCTCGCGAAGATAGGAGTTATCCAGGTCAGCTGTTCCTGTGGGAAATGGAGTCCCATAGACGCTGATGATCCGCAAACCGCTTCCGCCATCAACCACTAGAAACCATTTGCTGTACTCATAGGCCAGAAGGGTCTTCTACTACATATTTGTACCTTGCTTGGAATTTCTGTATCAAGTTGGTGCCTCATCAGCTAACAGTAATCCTGGGGCTGGTGAGCACAAGGGCCATTTTCTAGGAAATTGATATCCCGAAAATCCGGTCCCGACAAACTTTGTATCAGAGCCAGGCCGACCATTGGCTAATCCTATCTTAGCCAGGTCGAAAAACCTAGGCAAACCAACCCACCAGACCTTAACCAAACCCCGGCCAAGCTTCCCGTGTAAGATAGCCACACAGTGAGCCTGACACCTTTTGGCAGTCGGTGCCCAACCTATCCACCTAGCCTGCCGATCACGCGCCAGTGACCGACACCTAAAGTGTCTCATTCATAGCGTCTTGAAGGAAGGCTCCATCCCTTTTTCTATAAAAGGGCACGCTTAGCCTCAAATTTCAAAGACAAAGACAACCTCTACCACAAACCAAACTAAAATGCCTGGCCCCATTGTTCACAATGAGACCACAGCAACCAACCTTGGAGGTTTCGTGACCGTGCTAGCAAACCTCACCCACCGTGCCTTTGCATTAGAAGAGCCCCCAGAATATGTTGTGTACCAGGGGTCCATGAGCGGTGAGAGCCGTCAATTCTAGGCCACTGTGCACGTCTATGGTAGGGGTCTATCGCCAGAACGCCCTTACAGATTCACCAGAAGGATGACTTCCTTTGAGCCACAAGCCATCCAACTAGCTGCTCGGGAGGCTATAGTTCAACTCCGGCACTTGTCGCCCAGAGTTAACTGTCGCTCCTTCTACTACTACCCCAGCCGTGACGGGTATGGTAGGCCACCCCAAGTTGCCAACGGAGACCACGAGACGGATCCTGCATTATTGCATCTGGTGCGCTATGTAAGTGCACTAGAGGAATTGTTCGATCAAATCACTCTTGATCTGATCGCAGCTCGAGGAGAACTGATCCGCCGAGCCCCGGCAAGAAGGGAAGATGAGCCCCATGCCGACAACCCAGTCGTGCTGTTCGGACAACCGATTGAGACCTTGAGGTCAGCCCCAGCCAACAACCAAGGTACTTTGTTGTCTCCAGAAGTGCTTTGTCGCCTTTTGGGAACACACTCCAATGGGATTGTGGCCAACAATCCCCGCGATGGTCATCATCGCTACCCTGACCCTGCAGTTCCTCAACCCCCTCCAGCAAACCCCGACGGTGAAAACCGTGGAGAAGCCCCGACGTCCGCAAGGCAAGCCCGCTTAGATATAAATGTGGTAGACTAAGTCACTCGAGCAGTACCGAGTCTTAGTATGTCCGTTCCCTGTAATTGTGTGATCTTGTATCGCCATATTTAAATGATGTCTGTTTGTGCGCCCCTATATTAAATAATAGCCATGCATAAGTACGTTGGCGTACGGTTGCTTTTTTTTGGACGTAGCTACCAAAAACCACCCCGACGACACCCACAGTAACACGTCACCTTTTGTGGGATGTATGTATCTGTGGCATTGACCCCAACCCCATAGAGCAGAACCGACAAACTAGTTGCCCCTCACCACCTCAGACCAGTTGCTATATAAGGCCATCTCGTGACCTTACCAAGTACCCCTCACCTTGTGCACAACCCTCACAACCATTCCTTCGCCATGCCGAGCCCTAGTGTTTATTTGAGGACTCCAGATGCCAACCCCGGTAGTTTTGTTAAAATATTGTGGGACTTTACCTGCAGTACCATGAGTGCTATCCATCCACCCCAGTACGAGTTGCTCAAATCGAGGATCACCCCATCCACCTCAAAATATTGGGCCGTGGTGCACATCCCTCCCGCAAACCCAAACCAAGACCCAACGGAAGTCTCCTTCGTGGGGAAATATATGCCGACTCCGCATATGGTCGTAGAAGCTGCTGCGTACGAAGCGCTTGCTCACCTTCGATTCGCGGTACCCTACGCCAGCGATCGAGGGTATTATTACTTCCCGAGTCGTGCAGCACCCGGAGAAGTAACCTCTTTTCCCGGTGGGCGAATTGAGAGAGACCCAGTACTGCCCAACCTTGCCCAGTATGTCATCGCCCAAGGATGTTTGACCCAGCAAGTAATGGGTTATCTCCAGAGCCTCGCTGATTTAAATCCCCCGATCGCCATCGGCAGACCACTGAGGCCCGACCAGGAGGGACGCATTCATCGACTAGTCAATCCGCTTCCCCCGATAGAAGAGGAGTGTGCCCCAGTACCAGAGACGTTTTCTCAGGACCCTGTCCTTTTGCCATTTTCATTGTAAACGGCATAGCTATGTTTATTTATGTGTTGTAGCTTATGCTTGTACCCTAAGTTTGTGCTTTGAGTAAACTATTTGGCTTCAGCTAATGGGAGTATCATTTGCAAAACAGGTTTTAGCAAATCTCGAGGACGAGATTTTTCCTAAGGGGGGTAGTGTTGTAACACCCCAAAAATTTAACCATGATTTGTCTATTAAAATTTTGCCAGGAAATTAAATTTTTATTTTCTGGATTTGTCTGTTGATTTCAAAACCACCTTTTTCTAGGATCTTATGGAGTTTTTACCCCAAGTAAAAACCTTTCAAAAATATGGTTGGACTTGTTTACCCTCTCAATAAAAACATTTCTTTTATCAGTGGATTTATTTACATATTTATTTTCCCTGAGCTTCTTTCTTTAAAAATGATTTTTCATAAGCCTTGGGGCCTCTTTTGCACTACAACCCTTTGATAAATTTATTTAAAAATCCCACCAAAATTTGGGGATGTCATGTGATGTTTTTAAACCACCTTGATGCAAAAATATCTTTTATTCATTTGATATTTTGAGCCCTACCCCAAATTCTCAAAACTGGTCCAGTTGGTAGTTTTGCACTACAACCTATTTAAATAATTCTTTAAAATTTCCACCAAAATTATGGGATGTTAGTAGTAATATATAATTCAACTTCGTGCAAAAACCAATTGATGTTCTTTGAAAAAATTGAGTGAATCAACCTCATTTTCATTCCGGTCCAGCTTGGTGATTTGTGCTGCAACCATATTTTAACTTGCTCTTTTTAACATGATTCTTTTCCTACTTATAGACCACCCTGCAAAACCCTTAAGTCTAGGAGAGTGGACCCATTGGAGGATTTTTAGTGCATGCAATAAGGCCTTTTTCCTTCTGTCCAAAACTGAAGATTTGCAAAACTTGCGCTAGCAAGTTTCTGGTTTTGCCCAAATGACCTTGCCATCCTCAACTACATCTAAAGAGACTCCAATCTAGAGAGTTTGGCCACCCCAAGAGTTTCCTAGATGCCCTTGGCATTCTGTCGAGCACTTGGTGTGCATAGCCTGTTTTGACATGATTTTTAGTTTGCACTTGGGACTTGCCCTCCCTGACCACACCACCATGTCCACTAATATTCTTGCAAACCCTAACCTAGGTCTGTTAGTCCCCATCCTCATCCAAACCCTCTAGCACACGCTGGCATTATGCCGAACATGCAGCGTGCGTGCGCTGGGCGCGCCCAGAGCGCACGTTTTGCACGCGCGCGCACCGAGTCGCCGCGTCGCACTGCCGCCTCCCCGCGCCCGCTCTGGCCTCTCCCCACTCGCAGCCAGCGCCCCGACCCCTCCCTCGCCGCAGAGCCACCCTGGCCCCTCCTCCTGGCGCCCCACAGCGCCACCGACGCAAGCCGCCGACGGCCACAGCAACCTCTGCCGTGGACGGCGCCGCCCGAGCCATACACACGCGCCAGCTCGCCCCCTTGAGTAGTAGGGAGCCCGTCAGGATGCGCCGACCAGCCCCAACCGCCTCCACGTCGCCCTGCTGCAACAGAATGGGGGTTCGCCGGCGTCCTTATCCACGGCCGTGGAACCGACCTTGTCACACTATAAGTAGGGGCCCCCGAGCTCATCCGAGCACTTAGGCGACCTCAGGCCACCCCCATAGAGCTCCTCTAGCCCGCAATCGACGGGGGAAAGCCATCTTCCCCATCTCCGGCCAGTTCGGCCGCCGCCACGCTCCAGCTCCGTTCGACACGAGCAGGCCCTCCCCCGCCCATCCAGCACCACCACCTGACTCCTCTCGGCCGTGTGGAGCTGCCCAGCCTCTCAAACGTGATCGGGAACCACCGTAGACCAAAACCCCAAACCAACCCGAAGCCTCCTCCGCCGCGGAGCTTGCCGCCGGCGACTCCCTCCACCCCGGCTGACCCAGCAACCACGGGGAGGACCGCCCTGACCCAGCGGATCCATCCCTGCCCTCGGGACCCCGTGAGGAGCCACGGTTCGTCGACGGTGATCGCCGGAACCCCGCCCTCGCTCGGACAGAGGAGGAAGAAGGCGCGGGCGACTGGTCAAACCTGACCAGTGGGCCAAAGGGACCCTCTGTCAGTGACCAACCCTGCCGCAACGTGTTTTAAGTGGAAGCGTAAAATCCCCGAGTACGTCTCCCTGCCCCGAAAGCGTATTCTGGATCGAAACGTTTTCTTTTTCTGTTTTATTTAAAAACAGAATATTGACTAAACTTTGACTGGCTATAACTTTTTAAATATAAATCCAAATGATTTGATTCTTTTTCTGTTGTTTCCCAAATATTGTCTAGTTTAATTTCATGTTTATTGGAAAATTTCCCAAACAACTTTTTTGTACTGTTTTGAAAGTATGTGTTAATTCAAATTTATTTAAAATAGGATTATGGAGAGGGAGGAGAAAACTTTCAAAAGTTTTGGAAAGCACCCTGCCTCTCCACAACTTGAAGGCAAGCATTCTGAACCGTGGCATAATACTTTTTTGTGTTGTTTGATATAGTTACAACACCACCGTGACACGGAGTATCTGTTATATTTTTGCGAGGATATGATCATACCCATGAGTGCATATTGGTGATCACATGTTATTGGAGCTTGATATGTTTGCGATAGTAATCATCCTCACATGCCCTTCCACTACTAGGGAAAAGCCTATACACAGAATCTTAGCAGCAGCGCGGGTCAAAAAGGAGCGCTGCTGCTAATTAGTAGTAGCGAAAAGTGCGGAAACTTCGCTGATAAGTTTTTAGCGATGGCGCTCTGTTTAAACCGCGCTGCTACAAATATCCACCGGCGGTGTTCACCGAGCTCCATTTAGCGATGGCGCCGTTGCTGAACGGCGCTATCACGGATATAATAGCAGCGCTTTTCGATCGCTGCTGCTACATTTCAAATTGGCAAATTTTTTGTCACCGTTAGCGATGGCCGTTGCCCAAAGCGCTACTGCTGCTAATTCTTTAGCAAGCGCATTTATTCCCCCAGCTCATCGCTAACCCGCACCAACCCACCACCTTTCCCCACCCGTGCCTCCCTCCCCTTCTCTCTTCCCTTCCCCTACCTCCCCCACATGCTCCCACTCTCACTCTTCTTCTTCCTCAATACTTCTCCCCATTACTCTTTCTCTTCTATCCACCTTTCTCTCTCTTCATTACTCCTACCTAACTACACCACCTCCATTAATGCATCTCCTTTCTCTTTTCCTTTCCCTCCACTAGTTGAAGTTGTCTCCTCCCAAATTAGCTAGCTAGGTAGATGTAGCATTTAGTTAAGTGACCTATTTGCCCCCTAAATAGATCTATCTTTGTCAACAAGAGCTTTGTGCACTTTTGATCTCCCTACAACATCATCTCCGCCGTGTGCTCGATCTTGATCGAGGTGATGAAAATTTCATGCTTTTGCAAAATGAAAATATGTTTATGTGTGTGTGATATGTTTGTGGAAATTGTGTGTGTGGCACGCCGAATTGTGCTTTTGAGTTGCCTATGTTTTGCCGAAATGTCGATTTATTTCCGCTTTTGAATTCCGGCAAACTCTAGATCCATATATGTCCTATTTTTAGGGAAGGTCATGCCAAATTTTGGATGACTTTGATGCATGCATGCATTTTGATAATCAATTTGTTTATTATTACCGTGCGAGTTGGCGATGGTCGATTGGAACGATGGTGGACAGGTGGTTGCGGTCGGCGGTGCAGACATGAAAGAAAATAACCGGACAGAGGTTTTATGTCCGTGTCGAAAATGCAAAGGAATAGTTTGGCTCGACCCCCATGACGATGGTCGTGTCGAAGAGCACCTGCTCATGACTAGTTTCATGGATGGCTATACGCGGTGGATAATTGAAGATGAGGATGACGATGTTGAGGATGCCGACGGGGCAGGCAATGATGACACGGGGCAAGACGAAGAGATGATCGATAATGGCGGCGGGAAGAGGCCGGACATGGCGGCGGAGAAAGGGCCGGACATGGCGGAGGAGAAGGGGCCGACATGGCGGCGGAGAGAACGACATGGAATCCACGCAGCAGAAGTTCGTTGGTACTAAGTTCAATCGTCAAGGGACCCTCATGTTCAAGCATTGCTTCGCAAGGAGACGAGTCTTGAGAGAGCTGCTTCTAGAGAGGAGGCTAAGCTGGAGCAACCGGTGGTAGACTCGAACACTCCATTATATGATGGTTGCAATCCTGAGGTGACCCGCTTGAGTTTCACGCCCAACTCCTCAAGACGAAGGCTAAAACAAATGGACCGACACTAGCCTCGATGAGCATCTCAAGTACCTAAAGGATGTTCTTCCCACGGGTAATCTATGTCCTACTAGTGTTGATGAGACCAAGAAGATCGTGGTGCCCTCTTGATCTGCCACACGTTAGATACCATGCATGCATCAACGATTGCATAATTTATCGGAAGGAGCACGCGGAAAAAACAAGCTATGCGGTGTGCAATGCTTCTCGATACAAGAAGGTTGGGAAGAAATGTCCCCGTAAAGTTGTATGGTACTTACCAATCACTCCCCGCCTCCAGAGGTATTTTGTAGATCCCAAGGAAGCAAAGCTAATGCTACCGCACGCGGAGAGGAAGAAGCCCGGCGATGGAGATGATCCGATCTTTGAGACACGTGAAGGATGGAAGCCGGTGGAGAGCGTTGAACAGCTTCTATCGGTATTTTGAATGTGATGCAAGGAACATCGTGCTCGTGGCGCTGTACCGATGGCATGAATCCGTTTGGCAACCGTAACACCAACCATAGCACATGGCCCGTGTTTGTATGGATGTACAACCTCCCCCGGTTGTGCATGAAATCAAGTACATTCACATGAGCATGCTTATTCAAGGGCCAAACAACCAGGAAATAATATTAATTTGTATCTGGGGCTACTTCAAGAGGAGTTAGACACGTTATGGAAAACACCGCCAAGACATGGGACGCCAAAGAAAGGTGAGTATTTCAACATGAGAGCCGTCTTGATCACGACAAAGGCAGGACTATCTCGATTCTGAGATATGTGGCAGGCCAGGTGTGCCATGGATATTGTGGATGCACACGGTGCATGGATGATCTGACGCCTCGCAGCCTAACGTCAAGGAAAGATGGCGGGTCTGGGAAAATCGTGTACATGGGGCATCGAAGATGGCTTGAATAGGACGACCCGTGGAGAAACCGTGGAGATCTATTCAATGGTCACACTGGGCATCGAGGACCTCCACGTAAGCGGAGTGGTGCCGAAATCGATGAGCTGTTGAAAAACTGGAAGGAGTGCCCCGCGCCGGGAAAGACGATGAGAAAGGCGCCGGAGCCGCTGCTGAAGGTATGGAAGACGAGGTCTGTGTTCTGGGACTTGGAGTACTGGCACAAACTCGATACACCTCATTGCCTTGATCAAATGCATATCTGTAAGAATGTCCTTGAGAGCTTGCTCGCAACACTGATGAACATGCCGGATAAGACCAAGGATGGGCCAAAGGCAAGAAAAGACTTGCAAGATTTGAAAATTAGGGAAGATCTGCACATGCCGCCCCGTAAAATGTCAGACGAGACAGAGACGGAGACAGAGGCACGGGAGAAGAAGGGCAAGAAAATAAAGAAAGAGGATTATTGCCCCCTTCTTGCTTCACCTTAAGTCAGCTGAGATCAATGCCTTCTTTAAGTGCCTTACCGAGTCAAAGTTAGTTCCAATTCATCGCGGCAAGATAAGCATATATCTAGACACGGACAAGAAAAGGTTCAGCGGGATGAAGTCTCATGACTGTCATGTGATGATGATGCAGATACTACCTGTTGCCCTTAGAGGGATAATGGACAAGCACGTCCGTGACACGCTTATTGGTCTCTGCAACTTTTTCGACGTCATCTCTTGAAAGTCGATCAGTGTGAAGCAGCTCCGAAGGCTACAAAGAGATCGTTGTGGTAATCGAATGAGCTTGAGATGTACTTCCGCCCGCGTTCTTTGACGTGATGGTGCATCTGTGTGTCCATATTATGGATGACATAATAGACCTGGGGCCGTCATTCCTGCACAACATGATGCCATTTGAGAGGATGAATGGGATCATCAAAGGATTCGTTCGTAACATGTCCCGTCCGGATAGAAGCATCGTCCAGGGCTATTTGGCACAAGAGTGCATCTCTCTCTGTGAGAATTTTCTATATGGCGCAGACCAGCCGCCTGGTGTTAGTGTTGGTTTGCCCGTTAACAAGCACGATGGGAGGCTCGAAGGAGATGGTCACCGCAACGGTCGCAAGGAATCTGCACGCGGGCATACTCAGATCGACGCAGCGACTTTGACAGAGCAAACTTGGTAGTGCTACAACACCTAGACGAGGTAGATCCTTTCGTGGCAATCGCACAAAGAAATTATCACAAAGAAGTATCGTGACCGGAGGGGTATGCACGGAGACGGGCCTTGAGATTCTTGGAGAGCACAACTCCACTTTCCTGCATTGGTTCAAAGAGCATATTATTGCTAATCCTCTGGAGGAGGGCTCTAAGGACGGATTGCTCATATACGCCTTAGCACATGGCCCCTCGCCC
Organism: Aegilops bicornis; assembly: GCA_021605145.1. Classification (NCBI taxonomy): domain Eukaryota; kingdom Viridiplantae; phylum Streptophyta; class Magnoliopsida; order Poales; family Poaceae; genus Aegilops; species Aegilops bicornis. The sequence goes on from CM038669.1 coordinate 343,971,425, forward strand.
AACCTCGTAACCTATCAGGCATATGATATAAACGGATACACGTTCTACACAGAGGCCAAAGATATGGATAGTGATGATCAGAACTTAGGGCTGACGATGGAATGCATGACCGGCAGCGACAACGACGCAATTGAACGATTTTATGGAAGGGTCGAGGAGATCTGGGAGCTTGACTACTCTGGACTGCACAACACGGCGTTTAATGCCCGTGTCGATGGGCTAAGAATGTCGAAAGAGAAAGCCGGATTTTCACTACCATGACTATACCGACGCCAAGAGCGCTACCGTGAACGCTTATCGCAAAAAACGAGCCATGGGTACACGCTAAGCACGTGACACAATGCTTCTTCATAACTCGACCCGCATAATCCCAGCCGTGTTGTCACGAGGAGAGGCAAAAGGAACATCATTGGAATGGATGGAGTCGCCAACGAGGAAGACTATGATCAAGACGGCAACCCAATGAGGGAAGATGACGATGATGATGAAGTATACGTCAAAAGAAGACTCAATACTACATTACCTAAGAAAAATCGTACTCCATGGAAAAGACAAAGTCACAATGAGGGGCTCAATTATTCTTCGACGAACAAGAAGGGAAAGAAGCTGACTCAAAAACGAAAACGTCGGTGATGAGGAAACATATGTTATCGGTCAAATGATGTAATATATATATATATATATATATATATATATATATATATATATATATATATATATGTTCCTATTTTGTATACACACTTAGCCATTATTATGCATGGGTCCAATGATGTGTAATATATATGTTCCTATTTTATGCATATATTTAACCGTCAAATGATGCAATATATATCGCCTCCCTTCGTTCACTGCCCTCGGAAATAAAAGTGGGATAAAATAAAGGAAAAGGAAAACTGGCGTTAGCAAAGGTAGTAGCAGCTGCGTTTTCCTAAACCGCTTCTGAATCTTGAAGTTAGTAGCAGCTGCGTTTTGTCCAAATGCGCCATCGCTACGTCCACTTAACCCAAAATTCTCACCCGCCTACTTCATCCCGCCTCCCCCAATCCCCACTCTCCCCGTCACACTTGTGCCCAGCCCGGCCCGGCCTTCGCCCCGAATCTGGCGCCGGCGCCTTCGACCCGGCGCTCGCCCGACCAGCCCTCACCCCGACCCGACCAGGCGCTGCGCCCGACCCGGCCCTCGCCCCGACCCAGCGCGCGCCCCAACCCGGGCGCTCGCCGCCGACCCCGGCGCGCTCGCCCCCGACCCATCGGCCCTCGCCTCCCTCCTCTCCCCTCCCGGTCGTCGTCGGGCCTGCCTCCTCGCCCCTGCACCCTCTGTAAACCCCCCTCTCTCTCTGCTAGGGTTCTTCGATTAATTTACTTAGGTTTTAGTTAGGGCAGTATGTTAATTAGGTTATCTATTTAGTTATGAATTTAGCTAGGTTTCAAAATTTGAACTGGACATGTCATATGTGCAAATTTGAACTGTACATGTGATATGTGCATATATATGTCATGTTTTGGACATGTCATGTTTGGAAAATGATCCGAGTGGCCTATGTTACGCCGGAATGTTGATTCATTTCCGTTCCGGTGAATTTCAGGCGCTCGATATGTCCATTTTTTAGTGAAGGTCATGCCGAAATTTCCCGTGAATAAAGGCATGATTTTGTGCTACATAGTTGGCATATCGAGTGCTGGCACATAGATTTCTTTTTATGTCATTTATCATTTATTCATACTTTTAGAAATAAATGAGGACACTTAATCATAGGAAACATGTCGAACAACGAAGAAACTGGCCTTCTCGACCAAGATGCGCATTTATGGATTATGAGGGTGAACAAGAGTACCTCGACTATTTGACTGCTAAGCAAGGTTTGCAGGTCGGCCTCGATGATGGTACTGATGCCGACATCGACACCGACAGCGCCGGCACCGATGGCGGCACCGAGACCGGTGGGGAAGGTACCGGCACCGATGGCGGCACCGAGACGGGCGGGGAAGGTGCCGGCCCCGATGCTGCTACCGAAAAGAGGAAGCATAAGAAGCAGGGGATACGAAAACCTAACAAACTAGGGATTGGACGACTTGCGATCACAAAGATGGCACTTGGCAAGTTTGAGCCGTTAGAGTCGGAAGAACCTCGCAAGTGCTATGGGAACCAAGTAGGATGCATCCTACGGGAATGCGTGAGCATCAACGACGATGACTTAAGGAGTAAAGAACATTTGACGCAGTTGCTCCTAACAAAGTTGCACAAGAGATTCAAGTTACCCGACCGGGATGATAACATAGAACAACCGTGGGATGATCTGAAGATGAAAAAGATTAACAATCACGCCATGGGCATGTTCAGCAATGATTTGGCCTCCTGGAAAACAAGGGTGAAACGAGCTATTGAGGCTGATGAACCCGTGTCCAAGATTCTGGAGGAAAATCCGACACTTACGAAAGAGGAGTTCGAAAAGTTCAAGGACACTTGCGCTACCGAGGCAGCCAAGGCTAAGGCTGTGAAATTAAAGAGCCTTCAGCAAAGGAACACGGGGAAACATCGCCTCGGAAGCCGTGGCTACCTCGGTAAAAGGCCCATATGGGATAAGGAGGATGCGGAACGTGAAGCCGCGGGTCTCATAGACCCCTTCGCGAAGTTCACCAACCCCTTGGAGCATGACTTCATCAGGGCCCACTACAAGTGGGACAGGGAGAAAAAGGTTTTTACACGGACAAGATCACGAGGAAATTGATTAGACTACTGGAGAAGCAACACCAGCTTGCAGCCGAAAGCCCTACTTCTCCGATGAGGCCCAAGTGGGACACCCCTCTCAACCGGGCCTTGAACGAACTTAAGGGACTCCCTTTGGATCAGCGGCCGCAATATGGTCGTGTGCACGGCGCTGGAGACGGCGCCACATGGAAGGTGTTTTACAACGAGGGCCCGGAGGCCAAGAAGCTGAAAACGGTTTAGTCAGCGGACATTGACGCCAAGGTGAAGCTTGCGGTCGAGAAAAAGCAGCCGAGGACGCGAAAAAGCAGCCGAGGACAAATATGAGTTGCTACAAAGAAAATCAATGTAGGTGTAATCGCCGCGAAATGATTTCGCTACTAACTTGGTTCCAGTTATCATCAACTAGGCGAAGGAAAATCCACACAAGACGGTACATGATTTCCCGATGCCCAGTTTCGTCGGGAGCAACTCCATGAACAACAACACCATCGCACCATCACTTGCTCACGCAACCGGGCCTCCTCTCGCAGCCGCTCCCGCTCATAGCAGCCCGTTCTCAGTTTCAGGCGCGCTAGGTGAGCCTTCGTCTTTGGCTGAGCTCGACGCCGTCACGGTAATTACATGTCGCACCAACATATATATATATAATATTCCATTTTTGTTGCCTTTCGGTTGTTTTACGCCACAGACATATGTGTTTGCAGGCGAAAGAAACCCCGTGCAGCATACACTACTTGATCAAAGGCCAGAAGGTGGACGTGGGAAAGGGGATGATAATGGACCCCTCTCAACGCACGTTCCACAACCAGCTGATTCCCGCTGGGCACTTCAGGGTTAGCTTGACCAGTGTGAAATCGGGGCACGATGATTTGCCTCCTCCAGTACAGCATGTGGGAGCGGACGACGAGACCCCGCCATGGATTGAAGCTGCAAGAATTGGGTGCTACTATGGTCAAGAATCTTATTCGTCTGGAGCCGGCGAGAGCTCACCAATAACTACCACACATCAACAAGCATGTGCGAAGACCACCACCCCGCCTACGCAATTACCAGCTCCTGTAGTGCCGGGTGAGAGCGGCGACGACATGATGAAGGGGGTGCAATAGTTATGGCTGATGTAATTTCTCCTGTAGAACAGAGAATGGATGATGAGACGGAGGTTGACCCTATGGATTACCTCAATACAAACGCGTATGACTATGACATAGATATGATGAGTCAACCATATGATGAATCGGGCTATCAGCTTGCTAATGAGGATATGGATGATATGCCCGGGCAGGGTTGTACCATGGATTGCAAAAAGTCTCTCTTCATGAAATCCTCACAGACACACACGAAGATGCCACCTCAACACAGGCTCAACTAGCCGGGCGCGAGGGTCGTCTGATGCTTAGCCCGGGAACACCGGGCAGGGGTTAAGGAAGGTGCGGAAGGTGTGCCCAAGAAAAGGAGAGGAAGAGATCGGGAAGGTAATGCGCCTCCAAACAAGCCGAGCACATAGCAGCCAGACGATGCATTACGAAGAGCGTGTACCCGTGAAAAGTGCGGTCATGTTCCATCTCACGGGCGAGCCGATGCTACCGCCAAAACATTGGAGGCACTATCGGGGATCTCGAGACTGCGACCATGTCTTTGTCGAGAAAAGCCTACTAGCCTCAAAGGATCCGGGATATCGACATACGCTGCTCGTGTGCACGAGGGAAGTGCTACGTCGACACACAACCCACGGAGGTGTTCTTCCTGCGGTTTGACCATATCTTTGAGATGTTTCTAACAAGGCGGCTTGATTTTACTATCGTCGCCTTTTTGCGCTACATATGAGCTCCTTCATGAAGAGTGAAGAAGTCTCGCAAATCTGTGTGGCGGATCCGTACTACATGCACGAGTCTTTCTTGAGTCTCGGCGACTTTGAGCGTGAAACTGATAGGGAGTACCTCCAAAACTTCATGGTACAGAATAAGGACCGGGAAATTGTCCTCATGCCTTATCATCCAAAGTAAGTGAGTTCCGGACAACCCTTTCATACATTTCAATCATTCCTTCTCTCTCATATGGGGAATAATTTGAGGTGTCTTTTCCCTTGACAGCAGACGCACGCCGTCCTTATCGTTCTTTACCCGCAAGTCTCCCATGCCGTGTATTTTGACCCTTCCGGAGACTACGAGAAAAAGACTACACCCACATAATGAATATTCTAGATGATGCTCTCCAAGGCTTCAGCTTTAGAGGTGGCCACGTGCAGATCAAGAAACAAAGGAACAAGAAGATGGGTTTCAAGCATAAAACTAACTTCTCCTGCATCCATGTCCCAAAACCAAGCAAGAACGATGGATTCTACATCGTCCATCTCATGATTCAGTTCAACACGGATCACCAAAAGCTTCGCATTAACAGCGAAATGATGATCGTATCCACAAGTGGCTAGAATCTCATGGAGAAGCGGATTATAAACTTAGAGATGACTTCTTTCGCATCCAAAGCGACATTGCGACGATCATCATGAAAGAAGTCGTCGATGAGAAGGGGATGTTCCACCACGACCCTATATCGCGAGCTGGCGTCTGAACTCGCATAGGCATGCAACGTCTAGACCTCACGCCGTTCAAGAAGCTAGGGTTCGTCCTTGATGATATGGAAGGATGGAACTTCTAGTGATTTATGATGCCGATGATGATGATATGTGTCGGTTGAACTTGTATACTTCTTGTAGCGATGAAACTTTGTGATGTCCATGGTCCATGTGCCGAACTTGCGTAACGCTACTTTGTTAGTTTGCGTACGATGACCTGCGTACCTTTAGTTGATTAATTTGCGTACTGTATGTTGCATCTAGTTGCTAACCCTTTCTTTTTTGGTGTTGCTCTAGTATATTTTGTTGCATATATATGATTGTACATCCTCTTCATGAACATGCATCTCTAACAGGTACCTAGTTTCTTGATGGCGAGATGGAATTGCTATGTCGTGTACAAAGGGAAGGTTCCGAGGGTGTACAACGAGTGGCATGAGTGTCAGGCGCAAGTGCATGGGTTCACGGGCGCCAGCCATAATGGCTTCAAAAGCAGACAACAAGGAGAAGCTAATTACTTGAGGTTCACGCTAGCGCGAGAGAGGACTCATAACCGCCACCTCATGTACTGCATAGTTCCGCTCTCACTCATAGTGATAGCACTTATTGCGTATACCTTTGTTTAGATGGATGACGTTGTTGTAGTTGCAAGTATTCGAGACTTGCATGTATCGCTATTTTCGAGATGATGACAAGGGATATCACTTTGTGTTGGATGATGATTATGATGAGACTATTTATATGTACATGGTATGACTACATTTGTTGTCTCGCAGACATTTGTATGTGTATCATGATGACATTTCTATGTGCTAAAGATTCTTCTATAAAGCCTGTTCAAATACAAAACAAATATGCCAAAAAAAAACAAAAAAACCTACTTAAATTAGCAGTAGTGAGTGTACAAAAGTTAGCAGCAGCGCCGCTATAGCAGTAGCGCGTCAAGGTAAAGCCCGCTAGAGATACTAGCAGTAGCGAGCTTCCGTGAACAGCGCTGCTGCTACACTTGTGTAGCGATGGCGCCCGGTGAGCACGCGCTACTGCTATATGTTAGCTGTAGCGCCTTATTAGTAGCGCCTATCCCCGCGCTACTGATACATCTAAAACCCGCGCTGCTGCTAGCCTTTTCGCTAGTAGTGTTCATGCCTACCGGAAGGAAGCCGAGAAAGTCTCTGTCTTGGGTAGACACGAGCTTACCTCTGGTTCCTCGTCGAGACAGTTGTGTCCGGTATGGCAAGATGAGGTATGAGGAGTGGTGATTCTGTCGGTTGGCTGAAACATATTTGTTATACTAATCATGCAGGGAATACTTAAACCTCATGAGTCGGCCGTAGATTGAGTCTTGTTCCAGTAACCCCCATACTTGTTTCGTGCCGCCACATGTCCCTGCCGTAGGGAGGGTACGGTTCAGTAAATTGTCAACCCCTGTCCTAGCACACACCATACAGAGAGGCCATGGTGGAAGATAACGGCTGCATCCGGTAGGCATGCCACTTGGCCCGGGGGCATGGGTGTTTCCGGTTGTGACCGAGAGGGGGGCACCCCTTAGAGCGCACGATACAAGTTTGATCCCATGCTAAACAAGGTTGTAGCCTCCCCACTTAGAGTTTTGCTTGACGGGTGTCATGGGTGATTCCAGACACCGGTAAGTTAGGCTGGTGTGTGCGGTCAGGTGTGTTTTCGAATGAAAGACCGTAGATGGAATTAGTCCCGATGGACTAAAGGAAATCCGTTTCTCGTGGGTAAAGAGTACACCCTCTGCAGAGATTATATATATTCGAATAGCTGTGTCCGTGGTTAAGGACTACAGTCTGGGATGGGTCAAGTGTCGGTCTTAGTGTCGGTCTTCGGAGGAAAAACTACTAAACCAGAACATTGATTATGACCTGTGACATATGATGATTATGATTATTATTATTGTGGGCTAACCATTTGTATTATTTTAATTAATGAGTATCACTGGGATGGTTCTACCTCCAGGATATTCACTCTGATTATTTTTATATATAAGCCCTTTATGTGGTGTCGCTCAGACGCCCGACTGTGGCATGCTTGTTATTTCAATTGCTTATAAGCCCTTTATGTGGTGTCACTCAGACGCCCGACTGTGGCATGCTTGTTATTTCAATTGCTTATAAGCCCTTTATGTGGTGTCGCTCAGACGCCCGACTGTGTCATGCTCGTTATTTCAATTGCTTATAAGCCCTTTATGTGGTGTCGCACAGATGCCCGACTGTGGCATGCTTGTAATATCCTTTATATATAAGCCCTTTATGTGGTGTCGCTCAGACGCCCGACTGAGGCATGCTTTATATTATTACCCTTTCGAGGCGTCGCTTCAGACACCCGATCGGTTCTTTTCATTCCTACTCCCTGATCGTTTATTCATGTTTTATCTGAATGATCTGCTTGCACGCATCATGAACCTTATTTCATAATAGACGAAGTGATCATAGAATATTTCAGAGCATGATTATCATTTGTTATATTATACCTGTGTTCATAATGTTTGCGAGTACATTCAAAGTACTCATTGGCTTGTCCCTGGCTATTGTCTTGGCCAGATTTCTTGCGTGGAGAGGAACGTAGCGATGACAGCCCCGGAACCTACGCAATGGTGATAGCAGCCTCGCGAAGATAGGAGTTATCCAGGTCATTTGTTCACATGGGAAATGGAGTCCCATAGAAGGCGATGATCCGCATAAACCGCTTCCACCATCAACCACTAGAAACCATTTGTTGTACTCATAGGCCAGAAGGGTCTTGTACTACATATTTTGTACCTTGCTTGGAATTTCTGTATCAAGTTGGTGCCTCATCAGCTAACAGTAATCCTGGGGCTGGTGAGCACAAGGGCCATTTTCTGGGAAATTGATATCCCGAAAATCTGGTCCCGACATAGCATCTTCTGGAAACCACCATCTTGCAGCAACAGGAGGGAGTAGAGTAGCATAGAGTAAAGTAGTAGTAGTGTTATCAACCTCGGCCAGAGATCCTTTCTCGACTCCCTGCGAGAAAGCAATCTCAGAGCCATACTATCCAGTTATCATCACAATCCAATTCTCATCACCATCCAGTTCTCATCATAAGTATCCAGTTCTAGTTGTGTCGATCGGGATACAACTCCAAGTGTCCGTTACCGTAGGACAGGCTATCGATAGATGTTTTGTTCCCTGCAGGGGTGCACCAACTTACCCACCACGCTCGATTAACTCCGGTCGGACACACTTTCCTGGGTCATGCCCGGCCTCGGCCAAACAATACGCCACAACCCGACCTAGGCTTAATAGAGAGGCCAACACGCCGGAATAAACCTATGCCCCCAGGGGTCATGGGCCATCTCCCCGGGAACTCCTGCATGTTGCGTACGCGGCTGGTGAGCAGACCTATCTACCTCCTTCAACAAGGCAGGTGCTTACGCAGTCCAACCCGGCGCGCGCCGCTCAGTCGCTGACGTCTATTAAGCTTCGGCTGATGTATACGGCGCGGAACACCCATACTATGCCCACTTGATGGTTAGTGCTATCAGGCCAGAGACCCCTCGGATCAAATATCCAAATCGTAGTGGATTAGGAACGCGCGGTAACAAGCAGAGACTCACGAAAGATGTGACCCTATTGCCCCATCTCGAGGACTTGCGGCAAGGGCTAGGAATGCCCGGCCACGCCTTGTAATTATCTCGCGGGCACCCTCCAGGTCAACCCAACTCCACATCACTCGCAATTAAGCTCGTATGGTACCCTCGTGGTCGCACCCATCTTTCCAAGTAACAGATGTAAGGTCCAAGTATCCGTGTGTCCAAACATTAAGGGGAAAACCCGAGGAATCACCCCCGGTGAATTCCACTCAATGTAATCATCCAGGTGAACGTAAGAGGATCCACCCTCGAGGTTCACACTTGAGGGATTGCACGATAGAGCCGTATCGGAAGTGGTTAAGGAGGAAATCACCCTCGATGACCACGACCGAATAGCTACACTATAGGTTAACATCAGAAGTGCTGAAGAGGTCTCACCCTCGGCACTCGATAGTAACCCATTAGTGCCGAGCAAATAAGGGAAAGTGATGTGCGGTGCCGGGGCCTGGTCTTCGATCCCGTTGATCGGGTCTTCAATGATGAAGCAGGGGCAACAAGGACAAGGTGGGGTCAGCGATGGATCACTAACCAACCTATACTAAGCGGTTTAGGATAAGGTGTAAGGTACAACAGCAGATACAAAAGCAGGCTATGCATCAGAATAGGAGCAAACAATTACAAAAGCAAAATCTAATGCAAGCATGAGAGAATGGAATGGGCGATATCGGTATGATCAAAGGGGGGCTTGCCTAGTTGCTCTGGCAAGGAGAATTAAATGGTCGTTGGCGTAGTCGATCATGTATGACATCGGTCTCGGGGTCTACCGGAGAGAAGAGGGGGAAGAAACAATAAATATAAAGCAAGCATAGCATCACAAAGCATAACATGGCAATATGCTGTGCCGGGTGTGACTAACGCATGGCTACACGATATAGGTGAAGGGGGAATTCAACCGGGAATGCTTTCCTGGTTCCGGACATGTGTCACACAGATGACCGGAGGGGGAATGTTCCATGTTCAGATAATTAGAGGCATCTGACAGGTATGTGGGTAGCGTATTCGGGTTCGCCTCGTTTTTCTGAGCAACTTTCATGTAGAAAACATTTTCATCCGAGTTACGGATTATTTTATATGAATTTCCAAAGTTTAAACAATATTCTAAAATTATTATTAAAACTAAAATGGGGTCATTGCATCAGCATGACGTCATCATGACGTCAGCAGTCAACAGAGTTGACCAAAGTCAACCATGACGTGTGGGGCCGTTCTGTCATAGTCTAACAACTAATTAACCGTTTTAATTAACTAATCAAGTTAATTAGGTACTAAACAGATTTAATTAAGTTAATTAATTACCTAATTAATTAATTACTGATTTAATTACTGGTTTAATTAATTAATTAATTAACTAATTACTTTTTTTAAAACGTTTTTGGGGCGGGCCCCACTGTCATAGACCTATCGCCGCGGGCGGGGCCCCGTGGTCGCGACCTGTGGTGGGGGCGGTGGTCGTGGCCGGCCACCAGGTTGCCACAAGACGTAGCCATCGGGCGGTTGGCACGGCGAGGCCGGCCGGAGCAAGCTGCCGAGCTCCGGCGGCGGGCGGAGCAACAAGCTGCAGAGGTGGGGACGCGGGGCCGATGGCAAGGGGTGCGACCATGGAGCCTCGGGCGCGAAGCGGCGTCGCGGCGGGCGGCAACGACGCAGCGACGTGGCCGTGGCGCGCGCCTTGTGGCGAGGCGCGACCGGATCCGGTGATGGGAGGGAGAGGGGCGGACGAGGCTCACCCCGTTTGTAGATGAACGGGGGCGGCGTGGCTCGACGGAGTCCGGTGAGGAGGAGGACGGGGACGTGCGACGGGGACGGAGAGCGCCAGTGAGGAGGAGATGAGGACGACGGGGCGGCGTTGCGGCGTCGCGGAGGCGTGGTCAGGGGAAGGCCGTCGCCGTCGAGCGGCACCGGGTAGTAGCGGTGATGGGAGGCGCTGGTCAGCGCCAGCGCGGGAGAGGCGGGGTCGGCGGAGGCGGGGTCAGGGGGTCGCGCACCAGTGAGGAGGTGGTGGGACGAAGCAGCGATGGTGGGTGCCGACGGCGTCGAGGGCGGGGCGAACGGCAGCGAGCGTAGGGGCGCTGCCCCGATCTGGATTGGGATGAGGGGAGAGACGAGGGAGGGAGTGAGGGGGATCTGGGCTTGGGTTTGGTAGTGGGGAGGCCTAACTAGGCCGCGGTTGGGCCGGCTGGCCAGTTGGGCCACGTGGGCCGGCCAACTGGGCCGTCTGGCCCAGGAGGGGGAGTTGTTTTCCTTATTTTTAATTGTTTTTTTCTTTTCCAGCAGCATTTTTGCCTTTTCTTTTAGCCACTAATGACTTTGCAAAATTATGCCACTGGCTAAAACAATTCCAAAGAATTATTGTGCACTGCCACAAAAAGTTTGGGGCCTTCAGGAGTTGTCCAAGCATTTTTAGAAAATGAAAAGGACATCTTAAATACTGCTGGACCAGATAATAAATTCCCAGGGGCAATTTGGTAATTCCAAAAATGTTGGCTTCAACATGACAAATATCTAGGGATTATTTGCCATAGGATGAACTATTTTATTTGCATGAAAGAACAAGCAAATATTTGACATGCAATTTGAATTTGAATTTGAAGCAGATTTTGGACAAGTGGCATTTTGGCATGATGATCATGATGACATGACCTTCATTAGGGGGAGATCACTGTAGTGTGATGTCGGGGATGTTACAGTCGCGCTACCCACCAATTGTTTATCATGACTCCCATATTGCCATGTCAAGCCTCTAACCCACCTTCCTAGCAAACCGTTGTTTGGCTATGTTACCGCTTTTGCTCAGCCCCTCTTATAGCATTGTTAGTTGCAGGTGAAGTTCAAGTTTGCTCCATGATGGAACATGATGATTTTGGGATATCACAATATCTCTTATTTAATTAATGCATATATATACTTGGTAAAGGGTGGAAAGCTCGGCCTTATGCCTGGTGTTTTGTTCCACTCTTGCCGCCCTAGTTTCCATCATACCGCTGTTATGTTCCTTGATTTTGCGTTCCTTACGTGGTTGGGGTTATGGGACCCCCTTGACAGTTCGCTTTGAATAAAACTCCTCCAGCAAGGCCCAACCTTGGTTTTACCATTTTCCTAACTAACAACCTAAACTTTTCCCTTGGGAGTTATAAACCCGAGGGTCATTTTATTAAACCACTCGGGCCAGTGCTCCTCCGAGTGTTGGTCCGTATTGGGCGATGTCCGGCGCCCCCTGGGAAACCAAGGTCTATGCCAACCCGGCGTCTTGCCCATCCGGTGTGCCCTGAGAACGCGATACGTGCGACTCCTATCGGGATTTGTCGGCACATCGGGCGGTCTTGTTGGTCTTGTTTTACCATTGTCGAAATGTCTTGTAACCGGGATTCCGAGACTGATCGGGTCTTCCCGGGAGAAGGAATATCCTTCGTTGATCATGAGAGCTTGTGACGGGCTAAGTTGGGACACCCCTGCAGGGTATAAACTTTCAAAAGCCGTGCTCGCGGTTATGTGGCAGATGGGAATTTTTTAATGTTCGGTTGTAGAGAACTTGACACCTGACTTAATTAAAATGCATCAAACTCACGTGTAACCGTGATGGTCTCTTTTCGGCGGAGTCCGGGAAGTGAACACGTTTCTTGTGTTATGGTTGTGCGTAAGTAGTTTCAGGATCACTTCTTGATCACTTCTAGCTTCAAGACCGTTGCGTTCCTTCTCTTCTCGCTCTTACTTGCGTATGTTAGCCACCATATTTTCTTAGTGCTTGCTGCAACTCCACCTCATTACCCCATCCTAACCATAAGCTTAAATAGTCTTGATCTCGCGGGTTTTGAGATTGCTGAGTCCTCGTGACTCACTGATACTACCAAAACAGTTGCAGGTGCCGATGATACAAGTGCAGGTGATGCTATCGAACTCAAGTGGGAGTTCGACGAGGACCTTAGCCATTACTATGTTTCTTTTTCGGATGATCAGCAGTGGTGCCCAGTTGGGACGATCGGGGATCTAGCATTTGGGGTTATCTTCCTTTTCATTTGGATTTGACCGTAGTCGGTCTATGTGTGTATTTTGGATGATGTATGAATTATTTAAGTATTTTGTGAAGTGGCAATTGTAAGCCAACTCTCCTTATCCCATTCTTGTTCATTACATGGGATTGTGTGAAGATGACCCTTCTTGCGACAGAACCACAATGCGGTTATGCCTCTAAGTCGTTCCTCGACACTGAGAGATATAGCTGCATCGTGGGCATTACAAGTTGGTAATCAGAGCCATCCCCGACTTAGGAGCCCCCCTGCTTGATCAAATCGCTAAGGTTGTTGAGTCTAGAACAAAAACGTTTCGAGTCTTAGGATTATATATTGGAGAGTAGGATTCTTTTTACTCCTCAGTCCCTTCGTCGCTCTAGTGAGGCCTCCTGACGTAGATGTTTTGTCTTTCCTCTCCTCAATTTTTCACTAAATTTTTTTTAGTATCACGCAGGTATCTTGGGATCGTTCTGATATTCTTGTGATGAGAACATTGATCTTTGTGCCTCTTGACATTTAGGGGTTGTGGCAGTGTCCCGGGGACTTGAGCTCCGAGGTGTTGTCGTCACAATTTTATGGTTACAGTTCTGGAATACCTGAGTTTCGCCGACATCGAAAATCTCTTTTATGCAGTTGTTGGTGAGATAACCTCGACGCCACCCAGTACTGGGGCGGGAGTTCTGGAGTATTGCATAGCTCGTATAACAAATGCTTTTCGAAGGTTGAGGTACATGATTTCCGGAGTTTTCTTGGTTATGTGTTGACGGATTGATACAGTTGGATGTAGGGATTGTTAGTTTGGGTGAGATATTGTGCTTCCCCTGTATCCCCAACCCCAGATTGCATAACCAGAAAGTCTCGGGAGTTTATAGGTGGGAATTCAAGTAGCACCTAGGATATCTTTCTGACAGATGCATGATATGAGATTGGGGTTCGATGTCTAGTGGTCCGCCTGTCCACGGTTGGTTTTACAGTGGTCTCGTTGTGTCTTAAAGAGTCCTTGGCTATGCTGACTCAGGGACGCTTCGTATGTCATATGCACTGCCTTGTACATGATGGTGTTGTACGATCGAGCCTGTGCGGGCCCCACCATGAAAACTTCGGACGACATCTCTATCATATGTTTGTTCCCAGCTTATTCTGCAAGCCAAATCCTTTGTTTTGTTTTGGTTTGTGGTATTCAAGTTGCTTCAATGTCAAGTGTTGATTCCGAACCTTTTCTAAATGGTGTTCTCATATTTCTATGGGAGTACTAATCCTTCTTGTTCACTGAAGTTGTCATGTCAACTCTTTTCCAACCGGTGTGCTTCTCTTCAAGTGCATCCGATCATTTCAACATTTGCAAGATCAATTCTAAGCTTTTCTCAACGGTGTTCATTTCATCTGCCTCAAGTCGTCTTTGTTTTCCCGCCCTCCCACCTTTTTTCTTCAAGGACTCAGATTTCTTAATCGGGTATCCATTTTATTAATGGGAAGTCTCTCCATTCTTTTTTCGTCAAAGTTCTTATCCGGTGATTTCCCATGAAGATACTAACGGAAATTCAAGTTTATCATTATTCGCTCTCTTTTCTTCTCCGGTGGGTTCAATTCAAGCTTTGTCGGTCATATCCTTTCCTTGTTTCAAATGTTTTCTCATGCCGGTGCACCTCTTAATCATCCACCTCTTGCTATTCACGGTTATCGGGAGTGTTAAACATATCCCAGAAGATTCAAGTTTCTATTCGTAATCCTTCAAGCTATTTCGAGGTCTTGCCTTATTCAAGCCATTTAATTCAACTGGCGCAATCTATCTTTTAAATCATTCAACGGTGTTTCTCTTGAGTGGGCACTAACCCACAGGTCTTTTCCCAGGATATTACCTGACTCTTCTAACTTTTCCGGAGTTATTCTCAATTTCATTCCTAAGTTTGATGTTAGAATGAATTTCATCAGTCAGATGTTTTCCAAGATCTCTTTCAAGTCCTTTTCATCTTTAACTCAACCTTTTCTCTTCTCATTCTTCCGGAGTGTCTCATCAACTTTCATGGTGGTTCTCATCAACATTATTAACATTGGAAGACCGAAGAAGAATTTTTCATAAATCTTGGTCCATTCTCTTGAAGATTCATGGTTCTAGCTTCATGCGATCCTCTCTTAATTGTTTTCGATTGCGAGAATTATTTTCACCCATCCGGAGAATTTCATGAGTTGTTTCCATTTCTTTCCTCTGTACTCCATCATGTCATAATTCTTCATTCTCAGCGTGTAACTAGCGTTCTCCAAATCTTACCGGTGCATCGTGCAAATATCCTCTAATCAGTTCATCATCTCTTCGTTCTCATGTATCTAAATCCCCTCAAGTATCTTCATTCGTTTTCCAATTCTTCCCGGTGAATTGTGCCTTTGCTACTTCATTTTCAAGTTCTTATGGTGGTTTGTTCAATATTCCTCTTCCTATGTTCTCATATTTAATTTATTCGTTGTTTCAATCCTACCGGTGGTTCGTTGAAGACCTTCTCAAGTTTGCGCTATATCTCTCTTAATCCTTTCTACGAGAACAAGTAGTATGCCAAATCCGTTGCTTGTCATCAATTTAAATTGGTGAAGGATACGCATAACATAATTCATGTTCTTCTTTCATCCAAGTGATTAATTCCTTCTTCCGGAGTTTGTAGTGATATCATTTTCTCAGTTATATGTGTCCATCTTTTCCGGAGTTCCAAGTTCTCCACATTATCCCGTTGCGAAGCTCCATCTAAATCATTGCAAGGCTTCAACCGAAGTTCTTTTCAACTTTCCTTTCATTTGATCATTCTTTTATTATCGGAGTTCTCACGAAGGCTCAACATGGTGGTTCGTCAAGGATTCCTTTCATTCTTCAATAGTTCTTCAAGATTTCTCTCGGAGTTAAGATCCGCCAAGCTATACTCGAAAATAAACATGGTGTTTAACACATGTTTCCTTTTGAGGAGTTCAAGCATTCATCATCTTGCATTCCGAAGTGCAATTCTTTCTATCTTATCTTGCAAGGTGGTGGTATGTCATTCTTGATAATTAACATTCATGTTTCACGATTCACATGTTGTCAGGAATGAGGTATTTGTAATCCATCAATCTTTTCGTTGGAGTTATGTTGTGTCATATGTCACCTAAAGCCTTCCATTGGAATGTTGCTATTTTTGGTGCTTATCAATGATCCAAGTTTTCTCATATCCTCTCGGCGAGAGAAGTTCTCATCTCTTCTTTGATATCAAGCAAGCAATTGTTTCCGTTAGTGGCAGAATTTCACCTCTACTTTTGAGATGTTTCCATAAGCCCACGAGGAGCATATCTATTCGTTGTTGATTATTCAATAACTCCGTTCTAGCATTCTCCGTAAGGATGTATTTCAAGTTCTTTCGTAGTAGAAGATGTTGTTTTCTTCTCCGTCCCTTTGTCCCAATGATCTAGCTTCTATTCGTTCGTTCTGGAGGCATTGTGATGTTGCTCCTTTCACTCATCATCTCGAATTGTGAGGATCGTGTTCTTTTCGTGCTTATCCATTTAACTGGAGTGTTGTGTCATCTCTTCAAGTTCTTTTCATCTTATCAAGTCTTGCATCTCTTTTCAACTAGAGTGCTATCCGAATTTGTTCTTCCTTGTTCCTTGTTTATCTCATTTCAACCAGAGTGGTTCCAATTCCTTCTTGTCCATTGTACTCGTCATTCATAGCTTTGCGACATCTCAAGGTTCTTTGGTTTCACTCGTTTGTCAAAGAAGCAACTTAGTTTTACCTCTTCTCTTCCTCTTCCGCTTCCTTCCGGTGCCATCCTAGATCTCGGGACGAGATCCTGTTGTCGTGGTGAAGTGTTGTAACGCCCCAGATGTATCTTTCCATATTTGTAACTCCAACTCTTTCCATTTCCGGCTATGCGATACGATATTTCCTTCGTGGTTGGGTTTTTGTCTTTCGTTTTGCATTTTGTTCATGTCGTGCATCTCATCTCATATCATCATGTGCATCTTCATGTGTAGCATATTGCATTGTGACATGTTATTTGGTGAGTCATGGCATCATCATATTCCCCCCTCATCTCCCCACCTCTTCCTTTCCTTTTTTTGGCAAGCAATATTTTAGCCTCCATTAATGTTTAATTTTCCCCAATAAATCTGGCATCATGTTCTAAATCCCTCTACCAAGTTTTACCTCTTTTGGAATTGTTTTGGTTAGGTTCTAAAATGGTAGAAGTTTGAATTAAATTCAAACTTGAATTATTTTACTTCCTTTAAAAATATCCAAACCAATTTTATTAAATAGGGCATAATTCCAGGGCCATGGGAATGTTGTTATATCTCTCACAACCCTCTCCATTTCCCCTGCTCTCTTCCTTTTTGTTTTTCTGTCTGAAGAAATGGAAAAGGCAAAGAAAGCAAAGAAGAATAAAGGTAACCCAAAGAAGAAGAACGCCACCTGGGCCTTGGCCTCCCAGGCCGGCCCAGCTGGCGCCAACCGCAGCCCAGCTCCAGCCCGAGCGCACGACCCTCTCTCCCTTTCTCACACATGCACCCGCTCGCCCCCGCTAGCGCGCGTCCACGTGGC
This sequence comes from Aegilops bicornis, assembly GCA_021605145.1. NCBI lineage: Eukaryota > Viridiplantae > Streptophyta > Magnoliopsida > Poales > Poaceae > Aegilops > Aegilops bicornis. The sequence continues at coordinate 343,988,908 of CM038669.1, forward strand.
CAAGCCAGCCCCACTCGCCAGCGACCCTGGCTACACCCCTCACCCACCTTCTTCCTCCTCGGTCCCCCCTCGCGGTCACGCACATGGCCGCGGGCGAGTGCACGCGATTTCGCCCCGTTTGCCCTAGCCCCCTACTTAACCCCTCTCCTTGCCCAAACGCTTACTAGGGTTCCCCACTACCTTCTCCCGCCGCCGCCGGTTGTTTAGACCATCAGATCCGCCGGACTCCATCGTGCCCGAGCGCGTCCAGGTGCACAACCTCGTCGTCGGCGAGCTCTTCGGCCACCTCCACCCCGGCGATCGTGTCTGTCTTCTTCCCCGACGTCGTCTACGTCCTCGACGTCCGCTACTTCGTCGCGGGACCCCAAGACGCCGTCGACTCCTTCCTCTTCTTCCCTGTGGTGCCCGTAGGTGTTCGATCGCTGTCGTGCTCGCCTCCGACCTCCCCTCGTCCAACCGAGCGCACCCACATGTTCATGGTAAGCTCCTGAGAAGACATGCGCCTTTCTTCCCCTCTTTTGCATGCTCTAGCTAGCCCCGCGCCGTCCGCTTGAGTCGCCGCCGTCGGACCTCGTCTTCGGCGAGTGCTCCGTCCCCTGCTGCTTGTCTGCGTGTGTCGTCATGCTCGCCGCTTAGAGTAGGGTCGATCCGCGCCCTCAGCAGCTCGCTTAGGCGTTTTCCGCGTCGTTTGCGTCTCCGCCATCGCCGTCTCTATCACCTCGTCGCTGGCGTTGCTCCTGTCATCGTACAGCGACGTTCTTGTCATGCGCGTGTGCGGGATCCCCTGGCGATTCTGTTGCACCCTTCCGCCGCTCTGCTAGGCCACCGAAGCAACTCCGGCGAGGCCTCTGCCACGCTCACCGCCGACCCCGTACGCGCTTGCGTCACCCGCCATGTGGGCCCCAAGCCGGACCCACTTGTCAGCGAGTCAGGGGCTAGGCCCCACCTGTCATGCTCACACGCACACACGCCCTCGCACCCAGACGCGTGGCCAGGGGCCCAGTGGTCAGCCTAACAGCTGGGTACCGCCCGGGTACACATAGCATTTTCCTTGTTTCTGTTTTTATTTCAGATTCGGTATATGCCAGATTTGGGATATGCCTATGTTTCCATTTTAGGCACTTTAGTGTTTTGCATATTTGTGGGGGATTTTTCTATAGCAACCTAGACACATTATATACTCCCTCCGTCCCATAATATAAGACGTCTGTTGACACTACACTAGAGTAAAAAAACGTCTTACATTATGGGACGGAGGGAGTATGTTTTTGGGGTAGAAAAATCCCACCAATCCAGTGGTGGCATTAGTTTCTGCATTTGAGCAAGTTCATGAACATGTCATTTTACATCGTGTTGCTATTTTGTCTTTTATGTGTATATTTATGCAAATATGCTAGGGGGTAGTTTTGCACATGAACATGCTCTTCCAGATGCCTACTACATGCTAGATTGTGTTACATGCCATGACATGCTTTATATGGAGTTAAACATGCTTGGAAACATGCTTTGATGAATCTGTTTTTGCCATGCTAGTCATTTTTGCTAAGTCTGCTAGAACTGTTGTCATTAGCATTTTTGCCATGCTGTTTTAGAGCTGTTCTAGTGAGGTATAGCATTAGCTCAGTGTTCATGAATTGTCGATCTCCACCTGTACTCCACTGCCATGTATTTGGTTTTGATGTTTGGGTGTTGTAGCATAGTTTCATGATCCATCTTAAGTGTTATGTTGCTATTAAATGCAGTTTTGCATTGTTCTTGTTTTGCTCGTCATTTGCAAACCGTGCGTCCGTTTCCGATGATCTTCATATCGATTTAATTCGAAATATCCCAACCTATCCAGTGGCATGCTTGGTTTGCCAAGTTGATGCCATGATCATCCTTTCCCTTCTGGAGTACCCATATGCATTGCACATCATGCCTTGCATCCCATGCCATGTATTGCATCATGTTGCTTGCGCATTGCACCGTGATTGATTGTTGTTCCATTGCTTGTGTTCTTGCTTTGGGTAGAGCCGGGAGATGAGTTCATGAACGATGAACCTATTGAGTACGCTAATGAGGAGCAAGCTTTCGACAACTCTGAGAACTTTGCAAGAAAGATGACCATTACCCTCGATATCACTTCTATCGTTGCTTGCTAGTTGTTCGCTCTATCGCTATGTCGCGCTACCTACCAATTGTTTATCATGACTCCCATATTGCCATGTCGAGCCTCTAAACCACCTTCCTAGCAAACCGTTGTTTGTCTATGTTACCGCTTTTGCTCAGCCCCTCTTATAGCGTTGTTAGTTGCAGGTGAAGTTGAAGTTTGCTCCATGTTGGAACATGATGATTTTGGGATATCACAATATCTACTATTTAATTAATGCATCTATATACTTGGTAAAGGGTGGAAGGCTCGGCCTTATGCCTGGTGTTTTTTTCCACTCTAGCCGCCCTAGTTTCCGTCATACCGGTGTTATGTTCCTTGATTTTGCGTTCCTTACGTGGTTGCATCCATTGACAGTTCGCTTTGAATAAAACTCCTCCAGCAAAGCCCAACCTTGGTTTTACCATTTGCCTAACTAACAACCTAAACTTTTCCCTTGGGAGTTATAAACCTGCGGGTCATCTTTATTAAACCCCCCGGGCCAGTGCTCCTCCGAGTGTTGGTCCGAACTGGGCGATGTCCGGCGCCCCCTGGGCAACCAGGGTCTATGCCAACCCGACGCCTTGCCCATCCGGTGTGCCCTGAGAAAGAGATACGTGCGACTCCTATCGGGATTTGTCGGCACATCGGGCGGTCTTGCTGGTCTTATTTTACCATTGTCGAAATCTCTTTTAACTGGGATTCCGAGACTGATCGGGTCTTTATCGGAAGAAGGAATATCCTTCGTTGATTGTGAGAGCTTGTGATGGGCTAAGTTGGGACACCCCTGCAGGGTATAAACTTTCGAAAGCCGTGCCCGCGGTTATGTCGCGGATGGGAATTTGTTAATGTCCGGTTGTAGAGAACTTGACACTTGACTTAATTAAAATGCATCAAACGCGTGTGTAACCGTGATGGTCTCTTTTCGACGGAGTCCGGGAAGTGAACATGGTTCTTGTGTATGGTTGTGCGTAAGTAGTTTCAGGATCACTTCTTGATCACTTCTAGCTTCACGACCGTTGCGTTGCTTCTCTTCTCGCTCTTATTTGCGTATGTTAGCCACCATATTTGCTTAGTGCTTGCTGCAACTCCACCTCATTATCCCATCCTACCCATAAGCTTAAATAGTCTTGATCTCGCGGGTTTTGAGATTGATGAGTCCTCGTGACTCACAGATACTACAAAAACAGTTGCAGGTGCCGATGATACCAGTGCAGGTGATGCTACCGAACTCAAGTGGGAGTTCGACGAGGACCTTGGTCGTTACTATGTTTCTTTTTCGGATGATCAGTAGTGGTGCCTAGTTGGGACGATCGGGGATCTAGCATTTGGGGTTATCTTCCTTTTCATTTGGATTTGACCATAGTTGGTCTATGTGTGTATTTTGGATGATGTATGAATTATTTAAGTATTGTGTGAAGTGGCGATTGTAAGCCAACTCTCTTTATCCCATTCTTGTTCATTACATGGGGTTGTGTGAAGATGACCCTTCTTGCGACAAAACCACAATGCGGTTATGCCTCTAAGTCGTGCCTCGACACGTGAGAGATATAGCCACATCGTGGGCGTTACAGAGCCTATGCATGTTACATGTCTTTCCAAAGCTTTACTTGCAATTCTCTTTATCTTTACCTAAAACTTTGATGTATGTTGTCATTAATTACCAAAAAGGGGGAGATTGAAAGCACAAGTGCTCCCTGGGTGGTTTTGGTAATTAATGTCAACATATCTCTTGTTGGACTAATGTCTTCATCTAGTGTATTTCAAACAAGTTCAACAGATGGAGTGGCGTGGACAAGAGGATGTGGAACCCCTTCAAGGCGCTAAAGATAAAGGATTGGCTCAAGCTCGAAAGCTCAAGACTCTACATTTTACTTTTAGTGATCCAAGATCATATTGAGTCCATAGGAAAAGCCAATACTATTAAAAGGGGATGAGGTGTTGCTTAATGGGTTTCTTGCTCAAAATGCTTAATGATATGCTCCAAAACCCTCAACCACTTTCTCAGATCCACATATGTCCCAAACCAAAATTCAAACTCGGCCCCACCGGAATATTCTATCCGACGCCGCCGAGTTCATTTGACATAGCCACTGCCACAAACCCTAATCAGTTCGATCTCACCGATGGGACCCCGGTCTCACCGAGATGGGCTTCCAAACTCTCTGGTTCATGTTGCATTTATTTCGGTCCCACCGAGATTTGTAATCGGTCTCACCAAGTTTGCTTGACCAACACTCTAGTTAGCTCTTTACGAAAATCGGTCCCACCGAGTTTGTGTAATCGGTCAAACCGAGATGAGGTTTTACCCTAACCCTAGCACATCGGTCCTACCGAGTTGATCATGTCGGTCCCACCGAAATTCCTAACGGTCACGTTATGAACTGAATCGGTCTGACCGGGTTTTCTAATTCAGTCCCATCGAGTTTGGTGATTTGTGTGTAACGGTTAGATTTTTTGTGGAGGCTATATATACCCCTCCACCCACTCTTCATTCGTGAGGAGAGCCATCAGAACATGCCTACACTTCCAACCTACATTTTCTGAGAGAGAACCACCTACTCATGTGTTGAGGTCAAGATATTCCATTCCAACCACATAAATCTTAATCTCTAGCCTTCTCCAACTTGCTTTCCACTCAAATCATCTTTCCACCAAATCCTATCCTATGAGAGAGAGTTGAGTGTTGGGGAGACTGTCATTTTGAAGCACAAGAGCAAGGAGTTCATCATCAACACACCATCTATTACCTTTTGGAGAGTGGTGTCTCCTAGATTGGTTAGGTGTCACTTGGGAGCCTCCGTCAAGATTGTGGAGTTGAACCAAGGAGTTTGTACGGGCAAGGAGATTGCGTACTTCATGAAAATCTTACCTAGTGAGGAAAGTCCTTCGTGGGCGACGACCATGGTGGGATAGACAAGGTTGCTTCTTCGTGGACCCTTCACGGGTGGAGCCCTCCGTGGACTCGCGCAACCGTTACCCTTCGTGGGTTGAAGTCTCCATCAACATGGATGTACGATAGCACCTCCTATTGAAACCACGGATAAAAAATCTCCGAGTCTGCATTGCGTTTGCATACTCCAATCTCATCTCTTTACATTCTTGCAATTTGCATGCTTTACTTTCTGCTGCTCATATAATCTTACCATGCTTGCTTGATATGTATTGTGAATGTTTAAACATGTGCTAAAACTCCACCTCAACTCAAAGGATTTAAAACTGCAAATTTTCTTGCTTAGAGTCTATTCACCCCCCTTCTAGACACCTCTTCTCGATCCTCTCAACAACGTAGGGGCGACTTATCGTCCATGGCCGTGCCGAAGGATCTTGTCGCCACCAACCAGTCAGACTGCTCGTCCATGGCGGCCACAGGCCACGCTGGCGGCAGAGCGGACTCCACATTCATAGCGGCCGCGCCAAGATGTCATCACAGGCGGCCGGACCAACTCCTTTGTATGGTTTGCTCTTGTTCTCGCTCTCAGTACATGACGGCCACGTCTAAGGGCCTCGTCGCTGACGGAAGACGGTGCATGACTTCTAGTCGGTGACCCTAGAAGTTGCTCGTCATTAACATGATCCTTTTGTGCTGCAAGTGCGTCGGGCAGCTGATTGCTTAATTGGCAAAACAATTTCACTGTAAACTTACGAGCGCTAACAGCGGGTTTCCTTGAAATGCTTGAACTCGCTTTTTCCCTTTCCCTTGTCGTGTGAACTCGAATTCAGCTGTATTTCCGTTATATCTTTAATGGAAAAGGGATTAGCCCGGTTCAAAAAAATCACTGTAAACTGCCCTGGCTTCATCTAACTAGCTGGAAAGATTGGTGTACTCATTTATCTTAAATCAAACCAGAGAGGAGAGAGGGATGTTTAGATCAACATCTCATCAGCAAGTTAAGCAGAGTGAAAATATGACACCACTACCTTGTTTACCATCCTTTAAACATATGCAAAGTGTATTGTTGCATTGCAGCTTGTATTCTGAACTACTACGAATATTTTCATTTACTGCTTCTCTTGTGTATGAAATCATTGTGTTCACTGTTCTGTGCTTAGTGCAACAAGCCCTCACTTCAATTATTTTGTGAAAGAAACCCACTACAAAGGTTCAGGCTGAAAATATACTACTCTATGTACATTTGCTTACTCTCCTCTTCAGCGTGATCTCCATGGGACCGTTGTAGCTAAGAATACGGGACCACTGATAGAGGAGACGGAAAAAATCCTATGAAATCGGGTCTCATAGGCTATCAAGTGAGACCCATTCTGGTGGATCACACTTACCCTGATTGAGTGAGTCTAAACGGACTCACGGACATACCACGTCGAGTGTCATGGAGTTCCCCGGCGCGGACGTGAGCGAGTGCAGCTGCGAGGAGCAGTTCAGTGCATCATCTTCACGCATAGCCGTCGGCCGCCTGCAATGACATCCTTGCGCGCTGCCTCTATAAACGTGGAGTCCACACTCCAGCAACGTGGCCTGCGGCCGCCCCAGACGAGCGGTCGAACTGGCTGGTGGCAACGAGATCCTTCGGCGCGGCCCTAGATGAGAAGTTACTGCTGCGTCGTTTCGCGCAGCCGCCGGCGACGGTGTCATTCGGCGTGGCCGCCATGAACAGAGACCGAGAGCAAGGAAATCCCAACTCGATGTGTACTTGTGTTATGTACCTGTTCGAGCGTAGCGCAACGTACGTAGGATTGGAATCGGTATTAGCCCTTGGCATTGAAAAATGATAGGCAAAGTGGGATTAGGTGCTTTGAGATCGTAAGTGCCACATGGCATCCATCGAAATGGGCCTCAGCATTTTTTCCCGCAGGAGACAGATGAACGGCTAAACCCTTTTGCCCATAAGTTCCTCAATAAAAAAAGGAAAAACATGGGACATTTTTGTCATGAAAAGATAAATCTGATCCTTTCCTAAATTTGACAAAAAAAATGAACCCGATAAAAAACACAAATTGGCCTGTTTTTACATGACGCCTGAGGCAGGGTAGCCAGGGCATCATACTAGTGCCATCTAGCATGGTGCCATGGGTTAGGGCGTCGTGTTCTATAGCATGGCGCCCCAGCTAAGGTGTCAATGCTATCTAACATGACGCACCAAGCCCGAGCGTCATACAAATGGTCCATTTTGTGGAAAAAAATTATCAGGTTCATTTGTGATAAAGTTTCATAAAAGAGCCAGATTTGTCAGGTTTCATGTTTTTGTCTATCATGCCAAGCATCTACATCGTAGTTTGTAAGCACATGCTCCCCCCCCCCTTCCCCCCCCCCTAAAAATGAATATCATAGACGTCTCCGCAGTAGTCATCGAACGGCGGTGGCCTAGGCCTCCCCGAGGTCAGGGTCCGCAACAATCCATGTCGGCGCGGTGTCAGACTTCGTGAACTTCACCCGGCGCGCAGTGTTGCGCTACCTCCCTGATCGCTCATCTGTCGACACAATGCTCCATAACAGGGAGTTGCGGCCGTCGAGGTTATGGAGGAGGCGCCCGTGTGCCTTTGCGATCACCGGGGGCACCACGTCCTGCACGGTCTTGCCGCGCCAGACATGGCACGACAGTGACGCCGACTCGTCGATGCGGGCGTACCGATCATGCGGTGCCAACAATGGCTCATCCTTCACGAACACTACTATAGGAATGCCCTGCAGTGGCGGCTGCTAAAAGCCCAGCAGTAATGGGCGATAAAAGCCCATCAGTGATGGATGATGCTCTCAGGGGGGGCACCGATCTCCCGCCAGTGGCGGGCCATGTTTACTGCCCGCCACGGCACCTTGAAGTAGGAATTACGGGCAATTGTCTATGCCTGCCACAGAAGTGTGTGGCAGTCTACAACTGGTATTAATCTAGGTCTACGAAAGAAACGTTGCCTCAGCAGCGTTCACTACTAGCGATAAGCCTAGTAGTGGCGCGGGGTATAAGGCTAGTAGTAGTGCAAGTGGTCGCACTACTACTAGCGCGATACAACTAATTGGTTATTAGTAGCGTGAGGTATAAGCCCGCACTACTACTACTCTGTTAGTAGTAGCGTGGGTCTACTTAGCCGTAGATCGGGTTTGGACCCGTGCTACTACTACCTATGCCTATTTTTTCTGCATATTTATGTTGTATTTATATAGCAGTTATATAGGTTTTTGCACGGTCCAACATATACATACAACACTAAAAGTGTACGATACAACAGTGTGTCATCATCATCATCACATTGATATAACAATGTCTCTTCATCGCATACATTAATTAACCACTAGCACATAGTAGTCATAAGACGATCGACGGTACTAACTAATTATTATCATCCTTGGTAGATAGCTTCTCAGTACATAGTAGTCATAACACGATCAACAATACCAACTAATTGTTATGATCCTAAGTAGATAGCTTCCCAACACATAATAGTAGGACCTACTCCTCTCTTTTAGGAAAAATATTAAAGAATAGGAAAAAAACTCCATCTCCAATGTGGGTCTACGCTCAGTCACTATTTGTCCCCATCATTCAATGTTGAGGCATCCATCTGGTTGGCGTCGAGTCGAGTATCTATATTTGAAATTGGTCTTCTCATGGAAACTAATTGTCATCTCACCTTCCACATCCATCAGCGCAGGCACAACAACATTGGGGAGCTTCTGTTGAAGAACATAATAGTAAAATAGTAAGCAATGTAGTTTACTCAAGAATAATGCATGAAAAAGATGGACTACTGACACAATAGTAAAAAATCTTACCATGAATTTTCTATGAATGTTAGTATCGCTCAACTTGTGGACTAGTGGCATGTAACGTGTAGTACGGCCAACTCCATAAGTGCCCTTAAATGATAGAACATCATTAAGGAGAGAAGAGATTCCTTCTGCTTGCAAGTAAGCTCCGAGCCAGCGGTGCAATAGGTCTTGTCTACTATATTTTGTGTATTTCTTGAAGATAGAAAATAAGTTGTCAACTATAAATAAACAAGTTAAGTTAGGGGTGAATATAAACTATTTTTAAATAAGAAATATAGATTATTTAACAAATTTTTTCAACATACTCACACAGAGGTAGAATTAGAATCATGTCCAGGTCCACCCACATGTCTTTATCATATTGAGGAAAGGTGACTGGATCACAATGAGGAACGATGCCAATATCAAAGATTATGCTCACACCTTCTCAAATCCGTAAGCCTTGCATAATCCTCTCCAATTTGCACAAGAAAAAAATGTTTGATCTGTTTCATTGTGGATCGTACCTCAAAAATCAAACCATGTTTCATCTTAAGGTAAGTTGTCCTCTCATCCACCTTATCCATGTCATTGAAATATAGCTTCTATAGGAAATAATGTCTTGCATAGTAGGGGATGCACCAGTCGACAAAACTACACGTTAAAGCAAAAATCTTAGGCCATGCTTAATTAAGAAGAAATATGTGTCGCTGAAGTTATATACCAGATAATATTTGAAGGCCTCTTTAAGCGTGAGGGAGAAGCACCTATCGTTTTCCAAGTGAGGATTGTCGCACATACCCCCCCCCCCCTCGTTGGTACCATCGCACTCGGGGATCCTATCATCGTCATCCATTTGTTGTGTTCATAATTGAAAGATCAAAAATCGATAGCAAATTCCAGGAAGTCAACACGCAGATTAGTATTCCGCACGGGTTGACTTTCGGTCTATCAAGTCTCCCTTGAACAACACTCATCTCTGAAGTGGTGTTGTATATGGTGGGCACTCCCTCACGGATATTTTGACCATCGGTGATGGTTAATGAGTGATATTTTTACACTCATTTCAACCTTGTTTAAACCGAGATATTTCACTAAAAGAGAGTTATTCGATCTAATATTGCCACTAATAACTAATGAATGCAAAGGATTCCACAAATCTTATCTTTATATATTTTCTGTGGGAAATGGGATAAAAAGGGAAGATATCACGTGGGACAAAGGAAAGGAAGGAAAATGGAGAAGAAACAAATCATCAGGAGGCGTCAAAAGGACTCCAGAGCAAAAGATAGTGTTCCATGCAACCACGAGCTCTCACATGAGCGGTCGTTTGGCATGGAAACCGAGTCATCTCGTCCACCTGAACAACTTCTATTAAGGGGACCCTGTCAAAACATCAACGGGGAGAGCAGAGGAGGAGCGTCAAGCACAGCCACGACCCATTCATCTTCATCCACAACCCCTAGCCACCACAATTTTCACCTCCATAGCCATCTCCACAACCATAGCCCTCTCAAATATTGTTCATACGTGTAATCATGCATCGCACAAGGCATCTATTGTAAGACATATTGCAATCAATCAATCTCAAGATGTGTTCTTCAATGATTTCTTCTCACGATCTGACCTCCATGTGTGAGTAGTCTGGTAAGGTATGGAGTGAGGCATGAGACTTACATCCCCAAGTATTTGGTGAAGGGATCAATGGAAGCCTTTGACACAACGTCTTGTATGTGTAAAATAAAATTGCATCGTGAAGTTTCTCTTATCTTGTCCACGATCTTCATCCCTGCTGAAAGTGCTAGTTATCTACTAGAGGGGGGCTGAATAGGCGATTTTTGTGAAAGTCTTCAAAACATGGAAGTTTCAAAGACAAACAATAGAAATGAACCTATTAACATGCAGCGGAAGGTAGACTACACTAGGCAAGCCATAGTCAAGTATTCAATGAGGTGAAAGCACAAAGACTATTAGCAACTAGGCAGTATGGATCGGGATGGAAGATAGTATGAAGCCAATCAGAACAAGTAGTCACATAGTGAAGTCAAACAGATAATGCAAACATGCAATGACTTCACGAAGACAAACTGTAGGTAAAGAGAAGGAAGAGATGGAACCAGTTGCTTGGTGGAGACAAGGATTTGTTGGACCAGTTCCAGTTGCTGTGACAACTGTACGTCTGGTTAGGGAGGCTCAGATTCAACTCAGAAGACCACGTCTTCACCTTATTCCCCTTGAGCTAAGGACACCAAGTCCTCGCCCAATCACTCTGGTAAGTCTTCAAGGTAGACTTTCGAACCTTCAGATACTTCATTCACCGGCGATCCACAGTGACTCTTGGATGCTCAGAACGCGATGCCAAACTAGCTGGAGGATTCACAGTCCTCAAGTGTAACAAGTCTTCAGGTCATGCGGACAGAAAGACTTCAGTGATGCCTAACACTCTTTGGCTCTGGGTGTTTTTGGGATTTGTCCTCGCAAGGATTTCTCTCTCTCAAATGCTTCGGAGGTGGGTTGCTCTCAAACGACAAAAGTCGTGCACTAACTCTGAGCAGCCACCAATTTATGGTGTAGGGGATGGGCTATTTATAGCCACTAGGCAACCTGGCCCGATTTGTCCGAAATGACCCTGGGTCACTAAGTAACTGACACGTGTTCCAACGGTTAGATTTCAAACACACGCGGCAGCTTGACTTGGGCTACAAGTAAAGCTGACTCATCCAGCACTGGATAAGATTTGCTCTCATTGTCTCCGCTCGAAGACATAGGATTTGGTTGAGCATCACTTCAGTCACTCTGACTTTGTTCACTTGGAGCCCACTTAACAGTACGGTGGTTCCTATGACTCAACAAAGAAAAATAGGAAACTACGAAACAACTATGTCTTCGCACTCCATAGTCTTCATGTGAATGTCTTCTCGAGTCATAAACTTTGATGTGACTGTCTTCACATACCACCATTGTCTTCAATGTCTTCATACATTTTTAGGGGTCATCTCCGGTAGGTAAACCGAATCAATGAGGGACTACTACCTGTGTTATCCTGCAATTCTCACAAACACATTAGTCCCTCAACAAGGTTTGTCGTCAATACTCCAAAACCAACTAGGGGTGGCACTAGATGCACTTACACCTGTAGGTACCCAGGATCATGGGGATCGAGCATCGGTGAGGCTAGGAGCAAGGGGACCATGAAGTGTTATACCGAACACCGGTGACAGTAAGGTTCAGTAGGGTAACATGGATCATATCCTTGGGGATTCAATGGTGTAGTCATTGAACGCCCCAAGCTTTTGTCTGATATTATGATCTTAATTACCGGGGATTCTTGATGCGGGACACGTGTCAGTCAGGATGTTAGACACATCCCTCATTCCAAACTAAGCATTCACCTCTTGATGGGTGGCTTACCAAGCACAATGTAACACACCCATGTATGAAGCTGCAGTAATCCTCCCTGATTAACAGTGCTTGATCACTTGGGTTCAAATCCCTTTTGAAATTCCACCTCTAAATTCAATTCAAAATTGAAGTGAGAATTTAAATTCACAAACATGGTGGGAAAATAGTTCACCATTTAGCAAATATTCCAAAACAAATATTGGTAAAGGAAAACAACATCACATGTTTGCTCTTTTGGGCTCTAGCATTTAAAACAGTGCCTAATATAAACAGCCTCATTCAAACCCTTTATATTTAAACAAAATGTAAATGAATTCAAATAATCCCCAAAAATTTTGTGGCGGTGCATAATATTGCATAGTATGTATGTGGCAAAGTTCCACATTTAACAAAAGTCACTTGATGCTAAAAGGAGATGCAAAACAGAGACTAAAAATAGAAACAGAAAAATATGAAAAATGCCTAAGGCATGTTGCACTGGGCTTTGAGTTGCCACAATGCAGCCCAGCCCAGCTCCACCGGCCTTTCGCCCACCTCCTGCTGAGGCAGAGGCCATGGCGTTGGCCGGGTGGACGCACGTCGTCCACGCATGGATCTCGCTCATGTCAACCATCTGCCCACCATGGTGATGGATAAGGACCCCCGCGACCCCCTGAACCCTAGCACCTCCTCTCATTCCCTCTCTCTCTCTCGCTCTCCCTCCTGCAATTCTCACAAACACATTAGTCCCTCAACCAGGTTTGTCGTCAATACTCCAAAACCAACTAGGGGTGGCACTAGATGCACTTACAATCTCCCCCTTTTTGGTGATTGATGACAAACTGGTTGAAGTTTTCAACGGGGATAAAAGTATGTGAAATTGTAAAGGATTAAGGCATTATCTTCATAAGTAGCAAAAAGGCTCCCCCTGAAGATGTGCATATAAGTGTTTTGCTTTTGGAATGCAAATGCACATGGCAGGTTGTACTTGTGGAGATCCTCTTCAACTTATGAAGGCCATTCATTATGCATGAAGATATATAACGAAGATCATGACATGCATAATGAAAAATGGACGTCTGCGATATGACTTCGTGCGGGATTTATTATCACACATGCGGAATTTATCATCGCATCACATAGTGGGCAGGAAAAAAGGTAGCAGACGACCATCAAGTTTAAGTGTTACAACTCAAAGAACCACAAGTATCAAAAGCGAGAGTTGTAAACACTTGGCAAAATATAAAGCAACCACCCATATGGACCCGCTTGAAGACTATCAACTCATATGCGTCTCCCCCTTTTGTCAGTAAGGACCAAAAAGGTTTGAAGACGTAGAGCCTCTACTCGTTCCCATGAGGAGTAGGTGAAGCAGCTGGGTCGTCGTTGAGGTTTGGTGGTGCAGAAGAACTTGGTGCAGTGTCGATACGCGCTGAAGTAGGAGGTGGTGAAGTAGCATCATCTTCATCATCGATGACTCTTGCATTGACTGTTGCCGCAGAGGATGAGTAATCAGAATCTTCGAGTGAGGGAGTCCGACGCAAGACAGCATTCCTGGGAGGAGTGGAATCAAACTTGAATCTCTCTGCGAAGACATCATTTTGAAGATCAGCTTCAGCACTGAGCAATGTCAGACTCTTCCATGACCTCCGATAGGTTTCATGTGTGACAAATGCATTCTTGGTGGCAAGGTTACGAATGCGATTGACATCCACCAAGAGGCTATGCATCTGAAGCTTCAGCCAGTCGTGATGCTTATCCTATTTTTTATGCAGGGAAACGAGAAGCTCTCGATCATTGAGAACACGAGAATGCTTGCGAGGCCTTTGAGCAATTGTGCTTTCAGTGGCTTCAGTATGGGCACGATGAGGTGCACGAGTATTGCTAGCCAAATTATAAACATGAGTAGCAGCCAGAACTCCTTCATTGGGTTGAGTGAAGCTTTGATGATCGGCGTCGTGAAGATAAATGGGCTCCTTGGCAGGCTTTGGGTATATGGCTTCGACAGACATATCAACCTCTGGCAAGAATATCAGATGGTTGCGCGCAGACGGCTGATAGTTGACAGCAGAGTGAAGCTTGATAAGGCGCATAACCCATGGAGCGTAGAACTTCAGACCAAAGAGATCAGAGCCAGATGCAGCCAATTGCCTGATGAAGAAGTCTTGAGCATTGAAGCTGATGCCATTGAAGATATAGAAAACCAATGTCTTCATTGCTCCTTCAAGCTTCGCTGCAGGAGAATGTCCCTTGATAAGCCATAGAGTTCGCCTGATAATATGATAAATAGTGCGGGGCAGATACTCTAGGTCTTCAACAAAGAACTCCCTGGGATATTCAGCATTGTGTGGCAGTGGCTTCATCATGCTCAGCATTTGGCTCATGTTGGGCTCGGGCTTCTAGAAGATACTCTCTAAAGCATTGAGGTGAAGCTGACAACCAGGCTCAAAGAGTTCACCTGGAGTGGGCAGGCCAGTGATCTCAATAATATCAAGAGCTTTAGCTTCGTGATGTACATTGCCTGTCATCCACTCAAGGATCCATGTCTTCGGATCCCTGTTGTAGCCGCGAATGTGGAGGGTGGCATAGAATTGTAGCAGAAGCTCTTCGTTCCAGTGCTCTTTATCAGTCACAAATTGTAGCAGACCAGCATCTTGGAAACAACCAAGGGCTTCTTCTAGGCAGGGCAGGCCAGCAATAGCTTCGCATTCTAGATGCATATGGGGAAAGATGCGCCCTTGATCATAAAGAACACAAGAGTAGTAATTGTGTTGCTGATAGCTCCAGAACCGATCAGATGAAATTCTTGGCTTCGAGTATGGGTTCTTGTCGCTGTCAAAGAAGGTGTTGTGTGCAATGAAGCCATTCACATTGAAAGATCCTGGTGAAGTTGCAGTACCTGGAAACCTTGGCAGCCTTGGTTTTGGCTTCTGGACCTGAGGCCTGTGCTCCACATGATAGGCAAATTGAGGTCCGGGAGCAGGAGGAGGAACCAGAATAGGCCAGCGAACCATGACAGGTTGCCCGCGATCAAATGCCAGCTCAATAGTGTGTGGCCTTGGAGGAGGTACAGGAGCATCGGCATTGACATGAGCTGCTAGTGGTACAATGGCTTCAGGTGCAATATGGACTTCAGGTGCATTAGAAGCTTCAGGCTCATTTACTTCGGGCGCCATATTGACTTCAGGTGCCACATTTGCTTCAGCCATGACAACGTCATTGGCTTTAGTATTGGTGTTGGTGGCCGCCTCAATATTATCAACCTCCACTTGAGTAGCTGAAGGGTCGGACAAGTTCTCCTTGAGAACAACTTCTTGGTGGGACGAGGGTGTAGCAACACATTCTTCCTCTTGACGGGGTTCTTCTTGATCATCGGCTGATGCAGCCGGAATGTCTTCAGCAACTTTGGCTTCAGACTCTGAGACGTTCACAGTTGGAGTGGCTTCAGGAAACACGTGGCGTGATACTGAGTGGTGGTGCTCCTCTCCTTCTGGAACACTCGAAAGAGTGACTTGTGGCCTTGGTCCTTTGTGAAGCCTGCGAAATGCGGGCGACGCTTGTGGAGAGGGAGTAGGCTGGGCCTCAAAGTCATCATCATCAAGCAGCGGAGGGGTGACTTGAGTTGGGGGAGTACTTGGTGATTCTTCTTCACGGGGGGAGTCTTGAGGGTGATCAACCCATGAATCATTCCGAGCAATTGGCATGAAAGGATGACCAATGCTGATGAGTTTGCTGTTCGTGAGAACAGGCGATGATACCATTTGGTGCTCGATCTGAGGAAGGACTTCATCATCATCTACATTGTCTTGGGGACCAATGTCTTTAGCTGCGGTGTGGTCAACAGCTGGTTTTTCTTGAGCTTCAGGAGCCTCTGTGGTAGCAGGCTCGTGAACTATCAACCGACGTTCTTGGTGTGTGGACGCAGGACAAGCAACTGAGATTGGCTCGATGACAAGGGGCTCTGTGGGAGCAGCTCGATCTTTCTTCTTTGTCTTTCTCTTCTTGGTCGGTGGAGCATCGTCAGTGGTGTTCTTGGACTTGCGCTTTCTGGCTTTGGCTTCAGTTGTCCTTGTTTTCTTGAGATCTGAAGCTACTGTGGGGACCTTTGGCTTCACGCCTGTCATATTGGCGGGGAAGACAATGCGAGGTTCTTCTCGCCTGGATGCTTCAGCTGGGGCCACAACAGGCTTCTTCTTCTCGGCAGCCATCTTGGGGTTGATGCCAGGACGCCCAAGTGCCTTGCGCTTCTCGGCTTCATTGTAAGCTTGAACACATTTGGCAGCGAGGTGTTTCATGCGCACTCGTGAACCTTTAGCTTCGTCACGTTTCTTGTGAAACGCCTCCTTGATCTCATGCATCATTTACTTGAAGTTTTGGACATCAGTCACACTGAGCTTGGCCATGTGCTTCTTGAACTGGGCCTTTTCATAGTCAATTTTGTTCTTCAGTTCAACAATCCTCTAAGCTAGAGCCAGCTCAGGAGCAATGGCTCCGTGGAAGGAAACGCTGAGGCCAATTGGGAGCTGAAGATCATCAAAACTGAGGTTTTGGTTGTCAAACCATTCATCAATGAACTTGTTTAGGATGTCCACATCGAAAAGGGGAATATTGTTGAAGATTTTTGCCTCTTGCTTGCTCTTTATCAGCAGCTCGAGAGCATCGTCGCCAAGATCGTCATCACTTGACAGATCAATGGCTTCTGTCTCATTTCTCACAACGGCAGCTGGGGTCAGGGCTTGTCCAGAACTCTTGACAATTTTCTTCTGGGGCTTCTCTTTCTTCTTGGAGACACGTGATAGATCTTTAGAATGAACACTTGGTGCAGGAGGAGCAGTGGCCAGAGGCTTCGCACGTGAAGCACTTGGTGCAGCAGCATGTTTTGAAGCCTTTGGTTTCTTCTGCTTCTGTGGTTTTGGTGGAGCAGGCGCTTCATCAGAATCATCGTCGTCTACAGAGTGCTCCAAAGCTGCCCCTTGAACCACAATGTGAGTGATGAGACCTTCAAGGTTGTAGAAGGTCCCGACGATATTGGGTTCGGCATCGCGTGTGCCATCGGCCTGAGGAGCAGTTGGACCAGGGTTGAAGTCTAATCCCAGCGACTTCTTGTTCTTCGCTGCAGAGTCATTGGCAAACTTGAAGTTGCGCTTAAACAGATTGTCGTCCTGACACCATAGCAGAGAAGATGGGTCAGCATTCTCAGGCTGTGGTCCGTGAACCATGTAAGGATAGAAGCCTTGAGCAATGGCTTCGGTTCTGGACCTGGGTGGAAGATTTTTGTATAAGATATCTCCCCAAGGTCGCTTGATGGCATTCTTCTCAACATAATCAGCAGTGAGGAATCTGTACTTGTACCATTCCTCTGCCCAATATCTTCGAATCCACTGGATTTGAGTCTTGTGTTCACCATAGGTTTCTTCTGGGTCTGTTTTGTACATCTCATATAGATCTGGTGGCAAATCCTTCGATGTATTCCCACGGCGTTGTCTGCCTCCCTTCCTTGCTGACTTTTCTGTGGCCATGTAGTTCAGACTGAATGGCTTCAAAGCTGTCAAAGGCTTCTGTCTGCTGGTCAGACAAGAACTGGCTTCGGGAGAATTTATGTGATGCTGTAAGAATTCTGCAAATAAATGCAGACTATGAGAACCAAGGGATTCTCCCACGGACATGTACCTGTAACAGCATTAGAGATGCGAGGGAAGGGGAAGAGTTCATATGCATTCTTAGAAGATTTTGAAGATAAATCAGTTTGAAGACATTGACCTCATAGCGCGAAGAAATTCACTTATATGTTGGGAGTTGGTTCCAGATTTGTACGAATCCAAGAATAGGTACAAGTGAGGAATCTAACTATGTCGGTGTACAAAAGGAGGGGTGCACCTTTGTACCCCTTTACCTGTGCACGGGCAGTCGGAGCCGCGCCCACGGTCACACCAAGCAGAACAGGGGAGGTGAGCCAAGGTAAGACCGAAGCCCGAGGCTACCAGAGCAACGCCAAGGCCAAGACCACAAAAGAACAGAGGGACGAAGCAGGTTCCCCGGCAAGACCCTTGCTGGGGCAGCCTCAGCAGCCCCGGCAAGACCCTTGCCGAGGCAGCTCGCCCCACACCAACAGAGCGAGCCACCCTTGAGCCCACGGTCCCCAACACCATCATCCACATTGGGTCGGGGCTCGGGAGGCACCTCCATGGTGGCATGCAGATCTTTGTGAAGACAAGGAACACTCAAGATCAGATGAGGATTAGAAGACGACGACCATCGGCAAGATCCTTGCCGGGGAAGGCCACCAGACCCCCGGCAAGGTCCTTGCCGGGGACGACAGCACGCCACGGCAAGACCCTTGCCGGGCCACCCGGCAAGCCCTCGCCAAGGATGCCAGCAGCGCCACTGCCAGGCCCGCACCAGCCAAGTCTCCGCCGCCGTTCGCATGCAGCTGCCAGCCCAACTCAGCTAGGTAGGCACCTACGTGGCAACATGCAGCTTCCAGGCCAACTCAGCAGGTGCCTGCGTGGCGGCATGCAGATCTTCGTGAAGGCTCCACCACCGCGCCACCGTAGCTGCCTGCCTGCCTACATGGCACCGCATGCCTCACTGGCGGGGGCGCGTGTCCAAGCGAGGAGGAGCGGCGACGGACGGGACGGGCCTCACCCCCGTCCCTGATAAAGCAAGGGGACACCTAAGCTACGCATTAAATGCGTCTTATCTATGTCTGAGCAATAAGCTCATAGCACTGTGCGCCTTTCCACCTCCTGTATGCCACTGTGGCAGCCCCTTTCTCCTATAAAAGGAGGCCCATGGAATACTGGAGAAGGATTCGGCTCTTTCAAACCGCATGCTCACCACGGTTAGTTCAAGAGCTCAATAACTCTCTGAAATACATCCACCAAAGCAGGACTAGGCTTTTACGCATCCTCGTGACTACTAATCCTGCTCTTCTTGCAACCCTGCGCCCCGGCAACCGTAGTAGGGATTCTTGTGATCCCATAGGTGTTGTTCCACCCCGACATCTTTGGCGCGCCAGGCGGGGGCGCAATTGTGAGAATCTGGTCTAGTAGTTAGCCTAGCAGTTCTTCGTCGCCATGGCTCCTAAGAAGAAGATGGCCACGGCGATCGGCTCTTTGGGAGCCGAACGGCCCGTGCCGGTGCAGACGAGTTGTGGACCGGTCGCGGACAGGACCCGGGCCGCGGTCC
This sequence comes from Aegilops bicornis, assembly GCA_021605145.1. Lineage (NCBI taxonomy): Eukaryota > Viridiplantae > Streptophyta > Magnoliopsida > Poales > Poaceae > Aegilops > Aegilops bicornis. Next base: position 344,008,308 of record CM038669.1, read on the forward strand.
GTGAGCACCAGCATCGCCCTGGCAGACAGAGCCTGGCGAGCAGCATCGTTCGCGCACCAGACGACCGGACGCACGCCGCCAAATCCAAAGACGGAGCTGGGCCCCCCGCAGGCAGCACGGGGCCCTCCAGGGGTGTCATTGTGCCACCTCCGGGAGGCGCAGCGACCTCCAGGACGCCCACACCGGCGACCACTGTGCGCTCTTCCCATGGTGTGCGCGCCGAGCAGCGTCACCATGCTGGTGACCCTGGGCACCGCCGTGTGAAGAGCCATGTGCGTCATCCGCAAGATGAAGGGGTTCAGCACGCCCACCGAAGTGCTGGCAAAAATGGCACGCAGCCGCTGGGTCGTAACGGAGCTCCTTCTAACGTAGTTAGAAGTCGAAGCGCGTCGTGATCCACGAAGCTGTCGCCGTCGCCCACGCCATCAGAAGCTTTGGCGCGCACCCAGCTGCTCCTCGACTTCCCTCCTGCTGCGGAGAAGCTCGACGAGTGGAGGGCCACCATCCGGAGCCTCGTCGCCGTCGCCAACAAAGATGATCCACGACCGGCAGGGCTCTCGGGTCGGTGCTCCACCGAGCCACCACATGCTGGCGCTGGGAGGACTGGGGGAGCTGCAGCCACGGTGCACTCTCCTCCTCCTCGCCAGCCGTCGCGGGCGTCGGCCCGTCGTGACGATGCTTGTGATAACATCTGCATAGCGTCGTCCGGCCCGCGGACCCTCCGCGACCAGCGCCAGGTCCTTCGGGAACGAGCTCACGAAGACGCTCGAACCACCGTCGAGCGCCGGCGCAAAACGCGCCGCCAGTCGGACAAGCGGGCGGGACCCGCTATGGACCACCCGGCACCGGGGGGCTCCGGCGGCCTACCTTATGAGGTGGGCTGCCCGGCCTTTACCCGTGAGTTGAGGCAGTTCCAGTGGCCGTCCCACCGCATGTTAAAGCCCGACGTCGGCGAGAAGTACAGTGGCAAGACACATCCGTCCGAGTTCCTCAGCATCTACACCATCGCGATGCAGGCTGCTGGAGCTCGTGACGACAAGGTGCTTGCCAACTATTTCCCGCTGGCGCTGAAGCCCAATGCGATGTCTTGGTTGATTCACTTGCTGGTGGATTCCATTTCTTCCTGGTCAGATCTGCGGCATGAGTTCGTTGGCGCCTTCACAGGAGGCCACCAAGCTCATGGCCAGGCCAGTGATCTGCATATCATTCCCTAGAAGGAGGGGGAAACCCTGCACAAGTACATCTAGAGATTTAGTCGGGTGCAATACAACATCCCCAACATTCATCCTGCCGTTGTGATCAGCGCGTTCCACCAGAACGTGCGCAACCGCAAGATGCGGGAAGAGCTGGCGATGACCAAGGTTAAGGATGTGGCCGAGCTCTATGTCCTGGCCGATAGGTGCGCCAGGGCTGAAGACAGAAGGAAGTACCCCGACGAAGACGCCGGTGCGGAAACTGACTCTACCGATGAAGACGCCGCTACCTCGATGAAGAAGGGCCAGCGTCGCAACAGGAAACAGAAAGGCAAGGCCGTGCTTGCCATTGAGGGATCTGACGGCACAGGTGCCGGCAAGAAAGTCAAGGCAGACACCCCAGGCAAGGAGATTGCCGGGTGCGCCGCCTGCCGGGCCTTGGTAGCTACCGACAAGCCATGAAGCTCCAGCAAGCAATACTGCAAGATCCACCGCACCAAGGACCACGACCTCCAGAACTTCCGACGGGTCGAGCTCCTTGCTGAGAAGCAAAAAGCTGAGTATGAGAGGCGGGACAAGGAGAAGGACCAGGATGGTGCTGAGGGATCCGGCAAGAAGCGTGGCGGCCAAGGAAGCCGCCCGGGCAAGGACAACTAGCAAGAGAGGCCTGCCCGGGGCCGTGACAAGAAACAAGAAGACGATGATCACGACGAGGACGACGAGTCTGGTGAGCAAGGGTTTCAGAAGGCTACAGAGGCCATGTGCGTCGATGGCGGCGCCTCGCTGCATACCTCTCACCGCCAGCTCAAGCAGTGGGCGCGTGAGATTACAGCAGCGGAGCCATCATTCGACGCTCAAAAGCCGCTAAAGTGGTCCAGCACGCCCCCTCATCTTTGACGCCGAGAACCACCCTGACCGCACTACCGTGGTCGGGTGTTTGCCATTGTTGGTCTCACCAACAATACGCAACCTCAGGGTGAACAAGATGTTGGTTGACGGCGGGGCCGGCCTAAACCTGATCTCGCCTGTCGTGATCAAAAGATTGCAAATCCCTGATGGAGACCTCGAGGCAACGGGCACATTTCAAGGGGTCAATCCGGGGAGGAGCCAGCCAAAGGGGAAGGTCACACTGCCTGTGACGTTTAGAGGGGAATTGAACTACAGAACAGAGAGGATCATCTTCGACGTGGCCAAGATCCCCTTGCCCTATAGCGGGATCCTCGGCCACCCGGCACTAGCCAAGTTCATGGCAGCATCACACTATGCCTACAACATGCTAAAGATGCTCAGGCCGTTGACCATCATCTCCGTCCCCTTCGACAAGAAGGACGCGCTGATCTGCGCCGACCAACTCTACCGGGAAGCAGTTGCAGCAGCTGCCGTCAAGGCACCTGCTCCTGCCGCTGAAGGCCCGGGAGGGAAGAAGAAGCCCGGCAAGACCTCTCGCACCCACTCCGGCAAGCGCACCTCCTCGGAGTGTTGTGCTACCGTCGAGGACGTGCCAGAGAGCTCTACCGACAAGAGCAAGAAATCCAGAGCTGAGCCGCCGCAGACCAAGAAGGTGCCCGTCAGGGAGGATGGCACGGGAGGGGCCTTCACCATAGGCTCCACCCTCGACAGCAAATAGGAAGGCGCGCTCGTCACCTTCCTATGGGCGAATGTCGACGTGTTTGCGTAGCAAGCATCCGACATCCCCGGTGTTCCCAGGGAGGTGATTGAGCACCACCTAGGTGTCTGCCCTCATGCGTGGCCCATCAAGCAGAAGGTCAGAAAGCAGGCTCTGGAGAGGCAGGAGTTCATCACAGAGAAGATCAGGAAGTTGGAAGCGGCGGGTTTGGTGAGAGGAGTGCTCCGCCCGACGTGGTTGGCCAATCCGGTAGTGGTGCGCAAGGCGAATGGGAAGTGGAGGCTGTGTATTGACTACACAGATATCAATAAGGCTTGTCCTAAGGACCCCTTCCCGTTGCCGCGCATCGACCAGATTGTTGACTCCACGGCCGGGTGTGATCTGTTATCATTCCTCGACGCCTACTCGGGCTACCACCAAATATTCATGACGAGAGAGGATGAAGAAAAGACAGCATTCATCACCCCATGTGGTACGTATTGCTTTTTACGTATGCCTTTCGGGTTGAAGAGTGCTGGCTCGACGTTTGCAAGAGCGGTCCAAATTGGTTTTGAACCTCAGCTCCATAGAAATATGGAGGCATTCATGGATGACATAGTGGTCAAAACAAAGGATGGTCCAACCCTTGTGCAAGATCTGGAAGAGACATTTGCCAACCTGCGCAAGATCAACCTCAAGCTGAACCCTGAGAAGTGTGTCTTCGGCATTCCGTCTGGCAAGCTTCTCGGGTTCTTTGTGTCGCAGCGCGGGATCGAGGCAAACCCAGACAAACTCAAGGCTATTGAGCAGATTGAGGCTGTCGGCGTTCTGGGAACGGGGGTCCCCAGACTTGCCTACCTGCGGCCTGCGGCGTGGCTCGAAGGAGGCCCAGCACGGCCCATCTTCATCAACGCAAGCTCAAGACCCTCGCGAGGGGCCAAGCCTCGCGGGGCGGACGACAATGAGCTTCCTCGGGCACGGCCTCGTCAGGCTGGCTCATGAGGATGCGGAGAGTTCAAGGCAGGGTACCTCACGAGGTGCCCGTGACGCAAGCCATGACGACCAAGGGCGCGCCAGTCGCGCCCGGCCAGCAGCGTCCTCCTTTCCTCTTTGGTGCAAAGGGAGCAAGCGCAGGCGAGAGCATCAAGCAAAGGCATCTGTTTCGGTGCAACAAGACCAAGACCAGCCCCAACGGCTGGAAGGGTGTCATCGTGGAGCCCAAGCAGGCGTCATCACCAGAGCCTTTGGCAGGCGAGGACCAACTTTATTCAGGATAAGTGTACCCGTTGTTCCCTTTCAAAATGGCCAATTGTTGGCGCCCTTCCCGCTCAATATTTGGGAAGAGGCCCAGGGCCTTCGCCTATAAATAGGAGTAGCCACACTCAGAGCTAGGGCATCTTGGAGAGACGAAGGGGCATAAAAAGGGGGGAGAGAAGGGATCCGAGATCCGAATCCTCATCAAGGAACCAGTAGCTAGAGCGACTGGACACCACCTAGCAGTTCATCGCACCCGCCAAGAACAGACCCTCGCGAGGCTGTTCTTCCTTGTATTGTACCTCATCATCCCAAGAGGCAATCCACCACACCACACACTGGAGTAGGGTATTACACCACAATGGTGGCCTGAACCAGTATAAATCCCGTGTCTCTTGTGCTTTTTTGTTTAGTAGTTTAGGTCCCAGCGATTCGGCGAGGTGCGAGACGGTGGAAGGTTGAATCTCCGTGCGCACCCCAGTGTTCGAACCTTAAGGGTCTGCCGGAACCCGAAATCCGACATTTGATGCGCCAGGTAGGGGTGCGCTGGAATCTGCCTTCCGTCGCCTCTTTCTTCCCCGACCACCGCAACCATGTCTGACGCCCGTCGGGCCCGCGCCGAGCGCCGAGCCGCCCTCGCCTCCCATGTCGCCCAGACAGCTCCCGTCGGCGGGCGCCCTCGTCCTTCCCCGTCACCTTCCGTCAACGCCGCCACCGGCCCGGCGGGGAACGAGCAGCAAGCATCATCCCAGCACCCGTCCATGAGGCGGGACGGCTGCACCGCCACGCCTTCGCTCACCCCCGCTGGTTCTTCGTCACGCGCTTCGCGCGCCATGATGGCCCGAAAGCTGCACTTCATCGCGGCAAACGAAGCTCCTCGCTACCGCTTGCCGACGACGTCTACAAAGAATGGCTCGACCGAGTCGCCGAGCTCGTCCGCGCTGCAGGAGGCGCCACCACACCGTCCGTCTCGCTGCACCGCACCCCGCCTCGCGCGGGCGATGAAGCTCCCAGGGCGCCTCAGCCGCCTCCTCAAGAAGGCGCCCTGGCCCCAAGGCGCGCGGCCCCTGGGCGGAACCCGCTCCGCCAGGCGCCGGCGCGGCAAGAGCAGAGCTGTCAAGAAGTTCCTCGCCCACAAGAAGCCGCCCGAGCGCTCCCCGCTCCGGCACGTCAGGACCCTGCGCTGCCCCCAGCCGCGGCGCAGGGAGGCCCGCAAGACCAAGCTCTCTGTCGTCCGAGGCCCCCCGCGGCCACGGCGGGCTGCCGCGCCTTCACCTCCGAGCTGCGCAACGTCGCGTGGCCCGCCAAGTTCAAGCCAGACCTGCCTCCTCGCTACGACGGCACAGCTGACCCTACGGAGTTCCTCCAGCTCTACGAGCTGGGCATCGAGGCTGCCAACGGGGATGAAAAGTTCATGGCGAACTGGTTTCCCATGGCGCTCAAGGACGGAGCCCGCACCTGGCTCCTGAATCTGGCCCCGGGCACGATCTCTTCCTGGGCCGAGATGCGCACCCGCTTCATCGCCAACTTCCAGGGTACTCGCGAACGGCCACCCGCCGTGAGCGACATGCGCCGAATCAAGCAGCAGCCAGGGGAAACCCTGCAAAAGTACATCCAGCGCTTCAACAACGCGCGCCTCAAGATCCCCGAGGAGTAACGGAGGAGGCCATCATCTCTGCCTTCTCCGGACGGGCGTCGCGCGACGTCAAGATGAAGGAGGAGCTGGCGATGCATGAAGATCTGTGCACCTCCCTGGAGCTGTTCAACTTGGCGACCAAGTGCGCCAGGGCTGAGGAGGGGCGCCTCTCCCTCCTCGAGCTGCTTGCCGCGGATCCCGAAGAAAAGAAGTCCAAGGCCAAGGACGTGAAGTGCAAGGGGGCTGCCGTACTCGCGGCCGAACCAGACACCAAGCGAGGCAGAGATCAGCCTGAGTCCTCCAAGGGCGTCGATGCTGCATGTACCACGACCTCCACACCCACAACACCACTGAATGCCAAGAGCTCCGGGCCGTGCGCGAAGGAAGGGTCGGCAGACGCCCCGAGCGCAGCGACCGGGGCTACGGCCGAGGAGGAGGAGGAAGGAATGCAGGACGCTGGGAAGACATGCTCCGCGCCAAGGGTGGCGCGACCAACCTCACGAGGACCGCGGGCAAGACCCGCCTCGCGAGGGAGGCTGGAGGATCAGCCTCGCGAGGATCGTCCGCCCGAGGGAACGCAGGCCTCCCTCCACCGCCGCCGCCACCAAGGAGAATTGAATACCGTCATCAGGCGAGGGGCTGGGGCTTCCGGGAACCGCGTCGATCGCTTTGCATCCTGGCGGAGCTGAAGCCCCAGCCTCTCAGCGCATCTTCAAGCAGTTCGCCCGCGAAGTGAATGCAGTCCTCCCCAAGCTCGAGGCCACGCGCCCTCTCAGGTGGTTGGCGTGTGCCATCACGTTCAGCTCAGCGGATCAGCTCAAGTGCGCAGCCATAGCCGGAGTTCTCCCGATGCTTTGTTCCCCAATCATCAGCAACGTGCTGGTCACCAAGACCCTCATTGACGGCGGTGCAGGGCTCAGCGTCCTGTCCGTGGAAACATTCAACAATCTTCAAGTGCCTTACAGTCAGCTTCAGCCAACCAAGCCTTTCTCCGGAGTCACCGACGGCTCCACGGTCCTGATCGGGCAGGTCCGCCTTCCTGTCACCTTCGGGGCTCGCGACAACTACCGCACCGAGCTCATCGACTTCGACGTCGCCCACATTCGCCTGCTGTACAACGCCATCCTCGGGTACCCGGCGCTGGCCAAATTCATGGCCGTAACCCACCACAGTGACAATGTCCTCAAGATGCCAGGAAGCGGCGGAGTCATCACGGTGCCCTGTGAAGAGAGAGACGCAGTGTGCTCCCTGGAGCGAGCCTTCCAGGCCGCATCGCTAGAAGACCTGCATCAAGCAGAAGCAGGAGGCCTCACGAGGCCGCACTCCAAGAAGAAGAAGACATTGACCGCCCGGCTCCTCAAGAGGCAGGCCCCTCGTGGCCCTTGACCGGGCCAGGGAGCCTCCTTCCATCGCGCATAGGAAGCGCGCTGGCGCCCTCCTCGAGCCGGGCTCGGGGCTCTCCACGGAGGGCCGCCGACCTCGCCAAGGTCACGAGGGAGGCGCTTGGGCACCACATGGAGGCGTGCTTCGAAGCACGTTTCCCGCAAGCAGGAGCAAGGCAAGGAGGGACGAGCCCTCAGGAGTTCGTCAGCAAGGCCAATCAGGAGCTATAGGAGTCAAGGGTCATGAGGGGCAGCTGCCGCCTGCCCGCTGTGGCCCCCCATCTAGGCGAGGATGGTGGGCTGCGCGTCTGCACCGACATACCAGGGCTCAACCGAGCCGCGTCTCAAGAGCGCCTCTGGCCCTCGCGAGTGGGACGTTGCGAGGGTCCGCCCCACAGCTACGTGCGCATACCTTATGGCCTGCTAAACGCGGCAGCTGCGCACCAGCGTCTCATGAGGGCCATCCTGGAGGCTCAAGAGGTCAGGCACGCCGCAGCCCTGGCGGAGATGGAGATGGCCCGCGAGGAGCCGCCAGCGCCTCCGGAGCCTCCCGAGGCCCCCGGGCCTGGGGGCTCGTGAGGATCGGCTCCCGCAGCCCACCGAGTCTGCTACACCAACACCACCTTGTCCCCAACATCACCAGGTGACATCTTTAAGTTTCATTTTAGGCTGGGAGCGCCTTCAGGGCTGCATTATTCCCAGGCCGCGTGGGTCCGTCCCTGCGGCATGTATCCCTTTCATTTCATGTCATTAGCCTATCATGTTGGGGGAACCCCTCGGGCTGCATCATCCCCAAGCTGCTCGGGCCTGTCCCAGCGACATGTATCCTTCCTATGTTTTCCTTAGGATTATGCTCTCGCTCCACCATGCTTGTTATTTGGTGCCTTTTCCTGGGTGACGGAATCTTGCACGTTAAAGGGGGGGTGCCTGAGCATCACGACTCAGGGCTCCTACCGGCTCTACGGCCCTCACCCTCTGGTCTTGTCCATGGCATCGCGACCTGGCTTGCCAGCGACGGCTGAGACCAGCCCGAGAGCCGGGACCCGAGGACGTAGAGTTTCGTCATCTAACCCAGCTTGCACGTTAAAGGGGGGTGCCTGAGCATCGCGACTCAGGGCTCCTACCGGCTCTCCGGCCCTCACCCTCTGGTCTTGTCCATGGCATCGCGACCTGGCTTGCCAGCGACGGCTGAGACCAGCCCGAGAGCCGGGACCCGAGGACGTAGAGTTTCGTCATCTAACCCAGCTTGCGCGTTAAAGGGGGGGTGCCTGAGCATCGCGACTCAGGGCTCCTACCGGCACTCACCCTCTGGTCTTGTCCATGGCATCGCGACCTGGCTTGCCAGCTACGGCTGAGACCAGCCCGAGAGCCGGGACCCGAAGACGTAGAGCACCGGCATCTGGCCAAATTTGCAGGAACACACTCGAAGATAAGGCCCAGAGCCAGGCGCAACCCGCCTTGAGGTAGGGCCCCGTGAGTCACGCGCTGGCTCACGGGTGCCCCAACACACCTCGCGGGGCCTCTCGCGCCTCTCCCAAGCAACTAATGGCAGGACTAACAATCGCCACGGCGAGCTCTTGTTCCATTTGTGGTGAACCTGCAGGGTCCCTCCAAGGAGCACGAAACGACCTCGCCACGCAATCTCTCGCCGGCCAAGGCACGGACCTAGCGCCGCACCAGGAAGCATTGTCTTGACCCTCGAGATAAGTCACCCTCCGGACACACTAGTTATCGCAACACCATCCCCACACTCAATGCAACCCCGTGTTAGCAACGTCGCTCTCCTTTCTCACCGAATGATGGCTGCTTGAGAGCCAAGGGGGACCCCCTGAGCATCGCGACTCAGGGGCTCTTACCGGATCTCGGGCCGCTCTCCTCCGGCCTTGACCACGGCATCGCGACCTGGCATACCAGCGACGGCTGAAGCCGCCTTGGGACTAGGACCTGTCAATGCAGAGCATCAAGCCCTCGCGAGGTGCGAAAGGAGGAAACTGAGCTAGAACAGAATGAGCATCTCGCACTGCCTCACAATAAGGATCATATTGACAAACGAAGCTACAAACATCTTACAAGCCCCCGCGGGGTACATTCTTGGCTCCTCGCAGGAACAAAAGACGCGAATCCTAAGGATTCCTACCTCTGAGGACCACCGCGGCAGACGCCGTCATCAATAAAGGTTCGTCCGCACCGGGCGCCAACCCCATCCAGATCAGGGGCGGCGACGGCCTGACGAGCCCGCCCTGCTCCGGGAGCGGCGCAGGCTCGGGGGCTCGTAGCTATTGTCGCTCGTCTCCGACGTCGCGAAGAGCTCGGCGGAGTCGCTGGATCCTCCGGCGCCTTCGTCGCCTGAGGAGCTGCCAAGGGAGTGGTCGGTCGGCCTCTGTCTCACCGCAGCAGGACCCGGACCATCTCCCCTGGGGCAACACTCCAGCCGACGACCCTCTGCGTCAAGACCTTGAAGGACACCACCAAAGCACCATCGCACTCCAGGTGGATCGTGAGGCGCCCTCGTCCTGCAGACCGGCGACCTCGCCCCATCCTCGAAGTCATGAAGACCTCGCCCGCAACTACCGCGACCTCTGCCTGTCGCGAGGGTGCCGCAGCCCGTGTCAGAGCGAGTCCTGTGGGGTTCCTTCACGGACGACGGAGGCGAAGAAAGAAGGAAGACGAATCCAAGATTTAGGAGGCGTGGCGACGTGAAGCACGAACTCCCGGCAGGAGCCCTCGGTGTGGACTCCAGGGGGGAAGACGCACACCTTCGTGACCCGCCGGCGTCGGCGGCGGCGCCGCTCGTGGCGCCCGGCGTCGCCTCCTTCAGAGCCACCAATTTGCGCGTACAAGGGAAGAGGGAACCCTGGTGGCGGCCGCTCGTACCAGGGCATGGGCGCCTCCTGGCAAGCTCTCCTGCCCTGACACCAGAGGGCAAGCCGCTTCCTTGGGGGGAGCAGGTCAGGATACTCTTGAGGAGCCTTTTCCTTCTCTTCCGTGGAGAACCGGCGGATCGGAGCCATGGCAACCAGACGAAACGAGGAGGAGGAGAAGCAGAAGGATAGACTGGAAGGGCGCACGCCGTTCCGGACTTATAGCCGGCGAAGGCCAACCGTCGGCCTCCACGATCACCGGTAATCATAGCCGACTTTGCATGCAGGGACTTGTCGAATCCGGGTGGTTACCGAGGCATCGTGGGGAAGCAGTGCGCACGCGTCCAATCAACCGCCACGCGGCGCCCAAGGCCGCAGGCTGTTAGGGCCCGCGACGCTTTGCACTTGCCCTTTTCTCCTCTCTGCTCGGCCAAGTTCGGGCGCACCGTGGGCCCAGGGGCTACTGTAGGCTTCTGGGAACGGGGGTCCCCAGACTTGCCTGCCTGCGGCCTGCGGCGTGGCTCGAAGGAGGCCCAGCACGGCCCATCTTCATCAACGCAAGCTCAAGACCCTCACGAGGGGCCAAGCCTCATGAGGCGGACGATAAGGAGCTTCCTCAGGCACGGCCTCGTCAGGCTGGCTCATGAGGATGCGGAGAGTTCAAGGCAGGGTACCTCGCGAGGTGCCTGTGACGCAAGCCATGACGACCAAGGGCGCCAGTCGGGTGCCAGCCCGCGCAACGTCCTCCTTTCCTCTTTGGTGCAAAGGGAGCAAGCGCAAGCGAGAGCATCAAGCAAAGGCATCCGTTTCGGTGCAACAAGACCAAGACCAGCCCCAACGGCTTGAAGGGGGTCATCGTGGAGCCCAAGGAGGCGTCATCACCAGAGCCTTTGGCAGGCGAGGACCAACTTTAGTCAGTATAAGTATACCCGTTGTTCCCCTTCAAAATGGCCAATTGTTGGCACCCTTCCCGCTCAATATTTGGGAAGAGGCTCAGGGCCTACGCCTATAAATAGGAGTAGCCACACTCAGAGCTAGGGCATCTTGGAGAGACGAAGGGGCATAAAAAGGGGGGAGAGAAGGGATCCGAGATCCGAATCCTCATCAAGGAACCAATGGCTAGAGCGACCGACACCACCTAGCAGTTCATCGCACCCACCAAGAACAGACCCTCACGAGGCTATTCTTCCTTGTATTGTTCCTCATCAGCCCAAGAGGCAATCCACCACACCACACACTGGAGTAGGGTATTACACCACAATGGTGGCCTGAACCAGTATAAATCCCGTGTCTCTTGTGCTGTTCTGTTTAGTAGTTTAGGTCCCAGCGATTCGGCAAGGTGCGAGACGGTGGAAGGTTGGATCTTCGCGCGCATCCCAGTGTTCGAACCGTAAGGGTCTGCCAAAACCCGAAATCCGATAGAGGCGCTCAGGCGGATCAAGGATGTGCGTCGGCTCACCGGCTGCGTCGCCTCCATGAGCCAATTCATCTCTTAGTCCGCCGAGCGCGCCCTTCCTTTCTTCAAAATCCTGAAGAAGGCAGGCCCAATGGAGTGGACCCCAGAAGCCGAGGCAGCATTGCAGGATTGGAAGAAATACCTTTCCTCCACGCCGATACTGGTTGCATCTAAACCACAAGAGCCGTTGCTGCTATATTTGGCGGTGACGAATCAAGTGGTTAGCATCGCGCTAGTGGCATAGAGGGAGGTCAACGAGGAGGCAGTGACGGCAGCAGAACCAGCGGATGGCAAGCCCAAGATTTCCCCGGCAGGGCCTGGTGCCGGCAAGGCGAGGCCCCCGGCAGAGTATAATGCCACCGAGGTAGTTCACGCGCAGTCAAGTGAGGTGGTGCCGAAGAAGATGATGATGCAGCACCCGGTTTACTTTGTCAGCTCCCTCTTGCAGGGAGCTAGATCGAGGTACTCCGGCGTGCAGAAATTGCTCTTTGGCCTCCTTATGGCCTCAAGGAAGCTGCATCATTACTTCCAAGCCCATGAGATCACTGTCGTCACCCGCCTCCCATTGCAACGGATACTGCATAACCTAGATGCAACCGAAAAGATTGTGGAGTGGGCCTTGGAGTTATCAAGTTTCGGTTTGAAGTTTGAAAGTACCTCGACAATTCAGAGCAGATTCTTGGCAGAGTTCATTGCAGAATGGACCTCAACGCCTGACGAAGAAATACAGGAGACCACTCTCCCTGGCAAGGAGGCAGACCGCGACTGGATCATGTACTTTGATGGGGCTTTCTCGCTACAAGGCGACGGTGCCGGTGTGCTGCTCGTCGCACCTACCAGAGAGCACCTCAAGTACGTGATCCAGATGCACTTTACCCGGGAGATGTCCACCAACAACACTGCTGAGTACGAGGGATTGCTTGCCGGTCTCAGGATCGCGGCAGACCTCGGGGTTAAGAAGCTCATCGTCAGGGGTGACTCGCAGCTTGTTGTCAGGCAGGTCAACAAGGATTACCAGAGCCCATTGATGGAAGCTTACGTAGATGAAGTGAGGAAGCTGGAGGAGCACTTTGATGGTATCCAAGCGGAGCACGTCCCCCGAATGGAGAACGACACCGCCGATTACCTATCAAAGCATGCTGCATTCAAGCTACCTGTGGAGGAAGTTAGGTCCGGTTAACTCAACCATCCGTCGAACCATCAACAGGGCAGAACAAGCGGAGGAAGTCAGGTCCCAGCAAGTACTTTCCTACCGAGCCCCCTGGGGCTGCCAGCAAGGGTGCTGCTGCGGACGCTGAGCCCACCAAAGGGCAACTTGCTCTGGCAGGGCGTCAAGCCCTGGCCATGGAGACAGCCTTGCCCATGGCTGAGGAAATGCCTTTGGTCCTTGCCGCCGAGCCCCAGGCTCCGGCGTGGGCACAGCATACTGTCTGATTCCTCCAAACAGGGGAACTTTCTGAGGAGCAGGAAGAAGCGGAGAAAGTAGCCCGTCGGTCCGCCCTGTACCAGTTCGTCGACGATGTCCTGTACCAGTTCATCGACGATGTCCTGTACAGGAGAAGGCCGAACGGCGTGAAATTGAAGTGCATCCCCTGGGAAGAAGGACTGGAGTTGTTGGCGGAGATACATGAAGGCATATGTGGCTCCCACATAGGGTTGAGGGCCCTTGCCAAATGGGCGTTCTGGCAAGGTTTCTTTCGGCCCACCGCCCTCCAGGATGCGACGGCACTAGTAACCAAGTGTGAAGCATGTCAGTTCCATTCAAAGAAGCTTCATCAACCAGCTCAAGCCCTTCAAACAATCCCTCTCTCCTGGCCATTCTCGGTCTGGGGGCTCGATATACTGGGCCCTTTCCCCCGCGCTGTCGGGGGCTTTGAGTACTTGTACGTTGCAATCGACAAGTTCACAAAGTGGCCGGAGGTGGAAGCAGTGAGAAAGGTGACTGCTCAATCAGCTGTCAAGTTTTTCAAGGGACTGGTCTGCCGTTTTGGTGTGCCAAACAGAGTCATCACCAACAATGGCATGCAGTTCACAAGCCACACCTTCATGCAATACATCCAAGACCTCGGCAGCAAGGTCTATTTTGCTTCCATGGCACACCCACGGAGCAACGGCCAAGCGGAGAGGGCAAATGCTGAAGTGTTGCGAGGCCTAAGAGCAAAGACTTTTGACAAGCTGCACAAGAGCGGAAGGCACTGGATTGCTGAATTGTCGGCGGTTCTTTGGTCGATCAGGATGACGCCAAATCGAGCCACCAGCCAGACACCTTTTTCCCTGGTCTACGGGGCAGAAGCAGTTTTCGAACTCATATACGGGTCACCTCGAGTGCTCGCTTATGATGAGCTTGAGCAAGAGCAGTTGCACCAAGATTACGTGATGCTCCTTGAGGAAGATCGTCTTCGAGCGGCTGTGAGAGCAGCACGCCACCAGCAAGCCTTGCGTCGCTACCATAGCCGCAAGGTTCATGCCTGAAGCTTTGAGGAAGGCGACCTTGTTCTTCGGCGCGTTCAGTCGGCCAAGAATGCCAACAAGTTGACGCCGGAGTGGGAAGGCCCTTATCGGGTAATACGAGTCACCAGGCCCGGCGCAGTCCGCCTGGAGAGCAAAGATGTTGTCCCAGTGAGCAACTCCTGGAACATTGAGCATCTTTGCAAGTTTTACCCATAAGGCGCGGCTTGCCGGGCCTCCCGGCAAGCCACCTTTTGTACAAGCTTTGTCGGCAGGGCATGTAACCCTTTCAGACAAAGCCAGCGCAGACCGAGCATAAATAAATGAAGCATGGCGCCTAAGTTATAGCATGCATGCTAGGTCGAGTCTCTTCCTTGGTTAGGGTTGATAGTGCTTAGCGGCGACTAACCCCTAGCCTAGAGGTCGAGTGCGCGTCTATCTGTTTCTTTTCTGTCCTCCTTTGGTTCGCAAGGCACATGAGCACTTCTGCTGAGCTACTTGGAAGAAAGGAAACGGGCCGGCGTCCCGACCCCGGCAAACCAGAGTTGCCGGGGCTGCAAGTACAAGGATCCAACCGCGGCAAGACAAGGTTGCCGGGGGCTGTAGATCCAGATAAGTCTTTCATCCTCTATCATGCATTTCGAAACGGAACTGGGATATGTGAAACCTCGTTTTATTTCTAGGCCACCGTGCTCCCCTTTTCTGTACCCAGGGATCATTTCCCGGACCGGGATTTGGTTGTAGTCGCGGTGACAAGGAAGTTGAACGAGGAGCCTAAGCCCGCCTCCTCCTAGCCTCCGCCAAGGGCGCGAGAATGGTCGAGCGAAGTGGGGGAACGGCAAGGCCTGTTGCCGGGTGAAGACATTTATCTTAAACTGTAACAAGGATTCGCTCCTTGTCGCGGGTCTAGCCACGAATGAAAAACCCGGCAAACATCCCTTTTTCATTAAAAGCATCCCACACAGGTACAGTCTGTAGAGAATGAAAAACATGAACAAAGGGGATTACAAGATTTAAAATTAACGAGGCCCGAAGGCTTACAGATTAAAAAAGAGATAAGATGCCCGTGATCCTTTTCTTGTCCCTCTCCCCAGGAGGCAGGTCAAGGAGGCGAGAGGGCAAAAAGGGCGCCTAGGCGAGCTACGAGCAGCAGAAAGCACCAAGAAAACACCTCGGTGGCCGCCCACAGGTGGGTCGGTGATGATGGTGCCGGGAAAGGAGCTGCAAGACGAGGCGGCAGGACCGGCAGTACGCGACGAAGGCATCGGTGCCCGCGTACCCCGAGTTGACGGCCTTGCCGCCCGCCCTCTTCCTCTTCCGCAGCCTCCCGACGCCAGCCGCCCAAGGAGACGGCCCGAGAAGTTCAAGGAGCTGGCCCCATCCCCGGCAAAACTCTGCTGGAGGAGCGGCCAGTGCAGATCTTCTTCTTGCCGCACCGCCAGCGCTGGGTGTCCGACGCCTAGTCGGACTCGTCCCAAATCATCTGCCTCATTGTCCTCCTCATCACTTTCGCTCGAGGAAGAGCTTCCATCATCGGAATCTCCGTCGGAGGAGCTCTCCACGCAGCACTTCAGGCTAGTCCCAAAGTCTCTGAAGACCTTGACGGAGATCAGTTTGTCCTCCATTAATTCAAAGTAGAGGACGAGCCCCGCCGTCAGGCTGTGGATGTGAGCGAACGTCTTCCACCCACAACGGAGGTACATGACCCGAGGAGCCGGGAAGTCGACGTCGACCCGTGTGCCCCCATTCTCACAACCCGTCATGTGCAACCTGAGGGATTGGGGCGGGTCACGCTCCATCTCCCGAGCAAACGGGGCGGGAAGATGAAGACGGCGACGCGGAGGCCGGCGCGGCCTCATAAGAACTCGCGGGGCTGGTCTCCAACATGGCCTTCCATCGGAAAAGACACCATTGGCAGGGGCGAAGCCGGCGCGCCGGCCCGTCCTCCTCTTCCCTGAGCACTACGACCTCTGCCCCGGCCTTGCCCACGACCTTGCCCCCTCCCCCTTCCCCTCGCAACCGGTTCCACCACCTCGGGCTCAGGAGGAGAAGGGACGCGCTCCCGGGCGGCGACCCTCGCCGCCACCGTCAAGGGACCAGGATTCCCCTTCTCCATGGCGAGTGAAAGGAAGAAGTAGAAGCGAGAGGAGATAGAGGATAGAAGAGTGCGGGACGCCATCCCCCCTTACCCCTTTTATATAGAGGCGGGGTCGTGGCTCGGCCGCCCCGCTCGGCCAATACGGCTACCAGAGGCGCAGGGAATCAGGACTGACCCGCTGCCCCAACCAGCGACGGCCCAGTTTCCCGCCTCCACTGCTTGCCACCCCAGACGCATGAAGGACGCGTGATGGACGTGCAGAACCGAGGGGACGGGTGAAGCGACCTCTACCCACCCCGTGATCGTGGGGAGTGGACGCCTTGAAGACTACGACCCGGCCCCGTTCAGTAAATGAGCCGCGCCTCCACGCCTCCCTCTTTTTACGGGGAAGGCGCGAGCCGCCTCTTTACTGCGACATGACGCATGCGTTTGGAAACCGCCCCACGCATGTCGCCCACGTCACGCACACCCCTCCACGCCACGCCGCGCCGCGCACGGGTCGTGGGAAGCGCAGCGCGTGAAAAGTTTTACCACGGTAAAAACCGCCCCGCCTGCCCGCGCACGTTTTGGGCCTGGCCCAACAATGTGTCGCGCTTATGTGTGGCCCAGGCCGGGGGCTCCTGTCGGTGTACAAAAGGAGGGGCGCACCTTTGTACCCCTTTACCTGTGCACGGGCAGTCGGAGCCGCGCCCACGGTCACACCAAGCAGAATATTGGAGGTGAGCCAAGGTAAGACCGAAGACCGAGGCTACCAGAGCAACGCCAAGGCTAAGACCACAAAAGAGCAGAGGGACGAAGCAGGTTCCCCCGGCAAGACCCTTACCGGGGCAGCTCGCCCCACACCAACAGAGTGAGCCACCCTTGAGCCCACAGTCCCCAACACCATCATCCATGTTGGGCTAGGGCTCGGGAGGCACCTCCATGGTGGCATGCAGATCTTTGTGAAGACAAGGAACACTCAAGATCAGATGAGGATTAGAACACGACGACCCTCGGCAAGATCCTTGCTGAGGAAGGCCACCATACCCCCGGCAAGGTCCTTGCCGGGGACGACAGCACGCCACGGTGCTACCTCTTGACCACTGCGTCGGTCTTCCCTTGAAGAGGAAAGGGTGATGCAGCAAAGTAGCATAAGTATTTCCCCTCAGTTTTTTAGAACCAAGGTATCAATCCAGTAGGAGGCTACGCGTTAGTCCCTCGCACCTACACAAAACAAATAAATCCTTGAAACCAACGCGATAAGGGGTTGTCAATCCCTACACGGTCACTTACGAGAGTGAGATGTGATAGATATGACAGGATAATATTTTTGGTATTTTTATGATACAGATGCAAAGTAAAATAAAAGCAAAGTAAAAAAGCAATGGAAATAACTAAGTGTTGGAAGATTAATATGATGAAGATAGACCCGGGGGGCATAGGTTTCACTAGTGGCTTCTCTCGAGAGCATAAGCATTTTACGGTGGGTGAACAAATTACTGTTGAGCAATTGACAGAATTGAGCATAGTTATGAGAATATCTAGGTATGATCATGTACATAGGCATCACGTCCGAGACAAGTAGACCGACTCCTGCCTGCATCTACTACTATTACTCCACACATCGACCGCTATCCAGCATGCATCTAGAGTATTAAGTTCATAAGAATAGAGTAACGCCTTAAGCAAGATGACATGATGTAGAGGGATAAATTCATGCAATATGATAAAAACCCCATCTTGTTATCCTCGATGGCAACAATACAATACGTGCCTTGTTTCCCCTACTGTCACTGGGAAAGGACACTGCAAGATTGAACCCAAAGCTAAGCACTTCTCCCATTGCAAGAAAGATCAATCTAGTAGGCCAAACCAAACTGATAATTCGAAGAGACTTGCAAAGATAACCAATCATACATAAAAGAATTCAGAAGATTCAAACATTGTTCATAGATAAACTTGATCATAAACCCACAATTCATCGGTCTCAACAAACACACCACAAAAGAAGATTAAATCGAATAGATCTCCACGAGAGAGGGGGAGAACATTGTATTGAGATCCAAAAAGAGAGAAGAAGCTATCTAGCTAATAACTGTGGACCCGAAGGTCTGAGGTAAACTACTCACACTTCATCGGAGAGGCTATGGTGTTGATGTAGAAGCCCTCCATGATCGATGCCCCCTCCGACGGAGCTCCGGAACAGGCCCCAAGATGGGATCTCGTGGGTACAGAAGGTTGCGGCGGTGGAATTAGGTTTTTGGCTCCGTATCTGATCGTTTGGGGGTACGTAGGTATATATAGGAGGAAGGAGTACGTCAGTGGAGCAATGTGGGGCCCACGAGGGTGGAGGGCGCGCCTGGGGGGGGGGGTGTAGGCGCGCCTCCCTACCTCGTGGCTTCCTGGAAGCTTCCTTGATGTAGGGTCTCAGTCTCCTGGATCATGTTCGTTCCAAAAATCACATTCCCGAAGGTTTCATTCCGTTTGGACTCCGTTTGATATTCTTTTTCTGCAAAATTCTGAAATAGGCAAAAAACAGCAATTCTAGGCTGGGCCTCCGGTTAATAGGTTAGTCCCAAAAATAATATAAAAGTGAATAATAAAGCCCAATAATGTCCAAAATAGAAGATAATATAGCATGGAGCAATCAAAAATTATAGATACGTTGGAGACGTATCACACGGCAAGACCCTTGCCGGGCCACCCGGCAAGGCCCTCGCCAAGGACGGCAGCAGGGCCACTGCCAGGCCCGCACCAGCCAAGTCTCCGCCGCCGTTCGCATGCAGCTGCCAGCCCAACCCAGCTGGGCAGGCACCTCCGTGGCAACATGTAGCTTCCTGGCCAACTCAGCAGGCGCCTGCGTGGCGGCATGCAGATCTTCGTGAAGGCTCCACCACCGCGCCACCCCAGCTGCCTGCCTGCCTACATGGCACTGCATGCCTCACTGGTCGGGGCGCGTGTCGAAGCAAGGAGGAGCGGCGACTGACGGGACGGGCCTCGCCCCCGTCCCCGATAAAGCAAGGGGACACCTAAGCTACGCATTAAATGCGTCTTGTCTTATGTCTGACGATAAGCTCATAGCACTGTGCGCCTTTCCACCTCCTGTATGCCACTGTGGCAGCCCCTTTCGCCTATAAAAGGAGGCCCATGGCATACTGGAGAAGGATTCGGCTCTTTCGAACTGCACGCTCACCACAACTAGTTCAAGAGCTCAAGAACTCTCTGAAATACACCCGCCAAAGCAGGACTAGGGTTTTACGCATCCTTGCGGCCCGAACCTGGGTAAACGATCCTTGTGCTGACTACTGATCCTGCTCTTCTTGCAACCCTGCGCCCCAGCAACCGTAGTAGGGATTCTTGTGATCCCATAGGTGTCGTTCCACACCGACAAACTATGTGTGAAGCATAAGTGAATATACTAGGCATATTATGAGATGCAGAACAGGATAGATCCAAATTTTTGGCCACAGAAACCACTTTTGGTGAAGAAAGATGGATCTATCGGATCAAAAAGGCAGTAAAAGTGAGTTTTAATTACCACACGAAGAACTGGTAGATGGAGTAGAGAGGAGGCCGAGCAGTTCGATCTTTCGTTCCCTAACTTGGCGACGGAGGACACCTATGGCGGCCGCGGAGAAGATGTTTTCCGCGGCCGGCGTGAGGATGGCGTCGGTGAGGTTGCGGCAGATAAGCGCTTCGTCGCCAGCGTCGTCGAGAGCTAGCGGTGGCGCTAGGGTTTGTCTGAGGTGGAGAGGTGGAAGAAGTATTTTGACCGCAATGTGATGTGTATTTATAAGGAAAGGGACAACAAAGCACAATTACGCAGGTGCCCTTGGCGGTTCACATCAGAGGGACACGTGGCGAACATGCAACACATTGGAATTTGTTCCATGTTCCCACGCATGCCTGAACTGTCGGGTGGTCGTTCCGGCTTCTCCGGGTTTCAGGCAATAAGGATTGAGCATTTAAAACAGATTCAATGTTTGGCTCTGTATCTTCTGCTGACAAGGACGCAGAAAATACATTCGACGGTTTCAATAGAATGCATATGATTTGGATAGACAGAATTCGAGGTAGAAGCATAGATGAGATTAGGGTCCGATCACATTCACTTAGATCAAAATATTCAAGCAATAAGACATAGCTATAAGTGAATACTGTAGAGAACAAAACATAATATATATCTTAGGGAGATCAAATCAACATTGTGAAGATAATCATGTGCTTAAACCAATGTTGAAGACAAATCAAATGGGAAGACTATGCAATTATAACGTCGAGAGAAAACACTCCAAACAAAAGTTTGGTGGTGGCGTTACCCATCGTATAGGAAGTATTAGACACAGACACGGGGCACAATTATCATGGCGCTCCGAAGTCAAATTCCGCATTAATGTATTCACACTCAGTGTGTAAGTCTTCATCGATAGAAGATATACATTACTTCGTTTGTTGCACATCTAAGTCATCAACATGCATAAGTGTTAGGATGTGTGCCTAATCACAGGACATTCGAGTATTCCAAGATATTTAGCTCACACCGCAACTTGCAAAACCTTTTCTCATCCAAGGGCTTTGTGAAGATATCTGCCAATTGCTCTTGATGTTGACGTGAATGATATCAATATCTTCCTTCATGACATGATCTCTGAGAAAGTGATGACGAATTTCAATGTGCTTTGTTTTCGAGTGCTGAACTGGGTTGTTGGCAATCTTGATGGTGCTTTCATTGTCATAGTAGAGTGGTACTTGTTTCAGATGGATGCCATAGTCCTTGAGTGTTTGCTTCATCCATAGAAGCTAAGCGCAGCAAGATCCAGCAACAATGTATTCAGATTCAGTAGTGGAGAGCGACACATAGTTCTGCTTCTTTGAAGACCAATAGACAAGTGATCGTCCCAGAAAGTGACATGTGCCTGATGTAGACTTGCGATCCACCTTGTCACCAGCATAATCAGCATCCGAGAATCCAACTAAATCAAACTCTGAGCCCTTTGGATACTATAATCCTAGTGTTGGGGTGTAAGCCAAATATCAAAGAATTCGCTTCACAACTAAGTGATGTGATTCCTTTGGTGCCGCTTGGAATCGGGCACACATGCAAACACTAAGCATTATATCTGGCCTAGATGCACATAAATAAAGTAAACAACCAATCATGGAGCGGTATACCTTTTGATCGAACTCTTTACCATTGGCGTCAGGACCCAGATGACTTTTGGTTGGCATTGGCGTCGTGTAACCTTTGCAGTCTTTCATTCCAAACTTCTTCAGGTAGTCTTTGAGGTATTTCTCTTGAGATATGAAGATGTCGTTGATCTGCTGACGAATTTGAATACCAAGGAAGAACTTCAGCTCACCCATCATGGACATCTAATATTGCTCTTGCATCATGTGTCCAAAATCATCACTGTATTTCTGGTTAGTGCAGCCGAAGATAATGTCATCCACATATATTTGGCACACAAACAGTTCACCATCATATGTCTTCGTGAAGAGTGTGGGATCCAGGGAACCAGGTTTGAAGCCTTTGCTCTTCAGGAAGTCTTTGAGTGTGTTACCAAGCGCGAGGAGCTTGTTTGAGGCCATACAATGCCTTGTTAAGCTTGTATACCATATCAGGATGTTTTGGGTTTTCTAAGCCAGGTGGTTGTGCAACATACACTTCTTCTTCAATCTTGCCATTGAGAAAAGCACTTTTCACATCCATCTGATACATAAGGATGTTGTGATGATTTGCTAGGCTAGCAGTATGCAAATGGCTTCAAACCTAGCCACAGGAGCAAATGTTTCATCGAAGTCAATCCCTTAAACTTGAGTGTATCCTTGAGCAATGATACGAGCCTTGTTTCTAACAACTTGACCATGCTCATCTTGCTTGTTGCGATATATCCATTTGGTGCCTATTATGTTGTGCTTGCGAGGGTCGGGACGCTTGACTAGTTCCCACACATTGTTCAGCTTGAACTGTTGAAGCTCTTCTTGCATAGCTTGAATCCATTCAGGTTCCATGAAGGCTTCAGCAACTTCCTTGGGTTCTGATATTGAGACAAATGCAAAATGCCCACAAAAAATTGCTAGCTGTGTTGCTCTTGAACGAGTGAGTGGACCTGGTGCATTGATGCTATCAATTATCTTCTCAATCTATACTTCATTTGCAACATGAGGATGAACTGGACGAAGATTTTGCTCTTGCTGATCATTGTCTTCATTTCGAGCGTTGTCTTCAGGCTGAGTATTGTCTTCAGGTTGATTAGGTGCAGAAATGATAAGTTCCTCTTCAAGCTGTGCCTCAGAAGGTATGATCTCTCCAGTACCCATGAGCTTGATGGATTCACCAGGAGGAACTTCATCTAGCACATTTAGCAGGTGCTCTCTTTGCAAGCCGTTAGTCTCATCGAACCGCACATCCACAGTTTCAACCACTTTATAGTGAAAGAGGTTGAAGACTCTGTAGGAGTGTGAATCCTTTCCGTAAACAAGCATAAAACCTTCATGTGCTTTCGGTGCAAATTTTAAAGTGTGATGTGGATCCTTGATCCAGCACCTAGCACCAAATACTCTGAAGTAACTGACATTTGGCTTCTTACCAGTTAGGAGTTCATAGGATGTCTTCTTCAGAAGCTTGTGAAGATAAACACGGTTATGACATGGCATGCAGTATCAATGGCTTCAGGCCAGAACTTTCTTGGAGTCTTGTATTCATCAAGCATCGTCCGAGCCATCTCAATAAGTGTTTGGTTCTAGCACTCCACGATGTCATTCTGCTGAGGAGTGTACAGAGCGGAGAACTCATGAGTGATGCCCAATGTATCCAGGTAAAGGTCGAGGCCGGTGTTCTTGAACTCTGTGCCATTTCACTTTTGATATGCTTGATCTTGACGCCATAGTTATTCATGGCACGATTGGCGAAGCGTCTGAAGACATCCTGCACTTCAGTCTTGTAGAGGATTATATGCACCCACGTATATCTTGAATAATCATCAACAATGACGAAGCCATAGAGACAAGAAGTAGTAGTGAGAGTAGAATAGTGAGTAGGGCCAAATAAGTCCATGTGTAGCAGTTCGAAGGGTTGAGATGTCGTCATGATTGTCTTCGACGGATGCTTGGCCCTAGTCATCTTTCCAGCTTCGCGGGCACCACACAGATGATCTTTCTTGAACTTGAAGCCCTCGATGCCTACTTCGCAAGAGTGTACAGGTTCCTCATGCCAGCATGCCCTAGCCTCCGATGCTAGAGCCAGCACTCTGAAGCTTTTGCTAGAAGACATACGGCAAGTTGTGGTCCTGCTGAGAAATCTACCATCTACAAATCATCATTTCGATACCCTTCAAAGACTAGAGACTTGTCATATTCCATTAGTACAAGGCAACGATATTTTCCAAATATCACAATCATGTTCAAGTCACAAAGCGTTGAGACAGACATTAAGTTGAAACCAAGGGATTCAACAAGCATCACTTTATCCATGTGTTGATCCTTTGAGATTGCAACTCTACCTAGACCCAATACCTTGCTTTTACCAAAGGTCAATAGAAATGTGATGTGACTCTTGTCAGATGGACGTAAGGTTGAGTCCATGAGAAGACATCGATCACCAGTCATATGATTAGTGCATCCGCTGTCCATAATCCATTCTAAAGCATGAGGTGTCATACCCTACAATATAGTTAGGGGGATAGGCTTCACCAAGAGTATTTTGAAGCATAAACATTTGACGCACAAGAGGATTATCAAAGCTCAGATCAAGGTTAGGACTGATAGGATGATTGGCAAGCGATTCAGGAACAAAATACATAGTAAGACCATTTGGGCATTTAATCTTGCGCCCCACAAGATGTTTTAGGTCCCCATCAAAAGCATCGGACGCCTTTGATTTCCGGCTGGAGACCTTTCCCTGCAAAAGAAAGTTTTTTTCTTAACCATCCACATTTTCAGGGGTGGCTTAGAAGCAATGAGTCTAAGTGCAGCATCTGAGAATTTCGGCTTTGGAGCCCTAGCAAATAGCCTTGCTGGAGATGAATGATACTCATATGAATAAGCAGAAAAGTTCTTAGTTTTATGAACATAGCGGTTTGAAGAAACACGCTCATATTCATAAGTCTGAGTATGATTTCCCTGCAAAACATTGGTGCTAGGGTGTCTCAGGTGAGTCCTCTGTCTGTATGAATCCTTTGGACCATATGAATCCTTTGGTCTAGGGTTTGTCTTCTTCCCTTGTGGTGTCATGATGACATTCACAGGAAGATTCTCAAGACACCTTTCGGGCACCCAGATCTTCTTCATAGGTGGTCCATTCCTGCAGTTAGTACCAATGTACCTGGCAAACACTTCACCTTTGTGATTCTTAAATAGTTTATAGATTGCATCAAAGGATTCATCAATGATAACTGGGTTAGCACAAGTGAAGCCAAATAAGGTGGATGGATCCACTGAAGGTCCCTTTGCAGCAACCCATGTGATTTTGGGGTACTGCTCAGGCTTCCAGTAAGAACCATCAACATTCATTTTCCTCTCGAACCCAGCACCCTCTTTCCTAGGGTTTCGGTTCAGAATCTATTTTTTGAGGACATCACATAGTGTCTGATGCCCTTTGAGACTTTTGTACATCCATGTCTCAAGCAATGTCTTCAACCTAGCATTTTCATCAGCAATAGTAGTGGCATCCTCAGCAGAGGGGTTAGTTACCACATCAATAGTTGAAGATATTGCACCAGTAGCAGCAGTAGAACATTCTGCAACAAAAATAGTGTTATCACACTCAAGGCATTTTAGACATGGTGGTTCAAATCCTTCCTGAGCGGGACTGATCTGTTGAACGCGAAGTGACTCATTTTATTTTTGAAGATCTTCATGAACTGCTCTCAATTTCTCAAGTTCTTGCTTCCTTTGAAGATAATCATAGGCAAGCTTTTCATGAGTTGTTGAGAGCATTTCATGACGACTTTCAAGTTCCTCATAGTTAACATGAAGATTTTTTATGTCTTCAATTAAGGACTGGGATAGGGTCATTTCCGCGTCCAACAGGTCATCGCTTTTGACTAACAATTTTTGAATATGTTCCATAGCTTTGTGTTGTTCAGTTGCAATTTTAGCAAGTGTTTTGTAGCTGGCTTTGGATTCACAATCAGAGTCATCTTCACTTGATGTTTGAAAGTAAGCATCGCGTGAGTTTACCTTGGCACCACGTGCCATGAAGCAGTAGGTGGGAGTGGAGTCGTCCTTGTCATTAGCATCAGCGTTGGTGACGGAGCCATTGTCTTCAGTGTTGAAGATTGACTTGACTACGTAGGTTATAGCTAGAGCCAGACTTGCAACGCCAAAGTCGGACTCCTCCTCAGACTCCACCTCCGCCTCCTCAGAATCAGACTCCTCCTCTGAATCCATCTCTTTGCGAACAAAAGAACGAGCCTTGCCAGATGAGCTCTTCTTGTGTGATGAAGACTTGGACGAATACTTAGAAGAAGACTCTGAGGATTTCTTCTTCTTGTCATCAGAATCATATTCCTTGCTCTTCTTCTTCTTCTTCTTGTTTTCATTGTCCCACTGCGGACACTCAGAGATGTAGTGACCAGGTTTCTTGCATTTGTGGCATGTTCTCTTCTTGTGGTCATGAGTAGAAGCTTCATCATTTCTTGAGCTGGATTGTGAAGACGTTCTGAAGCCTTTCTTCTTTGTGAATTTCTGGAACTTCTTCGCAAGCATAGCAAGCTCCTTTCCAATGTCTTCAGGATCACCAGAACTACAGTCAGATTCTGCTTCAGATGAGGAAACAGCCTTTGCCTTCAAAGCGCGAGTTCGGCCATAGTTGGGACCAAAAGATATCTCTTTTCTCAGATAGCTAAAACTCATGTGTGTTGAGCCTCTCAAGTATGTCAGACGGATCGAGTGTCTTGAAGTTAGGGCATTCTTGAATCATCAGGGCTAAGGTGTCAAATGAGTTGTCAAGTGATCTCAGGAGTGTCTTGACAATTTCATGCTTGGTGATCTCAGTGGCGCCGAGAGCATGAAGCTCATTTGTGATGTCAGTGAGGCGATCAAACGTGAGCCGGACATTCTCATTGTCGTTTCTCTTGAAGTTGTTGAAGAGGTTGCGAAGAACACTGATCCTTTGATCTCTCTGGGTTGAGACGCCTGCGTTGACCTTGGATAGCCAGTCCTGCACTAGCTTCGGCGCTTCCAGGAGCACTCACACGGCCATATTGTCCTTTGGTCGATGACCACAGATGATGTTCTTAGCGATAGAATCTAGTTGAATGAACTTCTTGACATCAGCAGGGTGACACCTTCACTACCTTGGGAACGCCGTTCTTGACGACATACCATAGATCGACATCAATGGCTTCAAGATGCATGCGCATCTTATTCTTCCAGTAGGGGTAATCAGTGCCATCGAAGACGGGGCACGCAGCAGAGACTTTGATTATCCATGTAGTCGACATAGCTAAAACTCCAGGTGTTTAAACCGAATCACACAGAACAAGGGAGTACCTTGCTCTGATACCAATTGAAAGTGCTAGTTATCGACTAGAGGGGGGTGAATAGGCGATTTTTATGGAAGTCTTCAAAACATGGAAGTTTCAAAGACAAACAATATAAATGAACCTATTAACATGCAGCGGAAGGTAGACTACACTAGGCAAGCCATAGTCAAGTATTCAATGAGGTGAAAGCACAAAGACAGCAGCTAGGCAGTAT
The DNA here is from genome assembly GCA_021605145.1 of Aegilops bicornis. NCBI lineage: Eukaryota > Viridiplantae > Streptophyta > Magnoliopsida > Poales > Poaceae > Aegilops > Aegilops bicornis. Next base: position 344,034,922 of record CM038669.1, read on the forward strand.
GGATCAGGATGGAAGATAGTATGAAGCCAATCAGAACAAGTACTCACACAGTGAAGTCAAATAGATAATGCAAACATGCAATGACTTCACGAAGACAAACTGTAGGTAAAGAGAAGGAAGAGATGGAACCAGTTGCTTGGTGCGACATAAGGATTTGTTGGACCAGTTCGATTCTTTGTGACAAGCTGTTAAATGCAGTTAGGGAGGCTGAGATTCAACTCAGAAGACCACATCTTCACCTTATTCCCCTTGAGCTAAGGACACCCAGTCCTCGCCCAATCACTCTGGTAAGTCTTCAAGGTAGACTTCCGAACCTTCAGAGACTTCGTTCACTGGCGATCCACAATGACTCTTGGATGCTCAGAACGCAACGCCTAACCGGCTGGAGGATTCACAGTCCTCACGTGTAACAAGTCTTCAGGTCACGTGGGCAGAAAGACTTCAGTGATGCCTAACACTCTTTGGCTCTGGGTGTTTTGGGATTTGCCCTCACAAGGATTTCTCTCTCCCTCAAATGCTTCGGAGGTGGGTTGCTCTCAAACGACAAAAGCCGTGCACTAACTCTGAGCAGCCACCAATTTATGGTGTAGGGGGTGGGCTATTTATAGCCACTAGGCAACCCGACCTGATTTGTCCGAAATGACCACAGGTCACTAAGGAACCGACACGTGTTCCAACGGTCGATTTCAAACACATCGGCAGCTTGACTTCGGCTACAAGTAAAGGTGACTCATCCAGCTGTCGATAAGATTTGCTCTCATTGTCTTCGCTCGAAGACATAGGATTTGGTTGAGCATCACTTCAGTCACTCTGACTTTGTTCACTTGGACCCCACTTAACAGTACGGTGGTTCCTATGACTCAACAAAGAACAAAAGGAAACTACGAAACAACTATGTCTTCGCACTCCATAGTCTTCACGTGAATGTCTTCTCGAGTCATAAACTTCGATGTAATTGTCTTCACATACCACCATTGTCTTCAATGTCTTCGTACATTTTTAGGGGTCATCGCAGGTAGGTAAACCGAATCAATGAGGGACTACTACCTGTGTTATCCTGCAATTCTCACAAACACATTAGTCCCTCAACCAGGTTTGTCGTCAATACTCCAAAACCAACTAGGGGTGGCACTAGATGCACTTACACCTGCAGTTACCCAAGATTATGGGGATCGAGCATCGGTGAAGCTAGGAGCAAGGGGAACATGAAGTGTTATACCGAACACCGATGACAGTAAGGTTCAGTAGGGTAACATGGATCATATCCTTGGGGATTCATCTGGTGTAGTCATTGAACGCCCAAAGCTTTTTTCTGATATTATTATCTTAATTACCGGGGATTCTTGATGCACGACACGTGTCGGTCAGGATGTTAGACACATCCTTCATTCCAAACTAAGCAAGCACCTCTTGATGGGTGGCTTCCCAAGCACAATGTAAAACATCCATGTATGAAGCTACAGTAATCCTCCCTGATTAACAATGCTTGATCACTTGGGTTCAAATCCCTTTTCAAATTCCACCTCTAAATTCAATTCAAATTTTAAGTGAGAATTTAAATTCACAAACATAGTGGGAAAATATTTCACCATTTAGCAAATATTCCAAAACAAATATTGGTAAAGGAAAACAACATCACATGTTTGCTCTTTTGGGCTCTAGCATTTAAAACAGTGCCTAATATAAACAGCCTCATTCAAACCCTTTATATTTAAACAAAGTGTAAATGAATTCAAATAATCCCCAAAAATTTTGTGGCGGTGCATAATATTGCATAGTATGTATGTGGCAAAGTTCCACATTTAACAAAAGTCACTTGATGCTAAAAGGAGATGCAAAACAGAGACTAAAAATAGAAACAAAAAATATGAAAAATGCCTAAGGCATGTTGCACTGGGCTTTGAGTTGCCATGGTGTGGCCCAGCCCAGCTCCACCGGCCTTTTGCCCACCTCCTGCTGAGGCAGAGGCCATGGGGCTGGCCGGGCGGACGCACGCCGTCCACGCATGGATCTCGCTCGTGTCAACCATCTGCCCACCCTGGTGATGGATAAGGACCCCCGCGATCCCTGAACCCTAGTGCCTCCTCTCATTCTCTCTCTCTCTCTCTCTCTCTCTCTCTCTCTCTCTCTCTCTCCCTCTCTCTCGCTTGCTCTCCCTCCCATTCGGGAGCTCACCTGAGCGCTCCCATGGCCGCGCCGCCGGGATAGCTGCGGTCAGCGCCGTCCTCACATCCCCGGAGCGTGTCCTGGAGCTCTGTAGAGCTCGTCCTGATTGACCTCGTGTGCCCGTTCAATCGGGGTTGCCCCGCATCGATGGCATCGACCGGTTTCCCCGTCATGGCCACCGAAGCTTCTCCCCATTGTTCCCTCGACTCCGGCCTCCTCGCATCGCTTCGAGTAGGGCAACACCCTCGATGTGAGAAACCGCGCCATTTTCCCCTTAGCTTGAGCTTGATTCTGAGCTCCGGCATCGTTTTCGTTTTCGGTTGCTCCGGGCGCCGTTGTCGTCCATCGTCGCCGGTGTTGTGGTCGTCCCCCGGTTCCACCAGTAGCGTGGATGGATGCAGTGCTTCACGTTGGCCCTAGTGTCGTTCGTCGTCCCATTTGGTCGCCGGAGCGTAGCTTCGGTGGATTGCCTCTGTGTCGGGCCTCGCCGCCGGCCGCTCTCAGGCGCGCACGTCTTTAAACACTTCGGCCGGCATGCTGACAAGTGGGACCCGGCCAGCCTAATTAGCAACTAACTCGAAACCTAACTGCCACTGACATTAGGCCCCACCATGGCTAATTAACCAAGATGAAATTAGAACTAATCTAACTGTCGCTGACACCTGGGGCCCACCCCTAACTAAGTGAAGTTTAATATAAATAAACACTGATTTGCCCCTGTGACACTGACAGGTGGGGCCAACCACTATAATAAGGTTGGCCTAGTCAGCAGGCTGACTGAGCAGCTGGGCCCACCAGTCAGTCTCTGCTGATTGGGCAATTGACCCAGTCAACGAGGCCCACCAGTCAGCCCCTGTGTGTGCTAACTGGGTACAACTCTGGGTGCACTTAGCATTTTAATATTCTGGATAATTCAAAATTAATAATTAAAATAATTCCAGAAAATGATTAAAACTTTGTAAAATCATATAAATTTATCCGTAACTAGGATGAAATAATTTATATATGAAAGTTGCTCAAAAAATAAGACGAAGCCGAATATGCTATCCACATACCTGTCACATGCTTCCAACACAGCAAACATGGGACCTTTCCCTCCAGATCATTTGTCCGATAACTGCCTAAAGCCGGGGAAATATCCACAGATATTTTCCCGCTCCACCTATAACACTTACCACTGCGTTAGGTCATCCCTACCATAGCATACTATCATGTCATGCATTCTGTTGCATTTGTATGCCTATTACTTATTGTTTCTTCCCCCTCCTTCTCCGGTAGACCCTGAGACCGTTGCCGATTCCCCTGTGATACGCTACATTGATGGCGACCCCTCCTTCTCGGTACAGTAACCAGGCAAGCAAAACCTCCTTGATCATTCCCATATCGCCCATTCTTTCTCTCTCGTGCTTGCATTAGAATTTGCTACTGTTGTTCGACAGCTCCTATTCTGATACATAGCCCGCTTTTGTAACATGTTGGTGTTACTTTACCTGTTATCCTATATGCTTAGTATAGGTTGGTTAGTGATCCTTCCGTGGCCCCTCATCCTTGTCCTTGTTGCCCTGCTTTGTTACCGGTGACTGGATCAACGTGATCGATGTGTAGAGATCGAGACATCACTACACACCCCCCTTAGTCGTACAACTCTGCAGAGCTACTATCGAGTGCCAAGGGTGTCACCTCCTACCTCACTCCTGATAATACCTATGTAGTGTAGCTAGTCGGTTGTGGGTTACCGAGGGTGATTCCTCTTTCACCACCTTCGATGATGCCTCTGTCGTGCAACCCCTCAAGTGTGAACCTATCGAAGGTGATTCCTCCAAATTCACCTTGACGGTTACATCGAGTGGGAATCCATTGAGGGTAATTCCTCATATTTCCCCCTTGATGACACGGAAACACTATTACCTTTACCTATTGCCCCTTTTACTAATGTTGTGGGACTGAAGGGACAGACGGCACCACCCTGGTAGAGGTGGACCTGAGTTCTTGACAATCTCTTGTGAGTTGGGTTGAGACGGAGGGTACCCACGAGATAATTATGAGGCACGGCCGGGCAGGAAGACCGCCCTAGAAATGGATGGGTATGACCCTTGCTGTAAGTCCTCGAGACGGGGCGATAGGAACACTGATCGTCTCCACGCACTCCCAAGACACTAACTGGTTTGGATATGTGATCTGAGTAGGCCTCTGGCCTTTTTTGCACAAACCACCACGCAGGAATAAAAGTGGCACTCGGTGTCGTATGATTCTCTGAAAGCTCTTCGGACTTTAGCGATTGAGCGGCATGCGCCCGGTTGGACAGTAACCACATGCGCTTGTATAAGGTGGTGGGTCTGCTCTAGGCCACGTACACAACGCACATGAGTGCAAAGGGCGATGGGCCCAGGACCAATGAGCGCTTAGGATGTAGACCGGTGTGATGGCCTCTCTATTGATCCTAGGTAGGACTAAGGTGTTTCGATCAACCGAGGCCGGACATGACCAGGTAAAGTGTGTCCGATCGGAGTTAATTGAGCATTTTGGGTAAGTTGGTGCACCCCTGCAGGGAAGTGTATCTATTCGAATAGATGTGTCCACGCTAACGGGCACTCGGATTTGTATCTTGATCTATTACAACTAGAACTGGATACTGAAGACACTAAACGGATATGATGGTCTCGGATCGCTTCCTCACGGGGTAGACGAGGAAGGATCTCTTGGCATTGCAATTGTATACTTGTTACTATATGATATGTTACTCTACTCTCTTATGTTGCTGCAAAATTCTGCAAGATGCTAGTCTTCGATAGGCTAGGTGTTCCCTTCTATTCTGGCATTTTGTAGTATAGTCCATAGATACAGCCCCTTCCCTTTGTTACTGATGCATACTTAGCATAGATCTGATGTAAGTCTTGCGAGTACTTTGGATGAGTACTCGCGGTCGCGTTGCTACCTTTTTCCCTTTACCCGGTTGCGACGATCAGATGACGGAGCCCAGAAGCTAGCTGATCCTGCAGATGACTAATACTACACCGACGGAGCGTACTACTACGTGGAGACCCTGATGACCAGGAGTAGTTTGGAGGCCTCAGCCATGAGGCATGTGCCTTTTTGATCTAGTTGTCATTGTTTTGCTCAGCCTTCTTAAGGCAAACTTATTTGCTTATGCATGTACTAAGATGTTGTTGCTTCCGCTGACTTATGTATTCGAGCCTTCGTGGCCCTGGCTAGTAATATAAAGCTTTATGTTTGGATTTGTGTCTAGAATTGTGTTGTGATATCTTCCCATGAGTCTCTGATCTTGATCGTGTGTAATTGCGTGTATGATTACTGCACGATTAAGTCGGGGGTGTCACAAGTTGGTATTAGAGCCGACTGCCTATAGGAAGCCCCTTTCCAACTCCTTGGCCAAAGTTGAGTCTAGTCTTTGAAAAACTATTTTACTAACATTGTTGTATGGCTTACGGGCCCACATCACAAATGTCGAATTACGGGTTCCGGCAAACCCTTGAGGTTCAAACACTGGGGTGCGCACGAAGATCTCTCTCTCCCGAGCTCGCTCTCACAATGATCACAAGGCCTAGCTCGCCGAACCCAAGGAACAAGAGACACAATAGTTTATACTGGTTCGGGCCACTGTTGTGGTGTAATACCCTACTCCAGTGTGGTGTGGTGGATTGCCTCGTGGGCTGAGGATGAACAAGTACAAGGGATGAACAACCTCCTAAGGAGAGGTATTCTTGAGCTCAGTGAGCTTGTGTGTGTGAGGATGGTCCGAATGATCCGTCCTCGACCATGGTGGTGGCTAGTCCTATTTATAGAGGCCCTGGTCCTCTCCCCAAATGTTAGGCGGGAAGGTATCCCACAACGGCCAATTTTGAAGGGAGACAACTAGTACAAGCTATCCTGACAAAAGGTGGTCTTCGCCTGCCAAAGGCTCTGGTGGTTACGCCGCCATGGGCTCCGCGGTGACCTCCGTCCTGCCGTCCTGTTGGTCTTGGTCTCGTTGCACCGATATGGAAACCTTTGCATGACGCCTCGGGACTCCCCGCCTGTGCTTGCCCCTTTAGCACCAAAGAGGCAATTGGTGCTCTACGCCTGCTGGCGCCTGCCTGGCCTTGGTTGTCATGTCTCACGTCACACGGACCTCGCGAGGTTCCCCTCGCATAGATATCTCCGCTCCTCAGGAGCCAGCCTAGCGAGGCTGCCCCTGAGGAGGTCTTGCATCGTCCGCCTCACGAAGGTCTTGAGTGGTTGCTGATGAAGATGGGTCGTACCAGGCCATTGATGGAGCCACGCCCTGGGCCGCAGGCAGGCAAGTCTGGGTATCCCCTGTCGGTGTCAATACCGGCGGATCTCGGGTAGGGGGTCCCGAACTGTGCGTCTAAGGTCAATGGTAACAGGAGATAGGGGACACGATGTTTACCCAGGTTCGGGCCCTCTCTATGGAGGTAATACCCTACTTCCTGCTTGATTGATCTTGATGGATATGAGTATTACAAGAGTTGATCAACCACGAGATCGTAATGGCTAAACCCTAGAAGTCTAGCATGTATGACTATGGTAATGAGTCTCTCCCCTTTCCAGACTAAGTCCTCCGGTTTATATAGGCACCGGGAGGATCTAGGGTTACACAAGGTCGGTTACAAAGGAAAGGAATCTGTATATTTGGTCGCCAAGCTTGCCTTCCATGCTAAGGAGAGTCCCATCCGGACACGGGTGTAGTCTTCGGCCTTCGTATCTTCACAGCCCATCAGTCCGGCCCATGGCTAACAGACCGGACGCCCGAGGACCCCTTTAGTCCAGACTCCTCGGAGCCCCTGAACCTGGCTTCAATGACAAGGTATCCGGTGCGTAGATCAGTTTTCGGCATTTCAAGGCGGGTTCCTCCTTCCGAACTCCAAAATAGTCTTCGGACGTATCGACGTGTCCGGACCTGTAACACACACACCACACACAACCGCAGAGAGAATATAATTTTACACATGTCCAATCCGCTGACAATTTTTTGTAACATGACATCATATCTGTCCGGTCATAATTTTGAACCGTTTTTCGTCTGCCGCTCCACATTCCGAGACGCGGTTGTCATTAGCACATTTTGTCGTAGCAGAGGTCGTGTCCCCTTATTGTGGGATTCTCATCAATACGGGCGTGGGTAACCCAACCGTGTCGTTTACACAACCCTTGGGAATAGGCGAGTTTTAGGGTGACTGGGGAGGCGTTTGACATTCGCGGCCTTTATAAGGGGATAAGGATTCGTCCTCATTCACCCACGCCTTCTCCTTCCTCTGCCCATCCATTCTTGAGCTCTATCGCCCAAGCCAAGGGACAGATCATCCCTACCCCCGAGCCTCATGAGAGGGTGGTGTTCCTCGCGCATTTCATCTGCGGGCTGGGATTCCCTCTCCACCCGTTTGCCCGCGGACTCATGTTTTACTATGGGCTAGACTTCCATGATCTAGCCCCCAACTTTATCCTCAACATCTCGGCATTTATAGTCTTGTGCGAGGCCTTTCTCCGCATCCCACCTCACTTCGGCCTGTGGCTGAAGACCTTCAATGTGAAGCCGAAGGTGGTGAGCGGTCAACAAGTAGAGTGCGGAGGTGCCATGGTGGGCAAGATGCCCAATGTCACCTGGAACGAAGGCTCCTTCGTGGAGACGGTGAAGGGGTGGCAGTCGGGGTGGTTCGACATCACCGAGTCATGCGATACCAACTGGGCGGCGGCCCCCGAATTCCGATCCGGAGTTTCGATGCGGCTCACCTCCTGGCAAGAGAAGGGCCTAACCTGGGGTTCTTCGAACGAGCTGACTGGGATCCAGACGTGCGTCCAGAACATGATCACCAAGAAGATCAAACTTGTCAACATGATCCAGGTTATGCTCATTCGTCGGATCCTTGCGTGCCAATGCCGGACCTGCTATTTGTGGGAGTTTGATCCGGCTAAGCACCAGACGCTGCTAGAGCTCTTCGGCATGACGCATGAAGACATCTGGAAAGTGCTCTTCAAGGCCGGAGAGACACCCCCTCCTACGACCAAGGATCGTGGGCTTAGCTTAAAGCGCCAGGCTAATTCCGTAAGCTTTTTCATGTTTTCAAGGTCTAGCCTTTACTGGCATATTTTGAGGAAGGAGTCTAAGCCTTCCTATCAATTTCTTCTAGGCCTGGACCGACATAGCGGGGCGGATTAATTGTCCAGCTCCGCTACCCGAAGATGAAGAAACCCCACTCCTGACGAAGATGCTGTTTCCGGCGCCTTATGATGTGCCGGAGAAGAAGGCCAAGAAGACGGCCAAAGGGACCAGGAGTGGCCTTCGCCGAAAGGGTGCTTCGGACATGTCGTCCGAAGACGAGGCCGACTCTTCGGCCGCCGAAAACGAAGGCGAGGAGGAGGAAGAAGGCGGCTCCCCCCTGAGGGCGGAAGGAAGAAAAGGGGGGCCGCCACAAATCTGGAGGCGAAGGCGCCCAAGAGGAGGAAGGGCTCCCTTATGGATAACTCCGCGTGGGATGTGATAGCAGTTCGGAGCGAATGCCCCGGACCAAGCCTCAAGCCGCCTCGTAAGTACCCCAAATCTTATGCACATCAGATGCCTGGCCTTTCCACTTTGTAATATTAATATGTTTAAATAATGCCATTGCAGTCTGGCCCGCGATAGCTCCCCGCGATCCTCGACAGAGGGTTCGCTAGACTCAAAGGAGATGGCTAGCATGTCACCGCCGCCCGCTCACTCTGTCTCGCCCAAGGGTGATGATGAGGTGGTGTCCCAAAGGACCGTCCCAGGCCGGGTGGAGGTTCCAGAGATCGTCACGGTGGCGTCCAAGGATGACTCCTTGGCCGCCGGACACATGGGGGGAAAAGCCCCCATGGGGACTGGTATTGGGGGCCAAGTTCCATTCGGCCCCCAGCCGGATGCCATTCCGGAGACCTACACGGCTCCGGAGTCCAGCGAATGTCCTTCCCCGAAAGGAGGTGTGCCTGTTCCGCCGGTGACCTCTGTCCAACCAGAGGCACCGGATAATCTGCTGGAAGCGCTGCGATGTGCTTCCATTATGGATGAACACCGTGTCCTTATGGGCACGGTGATCGAAAAGGTTCAGTCCGCAAAAAGCGGACTGACCAAAGCCTGCGCTAGCCTTTTAACAGGCTTTGAGGTAAGTAATGAAATTGTATAAAGAATATCACAGTGTAGACAGTAGCCCCTGATGCTCCATTCGGTGTTTCGGAAAGAAAAAGCCAAACAGAGGATCAAAATAATTTTCGCAGGAGTCTAACATAAGATGTCTATGTGAATAAGCAGGCATTGTGCTGGCTGCTGCCGCTCATACTGCGGAGGTATCCGGCCTGAAGCAGAGCCTGGAGCGGGCCGAAGAAGAGCTCGGCCTCATGAAGAAGCAGCTGGAGGACAGCCAAGGTATGCAGTAACCTGCGCGTATATTTAGGAAGGATGAATGTTTCATGCTGACTAAAGTGTCATGCACTTTGTTAGGGGCCACGACTAAGGTGGCGGCCCTCAAGAAGGCGTTAGCCGAGGCCGAGGACAAAGCGGCCAAGGAGCACGTCGCGTGTGAGAAGCACGAGGCCCGGGTCGGCGAGGTCCAGCAAGAGCTCCAGGACGCCGTCAAGAAGTACGAGTCCTTGGAGCGTGATTCTAAGGCGCAAGCGTCCGAACTTGCGAACGCCCGCAAGAGCGCACAAGAGGCACGAGCCGAGGCCCAGAGTGCCCTGCAGGAAATCCAGGCGGCTAAGAAGATCGCGGCGGGTAAGGCTTTCATTATGCGAAGCAAGTCCGTGAAGGAAATGTTCCTTTTACTTGCCCGAATTTGGAGCTCTCCAGGGGCGTTTACGGATTTGACGCGCAGCGTATCAGATGCTGCCGAGTTCTATCGAGCCAAAGAAGGGAGCTCTACGGAGAAGCTGTTCTAGTCTCAATATCTTGGACCAGAACATCCGGTGCCCTTCAGCGACCAACTAAAATAGCTGGTCAAGCTGCACAAGGCGGCCGAGCTGGCCATGAAGGACTTGATAGTCCAACTATGGCCTACCGCGCCGATACCCAGTAGCTACTTCGGACTTATGAAGCGGCTTGTTAGTGCCTGCTCATGGCTTGAGGTCATAAAGCGGTCGGTCTATATTGAAGGCGCACGGATGGCCTTTGCCCGCGTCAAGGCGCACTGGGCGAAGATGGATGCCAAGAAGTTGATGACCGAGGGGCCGCCTGAGGGCAAGGAGCACCGTCAACCTGAGTTATATTATGATGGTGTCCTAGAGGGATCCCGCCTTGTGGTGGAGCAATGTCCAAAGGATGTTATATTCCCATGAAAACATTCGTATTACCCTGTCATGTAACATGAAGCAATGATGTTATGTAATATAATGCTTGTGACTTTAAAATTTTACCTCATGTGCGGCCGTTTATGAAATATAAGGGTTGGCCAGTCGTCGGCTTCTGCCCCCACGTAGATAGTACGGGGATGTTCTGGATAAATCTTAACACTCTTTACTCCACATTCTGGTCCTTAAAGGAGGTGTTTAGCACAATGAACGGGGCAATCAGACTATACGACTTTATCGCCCTCACTTAGCCATACGAGTTTGACAATGAGAATTTTGGCGCAGCCCTTGTTATTCGGAAGACCGAACTTGGGGCGTTATACACACCTGATCAGATAAAAACCGATTCCTCGCATAAAGCGGAAAAAATCTCTAAGGATTTGAAACCTCTCGAACAGCTGACCAGCTCTCGCTGCATCATGACAGGTTTTCGCTTTCTCTCGAGGTGCTCGTCCGGAAGAACCGGGACACAATCGCAAGAGTTCTCCCTTTACTACCCTAGCCGATATAGCGAAACGTAAGGTAGTAAGCACAGGAGCCGGGCAACCCAACTATTGACCAAAGACATGATTCGGAGCCGATGCATATAATGTTATAAGTTCGGGGTGCCGAACTGTATTGAAAAAGGTGTTCGGACTTTATTGCCGTACTACGGGGTGTGAAAGCCCCTGATGAAGTAAAACGTACCCCAGTGTACGGGTGCAATGAGTAAGAAATACAAAGGTAAGGAAAAAATAAAAATCAAGTAATAAGCTGATGCTACCATTTATTTTCCATTGTAATGTGGTTAATACGTCGAGGCGTATTTGTACAAGTAATGCGATAAGCAGGTAAGGCTATTAGACATGCCATGATCAAGAGCGAGCTGCGTGCAGGTATGTAAAACAGGTATAGCAATCATTAACAGAGACCACCTGGGGATTCCCTTGTACGTCAAAGCTCCTTGCCTCCTTGGTGTGTCCGATGATCGGGTTATCAGAAAAAGCCTCGAGAAGAGAGACACCCAAAAGGAAAAGTGAAGGTGTGCGAACCCAGGGTCGGTCGAGCCGCACTGTGGATCGCAAGCTAGCTATGCCTCCGTCAATGCCCATGGGATTTTGAGTGCATAGTTATGTACGCGCGGTACGAATGCCGCTATTTGATCAGGACTGGGACGGAGGTCAAATTGCTAACTAAGCTCTTGACAAGCCGGGCTGTCTCGCTGCAGAATAGTTCGGACTCTTTTAATGGTGTCCGGGGGCTTGGCCACCGAACTAAGGTTCTGCTGAAAAAGGCCGAGTTGTATTTCTGCTGCTAAGGCCATGGTATGCTCCTCGGTATGGAGGGAGCATTCTGTATTTCCATTGATTGTTATGATGCCACGTGGTCCGGGCATCTTGAGCTTGAGATAAGCGTAGTGAGGTACCGCATTGAATCGAGCAAATGTGGTTCGTCCGAGCAGTGTGTGATAGCCACTACGAAAGAGGACGATATCGAAGATTAACTCCTCGCTTTAGAAGTTGTCCGGAGATCCGAAAACGACCTCTAGTGTGATTGAGCCCATGCAGCGGCCCTCTACGCCTGGTATGTCTCCTTTTAAAGGTACTCCTTGTGGGTTTGATCCGTGATGGGTTAATGCCCATTTTGCGCACTGTGTCCTGATAGAGCAGATTCAGGTTGCTTCCACCATCCATGAGGACTCGCGTCAGGTGGAATCCGTCAATGATTGGGTCTAGGACTAGTGCGGCTGATCTGCCATGCCGGATACTAGTCGGATGATCCCGACGATCAAAAGTGATCGGGCACGAGGACCATGGATTGAATTTTGGGGCGACTGGCTCTATCGCATAAACGTCCCTTAGTGCGCACTTGCGCTCCCTTTTGGGGATGTGTGTAGCATATATCATGTTCATCATTTTGACTTGAGGGCGGAACTTCTTCTGCCCCCCCCCCCCCTCCCGAGCTCGGTTGCCGAGGTTCTTCGTCATCGTCCTTGCTCTACGGTCGCTCTTCCTTGTTCTCGGCGTTTAACTTGCCGGCTTGCTTAAAAACCAAGCAATCTCTATTGGTGTGATTGGCTGGTTTGTGTGGGGTGCCATGTATTTGGCACGGACGGTCAAGTATGCGGTCCATGCTAGATGGTTCCTGATTGTTTCTTTGATACGGCTTTTTCCAATCGACCGCATTTCTGGAGCCGTTGAATCCGGCTGCCATGAAGTGTCATCGGTGTTATCGCCATTGCTTTGGCGTTTGTGTCTGCTGCGTCGGAGCTTGCTATTGTTGTTTTTGGCCTCGAAGGGGCCTGCCTCGATGGCTGTATTTTTACTACGAGCTAGCCAGCTGTCCTCACCCGCACAAAAGCGGGCCATGAGTGTCGTGAGGGCTGCAATAGATTTTGGTTTTTCTTGGCCGTGGTGGCGGGCGTCCCATTCATCGCGGATGCTATGTTTAAAGGCCGCTAGGGCTTCAGCATCCGGACAGTCTATGATCTGGTTCTTTTTGGTTAGGAACCTAGTCCAAAATTTCCTGGCTGACTCTCCAGGTTGTTGGACTATGTGGCCTAAATCATCGGCGTCTGGTGGCCGGACATATGTACCTTGGAAGTTGTCGAGGAAGGCTTCTTCCCAGTCCTCCCAGCTGCCGATAGAGTTTTCAGGCAGGCTGTTTAACCAGTGCCGAGCTGGCCCTTTGAGTTTTAGTGGGAGGTATTTGATTGCGTGAAGATCATCCCCGCGGGCCATGTGTATGTGGAGAATGAAATCCACGATCCATACCACGGGATCGGTTGTTCCGTCGTATGATTCAATGTTAACGGGTTTGAACCCTTCGGGGAATTCGTGATCCGTTACTTCGTCAGTGAAGCAAAGAGGATGTGCGGCGCCTCTATATCGGGCTGCATCGCGACGTAGCTCTGATGGGGTCCGTCTGTGGTTTTTGGCCCGGGCGTGACTAGGTTTGTCGCGTCCGAATAGATAGCCGTCCTCGCGTGTTAAGGCACGTCATAGCGATCCATAGATCGATCTTGTATGTCCTGCTCTACTGTCCAGGTCTTGACGAAGGTCATATGTATGGCCCCGAGCTGTTATATCCCTGCCTTTACGGCGAGGTGGGACAGTCTGGTTTTTGGCTCGGGTTGCCCTTTTATCCCGACTGCGCGCTGGTCGATCAACCGCATTGCATGATGCTGGTGCAGGCTCTGGCGCCTCATCATCGAACTGAGGTAGCAATTTGCGCTTCAGATAACTTTTGGTCGGTGTTTAAGGCCGTATTCCTCGGCTGCCAAGACATCGGTCCATCTGTCATTGAGCAGGTCTTGATTAGCTTGAAGCTGTTGCTGCTTCTTTTACAGGCTCCTCGCAGTGGCTATTAGCTGAAGTTTAAAGCGCTCCTGCTCTAGAGTTTCCTCAGGCATGATGAAGTCTTTGTGGCCGAGGCTCACCTCCTCCTCGGAGGGTGGATGATAATTGCCGTCCTCTGAGTCTTCTTCTATGGCCTGTTTGTCAGGGCTGACTTGCCCATCTTCTCGATTGTCTTGTTCGGCAGTTTGTTCCTCGGGTTCCTCTGTGCCTTCGGCGCCATCCGTAGTGTTGTCGTCTCCTATGCCAGTGTTTCCGTCTCTACTGCGGCACGATTTAGAGCGATGCCGCTGACGCTGGCGCTTTGGTTGCCTCTTAGGAGGGTCCTTCGCTGGGTTTTCCTTGCCATCACCGCTATTATTTTTCGGCGTATCTACCATGTATACGTCCAGAGTGGTCACAGGAGCTATCTCATGGATGCGGTCTGACGACAAATTTAGGTTATGTTCGTCAAGGTGACCAGGAGCAATCGCCGCGGTTTCGAATCCGGCGAAGATCAAATCTCCAAGGATGTCCGCAACGTGATTTAAGCTCCCAAATCTGACCTGATGGCTAGGGGCATAGCTATCGATCTACTCCAGGTGGTCAAACGAGTTGGCCCGCAGTGCGAAGCCACCGAACACGAAGATCTGTCCGGGGAGGAAGGTTTCTCCTTGGACAGCGTCATTGTTGATGATTGAAGGGGCCATCGAACCTTTTGGGGACAGCATAGTGGAACTCTCGATGAAAGCACCAATGTCGGTGTCAAAACCGGCGGATCCCGGGTAGGGGGTCCCGAACTGTGCGTCTAAGGTCGATGGTAATAGGAGATAGGGGACACAATGTTTACTCAGGTTCAGGCCCTCTCTATGGAGGTAATACCCTACTTCTCACGAGGGGAAAGCGTTGCGGTGAGGCTGGACAATGAGCTGGATGGTTCCCTGATGTTGATGCGGCCACAGGGCCGCCCTCAGTTATTTATCACCAGTGTGGAGTGTAGCGCTTCCGCACTTGCATGGGCATAGCCACTCCTCAATTGTGTCGACTACCAGCATGGAGCATGGTGCTTCCACTGGTGCGTGGGTGAGGGCTCCCTCTGAGTGGAACCCCCGAGGCGTGTATAGCCGTGCCCTAACACGTAGCTTGCACTACAGGGCTAGACGAGGTGTGTCTGGGCACTCATGATCCAGCGCGGGACTCACGGGGCCCTACCTCAAGGCAGGTTGCGCCTGGTCTTGATTCTTGGTGGCTGTTGTGGCCCTGCGAGATGGTTAAGCAACCTGCGCTAGACGAATCTCCTGAGGCGATCACATGAGAAGGCCGCACACCAACGACCCTAGGAGGTGACGTGAATGGGGCCGGCCCGCCAGACAGAGCTCAGTCGTTGGGTTTATCGACGCTGCAGGTACGAACCCGAGCACAAACGTCGTGCCTAGTCTTCTCATGCGAAAAATCCTAAAGAAAGACGACCGGTGTGCGGCTCCCGTGGTGGCGAGGCACCGGGTCACGCGCCCTGGCCTGTTCGTCCACGATTAGATCACGCGAGAACAAGGCACCAAGGGCCATGGGAGGTGACGTACATGGGAGCGGGCCCGCGATCTAGAGCTCGGCCTCTAGGGTTTGGCGAAGCTGCATGGACGGACCCGAGCACAGACGTCGTGCCAGTCCTTAATCGTGAGGTGGTCGTGGGCGGGCTTGCAAGGCCATGCAACGTTCATGGTATCGAAGTACCGGACAGGCAGGTGATAATCATGAAATGACTCAAGCAATGAGGCAGGTTAGCTCTGATAGATGCAAGAACGATACATGCCACTAGGACGGACCCGAGCGGCCTGGGGATGATGCGACCTGAGAGGCGCTTCCAACAGAGTAAGATAAAGATGCAAAAGGATGCACCTCACAGGGACAGGCCCATGCGACTTGGGGATAATGCTGCCCGAAGGGCACCCCCAACTGAATGAACTGGAAAGAGTCACCTGATACCGTAGCTGGAGTGGTGTTGCAGTAGCCGAAGATGTGTGCCGAAGAAGTTGCTCCTCACGAGCCACCAGGGTCCTGAGCCTCGGGAGGCTCCGTAGGCCCAGGTGGCTCCTGAAGAACTGTTGCAATCTCCGCCAGGACAGCGTGATGCCTGGCCTCCTGAGCCGCCTGAATGCTCTGCAAGTGACGCTGGAAGGTGACAGCCGCGTTCGGCAGGCCAAATGGCATGCGAACATAGCTGTGGGGTGTACCCTCGCACCGTCCAACACGCGAAGGCCATAAACGTCCCTGAGATGCGGCCCTGTTGAGCCCTGGAATGTCGACGCAGACGCGCAGCCCCCCATCCTCGCCAGGATGGGGGGTTGCGCCGGGTGGCGGGGTAGCGGTCACCACGTATGGTCCTTGCCTCTTGAAGCTCCTGGGTCGCCTTGGTGATGAACTCCTGAGCACTAGGTGCTCCATGCCTTGTGCCCTCTTGAGGGAAACGTGCGGCGAAGCATGCCTCCACATGGTGCCCGAGCACCTCCCTCGTGACGTTGGCTAGGTCTGAGGCCCTCCAGAAGAGAGCCCCCGAGCCCAGCCTGAGGAGGGCGCCGAGCGCGCCTTCCTATGCGAGGGAGGGAGGCGCCCCGGCCGGGGGCGCAAATCCTGAG
This sequence comes from Aegilops bicornis, assembly GCA_021605145.1. NCBI lineage: Eukaryota > Viridiplantae > Streptophyta > Magnoliopsida > Poales > Poaceae > Aegilops > Aegilops bicornis. The sequence goes on from CM038669.1 coordinate 344,051,351, forward strand.
GTTGTGCCGCTGGAAATGCCACTCTCCTGAGGCCCTGGGTGGAGTAGCTGCTTCTTCTTCTTCTTCTTGGGGATGGCCTCAGGAGGGTACAAGGTTCCTTCGTTGTCGGGGTCTTTGACCGCTGCAGCTTGGTAAGTGCACTCGAGGGAGCACACCGCATCTCTTTCATCACAGGGGACCGTGATGATGCTGCCGCTCCCTGGCATCTTGAGGACGTTGTAGCCGTGGTGGGTCACTGCCATAAACTTGGCCAAGGCTGGATACCCAAGGATGGCATTGTACGCTAGGCGGATATGGGCGACATCGAAGTCGATGAGCTGGGTGCGGTAGTTGTTACGCTGGCCGAAGGTGCTAGGCAGGCGGACCTGCCCTATCGGGTGGTGGAGCCGTCGGTCACTCCTAAGAAGGGCTTGGTAGGCTGTAGCTGATCGTATGGCACTTGGAGGCTGTCGAACGTCTCGACGGACAGGATGTTCGCTGTCGATGAGGGTCTTGGTGACTTGAACATTGCGGATGACGGGTGAGCAGAGCATCGAGAGGGTGCCGGTGGTTGCCGCGCCCTCCGTGATCAATGCCCCCTCCGGCAGGACGCCGGAAAAGGCCCCAAGATGGGATCTCATGGGTACAGAAGGTTGCGGCGGTGGAATTAGGTTTTCGTGGATGCTTCTGTTGGTTTGGGGTACGTAGGTATATATAGGAGGAAGAAGTACGTCGGTTGAGCAACATGGACCCCACGAGGGTGGAGGGCGCGTCCAGGGGGTAGGCGTGCCCCCTGCCTCGTGCTCTCCTGGTTGATTTCTTGATGTAGAATCCAAGTCCTGTGGATCATGTTTGTTCCGAAAATCACGTTCCCGAAGGTTTCATTCCGTTTGGACTCCGTTTGATATTCTTTTTCTGCAAAATTCTGAAATAGGCAAAAAAACAGCAATTTGGGCTGGGCCTCCGATTAATAGGTTAGTACCAAAAATAATATAAATTGTATAACAAAGCCCATTAATCATCCAAAATAGAATATAATATAGCATGAAGCAATCAAAAATTATAGATATGTTGGAGACGTATCAAGCATCCCCAAGCTTAATTCCTGCTCGTCCTCGAGTAGGTAAATGATAAAAACAGAATTTTTGATGCGGAATGCTACTTGGCATAATAATTTTTTTAATGTAACCCTCTTAATTGTGGTATGAATATTAAGATACGAAAGATTCAAGATAAAAGTTTAATATTGACATAAAAGCAATAATACTTCAAGCATACTAACTAAGAAATTATGTCTTCTCAAAATAACATGGCCAAAGAAAGTTCATCCCTACAAAATCATATAGTTTAGTCATGCTCCATTTTCGTCACACAAGAATGCTCTCATCATGCACAACCCCGATGACAAGCCAAGCAATTGTTTCATACTTTAGTAATCTCAAACATTTTCAACCTTCACACAATACATGAGCGTGAGCCATGGATATAGCACTATGGGTGGAATAGAATATAATGATGGGGGTTATGTGGAGAAGACAAAAAAGGAGAAAGTCTCACATCAACACGGCTAATCAACGGGCTATGGAGATGCCCATCGATTGATGTTAATGCAAGGAGTAGGGACAGCCATGCAACGGATGCACTAGAGCTATAAATGCATGAAAGCTCAACAAAAGAAACTAAGTGGGTGTGCATCCAACTTGCTTGCTCACGAAGACCTAGGGCATTTGAGGAAGCCCATTGTTGGAATATACAAGCCAAGTTCTATAATGAAAAATTCCCACTAGTATATGAAAGTGACAAAACAAGAGACTCTCTATCATGAAGATCATGGTGCTACTTTGAAGCACAAGTGTGGAAAAAAAGGATAGTAGCATTGTCCCTTTTCATTTTCTTTTTTTTGCCTTCCTTTTTTATTTGGCCTTTCTCCTTTTTTATTGGGACAATGCTCTATGAATGATGATCATCACACTTCTATTTATTTACAACTCAATGATTACAACTCGATATTAGAACAAAGTATGACTATATATGAATGCCTCCGGCGGTATACCGGGATAGGCAATGAATCAAGAGTGACATGTATGAAAAATTATGAACGGTGGCTTTGCCACAAATACGATGTCAACTACATGATCATGCAAAGCAATATGACAATGATGAACGTGTCATGAAAAACGGAACGGTGGAAAGTTGCATGGCAATATATCTCAGAATGGCTATGGGAATGCCATAATAGGTAGGTATGGTGGCTATTTTGAGGAAGATATAAGGAGGTTTATGTGTGATAGACCATATCATATCACGGGGTTTGGATGCACCGGTGAAGTTTGCACCAACTCTCAATGTGAGAAAGGGCAATGCACGCATCAAGAGGCTAGCAATGATGGAAGGGTAAGAGTGCGATAATCCATGGACTCAACACTAGTCATAAAGAACTCACATACTTATTGCAAAAATCTACAAGTCATCAAAAACGAAGCACTACGCCAAGATGCTCCTAGGGGGATAAATTGGTAGGAAAAGACCATCGCTCATCCCCGACCGCCACTCATAAGGAAGACAATCAAAGAACACCTCATGTTTCAAATTTGTTACATAACGTGTACCATACGTGCATGCTACGGGACTTGCAAACTTCAACACAAGTACTTCTGAATTTCACAACTACTTAACTAGCACAACTTTAATATCACTACCTCCATATCTCAAAACAATCATCAAGCATCAAACTTCTCTTAGTATTCAACACACTCATAAGAAAGTTTTTACTAGTCTTGAATACTTAGCATATTAGGATTAATTTCCCAATTTAAGTAAATTATCATGTTGTTTAAGACTCCCAAAAAAATATAAGTGAAGCCTGAGAGAATAATAGTTTCTATAAAACAAAACCACTGCCGTGTTCTAAAAAAATATAAGTGAAGCACTAGAGCAAAAACTATATAGCTCAAAAGATATAAGCGAAGCGCATAGAGTATTCTAATAAATTCCGAATCATGTGTGTCTCTCTCAAAAGGTGTGTACATCAAAGATGATTGTGGTAAACTAAAAAGGAAAGATTCAAATCATACAAGACGCTCCAAGCAAAACACATATCATGTGGTGAATAAAAATATAGCTCCAAGTAAAGTTACCGAATGGAAGTAGACGAAAGAGGGGATGCCTTCCAGGGCATCCCCAAGCTTTGGCTTTTTGGTGTCCTTATATTATCTTGGGGTGCCATGGGCATCCCCAAGCTTAGGCTCTTGCCACTCCTTGTTCCATAATCCATCAAATCTTTTACCCAAAAATTGAAAACTTCACAACACAAAACATAATGTAAAAATCTCGTGAGCTCCGTTAGCGAAAGAAAACAAAACACCACTTCAAGGTATTGTAATGAACTCATTATTTATTTATATTGGTGTTAAACCTAATGTATTACAACTTCTCTATGGTTTATAAACTATTTTACTAGCCATAGATTCATCAAAATAAGCAAACAACACACGAAAAACAGAAACTGTCAAAAACAGAACAGTCTGTAGTAATCTGTAACTAACGCAAACTTCTGGAACTCCAAAAAATCTACCAACATAGGAAGGCCTAGGAAATTTGTTTATTGATCATAAGCAATTGGAATCACTATTTTATCACGTTCTGGTGATTTTTAACAATTGTTTTCGTGAACAGAAAGTTTCTGAAATTTTCAGCAAGATCAAATAACTATCATCCAAGAAGATCCTATAGGTTTAACTTGGCACAAACACTAATTAAAACATAAAAACAAACCTAACCAGAGGCTAGATCAAATATTTATTCCTAAACAGAAGCAAAAAGCAAAAAAACAAAAAATAAAATTGGGTTGTCTCCCAACAAGCGCTATCGTTTAACGCCCCTAGCTAGGCATAAAAGCAAGGATAGATCTAGGTATTGCCATCTTTGGTAGGCAATCCATAAGTGGCTCTCATAATAGATTCATAATGTAATTTAATCTTCTTTCTAGGGAAGTGTTCCATGTCTTTCTTTAATGGAAATTGAAATCTAATATTCCCTTCCTTCATATCAATAATTGCACCAATCGTTCTAAGGAAAGGTCTATCAAGAATAATAGGACATGAAGGATTGCAATCTATGTTAAGAACGATGAAATATACGGGCACATACTTCCTTTTTGCAATAATAAAAACATCATTAATTCTTCCCATAGGTTTCTTAATGGTGGAATCCGCAAGGTGCAAGTTCAAAGAACAATCATCAAATTCACGGAATCCTAGCAAATCACACAAAGTTTTTGGAATAGTGGAAACACTAGCGCCGAAATCACACAAAGCATAGCATTCATGATCTTTAATTTTTATTTTAATATTAGGTTCCCAATCATCATAAAGTTTTCTAGGGATAGAAACTTCCAACTCAAGTTTTTCTTCATAAGATTGCATTAAAGCATCAGTGATATGTTTGGTAAAAGCTTTATGTTGACTATAAGCATGTGGAGAACATAGCACGGATTGCAACAAGGAAATACAATATATCAAAGAGAAAATATCATAATTAAATTCCTTTAAATCCAAAATAGTGGGTTCAATAATATCTAGAGTTTTGATCTCTTCAATCCCACTTTACCAATTTTTGCATCAAGATCTAAAAATTCCGAATTTTTCGAACACCTTCTAGGTAAAGGTGGATCATAATCAGTTCCATAATTATCAAGATTCATATTGGAAAACAAATATTTAATAGGGTACACATCAATAACTTTTAGATATTCATCTTTATTCTCATAAAAATTAGAAGAACACGCCTTCACAAAGCAATCTTTCTTAGCACGCATCCTAGCGGTTCTTTCTTTGCACTCATCAATGGAAATTCTCATGGCTTTGAGAGACTCATTGATATCATGCTTAGGTGGGATAGATCTAAGTTTCAAGGAATCAACATCAAGAGAAATTATATCAACATTCCTAGCCAATTCATCAATCTTAGGCAACTTTTGTTCAAGCAAAGCATTGAAATTCTTTTGCGAATTCATAAATTCCTTAACACTAGTCTCAAATTCAGAGGGTGTCTTATTAAAATTTCCATAAGAATTGTTGTAGGAATTACCATAATTATTAGAGGGATTACTAGGATACGGCCTAAAGTGATTTCCTTAAAAGTGCCTCCCGCGGCCGAATCTAAAAGATTTCTAGAAGCAAAATTCAATCCGGCATAAATTTTTTGTATAATCATCCACAAATTCAAACCATGTTTAGGGCAATTACGTATCTCATCCTCTCCCAAGCTTGTGCAACATGTTCATGATCAAGTTGTTTAAAATTCGTAGCATTGTTTCTAAGAGAGATGATCTTAACGGGAGGAAAATACTTAGAGATAAAAGCATCTTTGCACTTATTCTAAGAATCAATACTATTTTTAGGCAAAGACAAAAACCAAGCTTTAGCATGATCTCTAAGCGAAAAAGGAAATAGTTTCAATTTAACAGTATCATTGTCCACATCTTTCTTCTTTTGCATATCACACAAATCAACGAAGCTATTTAGATGGGTAGCGGCATCTTCACTAGGAAGGCCGGCGAATTGATCTTTCATAACAAGATTCAATAAAGCAGCATTACTTTCACAAGATTTAGTATCAGTAAGAGGAGCAATCGGAGTGCTAAGAACATCATTGTTGTTGGTATTGGTAAAGTCACAAATTTGGTATTATCTAGAGCCATCGTGACAAGCAAGCGACCCAACACACGAGCAGACAAGAAGCGAGCGAGAAAGAGGCAAACGGAAGAAAAGAGGGCGAATAAAACGGCAAGGGTGAAGTGGGGGAGAGGAAAACGAGAGGCAAATGGCAAATAATGTAATGCTGGAGATAAGAGTTTGTGATGGGTACTTGGTATGTTGACTTTTGCGTAGACTTCAAGCAACGGCGCCGTAAATCCTTCTTGCTACCTCTTGAGCATCGCGTTGGTTTTCCTTGAAGAGGAAAGGGTGATGCAGTAAAGTAGCGTAAGTATTTCCCTCAGTTTTGAGAACCAAGGTATCAATCCAGGAGGCCATGTTCAAGTCCCTTGCACCTACACAAACAAATAAAAACCTCGCAACCAACGCAATAAAGGGGTTGTCAATCCCTTCACGGTCACTTACGAAAGTGAGATCTGATAGATATGATAAGATAATATTTTTGGTATTTTTATAATAAAGATGCAAAGTAAAATAAAAGGCAATAAAAGTAGCTAAGTGTTGGAAAATTAATATGATGGAAAATAGACCCGGAGGCCATAGGTTTCACTAGTGGCTTCTCTCAAGAGCATAAGTATTATGGTGGGTGAACAAATTACTGTTGAGCAATTGATAGAATTGAGCATAGTTATGAGAATATCTAGGTATGATCATGTATATAGGCATCACGTCCGTGACAAGTAGACTGATTCCTACATGCATCTACTACTATTACTCCACACATCGACCGCTATCCAGCATGCATCTAGAGTATTAAGTTCAAAAGAATAGAGTAATGCTTTAAGTAAGATGACATGATGTAGAGGGATAAACTCATGCAATATGATATAAACCCCATCTTGTTATCCTCGATGGAAACAATTCAATACGTGCCTTGCTGCCCCTGCTATCACTGGGAAAGGACACCGCAAGATTGAACCCAAAGCTAAGCACTTCTCCCATTGCAAGAAAGATCAATCTAGTAGGCCAAACCAAATTGATAATTCGAAGAGACTTGCAAAGATAACCAATCATACATAAAACAATTCAGAGAAGATTCAAATATTGTTCATAGATAACCTTGATCATAAACCCACAATTCATCGGTCTCAACAAACACACCGCAAAAGAAGATTACATCGAATAGATCTCCACGAGAATCATGGAGAACTTTGTATTCAGATCCAAAGAGAGATAAGAAGCCATCTAGCCAATAACTATGGACCCGAAGGTCTGAGGTAAAATACCCACACATCATCGGAGAGGCTATGGTGTTGATGTAGAAGCCCTCCGTGATCAATGGCCCCTCTAGTAGGACACCGGAAAAGGCCCCAAGATGGGATCTCACGGGTACAGAAGGTTGCGGCGGTGGAATTAGGTTTTTGTGGATGCTTCTGTTGGTTTGGGGGTACGTAGGTATATATAGGAGGAAGAAGTACGTCGGTGGAGCAACGTGGGCCCCACCTGGGTGGAGGGCGCGCCCCCTGCCTCGTGCTCTCATGGTTGATTTCTTGATGTAGACTCCAAGTCCTCTGGATCACGTTTGTTCCGAAAATCACGTTCCCGAAGGTTTCATTCCGTTTGGACTCCTTTTGATATTCTTTTTCTGCGAAACTCTGAAATAGGCAAAAAATACAGCAATTTGGGCTGGTCCTCCGGTTAATAGGTTAGTCCCAAAAATAATATAGAAGTGTATAACAAAGCCCATTAATCATCCAAAACAGAATATAATATAGCATGAAGCAATCAAAAATTATAGATACGTTGGAGACGTATCACCCACCGTGGCGGGTCACGCCGCGGGAACGCACGTCTTGGTGCGAGGGCACCGTCTTAATGTGGAGGTGGAGGAGGCGCTCCGTGAGCTACGTCACCCGCGGCCGGAGGTGGGCGAGGTAGCGAGAGGGACGGTGCAGGAGAGGCCCCAGCGGCGCTTACGAGCTCGGCGATGCGGTCCAGCCAGTCGTCATAGAGGTTGTCGACCGGGTGGTAACGCAGGAGCTCGCGTGCCATGAGCAGCGCGGCCTGCATGTTCGTGGGCGCGCGACGAGCATGTGATGACGAGCCGGCCAGAGTCAGCAACAGGGTGGCGGTGCGTCCGTCCCGCCGCACGGAGGGGTGCAACGATGAAGCTTGCTGCTTGTTCCCTGCCGGGCAGGTGGCGGCGTTGGCAGCGGGTGATGGCGAACGGCGGGGAGGCCGCCAACGGGCGTCGTCTGAGCGACGCGGGCGGTGAGGGCGGCCCGGTGCTCAGCACGGGCTCAGCGAGCGTCAGCATGGTTGCGGTGGAGCATGGATCGACGGAAGAAAGGCTTCAACGCGCCCCTACCTGGAGCGCCAAATGTCGGATTACGGGTTCCGGCAAACCCTTGAGGTTCGAACACTGGGGCACGCATGAAGATCTCTCTCTCCCTAACTCGCTCTCGCAACGATCTCAAGGTTCAGCTCACCGAACCCAAGGAACAAGAAACACAAGAGTTTATACTGGTTCGGGCCACCGTTGTGGTGTAATACCCTACTCCAGTGTGGTGTGGTGGATTGCCTCGTGGGCTGAGGATGAACAAGTACAAGGGATGAACAGCCTCCTGAGAAGAGGTGTTCTTGAGCTCAGTGATCTTGTGTGTGTGAGGATGGTCCGAATGATCGGTCCTCGACCACGGTGGTGGCTAGTCCTATTTACGGAGGCCCTGGTCCTCTCCCCAAATGTTAGGTGGGAAGGGATCCCACAACGGCCAATTTTGAAGGGAGACAACTAGTACAAGCTATCCTGACAAAAGGTGGTCTTCGCCTGCTAAAGGCTCTAGTGGTGACGCCTCCGTGGGCTCCGCGGTGACCTCCATCATGTCGTCCTGCTGGTCTTGGTCTCATTGCACCGATATGGAAACCTTTGCCTGACGCCTTGGGACTCCTCGCCTGCGCTTGCCCCTTTAGCACCAAAGAGGCAACTGGTGCTATGCGCCCGCCGGCGCCCGCCTGGCTTGGTCGTCATGGCTCACATCACGCGGACCTCGCGAGGTTCCCCTCACATAGATATCTTCGCTCCTTGGGAGCCAGCTTAGCGAGGCTTCCCCCGAGGAGGTCTTGCGTCGTCCGCCTCGCGAGGCTTGGCCCCTAGCGAGGGTATTGAGTGGTTGCTGATGAAGATGGGTCGTACCAGGCCATTGGTGGAGCCACGCCCTAGGCTGCAGGCAGGCAAGTCTGGGTAACCCCGTTCCCAGGACGCCGACAATAAATGGGTGTCCTACTTCTTGAGCTTGCATTGGTTTTTTCCTTGAAGAGGAAAGGGTGACGCAGCAAAGTAGAGATAAGTATTTCCCTCAGTTAGAGAACCAAGGTATCAATCCAGTAGGAGACAATGCACAAATCACCAACACCTACACAAACAATCAAACACTTGCACCCAACGCGATAAAGGGGTTATCAATCCCTTCACGGCACTTGCAAAAGTGAGATTTGATAGAGATAGATAAAACTAAACAAAATATAAAGTAAATATTTCTGGGTTTTTTTGGTTTATAGATCGGAAAGTAAAACATTGCAAAATAGCAAATCGGAAACTTATATGATGGAAAATAGACCCAGGGGCCATAGGTTTCACTAGAGGCTTCTCTCAAGATAGCAAATAATACGGTGGGTGAACAAATTACTGTCAAGCAATTGATAGAAAAGTGCAAAGTTATGACGATAGCTAAGGCAATGATTATGAAATATAGGCATCACGTCCGTGTCAAGTAGACCGACTCCTGCGTGCATCTACTACTATTACTCCACACATCGACCAGCTCCTCCCTGCATCTAGAGATTAAGTTCATGAAGAATAGAGTAACACTTTGAGTAAGATGACATGATGTAGAGGAATAAACTCAAGCAATATGATGTAAACCCCGTGTTTTTATCCTCAATGGCAACAATACAATACGTTCCTCGCTACCCCTACTGTCACTGGGTGAGGACACCGCAAGATTGAACCCAAAGCCAAGCACTTCTCCCATTGCAAGAAAAACCAATCTAGTTGGCCAAACCAAACTGATAGTTCGAAGAGAATTACAAAGATACCAAATCATGCATAAAAGAATTCAAAGAAGATTCAAATAATATTCATAGATAAGCTGATCATAAATCCACAATTCATCGGATCTCGACAAACACACCACAAAAGAAGATTACATCGGATAGATCTCCAAGAACATCGAGGAGAACATGGTATTGGGAATCAACAAAAGAGAAGAAGCCATCTAGCTACTAGCTATGGACCCGTAGGTCTGTGGTAAACTACTCACGCTTCATCGGAAGGACAATAGAGTTGTTGTAGAAGCCCTCCGTGATCAAAATCCCCCTCCGGCAGGATGCCAGAAAAGGCCCCAAGATAGTACCTCACAGGAATAGAAGGTTGCGGCGGTGGAAAAGTGTTTTCGTGGATGCTTCTGGTGGTTTGGGAATAAATGTGAATATATATGAGAAAGATCTAGGTCAGGGGGTCACCGAGGGACCCACAAGGTAAAGGGCGCGCCCTACCCCCTGGGCATTCCCTCCACCCTTGTGGCCGCCTCGTGGCTCATCTGACTTGCACTCCAAGTCTCCTTGGTGTCTTCTGGTCCAAGAAAAATCATCATGAGGGTTTTATTCTGTTTGGACTCTGTTTTGTGTTCCTTTTCTGCGAAGCTCAAAAACAAGGAAAAAACAGAAACTGGCACTAGGCTCTAGGTTAATAAGTTAGTCCCAAATATAATATAAAATAGCATATGAATGCATATAAAACATCCAAAATAGATAATATAATAGCATTGAACAATCAAAAATTATAGATACGTTGGTGACGTATCAAGCATGCCCAAGCTTAATTCATGTTCGTCCTCGAGTAGGTAAATTATAAAAACCCGATTTTTTGTTGTGGAATGCTACCTAACATATTTATCCATGTAATTTTCTTTATTGTGGCATGAATATTCGGATCCATAAGATGCAAAACAAAAGTTTAATATTGACATAAAACAATAATACTTCAAGAATACTAACAAGGCAATTATGTCTTCTCAAAATAATATGGCCAAAGAAAGCTTATTCCTACAAAATCATATAGTCTGGCTATGCTCCATCTTCATCACACAAAATATTCTAATCATGCACAACCCCGATGACAAAGCCAAGCAATTATTTTATACTTTTGGTGTTCTCAAACCTTTTCAACTTTCACGCAATACATGAGCGTGAGCCATGGACATAGCACTATAGGTGGAATAGAATATGGTGGTTGTGGAGAAGACAAAAAAGAGGGAGAGGCTCACATCAACTAGGCGTATTAACGGGCTATGGAGATGCCCATCTGTGAACGGGAGAGAGGGAATGAGCTAGGCACCTTGGGTGTTGCTGCTGTATTGACTGTGTATATATAGGTTACAAGCACATGCGAGGGCGCAGTATACAAAGGGCCACGTGCGCTAGGGAGTGGAGATCATGCACTAGAGCACGTCATGTCTAGACTACGTGGGCAGACCATGTGGTTTCTGCTGACACCCCACCGCAGCTGAAGCGTCCGGAGGGCGGATGCACACGCTGGAACGAAACTCCTGAAACGCTGGCGTAGGCAGCCCTTTTGTCATGACATCCACAAACTGTTGCGTCGTGGGAACGTGGAGGACGTGCAGTTTGCTGAGGGAAACCTTCTTGCGCACAAAGTGGATGTCGAGCTCGATGTGCTTCATGCGGCGATGATGTACCGGATTAGCCACCATGTAGACCGAGGAAATGTTGTCGCAGTAGACCACTGTTGCCTTGGACAGTGGTGCGTGGAGCTTGCCGAGTAGTTGGCGAAGCCAACAGCATTCGGCGACTGCGTTGGCGACGGCGTGATACTCGGCCTCCGTGCTAGACCGGGAGATAGTGGGCTGTCTTTTGGATGACCAGGAGATGAGGGAGTCGCCAAGGAAGACAGCATAGCCCGATGTCGATCTCCTCGTGTCCGGGCACCCGGCCCAATCTGCGTCGGAGTAGGCGACAAGGTCGAGGGAGCACGAGCTGGTGATGTGCAAGCCATGCGTGGAGGAGCCGCGGACGTAGCGTAGAATGCGCTTGACTAGCGCGAGGTGCTGCATGCGCGGGTCATGCACGGAGAGGCATGCCTGATGCACGGCGTACGCCAGGTCGGGCCTGGTCATGGTGAGATACTGCAGCGTGCCGACAATGTTGCGGTAGTCCGAGGGGTCGTCCACCTGCGTGCCGGCGTCGCCGGAGAGCTTGTTGTGCGTGTCCACAGGCGTGCTGACTAGCTTGCACCCAGTCATGTTTGCGTGGTCCAAGAGTTCATCGGCGTACTTGATCTGGGAGAGGAAGAAGCTGGTGCGATCGCGCGTGACCTGGATGCCGAGGAAGAAATGTAGGGGGCCGAGGTCTTTCATCGAGAACTCAGCGAGGAGCTGGCGCTGAAGATGGTGTAGTAGATCAGACGTCGAGGCTATGAGGACGATGTCGTCCACGTACAGAAGGAGGTAGGCCACCTATTCTCCATGACACGGAACGAACAAGGAGGGGTCCGCCCGTGCCGCCACGAAGCCGATCGACCGGAGGAAGGCGGCGAAGCGGTCGAACCAGGCTCGAGGCGCCTGCTGCAGTCCATAGAGGGACCGGTCGAGCAGACAGACGTGGTCAGGCCGGCGAGCATCGACGAAGCCTGCTGGTTGCTGGCAGTAGACGCGTTCGGTGAGGAAGCCCTGGAGGACCGCGTTCTTCACGTCCATCTGGTGGACAAGCCAGTCCCGTGCAGCGGTGATGGCGAGCACGGAACGGATGGTGGTTGACTTGACCACCGGCGAAAATGTTTCGTTGAAGTCGACGCCGGGGCGCTGCGAGAAGCCGCGAACCACCCAGCGTGCTTTGTACCTCTCCAGCGAGCCGTCAGCTTTGAACTTGTGTCGAAAAAGCCAATTCCCGGAGACGATGTTGGCGCCGTGCGGCCGGGGCACGAGTGACCACGTCTGGTTTGCCATTAGGGCCCTATACTCCTCCTGCATAGCAGTTAGCCAGCGGGGATCGCACAGTGCAGCATGCACACTTTTGGGTAGGGGGGATATGTCAGTGGTGGTGGTGGTGGTGGAAGGTAGGTTGGTGTATTTAGGGTTTCGGTGAAACTTGCCTAGCTTGCCACAGGTGACCATGGGGTGTGTGGGTGTGAGGCTGCGCGAGGGGTGACGAGCTAGTGGAGGGGACGGAGAGGGATCGGGATCGGGCTCAGCTACTGTGGTGGAGGGAGCAGGTGTGGGCGGGTCGGGTGATCGCGTGGCCAGGGTAGCACATGGGGGTGCCGGGGTAGCCGAAGCGTTGTCTGAAGGCGCTGGTGTGGCGAGATTAGCTACAGGGTGGGGATGCGGCCGCGTGGAGTGGGGTTGGCGTGGGACGTGGAGTGGGAGAGAGTGGAGCTTGTTGTCCAGAGAGCTGGCCGCGGGGGGCACGCCGTCGGCGGCGAAGGGAAACGTGTGCTCGTCGAACACCACATGGCATGAAATGATAATACGACCAGTGCATGCGATTGAGATGAAGATTTCTTTGTGCTCGGGTGAATACCCGAGGAACACGCAGGGGTGAGAGCGGGGCGCGAGCTTGTGCACTGGTGGAAGTAAGGTTCGCGTAACACAAGCAGCCAAACACGCGAATGGCAGTGTATGTGGGTTGTGCGCCGTAGAGAAGAAAGAAGGGTGTGTGGTTTTGGCGAGAGCGGCATGGGCGTCGGTTGAGTAGAAAAGTGGCAGTGTTCAGAGCCTCAACCCAGAGTGTGTACGGCATAGAAGCGTGCACCAGGAGGGAGCGCGTGATGTTGTTAAGTATACGTAGGATGCGCTCGGCCCGCCCATTCTGTGGCGAGCTGTAAGGGCATGACATGCGCAGTTGTATGCCCTTGGAGGAGAAGAATGCGCGCGCGGCGTGGTTGTCGAACTCACGGCCATTTTCGGTTTGGATGGTGAGTAGGTTTAGGTTGAAGTGACACCGCACGAACACATGGAAGTTCTTAATGGTGGGTAGCACGGTAGATTTGTGTCGTAGGGGAGATGTCCAGGAGAAGTGGTTGTAATCGTCAAGAAGTATGAGGTAATACTGATAACCGGATATACTGATTACAGGAGAAGTCCGCACATCACAATGAACAAGTTGAAAAGGAAAGTACATGTTCTGAATCACTAAACGGGAGGCGGACATGTTTCCCTAACTGACAAGCTAGACACGAGGTCGACGGCACGCCGTGGGCGGTGATGGACGAGGAGCGGAGCAGGTGGGCAAGGGAGTCGGGCCCCGGATGACCAAGCCGCTGATGCCAGATGTCGGCGACGGCGAGGAACGCAGCGTGGTCTTTGGGCTGGCTTGGCTATGGGTAGAGCTCGTCGCCGGAGTCGTTACATTGGAGCATCACCTGGCTCGTCCTTCGATCCTTGACAGAACAACCAAAGTCATCAAATTCTATGTTAATGGGATTTTCACGAGCAAGTTTCTTAACAGAGATAAGATTTTTGATGAGGTGAGGGGAAACGAGGACGTCGTTGAGGGTGAGAGGGGCTGCATGAGTGGGAATGGTGGCTTGGCCAGTGTGTGTAACTGCGAGCGCGGTCCCATCGCCAACTAAAATGCCGGAAGAAGTGTAGGGACAACATGTGGAGAGCATACCAGAGGAGGAGGCCATGTGCGTGGACGCGCCGGAGTCCAGGTACCACTCAGCGGACGGCGGCGGCGGCTGGTACTGCTGCACGTGCATGTTGTTGAGGGCGTGCACCAGCGCAGACTGATCACATGCAGGGTTAGATGAGCTCGCGGCCGGTCCAGGCGTGGCGCCGTATGATGGTGGAGTGGGCGCAGGCACCAGGATGCCACTAGGGAGAAGGGGCGCCGGTCGGGACGTAGTAGGGTGTGCCGTAGTGCGTAACAGCACCGGCGAATGGAGGAGCCGCACCTGGGTGCGGGCCAAGGACACCGGCGCCAGCGGTATGGGGGCGCCAGGGCATGGGCCAGGCGTGCACCATGCCTGTCCAGGGCGTGGTGCTGATGGGGGGAGCCGGCGTGGGTCCCCGTGATGAAGACGCCCTGCCATGCTGCGAGCCGCCGGAGGTGTCCACCGCCTTGCCTTTGTCGCGGTTGCGACCGCCGCCCCCGCCGGAGCCGTTGCGCCGGGCGGTGGTGCCGGTGTTGGGGCTCGGTGGTGGAGGAGCGCGGGTGGCATGGAGCGCCGTCTCGTGGGTGATGTCGGGGGTCAGGCGACTCTCTTCAAGCAGCAGGAAGGCACGGCAGCGGAGGAAGGAGGGGAACGGCGTCTGCATGGTGAGGATGGGGATGGCGTACCGGAGGCGAGGGTGAAGGCCGCGAAACATGTTAAGGACCTGCTCGCGATCCTGCACGACCTCGCCGAGGTCAGCGAGACGGTCGGCGCACTCCTTGAGGCGGCCGAAGTAGTTGATGATGGATGAGCCACCCTGCT
The DNA here is from genome assembly GCA_021605145.1 of Aegilops bicornis. Lineage (NCBI taxonomy): Eukaryota > Viridiplantae > Streptophyta > Magnoliopsida > Poales > Poaceae > Aegilops > Aegilops bicornis. The sequence goes on from CM038669.1 coordinate 344,066,480, forward strand.
CGATGCGCCAGAACTCCGTGGCGAGGAAGACGGCCTGGTGCTCGGCATTCTCCATGAACAGCGAGAGGATCGCAGCCCATATCTCGGTGGTCGTGGCGCCGCGCTGGTGAACGAGGCGGAAGATCTCCGGGCTCATGCGTGTGTACAACCAGGAGAGGATGTGAGCATCGTCCTGGACCCAAGCGACGTCATCGGGGCGCGCCGCACCGGTGAAGTGAGCGACGACCGCGTACTTCTGGAACATGACCTCGAAGAGGGTGCGCCATTGGGAGAAGTTGGGTGGATGGAGGGTGAGGGTGATAGGAACATGTTGGTTGATGTAGATGCCGGCGAGAGGGGAGAAGTTATTGGCCGCCGATGAGGACGCGGCGGGATCGGGCAGAAAAAGCGGGCCGCCACGGGTGAGCGCTGAGGGCGTGAGTAGGGGCGGCCGAGGGCGGGCCGGCGTTGCCACGTAGGCGCCATGGCCAGTGAAGCCGAGACGGGGGGAGGTGGGGGAGGTGGGGGCGACGGAGGGGATGGGGCCTCCATTGGTGCGAGCTCTGGGTTGGGCAGTGGAAGAAGGAGGTTACACACGAAGGGTGGAACCGACCTCTGATACCATGTGAACGGGAGCGAGGGAATGAGCTAGGCACCTTGCATGCTCCTGCTGTATTGACTGTGTATATATAGGTTACAAGCGCATGCGAGGGCGCATTATACAAAGGGCGACGTGCGCCAGGGAGTGGGGATCGTGCGCTAGAGCACGTCCTGTCTAGACTACGTGGGCAGACCAGGTGGTTTCTGCTGACACCGTCAATAGATATCAATGTGAGTGAGTAGGAATTGCCATGCAACAGATGGACTAGAGCTATAAGTTTATGAAAGCTCAAAATAAAACTAAGTGGGTGTGCATCCAACTTGCTTGCTCATGAAGACCTAGGGCAATTTGAGGAAGCCCATCGTTGGAATATACAAGCCAAGTTCTATAATGAAAAATTCCCACTAGCATATGAAAGTGACAACATAGGAGACTCTCTATCATGAAGATCATGGTGCTACTTTGAAGCACAAGTATGGAAAAAAGGATAGTAACATTGCCCTTCTCTCTTTTTCTCTCATTTTTTTTATTTCTCTTTTTATTGTTTGGCTTCTTTGGCCTCCTTTTTATTTTTTTCCTCACATGGGACAATGCTCTAATAATGAAGATCATCACACTCTTATTTACTAACAACTCAAAAATTACAACTCGATACTTAGAACAAAATATGACTCTATATGAATGCCTCCGGTGGTGTACCGGGATGTGCATTGACTCATGAGTGACATGTATGAAAGAATTATGAAAGGTGGCTTTGCCACAAATACGATGTCAATTACATGATCATGCAAAGGAATATGACAATGATGGAACGTGTCATAATAAAACGGAACGGTGGAAAGTTGCATGGCAATATATCTCTGAATGGCTATGGAAATTCCATAATAGGTAGGTATGGTGGCTGTTTTGAGGAAGGTATACGGTGGGTATATGGTACCGGCGAAGGTTGCGCGGTACTAGAGAGGCTAGCAATGGTCGAAGGGTGAGAGTGCGTATAATCCATGGACTCAACATTAGTCATAAATAACTCACATACTTATTGCAAAAATCTATTAGTAATTGAAACAAAGTACTACGTGCATGCTCCTAGGGGGATAGATTGGTAGGAAAAGATCATCGCTCGTCCCTGACTGCCACTCATAAGGAAGACAATAAAAAAATACCCCATGCTCCAACTTCGTTACATAACGGTTCACCATACGTGCATGTTACAGGAATCACAAACCTTAACACAAGTATTTCTCCAATTCACAATTACTCACTAGCATGACTCTAATATCACCATCTCTATATCTCAAAACAATCATAAGGAATCAAACTTCTCATAGTATTCAATGCACTTTATATGAAAGTTTTTATTATATCCCTCTTGGATGCCTATCATATGAGGACTAAATTCATAACCAAACAAAATTACCATGCTGTTTAGAGACTCTCAAAATAATATAAGTGAAGCATGAGAGTTCTATAATTTCTACAAAATAAAGCCACCGTCGTGCTCTAAAAAGATAAAAGTGAAGCACTAGAGCAAAATTGCCAAGCTGAAAAGATATAAGTGAAGCACATAGAGTATTCTAATAAATCACGATTCATGCATGTACCTCTCAAAAGGTGTGTACAGAAAGGATGATTGTGGCAAACTAAAAAGTAAAGACTCATACCATACTAGACGCTCCAAGCAAAACACATATCTTGTGGTGAATAAAAATATAGCCTCAAGTAAAGTTACCGATAGACGAAGACAAAAAAGGGGATGCCTTCCGGGGCATCCCCAAGCTTAGGCTCTTGGTTGTCCTTGAATATTACATTGGGGTGCCTTGGGCATCCCCAATCTTAGGCTCTTACCACTCCTTATTCCATAGTTCATCAAATCCTTACCCAAAACTAGAAAACTTCACAACATAAAACTCAACAGAAAATCTCATAAGCTCCGTTAGTATAAGAAAATAAATCACCACTTTTGGTATTGTTGTGAACTCATTATTTATTTATATTGGTGTAATAACTACTGTATTGCAACTTTCCCATGGTTCATACCCCCCGATACTACCCATAGATTCATCAAAATAAACAAACAACACATAGAAAACAGAATCTGTCAAAAACAAAACAGTCTATAGTAATGTGGATACTCCGAATACTTCTGTAATTCCAAAAATTCTGAAAAATTAGGACAATAGAGGTATTTTGTATATCAATCTTGTGTAAAACATTCATAATTTTATCACGCTTCTGTGATTTTTAAAAATTCTGGGACTGGGCATAAAAGTTTCTGTTTTTCAGCAAGATCAAATCAACTATCACCGTAAGCTATCCCAAAGGTCTTACTTGGCACAAACACTAATTAAAAGACAAAATCACATATAACCAGAGGCTAGATTAATTATTTATTGAAAAACATAACCAAAAAGCAAAGAACAAAAATAGAATTGGGTTGTCTCCCAACAAGCACTATTGTTTAACGCCCTTAGCTAGGCATAAAAACATAGATCTGGGTATTGTCATCTTTGGTATGCAATCCATAAGTATCTCTCATAATCGATTCATAGGTCTATTTCATTTTATTTCTAGGAAAGTGTTCCATGCCCTTCCTTAACGGAAATTTATATCTAATGTTTCCTTCTTTCATATCAATAATTGCACTAATCGTTCTAAGGAAAGGTCTACCAAGAATAATAGGACATGTAGGATTGCAATCTATATCAAGAACAATGAAATTTACGGGCACATAATTCCTATTTGCAACACTAAGAACATCATTAATCCTTCCCATAGGTTTCTTAGTAGTGGAATCCGCAAGATGCAAATTTAAAGAACAATCATCAAATTCACGCAAAACCTAACACATCACATAAAGTTTTTGGAATCGTGGAAACGCTAGCACCCAAATCACACAAAGCATGGCACTCATAATCTTTAATTTTAATCTTAATAGTAGGTTCCCACTCATCATAAAGTTTTCTAGGGATAGAAACTTCGAGCTTTTCTTCAAAAGATTGCATCATAGCATCAACGATATGTTTAGTAAAAGCTTTATTTTGATTATAAGCATGAGAAGAATTCAATATGGATTGCAACAAGGAAATACAATCAATTAAAGAATAATTATCATAATTAAATTCCTTGAAATCCAAAATATTGGGTTCATCTCTACTTAAAGTTTTGACCTCTCCAGTCTCACTTTTATCAATTTTAGCATCAAGATCTAAAAACTCCGAATCATTGGGACGCCTTGTAACTAAAGTTGACTCATCTCCAGTCCCATATTTATCAAGATTTATATTGGAAATAAATATTCAATAGGAGTCACATCAATCACTTTAAGATCTTCATCTTTATTTTCATAAAAACTAGAAGAACATGTTTTTACAAACCAATCTCGTTTAGCACGCATCTTAGCGGTTCTCTCTTTGCACTCATCAATGTAGATTATCATAGCCTTTAGAGATTCACTGATATCATGCTTGGGTGGAATAGATCTAATTTTTAAAGAATCAGCATCAAGATAAATTCTATCCACGTTCCTAGCCAAATCATCAATCTTAAGCGATTATTCTTCAACCAAAGTATTAAAATTCTTTTGCGAACTCATAAATTCTTTAACACTATTCTCAAAATCAGAGGGCCTCTTATTATAATTTTCATAAGAATTGTTGTAGGAATTACCATAATTATTAGAGGAATTACTAGGAAACGGCCTAGGATTAAAATTACCTCTATACGCGTTATTACCAAAATTGTTCCTACCAACAAAATTCACATCCATAGATTCATTACTATTCTTAATCAAAGTAGACAAAGGAATATAATTTGGATAAATAGAAGCACTCTTGCTAGCAAATAATTTCATAAGCTCATCCATCTTTGCACTCAAAACATTAATCTCTTAAATCGCATGCACTTTTTTACTAGTGGAAGATCTTTCGGTATGCCATTGCGAATAATTAACCATAATATTGTCTAGGAGTTTAGTATCTTATCTTATCCTAAAGTAATTTACATAAAAGTAGCTCATGTGGCTGAATCTAAAAGATTTCTAGAAGCAAAATTCAATCCGGCATAAATTTTTTGTATAATCGTCCACAAATTCAAACCATGAGTAGGACAATTTCGTATCATCAATTTCATCCTCTCCCAAGATTGTGCAACATGTTCATGATCAAGTTGCTTAAAATTCGTAATATCGTTCCTAAGGGAGATGATCTTAGCGGGAGGAAAATACTTGGAAATAAAATCATCTTTACACTTATTCCATGAATCAATACTATTTTTAGGCAAAGATGAAAACAAAGTTTTAGCACGATCTCGAAGTGAAAATGGAAATAGCTTCAATTTAATAATATCATTATCCACATCTTTCTTCTTTTGCATATCACACAACTCAATGAAATTATTCAGATGGGATGCGGCATCTTCACTAGGAAGGCCGAAAAATTGATCTTTCATAACAAGATTCAGCAAAGCAGCATTAATTTCATAAGATTTCGCACTAGTGGCGGGAGCAATCGGAGTACTAATAAAATCATTGTTATTAGTGTTGGAAAAGTCACACAATTTGGTATTTTATTGAGCCATCGTGACAAAGCAAGCAATCCAACACACGAGCACACAAAAAGCAAACAAATAGACGAACGGAAGAGGGGCAAAGAAAAAGGCAAATCTTTTTGAAAATCATTTAGAAGTGGGGGAGAGGAAAACGAGAAGCAAATGGCGAATAATGTAATGCAAGAGATGAGAGTTTATGATGGGTACTTGGTATATCTTGGCTTGGCATAGATCTCCCCGGCAACTGCGCCAGAAATTGTTCATGCTACTTCTTACCTTGTGTTGGTTTTTTCCTTGAAGAAGAAAGGGTGATGCAACAAAGTAGAGATAAGTATTTCCCTTAGTTAGAGAACCAAGGTATCAATCCAGTAAGAGACAACGCACAAATCACCAATACCTACACAAACAATCAAACACTTGCACTCAACGCGATAAAGGGGTTGTCAATCCCTTCACGGTCACTTGCAAAAGTGAGATCTGATAGAGATGGATAAAACTAAACAAAAGATAAAGTAAATGTTTTTGGGTTTTTTGGTTTATAGATCGAAAAGTAAAATATTGCAAAATAGTAGATCAGAAACGTATATGATGGAAAATAGACCCGGGGGCCTTAGGTTTCACTAGAGGCTTCTCTCAAGATAGCAAATAATACGGTGGGTGAACAAATTACTGTCGAGCAATTGATAGAAAAGCGCAAAGTTATGACGATATCTAAGGCAATGATTATGAAATATAGGCATCACGTCCGTGTCAAGTAAACCGACTCCTGCCTGCATCTACTACTATTACTCCACACATCGACCGACTCCTTCCTGCATCTAGAGTATTAAGTTCATGAAGAACAGAGTAACGTTTTAAGTAAGATGACATGATGTAGAGGAATAAACTCAAGCAATATGATGTAAACCCCATGTTTTTATCCTCGATGGCAACAATACAATACGTGCCTTGCTACCCCTACAGTCACTGGGTGAGGACACCGCAAGATTGAACCCAAAGCCAAGCACTTCTCCCATTGCAAGAAAAACCAATCTAGTTGGCCAAACCAAACCGATAGTTCGAAGAGAATTACAAAGATATAAAATCATGCATAAAAGAATTCAGAGAAGATTCAAATAATATTCATAGATAAGCTGATCATAAATCCACAATTCATCGGATCTCGATAAACACAACGCAAAAGAAGATTACATCAGGTAGATCTCCAAGAACATCGATGAGAACATGGTATTGAGAATCAAAGAGAGAGAAGAAGCCATCTAGCTACTAGCCATGGACCCATAGGTCTGTGGTAAACTACTCACGCTTCATCGGAAGGACAATAGATTTGATGTAGAAGCCCTCCATGATCGAATCCCCCTCCGGTAGGATGCCAGAAAAGGCCCCAAGATGGGATATCACGGGAATAGAAGGTTGCGGTGGTGGAAAAGTGTTTTCATGGATGCTTCTGGTTGTTTGGGAATATATGTGAACATATAGGAGGAAGATCTAGGTCAGGGGGTCACCGAGGGGCCCACAAGGTAGGGGGCGCGCCCTCGACCCTTGTGGCTGCCCCGTGGCTCTTCTGACTTGCACTCCAAGTCTCCTGGGTGTCTTCTGGTCCAAGAAAAATCATCGTGAAGGTTTTATTCCGTTTGGACTCCGTTTGGTATTCCTTTTCTGTGAAGCTCAAAAACACGGAAAAAACATAAACTGGCACTGGGCTCTAGGTTAATAAGTTAGTCCCAAAAATAATATAAAATAGCATATTAATGCATATAAAACATCCAAAACAGATAATATAATAGCATGGAACAGTCAAAAATTGTAGATATGTTGGAGACGTATCAGGGTGGTATTAGGATCTTTTATTCCTCTCCTATACTCTAAGATTATGATCTCTCTTATATTCGGGTTAAAGATTTTGCTAACTCTAACTCTAGGTTCTCGTAACTAATTCCTCCCGAAGAGCTCCTCATTCCAGATGATCTCTTGGTGCACCCAAAGAATTCCGAAGATACTCTTTGATGTTTTCCCGAGACCCTTGTGCCCACCGCCTTTGCAATTCCCTACCACCGATAAGTCTCTATGGATAACTACATACACTTTCCATTCATACAATCATTTCCGGTTGCTCTTGTTATTACAAGATACCCCAAAACATTTTCCTGTATTCTGAGAATCCATAATGCCTACTGCCTTGCAGCTCCTTCCTGCATGAATACACCTAAGAATAATTTCTCACACTTACCGAGGATTCGTTCATCCCCAGTGATCCTGTGTTTCACAAAATTCTTCGAAATACTATCTGATCATTAAGAAATCCTCTACAGCATATTGCTCTTAAAATTCTTGTCTGCTTGCATTATGGTAAACCCCATATGTCTAGTGATCTTATTGACATCCTTTGTCGCTATCATTTTGAGTCCCTTGATTCAATATGTTGCGAATGCTCGAAGTCCTTAGTCGAATCCTAGAATTCATCCTTCCGGCTCTGACGTCATTCCGGATATGAGCTGATTTTCAAGCAATCAAACCTTGACCAATTGTGCCTCTGAGTCTATTCAACTTACTCATCTTTGATCAGAGCTTCCGATTCTGATACACCGATATGAAAATCATAATTTCTTTGTATGAAAGCATTGAATTATTCGGATGTTTCTACAATCTGATGCCTTTGCATTCTTTCTTCCTCTGATTGAGTACCGATACTCACATCAGGTCCATTGTGCACCGCCAGACCCATTGTTGGGTTATTATCCGACAGTGTCCTTCACATTCAAAATCTTGTGAGTTCTTCCCCTGATACATAATGCCTTTGGTAAATTGTATCCGCTAATTTTGACAACCATGCTCTACTATCGAGCTTGTGTTATTTACTCTTGAAGTTTGTGGTATATGTTCTTAAGATGCCCCTATGGGTTGAACCAATGCCTTCCCTAATCTGTGTGAACCTAGAAACTTCTATGGGTCATAATCTACTGTTTTTTTACAGATAAAATTTCAACACTACAACTTCCTCGAAAGCGGGAAGTAAATGAAAGGTTATGCATTGAAGAAGTGGGAGTTGACCTTGAACTTTATGTTCATGCACATGGAAACGATGTAGACTGTCATAGAAGCTTCTTGTAAAATATTTAATCATCTGAATAATCCTTCTAGTATCATTAAATTTGATACAGTGCAGTTATGGTTTCGACCAAGCTGGCCTCATTCAATATATCTGAAAGAAATCCATTCTAGTGCATCGTCTATTTTTCGACAAGGTTAAAGTATCTTCTGACACAAGTCAACGGGCAAGTTCAACTTATATTATGATCTACCTTTGAGTATTACCCCTTTGGTATCTCGAGAATATTACAGAACTGCATTACTCCTTATAAGTTCTTCATCAAGTATTGCTTCTCGCCAATTTCAGTTTTCCCCAGGTTCTGAGTTGTTTGTCACTCGTGAACACCGATAATTGAATTGAATCCACTGCAATTCAATACCCCTAGTAATTTTTTGCTGGAAGTGATGAGGACACCACAACCATCGACAAATCTCCAACGATTATAGGTCAAATCACAACAAGTCGCACTAAACTAATAAGTTACCAGGTGAACGCTAACTTAAGTTTACCTGGTAACCTTGATGACACAACTATGCTTTCATCCCCATTGTTTTTGATTGAACTTAGGAATCACATGGAAGAAATCCAACAACCTATGAGCACTTGAAGCAACCAGTTTGGAGGAACAAGTTCGGAGAAAACAAATTTCAAGTGAAGTTGATGCTGTCAGTTTTTCCTCTGATATTTCGTTGTGCCACACCCATGTGGTGAAGTTACGGGGCCATAGGGGTACATCACCAGAAGCTATATCAAATTTAATTTCCAATGCAAAAAACCTCACATCATTTGGAGCCGTGAGTCAAAAGCTCTAGCCATCTTCGTGGAAGGTGTCTAGGCTGTCAAGGCTTCGCGAATTTCCGAGGAGCTCTCCAACAAGTCCCAAATTTGACTGCTTATTCCCCCAAGGAAGCCATGCAAACTTTCTTACTTACGAAATCATTTTCATATCTATCTAAAGGTGGTTGTCCCTGCTATAAAACCCCATCTCCCCCATCCTCTTAGGAACCTTCTGTCAAACCATTCTACTACAAGCTTATGTAGCAAGACTGCTAGAGAGATCCGAGAGATCCTTACTACCTTTGCTCTTGTGAGTTCATCCAGATTCGCGAGAAGGAGCCTCGGGTTCCCCCTAATTCGTGCTCTACGGTTCCGTCCATTTTGTGTGGTTTAGTCCCGGTTTGTGGTTCTGTGATTGTTCGAACAACGGGTTGGAGTTCTAATAGCTTCGGTCAGCCATCCCCAACGTCGGGTTGCATCCAACCTTGGCAGGTATAAAGCTAGTTATCCCCCCCGATTCGGTCCTACGACATGAAGATCAGGCCACCCTCAGGCCTGAACTCGTTCATCGGGTTCCCACCTGTCATCTGGTATCAGAGCCTTCATTGACACGGTAGGATCTGTTATCCAAGTTTATCTTGCTATCATCCCTTTAGATCGAGTGTTTTTCATGCTATATTTTCTGTCCTAGAAGTCCAAAGCCCCGCCAAAAATAAATCCAAGCCTTGTTGGTGCTGAGATCTTGTTGTTGCATACCTTGCATGTTCTGCATCTTTTAGATATGTACCAAGTTCAACTTCATAGTTGTTTTCATAATTGGTTGTTGTGCTTTGGAAAAAGAGAGAAAAAAGTGGCAAAAAATCAAAGAGAGAAAGAAAAGAGTGGCAGAAAAAAATCAAGAGAGAAAAAGAAAGTGTTGTGTAAGATCCAAAAGTTTCAGCTTGGTAGAAAAATTTCAGAAGCTTGTGTGTTGTGTATTTTAAATCTTGGTGCAAAGGTGCAGCAGATCTATCCCCATATTTTCTTGGTTTGCATCAACTTGATTTCAGCACAAGCCCCTTTTTGTTTACCCCCACCGAGCTCCAACAAAAACCGATGCTAGTACTTTGATCCCTGTCTTTCAATCGCTTTAACACATCCGGGAGAAGCACAATCTGATGTGAACTCATAAGAACTTTGGTGAGTAAGAGGTGAGGTTGTGTGATTCCACAAAATTATCCTATTCCACTTTTGGCCTTACTAACATGGCAGGATCTAGATCACGTGTTCATGGAGAAAACCATGGGGAAGAAGATGCCCCGGTCACACGTGTCGAGCTGCAGCGACTCGAGAACAACTTACTCCAAGCCATGAAAAGGATGCTTCACGAGCATCTTCCAGCAGGTGGTGATAGGGTTTGACACAGAAAACACCCTATTGATCCTCTTGAGGAAGTTGGCGATGAGAATTCCGTGCATGCTGTTGTTGACGGTGCCTTCGAGGATGATACAGCAGCTATGATGGACATGTGGCTGCTGCTCATGGGCGCAGTGCTACTGCTCATGGAGGGCAGCGAGGAGGATAACTTCGAGGGCGAGGCCATGGTCCCTGTGGGCACTACTATGACCCTCATGAGTGTGTTGCTCGTGGTCATGGAGATGATTTTGGTGATTATGATGGTGTCCCATACCGTCGTGCTGCTAAAGATGGGCGTCATGCAGAATGTCGTGATCGAGATGGTCGAGATGACATGGCAAGAATCAAGTTGCATGTCCCCAAGTTCACAGGAAAGGAAGACCTCGATGCATATTTTGAATGGGAAGAACAGTGTGATCAGATTTTTCGCATCCATAAACTTGCTGATCCGAAGAGAGTAAATCTTGCTTGTGTTGAGTTTTCTGGTTATGCACTCACTTGGTGGAATCAACTACAAGAAAATCAGCTGCTGCTAGACCGTGACCACATTAACACTTGGGAAGAGATGAAACAAGCCATGAGGCGAAGGTTTGTTCCTTCACAATATCAAAGAGATCTCCGCAACAAATTGCAGCGCCTCAGCCAAGGTATGTGCACGGTGGATGAGTACTATAAAGAGATGGAATTACTGCTCATTCATGCTCGTATTCATGAAGATGAGGAGTCAAAGATGGCAAGATTTCTGCATGGTCTCAACAATGAAAATTCTAATTTTGTGGAGATGTTTCCCTATAACACTCTACAAGATATTCTAGAGCAAGCAAAGTGCACGGGGAGGAAGGTGCAGTTGAGTGGGTCATGGACTGATATCTCATAACCGCACCACCACACCATGGCAAAGGTTGCAGCCAAGTGCCTGTCATGCATGGTGGTTCTTAGTTTCAGCATACTTCACACCCTACTGCCACCCGGCGAACATCGGCATCATCGGCATCATCACCGGCTCCTAGGAATGTTGACAAGCATGCTCCCTCTGCTGCTGGAAGTACTTCTAAACCCACGGTTGTACCATCATCTCGAAGCCGAGATATTGAGTGTTGGAAGTGCAAAGGGCATGGTCACATTTCTTCTGAATGTTGAAATAGGAGAGTTCTATTTATCAATGAACAAGGTGAATGGGAATCTAAGAGTGAACATGAACATAGTGGAGCACCGGGTGATCATGAGGATGAAGAAAATGAGAAGAGTGGTTGTGATATTCAAGTTGACATGGGAGATTGCTTTGTTTCTTGTCGTGTGCTTAGTGTCAATGCATCTAGAGAAGAGAAAGGGTAGCGCCATAATATTTTTCACACCCGTGATACCATCAAGGACAAGGTTTGCAGAATTATTGTTGAAAATGGCAGCTGCAAAAATATTGCAAGTTCAGATTTATTAGAGAAATTGGGACTGAAACAAAGAAGGCATCCAAGTCCATATAAGATGCAATGGCTCAATGATTGTGGTACACTTCGAGTAAGAAACATAGTCAACGTTTAGTTCTCCATTGGGAAGTACTGAGATCAACTGGGATGTGATGTGGTGCCAATTCAAGCATGCCAATTGCTGTTGGGAAGACCTTGGTTGTATGATCGCGATGTGCAAATCAGCGGTCGTGCTAATCTTCTATCGTTCCAATAGGAGGGAGAGCGCATATCTTTGCTCCCTTTGACACCCGAACAAATATTGATGGATGGTCTGAAAAAGAAAGAGAGAGTGGGCGAGAAACACTTGAGCGACATCCATCAACATAGTGAGCGGGAGAATACAAAGCCAAATGAAACCCCACAGCTTAAATTGACCAAGACATGGGAAAACATGGATTATTTATGATGGCTAGGAAAAGGGACATGAGAGAGTTGAGAGAACCCAATTCTGTGGTGTTTGTACTTTTGTACAAGGACAACTTTCTTTCTACTAACGAATTATCCTCTACCACTCCTAGTGTTGTTGTTGAAATTTTGCAGGGGGTATGAAGATGTGTTCCCCGAGGAAATACCACCAGGGTTGTCACGACAAAGAGGTATTGAACACCAAATTGATTTGGTTCCAGGATCCCCATTGCCGATTTGAACACCATACCGCATGAACCCGGAGGAAACCAAGGAGATTTAGCGACAAGTTGAAGGCCTACTAAACAAAGGTTATATAGGGGAAAGTCTCTCTCCTTGTGTTGTACCCGTTCTTTTAGTACCAAAAAATATGGATCTTCTCGAATGTGTTGTGATAGTAGGCCTATTAACAACATCGTGATGAGGTATAGGCACCCCATACCTAGGCTTGATGATATGCTTGATGAACTTAGTGGTGCCACCATCTTTTCTAAAATTGACTTGCGAAGTGGCTACCACCAAATTAGAATGAGAGATGGTGATGAATGGAAAACTGCTTTCAAAACAAAATATAGTTTGTATGAGTGGTTAGTTATACCATTTGGATTGACAAATGCAGCTAGTACCTTCATGAGATCAATGAATCATGTGCTTAGAATATTCATTGGCAAGTTTTTGGTTGTTTACTTTGATGTCATCCTGATTTATAGCAAAACTTTGCATGAACATGTTGAACACATCTGGTGTGTGCTTGTTATCCTAAGAGAGGAGAGATTATATGCTAACAAGGAAAAGTGCACATTGTGTACAGACAAGGTCGTGTTTCTTGGCTTTGTTGTTTCAGGTAAAGGTGTGGAGGTAGATGAAGAGAAGGTCAAAGTCATCCATGAGTGGATGCCTCCACAAAATGTAAGCCAAGTACGAAGCTTTCTTGGCCTTGCTAGTTTCTACCGTCGGTTTGTGAAGGACTTCAGCAGCATTGCTGCCCCAATGAATGAGCTAACCAAGAAGGATGTTCCCTTCAAGAGGGAAAACGCACAAGAGAAGGCCTTCCAAGAGTTGAAATGAAAAATGACATCTGCACCATTGCTTGCACTACCCAACTTTGGTAGGACTTTTGAAATTGAATGTGATGCAAGTGGTGTTGGTATTGGAGGTGTACTCATGCAAGAAGGTAGGCCTATTGCATATTTTAGTGAGAAGCTAAGTGGTCCAACTCTAAATTACTCAGTTTATGACAAATAATTATATGCACTTGTGAGACCTTTGGAAACATGGCAACATTATTTGTGGCCTAAATAATTTGTGATACGTTCCGGCCATGATTCTTTAAAGCACCTTAGGGGTCAACAAAAACTGAACTGTAGACATGCAAAATTGAGTGAATTCATAGAATCTTTTCCTTATATTGTCAAGTACAAGAAAGGAAAAGATAATGTTTTTGTTGATGCTTTGTCTAGACGCCATATTTTACTCTCATAATTTGATACTAAAATTCTTGGGTTGCAAAGCATCAAAGAATTGTATGTCAATACTTTGAAGACGTTCCAAAGCGATTCCTCTTGGTAAACTTCTGGAACTTCCTCACAAGCATGCCTAGTTATCTGACAATTTCCTCATCGCTATCACTACTGCATTCAGACTCTTCTTCTTCAGGTGAAGAAATTGCCTTGGCTTTAGCTTCTGCCTTCAGAGCACGGGGTCGTCCATAGCTGGGACCATACATATCTCTCTTCTCAGCTTGTTGAAATTCATGAGTGTTGAGCCTCTCAACAATATCAGCGGGACCAACTGACTTGTAATCAGGACGCTCTTGAATCATCAGGGCCAAGGTGTCAAAGGAGTTGTCAAGAGACCTCGGCAATTTCTTCGCCACCTCGTGGTCAGTAATGTCAGCAGCACTGAGAGTCTGTAGCTCATTGGAAATATTAGTGAGGCGATCGAAGGTTTGCTAAACATTCTCATTGTCGAGCCTCTTGAAGCGGTGGAAGAGATTGTGAAGCACATCAACTCAAGAGTCACATTGAGAGGAAAGTCCCTCATTGACTTTGGAGAGCCTATCCCAGAGAAGCTTTGATGTTTATAGTGCACTCACTCTACCATACTGTCCTATGTTGAGATGTCCACATATGATGTTCTTCACTAAACAATTGGGTTGTTTGAATCTCTTCACATCTGCAACACTGATGCTAGGGCCAATAGGTGGGATGCCATTCTCAACTACGAACCAGGGATTGTTGTCAATTGCCTCAAGATGCATGCGCATCTTGTTCTTCCAGTAAGAATAGTCCATGCCATCGAAGATGGGGCATGCAGCGGGGACCTTACCTGCGGTTGACATAACCAAAACTCCAGGTGGTTAAACCAAAATCACACAGAATAAGAGAGTACCTTGCTCTGATACCAATTGAAAGCGCAGGTTTACTCCCAGAGGGGGTGAATGGGAGATTTTTAGAAATTCGTCAAACTCTGAAGAATTTGACGAAGATCAAAGTGAAGAAATAGAAACGCGAGGGAACTAAATCATCACAGAAATGAAAAGCATGCATACAAGATACGTATAGATGAAGAACATGCAAACATATGGGCATACAAGCAAGAGGAAGATGAACTGAAGAAATAAAATACAACATGATGAAAGTCTTCAGTTCAAGTTCTTCAGAAAGTAGATCACAAATTCTTCGGCAGTGGAATAATATGAAGGAAAGGGTGAGGAATTTGAACCCAGGTTGGCTCGATGAAGACACAACGATTTGGTAGACTAGTTCTAGTTGTTGTATCAACTATACATCTGGTTGAGGCGGCTGAGATGAACTCAGAGGACACACAGTCATTACCGTATTCCTCTTGAGCTAAGGTCACATAGGCCTCACCCAATCACTCGTTGTAAGTCTTCAAGGTAGACTTCCAAAAACTTCACATACTTGTTCACTGGCACACCACAATGACTCATGGGTGCTCAGAATATGATGCCTAACTGTCTGGAAGAATGACATTATTCAAAGGTAAAAGGCATCCGATTACACAGATCAATCTCTTCAGTGATGCTCAATCACTTTGGCTCTGGGTTTTTCCTCACTTAGAATTCTCTCAAAGTCATCAGAGGATGGGTCGCTCTCAAATGACAAGTGTCAAGTTCTCTCTTAGTAGCCAACTATCAAGTGTTTGTGGGGGCGGCTATTTATAGCCAAGGGGCAACTCGACATGAATTGTCATAAATGCCCTTATCTGATATGACCATTATTAGGATAAGAATCCACTCGACAGCTGGCCGGTGGCGCAGCAATGGTCAAAATTTGACCTCTCAAATTCGTCAGGGCACTCAATTTCCTCACTTTAAGGCAGATCGCACTGGTGAAATCCTGATATGTCTCCATCGTATCTACTTTTCCAAACACTTGTGCCCTTGTTTTGGACTCTAACTTGCATGATTTGAATGGAACTAACCCGGACTGACGATGTTTTCAGCAGAATTGCCATGGTGTTATTTTTGTGCAGAAATAAAAGTTCTTGGAATGACCTGAAACTCCACGGAGAATATTCTTGGAATATATAAAAATATCGGCGAAAAAATCAAGACCAGGGGGCCCACAACCTGTCCACAAGGGTGGGGAGCGCGCCTACCCCCCTGGGCGCGTCCCCCTGTCTCTTGGGCCCCCTGAGGCTACATCGACCTTAACTCCAACTCCATATATTCACGTTCGGGGAGAAAAAATCAGAGAGAAGGACTCGTCGCATTTTATGATACGGAGCCGCCGCCAAGCCCTAATCTTTATCGGGAGGGCTGATCTGGAGTCCGTTCGGGGCTCCGGAGAGGGGAATCAGTCGTCGTCGTCATCATCAACCTTCCTCCATCACCAATTTCATGATGCTCACTGTCGTGCGTGAGTAATTCCATCGTAGGCTTGCTCGACAGTGATGGGTTGGATGAGATTTATCATGTAATCGAGTTAGTTTTGTTAGGGTTTGATCCCTAGTATCCATTATGTTCTGAGATTGATGTTGCTATGACTTTGCTATGCTTAATGCTTGTCACTAGGGCCCAAGTGCCATGATTTCAGATCTGAACCTATTATGTTTTCATGAATATATGTGAGTTCTTGATCCTATCTTGCAAGTCAATAGTCACCTACTATGTGGTATGATCCGGTAACTCAAGTGACAATAATCGGGACCACTCCCGGTGATGACCGTAGTTTGAGGAGTTCACGTATTCACTAAGTGTTAATGCTTTGGTCCGGTACTCTATTAAAAGGAGGCATTAATATCCCTTAGTTTCCAATAGGACCCCGCTGCCTGATACGTCTCCAACGTATCTATAATTTTTTATTGTTCCATGCTATTATATTATCTGTTTTGGATGTTTATGGGCTTTATTGAACACTTCTATATTATTTTTGGGACTAACCTATTAACCCAGAGCCCAGTGCCAGTTTTTGTTTTTTCCCTTGTTTCAGTGTTTCGCAGAAAAGGAATATCAAACGGAGTCCAAACGGAATGAAACCTTTGGGAGAGTTATTTTTGGAACGGAAGCAATCCAGGAGGCTTGGAGTACACGTCATGGAATCAATGAGGAGAGCACGAGGCAGGGGGCGCGCCTACCCCCCCCCCCCCAGGCGCACCCTCCACCCTCGTGGGCCCCTCGTGGCTCCCCTGACCAACTTCTTTCGCCTATATATATCCATATACCTGAAAAACTTCGAGGAGCACAATAGATCGGGAGTTCCGCTGCTGCAAGTCTCTGTAGCCACCAAAAACCAATCGGGACCCTGTTCCGGCACCCTGCCGGAGGGGGGAACCCTCACCGGTGGCCATCTTCATCATCCCGGCGCTCTCCATGACAAGGAGGGAGTAGTTCACCCTCGGGGCTGAGGGTATGTACCCAAGCTACGTGTTTGATCTCTCTCTCTCTCTCGTGTTCTTGATTTGGCATGATCTTGATGTATCGCGAGCTTTGCTATTATAGTTGGATCTTATGATGTTTCTCCCCCTCTACTCTCTTGTAATGGATTGAGTTTTCCCTTTGAAGTTATCTTATCGGATTGAGTCTTTAAGGATTTGAGAACACTTGATGTATGTCTTGCATGTGCTTATCTGTGGTGACAATGGGATATCACGTGATCTACTTGATGTATGTTTTGGTGATCAACTTGCTGGTTCGGTGACCTTGTGAACTTATGCATAGGGGTTGGCACACGTTTTCGTCTTGACTCTCCGGTAGAAACTTTGGGGCACTCTTTGAAGTTCTTTGTGTTGGTTGAATAGATGAATCTGAGATTGTGTGACGCATATCGTATAATCATACCCACGGATACTTGAGGTGACATTGGAGTATCTAAGTGACATTAGGGTTTTGGTTGATTTGCGTCTTAAGGTGTTATTCTAGTATGAACTCTATGATAGATCGAACGGAAAGAATAGCTTCATGTTATTTTACTACGGACTCTTGAATAGACCGATCAGAAAGGATAACTTTGAGGTGGTTTCGCACCCTACAATAATCTCTTCGTTTGTTCTCCGCTATTAGTGACTTTGGAGTGACTCTTTGTTGCATGTTGAGGGATTGTTATATGATCCAATTATGTTATTATTGTTGAGGGAACTTGCACTAGTGAAAGTATGAACCCTAGGCCTTGTTTCCTAGCATTGCAATACCGTTTACGCTCACTTTTATCATTAGTTACCTTGCTGTTTTTACATTTTCAGATTACAAAAACCTGTATCTACCATCCATATTGCACTTGTATCACCATCTCTTCTCTGAACTAGTGCACCTATACAATTTACCATTGTATTGGATGTGTTGGGGACACAAGAGACTCTTTGTTATTTGGTTGCAGGGTTGTTTGAGAGAGACCATCTTCATCCTATGCCTCCATGGATTGATAAACCTTAGGTATCCACTTGAGGGAAATTTGCTACTGTCCTACAAACCTCTGCACTTGGAGGCCCAACAACGTCTACAAGAAGAAGGTTGCGTAGTAGACATCAAGCTCTTTTCTGGCGCCGTTGCCGGGGAGGTGGGTGCTTGAAGGTATATGTTTAGATCTTGCAATCAGATCTTTTTGTTTCTTGTTTTATCACTAGTTTAGTCTATATAAGAAAACTAAAAAATATGGAATTTAGGGTGGCTCATATGCTTCATCTTTTTAATATCTTTCGTGAAAATAAGGATTCCGATAATTGTGCCAAAATGTTAGCAGAAGAATGCATTAAAATGTTTGGTACTAAATCTTTGTATGATGAGCATGATTGCAATGTTGTTAGTATGAATTCCTTGAATATCCATGATGATAATGATATGCAAAGCCACAAGCTTGGGGAAGCTATGTTTGATGAGCAAATTTATTATGATGAAAGCATCCCTGCTATTTATGATGATTATATTGATGAAAGTGGATTTGGAGAGGTCATGACTTTATTTAGTGATGAATCCACTATTTCGGAAGAGGTTCCAATTGATAATGAGAAACAAAGTTGATATCTATGATGATTATTGTGATGACATGTATTCTATAAAAAATAATGATAACCATGAAACTTGTCATCATGATCTTAATTTTCAATTGGATTATGCCTCACATGATAGTTATTTTGTTGAGTTTGCTCCCACTACTATTCATGAGAAGAAGTTTGCTTATGTGGAGAGTAA
This sequence comes from Aegilops bicornis, assembly GCA_021605145.1. Taxonomy (NCBI): domain Eukaryota; kingdom Viridiplantae; phylum Streptophyta; class Magnoliopsida; order Poales; family Poaceae; genus Aegilops; species Aegilops bicornis. The sequence continues at coordinate 344,085,391 of CM038669.1, forward strand.
TGAAAATTCTATGCTTGTGCATCATGAAAATAGTGCTTTATGTGATAGTTATATTGTTGAATTCATTCATGATGCTACTGAAAATTATTATGAGGGAGGAATATATGCTTCTAGGAATTGCAATAATATCAAGTTTCCTCTCTATGTGCTTAAAGTTTTGAAGTTATGCTTGTTTTGCCTTCCTATGCTAGTTGATTATTGTTCCCATAAGTTGTTTGCTCACAAAATCCCTATGCATAGGAAGTGGGTTAGACTTAAATGTGCTTTCTATGTGTTTCATGATGCTCTCTTTATGTTTCAATTCTTATCTTTCAGGTGAGCATCATTGAAATCATCATGCCTAGCTAGGGGTGTTAAACGTTAGCGCTTGTTGGGAGGCAACCCAATTTTATTTTTGTTACTTGCCTTTTTCTTCTGTTTAGGAATAATAATCCATCTACCTTCTGTTTAGATGTGGTTTTGTGTTTTAGTTAGTGTTTGTGCCAAGTAGAACCTTTGGGAAGACTTGGGTGAAGTCTTTATGATCATGTTGTAAAAAACAGAAACTTTAGCGCTCACGAGATTAGCTAAAACTTTTTACTGGAGAGTGATATTTAGTTGATTATTTTTGCAGATGATTATTAGACAAATTCCTCAGATCCACCAATTTATTTTAGAATTTTTGGAGTTCGAGAAGTATACGTTTGATACAGATTACTACAGACTGTTCTGTTTTTGACAGATTCTGTTTTCTATGTGTTGTTTGCTTATTTTGATGAATCTATGAGTAGTATCGGAGGGTATGAACCATAGAGAAGTTGGAATACAGTATATATTACACCTTATAATGAGTTCACAACAGTACCTAAGTGGTAGTTTTATTTTCTTATACTAACGGAGCTTACGAGTGTTCTGTTGAATTTTGTGTTGTGAAGTTTTCAAGTTTTGGGTAAAGATTCGATGGACTATGGAATAAGGAGTGGCAAGAGCCTAATATTGGGGATTCCCAAGGAACCCCAAGGTAATATTCAAGGAAAACCAAGAGCCTAAGCTTGGGGATGCCCCGGAAGGCATCCCCTCTTTCATCTTCGTTCATCGGTAACTTTACTTAGAGCTATATTTTTATTCACCACATGATATGTGTTTTGCTTGGAGCGTCATTTTATTTTATTTTGTTTTGCTTGCTGTTTGAATAAAATACCAAGATCTGAAATTCTTAAATGTTAGAGAGTCTTCACATACTTACATAATTATTCGACTACTCATTGATCTTCACTTATATCTTTCGGAGTAGTTTGTTGTTTGCTCTAGTGCTTCACTTATATCTTTTAGAGCACGGCGGTGGATTTATTTTGAAGAAATATATGAACTCTCATGCTTCACTTACAGTATTTTGAGAGTCTTAAACATCATGGTATTTTTCTTTGGTTATGAATTTAGTCCTAATATGATGGGCATCCAAGAGGGATATAATAAAAACTTTCATATAAAGTGCATTGAATACTATGAGAAGTTTGATTCCTTATGATTGTTTTGAGATATGAAGATGGTGATATTATAGTCATGCTAGTTGAGTAGTTGTGAATTTGAGAAATACTTGTTCTAAAGTTTGTGATTCCCGTAGCATGCACGTATGGTGAACCGTTATGTGATGAAGTCGGAGCATGATTTATTTATTGATTGTCTTCCTTATGAGTGGCGGTCGGGGACGAGCGATGGTCTTTTCCTACCAATCTATCCCCCTAGGAGCATGCGCGTAGTACTTCGTTTCGATAACTAATAGATTTTTGCAACAAGTATATGAGTTCTTTATGACTAATGTTGAGTCCATGGATTATACGCACTCTCATCCTTCCACCATTGCTAGCCTCTCTAATACCGCTCACTTTTTGCCGGTATCATACACCCACCATATACCTTCCTCAAAATAGCCACCATACCTACCTATTATGGCATTTTCATAGCCATGCCAAGATATATTGCCATGCAACTTTCCATCGTTCCGTTTATTATGACACGCTCCATCATTGTTATATTGCTTTGCATGATCATGTAGTTGACATTGTATTTGTGGCTAAGCCACCATTCATAATTCTTTCATACGTGTCACTCATGAGTCATTGCACATCTCGGTACACCGCTGGAGGCATTCATATAAAGTCATATTTTGTTCTAAGTATCGAGTTGTAATTCTTGAGTTGTAAGTAAATAAAAGTGTGATGATCATCATTATTAGAGCATTGTCCCAGTGAGGAAAGGATGATGGAGACTATGATTCCCCCACAAGTTGGGATGAGACTCCGGACTAAAAAAAGAGGCCATAAAAAAGGAAAGGCCCAAATAAAAAAATAAAAAAAGAGAAGGGGCAATGCTACTATCCTTTTACCACACTTGTGCTTCAAAGTAGCACCATGATCTTCATGATAGAGAGTCTCCTATGTTGTCACTTTCATATACTAGTGGGAATTTTACATTATAGAACTTGGCTTGTATATTCAAATGATGGGCTTCCTCAAAATGCCCTAGGTCTTCGTGAGCAAGCGAGTTGGATGCACACCCACTTAGTTTCTTTTGTTGAGCTTCCATACACTTATAGCTCTAGTGCATCCGTTGCATGGCAATCCCTACTCACTCACATTGATATCTATTGATGGGCATCTCCATAGCCCGTTGATACGCCTAGTTGATGTGAGACTATCTTCTCATTTTTTGTCTTCTCCACAACCACCATTCTATTCCACCTATAGTGCTATGTCCATGGCTCACGCTCATGTATTGCGTGAAGATTGAAAAAGTTTGAGAACATCAAAAGTATGAAACAATTGCTTGGCTTGTCATCGGGGTTGTGCATGATTTAAATATTTTGTGTGATGAAGATAGAGCATAGCCAGACTATATGTTTTTGTAGGGATAACTTTCTTTGGTCATGTTATTTTGAGAAGACATGATTGCTTAGTTAGTATGCTTGAAGTATTATTATTTTTATGTCAACATTAAACTTTTGTCTTGAATCTTATGGATCTGAATATTCATGCCACAATAAAGAAGATTACATTGATAAATATGTTAGGTAGCATTCCACATCAAAAATTCTGTTTTTATCATTTACCTACTCGAGGACGAGCAGGAATTAAGCTTGGGGATGCTGATACGTCTCCAACATATCTATACTTTTTTATTGTTCCATGCTATTACATTATCTGTTTTGGCTGCTTATGGGCTTTATTAAAAAAAATTATATTATTTTTGGGACTAACCTATTAACCCAGAGCCCAAAGGCCTTACATTTTTCCCTTGTTTCAGTGTTTCGCGGAAAAGGAATATCAAACGGAGTCCAAACGGAATGAAACCTTTGGGAGAGTTATTTTTTGAACGGAAGCAATCCATGAGGCTTGGAGTACACGTCAGGGAATCAACGAGGAGAGCACGAGGCAGGGGGCGCGCCTACCCCCCCCCCCTATGCGCGCCCTCCACCCTCGTGTGCCCCTCGTGGCTCCCCTGACCGACTTATTTCGCATATATATATATATATATATATATATATATATATATATATATATATATATATATATCGATATACCCTAAACACTTGGGAGCACAATAGATCGGGAGTTCCGCCGCCGCAAGCCTCTCAGAGCCACCAAAACCAATCAGACCCTATTTCGGCACCCTACCGGAGGGGGGAACCCTCACCGGTGGCCATATTCATCATACCGGCGCTCTCCATGACGAGGAGGGAGTAGTGATCTCTCTCTCTCTCTCTCTCTCATGTTCTTGATTTGGCACGATCTTGATGTATCGCGAGCTTTGCTATTATAGTTGGATCTTATGATGTTTCTCCCCCTCTACTCTCTTGTAATGGATTGAGTTTTCCCTTTGAAGTTATCTTATCGGCTTGAGTCTTTAAGGATTTGAGAGCACTTGATGTATGTCTTGCATGTGCTTATCTGTGGTGATAATGGGATATCACGTGATCTACTTGATCTATGTTTTGGTGATCAACTTGCGGGTTCAGTGACCTTGTGAACTTATGCATAGGGGTTGGCACACGTTTTCGTCTTGACTCTCTGGTAGAAACTTTGGGGCACTCTTTGAAGTTCTTTGTGTTGGTTGAATAGATGAATCTGAGATTGTGTGACGCATATCGTATAATCATACCCACGGATACTTGAGGTGACATTGGAGTATCTAGGTGACATTAGGGTTTTGGTTGATTGCTAATTTTTTTAAAATAATACATTTTTTTTATTAATTTGCACAAATATTACGCGGAAAAAATTATTTTCAAAACTAATACACCGTCGGCCCACAAGAGTCGATCGGTCCTAATCGGCCCACAAAGGTCGACTGGTTCCTATCGGCTTGTCTGCAGTCGATTGGGCTGTCGGCCACCATTTCAACACGATTGGGCTGTCGGCCACCATTAGTTCCGATCGGCCTCTTTGTGGGCCGCGAGGACTAATTGGCCTCTTGTAGGCCGGTAGTGCATGTGATTTTTTTTTGCCCGCACGATTTTTTCTTTCAAAACTATGACATATTTTGCCGCCAACTCGTTCCGCCACCCGTTCTCATCCACCGTTTCCGCCATATGTTCCCGCCAACTCTTTCCCGCCACTCGTTTCCGCCATATGTTCCCGCCAACTCTTTCCGCCACTGCTTTCCGCCACTGCTTTCCCGCCATATGCAGTCGTTCTTTCCGCCATTTTCTCCTCTCTACCTATAAAACCCCTTCAGACGGAGGTGGATAAGCATTCCAGTCAAGTTTAGTTGAGATGTCCCATTATCCTTTCGATCGTAGTTTTCACCACAGGATGAGCAGCACTCTTCCGAGCCTAGCTACCGATTTCAGGATGGACAATAGGGTAGTTCCATGGGACGAACTCATCGGTAGTGACACCATAATGAATGAGTTGGCTCACCAATTACTTAGGTGCTGGTGGCCTGAAAGGACCTATGAAGAGGTACGTAAAGAACTTCTTAGGTTGCATGAAAGGTGGGAGAAGGTAGTAGTGCCAAGAGTGAAACTTTCAGAAGGATTGCAGCAAATAATCCATGTTTATGGACTGAGGAGAGCGAGGATGAAGATGATATCTTCATGTCGCCGCTTCCGGGTTCTGCATACTCGAAGGGCAAGAGTTCTTCATCATCGAAGGGCAAGGTTTCGCATCGTCAAGGGCAAGGTTTATGCATCGTCGAAGGGCAAGAGTTCTTCATCGTTGAAGGGCAAGAGTTCTTCATCGTCGAAGGGCAAGAGTTCTGCATCCATCGAGGATGACGATGATGACTTCATGTAATTTTTATGCTGTATTTTGTGAGTTCAACAGACGCATCGTTTAATTTAGATTTAGTTCTATCTAGTTGTTTGTAATGTCTTGTTGTATGAGCATTATGTTCTATCAAAATATGATCTTGTAGTTCAAATAACATAGTACTAAAATAGAGTAGGCATATGTCTCACACATAAGTACATAGTCATTTGTCTCATACATAGAATAGACATAAGTCTCACACATAAATAGATGGTAATGTCTCTACTGATAGATGGAAGCGTCGGTGTGACGTCTGGCCCGGCGGGAGGCGGATCTCGAAGCGGCGACCATCCCCACCTGCCGGGTGCCCTAATGTGACGGAGGAATCTCGGACTCTTCCTGGTCATGCTTTGTGTATCCTGTGTGGGCCACCGTGGAGGAGTCGAAAACATGTTCATCCACTTTGGGTGTGCCGCGACATCCGAGCCTGTATGTTCTCCTCGGGATGTTGATCACTCCCCACGTATCATGTGATGCCGACATAGACGCTGATATCCATAGGCTCCTCGCGATGAAATGTTTCATCATGAAGAATGAGGTCGCGTCAATTAATATAAAAACAATAAATATGAAGACGCATACCGCATGTGGACGGCTGCTCGACTCAAACACGAAGCTGGACGAGGGACCGTGCTGTGTCTGTGGAGAAAACATGAAGCTCGACGAGGGACCGTCTTTGTGGGCATGGAGCAAACACGAAGCTCGACGTGGGACCATCTTGTTGTGGTTGCTGCCACGTTGAACTGCCAGTTGGTCGGGACGGGTGGCTTTGGTTGATGTCGGTGCTAGACGTGCACGTGGTTGATGTCGGTGCGTGGAGTGACGCGGCTGCTGCTGCGATGGTGAACAACGTCGGTTCTCCCGGGTGCACGTGATAGCCTGCATTACACGGTCCGTATCTTGTTCTCAATTCGTTCCAAGAAGGGTTGTAGCACCGGGCGGTGCTGAAGGAGAGGTCCGGATGATGGTGATCGTCCAAAGGTGGTCACGTCGTTGTAGAGGTCGTGTGTCAAGGTAGCTCGCAAATTTCCATGACAATGAATAATGTCATCTCTTGCACGTCAAAGTATATGACAACATTACTTAAAGAAAATATATCTTACCGCTGCATCGCCTAGAGCCCGAAGTGTCATAGCTCGGGTACATATCCCACGGAGTAGGATCCGGCATCTCCTCCGGGTGGGAGTGCTCAACGATGCGTAACCGTGTTCCGGTCATGTAGCGCCGCAAATAGAGATTGAATGCATTGAGATCAAAATTTTCATTCACGTGCCATAGATGCGTGTTTGCTGTCTCCCATTCTATAACATACGGCTCTAGTCTAACTAGCTACCGCCAGCTTGTCCTGGTCATGCCCTTCCTTGTCGTCCTAAAATTGTGGTGTGTGTTCAACAATTACCTAAAGTTTGAATGGAGTACTATGAAAGATAATGCAACATTGAAAAACTTGTTAATACTGTGGATGTGTCTTTGGCAGCGGGTTCTCTATAGGGGAGGCACCTCCAACTGCAGAAGACCAAATTGCCTCATAACCCTTTGTTGTGCCATCTCCTCGACGAAGACATCAAGATGATCTTTGATTTTGTCATCCAAGAATCTCGGTCCCTTGTGCATAGCAGACATACCACCGGTATCTCGCTTGTATGGCTGCTTCCGTGTAGGGCTGCCGGATGACCCCGATGTATGAATCAAACTGCTCGTTCAATGCCGTATGCTTTCCTGGTCTGATTACTAGCAAAGCGTCTCTGCGAGAAAACAAAAGTTAATAGCCGCTAGCATCGAACTATCTCTTGTGCGTAAAAAGTTGAATTAAAGTATAACACGATGCATACCTCGCGACGTGTCCAACATGCATCGAAAGTAGGCATGTCGATGCCGTCAACATCAAACATGGCGTCTATAGGCTCACGAACACGGACATCTGGTCGCCCTATAGAGAACCTCTCCCACGACCACAACTGTAGGAATATAGGGCATCCAAGAAGGGCTGGCTTTCTCGATGTAAGCAGGCAACCGTTGCACATACCTCGGTATGTAGCCGCTAAGACCGCCGAACCCCAACTCCTCTTTCTGATCTGATCCGTCATTCGAGCGCCGCTATCTCGAGTGCCATAGGGATGTAGTCTTGGCGCTAATAGTGGTGACATGGTTCTCGGTGAACATCACCTTGCCGAAAAGCCACATTAAGTAGGCCTCGAGGCTCCGGTGATCTGTTACGCATTCAACGGTGCTGAAAGTTCTTGATCTGCATTAAGTAAAGTGAAAGTTTTAGTAAGCCGCAATTATTTTCTCAGAAACCGTATGAACGATGACTTGAAGATAAGAGGTAGGGAAAATTACCCGGAAATTGAGGAACCACTCATACTTAGGTCCGTGATGCTCCCATACCGGATCCGGAGCATCCGGAAAAACACCATGAAAACGTTGTGTAAGAGCTTGCTCCCAACCAACCGGTGCATCCAACGGTCCTATGGCATGACCTGCCAACGGTAGTCCGAGCAAAAGTGACACGTCCTCCGTAGTAGGAGCCATCTCTCCCCATCGGAAGTGAAACGTGTGGGTCTCCGCCTCAACGGTCCACTAAGCAGCTCACAAGGACCCGTCGATGGCGAGACGTTTCTCACCGGGATAGACTCAACCAGACGCCAGAAAGGTAAAGACCGGCCCATTTCAACCTTTATCGAGAACATTTCGGTTAGTGTCTCCCATTAATATGCATGTCGATTGTGCAAATTAACAAAGCACGCATCATGAAGCCATCCCGGTGTATCATCCAGCTTTTCCTTAGGAGTGCGAGTGACCAGAGGCTCAAGCTTGCGCTCATACCATATCGCAAGACGATGACCCCTATCAATGTCCCCATCCAAAGCAACCACATTCCCGACATTCCTGCACATAAAATTCAGAACATAGTGCTACACTTAATAAAAATTCAGAACATAGTGCCACACTTAATAAAAATTCAGAACATAGTGCCACACTTAATAAAAATTCAGCACATAGTGCCACACTTAATACAAATTCAGAACATAGTGCCACACTTAATACAAATTCAGAATATAGTTCCACACTTAATACAAATTCAGAACATAGTGCCACACTTAATACAAATTCAGAATATAGTTCCACACTTAATACAAATTCAGAACATAGTGCCACACTTAATACAAATTCAGAATATAGTTCCACACTTAATACAAATTCAGAACATAGTGCCACACTTAATACAAATTCAGAATATAGTGCCACACCACACTTAATACAAATTCAGAACATACTATCGCTAGCTTAGCTTCTTCCTCTCACCCTTACTCCTCTCGCCTCTACCTCCTCTTCTTCCCCGGTTGCCTCGTCCACGACCCGATGTGAAAGTGGGACAATTAGTGTCCCTATGGCCAAATTCATTGCATAGAATGCATTGCCTAGTCGGACCCCCGCTTCAGATTCGTCCATATCATTCCGGATCTTGTGACACTACCGTCTGCCTCTACTTGTACGCATATGCTCTGGGTTTGGAATGTAACGCCTTCGGCGGGGTTGACGCTGTTGAAATTACCCATTGATCGAAAACCCATCAGCTCACCTGTCCATGTATTGAGAACAGACTCTTTCAAAAAATGGAGACACAAACGATATTACGTCCATTCCAAGCTGCCCGCAAGCGGCAAGTACATGTGAGCAAGGTAGGTGAAGCAATTTGGCTTTGTTGCATGTGCACTCACACGTTGGCGGGCTTCATTGCCAATTGTCACCTCATGCGTCCTCAACTCGTTTGCACATCCGAATTTGTTGTTGGCTAAGCGGACCTCAAACCTTCTTTCTTGATTACCGATGGCGACTACGATTGTGTGACCTAGCTTTTGCATCTTGTTGTCCATATACTTCGTGACTCTTTCACAAGACCGTGTATTTGGGTTGTTGAAGATATGCTGCTCTGCTTTTTGACGTCTATCTCTGAAATACTTGACGGTGCCATAGAAAATACCCTCAACAATGGCTGAAGTGGCAATGCCCGGTTTCCTCTTAGGACAAAGTTGTATGTTTCCGCGAGGTTCGTTGTCATGACACCGTACCTTGCTCCATGTGTGTCATGTAGCAAAGACCACCTCTCCAGAGGCTCATGCTCTATCCCTTTGCTTTCGAAGGTTTTAATCGACCTCCCGAGCCTTCTCCTAGTACCAGTGGATCAAAGCCCGGCAGGTCACATAGCCCAACAGGCTCCTCCTCCACCGCCCGCTTTATTCTGTTGCCAAGCTGTGCAGCTCTTTGCTTCAACATGTGCCCTCACCGCTGCATCTCTTGCAGCTTTCACATCCCTCACGTGTCTCTGCGTGCACACATTAAGTCTGCTATGTATCAAATTGTACTTCCATAACTGATTACCTTGCAGAGTTTTTTGAACAGATTCATCAGGTTCTTATTTCTAAACTGCGAGAAGAAATTAGCCCCCAGATGTCGCATGCACCAACGGCTCTGCAAGTCCTGCCATGGAACTTGTTCCTCAGGGCCTGGGTTTGTCAGTGTCCTTATCGCACTGAGTATACCTGCATGCCTGTCATGAAGGATGCACACATTGGGCTTCTCCTTCACACAAGATATTTTCAACGCACGAAGAACCATGTCCAACTTTCAATGTTCTCACTCTCCACAAAAGCAAATGCGAGTGGGACGACTTGATTTTGGCCGTCTTGACCTATGGCTGTCGAGGATCTCGCCCTTGTACTTGCTCGTGAGAAAATTACCGTCAACACATATCACCGGTCGGCAATGCACAGAAAGCTTGATGCATACACCGAAGAGAAGAAGAGACGATGCAGCACCCTCACGCTTGGGAACTCTGGCATGAACATGTCTTGGATATCGATATAGGTGCCTAGATTCCGCTGCTGCAGGGTGTGGAGGAGCTGGACAACAGAGTCATATGCATCAAAATAAGAACCAAATCTCCTCTCAAGCGCGCATGCTTAGCCCTCCAAGCCTTGCCATAAGAAATTCTGTACTTGAACTCCGGCGAAGACTTTTGTCCGGACTGCCTTCACTTCCATAGCTTTGCCTGCACTATCTCGTCAGAAACAACCGAGCAATAAGCGTGGATGAAAGGTTGGCATGATCTTGAGGGATGCAGGAATAAGACAAGTGTGATTAACTAAGTCACTTATCACCCAACTTGTGCCATACTTAGGGAGAAAGCCGTGCACCCTCGCGGGACAATCTGCGTTCTTGCATACCATTGTCGAATTTCTTCGACACACGAGCTATGAAAACCCTTTGCGTGGACATTGCCCAATTAATTATTGCATCCTTCGTGGCTTGTTTGGTCGGATACATAGCACCCGTCGCAATATTGTTCTGGTGATATTGCCGGGCTGAATCATGTCCATCATTCCACGGTCATTGCAGATGAGAAGTCATGATTCCACGATGCAGGATTCGGGACCTCCACTTCATTTTCTTCTTCATCTCGACTCGTCGAATCATCGGCATGACCCCTTTCAACATCGGTGTCTTCTTCTTCCATCATGTCCTGCATGTGCCCATCTACCTCGTCGGCGTCCACCTCGCCATTGTAATCACCATCGGCATTTCCTCCTTCTACCGACTGCTCTGTCCTTGTTCGTAACCATAAACATTTCCTCCTTCAACCTGACTCTCATCCTTGTTCGTAACCATCATCTCCAGATTTGACATAGATAATTGCCTCCCTACACTGCTATGACCAGGATCGTAGCCACCCTCGCCTTCATGTGCACTGACCTCCTTCACAACGGGAAGCACTAAAGCAATAGGATTGCATCCCCTTCGTTCACAACCTTGTAACCACCGCACCCAATCGAGTCTTGCTCTATCGGCCTCAAATAAAAGTAAATTATTGTACTTGACCGTGTCCATAATGCATGAACACCGACGGTGTGTGTTTCGATATCAAGACCTAAACTTGCCGCAATCCATTCTTTCAAGCGATCGATTGACCATGTTTGAGGTGCGCTCATTGGCACCTCTATGTGAGTAAATTCACTCAGATCTGCTCCCATCTCGCTTGTTTGGACAAGTACCGGGACCGTAGTAAAATCTGAACTTCACTACATCGGACATCTCGGCTCACCTATTTTTTTCAACAACGAAATACAATTCACTAACAAATATTAGACATGTTTATATATATATATTACAGAATATTTACGGTATAACTAATACAATTCACACACCTATAAGTATATTACAAATATTTGCCGAGCAACTACAAATATATTACGGATTTTACCGAGCTACTCCAAATATATTACGGATTTTACCGAGCTACTCCAAATATATTACGGATTTTACCGAGCTACTCCAAATATATTACGGATTTTACCGAGCAACTACAAATATATTACGGATTTTACCGAGCTACTCCAAATATATTACGGATTTTACCGAGCTACTCCAAATATATTACGGATTTTACCGGAGCTACTCCAAATATATTACGGATTTTACCGGAGCTACTCCAAATATATTACGGATTTTACCGGAGCTACTCCAAATATACTACGGGGCAAATAACAATAATCGTACACCTAATTTATTTCACATCGAAACATATTAACAAATACTACCGGAGCACCTACGAAAAATAAAATGTTTGCTGAAATATACCCTTGAAGCGTGCGAATGAAGAACGATTTAACGAGCGGCCAACGAATCGCCGGATGCTCCGCTCAACGCATTTAACGACGAACAACGAGCTTCACCACCACCACCTCCACCAAAATGCTCACCACAACCACCACGAGCTACCCCATCAAGAGATCGACACCTCTTTGGCTGCCCTAACTAAGTTGAATCCATTCACGGTGCCAAAACCGCAAAAATCTTGGCTCATTTAGGTGTAGAAATTGGTGCCTTTTTCTAAGAGAGAGGAGAAACTAAGAATAAGAAAGAAAGAAGAAGAACAGAAGAAGAGCAGCAGCAGCGGGAGGATAAGGGCGAAGGCCGGGCCCTCACATGAGGTGGGTCAAGACTGTCGGCCCAAAGACAAGCCGATCGGCTGCAGGTGACAGGGTGCGCCAGCCACGACAGCTCCCTCTCCACCCCTCGCGACGTGGCCTGCCCAATGCGAGGCCGACCGCGTGCCAACCGGGCCACTGTCGGCTTGCTAGTGGCCATTGCAGCCACTCGACTGCTTGTCGGGCCGACTAGAGCTGTCGACTCTTTGTGGGCCGACGGTGTATTAGTTTTGAAAATAATTTTTTCCACGTAATATTTGTGCAAATTAATAAAAAAAATGTATTATTTTCAAAAAATTAGCTGGTTGATTTGCGTCTTAAGGTGTTATTCTAGTACGAACTCTATGATAGATCGAACGGAAAGAATAGCTTCATGTTATTTTACTACGGACTCTTGAATAGATCGATCAGAAAGGATAACTTTGAGGTGGTTTCGTACCCTACAATAATCTCTTCGTTTGTTCTCCGCTATTAGTGACTTTGGAGTGACTCTTTGTTGCATGTTGAGGGATTGTTATATGATCCAATTATGTTATTATTGTTGAGAGAACTTGCACTAGTGTAAGTATGAACCCTAGGCCTTGTTTCCTAGCATTGCAATACCGTTTACGCTCACTTTTATCATTAGTTACCTTGCTGTTTTTATATTTTCAGATTACAAAAACCTATATCTACCATCCATATTGCACTTCTATCACCATCTCTTCGCCGAACTAGTGCACCTATACAATTAACCATTGTATTGGGTGTGTTGGGGACACAAGAGACTCTTTGGTATTTGGTTGCATGGTTGTTTGAGAGAGACCATCTTCATCCTACGCCTCCCACGGATTGATAAACCTTAGGTCATCCACTTGAGAGAAATTTGCTACTGTCCTACAAACCTCTGCACTTGGAGGCCCAACAACGTCTACAAGAAGAAGGTTGCATAGTAGACATCACTGCCACGAGAGGGTAGGACAAAAGATGTCATGCAAGTTCTTTTCCATAAGCACGTATGACTATATTAGGAATACATGCCTACATTACATTGATGAACTGGAGCTAGTTCTGTGTCATCCTATGTTATAACTGTTGCATGAGGAATCGCATCTGACATAATTATCCATCACTGGTCCGATGCCTACGAGCTTTTCACATATTAATCTTTGCTTAGTTACTCTAACGTTGGCACTGTTACAATTACTACAAAACTGCTACTGTTACTTTTGCCACCGTTACCGTTACTTCCATACTACTTTGCTACTAAATACTTTGCTGCAGATATTAAATTTTCCAGGTGTGGCTGAATTGACAACTCAACTGCTAATACTTGATAATATTCATTGGCTCCCCTTGTGTCGAATCAATAAATTTGGGTTGAATACTCTACCCTCGAAAACTGTTGCGATCCCCTATACTTGTGGGTTATCAAGACTATTTTATGGCGCCGTTGCCGGGGACCATAGCTCTATTCTTTGAGTCACTTGGGATTTATATCTGCTGATCACTATGAGGAACTTGAAAGACGAAAAAACCAAGATTTATCCCTCAACTACGAGGGGAGGTAAGGAACTGCCATCTAGCTCGCACTTGATTCACCTTCATTTTGAGTAAACTTACGACACCTAAACATGCTTCCGCTATTAATTACGATATGTCGCATGTTATTGATGATGCCACTTCTACTATGCATGATACTTATGATGAAACTACTTCTATGCTTGATACTCTGTGCCATTAGGTGAATTTCTTGATGAACAACTTGCTAGGGTTAGAGAGAATGAAATTATTGAAACTGATAATATTGATGAAAGTGATGATGAAGATTCTCCCCCTAGATATGAATTGCCTGATGTACTTGAGGGTTATGTTATGGATGAAGAAACTGCTAGAGATTTTCTTGCTTGCAATGATAGATATGTTCTTAAGGAATTATTAGCTAAGCTGAAAGAAAAATCTTTGAATGCTACAATGGAATATGACCCTGCTTTTGCTACTTCACGTATCTGTATTTCCGATAAGGATTATGATTTCTTTGTCGATCTTGAGATAATTACTTTGGTTGAATCTGATCCTTTCTATGGCTATGAATCTGAAACTGTTGTGGCACATTGATACGTCCATTTTGCATCATGCTTTTATATCGATATTTATTGCATTATGGGCTGTTATTACAAGTTATGTCACAATACTTATGCCTATTATCTCTTATTTTACAAGGTTTACATAAGGAGGGAGAATGCGGCAGCCTAGAATTCAATTTGGAAAAGGAGCAAATATTAGAGACCTATTCGCACAACTCCAAAAGTCCTGAAACTCCACGAACGTCATTTTTGGAAATAATAAAAATTGAGCGGAAGAAGTTCACCGAGGGGGCCCACAGCCCACGAGGGAGGGGCGCCTACCCCCAGTGGCGCCCCTACCTTGTGGGCCCCCTGTTGGCTCTCCGATGGCCATCTTCTGCTATATGAGGTCTTTCGTCGAGGAAAAAATCGTAAGCAACCTTTCGGGACGAAACTCTGCCGCCACGAGGCGGAACCTTGGCGGAACCAATCTAGGGCTTCGGCAGAACTGTTCTGCCGGGGACACTTCCCTCCGGGAGGGGGAAATCATCACCATCGTTATCACCAACGCTCCTCTCATCGGGAGAGGGAAATCTCCATCAACATCTTCACCAGCACCATCTCATCTCAAAACCCTAGTTCATCTCTTGTCTCCAAGTCCAGGATTGGTACTAGTAGGTTGCTAGTAGTGTTGATTACTCCTTGTAGTTGATGCTAGTTGGTTTATTTGGTGGAAGATCATATGTTCAGATCCTTTATGCATATTATTACCCCTCTGATTATGAACATGAATATGCTTTGTGAGTAGTTACGTTTGTTCCACGAGGACATGGGAGAAGTCTTGCTATTAGTAGTCATGTGAATTTGGTATTCGTTCGATATTTTGATGAGATGTATGTTGTCTAGCCTCTAGTGGTGTTATGTGAACATCGACTACATAACACTTGACCATTATTTGGTCCTAGAGGAAGGCATTGGGAAGTAATAAGTAGATGATGGGTTGCTAGAGTGACAGAAGCTTAAACCCTAGTTTATGCGTTGCTTCGTAAGGGGCTGATTTGGATCCATATGTTTCATGCTATGGTTAGGAATACCTTGATACTTTTGTTGTAGTTGCGGATGCTTGCAATAGAGGTTAATCATAAGTGGGATGCTTGTTCAAGTAAGAACAGCACCCAAGCACCGGTCCACCCACATATCAAATTATCAAAGTACCAAACGCGAATCATACGAACGTGATGAGAACTAGCTTGACGATATTCCCATGTGTCCTCGGGAGCGCTTTTCTTTGTATAAGAGATTGTCCAAGCTTGTCCTTTGCTACAAAAATGATTGGGCCACCTTTCTGCACTTTATTTACTTTTGTTACTTGTTGCTCATTACAAATTATCTTATCAAAAAACTATATGTTACCACTTATTTCAGTACTTGCAGAGAATACCTTGCTGAAAACCGCTTATCATTTCCTTCTGCTCCTCGTTGGGTTCGACACTCTTACTTATCGAAAGGACTACGATAGATCCCCTATACTTGTGGGTCATCAAGACTCTTTTCTCGCACCGTTGCCGGGGAGTGTAGCGCCTTTGGTAGGTGGAATTTGGTAAGGAAAAATTTATATAGTGTGCTGAAATTTACTGTCACTTGTTACTATGGAAAGTAATCCTCTGAGGGGCTTGTTCGGGGTATCTTCACCCCGACCAGTAGAGCGAAGAATTGCTCCTCGGCCTATTGAACCTACTGAAAATGAAATTATTCCCTTTGAAGTTCCTTCGGGTATGTTAGAAAATCTGCTTGATAACCCTTTTATAGGAGATGGAACAAAGCATCCTGATGAACATCTACTTTATGTGGATGAAGTTTGTGGATTATTTAAGCTTGTAGGTATACCCGATGATGTTGTTAAGAAGAAGGTCTTCCCTTTATCTTTGAAGGGAGATGCATCGACATCATATAGGCTGTGTGATGATACGGGATCATGGAACTATAAACAAATGAAATTGGAATTTCATCAGAAGTAATATCCTATGCATCTTGTTCATCGTGATCGCAATTATATATATAATTTTTGGCCTCACGAAGGAGAAAGCATTGCTCAAGCTTGGGGGAGGCTTAAATCAATGTTATATTCATGCCCCAATCATGAGCTCTCAAGAGAAATAATTCTTCAAAAAAAATTTGCTCGGCTTTCTGAAAACAATCGCATCATGCTCGATACTTCTTGTGTTGGCTCTTTTATGATGAAGACTATTGAATTCAAATGGAATTTACTGGATAGAATTAAATGCAACTCTGAAGATTGGGATCTCGACGAAGGTAAGGAGTTAGGTATGACACCTAAGTTTGATTGTGTTAAGTCTTTTATGGATACCGATATTTTCCGTAAATTTAGCACTAAATATGGACTTGACTCTGAGATAGTAGCTTCTTTCTGTGAATTCTTTGCTACTTATGTTGATCTCCCCAAGGAGAAGTTGTTTAAATATCATCCTCCCATATAAGTAAAAGTAGCTGCACCTACTAAAGTTGAAGAAAAGATTGTCACTTATAATGATCCTATTGTTCCTACTTCTTATGTTGAGAAACCACCTTTCCCTGTTAGGATAAAGGATCATGCTAAAGCTTCAACTGTGGTTCGTAAAAGCAATATTAGAACTTATACACCTCCTAAGCAAGTCAAAGTTGAACCTAATATTGCTATTGTTAAAGATCTCTTGGCTGATAATATTGATGGGCATGTTATTTGTTTTTGCGGTGAAACTGCTAGAATTGCCAGACCTTGTGCTAAAATAAGCATAGACCTGTGGTAGGCATGCCTATTATTTCTGTTAAAATAGGAGATAATTGTTATCATGGCTTATGTGATATGGGTGCTAGTGCTAGTGTTATACCGCATACTTTATACAAAGAAATTAAGCATGAAATTGCACCTGCTGAATTAGAAGATATTGATGTCACAATTAAACTTGCCAACAGAGATACTATATCAGCAATGGGAATTGTTAGAGACGTTGAAGTCTTGTGTGGGAAAACTAAATATCCTGCTGATTTCCTTGTTCTTGGTTCCCCACAAGATAGCTTTTGTCACATTATATTTGGTAGACCCTTCTTGAATACTGTTAATGCTAAGATAGACTACGAAAAGAATGTTGTTACTATTGGCTTGGATGACAAGATTCACGAGTTTAATTTCTCTAAATTTAGTAGACAACACCGTGAAGAAGAATTGCCTAGTAAGGATGAAATTATTGGTCTTGCTTCTATTGCCGTACCTCCTAGTGATCCTTTAGAACAATATTTGCTAGACCATGAAAATGATATGTTTATGAATGAAAGAAGGGAAATAGATGAAGTATTCTTTAAACAGGAACCTAATCTGAAACACAATTTGCCTGTTGAAATCCTAGGGGATCCCCCTCCACCCAAGGGTGATCCCGTGTTTGAGCTTAAACCGTTGCTGATAATCTTAAATATGCTTATCTTGATGAAAAGAAGATATATCCTGTTATTATTAGTGCTAACCTTTCGTAACATGAAGAAGAAAGATTATTGAAAACTTTGAAGAAGCACCGTCTTTGCTATTGGATATACTCTTGATGATCTTAAGGGCATTAGTCCCACTCTATGTCAACATAAAATAAATTTGGAAGAAGATGCCAAACCGGTTCGTGATCATCAACGACGGTTGAATCCTAAGATGAAGTGGTAAGAAAAGAAATACTAAAGCTTCTGGAGGCAGGTATAATTTATCCCGTTGCTGATAGTCAGTGGGTAAGTCCTGTCCATTGTGTCCCTAAGAAGGGGGGTGTCACTGTTGTTCCTAATGATAAAGATGAATTGATTCCGCAAAGAATTATTACAAGTTATAGGATGGTAATTGATTTCCGTAAATTAAATAAGGCTACTAAAAAGGATCATTACCCCTTAACTTTTATCGATCAAATGCTAGAAAGATTATGCAAACATACACATTATTGCTTTCTAGATGGTTATTCTGGTTTCTCTCAGATACCTGTGTCAGCTAAAGATCAATCAAAGACCACTTTTACATGCCCTTTTGGTACTTTTGCTTATAGACGTATGCCTTTTGGTTTATGTAATGCACCTGCTACCTTTCAAAGATGCATGATGGCTATATTCTCGACTTTTGTGAAAAGATTTGTGAGGTTTTCATGGACGACTTTTTCCGTCTATGGATCCTCTTTTGATGATTGCTTGAGCAACCTTGATCGAGTTTTGCAGAGATGTGAAGAAACTAATCGTGTCTTGAATTGGGAAAAGTGCCACTTTATGGTTAATGAAGGTATTGTCTTGGGGCATAAAGTTTCTGAAAGAGGTATTGAAGTTGATAAGGCCAAGGTTGATGCTATTGAAAAGATGCCATGTCCCAAGGACATCAAAGGTATAAGAAGTTTCCTTGGTCATGCCGGATTTTATAGGAGGTTCATTAAGGACTTCTCAAAAATTTCTCAGCCTCTGACTAATTTATTACAAAGGATATACCATTTGTCTTTGATGATGATTGTGTAGAAGCATTTGAAATACTTAAGAAAGCATTGATCTCTGCACCTATTGTTCAAAGCCACCGATTGGAATTTACCCTTTGAAATTATGTGTGATGCTAGTGATTATGTTGTAGGTGTTGTTCTAGGGCAAAGAGTTGATAAGAAATTAAATGTTATCCATTATGCTAGTAAGACTCTAGACAATGCTCAAAGAAATTATGCTACTACTGAAAAAGAACTCTTAGCAGTTGTATTTGCTTGTGATAAGTTCAGACCTTATATTGTTGATTCTAAAGTAACTATTCACGCTGATCATGCTGCTATTAAATATCTTATGGAAAAGAAAGATGCTAAACCTAGACTTAATAGATGGGTTCTCCTGCTACAAGAATTTGATTTGCATATTGTTGATAGAAAGGGAGCTGAGAACCCGTTGCGCATAACTTGTCTAGGTTAGAAAATGTTCTTGATGACCCATTACCTATTGATGATAGCTTTCCTGATGAGCAATTAAATGTCATAAATACTTCTCGTAGTACTCCATGGTATGCTGATTATGCTAACTACATCGTTGCTAAATTTATACCACCTAGTTTCACATACCAACAAAAGAAAAAGTTCTTCTATGATTTGAGACATTACTTTTGGGATGACCCACATCTTTATAAAGAAGGAGTAGATGGTGTTATTAGACGTTGTGTACTTGAGCATGAACAGGAATAGATCATACGCAAGTGTCACTCCGAAGCTTATGGAGGACACCATGCTGGAGATAGAACTGCACATAAGGTATTGCAATCTGGTTTTTATTGGCCCACTCTCTTCAAGGATGCTCGTAAGTTTGTCCTATCTTGTGATGAATGTCAAATAATTGGTAATATAAGTAGACGTCAAGAAATGCCTATGAATTATTCACTTGTTATTGAACCATTTGATGTTTGGGGCTTTGATTATATGGGACCTTTTCCTGCCTCTAATGGATATACACATATTTTAGTTCCTGTTGATTACATTACTAAGTGGGTAGAAGCTATTCCAACTAGTAGTGTTGATCATAACACTTCTATTAAAATGCTTAAGTAAGTTATTTTTCTGAGGTTTGGAATCCCTAGATATTTAATGACTGATGGTGGTTCACATTTTATTCATGGTGCTTTCCGTAAAATGCTTGCTAAGTATGATGTTAATCATAGAATTGCATCCCCTTATCACCCACAGTCTAGTAGTCAAGTAGAATTGAGTAATAGAGAGCTCAAATTAATTTTGCAAAAGACTGTCAATAGGTCTAGAAAGAATTGGTCCAAGAAACTTGATGATGCATTATGGGCCTATAGAACTGCATATAAAAATCCTATTGGTATGTCTCCATATAAAATGGTTTATGGAAAAGCATGTCACTTACCTCTCGAAATAGAACATAAGGCATATTGGGCTATTAAAGAGCTCAATTATGATTTCAAACTTGCCGGTGAAAAGAGGTTATTTGATATTAGCTCACTTGATGAATGGAGAACCCAAGCTTATGAAAATGCCAAGTTGTTTAAAGAAAAAGTTAAAAGATGGCATGACAAAAGGATACAAAAGCGTGAGTTTAATGTAGGTGATTATGTATTGCTATACAACTCTCGTTTAAGATTTTTTGCAGGAAAACTTATCTCTAAATGGGAAGGCCCTTACGTTATTGAGGAGGTCTATCATTCTGGTGCCATAAAGATCAACAACTTCGAAGGCACAAATCCGAAGGTGGTGAACGGTCAAAGAATTAAACATTATATCTCGGTAATCCCATAAATGTTGAAACCAATGTTATTGAAACCGTAACCACTGGAGGAATACATAAGGGACACTTTCCAGAACGTTTCAGACTCCGAAAAGGAATAGGTATGTGGTACGGTAAGTAAACCGACTCCAAAACAGTTTTTAAGGCAATATTTCTCCATTTTGGAATATTAAGTAGCAGTCCGGGAAGGACACGAGGGCCCCACGAGGGTGGAGGGCGCGCCCTACCCCCCTGGGCGCGCCCTCCTACCTCGTGGGCACCTCGTGTGCTCTCCGGACTCCGTTTTCTTGCACGATACATATTTCGGTCGGTAAAAATTCATTATATATTCTCCCGAAGGTTTTAACTCCTGTATCACGTGATTATCCTCTGTTCTTGTTTTGAGCTGTCCTACTGCAGATTAGATCAACATGTCTTCCCAGGATTTGGAAGGAGAAAGCTATGTGGATGATTACCTAGCAAATCCTAAGGTCTATGGAGATGTGGAGCACGATGGTTGGACCACGGAGGAAGAAGAGGACTATGAACCCAAGGGGAAGGAGGAGACGAGCCCAGATGAAGATGAAGCCCCATTACCTCAACCTGGGGACATGCACGTGGAGTTCAAAAAGTCAAGTCTCCCTGATAGGGTAAAGAAGCCAAAGATCGAGTTTATCCCTTTTTGCTCTTGCAGGAAAATAAGCAGGACCTATGCAAAAAGATATTAACCCTGGAATGGGAGATTGATGATTTGAGGGACCAAAATTCTGTCTTCAAGCGCAAATTGAGGGAGAAGTCTATGCCATCAACTAAATCAACATCACCACCATCCTCTCCACCAACAAAGAAGGAGACATAATCACATGGGTATGGGCACTCCCCTTGGCAACTGCCAAGCTTGGGGAGGTGCCCCGGTATCGTATCACCATCACACTCCTATCTTTACCGTTTTTCTTAGTTCGATCCTATTAGTAGTATTTTGATCTAGTAGAATAAAGTTTATGGCATGATCTAGTTTTGAGTTTTGATTTATGATCTCTCTATGTAATCGAGTCCGTGAGCTATATATATAATAAAGATTAGTGTTGAGTCAAGGGCTTGATTATTTTGCCATGATCTTGAGTGAATAAAAGAAAGAGAAAAAGAATAAAAAGAAACAAAGAGTTCATATTGATCTTATTGAGAGTAATGACTTCACATAGAAAGAGTATGATGATTAAAAGTTGTTGGGAGTTGGCAAACATAGCTTTGGTCATCGTTGCAATTAATAGGAAGTAATAAGGAAAGAGAGGTTTCACATATAAATATATTATCATTGACATCTTTTATGATTGGGAGCACTCATTAAAATATGACATGCTAAAGAGTTGATGTTGGACAAGGAAGACAACAAAATGGGTTATGTTTTCTTATATCTGAGATAAAGTATGTTGTCATGGATCATCCAACATGTTGAGCTTGCCTTTCCCCTCATGTTAGCCAAATTCTCAGCACCAAGTAGAGATACTACTTGTGCTTCCAAAACCCTTAAACCAGTTTTGCCATGAGAGTCCACCATATCTACCTATGGATTGAGTAAGATCCTTCAAGTAAGTTGTCATCGGTGCAAAGCAATAAAAATTGCTCTCTAAATATGTATGACTTATTAGTGTGGGAGAAAATAAGCTTTATACGATCTTGTGATGTGGAAGAAATAAAAGCGATGGACTGCATAATAAAGTTTCATATCACAAGGGGCAATATAAAGCGACGTTCTTTCGCATTAAGATTTTGTGCATCCAACCATAAAAGCGCATGGCAACCTCTGCTTCCCTCTGCGAAGGGCCTATCTTTTATTATTATCTTCCACCTCATGCAAGAGTCATGGTGATCTTCACCTTTCCTTTTTCATTTTATCCTTTGGCAAGCACAGTATGTTGAAAACATCCTGATAGATATATCTAATTGGATGTAGGGGAGCATGAGTTATTATTGTTGACATTACCCTTGAGGTAAAAAGGTTGGGAGGAGAAACTATAAGCCCCTATCTTTCTCTATGTCCAATTAAAACTCGATAACCACAAGTATCGCATGAGTGTTAGCAATTCTGAAAGATTAAATGATAGTTGAGTATGTGGACTTGCTATTGAGCTCTGACATAGACTCTTTCTGATGTTATGATAAATTGCAATTGCTTCAATGACCGAGATTATAGTTTGTTGGTTCTCAATAAAGTTTATGATTCGTACTTTTGCATTGTGAATAGATTATTACTTGAGCATAAGAAATCATATGACAATATCTGTATATGTTGCTGTTATGAGAATAATCATGATGCCTTCATGTCCGTATTTTATTTTTATCGACACCTCTACCTCTAAACATGTGGACATATTTATCGTTATCGGCTTCCGCTTGAGGACAAGTGAGGCTAAGCTTGGGGGAGTTGATACGTCCATTTTGCATCATGCTTTTATATCGATATTTATTGCATTATGGGCTGTTATTACACGTTATGTCACAATACTTATGCCTATTCTCTCTTATTTTACAAGGTTTACATAAGGAGGAGAATGCTTTGGAATTCGGGTCGGAAAAGGAGTAAATATTAGAGACCTATTTTGCACAACTCCAAAAGTCATGAAACTCCACAAAAGCCATTTTTGGAAATAATAAAAAATATTGAGCGGAAGAAGTTCACCAGAGGGGGGCCCACCTTGCCACAAGGGTGGGGGCGCGCCCTACCCCCCAGGGCGCGCCCCCCTACCTCGTGGGCCCCCTGTTGGCTCTCTGATGGCCATCTTCTGCTACATGAGGCCTTTCGTCGAGGAAAAAATCATTAGCAACCTTTCGGGACGAAACTCCGCCGCCACGAGGCGGAACCTTGGCGGAACCAATCTAGGGCTCCGGCAGAGCTGTTCTGCCGGGGACACTTCCTCCGGGAGGGGGAAATCATCTCCATCATCATCACCAATGCTCCTCTCGTCAGGAGAGGGCAATCTCCATCAACATCTTCACCAGCACCATCTCATCTCAAAACCCTAGTTCATCTCTTGTATCCAATTCTTGTCTCCAAGTCTGGGATTGGTACTAGTAGGTTGCTAGTAGTGTTAATTACTCCTTGTAGTTGATGCTAGTTGGTTTATTTGGTGGAAGATCATATGTTCAGATCCTTTATGCATATTATTACCCCTCTAATTATGAACATGAATATGCTTTGTGAGTAGTTATGTTTGTTTCTGAGGACATGGGAGAAGTCTTGCTATTAGTAGTCATGTGAACTTGGTATTCGTTCAATATTTTGATGAGATGAATGTTGTCTAGACTCTAGTGGTGTTATGTGAACGTCGACTACATAAATTTGGGCCTAGAGGAAGGCATTGGGAAGTAATAAGTAGATGATGGGTTGCTAGAGTGACAGAAGCTTAAACCCTAGTTTATGCATTGCTTCGTAAGGGGCTGATTTGGATCCATATGTTTCATGCTATGGTTAGGTTTACCTTAATACTTTTGTTGTAGTTGCGGATGCTTGCAATAGAGGTTAATCATAAGTGGGATGCTTGTTCAAGTAAGAACAGCACCCAAGCACAGGTCCACCCACATATCAAATTATCAAAGTACCGAACGCGAATCATATGAACGTGATGAGAACTAGCTTGACAATATTCCCATGTGTCCTCGGGAGCGCTTTTCTTTATATAAGAGTTTGTCCAGGCTTGTCCTTTGCTACAAAAGGATTGGGCCACCTTTCTGCACTTTATTTACTTTTGTTACTTGTTGCTCGTTACGAATTATCTTATCACAAAACTATCTGTTACCACTTATTTCAGTACTTGCAAAGAATACCTTGCTAAAAACCGCTTATCATTTCCTTCTGCTCCTCGTTGGGTTCGACACTCTTACTTATCGAAAGGACTACAATAGATCCCCTATACTTGTGGGTCATCACACATCTTACTAAATTAAATGATATAGCCACCCTATTCACTCATGAGGAGAAAATTCGTTACTACTATATCCTTAAACTATTTCCGTTCTCATTAAAGGGTGATGCTAAAACATGGTTTAATACTATTGATCCTAGTTGTGTGCGTAGTCCCCAGGATATGATTTATTACTTCTCTGCTAAATATTTTCCTTCTAATAAGAAACA
Source organism: Aegilops bicornis (assembly GCA_021605145.1). Classification (NCBI taxonomy): domain Eukaryota; kingdom Viridiplantae; phylum Streptophyta; class Magnoliopsida; order Poales; family Poaceae; genus Aegilops; species Aegilops bicornis. The sequence continues at coordinate 344,110,106 of CM038669.1, forward strand.
AGCTGCCTTAAGGGAAATATATAATTTTTTGAAAATTGAAGAAGAGAGTCTCCCACAAGCTTGGGGGAGGCTTCTCCGACTACTTAATGCTTTGCCTGATCATCCTCTCAAGAAAAATGAAATACTTGATATCTTTTATGATGGACTAACCGATGCTTCTAGAGACCACCTGGATAGTTGTGCTAGTTGTGTTTTCAGGGAAAGAACTGTTGATCAAGCTGAATTGTTATTGAATAATATGTTGAGTAATGAAAATGATTGGACACTTCCTGAACCAACTCCTAAGACAACTCCGAAGAAAAGGGGCATTCTATTTCTCAATCCTGAAGATATGCAAGAGGCAAAGAAATCTATGAAAGAAAAGGGTATTAAAGCTGAAGATGTTAAGAATTTACCACCTATTGAAGATATACATGGTCTTGATAACCCGACACGGGTAGTAAAGGTAAATTCTCTCTATAGATTTGATGAAGGTGATATTCCTCGTTATAAGTCTGCTAGCCAATGCTTAGATGAGTTTGATAATTTTATTGTTAAACAAGAAAACTTCAATGCTTTTGTTGGTAGAAAATTGAAATGTAATGCTTATATGATTGAACACTTAAGTGATTATATGTCTACAGTTAAGGGTGAACTTAAACTTATTAGTAAATATGCTTCTATGGTTACCACTCAAGTAGAACAAGTGCTTAAAGCTCAAAATGATTTGCTCAATGAACTAAATAACAAGAAAAATGGTAATGTTGTTAGAGTTATGACTAGAGGGGGTAAAATGACTCAGGAACCTTTGTATCCTGAGGGTCACCCTAAGAGAATTGAGCAAGATTCTCAGAGAACTAATGTTGATGCACCTAGTCCTTCTAAGAGGAAGAAAAAGAAAAATGATAGGACTTTGCATGCTTCTAGTGAACCTGTTGTTGACACTCCTGAGAATCCCAATGATATTTCTATTTCGGATGCTGAAACATAATCTAGTAATGAACATGAACCTAGTGATAATATTAATGATGATGTTCATGATGATGCTCAACCTAGCAATGACAATGAGGTAGAGATTGAACCTGCTGTTGATCTTGATAACCCACAATCAAAGAATCAACGTTATGATAAGAGAGACTTCGTTGCTAGGAAGCACGGTAAAGAAAGAGAACCATGGGTTCAGAAACCCATGCCTTTCCTCCTAAACCATCCCAGAAAAAGGATGATGAGGATTTTGAGCGTTTTGCTAAAATGATTAGACCTGTCTTTTTGCGTATGCATTTGACTGATATGCTTAAAATGAATCCTTATGCTAAGTACATGAAAGATATTGTTACAAATAAAAGAAAGATATCGGAAGCTGAAATTTCCACCATACTTGCTAATTATTCTTTTAAAGGTGGAATACCTAAGAAACTTGGAGATCCAAGAGTACCAACTATACCATGCTCCATTAAAAGAAACTATGTTAAAACTGCTTTATGTGATCTGGGAGCCGATGTTAGTGTTATGCCTCTCTCTTTATATCGTAGACTTGATTTGAATAAGTTGACACCTACTAAAATATCTTTGCAAATGGCCGATAAATCAGCTGTGATACCTGTCGGTATTTGTGAGGATATGCCTGTTGTGGTTGCAAACGTTACTATTTTAACGGACTTTGTTATTCTTGATATTCTCGAGGACGATATTATGTCGATTATCCTTGGTAGAACCTTTTGAATACTGCAGGGCTGTTATTGATTGCAACAAAGGCAATGTCACTTTTCATGTTAATGGTAATGAGCATACGGTACACTTTCCAAGGAAACAACCTCAAGCCCACAGTATCAATTCTATTGGAAAAATTCCAACGATTACTATTGGAGGTTTTGAATTTCCTCTTCCTACTGTCAAGAAGAAATATGATATTCTTATTGTTGGGGATGTTCATATCCCCGTTGAGGTAACCTAGTGCTATTCGAAAATTCTCCGGTTTCATGCGATTCGGAATGAGTTTGTTAACAAGACTTGATCAACCTTGTTAGTGGATTCCTTTTGATGAGCATGAGATGGATGAAGTTAGAAGGCATAACTCTCTGTACCCTCCTTTTACTTTCTGTTATTTAGAATAAATAAAGCAAAAATAGTTTTTTTGTCTGTTTTCTGAATCATCCTTGCAATAAAAAATACCCCAAAAATAAAAGTTCTCCAAATGCCCTGAAATTGAAATATGATTTTTTGTAGAATATTTAAGAATATCTGGCACTAAGAACACACCAGAGGGGGCAACCACCTGGCCACGAGGGTGCAGGGCGTTCCCTACCCCCTGGGCGCGCCCCCTACCTCGTGGGCCCCTCGTGGCCCCCCTCCACTTATTCCTGCACCCACACACTTTGTCTTCCTCCAGAAAAAATCACCACACAGCTCAAACCCGTGTTCTTACTTGTTTTGCTACGATTTTTTATCTCCTTGCTCAAAGCTTCACTCACAAAAATGCTTTGGGGGATTATTCTTCGGTATGTGACTCCTCCAATGGTCCAATTAGTTTTTGTTCTAGTGCCTTATTTATTGCAAATTTTTTTCTGCTTAGGTGACCCTGTTCTTGAGCTTGCATGTCAAATTTATTTGGTCCCAAGTAGTTCTAATGCATGATATAGTCTCTAGTCACTTGTGGGAGTAGTTGCTATCAATCTTGTTGAGTTTGGTTCACTTTTACTTTGAGTTACTAAAAATTTCAGATATTTTTAGAAAATGATGAAGAGATTATTGAGAGGCTCTTCGAGCCGAAGCTCAAAGGAAAAGCAAAGTGAAGAGAATAAGAAGCCCAAATATAATCTTCCTCGCACCGCGGAAGTTCGTCCGTGTGAATGGCCTTGTGATGAATTCTTGAGAGCAGCCGGGATTCATGATGGTTTTTATTATTTGGCTGAGAATGCAGGCCTCACCAACTTCCTCCACGACTAGCTCGAACATTATCTCCTACTCACTAATATTTTTCTGCAAAATTTGCATTTCCATGCTAGGAGATCACCACCTTCGGTAGATTTTTATTTATATGATGAGTTTAAGGAGATGTCACTCTATGATTTTTGTGCGGTTTGCAAGTTGCCTTTTGAGGGTAGCATCGAGGAACCACATCCTAGTGATGTGGCAGAATTTATTGATGAAATTACTGTAGGGGAAAAAAGAAACTTGTAAGATGCAAGAACTACTAGTATACATTTTCCTATTCTACGTTACTATGCAATATTTGCTAGTAGATGTTTAATTGGTAGCGGGAACAGTGGGGGCCTTAGTGCTCCTGACCTCGCCATTTTGTGCAATGCTTTACTCCATGACAAGACTTTCAGTTTAGGCGCTATGGTTGCTAAACGGTTGAGTCTAAACCGTACAAAGGGCCCCATTTTTTGAGGTATCTTTGCTTCTCGTCTTGCTAAATATTTTGGGATACCTATTAGACACTATGGGAAAGAAGAAAAGGTGTTGCCCCCTATTTTCTTAGACTATAAAAGTATGGTAGCACATGATTTTATTTGCGATGATAAGGAGAAGAGACTCATTTATAACCTGGTATTCAGTGAAAATACTTGTCAGATTATTACCCTGCCTGCACCTTCTTTGTTTAACATTTATTCAGGCACATACATCATCCTGCCCGATGACATTTATGCATATTGGGAGCGAACACGATCCCCAGAGCCAGAGCCAGAGCCATCTCCTGATCCATATCAGGAGTCTATTTATCAGTGGGATCCGCAAGAGCTCGCTAACCAGTGGAACCCCGAGGATCCTCCTCAGTACACTGGAGAGGACCACTTTGATCCATGGCCATAGACCAGCTTAGGCCAAAAGCCTAAGCTTGGGGGAATACGTATTTCTCACCGACATTACATTCATATTCACACACTCATGCCAGTTGTCGGTGCTCATACTTTTTCATTGTAATATCCATGCTAGTTTATTTTCTGTTTTAAGCTTCTTCTTGTGTGTTTGAATAACCTTAAGAAAACTAGAAAAAAAAGTTGTAGTTTTTAGCTAGTTTACTTTCCATGCCTGTAGTAGTAATAACTAAAAGAAAACGCAAAAGTATTTCTCGTTCTTCTTTTGCTTGTTGGGAGATTTCCCGTGTAAATAGTTTTATTTCTTTTCTATTCTTTGGGGGTCGAGAGGAGAAGACCATGATGAAAATGTTGAAGTGGCTCTTATATGCATTATTGTTGATTTAACCAAGAGCCCGAGTTACCTTGTCTTCTCATGTGTATTAAATGCTTGCAGATTCCAGCTTAGTCTAATGCACGTGCATTATTATTATTATCCACACCGTTCGTTTGCGCAAGTGAAAGGCAATAATGACGATATATGATGAACTGATTGAGATGAGAAAAGCTGGTATGAACTCGACCTATCTTGTTTTGTAAATATGATTAGTTCATCATTCCTGATTCAGCCTATTATGAATGAAACATGTTTGCAATGACAATTAGAGATTATAGTTGCTCATGCCATGCTTAATTAGCTAGGAGTTTATAATGGTTTATCTTGCATTCCAACATGCTATTAAAATGGTTGTGATGTGGTATGATAGGGTGGTATCCTCCTTTGAACGATTCGAGTGGCTGGACTTGGCACATGTTCACACATATAGTTGAAACAAAATCAACATAGCATCCACGATATTTATGTTCATGGTGAATTATATCCTAGTCATGCTTGCACTCAGTGTTGAGTAATTTTAATGCATGCTCATGACTGTTGTTGCTCTCTAGTTGGTCGCTTCCCAGTCTTTTTCTAGCCTTCACTTGTATTAAGTGGGAATACTGCTTGTGCATCCACTTCCATAAACCCCAAAGTTATTCCATATGAGTCCACAATACCTTCCTATATGCGGTATCTACCTGCCGTTCTAAGTAAATTTGTATGTGCCAAACTCTAAATCTTCAAATGAAATTCTGTTTTGTATGCTCGAATAGCTCATGTATCAACTAGGGTTGTCTGTATGTTCCATGCTAGGTGGGTTATTCTCATGAGGAGTGGACTCCGCTCCTCACTCATGAGAAAATGGCCGGTCACCGGGATGCCCAGTCCCATGCTCAAATCAAAATAATTGCAAAAAAACTCCCCCAGGACTGTTGTTAGTTGGAGGCACCCGTTGTTTCGGGCAAGCCATGGATTGATGCTTGTTGGCGGTGGGGGAGTATAAACTTTACCATTCTGTTTGGGAACCACCTATAATGTGTGTAGCATGGAAGATATAGAGATCTCTCGGTTGTTATGTTGACAATGAAAGTATGCCGCTCAAAATATTATTTATCTCTATTTCAAAATCGAGCTCTGGCACCTCTACAAATCCCTGCTTCCCTCTGCGAAGGGCCTATCTATTTACTTTTATGTTGAGTCAGCATCCTCTTATTAAAAAGCACAGGTTGGAGAGCACCACTGTCATTTGCATGCATTACTATTAGTTTATATTGAGTATGACTATGACTGGATATCTTTTACCATGAATTACAATGTTTAGTCAGTCCTTGATCTTCAGAGGTGCTCTGCATTTATGTTTTGCGGTCTCAGAAAGAGATAGCGAGATACCTTGTTATATCATATTATGAATGTTTTGAGAAAGTGTTGTCATCCGAGATTTATTATTATTGCTCGCTAGTTGATTATGCCATTGATATGAGTAAACATGAGACCTAAGTGTTATTGTGAATATGGTTAGTTCATAATCTTTCTTTGAAAACTTGAATGTTGGCTTTACATATTTACAACAACAATAGCAAACAGAGTTTGTAAAAGTTTTTCTTTATCACTTTCAGTTTGTCAACTGAATTGCTTGAGGACAAGCAAAGGTTTAAGCTTGGGGGAGTTGTTACGTCTCCATCGTATCTACTTTTCCAAACACTTTTGCCCTTGTTTTGGACTCTAACTTGCATGATTTGAATGGAACTAACCCAGACTGACGTTGTTTTCAGCAGAATTGCCATGGTGTTATTTTTGTGCAGAAATAAAATTTCTCGGAATGACTTGAAACTTCACAGAGAATATTTCTGAAATATATAAAAAATACTGGCGAAAGAATCAAGACCAGGGGGCAAACATCCTGTCCACGAGGGTGGGGGCGCCTACCCCCCCTGGGCGCGCCCCCTGTCTCGTGGGCCCCCTGAGGCTCCACTGACCTCAACTCCAACTCCATCTATTCACGTTCGGGGAGAAAAAAATCAGAGAGAAGGATTCATCGCGTCTTACGATACAGAGCCGCCGCCAAGCCCTAATCTCTCTCGGGAGGGCTGATCTGGAGTCCGTTCGGGGCTCCAGAGAGGGGAATCCGTCGCCGTCGTCATCATCAACCTTCCTCCGTCACCAATTCCATGATGCTCACCGCCGTGCGTGAGTAATTCCATCGTAGGCTTTCTGGACGGTGATGGGTTGGATGAGATTTATCATGTAATCGAGTTAGTTTTGTTAGGGTTTGATCCCTAGTATCCATTATGTTCTGAGATTGATGTTGCTATGACTTTGCTATGCTTAATGCTTGTCACTAGGGCCCGAGTGCCATGATTTCAGATCTGAACCTATTATGTTTTCATGAATATATGTGAGTTCTTGATCCTATCTTGCAGGTCAATAGTCACCTACTATGTGTTATGATTCAGTAACCACGAAGTGACAATAATCGGGACCACTCCCGGTGATGACCGTAGTTTGAGGAGTTCATGTATTCACTAAGTGTTAATGCTTTGGTACGGTACTCTATTAAAAGGAGGCCTTAATATCCCTTAGTTTCCAATAGGACCCTGCCACGGGAGGGTAGGACAAAAGATGTCATGCAAGTTCTTTTCCATAAGCACGTATGACTATATTCGGAATACATGCCTACATTACATTGATGAACTCGAGCTAGTTCTGTGTCACCCTATGTTATAATTGTTGCATGAGGAATCGCATCCGACATAATTATCCATCACTAATCCGATGCCTACGAGCTTTTCACATATTGATCTTTGCTTAGTTACTCGCGTTGCCACTGTTACAATTACTACAAAACTGCTACTGTTACTTTTGCCACCGTTACCGTTACTTCCATACTACTTTGCTACTAAATACTTTGCTGCAGATATTAAATTTTCTAGGTGTGGTTGAATTGACAACTCAACTGCTAATACTTGAGAATATTCTTTGGCTCCCCTTGTGTCGAATCAATAAATTTGGGTTGAATACTCTACCCTCGAAAATTGTTGAGATCCCCTATACTTGTGGGTTATCAAATCATAACTCCTCAGCCTGACCAAATTCATCAGTGACCATATGAACTTTGTCACTGTCTCTTAGCAAATGCATCAGCAGTTCCGAAGATTTCCAAAGGCTTCACTCGAAGCAGCTTGTGTATGTATAAGTTTGAGGATCACTTTGCAAATGTGAACTATGATTCACCTAGACCCCCTTTAATAGTACGGTTTTTCCTATGACTCAAAATAAGAAGAAAGAAACTACAAAAACAAAAGTCTCCAAGCTTCAAGTCTTCACATCAATTTCTTCAGAGGCCGTACCTATTTTATCACCAAATTCTTCACTTGAAGAAATCCATTTTTAAGGGTCGTCTTCCATTGGTTAAACCAAATCTTCAGGGACTATATCTCCTGTGTACACTCACAAACACATTAGTCCATCAACCTATTTGTCTTCAGTACTCCAAAACCACTAAGGGGCACTTGATGCACTTACACCTCACTCGGGGTAGCTCTTCACGAAGTAGGCGATCTCCTTGTCCTTACAAACTCCTTGGTTCAACTCCCCAAGATCTTGGAGGCTCTCAAGTGACACCTAACCAATCTAGGAGACACCAATCTCCAAAAGGTAATAGACCGTGTTGTTGATAATGAACCCCTAGCTCTTGTGCTTCAAATGATAGTCTACTCAACGCTCAATCACTCTCTCATAGATTTGGTTTGGGTAGGAGAAGGATTGGATTGGAAAGCAACTTGAGGAGGCTAGAAATCAAGGTTCAAATGGTTGGATTGGAATCCCTTGATCTCAACACATGAGTACGTGGTTCTCTCTTAGAAAATCAATGGTGGAAGTGTAGATATGTTAGGATGGCTCTCTTAGAGAGTAGGAGGGGTGGAGGAGTATTTATAGCCTTCAACCAAAATCCAACTGCTACACACTTTGACTAAACTCGGTGACTGGGCATCCCTAATACCTTTGCCTTACTCTCGTGCAATGACAAGTGAATAAACACTCATCTTGAGAATAACACATCTAGCATGGAAAATATTAGCCACCCCTCACTCCTCTGCGAGTGAAACGAACACACAAAAGAGAAGTTTATTTTGAAAATTAGAGATGGCACATACAAATTTGCTTAGAACGGCAAAAGAATACCGCATGTAGGTAGATATAGTGGACTCTTGTGGCAAAACTGGTTTAAAGGTTTTTGGATGCACAAGTAGTGATCATACTTAGTGCAAAATGAAGGCTAGCAAAAGATTGAGAAGCGACCAACCAAGAAACGAATAATCTCATAAGCGAGCATTAAGCATAATTAACACCGAATAATGCACCACAAGTAGGATATAATTTCATTGCATAATTATTGACTTCCGTGCTTGCATAGGAATCACAAACCTTAACACCAATATTCTTACTAAAGCATAATTACGCATCAACATAACTCACATATCACATCATCACATCTCAAAACTATTACTAAGAATCAAGTTTATTTTGTCCAATGATCTTCATGAAAGTTTTATTATATCCTTCTTGGATATCTATCACTTTGGGGCTAATTTTTATGTGTTTCTTTTGATAAGCTCAAACGAATATAAGTGAAGATCATGAGCATAATTTTTCTTTCTTTCTCTCAAATTAATTTAAGTGAAGCAAGAGAGAATTTCTTGAAAATTTTACTAACTCTCAAATAAAATTAAGTGAAGCAAGAGAGCATTTCTTCAAAAATACTTAAGCAGACCGTGCTCAAAAAGATATAAGTGAAGCACTAGAGCAAGTCCATAGCTCATAAAATTTTATGTGAAGCATAGAGAGCAATTCTAAAAAGTCATGAGATAATTTTGGCTCTCTCAAATAGGTGTCTCCAGCACGGAATCAAGACTTAAAACGCAAAATAAAACAAGCAAAGACTCATATCATACAAGACGCTCCAAGCAAAACACATAGTATGTGACGAATAAAAATATAGCTTCGAGTAAAATACCGATGGTCGTTAGAAGAAAGAGGGGATGCCACTCGGGGGCATCCCCAAGCTTAGACTCTTCTTACTCCTTATTCCTTCATCCATCGTAAGATAACCCAAAACTTGAAAACTTCAATCACACAAAACTCAACAAAACCTTCGTGAGATCCGTTAGTAAAAGAAAGCAAATCACTACTATAAGTATTGTACCAAACCAATTAATATTTTGTTTTTGCATTATATCTACTGTATTTCAACTTTTCTATGGCAAAAACTCATCAAAGAAAACCATAGAGCCATCAAAATAAGCACACAATGCAAAGAAAACAGAATTTGTCAAAACAGAACAGTCTGTAGCAATCTGACTATTTTGAAAACTTCTGGAACTCCAACAAATCTGAAAAATTAGGACAGCCTGAGAAATTTGTATATTAATCTTCTGAAAAAAGAATTGGCATTTTAGCACGCTCTGGTAAAAAATGAGAATTGTTTTCGTGAGTGCAAAAGTTTCTGTTTTTTAGCAAGATCAAACAACAATCACACAAGAAGATCCTAAAGGCTTTCCTTGGCACAAACACTAATTAAAACATAAAAACAACAATCATAACAGTAGCATAATTGTGCAAACACTCAAGAACAGAAAGCAAAAAAGCAAAAATAAATTTTATTCATTGGGTTGCCTCCCAACAAGCGCTATAGTTTTACGCCCTTAGCTAGGCATAAAGCAAGGATCAAAGTTTTGTCATCTTTGTTTCGAGATCCATAAGATGCCCTCATGATTTATTCATATGGTGGCCTAATTCTTGTTCTAGGGAAGTGTTCCATACCCTTCCTCAAAGGAAATTGGAACTTAATATTGCCTTCTTTCATATCAATGACGGCACCGGTAGTGCGTAAAAACGGTCTACCAAGAATAATTAGACAAGACGGATTGCAATCAATATCAAGAACAATAAAATCTGTGGGCACAAATTCCTATTTGCAAGAATAAGAACATCATTAATTCTTCCCATAGGCTTTTTAATAGTAGAATCCGCCAAGTGCAAATTTAAAGAAGATTCTTCAAGATCGGTAAGACCAAGCACAACACATAAAGATTTCGGAATTGTAGACACACTAGCACCCAAGTCACACAAAGAAAAGCACTCATATTTTTTAATCTTTAATTTGATAGTAGGTTCCCATTCATCATGCAATTTTCTAGGAATTGAAACTTCTAATTCCAATTTTTCTTCAAAAGCTTTCATCATAGCATCAACAATATGTTTAGTAAAAGCTTTATTTTGTTCATAAGCATGGGATGAATTTATCATGGATTGCAACAAAGAAATACAATCAATCAAAGAACAACTATCGTAATTAAAGTCTTTGTAATCCAAAAGAGTGGGCACATCACTAGTTAAAGTTTTGACCTCTTCAAACCCACGTTCATCAATTTTCTCAATAAGATTTTCACCCTCCGAAATATTGGGACGCCTTCTACCTAAAGTTGACTCTTCTCGAGTCCCTTTTTCATAAATCTTAACTTTACTAATCAAGGAATCAATAGAAGAAACACCAATCATTTTAAGATCTTCATCACTTTTGCAAAAGTAATCACTAGAAAACGCTTTTTCTAAAAATTATCTTTTAGCTCTAAGCACGGCGGTTCTTTTCTTACTTTCATCCATAGAAACATAAATAGCTTTAATTGATTCATCTACTTTAGGCACAAAAATTTTCATCTTGAGATTTTCCACATCATGAGCAATTCTATCAACACTTCTAGACAAATCATCAATCTTACTCAACTTTTCTTCTATGGAAGTGTTGAAAACTTTTTGCGTGTTGATAAATTCTTTAATATTATTCTCAAGATCAAAGGTGTTTCTATTATTATTATAAGACTGATTTCCATAGGAATTACCATAATTATTAGAGGAATTACTAGGAAAAGGCCTAGGATTAAAATTACCTCTATAAGCATTGTTGTTGAAATTATTTAGAGAGATAAAATTCACATCTATGGCATCACTATTTTGCTCAATCAAAGTAGACAAAGGCATATCATTAAAATCAATAGGAGCACTTTTGATAGCAACCAAATTCATCAGAGCATCAACTTTTTCACTCAAAGAAGAAATTTCTTCAACCGAATTAACTTTTTTACTAGTAGGAGCTCCTTCGGTATGCCATTGCGAATAATTTGCCATAATATTATCAACCAACTTGGTGGCTTCACCCAAAGTAATTTCCATAAAAGTACCACCCGCATCGGAATCTAAAAGATTACGAGAAACAAAATTCAACCCCGTATAAAACTTTTGTATGATCATCCAAAGATTTAACCCATGAGTTGGGCAATTACTTAGCATCATTTTCATCCCTTCCCAAGATTTTGCAACATGCTCATGTTCAGGTTGCTTGAAATTCATGATCTATGTTCTAAGGGAAATAATTTTTGCGGGCGGAAAATACTTAGTGATAAAAGCATCTTTGCACTTATTCCAAGAATCGATACTATTGCGAGGCAAAGAAGAGAACCAATTTTTTGCAGAATCACGCAAAGAAAACGGAAATAATTTCATCTTCACAACATCATTGTCCATATATTTTTTCTTTTGCATATCGCATAGTTCCACGAAGGTATTAAGATGGGACGCGGCATCCTCATTAGGAGTACCAGAAAATTGATCTTTCATAACAAGATTCAATAAGCGGTATTGATATCACAAGACTTCGCACTAGTGGCGGGAGGAGCAATTGGAGTGTCAATAAAATCATTCTTGTTGGTATTTGAGAAATCACATAACTTGGTGTTCTCTTGAGTCATGATGACTTCACAACAAGATTGCACTTAAAAACAGATCCGGCAAGAAAATGGCGAACGAAAAAGAGGGGCGAATAAAACGGCAATTTTTTGTGAAGTGGGGGAGAGGAAAACGAGAGGCAAATGGAAAATAATGTAAATTGCAAGGAGATGAGATTTTTGATTAGGAACCTGGTATATCTTGAAGATCCTCCTCGACAACGGCGCCAAAAATTCCTTTTGATGCGGCTTGAAGCTACGTCGGTATTTCCCCAAAGAGGAAGGGATGATGCAGCACAACAATGGTAGGTATTTCCCTCAGATGTGAAACCAAGATTATCGAACCAGTAGGAGAACCAAGCAACACAACGTAAATAGCCCCTGCACACAGATAACAAATCCTCGCAACCCCACGTGTTAAAGGGGTTGTCAATCCCTTCCGGGTACGACGCCTCAAGATAGGAGAACGGACGTGAGATAAATTGTAGTAGATTGATAGATCGAACGCCAAATAAAATAAATAAGAATAAATTGCAGCAAGGTATTTTTGTATTTTTGGTATAGATCTAAAAATAAAAGAAAAGGAAAATAGATCGCAAAGGCAAATAATATGAGAAAGAGACCTGGGGGTCGTAGGTTTCACCAGAGGCTTATCTTGAGAAAATTAGCAAATAGTGGGTGAACAAATTACTGTTGGGCAATTGATAGAACTACGAATAATCATGGCGATATCCAGGCAATGATCATTACATAGGCTGATAGGCATCATGTCAAGATTAGTAGACCGACTCCTGCCTGCATCTACTACTATTACTCCACACATTGACCGCGATCCAGCATGCATCTAGTGTATTAAGTTCATGGAGAAATGGAGTAATGCAATAAGAACGATGACATGATGTAGACAAGATCTATCTATGTAGAGATAGACCCCATTGTTTTATCCTTAGTAGCAACGATACATACGTGTCGGTTCCCTTTACATCCGGATCAAGCACCATAAGATCGAACCCACTACAAAGCACCTCTTCCCATTGCAAGATAAATATATCAAGTTGGCCAAACAAAACCCAAATATCGGAGAAGAAATACGAGGCTATAAGCAATCATGCATAAAAGAGATCAAAGAAAGTCAAATACTTTCATGGATATAAAAAGATAGATCTGATCATAAACTCAAAGTTCATCGATCCCAACAAACACACCGCAAAAGAGTTACATCATATGGATCTCCAAGAGACCATTGTATTGAGAATTCAGCGAGATAGAAAGCCATCTAGCTACTAACTACGGACTCGAAGGTCTACAAAGAACTACTCACGCATCATCTGAGAGGCACCAATGGAGGTGGTGAACCCCATCCGAGATGGTGTCTAGATTGGATCTGGTGGTTCTAGACTCTGCGGCGGCTGGATCAATATTTCATCGACTCCCCTAGGGTTTTGGGAATATTGGGGTATTTATAGAGCAAAGAGGCGGTCCGGGGGCACCCGAGGTGGGCACAACCCACCAGGGCACGCATGGGCCTCCTGGCGCGCCCTGGTGGGTTGTGCTCTCCTCGGAGCACCCCCTAGGTGCGGCCAGGGCTCATTATGTTCCTTCTGGTCCAAAAAAATCTCTGTAAAGTTTCCTTGTGTTTGGACTCCGTTTGGTATTGATTTCCTGCGATGTAAAAAACATGCAGAAAACAGCAACTGGCACTTGGCACTATGTCAATAGGTTAGTACCAAAAATGATATAAAATGACTATAAAATGATTATAAAACATCCAAGATTGATAATATAACAGCATGGAACAATCAAAAATATAGATACGTTGGAGACGTATTAGTGGCTGGCCCGAGCGCCCACGTGGATGCCGTCACGCCTTCACCGCCCCCTCCTCCACCGACGGAGTGGGTCGCGCTGCTGACGCCGACATCCGCAGCCGAGGTTCCTGGCCCAAGTCGCCCCCTGGCTACGCACCTGTACCGATGCGCTCCATGGTGGATGAGGAGGAGGCACTCGCCTTCGTCTCCGCGCCTCCGGCGTCTTCCGCTTTGGGGCCGGATGGAGCGTGCCGACACCACCGCCCCGCCATAGCCGGAGATGGCAGCGGGCTCGAGCAGCCTCGCGGAACAGCACTTCGGGCGCGCCGTGGCCGCCATCGACCGCCGTCCCGGCCGCCTCACCGGCTCGTGGGCTCCGGCAAGCCTTGGCCTCGGCGCTGCTCGTCACGCCCCCGTCGTCTTTGCTTCTTCCTCGGACGAAGAGGTTTCGTCGGTGTCACACCGCTGACCACCGGAGATGCGAGGCGAGACGTCGGCGACTGGGATCGAGCACAAGTGGTGGGGGATCAAGCGCAGGTGGTAGGGGATCGAGCGCAGGTGGTAGGGAAGATCGAGCGGTGGTGCGGGTCGGGGCGGATCCTTATCCGTAACCGTCCACCCCTCGCCTCCTCCCTTATGTGGCGTGGAAGGTAGCAGCTGGGCCGGCCAAAGGTCATGGAGACCCAGGCCCAGGCGCCTGGGGTGACCTTCCTGCTGCCCCCTTCCCCTCCGCTCGGCTGTGGGCCAGATGGCCATGGGTTGTTCATTTTTTCTCTCTCTGTTTTTATTAATTTAGTACTATTTATTAGCATTCGCATGTTTTTGACTCTGTTATTTCCAGTATTTGTCTTAAATACTAATTTATGTAGAGTACCTTGTATTCCAGAACGTGAAGTAATATATTTCCATGTTTCTTACATGTTGAGATTCATTACATCTATTATTTTAAATTGAGATTTTTTTTATCTTTTGCAAAGAAAATTCAGTACCTCTGCAGTATTGTTTCTCCGTTGAGTACGAGGTATTCCGGAATATTTCTATGATGTATCTAATTCCATGTTAAACACATTTTTTTAGAAATGGAGGAGGACCCCCGGCCTCTGCATCTGGACAATGCATGCAGCCACTTTATTAATTATTCACACAAGACCTTACAAAGTCATACACCAGTAAGACTAAAGCCACCGTCTAGGCAACATCTGTCGCTACTCTTATCCAGTTGATGAAGGGATGCTGATAGTCTGGACCTACTACCAAACAAACCTTGCAGCCAAACCTAACATCTAAGACCTGAGGTCCCAACCAGGACGCCTGCCCAGTATGGGGCACCCACCAGTCCGGCGCACTCCTCAACCAGGACACCTGCCGGGTATGAGTCCGCCGCAACGACCTGCCATCGAACCATCTTCAGTTTTGTACTGCTGCATCTACCTTGCCCGGTCTAGCTGTCGTCGACGCCACCACGACGCTAGAAAACGCCACCATCCTGCACGTATCCATCCACACGCGCCCGTCGTCGAAACTCCATGGCGCCATGCCGCCGGGATCCATCATCGGCCTTGCAGTATATCAAACACCGCTCCTCCTTGTCCCCTCTAGCCAGCTCCTGCTCCAAAACGATGCCCTCAGGAGGGAGCACGACACCGAAGGCACCGTCATCGTCCGATCCGGTAGACCCGGATCTAGGGTTTCCCCCAGAACGTCCCTATCATGTTGACGCAGTTTGAAACAAAGATGCCTCAACAAGGGGCGTCAGAGATGCCGTCATTGTCTGCCATGACCGAAGTCGGCGTGATTTTCACCGGAAGTAGTGCCATCATGATCTCGCCGCTGACTGGATCCGAGCACACCCTCGCCATGTTGAGGACCTCCGGCCGCCCCACCACGGCCCCATCACGCCCCGCCGGCCGGCCATAGCCGAACCACGACGGATCTGGCCGGGACGCCAGATCCACGGCCACCGCCGCCGCCCATCGCATAGCAGAGAATCCCACCGGAGGACCTCGCCAGCCCTGGGCTCGTCGGCTGCCGTCGCACAGCCAGGACGCCGACGTGGCTGCCACACGAAGACACCCCGCACGAGGAGCCCCACCCTCCTGATGGGAGATCTGTCGTTTCCCTCCAGCCCTAGCCCTTTAGGCGTCGGGCACCGCCACCACCGCAGCCAGTGCCGACAGCAGCGGCGGCAGAGATCTGCCTCGCGGGAGGGCTGGCGGCGCGAGGAGTTGGTCCCCCTGGCGCGTCGCCCTGGGTGGCGGCGCGAGAGGGTCGAGCAGGAGTAGGTTTCGTCTAAGGTCTCGAGAGACCAGAGGAAAGGGAAGATGCATGTTGAGATAAATATGTCTATTTGCAATTGGCCTTTTCAATTTCTTGCAAATACAGATGCAAAATTCTTAGTGATTTGCTAAGTAATTTGAGGCTCTTGCCCTCAATGTCCACCACTTACTCAAGAGGGTCATGGACATCAGGATCAGTCTTGCATCCCATGGGATAACGCATGCAATCCAAGCCACGCCATCGGGATGCAAAGGACCTCAAGGGTAAAGGTTTGAAACTCACTTCAAACCTTCAACCTGACACCATCATGGAAGTCAGTTGTGTGCATAATGTTCTTATAGAACTGAACAATAAAATGACTACGCAACTATCACGGGACCCTATGAGCACGAAGAACATGAAGGTTGAATATGCATTAACCGACAAGTTTGGAGACTACATTTAGTCCCTCAATCTCCTTAGTGATCTATTTATTTATGTCCATTTCGGATGTTCTAATATGAACATGATTATTGTTGTCATCATATATTGTATATCACAATATATTGTATCAACACTTTGGTACAAATACATTTGTATGTATTCTATGTATGTGACAGTGATTTTCTTGAGAATTTCATGTCTATATATAGATTTCTACGGGGGTCAATCTGATGAAAGATGATATGTACCTTGTGGACACATGCACCGCGAATTCTACACTCAAGGAAGTGAAATGTTTCCACTCTCTTTGAGAGAAAGGAGATATTTTAAAATCGCTAAGTAGCGATGAGGTATTTGTTGGCTCAACTCGAGTCATATTTACTATCCCTATGGGTACTTGAGTAGAATAAACGATGCTTTATCATGTCCGGATCAACTCATGCCATACTAAACTATAGGGATATTCATCAAAATAGTTTCCATAGCGAAACTTGGATGACAACAAAGAGGATTATCTTCTCTTTCCATATGCAACGGATATGACAAGCACTGTCTATGTATCATTTGGGTTGTACTACACATACTACAAAACCCGTAGCAAATGTTACGTACAAGATAGTTTTCCAGAGTGTCTTTTGCATGACAAACTTGGCATTCCCGCCTTGGTCATCATTGACATTGGGTTGAAATGGAAACTATCAGCAATTCCAATGGTTTATGATTATTATGATGCTAAATTCTAACAAATTTGGATTTTGTGTGCACTACATGACACAGGGAGGCAAATTTTAAGGCTTGCACACCTTAAAGTGTATGTTAAACCACTCAGACTCCTTGAATGCATCAAGTCAAGGTAAGTGGATCTTTCCAACCATTGAGTAGACTATTCAGTTATTCCATGGTTCTAAAAGACATATCTACATGATGGTCTTAAGTGTGTGCTTTATTCACACAAAACGATCGGCTCGTTATCCTGACATCGATTTCAAGCAAATCGAATGGATAGCATTGCAGAATTCTCCTTCAGTACCTTCTCTATGGCCCTCGGATTGAAGTTTAGCAATTTGTCCTAATGTCTAGACTCAAAATGGTTTGGTACAATCCCATCCAAAGAATTGAGCTCATTCCATGATCTATACCTTGGAATTGCAACTTACCAACTTTACGTTGGAGTCATGCAATTTTACACGCTCATGACCAAACTGTGTATTACTATTCCCCTCTATCTTTGATACGTGGAAACCGACCAAGTATTTCCCATCTGCGGTAATTCGGTTGCATACCGATATCACCACCCGGCATACATCATTTGGCCCCTCGACATATAGTTGGGATCTTTGTGGGGAATAATTGTATTTCCATCAATACCTCAAGCCCCTCGCATGGGGAGTTATTCAAGGCCAGTATTGACTCAATGAGGAACATTTCCAGGCATTAGGTGGAGATTTCAAGTACCATAAAGAATGCTAGAAAATTAGTGGAATGTTCAACACATTTTTGCCTCAAATCCATGTACTCAAAGATATGACTATGCATTCAGAAGATTTGCAACACATTGCAAATAACCTGCTAGATTCATTTACTGACTACAAAGGTGTCACACAATCCTACAATCCTGCAAAAGTATGCCTGAAAGAGAGGAGGTACCAACAAAATCCACTCCACTCCCTGTTCAGAGCAACAGGGGGAGATGTATGGCAGAAGTACATCAGGATTCAGCTTCTCGCAAGCAAGCATATGAAGGCCTGTGAATTAGTAAATGCAAGTCAACTTCACGTTGATAGACACCTAATGGGTAGTATACACCCAGTGGACGGGAAACCTCCACCAACCCAGGTCATAGTGCGCACAATGACCGGGACATCGGAATACCTGACTCAATCGCATTGGGAAATCGCGAGCAGTCGCCATGGGTAACGATATTTCCATCAACTATATATTGATATATAGATTCTGGAGAAACATATAACCGGAAGTCTACAATTGTTGACATACATTTCTCAACTAGATTGAAAAACCTTTCAAGCAATTCAGATCCAAAGACCATGGCCATGGCAAAGTGTGAACAACACTCGGACTAAACTCAAGAAAAGGGTATAATCTAGGTAGAAATGATCTTGCTCAATAATGGGAAGGTATTCATAAGCAATACCTACACCATTTTTCTTCTGGAAATGGAATTGAGAACAACGAGGTGGTGAAACATAGAGCAAGTATTGTAGCACAAGGGTTCACGCAGATACCCAACTGTTCTCCGGAGGTGGAATCTCATTCCGATAACTTATATCATTGGCAGTTCAAAATCATCTATCTCTGCAGTTGATAGATGTAGTGATTGCATATCCATGTAGGTCACTAGATTCAGATATAGATGGTTCCCGACGGAACCTCAATTCTGAGTCGAAGTACATAATGCAACATACATCGTGTAAAATCAATAAGTCACCATATGACTTATTATTATCATAGGTACATTTGGTACAACCGACATAGTGAGTTCCTTATTCACAAGGATTACTCCTACAATGATGATCCATGTTTGTATGTCTGCAATGATGACACATGTAATCATCTAAATAATGGAGTTTAAAATGAAGGATTTGGGTAAACCATAATACCGCTCGTTACTACAACTTGAGCACCTTCATTCATACATTATGGTATACTATGTTGTATATATCCAAAATATATTGGAGAAATTCGATGTGGACAAATCGTATCCGTCCATAGAGAAAGGTCTATTTAGACCAAGAGATCATGGAAATGAGATATTGGGACTCAACGTTCCATAATGCCATTGGATCCACCAAACACAATTGGTTGGTACTCAATAATATCTTTTGATATCTCCAAGGCATCAAACATCTTGTCCTGGTTTTTTTTCAGTTTCACAGAAATGTGAACACCGATATCATTGGATACATCGAGCAGATCCCTACTATGTCAGATCATAGTCAAGCTTAGTGTTCTTACTAGGTGTGGTAGCCCTCCCATGAAGAGCCTCCAAAACAGACCTCATGGCTACATCCGCCAACCATTATCTCAAAGATAATGTTGCTTGTGTTGCCCAGATGCAAACAGGTTACTAATAAGCAATATCTTTATATTGCATATCTTGCAAGTCAAATCATGCAACTGATTTGTTCACTAAGTGTTGGGGATATTACTATTGGGCGTAAACCGGCCAGGACAGGCCGGGTTAACTTCATCAGTAGTTAAGTATGCTTGAAGCCCATGAAAGCATATGAGGATGTTATATAAGGGCCCAAGGCCCAGAACCGATTTTAGGCTTGTAGCCGTAAACCGGCATTAGTATGTAAACTTGTGTTGTAAGATAGTAAGAGGGGAGACCGGACCGGACACGTTTATGAGCCGGTCTCGGGACTCTGTAAACCGACGGATGTCACCCATGTATATAAGGGGACAACCCGACGGCGGTTCAGGACAACAGACAACAACTCGAGGACTAGGCGAAGCATATTCGCTCCCTGGTCATCGAAACCCCATCAATTCCATCACAACTAGACGTAGGCTTTTACCTTCATCGAAGGGGCCGAACTAGTATAAACTCTCTTGCGTCCCTTGTCCGCTTTAACCCCTTCAAGCTAATCCGTAACGATGGCTCCACGACTAAGTCCTTTCATGAGGACATCTGCCGTGACAAAACCACGACAGTTGGCGCCCACCGTGGGGCTATCGCACGATGGTTTCAAGTTCTTGGAGGGCAACTTCGAAGGACTTAAGGGTTACACTGTGGGCCAGATGACCAAGAGTCGTTGCGGCAAGCTCTAGATCGACGATGCAGGCTGGGGCCCCGAGGCCGGCACAATCGAGTACGGGTACCGGGTCCCCTTTGGTGGCATACATGTCTTAATCGGCAAGATCAGCGAACCGGGCCCTGAGCCGGACATCTGCACCGACCTCGTCGAGACGGCTCAGCGTGTGCGATCTGCCCGGGTCAAGCCTACCGTGAAGCGTGCCTTTGTGGGAGTCATCCATGGAGGAGAATACGAGGATAGATCGGAATCTGGTGGTGAGACCGTCGTTTATTCCGGCGACGAGTCATTGACCGGAGAGACCGAGTCGTTATATCAATTACAAGATGGCCGGATTGGGGGCTATTCCGATGGCGACAGTATTCCGGACCCGTCTGATCTGCCGAACCGGGTTGGAATATTCATGGCCGGTACACAAGCGGCGATCCACTCTTCGACCGCAGCAGCAATGATCTCCAGATCAGTAGCGGTGATGGCAGCCGGGGCAGGAGGCCCTGTGCGCCCGCCGGCTCAAGTTTTATCTGATCTATTCGATGTGTTGGCTACGCTCATGACAGAGGTTAACCCGGTGGATCAGGATGCCCACAATGCAGAAATCACAAAAGTAAAGGATCAGATTACTCAGGCCAAAGCCGATTTAGCGGCTGAGAATGCCAGGATGACTGCAGAACGGGCCGCTTTGGACGCGCAGGCTTATCGGCTTATGCTTTGGATCGTAACGCATCGCATGAAGTCCTGAAGAGAAAGCACCGGTCTCGTCTACCTCCGGTTTACGAGGCTAGGAACATCTTTAACACCCCCGGAGCAGGGACCAGTAACCCGCCGGTAGTAAACCGGGCGGAAGCACATGGAGCAGGCGCGCCGGTTCAGCCACGTTTGATGGATCCACCTCGTCAGAACAATATTGTGCCTCAGCCCGTCCCAACACCTCCGGGTCATTACTCTAATCCGATGGACAATCTTGTTGCTACCGCTTCACGACTGGAGGCCATCCCAATTGAAGGTGATTCTCCGGCGGCGGTGGAAACACGTCGGGTTAAGGAGCTTCTTCGAACAGCTTTGGTTCAACATGAGGCATATTCATACAGCCATGATCGAATTCATTCCACCCCTCGTCCAAGCCGGAGCTACAGCAGGCGTATGGATGAACCGGTCGTGTCAAGCAACGCACGGAATCGTGAAGCGCCCCGTGGCAACAACCCGGCAGGTGGCGTTGGCGATGCTCAGGAGGTGGTAGACCGGGCCCGAGCGCGCTGGGAGGCTAAGTTAGCAGCGCGGTATGAAGCTCGTCAGCTCACTCCAGTTCATCCGACCACATCAGTTGAGCCAGGAGTTACCTCTAGTTCTTTGGGGTGCCGTGCCTTGTCCCAGCATTACGTAATGTGCGTCTGCCCAAGGATTTCAAGGGTCCGCGCAAGGTGCCGAATTACACTGCCGATTTATCCCCTGAAATATGGGTGGAAAGCTATGAGATGGCCATGGAGATGCTCGATGTGGATGATGCGGCCTGCGCAAAGTATTTCACCATGATGCTAGAAGGAACGGCCCGTACTTGGTTAAAGAGTCTACCGTCTAACTCTATCAGTTCATGGGCCGAGTTGAGAGCCCGGTTTATCCAGAACTTTAAGGATACATGCAAGCAACCCATGTCGATAGTAGACTTAGCTGCCTGTGTCCAGGAGGAAGGAGAGTCGACAACACACTGGGTGCGCCGGGTCTCGAAAATTTTGCATTCATCAGACCGCATCAATGTGGATACGGAAGTTCTGACCTCGGAGGGCAATTGCCGGTTTGAGCCGCTGAAGCTGAAGTTGGGACGGCTGAAACGCCATTGCAATGACATGGGGACCCTCATGGCCGCTTTAGTAAAGTATGCTGACTCTGATAGTACCAAGGATCCCGAGTCTGAAGATGACAAGACAGGGAAGGGAAAGAAGAGCAACAACGCCAAGGGGCAGCACCACAACCCGGCGGGTCATGGGAATGGCGGCAAACGTAAGGCGGATCACGGCTTGGACTTTGTGGCTAATGCCAGTGCGCAAGATAAGGGCCAGCGGCGTAGGGGTAAATCGTCCCAGCGCAACGGAGCACCTAATCCTAACCCGGACCGCCTGTCTTACCTGTTGAACCAACCCTGTCGAAAACATGGGACGAAGGAGATGCCGGCCAACCACCTTTGGAAGGACTGCTACATCATGCAAGAGTTCAAAAATTCTAATGCTTTCTGGTATGATCACGGATCAGGTGGCGGTTCAGGATCCGGATCTCATGGGCCGGGTTATGGTGGAGGAAATTCTGGTTCAGGCTTCAACGGTAATCAGGGCGGACACAACAATCAAGGTAATCAGAGCAGCCAGGGTGGCTACAATCAGCAGCAGCAGCAGCAATCGGGTTATCAGAGCAACCCGAAGCAGTTAAATAGTGGGCAATATCATGTCTTCACCACTAGTTTGGACAAGCGTGACTGAAAGGTTCATAAGCGGGCAGTAAACTCTGTTGAACCGGCAGTGCCCCGTTACTTACGCTGGTCCGAGCAGCCAATCGTGTGGAGTAGAGAGGATCAGCCTCCCCTGGTTGACAATCCGGGTCAACTGGCATTTGTGGTGGCGCCTCAGGTGGGAGGTTATAAGTTCACCAAGGTACTCATGGATGGAGGAAGCAGTATTAACATCCTCTATTATGAAACCTTCCGTCGTATGGGGTTAACAGATAAAAATCTTAAACCGTCCAATACGGTGTTCCACGGCGTGGTACCGGTAAGTCAAGATATCCTATTGGCAAGATAGCTCTGGAGGTGGCCTTTGGAGATGATCATGACTCCAGATCAGAAATATTGACCTTTGAGGTGGTGAAAATCCAGAGTCCGTATCATGCCCTGTTTGGACGGCCGGCTTATGCCAAATTTATGGCACGGCCCTGCTATGTCTATTTGCAGCTCAAGATACCGGGTCACAAGGGAAAAATAACTGTCCATGGAAGCCACAAGATTGCTTTGGAGTGTGAAGAAGGTGATGCGGCCTATGCTGAGTCGGTTTGTGCCACGGAGGAGTTAAAATTTTACAAGGATAATGTTGATCCGGCAGACATGACTCCGTTGAAAAAGCCAACTATGGAGCATGATCCGGCCCTGAAGTTTAAATCGGCTGCTGAGACTAAGCTTGTTGACTTCATCCCTGGCGATTCGTCCAAGCAGTTCAGCATCAGTGCAAACTTGGATACGAAATAGGAAAGCGCGCTCATCGAGTTCATCCGTGAGAATCGGGACATCTTTGCGTGGAAGCCCTCTGACATGCCAGGTGTACCGAGAGAACTCGCTGAGCACACTCTTAATGTTGATCCTAAGTATAAACCGATGAAACAGTTTCTCCGCCGGTTCAACGAAGAAAGGCGCAAGGCTATTGGAGAGGAAGTGGCTAGGCTCTTAGCGGCTGGATTTATCGTTGAAGTTTTCCATCCGGAATGGTTAGCTAATCCGGTGCTGGTCCTTAAGAAGAATGGCACATGGCGTATGTGTGTGGATTACACAGATCTCAACAAGGCTTGTCCAGCAGATCCTTTTGCCCTCCCCGTATTGATCAAATTATTGATGCTATGGCAGGTTGTGAGTGTTTGAGTTTTTTGGATGCATAATCTGGTTATCATCAGATCAAAATGGTAGTTAAGGACCAGGAGAAGAAGGCCTTCATAACTCCCTTTGGAGCCTTTGCTACCTCTTGAGCACTGCGTTGGATTTCCCCGTAAGTATTTCCCTTAGTTTTTGAGAACCAAGGTATCAATCCAGTAGGAGGCCACGCGCAAGTCCTTCGTACGTACACAAAAACAATAGCTCAACGCAACCAACGCGATTAGGGGTTGTCAATCCCTTCACGGTCACTTACGAGAGTGAGATCTGATAGAGATGATAGATAATATTTTTGGTATTTTTGATATAGAGATGCAAAGCGAAAAGTAAAAGGCAAAGTAAAAATCAAAGCAAAAATAAAGTGATGATGAGAATAGACCCGGGGGCCATAGGTTTCACTAGTGGCTTCTCTCAAGAGCATAAGTATTCTATGGTGGGTGAACAAGTTATTGTTGAGCAATTGACAGAATTGAGCATAGTTATGAGAATATCTAGGTATGATCATGTATATAGGCATCACGTCCGAGACAAGTAGACCGACTCCTGCCTACATCTACTACTATTACTCCACTCATCAACCGCTATCCAGCATGCATCTAGAGTATTAAGTTAAAAACAGAGTAACGCCTTAAGCAAGATGACATGATGTAGAGAGATAAATTCATGCAATATGAAATAAACCCCATCTTGTTATCCTCGATGGCAACGATGCAATCCGTGCCTTGCTTCCCCTTCTGTCACTAGGAAAGGACACCGCAAGATCGAAACCAAAGCTAAGCACTTCTCCCATGGCAAGAAAAACTAATCTAGTAGGCCAAACCAAACTGATAATTCAAAGAGACTTGCAAAGATAACCAATCATACATAAAAGAATTCAGAGAAGATTCAAATATTATTCATAGATAGACTTGATCATAAACCCACAATTCATTGGTCTCAACAAACACACCGCAAAAAGAAGATTACATCGAATAGATCTCCACAAGAGAGGGGGCGAACATTGTATTGAGATCCAAAAAGAGAGAGAAGTCATCTAGCTACTAACTATGGACCCGAAGGTCTGAGGTAAACTACTCACACTTCATCGGGGGGGCTATGATGATGTAGAAGCCCTCCGTGATGACGGCCCTCTCCGGCGGAGCTCCGGAACAGGCCCAAAGATGGGATCTCGTGGATACAGAAAGTTACAACGGTGGAATTCGGTTTTTGGCTCCGTCTATGATCGTTTGGGGATACGTAGGTATATATAGGAGGAAGGAGTACGTCGGTGGAGCTCCGAGGGGCCCACGAGGCAGGGGGCGCGCCCTAGGGGGGCGCCCCCACCCTCGTGACCGCCTCTTGGCTCCCTTGGAGTAGGGTCCAAGTCTCCTGGATCACGTTCGGTGAGAAAATCACGTTCCCGAAGGTTTCATTCCGTTTGGACTCCGTTTGATAATCCATTTCTTCGAAACACTGAAATAGGCAAAAAAAACAGCAAATCTGGGTTGGGCCTCCGGTTAATAGGTTAGTCCCAAAAAAAATATAAAAGTGGAAAATAAAGCCCAATATAGTCCAAAGAAGTAGATAATATAGCATGGAGCAATCAAAAATTATAGATACGTTGGAGACGTATCAGGCATCCCCAAGCTTAATTCCTGCTCGTCCTCGAGTATGTAAATGATAAAAAGAGAATTTTTGATGCGGAGTGCTACTTGGCATAGTTTCAATGCAAATCTTCTTAACTGTGGTATGAATATTCAGTTTTGAAAGATTCAAGACAAAAGTTCATATTGACATAAAAATAATAATACTTCAAGCATACTAACAAACCAATTATGTCTTCTCAAAATAACATGGCCAAAGAAAGTTATCCCTACAAAATCATATAGCATGGATGTGCTCTATCTTCACCACACAAAGTATTTAAATCATGCACAACCCCGATGACAAGCCAAGTAATTGTTTCATACTTTAACATTTTCAAAACTTTTTCGATCCTCATGCAATACATGAGTGTGACCCATGGATATAGCACTATATGTGGAATAGAATGGTGGTTGTGGAGAAGACAAAAAGGGAGAAGATAGTCTCACATCAACTAGGCGTATCAACGGGCTATGGAGATGCCCATCAATAGATATCAATGTGAGTGAGTAGGGATTGCCATGCAATGGATGCACTAGATCTATAAGTATATGAAAGCTCGTCAAAAGAAACTAAGTGGGTGTGCATCCAACTCGCTTGCTCACAAAGACCTAGGGCATTTTAGGAAGCCCATCATTGGAATATACAAGCCAAGTTCTATAGTGACAAATTCCCACTAGTATATGAAAGTGACAAAATGAGAGACTCTCTATCATGAAGATCATGGTGCTACTTTGAAGCACAAGTGTGGTAAAAGGATAGTAACATTGTCCTTTCTCTCTTTTTTTGGGCTTTTTTCTTTTTTTATGACCTCTTTTTTTTTGTCCGAAGTCTCATCCCGACTTATGAGGGAATCATAGTCTCCATCATCCTTTCCTCACTTGGGACAATGCTCTAAAAATTGATGATCATCACACTGTTATTTTTCTTACTACTCAACAATTACAACTCAATACTTAGAATAAATCATGACTCTATATGAATGCCTCCGGCGGTGTACCGGGATATGCAATGAATCAAGAGTGACATGTATGAAAGAATTATGAATGGTGGCTTTGCCACAAATACGATGTCAACTACATGATCATGCTAGCAATATGACAATGATGGAGCGTGTCATAATAAACGGAACGGTGGAAGGTTGCATGGCAATATATCTCGGAATGGCTATGGAAATGCCATGATAGGTAGATATGGTGGCTGTTTTGAGGAAGGTATATGGTGGGTGTATGATACCGGTGAAAAGTGTGGTATTAGAGAGGCTAGCAATGGTGGAAGGATGGGAAAAAGTGCGTATAATCCATGGACTCAACATTAGTCATAAATAACTCATATATTTATCGCAAAAATCTAGAAGTTATCAAAGCAAAGTATTACGCGCATGCTCCTAGGGGGATAAATTGGTAGGAAAAGACCATCGCTCGTCCCCGGCCGCCACTCATAAGGAAGACAATCAATAAATAAATCATGCTCCGACTTCATCACATAACGGTTCACCATACGTGCATGCTACGGGAATCACAAACTTTAACACAAGTATTTCTCAAATTCACAACTACTCAACTAGCATGACTCTAATATCACCATCTTCATATCTCAAAACAATTATCAAGCATCAATCTTTTCTTAGTATTCAACGCACTCAAAAGAAAGTTTCACAAATCTTGAACACCAAGCATATTATTATTAAGAAAATTACCATGCTATTAAGACTCTCGAAATAATCTAAGTGAAGCATGAAAGTTCAATAGTTTCTATAAAGAAAATTATCCACCGTGCTCTAAAAGATCTAAGTGAAGCACATAGAACAAAATTATCAAGCTCAAAAGATATAAGTGAAGCACATAGAGCAAAACTACGTAACTCAAAAGATATAAGTGAAGCACATAGAGTATTCTATCAAATTCCAATTCATATATGGCTATCTCAAAAGGTGTGTACAGCAAGGATGATTGTGGCACACTAACAAACAAAGACACAAATAATACAAGACGCTCCAAGCAAAACACATATCATGTGGTGAATAAAAATATAGCTCCAAGTAAAATTACTGATGGAAGTAGACGAAAGAGGGGATGCCTTCTGGGGCATCCCCAAGCTTTGACTTTTTTGTGTCCTTGGATTATCTTGGGGGTGCCATGGTCATCCCCAAGCTTAGGCTCTTTCCACTCCTTGTTCCATAATCCATCAAAAGATTTCACCCAAAACTTGAAAACTTCACAACACAAAACTCAACAGAAATCTCGTGAGCTCCGTTAGAGAAAGAAAACAAAAGACCACTTCAAGGTACTGTAATGAACTCATTCTTTATTTATATTGGTGTTAAACCTACTGTATTACAACTTATATATGGATTATAAACTATTTTACTAGCCATAGATTCATCAAAATAAGCAAACAACACACGAAAAACAGAATCTGTCAAAAACAGAACAGTCTGTAGTAATCTGTAACTAACGCAAACTTATGGAACTCCAAAACTTCAGCCAAAATAGGACGACCTAGGCAATTTTTTTATTGATCATCATAAATTAGAATCAGTATTTTATCACGTTATGGTGATTTTTAATAATTCGGGGACTGAGCGCAAAGTTTCTGGAAATTACAGCAAGATCAAATAACTATCATCCAAGAAGTTCCTATAGGTTTAACTTGGCACAAACACTAATTAAAACACAAAACCACATCTAAACAGAAGGTAGATGGATTATTTATTCCTAAACAGAAACAAAAACAAAGAACAAAAAATAAAATTGGGTTGCCTCCCAACAAGCGCTATCGTTTAACGCCCCTAGCTAGGCATAAAAGCGAGGATAGATCTAGGTATTGCCATCTTTGGTAGGCAATCCATAAGTGGCTCTCATGATAGTTTCATATGGAAATTTTATTTTCTTCCTAGGGAAGTGTTCCATGCCCTTTTTTAATGGAAATAGAAATATAATATTCCCTTCCTTCATATCAATAATCGCACCAATCGTTCTAAGGAAAGGTCTACCAAGAATAATAGGGCAAGAAGGATTGCAATCTATATCAAGAACGATAAAATCTACGGGCACATAATTCCTATTTGCAACAATAAGAACATCATTAATTCTTCCCATAGGTTTCTTAATAGTGGAATCAGCAAGATACAAGTTTAGAGAACAATCATCAAAATCACGGAAATCTAGCAAGTCACACAAAGTTTTGGGAATAGTGGAGACACTAGCACCCAAATCACACAAAGCATAAAACTCATGATCTTTAATTTTAATTTTAATAGTTGGTTCCTACTCATCATAGAGTTTTCTAGGGATAGAAACTTTCAACTCAAGTTTTTCTTCATAAGATTGCATCAAGGCATCAACAATATGTTCGGTAAAGGCTTTCTTTTGACTATAAGCATGAGGAGAATTTAGCACGGATTGCAACAAGGAAATGCAATCAATTAAAGAGCAACTTTCATAATTAAATTCCTTGAAATCCAATATAGTGGGTTTGGCAACATCTAGTGTTTTATTTCTTTCAATCCCACTTTCATCAATTTCATCATAAAGATCTAAATACTCCGAATTTTTGGAACGCCTTCTAGGTAAAGGAAGATCATATTCAGTTTCATCAAGATTCATATTGCAAAACAAAGATTTTATAGGGGACACATCAATAACTTTTAGATCTTCATCTTGATTTTCATAGGAATTGGAAGAACACGCTTTAATAAAGGCATCTTTTGTAGCACGCATCCTAGCGGTTCTTTCCTTGCACTCATAAATGGAAATTCTCATGGCTTTGAGAGACTCATTGATATCATGCTTAGGAGGAATAGATCTAAGCTTTAAAGAATCAACCTCGAGAGAAATTCTGTCAACGTTCCTAGCCAAATCATCAACTTTAAGCAATTTCTCTTCAAGCAAAGCATTAAAATTCTTTTGTGAATTCATAAACACTTTAACACTACTCTCAAATTCAGAGGGCATCTTATTAAAATTTCCATAAGAGTTGTTGTAGGAATTTCCATAATTATTAGAAGGATTACTAGGATAAGGCCTAGGATTAAAATTCCCTCTATACGCGTTGTTACCAAAATTATTCCTACCAACAAAATTCACATACATAGATTCATTGTTATTCTCAATTAAAGTAGACAAAGGCATATCATTAGGATCAGAAGAAACACTCTTAGTAGCAAATAATTTCATAAGTTCATCCATCTTTCCACTCAAAACTTTGATTTCTTCTATCGCATGCACTTTTTTATTAGTAGATCTTTCAGTATGCCATTGAGAATAATTAAGCATAATATTATCTAGGAGTTTAGTAGCATCTCCTAAAGTGATTTCCATAAAAGTGCCTCCCGCGGCCGAATCTAAAAGATTTCTAGAAGCAAAATTTAATCATGCATAAATTTTTTGTATAATCATCCACAAATTCAAACCATGAGTAGGGCAATTATGTATCGTTAATTTCATTATCTCCCAAGCTTGTGCAACATGTTCATGATCAAGTTGCTTAAAATTCATAATGTCGTTTCTAAGAGAGATGATCTTAGCGGGAGGACAATACTTAGAGATAAAAGCATCTTTGCACTTGTTCCAAGAATCAATACTATTTTTGGGCAAAGACGAAAACCAAGCTTTAGCACGATCTCTAAGCGAAAAAGGAAATAGCTTCAATTTAACAATGTCATTATCGACGTCTTTCTTCTTTTGCATATCACATAAATCAACGAAGCTATTTAGATGAGTAGCGGCATCTTCACTAGGAAGGTCGGCGAATTGATCTTTCATAACAAGATTCAACAAAGCAGTATTGATTTCACAAGATTCAGTATTGGCAAGAGGAGCAATCGGAGTCCTAAGGAAATCATTATTATTGGTATTGGTGAAGTCGCACAATTTGGTAGTATCTTGAGCCATCGCGACAGACAAGCAATCCAACACACGAGCAAACAAAAGGCAAGCAAGAAAAAGGCAAACGGAGGAAGAGAAGGAGAAGGAGATTGGGAAAGAGAGGGCAAATAAAACGGCAAGGGTGAAGTGGGGGAGAGGAAAACGAGAGGCAAATGGCAACTAATGTAATGCGGGATATAGGGATTGTAATGGGTACTTGGTATGTTGACTTTTATGAGACTCCCGACAACGGCGCCAGAAATTCTTCTTGCTACCTCTTGAGCACTGCGTTGGATTTCCCCAAATAGGAGAGGATGATGCAGCAAAGTAGCGTAAGTATTACCCTCAGTTTTTGAGAACCAAGGTATCAATCCAGTAGGAGGCCACGCGCAAGTCCCTCGTACCTACACAAAAACAATAGCCCAACGCAACCAACGCGATTAGGGGTTGTCAATCCCTTCATGGTCACTTACGAGAGTGAGATCTGATAGAGATGATAGATAATATTTTTGGTATTTTTGATATAGAGATGCAAAGCGAAGAGTAAAAGGCAAAGTAAAAAAGCAAAGCAAAAATAAAGTGATGATGAGAATAGACCCGGGGGCCATAGGTTTCAATAGTGGCTTCTCTCAAGAGCATAAGTATTCTACGGTGGGTGAACAAATTACTGTTGAGCAATTGACAGAATTGAGCATAGTTATGAGAATATCTAGGTATGATCATGTATATAGGCATCATGTCCGAGACAAGTAGACCGACTCACCTTTGCATCTACTACTATTACTCCACTCATCGACCGCTATCCAGCATGCATCTAGAGTATTAAGTTAAAGACAGAGTAATGCCTTAAGCAAGATGACATGATGTAGAGAGATAAATTCATGCAATATGAAATAAACCCCATCTTGTTATCCTCGATGGCAACGATGCAATACGTGCCTTGCTGCCCCTTCTGTCACTGGAAAGGACACCGCAAGATCGAACCCAAAGCTAAGCACTTCTCCCATGGCAAGAAAAACCAATCTAGTAGGCCAAACCAAACTGATAATTCGAAGAGATTTGCAAAGGTAACCAATCATACATAAAAGAATTCAGAGAAGATTCAAATATTATTCATCGATAGACTTGATCATAAACCCACAATTCATCGATCTCAACAAACACACTCCAAAAAGAAGACTACATCGAATAGATCTCCACAAGAGAGGGGGAGAACATTGTATTGAGATCCAAAAAGAGAGAAGAAGCCATCTAGCTACTAACTATGGACCGAAGGTCTGAGGTAAACTACTCACACTTCATCGGAGGGGCTATGATGATGTAGAAGCCCTCCGTGATGACGGCCCTCTTCGGCTGTAGCGACCCGACCTCAGACGGTCAAGCCTCTGTGTTACTGTGCCATCCCTGGATCAGTATGCTGGCACACACAGTACATCAATGTATATATCAAAGTGCAATCACATGCATAAATAACGTAAAACTGATATATACCTCATAATACTCAGCGGAAACAAATCAAGCGGGTGTGGAGTCCCATCAACGCCATCGGCAGTTGAGTGTAGACCGTAACCCTGTACCGTAACTCTTACTGTCGAGGAAATATCTGCAACATGATACGTTGCAGCCGTGTAGGTCAAGACATCACAAACACCGAATAAACAGATGATAAAACTATACTATATGCAATATGGCTTTATGGCTCAGATTCTGAATTTTGTTTGCGTAAATGCTGATTTTATTTTACCTACATCAAAGGAATAGAATGAAGTCTGTACTAAGGAGTTTTCTATCATGACATGGTTCCGCCAACCGATGTCTCATAGCCCAAAAATTCATCATATGTTGCCCACAATTAAGTTATCAATCCGGTGTTGAGAGTTCCGAGATAGATCCAAGTCCGTAGGCTCAAATTGTCCGTAATCGGGACACGGCTAATCGATTAGGTTATAACCCTCTGCGAGAGGTTTGTACACTTTACCCGCAAGATTCGATCCCTCTTTTTACGTTCTC
The DNA here is from genome assembly GCA_021605145.1 of Aegilops bicornis. Classification (NCBI taxonomy): domain Eukaryota; kingdom Viridiplantae; phylum Streptophyta; class Magnoliopsida; order Poales; family Poaceae; genus Aegilops; species Aegilops bicornis. The sequence continues at coordinate 344,142,452 of CM038669.1, forward strand.
GCACTTCGTGGTGTTTGAGAACAAGATGACCGAAACATGGTCTTCGAAGAGTTCCTCGACCACGGTCGGTACTCATCCCATCCTACCGTAGTTCTACATCTGCTAGTACCGCCCCAGCCAGAGTCACCACTAAGGTCAACCAAGCCAGAGCCCATAATGACTTGCGGTTGCACGGGTAAGCTTCCGGGCATGAAGTATTCTTCCGTCTCTTAGAGTGCAGGTGAAGCTTTCCGCAAGATGTCATGGCGCTTCTCCATGCATCCCGCCAACCACTTGGTTTCTCCAGGTGCCCGTCAACCGTCCTTCACCCAAAGAGTGTGTATTGAATTCTTGTCTCGAGTCTTGAAGTCTTGAGGCCTTGCAGATGCAGTCCTTGCAGCTTTCATCATGGTGTTGTCGTCATTGACGTAGATCCTCCATTCTCACACCACTCTTGAGCACTCATACCAAACCCTGTCTACTATAGCGTAGCATTAAAATAAATAACGCCCCGGGCCTGGTAACAGGTGATGGGTTCCTACCTCATGCATACTACTCAACTACAAGGATTCAATAACACTACTGAGGGTGGTTGCAAGGATGCCACTAAATGCAATAAAAACATAGGTATGAAAGCAATGATCAAAGTGAACTTGCCTGGTGATGTTGACGAAGAAGAAATTATCGTTCTCAAGAAATAACTTGATAGACTATTCGTCACTCTCTGATGAAATCTATATAACAAACATATCATTCACATAAGCACTCACACTAACAATCAAAACAAAAGAGAGAGCGAATAAGAATCGAAGAAACTTCAAATAAAACTAGGGAGTCTTCTTCTACAACATTCACAAAAATAGTTTTGTCTAACGGAAAATAAAACACTAAAATAACAAAGAATAAAATATAAATTTAGTTAAGACAAAAAAATAAAGTATTTTTTCATAAAGCTATTTTGAAAGTATTTTCAATTGGGAGTTAAAACAGTATAGAAATCCATTGCAAGTTATTAGCGAACTTGAATTGATTTCACGATAACAAAATAAAAATAAATATAAAAACTTGTTGAACACCTACTGTTTAACTAATAGAAACCAAACATAAACTTTCTGAAATATAAAATAAAATAGTTTAAAAACAACTATAGAAAAAGAAGTAGCTATAATTCGAATAGAACTAAAACAGAATTTGTTTTACATGAAACAATAAGCTAAAATACTCAAACAATTTTGAAATTTTTACCACTGGTAAATATGATCACTAGTGATCAGTAGAAAAAGAATCAAATAAAAATCTATTTTAAACTCCCGGAATAAGCAAAACAAGCTTTAATTGAAATCTGATCTAACTCAATTTTTATAAATCCAAACATAGACAAATTATATATTTTGGAAACTACAAGAAAATTGTGATCTAACGCATAAAAATAATCAGCATCATTGGACTTCTAGATCAAAAGTTATAAGCTAAACAAGAACGGAACTAAATCTGTTACGGAAATAAATCTGAAAACGAAAAAAACAACAAGGAGTTACCTGTCGTGAGGCAGAGATGGCAGGAAGGAGGCAGCGATGTGGAGGGCTGCTCCCGGCGAGGTCGCCGGCGAGGGTGGGGGTGGCGGAGGAGGGGTCGGCGCTTGGGGAGGTGGCGCTGAGCGATGGGAGGTTCCAGGAGAGCTCTGGTGAGCGTTCTAGGCAGGAAAAGGAGGATGGTGGCGAGGAGGCTACGGGCAGGAGGGGGCGTGGTGATGGGAAAAATGGAGCGAGGAGAGGGAGGGGTTTTATAGGCGGTCTCGGGAGGCGCCTGGGATGGAAAGACGAGGGAGATCGGGAAGGTGGAGATTCTGTCTCCATGGATATGGAAAGCTTCAGAACGTGAGAGGAAACAGAGGAAGGAGATGATCTCTTGTTGGGCTAGAATAGGAAAGTGCTTAATGGGCCAGCAGGTTTTTCCTAATAAAACGATTCCATTCCTATTTTTAAAATTAGGAAACTAAAACAATAAAAAGGAAATCAAATCAATTCGGAATAAAGAGTTTTTATATACTAAAATTATCAGAAAAATAAAATGTAGATGATGAGCATCATTCCACGGCCAAAATAAAAACTTAAAAAAATGTTTTTCAGAACATCCCTAAAGGCTTTATTTCTTTTTGCAAATAATTTTTAAATAAAAACTTTGGTTTTTCTTGGCTCAAATATTTTCAAAATGCCCCTGATTTTGGAGGGTCATTTTCCTCCGCTCTTTCTTGCTTGCAAGAATTTATTTTTCGGGTATTTCTCGGGAAGAAAAATAGAGAAGCAAGTGCAAATATTTGAAAGAATTAAATTGCAAAACTCCGTTCAAATTCTTTATAGTTGAAGAAGTCATGTCATCTTCTCTCATTGATTTTAATAGGATGAATTTGAATTTACGGAGAAGGGAAAGTCATTTTATTCCCTCTCATTCAAAAGTTTTTGAAAAGGTTCAAATTTCACTCAAGTTTAATTCACTCAAGCAAACAAACAAACAATTCAATTAATTATATTAACATTCCAAAATTTGGGATGTTACAAACCTACCACACTTAAAATGAATCTCGTCCTCGAGATTCGAAGAGGCTAGCAAGAAAAGGTTAGGGGTTGGGGGTCTGCTAGCAAATGTTTGGTCGGAAGATCAGGGGTGCTACCACACTTAAAAACGAGATTACGGTTCCAATAAACTCAGATACTTCCTCTGGAGTGTTGACAATTCATGTCTCTGCACATATCTTACAATAGCTCCTTCATTTAATGCTCTTCTGCCAGAAGTATAGAGTTTTCCTCAGAATCTTGGGTCGGTTCGTCAAAGTTGAAGTTCGTCCGAGACTGGATCTTCTTAGCTGATGGGTCTGTGTCCATTCTAAACAACTATCGAAACACTCATGGTGGTCTACAATTTATGGTTTTCTCCTGCAGAAAACGGGTCTGTTGAACCTCACCGTATAACCCTCGTTTGGCAACGGTTGCACTGTAATGGGGTTCCATCGTCCTACCATTTTATGGTTTTATGGCTTATCGGCGTCGACACTCTTCTAAGGTTTTCAAGGCTCTCTCGATTTTCCATCAACATATGATAGTTCATGATAGAAGTCTCCGGTATGGGGCCAATCCATCCCGTGCTTGAATCATTACCACATATGTAAATATCGAATCACGTATTTTAACACTTGGGCATACTCACAAGCATTGCAGAATTTCTCTTGTTCTCGAACTGAGTTCGTATAAATCCATGGTTTTCTGCAAGCCAAGCAAAACATCTATCGTTACTTCACTACCCTCAGGTTTTAGCGTAACCTCCTACGAAACGTAAGCTGATTGGATCACTGATTCTTCCAGGTGTACTCCTTTATCAAGGTTACATCTGTTCCTTATCAAAATCCTAGGCCTGTGGGTTATGGCCCACTTCAACACTAGTGCAGCTTTAACTCATCCTTGGAGTAACTCTCTTGTTACACCTCCTTTAAATCCAAAGAGTACTGCTGTTTCTTCATACCATCATATCAAAAGCAAAACTCCAACTTATTTTGTCCAGCTTCCTTCTATGGACCGTCATGAATAACACATTTCTTTCTTCATTGATCCTGTGGCTTTATAGAGTACTATGACCAAAAGAAGTGCACAAGTCTATCCATAAAATCTCATTATTTTCATATCAATCTTTCATTACATACTTAACCATTTTCGTAAATCCAAATTCCAAAAAGTACTTTGTTACAAATGCTGCCACCCACATGGTTTGGTATGGTCAGACATTACTTCCAACTTTATTTATTTATCCTCCTCGAGGATTCTTCAGTTCCACTGGAAATGTGCGACATGAGTCTTGAAATCTTCATTCTTCTGTTTCATCATGGTGGCCTTGAGCTTCATCTCCATCATCTCTGCATGCACTTCGCTTAGGTATTCCTGAGTATAACAGAGTCTTGCTTCAAGTATTTCTCCGATCTGGCGTATGGCTTCCATGGCTGCTTCACAAACGGCATCGAAGAAAGTTGCTTGTGGCACACGTGAGATGAAAAAGTAATGCCCCATCCTCTTTTGGCAAACTCCTTTCAAATGGTGACTGCATCTCCTTCAAGGTGTATATGCTTCATCATGTCCTTCAGGATCTTTGGGTAATCATGATCACTTGTCAGGGTCATGATCGTTTCAGGGCCCTTAAGGAAAGACTCATAAAGGGTTGTCATCTGCATGTGTAGGATAAGAGGGGTGCTCAGAACAAGGGATGTATCTCCATGGGGAAATTGCAATTGTCTCCAGAAAAGTTTGGTGTTCGGTTGTCCATGGGTTCAAGATTTGAGTCTGGTTGAGATAGAAAGAGAAAGCAATTACCCACTCATCAACAAAATTATCGTTTGTAATGGGCCGTTCTACTATGGTTTTCGTTTCTAAGTCCTCATTTCTTCGTGTCTTCAATGCTCGGAGTTTTCCAATTCTGATCTTTGTTCCCATATGAAGGCCTTCTACCATTCTTCCGTAACTTACGTCTCTCATGGTTGAAAATACAAGCCTACGAATATCGCATCTATCCAACCATTCAATAAACACACAAAAATAATAGCAACCAAGCATTCATTTATTCAATCAATTCTACAGTATCGCCACCCACATAAATTGGTATGGTCAGATACTTAAATCGAGATGGCGCTCATCTTTATTTCTCTCGTGGTGGAATACTACTAAGCTAATTTATTAGGAACTTGGCCATTGTCCCTACTGGGGCTTCTTCTGTGTGGACTTGATCTCCTCCAGTTCTTCTGCTAGATTTTCCCTGTCGACACGGAGTTTCTTGTGACGACCCTGTATGTCCTGAAGTTGTTCCTTGAGCTTCTGGATTTCAACGTCCTTTGCATGAGACATGGTCCTGCTGTTCTTCGATTCTCGACGCATTCTCGAGATCTCGAGGTTCTCCTCCTCCGGCTTGTTTACCTTCAGTCTCTGAGTCTTGACCTCTTCTCGTAGTGCTTCATTGTCGAGCAGGGCTTCCGGGAGGTCCATCGAAGATTCTTGACGTAATGTTCAAGATCCTGAATTAACACTAAAAGTGGGGAGAACTTCATTTATACCGCATCCTACAAGGCAAAAGTTGCTCCATCAAACAACTGCCATCCCATCCTTCCAAAGAAGTGTGGGTTTAGTGCAAGACGATGACGATAGCATAAGCGTGCAATAGCATCATGGACGGCGGTGTTGATGCCCATATCACGATCACCATTTATAGTTCAAGCTGATGTCTGCAGTCTTGGGGCTTCTTTACGACCAAAAACTTGGGTCTTGACTCCCCACGATCTGGGCGTCCTCTTAGTTGCCTTGATCTCGTGTATCGGTAACTTCAAAGAAATGACTAGCTCCACAAGGAAGGGGCCTCCAAGAACCTTCTCGTAGTGTTCTCTTTTGTTCAGAATGTAACTCTCCATCTATAGTTTGAAATAAGGAAGGTTCAGTAAAAGAAATCAGGTGTTGCGAGAGTAGTACAGAACAAGCTCATTCCTATTGGGGTCTTCATATTACTAAGTCATTTTCTAGGGTCACGTCCTACAGTCAACATGGGCTCTGATACCATTTACATGGCGACCCGACCTCGAACGGTCAAGCCTACGTATTCTTGTGCCATCCACGGATCGGTATCTTTGGCACACACAGTACATCAATGTATATATCAAAGTGCAATCACATGCATAAATAACGTAAAACTGATATATACCTCATAATACTCGCCGGAAACAAATCAAACGGGTGTGGAGTCCCATCAACGCCATCGGCGAGTTGAGTGTAGATCAGTAACCCTGCATCAGTAACTCTTACTCGTCGAGGAAATATCTGCAACATGATACGTTGCAGCCGTGTAGGTCAAGACATTGAATGTACCGGCAAGATCACAACATGAATAAACAGATGATAAAACTATACTATATGCAATATGGCTTTATGGCTCAGATCTGAATTTTGTTTGCGTAAATGCTGATTTTATTTTACCTACATCAAAGGAATAGAATGAAGTCTGTACTAAGGAGTTTTCTATCATGACATGGTTCCGCCAACCGATGTCTCATAGCCCAAAAATTCATCATATGTTGCCCACAATTAAGTTATCAATCCGGTGTTGAGAGTTCCGAGATAGATCCAAGTCCGTAGGCTCAAATTGTCCGTGAATCGGGACATGGCTAATCGATTAGGTTATAACCCTCTGCAGAGGTTTGTACACTTTACCCGCAAGATTCGATCCCTCTTTTACGTTCTCGCACTTCGTGGTGTTTGAGAACAAGATGACCGAAACATGGTCTTCCGAAGAGTTCCTCCGACCACCGCTGTGTACTCATCCCATCCTACCGTAGTTCTACATCTGCTAGTACCGTCCCAGCCAGAGTCACCACTAAGGTCAACCAAGCCAGAGCCCATAATGACTTGCGGTTGCATGTAAGCTTCCGGTATGAAGTATTCTTCCGTCTCTTAGAGTCTGGGTGAAGCTTTCCGCAAGATGTCATGGCGCTTCTCCATGCATCCGGCCAACCACCGGTTTCTCCAGGTGCCCACAACCGCCCTTCACCCAAAGAGTGTGTATTGAATTCTTGTCTCGAGTCTTGAAGTCTTGAGGCCTTGCAGATGCAGTCCTTGCAGCTTTCATCATGGTGTTGTCGTCATTGACGTAGATCCTCCATTCTCACACCACTCTTGAGCACTCATACCAAACCCCGTCTACTATAGCGTAGCATTAAAATAAATAACGTCCCGGGCTTGGTAACAGGGTGATGGGTTCCTACCTCATGCATACTACTCAACTACAAGGATTCAATAACACTACTGAGGGGTGGTTGCAAGGATGCCACTAAATGCAATAAAAACATAGGTATGAAAGCAATGATCAAAGTGAACTTGCCTGGTGATGTTGACGAAGAAGAAATTATCGTTCTCAAGAAATAACTTGATAGACTATTCGTCACTCTCTGATGAAATCTATATAACAAACATATCATTCACATAAGCACTCACACTAACAATCAAAACAAAAGAGAGAGCGAATAAGAATCCAAGGAACTTCAAATAAAACTAGGGAGTCTTCTTCTACAACATTCACAAAAATAGTTTTGTCTAACGGAAAATAAAACACTAAAATAACAAAGAATAAAATATAAATTTAGTTAAGACAAAAATAAAGTATTTTTCATAAAGCTATTTTGAAAGTATTTTCAATTGGGAGTTAAAACAGTAGAGAAATCCATTGCAAGTTATTAGCGAACTTGAATTGATTTCACGATAACAAAATAAAAATAAATATAAAAACTTGTTGAACACCTACTGTTTAACTAATAGAAACCAAACATAAACTTTCTGAAATATAAAATAAAATAGTTTAAAAACAACTATAGAAAAAGAAGTAGCTATAATTCGAATAGAACTAAAACAGAATTTGTTTTACATGAAACAATAAGCTAAAATACTCAAACAATTTTGAAATTTTTACCACTGGTAAATATGATCACTAGTGATCAGTAGAAAAAGAATCAAATAAAAATCTATTTTTAAACTCCCGGAATAAGCAAAACAAGCTTTAATTGAAATCTGATCTAACTCAATTTTTATAAATCCAAACATAGACAAATTATATATTTTGGAAACTACAAGAAAATTGTGATCTAACGCATAAAAATAATCAGCATCATTGGACTTCTAGATCAAAAGTTATGAGCTAAACAAGAACGGAACTAAATCTGTTACGGAAATAAATCTGAAAACGAAAAAAACAACACGGGAGTTACCTGTACGTGAGGCAGAGATGGCAGGAAGGAGACGGCGATGTGGAGGGCTGCTCCGGCGAGGGGGCGAGGTCGCCGGCGTGGGTGGGGGTGGCGGAGGAGGGGGTCGGCGCTTGGGGAGGTGGCGCTGAGCGATGGGGAGGTTCCAGGAGAGCTCCTGGTGAGCGTTTCTAGGCAGGAAAAGGAGGATGGTGGCGAGGAGGCTACGGGCAGGGAGGCGTGGTGATGGGAAAAATGGAACGAGGAGAGGGAGGGGTTTTATAGGCGGTCTCGGGAGGCGCTGGGATGGAAAGACGAGGAGATCGGGAAGGTGGAGATTCTGTCTCCATGGATATGGAAAGCTTCAGAACGTGAGAGGAAACAGAGGAAGGAGATGATCTCTTGTTGGGCTAGAATAGGAAAGTGCTTAATGGGCCAGCAGGTTTTTCCTAATAAAACGATTCCATTCCTATTTTTAAAATTAGGAAACTAAAACAATAAAAAGGAAATCAAATCAATTCGGAATAAAGAGTTTTTATATACTAAAATTATCAGAAAAATAAAATGTAGATGATGAGCATTATTCCACGGCCAAAATAAAACTTAAAAAATGTTTTTCAGAACATCCCTAAAGGCTTTATTTCTTTTGCAAATAATTTTTAAATAAAAACTTTGGTTTTCTTGGCTCAAATATTTTCAAAAATGCCCTGATTTTGGAGGGTCATTTTCCTCCGCTCTTTCTTGCTTGCAAGAATTTATTTTTCGGGTATTTCTCGGGAAGAAAAATAGAGAAGCAAGTGCAAATATTTGAAAGAATTAAATTGCAAAACTCCGTTCAAATTCTTTATAGTTGAAGAAGTCATGTCATCTTCTCTCATTGATTTTAATAGGATGAATTTGAATTTACGGAGAAGGGGAAAGTCATTTTATTCCCTCTCATTCAAAAGTTTTTGAAAAGGTTCAAATTTCACTCAAGTTTAATTCACTCAAGCAAACAAACAAACAATTCAATTAATTATATTAACATTCCAAAATTTGGGATGTTACATCGGCGGAGCTCCGGAACAGGCCCCAAGATGGGATCTCATGGATACAGAAAGTTGCAGCGGTGGAATTAGGTTTTTGGCTCCGTCTCTGATCGTTTGGGGTACGTAGGTATATATAGGAGGAAGGAGTACGTCGGTGGAGCTCCGAGGGGCCCACGAGGCAGGGGGCGCGCCATGGGGGGCGCGCCCCCCACCTCGTGACCGCCTCTTGGCTCCCTTGGAGTAGGGTCCAAGTCTCCTGGATCACGTTCGGTGAGAAAATCACGTTCCCGAAGGTTTCATTCCGTTTGGACTCCGTTTGATATTCCGCTTTCTTGAAACACCTAAATAGGCAAAAAAAACAGCAATTCTGGGCTAGGCCTCCGGTTAATAGGTTAGTCCCTAAAATAATATAGAAGTGGAAAATAAAGCCCAATATAGTCCAAAACAGTAGATAATATAGCATGGAGCAAACAAAAATTATAGATACGTTGGAGACGTATCAGCCTTCTGCTATGTGTCTATGCCCTTTGGGCTCAAGAGTGCCCAAGCGACTTATCAATTGTGTGTGCAGAATTGTCTTCATAAGCAAATCGGCCGTAATGTTCATGCCTATGTGGATGATATTGTGGTCAAGTCAAGGAAGAAGGAGACTCTGGTTGATGACTTGAGGGAAACCTTTGATAACCTGCGAACTTACAAGATGATGCTCAATCCGGCCAAGTGCGTTTTTGGTGTATCGGCAGGCAAGCTGTTGGGCTTTCTGGTATCTAACAGGGGCATTGAGGCTAATCCGGAAAAGATCACAGCCATCACCTCCTTGGCTAAACTGAAGTGTATCAATGACGTTCAACGCTTGGCTGGCCGGATTGCCGCGTTGAGCCGGTTTATCAGCCGCCTCAGTGAGAAGGTGATTCCTTTGTATCAGATGCTGAAGAAAACCGACAACTTCGTCTGGAGTTCTGCTGCAGATGAGGCGTTTGAGGATTTAAAACGGCAGCTGGCTAATCCACCGGTTCTTGCTGCTCCGATTGACAAAGAACCATTGTTGTTATATATGGCAGCCAACGCTCGAGCAGTCAGCGTGGCTATTGTGGTGGAGCGCAAGGAGGCAGGCAAGGAATATCCGGTTCAACGTCCGGTTTACTATATCAGTGAGGTACTTATTGAGTCCAAGCAAAGGTACCCGCATCAGCAGAAGTTGGTGTATGGAGTTTTCATGGCAAGCCGGAAGCTTAAACAATACTTCCAAGGTCATCCCATCACAGTGGTCAGCTCTGCTCCTTTGGGAGATATAATCCAGAACAGGGAAGCAACTGGCCGGATTGCCAAGTGGGCTATAGAGCATGGGCCTCTTGGGTTGAAATACATACCTCGGACGGCGGTCAAATCTCAAGCACTTGTGCATTTCATCAACGATTGGACAGAACTGCAAGCACCTAAAGAGAAGCCGGATTACACCTATTGGACTATTCATTTTGATGGATCCAGGCAATTGGAGGGCTCGGGGGCTGGAGTCGTATTAACTTCCCCACGAGGTGATAAGTTCTGTTATGTTCTCCGCTTAATGTTCCCTTGTACTAACAATGCAGCTGAGTACGAAGCTTTACTCCATGGTCTTCGGATGGCTAAGGAGATGAATCTAAGCCGAGTTAAGTGCTTCGGTGACTCGGACCTGGTGGCTCAACAAGTGTCTGGCACTTGGGATTCCAAGGACCCGCTCATGTCAGCATACCGTCGTGAGGTGGATATTGTTGCAGGTCACTTTAAAGGTTATCAGGTGGATCACGTGGACCGACGGAAGAACAAAACGGCGGACGCTTTGAGCCGATTGGGTTCTCAATGTAAACCGTTCCCGCCTAATGTCTTCTTGGATGTTCTGCATAATCCGTCCGTCAAGCTCCCTGGTGAAGAGGATTTGGCTATTCCTGATCCGGAAGCTCAATTAGTGGCGGCTCTTCATGTCATCCCGGATTGTACGGTTCCTTATCTCGCATACATGAACCGGGGCGAGTTACCAAAGGATGAGACACTGGCCAGGCAGATAATCCGGCTGTCCAAGTCCATGACTATTATCAATGGAGAGTTGCATCATTGCAAAGGTGTCGTATGCGTTTCAACGTTGTGTGTCTCCTGAGGAAGGCTGTGAAATTTTGCGTGAAATCCACGAAGTAGATTGCGGTCACCATGCCGGTTCAAAATCTTTGGTGGCCAAGGCGTTTCGTCACAGTTTCTATTGGTTAACTGCTCATGCTGATGCGGAGGACTTGGTCAGACGATGTGATGGCTGTCAGAAGTTCTCAAGACGCGCCCATGTGCCGGCTCAAGAATTGAGGATGATTCCAATTACTTGGCCGTTTGCAACTTGGGGGCTGGATATGGTTGGGCCTTTTAGGAGGTCCAAAGACAAGAAGACCCACCTTCTGGTGGCGGTTGACAAGTTCACAAAGTGGGTCGAGGCAGAGCCCGTTAGCAAATGTGATGCGGCCACGGCGGTTCAATTCATCAAAAAGGTGATTTTTCCGGTTTGGCTTTCCACATAGCATTATCACTGACAATGGTACCAATCTATCCAAGGGTGCCATGAAAGAGTTCTGTCAACGTGAGCACATCCGGCTTGACGTCTCATCAGTGGCTCACCCACAGTCCAATGGTCAAGCAGAGAGAGCCATTCAAGAGATATCGCGAGGCATCAAACCCCGGCTTATGGATCCTTTGCAGCGGACGCCGGGTTGTTGGGTGAAGGAGCTACCTTCTGTGTTATGGAGCATCAACACCACACCCAACAGATCAACAGGATACACATCGTTCTTCATGGTTTATGGAGCGGAGGCGGTTCTTCCCAGCGACATCCGTCATGACTCACCTCATGTAGCGGCATATGTTGAAGCGGACAACGAGAAAGCACGACAAGACGCTCTTGACCTGTTGGATGAGGAGCGTGACATAGCGGCTGCCCGTTCGGCGATTTATCAGCAAGATCTACGTCGCTATCACAGTCGTCGGGTTAGAACCAGAACCTTTCAAGAAGGAGATTTGGTGCTTCGGCTCATCCAAGATCAGACGGATATGCACAAGTTATCCCCACCTTGGGAAGGACCTTTTGTGGTCAGCAAGAATCTGCACAACGGGCCATACTACCTAATCGATATTCGAGAGCGCAAAGACTCATGTACGTCGGAGGAGGAGACCAACCGGCCGTGGAACATTGCTCATCTTCGGCCTTATTATACTTGAGCCATAGGCTCTGCTTATGTACATATTATGACAATGTATATATTATGATCAATGCAATAAACCGGAACCTCAGCTAAAGCAGGGTCTCTGTTATTTTTACATCATGTTTGGTTACACGGAGTTTCTGTCCTTAAAGCAGCGTCCAGTTTACCCCTTGAGTTAGCTTCTCAAAAGCTTTATATATCACTTGGGGGCTTGGTCGTGTCCGAACCATAGCAATACCTTTTGATAGGCGCAAAGCCACAGCATCACTTGGGGACTTGGTCACGTCTGAACCATAGTCACGCCTCTTGATCGGCCTAGTGCCATAGCATCACTTGGGGGCTTGGTCGAACCCGAACCATAGCTACACCTCTTGATCGGCGTAATGTCAAAGCATCATTTGGGGACCTGGCTGACTCGAACCATAGCTACGCCTTTTGGGGGCTTGGTCATGTCCGACCATGGTAATGCCTCTTGATCGGCTCAAAGCCTCATTTGAAATGGTTTTATCTCTGCCTTCGCTTGAATTCTGTTTTCTTTTTTGATAAACATTTATTTTGTTGCGTTTTCAAACCGACATTGTTAATCCGGTTCGACTATCAATTACAAATTGACGGAACACGGTCAAATCTTAGTCCGGAGACTATATGCCCGGTCTAATTTTCTGTTACCATCCTATTATGGAGCAAACCGGTGTTTATTATAACCCGGAGCGGTTTACATTGTAAGCCGGCCTCATATTAACAGGAGCTGTTTTCTCCTCCAAGGTTTGGGTTGTCAGCCCCAGTACAAGGTTGGTCAGCCAACATCATGCCCAACGATGGCAGGTATTGTATGTTTCCATATTTGGTTATATATTCTAAACATAAGTTATCATCTTTGGTTTTATATACATGGGTGTCATGACCCGCCCGGTGGTAAACCGCCAGGGCGTTTTAAGCTTCTTAACTGCAGAAACAGTTTGGATAAATATGAATCAAACAAGCATCAGTTGAAGATAAATATGCACGAAGGCATACCAGACCAAGTATACGAACTAGCCTATTACAAGGCGTTCCAGTGCCCAAAAAGATCATTGTTTTTATCAAATACAGGTCACAGCATGCAATAGTTTAAACCGGCCTCCGGTTCACGCTTGGTCGTCGGCTTGACCTGACGGTTGCGGATCATCTCGCGCCGGTTCAACCTCTTCCTCCCTACCCAGTGGCTGGAAATCAACAGTTGCCCAGTCGATCCCAGTTAAGGCTTGAAATACAGCTTCATCACTTATCAGCAGGGACAGTTCAATGTCAGGAGCGTAAGTGTGCTTACGGATTGGCAGGATAAGATTTTCCGCTTCAGGAATTGGTGCAGCAACCCACTTGTTTTGATCATCATAGTTAGCTTGATAGTGGGACAAATCTGCCTCTTCAACCAGTTGACAAGCGAGAGGGCGAACTTCCCGGTTTATGGTTCGGAGATCCTCTTCATCAAATTTTGTCCCATCTTCCTTCAAGCTGGGATAGCCTTGGGCCGCTTCCACAGGATCAAAGTCAGGCACCCACGCTTTTGCCCGGATTAGGGCATTCAAAGCACCCGTTCTAGCAGAAGATTTCTTCAGCTCTTCAACCCGGGCAGGGAGCATAGATAACTTTTCAAGAGTATCTTTGATCAAGGTGGGCGGCGGATTGTTGTGGGAAGCGGTGTAGATTATCCGTTGCGCACCAGAGTATAGTTGTTCTATCAAAGTGTAAGTTGCCTTTAACTTTTTCCACACATCTGATCCCAAGTGGCCAATACGAGTTCCTGTATCATTGCAAGGGTTAATAAACCGGCGATTCTGGAGACAAGTTACGCTCAATTCGGAAAACAAGAATACTTACCAAATACAGCTGCAGTCATGGCATGAACTTGTCGCTTCACGCTGGTCAATTCATCAACCACCGGTTTAAGAGCGGCTTCTGCTTTTTCAGCCCTCTGCGTTAAAGCGGATTTCTCCGACGCCCAATCCGCTCGCTCTTTCTTGAAGCCTTCTTTAAGTTTTTCCATAGCGCTTAAAGCGCTGGTCAGTTCTTCCTTTGCCTTGGAAGTTTCTGCCTGTTGCAACTTAAGATTCTCCTGCAGATCGGCGGTTTGACTTTCTCTCTTGCTCAGCTCAGCCTGCACAGAGATAGTTACATGATGAAATGACTGTACAAAAGTTGAAGTACCAACCACATAACAAGTTATGCCCTTGGTACTTGGGGGCTAATGCATATTTTCTCTTCATCGTCTGATTTCTACAAAGTCCCAAGCTCAATACAAGTATTCAACTTGGCACTTGGGGGCTAATGGCTATTTGTTCTTAGACTACTGATACAGGAATTTTTATTCTATAAAGTCCCGGTTTAACTTCGCAAAGTTGAACCGGCACTTGGGGGCTACGTTAGCAAAGTTCAAATGAATTGAGGCTCAAATTGAATACTTACTCAAGTCCCGGATTAAGTTAATCTTAAACCGTCACTTGGGGGCTATTGAGTTGCTAAAGCTACCAAAGAATACAAGCAGAGAAGCATATAAGAGGTTACCTCATATTTTTCCTTCATCATATTGACTGACCGGCTTCATAATCACGGCTGGTGTACAGCCGTTCAGATAGCCGTAATGGAGATCTTGAGCATTCAGAGCGGCATAAGTTGATAAATCGGCATTCCACTTGCCTTTACCAATTGCAGAGAATTCTTCTTTAGCAATGTGCCTGGATAAAGCGACAGGGTTTCCTGGATCTGTATGGCCAACGCCAGTAATAAGGACATCATCATCTTTTTCTTCACCGGTTCGTACCAGGGTTGCCGGTTTGTCACTATTCTTCGCTAGACTCGCCGGCTTATCAGTCTGGATAGAGCTGTTCGGCTAATCGACAGGGCCTGTGGTGTCAACTTCTGCTTGTTCAGCAACAAAATCATGGTCTTCTGGTGGTGGGTCTTCAGCACATCATCTAGGTTGACCTCTTTAGGGTCCGGTATTTTCTCCGGTTCAGCAGCCGTATTTTCTTCTGCCGGTTTATTCAGACGAGCCTTTTTGCTCGGTCTCGGTTTGGCTCTGAATTAAAAAATATCAGTTCAACGCATATAAGATAATATGTCAAAGATGTAAGAAGGAATATGACTTACCCAAGCACCGTTTTAAGCGGTGGAAGCTTGGTGGCGGATGACTCGCCAGAGGATGAATGAGAAGTGCCCTGATAATTGGAATCATACGGATTAAGAGGTTGACGAAAACAACCCGCTTTAGGGCATGCAGTGACAAGAGAGTTAGAGACCTCTGAACGGCGTTTCCGAACCGGACTGTTCGGTAAACCGGCGGAGGTAACTACCTGGCCACTGTGCCGGGTTGTGCGGCGAGCCTCCTGCTGTTGTGTCTTCACAAGAAAGTTCGGTTCCAAGTAAGCAAGAGGATGAGAAAATTTAACTTTCCGGTTTGCCCGACGGATTTTTAGTGAAGGCAAAGGGTTTGAATCGGAGGAAAGAACGATTACCTCTACAACATCGGCGTGACTGACTTCAGCGTCGTCCTGGCAATAATCATCATCAATAAGGCGTATGAAAAATGAACCAAGTGAGTCAAGTTCTACCTCAAGATCCGGGTTACCCACATCATCGTCAGCCGGTGGATCGAAGGATGCAGTGGTTCTTTTCCTGTTAGCAGGCCTCTTCACAGCTTTGGTCTTTGGCCGGGTTGGCTTCGCCGGTTTATCTTGCGAAGGTTTCTTGTTCCAGAATGGATCATCGCCCTGTTAAAAATAATAATATTTTCAAACGACATTTGGACAAAGGCAATTTCAGATAAGCAGAAAGTATGATTCTTACAGCTGCCTTTTTTTAATGGTGCGGAAAGGGGGTAGGCCGGTTTGAGCACAGACTTCTTCCGGTTCATTCAGCATCTTTTTGACAGCTTCGGTAACTTCGTCGTCGGTAAGCTGAATATCAATGTGCTGCTGAGCATCCTTTACATCTCCTGTCTACTCACACATCAAACCGGGGCGCTGGCTTAAGGGTAGTATGCTCCAAGAGATCCAGCAGCGTGCAAAATCAACCCCTGTCAACCCGTTGGCCATAAAGGCCCTAAGCTTGGATAGTTGGTGAGAATATTTGACTCTCTCTTTAGCAATTAGCCTCTGAGGGAAACGGTGTGTGTTGCTCAAACGTTCCGGACGGTAACCCGGCAGGGGATTTTCCTCAGAAGGAGAGGTGTCCTTGCAATGAAACCATGTGTGGTTCCATTCTTTGGGGTGGCTGTGAAGATTGGCATGAGGGAAGGTGACTTCTTTTCTTTTCTGAATCGCCACACCGCCTAGTTTTGTGTTGGATCCGTCTTTGAACTCTGTGCGACGGTTCAGGTGAAAACAGTCCCTGAATAGCTCTACTGAAAGTTCCTCCTGAAGATAAACCTCACTAAAGACTTGAAAGTGGCAGATATTGGTTATGGAGTTAGGACCGATATCTTGTGGGTGCAGTTGAAAGTCAGCTAAGACATCCCGGAAAAATTTTGAACCGGGAGGGTTGAAGCCCCGGCTTAAATGACCAGTAAAGACAATAACTTCTCCCTCTCTAGGGGTAGGTGGACATTCCATGCCACGGACCCTCCAGTGAATGGCGTCTTTCTTACTTAAAGCGCCCGTTCTAACCAGATTGTTCAGCTGATCGTCAGTCACTCGAGAAGGGACCCAGTTGCACTCATACACTTGTTTCGCCATGGCAAGATTTACAATATAGTAATTGCCGGTTTAAGAATACGTTGGACAGTTATATGATGATGATGCATGTTTGCTCATCCGGAGGCAGCTATTTATAAACCGGAGTTCAACAATGCAATAGTATCCTGGTAAAGGACTTGGCGGTTCAACAAGGGGACTAATGGTATATGCCGGATTGTCATTTTTTCTACAAAGTTAAACCGCCTAGTCTAAGCATTGAAGAGTCAGGATTGCAGATGAGTAAGTGAATGAAAACAGGTTTCACAAGGTTATGTTGCAGTTTTCGATCTGGGGCATGTCAGAAAAGGGAAATATATTCAAGGCCTAAAGAAGCAGTGCCGAACCAATGAGTAAAGGTTCGGATAAGATTTATGGTTTTGAGATGCGTAAGTGGAAACGGAAGCTAAAGGCTACCACTACACAGAGCAGATATTCAGGAGTTCATCAAAGAACCATCATATGAACAAGAAACGAATGATGAACACCGAAGAACCTGGAAACCCTAGAACAGATCTATGGCGGAAAGGGCAGAAGACTTACCGGAGCTGAGGAAGAACCGGAAGGCCGCCGCAGTGCTCTGGTGCGTTCAGGGTGATGCAGCGGCCAAGGTCGAAGCAGAGACGACGGTCGACGGTGGCGGCGGAGCTCCACAAGCTGAGCGGCGCAAGGAGGACGACGCGAAGAGGCACGAGGGGGAAAGAGAAAATGACCCTTCGATCCTGTTTATAAAGGCAGGAGATAAGTGTCAGGCGCAAAAATCAAGGGGCCGTGAATTTGGAAGTAAGGCGCAGCTGTCGCCTCGATTGTCGGAGACCCATTAATGAAGATGTGTCATACACAGTTTTTTAACAGATGACATCACGCCGGTTCACCACGATCTGAGAAGATGACGTCACGGCGGTTTACCAAGTTATGAGAAGATGTTGAAGACGAAGTTTTTACTAAGGATTGACATGAACCTGTTCAAATCGATTTGGGGCCTAATGTTGAGGATATTACTACTGGGCGTAAACCGCCCAGGACAGGCCGGGTTAACTTCATCAGTAGTTAAGTATGCTTGAAGCCCATGAAAGCAGATGAGGATGTTATATAAGGGCCCAAGGCCCAGAACCGGTTTTAGGCCTGTAGCCGTAAACCGACATTAGTATGTAAACTTGTGTTGTAAGATAGTAAGAGGGGAGACCGGACCGGACACGTTTATGAGCCGGTCTCGGGACTCTGTAAACCGAAGGATGTCACCCATGTATATAAGGGGACAACCCGACGGCGGTTCAGGACAACAGACAACAACTCGAGGACTAGGTGAAACATATTCGCTCCCTGGTCATCGAAACCCCATCAATTCCATCACAACTAGACGTAGGCTTTTACCTTCATCGAAGGGGCCGAACTAGTATAAACTCTCTTGCATCCCTTGTCCGCTTTAACCCCTTCAAGTTAACCCGTAGCGATGGCTCCACGACTAAGTCCTTCCATGAAGACATCTGCCGTGACAAAACCACGACACTAAGTCTCTACCAACTTTTACATTCCAGAAACATGTTCATGGAATTGCTATGTGACGACTTTGGAATTTGCAAGAATCAAAGGGGGTATCTTTCTAAATTGTTCATGTTCAATGCATCATATTATACTCTTTTTTCCTTCATGAGTTAATATCTGTTAGTATTTAATTATTAGAGATAATCTTTATTAAAATAACAGTATACATGGGATCCTCTCGAGGCAACCGCTGCCTCGTACGTGCGGGAGCCTCTTCAGGCAACCATCGCATCCGCTCCTTGCATCCTCTCGAACAGGCGCATCTTCTCATATCGCCGGTTCCCTTTGTATAAATATGTGATCATCAATAGAATAAGACTGTTGATTCATTCGATCCTCTCTCTCAATCTCAATTCGAAACACGTTATCAGCACGCTCGTAACCGAGAGCACCAGGCCACAAAACTTGCCGCACGGCCGCGCCTCGCGCCCTCGTCGTCGGTCGTGGCCACGCCCGCCCGTGCCGTGGCCGTTCCTGGCCGCGTCGGTGCAGCTCCCCGGCCTCCGCGGCCTCGCGCTGCGATGCGCCCCCGCGCCCGGCTGCGCACTCTCCTGCCCATGGCCACTGCACGCTCTACCGAGTTCCGAGAGAGATATTGGGGTTTGGGATCTCACCAGGCAGCGGTTACGCCCAAACACCAACGACGAGACCTAGACATGGCGCGACGCTCTCTGGCGTGATGGACTCTGTCGGCCTCAACGCCATGCCGTCGTGGCTCCTCGCGGCTAAAGGCCCTCGGCCTTCCCATCGGCAAGGGCACGCGACCACGTCGTTAAAGCAGGCGCTGGCATGCGATGCATGCTCCTGGAGAACTTCATCGATCAGGAGAACATCTATATGATTTGGTCTTCCTACGATCTAATAACTGGTTCTCAATTATGCATAAGGAATCGCTTATGAGCATGGCCAGAAGAATCGATCGCTATGCAAGCAGAACCGAAAGAAATTCTTCAGGAAGGAAGAAATCTGTACGGAGGAGGACAAGCAGGCGTTGGCCTCCACTGATCACAGAAAATAGAAGAGAACAGGAGAGGCAAAAGGTGAGAAAGGAAAACAATGCATGGGAATCTTCTTTCCCTGTTTCTTTGCCTTCTTCGCAACGATGGTTGTGGCCGCCGTTTCGTCGTTCGCCACCACCGCCATGGTATTGGCGGACTCCGCTGTTTTCAGCATGAAGTGTGTGGTCATCGTCGTTCTTGACGACGACGAGCACGTGGCCACGCCGCTGCCATCTCCGACCTCCGTGGTCGTCGAGGTTGCCGCCTGTCACGCGCTCACCTTCGTGTCCGTGCCGACCGGGGCCTCCGTCTTCACCTTTGGCTCCGGCGTCGATGCCGACGCTGCCTCGCCGTCCCAGATGCCCGCGCACAAGTGCTCGTCGGCGACTCGTGGCCCTCGTCGTTCCGCTGGAGAGCCTACCGTCGAGCAGCCGCTCCGGCCGCGCAGTATCAATGCTCGAGCTCGCGGATGGCGCCTACAACAACGTCTCTCCCGGCACCCACCTTCGCGGTGGCTCCTCTTCCGAGGACAAGCGCGGCGGGAGATCTTCTCGCCGCTGGTGATGCGGCCGGCCGGCCGTCTCCGCCTGTCTCAGTGTGGACTTGGGATAGAAAGCGGCTGGGGGGGTTTACCTCTGGTCGCTCTGCCTTATCTCTTCCGTTGACCAGGCCGTGGGTTACGACACATGCCTTCATGTGGCATGCGGCTGGTAATTAAGCCATGGCCCATGAGCGGCTAAAACATGTCGTCTAGTGCATTTCATCTTTTAGTTGATTTGTGCTTTAACAGTATTTTTAAGCGATGATTTAGTCCCATTTTAAACTGTTAAAATTAATACATCTAGTACTGTCTTCTGTTGAATATCAATGTATTCCAGATCCGAAGTTGATGATATATATCTTCACGTTTAACATGTGTCGAGATTAATTACATCAATTAGCAATTGAGATTTTTAATCTCTTGTAAAGATAAATTAAGTACTTCTATACTACTGTTTCTCTGTGAGTATGATGTATTTCGGAATCTTTCTAAGATGTATATTTTCTCCATGTTCACCACATGTCGAGATTAATACGTCTATTTGTAATTGAGATTTTCAATTTCTTGCAAATACAGATGCAAAATTCTTAGTGATTTCTTGAAATTGATGTATTGGGATCCCAAGGTAGTGTGTAGATCTATTGCTTTGCAGATCATCACCACTACTGTTTAAGCCTACATTTTGTCATATTTGACATTATGATTGCACAACATTGTGCTCTCCCATGCATTTTACTATGTCATGGCATAAGACATTAGAAGTGAGTATCTACTGATTTCATCAGATTGTACTCCCTAGTGCTACGAGATCTACTCCCTTTCGGAGATTATCTTCAAGATGTCATCTCTAGCAATTTGAGATTCACACTAATGAGTTCAACATAACTTCTTGAAGTACCCATTGATTTTGCTAAGTTCATTACAACATCAACCATGATGGTCTTTAATTTATTGGTTGTAAATTAATTATCTCGGGTATACCCATAGAGGTAACATATGGCTATAGAGTTTGAGGCATTAGCCCTCAATGGCCACCACTGCCCTAGCTGGGCCATGGACATCATGATTGCTCTTGTGTCTCGTGGAATAATATGTGCAATCCAAGACCGCAGGATTTACCTCTGGTCGGAATCACACCGCTAACAGAAAAATATGTTGCCTTATAAATCTTAAGGCATTATATCGATCCAGATCTCAGCATCTGGTTATTCTGTATCAGCTATTCCTGGTATGTAAAGAATCTCAAGGGCAAAGGTTTGAATCTCACTTCATCCCTCCAACATGACTATCAGCAGCCACGGGACCCTATGAGCACGGAGAACCTGAAGGTTGAATATGCATCAACTAACATGTTTGAAGACTTTGTCTAGTCTCTCAATCTCCTGAGTGGTCAATAAAATTTATGTCCATTTCTTATGTTCGAATAAGAACATAAGTATTGTTGTCATCATATATTGTATATCACAATATATTGTATCAGCACTTTGGTGCAAATACATTTGTATGTATTCTATATATCTGATAGTGATTTTCATATTGAGAATCTTCATGTCTATATATAGATTTCTACGGGAGTAAATCCGATGAAAAATGATATGTGCCTTGTGGACATATGCACCACAAACTCTATACTCAGGGAAGTCCAATGTTTCCACTCGCATTGAGAGAAAGGAGATATTTTAAAGTCGATAGACGCGATGAGGTATTTGTTGGCTCAACTCGAGTCATATTTACTATCCCTGTGGGTACTCGAGTAACGCTGGGATGCTTTATTGCTTCCCAGATTTAAATCGTACCCTTCTAAACTATGGAGGTATCCGTCAAAATAGTTTCCATAGCGAAACTTATGATGATAACAAAGATAAATAACTTCTCTTTACCATATGCAACGGATATGGCAAGCACATTCTTTGTGTATCATCTGGATTGTACTACACATACAACACAACCCGTAGCACATGTTGTGTACGAGATAGTTTTCCAGAGTATCTTGTACATGACAAACTTGGCATACTCGCCTTCGTCATCGAGACATTGGGTTGAAACCGAAACTATCAGCAATTCCAGTAGTTTATGATTATTATGATGCTAAATTCTAACACCATTTGGATTTTATGTGCACTGCAAGTGACACAGGGAAGCTAATTTTAAGGCTCGCACACCTTAAAGTCTACGCTAAACCACTCAAACTCCTTGAATGCATCAAGTCGAGGTAAATGGCTCTTCCCATCTATTAACTAGACTATTCAGGTATTCCATGGTTCTAAAAGACATATCTACATGATAGTCTTAAGTGTGTGCTTTATTCACACGAAACCATTGGTTCATTATCCTGACATCGATTTCAAGCAAATCAAATGGATAACATTGCAGAATTCTCCTTGAGTGCCTTCTTTATGGCCCTTGGATTGAAGTTTCGCAATTTGTCCTAATGTCTAAACTCAAAATGGTTTGGTAGAATCCTATCCAAAGAGTTAAGCTCATTGCATTATCTTTACTTTGGAATTGCAACTTACCAACTTTACGTTGGAGTCATGCAGTTTTACATGATCATGACACAACTGCATAATATCATTCCCCTCTATCTTTGATATGTGGATATCTACCAAGTATTTCCTATCTGCGGTAATTCGGTTGGACCCTCAACATATAGTTGGGATCTATGTGAGGAATCATTGTATTTTCGTCAATACCTCGAGCCCCTCGCATGGGGAGTCATTCAAGGCCAGTATGCTGATTCAATGAGGAACATTTCCAGGCATTAAGGGGAGATTTCAAGTACCATAAAGAATGCCAGGAAATTAGTGGAAGGCTCGACACATTTCTGCCGCAAATCCACGTACTCAAATATCTAAACCATGCGTTCAGAAGATTTGCAACTCATTGCAAATAACCTGCCACATTCATTTACTAAATATAAAGGTGTCATACAATCCTAAAAAATATGTCGGGAAGAGTGGAGGTACCAACTAAAACCACTCAACTCCCCGTTCAAAGCAGCAGGGGGAGAAGTGTGGCAATAGTACATCAGGAGTTCATCTTCTCGCAAGCAAGGATATCAAGGCCTGTGAATCAGTAAATGCAAGTCAACTTCATGTTGACAGAAACCTAATGGGTAGTATACACCTAGTGGACGGGAAACCTCCACCAACCCAGGTCATAGTGCACACAATGATCGGCACATCGGAATGCCCGACTCAATCGCATTGGGAAATCGCGAGTAGTCACCATGGGTAATGATATTTCCATCAACTATATATTGATATATATATATATATATATATATATATATATATTCTGGAGAATCATATAACCGAAAGTCTACAATTGTCGACATATATTTCTCAACTAGATTGGAAAAACCTTTTAAGTGATTCAGATCCAAAGGGGCCATGACAAAGTGTGAACAACACTCGTACTAAACTCAAGCAAAGGGTATAATCTAGGTAGAAATAATATTGCTCAATAATGGGAAGGTATTCATAAGCAATACCTACACCGGTTTTCTTCTGGAAACAAAATTGAGAACAACGAGGTGGTGAAACATAGATCAAGTATTGTAGCACAAGGGTTCACGCAGATACCCAACTATTCTCTAGAGGTGGAATCTCTTTCCGGTAACTTATATCATTGGCAGTACAAAATCATCTTTCTTTGCAGTTGATAGATGTAGTGATTACATATCCATGTGGATCACTAGATTCAGATATAGATGGTTCCCGATGAAATCTCTCTTCTGAATCGAAATGCAAAACGCAAATACATTGTGTAAAATTAATAAGTCATCATATGGCTTATTATTGTCGGTACATTTGGTACAACCGATGTAGTGAGTTCCTTACATGCAAGGATTACTCCTACAATGATGATTATCCATGCATGATCGTCATATACAAGGAGTACTCCTGCAATGTCGAATTGTGTGATCATCTAAATGACAGAATTTGAGATAAAGGATTTGGTTAAACCTCGAGCACCTTCACTCATGCATTATGGTACACCATGTTGTCTATATCCAGAATATTGGAGAAATTGATTGTGGACAAGCCTTATCCATTCATAATTTCCATGGTTATTTGTTCTCTAGACATAGAGAAAGATTCATCTAGACCATGAGGAGATGGAAATAAGGTGTTGGTGAAGGAAATATGCCCTAGAGGCAATAATAAAGTTATTATTTATTTCCTTATATCATGATAAATGTTTATTATTCATGCTAGAATTGTATTAACCGGAAACATAATACTTGTGTGACTACATAGACAAACAGAGTGTCACTAGTATGCCTCTACTTGACTAGCTCGTTGATCAAAGATGGTTATGTTTCCTAGCCATTGACATGAGTTGTCATTTGATTAACGGGATCACATCATTAGGAGAATGATGTGATTGACTTGACCCATTCTGTTAGCTTAGCACTCGATCGTTTAGTATGTTGCTATTGCTTTCTTCATAACTTATACATGTTCCTATGACTATGAGATTATGCAACTCCTGTTCTTTGGAGGAACACTTTGTGTGCTACCAAACGTCACAACGTAATCGGGTGATTATAAAGGTGCTCTCTGTGTGTCCCTCAAGGTACTTGTTGGGTTGGCGATTTCGAGACTAGGATTTGTCACTCCGATTGTGGGAGAGGTATCTCTGGGCCCTCTCGGTAATGCACATCACTTAAGCCTTGCAAGCATTGCAACTAATGAGTTAGTTATGGATGATGTATTATAGAACGAGTAAAGAGACTTGCCGTAACGAGATTGAACTAGGTATTGAGATACCGACGATCGAATCTCTGCAAGTAACATAGCGATGACAAAGGGAACAACGTATGTTGTTATGCGGTCTCGACCGATAAAGATCTTCGTAGAATATGTGGGAGCCAATATGAGCATCCGTGTTCCAGATTGGTTATTGACCGAGACGTGTCTCGGTCATGTCTACATAGTTCTCGTGAGGGTCCGCACGCTTAACGCTTCGATGCGATGCTTATATTATGAGTTTATATGTTTTGATGTACCGAAGGTTGTTCAGAGTCCCGGATGTGATCACGGACATGACGGGGAGTCTTGAAATGGTCGAGAAATGAAGATTGATATATTGGAAGCCTATATTTGGATATCGGAAGTGTTCCGGGTGAAATCGGGATTTTACCGGAGTACCGGAGGGGTTACCGGAACCCCCCGGGGGTTAATGGGCCATAATGGGCCTTAGTGGAGAAGAGGAGAGGCGGCCAGGGCAAGGGCCGCATGCCCCTCCCCCTAGTCCGAATAGGACAAGGAGAGGGGGCGGCACCCCCCCCCCCCTTTCCTTCTTCTCCTCCACCTTTTTCCCCCTCCACTCCTAATCCAACAAGGAAAAGGGAGGGAGTCCTACTCCCGGTGGGAGTAGGACTCCTCCTGGCGCGCCTCCCTCTGGCGGACGCACCTCCCCTTGCTCCTTTATATACGGGGCAGGAGGCACCCTAGAGACACAACAATTGATCGCTTGATCTTTTAGCCGTGTCTGGTGCCCCTCCACCATAGTCCACCTCGATATCATCAGAAGCGGTGCTTAGGCGAAGCCTGCGTCGATAGAACATCATCATCGTCACCATGCCATCGCGGTCGACGTGAAACTCTCCTCAACACTCGGCTGGATCGGAGTTCGAGGGACGCCATCGGGCTGAACGCAGCTGAACTCGAAGGTGTCGTATGCTCGATACTTGATCGGTCGGATCGTGAAGATGTACGACTACATCAACGCGCAGTTAACGCTTCCGCTTTCGGTCTACGAGGGTACATGGACAACACTCTCCCCTCTCGTTGCTATGCATCACCATGATCTTGCGTGTGCGTAGGAATTTTTTTTGAAATTACTACGTTCCCCAACAATTGGGACCTAAGGTTCCATATCACAGTGCATGCATTGGATCCGCCAAAAGCAATTGGTTGAGACTCAAGAATATCTTTAGATATCTCCAATGCATAAAACATCTTGTCCTAATCTTTCATTATTAGAGAAATCTGGAAACCAATATCATTGGATACACCAATCAAATCCCTACTATGTCAGATCATAGACAAGCTTTGTGTTCCTGTTAGGTGTGGTAGCCATCCCATGAGAGTCTTCGAAACATACCTCGTGGCTGCATCTGTTGCCCGGATGCAAACAGGTTACATAATAAGCAATATCACTATATTGCATATCTTGCAAGTCAAATCATGTGACTGATTTGCTCACGAAGTCCCTACCAACTTCTACGTTCCAGAAATATGTTCATGGAATTGGTATGTGACGGCTTCTAATTTTGCAAGAATCAGGGGGAGTATCTTCCTAAATTGTTACTGTTCAATGCATCATATTATACTCTTTTTCCCTTCATGAGTTCACTATACAGGTTCTCATAAAGATTTTTAATGAGGTAATATCAACATAATTATATGTCATACTTTATGTTTTCTCCTCCGGGGTTTTTTAGGAAAGTATATACGACATATTTATTACCCTCTAAATTCTATGGATATACTTCATATTGAGTTAACAGAGGCAATAATCATTATATGTTGGATCAATTTCTCCTTATTTTCCCACAGGGTTTGAAGGAGTTTTACCAGCATATCCTACATAACTCCTCATATTTTTCCCACAGGGTTTTTGGAGGAGCTGGTTCCAAAGGATGACCAGTCACAAGGACAAGCAAGGATTAGGGGGAGTGTTAGGATTTAATTATTAGAGATAATCCTTGTTGTAAATAACAGTATGCACGGGATCCTCTCGAGGCAACCGCTGCCTCAGACGTCTTGAGGAGCCTCTCCAGGCAACCGTCGCATCCGCTCCTCGCAACCCCTCGAACAGGCGCATCTTCTCGTATCGCCGGTTCCCCTTGTATAAATATGTGATCATCAATGGAATAGGACAATTGATTCATTTGATCCTCTCTCGAGCTCAATTCGAAACAATATCAACACAAGATTATATGTCATGCTTTCCGTTTTCCCCACCGGGGTTTTTAGGAAAGTATATACGAAATATTTACTGTCCTCTAAACTCTATGGTTCTCACATATTGAGGTAAGGGAGACAACAACTATTATATGTTGCATTATTTTCTCCTTATTTTCTCACTGGGTTTGCAGGAGTTTTGGCAACATATTAAACACTATTCACATTTTTTCCCACAGGGTTTTTGGAGGAGACTTTATCCGATGATGAACTATAATACAATCAAGCGGTGATTAGGGGAGTGTTGAAATATAACCCTTGCGGTTATAGGGGGTAATCCCCGCTCTCTAACCGTCACGTGCAGTTCCAGGATTGTAGGAACTGTCATGACGATTCCTGGAGAGACGCCTCTACAAATCAAGGACGCGGCCTTTCCCATCGTATAAATAGCATGTCAATCATCAATAAAGGAGAGTTCGATTCATTTTGTCTCTCGCTCCAGAAATCGACTTGCAACAAGAAACTTGGTCACTGCAACTCGGTGAGACCAAAATTCTAGGGTTTGGCTCTGGCAGTGTATAGGATCAACTCGATGAGTCTAGAGTAGATGTTTTCCATGGGACTGAGTTGACTATTTAGGGTTTTGGACATATATGATTTGGAGAAAGTGGTAGAGGGTTTTTGGAGCAATATCATCAAGTACTTAGCAATTGAGTCATGATCAAATCCTCATCCCCTTTTAATAGTATTGACTTTCCTATGGACTCAATGTGATCTTGAATCATTTGACCAAAAATGTAGAGTGTGAAAGCTTTGTCAATCCATGTCCTTAGTATTTTGAGGGGTCCATGTTCTCATGTGCCTTGCCATGCCAATCATTAAACTTTTGTGAAATCTATCTTGAATAAGCATTAGTTTAATGACATATATGTTGTTATGAATCACCAAAACCACTCGGGATTAGTTGCACTTTCACTTATCTTGAGCCATCAGCCAGATTGAATGTAGCACCCTACCAGTAGCTCCTGACCTCTATTCCTATGGGGGAAAGAAGGTGTGGCTTTGGACCCCAAACTCTTCCATGGCACCCTTCTTCTTGGGTAAGAGATCAATACAGACAAAAATCTCACCCATTGGACCCATCCTGATATGATTGGGTGATTTGCACGTTTCCTTAAGAACAAGCGCGCGCACAACACATACAATTCTGAAAAGAGACAGACGCAACAGCAGGCTCAGTACGTACATTGTTTAACTCACCTCGTAAGACATCTTTCTTCGTATGGCCAAGCAAAAGAGGAGGCCTCAAGCGAAAAGATGTGCAATCAAGCTCAGACACCGCAGATAACGGATCTCAGGCACTGGTTTCCCTAAGTTCATGATTTTAAGTAATTAGCAGGAGAAACCCATAAATCCCTCATTAAATAACTTAGTTTGAAGGGCCCGAAGTACCCATGCCATCCCTTTCAAAAATACTATCTGCAATAGCAGCTTTGTAATAGTGTAGTAGCCATGGTTCCCCACTTTTCAAGCCAAAAAGAAGATCCAAATGTTGTTCTATTTGTGAAATTTACCATAAAAAAATTTGGGCAGCCCTGAAATGCAACAACAAATGCTACAAATATACAACACTTTGGTTGTTGCAGAGGATCACATAGGACAACGAGAAAACGGTTATTTGTGTCAAAACAGCGCATTTTGGGGCACCAATTTTCAGGCTGTGTTGGAGATGTACATTTTCTTATACATTAAAACCCACATTTTTGTGCCCCAAAATTTACTCCAACCACATTTTTTTGCTCTTAGTGCCACCATCCATCAAAATTCCCTAACTGGCCCCAAAGGCTTGAAGTTCAGCAAAACCATAGAGAAATCAGGCTACACCTACTACCATTTTCTTCAAAAAGAACCACAAAGGCCCAAAGGCTTGACAAGTTCCCCCTAAAGGGCCCAAAAGGCAAGTTCACTAAAACCGTAGAGAAATCGGGCTACACTGCTTAGCCTATCCAATATCCAATTCAAAAGGAGTTACAGATGCTCTAAGCTCCGTTTGCCATTTCAAGGCCTCTGACTTCTCAGTTTACAATGTTGACAGAAGCAAACTGCAAAGACGCAGCAGCAAAAAAAAACATTTTCAACAGCAAAAACTTCATTCCTCAGATGATCAACAAAATCATTTACAAGGAAACAAGAAACAAAGTAAAAGAAATGAGTAACTTGATCCACAGTCCACTTTATAACCAGCAACCACGCCCATGTTACACTTGCATCTACAGGAACTGTCGAAACCAACAAAAATGCATAAACTTAAGCCGCATTAGGCGAGTAACAAGTTCACATTGATTGGCCATTGGCTCCAAAATTACATAGAACATCACTAACAAGTGAACACAAACCACAAGCATTATCCAGCAAATTATTACAAATAGCATACAACAAACAAACACACCAAAAATAAGTGGGATAAGACTGGAAGTGCCAACAAGAAAAAGGCGAGCGAACCACTGGGAACAGCTGAAATGATGTGAATATTACTGCGTTAACAAAGCCTTACCACAGCTGTCAAGTTTTAGTTCCTGTATTCACTCGCTTGGATATGCTGGTAGTCCCCTTCTTCATATGCCTCCCCTTCCTCGGGGACTGCAGGTTCTGCATTTTCAGGTTGCCCCTGATGGTTGGTTGCCATTTTACTGTGTGGATCATCCCGGTAATGCTCATGTCGCTTTGAGCGCTCATGTCCATCTAGGCCATAACCATACTGTTCGTGACTTCTGTGGTGCTCATGCTGGTTATAGCCAAGCTCACCATTACCATAATCAGCATCACTCTCCTGCAAGTGACCACGATCATGTTCATGGCGCGCACGCTTGTAATCTCGGTCCCTGCCAGGGTCCTGTTCGTGACTTGCACGCTCGTAATCTCTGTCACGGTCTCTGCCCCTGCCATGAGAGCGCTCACGTTTCCTGTCTCTATCCTGGTCTCTATCCCGGCCATGATCCTTGTGCCTATCCCTATCACGCCGGTCACGCCCACGGTCTCTCTCCTGGTCCCGTTCTCGGTCCCTATCACGAGTTCTCTCACGATCTCTATGGTGGTGTCTATCTTCCCTTGGATCACGATCCACGGGTCCTGTCATGCGGCGTTCACGAGTTTTCTCGTCACGATCTCTTTCCCGTACCCTATCGCGAGATTTCTCACGATCCCTGCAGCAAAGTATTGTCACTTTAGCAAATAATATAAGCATCAAGATAACAGCGAGCAATATATAAGGATATAAAATGCTTACCGATCTGCAGGACGATCATCCCTCCTAGGCTCTTCTGATCTGGGTCGCCCAGCAGCGTTCTGTTGCTCTCTGATAAGTGGTAACCAAAACATATTAGCACAAGATACTAATTACATCATGTAACATACGGACAACATCAATAATACCCTAAAGCCCCCAAAAACGTTCTGCACCACCAGCTATACAGAAACAGAACCAAGGTTACTATCATACTCATGTTAATACCGCATTATACCCTGATATATCAACAATAATGGAGTATCAAACATCAGTGTGGATGAACAATGTCAAACTCATTACAGACCGTTAATACATACTCCCTCTGTCCGGAAATATTTGTCTTAGAAATGGGTAAAATGGATGTATCTATAACTAAAATAAGTCTACATACATCCATTACTAGGACAAGTATTTTCGGACGGAGGGAGTATAAAGGTATATCAGACAGTAGAGAGAAATGCGGTAACAAGAAAATTAAGTATTCTTACCTAGCAGAATGCTTCTGGGCAGCATCTTCACCACCAATCCTGCTTGATCCAAGTCCACCACCCAATCTCCTAGGACGCCAATTTGGAACAGTTCTACCACGCTCTACGTCAACAAGCACCCTTTTGTTATCCACTTTTCTCCCATCAGCTTGCTTATAAGCACCTGGTGACAACAAAGCATGAAATGGGTCAGGCATCAACAAGCCATGCAAGCCTACATTGAGTTTGAATGACCAATGAACTTACTTTTCATGTCCCGAGTGTGTGCATACTCTACGAATGCATATCCTCTAGGTTTATTTGTTACCTTGTCAGTTATGAGCCGTACCTGCAAAGCTCAAAAACAGTAATTAAAGATTTTTTAGAAATAAACCTGCATTCAACTTAAGAAATACTACTGGCTATCAATACATACACTAGTTTGTTTGGCTAAAAACATATTTCATTGTTGCACGACAGGAAGGCACTAGCCTAACTAGCCGTGCTAACCTTGCATATGTAGAGCTTCCGCATAAGGATTGAAATCCAGCACACATGAACATGAAGTCTCGCCGATTCGCACATGTTGGAAAATACATCCCACACCCCCTTACCAGGGAACTTGCTTAATAAAGGGAAAAAATGTACTGCAGAGACTAAATACTATACCAAGTTGCCCTCACCGTTGTTGCTTATAATTTATTCAACCTTTGTGGCGAAGAAAACAAAATAGCCAAAGCAATTACATGAATCAAGGTGATAATAGTGCAGGGTAGGTAAGTATTCCTTACACACATGGAAATGGAGTAGACTCTTCAACTCTAGGAGTTGAGAGATACCATACGCATTATACTTTTGTGTTGTTTCCTCCATGAGAAGCAGAACTTGGCAGCAGCGCTAGTACCATAACAGCTCATGGAAAGTAACTACAAATACTACTCACCAGTGGACCTACCCAATTAGGTCTCAGGGCGTAGAAATCGCCTGCAGATAAGCTGCTCTTTAAGACAAAAGTGATCTACACTTCTGCCATTGTAAGAATTCTTCATGCTTTGTCAGCTCCAGTTAATCAATATGGGAGATTTTGTGGGGCAGGAAAGAACCAATCATGAAAGCAACACTACCTTGTGGTGCCATGGCAAAAGCAAATTGTTTGCTCTGTTCCTCACGATTTTTCTCAAGAAATCGAGCATCAAAATTACCTTTGCATGCACATTTCTTTTACCAGAGAAATTTACAGTCTTCAAATGTTCTACCAACAGTGCACAGATTAAATGGCTTGCCAAGGATTCATACAGTATACCAAACTGATTGCTGCCTCGTCTGAACTCTGTTTAATTATCTACCAAGGAATGCATCAATTTCCATATGGACATCTATGGCTTACAGGGAGAAATGGTGTCATGACCCCCAAATTGAAAGATGCCTATCCAATATATTACCCAAAAAACGTACACGAATACGCAGCAAAGAGAAAATATAATGTCGGCTCGCATTACTAAATTTGCTAAGAACAAGAAAGAGGAAGGAAATAGAACATGGAAAGATTGGTTTTCAATGTTCTTTGGAAAAAGTTCCAAAGAACACATGCTGTACTTCCCAAAAAACATTAAACAGAACAAAGCTAACTAACAGCTTTAATTACGTTTTGTGTGTCGGAGGTTCTTTCTATCTTGGTATGAAAGGTTCCCAACTTGGTGGAAGCAACAAGAGAACATGCAGAATGACCTCATTCCCAAGTAGCACTTTGTGACAGCAGCTGCCAGAAGGCTATATAAGGCAGCAAAGCAATTTTTCCCCAGATTTCACCCACGATAGTTTAGCAACCAGAATAACTGAAAACCTTACCAATGAGGAATAACATCACCTGTACTGGTATTTACCATTACACTTACCCTTTTAATAGGCCCATAAGCTTCAAAGTCCCTTTTAACCTTCTGCTCGGATGTCTCGTAGCCCTGCAACAGTTTCACAAATTCAGTGAGAACTAAGTTACAAAAAAAAACTTACTGATTGCACTGTTTTCACAGGAAATAAGAAAATCTGAATGATGGGGTAAAATACTCACAAGTCGTGCAACAAAGAGTGTTTTGTATGGATCTCCAGTGACATTGGGGTCATTTTGTGGGTCATCTACATAAAATAGTTTAAAAATAACAATGTTAGTAGTACATATATATAACACGAAAAGAGCAGTGTGGCTTCAGAAACAACTTACACTTCTGGAGCTCTTCAGCAACCTTAGCTGCACCTTCCTCAAGCTTAAGTTGACGGATTCTATCCTTCTTTTCAGCCTATTTACATAAAATTTAATAGTAAAATAAGAGATAGACTAGCAATAAATAAGTATAAAACTTGAGTAATATTTGAATCTATAGCTCGCTAATTTATATGTAGTCATGCAAGAAATTAACTTTGCATTATTTCGTTGGATCAATCACAAATGTCCATGCTGTTTAGAAAGCCTTATTATCAAAATTCACATGACAGCATTGACAGCTTAATTACTGGGAGCTCACCACTGTAATTTATTTTTTATTTGATTATTTCAGGTGCACTAAAAAGCCCAAGTACCCCCCCCCCCCACCCCCCTGTAAACTCCTAAACATAATTGCATATCACGAGGTACTATATGATCATGAGCACACAACTTGGGGGGAAGGATACCAGTGCCACTACAGAATGGCTGCACATAAGAGGTACTATATCTATATGATTACTGACTACACAACTTGGGACAAGGATACCACCACAGAATGTCCATGCCTGCTGATTGAGCACAAACTGCAGCAACAAAGGCCAAAATCATACCCTAGTCTCGCACGTGGGGACAGGCGGAGCATACTCGGGGTCACCAGGCTCTGCGAACCGCGATACAAACTGCGACATCCCTGCAAACCGATCAAAAACAGTCCATCAGCAAGGCCGCTGGCATCAAGCACAAACAGAGTTGCACGATGGGGATTTTTTGAATTAAGGGGTTGGCCCCCAATTTCATTATGGAGTACTTAAATTGACAAGATGCACGATGGGAATTACCAGAGTAAGCCGACAACTTGCGCTTCTCGAGCGGCGGCTTGTGCTCGAGCGGGGGGCGTGGCTCGAACAGCTTCAGCAGGTTCGTCGTCAGCCCCGTCGGATGGCTCTGCCCGATCTGCCACCGAACAGCAACACAGAATCAAATCTCGAATAGAAAGACAGATCGAAGGCTAGGGTTAGGTCTAGAGGGGCGCGGCGAAGGCTTACGAGCTTGAGCTGGAGGAGGTTGGCACGGCTCTGCGCCTTCACGCGAGACTGCACGCCCGCATCCTGGTTCCGCATCATCGCGTTCCCGTAGTCGCCCATGGCGGCGGCGGCGGATTTGCGAGCTCGGAGGAGATTGTTCGAAGGATTGTGGGGAGAGGGTTTGGTCAGTTTTTAACGGAGCCTGTGGGCGTGGGCCGGTTCCGTCACTGATTCGATGGACCCGTAGTCGTGAGCAGCCTACATGTCAGCTTCTCCTAATTATTAAAAAAAATGTTATCCTCTGCTTCGTGATACGTCTTTGACGTATCTATAATTTATGAAGTATTCATGCTATTATATTATCCATTTTAGATATTTTATGGGCTTTATTATGCATTTTTATATTATTTTTGGAACTAACCTATTGATCCAGAGCTCAGTGCCAGTTCCTGTTTTTTCCCTTGTTTCAGTGTTTCGAAGAAAAGGAATATCAAACGGAGTCAAAACGGAATGAAACCTTCTGGAGAAGTTATTTTTTGAAGAAAAGCTACCCGATAGACTTGGAGTGCATGTCAGGAAAGAAACGAGGAAGCCACGAAGGGGGGTGGGCCCCCCTCGTGGCTCCCCTGACGTACTTTTTTCACCTATATATTCCCA
Source organism: Aegilops bicornis (assembly GCA_021605145.1). Classification (NCBI taxonomy): domain Eukaryota; kingdom Viridiplantae; phylum Streptophyta; class Magnoliopsida; order Poales; family Poaceae; genus Aegilops; species Aegilops bicornis. The sequence continues at coordinate 344,176,778 of CM038669.1, forward strand.
TATACCCTAAAAACTTCGGGGAACAGAATAGATCTGGAGCTCCGCCGTCGCAAGCCTCTGTAGCCACCAAAACCCAATCGGGACCCTGTTCCGGCACCCTGCCGGAGGGGGGAACCCTCACCGGTGGACATCTTCATTTCCCGGCGCTCTCCATGACGAGGAGGGAGTAGTTCACCCTGGTGAGGGTATGTACCAAGAGCTATGTGTTTGATTTCTCTCTCTCGTGTTCTTGATTTGGCACGATCTTGATGTACCGCGAGCTTTGCTATTATAGTTGGATCTTATGTTTCTTCTCCCCCTCTACTCTCTTGTAATGGTTTGAGTTTTCCCTTTGAAGTTATCTTATCGGATTGAGTCTTTAATGATTTGAGAACACTTGATGTATGTCTTGTCGTGCGTATCTGTGGTGATAATGGGATATCACGTGATTCACTTGATGTATGTTTTGGTGATCAACTTGCGGGTTCCGTCCATGAACCTATGCATAGGGGTTGGCACACGTTTTCGTCTTGACTCTCCGGTATAAACTTTGGGGCACTCTTTTGAGGTTCTATGTGTTGGTTGAATAGATGAATCTGAGATTGTGTGATGCATATCGTATAATCATACCCACGGATACTTGAGGTGACATTGGAGTATCTAGGTGACATTAGGGTTTTGGTTGATTTGTGTCTTAAGGTGTTATTCTAGTACGAACTCTAGGGCTGTTTGTGACACTTATAGGAATAGCCCAACGGATTGATTGGAAAGAATAACTTTGAGGTGGTTTCGTACCCTACCATAATCTCTTCGTTTGTTCTCCGATATTAGTGACTTTGGAGTGACTCTTTGTTGCATGTTGAGGGATAGTTATATGATCCAATTATGTTATTATTGTTGAGAGAACTTGCACTAGTGAAAGTATGAACCTTAGGCCTTGTTTCCTAGCATTGCAATACCGTTTACGCTCACTTTTATCATTAGTTACCTTGCTGTTTTTATATTTTCAGATTACAAAAACCTATATCTATCATCCATATTGCACTTCTATCATCATCTCTTCGCCGAACTAGTGCACCTATACAATTTACCATTGTATTGGGTGTGTTGGGGACACAAGAGACTCTTTGTTATTTGGTTGCAGGGTTGCTTGAGAGAGACCATCTTCATCCCTCGCCTCCCACAGTTGATAAACCTTAGGTCATCCACTTGAGGGAAATTTGCTACTGTCCTACAAACCTCTGCACTTGGAGGCCCAACAACGTCTACAAGGAGAAGGTTGTGTACTAGACATCAAGCTCTTTTAGCGCCGTTCTTGGGTGAGGCTAGAAGTGGCGGCACTCACACCCCGTCAACTAAGCTCTTTTCTGGCGCCGTTGTCGGGGAGGTGAGTGCTTGAAGGTATATCTTTAGATCTTGTAATCGAATCTTTTTGTTTCTTGTTTTAGCAGTAGTTTAGTTTATAAAAGAAAACTACAAAAAATGGAATTAAGGGTGCTTCATATGCTTCATCTTTCTAATGTCTTTCATGAAAATGATGGGAAGGAAAATTGTGCTCAAGTGCTAGAAGAAGAATTACGTAGAATGCTTGGCATAAAATATGTGAATGATGAGCATGATTGCAATGTTGTTAGTATGAATTATTTGAATACCCATGATGCTAATGATATGCAAAGCCACAAGCTTGGGGAAGCTATGTTTGATGAAGGTGATATTTTTTGTCCCCCAAGCTTTGATGAGCAAATTTACTATGATGAAAGCATGCCTCCTATCTATGATGATTATTGTGATGACACATATGCTTTAAAGAATAATGATAACCATGAAACTTGTCATCTCGATCTTAATTTTCAATCACATGATAGTTATTTTGTTGAGTATACTCCCACTATTCCGAATGAGAAGAATTTTGCTTATGTGGAGAGTAGTAAATTTTTTATGCAAGTAGATCATGAAAAGAATGCTTTAGGTGTTGGTTATATTGTTGAATTCATTCATGATACTATTGAAAATTATTACGAGGGAGGAATATATACTTGTAGGAATTGCAATAATATCAAGTTTCCTCTCTATGTGTTGAAAATCTTGAAGTAATGCTTGTTTTGCCTTCCTGTGCTAGTTGATTATTGTTTCCATAAGTTGTTTGCTCACAAAATCCCTATGCATAGGAAGTGGGTTAGACTTAAATGTGCTAGTCATATTCTTCATGATGCTCTCTTTATGTTTCAATTCTTATCTTTTATGTGAGCATCATTGAAATCATCATGCCTAGCTAGGGGCGTTAAACGATAGCGCTTGTTGGGAGGCAACCCAATTTTATTTTATTTCTTGCTTTTTGGTTCTGTTTAGGAATAAATAATCCATCTATCTTCTGTTAAGATGTGGTTTTATGTTTTAATTAGTGTTTGTGCCAAGTAGAACCTTTGGGAAGACTTGGGTGAAGTCCTTAAGATCATGCTGTAAAAAATAGAAACTTACAGCTCACGAGATTAGCTAAAACTTTTTACTGGAGAGTGCTATTTAGTTGATTCTTTTTGCAGATGATTACTAGACAAATTCCTCAGGTCCACCAATTTATTTTAGAATTTTTGGAGTTCCAGAAGTTTGCGTTAGTTACAGATTACTACAGACTATTCTGTTTTTTGACAGATTCTGTTTTTTCATGTGTTGTTTGCTTATTTTGATGAATCTATGGCTAGTAAAATAGTTTATAAACCATAGAGAAGTTGGAATACAGTAGGTTTAACACCAATATAAATAAAGAATGAGTTTATTACAGTACCATGCTACCTCTTGAGCACTGCGTTGGATTTCCTTGAAGAGGAAAGGGTGATGCAGCAGAGTAGAGTAAGTATTTCCCTCAGTTTTTGAGAACCAAGGTATCAATCCAGTAGGAGGCTACGCGCGAGTCCCTCGTACCTACACAAAACAAATAGCTCAACGCAACCAACGCGATTAGGGGTTGTCAATCCCTTCACGGTCACTTACGAGAGTGAGAGATGATAGAGATGATAGATAATATTTTTGGTATTTTTTGTATAAAGATGCAAAGTAAAATAAAAGGCAAAGTAAAAAAGCAAAGCAATAATAAAGTGATGGAAGATTGATATGATGAGAATAGACCCGGGGGCCATAGATTTCACTAGTGGCTTCTCTCAAAAGCATAAGTATTTTACAGTGGGTGAACAATTTAATGTTGAGCAATTGACAAAATTGAGCATAGTTATGAGAATATCTAGGTATGATCATGTATATAGGCATCACGTCCGAGACAAGTAGACCGACTCCTGCCTGCATCTACTACTATTACTCCACTCATCGACCGCTATCCGGCATGCATCTAGAGTATTAAGTTCAAGAAAACAGAGTAACGCCTTAAGCAAGATGACATGATGTAGAGGGATAAATTCATGCAATATGATAAAAACCCGATCTTGTTATCCTCGATGGCAACAATATAATATGTGCCTTGCTACCCCTACTATCACTGGGAAAGGACACCGCAAGATTGAACCCAAAGCTAAGCACTTCTCCCATGGCAAGAAAACCCAATCTAGTAGGCCAAACCAAACTGATAATTCGAAGAGACTTGCAAAGATAACCAATCATACATAAAAGAATTCAAAGAAGATTCAAATATTGTTCATAGATAATCTTGATCATAAACCCACAATTCATCGGTCTCAACAAACACACCGCAAAAAGAAGATTACATCGAATGGATCTCCACGAGAGAGGGGAGAACATTGTATTGCGATCCAAAAGAGAGAAGAAGCCATCTAGCTACTAACTATGGACCCGAAGGTCCGAGGTAAACTACTCACACTTCATCGGAGGGCTATGATGATGTAGAAGCCCTCCGTGGTGGATTCCCCTTCGTGAGCTCGGAACAGGCCCCAAGATGGGATCTCGTGGAGTCTGAGGAAGGTTGCGGCGGTGGAATTAAGTTTTGGCTCTGTCTCGATCGTTTGAAGTGCGTAGGTATATATAGGAGGAAGGAGTACGTCGGTGGAGCAAAGGGGGCCCACCAGGCAGGGGCGCGCCCTAGGGGGAGGGCGCCCTCCACCCTCATGGCCACCTCCTTTCTTTCTTGACGGGGGGTCCAAGTCTCCTGGATCATATTCGGTGAGAAAATCACGTTCCCGAAGGTTTCATTCCGTTTGGACTCCGTTTGATATTCCGCTTTCTTGAAACAATCAAATAGGCAAAAAAACAGCAATTAAAATTTGGGCCTCCGGTTAATAGGTTAGTCCCAAAAGTAATATAAAAGTGGAAAATAAAGCCCAATATGGTCCAAAACAGTAGATAGTATAGCATGGAGCAATCAAAATTATAGATACGTTGGAGACGTATCGACGCATCCCCAAGCTTAATTCACCTTTCGTCCTCGAGTAGGTAAATGATAAAGAGAATTTTTGATGCGGAGTGCTACTTGGCATAATTTCAATGTAATTCTTCTTAATTATGGCATGAATATTCAGATCTGAAAGATTCGAGACAAAAGTTCATATTGACATAAAAATAATAATACTTCAAGCATACTAACAAACCAATTATGCCTTCTCAAAATAACATTGCCAAAGAAAGTTATCCCTACAAAATCATATAGTCTGGCTATGCTCTATCTTCACCACACAAAGTATTTAAATCATGCACAACCCCGATGACAAGCCAAGCAATTGTTTCATACTTTTGACATTCTCAAAACTTTTTCAATCTTCACGCAATACATGAGCGTGAGCCATGGATATAGCACTATATGTGGAATAGAAGGGTGGTTGTGGAGAAGACAAAAAGAGGGGAAGATAGTCTCACATCAACTAGGCGTATAACCGGGCTATGGAGATGCCCATCAATAGATATAAATGTGAGTGAGTAGGGATTGCCATGCAACAGATGCGCTAGAGCTATATGTATATGAAAGCTCAACAAGAAACTAAGTGGGTGTGCATCCAACTCGCTTGCTCACGAAGACCTAGGGCATTTTGAGGAAGCCCATCATTGGAATAAACAAGCCAAGTTCTATAATGTAAAATTCCCATTAGTATATGAAAGTGACAAAATGAGAGACCCTCTATCATGAAGATCATGGTGCTACTTTGAAGCACAAGTGTGGTAAAAGTATAGTAACATTGTCCCTTCTATCTTTTTCTCTCATTTTTTTATTATATTTTTATTTGGGCCTTTTCTCTTTTTTTCATGGCCTCTTTTTTTTTCTTTTTTTCGTCCGGAGTCTCATCCCGACTTGTGGGGGAACCATGGTCTCCATCATCCTTTCCTCACTTGGGACAATGCTCTAAAAATGATGATCATCAGACTTTCATTTTTCTTACAACTCAACAATTACAACTCGATACTTAGAAAAAATATGACTCTATGTGAATGCCTCCGACGGTGTACCGGGATGTGCAATGATCTAGCGTAGCAATGACATCAAAAAACGGAGAAGCCATGAAAACATCGTGCTAGCTATCTTACGATCATGCAAAGCAATGTGACGATAAATGCTCAAGTCATGTATATGATGATGATGGAAGTTGCATGGCAATATATCTCGGAATGGCTATGGAAATGCCATAATAGATAGGTATGGTGGCTGTTTTGAGGAAGATATAAGGAGGTTTATGTGTGACAGAGCGTATCGTATCACGGGGTTTGGATGCACCGTCGAAGTTTGCACCAACTCTCAAGGTGAGAAAGGGTAATGCACGGTACCGAAGAGGCTAGCAATGATGGAACGGTGAGAGTGCGTATAATCCATGGACTCAAAATTAGTCTTAAAGAACTCATATACTTATTGCAAAAATCTAGAAGTTATCAAAGCAAAGTATTACACGCATGCTCCTAGGGGGATAGATTGGTAGGAAAAGACCATCGCTCGTCCCCGATCGTCACTCATAAGGAGGACAATCAATAAATAAATCACGCTCCGACTTCATCACATAACGGTTCACCATACGTGCATGCTACGGGAATCACAAACTTTAACACAAGTATTTCTCAAATTCACAACTACTCAACTAGCATGACTCTAATGTCACCATCTTCATATCTCAAAACAATTATCAAGCATCAAACTTTTCTTAGTATTCAACGCACTCGAAAGAAAGTTTTACAAATATTGAATACCAAGCATATTATCAAGCAATTACCATGTTATTTAAGACTCTCAAAATAATCTAAGTGAAGCATGAGAGATCAATAGTTTCTGTAAAACAAATCCACCACCATGCTCAAAAAGATATAAGTGAAGCACTAGAGCATAACTATATAGCTCAAAAGATATAAGTGAAGCACATAGAGTATTCTATCAAATTCCAATTCATGTATGGCTCTCTCAAAAGGTGTGTACAGCAAGGATGATTGTGGTAAACTAGAAAACAAAGACTCAAATCATACAAGACGCTCCAAGCAAAACACATATTATGTGGTGAATAAAAATATAGCTCCAAGTAAAATTACCGATGGAAGTAGACGAAAGAGGGGATGCCTTCCGGGGCATCCCCAAGCTTTGACTTTTTGGTGTCCTTGGATTATCTTGGGGATGCCATGGGCATCCCCAAGCTTAGGCTCTTGCCACTCCTTGTTCCATAATCCATCAAAAGATTTCACCCAAAACTTGAAAACTTCACAACACAAAACTCAACAGAAATCTCGTGAGCTCCGTTAGCGAAAGAAAACAAAAGACCACTTCAAGGTACTGTAATGAACACATTGTTTATTTATATCGGTGTTAAACCTACTGTATTCCAACTTCTCTATGGTTTATAAACTATTTTACTAGCCATAGACTCATCAAAATAAGCAAACAACACACGAAAAACAGAATATGTCAAAAACAGAATAGTCTGTAGTGATCTGTAACTAACGCAAACTTCTGGAACTCCAAAACATTATCCAAAATAGGACGACCCAGGAAATTTGTTTATTGATCCGCAGCAATTGGAATCACTATTTTATCACGTTCTGGTGATTTTTAACAATTGTTTTCGTGAACAGAAAGTTTCTGGAAATTACAGCAAGATCAAATAACTATCATCCAAGAAGATTCTATAGGTTTAACTTGGCACAAACACTAACTAAAACATAAAACCACATCTAAACAGAAGTTAGATGGATTATTTATTACTAAGCAGAAGCAAAAGCAAAAAAAACTAAAAATAAAATTGGGTTGCCTCCCAACAAGCGCTATCGTTTAACGCCCCTAGCTAGGCATAAAAGCAAGGATAGATCTAGGTATTGCCATCTTTGGTAGGCAATCCATAAGTGGCTCTCATAAAAGATTCATATGATAGTTTTATTTTCTTCCTAGGGAAGTGTTCAATGCCCTTCTTTAATGGAAATTGGAATCTAATATTCCCTTCCTTCATATCAATAATTGCACCAATCGTTCTAAGGAAAGGTCTACCAAGAATAATAGGACAAGAAGGATTGCAATCTATATCAAGAACGATAAAATCTACGGGCACATAATACCTATTTGCAACAATAAGAACATCATTAATTCTTCCCATAGGTTTCTTAATAGTGGAATCCGCAAGGTGCAAGTTTAGAGAGCAATCATCAAAATCACGGAAATCAAGCAAATCGCACAAAGTTTTGGGAATAGTGGGAACACTAGCACCCAAATCACATAAAGCATAAAATTCATGATCCTTAATCTTAATTTTAATAGTTTATTCCCACTCATCATAAAGTTTCCTAGGGATAGAAACTTCCAACTCAAGTTTTTCTTCATAAGATTGCATCAAGGCATCAACGATATGTTTGGTAAAGGCTTTATTTCGACTATAAGCATGAGGAGAATTTAGCACGGATTGCAACAAGAAAATACAATCAATTAAAGAGCAACTTTCATAATTAAATTCCTTGAAGTCCAAAATAGTGGGTTTAGCAATATCTAGGATTTTGCTTTTTTCAATCCCACTTTTATCAATTTCATCATCAAGATCTAAATACTCTGAATTCTTGGAACGCCTTCTAGGTAAAGGTGGATCATATTCAGTCCCATCATTATCAAGATTCATATTGTAAAACAAGGATTTAATAGGGGACACATCAATAACTTTTAGATCTTCATCTTGATTTTCACAGGAATTTGAAGAACACGCTTTAATAAAGGAATTTTTCGTAGCACGCATCCTAGCGGTTCTTTCCTTGCACTAATCAATGGAAATTCTCATGGCTTTGAGAGACTCATTGATATCATGCTTAGGAGGAATAGATCTAAGCTTTAAAGAATCAACATCAAGAGAAATTCTATCAATGTTCCTAGCCAATTCATCAACTTTAAGTAATTTCTCTTCAAGCAAAGCATTGAAATTCTTTTGTGAATTCATAAACTCTTTAACACTATTCTCAAATTCAGAGGGCATCTTATTAAAATTTCCATAAGAGTTGTTGTAGGAATTTCCATAATTATTAGAAGGATTACTAGGATAAGGCCGAGGATTAGAGTTCCTCTATCTGGCGTTGTTACCAAAATTATTCCTACCAACAAAATTCACATCCATAGATTCATTATTATTATCAATCAAAGTAGACAAAGGCATATCATTAGGATCAGAAGAAACACTCTTACTAGCAAACAATTTCATAAGTTCATCCATCTTTCCACTCAAAACATTGATTTCTTCTATCACATGCACTTTTTTATTAGTAGATCTTTCAATGTGCCATTGAGAATAATTAACCATAATATTATCTAGGAGTTTAGTAGTATCTCCTAAAGTGATTTCCATAAAAGTGCCTCCCGAGGCCGAATCTAAAAGATTTCTAGAAGCAAAATTCAATCCAGCATAAATTTTTTGTATAATCATCCACAAATTCAAACCATGAGTAGGGCAATTACGTATCATTAATTTCATTCTCTCCGAAGCTTGTGCAACATGTTCATGATCAAGTTGTTTAAAATTCAATATCCTTTCTAAGAGAGATGATCTTAGCGGGAGGAAAATACTTAGAGATAAAAGCATCTTTGCACTTGTTCCAAGAATAAATACTATTTTTAGGTAAAGACGAAAACCAAGTTTTAGCACGGTCTCTAAGCGAAAAAGGAAATAGCTTCAATTTAACAATATCATTATCGACATCTTTCTTCTTTTGCATATCACATAAATCAACGAAGCTATTTAGATGAGTAGCGGCATCTTCACTAGGACGGCCGGCGAATTGATCTTTCATAACAAGATTCAACAAAGCAGTATTGATTTCACAAGATTCAGTATGGGTAAGAGGAGCAATTGGAGTGCTAAGGAAATCATTATTGTTGGTATTGCTAAAGTCACACAATTTGGTATTATCTTGAGCCATCGCGACAAGCAAGCAATCCAACACCCAAGCAAAAAAAAAACAAGCGAAGAAAAAGGCAAACGGAAAAGAAAGGGCGAATAAAACGGCAAGGGTGAAGTGGGGGAGAGGAAAACGAGAGGCAAATGGCAAATAATGTAATGCGAGAGAAAGGGATTGTGATGGGTACTTGGTATGTTGACTTTTGCGTAGACTCCCCGGCAACGGCGCCAGAAATCTTCGTGCTACCTCTTGAGAACTGGATTGGATTTCCTTGAAGAGGAAAGGGTGATGCAGCAGAGTAGAGTAAGTATTTCCCTCAGTTTTTGAGAACCAAGGTATCAATCCAGTAGGAGGCTACGCGCGAGTCCCTCGTACCTACACAAAACAAATAGCTCAACGCAACCAACGCGATTAGGGGTTGTCAATCCCTTCACGGTCACTTACGAGAGTGAGATCTGATAGAGGTGATAGATAATATTTTTGGTATTTTTGGTATAAAGATGCAAAGTAAAATAAAAGACAAAGTAAAAAGCAAAGCAATAATAAAGTGATGGAAGATTGATATGATGAGAATAGACCCGGGGGCCATAGATTTCACTAGTGGCTTCTCTCAAGAGCATAAGTATTCTACGATTGGGTGAACAAATTCTTGTTGAGCAATTGGCGAGAATTGAGCATAGTTATGAGAATATCTAGGTATGATCATGTATATAGGCATCACGTCGAGACAAGTAGACCGACTCACCTGCATCTACTACTATTACTCCACTCATCGACCGCTATCCAAAGATGCATCTAGAGTATTAAGTTCAAGAAAACAGAGTAACGCCTTAAGCAAGATGACATGATGTAGAGGGATAAATTCATGCATTATGATAAAACCCCCATCTTGTTATCCTCGATGGCAACAATACAATACGTGCCTTGCTGCCCCTATTGTCACTGGGAAAGGACACCGTAAGATTGAACCCAAAGCTAAGCACTTCTCCTATTGCAAGAAAAACCAATCTAGTAGACCAAACCAAACTGATAATTCGAAGAGACTTGCAAAGATAACCAATCATACATAAAAGAATTCAGAGTAAGATTCAAATATTGTCCATAGATAATCTTGATCATAAACCCACAATTCATCGGTCTCAACAAACACACCGCAAAAAGAAGATTACATCGAATAGATCTCCACGAGAGAGGGGGAGAACATTGTATTGAGATCCAAAAAGAGAGATGAAGCCATCTAGCTACTAGCTATGGACCCGAAGGTCTGAGGTAAACTAGTCACACTTCATCGGAGGGGCTATGATGATGTAGAAGCCCTCCATGGTGGATTCCTTCCCATGAACTCCTAACAGGCCCCAAGATAGGATCTCGTGGGTACAGAAGGTTGCGGCGGTGGAATTAGGTTTTTGGCTCCGTCTCTGATCGTTTGGGGTATGTAGGTATATAGGAGGAAGGAGTACGTCGGTGGAGCAAAGGGGGGCCCACGAGGCAGGGGGCGCGCCCTAGGGGGCGCCCTCCACCCTCGTGGCCACCTCCTTTCTTTCTTGACGGGGGGTCCAAGTCTCCTGGATCATATTCGGTGAGAAAATCACGTTCCCAAAGGTTTCATTCCGTTTGGACTCTGTTTGATATTCCGTTTCTTCGAAACACTGAAATAGGCAAAAAACAACAATTTTGGGCTAGGCCTCCGGTTAATAGGTTAGTCCCAAAAGTAATATAAAAGTGGAAAATAAAGCCCAATATGGTCCAAAACAGTAGATAATATAGCATGGAGCAATAAAAAATTATAGATACGTTGGAGACGTATCATACCATGAAGTGGTGTTTTGTTTTCTTTCGCTAATGGAGCTCACGAGATTTTCTGTTAAGCTTTGTGTTGTGAAGTTTTCAAGTTTTGGGTAAAGATTCGATGGACTATGGAATAAGGAGTGGCAAGAGCCTAAGCTTGGGGATGCCCAAGGCACCCCAAGGTAATATTCAAGGACAACCAAGAGCCTAAGCTTGGGGATGCCCCGGATGGCATCCCCTCCTTCGTCTTTGTTCATCGGTAACTTTACTTGGAGCTATATTTTTATTCACCACATGATATGTGTTTTGCTTGGAGCGTCATTTTATTTTATTTAGTTTGCTTGTTGTTTGAATAAAATACCAAGATCTGAAATTCTTAAATGTTAGAGAGTCTTCACATAGTTGCATAATTATTTAACTACTCATTGATCTTCACTTATATCTTTTTGGAGTAGTTTGTCATTTACTCGTGTGCTTCACTTATATCCTATGAAGTAAATGGTTGAATGATTTGAATGTCATAAATCTGAAATTATATATGTTTCATATGCCTTTCCCATGGGGAGTAATGCCTTCACATATAAGAAGTAGAGGTGGTAAATTTATTGAAGGTTAGCAAACATTGTATTGGTCACTTGAACAATTCATGAAAGAATATTGAAGGAAGAGAGATTTCACAATAAATATACTATCTTGGACATCTGATATGATTGTGAACCCCATTAATTATTTTCAAACCTGAGCAAATTAGTTGAATTTGGACAAGGAAGACAACATAATGAGTTATGCTTGGGTATATTTGTATAAGTTATATTGTTTTGGATCCTCTAACATGTGGTGCTTGCTATTTAGAATCCTTTGCTAGCCAAAAGATCTATACTAAGCGGGAATACTGCTTGTGCATCCAAATTCCTTGAACCAAGTTTCTTCCATGAGTGTCCACTATATATCTACCTATATGCGGTATTTACTTGCCGTTCCAAGTAAATTTGCATGTGCCAAACTCTTAACCTTCAAATAATAATCTGTTTTATATGCCCGAATCGCTCATGTAGCGACTACAGTTAGCAGTATCTTCCATGCTAGGTGGGTTATTCTCACGATGAGTGGACTCCGCTCATCATTCACGAGAAAATGGCTGGTAACTGGGATGCCCAGTCCTATGATCAAAAGATCAAAAACAAATTCACAAATAATTTAAAAAAAACTCCCCCTGTATTGATGTTAGTTGGAGGCACCCGTTGTTTCGGGCAAGCCATGGATTGATGATTGTTGGTGGAGGGGGAGTAAAAATCTTTACCTTTCTGTTTGGAAACCGCCTATAATGTATGTAGTATGGAAGATATTGGGAACTCTTGGTCGTTATGTTGACAATGAAAGCATACCTCTCAAAATTATTTTCATCTCAGTTTTTGCTTCGAGCTCTGGCACCTCTGCAAATCCCTACTTCCCTCTGCGAAGGGCCTATCTTCTACTTTTATGCAAGAGTCAGTAGTATTCCTTCTCATTCCAACCCACTCTTTACTTGGCAAGCATCATGTGATGGAAAGATCTAAGCATATATGGCCATTCAAATATATATGAGCATGAATTATTACTGTTGACATTACCCTTGAGGTAAAAGGTTGGGAGGTGAAACATTAAGCCCCTATCCTTCTCTGTGTTCGATGAATACTATTTGTTCTAAAAACATGCTTTGAGTGGTAGCAATCATGGAAGACTAAATGATAGTTGAGTATGTGAAGTTTGCTGAATCAAAGCTCTGACATAGACTTTTCCCGAAAATAAGATGAATTGCAATTGTTTGATGACTGAGAACATAGTTTGTTAGTTTTCAAGAAAGTTTATGATCTATACTTTAACATGTGAATAGTTTGTTACTTGATCATGCAAAGTTCTATGAGTTGAGCTACTGTTATGACATATAATGATGCTAGAAAAGGTGATTGAAATTATCATTGATCAAACTTATGCTCCTGCTAGCATTCACACTTCATAAATTATTTCTTTTATCATTTACCTACTCGAGGACGAGCAGGAATTAAGCTTAGGGATCTTGTCGTCTCCAACGTATCTATAATTTATGAAGTATTCATGCTATTATATTATCCATCTTGGATGTTTTATGGGCTTTACTATGCACTTTTATATTATTTTTGGGACTAACCTATTGACCCGAGCCCAAAGTGCCGCCTCTGTTTTTCCCTTGTTTGATGTTTCAAGAAAAGGAATATCAAAGCGAATTGAAACGGAATGAAATCTTCTGGAGAAGTTATTTTTGGAAGGAAAGCTACCCGATAGACTTGGAGTGCACGTCAGGAAAGAAACGAGGGAGCCACGAGGTAGGGGGCGTGTTGGGGAACGTAGTAATTTCAAAAAAAATCCTACGCACACGCAAGATCATGGTGATGCATAGCAACGAGAGGGGAGAGTGTGTCCACGTACCCTCGTAGACCGAAAGCGGAAGCGTTAACTGCTTGATTGATGTAGTCGTCGTCTTCATGATCCGACCGATCAAGTACCGAACGCACGACACCTCCGAGTTCAGCACACGTTCAGCCCGATGACGTCCCTCGAACTCCGATCCAGCCAAGTGTTGAGGGAGAGTTTCGTCAGCACGACGGCGTGGTGACTATGTTGATGTTCTACCGACGCAGGGCTTCGTTTAAGCACCGCTATAGTATTATCGAGGTGGACTATGGTGGAGGGGGCACCGCACACGGCTAAAAGATCAAACAGATCAATTGTTGTGTCTATGGGGTGCCCCCTGCCCCCGTATATAAAGGAGAAAAGGGGGAGGGGTGCGGCCGGCCAGGGAGAGGGAGGGGGAAAGAGGAGGGAGAGAAGGAAGGGGGGGGGCGCCGCCCCCCTCTCCTTGTCCTATTCGGACTAGGGGGAGGGGCACGCGGCCCAGCCCTGGCCGCCTCTCCTCTTCTCCGTAAAGGCCCACTAAGGCCCATTTACCTCTCGAGGGGTTCCAGTAACCTCCTGGTACTCCGGTAAAATCCCGATTTCACCCGAAACACTTCCGATATCCAAACATAGGCTTCCAATATATCAATCTTTATGTCTCGACCATTTCGAGACTCCTCGTCATGTCCGTGATCACATCCGGGACTTCAAACAACCTTCGGTACATCAAAACATATAAACTCATAATATAACTGTCATCGAAACGTTAAGCGTGTGGACCCTATGGGTTCGAGAACTATGTAGACATGACCGAGACACGTCTCATGTCAATAACCAATAGCGGAACCTGGATGCTCATATTGGCTCCCACATATTCTATGAAGATCTTTATCGGTCAAACCGCATAACAACATACGTTGTTCCCTTTGTCATCGGTATGTTACTTGCCCGAGATTCGATCGTCGGTATCTCAATACCTAGTTCAATCTCGTTACCGGCAAGTCTCTTTACTCGCTCAGTAATACATCATCCATAACTAACTCATTAGTTGCAATGCTTGCAAGGCTTAAGTGATGTGCATTACTGAGAGGGCTCAGAGATACCTCTCCGACAATCGGAGTGACAAATCCTAATCTCGAAATACGCCAACCCAACAAGTACCTTTGGAGACACCTGTAGAGCACCTTTATAATCACCCGATTACGTTGTGACGTTTGGTAGCACACAAAGTGTTCCTCCCAGAACGGAGTTGCATAATCTCATAGTCATAGGAACATGTATAAGTCATGAAGAAAGCAATAACAACATACTAAACGTTCAATTGCTAAGCTAATGGAATGGGTCAAGTCAATCACATCATTCTCCTAATGATGTGATCCAGTTAATCAAATGACAACTCATGTCTATGGTTAGGAAACATAACCATCTTCGATTAACGAGCTAGTCAAGTAGAGGCATACTAGTGACACTCTGTTTGTCTATGTATTCACACATGTATTATGTTTAGGTTAATACAATTCTAGCATGAATAATAAACATTTATCATGATATAAGGAAATAAATAATAACTTTATTATTGCCTCTAGGGCATATTTCCTTCAGGCTCCCACTTGCACTAGAGTCAATAATCTAGATTACACTGTAATGATTCTAACACCCATGGAGCCTTGGTGCTGATCATGTTTTGCTCGTGGAAGAGGCTTAGTCAATGGCTCTGCAACATTCAGATCCGTATGTATCTTGCAAATTTCTATGTCTCCCACCTGGACTAGATCCCGGATGGAATTGAAGTGTCTCTTGATGTGCTTGGTTCTCTTGTGAAATCTGGATTACTTCGCCAAGGCTATTGCTCCAGTATTGTCATAAAAGATTTTCATTGGACCCGATGCACTAGGTATGACACCTAGATCGGATATGAACTCCTTCATCCAGACTCCTTCATTTCTTTGCTTCCGAAGCAGCTATGTACTCCGCTTCACACGTAGATCCCGCCATGACGCTTTGTTTAGAACTGCACCAACTGACAGCTCCACCATTCAATGTAAACACGTATCTGGTTTGCGATTTAGAATCATCCGGATCAGTGTCAAAGCTTGCATCAACGTAACCATTTACGACGAGCTCTTTGTCACCTCCATAACGAGAAACATATCCTTAGTCCTTTTCAGGTATTTCGGGATGTTCTTGACCATCCGATGATCCACCTGGATTACTTTGGTACCTCCTGCTAGACTTATAGCAAGGCACACATCAGGTCTGGTACACAGACATTGCATACATGATAGAGCACAGTGGTGAAGCATAGGGAACATCTTTCATTTCCTCTCTATCTTCTACAGCGGTCGGGCATTGAGTCTTACTCAACTTCACACCTTGTAACACAGGCAAGAACCCTTTCTTTGCTTGATCCATTTTGAACTTCTTCAAAACTTTGTCAAGGTATGTGCTTTGTGAAAGTCCAATTAAGCATTTTTGATCTATCTCCATAGATCTTGATGCCCAATATATAAGCAGCTTCACCGAGGTCTTTCATTGAAAAACTCTTATTCAAGTATCCCTTTATGCTATCCAGAATTCTATATCATTTCCAATCAACAATATGTCATCCACATATAATATTAGAAATGCTACAGAGCTCCCACTCACTTTCTTGTAAATCTGAGGCTTCTCCAAAAGTCTGTACAAAACCAAATGCATTGATCACACTATCAAAGCGTTTATTCCAACTCCAAGAGGCTTGCACCAGTCCATAGATGGATCATTTGGAGCTTGCACACTTTGTTAGCTCCCTTTGGATCGACAAAACCTTCGTTGCATCATATACAACTCTTCTTCCGTAAATCCATTCATGAATGCAGTTTTGACAACCATTTGCCAAATTTCATAATCATAAAATGCGGCAATTGCTAACATGATTCAGACAGACTTAAGCATCGCATCGGGTGAGAAGGTCTCATCGTAGTCAATCCCTTGAACTTGTCGAAAACCTTTCGCAACAAGTCGAGCTTTATAGACAGTAACATTACCGTCAGCGTCAGTTTTCTTCTTGAAGATCCATTTATTCTCAATTGCTTGTCGATCATCAGGCAAGTCAACCAAAGTCCACACTTTGTTCTCATAGATGGATCCCATCTCAGATTTCATGGCCTCAAGCCATTTTGCGAAATCTGGGCTCGCCATCGCTTCTTCATAGTTCGTAGATTCATCATGGTCTAGTAACATGACTTCTAGAACAGGATTACCGTACCACTCTGGTGCGGATCTTACTCTGGTTGATCTACGAGGTTCAGTAACAACTTGATCTGAAGTTTCATGACCATCATCATTAACTTCCTCACTAATTGGTGTAGGTGTCACAGAAACCGGTTTCTGCGATGAACTACTTTCCAATAAGGGAGCAGTAATTACATCATCAAGTTATACTTTCCTCCCAC
This sequence comes from Aegilops bicornis, assembly GCA_021605145.1. NCBI lineage: Eukaryota > Viridiplantae > Streptophyta > Magnoliopsida > Poales > Poaceae > Aegilops > Aegilops bicornis. The sequence continues at coordinate 344,193,682 of CM038669.1, forward strand.
TCACTTCTTTCTAGAGAAACTCCTTCTCTAGAAAAACTCTGAATTTCGCAACAAAAGTCTTGCCTTCGGATCTGTGATAGAAGGTGTACCCAACAGTCTCCTTTGGGTATCCTATGAAGACACATTTCTCCGATTTGGGTTCGAGCTTATCAGGTTGAAGCTTTTTCACATAAGCATCGCAGCCCCATACTTTATAAACCACAACTTTGGCTTCTTGCCAAACCACAGTTCATAAGGCGTCGTCTCAACGGATTTTGATGGTGCCCTATTTAACGTGAATGCGGCCGTCTCTAAAGCATAACCCCAAAACGATAGCATTAAATCAGTAAGAGACATCATAGATCGCACCATATCTAGTAAAGTACGATTCTGACGTTCGGACACACCATTACGCTGTGGTGTTCCGGTGGCGTGAGTTGCGAAACTATTTAGCATTGTGTCAAATGTAGACCAAACTCAGAACTCAAATATTCTCCTCCATGATCAGATCGTAGAAACTTTATTTTCTTGTTACGATGATTTTCAACTTCACTCTGAAATTCTTTGAACTTTTCAAATGTTTCGGACTTATGCTTCATTAAGTAGATATACCCATATCTGCTTAAATCATCTGTGAAGGTGAGAAAATAACGATATCCTCCACAAGCCTCAACATTCATCAGACCACATACATCTGTATGTATGATCTCCAACAAATCTGTTGCTCTCTCCATAGTACCGGAGAACGGCGTTTTAGTCATCTTGCCCATGAGGCACGGTTCACAGGTACCAAGTGATTCATAATCAAGTGGTTCCAAAAGTCCATCGATATGGAGTTTCTTTATGCGCTTTACACCGATATGACCTAAACGGCAGTGCCACAAATAAGTTGCACTATCATTATCAACTCTGCATCTTTTGGCTTCAACATTATGAATATGTGTATCACTACTATCGAGATTCATCAAAATAGACCACTCTTCAAGGGTGCACGACCATAAAAGATATTACTCATATAAATAGAACAACCATTATTCTCTGATTTAAATGAATAACCGTCTCACGTCAAACAAGATCCAGATATAATGTTCATGCTCAACGCTGGCACCAAATAACAATTATTTAGGTCTAATACTAATCACGAAGGTAGACGTAGAGGTAGCATGCCGACCGCGATCACATCGACTTTGGAACCATTTCCCACGCGCATCGTCACCTCGTCCTTAGCCAATCTTCGCTTAATCCGTAGCCCCTGTTTCGAGTTGCAAATATTAGCAACATAACCAGTATCAAATACCCAGGCGCTACTGCGAGCATTAGTAAGGTACACATCAATAAAATGTATATCACATATACCTTTGTTCACCTTGCCATCCTTCTTATCCGCCAAATACTTGGGGCAGTTCCGCTTCCAGTTACCAGTCTGCTTGCAGTAGAAGTGATACGTCTCCAACGTATCTATAATTTCTGATTGCTCCATGCTATATTATCTACTATTTTTACTATATTGGGCTTTATTTTCCACTTTAATATTATTTTTGGGACTAACCTATTAACCGGAGGCCCAACCCAGAATTGATGTTTTTTTTGCCTATTTCAGTGTTTCGAAGAAACAGAATATCAAACAGAGTCCAAACGGAATGAAACCTTCGGGAACGTGATTTTCTCACCGAACGTGATCCAGGAGACTTGGACCCTACTCCAAGGGAGCCAAGAGGCGGTCACGAGGGTGGGGGGCACCCCCCCTAGGGCGTGCCCCCTGCCTCGTGGGCCCCTCGGAGCTCCACCGATGTACTCCTTCCTCCTATATATACATACGTACCCCCAAACGATCAGACACGGAGCCAAAAACCTAATTCCACCGCCGCAACTTTCTGTATCCACGAGATCCCATCTTGAGGCCTGTTCCGGAGCTCCGCCGGAGAGGGCCGTCATCACGGAGAGCTTCTACATCATCATAGCCCCTCCGATGAAGTGTGAGTAGTTTACCTCAGACCTTCGGGTCCGTAGTTAGTAGCTAGATGGCTTCTTCTCTCTTTTTGGATCTCAATACAATGTTCTCCCCCTCTTGTGGAGATCTATTCGATGTAATCTTCTTTTTTGCGGTGTGTTTGTTGAGACCGATGTATTGGGGGTTTATGATCAAGTCTATCTATGAATAATATTTGAATCTTCTCTGAATTCTTTTATGTATGATTGGTTATCTTTGCAAGTCTCTTGAATTATCAGTTTGGTTTGGCCTACTAGATTGGTTTTTCTTGCCATGGGAGAAGTGCTTAGCTTTGGGTTCGATCTTGCGGTGTCCTTTCCCAAAGGATGTATAAGGGGCAGCAAGGCACGTATTGCATCATTGCCATCGAGGATAACAAGATGGGGTTTAATTCATATTGCATGAATTTATCTCTCTACATCATGTCATCTTGCTTAAGGTGTTACTCTGTTTTTAACTTAATACTCTAGATGCATGCTGGATAGCGGTCGATGAGTGGAGTAATAGTAGTAGATGCAGGCGAGTCGGTCTACTTGTCTCGGACGTGATGCCTATATACATGATCATACCTAGATATTCTCATAACTATGCTCAATTCATCAATTGCTCAACAGTAATTTGTTCACCCACCGTGGAATACTTATGCTCTTGAGAGAAGCCACTAGTGAAACCTATGGCCCCCGGGTCTATTCTCATCATCACTTTATTTTTGCTTTGCTTTTTTACTTTGCCTTTTACTTTTCGCTTTGCATCTCTATATAAAAAATATCAAAAATATTATCTATCATCTCTATCAGATCTCACTCTCGTAAGTGACCGTGAAGGGATTGACAACCCTAATCGCGTTGGTTGCGTTTGTCAGCGTTCTGGGAACGGGGGTCCCCAGACTTGCCTGCCTGCGGCCTGCTGCGTGGCTCAAAGGAGGCCCAGGACGGCCCATCTTCATCAACACAAGCTCAAGACCCTCGCGAGGGGCTAAGCCTCGCGGGGCGGACGACCAAGAGCTTCCTCAGGCACGACCTCGTCAGGCTGGCTCACGAGGAGGCCCGGAGAGTTCAAGGCGGGGTACCTCGCGAGGTGCCCGTGGACGTAAGCCATGACGACCAAGGGCGCGATCGAGGCGCCCGGCCACATGGCGTCCTCCTTTCCTCTTTGGTGCAAAGGGGCAAGCGCAGGCAATGGCATCAGGAAAATGCATTCATTTTGGTGCAACAAGACCAAGACCAGCCCCAACGGCTGGAATGCAGTCATCGTGGAGCCCAAGCAGGCGTCATCACCAGAGCCTTTTGCAGGCGAGGACCAACTTTAGTCAGGATAAGTGTACCCGCTGTTCCCCTTCAAAATGGCCAATTGTTGGCGCCCTTCCCGCTCAATATTTGGGAAGAGGCCCAGGGCCTTCGCCTATAAATAGGGGTAGCCACACTGAGAGAGAGAGGGGACGAAGGGATAGGACGGAGACGAAGGACGATCGGATCGAGCATTCGGAATCCAGAGAGAGAGAGAAACCCGTTCCCGCTGGAGAGCGGCCGGGCACCACTTAGCAGTTCATCACACCCACCAAGAACAGACCCTCGCGAGGATGTTCTTCCCTGTACTGTTCTTCGTCAGCCCCAGAGGCAATCCACACACCACAAACTAGAGTAGGGTATTACACCACAACGGTGGCCCGAACTAGTATAAATCTTATGTCTCTTGTGTTGTTCTTGTTAGTAGTTTAGGTCCCTGCGATTCGGCGAGGTACGAGACGGTGGAGGGTTGGATCTCCGCGCGCACCCCAGAGTTCGAACCTTAAGGGTCTGCCGGAACCCGTGATCCAACATTTGGCACGCCAAGTAGGGGTACGCCGGAGTCCGCCTTCTGCCACCTCGCGTCCCGTCGCATCGTCATCGCCATGACCGGCGACCAAGCGTGCAACCCAGACCCATGGGCAGCGTGGCCCTTCCACGCAGAGCCGCTCGCCTCGGGCGACCCGTGCGTTCCCAGGTCTCATGTCCGTTAGGGCGCTGCCGTCATGGGCGACGCGGACAGCTCCAACGACGCTCACACCGCGACAAAGCGCGGTCGGCAAGAGCCTCCAACCACGCCGCCGACCACTTCACCCTACACCCGCCGAGCAAAGCGAACTCGAGGGCCGCGCTCACAAGTGGCTGAGAGCTGTTGCAAAGGCAGGTGGAGAGCGGCCGCGACGTCTTCTTTGGAGCGAGTGGCGGAGCTCCTGGCTTCACGCCTTTGGGGCTCACCCTTCGCACCCAACTCCCACCTCGGGCCGAGGGCAGCCCGCACGGGAGCTCCACGCAGCGCCGCAGGCTCCAAAGCTACTCCAAGACCGGGCGAAGTTGTCGGCCAGCCGGCCCGGTGGCGGGGTTGCCCCCGCCCCTGGCCCGCGAAGAAGAACGACTCGACGCAACTCACGGCCCTGGTGGACCGCCGCGCCACCACCCCACGGTGGGCGAATCAAGCAGAGCAGCAAGGCACGCTCAGCACTACGGCGTGGCCTTCGGGATGACGCGCCGGAAGAATACGTGCCCCACATGATGGACCAGGGGCACCCGCATGAGGGAGAACAAGACTCGCTCCTCGGCCCAATCTGGGGGGATGAGGCACCAGAAGCCGCACTCTTCCAGGAGTCTCGAGATGGTCCCATTGGTCACGCCGGGGGCGACGATTATCGGGTACCGCTACTTCCTCAAGAGCAAACATACGCTAACCATAGGTCGCAGGAGGTACAGGTCGCCACGACGAACAGCTGCCCCGCCTCAGCCTCCTACCCCTCGGGAGGGGGGCGCAGGGGGCCGGAGAGGAGCAGAGATTCGACATCACCACCGCGGCGTTGAACAAGGCGTTCTCGAGGTAGGCCCTCTGCTGGGAGGTACCTCAGGGCCTGCCCCTGGCGGAGGACCCGTGGTCGTCGGGGGAACTGCTGGCGACCGCTCTACCCCACCGGCGGCGTCCTGGTTTCCGGTCGTTGTTGGTGGCACTAGAGTGTGGCGCAAGGCGGGGCTGTAAGTGCATCTAGTGCCCCTTAGTGATTTTGGTGTATTGAAGACTTATAGGTTAAGGAACTAATGCGTTTGTGAGTGTACATAGGTCTATAATTCTATGAGGAGTTTGATATTCTGAGAGAAAGTCGACCCCTAAAAATGAAGTTCTTCGACTGAAGACTTTGATATTCTAAAGACTTTCTGAAGACTTTGATAGTGAAGAAATTGGTGTGACCTTGAAGACTTTGATATTCTGAAGACTTTCTGAAGACTTTGATAGTGAAGAAATTGGTGTGACCTTGAAGACTTGGTATTCATTTGAGGAACATGAAGCGTGAAGACTTTTGTTTTCGTAGTTTCATTTTCTCTTTTTCTTGAGTCATAGGAAACACCGTACTGTTAAAGGGGGTCGAGGAAATACTAAGGAAAAATTTCCATGTGATGCTCAACTCAAAATCCTATACCTACCAATCCCTTCGAGTGAAGCCTTTGGAAATCTCATACAGTTCAGTCAATTTCTTTAGTGACAAGAGACGAAGTTCTTCTGGTCGCTGAGGAATTTGTTCTGACTGAGGAGTTAGGAATTCGCCAGTGCGGATTGCCTACATAGTGAGGAACATGATAGCCCTAAGGAATTTGAGATTCAAATTTCCGATCATTTCTTGTCTTGCGCCACCTGTCCCAAAATATCTTATCCACCTAACGGTCATATCATTGAAGGGCGATTATGTCTTATCATGTCGGGCTGCTCCCTAGGCTATAAATAGTCGCCCCTACAACCACTAGCTGGTTGGCTGCTCGAGAGAAACTTGACACTTGTCATTTAAGAGCAACCCATCCTCCGAGGACTTTGAGCGAAAATCATCAAGTGAGGAAAACCCAAAAACCAAACCCCTACAAACCCAAAGTGATTGAGCATCATCAAGAGATTGATCCTGCGTGGATCCGACGCTTGTTACCTTTGAAGATCGTGCTTCTTCAGACGGTCGAGGCGTCATGGTCTAGAGCATACAAGAGGAATTGTGGATCGCCGAGTGACCAAGTCTCGTGAAGGTTTGGAAGTCGCTCAAGACTTACCACGAGTGATTGGACGAGGTCTGTGTGACCTTAGTTCAAGGAGAATACGGTGAGGACTTGGTGTCCCGAAGCTGCGTGCTCAGCCGATCGGGTGTCCGGACCGTGTGTCCTCGAGTTTAAATACTCAAATTCCAACCGTGACGCATAACCGAGACAACAGTTGGAACTGGTCTACCAAATCATTGTCTTCACCAACCTAATCGGTTCTATTTCCTCAACCCTTTCATTTCCTCATTCTTTGTGTTGAGTGTTTGTTCATATCTGTGTTTGAAGACTTTGACTGAAGACTTTCTCAATTTCCTCAGTTCAATTTCTTCAGTCTGTTTGTCTTCATCTTGTGTTATCCTGTGATTACGCTTTCTGTACTCTGTGCTAGTCTTCATTTCATCATGATGGCCATGCGTGTATTCTGTTATGCTTACTTCTGAGTACTTATTCCGCTGCTAATAGTTCTTCGCTAAGGAATTTCCTCACCGGCAAATTCCTCAGTGAAGAATTCATAAAAATTGCCTATTCACCCCCCCTCTAGTCGACATAACGCACTTTCAGGGGCCCTCGTCTGGCGATATGAAGCAAGGCCGGTACCTGTGAAGAAGGCCCAGTGCCTGTGAAGCTCGCCGCCCCGTGACACTCTCACGTAATAATGAGTGGGGTTGTACACGCCCCGGAGTCTCAGGGTGCGGCCTCGAGCCACAGGGCTCCCTCCTACGCCCGATGGCAAAGCACTTAGCTCCGAGGTGAGAAGACGTCCAAGACTAGACTAGGCGCCGGACGCGGCCTTTTTCCTGCTTTCATTTGGTTTTTCCTCTGGCTGTCGTTTTCCCCGTTGGATTTAAGTTGAATTTGAGCTTGAAGATTTGCGTGTATTCGGGGAAGGGGTGCTTAGTCTCGTTCGAGCAAATCTCTCGCGTTTCGGTTACAACTCCGCCTCAGCCGCCTCCCCTCGCGAGCCGGGCCAGGCCAAGCTTGCGCACAGCCCAGCCTGTCGCCGCCGCGTCCTCTCCGGAGGGTTTTTGCTGCAGGTCCTACGGATTCGATCGATATACACTCGGATTGCCGCAGCCTCCCGCAGGCTATCTCGGGGCTCGTACGAAACGAAGGTAAACCATCAAACTAGCGCGTCGCCTAGCCTACCACTTGGCGCGGGTGTATGGGCGATGTAACACACCGCTGTCGTAGAACACAAGTCTTACATGAGGGCTCCCCTCCCAAATGCTCTCACCTCCATCAGGCCAAAACCTGAGTTCTTCTCGTGCAGGGTAACGGAACAAGGACAATACATAATTAGTCGGACAAATCCCCCAATGCATCCTCAGGAGCACCTCCCGAGCCGTGGCTGGCGTCGTTGGCCTCGCCGTCGCTGCCTGCGTGATCGTCGGAGGCGTCCGGGCCGTTCACCATGCCGCCCTCATCGGCGGCCACGACCACGCCGTCGTCATCTGAAGCGAAGGCCCAAACGAGGGCATCCATGTTGTCTTCCACCCAGTGCACCAGGTCGCCCCGGACGGCCTGAGGAAGCTGAAGGCGATAGCGTCAAAATCGAAGTGAGGGTCCATGTCCGGAGATGGTGAAGACACGAGAGAAAGCGGCGCCCGGCGGTCGCGGCTCCTCTCCTCCACCAACCTGTCGGCCCGACCGCGCCTCCAAGGCCAGCGCCACCACGTCAGTGAAGAACTGAAGGTTGCCGGCGTAGTTGACCGCGTGCGGCTGGCCTACCGCCGCCTCGCAGATATTATCCAAGGCCACGTTAGCTCTTTCCCGGAGCGTGGCGAGCATGGGGCGGTGCTCATGCTCCAAGACTCGCCGCTGACGCATCTCGTCCGCATTCTGGCGCGCAACAGCCTCGGCCTCCTCCACCCGCTCGCGAAGAAGGAGCGCCTCGGCCTGAGAGGTGGTGGACTCCCTCTGCGCCACCTCAAGGGCGGCTGAAAATGTCGGCCGCTGCATAGCCTCCTCGATTTGGTCCTCAAGGCAGCGATCCTGCCCTCGGCCTCGGCCTTGATCAACCCCAACCGCTCCTCAAACTCGCGCTTGAGGTTCAAGCGCGCCGCCGCCACTCGGCGTCCGACCTCCTCCATGACGCGGGCTTCCCGTGCTGCAACCTCATCCTCTGCCCGCGTCACCAAGCGTTCCCTCGTCTCAAGCGCTCGTACCGCCAGCGTTGGCGGCTTCGGCGTCGGCGCCTCTTCACGCTCGAGCTCCGCCGAGTCGCCGAAGCCACCTTCATCGACGCAGGGCTGCCTCGCGCAGCTCCGCTTGCTCCTCCAACGAGTGGCACGGGCTAGGGCTTCCCGTGCCCGCTCCTCCGCCGCCTCGCCCGCTGTCGGCTGCCCGGGCCTCTTCGATGGCCCGAGAACAGCCTCTCGGGGCTGCCGGCGACCCAGCCTCTTCATCATCAAGCTCGCCGGCGGCAGCGCAAGAAGCGGCGGTGTCCTCCGGCTCGCGCCTCAGGCAACCAGGCGCAGTCCCTCGGCCTCAAAGCGCGTCTTCGTCGGCGAAGTTCTTCACCGAGAAGGCTCACGCGTCGGCCGCCCTTCAAGAAATCCTTGGCGAAGCGCGGCGCTCTGGCCTTCGCGCCGTCCTCCACCACCGACCGCCCGACGGGCGCAGGAGCCGCGAATCAACACTCCCCCTTGAGCGCAGGGGCTTGGGGGCAGCACCCTCGCGGCGGCCCGGCGCGCCCGCCGTAAGCCCGACTGGAGCCAGCCCATCCCAGAGGCGAAGAGGCGCGAGGAAGCGCCCAGCCAATCGCTGTCCACGACCAGGCGAGAAGCCCACGACAGGCTAGCTATGCCTCGGGAAGGCTCACGAGGAAGGATCGCGAGGCGAGCAGGGCCACGACGCGCCTCGGGACGGCTCACCTCCCCGATCGCCCTCACCACAAGAGCGCCGCTGCTTGGAGCACTCGAGGACTGGGGAGGGGGCGAAGCCGGGGAGGACGTCTCCTCACCTGTCTCCATGAGCTCGGCCGGAAGGGGCCTGTGGAGCAAGGATCAGTACAAGCAGCAAAAGAATCAGGAGCTGGAGAAGAAGAAGGCTTACTCATCAGTAGCGAAGTACTTCCTGCGCTTCAGCAGGCGACAAGGGTAATCATCGCCCAGGGCCTCCCTTCTTCTCCGGAGGGCCTCGAAGTTCACGCGGAAACGACCCAAGATTTGTGCGCAGGGGTCAGGCTGCGGCAAGGGAGAAGCATCAAGGCGGCTTGCGTCGGCGTCACTGGCCTTGTTGCTAGTCGCCTCACCGGGAGAAGCGGCGGGGCCTCGGGGGCTCGGCCATGGCGCGCTGCGGGCGGTTGCTTGCCCTCGGCCTTGAGCGGCATGAGCCTCGAGAGTTGCCCTCACGAGCATCGCCAGCGTTGCCACCCGTGGGGTCCTTGACCTCTGGCGGCTCGTACCTCCTGCTCCACCACTTGAGGAGGAGCCGCCTCGGTCGGCTGGAAGGGCTGTCACCACCACTGGATTCTCGCGAGGCCCTGGAGACCCGGTGGCGCAGCCCCATTCATCGAAGATAGGCATCTGGTTCACCAGATCACCCCTATTCCGCAGCGGACAAAGAAGGCCCTTCATCTTGGATGCCACCGGGTTAGGATCGCCACTCGGGACCAGAGCACCTTCCTTAGCGCTTACGGCGTCGGTCTTCTTCTGGAGCCTCATACGATCACCGGGCCAAGGCCCACATCCGTGGGAATGGCGTTGGAGAGGAGCAATGCGGTAGCGTCAGAACTCCTTCACCACCTTGGCGCATCACTGCGAGCGACTTCAGGAATCTGAAGCGGCGCCCAGACGAAGAAGAGCCGAGGGCTTGAAAGCGCTCCTCGCCCCAAATGTAATTGGGGACAGCCCGGTTGGCTCCGAGTAGCGTAGGGTCGGGCACCCCCGCATCCACGAGATAACCACCTCTCGCGGAACCCAACATGGGCGGAGGCAGGCTGAAGTCAATCCACGAGGCCGCGGTCTCGGCGACGAAGCTCACGACGCCGAGCATTGAGCGGGCCGACAAAGCGCCTGAGAGAAGAAGTGGCGCAGCAAGGCAACCGAGGAAGGATGCCCATCATTGCCTCACAAACGAAGCGAAGGCGAGAGAAGAGTCATGGACTCGGGACCCGGATGCATCATGTGGATGCGATGGTGGGAAAGCACGGCATTGAAGAAATTAGAGAAAGGGAACCAGCCCGCCGCAGGCGTCGGCGAAATCTGGGACCTCGGTGGTATCTGTCGATGGCAAAGTGGGACGCGGGCCAGGCCGTCGTCCTCCGCATTCCTTAAAGGAAGTGGCAGAGCCGAACTGACCTTGCCCAAGCCCTCCAGATTGATTATGATCGGACGGGTCGTCACGGAGGCCGGCAGCCGCGAAAGCGGGCAAAGCGCGAGGTTTCTTCCCTTTCCCTTCTTCGTCGAGCCATGGCGATCGAAAAGGAATGGGAGATTTGAGATTGGATTGGAAATGGAAACGGAGTTCGAGAGAGGAAGGACCGGAGCGCATAGCAGAGAGGGGAATAGATGTGTGCAGCAGCGTGTCCGCCTAGCAAGGCACGAAATAAGGAGGCGTGGGGGAACAATGCCGCCCACGTCCAATCAACCGCCACGCGTCGCCCAAGGCCGCAGGCTGTTAGGGCCTGCGACGCTTCACACTTGCCCTTTCACCTCTCTGCTCGGCCAAGTTCGGGCGCGCCATGGGCCCGGGGACTGCTGTCGGCGTTCTGGGAACGGGGGTCCCCAGACTTGCACACTGCGGCCCTTTGCATGGCTCAAAGGAGGCCAGGGCGGCCCATCTCCATTAACACAAGCTCAAGAGCCTCGCGAGGCCAAGCCTCATGAGGCGGATGACCAAGAGCTTCCTCGAGCACGGCCTCGTCGAGCTGGCTCACGAGGAGGCGGAGAGTTCAAGGCGGGGTACCTCGCGAGGTGCCCGTGGCGTAAGCCATGACGACCAAGGGCGCCAGGCGCCCGGCCAGCCTGTCCTCCTTTCCCCTTTGGTGCAAAGGGGGCAAGCGCAGCAAGGGCATCGTGCAAAGGCATCCGTTTGGTGCAACAAGACCAAGACCAGCCCCAACGGCTGGAATGCGATCATCGTGGAGCCCAAGCAAAGGCGTCATCACCAGAGCCTTTTTGCAAAGCGAGGACCAACTTTAGTCAGGATAAGTGTACCCGCTGTTCCCCTTCAAAATGGCCAATTGTTGGCGCCCTTCCCGCTCAATATTTGGGAAGAGGCCCAGGGCCTTCGCCTATAAATAGGGGTAGCCACACTGAGAGAGAGAGAGAGAGAAACCCGTTCCCGCTGGAGAGCGGCCGGGCACCACTTAGCAGTTCATCACACCCACCAAGAACAGACCCTCGCGAGGCTGTTCTTCCCTGTACTGTTCTTCGTCGGCCCGGAGGCAATACACACACCACAAACTAGAGTAGGGTATTACACCTAGCGGTGGCCCGAACTAGTATAAATCTTGCGTCTCTTGTGTTGTTCTTGTTAGTAGTTTAGGTCCCTGCGATTCGGCGAGGTACGAGACGGTGGAGGGTTGGATCTCCGCGCGCACCCCAGAGTTCGAACCTTAAGGGTCTGACAGAACCCGTGATCCGACAGTGTTGAGCTATTGTTTTTGTGTAGGTACGAGGGACTTGCGCGTGGCCTCCTACTGGATTGATACCTTGGATCTAAAAAACCGAGGGAAATACTTGCGCTACTTTGCTGCATCATCCTCTCCTCTTCGGGGAAATCCAACGCAGTTCTCAAGAGGTAGCAATAAGAATTTCTGGCGCCGTTGCCGGGGAAGCTTACGCAAAAGTCAAGTCAAGATTTGGATTCCCAACAACGAGCCATTTCTGGCGCCGTTGCCAGGGAGTCTATGCAAAAAGTCAACATACCAAGTACCCATCACAATCCCTATCTCTCGCATTACATTAGTTGCCATTTGCCTCTCGTTTTCCTCTCCCCCACTTCACCCTTGTCGTTTTATTTGCCTTCTCTTTCCCAATCTCCTTTTCCTTCTCTATTAGTTGCCATTTGCCTCTCGTTGATAAAATTTCCGAGCTTCATGATGATTTTGCTATTCAGAATAATGGACTAGGTTTTCCTCTTTAACAAAGGCTTGTAGCTTTTTGCCAAAAGAATGCTCTTAATGATGAATTGGTTGTGCAATACAAGGGGCCTAGGGAGGCACCCATACCTCCCGAGATTGATCTTGGGGACTTTTGTCCCATTAAATTGAGCCCTTTTGATTAATTTTGCTTGCCTCAAAGAAAACTTGCTGCTGAACGTAGAGAATACGAGAGAAGTTTTCATGATTTGCCATACCACTATTATGGCAACACCTAGATCTATCCTCGCTTTTATGCCTAGTTAGGGGCGTTAAACGATAGCGCTTGTTGGGAGGCAACCCAATTTTATTTTTATTTTTTTATTTTTTCTTCTGTTTAGGAATAAATAACCCATCTACCTTCTGTTTGGATGTGGTTTGGTGTTTTAATTAGTGTTTGTGCCAAGTTAGACCTATTGGATCTTCTTGGATGATAGCTATTTGATCTTGCTGTAGTTTCCAGTAACTTTGCGCTCAGTGCCCGAATTATTAAAAATCACCAGAACGTGATAAAATACTGATTCCAATTGCTTCTGATCAATAAATAAAATGTCTAGATCGTCCAATTTTGGTAGAATTTTTGGAGTTCCAGAAGTTTGCGTTAGTTACAGATTACTGCAGACTGTTCTGTTTTTGACAGATTCTGTTTTTCGTGTGTTGTTTGCCTATTTTGATGAATCTATGGCTAGTAAAATAGTTTATAATCCACAGAGAAGTTGTAATACAGTAGGTTTAACACCAATATAAATAAAGAATGAGTTCATTACAGTACCTTGAAGTGGTCTTTTGTTTTCTTTCTCTAACGGAGCTCACGAGATTTCTGTTGAGTTTTGTGCTGTGAAATTTTCAAGTTTTGGGTGAAATCTTTTGATGGATTATGGAACAAGGAGTGGCAAGAGCCTAATCTTGGGGATGCCCATGGCACCCCAAGATAATCCAAGGACACCAAAAATTCAAAGCTTGGAGATGCCCCGGAAGGCATCCCCTCTTCCGTCTACTTCCATCGGTAATTTTACTTGGAGCTATATTTTTATTCACCACATGATATGTGTTGTGCTTGGAGCGTCTTGTATTATTTGTGTCTTTGTTTGTTAGTGTGCCACAATCATCCTTGCTGTACACACCTTTTGATAGAGCCATACATGAATTGGAATTTGATAGAATACTCTATGTGCTTCACTTATATCTTTTGAGTTATGTAGTTTTGCTCTATGTGCTTCACTTATATCTTTTGAGCTTGATAATTTTGCTCTTTGTGCTTCACTTAGATCTTTTAGAGCACGGTGATGGATTTTTTTTATAGAAACTATTGATCTCTCAAGCTTCAGTTAGATTATTTCAAGAGTCTTAATAGCATGGTAATTTGCTTAATACTAATATGCTTGGTGTTCAAGATTTGTGGAACTTTCTTTTGAGTGCGTTGAATACTAAGAAAAGATTGATGCTTGATAATTGTTTTGAGATATGAAGATGGTGATATTAGAGTCATGCTAGTTGAGTAGTTGTGAATTTGATAAATACTTGTGTTAAAGTTTGTGATTCCCATAGCATGCACGCATGGTGAACCGTTATGTGATGAAGTCGGAGCATGATTTATTTATTGATTGTCTTCCTTATGAGTGGCGGTCGGGGACAAGCGACGGTCTTTTCCTACCAATCTATCCCCCTAGCATCATGCGCGTAATACTTTGCTTTGATAACTTCTAGATTTTTGCAATAAGTATATGAGTTCTTTACGACTAATGTTGAGTCCATGGATTATACGCACTTTTTCCCATCCTTCCACCATTGCTAGCCTCTCTAATACCGCACACTTTTCGCTGGTATCATACACCCACCATATACCTTCCTCAAAACAGCCACCATATCTACCTATCATGGCATTTCCATAGCCATTCCGAGATATATTGCCATGCAACTTTCCACCGTTCCGTTTATTATGACACGCTCCATCATTGTCATATTGCTAGCATGATCATGTAGTTGACATCATATTTGTGGCAAAGCCACCATTCATAATTCTTTCATACATGTCACTCTTGATTCATTGCATATCCCGATTACCGGGAGGCATTCATATAGAGTCATATTTTTTCTAAGTGTTGAGTTGTAATTGTTGAGTTGTAAGAAAAATAAAAGTGTGATGATCATCAATTTTTAGAGCATTGTCCCAAGTGAGGAAAGGATGATGGAGACTATGATTCCCCCATAAGTCGGGATGAGACTCCGGACGAAAAATAAATAATAATAATAAAAAAGAGGCCATAAAAAAGAGAAAAGGCCCAAATAGAAAAATGAGAGAAAAAGAGAGAAGGGACAATGTTACTATCCTTTTACCACACTTGTGCTTCAAAGTAGCACCATGATCTTCATGATAGAGAGTCTCTCATTTTGTCACTTTCATGTACTAGTGGGAATTTTTCATTATAGAACTTGGCTTGTTTATTCCAATGATGGGCTTCCCCAAAATGCCCTAGGTCTTCGTGAGCAAGCGAGTTGGATGCACACCCACTTAGTTTCTTTTGATGAGCTTTCATATACTTATAGCTCTAGTGCATCCATTGCATGGCAATCCCTACTCACTCACATTGATATCTATTGATGGGCATCTCCATAGCCCGTTGGTACGCCTAGTTAATGTGAGACTATCTTCTCCCTTTTTGTCTTCTCCACAACGACCATTCTATTCCACATATAGTGCTATATCCATGGCTCACACTCATGTATTGCGTGAGGATCGAAAAAGTTTTGAAAATGTTAAAGTATGAAACAATTGCTTGGCTTGTCATCGGGGTTGTGCATGACTTAAATACTTTGTGTGGTGAAGATAGAGCATAGCCAGACTATATGATTTTGTAGGGATAACTTTCTTTGGCCATGTTATTTTGAGAAGACATAATTGCTTTGTTAGTATGCTTGAAGTATTATTATTTTTTATGTCAATATGAACTTTTGTCCTGAATCTTTCAAATCTGAATATTCATACCACAATTAAGAAGATTTGCATTGAAATTATGCCAAGTAGCACTCAGCATCAAAAATTCTCTTTTTATCATTTACCTACTCGAGGAATGAAAGGAATTAAGCTTGGGGATGCACGATCGTCTCCAACGTATCTATAATTTTTGATTGCACCATGCTATATTATCTACTGTTTTGGACTATATTGGGCTTTATTTTCCACTTTTATATTATTTTTGGGACTAACCTATTAACCGGAGGCCTAGCCCGAAATTGTTGTTTTTGCCTATTTCGGTGTTTGAAGAAGCGGAATATCAAGCGGAGTCCAAGCGGAATGAAACCTTCGGGAACGTGATTTTATCACCGAGCGTGATCCGAGAGACTTGGACCCTACTCCAAGGGAGCCAAGAGGCGGTCACGGTGGGGGCACCCCTAGGGCGTGCCCCCACCTCGTGGGCCCCTCGAGCTCCACCGATGTACTCCTTCCTCCTATATATACATACATTGCACCCCAAGCGATCGGACACGAGCAAAAACCTAATTCCACCGCCGCAACTTTACGTATCCATGGGATCCCATCTTGGGGCACATTAGGAGTTCCATGGGAGTGGGCCGTCATCACGGAGTGCTTCTACATCATCATAGCCCCTCCGATGAAGTGTGAGTAGTTTACCTTAGACCTTCGGGTCCATAGTTAGTAGCTAGATACAATGTTCTCCCCCTCTCTTGTGGAGATCTATTCGATGTAATCTTCTTTTTGCGGTGTGTTTGTTGAGACTGATGAATTGTGGGTTTATGATCAAGTCTATCTATGAATAATATTTGAATCTTCTCTGAATTCTTTTATGTATGATTGGTTATCTTTGCAAGTCTCTTCGAATTATTAGTTTGGTTTGGCCTACTAGATTTGTTTTTCTTGCCATGGGAGAAGTGCTTAGCTTTGGGTTCGATCTTGCGGTGTCCTTTCCCAATGACAGAAGGGGCAACAAGGCACGTATTGCATCGTTGCCATCGAGTATAACAATATGGGGTTTATTTCATATTGCATGAATTTATCTCTCTACATCATGTCATCTTGCTTAAGGCGTTACTCTGTTTTTAACTTAATACTCTAGATGCATCTTTGGATAGCGGTCGATGATTTGGAGTAATAGTAGTAGATGCGGTGCGAGTCGGTCTACTTGTCTCGGGCGTGATGCCTATATACATGATCATACCTAGATATTCTCATAACTATGCTCAATTCTATCAATTGCTCAACTGTAATTTGTTCACCCACCGTAGAATACTTATGCTCTTGAGAGAAGCCACTAGTGAAACCTATGGCCCCCGGGTCTATTCTCATCATCACTTTATTTTTTCTTTGCTTTTTTTACTTTGCCTTTTACTTTTCGCTTTGCATCTCTATATCAAAAATACCAAAAATATTATCTATCATCTCTATGAGATCTCACTCTCGTAAGTGACCGTGAAGGGATTGACAACCCCTAATCGCGTTGGTTGCGTTGAGCTATTGTTTTTGTGTAGGTACGAGGGACTTGCGCGTGGCCTCCTACTGGATTGATACCTTGGTTCTCAAAAACTGAGGGAAATACTTACACTACTTTGCTGCATCATCCGCTCCTCTTCGGGGAAATCCAACGCAGTGCTCAAGAGGTAGCAAGAAGCACTCAGTCTCAGGCTTAGGTCCAGACTTAGGTTTCTTCTCCTGAGCGACAACTTGCTTCTTGTTCTTCTTGAAGTTCCCTTCTTCTTTCCTTTGCCCTTTTTCTTGAAATCGGTGGTCTTATTGACCATCAACACTTGATGCTCCTTCTTGATTTCTACCTCCATGACCTTTAGCATTGCAAAGAGCTCGGGAATCATCTTATCCATCCCTTGCATATTATAGTTCATCACGAAGCTCTTGTAGCTTGGTGGCGATGATCGAAGAATTACATCGATGACGCTATCATCCAGGAAGATTAACTCCCGGTTGAATCAAGTGATTGCGATGCAGACATATTGAGTATATGCTCACTGACAGAACTATTCTCCTCCATCTTGCAGCTATAGAACTTATTGGAGACTTCATACCTCTCAATCCGGGAATTTGCTTGAAATATTAACTTCAACTCCTGGAACATCTCATATGCTCCATGACGTTCAAAACGTCGTTGAAGTCCCGGTTCTAAGCCGTAAAGCATGGCACATTGAACTATCGAGTAGTCATCAGCTTTGCATTGCCAGACTTTCTTAACGTCGTCAGTTGCATCAGCAGCACGCTTGGCACCTAGCGGTGCTTCCAGGATGTAATTCTTCTGTGCAGCAATGAGGATAATCCTCAAGTTACGGACCCAGTCCGTGTAATTGCTACCATCATCTTTCAACTTTTCTTTCTCAAGAAACACATTAAAATTCAACGGAACAACAACACGGGCCATCTGAAAGTGCAACTATCCCTAGGTGGTTTTGGTAATTCATAACAACATATAGCTCATTGAGCTAATGCTATTCCGAGACAAATATTTCAGGAAAGCTCAATGAATGGCATGGCATGGATGATGGAAGTGGACCCCTCAAAATATTAAGGACAAAGGATTGGCTCAAGCTCAAAAGCTCAAGACTCTACATTTTTCATTTTAGTGATCCAAGATCACATTGAGTCTATAAGAAAAGCCAATACTATCAAGGAGGGATGAGGTGTTGCTTAATGAGCCTCTTGCTTCATGTGCTTAGTGATATGCTCCAAAACCCTCCACTACTTTCTCACATCCACATATGACCTAAACCTAAAGTCAAACTCGGCCCTACCAATTCTTTCTATCCGGCGCCACCGAGTTCAAATGTCATAGCCACTGCCACAAACCCTAGGCAAATCGGTTTCACCGATAGGAATCTTGGTCTCACCGAGATGGGGTTGTAATCTCTCTGTTTCCCTTCGTAATGTTTCGGTCTAATCGAAGTGAGCGATCGGTCCCACCGAGATTACAATGTAAACTCTCTGTTTCCCTTTCGTAACTTTTCGGTCTCACCGAAAGAGCGAATCGGTCCCACCGAGTTTACCTAACCAACTCTCTGGTTAGCTAATTACCAAAATCGGTCTCACCGAGTTTGTATGTCAGTCTCCACCGAGATTACGTTATGCCCTAACACTAACCATATCGGTCCTACCGAGTTGCATTTCAGTCCACGAAAACCCTAACGGTCACTAGGTTTACTAAATCGGTCCGACCGAAGTTTGATGATTCGGTCCCACCGAGTTTGGTAAATTGTGTGTAGCAGTTAGATTTTTTGTGGAGGCTATATATACCCTCCACCTCCTCTTCATTCGTGGAGAGAGCCATCGTAACAAACCTACACTTCCAACTTACCACTTCGAGAGAGAACCACCTACTCATGTGTTGAGGCCAAGATATTCCATTCCAACCACAAGAATCTTGATCTCTAGCCTTCCCCAAGTTGCTTTCCACTCAAATCTTCTTTCCACCAAATCCAAATCCTGTGAGAGAGAGTTGAGTGTTGGGGGGACTATCATTTGAAGCACAAGAGCAAGTATTTCATCATCAACACACCATTTGTTACTTCTTGGAGAGTGGTGTCTCCTAGATTGGCTAGGTGTCACTTGGGAGCCTCAGGCAAGATTGTGGAGTTGAACCAAGGAGTTTGTAAGGCAAGGAGATCGCCTACTTCATGAAGATCTACCGCTAGTGAGGCAAGTCCTTCGTGGGCGGCGACCATGGTGGGATAGACAAGGTTGCTTCTTCGTGGACCCTTCGTGGGTGGATCCCTCCGTGGACTCATGGCAACCGTTACCCTTCGTGGGTTGAAGTCTCCATCAACGTGGATGTATGATAGCACCACCTATCGGAACCACGACAAAAACATCCGTGTCTCCAATTGCGTTTGAATCCTCCAAACCCTTCCCTTTACATTCTTTCAAGTTGCATGCTTTATTTTCCGCTGCCTATATACTCTTTGCATGTTTGCTTGAATTGCGTGAAGATTGCTTGACTTGTTCAAAGATAGCTAAAATCTGCCAAAGTCTAAAATTGGGAAAATGTTAAGTTTTTAATTGGTCAAGTAGTCTAATCACCCCCCTCTAGACATACTTCAAGGTCCTACAAGTGGTATTAGAGCTTTGGTCTCCATTTGCTTTCATTTCCATAGCTTTTGGTGGTCATAGCCTTGGTTTCACAACCTAGGAGAGTATGGCGTCTAGCGAGGGAAATTATCACCGTAGAGGTCCTTACTTTGATGGCACTAATTTTGCTAGTTGGAAGCATAAGATGAAAATGAAGGAAATATGCCCTAGAGGCAATAATAAAGTTATTATATATTTCCTTATATCATGATAAATGTTTATTATTCATGCTAGAATTGTATTAACCGGAAACATAATACATGTGTGAATACATAGACAAACAGAGTGTCACTAGTATGCCTCTACTTGACTAGCTCGTCAATCAAAGATGGTTATGTTTCCTAACCATAGACATGAGTTGTCATTTGATTAACGAGATCACATCATTAGGAGAATGATCGATTGACATGACCCATTCCGTTAGCCTAGCACTTGATCGTTTAGTATGTTGCTATTGCTTTCTTCATGACTTATACATGTTCCTATAACTATGAGATTATGCAACTCCCGTTTACGGAGGAACACTTTGGGTACTACCAAAGCGTCCTGGCAATATTTGGGTGATTATAAAGGAGTACTACAGGTGTCTCCAAAGGTACTTGTTGGGTTGGCGTATTTCGAGATTAGGTTTTGTCACTCCGATTGTCGGAGAGGTATCTCTGGGCCTTCTCGGTAATACACATCACATAAGCCTTGCAAGCATTGCAACTAATGAGTTAGTTGTGAGATGATGTATTACTGAAGCGAGTAAAGAGACTTGCCGTAGCGAGATTGAACTAGGTATTGGATACCGACGATCGAATCTCGGGCAAGTAACATACCGATGACAAAAGGAACAACGTATGTTGTTATGCGGTCTGACCGATAAAGATCTTCGTAGAATATGTAGGAACCAATATGGGCATCCAGGTCCCGCTATTGGTTATTGACCGGAGATGTGTCTCGGTCATGTCTACATTGTTCTCGAACCGTAGGGTCCGCACGCTTAAGGTTTGATGGACGGTTATATTATGAGTTTGTGTATTTTGATGTACGAAGGTTGTTCGAGTCCCGGATATGATCACGGACATGACGAGGAGTCTCGAAATGGTCGAGACATAAAGATTGATATATTGGACGGATATATTTGGACACCGGAAAGGTTAGGAGAAGTTTGGAGCTCGGGAGGTTCTAGGAACCCCCGGGAGGTATATGGGCCTTATTGGGCCCATGTAGGAAGAAGGGAGAAGGAGCAAGGGAGGGGGCGCCCCCAAGCCCAATCCGAATTGGAGGGGGCCGGCCCCCTTTCCTTTCTCCTTCCCCTCTTCCTATTCCTACTACTAGTACTACTTCCTAACTACTAGTACTCTTTCCTTCCCCTCCAAATAAGATAAGGAAAAGAGGAAACCTACTTGGAGTAGGTTTCCCCCTCCTGGTGCGCCTCCCCTTGGGCGGCCACCTCCTCCCTCCCTCCTTTATATACGGGGGAAGGGGGGCACCCTAAGACACACAAGTTGATCCTTGAGATCGTTCCTTAGCCGTGTGCGGTGCCCCCCTCCACCATATTCCACCTCGGTCATATTGTAGCGGTGCTTAGGCGAAGCCCTGCGACGGTGAAACATCAAGATCGTCACCACGCCGTCGTCTTGGCGGAACTCCCTCCCCGGAGCTTTGCTTTGGATCGAAGCCCGTGGAGCGTCATCGAGTGAGCGTGTGCCAAGAACTCGGAGGCACCGAATGTAACTTTGTGATCGGCTGGATCGTGAGGAGAACGTCGACTACTTCCTCTACGTCATCATCGACTCGGAGGTGCCGGAGTAATGGGGGATCGGCAGGATCGTGAGGAGAAAATCGACTACTTCCTCTACGTTGTGATCGCTTCCGCTTACGGTCTCTGAGGGTGCGTAGACAACACTCTCCCCTCTCGTTGCTATGCCATCACCATGGTCCTGTGTGCGTGGGAAAATTTTGAAATTACTCGTTCCCCAACGGTGGCATCCGAGCCTGGTTTTATGCGTTGATGTCTTATGCACGAGTAGAACACAAGTGAGTTGTGGACGATACAAGTCATCTTGCCTACCAAAGCATGTCATACTTTGGTTCGGTGGTATTGTTGGGCCAGACGATCCGGACCAACCTTACAGCGTGCGCTTTACGCGAGACCGGTTCCCTCGGCGTGCTTTGCACATAGATGGCTTGCGGAAGACCTGTCTCTCCAACTTTAGTTGAACCGAGTGTGGCTCGCCCGGTCCTTGAGAAGGTTAAAAGCGGAGTCTATTTGTGAAATGTCGTTGTGGTTTTGATGCGTAGGTAAGAACGGTTCTTGCTCAGCCCGTAGCAGCCACGTAAAACTTGCAACAACAAAGTAGAGGACGTCTAACTTGTTTTTGCGGGGCATGTTGTGATGTGATATGGTCAAGACGTGATGCTATATTTTATTGTATGAGATGATCATGTTTTGTAACCGAGTTATCGGAACTGGCGAGAACCATATGGTTGTCGCTTTATTGTATGAAATGCAACGCATACTGTAATTGCTTTACTTTATCACTAAGCGGTAGCGATAGTCGTAGAAGCAATAGATGGCGTGGCGACAACGATGCTACGATGGAGATCAAGGTGTCGCGCCGGTGGCGATGGTGATCATGACGGTGCTTGGAGATGGAGATCCTGGCGCAAGATGATGATGGCCATATCATATCACTTATATTGATTGCATGTGATGTTTATCCTTTATGCATCTTTTTGCTTTGATTGACGGTAGCATTTTAAGATGATCTCTCACTAAAATTATCAAGTAGTGTTCTCCACGAGTATGCACCGTTGCCAAAGTTAAATGCGTCTTAGAGACACCACGTGATGATCGGGTGTGATAAGCTCTCGTCCATCTACAACGGGTGCAAGCCAGTTTTGCACACGCAGCAGAATACTCAGGTTATACTTGGACGAGCCTAGCATATGCAGATATGGCCTCGGAACACGGAGACCGAAAGGTCAAGCGTGAATCATATAGTAGATATGATCAACATAAGATGTTCACCATTGAAAACTACTCCATCTCACGTGATGATCGGTTATGGTTTAGTTGATTTGGATCACGTGATCACTTAGATGACTAGAGAGATGTCTATCTAAGTGGGAGTTCTTAAGTAATATGATTAATTGAACTTAAATTTATCATGAACTTAGTACTGATAGTATCTTGCTTGTCTATATGCATTTGTAGATAGATGGCTCGTCTTTGTTGTTCCGTTGAATTTTAATGCGTTCCTTGAGAAAGCAAAGTTGAAAGATGATGGTAGCAATTACGGACTGGGTCCGTAACACGAGGATTATCCTCATTGCTGCCTGTAAGAGTTACGTCTGGATGCACCGCTAGGTGCCGAACTCTTCTTGATGGTGGCGGCGGCGTTAAGAACGTCTGGCGAGCAAAGTGATGACTACTCTATAGTTTAGTGTGCCATGCTTTTACGGCTTAGAACCGGGTCTTCAACGACGTTTTGAAAGTCGTGGAGCATATGAGATGTTCCAAGAGTTGAAGTTGATATTTCAACGAGAATGCGGATTGAGAGATATGAAGTCTCCAATAAATTCTATAGGCTGCAAGATGGAGGAGAATGGAGTGCATCGGTGAGCACA
This sequence comes from Aegilops bicornis, assembly GCA_021605145.1. NCBI lineage: Eukaryota > Viridiplantae > Streptophyta > Magnoliopsida > Poales > Poaceae > Aegilops > Aegilops bicornis. The sequence continues at coordinate 344,216,484 of CM038669.1, forward strand.
TACTCGGAATGTCCGGGTATTACAATCACTTGACTCAAGCGGGAGTTGATCTTCCGGATGATTGTGTCATTGACAGAATTCTTCAATCAACGCCACCAAGCTACAAAGGCTTCGTGATGAACTATAATATGCAAGGGTTAGTAAAGACTATGCACAGGCTCTTCGCAATGCTAAAAGCTGCGGAGGTAGAAATCAAGAAGGAGCATCAAGTTTTCATGGTCAATAAGACCACAACTATCAAGAAGAAAGTAAAATGGAAGAAAAAGCTGAACTTCAATAAGAAAATCAAACAATTAGCTGATCAAGTGAAGAAACCCAAGTCAGACCTAAACACAGAAATCGAGTGCTTCTCTGCAAGCGGACCCAGTCCTTTGGAAGCGGAACTGCCCCAAGTATTTGGCGGATAAGAAGGATGGCAAGGTGAACAAAGGTATATGTGATATACATGTTATTGATGTGTACCTTACTAGAGCTCATGATAGTACACAGGTATTTGATACTGGTTACATTGCTAATATTTGCAACTCGAAGCAGGGGACTACAGATTAGCGAACAACGGCAAAGGACGAGGTGACGATGCGCTGGGAAATGGTTCCAAAGTCGATGTGATCGCGATTGACACGCTACCTCTACATCTACCTTCGGGATTAGTTTTAGACCTAAATAATTGTTATTTGGTGCCAGCGATTAAGCATGAACATTATATCTGGATCTTGTTTGATGCGAGGCGGTTATTCATTTAAATCAGAGAATAAAGGTTGTTCTATTTATATGAATAATATCTTTTATGGTCATGCACCCTTAAAGAGTGGTCTATTTTAATGGATCTCGATAGTAGTGATACACATATTCATAATGTTGAAACCAAAAGATGCAGAGTTGATAATGATAGTGCGACTTATTTGTGGCATTGCCGTTTAGGTCATATCGGTGTAAAGCGCATGAAGAAACTCCATCTTGATGGACTTTTAGAGTCACTTGATTATGAATCACTTGGCACTTGCGAACCGTGCCTCATGGGCAAGATGACTAAAACACCGTTCTCGGTACTATGGAGAGAGCATCGATTTGTTGGAAATCATACATACGGATGTATGTGGTCCAATGAATATTGAGGCTCGTGGCGGATATCGTTATTTTCTCACCTTCACAGATGATTTAAGCGGATATGGGTATATCTTCTTAATGAAACATAAGTCTGAGACATTTGAAAAGTTCAAAGAATTTCAGAGTGAAGTTGAAAATCATCGTAATAAGAAAATAAAGTTTCTTCGATCTGATCGTGGAGGCGAATATTTGAGTTCTGAGTTTGGTCTACATTTGAAACAATGCGGAATAGTTTAGCAACTCACGCCACCGGAACACCACAGCGCAATGGTGTGTCCGAACGTCGTGTCGCACTTTACTAGATATGGTGCGATCTATGATGTCTCTTCTGATTTACCGCTATCGTTTTGGGGTTATGCTCTTGAGACGGCCGCATTCACGCTGAATAGAACACCGTCAAAATCCGTTGAGGCGACACCTTATGAGCTGTGGTTTAGCAAGAAACCAAAGTTGTCGTTTCTTAAAGTTTGGGGATGCGATGCTTATGTGAAAAAGCTTGAACTGATAAGCTCGAACCTAAATCGGAGAAATGTGTCTTCATAAGATACCCAAAGGAGGCAGTTGGGTACACCTTCTATCACAGATCCGAAGGCAAGACATTTTTTGCTAAGAATGGATCCTTTCTAGAGAAGGAGTTTCTCTCGAAAGAAGTGAGTGGGAGGAAAGTAGAACTTGATGAGGTAATGGCATGCCTTCTCCCTTATTGGAAAGTAGTTTATCCACGAAACCAGTTTCTGCGACATCTACACCAAATAGTGAGGAAGTTGATGATATTGATCATGAAACTTGAGATCAAGTTACTCTGAACCTCGTAGATCAACCAGAATAAAATCCGCACGCAGTGGTACGGCAATCCTGTTCGGAAGTCATGCTACTAGATCATGATGAACCTACGAACTATGAAGAAGCGATGGTGAGCCCAGATTCCATAAAATGGCTTGAGGCCATGAAATCCGAGATAGGATCCATGTATGAAAACAAAGTATGGACTTTGGTTGACTTGCCCGAGGGTCGGCAAGCAATAGAAAACAAGTGGATCTTCAAGAAGAAGACCGACGGCGGTAATATTGTCTTTGTCTACAAAGCTCGACTTGTCGCAAAGGGTTTTCGACAAGTTCAAGGGATTGACTACGATGAGACCTTCTCACCCGTGGCGATGCTTAAGTCTGTCCAGAATCATGTTAGCAATTGCCGCATTTTATGATTATGAAATATGGCAAATGGATGTAAAGACCGCATTCTGAATGGGTTTACGGAAGAAGAGTTGTATATGATACAACGAGAAGGTTTTATCGATCCAAAGGGAGCTAACAAAGTGTGCAAGCTCCAGCGATCCATTTATGGACTGGTGCAAGCATCTCGGAGTTGGAATAAACGCTTTGATAGTGTGATCAAAGCATTTGGGTTTATCTGAGACTTATGGAGAAGCACATATTTACAAGAAAGTGAGTGGGAGCTCTGTAGCATTTACGATATTATATGTAGATGACATATTATTGATCGGAAATGATATAGAATTCTGGATAGCATAAAGGGATACTTGAACAAGAGTTTTTCGATGAAAGACCTTGGTGAAGCTACTTACATATTAGGCATCAAGATCTATAGAGATAGATCAAGACGCTTAATTGGACTTTCACAAAGCACATACCTTGATAAAGTTTTGAAAAAGTTCAAAATGGATCAGGCAAAGAAAGGTTTTTTACCTGTATTACAAGGTGTGAAATTGAGTCGGACTCAATGCCCGACCACAATGAGAAGATAGAGAGAAAATGAAAGATGTTCCCTATGCTTCAGCCATAGGCTCTATCATGTATGCAATCTTTGTGTACCGGACTGACGTATGCTTAGCGATGGCTTGGCGAGGAAGGTACCAAAGTAATCCAGGTGGATCAATCGACAATGATCAAGAACATCCTGAAATACACGAAAAGGACTAAGGATATGTTTCTCGTATATGGAGGTGACAAAGCGCTAGTCGTAAATGGTTACGTCGATGCAAGCTTTGACACCGATCCGACGATTCTAAATCGCAAACCGGATCGTGTTTTGTTAAGCGGTGGAGCTGTCGGTTGGTGCAGTTCTAAACAAAGCGTCGTAGCGGGATCTACATGTGAAGCGGAGTACATAGCTGCTTGAGCGACAAATGAAGGAGTCTGGATGAAAGAGTTCATTTCCGATCTAGGTGTTATACCTAGTGCATCGGGACCAATGAAGATCTTCTGTGACAATCTTTGGTGCAATTGCCTTGGCAAAGGAATCCAGATTTCACAAGAGGACCAAGCATATCAAGAGGCGCTTCAATTCCATTCGGGACCAAGTCCAAGTGGGAGACATAGAGATTTGCAAAGTACATACGGATCTGAACATTGCAGACCCGTTGACTAAGCCTCTTCCACGAGCAAAACATGATCGACACCGAGGACTCCATGGGTGTTAGGATCATTCTTGAGTAAACTAGATTATTGACTCTAGTGCAAGTGGGAGGCTGAAGGAAATATGCCCTAGAGGCAATAATAAAGTTATTATATATTTCCTTATATCATGATAAATGTTTATTATTCATGCTAGAATTGTATTAACGGAAACATAATACATGTGTGAATACATAGACAAACAGCAGTGTCACTAGTATGCCTCTACTTGACTAGCTCGTCAATCAAAGATGGTTATGTTTCCTAACCATAGACATGAGTTGTCATTTGATTAACGAGATCACATCATTAGGAGAATGATCGATTGACATGACCCATTCCGTTAGCCTAGCACTTGATCGTTTAGTATGTTGCTATTGCTTTCTTCATGACTTATACATGTTCCTATAACTATGAGATTATGCAACTCCGTTTCTGGGAGGAACACTTTGGGTACTACCAAGCGTCACAACGTAATGGGGTGATTATAAAGGAGTACTACGAGTGTCTCCAAAGGTACTTGTTGGGTTGGCGTATTTGAGATTAGGTTTTGTCACTCCGATTGTGGGAGAGGTATCTCTGGGCCTTCTCGGTAATACACATCACATAAGCCTTGCAAGCATTGCAACTAATGAGTTAGTTGTGAGATGATGTATTACGAAGCGAGTAAAGAGACTTGCGATGCTTGAGATTGAACTAGGTATTGGATACCGACGATCGAATCTCGGGCAAGTAACATACCGATGACAAAAGGAACAACGTATGTTGTTATGCGGTCGACCGATAAAGATCTTCGTAGAATATGTAGGAACCAATATGGGCATCCGAGGTCCGCTATTGGTTATTGACGGAGATGTGTCTCGGTCATGTCTACATTGTTCTCGAACCGTAGGGTCCGCACGCTTAAGGTTTCGATGGCGGTTATATTATGAGTTTGTGTATTTTGATGTACGAAGGTTGTTGAAGTCCGGATATGATCACGGACATGACGAGGAGTCTCGAAATGGTCGAGACATAAAGATTGATATATTGGACGGATATATTTGGACAGGAAAGGTTCGGAGAAGTTTGGAGCTCGGGAGGTTCTAGGAACCCCGGGAGGTATATGGGCCTTATTGGGCCCATGTAGGAAGAAGGGAGAAGGAGCAAGGGAGGCGCGCCCCAAGCCCAATCCGACTGGGAGGGGGCGGCCCCCTTTCCTTTCTCCTTCCCCTCTTCCTATTCCTACTACTAGTACTACTTCCTAACTACTAGTACTCTTTCCTTCCTCCAAATAAGATAAGGAAAAGAGGAAACCTACTTGGAGTAGGTTTCCCCCTCCTTGGTGCGCCTCCCCTTGGGCCGGCCACCTCCTCCCTCCCTCCTTTATATACGGGGGAGGGGGGGCACCCTAAGACACACAAGTTGATCCTTGAGATCGTTCCTTAGCCGTGTGCGGTGCCCCCCTCCACCATATTCCACCTCGGTCATATTGTAGCGGTGCTTAGGCGAAGCCTGCGGCAGTGAAACATCAAGATCGTCACCACGCCCGTCGTCTTGTGGAACTCCCTCCCCGGAGCTTTGCTGGATCGAAGCCCGTGGAGCGTCATCGAGCTGAGCGTGTGCCAAGAACTCGGAGGCACCGAATGTGATCTTTGTGATCGGCTGGATCGTGAGGAGAACGTCTGACTACTTCCTCTACGTCATCATCGACTCGGAGGTGCGAGTAACTTGGCGCTGGGATCGGCAGGATCGTGAGGAGAAAGTACGACTACTTCCTCTACGTTGTGATCGCTTCGCTTACGGTCTCACGAGTGCGTGAGACAACACTCTCCCCTCTCGTTGCTATGCCATCACCATGGTCCTGTGTGTGCGTAGGAAAATTTTGAAATTACTACGTTCCCCAACAGAAAATGCATATTCTCGGACATAACCCCGCCGTTTGGGCTATTGTGTGTATTGGATTGCAAGGTGAATTCTTTGATGGGAGAGAACCGAACCGTGAAGCTAGCGCGAAAGAGTTGAAGATGCTGCAATACAACGCTCAAGCTTGTGATATCCTCTTCAATGGCTTGTGCCCCAAAGAATTCAACAAAATCAACCATCTTGAGAATGCAAAGGAAATTTGGGATACTTTGATCGATATGCATGAAGGTACCGACTCCGTCAAGGAATCCAAGTTGGATGTGCTTCAAAGTCAGCTTGACAAGTTCAAAATGAAGGATGGTGAAGGTGTATTTGAAATGTACTCTAGGCTTGCTCTTATCACAAATGAGATTGCCGGCTTAGGAAGTGAAGAGATGACCGACAAATTCATCATCAAGAAGATCCTAAGAGCATTGGATGGAAAATATGATACCGTGTGCACATTGATCCAAATGATGCCAAATTACAAAGATCTCAAGCCAACGGAAGTCATTGGAAGAATTTTTGCTCATGAGATGTCACTCAAGGATAAGGAGGAACTTCACAACAAGTCAAGTGGTGCTTACAAAGCCTCATGTGAAGCCCCCACATCATCAAGTGAGAAACAAACCTTCAATGAAGAATTGAGCTTAATGGTGAAGAACTTCAACAAATTCTACAAGAGTAGAAGCAAAGAAAGAAGCTCCAAGTCAAGGTCCTACAATGACAAAAGATCTTCTAGTCGAGGCGCAATTGCTACAATTGTGGGGATCGGACACTATTCAATGAGTGTACGGCACCCTACAAAGAAGAGAAGATTCTCCCAAGAGAAGAAGTAGAAGATAAGAATCACCACCAAAAGAGAAGGAGTAGAGATGATCGTTATGAGCGAAGACCCTCACGGAGAAGCAAGGATTAGGAAAGGAAGGACAAGTCATCAAAGAGCTACACAAAGCGAAGACATCAAGCTCATGTTGGTGAATGGGTATCCGGCTCAGGCTCAAACAATCACTCCAAGAGAAGCTATCACTCCGACTCGAATACACTCAAGATGAAGGTGTTGCCTATTTAGCACTTGTGTCAACCAACTCCCTACGACATATTTGAATCACCAAATGAAGGAATTGGAAGATGCTTCATGGCCAAAGGTCCTAAGGTAACACACCCGAGTATGTTGATTTTAATAGTGATGAAGATGACTTGTTAGGTGATGATGATTTACTTGTTGACAACTCTAGTGATGAATACTATGATGAAACGTCAATTAATCATGCTAATCAAGATGAAACGAATGGCAATGATAAGGAGAAGATTGAGCGTCTAACTAAAGAACTAAACACTCTTAAGTTAGCTCATGAAACTATCTTCAAAGATCACCCAGAACTTTTAAGGGCTCATGAGGAGTTACGCTTTGAAAATATCAATCTTGAGCAAGAGCATGAGTTCCTAAAAGCAATCAATGATGATCTCCGAAAGAAAAGTTCTTCTTATATTACCAAGCGTTTACTCTTATCTACTTACATGCCTCAAGTCAAGTCTAGTAACGAGAACAAGAAAGATTCTTCTTCTAGTAGTAATAATAACAACGCTAAACACAAAAGTGTTGCTTCTAGTAGTTCTCTTGATTCCACTAATGATTCTCTTAGCCAAGTTACACTTGAGCAAGAAAACAGCTTATTGAAGGGAATTATAGAGAAAGGTGTATACAAGAGTCTTCTTTGGGAGTAAGCAATTTGAGGAAATTATGCATGAAGCAAGGGAGGCACCGGAAGAATCAAGGTGTTGGTTTTGAGCGAAAGTTCAATGCCAATGGAGTTGAGTGGGAAGAAGATCAATACCCCAAGATGAAGTTTGTTCCTCAACAAGAGAAGTATGATCCTACTTCCTTCAAGGGAACACAAGCACAAGATGATCTTCCACCACAAGACCACAAGAACAAAGGCAAGGACAAGCTTCAAGAGGAGATTGATGCATTTGAAGAAGCACCTAAGGCCTTGGTCAAGTGGGTTCCCAAGACTACGACAAGTTCTACTTCATCAAGCACAACTACTACACCAAGGATTCCCATCAAGATGATGTGGATCCCGAAGAAGAAGAACTAGAGAGTTCTTGAGGGTGACTCCGCCAACATTTTTCACTCATATCATTATGTCAAGGACAAGTGCAATCATCTTCCATATCTTGCACTAGTTCAAGGAGTCACAAACCCTCATGTTGGTAAGGCAAGGGACAAGGTAACCTAATATTTTCATGGACATCATTTTATGTGTGCATCACTCTATGTCTATGGATATTTTTGTTTGTTCCTTGTGGGACTAACCCGTGTAGGTATTGAAAGGTGCAACTCACTCCAAAGGATTGCTCCAAGAGATCTACATCAACATTGAGCATCCACATCTTCAACACCTACATGAAGTCATCATCGACAAAACCCAAGGTTAGTTTATCCCTCTAAGGGGGGATCTCACATCTAGGGGGAGCTTAACTCTAAGAATTGAGTCAAAGCAACTCTGATGTGAACACATAAATGCTTTATGTAAAAGTGGAAACCCCACTTGAGCTTAAACGATGAGTATGACAATGATCAAATGTTCTCATTTGACTCCTAAGTCAATATACTCATATATAGATGACCTAGTCATCGCCAATTGTTTGATAGATGCTAGAATTGGTTGTGCATGCTTTGTCACATATTTCATTTGTCATTTTATTGTGTGAGCATGTTGGATGCATATTTTACTCATTCGAGGACATCCACTTGTTGTTTTGATTGATTGGCTTCTTTTTCTTTGGCCAAGTGGATGGACAAGAATGCCTAAGAACCTTCTCTAGCTATCTATATTTTTCTCGTCTCAAACTCTATTCATGCTACATCACAAAATTTGATCAAGTCAGATTCGAACCACTACATGTGAGGAGCACTCGAGTCCCGATTTGTCATAGACTTAAACTTGCAAAACTTCTTTGTGATTTTGATTACGACCGATTCCTCCATTTCGGTCATACCGAGATCACTAAGTCGATCTAGGTTTTTATCTTGGTGCAACCGATTTGAACTTTTCGGTCACACCGAGTTGCTGTAAATGTTAACAATTATGCATCTCGGTGCCACCGAGTTGTTCCACTCGGTCACACCGGCAGTGTCGGGCTATATATTCTCACGGGAAAATTTTGGAAAACTTTCTCCGAAACTCCTCGCCCGCGCATAGCTCGCTCTGCCTACTAGGTCTACGGATCGTCGACTTCGTCGCCAGCCGCCTCACAGCCATTGGTCTCCGCCCGCCCGTCAGCGAATTCTTCTCCGCCCGTTGCCGCCGTAGCGAGTTCACCGCCCGAACTAGGGTATGAATTCGATCACAGTGCTATCCTCGTCTGATTCTTAGCACATTGTGGTCATAATGCATCTTGCCACGATTGAAACACCTCTATCCAGTCAAAACAATCCTTAGAATAGGTGTGATTCGAAAATTTAGGGTTTGGTTTCCGCCGAAACCATCTCAGACCCACCGAGTTGAAAAACTTGTTCCCACCGATTTGGCTAACGCCATTGCACTAGTAAGTCTCGGTCTGACTGAGAATTACAAATCGGTGTGACCAATTTTAGAACTTTGTGAAACCCTAGCAGTCTCAGTGCCACCGAACTGTGACTCGGTCTGACCGAGTTCACTAGTTTAGGTTCCAAAACTGCTTCGGTATCACCGAGTTTGAAAATCGGTAGATCCGAAATGCTTTACGTGGAAAACTAAAACTAAGTTTTTGAATCATTCTTTTGCAAAAACCTCTGCATTTTGTGATGCTCATCCACTCTACCTCATCTATAACTATTCACGAGGGTCAGTTAGTGTGTGCGGCATGTCGAGACCATAGTGACAGCCCGGAGCAGTGTCAAGAGCAGATTCACATGAGTGAGGGCACTAGTCCCTCTAGCAGCTCGAGATGAGGGGAAGCGAAGCACTCCCGACAATTTGCCCAAAGGCTGCCACAAGGACAAGAAAGAAGAAGACCTTAGAGTCTGAGGATGAGGATTATGTGGCGATTGAGGATGAGGCCGATTCAAAGAAGAAAGTGCTCAAGAAGGAGTACAACTCAAGCTGCAGATAAAGCCGAGCATGAAGATCAAAAGGCCGGCGGTAGACAACCAATGTCCAAAGCCAGAGTCTCCACTCAAGCTTCTTTGGAATCCCAACCCAAAGAGCCTGCTACTGCTGAAGGAAAGAAAAGGAAGGAAAGGGTCAAGAAGACCATGGCCAGAGTGATTGGGAAGCCGTCTATGATGGAGGAAGAGGAAGAAGAAGAGGTTGCTGAACCAGCACTGTCGGATTTCGGGTTCCGGCAGACCCTCTAGGTTCGAACTCTGGGGTGCACGCAGAGATCTCACCCCCTACCTTCCTGCACCTCGCCGCCTCACTAGGATCTAAACTATGAAAGGAACAACACAAGAGACACAGGGTTTATACTGGTTCGGGCCACCATTGTGGTGTAACACCCTACTCCAGTGTGTGGTGTGGTGGATTGCCTCTTGGGCTGATGATGAACAATACAAGGCAGAACAACCTCGCGAGGGTGAGGTGTTCTTGTGGCTAGGCTCTCGATCGGATTGGATCGAACTAAGATGAGGCGAGATGTCTGGATCTCTCCTAGATGCCTCTACCCTGTGGGTGGCTAGTCCTATTTATAGGCAGAGGCCCTGGGCCTCTTCCCAAATATTGAGCGGGAAGGGCGCCAACAATTGGCCATTTTAAAGGGGAACATCTGGTACACTTATCCTGACTAAAGTTGGTCCTCGTCTGTCAAAGGCTCTGGTGGTGACGCCGGCTTGGGCTCCACAATGACTTCCTTCCTGCCGTTGTGACGGTCTTGGTCTTGTTGCACCGAAACGGACGCCTTTGCTTGATGCTCTCGCGAGCTGTGACACTCCAAAATTTGTGTTGTTTTTGTTTTCAGCAAAAGCCTTGCTTGGTTTGAAGAAGGTCATTTAAACTCTTCTTAAAAACCTCTCTTCTGAGTTTTCTTCTCAAAAAGCATTTCTTGGATTTATTTTCTTCTAAAAAGAAACCTTTTTGGTATTGGGTTATTCTTTGGTTTTGATCCATCCTTGATTTTACCATGCCTCTTGTGGTAAATTTCTCCCAAAACCCTCCTTCCACTTTGGTTCAACTCAAACATTCTGTCCAAACTAGTAAAATCCATTTTGGACTTTATTCCAATTATTTCTTCTCCCAAAATAATTACATCTTTTCTTTTGAGCCTAAGTGATTTGCAAAGCAAGTACCCTAATGCTTTTGAGTTTTGACCTCAAACCAACTCCCTTGGATAGTCCTTGGTACCTACAACCCAGAACCATCTTGATCCACTCTTCCTCTTTTCAAATATTTCAAATTTCACTCACTGCAAGTTTGGACCAGATTTGCCAAATTTGGTGAAATTCATATCTACCCTTCTCCAAAAATTCTACCAAAATTCAGGCAGCCCTCAGATGCAATGAGAGACCACCACACCAAAGATCAGCTCAAGAAAAATTTCCCACGTGCCAAAACCATTACATCGAACACCTTGCATGCCTTTGTTTACATGCATCTTGATTAAATTCGAGAAAGTTCGGAGTTTGATGTCAATCTTCGTCGATTAATTCAGTCACATGTTCCACGATTGCCTTTGTACGTTGCTCCGCAACTTAGCGTGCCTGTCAGGAGCCTCACACGCGTGCTTGGCGCGTTCACAGCATCGGTGGCGCCACAGCCCGCTTCTTGGCGTGTCTTGCGGTGGCGAACCACCGTGGCGGCGGCCAAGAAGCGAGCGGCGTAACGCCGTTGGCGCCGCCCAATCCCTGGTGGCTCCGCGTGGCCACTTCCTCGCCGACACTGCGCATGCAACACCGTCGCCATGGCGCGGCACGCCTGAGCATGCTCTACGCCACCGACGGACCCAGCCGCCCGTTCGTCGAATCCACCCAGGCTCCTAATCCAAGCTGGTTTAGCGTCAAAAGCGGCACCGGTGGAACTCCGCTGACGCCCCACTCCCTAAACCTCCCCAACCAAGCTCTGCGCCACCGTAACCATCACCGGAGAGGTCCGTTCACGGCCACCGCCTCGAATCTCCTATAAAAAGGAGCCCCGAGCTCGTTCTCGTGCACACACCACCCCTGCACTTCACCAAGACCACACTAGCCACTTTGGGAGGACCTCGAGGAGGTCTCCTCCCCAACTCCGGCCGCCCGATCCGCCTCGGCCACCAGCTTGATTCAACTGCGGTGAGGACATCTCCGGCGCTCAAACCTCGTCCATGACCTCCTCTTACACCTAGTGCTCTAACCCCCACCTCAATTCGGTCCTTGCAGCCCTCCTCGTGAGATCCACCATCGCCCGAGCCGCCGTCCCGGAGAAAGTGTCGCCCGTCGGCGTGGTGCTCCCCGACGCCCAAGTCCACCACCCACCGGCCAGCGGAAGGACACGCTGATACTCTTGGTACACTCCGATCTCCCGACTACGCCGTGGTTCGGCCGGCGACCACCATGACCTTCGGCCGTGAGGTCTTTTAAACACGACATGTGGACCCCCATGTCGGCCTCTCTTCTTTTCCATGAACCGTTTTCCGTTGGCACCTTGAGGCAGAAGTACGTTTTCCCTGTGGGCTTGCGCATTTCCATTCGAACCGTTTTCTGTTTTCTCAGTTAAACCCCTGGAATTTTTCTGTTTCATTACAGATGAGTCCCTGGACAGAAACCCTTATAACTCTTTAATAAAAAGTGATTTTTGAGTGATTCTTTTTCTGACAGTCTTATAATTTTGTCTAGTTTTTTATGGGATTTATTTGGAAATTTTTTGGAACAACTTTTATGCACGCGTTGTTTTTCACGTTAGTATGCCTTTTCGCTATACCGTAGGTTCCGGAGGAGGTGATGGAACCGCGAACTTCGCCGAGCTAGACCCCGACTACTCTTAACTAGGCAGGCATGTTTGAACTTTTGATATGATGAGTGTTCTGGCAGGTTTGCATTAAGTAGTTTCATGGCATGTTTGTGAGCATACCGATGAAGGTTATTTTTCATGGAAAATTTGAGGCAAGTGAGTTCGATAATCCATACGTGTTGGATGTGAATGTGCATGGCCATGTGTTGGCATGAGGATGGGTAAGATGGCAGTGTTGTAGCATGCCAGTCTTATGCCATGCCATTTACTTGATGTCAACTTTATGTCAGTTCGGTTCCCATCCATTTCCCTTCCCGTACTACCACATGTTTTCCATAGGGATATGGCTTAGTAAGTTGCGAACCGCTTTCTGGTACACACCAAATGGAGAGGCCGTGATGATGGTTCCATGGCCCTGGATTAAAGCCAGTCATCCGGTCGGGGGCATGGGTGTTTCGGTTGGGACGAGAGGGGCACCCCTTAGAGCCTTGTGAATATAAATTTGATCCCATGCTATTCGAGATTGTGATCTCCCGTCTCAAAAGTTTTTCTCGGACGATGTCTAGGGTGATTCCTGGCATTCGTGAGGTAGGATGGGTGTGTCTTGGTTAGCTGTGTTTCTTAGAAATACCATAAACGGAACTAGTCCTTCAGACTACGGAAATCCGTTGGCTGTGAGTAATTTTAGTACAAACTCTGCGAGTCCTAAATTCCTCGAATCATCTTATCCATGTCCAAGTTCTGTATTATCTTATCCCGACAAGTGTTAGTTTTGGTGACAGATACTCCGGTGATTCACATGAGTACTAAGTCCGGTTAAATGTTTATTCACGTGGATGGACTAACCCGTTTATATTCATGTGTTGAATATTTATTATGAGTGCTATATCTTTGTGATCAAAGCCCTTTACGTGATGTCGCTTAGACGTCCGATTATGACATTTTGTTATTTATTTCCATTATAAGCCCTTTACGTGATGTCGCTTAGGCGTTCGATTATGACATTATTGTTATTTATTTTCATTATAAGCCCTTTCTGTGATGTCGCTCAGACGTCCTACTGCGGCATTATTGTTATTTATTTTCATTATAAGCCCTTTCTGTGATGTCGCTCAGACGTCCGACTGCGGCATTGTTGTTATATATTTTCATTATAAGCCCTTTATGAGAAGTCGCTCAGACGTCCATTGCGGCATTTTGTTATTTATTTCCATTATAAGCCCTTTACGTGATGTCGCTTAGGCGTCCATTGCGGCATTATTATTATTTATTTTCATTATAAGCCCTTTACGTGATGTCGCTCAGACGTCCGATTGCTGACACACATGTATTGTTATTTAAATATAAGCCCTTTATGAGGCGTCGCTCGACGCTTCGATCGTAACATGTTTTGCTTATTTCTTCACCCTTCGAGGCGCCGCTTGCATAATTCGATCGGTTTTGAGTTTATCTTCTTTGGGTTTTTGAGCGGACTACCGCCGATTCCCTTCTTGATTATTTTTGCTATGCTGTTTTAATTAAGTATTGTTGAGATTAACCATGTTGCATTCATGCATTCATTGGTTATATCTTTTGTCCGAACTGTATTGCGAGTACTTTCATATTAATCACCTGGCTTGTTGATTTGGCGAGATCTTGTGAAAGCGATCTCATGGATGAAGAGTTCGATGGCGAGTCCGGCGCCTAGAGGAATCCCGGTCGGTCTCGTGCGACCCTGGATTAGTCTTTGTGATATATCCGCTTCCGCTACCCAAATAAAATTCATCGAGCCTCACCTCGACGCTCAATGAGCCGCCAACGATGAGACTTATTAACCACCCGCTGTGTTATTCCACCAACCACTCATAGCTCGAGTCGGTAGTATTTCCACCCGACACCTTTGAGTTATATCCGCCACTATGTTTAATCATTGGCGTGTTGTAATAATTGGTTGGGCATCTTCATCCGACCCTTGTAATATTGTAATGCTCTTGGCTTCTTGTATCAAAGTTTTGTCAACGGTATGAAGGATTTTCCTCATATTGGACTTCACAGGTCGGTTGTTCAATAAATATTTTATTGAAAACCGGTCTTGACAAGCTTGGTACCGAGCCAGGCTGATTGTAGGAAGCCACTAGGTACGATCGCTAATCGGTTATTAGCATAGTAGAGCTATTTATTATTTTTACAAATGTAGTCAATTTCTGACAGTCAGCATGAAATTTATGTTTTGACTCCTCAGGATTTTTGCCTACTTTTGTAGATGGCCTGCAACGACTGCGAGTCGCAGATGTTCGCCAACATGCCCGATGGGTTTGTCAAGCTTCTCTCCTTCATCGTCCAAGTCGCGATGGGGCGGATGTGCGCCCGATTTTCTCTCTTGCTCGGCCACAAGGTCAATGACCGTCTAACCATGCACCAAGCCGCGGTGGAATTCAAGAGAGGACGAGTTGGCGTTACGGTTCGTGGGGAGAGCCATGCCCACAGAGAAGCAGCGCTACGGAGATGGCAGCCCGTGAAGCGATAGCACGTCTCGAGGATATCCTGCCTTCGATGAAGACTCGTCGCTACCGCTACCTGCCATGTCACGTGCCATACACTTGCCACTATCGTTCTCTTGCCCCGAGAGGAGAACGGGATGAAGCTTTTGAGATGCTCGCCAGTATCTTGAGCTTTGGAGGCAGCCTTCGACAACCTGGTGGACGACTTTGTAGCTGCCCGCATGAACTCAGTCCATGGCTGTACCGCCAACAGGAGGGAGCTCCTGCGTGCTGCACCACCACTGACTTTCGTCTCGTCATCAACATCGTTCGCTCCTACTGCTCGCACCGCTACTCGTCACCTGCCTACCACGGAGGAATTCAACCACGTCATTGCGCCTACTCCGGTTCGTTCTGCACCACCCCTCATGCCCGCTCAGATTCGTGTTGTCCCTTGACAGGCACCTGCTCCACCAACTCCGCGCGGCACCTCTCGTCTGGAGCCTATCTCTAAGGAGGAGGTTGAGTCCCCGACCTCTCTCGCCTCACCCTTGGCAGGCCAAGGGAAATCCTTACCATCTCCGACTAAGTATGCTTAGCCGCCATGCGATGTACCGACTTGTGCGATATGTTTATATGTAAATAGGCTGTGAGAAGTAGTGCATTTTGCGCATCATGTAGGATCTAGAGAAGTGCACTAGACTAAATAACATGTCAGGATTTATGTACGCATATCACGAGTGATGTATTGTATAATTACTGCTTGCGTGTAAGATATGTAATGAACAGTCCTTCTCCGACAATGCATAAGCGTATTTTTTTTTCTCTTGAAAAATCTTGGAGCATTTGAAACTTT
Organism: Aegilops bicornis; assembly: GCA_021605145.1. Taxonomy (NCBI): domain Eukaryota; kingdom Viridiplantae; phylum Streptophyta; class Magnoliopsida; order Poales; family Poaceae; genus Aegilops; species Aegilops bicornis. The sequence continues at coordinate 344,232,112 of CM038669.1, forward strand.
TTGCATCTTCTTGAATTTATTGATTTTTGCGGCTCAATTTCTTTTCTTATGAGTGTTCCAAAATATATCCCCAGAGTGAACTATGTCTCGTCCTTGGACGCGCTCCATGCCAACTCGGAGAGGAAAATTATGACACACCCCAGGCAACAATTTCACACAGGACGAGACAAATCAACGGAGACGGTGAAGCGACACTTTCCCAAATGTGCCGTCTTTATGAACAAAGTCAGCAGCAACATCAGGAAATCTTGAACCAAGTCATTAATATGGGAAATCACCGTGGACCATATCGTGACAATCTAAGTTATCTGAACTACGTGACAGCGTCCCCAAACATTTTCTCACACCGACAAACCTCTGGAAGCCGAGGGCGGCTTGAGACATGGAGAGAAAATTAATTATCGCTCGATGTTCAGACCTTGAGAAAGTACTTTATGCTCGCACTATCTCACTTTGGAGCAGCGGCATCGTGGTGGGAAAATTTCCTGCACATGCACCCCAACGAAAATAATATATCATGGGAGGAATTTAAAGAAGGTTTTCGTGGGGCACATATTCCTAAGAGCCTTATGAAGATCAAAAGAGAGAATTTGATGACCTCAAGCAAAGGACAATGACGGTGTCGAGAATACAACGATCGATTTACCACCGCTATCTCGCTTCACGCCAACGAGGAGCGTATGTCGAAAAACAAAAGATGGAGAAATTCCTAGGCGGTCCGGACACCCGGCGCTTAAATGTCAATTGGTCGTACACACATTTCCAGATTTTAAGACGCTGGTGGATAAGGCCATTACCTTGGAAAATGAGAGACACAACTTAGAAGATTTCCGTGGCGAAGAGGGACCAGATTAAACACACCGCAACCACCATGACAAGACGGATGTTCGTAATAATGGACACCCAAACCCACGACAAGCGTCTCACGCCCAATCAAGAATTTCCACGCAAGGGACAAGGAGTTCACATACCGCCCAGGCATTACCTGTTACGCTTGTGGAGAAGGACACTACGCCAAGCAGTGCCCCAAGCCAAGGAACTCGACCCCAAAGCCGAACAACGGAAGCAATAATTCGGCACCAAAGCGCAACAATTTCAACCCAAATAACAACCACGGAAGGGTCATTTGAACCACGTGACCAAAGAGGAAGCACAAAATGCCCCGGATATCGTACTCGATGCGTTTCACATCAACACAATAGCTGCCATGGTTTTGTTTGATTACGGAGCTTCTCACTCGTTCGTTTGAAAAGTTTTGCTTTGCAAAATAATTTTTCGATGTTTCCCTTGGGAAATTCTATGATCGTCAAGTCCCACGGAATTAAGCAAGTTACCCGAAATTATTGCCAGGGTGTGGTTATCGAGTTTGAAGGGTTGAAGTTTCACGCAAATCTTATCGTATTGGAAAATAAAGGACTGGATGTCATCTTAGGGATGGATTGGTTAACCACCAACAAAGGTTTTATCGACTGTTTCAACAGGACCGTAATTCTCACCCATCACCACGGGAAGACCATAAAAGTTTCAGCCAAGGAAAGAAAAATATCCAGGCAACCGAGATTAAACAAGGTGGATATTTCTGAATTGAGCAAAGTTCGATGGTGTGTGAATTTCCGGATGTATTTCGAAGAACTACCGGGCATGCCACCGGATCGAGAGATAGAATTCAGCATTGAGCTAGCACCCGAACCGCACCCATATACAAGAAACCCTACGTAATGGCACCATCCGAATTGGTGGGCTGAAGAAGCAAATAAAGGAACTATTGGAAAAAGGGTACATACGAGCAGTTCCTCACCATGGGGTTCACCAATTTTATTCGCCAAAAGAAGGATGGAACAACGAGATTGTGCATAGACTATCGGCGCTAAACATGGTCACAATCAAGAACAAATATCCGATGCCTCGAATAAATGATTTATTCGATCAACTCGCTAAGGCCAAGGTGTTCTCAAAGATTGACTTGAGATCGGGATATCATCAATGAAGGTACGAACCGAGGATATTCCCAAGACCGCCTTCACCTCCGGTCTGGATTATGCGAGTTCACCGTGATGCCATTCGGACTAACAAAGCGCCCCGCATATTTTGTTCACCTCATGAACAAAGTATTCATGAAGTTTATGGATAAGTTTGTTGTGGTATTTATCGATGATATTCTGGTATACTCCAAAACACCAGAAGAACACGCTGAACATCTCCGGATTATACTAGGAGAACTCAGAAACATCAATTATCGCCAAATTCAGCAAGTGTGAATTTTGGCTAAAGCAAAAGTAGGTTTTACGGGCCACGCGTCTTGACTCAAGAAGGTATCGCCGTAGACCCGGAAAAAGTCAAGGCCGTGCTTGGCTGGAAGCCACCGTCGATGTGACGGATGTCTGAAGTTTCTTGGGAATGGCAGGATACTACCGAAGATTTATTGAAGGATTCTCCACCATAGCAAAGCCAATGACGCAACTACTCAAGAAAGGCAGGAAGTTTGAATGGATGAAGCTGCGAGAAAAGTTTCCAAGAACTAAAGAAGAAAGCGGCAAAGACACCGATTACTAATTGTGCGAGATATACACAAGAATTTTGAAGTATTTTGTGGCGCATCTCGAAAGGGCCTCGGGTGCGTATTAATGCAAGAAAGGCAAGGTTGTCACATATGTTTCGAGACAACCCATAAGCATGACGAAAATTACCCTACCCATGACACGGAATTAGCGGCGGTGATACATGCACTCAAGGAATGGAGACACTTTCTACTTGGTAATCGTTGTGAAATATACATGGACCACAAAAGCCTCAAGTATATTTTCACACAACCAGAACTAAAATTACGGCAGCGACGCTGGTTGGAGTTAGTAAAGGATTATGATGTTGGGATCCACTACCACCGGGCAAAGCAAATGTTGTGGCGGGCGCTACGAGTCGGAACCCCAGTCGGAACAACGACAACATGCCAGACTTAAGACCTGAATTCCAGCAGGAGTTCGCAAGGCTCAACCTGATGATGGTCACCGAAGGCAGTGTGTCAAACTTAGAAGTACAGCCTACCCTGATAGAGAAGGTTAAAGAGGCTCAACGTGGACACCCGGCATTGAAGGCGTAAGCGTAAGATGAAATTGGGCAAGGCCTCGAATTCAGTATTGATGAGCAAGGAATATTGTGGTGCAGGGAATAGGCTCTGCGTGCCAAATATCCATGACCTTAAACAGCAAATCCTGGCTGAAAGCCACACCGCTCCATATCCAATCCATCCTGGAGGAACAAAAATGTACAAAGATCTTCAGGAGACATTTTGGTGGCATGGTATAAAAAGAGACATAGCCACGTTTATTGCATGTTGTGACTCTTGTCAACGCATCAACGCCGAGCACCAGAAACCGGCGGACTATTGCAACCGAATAAGATACCCGAGTGGAAATGGGGCCGAAATTGGAATGGATTTTATTGTTGGACTACCTCGGTCATGACACGGACATGATGCCATATGGGTAATCACGGATAGGCGACTAAAGTAGCTCACTTCATCCCCGTGAAGACAACACACACCACTCGAAGCTTGCTAGGCTCTACCTCTCTCGTGTCGTTTGCCTACATGGAGTCCCAAAGAAAATAATCTCGGACGAGGCACTCAATTCGTCTCCGGTTTTGGGATCACTTACAACAAGCTCTGAACTTCAGCTAGCATTCAGTACCGCATACCATCCCAGACGGATGGGCGGTGAGCAGGTAAATCAAATTCTAGAAGATATCTTTGAGAGCATGTGTCCTCACCTATGGGACCAGCTTGGGAGGAGAGCTTACCATACGCAGAATTCGCATATAACAATAGCTATCAGTCCGGCCTGCAAATGGCACCATTTGAAGCTACATGCAGACGAAGATGTCGTACCACGCTAAATTGGTCGAAAGCAGGAGAGCAGTCATATCTTGACCCGGACACGCTCAAGGAGGCTGAAGATAAAGTCAAGGTAATTAAGGACCGGCTCAAGACAGCCCAAAGTCGACAAAAGAGTTATTATGATCAGAAGCATCGTGGGGTCCATTTTGAACCCGGTGAATTTGTGTTCCTACGAGTATCACCCATGAGAGGCCTGCACCGATTCAAGATTAAAGGAAAACTAGCACCGAGATACATCGGGCCTTTCTGCATAGTAGCACGAAGAGGCACGGTGGCCTACCAACTAGACTTACCGAAGAATTATCCGACATCCACGGCGTATTCCACGTCTCCCAATTAAGGAAGTGCGTAAGCAACCCGGAGAAACAAGTACCCCATAAAAACATTGACGTGCAACCAGATCTCACATATCGGGAGCATCCGATAAAAATCTTGGAAGAGTCAGAAAGGAGAACCCGACAGAAAACCACCAAGTTCTTCAAAGTTCAGTGGAGCAACGACACCGAAAATGAAGCCACTTGGGAAAGAGAGGATTTCCTTCGAGCAGAGCACCCATAATTTTTTGAAAATCAAGCTGGAATCTCGGGGACGAGATTTTTCCCTAAGGGGTAGGTGCTTTGTGACACTCCAAAATTTGTGTTGTTTTTGTTTTCAGCAAAAGCCTTGCTTGGTTTGAAGAAGGTCATTTAAACCCTTCTTAAAAACCTCTCTTACAGGTTTTCTTCTCAAAAGCATTTCTTGGATTTATTTTCTTCTAAAAAGAAACCTTTTGGTATTGGGTTATTCTTTGGTTTTGATCCATCCTTGATTTTACCATGCCTCTTGTGGTAAATTTCTCCCAAAACCCTCCTTCCACTTTGGTTCAACTCAAACATTACATCCAAACTAGTAAAATCCATTTTTGGACTTTATTCCAATTATTTCTTCTCCTAAAATAATTCTGTCTTTTCTTTTGAGCCTAAGTGATTTGCAAAGCAAGTACCCTAATGCTTTTGAGTTTTGACCTCAAACCAACTCCCTTGGATAGTCCTTGGTACCTACAACCCAGAACCGTCTTGATCCACTCTTCCTCTTTTCAAATATTTCAAATTTCACTCCTTTGCAAGTTTGGACCAGATTTGCCAAATTTGGTGAAATTCATATCTACCCTTCTCCAAAAATTCTACCAAAATTCAGGCAGCCCTCGGATGCAATGAGAGACCACCACACCAAAGATCAGCTCAAGAAAAATTTCCCACGTGCCAAAACCATTACATCGAACACCTTGCATGCACTGTTTACATGCATCTTGATTAAATTCGGAAAGTTCGGAGTTTGATGTCAATCTTGATCGATTAATTCAGTCACATGTTCACGGTGCCTTTGGCACGTTGCTCCAACCTAAGCGTGCCTGTCCGAGCCTCACACGCAGCGTGCTTGGCGCGTTCTGGCGTCGGTGGCGCCACAGCACTTCTTGGCGGCGTGTCTTGCGGTGGCGAACCACCGTGGCGGCCGACCAGAGCGAGCAACGGCGTAACGCCGTTCGGCGCCGCCCAATCCCTCTGAGTGGCTCCAGCGTGGCCACTTCCTCGCCCGACACACGCATGCAACACCGTCGCCGTGGCGCAGCACGCCTGAAACATGCTCTCTGCCGCCGACGGACCAGCGCCGCCCGTTAGATTGAATCCACCGGGCTCCTAATCCAAGCTGGTTTAGCGTCAAAAGCGGCACGGTGGAACTCCACGCTGACGCCCACTCCCTAAACCTCCCGACCAAGCTCTGCGCCGCCCGTAACCATCACGGAGAGGTCCGTTCCACGGCCACCGCCTCGAATCGCCTATAAAAGGAGCCCCGAGCTCGCTCTCGTGCACACACCACCCTGCACTTCACCAAGACCACCTGCCTAGCCACCGAGGACCTCGAGGAGGTCTCCTCACCAACTCCGTCCGCCCGATCCGCCTCGGCCACTAGCCTTTGATTCAACTGCGTGAGGCCATCTCCGGCGCTCAAACCTCGTCCATGACCTCCTCTTACACCTAGTGCTCTAACCCCCACCTCAATTCGGTCCTTGTAGCCCTCCTCGGCGAGATCCACCATCGCCCGAGCCGCCGTCCGCCGGAGAAAGTGTCGCCGTCGACGTGGTGCTCCCCGACGCCCAAGTCCACCACCCACCGACGTGGACGGATCCGCTGATACTCGTGGGACCCTCCGATCTCACGACTCGCCGTGGTTCGACGCCGGGCGACCACCGCAGCCTTCGGGCTGGCGAGGTCTTTTAAACGACATGTGGACCCCCATGTCAGCCTCTCTTCTTTTCCAGCGAACCGTTTTCCGTTGGCGCCTTGAGCAGAATACGTTTTCCACTGTGGGCTTGCGCGTTTCTATTCGAACCGTTTTACATTTTCTCGGTTAAACCCCACAGAACTTTTACATTTCATTACATATGAGTCCTGGGCGAAACCCTTATCACTCTTTAATAAAAAGTGATTTTTGAGTGATTCTTTTTCTGACAGTCTTATAATTTTGTCTAGTTGTTTATGGGATTTATTTGGAAATTTTTTGGAAAAACTTTTATGCACGCGTTGGTTTTCACGTTAGTATGCCTTTTCGCTATACCGTAGGTTCCGGAGGAGGTGATGGAACCGCGAACTTCGCCGAGCTAGACCCCGACTACTCTTAACCAGGCAGGCATGTTTGAACTTTTGATATGATGAGTGTTCTAGCAGGTTTGCATTAAGTAGTTTCATGGCATGTTTGTGAGCATACCGATGAAGGTTATTTTTCATGGAAAATTTGAGGCAAGTGAGTTCGATAATCCATACGTGTTGGATGTGAATGTGCATGGCCATGTGTTGGCATGAGGATGGGTAAGATGGCGGTGTTGTAGCATGCAGGTCTTATGCCATGCTATTTTACTTGGTGTCAACCCGTATCGATTCGGTTCCCATCCATTTCCCTTCCGTACTACCACATGTTTTCCGCATAGGGATATGGCTTAGTAAGTTGCGAACCGCTTTCCTGGTACACACCAAATGGAGAGGCCGTGATGATGGTTCCATGGCCCTGGATTAAAGCCAGTCATCCGGTCATGGGGCATGGGTGTTTCCGGTTGGGACCGAGAGGGGGGCACCCCTTAGAGCGCGCGAATATAAATTTGATCCCATGCTATTCGAGATTGTGATCTCCCCGTCTCAGAAGTTTTTCTCGGACGATGTCTAGGGTGATTCTTGGCATTCGTGAGGTAGGATGGGTGTGTACTGGTTAGCTGTGTTTCTTCCGAAATACCATAAACGGAACTAGTCCTTCAGGACTACGAAATCCGTTGGCTGTGAGTAATTTTAGTACAAACTCTGCAGAGTCCTAAATTCCTCGAATCATCTTATCCATGTCCAAGTTACGTATTATCTTATCCTGACAAGTGTTAGTTTTGGTGACGGATACTCCGGTGATTCACATGAGTACTAAGTCCGGTTAAATGTTTATTCCTGTGGATGGACTAACCCGTTTATATTCATGTGTTGAATATTTATTATGAGTGCTATATCTTTGTGATGAAATCCCTTTCTGTGATGTCGCTTAGACGTTCGACTGCGGCATTTTTGTTATTTATTTCAATTATAAGCCCTTTCTGTGATGTCGCTTAGACGTCCGACTGCGGCATTATTGTTATTTATTTTCATTATAAGCCCTTTTTGTAATGTCGCTCAGACGTCCGACTGCGGCATTATTGTTATTTATTTTCATTATAAGCCCTTTCTGTGATGTCGCCCAGACGTCCGACTGCGGCATTGTTGTTATCTATTTTCATTATAAGCCCTTTCTGTGATGTCGCTCGACGTCCGTCCATTGACATTTTTGTTATTTATTTCCATTATAAGCCCTTTACGTGATGTCGCTTAGACGTCCGATCGCTGACATTATTATTATTTATTTTCATTATAAGCCCTTTACGTGATGTCGCTCGAGACGTCCATTGCGGCACGCATGTATTGTTATTTAAATATAAGCCCTTTATGAGGTGTCGCTCGGGCCGATCGTGTAGCATGTTTTGCTTATTTCTTCACCCTTGAGGCGCCGCTTGCATAATCTGGATCGGTTTTGAGTTTATCTTCTTTGGGTTTTTGAGCGGACTACCGCCGATTCCCTTCTTGATTAGTTTTGCTATGCTGTTTTAATTGAGAAATGTTGAGATTAACCATGTTGCATTCATGCATTCATTGGTTATATCTTTTGTCTGAACTGTCTTGCGAGTACTTTCATAGTACTCACGTGGCTTGTTGATTTGGCGGAATCTTGTGAAAGCGATCTCATGGATGAAGAGTTCGATAGAGAGTCCGGCGCCTAGAGGAATCCCAGTCGGTCTCGTGCGACCCCTGGATTAGTCTTTGTGATATATCCGCTTCCGCTACCCAAATAAAATTCATCGAGCCTCACCTCGGCGCCGATGAGCCGCCAACGCAATAGACTTATTAACCACCCCACTGTGTTATTCCACCAACCACTCATAGCTCGAGTCGGTAGTATTTCCACCCCACACCTTTGAGTTATATCCGCCACTATGTTTAATCATTGGCGTGTTGTAATAATTGGTTGGGCATCTTGATCCGACCCTTGTAATATTGTAATGCTACTGGCTTCTTGTATCAAAGTTTTGTCAACCGGCATGAAGGATTTTCCTCATATTGGACTTCACAGATCAGTTGTTCAATAAATATTTTTATTGAAAAACCGGTCGTGACACCTGCACTTGCCCCCTTTGCACCAAAGAGGAAACGAGAACAACTGCGGCTGGCGCCCTTTGGCGCCTTGGTCGTCATGGCTTGCGTCATGGGCACCTCGTGAGGTACCCGCCTTGATCTCTCTGCCTCCTCGCGAGCCACTGGACGAGGCCGTGCACGAGGAAGCTTCCGTCGTCCGCCCATGAGGCTTGGCCCCTCGCGAGGTCTTGAGCTTGTCTTGATGAAGATGGGCCGTCTTTGGGCCACCCCTTGAGCCACGCCGCGAGCCGCGGCGAGCAAGTCTGCAGGTACCCCGTTCCCGAACGCCCGGCAGTAGCCCGGGCCCAAAGCGCGCTGGACTTGGCTGAGCAGAGAAGCGAAGGGCAAGTCTGGCACCATGGCCCCTAACAGCCTATGGCCTCGGGCGCCCGCGTGGCGGTTGATTGGGCGTGGGCGCCTGTTCCCCACGCCTCCTTATTTTGCGCCCAGCTAGGCGGACCCGTGGTTGCACACAGTCGTCCCTCTTTTCGCTGCTCGACCGTCTCCTGCTCTTCCTCCTCTCGAGCTCCAGTCTTCGCTTCCAATCCAATTTCGAATCCTCCCCCTTTCTATCGCCATGGCTCCGACGAAGAAGGGGAAAGGGAAGAAGCCCGTGCCTCCGCCTCGCTTCGCCCGTCGGCCGACGGCAGCTCCTGGTCGATCGATCGATCATACTCAGCAAGAAGGCTTGGACAAGGTCAGCTCTGCTCTTGCAACTATCTTCAACGAGTGCGGGAGGACGGCGGCCTGGCCTCGTCTCGCTTCTCCATTGTGAGAATAGTCACCGAGGTCCGATGCCGCCCGGCATACAATGGGCGGGACTGGTTCCCCCCTTTTACAATTTCTTCAATGCTATGCTTTCCCATTACCAGATCCATATGATGCATTTGGGTCCTGAATCCATTACTCTTCTTGCCGTTTTCGCCTTTGTCTGTGAGGCAATGATGGGCATCCCTCCTTCAGCTGCCTTGCTGCGTCACTTCTTCTCTTTGCGCCTCATCGGCCCACCCAATGCTCAAAGTGCGTGAGCTTCATTGCCGCATCGAAATAGCGGCTTGAGGATTGATTTCAGCCTTCCTCCGCCCGCGTCTGGGTTCCATGACGGTGGCTGTCACGTGGATGTCGGGTGCCCAGCCCCTGCTTTGAGCCAACATCTCCGCTATCCCCAATTGGCTGGGGCTGAGAGGCGCTCCACGAGCTCCGGCTCGTCTTCGTCTGTGACGCCCGCATTCTGAGGGCGCTCGGCGTGACAGCGCCCAAGGTGGTGAAGGAGTTCCTATTATGCCGCATTGCCCCTCTCCAGTGCCATTCCCACCGGATGTGGGCCTTCAGCGGGCATGAAGACCGCATGAGGCTCCAGGAGGAGGACCTGACGCCTGAAGTGCCGAGGAAGGTGCTCCTGGTCCTGACTGGGGACCCTTCCCCCAGCAGCATCCGGCAAGGGGGTGCTTTGTTGTACTTTTGCTCGAGCAGGGGTGACTTTGTGAAGCAGATGCCCAGCTTCGACGAATGGGGGCTGCGCCCCGTAGGCCTCATGGGGCCTCGCGAGAACCAGTGGTGGTGGATCGCCCTTCCATGCGCCCTGGCGGTCCTTCCTCGAGTGGTGGAGCAGGGAGGCATGGGCCGCCGGAGGCTGAGGGGACCCCCGCCGGGATGACGACGCCAGGCAGGACTCCTGAGGCGGCAGCTCCTGAGGCCCGTACTGCTGCAGCTGAATGCGTTGAGCCGTGGCCTGCGGCTCCCGTGGTCGAGGCCCCTGAGGCCCCAGCCACCCTTCTTGGTGAGGCGACCGGCGGCATGCGCCCGGGGCAGCGCCCACAGCTGGTCACCTTGGTGCTTCTTCCTTGTCGCAGCCGACCCTACTGGTGAACTCTGGGCCGCTTCCGCGTGGACTTTGAGGCTCTCCGGAAGAGAAGGGAGGCCTTGGGTGACGACTACCCTTGCCGTCTGTTAAAGCGCAGGAAGTATTTCGCTATTGATGAGTAAGCCTTCCCCTTTCTTAGTTCCTTATCCTCCCGTTGCTTTGGCTGATCCTTGCTCTGCAGGGCCCTTCCTGCCGAGCTCAGGAGATGGCTGAGGAGCCACCCAGGCCGCCCTCTCCACCGTCTTGGCGCCTCGAGCTCAAGCAGAGCCCTTGTGGTGAGGCCGGTCGGAGAGGTGAGCCATCCTGTGGCGCATCGCGGCTCTGCGCACGTCGTGACCCTCCTTCGCGAGCCTTCTTGGGGCATAGCCAGCCTGCCTTGGGCTTCTCGTCTGGTCGTGGATGGCGATTGGCTGAGTTCAGCCCTTCGTTCTTCATTTGGGGGTGGGCTGGCTCCAGGCCGGGCTTCTAGCGAGGCGTGCCCGGCCATCGCGAGGGCGCCAGCCCCCAGCCCCCTGCCCAGAGGGGGAGTGCTGATTCGTGCCCCCGCTTACTTGGGGCGGATGATGGCCGAAGACGTGCTCGGCCCGGCGGGGCGCCAGCGCTCTTCGCCAAGGGTTTCTCCGGAGGGCGGCTGACGCGGTGAGCCAGCTTGGTGAAGAGCTCGCTGACGAAGACGCGCACCTTGAGGCTAAGGGCCTGCGCCTGGCTGAAGAGAGGCGCAAGCTGAAGGCGGTTGTTGCCCTTGCACGCCACCAGTGTGACCTCGACAATGAGAAAGCCGAGGCGTCGCTGGCGGCCTCTCGAGAGGCCCGTTCCCGGGTCGTCGAGGAGGCCCGAGAGGCTGACCGGCGGCATGAAGCGGTGGAGGAGCGGGCGCGGGAACTCCAGGCCTGGTGCCATTCCCTAGAGCAGCAGGTGGAGCTGCGTGAGACAGCCCTTGCGTCGATGAAGGGGGCTTCGGTCAACTAGGCAGAGCTCCAGAGGCGCGAGGAGGCACTGACGTTGGAAGCTACGGAGCGCGCCCGCGATCTTGAGCATCTGGAGACGAGGGAGCGCTTGGTGACGCAGGCGGAGGACGACGTCGCTGCGCGGGAGGCCCGAGTCCTGGAAGAGGTTGAACCCCGGGTGGCGACGACCCACTTGAACCTTGAGCGCGAGTTCGAGGAGAGGATGGGGTTGATCAGGGTCGAGGCTGAAGGCAGGACCGTTGCCCTGAGGGCCAAGCTGGATGAAGTGGCCGGGCGGGCGCTTCGGGCCGCCCTCGGCGTGGCGCAGAGGAGGTGACTACCTCCAGCGCCGGCGCTTCTTCCGTGCTAACGGGTGGACGAGGCCGAGGCCGCTATGCGTGGCGTAACGAGGACGAGATACGCCAGCGACGGATCCTGGAGCACGAGCATGGCCCAATGCTCTCCACGCTCCGGGAGAGAGCTAACACGGACTTGGGTAACATCTGCGAGGCGGCCGTTGGCGAGCCTCACGCAGTCAACTATGCCGGCAACCTTCAGTTCTTCACTAACATGGTGACGCAGCTGGAGGTGCGGTCGGGCAGAGCCAACAGGTTGGTGGAGGAGAGGAGCCGCGCCCTGCTCGGGCGCGCCTTTTCTCGCGTCTTCAGCCATCTTTGGAACATGGATCCCAACTTTGAATTTGATGCCGCCATCGCCCCGGTACCTCAGGCCATCCGGGACAACTTGGCGCATTGGGTGGAAGACAACGTGGATGCCCTCGTCAGGGCCTTCGCTACTGGCAACGATGGCGTGGTCGTGGCTGCTGATGAAGGCGGCGTGGTGAACGACCCTGACACCGCTGACGGCAACACGGAGAGCGATGGCGAGGCCAGCGACGCCATCGACGATTCAGGAGGTGCCCTTGAGGATGCATTGGGGGATTTATCCGACTGACCGCGTGTAGTTCCTATTTCCTTACCTTGCGCAAATAGAGTTCGGGCTTTGCCCTGAAGGTTGTAAGAGCATTTTGGGAGGGGGAGCCCCTCATGTGAAAACTTGCATTCAGCGTATTAGTAGATGCGATATCACCCGTACGCCTGCGCCAAAGGCTGGCTTCTGACGAGCTGGCTGGCTTGTTTACCTTCGACCGCGTGGGCCCGAGTTAGCTCATGCGGAGGCTGTGGTGTCTCGAGTGTCTCTGAGCAGGCCCATTGAACTTGTAATGAAAACCTCCCCGAGAGGCGTGGTGACGGCAGTCCGGGCTGCACGCAAGCTAGGCCTGGCCCGGCTCGCGAGGTGCTCATGAGGGGAGGCAGCTGAGCCAAAGTGGTAACCAGAACGCGAGAGATTGCTCGAACGAGACTAAACACCCCTTCCCCGAACACACACAAATCTCAAGCTCAAATCCAACTTAAATCCAACAGGGGGAAGCGATAGCCAAGGGGAAAAGCAAGGAAAGCAGAAAAAGGCAGCGTCCGGCACCTAGTCTAGTCTTGGACCTCTTCTCACCAGCGCAGAGCTAAGTGCTGCCACTGGGCGTGGGAGGGAGCCCCAGGGCCTGAGGCCGGCACCCCTGAGACTCCGGGGCGTGTACAGCCCCAGTCATTATTACGTGAGAGTGTCACGGAGCGGCAAGCTTCACAGGCACTGGGCCTTCTTCACAGGTACCGGCCTTGCTTCATATCACTAGACGAGGGCCCCGCCTTGCGCCACACTCTAGTGCCACCGACGATGACCGGAAACCAAGGACGCCACCGATGGGGTAGAGCGGTCGCCAGCGGTTCCCCCGACGACCACGGGTCCTCTACCAGGGGTAGGCCGTGAGGCACCTCCCCGGCAGAGGGCCTACCTCCTGAGGACGCCTTTCTCCGAACGCCGCGGTGGTGATGCCGGATCTCGGCCCCTCTCCTGCAGCCCCCGGCGCCCTCCTCCTGAGGTGTAGGAAACTGCGGGAGTGGGGCAGCTGTCTCCTATGGTGACCTGTACCTCCTGCAATCCATGGTTAGCGTATGCCTGCTCCTAAGGAATTAGCGGTACCTGATAACCGTTGCTTCTAGCGCGGCCGACGGGGCTTTCCCGGGGCTCCTGGAAGAGCTCAGCTTCTGGTGCCTCGTCCCCCCAGCTTGGGCCGAGGAGCGAGCCATGTTTGTCCTCCTGCGCATGCCCTTGATCCATCATGTGGGGCACGTACTCTTCCGGGGCCGCCATCCCGAAGGCTGCGCCGTAGTGCTCCGTGTGCCACGCAGTTCTACTTCAGGCGCCCACCTGGGGGTGGTAGCGCGGTGGCCCACTAGGGCCGTGGGTCTTGGCGAGTCCTTCTTCGCTGGCCGGGGGCGGAGGTAGCGCCGCTCTTTGGCCGGTCTTGTGGCAACTGGCCGGGCGTTAGGGTGGCCTTGAGTCCGCTTGGAGCGGGCGCGGCGTCGTGGAGCCCGCGTGGGCCACCCTGGACCTGAGGTGGGAGATTGGTGCGAAGGGGTGACCCCGATGCGGCGAAAGCCCGAGCTCGCCACCCGTTCAATGAACGTCGCGACCGCCTTCCAGCAGCCTGCATTGCAGTAGCTCTCGGGCCACCGTGAGCGCGGCCCTTGAGTTCGCCTGCTCCCGTCGGGTGTACGGCGTCGTGGCCGCGGCGTGGTTGGAGGCCCTCGCCGCCGACCGCGCCTGCCGCAGCGTGAGAGCTGTTGTCGCCTGTCCGCGTCGCCCGCGGCCCACAGCGCCCTGCAGACCGTGAGCTGCACAGGGCATGGGGTCGCCCGGCGGCGGCTCTGCTGTGGCGGGCAGGCCGCCCGAGGATCGAGGTTGCCCGCTGGTCGCCCGGACATGATGATGACGATGCGACGGGGCGCGAAGCGGCAGAAGGCGGATTCCGGCGCACCCCTACCTCGCGCACCAAATGTCGGATTTCGGGTTCCGGCAGACCCTCTAGGTTCGAACTCTGGGGTGCACGCGGAGATCTCACCCCCTACCTTCCTGCACCTCGCCGCCTCGCTAGGATCTAAACTATGAAAGGAACAACACAAGAGACACAGGGTTTATACTGGTTCGGGCCACCATTGTGGTGTAACACCCTACTCCAATGTGTGGTGTGGTGGATTGCCTCTAAGGCTGATGATGAACAATACAAGGCAGAACAGCCTCGCGAGGGTGAGGTGTTCTTGTGGCTAGGCTCTCGATCGGATTGGATCGAGCTAAGATGAGGCGAGATGTCTGGATCTCTCCCAGATGCCTCTACCCTGTGGGTGGCTAGTCCTATTTATAGGCGGAGGCCCTGGGACTCTTCCCAAATATTGAGCGGGAAGGGCGCCAACAATTGGCCATTTTGAAGGGGAACATATGGTACACTTATCCTGACTAAAGTTGGTCCTCGCCTGTCAAAGGCTCTGGTGGTGATGCCGGCTTGGGCTCCACAATGACCTCCTTCCTGCCGTTGCGACGGTCTTGGTCTTGTTGCACCGAAACGGACGCCTTTGCTTGATGCTCTTGCCTGCGCTTGCCTCTTTGCACCAAAGAGGAAGCGAGGACCTTTGCGGCTGGCGCCCGCTGGCGCCCTTGGTCGTCATGGCTTGCGTCATGGGCACCTCGTGAGGTACCCCGCCTTGATCTCTCCGCCTCCTCGCGAGCCAGCCGACGAGGCCGTGCACGAGGAAGCTTCACATCGTCCGCCCGTGAGGCTTGGCCCCTCGCGAGGGTCTTGAGCTTGTGCTGATGAAGATGGGCCGTGCTGGGCCACCCCTTGAGCCACGCCGCAGGCCGCAGACAGGCAAGTCTGGGTACCCCGTTCCCAGAACGCCGACAAGTACCCAAGGCACAAAAGCTGATGGGTGATGCCACAAAATCAGGGGCTGCAACTTCAAAGCCCAAAGCTAACCCCAAGCCCAAGAGTGCAACAAAGAGGAATACCAGGAGTATACCAGCAGCTGAGAAGAACAAGGCCCCAATGCCTGATGTTGCTGCTGAGGAAGATGAAGAAGGGCAGATCTTAAGGAAGCTCAAACCCAAGATTCCAGACCACAATGATGCTCATCCTGTGGCTGAGAACATGAAGATCAGGAGAGATCTAGGGTTGAGGTTATGGAGAGTCAGCATCCATATGCCACCGTAAGAAGGACTGTTGTAGATTACAGGTTCCACACCAAGGAGCAGGAGGACTTCTATGGGACCATCTTATTGGAAAAGAAGCCCATAGTTTGTGATATGAGGTGGGTCGACTGGACCTACATTCAGGAGAATGCAGAACACTATCCTGGAGTGTATGACAGCTTCAGTGCGTGTGGAGTTGCAGATTTTGTTGGGTAGAAGCTCACAAACTAGAATGACGAGCTCATTATGCAATTCTACTCCACAGCACATTTCTATCTAGATGGCAAGATAGTTTGGATGTCAAAAGGAACGAGATACCAATCAACCATAGAGGAATGGGCAAGTCTGATCAATGCCCCCAAGGAGAGTGAAAATGACTTGGACATTTATGCCAAGAAGAAAATGGATCATAACTCAATGTCACAGATGTACGAGGAAATCCCTGATGATGCACTTGAGACTTTCAAGTTTGGATCAGTTCATTTTCTTCTGTCAGGGCTGCCTACGATCAACTGGATCCTAAGGCACACTCTGTTGCCCAAATCAGGTGACCACAACTTGATCAGAGGGCATGCAATTAACTTGCTTCACATTTTTGATGTGCCCCAGAAGTTCAAGATCATGAGCCTCATAGTAGAAACTATCAAGAGGATAACAACAGACCAAAAGAGGAGCTGTGGATATGCCCCACAGGTTCAGGAGTTGATTAACTCAAAGATGGGCACAGGGAAGTATCTGTTGGATAAGGAACACTTGGTTCTCTATCCTGAATTTGAGGATAATCAAGTTGTCATGACTGAGAATGAACCATCATCAGTACAAGCTCAAGAGAAGAAGAAAAAGGCAAGGAAAGAGAAGGCTGCCAAGATGCCAACTCAAGCAGAGGCATCTGAGTACTTTCTGAAGAACAAGCAAGAGCAGCTTGGTTACTTGATAGCATCAACTCTGCGGATTGAGAAGGGGTTGGCCACCCTAACTCAAAACCAGGAGAGCCTGGAAAGAATCATGGAACAAAAATTCTATGATCTTGATGTCAAAGTAACTGAGATTGATCGGTGTGGAGCAGCTATAAGATGACATGCAGAGAGGAAGGGCAGGACAACGATCGATGCATTTGCTAGAGTGCCTCGAGCTCAGAGATCAGCTGCAGAGCCGATACCGATCACAGAATCACTTCATCGGCTCCAGCTACAGCTCCAAAGGTGCAACCAGCTCCGGCACCAACCTGCTTGACTCCTTCCACATCTACTGAAGTCTTCGTCCAAGGAGCCATCTCTACGCCACCAGCAGAAGACCAAGCCTGAGAGACGATGTAGTCCTATGCATTTTCTAGGAACTTTTTGGTAACTTGTTGCCAAAGGGGGAGAAAAATGTATTGATCATAGGCTTCGAGAGAGAGATTTGCTGCTTTTGTTCTCTCTTGTCTTCTTGGTTGAACTTTGTTTGCTTTTGATTGCTTGAGATACTATGCTATTACACATGAGACATTGATGATCATGTGTTTGATCATAAGCTACACTTATGCTTGTTATATGTTATTATCTTACTTATCCTTATATGATCATTCACTTTGCTTGGTGATGAGTGCATGTATTCAATCTTTATTATTTTGAGCGCTCCACCAAGATGTATGTGACATGGAAGAGTAACCCATGAGCCTAATTCCTTGTGCATTTGCAGTCCAAAGCAAATCTTAAAATATGCACAAATTTAGGGGGAGCTCTTGCTTATCACATACTTCTCAAAGCGACGATGTTTTTCAATCTTATTATCATTGAGCTAATGCTATTCCAAGACAAATATTTCAGGAAAGCTCAATGAATGGCATGGCATGGAAGATGAAAGTGGATCCCTCAAAATATCAAGGACAAAGGATTGGCTCAAGCTCAAAAGCTCAAGACTCTACATTTTACATTTTAGTGATCCAAGATCACATTGAGTCTATAGGAAAAGCCAATACTATCAAGGAGGGATGAGGTGTTGCTTAATGAGCCTCTTGCTTCATGTGCTTAGTGATATGCTCCAAAACCCTCCACTACTTTCTCACATCCACATATGACCTAAACCTAAAGTCAAACTCGGCCCTACCGATTCTTTCTATCCGGCGCCACCGAGTTCAAATGTCATAGCCACTGCCACAAACCCTAGGCAAATCGGTTTCACCGATAGGGATATCGGTCTCACCGAGATGGGATTGTAATCTCTCTGTTTCCCTTCGTAACGTTTCGATCTAACCGAAGTGAGCAATCGGTCCCACCAAGATTACAATGTAAACTCTCTGTTTCCCTTTTGTAACTTTTCGGTCTCACCGAAAGAGCGAATCGGTCCCAGCGAGTTTACCTGACCAACTCTCTGGTTAGCTAATTACCAAAATCGGTCTCACCGAGTTTGTGTAATTGGTCTCACCGAGTTTGTGTAATCGGTCTCACCGAGATTACGTTATGCCCTAAGCCTAACCATATCGGTCCTACCGAGTTGCATGTCAGTCCCACCGAAAACCCTAACGGTCACTAGGTTTACTAAATCGGTCCGACCGAGTTTGATGATTCGGTCCCACAGAGTTTGGTAAATTGTGTGTAACGGTTAGATTTTGTGTGGAGTCTATATATACCCCTCCACCTCCTCTTCATTCGTGGAGAGAGCCATCAGAACAAACCTACACTTCCAACTTACCACTTCTGAGAGAGAACCACCTACTCATGTGTTGAGGCCAAGATATTCCATTCCAACCACAAGAATCTTGATCTCTAGCCTTCCCCAAGTTGCTTTCCACTCAAATCTTCTTTCCACCAAATCCAAATCCTGTGAGAGAGAGTTGAGTGTTGGGGAGACTATCATTTGAAGCACAAGAGCAAGGAGTTCATCATCAACACACCATTTGTTACTTCTTGGAGAGTGGTGTCTCCTAGATTGGCTAGGTGTCACTTGGGAGCCTCCGACAAGATTGTGGAGTTGAACCAAGGAGTTTGTAAGGGCAAGGAGATCGCCTACTTGTGAAGATCTACCGCTAGTGAGGCAAGTCCTTTGTGGGTGACGACCATGGTGGGATAGACAAGGTTGCTTCTTCGTGGACCCTTCGTGGGTGGAGCCCTCCGTGGACTCGGCGCAACTGCTACCCTTCGTGGGTTGAAGTCTCCATCAACGTGGATGTATGATAGCACCACCTATCGGAACCACGACAAAAACATCCGTGTCTCCAATTGCGTTTGAATCCTCCAAACCCTTCCCTTTACATTCTTGCAAGTTGCATGCTTTATTTTCCGTTGCCTATATACTCTTTGCATGCTTTCTTGAATTGCGTGAAGATTGCTTGACTTGTTCATAGATAGCTAAAATCTGCCAAAGTCTAAAATTGGGAAAAGGTTAAGTTTTTAACTGGTCAAGTAGTCTAATCACCCCCCCTCTAGACATACTTCAAGGTCCTACACCATCTATCTACAATCAACATAGACAAGCAAGATACTACCAGGTACTAAGTTCATGACAAATTTAAGTTCAATTAATCATATTACTTAAGAACTCCCACTTAGATAAACATCCCTCTAATCCTCTAAGTGATCACATGATCCAAATCAACTAAACCATGTCCGATCATCACGTGAGATGGAGTAGTTTCAATGGTGAACATCACTATGTTGATCATATCTACTATATGATTCACGCCGACCTTTCGGTCTCCTGTTAGAGGCCATATCTCTGTTATATGCTAGGCTCGTCAAGTTTAACTCGAGTATTCGGCGTGTGCAACTGTTTTGGACCTGTTGTATTTGAACGTAGAGCCTATCACACCCGATCATCACGTGGTGTCTCAGCACGAAGAACTTTCACAACGGTGCATACTCAGGGAGAACACTTATACTTTGATAATTTAGTGAGGGATCATCTTATAATGCTACCGTCAATCAAAGCAAGATAAGATGCATAAAAGATAAACATCACATGCAATCAATATAAGTGATATGATATGGCCATCATCATCTTGTGCTTGTGATCTCCATCTCCGAAGCACCGTCATGATCACCATCGTCACCGGCGCGACACCTTGATCTCCATCGTAGCATCGTTGTCGTCTTGCCAATCTTATGCTTCTACGACTATCGCTACCGCTTAGTGATAAAGTAAAGCATTGCATACAATAAAGCGACAACCATATGGCTCCTGCCAGTTGCCGATAACTCGGTTACAAAACATGATCATCTCATACAATAAAATTTAACATCATGTCTTGACCATATCACATCACAACATGCCCTGCAAAAACAAGTTAGACGTCCTCTACTTTGTTGTTGCAAATTTTACGTGGCTGCTACGGGCTTAGCAAGAACCGTTCTTACGTACGCATCAAAACCACAACGATAGTTTGTCAAGTTGATGCTGTTTTAACCTTCGCAAGGACTGGGCGTAGCCACACTCGGTTCAACTAAAGTTGGAGAAACTGACACCCGCCAGCCACCTGTGTGCAAAGCACGTCGGTAGAACCAATCTCGCATAAGCGTAGGCGTAATGTCGGTCCGGGCCGCTTCATCCAACAATACCGCCAAACCAAAGTATGACATGCTGGTAAGCAGTATGACTTATATCGCCCACAACTCACTTGTGTTCTACTCGTGCATATGACATCTACGCATAAAACCTGGCTCGGATGCCACTGTTGGGGAACGTAGTAATTTCAAAAAAATTCCTAAGCACACGCAAGATCATGGTGATGCATAGCAACGAGAGGGGAGAGTGTGTCCACGTACCCTCGTAGACCGAAAGAGGAAGCGTTAGCACAACACGGTTGATGTAGTCGTACGTCTTCACGATCCGACCGATCAAGTACCGAGCATACGACACCTCCGAGTTCAGCACACGTTCAGCCCGATGACGTCCCTCGAACTCCGATCCAGCCGAGTGTTGACGGAGAGTTTTGTCAGCACGACGGCGTGGTGACGATGTTGATGTTCTACCGACGCAGGACTTCGCCTAAGCACCGCTACAGTATTATCGAGGTGGACTGTGGTGGAAGGGGGCACCACACACGGCTAAAAGATCAAATAGATCAATTGTTGTGTTTATGGGGTGCCCCCTGCCCCCGTATATAAAGGAGCAAAGGGGGGGGGGGTGCGGCCGGCCAGGGAGAGGGCGCGCCTGGAGGAGTCCTACTCCCACCGGGAGTAGGACTCCCCCCTTTCCTAGTTGGATTAGGATTTAGGAGGGGGAAAGAGGAGGGAGAGAAGGAAGGGCGCCCCACTTCTTGTCCAATTCGGACTAGGGGAGGCGGCGGCCCAGCCCACAGCCGCCTCTCCTCTTCTCCGTAAAGGCCCACTAAGGCCCATTTACCTCCCGGGGGTTCCGGTAACCTCCGGTACTCGTAAAATCCGATTTCACCCGGAACACTTCCGATATCCAAACATAGGCTTCCAATATATCAATATTTATGTCTCGACCATTTCGAGACTCCTCGTCATGTCCGTGATCACATCCGGGACTCCGAACAACCTTCAGTACATCAAAACACTCATAATATAACTGTCATCGAAACGTTAAGCGTGCGGACCCTACGGGTTCGAGAACTATGTAGACATGACCAAGACACGTCTCCGGTCAATGACCAATAGCGGAACCTAGATGCTCATATTGGCTCACACATATTCTACAAAGATCTTTATCGGTCAAACCGCACAACAACATACGTTGTTCCCTTTGTCATCGGTATGTTACTTGCCCGAGATTCGATCGTCGGTATCTCAATACCTAGTTCAATCTCGTTACCGACAAGTCTCTTTACTCGTTCTGTAATACATCATCCCGCAACTAACTCATTAGTTCCAATGCTTGCAAGGCTTAAGTGATGTGCATTACCGAGAGGGCCCAGAGATACCTCTCCGACAATCGGAGTGACAAATCCTAGTCTCGAAATACGCCAACCCAACAACTACCTTTGGAGACACCTGTAGAGCACCTTTATAATCACCCAGTTACGTTGTGACGTTTGGTAGCACACAAAGTGTTCCTCCGGTTAACGGGAGTTGCATAATCTCATAGTCATAGGAACATGTATAAGTCATGAAGAAAGCAATAGCAACATACTAAACGATCGAGTGCTAAGCTAACGGAATGGGTCAAGTCAATCACATCATTCTCCTAATGATGTGATCCATTAATCAAATGACAACTCATGTCTATGGTTAGGAAACATAACCATCTTCGATTAACGAGCTAGTCAAGTAGAGGCATACTAGTGACACTCTGTTTGTCTATGTATTCACACATGTATTATGTTTCCGGTTAATACAATTCTAGCATGAATAATAAACATTTATCATGATATAAGGAAATAAATAATAACTTTATTATTGCCTCTAGGGCATATTTCCTTCAGCCTCCCACTTGCACTAGAGTCAATAATCTAGATTACATCAGAATGATTCTAACACCCATGGAGCCTTGGTGCTGATCATGTTTTGCTCGTGGAAGAGGCTTAGTCAACGGGTCTGCAACATTCAGATCCGTATGTATCTTGCAAATTTCTGTGTCTCCCACCTGGACTAGATCCCGGATGGAATTGAAGTGTATCTTGATGTGCTTGGTTCTCTTGTGAAATCTGGATTCCTTCGCCAAGGCTATTGCTCCAATATTGTCACAATAGATTTTCATTAGACCCGATAAACTAGGTATGGCACCTAGATCGGATATGAACTCCTTCATCCAGACTCCTTCATTTGCTACTTCCGAAGCAGCTATGTACTCCGCTTCACATGTAGATCCTGCCACGACGCTTTGTTTAGAACTGCACCAACTGACAGCTCCACCGTTCAATGTAAACACGTATCTGGTTTGCGATTTAGAATAAATGCGGATCAGTGTCAAAGCTTGCATCAACGTAACCATTTACGATGAGCACTTTGTCACCTCCATAAGCGAAACATATCCTTAGTCCTTTTCAGGTATTTCAGGATGTTCTTGACCGCTGTCCAGTGATCCACCCCTGGATTACTTTGGTACCTCCCTGCTAGACTTATAGCAAGGCACACATCAGGTCTGGTACACAGCATTGCATACATGATAGAGCCTATGGCTGAAGCATAGGGAACATCTTTCATTTTCTCTCTATCTTCTGTAGTGGTCGGGCATTGAGTCTTACTCAACTTCACACCTTGTAACACAGGCAAGAACCCTTTCTTTGCTTGATCCATTTTGAACTTGTTCAAAACTTTGTCAAGGTATGTGCTTTGTGAAAGTCCAATTAAGCATTTTTGATCTATCTCTATAGATCTTGATGCCCAATATATAAGCAGCTTCACCGAGGTCTTTCATTGAAAAACTCTTATTCAAGTATCCCTTTATGCTATCCATAAATTCTATATCATTTCCAATCAACAATATGTCATCCAAATATAATATTAGAAATGCTACAGAGCTCCCACTCACTTTCTTGTAAATACATGCTTCTCCAAAAGTCTGTACAAAACCAAATGCTTTGATCACACTATCAAAGCGTTTATTCCAACTCTGAGAGGCTTGCACCAGTCCATAGATGGATCGCTGGAGCTTGCACACTTTGTTAGCTCCCTTTGGATCGACAAAACCTTCCGGTTGCATCATATACAACTCTTCTTCCAGAAATCCATTCAGGAATGTAGTTTTGACATTTTCGTTTGCCAAATTTCATAATCATAAAATGCGGCAATTGCTAACATGATTTGGACAGACTTAAGCATCGCTATGGGTGAGAAGGTCTCATCGTAGTCAATCCCTTGAACTTGTCGAAAACCTTTCGCAACAAGTCGAGCTTTATAGACAGTAACATTACCGTCAGCGTCAGTCTTCTTCTTGAAGATCCATTTATTCTCAATTGCTTGCCGATCATCGGGCAAGTCAACCAAAGTCCACACTTTGTTCTCATACATGGATCCCATCTCAGATTTCATGGCCTCAAGCCATTTTGCGGAATCTGGGCTCACCATCACTTCTTCATAGTTCGTAGGTTCATCATGGTCTAGTAACATGACTTCCAGAACAGGATTACCGTACCACTCTGGTGCGGATCTTACTCTGGTTGATCTACGAGGTTCAGTACCAACTTGATCTGAAGTTTCAAGACCATCATCATTAACTTCCTCACTAATTGGTGTAGGTGTCGTAGAAACCGGTTTCTGCGATGAACTACTTTCCAATAAGGGAGCAGGTACAGTTACCTCATCAAGTTCTACTTTCCTCCCACTCACTTCTGTCGAGAGAAACTCCTTCTCTAGAAAAACTCCGAATTTAGCAACAAAAGTATTGCCTTCGGATCTGTGATAGAAGATGTACCCAACAGTCTCCTTTGGGTATCCTATGAAGACACATTTCTCCGATTTGGGTTCGAGCTTATCAGGTTGAAGCTTTTTCACATAAGCATCGCAGCCCCAAACTTTCGAAAGCGATAACTTTGGCTTCTTGCCAAACCACAGTTCATAAGGCGTCGTCTCAGCAGATTTTGATGGTGCCCTATTTAACGTGAATGAGGCCGTCTCTAAAGCATAACCCCAAAAGCGATAGCGATAAATCAAGAAGAGACATCATAGATCGCACCATATCTAGTACAGTACGATTACGACGTTCGGACACACCATTATGCTGTGGTGTTCCGGGTGGCATGAGTTGCGAAACTATTTCGCATTGTGTCAAATGTAGACCAAACTCGTAACTCAAATATTCTCCTCCATGATCAGATCGTAGAAACTTTATTTTCTTGTACGATGAACTTCACTCTAAAAGGTGAGAAAATAACGATATCTACCACGAGCCTCAACATTCATCGGACCACATACATCTGTATGTATGATCTCCAACAAATCTGCTGCTCTCTCCATAGTACCGGAGAACAGCGTTTTAGTCATCTTGCCCATGAGGCACGGTTCACAAGTACCAAGTGATTCATAATCAAGTGGTTCCAAAAGTCCATCGGTATGGAGTTTCTTTATGCGCTTTACACCGATATGACCTAAACGACAGTGCCACAAATAAGTTGCACTATCATTATCAACTCTGCATCTTTTGGCTTCAACATTATGAATATGTGTATCACTACTATCGAGATTCATCAAAAATAGACCACTCTTCAAGGGTGCACGACCATAAAATATATTACTCATATAAATAGAACAACCATTATTCTCTGATTTAAATGAATAACCGTCTCACGTCAAACAAGATCCAGATATAATGTTCATGCTCAACGCTGGCACCAAATAACAATTATTTAGGTCTAATACTAATCCCGAAGGTAGATGTAGAGGTAGAATGCCGACCGCGATCACATCGACTTTGGAACCATTTCCCACACGCATCGTCACCTCGTCCTTAGCCAATCTTCGCAATCCGTAGCCCTGTTTGAGTTGCAGATATTAGCAACAGAATCAGTATCATATACCAGGTGCTACTGCGAGCATTAGTAAGGTACACATCAATAACATGTATATCACATATAACTTTGTTCACCTTGCCATCCTTCTTATCCACCAAATACTTGGGGCAGTTCCGCTTCCAGTGACCAGTCTGCTTGCAGTAGAAGTGATACGTGTCCAACGTATCTATAATTTTTGATTGCTCCATGCTATATTATCTACAGTTTTTGACTATATTGGGCTTTATTTTCCACTTTTATATTATTTTTGGGACTAACCTATTAACCGGAGGCCCAACTCAGAATTGCTGTTTTTTTGCCTACTTCAGTGTTTTGAAGAAACGGAATATCAAACGGAGTCCAAACGGAATGAAACCTTCGGGAACGTGATTTTCTCACCGAACATGATCCAGGAGACTTGGACCCTACTCCAAGGGAGCCAAGAGGCGGTCATGAGGGTGGGGGGCACCCCCCCTAGGGCGTGCCCCCCTGCCTCGTGGGCCCCTGGAGCTCCACCGACGTACTCCTTCCTCCTATATATACCTACGTACCCCCAAACGATCAGACACGGAGCCAAAAACCTAATTCCACCGCCGCAACTTTCTGTATCCACGAGATCCCATCTTGGGGCCTGTTCCAGAGTTCCGCCGGAGAGGGCCGTCATCACGGAGGGCTTCTACATCATCATAGCCCCTCCGATGAAGTGTGAGTAGTTTACCTTAGACCTTCGGGTCCATAGTTACTAGCTAGATGGTTTCTTCTCTCTTTTTGGATCTCAATACAATGTTCTCCCCCTCTCTTGTGGAGATCTATTTGATGTAATCTTCTTTTTGCGGTGTGTTTGTTGAGACCGATGAATTGTGGGTTTATGATCAAGTCTATCTATGAATAATATTTGAATCTTCTCTGAATTATTTTATGTATGATTGGTTATATTTGCAAGTCTCTTCGAATTATCAGTTTGGTTTGGCCTACTAGATTGGTTTTTCTTGCCATGGGAGAAGTGCTTAGCTTTGGGTTCGATCTTGCGGTGTCCTTTTCCAGTGACAGAAGGGGCAGCAAGGCACGTATTGCATCGTTGCCATCGAGTATAACAAGATGGGGTTTATTTCATATTGCATGAATTTATCTCTCTACATCATGTCATCTTGCTTAAGGCGTTACTCTGTTTTTAACTTAATACTCTAGATGCATCTTTGGATAGCGGTCGATGAGTGGAGTAATAGTAGTACATTCGGTGAGTCGGTCTACTTGTCTCGGACGTGATGCCTATATACATGATCATACCTAGATATTCTCATAACTATGCTCAATTCTCATCAATTGCTCAACTGTAATTTGTTCACCCACCGTAGAATACTTATGCTCTTGAGAGAAGCCACTAGTGAAACCTATGGCCCCGGGTCTATTCTCATCATCACTTTATTTTTGCTTTGCTTTTTACTTTGCCTTTTACTTTTAAGCTTTGCATCTCTATATCAAAAATACCAAAATATTATCTATCATCTCTATCGGATCTCACTCTAAGTAAGTGACGGTGAAGGGATTGACAATCCCTAATCGCGTTGGTTGCGTTGAGCTATTGTTTTTGTGTAGGTACGAGGGACTTGCGCGTGGCCTCCTACTGGATTGATACTTGGTTCTCAAAAACTGAGGGAAATACTTACGCTACTTTGCTGCATCATCCGCTCCTCTTCGGGGAAACCCAACGCAGTGCTCAAGAGGTAGCAAGAAGCACTCAGCCTCAGGCTTAGGTCCAGACTTAGGTTTCTTCTCCTGAGCAACAACTTGCTTGTTGTTCTTCTTGAAGTTCCCCTTCTTCTTTCCTTTGCCCTTTTTCTTGAAACTGGTGGTCTTATTGACCATCAACACTTGATGCTCCTTCTTGATTTCTACCTCCGCAGCCTTTAGCATTGCGAAGAGCTCGGGAATCGTCTTATCCATCCCTTGCATATTATAGTTCATCACGAAGCTCTTGTAGCTTGGTGGCAGTGATCGGAGAATTACATCAATGACGCTATCATCGGGAAGATTAACTCCCGGTTGAATCAAGTGATTGCGGTACCGACATCTTGAGTATATGCTCACCGACGTAACTATTCTCCTCCATCTTGCAGCTATAGAACTTATTGGAGACTTCATACCTCTCAATCCGGGAATTTGCTTGAAATATTAACTTCAACTCTGGAACATCTCATATGCTCCATGATGTTCAAAAGCGTCGTTGAAGTCCCGGTTCTAAGCCGTAAAGCATGGCACATTGAACTATCGAGTAGTCATCGACTTTGCTTTACCAGACGTTCTTACATTAAATCGGTTACATCGGCCGAGCACGGCACCTAGCGGTCCTTCCGGGGCGTAATTCTTACAATGCGACAATGAGGATAATCCTCAAGTTACGGACCCAGTCCGTGCAATTGCTACCATCATCTTTCAACTTTGCTTTCTCAAGGAACGCATTAAAATTCAACGGAACAACAACACAGGCCATCTGAAAGTGCAACTATCCCTAGGTGGTTTTGGTAATTCATAACAACATATAGCTCATTGAGCTAATGCTATTCCAAGACAAATATTTCAGGAAAGCTCAATGAATGGCATGGCATGGATGATGAAAGTGGATCCCTTAAAATATCAAGGACAAAGGATTGGCTCAAGCTCAAAAGCTCAAGACTCTACATTTTACATTTTAGTGATCCAAGATCACATTGAGTCTATAGGAAAAGCCAATACTATCAAGGAGGGATGAGGTGTTGCTTAATGAGCCTCTTGCTTCATGTGCTTAGTTATATGCTCCAAAACCCTCCACTACTTTCTCACATCCACATATGACCTAAACCTAAAGTCAAACTCGGCCCTACCGATTCTTTCTATCCGGCGCCACCGAGTTCAAATGTCATAGCCACTGCCACAAACCCTAGGTGAGGGAGTCCTGGACTAGGGGGTGTCCGGATAGCCGAACCGTCATCACGGCTGGACTCCAAGACTATGAAGATACAAGATTGAAGACTTCGTCCCGTGTCCGGATGGGACTTTCCTTGGCGTGGAAGGCAAGCTTGGCGATACGGATATGTAGATCTCCTACCATTGTAACCGACTCTATGTAACCCTAACCTATCCGGTGTCTATATAAACCGGAGGGTTTTAGTCCGTAGGAGGAACAACAATCATACCATAGGCTAGTTTCTAGGGTTTAGCCTCCTTGATCTCGTGGTAGATCTACTCTTGTACTACTCATATCATCAATATTAATCAAGCAGGAGTAGGGTATTACCTCCATCGAGAGGGCCCGAACCTGGGTAAAAACATCGTCTCCCTTGTCTCCTATTACCATCCGCCTAGGCGCAGTTCGGGACCCCCTACCCGAGATCCACCGGTTTGACACCGACATTGGTGCTTTCATTGAGAGTTCCTCGGTGTCGTCACCGATAGGCCCGATGGCTCCTTGATCATCAACAACGACGCGGTCCAGGTGAGACTTTTCTCCCGGACAGATCTTAAATTCGGCGGCTTTCCACTGCGGGCCAATTAAGCAGCCATCTGGAGCAGATCGAAAGCTACGCCCCAGCCATCGGTCAGATTTGGAAGTTTGAACTATACGGCCGATATCCGCGGAGACTTGATCTTCGACGGATTCGAGACGCAACCAAGCATGCCGCCTTTGTCTCGATGGGCATGATCTAGCTCTGACCGGTCAACGATTGCCACGGAGGCCGCACTCCGCTTCCCCTCCGACCCTTAATCCGGGCCGGATTCCCGATCGAGGATGAGTGGTTGGACACCGCCTCGGGGCTACCATCTCTCTGGCGATTGAGCTGAACTCCATCCCTGTCGCTGCGAAGACATTGACTCCGAGTGCGGACTCCTCTCCGGACTCCGAACCCTCCAGCCCCGCCAATCGAATCCGATTGGGCGCCGGTTATGGAGTTCACTGCCGCGGACATCTTTCAGCACTCGCCCTTTGGCGACATCCTGAATTCACTAAAGTCTCTTTCTTTATCCGGAGAGCCATGGCCGGACTACGGTAAGGAAGGTTGGGATGCGGACGACAAAGAAATTCAGCGCCCACCCACCACCCACTTCAGTAGCCAGCCGAAAGCTTACACGGCGTGCTCGATTTCAACTCCGAAGACATCGGCGGTATGGGCGGCGATGTAGGAGACAACCATGAACCAGCACCTATAGGATGCCGGACAACCACCTCATCCCATGATGTATACATGGTGGATACACCTAAAGGAAATGAAGGCGAGGAACAACGGGGCGCTTCGAAGGATAAATACCTCGGCAGTCAAAAGCGGCAACGTAAACGCCGAACAAAGTCCCGCCTCAACAGAGAACCAGCCATAGAGCAGGACGAACTGGTGGACGACGAACACGCTATCGAGCAATCGTCCGAACAAGACAACTTGGGTAAACAACCCGTCCCTGGCGAAGAAAACAGTCCGGCCGATCTCACGCCGGACAAATTGTTGGAGCAAAATAATATCCAGAAAAGGCTCGTTGCCACTGCGCGTAGCCTGAAAAAGCAGAAGCGGAGGCTCAAAACAGCGGAAGATGCACTCGAGGATCGAGATGGAGCAAAGTGTTCAACACCATGAGACAAATCTGGCGATAGTCGCTGAACAAAGAGCTATCCAAAGAAAACTACTGCCCGAATTTGTGAAGAGGCCATAGAGCCCCACAATAAAAAAATAAGAAGGCCACTCGGTCGGATGGGCGACCCCATGGCAAAAGAGAGCGGCAAATAGCGCGCACACAAGCCGACACGCCGATCCGCGCATAAGGATTCACATCAAAAGGATGGCCCGATTAGGTCCATCTATGGGCCGAGAAAGCAAGCTCTTCAAAGCAATGCAACACGCCAAATATCCGAACATCACGGCACACCCAAATACAGGGGCACCGCACACCCCCTATGTTTCACCGATGAGGTGCTGGATCATGAATTTCCAGCGGGATTCAAGCCCGTAAACATAGAGGCATACGACGGAACAACAGACCACAGAGTGCGGATTGAGGATTACATCCTCCACATACACATTGCTAGAGGAGGCGATCTCCACGCCATAAAATACTTACCCTCAAACTCAAAGGGCCAGCTCGGCATTGGCTTAAAAGCCTCCCGAACATACCATTGGAAGGGGGAAGAGCTCGAGGATGCGTTTGGGCAAATTTTCAGGGGACCTATGTCCGCCCTCCGGATCTGCGAGCGATCTAAGTCTCATAACTCAATAGCCCGGAGAGTCAGCCCGAAATTCTGGAACAGGTTCCTTACTAAAAGAACCAAATAGTCGATTGTCCAGGACGCCGAAGCCTTAGCAGCCTTCAAACACAACGTCCGAGATGAATGGCTCGCCAGACACCTCGGCCAAGAAAAGCCAAGAACAATGGCTGCATTAACAAGCCTCATGACCCGCTTTTGCGCGGGAGAGGATAGCTGGCTAGCAAGATGCAGCACCAGCGACCCAAGTACATCCGAAATCAGGGATGGAAATGGGAAACCACGGTGCAACAAGGACCAGCGCGGATTAAAGGGAACGGTCCAAAGAGCGCGGCAGTCAACGCCGGATTCAAAAGCTCACGGCAGAACAATAAAAAACTGCCCCTCAAGGACAATAGCGATGAGCTATCCAACTTAAACAAAATCTTGGACAAGATATGTCAAATCCATAGTACTCCCGGGAGGCCTGCAAACCATGCCCACAGAGATTGTTGGGTTTTCAAAGCGATCCAAGCACTCAACGCCGAACACAAGGGGCTCGACACACCAAGTGAAGATGACGACGAGCACCACAAGCAGAGCCCCGGAAAACAAAAGAATCTCCCACAAGAGGTTAAAACAGTAAACTCACTTCACGCGATCAAAGGGAAAAAGCAGGCGGCGCCCACTAAAATGCGCGCGCACATTGGTTGTCAAAACCAATCACCTTCGACCATCGGGACTATTCCTAAAGTATTCGGACGCATGATGGACTGCCTTGATATTGGATCCTATAATCGGCGGATTCCAATTTACACAAGTCCTCATGGATGGCGGCGGTGACATAAACCTGATATATCGTGACACAATCCATGAGAATGGGGATAGACCCAACCAAAATTCGCCATAGCAACACCTCCTTTAAAGGAGTAATTCCAGGCCCATATGCCTATTGTACGGGCTCCATACTGCTAGAAGTTGTGTTCGGTTCATCCGACAACTTCCGTCGCGAAAGGTTAATCTTCCATGTCGCCCCGTTCAAAAGTAGCCATCAAGCACTATTGGGATGCGAAGCTTTCGCCCGCTTTAACGCACCGCATTATGCATCTCTAACACTTAAAATGCCCGGTCCACGCGGCATCATCTCATTAAAAGGAAGTACTAAGTGTTACTTGAGCATGGAGGAACGTGAGACTGCCTTGACAGCCCCACACCTATCCGGCTCCGCTAGTTAAAAAGCCTGAATTGGTCATTCAAACCCCGGACACGGCTAGACGAGTCCGGCGCCTACTAGTGGTATACCCCCACAAGGGACAAGAGACAATAAAGCTCAATTTTTCTTCGAATCGTACTCTGTTTATTTAATATAAAGTACATCTTTCGCACGATCTTTTTTCTTTTAAACTAAGTTCCTCTCTTTTACAGATGAACAACGTGCTACACCCGTCCAGGATACTGACTAGCGGAGACACAGTAGCAGAGCGTGCGGTAGGGACCCGTTGCAAGGATTCTTTTCAGATTAAGACCCTGCGTAAACCTTTTTTATTGTCTCTTGTTGATATACATCCCCCGATTTCTTACTATAACCGAGGAGGAGGCTGGCGTTTTGGCATTGGCCGCACCAGAATTTTTGCGCGTACCTGGACACCAGGGGCTTAGGGCATTATTCTGCCCGTTTTATAAAGACCGAATACCTTAGGGAGTATTCGGCGTCTCGAGATTAGGCCTTATATGCATCAGCTCCGAATCATGTCTTTGGTCAAATGTTGGGTTTGCCCGGCTCCTGTGTTTTGCTGCCTTATGTTCCGTTTTATCGGCTAACAGCGGCACCGGAGAACTCTTGCGATTGTGCCCGGTTAGGCGAGCACCTCGATGAGAAAGCTGAAAACTGATCATCATGATATAGCGAGAGACTGGTCAACCACTCGATGACTCATCGGAATGTTTAGAATTCCTCCGCATTAACGAAGGACCGGCTTTCGGTCGAGCACATACGCACCGGTCGGGAGAGTGCGGTGCCCCGAGGCTATATAGTAGCCCCACCCTCGAACTCCTATGGCTAAGTGAAAGTGATAAAGCATTATAGTCCGGTTGCCTAGTTTGCTACGCTACCACCTCCTTAACAGGACCAAGACGTTGGATTAAGTGTGCAAGAGCGCCTTCTTTGCAAACACCCCCGCACTATGTGCGTGGGGGCTGAAGCCAAGGACTGCCATCTTTCAGGTTATATATACATATACATATACGACCGCATAGGGAGTAGTCTACTACTTGAAAGCACAAGTATAAAAAGCTCTTATATCATATTGAAACATTGTTTTCACAAATCATACATGTCATTTAAACACAATATCCTTCGAGCACTGCGTCTCTATTAAACGAGCGCCCGGCAGGACTTCCTCAAAAGTAGTGCTCGGTAGGTACTCGACTTTTGTCCGAATCTTGAGATGCAACGTCGGTGGCCTTCATATCTGCCCAGTATGTCTTGACACGGGCTAGAGCCATCCGCGATCCCTCAATACACGCCGACCGCCTCATTGCGTCGATACGCGGTACCGCACCAAGAAACTGCTGCACTAAACCAAAATAACTCTTGGTGAGGTCCGCCCGGCCACAAATGAGTCATGACATGCTGCATGGCAAGTCCGGATAGTCGATTCAGCTCGGCACATTCGGCCAACTGATCGGTCAACGGAAGAAGACGCTCCGGACTATGGAATTGCGACCAATACAACTCTTCCCTTCTGTGCCCCTTCTGGCCTTGGAAGTGCTCAATCGCGTCCATGGCCTTCGCCGCTAAGTCCGTATAAGCATCCTCCGAACTCCACAACTTGTCCAATTGAGCATACTTTGGATCCGTATATTTCCTCCGCAGCGAAAACGGCTTTCCGGCCGCAATTGCCCGGCTTTGACTCAGCTCCTCCTTGGCAGCTCTCAAAGCCGAATGGGCATTCTTGGAATCGGCGGCGGCCTTTTTCAGGACCTCTTGCTCCGCTTGACGTTCTTTTTCGAGAACCTCGCAGCGATCGGCAGCATTCTTCAACTTTACAGCCATATCGGCCATTTCCTCTTTAACCCGGCGATGAGCAGCCCGTTCGGCTTCTAGCTCTTCGGCCGCCCTTAAAGCGGCCGCATTACTATTTCTGGCTTGCTCTTTCGCTCGGACGAGTTCTGCCCGAAGCTCCTCCACAGCAGCGGCACCATCTGCATTAAGCATACAAATACTAAGACATGGGCGTCAAGCTCCCTTACCAGGTGTCCGCGCAGGAGTCACATACCTTGCGACTCGTCAAACCGTTTATTGACCAGCGCGATGTCTGCATCCGCCTCGTCAAGTTGCCGCTTTAGTTCGGCATATTCATCAGTC
Source organism: Aegilops bicornis (assembly GCA_021605145.1). Classification (NCBI taxonomy): domain Eukaryota; kingdom Viridiplantae; phylum Streptophyta; class Magnoliopsida; order Poales; family Poaceae; genus Aegilops; species Aegilops bicornis. The sequence continues at coordinate 344,265,571 of CM038669.1, forward strand.
CGGCTGGCCACCGGACGCCCCGCCACCTGTTTAGGAGCGGCGATATGTTATAACTGAGATTTTGATCCTCGACGCAGCTGTCAATTTTGACAACATATCGAGTCTCGGGGCTACTATCTATACAGGCGCATTCTATATGCATAATCGCCGGAAGGTACATCATTTTTGCGTACCTCAAACCCCGTCGATAAGCTTCGACGGCTTCATGCAATCCGCTCTCCGCGGATGCAATCTTTCAATCACCGTACCCATTAGAGCACGGTGATCTTCTGAGATAGCCGCTTGCCCGAGCAGATCCTTCAGCTCCTCCGACCGCACACCACTTGGCGCCGGACCTTCCGGCCTCGCCGGACTTGGGGGAACCCTCCGCGACGACACCTCATGATCGTCCGCCCCACATGAGGGCGCGACTGGTGGAGGCGTTTCGCTCTCCATCATCTCCGGAAGAAGATCCCCCGAAGACGAGCTCTGCTGAGAAGGGCTGAGATCTGAACTACAAGGTACAATTTCGGTTATCTTCATAAATAAATACAGGGATGTTCCTTATTCACAAGACCCCTTCTTTTCACTTACGGCTCGCTGGAGGGCTGATCCCCTTGGGGAAATAGTGCGGCTGGGTTACTTCCCAGTGCCGGACTCTCTGACGAAGATTCCTTTCCCTTCTTTGAGGCCTTGACCTCCGGATCTTCCGAAGCGGTCCTCTTCTCTCCTCGGAAGACGGGACTTTTAATCCCTCCTTCCTTGATAGCCTCCTTCATAGAGGCAGTTGCTTCCACGCTCCCCCCTTCGCCTTCTTAAAAGGGCGCGACCTTCAACATCTTGGCCAGCATGGGATCCGCGTGGTTTACGTGAGGAGCCGGACACCTTATTAACTTTGCCTTGGCTATCCACTCTGTTCAAGAAAGCGGCTCCTTTAAAGGGCATATATATATGATAAATGAATGAACAATTTGTCCGGTTCTGGGACTACTTACTTGAGTATCTGGGCGATTGCAGCTTAGTCCTGCGTCCTCAGTTAGGTCCGGACACTTTTCTTGTGATCCGAAGAACAGTTTATACATCTCCACAGGTGTCGTGCCCATAAAATTTTGGAGAGCTCGTGGTCCCTCCAGATTGAATTCCCACAGGCGGAGGCGGCGTTTGCGAGGCGAAGGCGCCGGATCAACATAACCTGCGCCACCGCAACCAGATTGATCTCCCTCTCGTGGAGGTCTCGAATACGGCCCTGCAGCAAGGGAACGTCCTTGGACGGCCCCCAGCCGAGCCCCTTGTTGACCCATGCGAGATCTCGCCGATTATATACCTGGCGTCTGGCAGCTTTAGCACATCTTCTTCTGTTACGGAGGAAGACATCCATCGGCCATGCTGGTCGGAGCCGGACATCTTCGAAGGTCCGAAGCGCCTGAATCTGAAGCTTTGGGTGTTAGAACTCGGAGCACGAGGCGAACTCGATGGAGGGTGTAAAAAGAAGAGGGCCTTGGTCTCATTATAAAGAGGTTGAATACCAAGAGCCCACCCCGTGGTCGACTAGGCTCGCCTTTGATAGAGGAGGCGTGCAGACGGGCACGGTTGGGTTACCCACGTCTGTATTGATGAGAATCCTGGAATAAGGGGGCACGATCTATGCTTTGATAAGACGTGCCAAGGAAACCGCCTCGCTAAACACGCTAAGGTGGAACGGTAAAAAACGATTCATAAAAAGGCCTGGCCGTGGTGTGATGTCATGCCGCGGAATACGTCGGCAGATATGTGCAAAAGTTATTCTCTCTACGGTGGTATGTGGAACTTGTTTTGCAGAGCCGGACACTATCCTGGTGTTCAAAACCTTCTATAAAGTATTCGGAGGAGGAACCCGCCTTGCAATGCCGAAGACAATATGCGCGCCGGACTCGTCGTCATTGAAGCCTGGTTCAGGGGCTACTGAGGGAGTCCTGGACTAGGGGGTGTCCGGATAGCGAACTATCATCACGGCGGACTCCAAGACTATGAAGATACAAGATTGAAGACTTCGTCCGTGTCCGGATGGGACTTTCCTTGGCGTGGAAGGCAAGCTTGGCGATACGGATATGTAGATCTCCTACCATTGTAACCGACTCATGTAACCCTAACCTATCCGGTGTCTATATAAACCGGAGGGTTTTAGTCCGTAGGAGGAACAACAATCATACCATAGGCTAGCTTCTAGGGTTTAGCCTCCTTGATCTCGTGGTAGATCTACTCTTGTACTACCCATATCATCAATATTAATCAAGCGGGAGTAGGGTATTACCTCCATCGAGAGGGCTCGAACCTGGGTAAAAACATCGTGTCCCTTGTCTCCTGTTACCATCCGCCTAGACGCACAGTTCGGGACCCCCTACCCGAGATCCACCGGTTTTGACACCGACACTAGGCAAATCGGTTTCACTGATAGGGATCTCGGTCTCACCGATATGGGACTGTAATCTCTCTGTTTCCCTTCGTAACATTTCGGTCTAACCGAAGTGAGCGAACGGTCCCATCGAGATTACAATGTAAACTCTCTGTTTCCCTTTCGTAACTTTTTGGTCTCACCGAAAGAGCGAATCGGTCCCACCGAGTTTACCTAACCAACTCTCTGGTTAGCTAATTACCAAAATCGGTCTCACCGAGTTTGTGTAATCGGTCTCACCGAGATTACGTTATGCCCTAACCCTAACCATATCGGTCCTATCGAGTTGCATGTCGGTCCCATCGAAAACCCTAACGGACACTAGGTTTACTGAATCGGTCCGACCGAGTTTGTTGATTCGGTCCCACCGAGTTTGGTAAATTGTGTGTAACGGTTAGATTTTGTGTGGAGGCTATATATACCCCTCCACCTCCTCTTCATTCGTGGAGAGAGCCATCGAAAAAGACCTACACTTCCAACTTACCAGTTACGAGAGAGAACCACCTACTCATGTGTTGAGGCCAAGATATTCCATTCCAACCACAAGAATCTTGATCTCTAGCCTTCCCCAAGTTGCTTTCCACTCAAATCTTCTTTCCACCAAATCCAAATCACTGTGAGAGAGAGTTGAGTGTTGGGAGACTATCATTTGAAGCACAAGAGCAAGGAGTTCATCATCCACACACCATTTGTTACTTCTTGGAGAGTGGTGTCTCCTAGATTGGCTAGGTGTCACTTGGGAGCCTCCGACAAGATTGTGGAGTTGAACCAAGGAGTTTGTAAGGGCAAGGAGATCTCCTACTTCATGAAGATCTACCGCTAGTGAGGCAAGTCCTTCGTGGGCGACGGCTATGGCGGGATAGACAAGGTTGCTTCTTCGTGGACCCTTCGTAGGTGGAGCCCTCCGTGGACTCACAAGAACTGCTACCCTTCGTGGGTTGAAGTCTCCATCCACGTGGATGTACGATAGCACCACCTATCGGAACCACGACAAAAACATCCGTGTCTCCAATTGCGTTTGAATCCTCCAAACCCTTCCCTTTACATTCTTGCAAGTTGCATGCTTTATTTTCCGCTGCCTATATACTCTTTGCATGCTTGCTTGAATTGCGTGAAGATTGCTTGACTTGTTCAAAGATAGCTAAAATCTGCCAAAGTCTAAAATTGGGAAAAGGTTAAGTTTTAATTGGTCAAGTAGTCTAATCACCCCCTAGACATACTTCAAGGTCCTACAAGTGGTATCAGAGCTTTGGTCTCCATTTGCTTTGATTTCCATAGCTTTTGGTGGTCATAGCCTTGGTTTCACAACCTCGGAGAGTATGGCGTCTAGCGAGGGAAATTATCACCATAGATGTCCTTACTTTGATGGCACTAATTTTGCTAGTTGGAAGCATAAGATGAAAATGCATATTCTCAGACATAACCCCGCCATTTGGGCTATTGTGTGTATTGGATTGCAAGGTGAATTCTTTGATGGGAGAGAACCGAACCGTGAAGCTAGCGCGGAAGAGTTGAAGATGCTGCAATACAACGCTCAAGCTTGTGATATCCTCTTCAATGGCTTGTGCCCCGAAGAATTCAACAAAATCTGCCGTCTTGAGATATTCATGAAGGTACCGACTCCGTCAAGGAATCCAAGTTGGATGTGCTTCAAAGTCAGCTTGACAAGTTCAAAATGAAGGATGGTGAAGGTGTCGCTGAAATGTAATCTAGGCTTGCTCTTATCACAAATGAGATTGCCGGCTTAGGAAGTGAAGAGATGACCGACAAATTCATCATCAAGAAGATCCTAAGAGCATTGGATGGAAAATATGATACCGTGTGCACATTGATCCAAATGATGCCAAATTACAAAGATGTCAAGCCAACAGAAGTCATTGGAAGAATTGTTGCTCATGAGATGTCACTCAAGGATAAGGAGGAACTTCACAACAAGTCAAGTGGTGCTTACAAAGCCTCATGTGAAGCCCCCACATCATCAAGTGAGAAACAAACCTTCAATGAAGAATTGAGCTTAATGGTGAAGAACTTCAACAAATTCTACAAGAGTAGAAGAAAAGAAAGAAGCTCCAAGTCAAGGTCCTACAATGACAAAAGATCTTCTAGTCGAGAGCGCAATTGCTACAATTGTGGGAGACCCGGACACTATTCCAATGACCTTACGCCACCCTACAAAAGAAGAGAATATTCTCCCAAGAGAAGAAGTAGAAGAGAAGAATCACCACCAAGAGAGAGAAGGAGTAGAGATGATCGTTATGAATGAAGACCCTCACGGAGAAGCAAGGATTCGGAAAGGAAGGACAAGTCATCAAAGAGCTACACAAAGCGTAAGACATCAAGCTCATGTTGGTGAATGGGTATCCGGCTCCGACTCCGACAATCACTCCAAGAGAAGCTATCACTCCGACTCCGAATACACTCAAGATGAAGGTGTTGCCGATTTAGCACTTGTGTCAACCAACTCCTATGGCATATTTGAATCAACAAATGAAGGAATTGGAAGATGCTTCATGGCCAAAGGTCCTAAGGTAACACACCCCGAGTATATTGATTTTAATAGTGATGAAGATGACTTGTTAGGTGATGATGATTTACTTGTTGACAACTCTAGTGATGAATACTATGATGAAACGTCAATGAATCATGCTAATCAAGATGAAACGAATGACAATGATAAGGAGAAGATTGAGCGTCTAAGTAAAGAACTAAACACTCTTAAGTTAGCTCATGAAACTATCTTCGAAGATCATCGAGAACTTTTAAGGGCTCATGAGAAGTTATGCTTTGAAAAGCTCAATCTTGAGCAAGAGCATGAGTTCCTAAAAGCAATCAATGATGATCTCCGAAAGAAAAGTTCTTCTTATATTGCCAAGCGTTTACTCTTATCTACTTACATGCCTCAAGTCAAGTCTAGTAACAAGAACAAGAAAGATTCTTCTTCTAGTAGTAACAATGCTAAACACAATAGTGTTGCTTCTAGTAGTTCTCTTGATTCCACTAATGATTCTCTTAGCCAAGTTACACTTGAGCAAGAAAACAGCTTATTGAAGGGAATTATAGAGAAAGGTGTATACAAGAGTCTTGCTGGGAGTAAGCAATTTGAGGAAATTGTACGCAAGCAAGGGAGGCACCGGAAGAATCAAGGTGTTGGTTTTGAATGAAAGTTCAATGCCAATGGAGTTGAGTGGGAAGAAGATCAATACCCCAAGATAAAGTTTGTTCCTCAACAAGAGAAGTATGATCCTACTTCCTTCAAGGGAACACAAGCACAAGATGATCTTCCACCACAAGACCACAAGAACAAAGGCAAGGACAAGCTTCAAGAGGAGATTGATGCATTTGAAGATGCACCTAAGGCCTTGGTCAAGTGGGTTCCCAAGACTACGTCAAGTTCTACTTCATCAAGCACAACTACTACACCAAGGATTCCCATCAAGATGATGTGGATCCCGAAGAAGAAGAACTAGAGAGTTCTTGAGGGTGACTCCGCCAACATTTTTCACTCATATCATTATGGCAAGGACAAGTGCAATCATCTTCCATATCTTGCACTAGTTCAAGGAGTCACAAACCCTCATGTTGGTAAGGCAAGGGACAAGGTAACCTAATATTTTCATGGACATCATTTTATGTGTGCATCACTCTATGTCTATGGATATTCTTGTTTGTTCCTTGTGGGACTAACCCGTGTAGGTATTGAAAGTGCAACTCACTCCAAAGGATTGCTCCAAGAGATCTACATCAACATTGAGCATCCACATCTTCAACACCTACATGAAGTCATCATCGACAAAACCCAAGGTTAGTTCATCCCTCTAAGGGGGATCTCACTTCTAGGGGAGCTTAACTCTAAGAATTGAGTTAAAGCAACTCTAATGATGTGAACACATAAATGCTTTATGTAAAAGTGGAAACCCCACTTGAGCTTAAGCGATGAGTATGACCTATGATCAAATGTTCTCATTTGACTCCTAAGTCAATATACTCATATATAGATGACCTAGTCATCGCCAATTGTTTGATAGATGCTAGAATTGGTTGTGCATGCTTTGTCACATATTTCATTTGTCATTTTATTGTGTGAGCATGTGGGATGGATATTTTACTCATTTGAGGACATCCACTCGTTGTTTTGATTGATTGGCTTCTTTTTCTTTGGCCAAGTGGATGGACAAGAATGCCTAAGAACCTTCTCTAGCTATCTATGCTTTTCTCGTCTCAAACTCTATTCATGCTACATCACAAAATTTGATCAAGTCAGATTTGAACCACTCTGTGTGAGGAGCACTCGGAGTCCCCAATTTGTCATAGACTTAAACTTCCAAAACTTCTTTGTGATTTTCGGTCTGACCGATTCCTCCATTTAGGTCATACCGAGATCACTAAGTCGATCTAGGTTTTCATCTCGGTGCAACCGATTTGAACTTTTCGGTCAAACCGAGTTGCTGTAACTGTTAACAATATGCATCTTGGTGCCACCGAGTTGTTCCACTCGGTCACACCGACAGTGACGGGCTATATATTCTCACGGGCAAATTTTGGAAAACTTTCTCCGAAACTCCTCGCCCGCGCATAGCTCGCTCTGCCTACTAGGTCTCCGGATCGTCGACTTAAATGCTTGACCGCCTCATTGCTGGTCCTCCGCCGCCGTCAACGGAATTCTTCTCCACCGTTGCCGCCGTAGCGAGTTCACCGCCGAACTAGGGTATGAATTCGATCACAGTGCTATCCTCGTCTGATTCTTAGCACATTGTGTTCATAATGCATCTTGCCACGATTGAAACACCTCTATCCAGTCAAAACAATCCTTAGAATAGGTGTGATTCGAAAATTTAGGGTTAGGTTTCCGCCGAAACCATCTCGGACCCACCGAGTTGAAAAACTCGGTCCCACCAATGTGGCTAACGCCATTGCACTAGTAAGTCTCGATCTGACCGAGAATTACAAATCGTTGTGATTGATTTTAGAACTTTGTGAAACCCTAGCAGTCTCGGTGCCACCAAACTGTGACTCGGTCTGACCGAGTTCACTAGTTTAGGTTCCAAAACTGCTTCGGTATCACCGAGTTTGAAAATCGGTAGATCCGAAATGCTTTCTGTGGAAAACTAAAACTAAGTTTTTTGAATCATTCTTTTGCAAAAATCTCTGCATTTTGTGATTATCATCCACTCTACCTCATCTATAACTATTCATAGGGTCAGCAGTCAGTGTGTGCAGCATGTCAGACCAAAGTGATAGCCAGAACGGGTCAGAAGAGCAGATTCACATGAGTGAGGGCACTAGTCCCTGTAGCAGCTCAGATGAGGGGAGCAGAAGCACTCCCAGCAATTTGCCCAAGGCTGCCACAAGGACAAGAAAGAAGAAGACCTCAGAGTCTGAGGATGAGGATTATGTGGCAGTTGAGGATGAGGCCAGTTCAAAGAAGAAAGTGCTCAAGAAGGAGTACAGCTCAAGCTGCAGAAAGCTGTGCATGAAGATCAACAGGCCAGTAGGTAGACAACCAATGTCCAAAGCCAGAGTCTCCACTCAAGCTTCTTTGGAATACCAACCCAAAGAGCCTGTTGCTGCTGAAGGAAAGAAAAGGAAGGAAAGGGTCAAGAAGACCATGGCCAGAGTGATTGGGAAGCCGTCTATGATGGAGGAGGAGGAAGAAGAAGAGGTTGTTGAACCAGCACTGTCGGATTTCGGGTTCCGGCAGACCCTCTAGATTCAAACTCTGGGGTGAACGCGAAGATCTCACCCCCTACCTTCCTGCACCTCGCCGCCTCGCTAGGATCTAAACTATGAAAGGAACAACACAAGAGACACAGGGTTTATACTGGTTCGGGCCACCATTGTGGTGTAACACCCTACTCCAGTGTGTGGTGTGCTAGATTGCCTCTTGGGCTGATGATGAACAATACAAGGCAGAACAGCCTCGCGAGGGTGAGGTGTTCTTGTGGCTAGGCTCTCGATCGGATTGGATCGAGCTAAGATGAGGCGAGATGTCTGGATCTCTCCCAGATACCTCTACCCTGTGGGTGGCTAGTCCTATTTATAGGCAGAGGCCCTGGGCCTCTTCCCAAATATTGAGCAAGAAGGGCGCCAACAATTGGCCATTTTGAAGGGGAACATCTGGTACACTTATCCTGACTAAAGTTGGTCCTCGCCTGTCAAAGGCTCTGGTGGTGAGACCGGCTTGGGCTCCACAATGACTTCCTTCCTGCCGTTGCGACGGTCTTGGTCTTGTTGCACCAAAACAGACGCCTTTGCTTGATGCTCTCGCCTGCGCTTGCCCCCTTTGCACCAGAGAGGAAACGAGGACATCAGACGGGGTCGGCGCCTCACCGGGCGCCCTTTGGTCAATGGCTTGCGTCATGGGCACCTCGTGAGGTACCCCGCCTTGATCTCTCCGCCTCCTCGCGAGCCACCGACGAGGCCGTGCAGGCTCGAGGAAGCTTCACAGTCCCGCCCATGAGGCTTGGCCTCGCGAGGGTCTTGAGCTTGTCTTGATGAAGATGGGCCGTCTTTGGGCCACCCCTTGAGCCATGCCGCGAGCCACAGGCGAGCAAGTCTGGGTACCCGTTCCCTGCACACCGGCCAGTTGCCCCGGGCCCAAAGGCGCGCTGGACTTGGCTGACGAGAGAAGCGAAGGGGGCAAGTGCGGCGCCATGAGCCCCTAACAGCCTGCGACCTCGGGCGCCGCATGGCGGTTGATTGGACGTGGGCGTCCCTGTTCCCCCACGCCTCCTTATTTTGCGCCCAGCTAGGCGGACCCGTGGTTGCACACAGTCGTCCCTGTTTTTGCTGCTCGACCGTCTCCTGCTCTTCCTCCTCTCGAGCTCCAGTCTCCGCTTCCAATCCAATCTCGAATCCTCCCCTTTCTATCGCCATGGCTCTGGCGAAGAAGGGAAAGGGAAGAAGCACAATGCCTCCGCCTCGCTTTCGCCGTCATTGGCGGCTCTTCTTCATCGATCGGTCGATCATACTCAACCGAGAAGGCTTGGACAAGGTCAGCTCTGCTCTTGCCACTATCTTCAACGAAAGTGCGGAGGACGGCGGCCTGGCTCGCGTCTCGCTTCTCCATTGACGTAATAGTCACCGAGGTCCCAGATTACCGACGCTACAATGGCGGGACTGGTTCCCCCCTTTTCCAATTTCTTCAATGCTATGCTTTCCCATTACTAGATCCATATAATGCATTTGGGTCCTGAATCCATTACTCTTCTTGCCGTTTTTGCCTTTGTCTGTGAGGCAATGATGGGCATCCCTCCTTCAGTTGCCTTGCTGCGTCACTTCTTCTCTTTGCGCCTCATCGACCCCACCAAATGCTCGGTGCGTGAGCTTCATTGCCGCATCGTAAACAGCGGATTCAGGATTAATTTCAGCCTTCCTCCGCCCTGTCACGGGTTCCGCGACGGTGGTCAGACGTGGATGTCGGGTGCCCAGCCCCCGCTTTCAGAGCCAACATCTCCCGCTATCCCCAATTGGCTGGGGCGAGACGCCACGAGCTCCCGCCTCGTCTTAAATCTGGGCGCCGCTTGCTCCTCGAGGGCGCCGGGCGTGACGGCGCCCAAGGTGGTGAAGGAGTTCCTGTTATGCCGCATTGCCCCTCTCCAGCGCCATTCCCGCCGGATGTGGGCCTTCAGCGGGCGTGAAGACCGCATGAGGCTCAAGGAGGAGGACCTAACGCCCGAAGTGCTGAGGAAGGTGCTCCTGGTCCTGACTGGGGACCCTTCCCTGCGGCAAAGATCCGGCTAAGGGGTGCTTTACTGTACTTTTGCTCAAGCAGGGTGACTTTGTGAAGCAGATGCCTGTGTTCGACGAATGGGGCTGCGCCGCAGGCCTCATGGGGCCTCGCGAGAACCCAGTGGTGGTGATCGCCTTCCAGCCGCCCACGGCGGTCCTTCCTCGAGTGGTGGAGCAGGAGGCATGGGCCGGAGGCTGAGGGGCCTCACGGGATGACGACGCCAGGCAGCACTCCTGAGGCGGCAGCTCCTGAGGCCCGTACTGCTGCAGCTGAAGGCGTTGAGCCGCGGCCTGCAACTCCCGTGGTCGAGGCCCCTGAGGCCCCAGCCACCCTTCTTGGTGAGGCGAACGGCGGCATGCGCCAGGACGACGCCCCTGACGCTGGTCACCTTGGTGCTTCTTCCTCGTCGCAAGCCGACCCCTGCGCTGAACTCCTGGGCCGCTTCCTTGTGGACTTCGAGGCTCTCCGGAAGAGAAGGGAGGCCTTGGGTGACGACTACCCTTTCCGCCTGTTGAAGCGCAGGAAGTATTTCGCCATTGATGAGTAAGCCTTCCCCTTTCCTAGTTCCTTATCCTCCCGTTGCTTTGGCTGATCCTTGCTCTGCAGGGCCCTTCCTGCCGAGCTCAGGAGATGGCTGAGGAGCCACCCCCAGGCTTCGCCCTCTCCACCGTCTTCGAGCGCTCCGAGCTCAAGCAGAGCCCTTGTGGTGAGGCCGGTCGGAGAGGTGAGCCATCCTGTGGCGCATCGCGGCTCTGCGCACCTCGCGACCCTCCTTCGCGAGCCTTCTTGGGGCATAGCCAGCCTGCCTTGGGCTTCTCGTCTGGTCGTGGATGGCGATTGGCTGAGGTTAGCCCTTCGTTCTTCATTTAAGGATGGGCTGGCTCCAGGCCGGGCTTCTGGCGAGGCGTGCCCGGCCATCGCGAGCGCACCAGCCCCCAGCCCCCTGCCCAGAGGGGGAGTGCTGATTCGTGGCCCCCCATGCTTACTTGGGGCGGATGATGACGCAGAAGACGTGCTCGAGCGCGCCCTTGAGCGCCGCGCTCTTCGCCAAGGGTTTCTCCGGAGGGCGGCTGACGCGGTGAGCCAGCTTGGTGAAGAGCTCGCTGACGAAGACGCTGCGTTTTGAGGCCGAGGGCCTCAGCCGCTCAAGAGAGGCGCAAGCTGAAGGCGGCTGTTGCCCTTGCACGCCACCAGCGTGACCTCGACAATGAGAAAGCCGAGGCGTCGCTGGCGGCCTCTCGGGAGGCCCGTTCCCGGGTCATCGAGGAGGCCCGAGAGGCTAACCGGCGGCGTGAGGCGATGGAGGAGCGGGCGCGGGAACACCAGGCCTGGTGCCATTCCCTGGAGCAGCAGGTGGAGCTGCATGAGACGGCCCTTGCATCGATGAAGGGGGCTTCAGTCGACTAGGCAGAGCTCCAGAGGCGCGAGGAGGCACTGACATTGGAAGCTACGGAGCGCTCCCGCGATCTTGAGCGTCTGGAGACGAGGGAGCGCTTGGCGATGCAGGCGGAGGACAACGTCGCTGCGCGGGAGGCCCGCGTCCTGGAAGAGGTTGAACGCCGGGTGGCGACGACCCGCTTGAACCTTGAGCGCGAGTTCGAGGAGAGGCTGGGGTTGATCAGGGTCGAGGTCAAGGCAGGACCGCCGCCTCGAGGGGCCAAGCTGGATGAAGTGACGCGCGGGCCGACGCTTCCTGCCGCCCTCGGCGTGGGCGCAGAGGAGCTGACTACCTCCGCCGAGGCGCTTCTTCTCCGCCAACGGGTGGATGAGGCTGAGGCCGTTGCGTGGCAGAACGAGGACGAGATACGCCAGCGACGAATCCTGGAGCACGAGCATGGCCCCATGCTCTCCACGCTCCGGGAGAGAGCTAACACGGCCTTGGGTAACATCCGCGAGGCGGCCGTTGGCGAGCCTCACGCAGTCAACTATGCTGGCAACCTTCAGTTCTTCACTGACATGGTGACGCAGCTGGAGGTGCGGTCGGGCAGAGCCAACAGGTTGGTGGAGGAGAGGAGCCGCTACCGCCGGGCGCCGCTTTTCTCGCGTCTTCAGCCATCTTCTAACATGGATCCCAACCGAATTTGATGCCGCCATCGCCGGCACCCTGTGCCATCCGGGACGACTTGGCGCATTGGGTGGAAGACAACGTGGATGCCTCGCTGTGGCCTTTCGCCATCGACAACGATGGCGTGGTCGTGGCTGCTGATGAAGGCGGCGTGGTGAACGGCCCTGACACCGCTGACGACAACTCGGAGAGCGATGGCGAGGCCAGCGACGCCAGCGACGATTCAGGAGGTGCCCTTGAGGATGCATTGGGGGATTTATCCGAGTGACCGCATGTTGTTCCTGTTTTCTTACCTTGCGCAGATAGAGTTTGGGCTTTGCCATGAAGGTTGTAAGAGCATTTTGGGAGGGGGAGCCCCTCATGTGAAAACTTGCATTCAGCGTATTAGTAGATGCGATATCACCCGTACGCCTGCGCCAAGGGGCTGGCTTTGCGACGAGCTGGCTGGCTTGTTTACCTTCGACCCGCGTGGGCCCCGAGTTAGCCTACGGAGGGCTGTGGTGTCTCGAGTGTCTCCTCAACGAGCCCATTGAACCTGTAATGAAAACCTCCTGAGAGGGCGTGGTGATGGCAGTCCGGGCTGCACGCAAACTAGGCCTGGCCCGGCTCGCGAGGGGCTCATGAGGGGAGGCAGCTGAGGCAAAGTGGTAACCAGAACGCGAGAGATTGCTCGAACGAGACTAAACTCCCCTTCCCCGAACACACACAAATCTCAAGCTCAAATCCAACTTAAATCCAACAGGGGAAGCGACAGCCAAGGGGAAAAGCAAGGAAAGCAGAAAAAGGCCGCGTCCGGCACCTAGTCTAGTCTTGGACGTCTTCTCACCAAACATGGAGCTAAGTGCTGCCACTGGGCGTGGGAGGGAGCCCCAGGGCCTGAGGCCGGCACCCCTGAGACTCTGGGGCGTGTACAGCCCCAGTCATTATTACGTGAGAGTGTCACGGAGCGGCGAGCTTCACATGCACTGGGCCTTCTTCACAGGTACCGGCCTTGCTTCATATCACTAGACGAGGGCCCCGCCTCGCGCCACACTCCAGTGCCACCGACGACGACCGGAAACCAAGGACGCCACCGATGGGGTAGAGCGGTCGCCAGCGGTTCCCACGACGACCACGGGTCCTCTGCCAGGGGTAGGCCCTGGGGCACCTCCCCGGCAGAGGGCCTACCTCCTGAGGACGCCTTGCTCAACGCCATGGTGGTGATGCGGATCTCGGCCTCTCCTGCAGCCCCCAACGCCCTCCTCCTGAGGTGTAGGAAACTGCGGGAGTGGGGCAGCTGTCTGCTGTGGCGACCTGTACCTCCTGCGATCCATGGTTAGCGTATGCCTGCTCCTGAGGAATTAGCGGTACCTGATAATCGTTGCTTCCAGCCAAGGCCGACGGGCTTTCCTGGCTCTGGAAGAGCTCATGTTCAGTGCCTCGTCCCCCCAGCTTGGGCCGAGGAGCGAGCCATGTTCGTCCTCCTGCGCGTGCCCTTGATCCATCATGTGGGGCACGTACTCTTCCGGGGCCGCCATCCCGAAGGCTGCGCCGTAGTGCTCCGTGTGCCACGCAGTTCTGCTTGAGGCGCCCACCTGGGGGTGGTAGCGCGGTGGCCCACTAGGGCTGTTGTCACGCCCAATATGCGACCCTATCCAAAAGGAACTCGACGGTCCCACCAAGGATAGACCCGCATATTGAAACGCTTTTGCAAGGTGGATATAATTACATAAACATTACATAATACATAGGGATACATACATAAGACACAAATGCCACAAGAATACATCAACACCATATACAAGACCAACATCCGACTACGGATGAAACATAAATGTAAACTCAAACGACATCCACCACCGCTAGCCCAAAGCTACCGACCGAACCTATCCCCTGAACGAAGAAGCGTAAGAAGAACTCAGACAAGCAAGCATCGCTCTCACGCCATGATCATCGTAAAACCTGTACACTGGCAATCGGTGGTGTAGTAATCAGTGAGCCACGAGGACTCAAAGAATCCCATTACCATGGGTATCAAGACTAGCAAAGCTTAAAGGGAAAGGAAGGGGTAAAGTGGTGAGGTTGCGCAGCGGCTAAGCATGATATGGTGGCTAACATACGCAAATGAGAGCGAGAAGAGAAACAAAGGAACGGTCGTCAACTAGTAATGATCAAGAAGTGATCCTGAACTCCTACTTACGTCAGACATAACCCGGAAACCGTGTTCTCCTCTCGATCAACCCCGAAAAGAGACACTCACGGTTACGCATTACGGTTGGTGTATTTTAGAAGAGTTTGCTTCAAGTTTACTACAACCGGACATTAACAAATTCCCATCTGCCACATAACCGCTGGCACGGCTTTCAAAAGTTCAAACCCGCAGGGTGTCCCAACTTAGCCCATGATAAGCTCTCGCGATCAATCGAAGGATATTCCTTCTCCGGAAGACCCGATCAGTCTCTAATCCCGGCTACAAGACATTTCGACAAAGAATAAAACAAGACCAGCAAAGCCGCCCGGATGTGCCGACAAATCCCGATAGGAGTCATACGTACCTCGTTCTCGTGGCACACCGGATAAGTCAAGCTACGAGTAAAACCAATCCTCGAGTTGCCCGTGGTGGCCCCAAGAAGTTGCTCGGTTCGACCAACACTCGAAGGAGCACCGCCCGGGGCTAAAATAAAGATGACCCTCGGCTCCGGAAACCCAAGGAAAAAGGGCATAGGTGAGGCAAATGGTAAAACCAATGTTGGGCCTTGCCGGAAAAGTCTTATTCAAAGCGAACCGTCAAGGGGTCCCATAAATCACCCGACCGCGTTAGGGACGCAAAAATCCGGGAACATAATACCGATATGACGGAAACTAGGGCGGCAAGAGTGGAACAAAACACCAGGCATAAGGCCGAGCCTTCCATCCTTTACCAAGTATATAGATGCATTAATTAAATAAGATATATTGTGATATCCCAACCAAGAAACATGTTCCAAAGATGGAACAACATCTCCATGTTCCAACAAGGAACAAACTTCATCTTCACCTGCAACTAACAACGCTATAAGAGGGGCTGAGCAAAGATGTAACATAGCCAAACAATGGTTTGCATAGGAAGGGTGCAAAAGGTTAGAGGCTGGCATGGCAATTTGGGATGGCTTGAGGAACAGGTAATAGATAGCGCAGCATAGTGAAAGAACGAAGCAACTAGCGTAGCAATGATAGTAGTGAGATCCAGGGTAGCGGTCATCTTGCCTGAAATCCCGCAAGGAAGAAGAACGAGTCCATGAAGAAGACGAACGGATGAAGCCGAACCAAGCGTAGACGAACGAATCCTCACGATCGCAACGCATAACAGAACTAACAAGAAGAAGCACACAACATAGGTAAACACACCACACATGAACATGACAAGATGCACAACAAACATGATGCATGACAAATCTACATGAAGCTAATCATGGCAAGAGATGATGCAAACAAGAACAACACATCAAAGCAAGTTTAAATGAGGCCGGAAACAACATAGAACAATTCCGGTAAGTCCTCATATGCAAATTTCGAAATTGGTCCAGATCTGAATAAACCTTATGTTCAAGTTGTTAAACAGCAAGTTAAGATGCACCACAATGATCTACACGAAATTCTAGTCAAGTTACATATAAAGTTCATTTAATTCGGAGCTACGGCCTAGAAGATATGAGCAAAACAAGTTAAACATGGCATTGATGCAAAATGCATACAAACATCAAGCAAACCCCTCAAAACAAGGATGCAACAAGATAATATGAAGCTACATGCAAAATCAAGCAAGTTTCATATAGAGCACACCCAAAACGGAGCAACGGTTCAACACATACACACAATACAAGTTATAGCAACAATCTGTCCAAAACAGCAACTAGGCATATTGCAAGCATCAAAACAACATGCTACAGCATCTCAACGTAATAACAAAAGGCATGGGCATGATCTACAGGTAAAGCATGACAAAACATGAACACTGAGCTATCTCCAGAAACAACTAGAACATGCTCAAAAACACATGGCAAGATTGCAAATAATAACAGTTTCAGACTTTAGTAGAAATTACATCAGGTTGCAATGTTTAGAGCTATCAAACAATATGTTACAGGAACTTATCATGGCAAACAAAGGCATGGAATGAATCTACTAATTGCATAGAACAAAAGTCCTTTAATGACCATGAGCCAAAAAGGATCATAAAATATGATGGCACACATGTAAACATGGCAAGTTATATAACAGATTCAAACATGGCAGGAACAACAGTAACTAGACATGTTGGTGAGCTTGAATCACTCATCACAGAGAAATACATGGCATGGCAAGGCAACTCACGGTAATAAGACATGTTATAGAAGCTATACATGGCAAGAACAACATCATAGCATACACGGATCAACTACAACAACCTTGGCAAAATTGAATAACATGTAAACAACCTGCCAGGAAACATTTTATAGCAAAAGTAGAGCTCGATTGACTCAAGCTATAGCACTCCATAATTGCAAAAAAGGGCATGGATGGATAGAGCAAGACATGTAGAACAAAACATCCTTACTGAAGTAACTCAAAATATGCATGGATCTCTCTGTAGCATCAAGTTAACATGGCACAAAAATATAACAGAATCTGCCAGGAAAACAGCAACAGCAAGTACCCTACTTAACAAGCTTGATGCACTCACTACACAACTCACAAAAATACATGTCAAGCAACCTTGGAAATATGGCATGGCATATTACAAAACACATGTAGGACTCAAGTTCATAGGGTGCACACATTAATCATGGAAAAAATAACAAAAGTGCAAGTTCTGTTAAGAAACAGAAACTAACATCACATATCACTCTTCTAACAGCATTTCGGGCATCAAGATGAGCTCAAATGAAAATGATGCAATGAGATGAAATGATCTACTCATCGAGGCAAACATTTGGACATATTACACGCGCAAAACGGAGCAACGATGACAGAGTTATAGCATGATGAAAAATGCATAAAAATATCACAGATTCGGGACTTGGGGGATTCGGGGTCAACCTCCGGATTAGCACGGATTTCAAAACAAGGCGGATATCGCCGGAGGTCTCGCCGGAGACGAGGAGGAAGACGCCGGGGTGGCTCGGTCCGCCGGGACGGGCGCCGGAGGTCGGGACACGGACGGCTGGGCGAGGTTGGCGGCCGAGACGGAGAGGCGCTGGTCGCCGGCTGATGGCGCGCGGCAACGGGAGAGACGGCTGCGGCGCGGAGGGGCTGCTGGCTCGGCGGCGCGGTGTTTCGTCTGTGGCGGCACCGGCGAAGCCGGGCGGCGAGGTCGGCGGGCGACGGGAGGAGGCGGCGGAGGGCGCGGCGACGGGGCCGGGCCGAGACTTCGCTGACGGGCAATGGGCGGAGGTCGCCGGAGAGCGCTGGGTCGGGCGGCGGGCACGCGGGCCGGAGGCGCTGGCGCTGGCTGGCGGCGGACGGGCTGGGCGGGTTCGATCCGCTCGCCGCGGCGGCGGGGGCGGCGCAGGAGGCCACGTGGCACGACGCCATTGGCTCGGGGCGGCGATGCAGGACGTCCGGCGGGCGCCGGACATGTCCGGAGGCGGCGAGGGGAGATTTTAGGGTTTCGGGGGAGAAAACATCCGCGAATATCGGGGGGAGACACATATATATAGGTAGAGGGAGCTAGGAGACTCCAAATGAGGTGCGGTTTTCGGCCACGCGATCGTGATCGAACGACGGAGAGCATGGAGGGGAGTAAGGTGGGTTTTGGGCCACTTTGGAAGGGGTGTTGGGCTGCAAACAAAAGAGGCTTTTGCGGTTACCCGGTTAACCGTTGAAGTACCAAACGACCTCCAAATGATCCGAAACTTGACAGGCGATCTACCGGTGCTATACCAAGGCCGCTTGACAAATCTCGGTCCATTCCGAGACCGTTTAACACCCGCACATGAAAAGAGGTAAAAGGGGCGCCGGGAGACATAGGAGTGCCGGATTGGAAAAGCGGACAACGGGAAAAAGCTCGGATGCATGAGACGAACACGTATGCAAAATGAAACGCACATGATGACATGATATGAAATGCAGATGATGACATGGCAAAGTGCAACACGCAAGCAAATGACATGGCAACGACGGCGAATAATCGCGTATACACTGGCGATCGAATCCGGGGCGTTACAACACTCCTCCACTAACAAGAGATCTCGTCCCGAGATCTTAGGACCGAGACGGAAGAGAAAAGGGTTGAGGTGAAAACAAGAACTGAAAAGAAGAAGCAAAGAATCGAAAGCACTCGAAAAGAAGAGAGACGTGACGAGAATGACAAGAATCGAAAGCTCACTGAATCAGATAGACTATGAAATCACTCGTTCTAACCGGAGTGGTTAGAATGAGAAAAGAAACGGATAAGACTGAAACGATTTAGGCAGCACAATCAAGCTAAAACATGGAGGAATAGAACTTGAACTTGAGAGGATGGAATGATACTTGACGACATAAGCAACGCAATGCCTCCGGAAGAATTGAAATAATTGAATGAAAAGAACTTAGAAGGATTGAATGGAGTTGTTGAGAAAATCAACAACGAAAGAATAAGCTTGATGTGGACTTATGGAAAACATCTCAAAATTATGGGCTGATCACCGACCACAAACGGAAAAGATTAAATAGCTGAGAAGAACGAAGAAATGCAAAACTCCACTTCAAAAGAATATGGAGAATTAATTGCACTTCGAGATGCGAGAAGAAAAGATACTTGAACTCCACCAACAAAATATTGATGAACTCTTGAAGAATGAATTAAATCATGAAGAACCACCATGAAGAACTCCGTAACAAAAGGATGATGAGATAGAAATGAAGGATGAAAGAATAAGGTGAGCCTTGCGATGATTTAGATGGAGGTTCCGACGAAATGGCTGAGGAAATTTGAACTCCGGAAAAGAAATGATGAAAACACTTGGAACTAGAATTTATTCATCAAGAACAAACTCCAAAGAAAAAGATTAATCAGCTTGGATGAAATAAGAATAAGATTTATTGTATGCTTATCCTTCATCAAATTAAATTGATGACCAACAATGGATTCCGCATACTACTTATTCTTCTTGAAAAAGGATTGAGAAGTGACATGTCGCAAACTTGAGAAGGACTTCATGAATCACCGGTAGGTTGAAAAGAACGAATGGATTAATATGATAAACAAGGAAAAAGAATCTTGAAAGAACCACCGTAAGAAATTCGGAAATGACTGACGAAAGAGAATGAATCATCGAAGAATTAGAGAAGCACGGAGATACTTGAGGGAATTAAAATGCAAGAGAACAAAGAGATCGCGAATCGATGTAAGAATGCTTGAACGAAGCACGGAAGAATATTGAGACGAACGAAGGGCACGAATATGGAATAATTGGAGAACGAATTTGGAAAACTTAGAATGGAGAGATATTCCGAAAAGATGACCTCTGGATGATTGAGACGGAAAGCAACTCCTGAAATACTCTGGGTGGATGAAAAGAATTGCACAATTGGAAACAACTAGATAGGATAACATCGAGCTAGCACCGCGAATCTCCGGGAGGACGGAAAAGATTTAAGAGAAAATCTACGACGGTCTTCAAATGTTGAGAATGACGACGAGAAACACCACCAAAATTACTGAGATACTCCGGGAGAATGGAAAGCAAAGACGTTGAGTCAACAATGAAATGATTTGAAATCGATCTTGAAAAAGGCATCTGACTGATGAAATTCATTCTTACGTCAAACTCCGAAAAGAATTGAGAATAACTCCGGGGAAATTAGAAGAGTCAGGTAAGATCCTGGGAAAAGACCTGTGGGTTAGGGCCCACTAAAAGAAAACACCGTTGGAAAAGATTGTCGAACAGATAGATGATGCACCGGAACAATTGAAATATTTGAATGAGGTGACAGCCTCGAATTAATTAGAACACCGACGTTTCTCCTGTGATGTCTTCGGAACTCCGGAATGATAAATTGACGAGAGGCGAACGAAAGGTGGAAAACACTTGATCCAAGGAAAAGAATATGATCAACCCGAAAAAACTTGAATTGAGTGCACCGAAAAGAAAAAGATGAAGAATGACGAACGAGACGAGAATTCACGGTTGAGATAATTGAGGAAGATCAAGAGACTCCGACGAATGAAATTGATGGTCGGAAGAAACTCGAATCAAGGGAATAAGAGGGTGGGAGGGCGGGAAAACAAAGGCAATTTGGAAGGAAACCGTGAATATCTTGAAGAGAAAAAACACCGATTGAAAACATTGAGGAAAGAAAGCAAAGGCTTCGCACGAGTAGAATGGATACTGATTACGGACTCCGGTTCCGTGAAGAAGAAGGGTGGCGGTGGGAAAAACAAAGACAACTTCGGACAGGGAAAAACAACGACGTCGGAGGAAGAATTGAGGATTGAACTTGGCAAAGATGAAGATGGTCGAGTCGACTTGACGAGAAATGCACCGGATGAAAGAGCTGAGGAACAACTACCGTAAAAAACCAACTGCGTGAACCTAAAGAAAAATTTGAAAGGGGAAGAGAAGTAATTCAAAACACCTACGTCAAGATTCCTCACCAGAGCGACGAAGGGGCAGAGGATTAAAAAGAAATCCTACTCTCCGATATAACTAGACTCCGAAATCAGTTTTTCTAGACTCGACAACGGCCAAACTACACGATCAATCAAGGGGGCTCCTAGGGTCGGTCGAGGCTCTGATACCAACTTGTCACGCCCAATATGCGACCCTATCCAAAAGGAACTCGACGGTCCCACCAAGGATAGACCCGCATATTGAAACGCTTTTGCAAGGTGGATATCATTACATCAACATTACATAATGCATAGGGATACATACATAAGACACAAATGCCACAAGAATACATCAACACCATATACAAGACCAACATCCGACTACGGATGAAACATAAACAGAAACTCAAACGACATCCACCTCGCTAGCCCAGTGCCGACCGGAACCTATCCCCGAACGAAGAAGCGTAAGAAGAACTCAGACAAGCAAGCATCGCTCTCACGCCATGATCATCGTAAAACCTGTACCTGCAATCGGTGGTGTAGTAATCAGAGCCACGAGGACTCAAAGAATCCCATTACCATGGGTATCAAGACTAGCAAAGCTTAAAGGGAAAGGAAGGGGTAAAGTGGTGAGGTTGCGGCAGCGGCTAAGCATGATATGGTGGCTAACATACGCAAATGAGAGCGAGAAGAGAAACAAAGGAACGGTCGTCAACTAGTAATGATCAAGAAGTGATCCTGAACTCCTACTTACGTCAGACATAACCCAGAAAACCGTGTTCTCCTCTCGATCAACCCCGAAAAGAGACACTCACTACGCACACGGTTGGTGTATTTTAGAAGAGTTTACTTCAAGTTTACTACAACCGGCATTAACAAATTCCCATCTGCCACATAACCGCGGGCACGGCTTTCAAAAGTTCAAACCCTGCAGGGGTGTCCCAACTTAGCCCATGATAAGCTCTCGCGATCAACGAAGGATATTCCTTCTCCCCGGGAAGACCCGATCAGTCTCGGAATCCCGGCTACAAGACATTTCGACAACTATAAAACAAGACCAGCAAAGCCGCCGGATGTGCCGACAAATCCCGATAGGAGTCGCACGTACCTCGTTCTCGTGGCACACCGGATAAGTCAAGCTACGAGTAAAACCAATCCTCGAGTTGCCCGTGGTGGCCCCAAGAAGTCTGCTCGGTTCGGACCAACACTCGAAGGAGCACCGCACGGGGCTAAAATAAAGATGACTCTCGGGCTCCGAAACCCAAGGGAAAAAGGGCATAGGTGAGGCAAATGGTAAAACCAATGTTGGGCCTTGCTGGAAAAGTCTTATTCAAAGCGAACTGTCAAGGGGTCCCATAAATCACCCGACCGCGTTAGGGACGCAAAATCCGGGAACATAATACCGATATGACGGAAACTAGGGCGGCAAGAGTGGAACAAAACACCAGGCATAAGGCCGAGCCTTCCACCCTTTACCAAGTATATAGATGCATTAATTAAATAAGATATATTGTGATATCCCAACCAAGAAACATGTTCCAAGATGGAACAACATCTCCATGTTCCAACAAGGAACAAACTTCATCTTCACCGCAACTAACAACGCTATAAGAGGGGCTGAGCAAAGATGTAACATAGCCAAACAATGGTTTGCATAGGAAGGGTGCAAAAGGTTAGAGGTCGGGCATGGCAATTTGGGATGGCTTGAGGAACAGTAATAGATAGCGCAAAGATAGTGAAAGAACGAAGCAACTAGCGTAGCAATGGTAGTAATGAGATTCAGGGTAGCGGTCATCTTGCCTGAAATCCCGCAAGGAAGAAGAACGAGTCCATGAAGAAGACGAACGGATGAAGACGAACCAAGCGTAGACGAACGAATCCTCACGATCGCAACGCAACAGGAACTAACAAGAAGAAGCACACAACATAGGTAAACACACCACACATGAACATGACAAGATGCACAACAAACATGATGCATGACAAATCTACATGAAGCTAATCATGGCAAGAGATGATGCAAACAAGAACAACACATCAAAGCAAGTTTAAATGAGGCCGAAACAACATAGAACAATTCCTAAGTCCTCATATGCAAATTTCGAAATTGGTCCAGATCTGAATAAACCTTATGTTCAAGTTGTTAAACAGCAAGTTAAGATGCACCACGATGATCTACATGAAATTCTAGTCAAGTTACATATAAAGTTCATTTAATTCGGAGCTACGGCCTAGAAGATATGAGCAAAACAAGTTAAACATGGCATTGATGCAAAATGCATACAAACATCAAGCAAACCCCTCAAAACAAGGATGCAACAAGATAATATGAATCTACATACAAAATCAAGCAAGTTTCATATAGAGCACACCCAAAACGGAGCAACGGTTCAACACATACACACAATACAAGTTATAGCAACAATCTGTCCAAAACAGCAACTAGGCATATTGCAAGCATCAAAACAACATGCTACAGCATCTCAACGTAATAACAAAAGGCATGGGCATTATCTACAGGTAAAGCATGACAAAACATGAACACTGAGCTATCTCCAGAAACAACTAGAACATGCTCAAAAACACATGGCAAGATTGCAAATAATAACAGTTTCAGACTTTAGTAGAAATTACATCAGGTTGCAATGTTTAGAGCTATCAAACAACATGTTACAGGAAACTATCATGGCAAACAAAGGCATGACATGAATCTACTAATTGCATAGAACAAAAGCCTTTAATGACCATGAGCCAAAAATTATCAGAAAATATGATGGCACCCATGTAAACATGGCAAGTTATATAACAGATTCAAACATGGCAGGAACAACAGTAACTAGACATGTTGGTGAGCTTGAATCACTCACCACAGAGCAATACATGGCATGACAAGGCAACTCACGGTAATAAGACATGTTATAGAAGATATACATGGCAAGAACAACATAGCATACACGGATCAACTACAACAACCTTGGGAAAATTGAATAACATGTAAACAACCTGCCAGGAAACATTTTATAGCAAAAGTAGAGCTCGATTGACTCAAGCTATGGCACTCCATAATTGCAAACAAGGGAATGTATGGATAGAGAAAGACATGTAGAACAAAACATCCTTACTGAAGTAACTCAAAATATGCATAGATCTCTCTGTAGCATCAAGTTAACATGGCATAAAAATATAACAGAATCTGCCAGGAAAACAGCAACAGCAAGTACCCTACTTAACAAGCTTGATACACTCACTACACAACTCACAAAAATACATGGCAAGCAACCCTGGAAAGATGGCATGGCATATTACAAAACACATGTAGGACTCAAGTTCATAGGGTGCACACATTAATCATGGCAAAAATAACAATAGTGCAAGTTCTGTTAAGAAACAGAAACTAACATCACATAGCACTCTTCTAACAGCATTATAGGCATCAAGATGAGCTCAAATGAAAATGATGCAATGAGATGAAATGATCTACTCATCGAGGCGAACATTTGGACATATTACACGCGCAAAACGGAGCAACGATGACAGAGTTATAGCATGATGAAAAATGCATAAAAATATCACAGATTCGGGACTTGGGGATTCGGGGTCAACCTCCGGATTAGCACGGATTTCAAAACAAGGCGGATCTCGCCGGAGATCTCGCCGGAGACGAGGAGGAAGACGCCGGGGTGGCTCGGGTCCGGCCGGGGACGGGCGCCGGGAGGCCGGGGACAGCGCCGGACGGCGAGGCGGGCGAGGTCGGGCGGCCGAGACGGAGAGGCGCTGGGTCGCCGGCGCGGTGGCGCGCGGCCGACGGGAGAGGCGGCTGCGGCGGCGGAGGGGTTGCTGGTTTGGGCGGCGCGGTGCTTTCGTCTGGGCGGCACCGCGGCGTAGGTCGGCGGCGACCGGGAGGAGGCGGCGAGGGCGCGGCGACGGGCCGGCCGAGACTCACGGCGACGGGCAAGCGGAGGTCGCCGGAGAGCGCTGGGTCGGGCGGCGGGCACGCTGGCCCAGGCGCGGGCTGCAAGGCGGCGGCCGGGCGGGCCCGATCCGGGTTTCGCCGCGCGGCGGGCGGGCGCAGAGGCCACGTGGCGCGACGCCATTGGTTTTGCGGCGACGCAGACGCCCGGCGCCGACATGTCCGGAGGCGGCGAGGGGAGATTTTAGGGTTTCGGGGGAGAAAACATCCGCGAATTTCGGGGGGAGACACATATATATAGGTAGAGGGAGCTAGGAGACTCCAAATGAGGTGCGGTTTTCGGCCACGCGATCGTGATCGAACGACGGAGAGCATGGAGGGGAGTTAGGTGGGTTTTGGGCCACTTTGGAAGGGGTGTTGGGCTGCAAACAAAAGAGGCTTTTGCGGTTACCCGGTTAACTGCTGAAGTACCAAACGACCTCCAAATGATCCGAAACTTGACAGCGGTTCTACCGGTGCTATACCAAGGCCGCTTGACAAATCTCGGTCCATTCCGAGACCGTTTAACACCCGCACATGAAAAGAGGTAAAAGGGGCGCCGGGAGACATAGGAGTGCCGGATTGGAAAACGGACAACGGGGAAAAAGCTCGGATGCATGAGACGAACACGTATGCAAAATGAAACGCACATGATGACATGATATGGAATGCAGATGATGACATGGCAAAGTGCAACACGCAAGCAAATGACATGGCAACGACGGCGAATAATCGCGTACACCGGCGCGATCGAATCCGGGCGTTATACCGGTGGGTCTTGGCGAGTCCTTCTTATGGCCGGGCGGTAGCGCCGCTGCTGGCCCGATCTTGGCAACTGGCGGGCGTTAGGGGTGTCCTTGAGTCCGCTTGGAGCTGCGCGGCGTCGTGGAACCCGCGTGGGCCACCTGGACTGAGGTGGGAGTTGGGTGCAAGGGTGAGCCCCGATGCGGCGAAGCTCGAGCTCGCCACTGCTCCAAAGAAGACGTCGCGACCGCTTTCCAAAGAGCTCGCATTGCAGTAGCTCTCGGGCCACCGTGAGCGCGACCCTTGAGTTCGCCTGCTCCTGTCGGGTGTATGGTGTCGTGGCCGCGGCGTGGTTGGAGGCCCTCGCCACCGACCGCGCCTGCCGCAGCGTGAGAGCTGTTGTTGCTGTCCAGCTCGCATGACCCGCGCCCTGCGAACCATGAGCTGCACAGGGCATGGGGTCGCCCAGGCGAGCTCTGCGTGGCGGGCCAGGCCGCCCAGGATCGAGGTTGCCCGCCTGTCGCCGGACATGATGATGACGATGCGACGGGCGCAAGCGGTATATGGATTCGGCGCACCTACCTGGAGTACCAAATGTCGGATTTCGGGTTCCGGCAGACCCTCTAGGTTCGAACTTTGGGGTGCATGCGAAGATCTCACCCCCTACCTTCCTGCACCTCGCCGCCTCGCTAGGATCTAAACTATGAAAGGAACAACACAAGAGACACAGGGTTTATACTGTTTCGGGCCACCATTGTGGTGTAACACCCTACCCAAAGGTGTGGTGTGGTGGATTGCCTCTTAGGCTGATGATGAACAATACAAGGCAGAACAGCCTCGCGAGGGTGAGGTGTTCTTGTGGCTAGGCTCTCGATCGGATTGGATCAAGCTAAGATGAGGCGAGATGTCTGGATCTCTCCCAGATGCCTCTACCCTGTGGGTGGCTTGTCCTATTTATAGGCAGAGGCCCTGGGACTCTTCCCAAATATTGAGCGGGAAGGGCGCCAACAATTGGCCATTTTGAAGGGGAACATCTGGTACACTTATCCTGACTAAAGTTGGTCCTCGCCTGTCAAAGGCTCTGGTGGTGATGCCGGCTTGGGCTCCACAATGACTTCCTTCCTGCCGTTGCGACGGTCTTGGTCTTGTTGCACCGAAACGGACGCCTTTGCTTGATGCTCTCGCATGCGCTTGCCTCTTTGCACCAAAGAGGAAACGAGGACACTGAGCGGGCTGGTGCCTGCCTAGCGCCCTTGGTCGTCATGGCTTGCGTCATGGGCACCTCGTGAGGTACCCCGCCTTGATCTCTCCGGCTCCTCGCGAGGCAGCCTGACGAGGTCGTGCCCGAGGAAGCTTCCTGTCGTCCGCCCCGTGAGGCTTGGCCCCTCGCGAGGGTCTTGAGCTTGTGCTGATGAAGATGGGCCGTGTTGGGCCACCCCTTGAGCCACGCCGTAGGCCGCAGGCAGGCAAGTCTGGGTACCCCCGTTCCCAGAACACCGACAAGCACCCAAGGCACAAAAGCTGATGGGTGATGCCACAAAATCAGGGGCTGCAACTTCAAAGCCCAAAGCTAACCCCAAGCCCAAGAGTGCACCAAAGAGGAATACCAGGAGTATACCAGCAGCTGAGAAGAACAAGGCCCCAATGCCTGATGTTGTCACGAGGAAGATGAAGAAGGGCAGATCTTAAGGAAGCTCAAACCCAAGATTCCAGACCACAATGATGCTCATCCTGTGGTCGAGAACATGAAGATCGTGGAGAGATCTAGGGTTGAGGTTATGGAGAGAGTCGATCCATATGCCACCAGAGAAGGACTGTCAGATTACAGGTTCCACACCAAGGAGCAGCAGGACTTCTATGAGACCATCTTATTGGATAAGAAGCCCATAGTTTGTGATATGAGGTGGGTCGATTGGACCTACATTCAGGAGAATGCAAAACACTATCCTAGAGTGTATGACAGCTTCAGTGCGTGTGGAGTTGCAGATTTTGTTGGGTAGAAGCTCACAAACTGAAATGACGAGCTCATTATGCAATTTTACTCCACAACACATTTCTATCTAGATGGCAGGATAGTTTGAATGTCAAAAGGAACGAGATACCAATTAACCATAGAGGAATGGGCAAGTCTGATCAATGCCCCCATGGAGAGTGAAAATGACTAGGACATTTATGCCAAGAAGAAAATGGATCATAACTCAATGTCACAGATGTACAAGCAGATCCCTGATGATGCACTTGAGACTTTCAAGTTTGGATCAGTTCATTTTCTTCTCGCTGTGGCTGCCTACGATCAACTGGATCCTAAGGCACACTCTGTTGCCCAAATCAGGTGACCACAACATGATCAGAGGGCATGCAATTAACTTGCTTCACATTTTTGATGTGCCCTAGAAGTTCAAGGTCATGAGCCTCATAGTAGAAACTATCAAGAGGACAACAGCAGACCAAAAGAGGAGCTCTGGATATGCCCCACAGATTCAGGAGTTGATTAACTCAAAGATGGGCACATGGAAGTATCTGTTGGATAAGGAACACTTGGTTCTCTATCCTAAATTTGAGGATAATCAAGTTGTCATGACTGAGAATGAACCATCATCAGTACAAGCTCAAGAGAAGAAGAAAAAGGCAAGGAAAGAGAAGGCTGCCAAGATGCCAACTCAAGCAGAGGCATGTGAGTACTTTTTGAAGAACAAGCAGGAGCAGCTTGGTTGCTTGATAGCATCAACTCATGGATTGAGAAGGGGTTGGCCACCCTAACTCAAAACCAGGAGAGGCTGGAAAGAATCATGGAACAAAAATTCTATGATCTTGATGTCAAAGTAACTAAGATTCAGTCAGCTGTGGAGCAGCTACAGGATGACATGCTGGAGAGGAAGGGCAGGACAACGACTGATGCATTTGCCAGAGTGCCTCGAGCTCAGAGATCAGCTGCAGAGCCGCAGTCACCACTGTAATCACTTCATCAGCTCCAGCTACAGCTCCAGCAAGAACCAGCTCCAGCACCAACTCCTTCAGCTCCTTCCACATCTACTGAAGTCTTCGTCCAAGGAACCATCTCTACGCCACCAGCAGAAGACCAAGCCTGAGAGACGATGTAGTACTATGCATTTTCTAGGAACTTTTTGGTAACTTGTTGCCAAAGGGGGAGAAAAATGTATAGATCATTAGCTTCGAGAGAGAGAGAGATTTGCTGCTTTTGTTCTCTCTTGTCTTCTTGGTTGAACTTTGTTTGCTTTTGATTGCATGAGATACTATGCTATTACCTGTGAGACATTGATGATCATGTGTTTGATCATAAGCTACACTTATGCTTGTTATATGTTATTATCTTACTTATCCTTATATGATCATTCACTTTGCTTGGTGATGAGTGCATGTATTCAATCTTTAGGCGCTCCACCAAGATGTATGTGACATGGAAGAGTAACCCATGAGCCTAATTCCTTGTGCATTTGCATTCAAAGCAAATCTTAAAATATGCACAAATTTAGGGGAGCTCTTGCTTATCACATACTTCTCAAAGCGACGATGTTTTTCAATCTTATTATCATTTGTCGAAGCTTTGATCTATATGTTGTCATCAATTACCAAAAAGGGGGAGATTGAAAGTGCAACTATCCCTAGATGGTTTTGGTAATTCATAACAACATATAGCTCATTGAGCTATTCCAAGACAAATATTTCAGAAAAGCTCAACGAATGTCATGGCATGGACGATGAAAGTGGATCCCTCAAAATATCAAGGACAAAGGATTGGCTCAAGCTCAAAAGCTCAAGACTCTACATTTTACATTTTAGTGATCCAAGATCACATTGAGTCTATAGGAAAAGCCAATACTATCAAGGAGGGATGAGGTGTTGCTTAATAAGCCTCTTGCTTCATGTGCTTAGTGATATGCTCCAAAACCCTCCACTACTTTCTCACATCCACATATGACCTAAACCTAAAGTCAAACTCGGCCCTACTGATTCTTTCTATCTGGCGCCACCGAGTTCAAATGTCATAGCCACTGCCACAAACCCTAGGCAAATTGGTTTCACCGATAGGGATCTCGGTCTCACCGAGATGGGATTGTAATCTCTGCTTCCCTTCGTAACATTTCGGTCTAACTAAGTGAGCGATCAGTCCCACCGAGATTACAATGTAAAGTCTCTATTTCCTTTTGTAACTTTTCGGTCTCACCGAAAGAGCGAATCGGTCCCACCGAAGTTTACTCGACCAACCCTCCGTTAGCTAATTACCAAAATCGGTCTCACCGAAGTTTGTGTAATTGGTCTCACCGAAGTTTGTGTAATCGGTCTCACCGAGATTACGTTATGCCCTAAGCCTAACCATATCGGGTCCTACCGAGTTGCATGTCGGTCCCAATCGAAAACCCTAACGGTCACTAGGTTTACTAAATCGGTCCGACCGAAGTTTGATGATTCGTCCCACGTAGTTTGGTAAATTGTGTGTAACGGTTAGATTTTGTGCGGAGGCTATATATACCCCTCCACCTCCTCTTCATTCATGGAGAGAGCCATCGAACAAACCTACACTTCCAACTTACCACTTCGAGAGAGAACCACCTACTCATGTGTTGAGGCCAAGATATTCCATTCCAACCACAAGAATCTTGATCTCTAGCCTTCCCCAAGTTGCTTTCCACTCAAATCTTCTTTCCACCAAATCCAAATCCTGTGAGAGAGAGTTGAGTGTTGGGGAGACTATCATTTGAAGCACAAGAGCAAGGAGTTCATCATCAACACACCATTTGTTACTTCTTGGAGAGTGGTGTCTCCTAGATTGGCTAGGTGTCACTTGGGAGCCTCCGACAAGATTGTGGAGTTGAACCAAGGAGTTTGTAAGGGCAAGGAGATCGCCTACTGTGAAGATCTACCGCTAGTGAGGCAAGTCCTTCGTGGGCGGCGACCATGGTGGGATAGACAAGGTTGCTTCTTCGTGGACCCTTCGTGGGTGGAGCCCTCCGTGGACTCACAAGGCAACCGTTACCCTTCGTGGGGTTGAAGTCTCCATCAACATGGATGTACGATAGCACCACCTATCGGAACCACGACAAAAACATCCGTGTCTCCAATTGCGCTTGAATCCTCCAAACCCTTCCCTTTACATTCTTGCAAGTTGCATGCTTTATTTTCCGCTGCCTATATACTCTTTGCATGCTTGCTTGAATTGCGTGAAGATTGCTTGACTTGTTCAAAGATAGCTAAAATCTGCCAAAGTCTAAAATTGGGAAAAGGTGAAGTTTTTAATTGGTCAAGTAGTTTAATCACCCCCCCTCTAGACATACTTCAAGGTCCTACACCATCTATCTACAATCAACATAGACAAGCAAGATGCTACCAGGTACTAAGTTCATGATAAATTTAAGTTCAATTAATCATATTACTTAAGAACCTGAGTATTCCGCGTGTTCCGAGGCCATATCTGTTATATGCTAGGCTCATCAAGTTTAACCTGAGTATTCCGCGTGTGCAACTGTTTTGGACCTGTTGTATTTGAACGTAGAGCCTATCACACCCGATCATCACGTGGTGTCTCAGCACGAAGAACTTTCACAACGGTGCATACTCAGGGAGAACACTTATACTTTGATAATTTAGTGAGGGATCATCTTATAATGCTACCATCAATCAAAGCAAGATAAGATGCATAAAAGATAAACATCACATGCAATCAATATAAGTGATATGATATGGCCATCATCATCTTGTGCTTGTGATCTCCATCTCCGAAGCACCGTCATGATCACCATCGTCACCGGCGCGACACCTTGATCTCCATTGTAGCATCGTTGTCGTCTCGCCAATCTTATGCTTCAACGACTATTGCTACCGCTTAGTGATAAAGTAAAGCATTGCATACAATAAAGCGACAACCATATGGCTCCTGCCAGTTGCCGATAACTCGGTTACAAAACATGATCATCTCATACAATAAAATTTAGCATCATGTCTCGACCATATCACATCACAATATGCCCTGCAAAAACAAGTTAGACGTCCTCTACTTTGTTGTTGCAAATTTTACGTGGCTGCTACGGGCTTAGCAAGAACCGTTCTTACCTACGCATCAAAACCACAACGATAGTTTGTCAAGTTGATGATGTTTTAACCTTCGCAAGGACTGGGCGTAGCCACACTCGGTTCAACTAAAGTTGGAGAAACTGACACCCGCCAGCCACCTGTGTGCAAAGCACGTCGGTAGAACTAGTCTCGCGTAAGCGTCTGGCGTAATGTCGGTCCGGCTGCTTCATCCAACAATACCGCCAAACCAAAGTATGACATGCGTGGTAAGCAAGATGACTTATATCGCCCACAACTCACTTGTGTTCTACTCGTGCATATGACATCTACGCATAAAACCTGGCTCGGATGCCACTGTTGGGGAACGTAGTAATTTCAAAAAAATTCCTACGCACACGCAAGATCATGGTGATGCATAGCAATGAGAGGGGAGAGTGCGTCCACATACCCTCATAGACCGAAAGCGGAAGCGTTAGCACAACACGGTTGATGTAGTCGTACGTCTTCACGATCCGACCGATCAAGTACCGAACGCACGGCACCTCCGAGTTCAGCACACGTTCAGCCCGATGACGTCCCTCAAACTCCGATCCAGACGAGTGTTGAGGGAGAGTTTTGTCAGCACGACAGTGTGGTGACGATGTTGATGTTCTACCGACGCAGGGCTTCGCCTAAGCACCGCTACAGTATTATAGAGGTGGACTGTGGTGGAAGGAGGCACCGCACACGGCTAAAAGATCAAACAGATCAATTGTTGTGTCTATGGGGTGCCCCCTGCCCCGTTATATAAAGGAGCAAAGGGGGGTGCGGCCGGCCAGGGAGAGGGCGCGCCTGGAGGAGTCCTACTCCCACCGGGAGTAGGACTCCCCCCTTTCCTAGTTGGATTAGGATTCGAGAGGGGGAAAGAGGAGGGAGAGAAGGAAGGGGGGGGCGCCGCCCCCCTCTCCTTGTCCTATTCGGATTAGGGGAGGCGCGGCCCAGCCCTGGCCGCCTCCTCTTCTCCGTAAAGGCCCACTAAGGCCCATTTACCTCCCGGGGTTCGGTAACCTCCGGTACTTTCCAAAATCCCGATTTCACCCGGAACACTTCCGATATCCAAACATAGGCTTCCAATATATCAATCTTTATGTCTCGACCATTTCGAGACTCCTCGTCATGTCCGTGATCACATCCGGGACTCCGAACAACCTTCGGTACATCAAAACATATAAACTCATAATATAACTGTCATCGAAACGTTAAGCGTGCGGGCCCTATGGGTTCGAGAACTATGTAGACATGACCGAGACACATCTCCGGTCAATGACCAATAGCGGAACCTAGATGCTCATATTGGCTCACACATATTCTACAAAGAACTTTATCGGTCAAACCGCATAACAACATACGTTGTTCCCTTTGTCATCGGTATGTTACTTGCCCGAGATTCGATCGTCGGTATCTCAATACCCAGTTCAATCTCGTTATCGGCAGGTCTCTTTACTCGTTCTGTAATACATCATCCCGCAACTAACTCATTAGTTGCAATGCTTGCAAGGCTTAAGTGATGTGCATTGCCGAGAGGGCCCAGAGATACCTCTCCGACAATCGGAGTGACAAATCCTAGTCTCGAAATACGCCAACCCAACAAGTACCTTTGGAGACACCTGTAGAGCACCTTTATAATCACCCAGTTACATTGTGATGTTTGGTAGCACACAAAGTGTTCCTCCGGTTAGCGGGAGTTGCATAATCTCATAGTCATAGGAACATGTATAAGTCATGAAGAAAGCAATAGCAACATACTAAACGATCGGGTGCTAAGCTAACGGAATGGGTCAAGTCAATCACATCATTCTCCTAATGATGTGATCCGTTAATCAAATGACAACTCATGTCTATGGTTAGGAAACATCACCATCTTCGATTAACGAGCTAGTCAAGTAGAGGCATACTAGTGACACTGCTTGTCTATGTATTCACACATGTATTATGTTTAGGTTAATACAATTCTAGCATGAATAATAAACATTTATCATGATATAAGGAAATAAATAATAACTTTATTATTGCCTCTAGGGCATATTTCCTTCAGCCTCCCACTTGCACTAGAGTCAATAATCTAGATTACACTGTAATGATTCTAACACCCATGGAGCCTTGGTGATGATCATGTTTTGCTCGTGGAAGAGACTTAGTCAACGGGTCTGCAACATTCAGATCCGTATGTACCTTGCAAATTTCTGTGTCTCCCACCTGGACTAGATCCCGGATGGAATTGAAGTGTCTCTTGATGTGCTTGGTTCTCTTGTGAAATCTGGATTCCTTCGCCAAGGCTATTGCTCCAATATTGTCACAAAAGATTTTCATTAGACCCGATACACTAGGTATGACACCTAGATCGGATATGAACTCCTTCATCCAGACTCCTTCATTTGCTACTTCCGAAGCAGCTATGTACTCCGCTTCACACGTAGATCTTGCCACGACGGTTTGTTTAGAACTGCACCAACTGACAGCTCCACCGTTCAATGTAAACACGTATCCGGTTTGCGATTTAGAATCGTCCGGATCAGTGTCAAAGCTTGCATCAACGTAACCATTTACAATGAGCACTTTGTCACCTCCATAAGCGAAACATATCCTTAGTCCTTTTCAGGTATTTCAGATGTTCTTGACCGCTGTCTAGTGATCCACCTGGATTACTTTGGTACCTCCTGCTAGACTTATAGCAAGGCACACATCAGGTCTGGTACACATCATTGCATACATGATAGAGCCTATGGCTGAAGCATAGGAACATCTTTCATTTTCTCTCTATCTTCTCATAGTGGTCGGGCATTGAGTCTTACTCATCTTCACACCTTGTAATACAGGCAAGAACCCTTTCTTTGCTTGATCCATTTTGAACTTCTTCAAAACTTTATCAAGGTATGTGCTTTGTGAAATTCCAATTAAGCATTTTGATCTATCTCTATAGATCTTGATGCCCAATATATAAGCAACTTCACCGAGGTCTTTCATTGAAAAACTCTTATTCAAGTATCCCTTTATGCTATCCAGAAATTCTATATCATTCCCAATCAACAATATGTCATCCACATATAACATTAGAAATGCTACAGAGCTCCCACTCACTTTCTTGTAAATACATGCTTCTCCAAAAGTCTGTACAAAACCAAATGCTTTGATCACACTATCAAAGCGTTTATTCCAACTCCGAGAGGCTTGCACCAGTACATAGATGGATCGCTGGAGCTTGCACACTTTGTTAGCTCCCTTTGGATCGACAGAACCTTCCGGTTGCATCATATACAACTCTTCTTCCAGAAATCCATTCAGGAATGTAGTTTTGACATTTTCGTTTGCCAAATTTCATAATCATAAAATGCGGCAATTGCTAACATGATTTGGACAGACTTAAGCATCGCCACGGGTGAGAAGGTCTCATCGTAGTCAATCCCTTGAACTTGTCGAAAACCTTTCGCAACAAGTCGAGCTTTATAGACAGTAATATTACCGTCAGCGTCAGTCTTCTTCTTGAAGATCCATTTATTTTCAATTGCTTGCCGATCATCGAGCAAGTCAAGCAAAGTCCACACTTTGTTCTCATACATGGATCCCATCTCAGATTTCATGGCCTCAAGCCATTTTGCGGAATCTGGGCTCACCATCACTTCTTCATAGTTCGTAGGTTCATCATGGTCTAGTAACATGACTTCCAGAACAAGATTACCGTACCACTCTGGTGCGGATCTTACTCTGGTTGATCTACGAGGTTCAGTACCAACTTGATCTGAAGTTTCATGACCATCATCATTAACTTCCTCACTAATTGGTGTAGGTGTCGCAAAAACCGGTTTCTGCGATGAACTACTTTCCAATAAGGGAGCAGGTATAGTTACCTCATCAAGTTCTACTTTCCTCCCACTCACTTCTTTCGAGAGAAACTCCTTCTCTAGAAAAACTCCGAATTTAGCAACAAAAGTCTTGCCTTCGGATCTGTGATAGAAGGTGTACCCAATGATCTCCTTTGTGTATCCTATGAAGACACATTTCTCCGATTTGGGTTCGAGCTTATCAGGTTGAAGCTTTCTCACATAAGCATCGCAGCCCCAAACTTTCAGAAACGACAACTTTGGCTTCTTGCCAAACCACAGTTCATAAGGCGTCGTCTCAACGGATTTTGATGGTGCCCTATTTAACTTGAATGCGGCCGTCTCTAAAGCATAACCCCAAAACGATAGCAGTAAATCAGTAAGAGACATCATAGATCGCACCATATCTAGTAAAGTACGACTACGTTTGGACACACCAATACGCTGTGGTGTTCCGGGTGGCGTGAGTTGCGAAACTATTTCGCATTGTGTCAAATGTAGACCAAACTCGTAACTCAAATATTCTCCTCCATGATCAGATCGTAGAAACTTATTTTCTTGTTAGGATGATTTTCAACTTCACTCTGAAATTCTTTGAACTTTTCAAATGTTTCAGACTTATGCTTCATTAAGTAGATATACCCATATCTGCTTAAATCATCTGTGAAGGTGAGAAAAGAACGATATCCGCCACGAGCCTGAACATTCATCGGACCACATACATCTGTATGTATGATCTCCAACAAATCTGTTGCTCTCTCCATAGTACCAGAGAACGGCGTTTTAGTCATCTTGCCCATGAGGCACGGTTCACAAGTACCAAGTGATTCATAATCAAGTGGTTCCAAAAGTCCATCGGTATGGAGTTTCTTTATGCGCTTTACACCGATATGACCTAAACAGCAGTGCCACAAATAAGTTGCACTATCATTATCAACTCTGCATCTTTTGGCTTCAACATTATGAATATGTGTATCACTACAATCGAGATTCATCAAAAATAGACCACTCTTCAAGGGTGCACGACCATAAAAGATATTACTCATATAAATAGAACAACCATTATTCTCTGATTTAAATGAATAACCGTCTCACGTCAAACAAGATCCAGATATAATGTTCATGCTCAACGCTGGCACCAAATAAGAATTATTTAGGTCTAATACTAATCCCGAAGGTAGATGTAGAGGTAGCATGCCGACCGCGATCACATCGACTTTGGAACCATTTCCCACGCCAAGATCGTCATCTCGCCCTTAGCCAATCTTCGCCATCACGTAGCCCTGTTTCCGCTTGCAAATATTAGCAATGTAACCAGTATCAAATACCCAGGTGCTAATGCGAGCATTAGTAAGGTACACATCAATAACATGTATATCACATATACCTTTGTTCACCTTGCCATCCTTCTTATCCGCCAAATACTTGGGGCAGTTCCGCTTCCAGTGACCAGTCTGCTTGCAGTAGAAGTGATACGTCTCCAACGTATCCATAATTTTTGATTGCTCCATGCTATATTATCTACTGTTTTTGACTATATTGGGCTTTATTTTCCACTTTTATATTATTTTTGGGACTAACCTATTAACCGGAGACCCAACCCAGAATTGCTGTTTTTTGCCTATTTCAGTGTTTCTAAGAAACGGAATATCAAACAGAGTCCAAACGGAATGAAACCTTCGGGAACGTGATTTTCTCACCGAACGTGATCCAGGAGACTTGGACCCTACTCCAAGGGAGCCAAGAGGCGGTCACGAGGGTGGGGGCGCCCCCCTAGGGCGCGCCCCTGCCTCGTGGGCCCCTTGGAGCTCCACCGACATACTCCTTCCTCCTATATATATCTACGTACCCCCAAATGATCAGATACGGAGCCAAAAACCTAATTCACCGCCGCAACTTTCTGTATCCACGAGATCCCATCTTGAGGCTGATTCAGGAGCTCCCACGAGAGGGTCGCCATCACAGAGGGCTTCTACATCATCATAGCCCCTCCGATGAAGTGTGAGTAGTTTACCTCAGACCTTCGGGTCCATAGTTAGTAGCTAGATGGCTTCTTCTCTCTTTTTGGATCTCAATACAATGTTCTCCCCCTCTCTTGTGGAGATCTATTCGATGTAATCTTCTTTTTGTGGTGTGTTTGTTGAGAACGATGAATTGTGGGTTTATGATCAAGTCTATCTATGAATAATATTTGAATCTTCTCTGAATTCTTTTATGTATGATTGGTTATCTTTGCAAGTCTCTTCGAATTATTAGTTTGGTTTGGCCTACTAGATTGGTTTTTCTTGCCATGGGAGAAGTGCTTAGCTTTGGGTTCGATCTTGCAGTGTCCTTTCCCAGTGACAGAAGGGGCAGCAAGGCACGTATTGCATCGTTGCCATTGAGGATAACAAGATGGGGTTTATTTCATATTGCATGAATTTATCTCTCTACATCATGTCATCTTGCTTAAGGCGTTACTCTGTTTTTAACTTAATACTCTAGATGCATCTTTGGATAGCGGTCGATGAGTGGAGTAATAGTAGTAGATGCAGGTGAGTCGGTCTACTTGTCTCGGACGTGATGCCTATATACATGATCATACCTAGATATTCTCATAACTATGCTCAATTTTGTCAATTGCTCAACAGTAATTTGTTCACCCACCGTGGAATACTTATGCTCTTGAGAGAAGCCACTAGTGAAACCTATGGCCCCCGGGTCTATTCTCATCATCACTTTATTTTTGCTTTGATTTTTACTTTGCCTTTTACTTTTCACTTTGCATCTCTATATCCAAAATACCAAAAATATTATCTATCATCTCTATCACATCTCACTCTCGTAAGTGACCGTGAAGGGATTGACAACCCCTAATCGCGTTGGTTGCGTTGAGCTATTGTTTTTAGGTAGGTACGAGGGACTTGCGCGTGGCCTCCTACTGGATTGATACCTTGGTTCTCAAAAACTGAGGGAAATACTTACGCTACTTTGCTGCATCATCCTCTCCTCTTCGGGGAAATCCAACGCAGTGCTCAAGAGGTAGCAAGAAGAATTTCTGGCGCCGTTGCCAGGGAAGCTTACGCAAAATTCAAGTCAAGATTTGGATTCCCAACAATGAGCCATTTCTGGCGCCGTTGCCGGGGAGTTTACGCAAAAAGTCAACATACCAAGTACCCATCACAATCCCTATCTCTCGCATTACATTAGTTGCCATTTGCCTCTCGTTTTCCTCTCCCCCACTTCACCCTTGCCGTTTTATTTTCCCTCTCTTTCCCAATCTCCTTTTCCTTCTCTTTCTCCGTTTGCCTTTTTCTCGCTTGCTTGTCGTTATGTCTGAATTTGGGGAAATTATTGCCGATATGGACAATAATAATATCATGGAGAATTCTGATGCTCCTACTGAAGAACCCCCTACCTTGCATACAAAAAAATTTCGTGTTGGTAGTGGTAATATTATTGGAAAAGTAGTTATCCAAGATTTATTTACTTGTGCCGGTGTTTTGCCCTCTATGGGCGGTTCTATTCTTCATAGAACTAGTAGTCTTGCGGACGCTATTGCCATGCTTATAGTTGAACTTGAAAGACAATTTATGCACATGCATCCTTGCATACAACGAATCTTCTTAGAATTCTCTAATATTGGGCATTCTTACATTAAGCGTGCCGCTACTATCTTTTTGGCTCATGAGTTTAGATTTATAATAAAAGAGGCCAAAGAAATCTTTATGCATTATAGGGTGGATGCTAGTCATCCTCCCATTGAAGCTATCCTTTTAATCAAGAAGACATGATGCGTTTACAATCTTTAGATCATATTGCTTACAATGAAAATCTTAGAAAAAAGGTTCCTGCCGATGTTCTAGTTGATAAAATTTCCGAGCTTAATGATGATTTTGCTATTCAGAATAATGGACTAGGTTTTCCTCTTGAACGAAGGCTTGTAGCTTTTTGCCAAAATAATGCACTTAATTATGAATTGGTTGTGCAATACAAGGGGCCTATGGAGGCACCCATACCTCCCGAGATTGATCTTGGGGACTTTTGTGCCATTAAATTTAGCCCTTTTGATTAGTTTTGCTTGCCTCAAAGAAAACTTGAACGTAGAGAATATGAGAGAAGTTTTCATGATTTGCCATACCACTATTATGGCAACACCTAGATCTATCCTCGCTTTTATGCCTAGTTAGGGGCGTTAAACGATAGCGCTTGTTGGGAGGCAACCCAATTTTATTTTTAGTTTTTTTGTTTTTTCTTCTGTTTAGGAATAAATAACCCATCTACCTTCTGTTTGGATGTGGTTTGGTGTTTTAATTAGTGTTTGTGCCAAGTTAGACCTATTGGATCTTCTTGGATGATAGTTAAGCTGTAATTTCCAGTAACTTTGCGCTCAGTGCCTGAATTATTAAAAATCACCATAACGTGATAAAATACTGATTCCAATTGCTGCTGATCAACAAACAAAATGTATAGATCGTCCAATTTTGGTAGAAGTTTTGGAGTTACAGAAGTTTGTGTTAGTTACAGATTACTGCAGACTGTTCTGTTTTTGACAGATTCTGTTTTTCGTGTGTTGTTTGCTTATTTTGATGAATCTATGGCTAGTAAAATAGTTTATAATCCATAGAGAAGTTGTAATACAGTAGGTTTAACACCAATATAAATAAAGAATGAGTTTATTACAGTACCTTGAAGTGGTCTTTTGTTTTCTTTCTCTAACAGAGCTCACGAGATTTCTGTTGAGTTTTGTGTTGTGAAGTTTTCAAGTTTTGGGTGAAATCTTTTGATGGATTATGGAACAAGGAGTGGCAAGATCCTAAGCTTGGGGATGCCCATGGCACCCCAAGATAATCCAAGGACACCAAAAGTCAAAGCTTGGGGATGCCCCGGAAGGCATCCCCTCTTTCGTCCACTTCCATCGGTAATTTTACTTGGAGCTATATTTTTATTCACCACATGATATGTGTTTTGCTTGGAGCGTCTTGTATTTTTGTGTCTTTGTTTGTTAGTGTGCCACAATCATCCTTGCTTTACACACCTTTTGAGAGAGCCATACATGAATTGGAATTTGATAGAATACTCTATGTGCTTCACTTATATCTTTTGAGTTATGTAGTTTTGCTCTATGTGCTTCACTTATATCTTTTGAGCTTGATAATTTTGCTCTATGTGCTTCACTTAGATATTTTAGAGCACGGTGATGGATTTATTTTATAGAAACTATTGATCTCTCATGCTTCACTTAGATTATTTCGAGAGTCTTAATAGCATGGTAATTTGCTTAATAATAATATGCTTGGTGTTCAAGATTTGTGAAACTTTCTTTTGAGTGCGTTGAATACTTAGAAAAGATTGATGCTTGATAATTGTTTTGAGATATGAAGATGGTGATATTAGAGTCATGCTAGTTGAGTAGTTGTGAATTTGAGAAATACTTGTGTTAAAGTTTGTGATTCCCGTAGCATGCACGCATGGTGAACCGTTATGTGATGAAGTCGGAGCATGATTTATTTATTTATTGTCTTCCTTATGAGTGGCGGTCGGGGACGAGCGATGGTATTTTTCTACCAATCTATCCCCCTAGGAGAATGCGCGTAATACTTTGCTTTGATAACTTCTAGATTTTTGCAATAAGTATATGAGTTCTTTATGACTAATGTTGAGTCCATGGATTATACGCACTTTTTCCCATCCTTCCACCATTGCTAGCCTCTCTAATACCACGCGCTTTTCACCGGTATCATACACCCACCATATAGCTTCCTCAAAACATCCACCATATCTACCTATCATGGCATTTCCATAGCCATTCCGAGATATATTGCCATGCAACTTTCCACCGTTTTGTTTATTATGACACACTCCATCATTGTCATATTGCTAGCATGATCATGTAGTTGACATCGTATTTGTGGCAAAGCCACCATTCATAATTCTTTCATACATGTCACTCTTGATTCATTGCATATCCCTACACATCACGGAGGCATTCATATAGAGTCATATTTGTTCTAAGTGTTGATTTGTAATTGTTGAGTTGTAAGAAAAATAAAAGTGTGATGATCATCAATTTTTAGAGCATTGTCCCAAGTGAGGAAAGGATGATGGAGACTATGATTCCCCCATAAGTCGGGATGAGACACCGGACGAAAAATAAATATTAATAATAAAAAATAGGCCACAAAAAAGAGAAAAGGCCCAAATAAAAAAATGAGAGAAAAAGAGAGAAGGGACAATGGTACTATCCTTTTACCACACTTGTGCTTCAAAGTAGCACCATGATCTTCATGATAGAGAGTCTCTCATTTTGTCACTTTCATGTACTAGTGGGAATTTTTCATTATAGAACTTGGCTTGTTTATTCCAATGATGGGCTTCCTCAAAATGCCCTAGGTCTTCGTGAGCAAGCGAGTTGGATGCACACCCACTTAGTTTCTTTTGATGAACTTTCATATACTTATAGCTCTAGTGCATCCGTTGCATGGCAATCCATACTCACTCACATTGATATCTATTGATGGGCATCTCCATAGCCCGTTGATACGCCTAGTTGATGTGAGACTATCTTCTCCCTTTTTGTCTTCTCCACAACCACCATTCTATTCCACATATAGTGTTATATCCATGGCTCACGCTCATGTATTGCGTGAGGATCGAAAAAGTTTTGAAAATCTTAAAGTATGAAACAATTGCTTGGCTTGTCATCGGGGTTGTGCATGATTTAAATACTTTGTGTGGTGAAGATAGAGCATAGCCGCACTATATGATTTTGTAGGGATAACTTTCTTTGGCCATGTTATTTTGAGAAGACATAATTGCTTTGTTAGTATGCTTGAAGTATTATTATTTTTTATGGCAATATGAACTTTTGTCCTGAATCTTTCAAATCTGAATATTCATACCACAATTAAGAAGATTTGCATTGAAATTATGCCAAGTAGCACTCCGCATCAAAAGTTCTCTTTTTATCATTTACCTACTCAAGGACGAGCATGAATTAAGCTTGGGGATGCCTGATACGTCTCCAACG
The DNA here is from genome assembly GCA_021605145.1 of Aegilops bicornis. Taxonomy (NCBI): domain Eukaryota; kingdom Viridiplantae; phylum Streptophyta; class Magnoliopsida; order Poales; family Poaceae; genus Aegilops; species Aegilops bicornis. The sequence continues at coordinate 344,307,900 of CM038669.1, forward strand.
TATCTATAATTTTTGATTGCTCCATGCTATATTATCTACTGTTTTGGACTATATTGGGCTTTATTTTCCACTTTCATATTATTTTTGGGACTAACCTATTAACTGGAGGCCCAACCTAGAATTGCTGTTTTTTTGCCTATTTCAGTGTTTCGAAGAAACGGAATATCAAACAGAGTCCAAACGGAATGAAACCTTCGGGAACGTGATTTTCTCACTGAACATGATCCAGGAGACTTGGACCCTACTCCAAGGGAGCCAAGAGGCGGTCACGAGGTGGGGGCGCCCCTAGGGCGCGCCTCGCCTCAGGCCCCTCGGAGCTCCACCGACGCATCCTTCCTCCTATATATACCCACGCACTTCAAATGATCAGACACGGAGCCAAAAACCTAATTCCACCGCCGCAACTTTCTGTATCCACGAGATCCCATCATGGGGCCTGTTCCGGAGCTCCGCCAGAGAGGGCCGTCATCACGGAGGGCTTCTACATCATCATAGCCTCTCCGATGAAGTGTGAGTAGTTTACCTTAGACCTTCGGGTCCATAGTTAGTAGCTAGATGGCTTCTTCTCTCTTTTTGGATCTCAATACAATGTTCTCCCCCTCTCTTGTGGAGATCTATTCGATGTAATCTTCTTTTTGCGGTGTGTTTGTTGAGACCGATGAATTGTGGGTTTATGATCAAGTCTATCTATGAATAATATTTGAATCTTCTCTGAGTTCTTTTATGTATGATTGGTTATCTTTGCAAGTCTCTTCGAATTATCAGTTTGGTTTGGCCTACTAGATTGGTTTTTCTTGCCATGGGAGAAGTGCTTAGCTTTGGGTTCGATCTTGCGGTGTCCTTTCCCAGTAACAAAAGGGGCAGCAAGGCACGTATTGCATCGTTGCCATCGAGTATAACAAGATGGGGTTTATTTCATATTGCATGAATTTATCTCTCTACATCATGTCATCTTGCTTTAGCCATTACTCTGTTTTTAACTTAATACTCTAGATGCATGCTGGATGCGGTCGATGAGTGGAGTAATAGTAGTAGATGCAGGCAGGAGTCGGTCTACTTGTCTCGGACGTGATGCCTATATACATGATCATACCTAGATATTCTCATAACTATGCTCAATTCTGTCAATTGCTCAACAGTAATTTGTTCACCCACCGTAGAATACTTATGCTCTTGAGAGAAGCCACTAGTGAAACCTATGGCCCCCGGGTCTATTCTCATCATCACTTTATTTTTGCTTTGCTTTTTTACTTTGCCTTTTACTTTTCGCTTTGCATCTCTATATCAAAAATACCAAAAATATTATCTATCATCTCTATGAGATCTCACTCTCGTAAGTGACAGTGAAGGGATTGACAACCCCTAATCGCGTTGGTTGCGTTGAGCAATTGTTTTGTGTAGGTACGAGGGACTTGCGCGTGGCCTCCTACTGGATTGATACCTTGGTTCTCAAAAACTGAGGGAAATACTTATGCTACTTTGCTGCATCATCCGCTCCTCTTCGGGGAAATCCAACGCAGTGCTCAAGAGGTAGCAAGAAGCACTCAGTCTCAGGCTTAGGTCCAGACTTAGGTTTCTTCTCCTGAGCAGCAACTTGCTTGATGTTCTTCTTGAAGTTCCCCTTCTTCTTTCCTTTGCCCTTTTTCTTGAAACTGGTGGTCTTATTGACCATCAACACTTGATGCTCCTTCTTGATTTCTACCTCCGCAGCCTTTAGCATTGCAAAGAGCTCGAATCGCCTTATCCATCCCTTGCATATTATAGTTCATCACGAAGCTCTTGTAGCTTGGTGGCGATGATTGGAGAATTACATCAATGACGCTATCATCCTAAGATTAACTCCCGGTTGAATCAAGTGATTGCAGTACCGGACATCTTGAATATATGCTCACCGACGTAACTATTCTCCTCCATCTTGCAGCTATAGAACTTATTGGAGACTTCATACCTCTCAATCCGAATTTGCTTGAAATATTAACTTCAACTCCTGGAACATCTCATATGCTCCATGACGTTCAAAACGCGTCGTTGAAGTCCCGGTTCTAAGCCGTAAAGCATGGCACATTGAACTATCGAGTAGTCATCGACTTTGCTTTGCCGGACATTCTTAACGCCGCTGGCCAGCATCGAAGCAGTTCGGCACCTAGCGGTCCTTCCAGGACGTAATTCTTCTGTGCAGCAATGAGGATAATCCTCAAGTTACAGACCCAATCCGTGTAATTGCTACCATCATCTTTCAACTTTGCTTTCTCAAGGAACGCATTAAAATTCAACGGAACAACAACACGGGCCATCTGAAAGTGCAACTATCCCTAGGTGGTTTTGGTAATTCATAAAAACATATAGCTTATTGAGCTAATGCTATTCCAAGACAAATATTTCAGGAAAGCTCAATGAATGGCATGGCATGGATGATGAAAGTGGATCCCTCAAAATATCAAGGACAAAGGATTGGCTCAAGCTCAAAAGCTCAAGACTCTACATTTTACATTTTAGTGATCCAAGATCACATGGAGTCTATAGGAAAAGCCAATACTATCAAGGAGGGATGAGGTGTTGCTTAATGAGCCTCTTGCTTCATGTGCTTAGTGATATGCTCCAAAACCCTCCACTACTTTCTCACATCCACATATGACCTAAACCTAAAGTCAAACTCGGCCCTACCGATTCTTTCTATCCGGGCGCCACCGAAGTTCAAATGTCATAGCCACCGCCACAAACCCTAGGCAAATCGGTTTCACCGATAGGGATCTCGGTCTCACCGAGATGGGATTGTAATCTCTGTTTCCCTTCGTAACGCTTTTGGTCTAACCAAGTGAGCGATCGGTCCCACCGAGATTACAATGTAAACACTGCTTCCTTTCGTAACTTTTCGGTCTCACCGAAAGAGCGAATCAGTCCCACCGAAGTTTACTCCGACCAACTCTCTGGTTAGCTAATTACCAAAATCGGTCTCACCGAAGTTTGTGTAATCGGTCTCACCGAGATTACGTTATGCCCTAACCCTAACCATATCGGTCCTACCGAGTTGCATGTCAGTCCACGAAAACCCTAACGGTCACTAGGTTTACTAAATCGGTCCGACCGAGTTTGATGATTCGGTCCCACCGAGTTTGGTAAATTGTGTGTAACGGTTAGATTTTGTGTGGAGGCTATATATACCCCTCCACCTCCTCTTCATTCGTGGAGAGAGCCATCGAAAAACCTACACTTCCAACTTACCAGCTTCGAGAGAGAACCACCTACTCATGTGTTGAGGCCAAGATATTCCATTCCAACCACAAGAATCTTGATCTCTAGCCTTCCCCAAGTTGCTTTCCACTCAAATCTTCTTTCCACCAAATCCAAATTCTGTGAGAGAGAGTTGAGTGTTGGGGAGACTATCATTTGAAGCACAAGAGCAAGGAGTTCATCATCAACACACCATTTGTTACTTCTTGGAGAGTGGTGTCTCCTAGATTGGCTAGGTGTCACTTGGGAGCCTCCGACAAGATTGTGGAGTTGAACCAAGGAGTTTGTAAGGGCAAGGAGATCGCCTACTTCGTGAAGATCTACCGCTAGTGAGGCAAGTCCTTCGTGGGCGACGGCCATGGTGGGATAGACAAGGTTGCTTCTTCGTGGACCCTTCGTGGGTGGAGCCCTCCGTGGACTCATGCAACTGTTACCCTTCGTGGGTTGAAGTCTCCATCAACGTGGATGTACGATAGCACCACCTATCGGAACCACGACAAAAACATCCGTGTATCCAATTGCGTTTGAATCCTCCAAACCCTTCCCTTTACATTCTTGCAAGTTGCATGCTTTATTTTCCGCTGCCTATATACTCTTTGCATGCTTGCTTGAATTGTGTGAAGATTGCTTGACTTGTTCAAAGATAGCTAAAATCTGCCAAAGTCTAAAATTGGGAAATGGTTAAGTTTTTAATTGGTCAAGTAGTCTAATCACCCCCCCTCTAGACATACTTCAAGGTCCTACTAGTGGTATCAGAGCTTTGGTCTCCATTTGCTTTGATTTCCATAGCTTTTGATGGTCATAGCCTTGGTTTCACAACCTAGGAGAGTATGGCGTCTAGCGAGGGAAATTATCACCGTAGAGGTCCTTACTTTGATGGCACTTATTTTGCTAGTTGGAAACATAAGATGAAAATGCATATTCTCGGACATAACCCCGCCGTTTGGGCTATTGTGTATATTGGATTGCAAGGTGAATTCTTTGATGGGAGAGAACCGAACCGTGAAGCTAGCACGGAAGAGTTGAAGATGCTGCAATACAACGCTCAAGCTTGTGATATCCTCTTCAATGGCTTGTGTCGGTGTTCTTGGAACGGGGGTCCCCAGACTTGCCTGCCTGCGGCCTGCGGCGTGGCTCAAAGGAGGCCCAGGACAACCCATCTTCATCAACGCAAGCTCAAGACCCTCGCGAGGGGCCAGATTGCTGGGCGGACGACAAGGAGCTTCCTCGTGCACGGCCTCGTCAGCTGGCTCATGAGGAGGCAGAGAGTTCGAGGCAGGGTACCTCGCGAGGTGCCCATGACGCAAGCCATGACGACCAAGGGCGCCAGCCCGCGCAGTGTCCTCCTTTCCTCTTTGGTGCAAAGGGAGCAAGCGTAGGCGAGAGCATCAAGCAAAGACATCCATTTCGGTGCAACAAGACCAAGACCAGCCCAACGGCTGGAAGGGAGTCATCGTGGGGCCCAAGCAGGCGTCATCACCAGAGCCTTTGGCAGGCGAGGACCAACTTTAGTCAGGATAAGTGTACCCGTTGTTTCCCTTCAAAATGGCCAATTGTTGGCGCCCTTCCCGCTCAATATTTGGGAAGAGGCCCAGGGCCTTCGCCTATAAATAGGAGTAGCCACCCCTGTATGTAGGATCCGCCGGAGAGAGATCGGAATCCTCATCGAAACCAAGAGCTAGAGCGATCAACACCACCTAGCAGTTCATCGCACCCGCCAAGAACAGACCCTCGCGAGGCTGTTCTTCCTTGTACTGTTCTTCATCAGCCCAAGAGGCAATCCACCACACCACACACTGGAGTAGGGTATTACACCACAATGGTGGCCCGAACCAGTATAAATATTGTGTCTCTTGTGCTATTCCATTTAGTAGTTTAGGTCCCTGCGATTCGGCGAGGTGCGAGACGGTGGAAGGTTGGATCTCCGCGCGCACCCCAGTGTTCGAACCTTAAGGGTCTGCCGGAACCCGAAATATGACATTTGGCGCGCCAGGTAGGGGTGCGCCGGAATCCACCTTCTGCCACCTCGTGTTCCGTCGCATCGTCATCACCATGTCCGCGACTGCCGGCAACCCAGATCCTTAGGCGGCATGGCCCGCCCAGCAGAGCTTCGCCTCGGGCGACCCGTGCCCCAAGCAGCTCCACGGTCCGCAGGGCGCTGCGGGCCGGGCGACGCGACAGGCTTCGACGGCTCACGCCCGCGCGGCGCGGTCGGCAGCAAGGGCCTCCAATCACGCCGCGACCACGTCACCATACACCCGCAGGGAGCAGGCGAACTCGAGGGCCGCGCTCACAGTGGCCCGAGAGCTACTGCAGTGCAGGCTGCTGGAGAGCGGCCGTGACGTGCTGCCGGAGCGGGTGGCAGAGCTCCTGGGCTTCGCCGCCCCGGGGGCTCACCCCTTCTACACCCAGCTTCCATCTCAGCCCAGGCGGCCCGCCGCAGACGGGTTCATGGCGTCTGCGGGCTCCAAAGCTACAACAACACCGCGGTTGTCAAGACTGGCCGGGCGGCGGGTTGCCCCGCCCGCCCGCGGAGAAGAAGGACTCGACGTGACCCACGGCCAGTGGGATCGCCACCACCCCATGGTGGGCGCATCAAGCAGAGCCGCATGGCACGCTGAGCACTATGGCGTGGCCTTCGGGATGACGGTGCCGGAAGAATACGTGCCCCACATGATGGACCAAGGGCACCCGCATGAGGGAGAACAAGGCTCGCTCCTCAGCCCGAAGTGGGGATGAGGCGCTGTTGAGCTCTTCTAGGAGCCTCGTGGATTGTCCCACTGGTCGCGGGCGGCGACGACATCGGGTACCGCTACTTCCTCAAGAGCAAGCATACGCTAATCATGGATCGCAGGAGGTGCAGGTCACCGTGAAGCAGCTGCCCGCTCAGCCTCCTACCCCTCGGGAGGAGGGCACAGGAGCTGCGGGAGAGGGCCGAGATCCAACATCACCACCGCGCATTCGAGTAAGGCGTTCTCGGAGGTAGGCCCTCTGCTGGGAGGTGCCTCGGGGCCTGCCCTGGCGGAGGACCCGTGGTCGTCGGGAACCTGGCGACCGCTCTACCCCATCGGGCGCGCCCCGGTTTCGGCCGTCGTTGATGGCACTAGAGTGTGGCGCAAGGCGGGCCTCGTCTGGCGATATGAAGCAAGGCCGATACTGTGAAGAAGGCCCAGTGCACCGTGAAGCTCGCCGCCCGTGACACTCTCACGTAATAATGAGTGGGGCTGTACACGCCCGGAGTCTCGGGGTGCCGGCCTCGAGCCCTGGGCTCCTCCCACGCCCAAAGGCAGCACTTAGCTCCGCTGGTGAGAAGACGCCCAAGACTAGACTAGGTGCCGGACGCGGCTTTTCTTCCGCTTTCGCCTTTCCATTTGGTTGTCGCTTTCCCCACTGGATTTAAGTTGGATTCGAATTTGAGATTTGCGTGTGTTCGGGGAAGGGTGCTTAGTCTCGTTCGAGCAAATCTCGCGTTCATATTACCACTCCGCCTCGGCTGCCTCCCTCGCGAGCCCCTCGTGAGCCGGGCCAGGCCTAGCTTGCTGCAGCAGCCCAGCCGCCACGCCACGTCCTCTCCGGAGGGTTTTTACTGCAGATCCTACGGATCCGATCAGGAGACACTCGGGTCATCGCAGCCTCCCACAGGCTATCTTAGGGCTCATACGAAACAAAGGTAAATCAGCCAACCAGCACGTCGCTTAGCCAACCACTTGGCGCGGGCGTATGGGCGATGTAGCACCTGCTAATACGATGAACACAAGTTTCACATGAGGGATCCTCCCAAAATGCTCACAGCCATCGTGCCAAAGCCCGAAGTTCTATTCATGCAGGTAAAGGAACAGGGACAATACATAATCGGTCGGATAAATCCCCCAATGCGTCCTCGGGAGCACCTCCCGAGCCGTTGTTGGTGTTCTTTGGCCTCGCCGTCCGCTCTGCGTGGCCATCGGCGGCGTCAGGGCCCTTAACCACGCCGCCCTCATCGGCAGCCACGATCATGTCGTCGTGGTCCGAAGCAAAGGCCCTGACGAGAGCATCCACATTGTCTTCCACCCAGTGCGCCAGGTCGCCTCGGACGGCCTGGGGGACTGGGGCGATGGCTGCGTCAAAGTCGAAGTGGGGGTCCATGTTCCGGAGATGACTGAAGACATGAGAAAAGGCGCGCCCAAGCAGCGCGCGGCTCCTCTCCTCCACCAACCTGTTGGCCCTGACCGATCAAGGCCCACCAAGGCCACCACGTCGGTGAAGAACTCAAGGTTGCCGGCGTAGTTAATCACAGGCGGCTCGCCAACAACCGCCTCAGATGTTACCCAAGGCTGTGTTGGATCTTTCCTGAGCGTGGTGAGCATGGGGCCGTGCTCGTGCTCCAGATTCGCCACGACGTATCTCGTCCGCGATTACGGCGTAGCGACGGCCTCGGCCTCCTCCACCACATGGCGAAGAAGGAGCACCTCGGCCCGAGAGGTGGTTGAATCCCCTGCGCCACCTCGAGGGCGGCCGAAGAGCATCAGCCCGCGTCGCCTCCTCCAGCTTGGCCCTCAAGGCAGCAGTCCTGCCTTCAGCCTCGGCCCTGATCAACCCCAGCCTCTCCTCGAACTCGCGCTCGAGGTTCAAGCGCGCCATCGCCACTCGGCGTCCGACCTCCTCTAGGACGCGGGTCTCCCTTGCGGCGACATCATCCTCCGTCTGCGTCACCAAGCGCTCCCTCGTCTCCAAACGCCAGACTTTCGCCAAGACGTTCGGGCGGCTTCAAGCGTCAACGCCTCCTCACGCTTCGAGCTCCGCCAGTCGCCGGAGGCCACCTTCATCGACGCCGAGGGCTGCCTCGCTGCAGCTCCACTTGCTCCTCCGGTGAGTGACACCGGGACAGAGTTCCCGTGCCCGCTCCTCCGCCGCTGTTAGCTTCCGGGCCTCTTCGACGGCGAGAACAGCCTCCCGAGAGGCCGCCAGCACGCCTTTGGCCTCCTCGTCGTCAAGATCGCTACCGATGGCGCGCCAAAGGGCGATAACGCCCTCTAGCTCACGCCTCTCGTGGCCGGCGCAGCCCTCGGCCTCAAGCGCGTCTTCATCCGCGAAGCTCCTCACCAAGCAAAGCTTACCGCATCAGCCGCCCTTGAAGGAATCCTTGGCGAAGCGCGACGCTCCCGGCGCCGAGCACGCTCTTCCACACCATCACCTGCCCCAACCACGCAACGGGCCCATGAGTCAGCTCCCCCTCCCGGGCGAGGCTGAGGCTGGCACTCGCTGACAGTCGGGCACGCCGCGCCAGAAGCCCGGCCTGGAGCCAGCCCATCACCAGACGTAGAGCGCAAGAAGCGCCTCAGCCAATCGCCGTCCACGACCAGGCGAGAAGCCCACGGCAGGCTAGCTATGCCATGAGAAGGCTCACGAAGAAGGGTCGCGAGGCGCGCAGGGCCACGATGCGCCTCGGGACGGTTCGCCTCCCCGGTCGCCCTCACCACAAGGACTCCACTGCTCGGAGCGCTCAAGGACGGGAAAGAGGGCGAAGCCAAGGGGGACGGCTCTTCACCCGTCTCCGTTAACTCGGCAGGAAGGGGCCTGCAGGGCAAGGATCAGTACAAGCAGCAGGAGGATCAGGAGCTGGAGAAGGAAAGGCTTACTCATCAGTGACGGCATTTCCTACGCTTCAAAGAAAGCGACAAGGGTAATCATCGCCCAGGCCTCCCTTCTCTTCCATAGGGCCTCTCGAAGTCCACGCGAAGCGACTCAAGATTTGAGCGCCAGGGGTCACCTGCGATGAGGGAGAAGCATCAAAGGCGACCGGCGTCGGGGCATCTTCTCGACGCTGCTGGTCGCCTCACCAAGAGAAGCGGCTGGGGCCTCGGGAGCCTCAGCCGCAGGCGCTGCGGGCAGCTGCCTGCCGCCCTCAGCCACGGCGGCGTGGGCCTCGGGAGATGCTCCCTCATGAGCGTCGCCCGGTGCTGTCACCCCGGCGGGGGTCCCTTCGGCCTCTGGCGGCTCGTGCCTCCCTGCTCCGCCACTTGAGGAGGAGCCGCCCTGGCCGACTGGAAGGGCTGTCACCATCACTGGATTCTCGCGAGTCCCCAGCAGACCAGCGGGGCGCGGCCCCCATTCATCGAAGATAGGCATCTGGTTCACAAAATCACCCCTGCTCGAAGAGGTACAAGGCCCCTCCATGCCGGATGCCACCGGGTTGGGGTCGCCAACAGACCAGAGCACTTTCAGTAGCGATTCAGCGTCAGTCTTCTTCCCGGAGCCACATACGATCACCAGTTCACCAAGGCCCACATCCGGTGGGAATGGCGTTGGAGAGGAGCAACACGGCACATCGTGAACTCCTTCACCACCTTGGGCGCGGTCACGACAAGCGACCTCAGAACGCCAAGCGGTGCTGCATAAAGATGAGCCGAGGGCTTGAAAGCGCCTCGCCCCACCTGAATTGGGGACAAGAAAGCGAGGTTGGCTCCGATAGCAGGGGGCTGGGCACCCCCACATCCACGTACAACCACCTCTCGCGGAACTCAGCCGCGGGCGGAGGGAGGCTGAAGTCAATCCCTGAGGCCGCTGTCTCAGGCGCGGCGACGAAGATCACGCACGACGAGCATTGGGTGGGGTCGACTAGGTGCAGAGAGAAGAAGTGGCGCAGCAAGGCGACCGAAGGAAGGATGCCCATCATTGCTTCACAAACGAAGGCGAAGACCGAGAGGAGAGTGATGGACTCAGGACCCAGATGCATCATGTGGATCTGATAATGGGAAAGCACGGCATTGAAGAAATCAGAAAAGGGGGGAACCAGCCCCGCCCACAGGGTGTCAGCAAAATACCGGACCTCAGTGACGATCTTGTCGATGGAGAAGTGGGACGCGGGCCAGGCCGTCGTCCTCCCGCATTCGTTGAAGGTGGTGGCCAGGCCGAACTAACCTTGCCCAAGACCTCTAGATTGAGTATGATCGACGGGTCGACGGCGGAGGCCGCCGGCGGCGGCGAGCGAGGCGGAGGCACAAGTTTCTTCCCTTTCCCCTTCTTCGTTGGAGCCATGGCGATTGAAAGGGGGGGGAGATCCGAGATTGGATTGAAAATGGAAGCTGGAGTTCAAGAGGGGGAAGGACAGGGGCGCACGAGCAGCAGAGAGGGGAACGGATGTGTACAGCAGCGTGTCCGCCTAGCAAGGCACGAAATAAGGAGGCGTGGGGAACAGCGACGCCCATGTCCAATCAACCGCCACGCGACGCCCAAGGTCAGCAGTTGTTAGGGCCGTGGACGCTCGACTTGCCCTTTCGCCTCTCTGCTCGGCCAAGTTCGGGCGCAAGTGGGGCCGGGCTCTTGTCGGCGTTACGGGAACGGGGTCCCCAGACTTGCTCGCCATGCGGCTGCTGGCGTGGCTCAAAGGAGGCCAGGACAGCCCATCTTCATCAATGCAAGCTCAAGACCCTCGCGAGGGGCCAAGCCTCGTGGGGCGGACGACAAGGAGCTTCCTCAGGCACGGCCTCGTCAGGCTGGCTCATGAGGAGGCGAAGAGTTCAAGGCAGGGTACCTCGCGAGGTGCCCATGACGTAAGCCAAGACGACCAAGGGCGCCCGATCGGCGCCCGGCCAGTGATGTCCTCCTTTCCTCTTTGGTGCAAAGGGAGCAAGCGCGTGAGAGCATCAAGCAAAGGCATCCATTTCATGCAACAAGACCAAGACCAGCCCAACGGCTGGAAGGGAGTCATCGTGGGGCCCAAGCAGGCGTCATCACCAGAGCCTTTGGCAGGCGAGGACCAACTTTAGTCAGGATAAGTGTACCCGATGTTCCCCTTCAAAATGTCCAATTGTTGGCGCCCTTCCCGCTCAATATTTGGGAAGAGGCCCAGGGCCTTCGCCTATAAATAGGAGTAGCCACCCCCAGGGCAGAAGGATCCGCCCCCGGAGAGAGATCGGAATCCTCATCAGGAAACCAGTAGCTAGAGCGACTGAACACCACCTAGCAGTTCATCGCACCCGCCAAGAACAAACCCTCGCGAGGCTGTTCTTCCTTGTACTGTTCTTCATCAGCCCAAGAGGCAATCCACCACACCACACACTGGAGTAGGGTATTACACCACAATGGTGGCCCAAACCACTATAAATCTTGTGTCTCTTGTGCTATTCCATTTAGTAGTTTAGGTCCCTGCGATTTGTCAAGGTGCGAGACGGTGGTGTCGGCGTTCTGGGAACGGGGGTCCCTAGACTTGCCTGCCTGCGGCCTGCGGCGTGGCTCAAAGGAGGCCCAGGACAGCCCATCTTCATCAACGCAAGCTCAAGACCCTCGCGAGGGGCCAAGCCTCATGAGGCGGACGACAGGAGCTTCCTCGTGCACGGCCTTGTCAGGCTGGCTCATGAGGAGGCGGAGAGTTCAAGGCGGGGTACCTCGCGAGGTGCCCATGACGCAAGCCATGATTTACCAAGGGCGCCAGGTCAAGGCCAGCCATGCAGCATCCTCCTTTCCTCTTTGGTGCAAAGGGAGCAAGCGCAGGCGAGAGCATCAAGCAAAGGCATCCGTTTCGGTGCAACAAGACCAAGACCATCCCCAACGGCTGGAAGGGAGTCATCGTGGAGCCCAAGCAGTCGTCATCATGAGAGCCTTTGGCAGGCGAGGACCAACTTTAGTCAGGATAAGTGTACCCGTTGTTCCCCTTCAAAATGGCCAATTGTTGGCGCCCTTCCCACTCAATATTTGGGAAGAGGCCCAGGGCCTTTGCCTATAAATAGGAGTAGCCACTCTCAGAGTAGAGGGATCGAGACGATCGGCATCCAGAGAAGGACAGAGACCCGATCCTCAAGCTAGAGCGACGGGACACCACCTAGCAGTTCATCACACCCACCAAGAACAGACCCTCGCGAGGATGTTCTTCCCTGTACTGTTCCTCATCAGGCCAAGAGGCAATCCACCACACCACAAACTAGAGTAGGGTATTACACCACAACGGTAGCCCGAACTAGTATAAATCTTGTGTCTCTTGTGCTGTTCTGTTGGTAGTTTAGGTCCCTGTGATTCGGCGAGGTACGATACGGTGGGAGGTTGGACCTCCGCGCGCACCCCAGTGTTCGAACCTCAAGGGTCTGCCGGAACCCGAAATCCGACAGGTGGAAGGTTGGATCTCCGCGCGCACCCCAGTGTTCGAACCTTAAGGGTCTGCCGGAACCCGAAATCCGACAGCTTGTGCCCCGAAGAATTCAACAAAATCATCCGTCTTGAGAATGCAAAGGAAATTTGGGATACTTTGATCGATATGCATGAAGGTACCGACTCCGTCAAGGAATCCAAGTTGGATGTGCTTCAAAGTCAGCTTGACAAGTTCAAAATGAAGGATGGTGAAGGTGTCGCTGAAATGTACTCTAGGCTTGCTCTTATCACAAATGAGATTGCCGGCTTAGGAAGTGAAGAGATGACCGATGATTCATCATCAAGAAGATCCTAAGAGCATTGGATGGAAAATATGATACCGTGTGCACATTGATCCAAATGATGCCAAATTACAAAGATCTCAAGCCAACGAAGTCATTGGAAGAATTGTTGCTCATGAGATGTCACTCAAGGATAAGGAGGAACTTCACAACAAGTCAAGTGGTGCTTACAAAGCCTCATGTGAAGCCCCCACATCATCAAGTGAAAAACAAACCTTCAATGAAGAATTGAGCTTAATGGTGAAGAACTTCAACAAATTCTACAAGAGTAGAAGCAAAGAAAGAAGCTCCAAGTCAAGGTCCTACAATGACAAAAGATCTTCTAGTCGAGAGCGTAATTGCTACAATTGTGGGAGACCCGGACACTATTCCAATGAGTGTACGGCACCCTACAAAAGAAGAGAAGATTCTCCCAAGAGAAGAAGTAGAAGAGAAGAATCACCACCAAGAGAGAGAAGGAGTAGAGATGATCGTTATGAACGAAGACCCTCACGGAGAAGCAAGGATTCGGAAAGGAAGGACAAGTCATCAAAGAGCTACACAAAACGAAGACATCAAGCTCATGTTGGTGAATGGGTATCCGGCTCCGACTCCGACAATCACTCCGAGAGAAGCTATCACTCCGACTCCGAATACACTCAAGATGAAGGTGTTGCCGATTGAGCACTTGTGTCAACCAACTCCTACGACATATTTGAATCACCAAATGAAGGAATTGGAAGATGCTTCATGGCCAAAGGTCCTAAGGTAACACACCCCGAGTATGTTGATTTTAATAGTGATTAAGATGACTTGTTAGGTGATGATGATTTACTTGTTGACAACTCTAGTGATGAATACTATGATGAAACGTCAATTAATCATGCTAATCAAGATGAAACAAACGACAATGATAAGGAGAAGATTGAGCATCTAATTAAAGAACTAAACACTCTTAAGTTAGCTCATGAAACTATCTTCAAAGATCATCGAGAACTTTTAAGGGCTCATGAGAAGTTACGCTTTGAAAAGCTCAATCTTGAGGAAGAGCATGAGTTCCTAAAAGCAATCAATGATGGTCTCCGAAAGAAAAGTTCTTCTTATATTGCCAAGCGTTTACTCTTATCTACTTACATGCCTCAAGTCAAGTCTAGTAACAAGAACAAGAAAGATTCTTCTTCTAGTAGTAACAATAACAATGCTAAACACAATAGTGTTGCTTCTAGTAGTTCTCTTGATTCCACTAATGATTCTCTTACCCAAGTTACACTTGAGCAAGAAAACAGCTTATTGAAGGGAATTATAGAGAAAGGTGTATACAAGAGTCTTGCTAGGAGTAAGCAATTTGAGGAAATTGTACGCAAGCAAGGGAGACACCGGAAGAATCAAGGTGTTGGTTTTGAACGAAATTTCAATGCCAATGGAGTTGAGTGGGAAGAAGATCAATACCCCAAGACAAAGTTTGTTCCTCAACAAGAGAAGTATGATCCTACTTCCTTCAAGGGAACACAAGCACAAGATGATCTTCCACCACAAGACCACAAGAACAAAGGCAAGGACAAGCTTCAAGAGGAGATTGATGCATTTGAAGAAGCACCTAAGGCCTTGGTCAAGTGGGTTCCCAAGACTACGTCAAGTTCTACTTCATCAAGCACAACTACTACACCAAGGATTCCCATCAAGATGATGTGGATCCCGAAGAAAAAGAACTAGAGAGTTCTTGAGGGTGAATCCACCAACATTTTTCACTCATATCATTATGGCAAGGACAAGTGCAATCATCTTCCATATCTTGCACTAGTTCAAGGAGTCACAAACCCTCATTATGGTAAGGCAAGGGACAAGGTAACCTAATATTTTCATGGACATCATTTTATGTGTGCATCACTCTATGTCTATGGATATTCTTGTTTGTTCCTTGTGGGACTAACCCATGTAGGTATTGAAAGTGCAACTCACTCCAATGGATTGCTCCAAGAGATCTACATCAACATTGAGCATCCACATCTTCAACACCTACATGAAGTCATCATCGACAAAACCCAAGGTTAGTTTATCCCTCTAAGGGGGGATCTCACATGTAGGGGGAGCTTAACTCTAAGAATTGAGTCAAAGCAACTCTAATGATGTAAACACATAAATGCTTTATGTAAAAGTGGAAACCCCACTTGAGCTTAAACGATGAGTATGACCTATGATCAAATGTTCTCATTTGAGTCCTAAGTCAATATACTCATATATAGATGACCTAGTCATCGCCAATTGTTTGATAGATGCTAGAATTGGTTGTGCATGCTTTGTCACATATTTCATTTGTCATTTTATTGTGTGAGCGTGTTGGATGCATATTTTACTCATTCGAGGACATCCACTCGTTGTTTTGATTGATTGGCTTCTTTTTCTTTAGCCAAGTGGATGTACAAGAATGCCTAAGAACCTTCTCTAGCTATCTATGCTTTTCTCGTCTCAAACTCTATTCATGCTACATCACAAAATTTGATCAAGTCAGATTCGAACCACTATGTGTGAGGAGCACTCGGAGTCCCCGATTCGTCATAGACTTAAACTTCCAAAACTTCTTTGTGTTTTTCGGTCTGACCGATTCCTCCATTTCGGTCATACCGAGATCACTAAGTCGATCTAGGTTTTCATCTCGGTGCAACCGATTTGAACTTTTCGGTCACACCGAGTTGCTGTAACTGTTAACAGTTATGCATCTCGGTGCCACCGAGTTGTTCCACTCGGTCACACCGACAGTGTCGGGCTATATATTCTCACGGGAAAATTTTGGAAAACTTTCTCCGAAACTCCTCGCCCGCGCATAGCTTGCTCTGCCTACTAGGTCTACGGATCGTCGACTTCGTCGCCAGCTGCCTCCTGTCGCTGGTCTCTGCCGCCGTCAACGGAATTCTTCTCCACCGTTCATAGCGAGTTCACCGCCGAACTAGGGTATGAACTCGATCACAGTTCTATCCTCGTCTGATTCTAAGCACATTGTGTTCATAATGCATCTTGCCACGATTGAAACACCTCTATCCAGTCAAAACAATCCTTAGAATAGGTGTGATTCGAAAATTTAGGGTTAGGTTTCAGAAACCATCTCGGACCCACCGAGTTGAAAAACTCGGTCCCACCGATTTGGCTAACGCCATTGCACTAGTAAGTCTCGGTCTGACCGAGAATTACAAATCGGTGTGACCGATTTTAAAACTTTGTGAAACCCTAGCAGTATCGGTGCCACCGAACTATGACTCGGTCTGACCGAGTTCACTAGTTTAGGTTCCAAAACTGATTCGGTATCACCGAGTTTGAAAATCGGTAGATCCGAAATGCTTTCTATGGAAAACTAAAAGTAAGTTTTTTGAATCATTCTTTTGCAAAAATCTCTTCATTTTGTGATGCTCATCCACTCTACCTCATCTATAACTATTCACAGGGTCAGCAGTTAGTGTGTGCAGCATGTCGCACCAAAGTGACAGCCCGAGTCGTCAAGAGCAGATTCACATGAGTGAGGGCACTAGTCCCTCTAGCAGCTCGGATGAGGGGAGCGAAGCACTCCCGACAATTTGCCCAAGGCTGCCACAAGGACAAGAAAGAAGAAGACCTCGAGTGCGAGGATGAGGATTATGTGGCGCTTGAGGATGAGGCCGATTCAAAGAAGAAAGTACTCAAGAAGGAGTACAGCTCAAGCTGCAGAAAGCCGGGCATGAAGATCAAAAGGCCAGCAGGTAGACAACCAATGTCCAAAGCCGTAGTCTCCACTCAAGCTTCTTTGGAATCCCAACCCAAAGAGCACTTTCTTTGAAGGAAAGAAAAGGAAGGAAAGGGTCAAGAAGACCATGGCCAGAGTGATTGGGAAGCCGTCTATGATGGAGGAAGAGGAAGAAGAAGAGGTTGTTGAACCAGCACTGTCGGATTTCAGGTTCCGGCAGACCCTCTAGGTTCGAACTCTGGGGTGCACGCGGAGATCTCACCCCCTACCTTTCTGCACCTCGCCGCCTCGCTAGGATCTAAACTATGAAAGGAACAACACAAGAGACACAGGTTTATATCGGTTCGGGCCACCATTGTGGTGTAACACCCTACTCCAGTGTGTGGTGTGGTGGATTGCCTCTTAGGCTGATGATGAACAATACAAGGCAGAACAGCCTCGCGAGGGTGAGGTGTTCTTGTGGCTAGGCTCTCGATCGGATTGGATCAAGCTAAGATGAGGCGAGATGTCTGGATCTCTCCCAGATGCCTCTACCCTGTGGGTGGCTAGTCCTATTTATAGGCAGAGGCCCTGGGCCTCTTCCCAAATATTGAGCGGGAAGGGCGCCAACAGTTGGCCATTTTGAAGGGGAACATCTGGTACACTTATCCTGACTAAAGTTGGTCCTCGCCTGTCAAAGGCTCTGGTGGTGACGCCGGCTTGGGCTCCACAATGACTTCCTTCCTGCCGTTGTGACGGTCTTGGTCTTGTTGCACCGAAACGGACGCCTTTGCTTGATGCTCTCGCCTGGGCTTGCCCCCTTTGCACCAAAGAGGAAACGAGGACACTGCGCGGGCTGGCACCCACCTGGCACCCTTGGTCGTCATGGCTTGCGTCATGGGCACCTCATGAGGTACCCCGCCTTGATCTCTCCGCCTCCTCGCGAGCCACCGACGAGGCCGTGCTCGAGGAAGCTTCCCTGTCCGCCTGGCGAGGCTTGGCCCCTCGCGAGGGTCTTGAGCTTGTGCTAATGAAGATGGGCCGTCTTTGGGCCACCCCTTGAGCCACGCCAGCAGCCGCAGTGTGCAAGTCTGGGTACCCCCGTTCCCAGAACACCGACAGTAGCCCCCGGGCCCAAGGCGCACCTGGACTTGGCTGATGAGTGAAGCGAAGGGGCAAGTCTTGAAGCGCCCATGAGCCCCTAACAAGCCTGACCTCAGGCGCCGCATGGCGGTTGATTGGACTTGGGCGTCCCTGTTACCCCACGCCTCCTTATTTTGCACCCAGCTAGGCGGACCCGTGGTTGCACACAGTCGTCCCTCTTTTCGCTGCTGGACCGTCTCCTGCTCTTCCTCCTCTCGAGCTCCAGTCTCCGCTTCCAATCTAATCTCGAATCCTCCCCTTTTCTATCGCCATGGCTCCGACGAAGAAGGGGAAAGGGAAGAAGCCCGTGCCTCCGCCTCGCTCGCCGTCGCTGACGGCTCCTGCTGTCGATCGGTCGATCATACTCAACCGAGAAGGCTTGGACAAGGTCAGCTCTGCTCTTGCCACTATCTTCAACGAGTGCGGGAGGACGACGGCCTGGCCCGCGTCCCACTTCTCCATTGATGAGAATAGTAACCGAGGTCCGCATTTCGCCGACGCATACTATGGGCGGGGATTCCCCCTTTTCCAATTTCTTCAATGATGTGCTTTCCCATGACCAGATCCATATGATGCATTTGGGTCCTGAATCCATTACTCTTCTTGCCGTTTTCGCCTTTGTCTGTGAGGCAATGATGGGCATCCCTCCTTCAGTTGCCTTGCTGCGTCACTTCTTCTCTTTGCGCCTCATCGGCCCCACCCAATGCTCGGGGTGCGTGAGCTTCATTGCCGCATAAGAAATAACGGCTTCAGGGATTGATTTCAGCCTTCCTCCACCCGCGTCTGGGTTCCGCGAGCGGTGGCTGTACGTGGATGTCGGGGTGCCCAGCCCCCTGCTTTCGGAGCCAACATCTCCCGCTATCCCCAATTTGGGCTGGGGCCAGGAGACGCTCACGAGCTCCTGGCTCGTCTTCGTCTGGCGCCGCTTCGCGTTCCTGAGGGCGCTCGGCATGACGGCGCCCAAGGTGGTGAAGGAGTTCCTGTTATGCCGCATTGCCCCTCTCCAGCGCCATTCCCGCCGGATGTGGGCCTTCAGCGGGCGTGAAGACCGCATGAGGCTCCAGGAGGAGGACCTGACGCCTGAAGTGCTGAGGAAGGTGCTCCTGGTCCTGACTGGGGACCCTTCCCCCGGCAGCATCCGGCAAGGGGGTGCTTTGCTGTACTTTTGCTCGGGTAGGGGTGACTTTGTGAAGCAGATGCCCAGCTTCGACGAATGGGGACTGCGCCTGCAGTCCTCATGGGGCCTCGCGAGAACCCAGTGGTGGTGGCCCGACCTTCCAGCCGCCCACGGTGGTCCTTCCTCGAGTGGTGGAGCAGGAGGCATGGGCCGCCGAGGCTGAGGGGCTCCACGGGATGACGCCAGCAAAGACTCCCGAGGCGGCAGCTCCCGAGGCCCGTCTTCTTCTTGGCAAGGCGTTGAGCCACGGCCTGCGGCTCCCGTGGTCGAGGCCCCTGAGGCCCCAGCCACCCTTCTTGGTGAGGCGACCGGCGGCGTGCGCCAGGACGATGCCCCTGACGCTGGTCACCTTGGTGCTTCTTCCTCGTCGCAGGCCGACCCCTGCGCTGAAATCCTAGGCCGCTTCCGCGTGGACTTCGAGGCTCTCCGGAAGAGAAGGGAGGCCTTGGGTGACGACTACCCTTGCCGCCTGTTGAAGTGCAGGAAGTATTTCGCCATTGATGAGTAAGCCTTCCCCTTTCCTAGTTCCTTATCCTCCCGTTGCTTTGGCTGATCCTTGCTCTACAGGGCCCTTCCTGCCGAGCTCACGGAGATGGCTGAGGAGCCATCCCCCCAGGCTTCGCCCTCTCCACCGTCTTCGAGCGCTCCGAGCTCAAGCAGAGCCCTTGTGGTGAGGCCGGTCGGAGAGGTGAGCCATCCTGTGGCGCATCGCGGCTCTGCGCACCTCGCGACCCTCCTTCGCGAGCCTTCTCGGGCCATAGCTAGCCTGCCTTGGGCTTCTCGTCTGGTCGTGGATGGCGATTGGCTGAGGTCAGCCCTTCGTTCTTCATTTGGGGATGGGCTGGCTCCAGGCCGGGCTTCTGGCGAGGCGTGCCCGGCCATCGCGAGGGCGCCAGCCCCCAGCCCCTTGCCTAGAGGGGGAGTGCTGATTCGTGGCCCCCGCGCTCACTTGGGGCGGATGATGACGCAGAAGACGTGCTCGAGCGCGCCCGGGAGCGCCGCGCTCTTCGCCAAGGGTTTCTCCGGAGGGCGGCTGATGCGGTGAGCCAGCTTGGTGAAGAGCTCGCTGATGAAGACGCGCGCCTTGAGGTTGAGGGCCTGCGCCTGGCTGAAGAGAGGCGCAAGCTGAAGGCGGTTGTTGCCCTTGCACGCCACCAGCGTGACCTCGACAATGAGAAAGCCGAGGCGTCGCTGGCGGCCTCTCGGGAGCCCCGTTCCCGGGTCGTCGAGGAGGCCCGAGAGGCTGACCGGCGGCGTGAGGCGGCGGAGGAGCGGGCGCGGGAACTCCAGGCCTGGTGCCATTCCCCGTAGCAGCAGGTGGAGCTGCGTGAGACGGCCCTTGCGTCGATGAAGGGGGCTTCGGTCGACCAGGCAGAGCTCCAGAGGCGTGAGGAGGCACTGACATTGGAAGAGGTTGAACGCCGGGTGGTGATGGCCCTCTTGATCCTTGAGCGCGAGTTCGAGGAGAGGCTGGGGTTGATCAGGGTCGAGGCTGAAAGCAGGACTACCGCCCTGAGGGCCAAGCTGGATGAAGTGACGCGGCGGGCCGGCGCTTCCCGGGCCGCCCTCGGCGTGGCGCAGGAGGAGCTGACTACCTCCCGAGCCGAGGCGCTTCTTCTCCGCCAACGGGTGGACGAGGCTGAGGCCGTTGCGTGGCAGAACGAGGACGAGATACGCCAGCGATGGATCCTGGAGCACGAGAATGGCCCCATGCTCTCCATGCTCCGGGAGAGAGCTAACACGGCCTTGGATAACATCTGCGAGGCGGCCGTTGGCGAGCCTCACACAATCAACTATGCTGGAAACCTTCAGTTCTTCACTGACGTGGTGGCCTTGGTGGAGGTGCGGTCGGGCGAGCCAACAGGTTGGTGGACGAGAGGAGCCGCTACCGCCGGGCGCCGCCTTTTCTCGCGTCTTCAGCCATCTTCGGAACATGGATCCCAACTTTGAATTTGATGCCGCCATCGCCCCGGTACCCCAGGCCATCTGGGACGACTTGGCGCATTGGGTGGAAGACAACGTGGTTGCCCTCGTCAGGGCCTTCGCTACTGACAACGACGGCGTGGTCGTGGCTGCTGATGAAGGCGGCGTGGTGAACGGCCCTGACGCCGGCCGACGGCAACATCGTGAAGCGATGGCGAGGCCAGCGACGCCAGCGATTCAGGAGGTGCCCTTGAGGATGCATTGGGGGATTTATCCGACTGACCGCGTGTTGTTCCTGTTTCCTTACCCTGCGCAGATAGAGTTCGGGCTTTGCCCTGAAGGTTGTAAGAGCATTTTGGGAGGGGGAGCCCCTCATGTGAAAACTTGCATTCAGCGTATTAGTAGATGCAATATCACCCATACACCTGCGCCAAGGGGCTGGCTTTGCGACGAGCTGGCTGGCTTGTTTACCTTCGACCCGCGTGGGCCCCGAGTTTGCCTGCGGAGGGTTGTGGTGTCTCGAGTGTCTCCCGAACAAGCCCATTGAACCTGTAATGAAAACCTCCAGAGAGGGCGTGGTGACGGCAGTCCGGGCTGCACGCAAGCTAGGCCTAGCCCGGCTCGCGAGGGGCTCACGAGGGGAGGCAGCTGAGGAAAAGTGGTAACCAGAACACGAGAGATTGCTCGAACGAGACTAAACACCCCTTCCCCGAACACACGCAAATCTCAAGCTCAAATCCAACTTAAATCCAACGGGGGGAAGCGACAGCCAAGAGGAAAAGCAAGGAAAGCAAAAAAAGGTTGCGTCCGGCACCTAGTCTAGTCGTGGACGTCTTCTCACCAGCGCGGAGCTAAGTGCTGCCACTGGGCGTGGGAGGGAGCCCCAGGGCCTGAGGCCGGCACCCCTGAGACTCCGGGGCGTGTACAGCCCCACTCATTATTACGTGAGAGTGTCACGGGGCGGCGAGCTTCACAGGCACTGGGCCTTCTTCATAGGTACCGGCCTTGCTTCATATCACCAGACGAGGGCCCCGCCTTGCGCCACACTCTAGTGCCACCGACGACGACCGGAAACCAAGGACGCCGCCGATGGGGTAGAGCGGTCGCCAGCGGTTCCCCCGACGACCACGGGTCCTCTGCCAGGGGTAGGCCCTGAGGCACCTCCCCGGCAGAGGGCCTACCTCCTGAGGACGCCTTGCTCAACGCCGCAGTGGTGATGCGGATCTCGGCCCCTCTCCTGCAGCCCCCGGCGCCCTCCTCCTGAGGGGTAGGAAACTGCGGGAGTGGGGCAGCTGTCCGCTGCGGCGACCTGTACCTCCTGCGATCCATGGTTAGCGTATGCCTGCTCCTGAGGAATTAGCGGTACCTGATAATCGTTGCTTCCAGCGCGGCCGACGGGGATTTCTCGGGGCTCCTGGAAGAGCTCAGCTTCTGGTGCCTCGTCCCCCCAGCTTGGGCCGAGGAGCGAGCCATGTTCGTCCTCCGGCGCGTGCCCTTGATCCATCATGTGGGGCACGTACTCTTCCGGGGCCGCCATCCCGAAGGCTGCGCCGTAGTGCTCCGTGTGCCACGCAGTTCTGCTTGAGGCGCCCACCTGGGGGTGGTAGCGCGGTGGCCCACTGGGGCCGTGGGTCGTGGCGAGTCCTTCTTCGCTGGCCGGGGGCGGAGGCAGCGCCGCTGCTGGCCCGGTGCTGACGGCCTGGCTGGCATTGGGGTGGCCTTGGAGTCCGCTTGGAGCTGCGCGGGCGTGCGTGGAGCCTCCGCGTGGGCCACCCTGGACCTGAGGTGGGAGTTGGGTGCAGAAGGGGTGAGCCCCCGATGCGGCGCGGCCAGGAGCTCTGCCACCCGTTCCAACAGCATGTCGCGACCGCCTTCCAGCAGCCTGCATTGCAGTAGCTCTCGGGCCACCGTGAGCGTGGCCCTTGAGTTCGCCTTTGCTCCCGTCGGGTGTCTTTGTCGTGGCCGGCGGGGTTGGAGGCCCTCGCCCGCCCGACCCGCTTTGCCAGCGCATGAGAGCTATCGTCGCTGTCCGCGTCGCCCATGACCGCATGACTCCTAACGGACCCTTGAGCTACTGGGGCATGGGGTCACCCGGGGCGAGCGGCTCTGCGCGGGCGAGCCAGGTCGCCCAGGGATCAGGGTTGCCCGCCTGGTCGCCGGACATGATGATGACGATGCGACGAGGCGCGAAGCGGCAGATATGGATTCCGCACCCCTACCTGGCGCGCCAAATGTCGGATTTCGGGTTCCGGCAGACCCTCTAGGTTCGAACTCTGGGGTGCACGCGGAGATCTCACCCCCTACCTTCCTGCACCTCGCCGCCTTGCTAGGATCTAAACTATGAAAGGAACAACACAAGAGACACAGGGTTTATACTGGTTCGGGCCACCATTGTGGTGTAACACCCTACTCCAGTGTGTGGTGTGGTGGATTGTCTCTTGGGCTGATGATGAACAATACAAGGCAGAACAGCCTCACGAGGGTGAGGTGTTCTTGCGGCTAGGCTCTCGATCGGATTGGATCAAGCTAAGATGAGGCGAGATGTCTGGATCTCTACCAGATGCCTCTACCCTGTGGGTGGCTAGTCCTATTTATAGGCAGAGGCCCTGGGCCTCTTCCCAAATATTGGGCGGGAAGGGCGCCAACAATTGGCCATTTTGAAGGGGAACATCTGGTACACTTATCCTGACTAAAGTTGGTCCTCGCCTGTCAAAGGCTCTGGTGGTGATGTCGGCTTGGGCTTCACAATGACTTCCTTCCTGCCGTTGCGACGGTCTTGGTCTTGTTGCACCGAAATGGACGCCTTTGCTTGATGCTCTCGCCTGCGCTTGCCCCCTTTGCACCAAAGAGGAAACAAGGACTCTGCGCGGGCTGGCGCCCTTGGTCGTCATGGCTTGCGTCATGGGCACCTCGTGAGGTACCCCGCCTTGATCTCTCCGCCCCCTCGCGAGCCACTGACGAGGCTGCAGGCTCGAGGAAGCTTCTGTCGTCCGCCTCATGAGGCTTGGCCCTCATGAGGGTCTTGAGCTTGTGCTGATGAAGATGGGCCATGATGGGCCACCCCTTGAGCCACGCCGCAGGCCGCAGGCAGGCAAGTCTGGGTACCCCCGTTCCCAGAACGCCGACAAGCACCCAAGGCACAAAAGCTGATGGGTGATGCCATAAAATCAGGGGCTGCAACTTCAAAGCCCAAAGCTAACCCCAAGCCCAAGAGTGCACCAAAGAGGAATACCAGGAGTATACCAGCAGCTGAGAAGGACAAGGCCCCAATGCCTGATGTTGCTGCTGAGGAAGATGAACAAGGGCAGATCTTAAGAAAGCTCAAACCCAAGATTCCAGACCACAATGATGCTCATCCTGTGGCGGAGAACATGAAGATCAGGAGAGATCTAGGGTTGAGGCTATGGAGAGAGTCAGATCCATATGCCACCGTGGAGAAGGACTACATGAGATTACAGGTGTTCCACACCAAGGAGCAAAGAAGACTTCTATGAGACCATCTTATTGGATAAGAAGCCCATAGTTTGTGATATGAGGTGGGTCGACCGACCTACATTCAGGAGAATGCGTAACACTATCCTGGAGTGTATGATGCCTTCAAGGCGTGTGGAGTTGCAGATTTTGTTGGGCGTAAGCTCACAAACCGGAATGACGAGCTCATTATGCAATTCTACTCCACGGCACATTTCTATCCAGATGGCGTGATAGTTTGGATGTCAGAAGGAACGAGATACCAATCAACCATAGAGGAATGGGCAAGTCTGATCAATGCCCCCAAGGAGAGTGAGAATGACTTGGACATTTATGCCAAGAAGAAAATGGATCATAACTCAATGTCACAGATGTACAAGGAGATCCCTGATGATGCACTTGAGACTTTCAAGTTTGGATCAGTTCATTTTCTTCTGTCGAGGCTGCCTACGATCAACTGGATCCTAAGGCACACTCTGTTGCCCAAATCAGGTGACCACAACTTGATCAGAGGGCATGCAATTAACTTGCTTTACATTTTTGATGTGCCCCAGAAGTTCAAGGTCATGAGCCTCATAGTAGAAACTATCAAGAGGACAACAACAGACCAAAAGAGGAGCTGTGGATATGCCCCACAGATTCAGGAGTTGATTAACTCAAAGATGGGCATAGGGAAGTATTTGTTGGATAAGGAACACTTGGTTCTCTATCCTGAATTTGAGGATAATCAAGTTGTCATGACTGAGAGTGAACCATCATCAGTACAAGCTCAAGAGAAGAAGGAAAAGGCAAGGAAAGAGAAGGCTGCCAAGATGCCAACTCAAGCAGAGGCATCTCGAGTACTTTCTCAAGAACAAGCAGAGCAGCTTGGTTACTTGATAGCATCAACTCTGCGGATTGAGAAGGGTTGGCCACCCTAACTCAAAACCAGCAGAGCACAGGAAAGAATCATGGAACAAAAATTCTATGATCTTGATGTCAAAGTAATCGGATTAAGTCACCGTGGAGCAGCTACAGGATGACATGCAGGAGAGGAAGGGCGGGACAACGATCGATGCATTTGCGAGTGCCTCGAGCTCGAGATCACCGCAGAGCCGATTACTCAGTCACGAGTCAGCTCCAGCCACAGCTCCAACAAGAACCAGCTCCAGCACCAACTCCTTCAGCTCCTTCCACATCTACTGAAGTCTTCGTCCAAGGAGCCATCTCTACGCCACCAGCAGAAGACCAAGCCTGAGAGACGATGTAGTCCTATGCATTTTCTAGGAACTTTTTGGTAACTTGTTGCCAAAGGGGTGGAAAAATGTATAGATCATTGGCTTCGAGAGAGAGATTTGCTGCTTTTGTTCTCTCTTGTCTTCTTGGTTGAACTTTGTTTGCTTTTGATTGCTTGAGATACTATGCTATTACCTGTGAGACATTGATGATCAGTGTTTGATCATAAGCTACACTTATGCTTGTTATATGTTATTATCTTACTTATCCTTATATGATCATTCACTTTTCTTGGTGATGAGTGCATGTATTCAATCTTTATTATTTTGAGTGCTCCACCAAGATGTATGTGACATGGAAAAGTAACCCATGAGCCTAATTCCTTGTGCATTTGCAGTCCAAAGCAAATCTTAAAATATGCACAAATTTTGGGGGAGCTCTTGCTTATCACATACTTCTCAAAGCGATGATGTTTTTCAATCTTATTATCATTTGTCGAAGCTTTGATCTATATGTCGTCATCAATTACCAAAAAGGGGGAGATTGAAAGTGCAACTATCCCTAGGTGGTTTTGGTAATTCATAACAACATATAACTCATTGAGCTAAAGCTATTCCAAGACAAATATTTCAGGAAAATTCAATGAATGGCATGGCATGGATGATGAAAGTGGATCCCTCAAAATATCAAGGACAAAGGATTGGCTCAAGCTCAAAAGCTCAAGACTCTACATTTTACATTTTAGTGATCCAAGATCACATTGAGT
Organism: Aegilops bicornis; assembly: GCA_021605145.1. Lineage (NCBI taxonomy): Eukaryota > Viridiplantae > Streptophyta > Magnoliopsida > Poales > Poaceae > Aegilops > Aegilops bicornis. The sequence goes on from CM038669.1 coordinate 344,333,900, forward strand.
CTATAGGAAAAGCCAATACTATCAAGGAGGGATGAGGTGTTGCTTAATCAGCCTCTTGCTTCATGTGCTTAGTGATATGCTCCAAAACCCTCCACTACTTTCTCACATCCACATATGACCTAAACCTAAAGTCAAACTTGGCCCTACCGATTCTTTCTATCCCGCGCCACCGAGTTCAAATGTCATAGCCACCGCCACAAACCCTAGGCAAATCAGTTTCACCGATAGGGATCTCGGTCTCACTGAGATGGGATTGTAATCTCTCTGTTTCCCTTCGTAACGTTTCGGTCTAACCGAAGTGAGCGATCGGTCCCACCGAGATTACATTGTAAACTCTCTGTTTCCCTTTCGTAACTTTTCGGTCTCACCGAAAGAGCGAATCGGTCCCACCGAGTTTACCTGACCAACTCTCTGGTTAGCTAATTACCAAAATTGGTCTCACCGAGTTTGTGTAATCGGTCTCACCGAGTTTGTGTAATCGGTCTCACCGAATTTGTGTAATCAGTCTCACCGAGATTACGTTATGCCCTAACCCTAACCATATCGGTCCTACCGAGTTGCATGTCAGTCCCACCGAAAACCCTAACGGTCACTAGGTTTACTAAATCGGTCCGACCGAGTTTGATGATTCGGTCCCACAGAGTTTGGTAAATTGTGTGTAACGATTAGATTTTGTGTGGAGGCTATATATACCCCTCCACCTCCTCTTCATTCGTGGAGAGAGCCATCAGAACGAACCTACACTTCCAACTTACCGGCCTGAGAGAGAACCACCTACTCATGTGTTGAGGCCAAGATATTCCATTCCAACCACAAGAATCTTGATCTCTAGCCTTCCCCAAGTTGCTTTCCACTCAAATCTTCTTTCCACCAAATCCAAATCCTGTGAGAGAGGGTTGAGTGTTGGGGAGACTATCATTTGAAGCACAAGAGCAAGGAGTTCATCATCAACACACCATTTGTTACTTCTTGGAGAGTGGTGTCTCCTAGATTGGCTAGGTGTCACTTGGGAGCCTCAGACAAGATTGTGGAGTTGAACCAAGGAGTTTGTAAGGGCAAGGAGATCGCCTACTTCGTGAAGATCTACCGCTAGTGAGGCAAGTCCTTCGTGGGCGACGGCCATGGTGGGATAGACAAGGTTGCTTCTTCGTGGACCCTTCGTGGGTGGAGCCCTCCGTGGACTCGCAACTGCTACCCTTCGTGGGTTGAAGTCTCCATCAACGTGGATGTACGATAGCACCACCTATCGGAACCACGACAAAAACATCTGTGTCTCCAATTGCGTTTGAATCCTCCAAACCCTTCCCTTTACATTCTTGCAAGTTGCATGCTTTATTTTCCGCTGCCTATATACACTTTGCATGCTTGCTTGAATTGCGTGAAGATTGCTTGACTTGTTCAAAGATAGCTAAAATCTGCCAAAGTCTAAAATTGGGAAAAGGTTGAGTTTTTAATTGGTTAAGTAGTCTAATCACCCCCCCTCTAGACATACTTCAAGGTCCTACACCATCTATCTACAATCAACATAGACAAGCAAGATACTATCAGGTACTAAGTTCATGATAAATTTAAGTTCAATTAATCATATTACTTAAGAACTCCCATTTAGATAGACATCCCTTTAATCCTACGTGATCCAAATCAACTAAACCATGTCCGATCATCACGTGAGATGGAGTATCTTTACAGAATTCTCCAATCACTGCCACCAAGCTACAAGAGCTTCGTGATGAACTATAATATGCAAGGGATGGATAAGACAATTCCCGAGCTCTTCGCAATGCTAAAGGCTGCGGAGGTAGAAATCAAGAAGGAGCATCAAGTGTTGATGGTCAATAAGACCACCGGTTCAAGAAAAAGGGCAAAGGGAAGAAGAAGGGGACTTCAAGAAGAACAACAAGCAAGTTGTCGCTCAGAGAAGAAACCTAAGTCTGGACCTAAGCACGAGACCGAAAGTGCTTCTACAACAAGCAGACCGGTCATCTTTGAAGCGGAACTGCCCCAAGTATTTGGCGGATAAGAAGGATGGCAAGGTGAACAAAGGTATATGTGATATACATGTTATTGATGTGTACCTTACTAATGCTCGCAGAGCACACAGGTATTTGATATCGGTTACATTGCTAATATTTGCAACTCGAAGCAGGGCTACAGATTAAGCAAAGATTGGCTAAGGACGAGGTGACGATGCGCGTGGGAAATGGTTCCAAAGTCGATGTGATCGCGGTCGGCACGCTACCTCTACATCTACCTTCGGGATTAGTATTAGACCTAAATAATTGTTATTTGGTGCCAGAGTTGAGCTTCAACATTATATCTGGATCTTGTTTGATGCGAGACGGTTATTCATTTAAATCAGAGAATAATGGTTGTTCTATTTATATGAGTAATATCTTTTATGGTCGTGCACCCTTGAAGAGTGGTCTATTTTTAATGAATCTCGATAGTAGTGATACACATATTCATAATGTTGAAGCCAAAAGATGCAGAGTTGATAATGATAGTGCAACTTATTTGTGGCACTGCCGTTTAGGTCATATCGGTGTAAAGTGCATAAAGAAACTCCATGCTGATGGACTTTTGGAACCACTCGATTATGAATCACTTGGTACTTGCGAACCGTGCCTCATGGGCAAGATGACTAAAACGCCGTTCTCCGGTACTATGGAGAGAGCAACAGATTTATTGGAGATCATACATACAGATGTATGTGGTCCGATGAATGTTGAGGCTCGTGGCGGATATCGTTATTTTCTCACCTTCACAGATGATTTAAGCAGATATGGGTATATCTACTTAATGAAGCATAAGTCTGAAACATTTGAAAAGTTCAAAGAATTTCAGAGTGAAGTTGAAAATCATCATAAAAAGAAAGTTTCTACGATCTGATCGTGGAGGAGAATATTTGAGTTACGATTTTGGTCTACATTTGAAACAATGCGAAGTTTCGCAACTCACGCCACCCGAAACACCACAGCGTAATGGTGTGTCCGAACATCGTAATCGTACTTTACTAGATATGGTGCGATCTATGATGTCTCTTACTGATTTACCGCTATCGTTTCGGGGTTATGCTTTAGAGACGGCCGCATTCACGTTAAATAGGGCACCATCGAAATCCGTTGAGACGACGCCTTATGAACTGTGGTTTGGCAAGAAGCCAAAGTTGTCGCTTTCGAAAGTTTGGGGCTGCGATGCTTATGTGAAAAAGCTTCAACCTCGATAAGCTCGAACCCAAATCGGAGAAATGTGTCTTCATAGGATACCCAAAGGAGATCATTGGGTACACCTTCTATCACAGATCCGAAGGCAAGACTTTTTTTGCTAAATTCTGAGTTTTTCTAGAGAAGGAGTTTCTCTCGAAAGAAGTGAGTGGGAGGAAAGTAGAACTTGATGAGGTAACTGTACCTGCTCCCTTATTGGAAAGTAGTTCATCGTAGAAACCGGTTTCTGCGACACCTACACCAATTAGTGAGGAAGTTAATGATGATGGTCATGAAACTCCAGATCAAGTTGGTACTGAACCTCTTAGATCAACCAGAGTAAGATCCGCACCAGAGTGGTACGGTAATCCTGTTCTGGAAGTCATGTTACTAGACCATGATGAACCTATGAACTATGAAGAAGTGATGGTGAGCCCAGATTCCACAAAATGGCTTGAGGCCATGAAATCTGAGATGGGATCCATGTATGAGAACAAAGTGTGGACTTTGGTTGACTTGCACGATGATCGGCAAGCAATTGAGAATAAATGGATCTTCAAGAAGAAGACTGACGCTGACGGTAATGTTACTGTCTATAAAGCTCGACTTGTTGCGAAAGGTTTTCAACAAGTTCAAGGGATTGACTACAATGAGACCTTCTCACCCGTAGCGATGCTTAAGTCTGTCCAAATCATGTTAGCAATTGCCGCATTTTATGATTATGAAATTTGGCAAACGAAAATGTCAAAACTGCATTCCTGAATGGATTTCTGGAAGAAGAGTTGTATATGATGCAACCGGAAGGTTTTGTCGATCCAAAGGGAGCTAACAAAGTGTGCAAGCTCCAGCGATCCATCTATGGACTGGTGCAAGCCTCTCGGAGTTGGAATAAACGCTTTGATAGTGTGATCAAAGCATTTGGTTTTGTACAGACTTTTGGAGAAGCATGTATTTACAAGAAAGTGAGTGGGAGCTCTGTAGCATTTCTAATATTATATGTGGATGACATATTGTTGATTGGAAATGATATAGAATTTCTAGATAGCATAAAGGGATACTTGAATAAGAGTTTTTCAATGAAAGACCTCGGTGAAGCTGCTTATATATTGGGCATCAAGATCTATAGAGATAGATAAAAAATGCTTAATTGGACTTTCACAAAGCACATACCTTGACAAAGTTTTGAAGAAGTTCAAAATGGATCAAGCAAAGAAAGGGTTCTTGTCTGTGTTACAAGGTGTGAAGTTGAGTAAGACTCAATGCCCGACCACTGCAGAAGATAGAGAGAAAATGAAAGATGTTCCCTATGCTTCAGCCATAGGCTCTATCATGTATGAAATGATGTGTACTAGACCTGATGTGTGCCTTGCTATAAGTATAGCAGGGAGGTACTAAAGTAATCCAGGGGTGGATCACTAGACAGCGATCAAGAACATCCTGAAATACCTGAAAAGGACTAAGGATATGTTTCTCCTTTATGGAGGTGACAAAGTGCTCATCATCCCGCAACTAACTCATTAGTTGCAATGCTTGCAAGGCTTAAGTGACGTGCATTACCGAGAGGGCCCAGAGATACCTCTCCGACAATCGGAGTGACAAATCCTAGTCTCGAAATACGCCAACCCAACAAGTACCTTTGGAGACACCTGTAGTGCACCTTTATAATCACCCGATTCGTTGTGACGTTTGGTAGCACACAAAGTGTTCCTCCGGTAAACGGGAGTTGCATAATCTCATAGTCATAGGAACATGTATAAGTCATGAAGAAAGCAATAGCAACATACTAAACGACCGGGTGCTAAGCTAACGGAATGGGTCAAGTCAATCACATCATTCTCCTAATGATCTGACCCCGTTAACCAAATGACAAATCATGTCTATGGTTAGGAAACATAACCATCTTCGATTAACGAGCTAGTCAAGTAGAGGCATACTAGTGACACTCTGTTTGTCTATGTATTCACACATGTATTATGTTTCCGGTTAATACAATTCTAGCATGAATAATAAACATTTATCATGATATAAGGAAATAAATAATAACTTTATTATTGCCTCTAGGGCATATTTCCTTCAGGGCGCCCCCCTCGTGGCTCCCCTGACGTACTTCTTTCACCTATATATTCCCATATAACCTAAAAACTTCGGGGAACAGAATAGATCTGGAGTTCCGCCGCAAGCCTCTGTAGCCACCAAAACCCAATTAGGACCCTGTTCAAGACCTGTCGGAGGAACCCTCACCGTGGCCATCTTCATCATCCGGCGCTCTCCATGACGAGGAGGGAGTAGTTCACCCTCAGGGCTGAGGGTATGTACCAGTAGCTATGTGTTTAATCTCTCTCTCTCTCTCTCTCTCTCTCTCTCTCGTGTTCTTGATTTGGCACGATCTTGATGTATCGCGAGCTTTGCTATTATAGTTGGACCTTATGTTTCTTATCCCCTTCTACTATCTTGTAATGGATTGAGTTTTCCCTTTGAAGTTATCTTATCGGATTGAGTCTTTAATGATTTGAGAACACTTGATGTATGTCTTGCCGTGCATATCTGCGGTGACAATGGGATATCACGTGATTCACTTGATGTATGTTTTGGTGATCAACTTGCGGGTTCGCCCATGAACCTATGCATAGGGGTTGGCACACGTTTTAAATCTTGACTCTCCGGTAGAAACTTTGGGGCACTCTTTGAGGTTCTATGTGTTGGTTGAATAGATGAATCTGAGATTGTGTGATGCATATTGTATAATCATACCCACGGATACTTGAGGTGATATTGGAGTATCTTGGTGACATTAGGGTTTTGGTTGATTTGTGTCTTCAGGTGTTATTCTAGTACGAACTCTAGGGCTGTTTGTGACACTTATAGGAATAGCCCAACGGATTGATTGGAAAGAATAACTTTGAGGTGGTTTCGTACCTACCATAATCTCTTCGTTTGTTCTCCGCTATTAGTGACTTTGGAGTGACTCTTTGTTGCATGTTGAGGGATAGTTATATGATCCAATTATGTTATTATTGTTGAGAGAACTTGCACTAGTGAAAGTATGAACCCTAGGCCTTGTTTCCTAGCATTGCAATACCGTTTACACTCACTTTTATCATTAGTTACCTTGCTGTTTTTATATTTTCAGATTACAAAAACCTATATCTACCATCCATATTGCACTTGTATCACCATCTCTTCGCCAAACTAGTGCACCTATACAATTTACCATTGTATTGGGTGTGTTGGGGACACAAGAGACTCTTTGTTATTTGGTTGCAGGGTTGCTTGAAAGAGACCATCTTCATCCCTCGCCTCCCACGGATTGATAAACCTTAGGTCATCCACTTGAGGGAAATTTGCTACTGTCCTACAAACCTCTGCACTTGGAGGCCCAACAATGTCTACAAGGAGAAGGTTGTGTAGTAGACATCACTTCCCAACCCTGACATGTGGAGCCCACACTCATGCGGCGGACGACCAAACCCTGTCGGTTGCCTCTCCCTCTCTGAGAGGAAGCAAATGTGTCTCTGCTCGCCGCCGTCGGAGTGCGCACTCCACACACATTCGCTTCCTCTCAGCCATGCCCGCCGCATGTTGTGCTCGTCGCTCCGCCTCTTCGCCAACCTATCACAAGTTCCTTTCCTCTCTTACTTATGTTGCCTCAGTGAGTCGGACTACTCCCCCTCGGTCACCTCCAGTGCAGCCACCCTCCGTGCAATGAGCGTCGCTTCCATGTACTACGAGGCAGCGGACCTATTTGTGCTCTGGAGGGGTGCTCCCACACCGCTGCTAGTGTCAAAATTCCACGTCCTCATTCCAGGGCTTTGTTCGAAGGGCGCAATCGACAAGGCCCGCTTCCTGTTCGATGTAATGCAGGGTTCGAGGTTGACACCGCACGTCCGCGTCTATAAGTCACTTGGGTTCACGCACTGCAAGGCAAGGCGCTCGCCCGAGACCAACGAGAGGTGGCGGGCACATGGCTTGTCCAGGCCTTCTCTCTCTCGCCACGGTAATTTGGGAACTGCATATTGCATGTGTTTCATAGGATGCAGGTGGATGAAGGTGTCGGGTTGGATGGATATGATTATACAACAATGATAGGCGGTTTATTTGAGCATGGGTATGCATACAATGGTTGGGAGTTGTACTAGCAGATGAAGGACATGGCCCATGGGCATGGAGCCAAGCCCGGTGACATACAACATGATGATGCAGTGGTATTGCAAGAGCAAGTGGGTTGGTGCTGCAATGGCACTCTACGGTGCAATGGTGAGCGGCAATATTTGAGGTCTTACACTATTCTGATGGCATCGCTTTGCAAGGAAATAAATTTTGTAGAAGTTGAGCAGATGTTCGATAAGATGCTGGAGAGAGGTGGTTCCCCTCATCATGTGATGTTCATTTCAATAGCAAAGTTCTTACCCAAGGGCTGGGAGGTTCTATGTGTGGAAAGCATTGAAGGTTGTTGCCAAGTTGGATTGTAGCGGCTGGTGAAGGAAATATGCCCTAGAGGCGATAATAAAGTTGTTATTTTATATTTCTTTATTCATGATAAATGTTTATTATTCATGTTAGAATTGTATTGATCGGAAACCTTAATACATGTGCGAATACATAGACAAACACTGAGTCCCTAGTGAGGCTCTACTTGACTAGCTCGTTGATCAAAGATGGTTAAGGTTTCCTAACCATGGACATGAGTTGTCATTTGGTAAACAGGATCACATCATTAGGAGAATGATGTGATGGACATGACCCATCCGTTAGCTTAGCATATTGATCGTTCAGTTTTATTGCTATTGATTTCTTCATGTCAAATACATATTCCTTTGACTATGAGATTATGCAACTCCCGGATACCGGAGGAATGCCTTGTGTGCTATCAAACATCACAATGTAACTGGGTGATTATAAAGATGCTCTACAGGTATCTCCGAAGGTATCTGTTGGGTTGACATAGATCGAGATTAGGATTTGTCACTCCGAGTATCAGAGAGGTATCTCTGGGCCCTCTCGGTAATACACATCATGAGAAGCCTTGGAAGCAAAGTAACTATGAGTTAGTTGCGGGATGATGTATTACCGAACGAGTAAAGAGACTTGTCGGTAATGAGACTGAACTATGTATGAAGATAACGGCGGTCGAATCTCGGGCATGTAACATACCGATGACAAAGGGAATAACGTATGTTGTCATAACGGTTCGACCGATAAAGATCTTCTTAGAATATGTAGGAACCAATATGAGCATCTAGGTTCCGCTATTGGTTATTGACTGGAGAGGTGTGTCGGTCCTGTCTACATAGTTCCCCAACCCGTAGGGTCCGCACGCTTAACGTTCGATGACGATTTAGTATTATATGAGTTATGTGATTTGGTGACCAATTGTTATTCGGAGTCCCGAATGAGATCATGGACATGACTAGGAGTCTCGAAATGGTCGAGAGGTAAAGATTGATATATAGGACAATGGTATTCGAACACCGGAAGTGTTCCGGATAGTATCGGGTATTTATCGGAGTACCGGGGGGTTACCGGAACCCCCCGGGGGAAGATATGGGCCATATGGGCCATAAGAGGGGAGCACACCAACCCACAAGAGGTACCCCCCTTAGGCAGGAGGGTGAATAGGAGAAGGAAGAGGGGGTTCGGACCCCCCTTTCCTTCCTCCCTTCTCTCTGCCCCCCCCCCCCCCCCCCCCCCCGGAAATAAGGAAGGGGGGAGGCCGAATTGGGGGAGGTCCTCAAGTAGGATTCCTCCTACTTGGGGTGCCCCATGGTTGCTCCCCCTCCCCCTCCCACCTATATATACGTGGGGAGGGGCGCCTTAGAACACACACCAACAATTGTTAGCCGTGTGCGACGCCCCCTCCACAGTTTACACCCCTGGTCATAGTTTTGCGGTGCTTAGGCGAAGCCCTGAGAGAATCACTTCACCATCACCGTCACGACACCGTCGTGCTGACGGAACTCATCTACTTCCTCGACACCTTGCTGGATCAACAAGGCGAGGGACATCATCGCGCCGAACGTGTGCAGAACTCGGAGGTGCCGTACGTTCGGTGCTTGATCGGCCGGAGCTAGAAGAAGTTCAACTACATCAACCGCGTTGTCAAACGCTTCCTCTTTCGGTCTACGAGGGTACGTGGACACACCCTCCTCCTCTCGTTGCTATGCATCTCCTAGATAGATCTTGCGTGAGCGTAGGATTTTTTTTTTGAAATTGCATGCTACGTTTCCCAATAGTTGGCTACTGAAAATTTCTTCCCAGGCCAGTGGTTGCTCAAACATGAGTTTGCAGCAGGAGGCCAAGGGACTTCTCAATGAGATGGTGAGAAGCAATCTTCTCCCTATTGATGATGTTTCCAATATATGCTGATAATTGCCGTGTGCTCAGAGGGTGGACTAGATGTGTCGTACTATCTATTGGACTAGTTGGTGGCTTATGACTGTAAACCTGCAGACTTAACATATAGCATTGTGATAAAATGTCTGTGTAGACAAAAGCGCAAGGATGATGCTAGGACACTCATTAGTCTTATGCAGAGCAGAGGTGTCAGATCTGATATGTCCATGAATTCAATTGTGGTAACCACATACTGTAAGATTGGTGATGACAATGCGCGTGGTCTATTTGACGATATGGCCAATGACAGGCTAGAGCATTCTATTGCAATTATGTTTCCATCGTAACATGCCTTTGCAGAATGAGGCGCCTTAAAGAAGCAGAGTTTACTCTACGCCAGATTATTAAGGTTGGACTGATACCTGATGAGGTTAACACATCACTTTGGACATTCCATTATGGGGCATACAAAGGACGCCTGCGGTGTTTTTGTGAAATGCTAGAGCGAGGTATATGGTGCCCTAATAAATGGGTTGATTAAAGACCACAAAAAAGCAAGGCTCTCTATTATCTGGAAAGAATACTGGAGGAAGTTTTTGCAACCCAGACTGTTATTTATACAATGCTTATAAGTCAATTCTTTAGGTAAGAGAGCTAAGACTAGGTTTAGATCTTGCTGAACTGATGATGGAAAACCACGTTGAACCTGATATGGTTACCGACACTAGTCAATGGCATTTGCGGAAATATAAATCGTCGAGACATGAGGCCGTCTTTGGCTACAAAACTGCAGGGTGAAGTCTACTACACAACCTTCTTCTTGTAGACGTTGTTGGGCCTCCAAGTGCAGAGGTTTGTAGGACAGTAGCAAATTTCCCTCAAGTGGATGACCTAAGGTTTATCAATCTGTGGGAGGCATAGGATAAATATGTCCCCAACACACCCAATACAATGGTAAATTGTATAGGTGCGCTAGTTCGGCGAAGAGATGGTGATACAAGTGCAATATGGATGGTAGATATGGGTTTTTGTAATCTGAAAATATAAAAACAGCAAGCTAGCAAGCGATAAAAGTGAGCGTAAACGGTATTGCAATGCTAGGAAACAAGGCCTAGGGTTCATACTTTCACTAGTGCAAGTTCTCTCAACAATAATAACATAATTGGATCATATAACTATCCCTCAACATGCAACAAAGAGTCACTCCAAAGTCACTAATAGCGGAGAACAAACGAAGAGATTATGGTAGGGTACGAAACCACCTCAAAGTTATTCTTTCCGATCAATCCATTGGGCTATTCCTATAAGTGTCACAAACAGCCCTAGAGTTTGTAGTAAAATAACACCTTAAGACACACATCAACCAAAACCCTAATGTCACCTAGATACTCCAATGTCACCTCAAGTATCCGTGGGTATGATTATACGATATGCATCACACAATCTCAGATTCATCTATTCAACCAACACATAGAACCTCAAAGAGTGCCCCAAAGTTTCTACCGGAGAATCAAGACGAAAACGTTTGCCAACCCCTATGCATAGGTTCATGGGCGGAACCCGCAAGTTGATCACCAAAACATACATCAAGTGGATCAATAGAATACCCCATTGTCACCACGAGTATCCCACGCAAGACATACATCAAGTGTTCTCAAATCATTAAAAGACTCAATCCGATAAGATAACTTCAAAGGGGACACTCAATCCATTACAAGAGAGTAGAGGGGGAGAAACATCATAAGATCAAACTATAATAGCAAAGCTCACGATACATCAAGATCGTATCACCTCAAGAACACGAGAGAGAGAGAGAGAGAGAGATCAAATACATAGCTACTGGTACATACCCTCAGCCCCGAGGGTGAACAACTCCCTCCTCGTCATGGAGAGCGTCGGGATGATGAAGATGGCCACCGGTGAGGGATCCCCCTCCGGCAGGGTGCCGGAACGGGTCTAGATTGGTTTTCGGTGACTACAGAGGCTTGCGGCGGTGGAACTTCCGATCTATTCTGCTCCCCGAAGTTTTTAGGGTATATTGGTATATATAGGAGGAAGAAATACGTCAGCGGGGCCACGAGGGGCCCACGATGGTGGAGGGCGCGCCCAGGGGGGTGGGCTCTCCCCCTGCCTCATGCCTTCCTCGTTGATCCCCTAACGTGCACTCCAAGTCTTTCGGATTGCTTTGTTTCCAAAAATAACTCTCCCGAAGGTTTCATTCCGTTTGGACTCCGTTTGATATTCCTTTTCTTCAAAACACTGAAACAAGGGAAAAACAAGAATTAGCACTGGGTTCTGGGTTAATAGGTTAGTCCCAAAAATCATATAAAAGTGCTTAGTAAAGCCCATTAAACATCTAAGATGGATAATATAATAGCATGAATACTTCATAAATTATAGATACGTTGGAGACGTATCAGCATCCCCAAGCTTAATTCCTGCTCGTCCTCGAGTCGGTAAATGATAAAAGAAAGAATTTATGAAGCGTGAATGCTAGCAGGTGCACAAGTTTGATCAATGATAATTTCAATCACCTTTTCTAGCATCATTATATGTCATAACAGTATCTCATATCATAAAACTTTGCATGATCAAGTAACAAACTATTCACATGTTAAAGTATAGAACATAAACTTTCTTGAAAACTGACAAACCGTGTTATTAGTCATCAAACAATTACAATTCATCTTATTTTCAGAAGAGTCTATGTGAGAGCTTTGATTCAGCAAACTTCACATACTCAACTATCATTTACTCTTCCATGATTGCTACCACTCAAAGCATATTTTTAGAACAAATAGTATTCATCGAACACAGAGAAAGATAGGGGCTTAATGTTTCGCCTCCCAACCTTTTACCTCGGGGGTAATGTCAACAGTAATAATTCATGCTCAAATATATTTGAATGGCCATATATGCCTAGATCTTTCCATCACATGATGCTTGCCAACTAAAGAGTAGGTTGGAATGAGAAGGAATACTACTGACTCTTGCATAAATGTAGAAGATAGGCCCTTCATAGAGGGAAGCAGGGATTTGCAGAGGTGCCAGAGCTCGAAGCAAAAGCAGAGATGAAAATAATTTTGAGAGGTATGCTTTCATTGTCAACATAACGACCAAGAGTTCCCAATATCTTCCATACTACATACATTATAGGCGGTTCCCAAACAGAAATGTAAAGATTTTTACTCCCCCTCCACCGACAATCATCAATCCATGGCTTGCCCGAAACAACGGGTGCCTCCAACTAACATCAATCCTGGGGGAGTTTTCTTTGCAATTATTTTTTATTTGATTTCGATCTTTTGATCATGGGACTGGGCATCCTAGTTACCAGCCATTTTCTCGTGAATGATGAGCGGAGTCCACTCATCGTGAGAATAACCCACCTAGCATGGAAGATACTGCTAGCCCCTAGTCACTACATGAGCGATTCGACATACAAAACAGATTATTATTTGAAGGTTTAGAGTTTGGCACATGCAAATTTACTTGGAACGGCAGGTAAATACCGCATATAGGTAGATATGGTGTACACTCATGGAAGGAACTTGGTTCAAGGATTTGGATGCACAAGCAGTATTCCCGCTTAGTACAGATATTTTGGCTAGCAAATGATTCTAAATAGAAAGCACCACATGTTAGAGGATCCATAACAATATAACTTCTATACAAATATACCCAAGCATAACTCATTATGTTGTCTTCCTTGTCCAACTTCAACTAATTTGCTCAGGTTTGAAAATAATTAATGGGGCTCACAATCATAGAAGATGTCCAACATAGTATATTTATATGTGAAACCTCTCTTCCCTCAATATTCTTTCATGAATTGTTCAAGTGACCAATACAATGTTTGCTAACCATCAATAAATTTACCACCTCTACTTCTTATATGTGAAGGCATTACTCCCCATGGGAAAGGAATATGAAACATATATAATTTCAGATTTTTTACATTCAAATCATTCAACCATTTACTCATAAGATATAAGTGAAGCACACGAGTAAATGACAAACTACGCCAAAAAGATATAAGTGAAGATCAATGGGTAGTTGAATAATTATTTAGCTATGTGAAGACTCTCTCTCATTTAAGAATTTCAGATCTTGGGATATTATTCAAACAGCAAGCAAGGCTAAAGAAAATAAAATGACGCTCCAAGCAAAACACATATCATGTGGTGAATAAAAAAATAGCTCCAAGTAAAGTTACCGATGAACAAAGACGAAAGAGGGGATGCCATCCGGGGCATCCCCAAGCTTAGGATTTTGGTTGTCCTTTAATATTACCTTGGGGTGCCTTGGGCATCCCCAAGCTTATGCTCTTGCCACTCCTTATTCCATAGTCCATCGAATCTTTACCCAAAACTTGAAAACTTCACAACACAAAACTTAACAGAAAACTTGTAAGCTCCGTTAGCGAAAAGAAAACAAAACACCACTTCAAGGTACTGTAATGAACTCATTATTTATTTATATTGGTGTTAAACCTACTGTATTCCAACTTCTCTATGGTTTATAAACTATTTTACTAGCCATAGATTCATCAAAATAAGCAAACAACACACGAAAAACAGAATCTGTCATAAGCAGAACAGTCTGTAGTAATCTGTAACTAACGCAAACTTCTGGAACTCCAAAACTTGTACCAAAATAGGAAGACATAGATAATTTGTTTATTGATCTACTGCAATTGGAATCAGTATTTTATCACGTTCTGGTGATTTTTAAAAATTGTTTTCGTGAACAGAAAGTTTCTGGAATTTTCAGCAAGATCAAATAACTATCATCCAAGAAGATCCTATAGGTTTAACTTGGCACAAATACTAATTAAAACATAAAAAACACATCTAAACAGAAGCTATGAGAATTATTTATTCCTAAATAGAACAAAAAAGCAAAAAAACTAAAATAAAATTGGGTTGCCTCCCAACAACGCTAACATTTAACACCCCTAGCTAGGCATGATGATTTCAATGATGCTCGCATAAAAGATAAGAATTGAAACATAAAGAGAGCATCATGAAGAATATGACTAGCACATTTAAGTCTAACCCACTTCCTATGCATAGGGATTTTGTGAGCAAACAACTTATGGGAACAATAATCAACTAGCATAGGAAGGCAAAACAAGTATAACTTCAAAACTTTAAGCACATAGAGAGGAAACTTGATATTATTGCAATTCCTACAAGCATATATTCCTCCATCATAATAATTTTCAGTAGCATCATGAATGAATTCAACAATATAACCAGCACCTAAAGCATTCTTTTCATGATCTACTTGCATAGAAATTTTACTACTCTCCACATAAGCAAAATTCTTCTCATTCAGAATAGTGGGAGTATCATAAGAGACTTGAATACTATAAATTGTTTCCACATTAAATGAGTAATGTTCAGAAAAAGGGTAATCATAATCATGACAAGTTTTATAAATATAATCATCACTACTCTTTATAGCATAAGTTTTATCACAATAATCATCATAAGTAGCAACTTAGTTCTCATCATAATCGATCGAAACCTCTTCCGAAATAGTGGATACATCACTAAATAAAGTCATGACCTCTCCAAATCCACTTTCATAAATATTATAAGATTCAACATCCTCCAAAATAGTGGGATCATTACTTCCTAAAGTTGACACTCTTCCAAACCCACTTTCATCAATATAATCATCATAGGTAGAAGGCATGCTATCATCATAACAACTTTGCATATCAAAACTTGGGAGGCTAAAATATCATCATTATTAAACATAGCATCCCCAAGCTTGGGACAAACATTAATTTCAGCAAATAAATTCTCAAATATGCCATCCTCATCAAACATAGCTTCCCCAAGCTTGGGCCTTTTCATATCATAAGCATAATCACTCTCATCATTAATAGTATGGATAGCACCAATAGTATAGCAATTATCATATTCTTCCAAGCAAGTGCCAAAAGATTTTCAAGATCATAAGAAGTATCATTATCTTCCCAATCATAATCATCACAACAAGCAATAGGCATAACGAGATCATCATCAAGTGCATCATCTTCCACAATTATTTTTGATTCATTTTCATGGGGCACAACAATAATAGGAGCAACATTATTTGGGGGAGATATCTTTTACCTTTCTTCCTTTTCTTTTCTTCTTCTTCACATCATGTGTGGGTTCAATCCTCTTTTTGGAGCTCCTTATTAATGAGATTGGTTGAATAGAAGGCTCCTCCTCGTTACCTGATTCATCATAAGAAATAATAGGAAGATATTGGGAAGTCTCTTCCCTTTCGTTAGTATTCTCTTCATCCTCTATTTCTTTTCTTTTCTTTATGTAATTGGCAATATAAGGATTTTCAATGCAATTCACCGCACAATACATATAAATTTCTTCTAGATCAATATCGAGGAATTTCTCAAGGTTATATTCTGGAATAAACTTAGTTTGACGTTTCAATTCTTCATAACCGAAAAGCAGACTAAGTTCATTATGATGTGCAAGGGAAATCAAGTCATCACAATTTTTGGACACAATTCGATCATGAAACAATTTGCATTTGATATTTAAATGACCATGTTCATTGCAAAGTTCACAAGTATGGCTAAGATATTTAAAATTTTCAGCACTAACATTTAGCCTCTCTTGCAACCATTTAGTTTCTAAGTACTTGTGCCTCTTGCAATATCTATCTTGTCTATTTGGTGTGTACTTGCAAACCCAATGCACTCCACAAAAATTGACATGTTTATAGGAGATATTTTCATCATGACTAGTGCAATCATCATTAGTACTATGGATATTCAAGGAGTTCATAGTAACAACATTGCAATCATGCTCATCATTCAAAGATTTAGTGCCAAACATTTTAATGCATTCTTCTTATAACACTTTGGCACAATTTTCCTTCCCATCATACTCACGAAATATATTAAAAATATGAAGCGTATGAGGTAAACTCAATTCCATTTTTATAGTTTTTTTATAAACTAAACTAGTGCTAAAACAAGAAACAAAAAGATTCGATTGCAAGATCTAAAGATATACCTTCAAGCACTCACCTCCCCGGCAACGGCGCCAGAAAAGAGCTTAGTTGACGGGGTGTGAGTGCCGCTTACCTAGCCTCCCCGACAACGGTGCCAGAAAAGCGCTTGATGTCTACTACACAACCTTCTTCTTGTAGAAGTTGTTGGGCCTCCAAGTGCAGAGGTTTGTAGGACAGTAGCAAATTTCCCTTAAGTGGATGAACTAAGGTTTATCAATCCGTGGGAGGCGTAGGATGAAGATGGTCTCTCTCAAACAACCCTGCAACCAAATAACAAAAAGCCTCTTGTGTCCCCAACACACCCAATATAATGGTAAATTGTATAGGTGCACTAGTTCGGCGAAGAGATGGTGATACAAGTGCAATATGGATGGTAGATATGGGTTTTTGTAATATGAAAATATAAAAAACAGCGAGGTAGCAAGCGATAAAAGTGAGCGTAAACGGTATTGCAATGCTAGGAAACAAGGCCTAGGGTTCATACTTTCACTAGTGCAAATTCTCTCAACAATAATAACATAATTGGATCATATAACTATCCCTCAACATGCAACAAAGAGTCACTCCAAAGTCACTAATAGCGGAGAACAAACGAAGAGATTATGGTAGGGTCTGAAACCACCTCAAAGTTATTCTTTCCAATCAATCCGTTGGGCTATTCCTATAAGTGTCACAAACAGCCCTAGAGTCCGTACTAGAATAACATCTTAAGACACAAATCAACCAAAACCCTAATGTCACCAAGATACTCCAATATCACCTCAAGTATCCGTGGGTATGATTATACAATATGCATCACACAATCTCAGATTCATCTATTCAACCAACACATAGAACCTCAAAGAGTGCCCCAAAGTTTCTACCGGAGAATCAAGACAAAAACATGTGCCAACCCCTATGCATAGGTTTATGGGCGGAACCCGCAAATTGATCACCAAAACATACATCAAGTGGATCAATAGAATACCCCATTGTCACCACGGGTATCCCACGTAAGACATACATCAAGTGTTCTCAAATCATTAAAAGACTCAATCCGATAAGATAACTTCAAAGGGGAAACTCAATCCATTACAAGAGAGTAGAGGGGAGAAACATCATAAGATCCAACTATAGTAGCAAAGCTCGCGATACATCAAGATCGTATCACCTCAAGAACAAGAGAGAGAGAGAGATCAAACACATAGCTCTTGGTACATACCCTCAGCCCAGGGTGAACTACTCCCTCCTCGTCATGGAGAGCGCCGGATGATGAAGATTGCCACCGGTGAGGATCCCCCTCCGGCGAGTCAAAGCAGGTCTAGATTGGTTTTTGGTGACTACAAAGGCTTGCGGCGGCGGAACTCCCGATCTATTCTGCTCCCCGAAGTTTTTAGGGTATATTGGTATATATAGGAGGAAGAAATACGTTAGGGGGGCCACGAGGGGCCCACGAGGGTGGAGGGCGCGCCCCCCTGCCTCGTGCCTTCCTCGTTGATCCCCTGACGTGCACTCCAAGTCTCTCAGATTGCTTTCTTTCCAAAAATAACTCTCTCGAAGGGTTCATTCCGTTTGGACGCCGTTTGATATTCCTTTTCTTCGAAACACTGAAACAAGGGAAAAAAGCGAGGAGTGCACAGGCTGCAGGTTAATAGGTTAGTCCCAAAAATCATATAAAAGTGCTTAGTAAAGCCCATTAAACATCTAAGATGGATAATATAATAGCATGAATACTTCATAAATTATAGATTCGTTGGAGACGTATCACAGGGGAGCAAGGTGTTGTTTAGACTGCTGCCCCAAATAACTTTTAGCACAAGGGGAAAGAGAAGAGCAAGCACATGTCTACAGAAGAAAAAAATTGAGCTTGCTCTGAGGATAATACATGATTTTGCAGAAAATGGGATGATGCCGGATTTGCAATCTATAATTGGATGCTCAATGGCCTTTGTCGAGCAATCAAGATGGACGGTGCTTACAGTCTCTTGCAATTGATGGGAATTGGTATTCTTCCCAATCATGTGACATACACGATACTTAACCATATATGATTAGGAACAACAATCGTGCTATCCAACTATTTAACTCGTTGAACAGTGATGCTCATGTTTTTGATGATATAGCATACAACACTTATGTATGGAACTACATGTGAACTCTGTTAGGGGGCTTATTTCAGTTTGTGAATCATTATGTCGCCCTGAAGTTACTTGAGGATATGATGTTTTGATATCTTTCATCCTAGATCAATGTATCATCGTGATAATAAGAATAGAAACAATTCCTAGTGATGATGCTATAGGTGTTCATTCCGAGGATGAAAGATACAAGCATTTGCATGGAAAATATATGCCCGCAGTCACCTTAGTGACTGAAAATTCAAATTAGTTGTATTTGTGATGCTATCATAGTGGACCCTACTATTGTAATATACTACTAGTGTTGTCAAGGTATGTATGCTCACCTAAAGAGGTAGTTTGGATATATTGATCTATATTTCCCTATTTGCATTAATTACATTCATTAAACGGCAATATGCAGTCAACACCCACTCTTATCTTCACTTTCTGCTCTACTGTCTGTATACAGATAACTCCAGCCCATGATCTTGATGTCTTTAGGTTGGGAAACAGTATCTTGAGATTGTCCATGTTTATTTTCGTTGATGATGGGAACATAAATGAAATGGAGTTCCATGATTTTAAAAAATGTCGGTGTTGTTATTGATGCACATGCATAGGTATTATGAGATTATTCAATATTGCCAAAAAATCCGTTGCAATTAGCTCTGTGATGTTTCCTCCGTAGCGAAATGCATTCATTTATATTCGTTGCAACGCACGGGCTCTTTTGCTAGTAAAAACTAATGAGTGTTCAATGTTATTAACTTGTGTTCTGAAATACTATTGGATGCATGTGTGAAGATGGTTGATTAAGTCGATTCTTTTAGAATTTTAGTATAAAAGTTTCTTGCCTGGTCATATCCTTCTATCACCAATTTTCCTACAATTAGGTATATACAACAGAAACTTTCCATCTGTTCCCGGGAAAGGGGAAACGGAAGCGGAATGGAATTTCCTAATATAACTCATGAGGATTTTTCATATCTGCATGTGCGGAAATTTCTCTTTATTGCTTGTCCGTATAGTCTATCCCAGGTGTTTAGATTGTATTGTAGTAGTGTGAAAAACAATTTCTTAACTCGGTTTATCTACTTGTTCATGTGTGTTTCTAATATTCATATGAATAGGAGTTGTGGTTGTATGTGTCTCGGTTCCACATCCTTCATTGCTTCCCAATCAAGTCTCTCTGTTTGGTTGCTCTGTGGTGAACCCTTTCAGTCCCTCCTCTTCTATACAAGCTGCGACATAAATCAGGACCTTTCATCTATTTTAGTCAACATCATTAAGTACAGTTAACATTGGTCTCAGTTATTTGATCCCTGCAGCTGATCAGGTGTGCCTTGTACTACTGCGAGGTAATCATTTCATCTCAGCAGAAAATATGCATAAAGCCCATGAAACACTCTAGGGACTAGATTAGGGTCTGCTAGATCACGGAAAACCCTATGTGTCGCTCGTTGCGTCAAAATGTCGACACAACACACAGGAGAAGCCCCGTGTCACTAGAAATGGGTCGGCCCATTATACAAAATTTAGCCAGCCGGTTTTGGGAACCTTCTTAGGGTCTGCTAGATCACGGAAAACCCTATGTGTCGCTCGTTGCGTCAAAATGTCGACACAACACACATGAGAAGCCCCGTGTCGCTAGAAATGGGTCGCCCCATTATACAAAATTTAGCCAGCCGGTTTTGGAACTGTTTTTTCTTTTTGACCGGTTTTACTGTTTCTTCTTGGGGTTTTTTTCACTTTTATATTTCTTTTTCTTCTTTCTTAATTTTGTTTTCTGTTTGTTTTTCCCCTTTTTCATTTATTTTATTTTTCAAAATTATTTTTTAAAGATCATCTTTTAAAAATTGTTCGAAATTTTAAAAAAATGTTGCTGTTTTGTAAAACCTTAAAATTTTCAAAAAATGTTCGAGTTTTAAAAAATTGTTCATAAATTCAAAAAATATTCCTTTTTCAGAAAAAAGTTTGCATTTTTCAAAATTTTCAATTTTTTCGCATTTTTCAAAAATTGTTCTCAAATTGTAAAAATGTTCTTCTTTTACAAAAAATGCTTGAATGTTTTCTTTACAAATATCTGACTATGTTTAAAAAATGTTCATGTTTTAAAATTTTGTTCATAAATTTTAGAAATTGTTCACATTTTTTTTGAGAGTTTCAAAAAAAATTCCACAAGTTTCTTAAAATCGTGTTTTAAATTTTTTTCAGGAATTTTCAAATATGTTTGCGTTTCCCAATTTTTGAAAACATGTTCCCGTTTTAGAAATTTTTTCGCATTTTTCAAATTTTTTGAAAATTGCTTGCAGTTCTAAAAAAATATTCTGGAATTTAAAAAAAATGCTCTAGTTTTACAAAAAATGTTTGAATATTTTCTTTTCGAAAATTTGACAATGTTCAAAAAATGTTCATGTTTTAAAAAATTGTTCACGTTTTCGTTTTTTTCAGGAGTTTGAGAAAATGTTCAGAAGTTTCTTAAAAATCATGTTTTCGAATTTTGTTCAGGAATTGTCAAATATGTTCGCGTTTCCCAATTTTGTTTTGAAATTTGGAAAAATGTTCCCGTTTCAAGAAAATTGTTCATGATTTTCAAAAAATGTTCCCGCTTTTAAAAAATGTTATAGTTTCCAAAATATTTTTCACGATTTTGGAAAGTGTTTGCATCTCCTAAACTAATTCGGATCTGCGCAACATGTTTGGTTCTTAAAGTTTGGTTCTCCAACATGGTCAAAGACGTCTTCTAGCACAGCTGGTAGGAAACGCGTCGTTTATAGCAGTCGATCTTGTGTTCGAATCTCCCGCAGCGCAATATTTCATTTTGAGCTATAGTGCGCGTCGCCATCTTCATGGGCCAGCCCAGTAGAAGAAATGCCTGTGCGAAACCTCGTCAACTTGACGCGGAGAGCGTCACATAGGAGGTCTCCTAGATTAGTACCAATAGTATGGGAGCAACTAGTTTACGAGCGCTCCTTCGGGAGCCTCACAACGATCAACACCACTTGGCGCGCTTTCAGACACCCGCCACTTGTCGCATTCTGGGTGCTTCCTTCGGATTTTGTTTTTATTTTTATTTTTCCTCACGTGTTTTCGGCTTTTTAAATGGTTTTTTCTGTTTTTTTCTGACGTTTCGGTTTTCCACCGGTCTACCTTAGCTTTTGGATAAAAAATTCAATTTTTTTACGCAAAAAAAACATGTTTTCTTTTTTTCTTTCTTTCACGACAGTCACGGTTTTGCTTTCGCGAGAGTCATAGCCGTGTCTCTCGAAAACGGAAAAAAACGCGTTTTCTGTTTTTTTTCCTTCCGCGAGAGGCATGGTTGTGCTTTCGCGAGAGTCAAGGTCGTGCCTCTCGGAAACGAAAAAAATACGCGTTTTGCTGTTTTTTCCTTCCGTAAGAGGCACGGTTTTGCTTCCGCGAGAAGCACAAGTTGCGACAAGAGATAAAACATTTTGAATAAACGAATCCATGGAAAATAGGAAAACTCCCAAATTGCGACAAGGCGCACATGCAGTGCGTCACTTTTCGCAATCTAGGAAGGTGGGAGTGATCTTTGTAATGAGCCTCAATTAGTGATTTGGCAATAGTATTGTTTCATTCATCTCCTGATATTTGAGGCCCATCGTGGGCCACCTAGTTCAGTTCATATATTTGCACATGCTGGACTTTTCCTTGGCGGGTTCAGATATGGCCCATGACTTTTTCCGAAATTGTTTTTTCAAAAAGAATTTGGCCCATGATTGCATAAGAATTTGGCCTTAGTGTGGACTAGTCTTTTTCATGGCTATTGTTTTTCTGACTTTCTCTCTGCAGGAGTATTCATTTCCAGCCAAAGCATGTCATCGTATATCTTCGAGTGCTATCAGATTGCTGAAGTTGCGTCTCGGCTAAAATCTAGTATTTGTCGATTTGATAAGGGACATTACAAATCCCCAAAGCTACTCTGCCAATGCTCCATGCAACTTGAGCCTGGGCAGCTTTGGCTTCTAGAGTAGTACTTGTATTTATTTTTCATTTTGGGTTTGATTTGAAAGAAAGGCGAGCTTCACGGCTTGTACTAGCGCCAATCTTGTACCTTAATCTTTATCCCTCTTCAGGGAATACATGCAAAGCTCATGCCATCCTTTTTAGAAGAACATCTGCATGCCAACCAAGTTCTGCTGCCACCAACACCAAATCCTCCGAGATCACACCATTACGTGGCGCAGGGGGCCCTGACGAGTTATTCGATGCCGTCGCGAGCTAGACAGAACCCAAAATCTGGATCAAAGGACCACACAGGAGTCGTGTCTGTGCATGGAATCCCCCCCCCCCCCCCCCTTCTGTTCCTTCCGGGGATTTGCAGCCTGGTGACAGATGCTGTCATTTTGCTATGGTTTCAGAGTCGTCTCCAACTCACCTTCCGCATGCTGTTTCGCCCTAGCAGGAAGCCGTTCGAATGTTGTAAAAAAAATACCGTTCTTTTCGTTGCGTGCGGCCGGCCGGGGAGCAGAGCAGGGTGAACGGGCGATGTTTGCTGTCCGCCGCGGTGACGGCCAACCAGTAGAATTTGGTTTGACATCCGGAGCCGGCTGCGCTTCGGTGTGGGGTTTACCGGCACGCCGAGACTTTATTCGGAGAAGAATAAACG
Source organism: Aegilops bicornis (assembly GCA_021605145.1). Classification (NCBI taxonomy): domain Eukaryota; kingdom Viridiplantae; phylum Streptophyta; class Magnoliopsida; order Poales; family Poaceae; genus Aegilops; species Aegilops bicornis. Next base: position 344,357,200 of record CM038669.1, read on the forward strand.
GACGGCCGGTGACGGACGCGAGGATTTTACATGAAACAGCTCGCTCGGCTTGGCAAGAATCTGCTGCAGAGAAGTGTGCAGGTGCGCATCTGTTTTGTGTGAAGACGAGGCGAGGCGGTTGGAACTGACATGCGTAACTGCAAAGGAAACGCGTGGCCGCGTTCCGTACCGTCCATGCGGTGGACAACGTAGCCGGCCTGTTTGAGCTTCACCGAAAGCTCTGTCAACACTTCCAAACGTGGAAAACCTTGGCATGCAGTTGGCAGAGGCCAAATTACTCTACTTACTTGCACGTAAGATGACGTGCATGCAACTCCGTTGCTTCATGGCCGGACGGCAAGAACCAGCAGGTGCCGCCCTGGTCATGGACACGAACGGTGACCATTGTGCTTAACTTTTGCTCCGGAGTCATGGATGTGGGCGCTGTAGCGGAACATGTTACTACCCCCGTCGAGTCATGCAGATGTCACGGCAGATGCTGTCGACCTGTTCCTTCCTTTCCCGCCTTGGCCAGAGCTTTCTATCAATCCACCGTGTGCACGCGCACGTACGTCATTTTCTCTTGGGCTTCAATCAGTCACTGCACGTTTAATATGCCACTCTCACATCACGCATACTTATTAGAGGACCACTGCCACGGAGAGGAAAGCACAAAATATACTAGTGCTAGTAAAGTGATTTCAGAACACGGATTCAGCAAGAAAAGTGACTAGTTTTCACAGCGTTGCGTACAGAGACCAACAAAAACAAAATAAACGTGCATCTGAAGACCTTGAATCAGGGGGAGATCAACTACGCGGCAACACCTAATCTTTCTTCCACGATCCAGTCCAAACTACTTACCACGAGGAGGTCATTAATTACCCTATGCCGTAGTAGCAATCAACCACACCAAAACGTGCCGCTGTTCATCTTTGACTCCGGACAACCCGACTGCAGAGTCCACACACGTCAAAACTAAACAAGCTCGCAGTCATCACAAGTAAACAACAACGCCAGTCCGGACCCATCCATCGATCTGACCACCTTTGCTTGCGTGAAGAACCCAAACATTTGGTGCGGATCGACCTGGGACTTGCGGCACTGATCACCTCTCTCTCAGAAACGTTCGAGGGGGCATTCTTGATGGTTACTCCTTGCTTGGCACCTTGCAGTGCAGACCTCTCTCTAACTGACTGAACCAACCTCGCATCTAATGTGCCATGCGCTTGTTGCGGTGCCGTCTACCGTCTGAAAATACTTCAGGCTCAAGTGCTGAAACAACAAAGTCACCCAGAAGCGGCATCGAAGATTGCCTCGTTGGACGTGGCATGGACTGACTGAAGTTTCGGCCATCACAGTGTGACGCTCGGCCGTTCAGAGATGGACCAATCCGGTCTCTGTAACAGGTGTCCGAGATACCGAGGCAGAGATCTCTCGACATCAGTCTCCTTCACCTCTACGTGAGAAAGGAAAAGAAATGGCTTCCTTTTCTGAGGCTCGTGCTTTCAGGGGGCTGCGTGGCCGTGAACTCACGGCCCTTTTTTTCCTGCTTTTATTAGTCGTGGTCGTGGCGATGATACAGTAAAAAAAAAGGGTCCTTGCCGCGCCTGATGCTTGGTGTGGGAAGAGCCACATGTGTGGCGGCTAATCAAGGCCCAGCTGAGCTATCCGTGCTGCCGCGAAGGTGGCAAATAGTGATTCATGCTGCCATTGGCACGGGAAGGAAGCATCTAGGGGTAGTGACTAAGCGGGCAAAGGCGATCGTGACCGTGCATGCGGCTAATTGCTTGGTTAGTTTTCATAGGTTTTGTCTTTTTTAATAAACTTTCAATCTATTTATCTTTAATCATGGTAGTACAATGAGCATTAGATAATAAAAATTACATCCGGATCTGTGAACCACCTAGCGACGACTACAAGCACTGAAGCGAACCGAAGGCGCGCCACTGACATTGCCCCTCCCTCACCGAAGTCAGGCAAACCTTGTTGTAGTAGACAGTCGGGAAGTCGTCGTGCTAAGACCCCATAGAACCAACGCACCAGAACATCAACCGCCACCGATGAAGAGTGTCACTACTGGAATCAGCTTCTTTGTCGTCCGCCATGGCAGATGGCAAAGGCTTAGACCACGGACGGCAAACTTCTTTGCCAGCAGACGGCAAACTGTCTGGATGAACATGTGTCAGCAAAGGCCTTCTTTGCCGTCCGCTTTGTAGAAACGGACGGCAAAGGATTATGCCGTCCGCCGACCGAGGCCAGCAGACGGCAAAGACAGTGGACGGCAGTGCTGTGGCGTGAGAGCCGTTAGGGGGTTAACGGCGCTCTTTGCCGTCTGCCAGCGGACGGCAAAGAGTCGAAACTCTATGTCGTCTGCTGACAGACGGCAAAGAGCTCAGCCAGGTAGCACTGGGAAGCTGCCACGTGTCCATCTATGTCGTCCGTCAGCAGACGGCAAAGAGGTTTGAATCTTTGTCGTCTGCTGGCAGACGGCATAGCTGGTCATTTTGCCGTCTACCAGCCGACGGCAAAATGACCAAATAGGCAGCCAGTGTTCCCAGTTTGCACAGGTGACTGCCACGTGTCCTCTTTGCCGTCTGCCAGCGGACGGCAAAGAGGCTATATATCCCCTGTTTTTATTTATATCCCATTAATTAGACATGGTTTCAAACACATATATACATGCATACATATCCAACATATCTAACATCATGTCCAACAACATATTTCATCAAATCCAACAACATAGGTCAACCCTGTCCAACATATCCATATATACATAACCAGAAACAAGTTTCCAACAACATATCCAAACAAGTTTCCATAAACAACAAGGAAGCACCAGAAGAATAGTACACTCCATGAATCCAAGCTTCCTCATGTAAATCAAATATGCAAATTGGGAAAGATGAAAATTAGAAGAAGAAGAAGAAGACTAGTTAGAAGAAGAAGAAGAAGAAGAAGATTTTTTTTCTTCTCTTTCTTTTTCTCCTCTCCTCTTCTTTATCTTCTTCTTCTTCTAACTAAGGTAGGTAAAAATGTCATTTTATTGCTAAGCTAGAAAAAAATGCTAAGTGTAGGTCATTTTAGCGCTAAGCTAGGTAAATAGGTCATTTTGGAGCTTAGTAAGGTTATTATGTCATTTTCAAGGAAAATAAGCTAAGTCTATATCATTTAGGAGCTAACAAAGATTATCATGCCATTTTTTTACCTAAGTATGCTAAGTATGTCATAAATGAACTGAATAAGCTAAGTATAGCTTATTTTTTATCTAACTTAGGTAATTATGCCATTTAGGAGGAAAATAAGCTAAGTATACATTTGTAAAGCAAAACACTAGAGAAAACTTACCCTCATCACAACAAATGTGATGAAGATCGCAACTAAGGTAACAATTGATCCAACGGCATAATGATACCAAACCTCATTATCAATGGCATATTTTTTAATCTTCTTAAACTTCAGGTGCATTGCATCCATCTTTAAGCGCATTGCATTCATCTTCATCTTGTGATCATCGATGACATCGGCAACATACAAATCCAATGTCATCTTCTCTTCTTCAATTCTTTTTAATTTTTTCTTTCAAATACTCATTTTCTTTTTCAACTAAATTTAACTTCTCGACAAGAGGGTCCGTTTCAAATTCCGGTTCACATACCTCCTACATTAAAATATCTCTATGTAAACTTGATGGCCATAATCGTCATAAATGCGAAATGCAACAAATAGTAATGAAAGAGAATTTACCACATCTGAATCATAAAGCGGGCGAGGGCCGACCGAGACGGACATCTTGACCATGACACTATGTATAAGAAACAACCATACAAAGTAAGAAAATTATAAATACCAACTATATAAATCATACAATCATATAAATCAAGTACAACGTAAAATTTTGAATACCTAATAATCACTATCGATAATGACGTGCTCATCATCATCATTAATAAAAGCATCATCATCATCACTATCGGTAATGACGTGCTCATCATCATCATTAATAAATGCATCATCATGTGGAAGGCCACATTTACGTAATCGTTCAAGCATTGACAGGTCATCTGCAGCAGTAACTTCTTCTTCTTCCGCTCTTCTTGTTCCGGCTCAGGTGAAGTCGGATTCACTATCGTTTTCTACTTCAATGTTCTGGGGTGGAGTAGAGCGGTTCTTGAAATGTTTCTTGGAAAGACGTGTTTCTTGGAAGAATTCTCCTTCATCATATGTGTCTTGGTTAATGTGAGGTTCATAATCCTTTTCATTGGGGGGAGGTGGTCTAACACGTGGCGGCACTTCATAAATGACGTTCCAACCACTGAGATTTGGATCACTTTGACAGGCCCGGGGTAGATAGAAAACTTGGGTTGCCTGTTGAGCCGTAATATAGACATCGGGAACATCCAAATGGGTGCTTTGTTTGATTTTGACTAGCCCTATTTGTTCATGAGTCCTTCTTGTCTCCCTCATTTGGAACCAATAACATCCCGAAGACTACGACGTTTGGTGGGTTTTCACCATAGAATTCAAGTTCATAAATTGCTTCAACTCTTCCATAATACTCGATACCTCCTTCGCCGATAGCGTAGACACAACAATTTGTAGACTTTCGATTCGGCCATAGATAGCTCTTTGCCATAGGTACGAAAGCGATACCCATTGATGTCGTATTTGTCAAATGAATGGACCTTATAGTCAAAACCATTAGCTACTTGTCTCAATTCAGCATCCATAATCTCTGAATTAGCCTACAAGTTTAATACGAAAGGATTGTTGCATTAGTCACAAATTAGCCAAAGAAATGAAAGGGTCAAATGGATATTACCGCTTTTTGAACCAAGAGGCGAAACCGGGATATTCGCTCCTTGTTTTGCCGTGGCTCATACTCTTCGACGGAATCCTTTTGGATCACCGCTCCATACGAGAATATGGCGACGTATCGACTGCATCAAATATCCAGGAATAAGAGAAGTTCAAAGGAATTAGAAGTTGTGAAATAATGTACCGAGATCTTACTCGATGTACGGCCGCACTTCTGTTAGGTTGTTGAAGAGATACAGCGAAATGGTCCGCCATTCTTCAACATCCAACCACTGGCTGGTGCAAGATTCCCTTTGAATAGGCTGAGGTTGGATTGACCCTTTTGAGGTTCGTCAACATTGTACCGAGGCTTCGGATTATGCATATGACGATTTTTGGCTTCGTAGTGTGTTGTCACGAAGTTTGCCGTCTCCTCAGTGATGAATGCCTCCGCCATCGATGCTTCTATTATACGTTTATTTTTACATTTTGCTCGAAGCATCTTCTGCATCCTCTTAGTTGAGTAGCACCAACGATTTTGCATGCCCCCCCAATCGTGCCTCGGTCGGGAGGTGCAAAATCAAGTGTTGCATTGGATTAAAGAAGCTTGGCGGAAAGATCATCTCTAACTTGCAGATCAACTCCGGCGCCAACTGTTCCATTTCTTCTAGGAGGCCAGGCGATAGTTCTTTCGCACAGAGAACACGAAAGAAATATCTTAGCTCTGCCAGTACTAGCCATTCATCCTCAGGGATGAAGCCACGCAACATCACCGACATTATCCGCTCAATCCATATGTGCCAATCATGACTTTTTAGACCAAATATTTTCAATTTTTGAAGACTCGCTCCCCTCTTTAGATTTGCTGCATGCCCATCGGGGAACATCAACTGCATTATCACCCACAAAATAATTTCCTTCATAGCTGGCCTTCCAAGATTGAACCATGCCTTTGGCTTCGTCCAGTTCCCCTTTCCTTTTGGTTCTTTCATGTTTTGTAACGGTCTATCACATAGCTCCTCTTGATCGACTCTAGCCTTAGTATTATCCTTTGATTTCCCCTCTATGCCGAACAATGTACCAAAAATGGCTTCGGCGATATTCTTTTCAGTGTGCATAACGTCGATGTTGTGTGGGCAAAGGAGGTATTTGAAGTAAGGCAGATCCCAGAAGCATGTCTTGTGAGTCCAAGTGTGTTCTTTATTATACCCCTTGAAATACCCTGGATGCTCTGGATCTGGCTCGAGAGCGTTTAACTGAGCTAGGGTCTGTTGGCCTGTCAACGCAGCTGGTGCAGAGTGTTTGACAACTCTACCTTTGATGAAGTTCTTCTTGTCTTTCCTGAACTTATGGCCAGGATGTAGAAACGGTCTATGCAAGTCAAAGCAACTATACTTGTGCCCTGCCGTCAGCCAACGAAACTCAAGAGCTCCCTTGCATGTGGGGCGCAGGAACCTTTCATGCACACACCAGCCAACGAATAACGCATACGCCGGCAAGTCATGCGTCGAGTACATGTACTAGGCACTCATTATGAAGTTCTGTTTGCTAAAGGCGTCGTATGTCTTGAACCCATTATCCCAAGCTTCTTGCAATTCGTCCTTAAGCGGCTGCATGTACACATTCATATTCTTCCCCGGATAGTTGGGCCCTGGAATTATCAACGTCAGAAAAATGTTCTTTCTTGGGGGAGATTGAGTGGAATGACAAACACGGGCCAACAGCTATATGGGGTTGCCATCGACCAAACACCTTTGAACCCATTCAGGCCTGGCGACTCAAGGATGCCTTGGATCTGCCGTTTTTTCCTTATGTAATGCATCGAAGCGCTTCGACGCTTCACCATCCGATGTGTGCACCATCATGACATTCCCAACTGCATCTAGTTCGGTTCTTTTGCCCGTTTTGTGCCATGTCATTTGTCTGGCCGTCTCTTCGATCATGAAAAGATGTTGAAGTCTTGGTATGATTGACATATACCAAAGAACATTAACGGGTATTTTGGTCCGCGTCTTCTCACCCATACCTGGAAGAATTGCAAATGGGACAATAGTTCAAGTCCTCATACTGAAGCCTAAATAAGACACATCCTTTCTCACAGGCATGTATCTTCTCATAGGGCATCTTAAGAGCACGGAGGATTTTGTCTAACTGGTACAGGTTTGTAGGTAGCACATGGCCTTTGGATAGAAATCGTCCGAATACTGTCATCATCGCGTCGTAGCATTCTCTGCCCAAGTTGAATTGAGCCTTCAAAGCCATTATTTGTGAGATGGCATTCAGCTGACAAAGCTCAGTGTGCTCGTGGAGAGGACGTTTTGAGGACTCCAACATTTCAGTGAAGGCCTTTGCAGATTCCTCCATCTCCTCTTCCGAGTCCCAAGCATCGTCAAAGTCTTGCACTATGTCTGCGGTCCCGGTACCATGCTCGTCGGTGCGACGACGAACCACCTCGGCTCTGGCACGTTGGGAAGACTCACCATGTAATGTCCAGACCGTGTAACCAGGCGTAAAACCAAACTTCTGCAGGTCTTTACTCATTTCAAGCTCGTCCCTCTTTTTATAGTTGTCATAGCGGGAGCAGGGCACCGGCTTAATTCACAGCCATTTGCAAATGCGGCTCTAACAAACCCCTTCATTTTTGTTAACCATTCCTCGGTCCAAACTTTCGACTAGTGTAACCGTGTACATCCATGCACGATCACTCATATTGACTTCCCTCTTTGGACACACAAGAAATATATACATAATTAAGCAAACCACATCCATCGCTTAATGGAGTTTGTCGGTTTTATTACATCCATGCAACCTACACGCTAATAGGTAAAGATAGGTCCTAATCCCACCCGGTATGTGTAGATTGGGTACGTTTTCCATGCTCGCCGGATCCGATGCAAAATTTGGCAGCACCTCCTCATTTGTTCTCTGATACACGCCTCGGCAATAAGCAAAGAGGATGTGTACCGGAGAACAACAGGGGGCATTGATGAAATTCTGCATCGTAATTCAAGCGAGCATATGGGAAAACGAACCCAATCTACACATACTGGCTGTCCATGGATAACGTTGGACAATTCAAAGAATCACGATTATAAATATGCAAATGCATGCATATTTATAGATGTAACCTTCGAGCAGGGGACGCATAGTGGTTACGCATACTGATGATTGACACCTATAGCTAGCAAGTTTCATCGGGAGATGTCATTTGTGCTCACCAACGAACGCAGGGGCGGAGCTCGTCGAACACTAGACCCTCGCGCAACGATGAAATAACTGCACATTTAAATCCAATAATGAGTAACATAACAATTTTGTTTCTTCCGTCGACCTAACTAAATATTGACAACAGGACGAGAGGGTTAGGGGGTCCTTGGCGTCGATGGAACCCTAAATAGCAAGTATCATCGGTGCGAGAAACATGTGGCGCTCGGCGTTGAACACTAAATCCACATTCCACAAGCGAAACCGGCGCCCGGTGTCCCGCAACAATAGTTCTGGTGGCCGATGACGGTCGAACACCATCACGAATTTGTCTGCCAGCCTCTGCGATGAGGATTAAAGCCAAGTTTTGAAATTTCAAACAACCAAACCGACTTGAGTCAGTTTGGGTGTTTCAAGTTTCAACACTTGCCTTTTAATCGTCATCGCAGAGGCTGCCAAAAAAATTCGCGATGGTATTCGACCGCCATCAACGCCGAAAACAGTTGCTTTGGGACGCCGGACGTCGGCGTCTCTTGTGGGACATGGATGTAGTGTTCGACACCGACGGCCACATGTATCTCGCACCGACGATACTTGCTATTTAGGGTTCCATCGACACTGAGGAACCCCCTAATTAACCCGCTGGTCCCCGGGCGCCCCCTTTTCCTACTTCTTTTCTTCATCTTCAACTTCTACTTCTTTTTTTCATCATCATCTTCTTCTACTACTTATTGTTCTTTTTTTTCTTCTTCTTCGTCCTCTTCTTTTTCTTTTTCTTTCATCTTTCTTGATTATTCTTAAAAACAAGAAAAAAACCTAAACAAAACTATAAACTAAATGTAACCTAAAATAAACTAAATTAACCTAAACTAACCTAAATAACCTAAACTAAACTAACATAATTAACCTAAAATAAACAAACATAAACTAAATCTAAAAAACAGAAGAAAAAAACTCACCACGATGAGGGGCAGGGCAGAGGCGGGGCTGGGCCGAGCGGTGCGGTGGCGGAGGTTTCGACGGGCGGCTGGGCGGTGTGGGCGGCGACGATTTGGGCGGCGTGGCGGGCGGCGGGCGGCGGCTGGCGGGCGGCGGCGGGCACGGGCCGGGCGGCATGGGCGGGCGTGGCGGCGTGGCGGCGCGCCGTGACGGGTGGTTTCGGGCGGCGGCGGTGGGTGGCAACTGGCGGGCGGGCGGCCAAGATGGGGGTGGCGGCGCGGTTAGGCGGTGGTAGGGGTGAGGCGGCGGCTCGGCAGGGATGTATGATCATAGAGAGGGGGGGGCGCGCGCCTTTTCTGCTAGCTAGTAGGGCGCAGCTCTTTGCGGTCCACGAGCGGAAGTCAAAGAGCGTACCTAGTGGGATGGGGCCGGGGGGAAACGGACGATCTAACGGCCATTTTCTTTGCCGTCCACTGGCTGACGGCAAAGAACTTTTGCCGTCCGCCAGCAGACGACAAAGAAAATGGCCGTTAGGTCATCCTCGTAAGCCCACCACCCATCCTCGTTGCCGTCAGCTAGCAGACGGCAAAGCGTCTAGCCGACGGCAAAGATATGCTGATGGCAAAGCCTTCCGTTGCCGTCCGTTTTTCGGTGGCTGATGGCAAAGCCTTTCTTTACTGTCCGCTAGCTGACGGCAAAGAGTCGGCAGACGACAAAGAAGCTGATTCCAGTAGTGTGTAGATCAGAATGATCCAACCTGAAGACAAATAAACATAGACGAATGACGAACAGATCCAAGCAAATCCACCAGATACAGATCCACCGGAGACATACCTCCACACGCCCACGACGATGCTAGACGCATCACCGGAACAGGGGCTAGGTCGGGAGACCTTTATTCCATTTTCAGATAGTCGTCGCCGTCTCGCTTTTCTGAGTATGACACAAACCCTAACAAAACTCGAAAAGAAAAATCTAAAAACGGAGCCCTCCCACCGGCAAGGGCCGAGATCCACTCTGCCTCCATGGCCCTAAGGCCACCGGTGACAGGGCGGACCAGCGACGGCGCCGGTGGAAGGCAAGAGGAACCCTAGCTTTTTGGAAGCCGGCGGCTGGGTAGGTCGTCTCACTTCATAGGTTTTGTCTTATTAGGCAGTAGTATATTTTTGGCCAAGTATTATGTGCATGCTGAGTTGTACTGTGCTCAACTTTTTTGTAGCATGACGATGCTCAAAATTAACCACGGAAGTAGAGAATTGGTGATTACACAAACTTATGATCCACCGTAATGCTAGCAAGTCCACCCGCAAAAAGAAAATTGCTACTCCCTCCTTTCATCTATATAGGGCCTAATGTGTTTTTTAAGACCGCCTTTGACTATTGACAAGATTAATAGTACATGACATGCATAATGTGAAAATTATATCATTGAAAGGTCCTTTCACACACGAATTTAACGGTGTGCTTTGTGTAAGTTGCATGTCATATATTATTCCTCTAATATTTGGTCAAAGTTAGCCTCGAAAAACGCATTAGGCCCTATATATATGGAAGGAGGGAGTAGCAAGTCTTCATGGGAAAAGAAAAATAGATTTGTTCTTGCAACATAATCCTGATCCAAAATGTCTTCCAAATTATTGTCCATAGAACGATAATCCTACATCTACGTAACACACTACGAAGACTTACGAAAGCTTCCTAACTAAAACTCTCTGCCCCCCTGATTTTAACGGGGTGAGCCCCTGCTGCCCCTATCCATCCAATCCCACCTCACCATGTTCCCTTTTACGTAAAACATTTACGTAACCTTACCTAAGTCTAGCATTACTCTCCAAAGAATATACTAAAAACCTTACGTTGTGATTCTGAATGCCATTTTTCTTTAATTAGTTGCTGGATTGACCATTAAGTCCCCTTTGAAAAGGCTATTTTACATGTAATACCTCTGTAAATTAATACAAGACGTTTTAGATCACTACTAGTACCTAGTAGTGATATTGTATTTTTTTAAAGAATATAGGTATTTTTGGTTATAGTTTGGTAGTTTTTGTTGTTTCGTTTAACAATACGTGTGATGTTGTGTGGGGGTATTTCAAATATTTGTAGAAAGACCGATAAGTTTCAATCAGGGGGTTATGTACATGTTGCTATGGTAACCTGGTAAAAAGAAATGTGTAAGTTGGTGCTTCAAACACAACTAAAACGGATAGAAAACAAATGTTAAGAGTGCTTTCAGTTTATACACTTTTAAAACAATACAAAAATATGAAGCATATAACAATTGTGTCTAATGGAATATAGTACTGATAACCTTCTGTTGTGATGATGCTTCTGGCCGTCTTTTGTATATGATTCCAAACGTCCTCTTCTACACTTCATTGGCTTGGTCATTAGGTCCAATGTTGTCAGAATCGTGATTCTATTATACTATTCTATGACTTTATGATCCAAACTAACCCCTCTAATTCTGCGATTTTGGTTTGTGAATTTACATTTCTACGACCCTGATAGTAAATATTCTACGATTTGTGATCTTACCACCGGTGCTCCGATCTGATTCAGAATCATCATTCTGGCAACCTTGGTTGGGTCCCTGTTGGAAAGGACATTTTACACCTACTCCATCCGTCCCATATATAAGTGTATTTTATACTAGTATAGTGTCAAAAATGCTCTTATATTATGAGAGGGAGTACCTTATAGTGATATTTTGATTTTTACAGATAAATATTTCGGTGACAGGTGGGTAGTTTCATTTAACCATATTATTGTTGTGTGGAGGAGTGTGGGTATTTTCCGTGTTTGTAAATAACCCGATAAGTTTATGTTTGCGGGATATGTAGAACAATAGATACATTGTTCATGTATATTCAGGCTGGGATATTTTTATAGAAAATTGAAAACATAGCTAATTTATTGGCACACATGAGAAACTAATACTCCCTTTGTATCAAAATATAAGACATCTTATGACACTATGTTAGTGCCAAGAAAACATCTTATTTTTTTTATACGGAGGGAGTAATAATGTCCCTTTACCATGTGTCGCAAGTCAGTTCTCATTTTGCAGAAGAAAATTTGAACGTTACTCGTGACATCATACATTAATGCTCCAAGCATGTGACCTAGGTTGTGTACATAGTCTAGTAAGCTGATATTGATAATCTACACTCACGAACTAGCTATACCACATGAACTTAACAAGAACCAAGGCCCACTGCAATCTAAGATATAAGACTGACTAGCACAAAATCATAATTGTACGACACAAACTTAATGGTGAACCAAAGCCTATAGGCATGTTTGCATCGGGTCCTCAACTCACAATGCTAACATGCGACTCGCGACATCTGAGCGCGAGCAAATCGTCTGTCACGCTTGAGGCCTAGGAGAGTGTGGCATGGTAGCTTATCTTGGTTCGGCGCGAGATTGTATGACAGCTACCAAATGATTCCTTACTTTAGTTGGCACGTGACACCTGTGGCTTGGCAGTCGAAGGCGTGATCCAAACACACCTCAACTGCCCAAACTCACAATTGTATGACACTCACATCACATACCTCCCAACTTTAGGAATTGTTTTCTTATGGCTACCACTCCAAGTTTGAGATTTGGGCTATCCGAGAGACTTCGCCGCCCCTGAAGTTGGGATCAGGTGAAAAAACATCCAAGACACTAGAGTTGAATGATGTGTGTGCATTCATGGTTGTGGTATTGTATTACTTGAGATATACTTTTTCATCAAAGTCCTGCCGAAGCCTTGACTTCCAATGGATCAAAATTCTTCTTGAGTTTAGAACAACAAATAGTGCTGGCCATTATAAGGGAGGGGCATTGTTAATGAAGGGGGCTTTCATTTACTCAAACGTCGTGCCAAAAGTTATACAAGTTCAACAACCGGTTTTTATCTAACCAAACCTACACATTTTTTTATTTTTTTTAGAAAAGGAGGATTGACCCCCGGCCTCTGCATCTGGGCGATGCATACGGCCACTTTATTAATTATTCTCACAAGACCTTACAAAGTCATACAACAGTAAGACTAAAGCCGCCGTCTAAGCAACAAACTATCGCTACACCTATCCAGTTGATGAAGGAGCGCAGAAAGCCTGGGCCTAATACCAAACAAACATTGCAGCCAAGCCTAACATCTAAGACCTGAGACCCCAACCTAGCCACTTGCCGGGTCTGGGGCACACACTGGTCCGGCGTGCTCTCGCCGCCCGCCGCCAATCGCCACCGCCCCATCTTGAGCTGTCTTGATGCATTAACCTTGCTCGGTCTAGCTATCGTCGACGCCACCACGGCGCCTAACGGCACCTCCTCCTGTGGCAAACAGCTGAGCACTCCATGATCGCCGCCGATACGCCTCGGCGCCATCTTTGTCAAGTACCACCAGCCGACAGCTTGAAGTCCTTGGAAGATCTGTCATGCGTAGTACACCGACCGGGCATGACAAAGCGTAGCACCGCCGGTCGGGCATGACTTGACATCTCCACCGAAGCTCCGTGCAAGACGAAGCCGCTCCATCTCCTGCCTCTGACTTCCAACGCTGCTCCACAAAAGATGCTCCCAAGAGAGAAACGACACCGCAGTGCCGCCATCGTCCGATCTGGAACACCAGATCCTAGGGTTTCCCCCAGAGCAGCACGAATGAGTCGACAATAGTTACACGACGATGCCTCCATCAAGGTAACGGCGAGAACGCCACCATCGCCCGCTGTCGGCTCGGTTTTCTCCGGCAACCATGTTTCCCCGACTCGTAGCCGGGACTAGATGACGGATCTGGAGATCCGACCACCCAGCCTCAGGCCGACCACCTCCGACGGAGGAGATGACCACCACCGCCATGTCCCGCCTCCATGCCGAGAAGGGTCGTCGGACTCCACCGCCGTCATTAGCTGCACATCAATAGCACAACCACCAATAGCACATCACGAGCACCCCGGGGATGCCTCCCCGACCTGCCTCGGCGCCGATCCAGAAGGCCGAGCGCAAGCAACAAGACGAATCCGGCGAGCAACCAGCAAAACCGCATGCACCACGGAAGGAAATATGCCCTAGAGGCAATAATAAAGTTATTATTTATTTCCTTATTTCATGATAAATGTTTATTATTCATGCTAGAATTGTATTAACCGGAAACATAATACTTGTGTGAATACATAGACAAACAGAGTGTCACTAGTATGCCTCTACTTGACTAGCTCGTTGATCAAAGATGGTTATGTTTCCTAGCCATTGACATGAGTTGTCATTTGATTAACGGGATCACATCATTAGGAGAATGATGTGATTGACTTGACCCATTCCGTTAGCTTAGCAAACGATCATTTAGTATGTTGCTATTGCTTTCTTCATGACTTATACATGTTCCTATGACTATGAGATTATGCAACTCCGTTCTGGGAGGAACGCTTTGTGTGCTACCAAACGTCACAACGTAATCTGGGTGATTATAAAGGTGCTCTACAGGTGTCTCCGAAGGTACTTGTTGGGTTGGCGTATTTGAGATTAGGATTAGTCACTCCGATTGTCGGAGAGGTATCTGGGCCCTCTCGGTAATGCACATCACTTAAGCCTTGCAAACATTGCAACTAATGAGTTAGTTATGGATGATGTATTACAAAAGCGAGTAAAGAGACTTGCGATAGCGAGATTGAACTAGGTATTGAGATACCGACGATCGAATCTCGGGCAAGTAACATACCGATGACAAAGGGAACAGCGTATGTTGTTATGCGGTCTGACCGATAAAGATCTTCATAGAATATGTGGGAGCCTATATGAGCATCCAGGTTCCACTATTGGTTATTGACTGGAGACGTGTCTCGGTCATGTCTACATAGTTCTCGAACCCGTAGGGTCCGCACGCTTAAAGTTTCGATGACGGTTATATTATGAGTTTATGAGTTTTGATGTACCGAAAGTTGTTCGGAGTCCCGGATGTGATCACGGACATGACGAGTAGTCTCGAAATGGTCGAGACATGAAGATTGATATATTGGAAGCCTATATTTAGATATCGGAAGTGTTCCGGTGAAATCGGGATTTTCTGAGTACCGAGGGGTTACCGAAACCCCGGGGCTTAATGGGCCATAGTGGGACTTTGTGGAGAAGAGGAGAGGCGGCCAGGGCAGGGCCGCGTGCCCCTCCCCCCTAGTCCGAATAGGACAAGGAGAGGGGGGCGGCGCTTGATGAAGACATGTACCTAGGATAGGGTGACATGCCTAACCTAGATACCCTCCCCAAGGACATCACTTTATTACCAGAAGCATTCGAAGAAGAATCATCTTTCACTTGACATGAAGCGTTCCACTCGACAGACTTGAAGTCACTCGAACACGAAGACTATCACTCGACCACCAGAAGATCTAAAGCCACTCCGCATTGCAACGGTCGGTCTTTACGTGGCTTTAATGGTCATTATGACACTTTATTCTTAGCGTTACCAGTAACACCCTATCTTAATGTACTTTAAACCCTGCGTAACTGAGGGCCGAAGGGGTCTGGCAAACTCTATATAATCCACCCCCCTCCTCAGTGACAAGGGTTCGCACCCCCTGTAACACGCACTCATATAATCCAGTCGACCGCCTCAGGGCACCAAGACGTAGGGCTGTTACTTCCTCCGAGAAGGGCCTGAACTTGTAAAACTCGTGTGTACAACTTCTCCATAGCTAGGAGCTTGCCTCTACACTCCTACCCCCATATTCTACTATCAGACTTAGAACCACGACAGTTGGCGCCCACCGTGGGGCAGGTGTCTTAGCGACTTGTTGGAGAAGTTGCAATTTTTCCGATCCCCATCATCATGGTTTCTGGTGGAGGATTGGCCGAGGGCCGCGAGATCCGTCTCGGCGCGCTCGTGTACATCGCCGACGACTCCGCTTGGCTCCAAGAGGCTCCACTCGACGTCGAGGCGCTCCCCGTCCGTGGGGCGACGCACTTTCGCGCATGCGTTCGCGGCGTCCTTCTATGGCAGCCGTCGACTCAGTATCGGTCGGCTTCCATGGTGTCTTCATCCTCTGTCGCTCGCCGGCATAAGCGTTCTGGCCGGTCGCGGCTCCAGCGATGGGTGAGGCACGCCGTGGCTCGCCAGTCGGCCACACCACAAGTCGCGGCAATCGAACCCGACGAAACTCTCTACGACCTGTTCGACTGGCTCCGTCGAGACTGCATCCGAGTGCGACAACAGCGACCCTACGGTGGAAGTCTTGATGGTCGACGGACCATGCAGTCCACCTGGCTTCCCCCATGGCGACGGTGGCGATGGTGGTGGTGATCCGTCATGCATCCACGAGGAGTACCGCCTCGAGCCCCTCTCTTCGTAGCAGAGGGAAGATCTTCGCCGCCGTAACATGGATGCGCTTCACACTCCTATCGTTGGAGAAGCCCCCGAGGCCTGGGCCTTGGAGGACGCGCGCCTGGCCAACTTGGCTGAGCACACTCGACTGGAGAACCTCCAGCACGCACTCGACGAGCGTGCTCGGCAGTGAGTTCCAGAATCCAGTCGACGACAACTTTTTCCGCCTCCAACCCAGGTATATCGAATTCCGATCCAGAATCTCACAGCTGCAGTCCGAATAGCAGAGTCAATCCAGCCTTCCCGGTCGGTGGCGGAGGTTTGATGCGGTCGTGGCTTTACTCCGGCAGCGGAGAACAAAAAATCTGGTATGTCACGATCGCAGAATAGGATCCATAGCAGATCCGTTGTTGCAGATACAATCCAGTTGGCTGACAGCCCAAGATCGCCCCTGAGGCGTGAGGGGCGTGGAGACCGGCGAGATCAGTACAGAAACTGTGAGCAGTATGATCACCGACTCGATCACGATGATCGTTTTCGAGTGCCCACAGCCCCCCAAGGAGTGGGCCATACGTGCCTTGGCAACATGATGACAGACGCCCTCATAGTGGTGGGCGAAGGATTCCAGTCGACCCCAAAGAACCGGGCTTTGATGTGAGATCTATTCTCGTTCAGGGTCTGGTCGACAGAAACAGAGCTCACAGAGAAGGCTATGATAGAGATTTACCAACCAGCAGCAGAGTGCATGTCTCAGGTCCAGAGTTCTTCAGCAGAGCCATCAGGGCCGCGGTGATTCGTCCCAACTTCAGGTTGGCAACTGGAGTCAGTAAGTTCACTGGTGAGTCCAAGCCTGACACTTGGCTTGAGTGTTGGAAATATGCCCTAGAGGCAATAATAAAAGGATTATTATTATATTTCCTTGTTCGTGATAATTGTCTTTTATTCATACTATAATTGTATTATCCGGAAATCGTAATACACGTGTGAATACATAGACCACAACATGTCCCTAGTGAGCCTCTAGTTGACTAGCTCGTTGATCAATAGATAGTCATGGTTTCCTGACTATGGACATTGGATGTCATTGATAACGGGATCACATCATTAGGAGAATGATGTGATGGACAAGACCCAATCCTAAGCATAGCACAAGATCGTGTAGTTCGTTTTGCTAGAGCTTTTCCAATGTCAAGTATCTTTTCCTTAGACCATGAGATCGTGTAACTCCCGGATACCGTAGGAGTGCTTTGGGTGTACCAAACGTCACAACGTAACAGGGTGACTATAAAGGTATGCTACGGGTATCTCCGAAAGAGTCTGTTGGGTTGACACGGATCGAGACTAGGATTTGTCACTCAGTATGACGGAGAGGTATCTCTGGGCCCACTCGATAATGCATCATCGTAATGAGCTCAAAGTGACCAAGTGTCTGGTCACGGGATCATGCATTACGGTACGAGTAAAGTGACTTGCCGGTAACGAGATTGAACGAGGTATTGGGATACCGACGATCAAATCTCGGGCAAGTAACATACCGATTGACAAAGGGAATTGTATACGGGGTTGCTTGAATCCTCGACATCGTGGTTCATCCGATGAGATCATCGAGGAGTATGTGGGAGCCAACATGGGTATCCAGATCCCACTGTTGGTTATTGACCGGAGAGCCGTCTCGGTCATGTCTACATGTCTCCCGAACCCGTAGGGTCTACACACTTAAGGTTCGGTGACACTAGGGTTGTATGAATATGAGTATGCAGCAAACCGAATGTTGTTCGGAGTCCCATATGAGATCCCGGACGTCACGAGGAGTTCCGGAATGGTCCGGAGGTAAAGAATTATATATAGGAAGTGCTATTTGACCATCGGGAGAGTTTGAGGTCACTAAGATTGTCAGGACCACCGGAAGGGTCCCGGGGGTCCACCGGGTGGGGCCACCTATCCCGGAGGGCCCCGTGGGATTAAGTGGGGATGGAACCAGCCCCTTGTGGGCTGGTGCGCCCCCCTTGGGCCCCCCTGCGCCTAGGGTTGGAAACCCTAAGGTTGGGGGGCTCCCCACTTGCCTTGGGGGGAAAGCCTCCCCCCTTTGGCCGCCGCTCCCCCTGGGAGATCTCATCTCCAGGGCCGGCGCCCCCCCAGGGGGCCTATATAAAGGGGGGGAGGGAGGGCAGCTGCACCCTGAAGTCTTGGCGCCTCCCTCCCCCTGCTACACCTCCTCCTCCTCCCGTAGTTGCTTGGCGAAGCCTAAAGCCTCTTGCATCCACCACCACGCCGTTGTGCTGCCCGATCTTCATCAAGCTCTCCTTCCCCCTTGCTGGATCAAGACGAAGGAGACGTCACGCTGACCGTACGTGTGTTGAACGCGGAGGTGCCGTCCGTTCGGTGCTAGGATTTCCGGTGATTTGAATCACAACGAGAAAGACTCCCTCAACCCCGTTCTCTTGAATGCTCCCGCACGCGATCTACAAGGGTATGTAGATGCATCTCTCTCTCTCGTTGCTAGATGAACTCATAGATCGATCTTGGTGAACGTAGGAAAATTTTATTTTATGCAACGTTCCCCAACAGTGGCATCATGAGCTAGGTCTATGCGTAGTTCTCTATTGCACGAGTAGAACACAATTTGTTGTGGGCGTAGATGTTGTCAACTTTCTTGCCGCTACTAGTCTTATCTTGCTTCAGCGGTATTGTGAGATGAAGAGGCCCTTACCGACCTTACACGTACGCTTACGTGAGACAGGTTCCACCGACTGACATGCACTAGTTGCATAAGGTGGCTAGCGGGTGTCTGTCTCTCCCACTTTAGTTGGAGCGGATTCGATGAAAAGGGTCCTTATGAAGGGTAAATAGAAGTTGACAAATCACGTTGTGGCTTTCACGTAGGTAAGAAAACGTTCTTGCTAGAACCCTATTGCAGCCTCGTAAAACTTGCAACAACAATTAGAGGACGTCTAACTTGTTTTTGCAGCAAGTGTTTTGTGATGTGATATGGCCAAAGTTGTGATGAATGATGAATGATATATATGTGATGTATGAGATCATGTTCTTGTAATAGGAATCACGACTTGCATGTCGATGAGTATGACAACCGGCAGGAGCCATAGGAGTTGTCTTTATTTTTGTATGACCTGCGTGTCATTGAGAACGCCATGTACATTACTTTACTTTATTGCTAAACGTGTTAGCCATAGTAGTAGAAGTAATAGTTGGCGAGCAACTTCATGGAGACACGATGATGGAGATCATGATGATGGAGATCATGGTGTCATGCCGGTGACAAGATGATCATGGAGCCCCGAAGATGAAGATCAAAGGAGCCATATGATATTGGCCATATCATGTCACTACTATATAATTGCATGTGATGTTTATTATGTTTATGCATCTTGTTTACTTAGAACGACGGTAGTAAATAAGATGATCCCTTATAATAATTTCAAGAAAGTGTTCTCCCTAACTGTGCGCCGTTGCTAAAGTTCGTCGTTTTGAAGCACCATGTGATGATCGGGTGTGATAGATTCTTACGTTCACATAAAACGGGTGTAAGACAGTTTTACACATGCAAAACACTTAGGTTAACTTGACGAGCCTAGCATGTACAGACATGGCCTCAGAACACAAGAGACCAAAAGGTCGAACATGAGTCGTATGGAAGATACGATCAACATGGATATGTTCACCAACGATGACTAGTCCGTCTCACGTGATGATCGGACACGGCCTAGTCGACTCGGATCATGTAACACTTAGATGACTAGAGGGATGTCAAATCTGAGTGGGAGTTCATTATATAATTTGATTAGATGAACTTAATTATCATGAACATTAGTCTAAAATCTTTGCAAAATGTCTTGTAGATCAAATGGCCAACGCTCATGTCACCATGAACTTCAACGTTCCTAGAGAAAATCAATTTGAAAGATGATGGCAGCAACTATTCGGACTGGGTCCGGAACCTGAGGATCATCCTCATAGCAGCCAAGAAACAATATGTCCTAGAAGCACCGCTAGGTGAAGCACCCACCCTAGAGAACCAAGACATTATGAACACTTGGCAGTCTCGTGCTGATGATTACTCCCTCGTTCAGTGCGGCATGCTTTACAGCTTAGAACCGGGGCTCCAAAAGCGTTTTGAGCAACACGGAGCATATGAGATGTTCGAGGAGCTGAAAATGGTTTTCCAAGCTCATGCCCGGTCGAGATATGAAGTCTCCGACAAGTTCTATAGTTGTAAGATGGAGGAAAATAGTTACATCGGTGAGCACATACTCAAAATGTCCAGGTTGCACAACCGCCTTTGTCGGTGGACATTAACCTCCCGGACGAGGCGGTCATTGACAGAATCCTTGATCGCTCCCACCGAGCTACAAGAGCTCGTGATGAACTACAAGATGTCAGGGGATGGTGAAAACTATTCCTGAAGTATTTTCAATGCTGAAGTCAGCAGAGGTAAAAATAAAGAAAGAACATCAAGTGTTGATGGTCAATAAAACCACTAAGTTCAAGAAGGGCAAGGGTAAGAAGAACTTCAAGAAGGACGACAAGGATGTTGCCGCGCCCGGTAAGCCAGTGTCCGGGAAGAAGTCAAAGAATGGACCCAAGCACGAGATCGAGTGCTTTTATTGCAAAGGAAAGGGTCACGAAGCGGAACTACCCCAAATACTTAGCATAAGAAGGCCGGCAACACTAAAGGTATATTTGATATACATGTAATTGATGTGTACCTTACCAAGATTCGTAGTAACTCCCGGGTATTTGATACCAGTCATGTTGCTCATATTTGTAACTCACAAAGCAGAGCTGCGGAATAAGCGGAGGCTGGCGAAGGGCGAGGTGACGATGCGCGTCGGGAATGGTTCCAAGGTCGATGTGACCGCCCGTCGACGCTACCTCTACATTTACCTACGGGATTAGTTTTAAACCTGAATAATTGTTATTTAGTGCCAAGTTTGAGCATGAACATTGTATCGTGATCTCGTTTAATACGAGATGGCTACTCATTTAAATCTGAGAATAATGGTTGTTCTATTTATATGAGAGATATGTTTTATGGTCATGCTCCGATGGTCAATGGTTTATTCTTAATGAATCTCGAACGTGATGTTACACATATTCATAGTGTGAATACCAAAAGATGTAAAGTTGATAACGATAGTCCCACATACTTGTGGCATCGCCGCCTTGGTCACATTGGTGTCAAGCGCATGAAGAAGCTCCATGCTGATGGACTTTTAGAGTCTCTCGATTATGAATCATTTGACACATGTGAACCATGCCTCATGGGAAAAATGACCAAGACTCCGTTCTCCGAAACAATGGAGCGAGCAACCAACTTATTGGAAATCATACATACCGATGTGTGCGGTCCAATGAGCGTTGAGGCTCGCGGAGGATATCGTTATGTTCTCACTCTCACAGATGACTTAAGTAGATATGGGTATGTCTACTTGATGAATCATAAGTCTGAGACCTTTGAAAAGTTCAAGGAATTTCAGAATGAGGTAGAGAATCAACGTGACCGAAAAATAAAGTTCTTCTGATCAGATCGTGGAGGAGAATATTTAAGTCACGAATTTGGTACACACTTAAGGAAATGTGGAATCGTTTCACAACTCACGCCTCTGGAACACCTCAACAGAACGGTGTGTCTGAGCGTCAGAATCGCACTCTATTGGATATAGTGCGATCTATGATGTCTCTTACTGATTTACGCTATCATTTTGGGGATACGCTCTAGAGACAGCTACATTCACTTTAAATAGGGCACCGTCTAAATCCGTTGAGACGACATCGTATGAATTATGGTTTGGGAAGAAACCTAAGCTGTCGTTTCTAAAAGTTTGGGGATGCGATGCTTATGTCAAGAAACTTCAACCTGAAAAGCTCGAACCCAAGTCGGAAAAATGCGTCTTCATAGGATACCCTAAGGAAACCATTGGGTATACCTCCCACCTTAGATCCGAAGGCAAGATCTTTGTTGCCAAGAACGGATCCTTTCTGGAAAAAGAGTTTCTCTCGAAAGGAGTAAGTGGGAGGAAAGTAGAACTCGATGAAGTACTACGTCTTGAACCGGAAAGTAGTGCAGCTCAGGATAATGTTCCTGTGGTGCCTACACCTACTAGAGAGGAAATTAATGATGATGATCAAGGTACTTCAGATCGAGTTGCTACTGAACTTCGTAGGTCCACAAGGACACGTTCCACACCAGAATGGTATGGCAACCCTGTCCTGGAAATCATGTTGTTAGACAACGGTGAACCTTCAAACTATGAAGAAGCGATGGCGGGCCCAGATTCCAACAAATGGCTTGAAGCCATGCAATCCGAGATAGGATCCATGTATGAAAACAAAGTATGGACTTTGGCAGACTTGCCCGATGATCGGCGAAAGTGATAGAAAACAAATGGATCTTTAAGAAGAAGATTTAACGCGGATGGTAATGTTACCATCTATAAAGCTCGACTTGTCGCTAAGGGTTATCGGCAAGTTCAAGGGGTTGACTACGATGAGACTTTCTCTCCCATAGCAAAGTTGAAGTCCGTCCGAATCATGTTAGCAATTGCCGCATACTATGATTATGAGATATGGCAAATGGACGTCAAAACGACATTCCTTAACGGCTATCTTAAGGAAGAACTGTATATGATGCAGCCGGAAGGTTTTGTCGACCCTAAGAATGCTAACAAGGTATGCAAGCTCCAGCGATCCATTTATGGGCTGGTGCAAGCATCTCGGAGTTGGAACATTCGCTTTGATGAGATGATCAAAGCGTTTGGGTTTATGCAGACTTATGGAGAAGCCTGCGTTTACAAGAAAGTGAGTGGGAGCTCTGTAGCATTTCTCATATTATATGTAGATGACATACTTTTGATGGGAAATGATATAGAACTTTTGTAAAGCATTAAGGCCTATTTGAATAAGAGTTTTTCAATGAAGAACCTTGGAGAAGCTGCTTATATATTAGGCATCAAGATCTATAGAGAATAGATCGAGACGCCTCATAGGTCTTTCACAAAGCACATACCTTGATAAGATATTGAAGAAGTTCAAAATGGATCAGTCCAAGAAAGGGTTCTTGCCTCAGACATAAGGTGTGAAATTGAGCTCGGCTCAATGCCCGACCACGGCAGAAGATAAAGAAGAGATGAGTGTCATCCCCTATGCTTCAGCCATAGGATCTATTATGTATGCCATGCTGTGTACTGCATCTAATGTAAACCTTGCCGTAAGTTTGGTAGGAAGGTACCAAAGTAATCCCGCAAGGAACACCGGACAATGATCAAGAATATCCTGAAGTACCGAAAAGGACTAAGGACATGTTTCTCGTTTATGGAGGTGATGAAGAGCTCGTCATAAAGGGTTACGCCGACGCTTAGCTTCGACACGCATCTGGATGACTCTAAGTCACAAACCGGATACGTGTATATGTTGAATGGTGGAGCGATGGTAGTGCGGTGCAAGCGAAGCGTCGTGGCTGGATCGACTTGTGTAGCGGTGTTCATGGCAGCTTAGGAGGCATCTCATGAAGCAATTTGGGTGAATGAGTTCATCACCGACCTAGGAGTCATACCCAATGCGTCGGGGCCGATCAAACTCTTCTGTGACAACACAGGAGATATTGCACTTGCCAAGGAGCCCAGGTTTCACAAGAAGACCAGGCACATCAAGCGTCGCTTCAACTCCATTCGTGAAAATGTTCAAGATGGAGACATAGAAATTTGCAAAGTGCATACGGATCTGAATGTCGCAGATCCGTTGACTAAGCCTCTTCCGCGAGCAAAACATGATCAACACCAGAACTCTATGGGTGTTCGATTCATCACAATGTAACTAGATTATTGACTCTAGTGCAAGTGGGAGACTGTTGGAAATATGCCCTAGAGGCAATAATAAAAGGATTATTATTATATTTCCTTGTTCGTGATAATTGTCTTTTTATTCATGCTATAATTGTATTATCCGGAAATCGTAATACACGTGCGAATACATAGACCACAACATCTCCCTAGTGAGCCTCTAGTTGACTAGCTCGTTGATCAATAGATAGTCATGGTTTCTCGACTATGGACATTGGATGTCATTGATAACGGGATCACATCATTAGGAGAATGATGTGATGGACAAGACCCAATCCTAAGCATAGCACAAGATCGTGTAGTTCGCTTCGCTAGAGCTTTTCCAATGTCAAGTATCTTTTCCTTAGACCATGAGATCGTGTAACTCCCGGATACCGTGAGGAGTGCATTGGGTGTACCAAACGTCACAACGTAATCGGGTGACTATAAAGGTGCACTACAGGTATCTCCGAAAGTGTCTCATTGGGTTGTCACGGATCGAGACTGGATTTGTCACTCCGTATTACGGAGAGGTATCACTGGGCCCACTCGGTAATGCATCATCATAATGAGCTCAAGGTGACCAAGTGTTTGGTCAAGGGATCATGCATTACGGTGCAGTAAATTGACTTGCCGGTAACGAGATTGAACGAGGTATTGGGATACCGACGATCGAATCTCGCGCAAGTAACATACCGATTGACAAAGGGAATTGTATACGGGGTTGCTTGAATCCTCGACATCGTGGTTCATCCGATGAGATCATCGAGGAGTATGTGGGAGCCAACATGGGTATCCAGATCCTGCTGTTGGTTATTGACCGGAGAGCCGTCTCGGTCATGTCTACATGTCTCCCGAACCTGTAGGGTCTACACACTTAAGGTTCGGTGACGCTAGGGTTGTATGAATATGAGTATGCAGCAAACCAAATGTTGTCCGGAGTCCCGGATGAGATCCCGGATGTCACGAGGAGTTCCGGAATGGTCCGGAGGTAAAGAATTATATATAGGAAGTGTTGTTTCGGCCATCGGGAGAGTTTCAGGGGTCACCAGTATTGTACCGGGACCACCGGAAGGGTCCCGGGGGTCCACCGGGTGGGGCCACCTATCCCTGAGGGCCCGGTGGGCTGAAGTGGGGAGGGAACCAGCCCCTGGTGGGCTGGTGCGCTCCCCTTGGGCCCTCCTGCGCCTAGGGTTGGAAACCCTAGGGTTGGGGGGCGCCCCACTTGCCTTGGGGGGCAAGCCTCCCCCCTTTGGCCGCCCCCCCTTGGGAGATCTCATCTCCAGGGCCGGCGCCCCCCCAGGGGGCCTATATAAAGGGGGGGAGGGAGGGCAGCCGCACCCTGAAGTCTTGGCGCCTCCCTCCCCCTGCTACACCTCCTCCTCCCGTAGTTGCTTGGCGAAGCCCTGCCGGAGCCCTGTTGCATCCACCACCACGCCGTCGTGCTGCTAGATCTTCATCAACCTCTCCTTCCCCCTTGCTGGATCAAGACGAAGGAGACGTCATGCTGACCGTATGTGTGTTGAACGCGGAGGTGCCGTCCGTTCGGCGCTAGGATCTCCGGTGATTTGGATCACGACGAGAACGACTCCCTCAACCCCGTTCTCTTGAATGCTTCCGCACGCGATCTACAAGGGTATGTAGATGCATCTCTCTCTCTCGTTTCTAGATGAACTCATAGATCGATCTTGGTGAACGTAGGAAAATTTTATTGTATGCAACGTTCCCCAACATTGAGGACTACCGAGTGGCTTTGCAGATTGGTGGAGGCAATGATGAGGTGGCCATGAAGCATCTTCGTCTGATGTTGGAGGGCTCGGCCAGAGCATGGTTAAATCAGTTAGCACCCGACAATATTTATAGTTGGAAAGAACTTGCCCGAGTGTTTGTCAGAACATTCAAAGGAACATGCAAACGGCCAGCAGGGCTAACAGAGCTGCAATCTTGTGTGCAGAAGCCAAATGAAACTTTGAGAGATTATATCCAGAGATGGATCACGTTGCACCACACACTGGAGAATGTGTCTGATCACCAAGCAGTTTGTGCCTTCAAGGAAGGTGTCAAATATCGAGAGTTGAATCTGAAGTTCGGTCGGACCGGAGACATGTCTCTGAGTCGAATGATGGAGATTGCCACCAAGTATGCCAATGGTGAAGAGGAGGATCGGCTCTGGAGTGGCAAGCACAAAACAGTCGCCCACGAAACCGAAGGAGGGAACTCCAGTCGGAAGCAGAAGCGCAAAGCCGAGCCAGCTGCTCCTGGAGAAGGCTTAGCCGTGACTCAAGGAAAGTTCAAGGGGAAGCCCAAGGGTCCATGCAACCCTTAGAAAGTAAAAGATCAAGATGGGAATGATGTATTGGATTTAGCATGCCACATTCACACCAAAAAAGATGAAGAGGGTAATCTCATTTACCCGAAACATACCACTCAACAGTGTCGGCTCCTGATCCAGCAGTTTCAAGAGAAACATCCAAAAGAAAAGGAAAAAGAGTCGGACAAGGTTGAAGACAAAGAAGAAAGTGATGATGGTTACCCCCATGTCAATTCCACTCTGATGATTTTTGCTGATGTTGAGAGCAAAAGTCGACTGAAAGTCATCAACAGAGAAGTAAACATGGTTGCTCCGGTGACACCCAGTTATTTGAAGTGGTCTCAGACGGCCATTACATTCGACCAATCCAACCACCCGCCGCACATAGCCACCCCTGGGAGGCAAGCGTTGGTGGTCGACCCAGTCGTCGAAGGCACTCGGTTGACTAAGGTTCTGATGGACGGTGGCAGTGGCCTGAATATACTGTATGCGGAGACCTTGAAGGGAATGAACATTCCGATGTCCAGGCTCAGTGAAAGCAATATGAGTTTCCATGGAGTTATTCCTGGCAAGAAGGCTGAGTCACTCGGCCAAATCGCCCTCGATGTGATTTTCGGTGATTCCAAGAATTACCGCAAAGAAAAGTTGACGTTTGAAGTCGTGGACTTCCAGAGTGCTTATCACGCTATTCTGGGTAGGCTGGCTTATGCACGTTTTGTGGCTCGACCATGCTACGTGTACCTCAAATTGAAGATGGCTGGTCCCATAGGAGTGATCACTATCACTGGCAATCGGAAAAAGGCAGAAGAGTGTTTCCAGAAAGGCTCAAAGATCGCCGATGCACAAATGGCAGTAGTGGAATTACAGGAGTATCGGAAAATGCAGATCCGAGTGATCTGTTGCGAGCTAAGAAGCCTGCCACAGATTCAGCATTTCAGTCGTCTAGTGAAACAAAGCCGATTCATATTCACCCGACCGATCCCAATGCTGCTCCGACTCACATTTCAACAACACTCGATTCCAAATAGGAAGAAGCGCTCATCCAGTTCCTCCGTGAGAACTGGGACATCTTTGCATGGAAACCTTCTGACATGCCAGGTGTTCCCAGGGGGCTGGCTGAGCACCATTTGCGAGTTGACCCAAAAGTGAAGCCAGTCAAAGAACATCTTCGACGGTCCGCCGTTCAGAAGAGAAAAGCAATTGGTGAAGAAGTAGCTCGGCTCCTAGCAGCTGAGTTTATCCGCGAGATTTACCACTCCGAGTGGCTAGCCAATGTTGTCATGGTCCCCAAGAAGGACGACTCACTTCGCGTGTGCGTTGACTTCAAGCATATCAATCGGTCCTGCCCGAAAGATCACTTTCCTCTCCCCCGCATCGACCGGATAGTCGACTCGATCAAGGTGCGGCGCTGTCCTTTTTGGACGCTTATTTCGGGTATCATCAGATCCGACTGTATGGACCCGATGAGATAAAAACAGCTTTCATCACTCCATTTGGGTGCTTCTGTTATGTCACCATGCCATTTGGCCTGAAGAATGCTGGAGCCACATTCATGAGGATGACTCAGAAGTGTTTACTCACTCAAATCAGTCGGAATATGGAAGCATACATGGATGACATTGTGGTCAAATCTCGTAAAGGTTCCGACCTGCTGACTGACCTTGCTGAAACTTTTAACAACCTCAGAAGGTATGATATCAAGCTTAATCCATCAAAGTGCACATTCGGAGTTCCAGGCCGGAACCTACTCGGCTTTCTCGTTTCTGAACGGGGGATCGACGCTAATCCAGAGAAAGTCGGTGCCATTCTCCGAATGAAACGCCCCGTGCGTGTGCACGATGTCCAGAAGCTTACTGGTTGTTTGGCCGCCTTAAGTCGATTCATTTCTCGCCTTGGTGAAAAGGCATTGCCTCTTTACCGACTGATGAAGAAGTCTGACAAGTTCGAGTGGACTCCACGAAGCCAATGCGGCGTTGCGAGCTCAAAGCTCGCTTTCCACCCACCGATGATTGCTGCTCCAATCAGCAAATAGCCTTCTTGCTTTACATTGCAGCCATCGGACAAGTTGTCGATGCGATTACTTAAGGTCGAGCAGGAAGAAGAAGAAAAAGCCTATAAAGTTCAGTGCCCAGTGTACTATGTTTCTGAAGTTCTGACTCCATCAAAACAGAGATATCCACACTATCAGAAGCTTGTTTATGGGATTTATATGACCACAAAGAAGGTTGCTCACTATTTCTCTGACCACTCTATTACAGTTGTCAGCGACGCTCCATTGTCAGAAATTCTGAACAACAGAGATGCAACCGGTCGAGTGGCAAAATGGGCGATTGATCTCCTTCCCTTGGATATCAAGTTTGAGGCTAAGAAAGCTATCAAGTCCCAAGAAATAGCAGATTTCCTCGCCGAGTGGATCGAACAGCAACTGCCGACTCAAGTCCACTCGGAACACTGGACCATGTTCTTTGATGGTTCCAAGATGCTGAATGGTTCCGGTGCTGGGGTGGTACTGGTATCTCCTCGAGGAAACAAGCTCAGATATGTTCTCCAGATTCACTTTGGTTCCTCCAATAACGAAGTGAAATACGAGGCACTTTTATATGGGTTACGTATGGCCATCTCACTCAGCATCCGTCGCCTCATGGTCTACGGCGACTCAGATTTGGTAGTCAATCAAGTGATGAAGGAGTGGGACGTCAGAAGTCCAGCTATGACTGGTTACTGCAATGTGGTGGGGAAGTTGGAAATGAAGTTTGAGGGGTTAGAACTCCATCATATACCCCGACTGAAAAATCAAGCAGCCGATGATTTGGCGAAGATAGGTTCCAAGAGAGAAGCCATTCCCAGCAATGTGTTCTTGGAACACATTCACAAACCTTCAGTTCAAGAGGATCCTTTCATGGAAAGTGCCACGGATCCGACTGAAGTCGAAGTCCCAGCCATGGTCGACCTGATCATGGAGGTGTTGGTCATCACTCCCGACTGGACAGTGCCATATATTGCGTACATCCTTAGGAAGGAACTCCCTGAGGATGAAGAGGAGGCACGACAGATTGTCCGTCGATCCAAGGCTTTTACTGTGATAAGAAGATAGCTATTCAGGGAAAGTGTGACTGAAGTCAGCCAGAAGTGCATAACGCCAGAAGAAGGTCGAGTGATCCTCAATGACATCCACTCGAGGACCTGTGGTCACCATGCGTCCTCTCGGACCATTGTGGCTAAAGCATACCGAGCCGGATTTTATTGGCCACGAGCAAATGAAATGGTGAAAGATATAGTCGACAAATGTGAAGGCTGCCAGTTTTACTCCAATATGTCTCACAAGCCTGCGTCAGCCCTGAAGACCATTCCACTCGTTTGGCCCTTTGCTGTTTGGGGATTGGATATGGTTGGACCACTAAGAACTGGTAGGAGCGGCTTCACTCATGTGCTTGTAGCAGTCGACAAGTTTACCAAATGGATTGAAGCTAAGCCTATCAAGAATCTTGAAGCCAGTACTGCCGTCAGTTTCATCAGAGAGTTGACATTCAGATATGGAGCTCCCCACAGCATCATCACTAACAACGGGTCGAACTTCCATTCTGATGAGTTCAGGGCTTTCTGCGCCTCACAAGGCACACGTGTCGACTATGCTTCAGTTGCCCACCCCCAGTCGAATGGACAAGCAGAAAGAGCAAATGGTTTGATTCTCAAAGGATTGAAACCTCACCTGATGCGTAATCTCAAGCACGCAGCAGGCGCCTGGGTCGATGAACTTCCATCAGTTCTTTGGGGATTGAGGACAACTCCCAATCGGTCGACTGGCCGAACTCCATTCTTCTTGGTTTATGGAGCTGAAGCTGTTCTACCGAGTGATCTGCTTCACAATGCACCCTGAGTCGAGCTTTTTTCCGAAGACGAGGCAGAACAGGCCCGACAGGACGCAGTTGATCTCTTAGAGGAGGAAAGAGAGATGGCCCTAATCCGGTCGACCATTTATCAGCAAGATTTGCGTCGATTCCACGCCAGAAACGTGAGGGGTCGAGCCTTTCAAGAGGGAGACTTGGTTCTTCGAGTGGATCAGTAGAAACCACACAAGCTCGCCCCTGCTTGGGAAGGCCCCTTCATCATCACCAGAGTTCTCCACAATGGAGCATACCATCTTTACAATGTCGAGCATCAGAAAGACGAGCCACGGGCTTGGAATGCGGAGCTGCTCCGCCCCTTTTATACTTAAGTACTCATTCAGATGAGATGTAATAAGAAATACCTTTGTAGTTCTGTTTATCAAAGAAAAGAACTTTACGGTCTTCTTAAACGATTGTTATTGCTTTTGTTTGCGTCTGAAATCCCCCAGTGGGTGACTTTGTTGCGAATTCGTTTCGCCGAAGTTTGAAAAATCCTACCGAGTGGTGAGCAAGCCTCCCACTCGGGGGCTTAGCCGCGAATCTGTTTCGCCTAAGTTTGAAAAATCCTACCGAGTGGTGAGCAAGCCTCCCACTCGGGGGCTAAGCCGCGAAGCCGTTGCGGCTAAGTTTGAAAAATCCTACCGAGTGGTGAGCAAGCCTCCCACTCGGGGGCTTAGCCGCGAATCCGTTTCGCCTAAGTTTGAAAAATCCTACCGAGTGGTGAGCAAGCCTCCCACTCGGGGCTTAGCTGCAGTCCAGTACTCGCCTAACTTTGAAAAATCCTACCGAGTGGTGAGCAACCCTCCCACTCGGGGGCTTAGCTGCAGTCCAGTACAAACATCAGAATGAAAAATCGTATCGAGTGGTGAGCAACCCTCCCACTCGGGGGCTTAGCTAAAGTCCAAGACTAGCCTAAGTTTGAAAAATCCTACCGTGTGGTGAGCAACCTCCCACTCGGGGCTTAGCTGCAGTCCAAGATCGCCTAAGTTTGAAAAATCCTCACCGAGTGGTGAGCAAGCCTCCCACCTGGGGCTTAGCTGCAGTCCAAGATCGCCTAAGTTTGAAAAATCCTACCGAGTGGTGAGCAACCCTCCCACTCGGGAGGCTTAGCCTGCAGTCCCGTGCTACTTAAGTTTGAAAAATCCTACCGAGTGGTGAGCAAGCCTCCAACTCGGGGCTTAGCTGCAGTCCAAGACTACTTAAGTTTGAAAAATCCTACCGAGTGGTGAGCAACCCTCCCACTCGGGTAGCTGCAGTCCAGTACTCGCCTAAGTTTGAAAAATCCTACCGAGTGGTGAGCAAGCCTCCCACTTGGGGGCTTAGCTGCAGTCCAGTACTCGCCTAAGTTTGAAAAATCCTACCGAGTGGTGAGCAACCCTCCCACTCGGGGGCTTAGCTGAAGTCCAAGACTCGCCTAAGTTGGAAAAATCCTACCGAGTGTTTAGCAAGCCTCTCACTCGGGGGCTTAGCTGCAGTCTAGTACTCGCCAAATCCTACCGAGTGGCGAGCAACCCTCCCACTCGGGGGCTTAGCTGCAGTCCAAGATGCTACCTAAGTTTGAAAAATTCTACCGAGTGGTGAGCAACCCTCCCACTCGAGGGATTAGCTGCAGTCCAAGATTACGCCTAAGTTTGAAAAATCCTACCGAGTGGTTAGCAACCCTCACACTCGGGGGCTTAGCTGCAGTCCAGTACTTGCCTAAGTTTGAAGCCCATCCCTATCCGCAAGGACGACGAGGTGCAGGTCGACTGCAACCTTCTCCTCCGGAGCTGTGCCACAAATACAATGGGTGCTCCGTCCCTATCCGCAAGGATGATGAGGTGCAGGTCGACTGTAACCTTCTCCTTCAGAGTTGCGCCACAAATACAATGTGTGCTCCGTCCCTATCTGCAAGGACGACGAGGTGCAGGTCGACTGTAACCTTTTCCTTCGGAGCTGTGCCACAAATAGAATGTGTGCTCCATCCCAATCCGCAAGGACGATGAGGTGCAGGTCGAATGCAACCTTCTCCTTCGGAGCTGCACCACAAATACAATGTGTGCTCCATCCCTATTCGCAAGGACGATGAGGTGCAGGTCGACTGCAACCTTCTCCTTCGGAGCTGTGCCACAAATACAATGCGTGCTCCATCCCTGTCCGCAAGGACGACGAGGTGCAGGTCGAATGTCACCTCCTCAAAGCTGCATATCAAGCATAAAGATTATTCCAAACAAAGAAGAAGATTCAGTCGATGATAAGCCCTTCAGTCGACGACGAGCATATTCAGAGATAAATCAAGTTCAGATAAAGTCTAAAGTTCAAGACCACGGATTAAAGAACTCGGGCATTCAGCCTGAAAGAGTTTAACAATTACAAAACCACTCAGCATCCCGAGGCAAATTTAAGGTGGGGCATAAAAGTTTGTTCACTCCGCAGGAGGAGGTGTGGCAGGCTCGACGAATTCGTCCAGATCAATGCCGTCAACAATCCGAGTGGCGGCAGCAATGAAGGTCTCCATAAAAGATTGGAAATCATGCTTCTTGGTGGTGGCAACCTTGATTGCTGCCAGATTCTCTTCTCGCGCTTCCTTGCAATGGACACGAACCGAAGACAAAGCCACATCAGCACCGCACGGGCCAGAAGACTTCTTCCACTCTTGCACTCGTCCGGGGATCTCATTAAGTCGAGTCATCAGAGACTCGAGGTTGTTCTGGAGCGTTGCCCTTGGCCAGAGTGCTGTGTCGATCCGCGACATTGCGACCTTCAGTCGAACAAGGTAGTCAACAACACCGTCGATGCGAGATTCCAGTCGGAGCACATTCATGGCAGCTTCATCCTTCACGGGAGAGTTGATGGGGTCCAAGCTTGGTTCAATCCGCCCGGTCTCCTCCTCGAAGTCCCGGAAAAACTCTGCATGCACAATCCAAGGGTGAGTCAATAGTTGTATGCCGAGTCGACGAGGACGAAGCAGTCGGAACAAAGAAAATACCTTCAAGCTTGACGAACAACTTCTTAGCAAGGCTCCTCAGATAACTTTCCAGATCGTTCCTCCTGCGGGCAACACCTTCCATCTTGTCGTTTAGATTGACCTTGCCCTTCTTCAAGCGAGTTACTTCCTTATTGGCTTTGTCAAGAGCAGATTTTATCTTGGTGTTTTCTTCCTCCAATTTGCCGACTAAAGCCATCTTCTGTTCAGCCAGGGCGGTTTTCTCATCAGCCTTTTTCTACGCGGCAGCCAGATCTTGATCCTTTTTTGCCAGAGCTTGGTTTAGTTTCTCTGAAAGAAATAATGCTTGATTCAGAAAAAGCAGAATGAAATCCAGATCAGGGACAAACCAGTCGACAAGTCTTTCTTACCAGTGGCGTCATCCTTGGCTTTCTGCAGTTCTGTCTTGGCCAACTCCAGATCGAGGTTAAGTTGAATCTGCTGTTTCTCCAGGTCAGCAAAACGAGCTCCAAGATCACAAGATTTCTACAACCAAAGAGCAAAGCAGTCGACTGGTGAAAAGATTGGTTATTTCAGAGAGGTAAAAGGATAAAGCCAACAAATTCTAAGACTACAGCCAAATCAAACAATCCAACAGTAGTCTCGGGGACTACACCCAGTGGGTGCACTTAGCGTGCCCCCACTGGTTTAGTTTACACTCGACAAGGCCTGTCCAGCGCGAGTGCAAAAAAAAGAGAGAGAAAGAAGCAAATAGAATCTTCAGACCATATTCGACTGCCAGCAGTCGACCACGGTCTCGGGGACTACACGCAGTGGGTGCACTCAGCGTGCCCCCACTGGTTCAGTTTACATTCCACTCGACATGGCCAGACCAGACCGAGTGAAGAAATCCAAATTCTGATACTCATACCATAGTACGAATTTGCTCAGTGACAAATCGAAACACCCATTGGGTGTACAGATGCAAAGATCCTTGGAAAGAGAGTTTTCAGGTACCATGTGTTGGGTAACGTAGTAATTTCAAACTTTTCCTACGCACACGCAAGATCATGGTGATGCATAGCAACGAGAGGGAGAGTGTTGTCTCGTACCCTCGTGAGACCAAAGCGAAGCGATCACAACGTAGCGGAAGTAGTCGTACGTTCTCCTCGCGATCCAACCGATCCCAGCGCCGTTACTCCGGCGCCTCCGAGTTCTTGACACACGTACAGCTCGGTGGCGCTCCTCGAGCTCCGATCCAAGAAAGCTCCGGGGAGAGAGTTCCGTCGGCCTGACGGCGTGGTGACGATCTTGATATTCTATCGACGCGAGGGCTTCGCCTAAGCACCGCTTCTGATATGACCGAGGTGGAATATGGTGGAGGGGGGCACCGCACACGGCTAAGAGATCCAAGGGATCAATTGTTGTGTCTTTGGTACTAGCCCTGCCCCTCTATTTATATGTTGAGCCCCGGGGTCGAAACTTGGAGCAAAAGCCTCCTCAAAGCCGGACTACACGCAGTGGGTGCACTCAGCGTGCCCCCACTGGTTCAGTTTACATTCCACTTGACATGGCCAGACCAGACCGAGTGAAGAAATCCAAATTCTGATACTCATACCATAGTACGAATTTGCTCAGTGACAAATCGAAACACCCAGTGGGTGTACAGATGCAAAGATCCTTGGAAAAGAGAGTTTTCAGGTACCATGTGTTGGGTAACGTAGTAATTTCAAAATTTTCCTACGCACACGCAAGATCATGGTGATGCATAGCAACGAGAGGGGAGAGTGTTGTCTACGTACCCTCGTAGACCAAAGCGGAAGCGATCACAACGTAGAGGAAGTAGTCGACGTTCTCCTCGCGATCCAACCGATCCCAGCGCCGTTACTCGAGCGCCTCCGAGTTCTTGACACACGCGTACAGCTCGGTGGCGCTCCTCGGGCTCCAATCCGGCAAAGCTCCGGGAGAGAGAGTTCCACAAGACGACGGCGTGGTGACGATCTTGATGTTCTACCGACGCAGGGCTTCGCCTAAGCACCGCTACGATATGACCGAGGTGGAATATGGTGGAGGGGGGCACCGCACATGGCTAAGAGATCCAAGAGATCAATTGTTGTGTCTTTGGTGCTAGCCCTGCCCCTCTATTTATATGTTGAGCCCCGGGGTCGAAACTTGGAGCAAAAGCCTCCTCAAAGTCGGTTTTGCCTGAAAGGTAAGAGTCCCACTCGGACTCCAGGACCAAACGCCACAATCCTTGGCGTCGGCCCGAACGCCATGGGCCTCGGCGTCGGCCCAGGGCACGCCAGGTCTCCGGCGTTTGGCCCCAGCCTCCATAAAACTCCTTTTGCACCGACCTAAAGCCTCATGGGCTTGACCCCTTAGCCTAAACATATCATCCAATATATGAATCTTTACGTCTCGACCATTTCGAGACTCCTCGTCATGTCCGTGATCACATCCGGGACTCGAACTTCTTCGGTACATCAACATACACAAACTCATAATATAACCGTCCTTGAAACCTTAAGCGCGCGGACCCTACGGTTCGAGAACAATGTAGACATGACCGAGACACGTCTCGGTCAATAACCAATAAGCGGGACCTGGATGCCCATATTGGCTCCTACATATTCTACGAAGATCTTTATCGGTCAGACCGCATAACAACATACATTGTTCCCTTTGTCATCGGTATGTTACTTGCCCGAGATTCGATCGTCGGTATCCAATACCTAGTTCAATCTCTTTACTGGCAAGTCTCTTTACTCGTTCCGTAATACATCATCTCACAGCTAACTCATTAGTTGTAATGCTTGCAAGGCTTAGTGATGTGCATTACCGAGAGGGCCCAGAGATACCTCTCCGACAATCGGAGTGACAAATCCTAATCTTGAAATACGCCAACCCAACATCTGCCTTTGGAGACACCTGTAGTACTCCTTTATAATCACCCAGTTACGTTGTGACGTTTGGTAGTACCCAAAGTGTTCCTCCGTGGCAGGGAGTTGCATAATCTCATAGTTATAGGAACATGTATAAGTCATGGATAAAAGCAATAGCAACATACTAAACGATCGAGTGCTAAGCTAATGGAATGGGTCATGTCAATCAGATCATTCTCCTAATGATGTGATCCCGTTAATCAAATGACAACTCATGTCTATGGTTAGGAAACATAACCATCTTTGATTAACGAGCTAGTCAAGTAGAGGCATACTAGTGACACTCTGTTTGTCTATGTATTCACACATGTATTATGTTTCCTGTTAATACAATTCTAGCATGAATAATAAACATTTATCATGATATAAGGAAATAAATAATAACTTTATTAGTGCCTCTAGGTCATATTTCCTTGAGTCTCCCACTTGCACTAGAGTCAATAATCTAGTTCACATCGCCATGTGATTAACATCGATAGTTCACATCATCATGTGATTAACACCCATAGTTCACATCGCCATGTGACCAACACCCAAAGGGTTTACTAGATTCAGTAATCTAGTTCACATCGCCATGTGATTAACACCCAAAGAGTACTAAGGTGTGATCATGTTTTGCTTGTGAGAGAATCTTAGTCAACGGGTCTTTCATATTCAGATCCGTTATGTATTTTGCAATTTTCTATGTCTACAATGCTCGCACGGAGCTACTCTAGCTAATTGCTCCCACTTTCAATATGTATCTAGATCGAGACTTAGAGTCATCCGGATCGGTGTCAAAACTTGCATCGGCGTAACCCTTTCTGACGAACCTTTTGTCACTTCCATAATCGAGAAACATATCCTTATTCCACTAAGGATAATTTTGACCGCTGTCCGATGATCTACTCCTAGATCACTATTGTACTCCTTGCCAAACTCGGTGTAGGGTATACAATAGATCTGGTACACAAAGCATGGCATACTTTATAGAACCTATGGCCAAGGCATAGGGAATGATTTTCATTCTCTTTCTATCTTCTGCCGTGGTCGGGTTTTGAGTCTTACTCAATTTCACACCTTGTAACACAGGCAAGAACTCTTTCTTTGACTGTTCCATTTTGAACTACTTTAAAATCTTGTCAAGGTATGTACTCATTGAAAAAACTTATCAAGCGTCTTGATCTATCTCTATAGATCTTGATGCTCAATATGTAAGCAGCTTCATCGAGGTATTTCTTTGAAAAACTCCTTTCAAACACTCCTTTATGCTTTGCAGAATAATTCTACATTATTTCCGATCTACAATATGTCATTCACATATACTTATCGTAAATGCTGTAGTGCTCCCACTCACTTTCTAGTAATTACGAGGCTTCACCGCAAGTCTCAGATAAAACTATATGCTATGATCAACTTATCAAAGCATGTATTCCAACTCTGAGATGCTTGCACCAGTCCATAGATGGATCACTTTGGAGCTTGCATATTTTGTTAGCACCTTTAGGATTTACAAAACCTTCTCGTTGCATCATATACAACTCTTCTTTAATAAATCCATTAAGGAATGCAGTTTTGTTTATCCATTTGCCGATTTCATAAAATGCGGCAATTGCTAACATGATTCGGACAGACTTAAGCATAGATACGAGTGAGAAACTCTCATCGTAGTCAACATCTTGAACTTGTCGAAAACTTTTTGCGACAATTCTAGCTTTGTAGACAGTAACACTACTATCAGCGTCTGTCTTCCTCTTGAAGATCCATTTATTTTCTATGGTTTGCCGATCATCGGGCAAATCCATCAAAGTCCATACTTTGTTCTCATACATGGATCATATCTCAGATTTCATGGCCTCAAACCATTTTGCGGAATCTGGGCTCATCATCGCTTCCTCATAGTTCGTGGGTTCGTCATGGTCAAGTAACCTGACCTCCGTAATGGAATTACCGTACCACTGCAGTGCGGATCTCACTCTGGTTGACCTACGAGGTTCGGTAGTAACTTGATGCGAAGTTACATGATCATCATCATTAGATTCCTCACTAATTGGTGTAGTAGTCACGAGAACTGATTTACGTGATAAACTACTTTCCAATAAGGGAGAAGGTACAATTACCTCATCAAGTTCTACTTTCCTCCCACTCACTTCTTTCGAGAGAAACTTCTTCTCTAGAAAGGATCCATCTTAGCAACGAAAAACTTGCCTTCGGATCTGTGATAGAAGGTGTACCCAATAGTTACCTTTGGGTATTTTATGAAGACGCACTTCTCCGATTTGGGTTAGAGCTTATCAGGATGGAACTTTTTCACATAAGCATCGCAACTCCAAACTTCAAGAAACAACAACTTTGGTTTCTTGCCAAACCACAGTTCATACGGTGTCGTCTCAACGGATTTAGATGGTGCCCTTTTTAACATGAATGCAGCTGTCTCTAATGCATAGCCCCAAAACTATAACGGTAAATCGGTAAGAAACATCATAGTTGCACTATATCCAATAAAATGCAGTTATGATGTTCGGACACACCATTATGCTGTGGTGTTCGGTGGCATGAATTTGTGAAACTATTTCACATTGTTTTAATTGAAGACCAAATTCGTAACTCAAATATTTTACCTCTGCGATCATATCGTAGAAACTTTTATTTTCTTGTTACGATGATTCTCCACTTCACTCTGAAATTCTTTGAGCTTTTCAAATGTTTCAGACTTATGTTTCATCAAGTAGATATACCCATATCTGCTCAAAAACATCTTGTGAAAGTCAGAAAATAACGATACTTGCCACGAGCATCAACACTCATTGGATCGCATACATCGGTATGTATTATTTCCAATAAGTCAGTAGCTTGTTCCATTGTTAGGAGAACGGAGTTTTAGTCATCTTGCCCAAAGCGGCACGGTTCGCAACCATCAAATGATTCATAATCAAGTGATTCCAAAAGTCCATCGGCATGGAGTTTTCTTCATGCGCTTTACACCAATATGACCTAAACGGCAAGTGCCACAAATAAGTTGCACTATCATTATTAACTTTGCATCTTTTGGTTTCAATATTATGAATATGTGTATCACTATGATCGAGATCCAATGAATCATTTTCATTGGGTGTGTAACCATATAAGGTTTTATTCATGTAAACAGAACAACAATTTATTCTCTTACTTAAATGAATAACCGTATTGCAATAAACATGATCAAATCATACTTATGCTCAACACCAAATAACACTTATTTAGGTTCCATACTAATCCCGAAAGTATAGGGAGTGTGCGATGATGATCATATCAATCTTGGAACTACTTCCAACACTCATCTTCACTTCCCTTCAACTAGTTTACATTCATTCTGCAACTCCGTTTCAAGTTACTACTCTTAGCAACCGAACCCGATCAAATACCGAGGGGTTGCTACGAACACTAGTAAAATACACATCAATAATCAGTATCTCAAATATACCTTTGTTCACTTTGCCATCCTTCTTATCCGCCAAATACTTGGGGTAGTTCCGCTTCTAGTGACCAGTTCCATTGCAGCAAAAGCACTTAGTCTCGTGCTTAGGTCCAGACTTGGGCTTCTTCACTCGAGCAACAACTTGCTTGCCGTTCTTCTTGAAGTTCCCCTTCTTCCCTTTGCCCTTTTCCTTGAGACTAGTGGTCTTGTCAATCATCAACACTTGATGCTCTTTCTTGATTTCTACCTTCGTCGATTTCAACATCACAAAGAGCTCGGGAATCGTTTTCGTCATCCCTTGCATACTATAGTTCATCACGAAGTTCTAGTAACTTAGTGTTGGTGACTAGAGAATTACATCAATCACTATCTTATCCGGAAGATTAACTCCCACTTGATTCAAGCGATTGAAGTACCTGCATAATCTGAGAACATGCTCACTAGTTGAGCGATTCTCTTCCATCTTTTAGCTATAGAACTTGTTGGAGATTTCATATCTCTCAACTCGGGTATTTGCTTGAAATATTAACTTCAATTCTGGAACATCTCATATGGTCCATGACGTTCAAAACGTCTTTGAAGTCCCGATTCTAAGCTGTTAAGTATGGTGCACTAAACTATCAAGTAGTCATCATATTGAGCTAGCCAAACGTTCATAACGTCTACATTTGCTCCTGCAATAGGTCGGTCACCTAGCGGTGCATTAAGGACATAATTCTTCTGTGCAGCAATGAGGATAAACCTCAGATCACGG
The DNA here is from genome assembly GCA_021605145.1 of Aegilops bicornis. NCBI lineage: Eukaryota > Viridiplantae > Streptophyta > Magnoliopsida > Poales > Poaceae > Aegilops > Aegilops bicornis. The sequence goes on from CM038669.1 coordinate 344,397,498, forward strand.
ATCCAATCCGCATCATTGCTACTAACATTTTTCAATACAATTTTCTCTAGGAACACATATAAAAACATAGGGAAGCAACAACGCGAGCTATTGATCTACAACATAATTTGCAAAATACTACCGGGACTAAGTTCATGATAAATTAAAGTTCAATTAATCATATTACTTAAGAACTCCCACTTAGATAGACATCTCTCTAGTCATCTAAGTGATCACGTGATCCAAATCAACTAAACCATAACCGATCATCACGTGAGATGGAGTAGTTTTCAATGGTGAACATCTTATGTTGATCATATCTACTATATGATTCACGCTCGACCTTTCGGTCTCCGTGTTAGAGGCCATATCTGCATATGCTCGGCTCGTCAAGTATAACCTGAGTATTCTGCGGCGTGCAAAACTGGCTTGCACCAGTTGTAGATGGACGTAGAGCTTATCACACCCGATCATCAAGTGGTGTCTCGGAACGACGAACTTTGGCATCGGTGCATAATCATGGAGAACACTACTTGATTATTTTAGTGAGAGATCATGTTAATATGCTAACGTAATTCAATGCAAAATAAGTTTCATAAATGTTAAACATCTCATGAAACCAATATATGTGATATGATTTGGACATCATCATCTTGTGCTTGTGATCTCCATCTCCGTTAAGCACCGTTGTGATCACCATCGCCACCGGCGCGACACCTTGATCTCCATCGTAGCATCGTTGTCGTTTCGCCATCTATTGCTTCTACGACTATCGCTACCGCTTAGTGATAAAGTAAAGCAATTACAGGCGTTTGCATTTCATACAATAAGCGACAACCATATGGCTCCAACCGATTGCCGATAACTTCGGTTACAAAACATGATCATCTCATACAATAAAATATAGCATCACGTCTTGACCATATCACATCACAACATGCCCTGCAAAAACAAGTTAGACGTCCTCTACTTTGTTGTTGCAAATTTTACGTGGCTGCTACGGGCTTAAGCAAGAACCGTTCTTACCTACGCATCAAAACCACAACGATAGTTTGTCAAGTTGGTGCTGTTTTAACCTTCGCAAGGACCGGGCGTAGCCACACACTCGGTTCAACTAAAGTGAGAGAGACAGACACCCGCCGGTCACCTTTAAGCAACTAGTGCTCGGCGGTGAAACCAGTCTCGCGTAAGCGTCTGGCGTAATGTCGGTCCGGGCCGCTTCATCTCACAATACCGCTGAACCAAAGTATGACATGCTGGTAAGCAGTATGACTTATATCGCCCACAACTCATTTGTGTTCTACTCGTGCATATGACATCAACGCATAAAACCAGGCTCTGATACCACTGTTGGGTAACGTAGTAATTTCAAAATTTTCCTACGCACACGCAAGATCATGGTGATGCATAGCAACGAGAGGGGAGAGTGTTGTCTACGTACCCTCGTAGACCAAAGTGGAAGCGATCACAACGTAGAGGAAGTAGTCGTACGTTCTCCTCGCGATCCAACCGATCGGTAGCCGTTACTCCGGCGCCTCGAGTTCTTGACACACGTGCAGCTCGGTGGCGCTCCTCGGGGATCCGATCCAGCAAAGCTCCGGGAGAGAGTTAAAATCGGCCTGACGGCGTGGTGACGATCTTGATGTTCTATCGACGCAGGGCTTCGCCTAAGCACCGCTTCTGATATGACCGAGGTGGAATATGGTGGAGGGGCACCGCTGCGGCTAAGAGATCCAAGGGATCAATTGTTGTGTCTTTGGTGCTAGCCCTGCCCTCTATTTATATGTTGAGCCCGGGGTCGAAACTTGGAGCAAAAGCCTCCTCAAAGTCGGTTTTGCCGAAGGTAAGAGTCCCACTCGGACTCCGGGACCAAACGCCACAATCCTTGGCGTCTGGCCCAGACGCCATGGGCCTCGGCGTCGGCCCGAGGCGACGCCAGGGTCTCCGGCGTTTGGCCCCCTGGCCTCTGCAAAACTCCTTTTGCACCGACCTAAAGCCTCATGGGCTTGACCCCTTGGCCTAAACATATCATCCAATATCTGAATCTTTACGTCTCGACCATTTCGAGACTCCTCGTCATGTCCGTGATCACATCCGGGACTCCGAACTTCTTCGGTACATCAAAATACACAAACTCATAATATAACCGTCATCGAAACCTTAAGCGTGCGGACCCTACGGTTCGAGAACAATGTAGACATGACCGAGACACGTCTCCAGTCAATAACCAATAGAGGGACCTGGATGCCCATATTGGCTCCTACATATTCTACGAAGATCTTTATCGGTCAGACCGTATAACAACATACATTGTTCCTTTGTCATCGATATGTTACTTGCCCGAGATTCGATCGTCGGTATCCAATACCTAGTTCAATCTCATTACTGGCAAGTCTCTTTACTCGTTTCGTAATACATCATCTCACAGCTAACTCATTAGTTGTAATGCTTGCAAGGCTTAGTGATGTGCATTACTGAGAGGGCCCAGAGATACCTCTCCGACAATCGGAGTGACAAATCCTAATCTCGAAATACGCCAACCCAACATCTGCCTTTGGAGACACCTGTAGTACTCCTTTATAATCACCCGATTCGTTGTGGCGTTTGGTAGTACCAAAGTGTTCCTCCGTAAACGGAGTTGCATAATCTCATAGTTATAGGAACATGTATAAGTCATGGATAAAAGCAATAGCAACATACTAAGCGATCGAAAGTGCTAAGCTAATGGAATGGGTCATGTCAATCAGATCATTCTCCTAATGATGTGATCCCGTTAATCAAATGACAACTCATGTCTATGGTTAGGAAACATAACCATCTTTGATTAACGAGCTAGTCAAGTAGAGGCATACTAGTGACACTCTGTTTGTCTATGTATTCACACATGTATTATGTTTCCTGTTAATACAATTCTAGCATGAATAATAAACATTTATCATGATATAAGGAAATAAATAATAACTTTATTATTGCCTCTAGGGCATATTTCCTTGATCTCCCACTTGCACTAGAGTCAATAATCTAGTTCACATCGCCATGTGATTAACATCGATAGTTCACATCATCATGTGATTAACACCCATAGTTCACATCGCCATGTGACCAACACCCAAAGGGTTTACTAGATTCAGTAATCTAGTTCACATCGCCATGTGATTAACACCCAAAGAGTACTAAGGTGTGATCATGTTTTGCTTGTGAGAGAATCTTAGTCAACGGGTCTTTCATATTCAGATCCGTTATGTATTTTGCAATTTTCTATGTCTACAATGCTCTTGCGGAGCTACTCTAGCTAATTGCTCCCACTTTCAATATGTATCTAGATCGAGACTTAGAGTCATCCAGATCGGTGTCAAAACTTGCATCGACGTAACCCTTTACGCATTTAACCTTTTGTCACTTCCATAATCGAGAAACATATCCTTATTCCACTAAGGATAATTTTGACCGCTGTCGATGATCTACTCCTAGATCACTATTGTACTCCTTGCCAAACTCAGTGCAGGGTATACAATAGATCTGGTACACAGCATGGCATACTTTATAGAACCTATGGCCAAGGCATAGGGAATGATTTTCATTCTCTTTCTATCTTCTGCCGTGGTCGGGTTTTGAGTCTTACTCAATTTCACACCTTGTAACACATGCAAGAACTCTTTATTTGACTGTTCCATTTTGAACTACTTTAAAATCTTGTCAAGGTATGTACTCATTGAAAAAACTTATCAAGCGTCTTGATCTATCTCTATAGATCTTGATGCTCAATATGTAAGCAGCTTCATCGAGGTATTTCTTTGAAAAACTCCTTTCAAACACTCCTTTATGCTTTGCAGAATAATTCTACATTATTTCCGATCTACAATATGTCATTCACATATACTTATCAGAAATGCTGTAGTGCTCCCACTCACTTTCTAGTAATTACAGGCTTCACCGCAAGTCTGATAAAACTATATGCTATGATCAACTTATCAAAGCATGTATTCCAACTCTGAGATGCTTGCACCAGTCCATAGATGGATCACTTTGGAGCTTGCATATTTTGTTAGCACCTTTAGGATTTACAAAACCTTCTCGTTGCATCATATACAACTCTTCTTTAATAAATCCATTAAGGAATGCAGTTTTGTTTATCCATTTGCCGATTTCATAAAATGCGGCAATTGCTAACATGATTCGGACAGACTTAAGCATAGATACGGTGAGAAACTCTCATCGTAGTCAACATCTTGAACTTGTCGAAAACTTTTTGCGACAATTCTAGCTTTGTAGACAGTAACACTACTATCGGCGTCTGCCTTCCTCTTGAAGATCCATTTATTTTCTATGGTTTGCCGATCATCGGGCAAATCCATCAAAGTCCATACTTTGTTCTCATACATGGATCATATCTCAGATTTCATGGCCTCAAACCATTTTGCGGAATCTGGGCTCATCATCGCTTCCTCATAGTTCGTAGGTTCGTCATGGTCAAGTAACCTGACCTCCAGAATGGAATTACCGTACCACTCTGGTGCGGATCTCACTCTGGTTGACCTACGAGGTTCGGTAGTAACTTGATCTGAAGTTACATGATCATCATCATTAGATTCCTCACTAATTGGTGTAGTAGTCACAGGAACTGATTTCTGTGATAAACTACTTTCCAATAAGGGAGAAGGTACAATTACCTCATCAAGTTCTACTTTCCTCCCACTCACTTCTTTCGAGAGAAACTTCTTCTCTAGAAAGGATCCATCTTAGCAACGAAAAACTTGCCTTCGGATCTGTGATAGAAGGTGTTCCCAATAGTTACCTTTGGGTATTTTATGAAGACGCACTTCTCGATTTGGGTTAGAGCTTATCAGATGGAACTTTTTCACATAAGCATCGCAACTCCAAACTTCAAGAAACAACAACTTTGGTTTCTTGCCAAACCACAGTTCATACGGTGTCGTCTCAACGGATTTAGATGGTGCCCTTTTTAACATGAATGCAGCTGTCTCTAATGCATAGCCCCAAAACTATAACGGTAAATCGGTAAGAAACATCATAGTTGCACTATATCCAATAAAAGTACGGTTATGATGTTCGGACACACCATTATGCCGTGGTGTTCGGTGGCATGAATTTGTGAAACTATTTCACATTGTTTTAATTGAAGACCAAACTTCGTAACTCAAATATTTTACCTCTGCGATCATATCGTAGAAACTTTTATTTTCTTGTTACGATGATTCTCCACTTCACTCTGAAATTCTTTGAGCTTTTCAAATGTTTCAGACTTATGTTTCATCAAGTAGATATACCCATATCTGCTCAAAAACATCTTGTGAAAGTCAGAAAATAACGATACTTGCCACGAGCATCAACACTCATTGGATCGCATACATCGGTATGTATTATTTCCAATAAGTCAGTAGCTTGTTCCATTGTTCCGGAGAACGGAGTTTTAGTCATCTTGCCCAAACGGCACGGTTCGCAACCATCAAATGATTCATAATCAAGTGATTCCAAAAGTCCATCAGCATGGAGTTTTCTTCATGCGCTTTACACCAATATGACCTAAACGGCGGTACACAAATAAGTTGCACTATCATTATTAACTTTGCATCTTTTGGTTTCAATATTATGAATATGTGTATCACTATGATCGAGATCCAATGAATCATTTTCATTGGGTGTGTAACCATATAAGGTTTTATTCATGTAAGCGTAACAACAATTTATTCTCTTACTTAAATGAATAACCGTATTGCAATAAACATGATCAAATCATACTTATGCTCAACACCAAATAACACTTATTTAGGTTCCATACTAATCCCGAAAGTATAGGGAGTGTGCGATGATGATCATATCAATCTTGGAACTACTTCCAACACTCATCTTCACTTCCCTTCAACTAGTTTACGCTCATTACGCAACTCCGTTTCAAGTTACTACTCTTAGCAACCGAACCAAGATCAAATACCGAGGGGTTGCTACGAACACTAGTAAAATACACATCAATAATCAGATCTCAAATATACCTTTGTTCACTTTGCCATCCTTCTTATCCGCCAAATACTTGGGGTAGTTCCGCTTCTAGTGACCAGTTCCATTGCAGCAAAAGCACTTAGTCTCGTGCTTAGGTCCAGACTTGGGCTTCTTCACTCGAGCAGCAACTTGCTTGCCGTTCTTCTTGAAGTTCCCCTTCTTCCCTTTGCCCTTTTCCTTGAGACTAGTGGTCTTGTCAATCATCAACACTTGATGCTCTTTCTTGATTTCTACCTTCGTCGATTTCAACATCACAAAGAGCTCGGGAATCGTTTCGTCATCCCTTGCATACTATAGTTCATCACGAAGTTCTAGTAACTTAGTGTTGGTGACTAGAGAATTACATCAATCACTATCTTATCCGGAAGATTAACTCCCACTTGATTCAAGCGATTGAAGTACCCGGACAATCTGAGAACATGCTCACTAGTTGAGCGATTCTCTTCCATCTTTTAGCTATAGAACTTGTTGGAGATTTCATATCTCTCAACTCGGGTATTTGCTTGAAATATTAACTTCAATTCCTGGAACATCTCATATGGTCCATGACGTTCAAAACGTCTTTGAAGTCCCGATTCTAAGCTGTTAAGTATGGTGCACTAAACTATCAAGTAGTCATCATATTGAGCTAGCCAAACGTTCATAACGTCTACATTTGCTCCTGCAATAGGTCGGTCACCTAGCGGTGCATTAAGGACATAATTCTTCTGTGCAGCAATGAGGATAAACCTCGGATCACGGATCCAATCCGCATCATTGCTACTAACATTTTTCAATACAATTTTCTCTAGGAACACATATAAAAACATAGGGAAGCAACAACGCGAGCTATTGATCTACAACATAATTTGCAAAATACTACCAGGACTAAGTTCATGATAAATTAAAGTTCAATTAATCATATTACTTAAGAACTCCCACTTAGATAGACATCTCTCTAGTCATCTAAGTGATCACGTGATCCAAATCAACTAAACCATAACCGATCATCACGTGAGATGGAGTAGTTTTCAATGGTGAACATCTTATGTTGATCATATCTACTATATGATTCACGCTCGACCTTTCGGTCTCCGTGTTCCGAGGCCATATCTGCATATGCTCGGCTCGTCAAGTATAACCTGAGTATTCTGCGTGTTCAAAACTGGCTTGCACCCGTTGTAGATGGACGTAGAGCTTATCACACCCGATCATCACGTGGTGTCTCGGCACGACGAACTTTGGCAACAGCGGTGCATACTCGGGGAGAACACTACTTGATAATTTTAGTGAGAGATCATCTTAAAATGCTACCGTCAATCAAAGCAAAATAAGATGCATAAAGGATAAACATCACATGCAATCAATATAAGTGATATGATATGGCCATCATCATCTTGTGCTTGTGATCTCCATCTCCGAAGCACCGTCGTGATCACCATCGTCACCGGCGCGACACCTTGATCTCCATCGTAGCATCGTTGTAGTTTACGCCATCTATTGCTTCTACGACTATCGCTACCGCTTAGTGATAAAGTAAAGCAATTACAGGGCGTTTGCATTTCATACAATAAAGCGACAACCATATGGCTCCAGCCAGTTGCCGATAACTTCGGTTACAAAACATGATCATCTCATACAATAAAATATAGCATCACGTCTTGACCATATCACATCACAACATGCCCTGCAAAAACAAGTTAGACGTCCTCTACTTTGTTGTTGCAAATTTTACGTGGCTGCTACGGGCTTAAGCAAGAACCGTTCTTACCTACGCATCAAAACCACAACGATAGTTTGTCAAGTTGGTGCTGTTTTAACCTTCGCAAGGACCGGGCGTAGCCACTCTCAGTTCAACTAAAGTGAGAGAGAAAGACACCCGCCGGTCACCTTTAAGCAACTAGTGCTCAAGCGGTGAAACCAGTCTCGCGTAAGCGTCTGGCGTAATGTCGGTCCGGGCGCTTCATCTCACAATACCGCTGAACCAAAGTATGACATGCTTTGGTAAGCGGTATGACTTATATCGCCCACAACTCATTTGTGTTCTACTCGTGCATATGACATCAACGCATAAAACCAGGCTCGATACCACCGTTGGGTAACGTAGTAATTTCAAAATTTTCCCTCGCATTAACGCAAGATCATGGTGATGCATAGCAACGAGAGGGAGAGTGTTGTCTACGTACCCTCGTGAGACCAAAGTGGAAGCGATCACAACGTAGAGGAAGTAGTCGACGTTCTCCTCGCGATCCAACCGATCCCAGCGCCCGTTACTCGGCGCCTCCGAGTTCTTGACACACGTGCAGCTCGGTGACGCTCCTCGAGATCCGATCCAGCAAAGCTCGGGAGAGAGAGTTCCGTCGACCTGACGGCGTGGTGGCGATCTTGATGTTCTACCGGCGCAGGCTTCGCCTAAGCACCGCTACGATATGACCGAGGTGGAATATGGTGGAGGGGCACCGCTGCACGGCTAAGAGATCCAAGGGATCAATTGTTGTGTCTTTGGTGCTAGCCCTGCCCTCTATTTATATGTTGAGCCCGGGTCGAAACTTGGAGCAAAAGCCTCCTCAAAGTCGGTTTTGCCGAAGGTAAGAGTCCCACTCGGACTCCGGGACCAACGCCACAATCCTTGGCGTCTGCCCAGACGCCATGGGCCTCGGCGTCGGCCCAGGGCGCCAGGGTCTCCGGCGTTTGGCCCCCTGGCCTCTGCAAAACTCCTTTTGCACCGACCTAAAGCCTCATGGGCTTGACCCCTTGGCCTAAACATATCATCCAATATCTGAATCTTTACGTCTCGACCATTTCGAGACTCCTCGTCATGTCCGTGATCACATCCGGACTCCGAACTTCTTCGGTACATCAAAATACACAAACTCATAATATAACCGCCATCGAAACCTTAAGCGTGCGGACCCTACGGTTCGAGAACAATGTAGACATGACCGAGACACGTCTCCAAATAATAACCAATAGAGGGACCTGGATGCCCATATTGGCTCCTACATATTCTACGAAGATCTTTATCGGTCAGACCGTATAACAACATACATTGTTCCTTTGTCATCGATATGTTACTTGCCCGAGATTCGATCGTCGGTATCCAATACCTAGTTCAATCTCATTACTGGCAAGTCTCTTTACTCGTTCGTAATACATCATCTCACAGCTAACTCATTAGTTGTAATGCTTGCAAGGCTTAGTGATGTGCATTCTTGAGAGGGCCCAGAGATACCTCTCCGACAATCGGAGTGACAAATCCTAATCTCAAATACGCCAACCCAACATACGCCTTTGGAGACACCTGTAGTACTCCTTTATAATCACCCAGATTACGTTGTGACGTTTGGTAGTACCCAAAGTGTTCCTCCGTAAACGGAGTTGCATAATCTCATAGTTATAGGAACATGTATAAGTCATGGATAAAAGCAATAGCAACATACTAAACGATCGAGTGCTAAGCTAATGGAATGGGTCATGTCAATCAGATCATTCTCCTAATGATGTGATCCCGTTAATCAAATGACAACTCATGTCTATGGTTAGGAAACATAACCATCTTTGATTAACGAGCTAGTCAAGTAGAGGCATACTAGTGACACTCTGTTTGTCTATGTATTCACACATGTATTATGTTTCCTGTTAATACAATTCTAGCATGAATAATAAACATTTATCATGATATAAGGAAATAAATAATAACTTTATTATTGCCTCTAGGGCATATTTCCTTCAGTCTCCCACTTGCACTAGAGTCAATAATCTAGTTCACATCGCCATGTGATTAACATCGATAGTTCACATCATCATGTGATTAACACCCATAGTTCACATCGCCATGTGACCAACACCCAAAGGGTTTACTAGATTCAGTAATCTAGTTCACATCGCCATGTGATTAACACCCAAAGAGTACTAAGGTGTGATCATGTTTTGCTTGTGAGAGAATCTTAGTCAACGGGTCTTTCATATTCAGATCCGTTATGTATTTTGCAATTTTCTATGTCTACAATGCTCGCATTTGCGGAGCTACTCTAGCTAATTGCTCCCACTTTCAATATGTATCTAGATCGAGACTTAGAGTCATCCGGATCGGTGTCAAAACTTGCATCGACGTAACCCTTTACGACGAACCTTTTGTCACTTCCATAATCGAGAAACATATCCTTATTCCACTAAGGATAATTTTGACCGTTGTCGATGATCTACTCCTAGATCACTATTGTACTCCTTGCCAAACTTCGATTGTAGGGTATACAATAGATCTGGTACACAGCATGGCATACTTTATAGAACCTATGGCCAAGGCATAGGGAATGATTTTCATTCTCTTTCTATCTTCTGCCGTGGTCGGGTTTTGAGTCTTACTCAATTTCACACCTTGTAACACAGGCAAGAACTCTTTCTTTGACTGTTCCATTTTGAACTACTTTAAAATCTTGTCAAGGTATGTACTCATTGAAAAACTTATCAAGCATCTTGATCTATCTCTATAGATCTTGATGCTCAATATGTAAGCAGCTTCATCGAGGTATTTCTTTGAAAAACTCCTTTCAAACACTCCTTTATGCTTTGCGAATAATTCTACATTATTTCCGATCTACAATATGTCATTCACATATACTTATCGGAAATGTTGTAGTGCTCCCACTCACTTTCTAGTAATTACAGGCTTCACCGCAAGTCTCAGATAAAACTATATGCTATGATCAACTTATCAAAGCATGTATTCCAACTCTGAGATGCTTGCACCAGTCCATAGATGGATCATCGAGCTTGCATATTTTGTTAGCACCTTTAGGATTTACAAAACCTTCTGGTTGCATCATATACAACTCTTCTTTAATAAATCCATTAAGGAATGCAGTTTTGTTTATCCATTTGCCAGATTTCATAAAATGCGGCAATTGCTAACATGATTCGGACAGACTTAAGCATAGATACAAGTGAGAAACTCTCATCGTAGTCAACATCTTGAACTTGTCGAAAACCTTTTGCGACAATTCTAGCTTTGTAGACAGTAACACTACTATCGTCGTCCGTCTTCCTCTTGAAGATCCATTTATTTTCTATGGTTTGCCGATCATCGGGCAAATCCATCAAAGTCCATACTTTGTTCTCATACATGGATCATATCTCAGATTTCATGGCCTCAAACCATTTTATGGAATCTGGGCTCATCATCGCTTCCTCATAGTTCGTAGGTTCGTCATGGTCAAGTAACCTGACCTCCGTAATGGAATTACCGTACCACTCAGTGCGGATCTCACTCTGGTTGACCTCGAGGTTCGGTAGTAACTTGATCTGAAGTTACATGATCATCATCATTAGCTTCCTCACTAATTGGTGTAGTAGTCACAGGAACTGATTTCTGTGATAAACTACTTTCCAATAAGGGAGAAGGTAGAATTACCTCATCAAGTTCTACTTTCCTCCCACTCACTTCTTTCGAGAGAAACTTCTTCTCTAGAAAGGATCCATCTTAGCAACGAAAAACTTGCCTTCGGATCTGTGATAGAAGGTGTACCCAATAGTTACCTTTGGGTATTCTATGAAGACGCACTTCTCCGATTTGGGTTTGAGCTTATCAGGATGAAACTTTTTCACATAAGCATCGCAACTCCAAACTTCAAGAAACAACAACTTTGGTTTCTTGCCAAACCACAGTTCATACGGTGTCGTCTCAACGGATTTAGATGGTGCCCTTTTTAACGTGAATGCAGCTGTCTCTAATGCATAGCCCCAAAACTATAACGGTAAATCGGTAAGAAACATCATAGTTGCACTATATCCAATAAAGTACGGTTATGATGTTCGGACACACCATTATGCTTTGTGGTGTTCGGTGGCATGAATTTGTGAAACTATTTCACATTGTTTTAATTGAAGACCAAATTCGTAACTCAAATATTTTACCTCTGCGATCATATCGTAGAAACTTTTATTTTCTTGTTACGATGATTCTCCACTTCACTCTGAAATTCTTTGAGCTTTTCAAATGTTTCAGAGTTATGTTTCATCAAGTAGATATACCCATATCTGCTCAAAAACATCTTGTGAAAGTCAGAAAATAACGATACTTGCCACGAGCATCAACACTCATTGGATCGCATACATCGGTATGTATTATTTCCAATAAGTCAAGAGCTTGTTCCATTGTTCCGAGAACGGAGTTTTAGTCATCTTGCCCAAACGGCACGGTTCGCAAGCATCAAATGATTCATAATCAAGTGATTCCAAAAGTCCATCAGCATGGAGTTTTCTTCATGCGATTTACACCAATATGACCTAAACGGCAGTGCCACAAATAAGTTGCACTATCATTATTAACTTTGCATCTTTTGGTTTCAATATTATGAATATGTGTATCACTATGATCGAGATCCAATGAATCATTTTCATTGGGTGTGTAACCATATAAGGTTTTATTCATGTAAATGTAACAACAATTTATTCTCTTACTTAAATGAATAACCGTATTGCAATAAACATGATCAAATCATACTTATGCTCAACACCAAATAACACTTATTTAGGTTCCATACTAATCCCGAAAGTATAGGGAGTGTGCGATGATGATCATATCAATCTTGGAACTACTTCCAACACTCATCTTCACTTCCCTTCAACTAGTTTACATTCATTACGCAACTCCTGCTTCAAGTTACTACTCTTAGCAACCGAACCAGTATCAAATACCGAGGGGTTGCTACGAACACTAGTAAAATACACATCAATAATCAGTATCTCAAATATACCTTTGTTCACTTTGCCATCCTTCTTATCCGCCAAATACTTGGGGTAGTTCCGCTTCTAGTGACCAGTTCCATTGCAGCAAAAGCACTTAGTCTCGTGCTTAGGTCCGGACTTGGGCTTCTTCACTCGAGCAGCAACTTGCTTGCCGTTCTTCTTGAAGTTCCCTTCTTCCCTTTGCCCTTTTCCTTGAGACTAGTGGTCTTGTCAATCATCAACACTTGATGCTCTTTCTTGATTTCTACCTTCGTCGATTTCAACATCACGAAGAGCTCGGGAATCGTTTTCGTCATCCCTTGCATACTATAGTTCATCACGAAGTTCTAGTAACTTAGTGTTGGTGACTAGAGAATTACATCAATCACTATCTTATCCGGAAGATTAACTCCCACTTGATTCAAGCGATTGAAGTACCCGGACAATGCGAGAACATGCTCACTAGTTGAGCGATTCTCTTCCATCTTTTAGCTATAGAACTTGTTGGAGATTTCATATCTCTCAACTCGGTATTTGCTTGAAATATTAACTTCAATTCCTGGAACATCTCATATGGTCCATGACGTTCAAAACGTCTTTGAAGTCCCGATTCTAAGCTGTTAAGTATGGTGCACTAAACTATCAAGTAGTCATCATATTGAGCTAGCCAAACGTTCATAACGCCTACATTTGCTCCTGCAATAGGTCGGTCACCTAGCGGTGCATTAAGGACATAATTCTTACGTGCAGCAATGAGGATAAACCTCGGATCACGGATCCAATCCGCATCATTGCTACTAACATTTTTCAATACAATTTTCTCTAGGAACACATATAAAAACATAGGGAAGCAACAACGCGAGCTATTGATCTACAACATAATTTGCAAAAATACTACCAGACTAAGTTCATGATAAATTAAAGTTCAATTAATCATATTACTTAAGAACTCCCACTTAGATAGACATCTCTCTAGTCATCTAAGTGATCACGTGATCCAAATCAACTAAACCATAACCGATCATCACGTGAGATGGAGTAGTTTTCAATGGTGAACATCTTATGTTGATCATATCTACTATATGATTCACGCCGACCTTTCGGTCTCCGTGTTCGAGGCCATATCTGCATATGCTCGGCTCGTCAAGTATAACCTGAGTATTCTCAGTGCAAAACTGGCTTGCACCCGTTGTAGATGGACGTAGAGCTTATCACACCCGATCATCACGTGGTGTCTCGACACGACGAACTTTGGCAACGGTGCATACTCGGGAGAACACTACTTGATAATTTTAGTGAGAGATCATCTTAAAATGCTACCGTCAATCAAAGCAAAATAAGATGCATAAAGGATAAACATCACATGCAATCAATATAAGTGATATGATATGGCCATCATCATCTTGTGCTTGTGATCTCCATCTCCAAGCACCGTTGTGATCACCATCGTCACCGGTAGCGACACCTTGATCTCCATCGTAGCATCGTTGTCGTTTACGCCATCTATTGCTTCTACGACTATCGCTACCGCTTAGTGATAAAGTAAAGCAATTACAGGCGTTTGCATTTCATACAATAAGCGACAACCATATGGCTCCAGCCGATTGCCGATAACTTCCGGTTACAAAACATGATCATCTCATACAATAAAATATAGCATCACGTCTTGACCATATCACATCACAACATGCCCTGCAAAAACAAGTTAGACGTCCTCTACTTTGTTGTTGCAAATTTTACGTGGCTGCTACGGGCTTAAGCAAGAACCGTTCTTACCTACGCATCAAAACCACAACGATAGTTTGTCAAGTTGGTGCTGTTTTAACCTTCGCAAGGACCGGGCGTAGCCACACTCGGTTCAACTAAAGTGAGAGAGACAGACACCCGCCGGTCACCTTTAAGCAACTAGTGCTGACGGCGGTGAAACCAGTCTCGCGTAAGCGTCTGGCGTAATGTCGGTCCGGGCCGCTTGATCTCACAATACCGCTGAACCAAAGTATGACATGCTGGTAAGCAGTATGACTTATATCGCCCACAACTCATTCGTGTTCTACTCGTGCATATGACATCAACGCATAAAACCAGGCTCTGATACCACTGTTGGGTAACGTAGTAATTTCAAAATTTTCCTACGCACACGCAAGATCATGGTGATGCATAGCAACGAGAGGGGAGAGTGTTGTCTACGTACCCTCGTAGACCAAAGTGGAAGCGATCTGGCGTAGAGGAAGTAGTCGACGTTCTCCTCGCGATCCAACCGATCCGGTATTTGTTACTCCGGCGCCTCAGTTCTTGACACACGTACAGCTCGGTGGCGCTCCTCGGGCTCCGATCCGGCAAAGCTCGGGAGAGAGAGTTCCGTCGACCTGACGGCGTGGTGACGATCTTGATGTTCTACCGACGCAGGCTTCGCCTAAGCACCGCTTCTGATATGACCGAGGTGGAATATGGTGGAGGGGCACCGCACACGGCTAAGAGATCCAAGGGATCAATTGTTGTGTCTTTGGTGCTAGCCCTGCCCCTCTATTTATATGTTGAGCCCCGGTCGAAACTTGGAGCAAAAAGCCTCCTCAAAGTCGGTTTTGCCCGAAGGTAAGAGTCCCACTCGGACTCCGTGACCAAACGCCACAATCCTTGGCGTCGGCCCAGACGCCATGGGCCTCGGCGTCTGGCCCGGGCGAACGCCAGGTCTCCGGCGTTTGGCCCCAACCTCCATAAAACTCCTTTTGCACCGACCTAAAGCCTCATGGGCTTGACCCCTTAGCCTAAACATATCATCCAATATATGAATCTTTACGTCTCGACCATTTCGAGACTCCTCGTCATGTCCGTGATCACATCCGGGACTCCGAACTTCTTCGGTACATCAAAATACACAAACTCATAATATAACCGTCATCGAAACCTTAAGCATGCGGACCCTACGGTTCGAGAACAATGTAGACATGACCGAGACACGTCTCCGGTCAATAACCAATAGCGGGACCTGGATGCCCATATTGGCTCCTACATATTCTACGAAGATCTTTATCGGTCGAGACCGCATAACAACATACGTTGTTCCCTTTGTCATCGGTATGTTACTTGCCCGAGATTCGATCGTCGGTATCCAATACCTAGTTCAATCTCGTTCTTGGCAAGTCTCTTTACTCGTTCGTAATACATCATCTCACAGCTAACTCATTAGTTGTAATGCTTGCAAGGCTTAGTGATGTGCATTACCGAGAGGGCCCAGAGATACCTCTCCGAGCAATCGGAGTGACAAATCCTAATCTCGAAATACGCCAACCCAACATCTGCCTTTGGAGACACTGTAGTACTCCTTTATAATCACCCGATTACGTTGTGACGTTTGGTAGTACCAAAGTGTTCCTCCGTAAACGGAGTTGCATAATCTCATAGTTATAGGAACATGTATAAGTCATGGATAAAAGCAATAGCAACATACTAAACGATCGAGTGCTAAGCTAATGGAATGGGTCATGTCAATCAGATCATTCTCCTAATGATGTGATCCCGTTAATCACATGACAACTCATGTCTATGGTTAGGAAACATAACCATCTTTGATTAACGAGCTAGTCAAGTAGAGGCATACTAGTGACACTCTGTTTGTCTATGTATTCACACATGTATTATGTTTCCTGTTAATACAATTCAAGCATGAATAATAAACATTTATCATGATATAAGGAAATAAATAATAACTTTATTATTGCCTCTAGGGCATATTTCCTTCACCATGTCCTAAACAGAACAAGTCAAGAGAGTCAGTTGACAATCTGCTAACCTGAATGTTGCCCTGGAGAGCAGAGTTGGCATCATAAGCAGCCTGGCTGGCGTTCCCGCACCATCTTCATCTTCTCCATCATAATACCCGCCTGGCGTATAGCTTCTTTGGCAGCACCCACTTGGTCCTCTGGGACGTGATGTGTAGCAAAAACTGAAGGTGGATCGGCGGGAGTCTGTGCAGCTGATGCAGAAGGTTGAACATTTGACAGCGGTATGGCGAAGGAGACAGAAGTCCGATTGGCATCACCGGCGTCCTGGACTACCGGTTCCGCCACCGGCGTCGACTGAAGCGTCTTGCCAGCGGACGTTTTCTTGTTTCTTCTCCCCAAGGGCCTCTGTGGCTCGTCCTCATCATCGTCAGGGAGGTCAATGACGTTGGGAGTTGTAAAAAGATCAGTCGCCAAAAATTCATCGCCCGATTGATATATTACAGTTCAGTCGACAAAGTGAAGACAGAATAACAAAGATTGTACCCAGATTGTAGGTGACCGCGTCTTCCATTTCCTCATCCTCGTTTTTATAAGTTGAAGTCCGAGAGGTAGCGGCACTGCCGATTTCAAGATTCATTCGGTCAAACCAAAGGAAAGGTAAACAACACAGAACGTCGAGTAAAAGAGAAAGAAAAACACTCACGCAGAAGCAACGGGAATGTCAATCTTGATTTTTGGCAGCGCCTTCCGAGTCTTCTGCACAACAATCTTGGACTGCTTTGGGGCCTTCCCAGTTGGTGCCAGAGAGGACGTCCGAGGACGTTTTGATGACTGCCCAGTCTGAGCGATCGCCTTGTCACGGGTGCTCGCCGGATCTTTAACAAGTTTGGATCGCCTTTCCCTGCGGGGAGGGGAGTCGACCTCTCCTTCGTCACTCGGGTCGTCGCTCTCCTCGTCCCCCTCTCCGTCGGAATGCCACTCGCCACTTTCACGTCTGCTTGCCTCTGCTCCTGCTCTCCATTGGGCATCAAGTACATTTCGGTAAGAGCTTGGAAGAAAACAAGCAGGACAAAGTTAGTCGGTGAAGCATAAACAGCTGCACGATTAAATCAAGATTACAGTCGGTAATTCAGAATTGGACCTTGTCTGGTTCGTAAGATTGGTTGAGCGGAGGAATTCTCCTGGCTCCCCTGGGGTTATCTTTGTTTCCAGTGATACTCATCAGCCACCCCTCCAACGTGGCTTCATCGACCTCCTCTGGATGGGTCCGAGTGGTGTCATCAGTGCCCGAATACATCTACATCGGATGGTCACGAGCTTGAAGCGGTTGGATGCGTCGCCGGAGGAAGACCTCCAGCAAATCCATACCGGTCACCCCATCACCGACAAGTTGAACTACTCGATCGACCATCACCTTCACTTGTGCCTTCTCCTCCGGGATCACCTTCAAAGTGGAGGGATTCCCCACTCGGGCCATGGAAAAAGGGTAAAGTCCAGTCGACTGC
Source organism: Aegilops bicornis (assembly GCA_021605145.1). NCBI lineage: Eukaryota > Viridiplantae > Streptophyta > Magnoliopsida > Poales > Poaceae > Aegilops > Aegilops bicornis. The sequence continues at coordinate 344,415,427 of CM038669.1, forward strand.
CCCGGAGTCGGCTGATCTTTGCAGTAGAACCAGGTCGACTGCCACCCTCGGACCGAATCGGGAAGAGTCATTGCTAGGAAGGAACTTTTGCCTCTCATCTGAATCCCAAGACGCCCACACATCTGGATCACTTGTGTCTTCTCATCACTCAGATTAGCCTTTTTGACCGACTGGGAGCGGCACGTGAAAATGTGCTTGAAAAGGCCCCAGTGGGGTCGGCAACCCAAGAAATTTTCGCACAAAGACACGAAAGCAGCAAGGTACACGATGGTGTTTGGGGTAAAATGGTGGAGTTACGCCCCAAAGAAATTCAAGAAGCCTCGAAAGAAAAGGGTGGGGAGGCAAAGAGAACCCGCGATCGATGTGGGTGGCAAGGAGAACGCATTCACCCTCTCGGGGCTGCGGCTCGGTCTCGTTCCCCGGGAGCCGCGCCGATCCGTGGGGTATCAGCCCTCCCTCGACCAAGTCGTCGATGTCGTCCTGACGGATCGCCGAGCGGATCCAGTCGCCCTGGATCCAGCCCGGCGGCAGGCCAGACCTCGAGGAAGATCCGCCCCGGCTGGACTTCTTCCCCTTTGCCTTCGCCGTTGTCTTCTTCGCGCGCTCCAGAGCCAACGTCTTTTCTTTCCCCATCGCCGCGGACAGAGCTCGGACGGAGCAGCGGTACTGGGACAAGAACAGGCGCAACGGAGAAATCTGAGAAGGAGGAAGAAGAATGAGGGCGCACTTTTCAAAAAAACCCGGTCCGGCGCCTTATATGAGGTTACTTCCGAGTGACTGACTTGTAGGCCCGGGCGATCTTATCAAATCCCGTAACAGTCGCGCGCGCGATACGTGGCAAAAAGGCGGAGCGGAAATCGAGGCGATCCTGCCTTATCCAGCCCGATTTCTGCGGCCTCCTCCGCCCCGCGCGCTTCTCGAAATTCGAATCCCGCGAGATCCGCGGATGGCAGAACAACTTGTCAGACGGAAGATCTCCTCCTCATCAGCACTCGGAGCTCTTCCAGTAAAAGTTCACTTGACAAAAACAAGAATGGATCAAGGCGACTGAAAAAGAAGTTGGCGTCACCACCTCGGTTCGTTGATCCAGGACCAGAAACACCCGAAGTGCCAAAAATGAGTCGGAAGTATTTTCAACTCCTTCTCCACTCAAACCCTGACCCATTCGGGGGCTAATGATTAAGACATGTTGTAACGCCCCAAGACCGATGCTCTAGATGCCTTCTATTTATTTTAGTTGTTGCCATGTGTTTATTATGTTTGTTGCACTATCATAATTGTTTTGCATATTTCATTCCTATATGTTTATGCCATGATCATGTTGAGTGCCTTGTCATATATTTGCTTCTTGCACGATGCTTCTCACTTGGTATGTTGCATTGTACCCTTGTCATTTTACATTTCATCATGCTCATCATGTGGGTTGCATTCTTCATGTTGGTGTGCATCAGCCCTTGATATCTCTCTCTCAAGCCATGCCCATGCATCAACACCTCCTTCTTCCTTCTTATTCCTTTCATTTTTGCTAGTGCCATTTTCTGTCCTCCATAAATGTTCATTCTTTTCCTATAAATCCTGCTCATTGCCTACACCCTCTATGCCAATTTTCGCTCATATGAATATCTTTTGGTTGGGTTTAAAAATGGCTCAAGTTTGAATTTAATTCAAACTTGAATTATTTTTATATCTCTAAAAATGTCCAAATAATTTTATTCAAATTGTTCATAAATTCAGGATCTCAGATCTATTTCTGCCTCAGTCTACTTCCTTCCAGATGTCCCTGTGCATTTCTGCTCTTGTTATTCTGTCTGAAGAATTAAAGAAAAGAAATGAGGGACAAAGGAAGAGCAGCCTAGTGAAGCCCACCTATCTTACCTGTTCACTTCAGCCCACAGCGACTTACATGCCCATCTCCATAGGAGCTTGGTCCTCCCATCAGACGGCGCGCGATCGAGAGCCTCCACGTCGACATCCGCGGTGATTTGACGGCCGGAGACTGCCCGAGAGCCCTATTTAGCACGCCCCTGTGCCTTGCCCTAGACCACCTCTTTCCATTCCCTCCTCTCACCTCGCCGCCACCTGTAAGCCTCTCCATGCCAAGTTGCCGCCATGGCCGAACTGAGCTTGAGCTCGAGCTCGGGTTGATCCGCCCGTCTCCGTGCATCTTCTTCCGTTAGGAGAACCAGCGTCGACCGCCGTCTTCCTCGCTTACGCACGCGCGTCCACACGGTCCCGGAGCTCCTTCCCTTCGCCGTCTTCGCTCTCGCTTCCCGGAGCCGCGCGCCGGATCGGCAGCCGTCGTCGCCGTCGTCCACGTCGTCGTCTTCTTCCTCTTCATCGCCACGGACGCCAAGTTCCTCGACGCCGTGTCGCTCGCTTCCTAATCTCCGCGAGCCGATCACCTCCGCAACCCGGTGCCTCCTCGCGCCTCCGTGGTCGCGCTTCCGACCTCGTCTTCTTGTCCCGAGCCCCGGTGAGCAGCCGCTCCTCCCCATCTCTCTCTGGTTTGATTAAATCGCGGTAGCCGCCGATCCCATGGTGTCCGAGGCCATGTTCGTCATGTACGACCATGGCAACGAGCTCGAACTCGTGTTCTAGCCTTTGCTCGTCTCACCCGAGCATGCATCCTCGGTAAAGTCCACTTTGCATCACCGATGTCCTAGCTTGTTGTACACGCACGCACACCTTGCTCGCGCACATCCTGCTGGCCTCGCCCGGTCCGTTCGTAGCCGAGGCCATGGCCAGGGAGCTTGCCCAGCCCCCTGCAGCGTGCGTCGCATGCACGCACGCGACCGTCTGCATGCCTGCAAGCACTCACGCGGCCTCCTCCGCACGCTACCGCAACCCACGCCTTCGTTGATCTCCACCGCGACTACAGCCAAGGCCGGCCCTTCGCTTATGTTGTTTTCAACAAGTTCGCTCCGGTTGTTGTTCGCTTAGATCTGGTCTGCACTTTGAACACAATTTACTTGATGTCGTATTGGTTGACCTACCCGTTTGCAGCCGGAGAGCATGGTTCAATCCTGTGCAATCCCCTTTTGTTTCATTAGTTTGTTTTGATGTTCTTCTGCTCCCACCGCATAAGAGCAATGTTCATCTGCTGCCGATCCCCCTTTGTATCACAAACACTAACCTAGCCCAATGGTTCCTCCCTCAGGCACAAATCCAGGAGGACTGGGTTCGATCCCTAGGGGCCCCAATTTTTGCTCTGCTTTTTCCTGTCTTTGTTGCACGTCGCACACACACACTCGGCGCTCACTCGGGCCAAATCTTCCGGGTCTGCAGGTTGCTGCAATCCGGCCCGTGCATATTTTTTTTTCCCAAATGAGTTTACCATTTTCCAATGCATTCTTATTTACGTAATTGCCACTGCTTTTACATTGTCTATAGCTAAATATGCATGCATCCAAACTAAACAAATTATATATGTAAAGTGCTTAGAATTTTGTCTAGTTTCATAATATGCAACTTTCATCCCTGTTAAAAATGTTTAACTTGCTGTTTGTTTAAATTTGCATAAATGCCATGTTAAAATGATTTATTTCATAACTAATTAACCGTAACTTGGTTTTTAATAAACTTTATATGTAAATGGGGTGGAAAAATGCATAGATTATCATGATGCACTTTATTTTGCTGTTTAATAACTCCAAAATTGTGTTTAGGGCAGAACAGTACCGAATCTAAAATATTGCTCGTGAGGATTTTCCGGAATTGTTGTTTGTTATTTCCTACCTCATTTAAACTTGCCTAAATAGATAGTTTAATTATGCCTCACCTCTTGCCATGTTTAACAACATTTAATATTGTTGAGTACCTAATCGGAGTGAACTAAATAATTGATGTGGTGTTTAAGTCAATATGCAACTCGTTGCATATTGAGTTTCACTTAACTTGTAGTGTTGTTTGTGCATATTGCCATGCCATGCCTCATTAAACCGGACATGCATCATACTTGTTTGTGCATCATGCCATATGTATGTGATGGTTGTTTACTATGTTGTTTGCTTCTTTCCGGTTTGCTTCTCGCTTAGCTTCGGTTTCGTTAGGAGTTGTGAGGATTCGCTCGACTACGTCCGCTTGTCTTCTTCATGGACTCGTTCTTCTTCCTTATGGATTTCGTGCAAGATGACCATACCCTCGAAATCACTTCTATCTTTGCTTGCTAGATGCTCGCTTCTTTGCTATGCCTATGCTACGATGCCTATCACTTGCTTATCATGCCTCCTATGTTGCCATGTCAAGCCCCTAACCATCCTTTCCTAGCAAACCGTTGTTTGGCTATGTTACCGCTTTGCTCAAATTTCTCTTATAGCGTTGTTAGTTGCGGTGAAGATGAAGTTTGTGCCTTGTTGGAACATGGAGATGTTGTTCCTTGTTGGAACATGTTTACTTGTTGGGATATCACAATATATCTTATTTAATTAATGCATCTATATACTTGGTTAAGGGTGGAAGGCTTGGCCGTATGCCTGGTGTTTTGTTCCACTCTTGCCGCCCTAGTTTCCGTCATACCGGTGTTATGTTCCTTGATTTTGCGTTCCTTACACGGTTGGGTGATTTATGGGACCCCTTGACAGTTCGCTTTGAATAAGACTCCTCCAAAGAAGGCCCAACATTGGTTTTACCATTTGCCACCTAAGCCTTTTTCCCTTGGGTTCTGCAGACTCAAGGGTCATCTTTATTTTAACCCCCGGGCCAGTGCTCCTCCGAGTGCTGGTCCAAACTAGAGCCACTTGCGGTGCCGCCCCGAGGCAACTTGGGGTATCGTCGGTTGCCGTACGTAGTGTTCATCCGGTGTGCCCTGAGAACGAGATATGTGCAGCTCCTATAAGGATTTGTCGGCACATCCGGCGGCTTTGCTGGTCTTGTTTTATTGTCGTCGAAATGTCTTGTAGTCCGGGATTCCGAGATCGATCGGGTCTTCCCAGAAGGAATATCCTTCGTTGACCGTGAGAGCTTATAATGGGCTAAGTTGGGACACCCTGCAGGTATTATCTTTCAAAGCCGTGCCCGCGGTTATGAGGCGTATGGGAATTTGTTAATGTCCGGTTGTAGAAAACCCGAAGTTGATCTTAATTAAAATACACCAACGGCGTGTGTAACTGTGATGGTCTCTTCTCGGAGTCCGGAAGTGAACACGGTGTTGGAGTTATGTTTGGCGTAAGTAGTTTCGTGATCACTTCTTGATCATAGTTGTTCGACCGTGCTTTGCTTCTCTTCTCGCTCTCTTTATGCATGTTAGCCACCATATATGCTAGTCGCTTGTCGCAGCTCCACCTCACTACCCTGTCCTACCTTTAAGCTTAAATAGTCTTGATCTCGGGTGTGAGATTGCTGAGTCCACATGACTCACAGATACTTCCAAAACCAGTTTGCGGTGCCGATTTAAACCGTGCAGTGGTGGCGCATCCGAGCTCAAGGAGGAGCTCGATGAAGATCTTGTTCATTGTGTTGTTTCGTTTCAGCTTGATCAAGAGTGGAGCCAGTTGGGACGATCGGGGATCTGTGTAGCATTTGGGGTAGTCTTCTTTGATTTTGGTTCCGTAGTCGGACCTTGATTGTATCTGTATGATGTAATGTTTTACTCATGTATTGTGTGAAGTGGCGATTGTAAGCCAACTATGTATCTCTTTCCCTTATGTATTACATGGGTTGTGTGAAGATTACCTCACTTGCGACATTGCTTTCAATGCGGTTATGCCTCTAAGTCGTGCTTCGACACGTGGGAGATATAGCCGCATCGAGGGCGTTACAAGTTGGTAATCAGAGCCTTCCCCGACTTAGAAGCCCCCCTACTTGATTGTTTGCTGGCGTTGTTGAGTCTAGAAAGGAAAATGTTTTGAGTCTTAGGATTATATATATCGGAGAGTAGGATTCTTTTTACTCCCCAGTCCCTTCGTCGCTCTGGTGAGGTCTCCTGACGTAGAAGTTTTGACTCTCCTCTCCTTAAATTTCACTAAATTTTTTAGGATCACGCTGGTATCTTGGAATCGTTCGATGGTTTTATGACGAGAACATTGTTCTTGGTGCCTCCCGACATTTAGGGGTTGTGGCAGTGTCCCGGGAGTTGAGCTCGAGGTGTTGTCGTCACAATTTTATCGCTGCGATTCGGAATACCCGAGCTTTGCCGACATCGAAAATCTCTTTTATGCGCTTGTTGGTGAGATAACCTCGATAACCCGATCTTTGGCGAGCTCGAGAGTATTGCCATGACTCAGATAACGGATGCTTTTCAAGGTCGAGGTAAACGATTTCGGAGTTTTCTTGGTTATGTGTTGAAGGATGGATACAACCGGATCTAGGTATTGTTAGTTTGGGTGATATATTTTGTGTCCTCAGATCCCCAACACCTGATTGCATAACCAGAAAGTTTCGGGAGTTTTATAGGTGGGAATTCAAGTAGCTCCTAGAATATCTTTCCGACAGATGCATGATATGGGATTGGGTAAATATCTATCATATGTATTTGTTCCGGCTTATTCTCCAAGCCAAATTCTTTGTTTTTGTTCCGTTTTGTGGTATTCAAGTTGCTTCAATGCCAAGTGTTGATTCCATACCTTTCCTAAATGGTGTTCTCATATTGCTATGTGAATACTAATCCTTCTTGATCATCGAGGTCGTCATGTTAATTCTTTTCCAACCGGCGTGCTTCTCTTTAAGTGGATCCGATCATTTCAACATTCGTGAGATCAATTCTAAGTTTTCTCAACGGTGTTTGTTTCATCCGTCCCAAGTTGTTTTTGTTTTCCCACCCTCCCACCCTTTTCTTCAAGGACTTATATATTTTAATCAAGTATCCATTTATTCATGTGAAGTCTCTTCACTCTTTTCAATCAATGTTCTGATCTAGTGATCCCTCATGAAGATGCTCAACAGCTCCAAGTTCATCATTCTTCATCCTCGTATTCTTTTCCGGTGGATTTAACTCAAGCTTTTAGTGTTGATCATATTCCTTTCCTTGTTGCAAATGCTTTCTCTTGCCGACTCACCTCTTAATCATTCACTTCTCGCTATTCATTTGTTCTGGAGTGTTGAAGATATCTCGGAAGGCTCATCTTTTCATTCCAGATCCGTTCAAGTTATTTTGAGGTTGTTATCTCATTCAAGCCATTTAATTCTACCGGTGCAATCTTTATTTCAAGCAATCATTCAATGGTGTTTCTTTTGAGTGGGCCCTAACCCACAGGTCTTTTCCCAGGATCTTACCTGACTATTCTAATTTTCCCGGATCTTCTAAAAATTCTTTTCAAAGTGTGATGTAAGAATGGATTCCATCAGTCATATGTCTTTCTCCAAGATCTTTCAAATTCTTTCATCATTGATTCAACCTTTCTATTTTTCATTCCGGAGTGCCTCAACAATTCATGGTGGTGTTTCTCGTCGTCATTCTCGGATTTTGAAGACCGAAGAGGAGTTCCTCTTAAATCCTTACCCGTTCTTCCAAAGATGCCTAGTTCTAGCTTCGTGCCATCCTCATAATTGTTTTGATTGTGAGAATTCTTTTCACCCATCCGAGCAATTCAGGAGTCTTTTCAGTTTGATTCTTGAGCCCATCATCTCGAATTATTCATTCCAGCTTTCAGCTCGTTCTCCAAATCCTACCGGTGCATCATTCAAGTATTCACTAATCAGTTCATGATCTCTCCGTTCTCATGTATCTAAATCCCTCAAGTATCTTCGTTCATTTTCTAATTCTTCCCAAGGTTTCGCTATCTTTTCTTTGTTCGTTTCTTTAATTCTTACGGTGGTTCGTTCAAGAGTTCTCTTCCTTCGTTATCATATAGATTCATTTGTTCTCTCATAATCCTACCGGTGGTTTGTTCAACATTCCTATTCCTTTATTATTCTTATCAATTCATTTGTTGTTTCCAAATCCCACTGGTGGTTCCATCAATACCTTCTCAAGTTTGCGCCATATCTATCTTAATCCTTTCTACGGGAATAAGTAGTATGCCAAATCCGTTGCTTGTCATCAATCTAAATTGGTGAAGGATACGCATAACATAATTCTTGTTCTTGTTTCATCCAAGTGATTGATTCATTCTTCCGGAGTTCGTAATGGTATCAATTTCTCAGTTCTAAGTTGTTCATCTCTTCTTTCCGGAGTTTGTTCATCATATCACATTCTCGGTCCGAGATGCTTCATCTTTTCTTTCCGGAGTTCAAAGTTTTTCTCGGTTATATCATTTCAAAGCTTCTTCTTATCACGGCAAGGCTTCACCTTGTGTTTTCAACTTCTCTTTCTTTTATCATCCTTTTCTTACCGGAGTTCTTCATGGAGGCTCTACATGGTGGTTCATCAAGGATTCTTTTCATTCTTCAATTGTTCTTCAAGATTTCTCTCGGAGTTAAGATCCGCCAAGCTATACTCTAAAATAAGCATGGTGTTCAACACATGTTTTGTTTTGAGGAGTTCAAGCATTCTTCATCTTGCATTCCAAAGTGCAATTCTTTCTATCATTATCTTTTGAGGTGGTGTTATGTCATTCTTGACAATTTCCTTCATGCTTCATGATTCACATGTTGTCAAGAACGAGGTATTTTTAAATCCATCAATCTCTTCGTTGGAGTTATCTTGTGTCATATTGCACCTAAAGCCTTCCCTAAGGAATGTTGATATTGTGGTGCTTATCAATGATCCAAGTTTTTAACTATCCTCTCGGCGAAAGCAGTTTTCATCTCTTCGTTGATCTCAAGCAAGCAATTGTTTTCGTTAGTGGCAGAATTTCACCTCATAATTTTGAGTTGTTTCCATAAGCCCACTACAAGTTTATTCTTTTCATTGTTGATTTTTCAACAACTACGTTCTAGCCTTCCTCGTAAGGATGTTTCTTTCAAATTCATTTGTGGTAGAAGTTGTCATTTTCTTCTCCGTCCCTTTATCCCAACAATCTAGATTCTATTCTTTCGTTCCGAAGGCATTGTGATGTTGCTCTCTTCGACCCATCGTCTCGTTTTGTCAAGATCATGTTCTTTTTCTTGCATTATCCATTTAACCGGAGTGTTGTGTCATCTCTTCAAGTTCTTTTCATCTTATCAAGTCTTGCATCTCTTTTCAACCAGAGTGCTGCCCGAATTCTTCCTCTCTCATCTTGTTTTAACCGGAGTGGTTTCAAATTCTATCTTGTCCATTAAACTCTTGATTCATGTCTTTGCAACATTCAAGTTCTCGTAATACTCCTTGTTCCTCTTTTCTACCGGATTGTTTGCAATCTCGTTCATCTCGATGTACTCTTTCTTTTAAATTGCTCAACCTCTCAAGGTTCGTGGTTTCACTCGTTCGTCAAAGAAGCAACTTAGTTTACCTCTTATCTTCCTCTTCCTTTTCTCTCGGTGCCATCCTAGATCTCGGACGAGATCCTCTTGTAGTGGTGGAGTGTTGTAACGCCTTGAGACCGATGCTCTAGATGCCTTCTATTTATTTTAGTTGTTGCCATGTGTTTATTATGTTTGTTGCACTATCATAATTGTTTTGCATATTTCATTCCTATATGTTTATGCCATGATCATGTTGAGTGCCTTGTCATACATTTGCTTCTTGCACCATGCTTCTCACTTGGTATGTTGCATTGTACCCTTGTCATTTTACATTTCATCATGCTCATCATGTGGGTTGCATTCTTCATGTTGGTGTGCATCAGCCCTTGATATCTCTCTCTCAAGCCATGCCCATGCATCAACACCTCCTTCTTCCTTCTTATTCCTTTCATTTTTGCTAGTGCCATTTTCATCCTCCATAAATGTTCATTCTTTTCCTATAAATCCTGCTCATTGCCTACACCCTCTATGCCAATTTTCGGCTCATATGAATATCTTTTGGTTGGGTTTAAAAATGGCTCAAGTTTGAATTTAATTCAAACTTGAATTATTTTTATATCTCTAAAAATGTCCAAATAATTTTATTCAAATTGTTCATAAATTCAGGATCTCAGATCTATTTCTGCCTCAGTCTACTTCCTTCCAGATGTCCCTGTGCATTTCTGCTCTTGTTATTCTGTCTGAAGAATTAAAGAAAAGAAATGAGGGACAAAGGAAGAGCAGCCTAGTGAAGCCCACCTATCTTACCTGTTCACTTCAGCCCACAACAGACTTACAGCCCATCTCCATAGGAGCTTCGTCCTCCCATCAGACGGGCGCGCCGAGAGCCTCCACGTCGACATCCGCGGTGATTTGACGGCCGGAGATCGCCCGAGAGCCCTATTTAGCACGCCCCGTGCCTTGCCCTAGACCACCTCTTTCCATTCCCTCCTCTCTGCCTCGCCGCCACCCAGGTAAGCCTCTCCATGCCAAGCCGTCGCCATGGCCGAACTGAGCTTGAGCTCGAGCTCGGGTTGATCCGCCCGTCTCCGTGCATCTTCTTCCGTTAGGAGAACCAGCGCGTCGACCGCCGTCTTCCTCGCTTACGCACGCGTCCACACGGTCCCAGGAGCTCCTTCCCCTTCGCCGTCTTCGCTCTCTGCTTCCCGGAGCCGCGGCGCCGGATCAGCGGCTTCGTCGTCGCCCGTCGTCCACGTCGTCGTCTTCTTCCTCTTCATCGCCACGGACGCCAAGTTCCTCGACGCCGTCTCGCTCGCTTCCTAATCTCCGCGGAGCCGATCACCTCCGCAACCAAAGGTGCCTCCTCACGCCTCGTGGTCGCGCTTCCGACCTTGTCTTCTTGTCCTGAGCCCCCGTGAGCAGCCGCCTCCCCATCTCTCTCTCTGGTTTGATTCGTCGCGGTAGCCGCCGATCCCATGGTGTCCGAGGCCATGTCCGTCATGTACGACCATGGCAACGAGCTCGAACTCGTGTTCTAACCTTTGCTCGTCTCACCTGAGCATGCATCCTCAGCCGAGTCCACTTTGCATCACCGATGTCCTAGCTTGTTGTACACGCACGCACACCTTGCTCGCGCACATCCTGCTGGCCTCGCCCGGTCCGTTCGTAGCCGAGGCCATGGCCAGGGAGCTTGCCCAGCCCCCTGCTGTTGGGGAACGTAGTAATTTCAAAAAATTTCCTACGCACACGCAAGATCATGGTGATGCATAGCAACGAGAGGGGAGAGTGTATGTCCACGCACTCGTGACCGTGGCGAAGCGTTATAACAACGCGGTTGATGTAGTCAGACGTCTTCACGATCCGACCGATCCAAGTACCGAACGTCACGGCACCTCCGGAAGTTCTGCACACGCTCAGCTCGATGACGATCCCGGACTCCGATCCAAAGCAAAGTGTCGGGATGAGTTCCACAAGACGACGGCGTGGTGACGATGATGATGCTCCACCGACGCAGGGCTTCGCCTAAGCTCATGACGATATGACTTCTCCGGCGCAGGCTTCGCCTAAGCTCATGACGATATGACCAAGTGGAATATGGTGGAGGGGGCACCGCACACGGCTAAGGAACGATCCGTAGATCAACTTGTGTGTCCATGGGGTGCCCCTCGCCTGTGATATAAAGGAGTGGAGGAGGGAGGGCCGGCCTCTCTATGGCGCGCCTAGGGGAGTCCTACTCCCACCGGAGTAGGATTCCCTTTCCTAGTCCAACTAGGAAACCTTCCATGTAGTAGGAGTAGGAGAGAAGGAAAGGGAAGGGAAAAGGAGAAGGAAGGAAGGGCGCCTTCCCTAGTCCAATTCGGACCGGACCAAGGGAAGGTGCGGCCACCCTTGAGGCCCTTTTCCTTCTTTCCCGTATGGCCCAATAAGGCCCGACACGTATTCCGTAACTCTCCCAGACTCGAAAAATACCGAATCACTCGGAACCTTTCCGATGTCCGAATATAGTCGCCCAATATATCGATCTTTACGTCTCGGCCATTTGAGACTCCTCGTCATGTCCTCGATCTCATCCGGACTCGAACTCCTTCGGTACATCAAAACTCATAAACTCATAATATAAGCATCATCGAAACCTTGTTGCGTGCGGACCCTACGGGTTTGAGAACTATGTAGACATGACCTAGAACTATTCTCGGTCAATAACCAATAGCGGGACCTGGATGCCCATATTGGCTCCTACATATTCTACGAAGATCTTTATCGGTCAAACCGCATAACACCATACGTTGTTCCCTTTGTCATCGGTATGTTACTTGCCCGAGATTCGATCGTCGGTATCCAATACCTAGTTCAATCTCGTCACCGCAAGTCTCTTTACTCGTCCGTAATGCATCATTCCGTAACCAACTCATTAGCTACATTGCTTGCAAGGCTTATAGTGATGTGCATTACCGAGAGGGCCCAGAGATACCTCTCCGACAATCGGAGTGACAAAACCTAATCTCGAAATCGCCAACCCAACATGTACCTTTGGAAACACCAGTAGTACTCCTTTATAATCACCCGATTACGTTGTGACGTTTGGTAGCACCCAAAGTGTTCCTCCGTAAACGGAGTTGCATAATCTCATAGTTACAGGAACATGTATAAGTCATGAAGAAAGCAATAGCAACATACTAAACGATCAAGTGCTAGGCTAACGGAATGGGTCATGTCAATCGATCATTCTCCTAATGATGTGATCCCGTTAATCAAATGACAACTCATGTCTATGGTTAGGAAACATAACCATCTTCGATTAACGAGCTAGTCAAGTAGAGGCATACTAGTGACACTCTGTTTGTCTATATATTCACACATGTATTATGTTTCCGGTTAATACAATTCTAGCATGAATAATAAACATTTATCATGATGTAAGGAAATAAATAATAACTTTATTATTGCCTCTAGGGCATATTTCCTTCACCTGCAGCGTGCGTCGCATGCACGCACGCGACCGTCTGCATGCCTGCAAGCACTCACGCGGCCTCCTCCGCACGCGCGCTGCAACCTACGCCTTCGTTGATCTCCACCGCGACTACAGCCAAGGCCGGCCCTTCGTTTCATTGTTTTCAACAAAGTTCGCTCCAGCTTGTTGTTCGCTTAGATCCGGTCTGCACTTTGAACACAATTTACTTGATGTCGTATTGGTTGGCCTACCCCGTTTGCAGCCAGGAGAGCATGGTTCTAATCCCAGGCAATCCCCTTTTGTTTCATTAGTTTGTTTTGATGTTCTTCTGTTCCCAGCCGCATAAGAGCAATGTTCATCTGCTGCCGATCCCCCTTTGTATCACAAACACTAACCTAGCCCAATGGTTCCTCCCTCGTGCACAAATCCAGGAGGACCTGGGTTCGATCCCTAGGGGCCCCAATTTTTGCTCTGTTTTTCCTGTACTGTTGCACGCGCGCACACACACACTCGGCGCTCACTCGGGCCAAATCTTCCTGGGCCGCTGCAGGTTGCTGCAATCCGGCCCGTGCATATTTTTTTCCCAGTCGGAGTTTACCATTTTCCAATGCATTCTTATTTACAGAATTGCCACTGTTTTACATTGTCTATAGCTAAATATGCATGCATCCAAACTAAACAAATTATATATGTAAAGTGCTTAGAATTTTGTCTAGTTTCATAATATGCAACTTTCATCCCTGTTAAAAATGTTTAACTTGCTGTTTGTTTAAATTTGCATAAATGCCATGTTAAAATGATTTATTTCATAACTAATTAACCGTAACTCGGTTTTTAATAAACTTTATATGTAAATGGGGTGGAAAAATGCATAGATTATCATGGTGCACTTTATTTTGCTGTTTAATAACTCCAAAATTGTGTTTAGGGCAGAACAGTACCGAATCTAAAATATTGCTCGTGAGGATTTTCCGGAATTGTTGTTTGTTATTTCCGGCCTCATTTAAACTTGCCTAAATAGATAGTTTAATTATGCCTCACCTCTTGCCATGTTTAACAACATTTAATATTGTTGAGTACCTAATCGGGAGTGAACTAAATAATTGATGTAGTGTTTTAAATCGATATGCAACTCGTTGCATATTGAGTTTCACTTAACTTGTAGTGTTGTTTGTGCATATTGCCATGCCATGCCTCATTAAACCGGACATGCATCATACTTGTTTGTGCATCATGCCATATGTATGTGATGGTTGTTTACTATGTTGTTTGCTTCTTTCCGGTTTGCTTCTCGCTTAGCTTCGGTTTCGTTCCGGAGTTGTAAGGATTCGTTCGACTACGTCCGTTTGTCTTCTTCATGGAATCGTTCTTCTTCCTTGCGGGATTTCAGGCAAGATGACCATACCCTCGAAATCACTTCTATCTTTGCTTGCTAGATGCTCGCTCTTTTGCTATGCCTATGCTACGATGCCTATCACTTGCTTATCATGCCTCCTATGTTGCCATGTCAAGCCCCTAACCATCCTTTCCTAGCAAACCGTTGTTTGGCTATGTTACCGCTTTGCTCAGCCCCTCTTATAGCGTTGTTAGTTGCAGGTGAAGATGAAGTTTGTGCCTTGTTGGAACATGGAGATGTTGTTCCTTGTTGGAACATGTTTACTTGTTGGGATATCACAATATATCTTATTTAATTAATGCATCTATATACTTGGTTAAGGGTGGAAGGCTTGGCCGTATGCCTGGTGTTTTGTTCCACTCTTGCCGCCCTAGTTTCCGTCATACCGGTGTTATGTTCCTTGATTTTGCGTTCCTTACACGGTTGGGTGATTTATGGGACCCCCTTGACAGTTCGCTTTGAATAAGACTCCTCCAAAGAAGGCCCAACATTGGTTTTACCATTTGCCACCTAAGCCTTTTTTCCTTGGGTTCTGCAGACTCAAGGGTCATCTTTATTTTAACCCCGGGCGATGCTCCTCCGAGTCTTTGGTCCAAACTAGAGCCACTTATGCGGTGCCGCCCGAGGCAACTTGGGGTATCGTCGGTTGCCGTCAGACGTAGTGTTCATCCGGTGTGCCACGAGAACGAGATATGTGCAGCTCCTATCAGATTTGTCGGCACATCCGGCGGCTTGCTGGTCTTGTTTTATTGTCGTCGAAATGTCTTGTAGTCCGGGATTCCGAGATCGATCGGGTCTTCCCGGTAGAAGGAATATCCTTCGTTGACCGTGAGAGCTTATAATGGGCTAAGTTGGGACACCTGCAGGTATTATCTTTCAAAGCCGTGCCCGGTTATGAGGCGATGGGAATTTGTTAATGTCCGGTTGTAGAAAACCCAAGTTGATCTTAATTAAAATACACCAATCAGCGTGTGTAACACGTGATGGTCTCTTCTCGGCGGAGTCCGGAAGTGAACACGTGTTGGAGTTATGTTTGGCGTAAGTAGTTTCAGGATCACTTCTTGATCATAGTTGTTCGACCGTGCTTTGCTTCTCTTCTCGCTCTCTTTATGCGTATGTTAGCCACCATATATGCTAGTCGCTGATGCAGCTCCACCTCACTACCCTGTCCTACCTTTAAGCTTAAATAGTCTTGATCTCGCGGGAGTGAGATTGCTGAGTCCCCGTGACTCACAGATACTTCCAAAACCAGTTTGCGGTGTGCCGATTTAAACCGTGCAGGTGGCGATCCGAGCTCAAGGAGGAGCTCGATGAAGATCTTGTTCATTGTTGTTGTTTCGTTCAGCTTGATCAAGAGTGGAGCCCAGCTTGGGACGATCGGGATCTGTGGTAGCATTTGGGGTAGTCTTCTTTGATTTTGGTTCCGTAGTCGGACCTTGATTGTATCTGTATGATGTAATGTTTTACTCATGTATTGTGTGAAGTGGCGATTGTAAGCCAACTATGTATCTCTTTCCCTTATGTATTACATGGGTTGTGTGAAGATTACCTCACTTGCGACATTGCTTTCAATGCGGTTATGCCTCTAAGTCGTGCTTCGACACGTGGGAGATATAGCCGCATCGAGGGCGTTACACATGTACCTAGGGTAGGGTCACATGCCTGACCTAGATACCCTCCCCAAGGACATCACTTTATTACCAGAAGCATTCGAAGAAGAATCATCTTTCACTCGACATGAAGCGTTCCACTCGACAGACTTGAATTCACTCGACCACGAAGACTATCACTCGACCACCAGAAGATCTAAAGCCACTCCGCATTGCAATGGTCGGTCTTTACGTAGCTTTAATGGTCATTATGACACTTTATTCTTAGCGTTACCAGTAACGCCCTGTCTTAATGTACTTTAAACCCTCACAGACCGAGGGCGGTGGGGTCTGGCGAACTCTATATAAGCCACCCCCTCCTCAATGATAAGGGTTCGCACCCCCTGTAACACACACTCATATAATCCAGTCGACCGCCTCAGGGCACCGAGACGTAGGGCTGTTACTTCCTCCGAGAAGGGCCTGAACTCGTAAAACTCGTGTGTACAACTTGTCCATAGCCAGGATCTTGCCTCTACATTCCTACCCCCATATTCTACTATCAGACTTAGAACCACGACAGCGCCCCCCTTTCCTTCCTCTCTCCCTCCTCTTTCCCCCTGCACTCCTAATCCAACAAGGAAAAGGGAGGGAGTCCTACTCCCGGTGGGAGTAGGACTCCTCTGGCCGCCCCCTCTGGCCCGGCCGCACCTCCCCCTTGCTCCTTTATATACGGGCCAGGGGCACCATAGAGACACAACAATTGATCGCTTGATATTTTAGCCGTGCGGTGCCCCTCCACCATAGTCCACCTCAATAATATCAGAGCGGTGCTTAGGCAAAGCCTGCGTCAAGAGAACATCATCATCGCCACCACGCCGTCAGGTCGACGAAACTCTCCCTCAACACTCGGCCGGATCGGAGTTCGAGGGACGTCATCGGGTTGAACGTGTCAACTCGGAGATGCCATACGTTGATACTTGATCGGTCGGATCGTGAAGATGTACGACTACATCAACCGCGTTGTGCTAACGCTTCCGCTTTCGGTCTATGAGGGTACGTGGACAACACTCTTCCCTCTCGTTGCTATGCATCACCATGATCTTGCGTGTGCGTAGGAATTTTTTTGAAATTACTATGTTATCCAACACCACGGATGCCAGCCCGAAGGGGATCTCGCCCGACTCTGCCTAGCATAGATGCCACCATACCCGCGTCGTCCAAATCCGGTAGATCGACCACCGGTCGCCGTAACCATCACCAGCACGCAACCCGCCTCGTGCAGCCCTCCACGCCCGCCACCGTGGCAGCCCAGCGTCGCCGCGCCCCGCACAACGTCACGTTCCGGCCAAGGTAGATTGCCCCACGGCGATCCCGCCTCGCAAGAAGGAGAAAGCGCCCCGCCGCCGCCCATGTCGGGCGGGCTTCGCCCGCCGTCACGCCCCGGCGGCGGCGAGGGGAGGGATGGGGAGAAGGTCGCGGTTCGGCGGCGGCTAGGGTTTCCTCCCCTGCCGCCCGTGGGAGCGCCAGAGGAGGTCACGAGAGACTCACGAGAAGAACGCCAGAGGAGGTCGTGATAATGCTACTATGGATTGAAAAGATAGATGACCAACCAAATCTACACAACCAACCAACACTACACATCACACAAATAAACAAGGAGGAAAGGTGATGAATCGAGCATATCTCAGATTATTAAGTTCCTTATGGTGGAACAACCCAATAACAGCGGCAGACCCATGTTGGGCCTAGCGTGGGCCTAGGCCCCCACTCAATTTCTGTTTTGTAGCTTTGAAGCTCAGTTTTCACTACTTGGGCCCCCAGCTTGACAAAGCAAGTGTGCCCACACTCCCACTTCGCCCCAATTGAAATTTTGGGCTGGTTCACGCCCAACAAAATTTAAGTCCTAGATTTGATACTGGTACTCAGAATATGTTCTCATCGACTATACTGTATGTTTTTCTTTTGCGAGAAAACTTTCGATGTATTCATCAACTGTCAAGGTAGTACAAAGAACACTAGAAATAAAATTTACATCCAGGTCCGTAGACCACCTAGCGCGACTATAAGCACTGCAGCGAGCCGAAGGGCCACCGTCATCGCCCCTCCCTCGTCACAGCCGGGCAAACATTGTTGTAGTAGACAATCGAAAATTCTTCATGCTAAGACCCCATAGGACCAGCGCACCAGAACAGCAACCACTGTCGATGAAGAGAGGTGTAGATCGGAAGGATCCAACCTGCAGACACACAGATGTAGACCGAAACCAGGCGGATTCGCCGAAGACAATCAATCGGATCCCACGAGATCCGTCGGAGATACACCTCCACATGCCCTCCGTCGACGCTTGAAGCATCATCTGGACGGGGCTAGGCGGGGAGAACTTTATTTCATCTTCAAGAAGCCGTTGTCGCCTCGCCTTCTTGAGTATGATACAAACTCTAACAAAACTTAAAAAATGACCTAAAAAACGGAGCCCTCTCGCCAGCAAGGGTTGGGTTTCACTGCATCTCCATTGTCCAAGGACCATAGAAGATGAGGCAGACTGACGGCGGCGCCGGCAAGTGGGAGGAAAGCCATTGAATAGAGTTCGCACGATAGAATATACTGTGTTTGAAAAAGCAGTTGGAGGGGCGAGGAAAGGGATGCAACAAAACGGGAAACGACACGGCCAACCACGAGGTCAAAGTGACGGACACTCGGTCAGCGCTCCCGAGAAAAATTAGCTGCGCCGTGCATGCACGACCCCTTCTTGATCGCTCGACTCGACTGGAGTCCACGTTTCACAGCGGTCACAAACCAACGACATGTCGGCCTCGCCTGTAGGAGTACATGCTAGTGATAGTAACTGACAGCTGCGCGTCGCGAACGCGATTGGAACCGGCGTGCGTGCTGGTAAAAAGACCCGTTCTTGGTCACTTCGCTGACCGCTGTGATGGTTTAGCCGCCACCAGTAATTCGCCGGCTTGAGCAATTTAGCATTGTTGGCAGTGGATAGATGCCCGGGCGGATGTCAGCGGCAGCCATAACCGGTCAATTATTATTGAGTACGTAGTACGTAGCAGATAAACACGTCTCCTAGCTAGC
Organism: Aegilops bicornis; assembly: GCA_021605145.1. Lineage (NCBI taxonomy): Eukaryota > Viridiplantae > Streptophyta > Magnoliopsida > Poales > Poaceae > Aegilops > Aegilops bicornis. Next base: position 344,434,211 of record CM038669.1, read on the forward strand.
AGATAAACACGTCTCCTAGCTTGGCTCGAACAATCGCGGATTCTGCAGACGAAATCTCGCCATCTCTGACGGTGCAAGTTTCGAACGGCGCCGCGGCCGCACGGACGGGCGCATGCACCCACGTAGGAGCGCCGCAGTTTCGGTTTCCCACACGTGGGAAACGACGCTATCATCTCATCTCGCAGTCGCAGAGCTTTTCCTGCACGCAACGCAACGATAACGCACCCGCATCATTTTTATCCACGGCTCTGAAGGCCGCAAGTTGGGCGATGAAAGCCACGCTGCATGCAGCGGTGTTTGGATTTCCGGGGATCGTGATCGGTCGATGGCTCAATCTTCTCTCTTTTTGCCGTTGCTTGTGTCGGTTTCGATGATGATTCACACTCGTCGTGCAAGGCAGCTGCAGGTCAAAAGGTTCGTTGCGGAAGTAAGCAGGTTCGTTCGCGCGCGCGCACAATTAATTATTGCGTCGAGTGTGAACCGATCGGTGGGGCACACACGGGTCCATACGTACAGGTATATATCCTTTTGCTTGTTCAAAGTAAACACCTCCTCTAGCACGTAAATAAAAATAAAATACGGAGGCCGGACTTATCCATGTAGACAGCAACGTTGCCGTTTGGCGACATCTTTTGTCAGCGGACAGGCTACGGGCTGCTGCGTACACAACGGCAGCGCTGCAAATGCTTCCCGGTCCTGAAACAAGGAGCAGCAACACGGTGCGGTGCAGGCCGACCTGAGACGCATTGCTTCTTGCACTAGTTAATTGCGGTCGGCAAGTTACGGAGCTTTCTCCAAGTGGGAAAGCACTGGAAGACCGGTCTCCACGCGGGGTATATATAATAATTTATATATACCAGTAATCCAGACGATTAATCCCTGCACTGTTGCACGTTGAACTGGTTGGGGTGTAGGTGTGCCCGAGCAATGCTACACATACGTAATGTTACGTACAGATCTTACGTAAAAGATGATGTGGAAGTTGTTAATTGGGCCAGGATTAGCAGCTGGGGCCCACACCGGTTGAAATCAGGGGGTGAGAGAAATTTATGGAAGGTTAAGTAAGCCTACGTAGCAATTTTCGTAGGTGTAGGATTATTGAGGTGTGCCCCCCCTTTGATGTGAAATCTTATGCGCGTGCGGGCTGATTGACGCTGGGCTGCGTGTACGCCATTTGGCGGGGTTTCGGACAAGGACGGACGTGCGTGACCAGTCCGTCTGCTCTACGAACGGATCAAACTGAGCTCCCCGAACAATGGATATTAGCCAATGTCTTTTTTATATATTATAGACATATAAAGAAAAAGGATGAGCATATAAAGAATCGAAGCGGCCAGAACGTGCAGAGCCGCGATGGAGGGCTCCCCGGCCCGGCCAGCAGCGAGAGGTATCCCCGGTGTGCAGGCCACGCGTTTGGGCATAGTTCCCGGCCGCCCTGCCTCTGCCTCTCCTCTGCCTCTGTGCGTCAGCCGTCAGCCAAAGGCCCAGTGCGATTCAGTCAGTGCTAGCTGCCAAAGCTGCGAAAAGCCTCAACGAGCTCTGCGTCTGGGCGTACGTACGGCGTCACGGCGCCGCCCCTGCTGGCTACGGTACGGTACGAGCTGCTAGCTGGTGGGTGCATCAAACCTTGGCCATTCCAAATGAGGAGCCTGGGTTTCGTTTCGCTTTCTCATTGGGCAAGCGCCCGAAAAGATGTCCGAATTGGGTAGAAAGTGTTTTACAGACCATACATATTGCTGCAACGTGATGGAACTGCAGGGAGGATGATTGCTTGCATGCAATGGGGAATCTTGAATGAAAATGAAGGGCAGGCTCAACTTCTTAGTACAAGGGTTAGAATGGGTAAATAATAGGCTAGGCACTAGAGAGTGGGCTGAGATGGGTTAGGAACTAGTAGTAAATTTTCGTTTTTCAATTTCATTGGGCAGGCTTGAGCCTATTGAAGCATGCCTAGTAGAATTGCCATTGCTTGCATGTTTTCTCACGAGATTTTTTAAACACAGTACAAACGCATAGACTCGTACATACGCGCACACTATTTTCTATGTGGATAAACACCGTGACTGCGACTGGACTAAACATGCTCAACCGAATAGACTACACGTGGAACATGGCATCTCCCCGTTTCCTATAACAGGCTGATAGCAGTTACATCACATCCAACATGAATTAGAAAATGATGAGAGGTACTACGCGAGAAATTAATTAAATCGATAGAAATATACAGAGCGGGAGAAGACACGGTGACTATTACTAGTATTGAGCAAAATAAACAAGATGCTCTCTCAAGAAAATAAAAAATAAAAAAAATAAAAAGATGCGACGCTAACTGAATAACTTGGGGAAAATGGAAGAGAAGAATATGCGCTGATGGGTAGATGACGCAGTGCGTGGGGCTGTGTGGGTGTTTAGCTTACTTTTATCAGGGAAGATATTCCAAGCTAATTGCTCTTGCAGATCCGATCTAGACGTCTGAGTTGAGCTATTATGGTTAATAGCCATTGACGTGCATGCATCGCATCAGAAAGTGACGCTGCATCACACCAAAGTGGATGCGATGAGTTAAAAAAGGGGTGAAGAAGTTGCTAGAAAAGAAAAAACACAATTAAAGTCACAAAACGGTTGTGGATTAACACGCCGCCAATACGGTCAGGAAAGTTGGGCATCTACTTGCAGATGTGTAGGGCCCACATTAGATCAATGATCCATGGGATTAGGCATTAGTACAATATTACGCTGTTGCTAAAACTCAATCGACGGCCTGATCGTTGGATGTAGATTTGTTTTTTTAGGGGGGATGTAGATTTGTTAAGATTCGTGCGTTCACTTGTGGGCTGGCTCGCTGTGTGCACTGTCCCTGTGTTGGGTTGGGTTTTTGTTTTTGTTTGTTGTTTCTCGACGGGCTTATGCAGGGCAAAGGCCTTCTTCCTCACGGTTGTGTGTGTTGGGCCTTTTGTGTTTTTCTTCACTTTGTTCCTTCGGACCATAATTTGTCCTGGGCAGGTCGATTCGTTTTCTTTTTTCTGGGCAGGCAGTACCTAGGCAGCTCGCATCTTCTTTCTTGCGTGGCCATTGCCAAAGGGAGAGCAACTAATTAAGGGGTATCTTTGCGTCACCCGCAAAAAAAATTTGATACCTTTGCGGAAGATAGCCACTGCCACATGTCGCTTTCCGGGCGCAATCTTGGATTTTGTTTTTTTTATTTTCTTACGCGTTTTCGGGTTTTAGATGCCTTTTTTGTCTTTTGCCTGGTCTTCCTTAGGTTTTGGAACAAAAAAAGTTTGAAAAAGAAATTACGTGTAAAACTGCGTTTTTTCTTCCATGAGAGGCACATATATGCTTCTTGTGGGGCATGATTTGCTTCATGAGGCATAGCTATGTCTCTCGAAAAAATGTGTTTTTTTCTTTTGCGAGAGGTGCAAATTTGCTTCTTGTGGAGGCTGATGTTTGCTTCGTGAGAGGCACAAGTGCGACTCTCCTCGGAAAAGGAAAAAGTAGTGTGTTTTTTTTTCTTTTGCGAGAGGCACATATTTGCTTCTCGTGGAGGCAGGTTTGCTTCGCGACAGGCACAATGCCTCTCAGAAAAAGAAGAACGTGTTTTTTCTTCTGCAAAAGGCACAAATTTGCTTCTCGTGGAGGCACGGATTTGCTTCGCGAGAGGTGCCTCAATGAAAAAAAAACATGTTTTTTTCTTCCTCGAAAGGCATGGATTTGGTTCTCCTGGAGGCACAGTTTTGCTTCCGCTAAAGGCGCTCGGAAACAGAAGAAAAAACACACATTTTTTGTGAGTGGCACAAATTTACTTTCGTGAGAGGCACAGTTGAAAAGGAAAAAAAATGGAAAAAATTCATGCTTCCAGCTCGGGGATTTTTCCATTTTTTCATGAAAAAAGTTCGTTGAAACCTATTAACATGAGATCAAGTTTAAAGATCTCGACGCGAGAGATCCAACAGTGAAAACAGTTCATGATTCGAACGCACGGTTTTAAAAGACAAAACGTTTTGAATAAACAAATTTACAGAAAAGGGAAAACTCCGAGGTTGCAAGGGGTACCCCTTAATTGGTGATTTCGTTGCCAAAGCCGCATCTATGTCCCATTTTTTTCTCAATTTTTGGTTTTTCGTTATTTTTTATTTTTGTTTTGTTTTCTTAGGGATTGGGGAGTCGAGTTGTATGTCCGTCACATGACTTGCCACTTTAAATATTACAACCCGACTGCAATGGTATCCGTCGCACATGCACATGACTGAACTAGTACAACACACCTGCAATTGGAGAGGAGGGACTTCTTGTTGCGCATGTGTCGCACATGCCACTAGAGGGGTGGGAGAGACGACTTGTTGTGCGCCGCCGGTCGTGTGGAGCCATCAAGGGCACTTTTCATTTATTTTTATTTTTTCCTTTTTAGTGTCATTTTATTTTTCTTGGGGGGGGGGGGGTCAAGTCACATGTCCGACCCACAACTGTACATGTCACAAGTCGGTTGGAAGTGAACCCATCACACATGCCACACAACCACAATGAGTACAACAAGCTTGCAAATAGGGCGAGGGCGAGAGGAGGGCCTTCTTGTTGTATTGGTTTGTGTGAAATTTGAGTCGCATGTTTGCCCCTGACCCGCCAGACTACAACTCTGCAGTGTTATGTCGGGAGGGGCAGCTGCATGTCTGCCACTAGGCATGCAACTACAAGTGTTGCCCCTGAATACAACTCTACAGTGTTTTGTCAGTGGGGGTGTGTGCAGTTGCATGTTTACCACTAGGCAAGCAAATGCAAGTGCCGTCACCGACTACAACTCTATGGTGTTTTATCGAAGGGGCAGTTGCATGTCTGTCACTAGACATGCAACTGCAAGTTCATCCCCGACTGCAATTGCTTGCCTTGAATGTGATAGTTACTCTATGGTATTTTGTTAGGAGGGGGAGTTGCATGTCTGCCACTAGGCACGGAACTAAAAGTTTTCCCCTGACTGCAACTCTATGGTGTTTTGTCGAGAGAGGTGTCAGAGCTAAATTTAGCAGATCTCGGGTAGCGGGTCCCGATGGGTAGCCTTGGAACAATGGTAACATGGGACATATGATATAACCCAAGTTTGGGCTCTCTTCAAGACATAATACCCTATGCCTTGCTTTGTTGTATTGATTTAGAAGGGGTAGAGAGTATAGGTTGAGCTACCACGAGATCGTGTGTATCAGTCTATCCCCTCTCTATGAGCCCTACCCCCCAGTTTATATCGGTACCGGGGATCTAGGGTTTACACAAAAGTAGTTACATCTAAGGTAACTATAGCTTAGACGACATCCAAGTCTTGGAGTATGCGCCAAGTCTTTGGATACGTTCCTTCTTGACGTCGTGAAATTTTGGACAAGTAGGGGGTCCTCGACTCGACCCACCTAACTGGGAGACGATGTGGTGAGTACCCCTAGTCCAGGACACCATCAGGAGGGGGCAGTTGCATGCCTGCCACTAGGCATGCAACTACAAGTGTCACCCCCTGCAACTCTCTAGTGTTTTGTCAGGGGAGGGGGAAGTTGCATGTCTACTACTAGGCACACTACTGCAAGGGTTGCCCCCCAACTGCAATCATCTATGTATTCAACGTGATTGTAACTCTACGGTGTTTTGTCACGGTGGGGCATCATGTCTACCACTAGGCATGCAACTGCAAGTTTGCCCGGACTGCAGTTATGTGGTGTTTGTCGCCTGGAGAGTATAGTTCTAGTATGCCAATAGGCATTCAACTGTAAGTGTTGCCTCTGGCTGCAATTCTGTGGTGTTTCACCAGGTAGTGGGAAGTTGCATATCCGCCACTTCTTGCTCGCTCGTAAGAGTGGTTGGGTAACTCCCAAGTGTAATGGTGAAGTAACCTAGAAATAAGTATTTTCCTCGATTGAGAACCAAGGTTTATCGAACCAGTAGGAGTTTTTGCAACAAAACAAAATCCTCGGTACCTACACACAAAACACAAGACCCTTGCCCCCAACGTTTCATGAAGGTTGTCAAGCATCTTGTCCCGCTAGTTACTAGAGTAAATTGCAAGGTGATGGCTTGCAAGTGCACATGGTTTAGTAGTAGTTTTTTTGAAGTGTATCGATCCCATAGGAAGCACATGAATTGGGTTTTTGTCTCTCATAGCAACTTATGGAATTGTACCTACAAGTAATTATAGACTCAAAGCAAAGTGTGGGCAGAGGATGAGTAATGTTTTGGTGAAATACAAACTTAATGTAAATAACATAAATGAAAGAAAAGAGTAATAAAAGCGGCAAGTGAACTGACAGAGGAGTAAGGCGTTCTCAAGGAGTCTGAGATTCCCATTGGTATATTTCTAAGACAACTTATGCTTCGACATAATATTATCAAGATAGTTGAGCCACTCTTGAAGTTTACTCTGGGCGGAGCCGGGTACAGAACACGTTCTACTCTAGGTTGACTTGGTGCCACACACGCCACCACCATAGTCTCCGCCCCATGTAGGTTACAACCATAGTAATTAAGGGTTTCCCGTGGACGCGACCTCAATAAGGGTTCTTCGTAATTCTCCTATCAATTGTAAAACCTAGGGATGAAGCTTTTACTATCACCTCAAATTAGCTTCACTCCCTAACTCTTACAACAACATTGATACACTTCGCGGCCTTTCGGCGAAAATGCTGAGTGGAGCACCTTCACAACATTCACCAAGTTCATTAAGTTAAATCATTCAACAGAGAACCTCGTATCCTTATTAACATTTTAGCTCCTATGCATACAAAGGTTCATTCATATCCCCAAGAACTAGGGGTTTACTCGTACATATGGGCGGCAAACATCATGAAGATGCTAATGATAAACATGGATGAATCGAACAAGTAACACACAAGATGATTTACTAGGGTTCTGATGTTACAAGAAGATGAAGATTGATGTGGATGATGACGATAGTGGTAATAATGTTGGCGTCCCCTTGCACGAGGCCAGGGTTCTTCTTTTGGACGCATTTATTGTTTTTGTGGACGTCTGTTCTTCGACCTGAATGCACGGGGGACAAACAGTCGACCAGACTAGACCACCGCCACAACATACAATCGCCCATACCAACAGGCGCGCTCGTTTGGATGGCTTTCTTGCGCTTTGGAGGCGCCACACGGCCTACAACTTCCTCCCTTTGCTTTATTTTCTTGGGATTATATTTCTATGCCCCTCCTTCCTTAGTTGTGCTTAGTTTTGCCCCACCCATCTAAGATTGCTCACTTTTGCCCTCCTATTCTTACCTCCACCTCACAAAAGCCCAAATGGTGGCTTGCCATCGGGTTAAAGCCATTGACTGTTGATTCGCCTGGTACTACGCGTGGGACCCATGAAATGCTGACAGGTGGGACCGGCTAGCAGACGGATGGGTCATTTGTCTCTAAAAAATGGGACAAAATATCTCTCTATCATTTCGCATCCCCTCGCAGCCCGAGCGGCCAACCCCCACTAAACCCAAGAACCGCTATTGGCGACGATGACACCACTCGAGATGTTTTGCACAAGTGATGTTGTCTTACTGGAGAAGTGCAGGGAGATCTGATCTTGGTTTCCAAGCACCAAAGCTTTGTCGCAGCATGCCTTGCAGTTGTTGATCGATGCAATGATGGATGAGATCCAGCAGATAATTCCGGATCGAGTCAAGGGGAAGACTTGTATCGGGGTTTTCGTCTGTGTGATGCGCGAGGCAATGGAGTCGCTGGATCCTCGACAACGAGCTTGCTAGTATTCGTACCCGATCTCGATGTGGCCCGCCAGATCCAGAGGTAAAACAAGTGCTTGCCGGTATTTCAGGTGATCTACATGCAGCCTCCTTTGGTATATCTCTAGACATAATTATGCCTGATAATGTGGAGGTGCTTCCAAGGACCGTCAAAAGGCACGAGCATATGGTGGAGGAGGAAGAGGACGATGATTGGTTGTCAAAGCCTGCTCCGACCGCCGATGATTAGATGGTGGCGCGGAGAATGAGGATGCAGATTGGATAGGTGGTCGTTCATCACAAAGCTTGTGACAGAAGCCAACACTATTTTAGCGATCCTCATGTACAAACCGAAGCAGGGCGATAAGTAGCTGACCATAGTTGTGTGGTGCCTACAAGCCAGACATGGGTATGTAACACTTCCATGAAGTATCCCAATTAGTTATCGTCCCAACAAAGAGCAGAGCAGAGTATTTATAGTGGAGCTTCATCACACACAAGGCGTCACAATTTTAGTTTCAAGTAATTGCTTGAGCTTTTGCAAATATTATTACTGTCTCCGAGGTATGAATAAACCGTAATGACAAGATAAAATGTTTATAGTAACAATGGTAGAAAGTCTTAATGTAAATAACATAATTAAAGTGAAAGTAGAGTTGTGTTTCCTGATATGACAAGATTAGGCGCAGAGAGAATTCAGCTCATGGTAAGTATATAAATATATCAAGTGTTCCAGTGTGACAGTAATACTAGTTACCTTGTGTTATACTAATAGTATTTGATATGTTTGTTATGTAGGCGGATAACCCTAAGGTTATGAAACTCCTCCTCACGGGATTACGGTTCATTCTATGGTCCTGCTTTGTTGTTGCCACAGAGTGGTCGTCTCCACAATTAAGGTCCTTGGACCAGGACCAAGCATTAAGTTTTGTGGATCACAATTTTCTCATATTGTCTTCACCCTCATAGATATCTCCACTGTCACGTCAAAGGTCACAAATTCCCAAAACAATACGTGTAACATATGTATCGCCTTGAGATCGTGTTGCACAGGCCCTTAAATTGGACAACACTCATAGGGTTCACCACAATATAAAACGTACTAGATAGATCATAACAAAGACAAATACAAATGACGACATATAGATCGTAAACAAATGAATTTTACCACTCACCTACATCTCCTACACCTATGTGGGATTACTAACACATCATAAGAGGGATACCAATCACACCAGAGATTAAACCAATGAAAACCATATCGAGAATACCGTGAAGATTCACAATAAGATGAAATGGATAATTCAAATAGTCTTGATCTCCAAATGAGAGTGAATAGAGTTATAACTTGTTCTCACAACTTGGGATTCCTCTTACAATAGTGAAGGATGAGATGATGATGGAGATGAAATGATGAAAACTAAGAAGTTCTCTGAAGGTTTTCCAGATCTCCCCCTCTTCTGTCCTGGTTTGTGGCGGCGGCGGCTAGGGTTCTCTTCTCCGTTGGGTTCCTTCATGGAAGTGTATTTGTATAGACGTGGTGGAGATGCTGGCACCTAGTATGTCTCCAACGTATCTATAATTTCTGACCGTTCCATGCTATTATAGTATGAATCTTGGATGTTTTATATGCAATTATATATCATGTTTTGGGACTAACCTATTAACCTAGTGCCTAGTGCCAGTTGTTGTTTTTTGGGACTAACCTATGGACCGATTTCTTGGCTGACACCGGGGTAGTGCATGATTTATACTTTGTGTTAGGAAGATGGAGAATGACAAGGCTATATGATTTTGTAGGGATAACGTTCTGGAGCATTCATATTTTGAAAGGCATGATTGTTTGTTAGTATGCCTGAGTATTAATGTCTTTATGTCAAAGCCATTGACTGTTGCTTCGCCTGGTACTACGCGTGGGACCCATGAAATGCTGACAGGTGGGACCGGCTAGCAGACGGATGGGTCATTTGTCTCTAAAAAATGGGACAAAATATCTCTCTATCATTTCGCATCCCTCGCAGCCCGAGCGCCAACCCCACTAAACCCAAGAACCGCTATTGGCGATGACACCACTCGAGATGTTTTGCACAAGTGATGTTGTCTTCTTGGAGAAGTGCAGGAGATCTGATCTTGGTTTCCAAGCACCAAAGCTTTGTCGCAAGATGCCTTGCAGTTGTTGATCGATGCAATGATGGATGAGATCCAGCAGATAATTCCGGATCGAGTCAAGGGGAAGACTTGTATCGGGGTTTTCGTCTGTGTGATGCGCGAGGCAATGGAGTCGCTGGATCCTCGACAACGAGCTTGCTAGTATTCGTACCAGTCTCGATGTGGCCCGCCAGATCCAGAGGTAAAACAAGTGCTTGCTGGTATTTCAGGGGTGATCTACATGCAGCCTCCGCCTGGTATATCTCTAGACATAATTATGCCTGATAATGTGGAGGTGCTTCCAAGGACCGTCAAAAGGCACGAGCATATGGTGGAGGAGGAAGAGGACGATGATTGGTTGTCAAAGCCTGCTCCGACCGCCGATGATTAGATGGTGGCGCGGAGAATGAGGATGCAGATTGGATAGGTGGTCGCTCATCACAAAGCTTGTGACAGAAGCCAACACTATTTTAGCGATCCTCATGTACAAACCGAAGCAGGGCGATAAGTAGCTGACCATAGTTGTGTGGTGCCTACAAGCCAGACATGGGTATGTAACACTTCCGCGGAAGTATCCCAATTAGTTATCGTCCCAACAAAGAGCAGAGCAGAGTATTTATAGTGGAGCTTCTGTCACACACAAGGCGTCACAATTTTAGTTTCAAGTAATTGCTTGAGCTTTTGCAAATATTATTACTGTCCTGAGGTATGAATAAACCAGAATGACAAGATAAAATGTTTATAGTAACAATGGTAAAAAGTCTTAATGTAAATAACATAATTAAAGTGAAAGTAGAGTTGTGTTTCCTGATATGACAAGATTAGGCGCAGAGAGAATTCAGCTCATGGTAAGTATATAAATATATCAAGTGTTCCAGTGTGACAGTAATACTAGTTACCTTGTGTTATACTAATAGTATTTGATATGTTTGTTATGTAGGCGGATAACCCTAAGGTTATGAAACTCCTCCTCACGGGATTACGGTTCATTCTATGGTCCTGCTTTGTTGTTGCCACAGAGTGGTCGTCTCCACAATTAAGGTCCTTGGACCAGGACCAAGCATTAAGTTTTGTGGATCACAATTTTCTCATATTGTCTTCAGTCCTCATAGATATCTCCACCTGTCACGTCAAAGGTCACAAATTCCCAAAACAATACGTGTAACATATGTACGTCTTGAGATCGTGTTGCCTGGGCCCTTAAATTGGACAACACTCATAGGGTTCACCACAATATAAAAACGTACTAGATAGATCATAACAGTACAAATACAAATGACGACATATAGATCAGAAACAAATGAATTTTACCACTCACCTACATCTCCTACACCTATGTGGGATTACTAACACATCATAAGAGGGATACCAATCACACCAGAGATTAAACCAATGAAAACCATATCGAGAATACCGTGAAGATTCACAATAAGATGAAATGGATAATTCAAATAGTCTTGATCTCCAAATGAGAGTGAATAGAGTTATAACTTGTTCTCACAACTTGGGATTCCTCTTACAATAGTGAAGGATGAGATGATGATGGAGATGAAATGATGAAAACTAAGAAGTTCTCTGAAGGTTTTCCAGATCTCCCCCTCTTCTGTCCTGGTTTGTGGCGGCGGCGGCTAGGGTTCTCTTCTCCGTTGGGTTCCTTCATGGAAGTGTATTTGTATAGACGTGGTGGAGCTGCTGGCACCTAGTATGTCTCCAACGTATCTATAATTTCTGACCGTTCCATGCTATTATAGTATGAATCTTGGATGTTTTATATGCAATTATATATCATGTTTTGGGACTAACCTATTAACCTAGTGCCTAGTGCCGCTTGTTGTTTTTGGGACTAACCTATGGACCGATTTCTTGGTGACACCGGGTAGTGCATGATTTATACTTTGTGTTAGGAAGATGGAGAATGACAAGGCTATATGATTTTGTAGGGATAACGTTCTGGAGCATTCATATTTTGAAAGGCATGATTGTTTGTTAGTATGCCTGAGTATTAATGTCTTTATGTCAAATTATGGACTATTGCTTTGAATCATTCGGATCTAAATATTCATACCATAAAATAAAGATTACATGATAGACATGTTAGGTAGCATTCCACATAAAAATTTCTATTTTTATCATTTACCTACTCGAGGACGATCTGGAATTAAGCTTGGGGATGCTTGATACATCTCCAATGTATCTATATTTTTTAATTGTTCCATGCTATTATAGTATCAATCCTGGATGTTTTGTATGCAATTATATATCATTTTTTGGGACTAACCTAGCCTAGTGCGCAGTGCCATTTGCTGTTTTTTGCTTGTTTTTGACTTTTCAAAGAATCAATACCAAACAGAGTCCGAACGGAGAAAAAACTTTGGATTAATTTTTTCTGACCAGAAGGGACCCTATAAGGTTCGGGTGGGACCCTAGAAGGTTCAAGAGAAGACCAGACGAGCCACGAGGATCTCACGACTTTTCAGTTGAGTTTTGTGTGCTAAAGTTTTAAGTGAGATCACGATGGATGAAGGAATAAAGAGTGGAAAAATCCTAAGCTTGGGGATGACCAAGGCACCCCAAGGTAATATTCAAGGACACCCAAGACTCTAAGCTTGGGGATGCCCTGGATGGCATCCCCTCTTTCTTTTACCAACCATCGGTATATTACTTGGTGCTATATTTTTATTCATCACATGATATGAGTTTTGCTTGGAGTGTCGTGTATTATAAGGGTCTTTAATTTTTTTGGATTTTTAGTTTGCCACAATCATCTTTGCTGGACACTCCTTTTGAGAGGGACACACATTTATCCGCGATTTGTTAGAATACTCTATGCACTTCACTTATATATTTTGAGCTAGGCAGTTGCTCTAGTGCTTCACTTATATATTTTAGAGCACGACGATGGTTATATGTTGCACTCTCATGCTTCACTTATATCATTTTGAGAGTTTAATAAATAGTAATGGAAATATGCACTGGTTATGAAATTGGTCCTAATATGATAGGTATTCAAGAGGTATATAATAAAAACTTTCATGTAGATCACTGACTATGATAAGTTTTATTCCTTGCAATAGTTTTGAGACATAAAGATGGTGATATGTGGGTTGTACGAGTGAGTAATTGTGGTTTAGTAAAAATATTGGTGTTAAGGTTTGTGATTCCCAACGCATGCATGTATAGTCTCTCGTTATGCTAAGAAGTTGGAGCACGATTTATTATTGAGTGTCTTCCTTTGTGTGAAGGTCGGTATGCGTGATGGTTAACTCCTAAAAACCTCCCCCTAGGGGCATGCGTAGTAGTATTTTGCTTCGAGGGATAATAGAGTTTTGCAATCAGCATGTGAGTTCTTTATGACTAATGTGTCCATGGATTATAGACACTCTCACCTTTCTGCAATTTGCTAGCCTCTTCGGTACCTGCATTACCCTTTCTCACCTTGAGATGTGGTGCAAACTTCGCCGGTGCATCCAAACCCCGTGATATGATACGCTCTATCACACATAAGCCTCCTTATATCTTCCTCAAGACAGCCACCATACATACCTATTATGGCATTCCTAGTCATTCTGAGATATATTGCCATGCAACTTCCACCGTTCCATTATTATGGCACACATCATCATTGTCATATTGCTTTGCATGATTATATAGCTGACATAGTATTTGTGGCATAGCCACTGTTCATCATTTTTTATACATGTTACGCTAGAACATTGCACATCCTGATACACTGCCTGAGGCATTCATATTGAGTCATATTTTGTTCTAGTATTTATACATCTCCAACGTATCTATAATTTTTTGTTGTTCCATGCTATTAAAGTATCATTCTTGGATGTTTTATATTCATTTACTAGCAACTTTATATCATTTTTTGGGACTAACCTATTGACATAGTGCCCAGTGCTAGTTGCTGTTTTTTGCTTGTTCTTTACTTCACAGAATACCCATATCAAACTAAGTCCAAATGCAACAAAATTGTTTGGAGATGTTTCTGTGCCAAGAAGACACCCAGGAGGCCCAATATGTGCACCAGAAGGGCCCTGTGGGGCCCACTAGGCACCAGGGCGCGTCAGGGCCCCCAGGTGCTCCCTGATTGGTAGTGGGGCCCACATGGACTCCCATCCACTGCCTCAGCTCTATAAATACTCTAATATTCCAGAAACCCTAGGGGAGTCGAAGAGACACAATTCCAGCCGCCACAAGTTCCAGAACCACAAGATCCCAATTGAGAGGCCTTTCCAGGTGCTCCGCCAGAGGGGTCAACGATCATGGATGGGTTCTTCATCACCACCCTTGCCCCTCCGACGATGCGTGAGTAGTTCACCATAGACCTACGGGTCCGTAAGCAGTAGCTAGATGGCTTCTTCTCTCTTTTTGATCTTCAATACTATGTTCTCCTCGATGTTCTTGGAGATCTATTTGATGTAATGACTTTTTGCGATGTGTTTGTTGGGATCCGATGAATTGTGAGTTTATGATCATTTCTATCCATGAATATTATTTTAGTCTTTGTTGAACTCTCTTATGCATGATTTTTATAGCCTCACATTTCTTCTCCTAAACGTTGGTTTGGTTTGGCCAACTAGATTGATTTTTCGTGCCATGGGAAGAGGTGCTTTGTCATGGGTTCTATCTTGCGATGCTCAATCTCAGTGACAAAAGGAGACATGATACGTATGTATCGTTGCCATTAAGGATAAAAAGATGGGGTCTATTCCTAGATGAATAGATCTTTTCAACACCATGTCATCATTCTTATTGCATTACTCCATTTTTTCCTCAACTTAATACACTAGATGCATGCTGGATAGCGGGCGAAGTGTGGAGTAATAGTAGTAGATGCAGGCAGGTGTCGCTCTACTAATCTTGGACGTGATGCCTATATACATGATCATTGCCTTGGATATCATCATAATTATTTGCTCTTCTATCAATTTCCCAACAGTAATTTGTTTACCCAGTTGCCCAATAGTAATTTGTTTGTCCACCTTATGCTATTTTCTCGAGAGAAGCCTCTAGTGAAAATCTACGCCCCCTGGTCTATTTCCTATCATATTATTTTCAGATCTATTAATCAAAAATCCAAAAATACCTTGTTGCACATTTTCTTTACTTATTTTATTTTGTGTTTTTGCTAGATCTATTTATCCAATCTCATACAATTTAATCTGTCTCAATACCGAGGGGGATTGATAACCCATTGAAGGAAATATGCCCTAGAGGCAATAATAAAGTTGTTATTTATATTTCCTTATATCATGATAAATGTTTATTATTCATGCTAGAATTGTATTAACCAGAAACTTAGTACATGTGTGAATACATAGACAAACAGAGTGTCCTTGGTATGCCTCTACTAGACTAGCTCATTAATCAAAGATGGTTAAGTTTCCTAGCCATAGACACGTGTTGTCATTTGATGAACGGGATCACATCATTAGAGAATGATGTGATGGACAAGACCCATCCGTTAGCTTAGCACTATGATCGTTTAGTTTATTGCTACTGCTTTCTTCATGACTCATACATGTTCCTCAAACTATGAGATTATGCAACTCCCGAATACCGGAGGAACACTTTGTCTGCTATCAAACGTCACAACGTAAATGGGTGATTATAAAGATGCTCTACAGGTGTCTCCGAAGGTATTTGTTAGGTTGGCATAGATCGAGATTAGGATTTGTCACTCCGTATTTCGGAGAGGTATCTCTGGGCCCTCTCGGTAATGCACATCACTATAAGCCTTGCAAGCAATGTGAATAATGAGTTAGTTACGGGATGATGCATTACGGAACGAGTAAAGATACTTGCCGGTAACGAGATTGAGCTAGGTATGCTGATACTGACGACCGAATCTCGGGCAAGTAACATACCGATGACAAACGGAAAAACGTATGTTGTTATGAGGTTTGACCAATAAAGATCTTCGTAGAATATGTAGGAACCAATACGAGCATCCAGGTTCCGCTATTTGTTATTGACCGGAGATGTGTCTCGGTCATGTCTACATAGTTCTGGAACCCGTAGGGTCCGCACGATTAACGTTCGATGACGATTTGTATTATGACTTATGTGATTTGATGTACCGAAGGTTGTTCGGAGTCCCGGATGAGATCACAGACATGACGAGGAGTCTCGAAATGGTCGAGATAGAAAGATCGATATATTGGAAGGCTATATTCAGACATTGGAAAGGTTCCGAGTGATTCGGGTATTTTTGGAGTACCAGAGAGTTACAGGAATTCGCCGGGGGAAGTAGTGGGCCTTAATGGGCCATACGGGAAAGGAGAGAAGGGCCTCAAGGGGTGGCCACCCCCCCATGGCAAGTCCGAATTGGACTAGGGAGGGGGCGGCGCCCCCCTCTCTTTCTTTCTCCCTCTCCTACTCCTTCCCTCTCCCCCCTCTTGGAAAAGGAAGGGGACTCCAACTAGGACTGGGAATCCTAGTTGGACTCCCCATATGGGCGCGCCCCTCCTAGTCCGGCCGCCTCTTCCTCCCTCCTTTATATACGTGGCAAGGGTGCACCCCAATAGCATAATAGACAATCTCTTAGCCGTGTGCGGTGCCTCCCTCCACAGTTACACACCTCGGTCATATCGTCCTAGTGCTTAGGCGAAGCCCTGTGCCGGTAACTTCATCATCACCGTCACCACGCCATCGTGCTGACGAAACTCTCCCTCGGCCTCAACAGGATCAAGAGTTCGAGGGACGTCACCGAGCTGAACATGTGCATATCGCGGAGGTGCCGTGCGTTCGGTACTTGGATCGGTTGGATCGCGAAGACGTTCGACTACATCAACCGTGTTACTAAACGCTTCCGCTTTCGGTCGACGAGGGTACGTGGACACACTCTCCCCGCTCGTTGCTATGCTTCTCCTAGATAGATCTTGCGTGATCGTAGGCAATTCTTTTGAAATACTACGTTCCCCAACAGTGGCATCCGAGCCAGGTCTATGCGTAGATGTTATATGCACGAGTAGAACATGAAGAGTTGTGGGCGATAATAGTCATACTGCTTACCAGCATGTCATACTTTGATTCGGCGGTATTTTTGGATGAAGCGGCTCAGACTGACATTATGCGTACGCTTACGCGAGACTGGTTCTACCGACGTGCTTCGCACACAGGTGGCTAGTGGGTGTCTGTTTCTCCAACTTTAGTTGAATCGAGTGTGACTACGCCCATTCCTTGTTGAAGGTTAAAACAGAAAACTTGACGAAAACTCGTTGTGGTTTTGATGTGTAGGTAAGAACGGTTCTTGCTAGAAGCCCGTAGCAGCCACGTAAAACTTGCAACAACAAAGTAGAGGACGTCTAACTTGTTTTTGCAGGGCTTGCTGTGATGTGATATGGTCAAGACATGATGATATATAATTTGTTGTATGAGATGATCATGTTTTGTAACAATTATCGGCAACTGGCAGGTGCCATATGGTTGTTGCTTTATTGTATGAAATGCAATCGCCATGTAATTGCTTTACTTTATCCTAAGCGGTAGCATAGTCGTAGAAGCAATAGTTGGCGAGATGACAATGATGCTTCGATGGAGATCAAGGTGTCAAGCCGGTGACGATGGTGATCATGACGGTGCTTTGGAGATGGAGATCAAAGGCACAAGATGATGATGGCCATATCATATCACTTATTTGATTGCATGTGATGTTTATCCTTTTATGCATCTTATTTTGCTTAGTACGACGGTAGCATTATAAGATGATCTCTCACTCAAATTTCAAGGTATAAGTGTTCTCCCTGAGTATGCACCATTGCGGCTGTTCTTCATGCTAAGACACCACGTGATGATCGGGTGTGATAATCTCTATGTTCACATACAACGGGTGCAAGCCAGTTTTGCACACGCAGAATACTCGGGTTAAACTTGACGTGCCTAGCATATGCAGATATGGCCTCGGAACACTGAGACCGAAAGGTCGAGCGTGAATCATATAGTAGATATGATCAACATAGTGATGTTCACCATTGATAACTTCTCCATCTCATGTGATGATCGGACATGGTTTAGTTGATATGGATCACGTGATCATTTAGATGACTTGAGGGATGTCTATCTAAGTGGGAGTTCTTAAGTAATATGATTAATTGAACTTTGATTTATCACGAACTTAGTCCTGATAGTATTTGCATAACTATGTTGTAGATCAATAGCTCGCGATATAGCTCCCCGTTTATTTTTGATATGTTCCTAGAGAAAAACTATGTTGAAAGATGATAGTAGCAATGATGCAGACTAGGTTCGTGATCTGAGGATTGTCCTCATTGCTGCACAGAAGAATTATGTCCTTGATGCACCGCTAGGTGACGGACCTACTGCAGGAGCAGATGCAGACGTTATGAACGTTTGGCAAGCTCGGTATGATAACTACTTGATAGTTTAGTGCACCATGATTTATGGCTTAGAACCAGGACTTCAAAAATGTTTTGAACACCACAGAGCATATAAGATGTTCCAAGAGCTGAAATTGGTATTTCAGACTCATGCCTGAGACGAGAGGTATGCGACCTCTAACAAGTACTTTGCCTACAAGATGGAGGAGAATAGCTCAACCAATGAGCATGTGCTCAGATTGTCTGAGTACTACAATCGCTTGAATCAAGTGGAGTTAATCTTCCAGATAAAATAGTGATTGACAGAGTTCTATAGTCACTATCACCAAGTTATTGGAACTTCGTGATGAACTATAATATGCAAGGGATAACAAAACGATTCCCAAGCTCTTCGTGATGCTAAAATTGGCGAAGGTAGAAATCAAGAAATAACATCAAGTGTTGATGGTTAACAAGACCACTAGTTTCAAAATAAAGGGCAAGGGAAAGAAAGGGAAACTTCAAAAGGAATGACAAGAAAGTTGCCACTCCCATGAAGAAGCCCAATGATAGACCCAAGCCTGAAACTGAGTGCTTCTACTGCAAAGGAAATGGTCACTGGAAGTGGAACTGCCCTAGATACTTGGCGGATAAGAAGGATGGCAAAGTGAACAAAGGTATATTTGATATACATGTTATTGATGTGTACTTTACTAGTGTTTATAGCAACCCCTCAGTATTTAATACTGGTTCAGTTGCTAAGAGTAGTAACTCGAAACGGGAGTTGCAAAATAAATAGATACTAGTTAAGGGAGAGGTGATAATGTGAGTTGGAAGTGATTCCAAGGTTGATAAGATCACCATCGCACACTCCCTTTACCTTCGGGATTAGTGTTGAACCTAAAATAAATGTTATTGGTGTTTGCGTTGAGCATAAATATGATTGGATCATGTTTATTGCAATACGGTTATTCATTTAAGTCAAAGAACAATTGCTGTTCTATTTAATTGAATAAAACCTTCTATGGTCATACACTCAATATAAATGGTTTATTGAATCTCGATTGTAATGATACACATATTCATAATATTGAAGCCAAAAGATGCAAAGTTAATAATGATAGTGCAACTTATATGTGGCACTGCCGTTTAGGTCATATTGGTGTAAAGTGCATGAAGAAACTCCATGCTGATGGATTTTTGGAATCACTTGATTATGAATCACTTGATGCTTGCGAACCATGCCTCATGGGCAAGATCACTAAGACTCAATTCTCCGGAACAATGGAGCGAGCAACTGACTTATTGGAAATAATACATACTGATGTATGCGGTCCGATGAGTGTAGAGAATCGCGGCGGGTATCGTTATATTCTGACCTTCACAGATGATTTGAGCAGATATGGGTATATCTACTTGATGAAACATAAGTTTCAAACATTTTAAAAGTTCAAAGAATTTCAAAGTGAAGTGGAAAATCATCGTAACAAGAAAATAAAGTTTCTACGATCTGATCATGGAGATGAATATTTGAGTTACGAGTTTGGTCTTCATTCGAAACGACGTGGAATAGTTTCGCAACTCACGCCACCTGGAACACCACAGCGTAATGGTGTGTCCGAACGTTATAACCGTACTTTATTAGATATGGTGTGATCTATGATGTCTCTTACTGTTTTATCACTATCATTTTGGGGTTATGCATTAGAGACAACTGCATTCACGTTAAATAGGGCACCATCTAAATCTGTTGAGACGACACCATATGAACTATGGTTTGGCAAGAAACCTAAGTTGTCGTTTCTTAAAGTTTAGGGTTGCGGTGCTTATGTGAAAAAGTTTCAACCTGATAAGCTCGAACCCAAATCGGAGAAATGCGTCTTCATAGGATTCCCAAAGGAGACTGTTGGGTACATCTTCTATCACAAATCTGAAGGCAAGATATTCGTTGCTAAGAATGATCCTTTCTAGAGAAGGAGTTTCTCTCGAAAGAAGTGAGTGGAAGGAAAGTAGAACTTGATGAGGTAATTATACCTTCTCTCGAGTTGGAAAGTAGTTCATCACAGAAATCAGTTTCGGTGATGCCTACACCAATTAGTGAGGAAGCTAATGATGATGATCATGAAACTTTAGTTCAAGTTACTACCGAACCTTGTAAGTCAACCAGAGTAAGATCCGCACTAGAGTGGTACGGTAATCCTATTCTGGAAGTCATGTTACTTGACCATGACGAACCTACGAACTATGAGGAAGCGATGATGAGCCCAGATTCCGCGAAATGGCTTGAGGCCATGAAATCTGAGATAGGATCCATGTATAAGAACAAAGTGTGGACTTTGGTGGACTTGCCCGATGATCGGCAATTCATTGAGAATAAATGGATCTTCAAGAGGAAGACAGATGCTGATACTAGTGTTACTATCTAGAAAGCTCGAATTGTCACAAAAAGTTTTCGACAAGTTCAAGGTGTTGACTACGATGAGTTTTTCTCACTCGTATCGATGATTAAGTCGGTCTGAATCATGTTAGCAGTTGCCGCATTTATGAAATCTGGCAAATGGATATCAAAATTACATTCCTTAATGGATTTATTAAAGAAGAGTTGTACATGATGCAACCAGAAGGTTTTGTCAATCCTAAAGGTGTTAACAAAATGTGCAAGCTCTAGCGATCCATCTATGGACTGGTACAAGCATCTCGGAGTTGGAATATAAGGTTTGATGAGTTGATCAAATAATATAGTTTTATACAGACTTGCGGTAAAGCCTGTATTTACAAGAAAGTGAGTGGGAGCACTACATCATTTCTGATAAGTATATGTGAATGACATATTGTTGATTGGAAATGATGTAGAGTTTTCTAGAAAGCATAAAGGAGTGTTTGAAAGGAGTTTTTCAAAGAAAGACCTCGGTGAAGCTGCTTACATATTGGGCATCAAGATCTATAGAGATAGAACAAGACGCTTGATAATTTTTTTCAATGAGTACATACCTTGACAAGATTTTTGAAATATTTCAAAATGGAATAGTCAAAGAAAAAGTTCTTGCATGTATTGCAAGGTGTAAAGTTGAGTAAGACTCAAAACACGACCACGACAGAAAATAGAAAGAGAATGAAAGTCATTCCCTATGCCTCAGCCATAGGTTCTATAAAGTATGCTATGTTGTGTACCAAACTTTTTGTGTGCCTTGCCATGAGTTTGGCAAAGGGGGTACGATATTGATCAAGGAGTGGATCACTTGATAGCGATCAAAATTTATCCTTATATGACTAAGGAGACATTTCTCGATTATGGAGGTGATAAAGAGTTCATCGTAAAGAGTTACACCGATGCAAACTTTTACACCGATCCGGATGACTCTGAGTCTCAATCTGGATACATATTGAAAGTGGGAGCAATTAGCTAAATTTGCTCCATGCAGAGCATTGTAGACATAGAAATTTGCAAAATACTTACGGATCTAAATGTGGCAGACCCATAGACTAAAACTTCTGTCACAAGAAAACATGATCACACCTTATTCCTCTTGGGTGTTAATCACATAAGCGATGTGAACTAGATTATTGACTCTAGTAAACCCTTTGAGTATTGGTCACATGGCAATGTGAACTATGGGTATTAATCACATGAAGATGTGAACTACTGGTGTTAAATCACATGGCGATGTGAACTAGATTATTGACTCGAGTGCAAGTGGGAGACTGAAGGAAATATGCCCTAGAGGCAATAATAAAGTTGTTATTTATATTTCCTTATATCATGATAAATGTTTATTATTCATGCTAGAATTGTATTAACCGGAAACATGTGTGAATACATAGACAACCAGAGTGTCCCTGGTATGCCTCTACTAGACTAGCTCGTTAATCAAAGATGGTTAAGTTTCCTAGCCATAGACATGTGTTGTCATTTGATGAACGTGATCACATCATTAGAGAATGATGTGATGGACAAGACCCATCTGTTAGCTTAGCACTATGATCGTTTAGTTTATTGCTACTGCTTTCTTCATGACTCATACATGTTCCTCAGACTATGAGATTATGCAACTCTCGAATACCGGAGGAACACTTTGTGTGCTATCAAACGTCACAACGTAAATGGGTGATTATAAAGATGCTCTACAGGTGTCTCTGAAGGTATTTGTTAGGTTGGCATAGATCGAGATTAGGATTTGTCACTCCGTATTTCGGAGAGGTATCTCTGGGCCCTCTCGGTAATGCACATCACTATAAGCCTTGCAAGCAATGTGACTAATGATTTAGTTACGGGATGATGCATTACAGAACGAGTAAAGAGACTTGCCGGTAACGAGATTGAACTAGGTATGATGATACCACGATCGAATCTCGGGAATGTAACATACCGATGACAAAGGCAACAACGCATGTTGTTATGCGGTTTGACCGATAAAGATCTTCGTAGAATATGTAGAAACCAATATGAGCATCCTGGTTCCGCTATTAGTTATTGATGGGAGATGTGTCTCGGTCATGTCTACATAGTTCTCGAACCCGTAGGGTCCGCACGCTTAACGTTCGATGACGATTTGTATCATGAGTTATGTGATTTGATGTACCAAAGGTTGTTCGGAGTCCCGGTTGAGATCTAGGTGTCTCGAAATGGTCGAGACGTAAAGATCGATATATTGGAAGGCTATATTCGGACATCGGAAAGGTTCCGAGTGATTCAGGTATTTTTCGGAGTACCAGGGAGTTATGGGAATTCGCCGGGGAAAGTAGTGGGCCTTAATGGACCATACGGGAAAGGAGAGAAGGGCCTCAAGGGGTGGCCGCCCGCCCCCCCCCCCCATGGCAAGTTCGAATTGGACTAGGGAGGGGGTGGCGCCCCCCTCTCTTTCCTTCTCCCTCTCCTATTCCTTCCCTCTCTCCCCTCTTGGAAAAGGAACGGGACTCCAACTAGGATTGGGAATCCTAGTTGGACTCCCCCTATAGGCGAGCCCCTCCTAGGCCGGCCTCCTCTTCCTCCCTACTTTATATACGTGGCCAAGGGGCACCCCAATAGCACAACAGACAATCTCTTAGCCGTGTGCGGTGCCCCCCTACACAGTTACACACCTCGGTCATATCGTCGTAGTGCTTAGGAAAATCCCTGCGCCGGTAACTTCATCATCACCGTCACCACGCCATCGTGCTGACGAAACTCTCCCTCGGCCTCGATTGGATCAAGAGTTCGAGGAACGTCACCGAGCTGAACGTGTGCAGATCGCGGAGGTGCCGTGCGTTCGGTACTTGGATCAGTTGGATTGCGAAGACGTTCGACTACATCAACCATGTTACTAAACGCTTCCGCTTTCGGTCTACGAGGGTACATGGACACACTCTCCCCGCTCATTGCTATGCTTCTCCTAGATAGATCTTGCGTGATCGTAGGCAATTTTCTTGAAATACTACATTCCCCAACACCCATCTTACGCGTTGGGTGCATGTTTTTGCGGTTTGTGTGTAGGTGCTGTTTACATAGTGTTGCTTGGTTCTCCTACTGGATTGATAACTTTGGTGTCATAACTGAGGGAAATAGTCAACGTTGTTGTGCTGCATCATCCTCTTCTCTTCGGGGGAAAACCAACGCATATAGAAGCAATCAGGAAGAATTTCTGGCGCTGTTGCTGAGGAGACATCATCAACATCTATCAGGTTCCTACGCACAAACTTGCATCTCCTTGCAATTACTTCATTTGCCATTTGCCTCTCGTTTTCATCTCCCCCACTTCTAAAATGTTTTTGCAAAAATACAAAAATATTTTTTGTTTGCCTTTTTCTGGTTCGATCTTTTGTCTGCGTGGTTAAGATGTCTCAAGAAAATACCAAGTTTTGTGATTTCTCCAATACTATAATAATGATTTAATTAGTACTCCGATTTCTTGTCCCACCGCTAGTGCGGAGTCTTATGATATTAATGCCGCTTTCTTGAATCTTGTTATGAAAGAGCAATTTTTTGGTACTCCTAATGAGGACAACTTTAGTAAAATTGTGTGATATGTAAAACTATTATTAATGATGTGCCTTTATCTGCTTTGATTGAGCAAAATAGTGATCCCGTATTTGTGAATTTTGTTTCATGAAACAATTGTAATAACAACGCGTATAGAGGTAATTTTAATCCTAGGCCTTTTCCTGGAAATTCCTCTAATAGTTATGGCAGTTACTATGGTAATTAATCTAATAATAATATTAATATAATAATAATAATAATAATAATAATAATAATAATAATAATAATAATAATAATAATAATAATAATAATAATAATAATAATAATAATAGGAAGTTTTCAACACTACGATAGAAGAAAATTGAATAAGATTGATGATATGCCTAGAAGCATTGATAGAATTACTCATGATGTAGAAAATCTCAAGATTAAAATTTTTCCACCCAAAGTGGATATTAATGAAAAAGCTTTATATGTTTCTATTGATGAAAGTAAGAAAAGAACTGCTATGCTTAGAGCTAAAAGAGAATTTTTAGAAAGAGCATTTTCGCCCGATTGCTTTCACCATAATGATGAAGATCTTAAAATGATTGGTGTTTCTTCTATTGATTCCTCATTTAGCAATGTTAAAATTGATGATAAGGGGGCTGAAGAAGAGTCAACTTTATCTAGAAGGCGACCTCATAATTCGGAGGGTGAAAATATTGTTGGAAATTTTGATAAAAGTGGGTTTGGAGAGGTCAAAACTTTGACTAGTGATGTGCCCACTCTTTTGGATTACAAAGACTTTAATTATGATAGTTGCTCTTTGATTGAATTTATTTCTTTGTTGCAATCCATCATAAATTCACCCAATGCCTATGAACAAAATAAAGCTTTTACTAAACATATTGTAGAAGCGATGATGAAAGCTTTAGAAGAAAAGCTAGAATCAGAGATTTCAATTCCTAGAAAATTATATGGTGAATGGGAACCCACCATTAAAGTCAAGATTAAAAATTATGAGTGCGATGCTCTATGTGATTTTGGTGCTAGTGTTTCCACAATTCTGAAATCTCTTTGTGATGTACTTGGTTTTACCAATTTTGAAGAATGCTCTCTTAATTTGCACTTGGCAGATTCTACTTTTAAAAACCTTTGGGAAGAATTAATGATGTTCTTATTCTTGCAAATAGGAACTATGTGCCCACAGATTTTATCGTTCCTGATATTGATTGCAATCCGTCTTGTCCTATAATACTTGGTAGACCGTTTTTACGAACTATAGGTGTCGTGATTGATATGAAAGAAGTGAATATTAAATTTTGGTTTCCTTTGAGAAAGGGTACGAAAAACTTCCCTAGAACTAGAATTAGGCCACCATATGAATCAATCATGAGGGAAACCTATGGAGCAAAAACTAAAGATGACAATACTTGAATCTATGCATTATGCCTAGCTAGGGGCATACAACGATAGCGCTAGTTCAGAGGCAACCCACTGAATACAATATTTTTTTCTCCTTTTCTTTCTGTTTTTGTGTGTTGACACAATTATGCTACTGTTATGATTGAGTTTTTATGTTTTAATTAGTGTTTGTTCCAAGTAAAGCCTTTAGGCTCATGGTGGGTGATAGTTGATTTGATCTTGTTGGAAAACATAAACTTTTGCGCCTAGTAGCAAAATTGTTAAAAGCCAAAGAAGCGTTGTTCAATTCTGAGTTTTTTTACACAAGATTGATATACAAATTGCCTACGTTTCCTAAGTTTTCAGAATTTTTGGAGTTACAGAAGTATGGTTAAAGTCCAGATTACTACATACCGTTTTGTTTTTGACAGATTCTGTTTTCGTTGCATTATGTGCTTATTTTGATGAATCTATGGATTGTATCAGGGGGTATAAGCCATGGTAAAGTAAGAATACATTAGGTATAATGTAATAATAAAATATGAATGGGTTTGCAACAATACTTAAAGAGGTGATTTGCTTTATTATACTAAAGGATCTCACGAAGGTTTTTGTTAAGTTTTGTGTGATTAAAGTTTTCAAGTTTTGGGTGAGATCGCGATGGATGAAGGAATTAGGAGTGAAAAGAGCCTAAGATTTTGGATGCCCATGGCACCCGAAGGCAATATTCAAGGAGAACCAAGCAACTAAGCTTGGGGATGCCTTGGAAGGCATCCCCTCTTTCTTCTAACAACCATCGTAATTTTACTTGGAGCTATATTTTTATTCGTCACATACCATGAGTTTTGCTTGGAGCGTCTTGTATTATATGAGTCTTTGCTTGTTTTGGTTTTTAGTTTATCACATTCTTCCTTGCTGGACACACCTATTTGAGAGAGCCATAATGATGTCATGATTTGTTAGAATTTCTCTATGTGCTTCACTTAATTTTTTTGAGCTATGGAATTGCTCTAGTGCTTCACTTATATCTTTTTGAGCACGGTGGTGCTTTAATTTTGATGAAATATACTCTCATGCTTCACTTACATCAATTTGAGAGTTAGTAGAATTTTGAAGAAATATCCTCTCATGCTTCACTTATATTATTTTGAGAAATTGAAAAATTTGAAGAAATATTTATGCTCTTGTTCTTCACTTAAATTTGTTTGAGAGCTTGTTTAAGCAATGGTAATATATGAAACTAGTAAAAAGTGATAGTTACTTAAGAGGGATAATAAAAACTATCATGAAGATCATTGGATATTAAAAACTTGATTCCTTGCAATAGTTTTGCGATATGGAGATAGTAATATGTGAGTCATGTTGGTGAGTAATTATGCTTTAGTAAGAATATTAGTGTTAATGTTTGTGATTCCCTATGCAAGCACGGAAGTCAATAGTTATGCAATGAAGTTACATCCTACTTATGGTGCATTATTCGGTGTTAGTTATGTTTAATGCTTCTTTATGGTCATTTTTGTTCTTGGTTGGTTGCTTCTCAATCTATTTGCTAGTCTTCCCTTGTACTAAGCGGGAATACTGCTTGTGCATCCAAAATCCTTAAACCAAGTTGTGGCAAATGAGTCCACCATACCTAAGTATATGCGGTATTTCCATGTCATTCCAAGTAAATTTGCATGTGCCAACTCTAATTTTCAAAATGAATTTCCTGTTTGTGTGCCCGTATCGCTCATGAAGCGGCTGGGGGTGGCCAATATTTTTCCATACTAGATGTGTTATTCTCAAGATGAGTGTTTATTCACTTATCATTGCATGAGAGTGTGGCCGGTAATAGGGATGCCCAACCCAGAATTGGAAAAGAAATTTACTTTGCATTGTCAACAATAAATTCCTTAGAAAGCGTTGGTATGGAAGTGAAGGAAATATGCCCTAGAGGCAATAATAAAGTTATTATTTATTTCCTTATATCATGATAAATGTTTATTATTCATGCTAGAATTTTATTAACAGGAAACATAATACATGTGTGAATACATAAACCTACAGAGTGTCACTAGTATGCCTCTACTTGACTAGCTCGTTAATCAAAGATGGTTCTGTTTCCTAACCATGAACAAGGAGTTGTTATTTGATTAACGGATCACATCATTGGTTGAATGATCTGATTGACATGACCCATTCCATTAGCATAGCACCTGATCGTATAGTTTGTTGCTAGTGCTTTTCTTCATGACTTATACATGTTCCTATGACTATGAGATTATGCAACTCCGTTTGCACGAGGAACACTTTGGGTGCTACCAAACGTCACAACGTAATCGGGTGATTATAAAGGTACATTACAAGTGTCTCCGAAGGTACATGTTGGGTTGGCATATTTCGAGATTAGGATTTGTCACTCCGATTGTCGGAGAGGTATCTCTGGGCCCTCTCGGTAATGCACATCACATAAGCCTTGCAAGCATTTCAACTAATGTGTTAGTTGTGAGATGATGTATTACGAAGCGAGTAAAGAGACTTGCGATAACGAGATTGAACTAGGTATTGGATACCGACGATCGAATCTCGGGCAAGTAACATACCGATGACAAAGGGAACAACGTATGTTGTTATGCGGTCTGACCGATAAAGATCTTCGTAGAATATGTAGGAGCCAATATGGGCATCCAGGTCCCGCTATTGGTTATTGACCGGAGAGGTGTCTCGGTCATGTCTACATAGTTCTCGAACCCGTAGGGTCCGCACGCTTAACGCTTCGATGATGCTTACTATGAGTTTTATGATGTTTCTGTACGAAGGTTGTTCGAGTCCCGGATGAGATCACGGACGTGACGAGGAGTCTCGAAATGGTCGAGACATAAAGATTCATATATTGGAAGTCTATGTTTGGACATCGGAAGTGTTCCGGTGAAATTGGGAATTTTACCAAGTACCGGAGGTTACCGAACCCCCGAATGCTAATGGGCCAACATGGGCCTTAGTGGAAAGGAGAAAAGGGGCCCAAGTGCTGGCCGCACCTTCCCCTTCCTTAGTCCTATTAGGACTAGGAGAAGGCGCCCCTCTCTCTCCCTTCCCACTTGGGGAAACCTAGTTGGACTAGGATTGGGGAATCCTACTCCTAGTAGGAGTAGGAAACCCTGGTGCGCCTCCTCTCCTTGGCGGCCAGTCCCTCCCTTCCCTCCTTTATATACAGGGCAGGGGCACCCCATGACACACAAGTTGATCATTGAGATCGTTCCTTAGCCGTGTGCGGTGCCCCTTCCACCATATTACACCTCGAAAATACCGTGGCGGAGCTTAGTGAAAGCCCTGCGCCGGTGGAACTTCATCATCGCCACCACGCCGTCGTCGACGAAACTCTCCTCAACACTCGGCTGGATCGGAGTTCGAGGGGCGTCATCGAGCTGAACGTGTGCGAGAACTCGGAGGTGCCGTGCGTTCGGTACTTGGATCGGTTGGATCGTGAAGAAGTACGACTACTTCCTCTACGCTATGTCAACGCTTCCGTTGCTGGTCTACGAGGGTACGTAGACAACACTCTCATCTCGTTGCTATGCATCACCATGATCTTGGCGTGATCGTAGGAATTTTTTGAAATTACTACGTTTCCCAACAAAGGGCATCCGAGCCTAGGTTTTTATGGTTTGATGATATGCACGAGTAGAACACAAGTGAGTTGTGGACGATACAAGTCATCTTGCCTACCAAAGATGTCATACTTTGGTTCAGCGGTATTGTTGGATGTACGATCCAGACCAACCTTACGCGTACTCTTACGCGAGACCGGTTCCTCGGCGTGCTTTGCACATAGATGGCTTGTGGAAGACCTGTCTCTCCAACTTTAGTTGAACTGAGTGTGGCTACGCCGGTCCTTGAAGAAGGTTAAACGGAGTCTATTTGACGAAGTATCGTTGTGGTTTTGATGCGTAGGTGAGATTGGTTCTTGCTTAAAGCCCGTAGCAGCCACGTAAAATTTGCAACAACAAAGTAGAGGACGTCTAACTTGTTTTTGCAGGGCATGTTGTGATGTGATATGGTCTAGACATGATGCTGAATTTTATTGAATGAGATGATCATGTTTTGTAACCGAAGTTATCGGCAACTGGCAGGAGCCATATGGTTGTCGCTTTATTGTATGCAATGCAATCGCCCTGTAATGCTTTACTTTATCACTAAGCGGTAGCGATAGTCGTAGAAGCATAAGTTTGGCGAGACGACAACGATGCTACGATGGAGATCAAGGTGTCGCTACCGGTGATGATGGTGATCATGATGGTGCTTTGAGATGGAGATCACAAGCACAAGATGATGATGGCCATATCATATCACTTATATTGATTGCATGTGATGTTAATCCTTTATGCATCTTATCTTGCTTTGATTGACGGTAGCATTATAAGATGATCCCTTACTAAATTATCAAGAAGTGTTCTCCACAGTATGCACCGTTGCGAAAGTTCTTCGTCTTTGAGACACCACGTGATGATCGGGTGTGATAGGCTCTACGTTCAAATACAACGGGTGCAAAACAGTTGCACACGCAGAATACTCAGGTTATACTTGACGAGCTATGCATATAAGATATGACCTCGGAACACGGAGACCGAAGGTCGAGCGTGAATCATATAGTAGATATGATCAACATATTGATGTTCACCATTGAAACTACTCCATCACACGTGATGATCGGTCATGGTGTAGTTGATATGGATCACGCAATCACTTAGAGAATTGGAGGATATTTTCTAAGTGGGAGTTCTTAAGTAATATGATTAATTGAACTTAAATTTATCATGAACTTAGTACTGATAGTATCTTGCTTGTCTATGATGTGTAGATAGATGGCTCGTCTTTGTTGTTCCGTTGAATTTTAATGCGTTCCTTGAGAAAGCAAAGTTGAAAGATGATGGCAGCAATTACATGGACTGGGTCCGTAACTTGAGGATTATCCTTATTGCTGCACGGAAGAATTACGCCCTGGAAGCACCGTTAGGTGCCGGGCTGGTGCAAGGGCTGCGCCGAAGTTGTGAACATCTGGCAAAGCAAAGGCGATGACTACTCTATAGTTCAGTGTGCCATGCTTTACGGCTTAGAACCGGGACTTCAACGTCGTTTTGAACACCATGGAGCATATGAGATGTTCCAGGAGTTGAAGTTAATATTCCAAGCGAATGCCGGATTGAGAGATATGAAGTCTCCAATAAGTTCTATAGCTGTAAGATGGAGGAGAACGGTTACATCGGTGAGCATATACTCGTAATGTCTGGATATAACAATCACTTGATTCAACTGGAGTTAATCTTCCGGATGATTGCGTCATTGATGAAATTCTCCAATCAACGCCACCAAGCTACAAGAGCTTCGTGATGAACTATAATATGCAAGGGATGACCAAAACAATGCCGAGCTCTTCGCGATCTTTGAAAGCATGGAGGTAGAAATCAAAAAGGAGCATCAAGTGTTGATGGTTAACAAAACCACTAGTTTCAAGAAAAGGGTAAAGGAAAGAAAAAGGAAACTTCAAAAGAACGGCAAGCAAGTTGCTAATCAAGAGAAGAAACCCAAGTCTGGTCCTAAGCACGAAACTCAGTGCTTCTATTGCAAGCAGGCTGGTCATGGAAGCGGAACTGCCCCAAGTATTTGGCGGATAAGAAGGATGGCAAGGTTAACAAAGGTATATGTGATATACATGTTATTGATGTGTACCTTACTAATACTCGCAGAGCACTGGGTATTTGATACTGGTTACATTGCTAATATTTGCAACTCGAAGCAGGGCTACGGATTAGCGAAGATTGGCTAAGGGCGAGGTGACGATGCTTGGCGTGGGAAATGGTTCCAAAGTCGATGTGATCGCAATGCACGCTACCTCTACATCTACCTTCGGGATTAATATTAGACCTAAATAATTGTTATTTAGTACCAGCGTTGAGCATGAACATTATATCTGGATCTTGTTTGATGCGAGACGGTTATTCATTTAAATCAGAGAATAATGGTTGTTCTATTTATATGAATAATATCTTTTATGGTCATGCACCATTGAAGAATGGTTTGTTTTACTTAATCTCGATAGTAGTGATACACATATTCATAATGTTGAAGCCAAAAGATATAGAGTTGATAATGATAGTGCAACTTATTTGTGTAATCGCCGTTTAGGTCATATCGGTGTAAAGCGCATGAAGAAACTCCATCTTGATGGACTTTTGGAGTCACTTGATTATGAATCACTTGGTACTTGCGAACCGTGCCTTATGGGCAAGATGACTAAAACGCCGTTCTCCGGAACTATGGAGAGAGCAACAGATTTATTGGAAATCATACATACCGATGTATGTGGTCCAATGAATGTTGAGGCTCGTGGCGGATATCGTTATTTTCTCACCTTCACAGATGATTTGAGCAGATATGGGTATATCTACTTAATGAAACACAAGTCTGAAACATTTGAAAAGTTCAAAGAATTTCAGAGTGAAGTGGAAAATCATCGTAACAAGAAAATAAAGTTTCGCGATCTGATCGTGGAGGAGAATATTTGAGTTACGAAGTTTGGCCTACATTTGAAACAATGCGGAATAGTTTCGCGACTTACGCCACCGGAACACCACAACGTAATGGTGTGTCCGAACGTCAGAATCGTACTTTATTAGATATGGTGCGATCTATGATGTCTCTTACTGATTTACCGCTATCATTTTGGGGTTATGCTTTAGAGACGGCTACATTCACTTTAAATAGGGAACCATCTAAATCCGTTGAGACGACGCCTTATGAACTGTGGGTTTGGCAAGAAACCAAAGTTGTCGCTTCTGAAAGTTTGGGGTCATGATGCTTATGTGAAAAAGCTTCAACCTCGATAAGCTCGAACCCAAATCGGAGAAATGTGTCTTCATAGGATACCCAAAAGAGATCATGGGTACACCTTCTATCACAAATCCGAAGGCAAGATTTTTGTTGCTAAATTCGGAAACTTTTTGGAGAAGGAGTTTCTCTCGAAAGAAGTGAGTGGGAGGAAAGTAGAACTTGATGAGATAATCAGATCTACTCCCTTATTGAGAAGTAGTACATCACAGAAAACAGTTTACGTGACACCTACACCAAATAGGGAAGAAGCTAATGTCGATGATCATGAAACTTCAGATCAAGTTTCTATAGAACTTCAGAGATCAACCAGAGCAAGATCCGCACTGTAGTGGTACGGTAATCCTATTCTCGAAGTCATGTTATGGAACATGATGAACCTACGAACTATGAAGAAGCGATGGTGAGCCCAGATTCCACAAAATGGCTTGAGGCCATGAAATCTGAGATGGGATCCATGTATGAGAACAAAGTGTGGACTTTGGTTGACTTGCCCGATGATCGGCAAGCAATTGAGAATAAATGGATCTTCTAGAAGAAGACCGACGCTGATGGTAATGTTCTGTCTATAAAGCTCGACTTGTTGCAAAAGGTTTTCGACAAGTTCAAGGGATTGACTACGATGAGACCTTCTCACCCGTGGCGATGCTTAAGTCCGTCCAGAATCATGTTAGCAATTGCCGCATTTTATGATTATGAAATTTGGCAAATGGATGTTAAAACTGCATTCCTGAATGGATTTACGGAAGAAGAGTTGTATATGATGCAACCGTAAGGTTTTGTCGATCCAAAGGGAGCTAACAAAGTGTGCAAGCTCCAATGATCCATTTATGGACTGGTGCAAGCCTCTCGGAGTTGGAATAAACGTTTTGATAGTGTGATCAAAGCATTTGGTTTTATCTGAGACTTTTGGAGAAGCCTGTATTTACAAGAAAGTGAGTGGGAGCTCTGTAGCATTTCGATATTATATGTGGATGACATATTACTGATCGGAAATGATATAGAATTCTGGATAGCATAAAGGGATACTTGAATAAGAGTTTTTCGATGAAAGACCTCGGTGAAGCTGCTTACATATTGGGCATTAAGATCTATAGAGATAGATCAAGACGCTTAATAGGACTTTCACAAAGCACATACCTTGATAAAGTTTTGAAAAAGTTCAAAATGGATCAGGCAAAGAAAGGGTTCTTGCCGGTGTTACAAGGTGTGAAGTTGAGTAAGACTCAATGCCCGACCACCGCAGAAGATAGAGAGAAAATGAAAGATGTTCCCTATGCTTCAGCCATAGGCTCTATCATGTATGCAATGTCGTGTACCAGACTGATGTGTGCCTTCTTTGTAAGTTTGGCGGCAGTACCAAAGTAATCCAGAGTGGATCATCGACAGCGGTCAAGAACATCCTTAAGTACTTGAGAAGGACTAAGGATATGTTTCTCATTTATGGCGGTGACAAAGAACTCGTCAGAATGGCAGTTACGTCGACGCATAGCTTTGACACTGATCCCGGACGATTCTAAATCGCAAACCGGATACGTATTTACATTAAACGGTGGAGCTGTCGGTTGGTGCAGTTCCAAACAAAGCGTCGTGGCGGGATCTACATGTGAAGTTGAGTACATAGCTGCTTGGAAGCAGCTAATGAAGGAGTCTGGATTAAGGAGTTCATAACCGATCTAGGTGTTGTACCTAGTGTATCGGGTCCAATGAAAATCTTTTGTGACAATATCGGTGCAATTGCCTTGGCAAAGGAATCCAGATTTCACAAGAGAACCAAGCACATCAAAAGACGCCTAACTCCATCTCGGGATTTGGTCCGGTGGGAGACATAGAGATATGCAAGATACATACGGATCTGAATGTTGCGCACCGATTGACTAAGCCTCTTCCACGAGCAAAACATGATCGGCACCAAGATTCCATGGGTGTTAGAATCATTCTTGTGTAATCTAGATTATTGACTCTAGTGCAAGTGGGAGATCAAGGAAATATGCCCTAGAGGCAATAATAAAGTTATTATTTATTTCCTTATATCATGATAAATGTTTATTATTCATGCTAGAATTGTATTAACAGGAAACATAATACATGTGTGAATACATAAACCTACAGAGTGTCACTAGTATGCCTCTACTTGACTAGCTCGTTAATCAAAGATGGTTCTGTTTCCTAACCATGAACAAGGAGTTGTTATTTGATTAACGGGATCACATCATTGGTTGAATGATCTGATTGACATGACCCATTCCATTAGCATAGCACCGATCGTATAGTTTGTTGCTAGTGCTTTTCTTCATGACTTATACATGTTCCTATGACTATGAGATTATGCAACTCCCGTTTGCACGAGGAACACTTTGGGTGCTACCAAACGTCACAACGTGGCGGGTGATTATAAAGGTACATTACAAGTGTCTCCGAAGGTACATGTTGGGTTGGCATATTTCGAGATTAGGATTTGTCACTCCGATTGCTCGGAGAGGTATCTCTGGGCCCTCTCGGTAATGCACATCACATAAGCCTTGCAAGCATTTCAACTAATGTGTTAGTTGTGAGATGATGTATTACGAAGCGAGTAAAGAGACTTGCCGGTAACGAGATTGAACTAGGTATTGGATACCGACGATCGAATCTCGGGCAAGTAACATACCGATGACAAAGGGAACAACGTATGTTGTTATCTTGATGCGACCGATAAAGATCTTCGTAGAATATGTAGGAGCCAATATGGGCATCCAGGTCCCGCTATTGGTTATTGACCGGAGAGGTGTCTCGGTCATGTCTACATAGTTCTCGAACCCGTAGGGTCCGCACGCTTAACGCTTCGATGGCCAGTTACTATGAGTTTTATGATGTTTCTGTACCGAAGGTTGTTCGAGTCCCGGATGAGATCACGGACGTGACGAGGAGTCTCGAAATGGTCGAGACATAAAGATTCATATATTGGAAGTCTATGTTACGACATCGGAAGTGTTCAGGCTGAAAATGAGAATTTTACCAATTACCGGCAGGTTACCGGAACCCCACCTAATCCTAATGTGCCAACATGGGCCTTAGTGGAAAGGAGAAAAGGGGGCCCAAGTGCTGGCCGCACCTTCCCCCCTTCCTTAGTCCTATTAGGACTAGGAGAAGGGGGCGCCCCCCTCTCTCTCCCTTCCCACTTGGGGAAACCTAGTTGGACTAGGATTGGGGGGGGGAATCCTACTCCTAGTAGGAGTAGGAAACCCTGGTGCGCCTCCTCTCCTTGGCCGGCCAGCCCCTCCCCTTCCCTCCTTTATATACAGGGGCATGGGTCACCAAATGACACACAAGTAGATCAATGAGATCGTTCCTAAGCCGTGTGCGGTGCCCCCTTCCACCATATTACACCACGAAAATACCGTAGCGGAGCTTAGGCGAAGCCCCGCGGTGGAACTTCATCATCGTCCTGCACGCCGTCGTCGATTTAAACTCTCCCTCAACACTTTCGGCTGGATCGGAGTTCGAGGGACGTCATCGAGCTGAACGTGTGCAGAACTCGGAGGTGCCGTGACGTTCGGTACTTGGATCGGTTGGATCGTGAAGAAATCGACTACTTCCTCTACGTTAAATCAACGCTTCCGTTGCTGGTCTACGAGGGTACGTAGACAACACTCTCATCTCGTTGCTATGCATCACCATGATCTTGCGTGATCGTAGGAAATTTTTTGAAATTACTACGTTTCCCAACAGGAAGGCACCGTGGATACGACTAGACATGGATTGTGAAAGAATGGTGGAAAAAGGAATAAACTTTATTTTATGTTTGGGGACCGCATATGATGTATCTAGCATGGAAAGTATTGGGAATTCTCGATCGTTTTCGTTGGCAGGAAAAGCATGCATCTCAAAACAAATTTATCTCTCAATTTAAGCTTTGAGCTCTGGCACCTATACAAATCTCTGCTCCCCTCTGCGAAGGGCCTATCTATTTACTTTTATGCAATTTCATTTTTATGGAGGCCCCGTCTTATCTTATGAAACACCAACTAGGGAGCACTATTATGATGCTTCAACATTGGTTGTTGCAAATATTTGAGTGTGTTTCATGAATGGATCAGCGATTGAGCATAATGGGCTAGGGATAGCTTTCTTTAGTGTTGATATTTTGAAAGACATGGTTACTTGTTGATATGCTTGAGTATTGAGGTCTTCATGTCAAATTATAGACTATTGCTTGAATCATCTAAATTCCAAATGTCCATGCTACAAAAGAAAAGAATATGTGATAAATATGATGGGTTGCATACCACATCAATTTTTTTTATCATTTACCTACTCGAGGATGAGCATGAATTAAGCTTGGGAATGCTGATACGTCTCCAACGTATCTATAACTTTTGATTGTTCCATGCTATTAAAGTATCATTCTTGGATGTTTTATATCCATTTACTAGCAACTTTATATCATTTTTTGGGACTAACCTATTGACATAGTCCCAGTGCCAGTTGCTGTTTTTGCTTGTTTTTTACTTCGTAGAATATCCATATCAAACGAAGTACAAATGCAAAAACTTTTTGGAGAATTTTTTCTGCCAAGAAGACACCCAGGAGGCCCAAGATGTGCACCAGTGGGGCCCACTAGGCACCAGGGCACGCTAGGGCCCCCAGGCGCGCTCTGGTGGGTAGTGGGGGCCACAGGCACTGACGACCCACAAGTGTAGGGGATCTATCATAGTCCTGTCGATAAGTAAGAGTGTCGAATCCCAACGAGGAGCAGAAGGAAATGACAAGCAGTTTTCAGCAAGGTATTCTCTGCAAGCACTGAAATTATAGGTAACAGATAGTTTTGTGATAAGATAATTTGTAACGGGTAACAAGTAATGAAAGTAAATAAGGTGCAGCAAGGTGGCCCAATCCTTTTTGTATTAAAGGACAAGCCTGGACAAACTCTTATATAGAGAAAAGCGCTCCCGAGGACACATGGGAATTATCGTCAAGCTAGTTTCCATCACGTTCATATGATTCGCGTTCGGTACTTTGATAATTTGATATGTGGGTGGACCGGTGCTTGGGTGCTGTCCTTACTTGGACAAGCATCCCAATTATGATTAACTCCTATTGCAAGCATCCGCAACTACAAAAGAAGTATTAAGGTAAACCTAACCATAGAAAGAAACATATGGATCCAAATCAGCCCCTTACGAAGCAACACATAAACTAGCGTTTAAGGTTATGTCACTCTAGCAACCCATCATCTACTTATTACTTCCCAATGCCTTCCTCTAGGCCCAAACAATGGTGAAGTGTCATGTAGTCGACGTTCACATAACACCACTAGAGGAGAGACAACATACATCTCATCAAAATATCGAACGAATACCAAATTCACATGACTACTAATAGCAAGACTTCTCCCATGTCCTCAGGAAAAAATGTAACTACTCACAAAGCATATTCATGTTCATAATCATAGGGGTATTAATATGCATAATGGATCTGAACACATGATCTTCCACCAAGTAAACCAACTAGCATCAACTACAAGGAGTAATCAACACTACTAGCAACCTACAGGTACCAATCTAACACTTAGAGACAAGAATTGGATACAAGAGATGAACTAGGGTTTTAGAGGGGATGGTGCTAGTGAACATGTTGATGAAGATGGACCCCCTCCCGATGAGAGGGTCATTGGTGACGACGATGGAGATGATTTCCCCCTCTCGGAGGGAAGTGTCCCCGGCAGAACAGCTCCGCCAGAGCCCTAGATTGGTTCCGCCAAG
The DNA here is from genome assembly GCA_021605145.1 of Aegilops bicornis. Classification (NCBI taxonomy): domain Eukaryota; kingdom Viridiplantae; phylum Streptophyta; class Magnoliopsida; order Poales; family Poaceae; genus Aegilops; species Aegilops bicornis. The sequence continues at coordinate 344,472,347 of CM038669.1, forward strand.
GTTCCGCCTCGTGGCGGCGGAGTCTCGTCCCGAAAGCTTGCTTATGATTTTTCCTCAGATGAAAGACTTCATATAGCAGAAGATGGGCACCGTAGGGCCAACAGGGGGCGCACGAGGCAGGGGGGTAGGGCGCGCCCCCACCCTCGTGGCCAGGGTGTGGGCCCCCTCTGGTATTTTATTTGCTTAGTATTTTTTATTATTTCCAAAAATAACTTCCGTGGAGTTTCAGGACTTTTGGAGTTGTGCAGAATAGGTCTCCAATATTTGCTCCTTTTCCAGCCCAGAATTCCAAATTTACCAAGCATTCTCCCTCTTTATGTAAACCTTGTAAAATAAGAGAGAATAGGCATAAGTATTGTGACATAATGTGAATAACAGCCCATAATGCAATAAATATCAATATAAAAGCATGATGCAAAATGGACGTATCAACTCCCCCAAGCTTAGACCTCGCTTTTCCTCAAGAGGAAGCCGATAACGATAAATATGTCCACATGTTTAGAGATAGAGCTGTCGATAAAATAAAATACAGACATGAGGGCATCATGATCATTCTTATAACAGCAACATATATGGATATTGTCATTGAGAGCTAACAAACTATAATCTCAGTCATTGAAGCAATTGCAATTTATCATAACATCAAAAAGAGTCAATATAAGAGCTTTTCAGCAAGTCCACATACTCAACTGTCATTTAGCCTTTCACAATTGCTAACACTCACGCAATACTTGTGGTTACAGAGTTTTAATCGGACACAAAGAAAGATAGGGGCTTATAGTTTCGCCTCCCAACCTTTTACCTCAAGGGTAATGTCAACAATAATAGTTCATTCCAACTTACATCAATTTAGATATATATATATATATATATATATATATATATATATATATATATATATATATCAGGATCTTTCCAACACAATGTGCTTGCCAAAGGATAAAATGTAAAAAGGAAAGGTGAAGATCACCATGACTCTTTGATAAGGTAGAAGATAAAAGTAAAAGATAGGCCCTTCGCAGAGGGAAGCAGAGGTTGTCATGCGCTTTCAGGGTTGGATGCACAAAATCTTAATGCAAAAGAATGTCACTTTATATTGCCACTTGTGATATGGACCTTTATTATGCAGTCCGTCGCTTTTATTTCTTCCACCTCACAAGATCGTATAAAGCTTATTTCCTCCTCACTAATCAATCATACATATTTAAAGAGCAATTTTTATTGCTTGCACCGATGACAACTTACTTGAAGGATCTTACTCAATCTATGGTAGATATGGTGGACTCTCATGGCAAAACTGGTTTTAAGGATATTTGGAAGCACAAGTAGTATCTATACTTGGTGCAAAGAATTTGGCTAGCATGAGGGAGAAAGGTAAGCTCAACATGTTGGATGATCCATGACAATGTACTTCATTTCAGATGTAAGAAAACATAACCCATTACGTTGTCTTCCTTTTTAAACGTCAACTCTTTAGCATGTAATATTTTAATGAGTGCTCACAATCATAAAAGATGTCCAAGATAGTATATTTATATGTGAAACCTCTCTTTCTTTATTACTTCCTATTAATTGCAACGATGACCAAAACTATGTTTGTCAACTCTTAACAATTTTTAATCATCACACTCTTTATATGTGAAGTCATTACTCTCCATAAGATCAATATGATCTCTTTTTATTTCTTTTTATTCTTTCTTTTTCTTTTATTCCCTCAAGATCATAGCAAAATAATCAAGCCCTTGGCTCAACACTAATCTTTATTATATAGCTCACGGACCCAATTACATAGAAGGATCATAAAGCAAAACTCAAAACTAGATCATAGCAAAAACTTTATTCTACTAGATCAAGATATTACTAAAAGGATCGAACTAAGAAAACGGTAAAGATAGAGATGTGATGGTGACACGATACCGGGGCACCTCCCCCAAGCTTGTCAGTTGCCAAGGGGAGTGCCCATACCAATGTGATTATGTCTCTGTTGGTGAAGAAGATGGAGGTGATGATGGATAGTCGCACATCGAGCGTAAGAGGTCCTCCAACTTGCGGATAATGCCCTTGATTGCGATGATATGCTCTTTCAACAAAAGATTTTCACGTGTGAGATACTTGTTTTGTATACGAGCTAACTCAATCATCTTGAAAGCTTCGATCTCAGTTGGGGTAAGAAGATTGTGATCAAGTTGAAGGATGTCTTCTGCTGCCGGAGCTTGGCCCTCCGTGGCCTTCTTGATCCCTTCATCCTTGTTGATCTCCATAGGTTCTTCCCTCTTCAGCTCTATCTTCATTAGCCAAGCATCATTGTCACCATTGTTGGAGGAGGGGGACGACATGATGCTTGGCCTTGACAACCCTGACAGAAAACAGCTCGAAACAAGAACAAAGGATAATTGCATGATACGGTGGTCAAAACCTTCGGGAGATTATATAATGAATTTTTACAGACCGAAAGAAGTATCGTGCAAGAAAACGGAGTTCGGAGAGCACACGAGGTGCCCATGAGGTAGGGGGGCGCGCCCAGGGGGGTAGGGCGCGCCCTCCACCCTCGTGGAGGCCTCGTGTCCTTCCCGGACTGCTTCTTATTTTTCTATTTTCTTAAATATTCCAAAACGGAGAAAATTTGACATTATAACTGTTTTAGAGTCGGTTCACTTACCGTACCACATACCTATTCCTTTTCGGAGTCTGAAACATTCTGGAAATTGTCTCTTATGTATTCCCCCGGCGTTACGGTTTGAATAACATTAATTTCAACATTTATGGGATTACCTGAGATATAATGTTTGATTCTTTGATCATTCACCACTTTCGGATTTGTGCCTTCGAAGTTGTTGATTTTTATGGCACCAGAATGATAGACCTCCTCGATAACGTAAGGACCTTCCCATATAGAGAGATGTTTTCCTGCAAAAAAACTTAAATGAGAGTTGAATAGCAACACATAATCACCTACATTAAACTCACGCTTTTGTATCCTTTTGTCATGCCATCTTTTAACTTTTTCTTTAAACAACTTGGCATTCTCACCGGCAAGTTTGAAATCATAGTTGAGCTCTTTAATAGCCCAATATGCCTTATGTTCTAGCTCGAGAGGTAAGTGACATGCTTTTCCATAAACCATTTTAAACGGAGACATACCCATAGGATTTTTATATGCAGTTCTATAGGCCCATAATGCATCATCAAGTTTCTTGGACCAATTCTTTCTAGATCTATTAACAGTCTTCTGCAAAATTAATTTGAGTTCTCTATTACTCAACTCTACTTGACCACTTGACTGTGGGTGATAAGGAGATGCAATTATATGATTAACATCATACTTAGCAAGCATTTTACGAAAAGCACCATGAATGAAATGTGAACCACCATCAGTCATTAAATATCTAGGGACTCCAAACCTCGGAAAAATAACTTCTTTAAGCATCTTAATAGAAGTGTTATGATCAACACTACTAGTTGGAATAGCTTCTACCCACTTAGAAACGTAATCAACCGCAACTAAAATAGGTGTATATCCATTAGAGGAAGGAAACAGTCCCATATAATCAAAGCCCCAAACATCAAATGGTTCAATAACAAGTGAATAATTCATAGGCATTTCTTGACGTCTACTAATATTACCAATTCTTTGACATTCATCACAAGATAAGACAAACTTACGGGCATCCTTGAAGAGAGTAGTCCAATAAAAACCAGATTGCAATACCTTATGTGCCATTCTATCTCCAGCATGGTGTCCTCCGTAAGCCTCGGAGTGACACTTGCATAAGATCTGTTCCTGTTCATGCTCAGGTACACAACGCCTAATAAAACCATCTACTCCTTCTTTATAAATATGTAGGTCATCCCAGAAGTAATGTCTTAAATCAAAGAAAAACTTTTTCTTTTGCTGGTATGTGAAACTAGGTGGTATAAATTTAGCAACAATGTAATTAGCGTAATCAACATACCATGGAGTAGTATGAGAAGCATTTATGACATTTAATTGTTTATCTGGAAAGCTATCATCAATAGGTAGTGGGTCATCAAGAACATTTTCTAACCTAGACAAGTTGTCTGCAACGGGGTTCTCAGCTCCCTTTCTATCAATAATATGCAAATCAAATTCTTGTAGCAAGAGAACCCATCTAATAAGTCTAGATTTAACATCTTTCTTTTCCATAAGATATTTAATAGCAGCATGATCAGTGTGAATAGTTACTTTAGAATCAACAATATAAGGTCTGAACTTATCAAAAGCAAATACAACTGCTAAGAATTCTTTTTCAGTAGTGGCATAATTTCTGTGGGCATTGTCTAGAGTTTTACAAGCATATTGAATAACATTTAATTTCTTATAAACTCTTTGCCCTAGAACAGCACCTACAGCATAATCACTAGCATCAAACATAATTTCAAAGGGTAAATTCCAATCAGGTGGCTGAACGATAGGTGCAGAGATTAACGCTTTCTTAAGTATTTCGAATGCTTCTACACAATCATCATCAAAACCAAAAGGTATATCTTTTTGTAAGAGATTAGTCAGAGGCCGAGAAATTTTTGAGAAGTCCTTAATGAACCTCCTATAAAAAGCGGCATGACCAAGGAAACTTCTTATACCTTTGATGTCCTTAGGACACGACATCTTTTCAATAGCATCAACTTTAGCTCTATCAACTTCAATACCTCTTTCATAAATTTTATGCCCCAAGACAATGCCTTCATTAACCATAAAGTGGCACTTCTTCCAATTCAAGACAAGGTTAGTTTCTTCACATCTCTGCAAAACTCGATCAAGGTTGCTCAAGCAATCATCAAAAGAGGAGCCATAAACAGAGAAATCGTCCATGAAGACCTCAGAAATCTTTTCATAAAAATCAGAGAATATAGCCATCATGCATGTTTGAAAGGTAGCAGGTGCATTACATAAACCAAAAGGCATATGCCTATAAGCAAAAGTACCGAAAGGGCAAGTAAAAGTGGTCTTTGCTTGATCATCAGCTGCCACAGGTATTTGAGAGAAACCAGAGTAACCATCTAGAAAGCAACAATGTGTATGTTTGGATAATCTTTCTAGCATTTTATAAATAAAAGGTATGGGGTAATGATCTTTTTTAGTAGCCTTATTTAATTTGCGGAAATCAATTACCATCCTATAACCTGTAATAATTCTTTGCGGAATCAATTCATCTTTATCATTAGGAGCAGCGGTAATACCTCCCTTCTTAGGGCACAATGGACATGACTTACCCACTGACTATCAGCAACGGGATAAATTATACCTGCCTCGAGGAGCTTTAGTATTTCCTTTCTTACCACTTCTTTCATCTTAGGATTCAGCCGTCGTTGATGATCAATAAATAGTTTGGCATCTTTCTCCAAATTTATTTGTGTTGACATAGAGTGGGACTAATGCCCTTAAGATCATCAAGAGTATATCCAATAGCAGCACCGTGCTTCTTCAGAGTTTTCAATAATTTCTCTTCTTCATACTCTTAAAGGTTAGCACTAATAATAACAGGATACATCTTCTTTTCATCTAGATAAGCATATTTAAGAGTATCAGGTAATGGTTTAAGTTCAAACACGGGATCACCCTTGGGTGGAGAAGGATCCCCTAGGATTTCAACAGGCAAATTTTGTTTCAGAATAGGTCCATGTTTAAAGAATACTTCATCTATTTCCCTTCTTTCATTCATTCATGGTCTAGCAAATATTGTTCTAAAGGATCACTAGGAGGTACGCCAATAGAAGCAAGACCAATAATTTCATCTTTACTAGGCACTTCCTCATCACGAGGTTGTCTACAAAATTTAGAAAATAAATAAATTCATGAGACATATCATCCAAACCAATAGTAACAACATCCTTCTTGCAATATATCTTAGCATTAATAGTATTCAAGAAGGGTCTACCAAATATAATGGGACAAAAGCTATGTCGGCGTTCTGGGAACGGGGGTCCCCAGACTTGCCTGCCTGCGGCCTGCGGCGTGGCTCAAAGGAGGCCCAACACGACCCATCTTCATCAACGCAAGATCAAGACCCTCGCGAGGGGCCAAGCCTCGCGGGGCGGACGACAAGGAGCTTCCTCAGGCACGGCCTCGTCAGGCTGGCTCATGAGGAGGCGGAGAGTTCAAGGCAGGGTACCTCGCGAGGTGCCCATGACGCATAACCATGACGACCGAGGGCGCCCGGTCGAGGCGCCAGCCAGCAGCTGCTTCTCCTTTCCCTTTGGTGCAAAGGGAGCAAGCGCAGCGAAAGCATCAAGCAAAGGCATCCATTTTGGTGCAACAAGACCAAGACCAGCCCAACGGCTGGAAGGGAGTCATCGTGGAGCCCAAGCAAAGCGTCATCACCAGAGCCTTTGGCGGCGAGGACCAACTTTAGTCAGGATAAGTGTACCCGCTGTTCCCCTTCAAAATGGCCAATTGTTGGCGCCCTTCCCGCTCAATATTTGGGAAGAGGCCCAGGGCCTTCGCCTATAAATAGGAGTAGCCACACTCAGAGCTGGGGCATCTAGAAAGAGAGATGAAGAGGCATCTGGGAGAGAGGCCGGATCCTCATCAAGAAACCAGTAGCTAGAGCAACTGAACACCACCTAGCAGTTCATCACACTCGCCAAGAACAGACCCTCACGAGGCTGTTCTTCCTTGTATTGTTCCTCATCAGCCCAAGAGGCAATCCACCACAACTCACACTTGAGTTGGGTATTACACCACAATGGTGGCCTGAACCAGTATAAATCTTGTGTCTCTTGTGCTGTTCCGTTAGTAGTTTAGGTCCCTGCGATTGCGAGACGGTGGAAGGTTGGATCTCCGCGCGCACCCCAATGTTCGAACCTTAAGGGTCTGCCGGAACCCGCAATCCGACATTTGGCGCGCCCAGTAGGTGCGGAATCTGCCTTCGTCGCCTCGTTCTTCCCCGACCGCCAGAACCATGTTCGACGCCGTCGGGCCGAAGCGCCGAGCCGCCCTCGCCTCCCATGTCGCCCAGACAGCTCCCGTCGGCGGGCGCCCTCGTCGTTCTCCGTCACCTGCCGTCAATGCCGCCACCGGCCCGGCGGGGAACGAGCAGCAAGCATCGTCCCAGCACCCGTCCATGAGACGGGACAGCCGCACCTCCACGCCTTCGTTCACCCCCGCTGGTTCTTCGTCACGCGCGCCCCGCGCGGCCATGGAGGCCCGAGCTGTACTCATCGTGGCAAACGAGCTCCTGCGCTACCGCCCCGTCGACGACGTCTACGAAGAATGGCTCGACCGAGTCGCCGAGCTCGTCCGCGCTGCAGGAGGCGCCCCCGCACCGTCCGTCTCGCTGCACCGCACCCCGCCCCACGCGGGCGATGAAGCTCCCGGGGCGCCTCAGCCGCCTCCTCCTCAAGAAGGCGCCCTGGCCCCAAGGCGCGCGGCCCCTGGGCGGAACCCGCTCCGCCAGGCGCCGTCGCGGCAAGAGCAGAGCTGTCGAGAAGTTCCTCGCCAGCAAGAAGCTGCCCTAAGCGCTCCTGCTCCAAAGACGTCGGGACCTGCGCTGCCCCGGCCAGTGCGGGGAGGCCCACAAGACCAAGCTCTCTGTCGTTCGAGGCCCCAGCGGCCACGGCGGGCTGCCGCGCCTTCACCTCCGAGCTGCGCAGCCGTCGCGTGGCCTGCCAAGTTCAAGCTGCACCTGCCTCCTTGCTCTGACGACACAATGACCTGCGGAGTTCCTCCAGCTCTACGAGCTGGGCATCGAGGCTGCCAACGGGGATGAAAAGGTCATGGCGAACTGGTTTCCCATGGCGCTCAAGGACGGAGCCCGCACCTGGCTCCTGAATCTGGCCCCAGGCACGATCTCTTCCTGGGCCGAGATGCGCACCCGCTTCATCGCCAACTTCCAAGGTACTCGCGACCGGCCGCCCGCCGTGAGCGACATGCGCCGAATCAAGCAGCAGCCAGGGGAAACCCTGCAAAAGTACATCCAGGACTTCAACAACGCGCGCCTCAAGATCCCCAGGGTAACGGAGGAGGCCATCATCATGCCTTCTCCGACGGGCGTCTTGATGTCAAGATGAAGGAGGAGCCGCGATGCATGAAGATCATGCACCTCCACAGGCTGTTCAACTTGGCGACCAAGTGCGCCAGGCCGAGGAGGTGCCTCTCCTCCTTGAGCTGCCTGCCGCGGATCCCGAAGAAAAGAAGTCCAAGGCCAAGGGCGTGAAGCGCAAGGGGGCTGCCGTACTCGCGGCCGAACCGGACACCAAGCGAGGCAGAGATCAGCCCGAGTCCTCCAAGGGCAGTCGGTACTGCGTGTACCACGACCTCCACACCCACAACACCAATGAATGCCAAGAGCTCCGGGCCGTACGCGAAGGAAGGGTCGGCAGACGCCTCGAACGCAGCGATCGAGGCTACGGCCGAGGAGGAGGAAGGAATGCAGGACGCTGGGAAGACCGCGGCCCGCGCCAAGGGTGGCGCGACCAACCTTGCGAGGACCGCTGGCAAGACCCACCTCGCGAGGGAGGCTGGAGGATCAGCCTCGCGAGGATCGCTTCAGGAAACGCATGCCTCCCTCACGCCGCGCCGCCAAGGAGAATTGAGGACCGTCATCGGGGCGAGGGGCTGGGGGCTTCCAGGAACTGCGTCGATCGCTGCATCCTGGGCGGAGCTCAAGCCCCACCTCTCGGCGCATCTTCAAGCAGTTCGCCCATGAAGTGAATGCAGTCCTCCCAAGCTTGAGGCCATCGCCCTCTTAGGTGGTCGGCGTGCGCCATCACGTTCAGCTCAAGAGACCAGCTCAAGCTGCGCAGCCACAGCCGAGTTCTCCGATGCTTTGTTCCCCGATCGCCGGCAATGTGCTAGTCACCAAGACCCTCATCGACGGTGGAGCAGGGCTCAACGTCCTGTCTGTGGAAACATTCAACAATCTTCAAGTGCCTTACAGTCAGCTTCAGCCAACCAAGCCCTTCTCCGGAGTCACCGACGGCTCCACGGTCCCGATCGGGCAGGTCCGCCTTCCTGTCACCTTCGGGGCTCGCAACAACTACCGCACCGAGCTCATCGACTTCGACGTCGCCCACATTCGCCTGCCATACAACGCCATCCTCGGGTACCCGGCGCTGGCCAAATTCATGGCAGTAACCCACCATGGCTACAACGTCCTCAAGATGCCAGGAAGCGGCGGGGTCATGACGGTGCCCTGTGAAGAGAGAGACGCAGTGTGCTCCCTGGAGCGAGCCTTTCAGGCCGCATCATTTGGAAGACCAGACCACACGGCAGCAGGAGGCCTCATGAGGCCGCACCCAAGAAGAAGAAGACATCGACCGCCCGACTCCTCAAGGGCAGGCCCCTCGGGGCCCGCGCCAGGGGGAGCCTCCTTCCATCGCATAGGAAGCGCCCGGCGCCCTCCTTAGGCCGGGCTCGGGGCTCTCCCACGGAGGGCCGCCCGACCTCGCCAAGGCCACGAGGAGGCGCTTGGGCACCACATGGAGGCGTGCTTGAGCACGTTTCCCATAGCAGGAGCAAAGCAAGGAGGGCCAAACCCTCAGGAGTTCATCAGCAAGGCCATTCAGGAGCTACAGGAGTCAAGGGTCATGAGGGGCAGCCGCCGCCTGCCCGCTGTGGCCCCCCATCCAGGCGAGGATGGTGGGCTGCGCGTCTGCTCGACATACCAGGGCTCAACCCAGGCGCGTCTCAAGAGCGCCTCTGGCCCTCGCGAGTGGGACGTTGCGAGGGTCCACCCCACAGCTACGTGCGCATGCCTTATGGCCTGCCAAACGCGGCAGCTGCGCACCAGCGTCTCGTGAGGGCCATCCTGGAGGCTCAAGAGGTCAGGCATGCCGCAGCCCTGGCGGAGATGGAGATGGCCCGCGAGGAGCCGCCAGCGCCTTCGGATCCTCCCGAGGCCCCTGGGCCTGGGGGCTCGTGAGGGTCGGCTCCCGCAGCCCACCGAGTCTGCTACACCAACTCCACCTCGTCCCCAACATCACCAGGTGACATCTTTAAGTTTTATTTCCGGCTGGGAGCGCCTTCAGGGCCGCATTATTCCCAGGCCGCGTGGGTCCGTCCCTGCGGCATGTATCCCTTTTATTTCATGTCATTAGCCTATCCAGTTGGGGGCGCCCCTCGGGCTGCATCATCCCCAAGCCACTCGGGCCTGTCCCAGCGGCATGTATCCTTCTTGCGCTTTCCTTAGGATTATGCTCTCGTTCCACCATGCTTGTTATTTGGTGCTTTTTCCTGGGTGACGGAATCTTGCACGTTAAAGGGGGGGGGGGTGCCTGAGCATCGCGACTCAGGGCTCCTACCGGCTCTCCGGCCCTCACCCTCTGGTCTTGTCCATGTTATCGCGACACAGCTTGCGGCGGCCCGAGACCAGCCCGAGAGCCGAGACCCGAGGACGTAGAGTTTCGTCATCTAACCCAGCTTGCGCGTTAAAGGGGGGTGCCTGAGCATCACAACTCAGGGCTCCTACCGGCTCTCCGGCCCTCACCCTCTGTTCTTGTCCATGGCATCGCGACCTGGCTTGCCAGCGACGGCTGAGACCAGCCCGAGAGCCGGGACCCGAGGACGGAGAGTTGTCACATCTCGACCCAGCTACGCGTTAAAGGGGTTGCTCGAGCATCGCGACTCGGGGCTCCTACCGGCTCTCCGGCCCTCACCCTCTGGTCTTGTCCATGGCATCGCGACACGGCTTGCCGGCGGTGAGACCAGCCCGAGAGCCGGGACCGAGGGCGTAGAGTTGCTGCATCGGCCAGCTTACGCGTTAAAGGGGGTGCTGAGCATCGCGATTCAGGGCTCCTAACGGCTCTCCGGCCCTCACCCTCTGGTCTTGTCCATGGCATCGCGACCTGGCTTGCTAGCGACGGCTGAGACCAGCCCGAGAGCCGGGACCCGAGGACGTAGAGTTTCGTCATGTGACCCAGCTTGCGCGTTAAAGGGGGGGGGGGGTGCCTGAGCACCGCGACTTAGGGCTCCTACCGGCTCTCCGGCCCTCACCCTGTGGTCTTGTAAATGGCATCGCGACTTGGCTTGCCAATGACAATGAGACCAGCCGAGCCGGGACCAAGACGTGAGAGCACCGGCATCCGCCAAATTTGCAGGAACACACTCGAAGATAAGGCCCAGGCAGGCGCAACCCGCCTTGAGGTAGGGCCCGTGGAGTCCCAGCTGGCTCACGGGTGCCCCAACACACCTCATGAGGCCTCTCGTGCCTCTCCAAAGCAACTAATGGCATGACTAACGATCGCCACGGCGAGCTCTTGTTCCTTTTGTGGTGAACCTGCAGGTCCCTCCAAGGAGCACGAACGACCTCGCCACGCAAACTCTCGCCAGCCAAGGCACGGACCTAGCGCCGCACCAGGAGGCATTGTCCTGACCCTCGAGATAAGTCACCCCCCGGACACACTAGTTATCGCAACACCATCCCCACACTCAATGCAACCCCGTGTTAGCAACGTCGCTCTCCTTTCTCACCGAATGATGGCTGCTTGAGCGCCAAGGGGGACCCCCTAAGCATCGCGACTCAGAGGCTCTTACCAGACCTTGGGATGCTCACCTCCTGGCCTTGACCACGGCATCGCGACCTGGCATACCAGCGACGGCTGAAGCCGCCTTGGGACTGGACACCTGGCGCAGAGCATCGAGGCCCTCGTGAGGACTGAAAGGAGGAAACTGAGCTAGAACGGAATGAGCATCTCGCACTGCCTCACAATAAGGATCATATTGAAAAACGAAGCTACACACATCTTACAAGCCCGCGCGGGGTACATTCTTGGCTCCTTGCAGGAACAAAAGACGCGAATCCTAAGGAGTCCTACCTACGGGGACCACCGCGGCAGACGCCATCATCAACAGTGGGCCACCCGGTCCGGTGCCAGCCCCATCCAGATCAGGGGCGGCGACGACCTGATGAGCCCGCCCTGCTCCGGGAGCGGCGCAGGCCCGGAGGTTCGTAGTTGTCGTCGCTCGTCTCCGGCGTCGCGAAGAGCTCGGCGGAGTCGCTGGATCCTCCGGTGCCTTCGTCGCCTGAGGAGCTGCCAAGGGAGTGGTTGGTCGGCCTCTGTCTCGCCGCAGCAGGACCTCGACCACCTCTCCCGGGGCAGCACTCCAGCCGGCGACCCTCCGCGTCGAAGACCTTGAAGGACACCACCGAAGCACCATCGTACTCCAGGTGGATCGTGAGGGCGCCCCTTGTCCTGCAGACCCGGGCGACCTCGCCCGGCCTCGAGTCATGAAGACCTCGCCCGGGGCAACTACCGCGACCTCTGCCCGGTCGCGAGGGTGCCACAGCCAGCGTCTTTGCAGCGAGTCGGGGTTCCTTCACGGACGACGGAGGCGAAGAAAGAAGGAAGATGAATCCAAGATTTAGGAGGCGTGGCAACGTGAAGCACGAACTCCCGGCAGGAGCCATCGGTGTGGACTCCAGGGGGAAGACGCACACCTTCGTGACCGGCCGGCGTCGTCGGTGGCGCCGCTCGTGGCGCCCGGCGTCGCCTCCTTCAGAGCCGCCAACGTGCGCGTACAAGGGAAGAGGAAGCCTTGGTGGCGGCCGCTCGCACCAGGGCATGGGCGCCTCCTGGCGAGCGCTCCTGCCCTGACACCAGAGAGCAAGCCGCTTCTTTGGGGGGAGCAGGTCAGGATCCTCTTGAGGAGCCCTTCCATTCTCTTCCGTGGAGAACCGGCGGATCAGAGCCATGGCAACCAGACGAAACGAGGAGGAGAAGCAGAAGGATAAACTGGAAGGGCGCGCGCCCGTTCGCATTTATAGCCGGGCGAAGGCCAACCGTCGGCCTCCACGATCACCGGTAATCATGACCAACTCGCATGCGAGGACTTGTCGAATCCGGGTGGTTACCAAGGCATCGTGGGGAAGCGATGCGCCGCGTCAATCAACCGCCACGCTTGGCGCCCAAAACCCAGGCTGTTAGGGCCCATGACGCTTCACACCGCCCTTTCGCCTCTCTGCTCGGCCAAGTTCAGGCGCGCCATGGGCCGGGGCTCTTGTCGGCGTTCGGGAACGGGGTCCCAGACTTGCACTGCTGCGGCCTGCGGCATGGCTCAAAGGAGGCCCAAGACGGCCCATCTTCATCAACGCATAAGCTCAAGACCCTCGCGAGGGGCCAAGCCTCATGAGGCGGGGCGACAAGGAGCTTCCTCAGGCACGGCCTTGTCAGGCTAGCTGATGAGGAGGCAGAAAGTTCAAGGCAGGGTACCTCGCGAGGTGCCCATGACGCAAGCCATGACGACCAAGGGCGCCAGTTGGGCGCCAGCCCGCGCAGCGTCCTCCTTTCCCCTTTGGTGCAAAGGGAGCAAGCAGAGGCGAGAGCATCAAGCAAAGGCATCCATTTCGGTGCAACAAGACCAAGACCAGCCCAACGGCTGGAAGGGAGTCATCGTGGAGCCCAAGCAGGCGTCATCACCAGAGCCTTTGGCAGGCGAGGACCAACTTTAGTCAGGATAAGTGTACCCGCTGTTCCCCTTCAAAATGGCCAATTGTTGGCGCCCTTCCTGCTCAATATTTGGGAAGAGGGCCAGGGCCTTCGCCTATAAATAGGAGTAGCCACACTCAGAGCTGGGGCATCTAGAAAGAGAGACGAAGAGGCATCTGGGAGAGAGGCCGGATCCTCATCAAGAAACCAGTAGCTAGAGCAACTGAACACCACCTAGAAGTTCATCACACCCGCCAAGAACAGACCCTCGCGAGGCTGTTCTTCCTTGTATTGTTCCTCATCAGCCCAAGAGGCAATCCACCACACCACACACTGGAGTAGGGTATTACACCACAATGGTGGCCTGAACCAGTATAAATCTTGTGTCTCTTGTGCTGTTCCGTTAGTAGTTTAGGTCCCTGCGATTCGGAGAGGTGCGAGACGGTGGAAGGTTGGATCTCCACGTGCACCCCAGTGTTCGAACCTTAAGGGTCTGCCGGAACCCGAAATCCGACAAGCTATCTTGTGGGGAACCAAGAACAAGAAAATCAGCACGATATTTAGCTTTCCCACACAAGACCTCAACATCTCTAACAATCCCAATTGGTGAAATAGTATCTCTATTAGCAAGCTTAATGGTTACATCAATATCTTCTAACTCAGCTGGTGCAATATCATGCATAATTTCTTTGTATAAGGAAATAGGTATTGTACTAGCACTAGCACCCATATCGCACAAGCCATGATAACAATGATCTTCTATTTTAACAGAAATAGCAGGCCTACCACAGGTCTATGTTTATCTTTAGCACCAGGCTTAGCAATTCTAGCAGTTTCATCACAGAAATAAATAACATGCCCATCGATATTATCAGCCAAGAGATCTTTAACAATAACAATATTAGGTTCAACTTTAACTTGCTCAGGAGGTGTATAAGTTCTAATATTGCTTTTATGAACCACAGTTGAAGCTTTAGCATGATCCTTTATCCTAACAGGGAAAGGTGGTTTCTCAACATAAGCAGTAGGAATAATAGGATCATTATAAGTGATAGTCTTTTCTTCGACTTTAATAGGTGCAACTACTTTTACTTCAACGGGAGGATTATATTTAAACCACTTCTCCTTAGGGAGATCAACATGAGTAACAAAATATTCACAAAAAGAAGCTACTATCTCAGAGTCAAGTCCATATTTAGTGCTAAATTTACGAAAAACATCGGTATCCATAAAAGATTTTACACAATCAAACTTAGGTGTTATACCCGACTCCTTACCTTCATGGAGATCCAATATTCAGAGTTGCGTTTAATCCTTTCCAATAAATCCCATTTGAATTCAATAGTCTTCATCATAAAAGAACCAGTACAAGAAGTATCGAGCATGGATTGATTGTTGTCAGAAAGCCGAGCATAAATTTTTTGAATAATCATTTCTCTTGATAGCTAAGGATTGGGGCATGAATATAACATTTACTTAAGCCTCCCCAATTTTGAGCGATGCTTTCTCCTTCGTGAGGCCAAAAATTATATATATAATTATGATCACGATGAACAAGATGCATAGGATAAAACTTCTGATGGAATTCCAATTTCAACCGTTTGTAGTCCCATGATCCCATATCATCACATAGCCTATACCATGTCAATGCATCTCCCTTCAAAGATAAAGGGAAGACCTTCTTCTTGATAACATCATCGGGCGTACCTGCAAGCTTAAATTATTCACAAACTTCATCCACATAGATTAAGTGTAAATGGGGATGCAATGTTCCATCTCCTGCAAAAGGATTAGCCAGCAGTTTCTCTATCATACCCGAAGGAATTTCGAAGTAAACATTTTCATTTTCAGTAGGTTCTGTAGGTTGAGGAGCAACTCTTTGCTCTACTGTTCGAGGTGAAGATACCCCGAACAAGCCCCTCAAAGTATTAATTTCCACAGTAACAAGTGAGAGTAAATTTCAGCACACTATATAAATTTTTTCCTTACCAAAGGCGCTTCACTCCCCGGCAATAGCGCCAGAAAAGAGTCTTGATGACCCACAAGTGTAGGGGATCTATCGTAGTCCTTTCGATAAGTAAGAGTGTCGAACCCAACGAGGAGCAAAAGGAAATGACAAGCGGTTTTTAGCAAGGTATTCTCTGCAAGCACTGAAATTATAGGTAACAGATAGTTTTGTGATAAGATAATTTGTAATGGGTAACAAGTAATGAAAGTAAATAAGGTGCATCAAGGTGGACCAATCCTTTTTGTAGCAAAGGACAAGCTTGGACAAACTCTTATATAGAGAAAAGCGCTCCCGAGGACACATGGGAATTATTGTCAAGCTAGTTTTCATCACGTTCATATGATTCGCGTTCGGTACTTTGATAATTTGATATGTGGGTGGACCGGTGCTTGGGTGCTGTCCTTACTTGGACAAGCATCCCACTTATGATTAACTCCTATTGCAAGCATCCGCAACTACAAAAGAAGTATTAAGGTAAACCTAACCATAGCATAAAAAATATGGATCCAAATCAGCCCCTTAGGAAGCAACGCATAAACTAGGTTTAAGCTTCTATCACTCTAGCAACCCATCATCTACTTATTACTTCCCAATGACTTCCTCTAGGCCCAAACAATGGTGAAGTGTCTTGTAGTCGACGTTCACATAACACCACTAGAGGAGAGACAACATACATCTCATCAAAATATCGAACGAATAGCAAATTCACATGACTACTAATAGCTAGACTTCTCCCATGTCCTCAGGAACAAACGTAACTACTCACAAAGCATATTCATGTTCATAATCAGAGGGGTATTAATATGCATAATGGATCTGAAAACATGATCTTCCACCAAGTAAACCAACTAGCATCAACTACAAGGAGTAATCAACACTACTAGCAACCTATAGGTACCAATCTCAGACTTAGAGACAAGAATTGGATACAAGAGATGAACTAGGGTTTTAGGGGGGATAGTGCTGGTGAAGATGTTGATGAAGATGGACCCCCTACCGATGAGAGGATCGTTGGTGACGATGATGGCGATGATTTCCCCCTCCCGGAGGGAAGTGTCCCCGGCAGAACAGCTCCGCCAGAGCCCTAGATTGGTTCCGCCAAGGTTCCGCCTCGTGGCGGCAGAGTCTCGTCCCGAAAGCTTGCTTATGATTTTTCCTCAGATGAAAGACTTCATATAGCAGAAGATGGGCACCGTAGGGCCAACAGGGGTCCCATGAGGCAGGGCGCGCCAGGGTAGCGCGCCCAGCCTCGCTGCCGAGTGTGGGCCCCTCCGTATTTTCTTCAACAAGATTTTTTATTATTTCCAAAAATAACTTCCGTGGAGTTTCAGGACTTTTGGAGTTGTGCAGAATAGGTCTCCAATATTTGCTCCTTTTTCAGCCCAGAATTCCAGCTACCGTCATTCTCCCTCTTTATGTAAACCTTGTAAAATAAGAGAGAATAGGCATAAGTATGGTGACATAATGTGTAATAACATCCCATAATGCAATAAATTATTATATAAAAGCATGATGCAAAATGGACGTATCAGGCACCCCCTCCACCGCCTCTCAGCTCTATATATACTCTAATATTGCGGAAACCTAGGGGAGTCGATGAAACACAATTCCTGCCGCCGCAAGTTCCAGAACCACGAGATCCAATCTAGAGGCCTTTTCCGGCACACTACCAGAGGGGTCAACAATCACGGAGGGGTTCATCACCACCCTTGCCCCTTCGATGATCCGTGAGTAGTTCACCACAATCCTACGGGTCCGTATGCAGTAGCTAGATGGCTTCTTCTCTCTTTTTGATCTTCAATACAATGTTCTACTCGATGTTCTTGGAGATCTATTTGATGTAATGACTTTTTGTGGTGTGTTTGTTGGGATCCGATGAATTGTGAGTTTATGATCAGTTCTATCCATGAATATTATTTGAGTCTTTGTTGAACTCTCTTATGCATGATTGTTATAGCCTCGTATTCTTCTCCAAAACTTTGGTTTGGTTTGGCCAACTAGCATATTGATTTTTCTTGCCATGGGAAGAGGTGCTTTGTGATGGCTTTGATCTTGCGGTGCTCAATCTCAGTGATAGAAGGAGACATGACACGCATGTATCGTTGCCATTAAGGATAAAAATATGGGGTCTGTGCCTACATGAATAGATCCTGTCTACATCATGTCATCGTTCTTATTGCATCACTCCATTTTTCCATGAACTTAATACACTAGATGCATGCTGGATAGCGGTCGATGTGTGGAGTAATATAGTAGATGCATGCAGGAGTCGGGGTACTAATCTTGGACATGATGCCTATATACATGATCATTGCCTTGGATATCGTCATAATTGTTTGCTCTTCTATCAATTGCCCAACAGTAATTTGTTTACCCACTTATGATATTTTTTCGAGAGAATCCTCTAGTGAAATCTACGGCCACCGGGTCTATTTCCTACCATATTATTTTCAGATATTTTAATCCAAAAATACCTTGCTGCATTTTTTCTTTACTTATTTTATTTTTTGTTTTTGCTAGATCTGTTTATCCAATCTCATACAATTTAATCTATCTCAATACCGAGGAGGGATTGACAACCCCTCTTACGGGTTGGGTTGCAAGTTTTTGTAGTTTGTGTGCAGATGCTTTTTACATAGTGTTTCCTGGTTCTCCTACTGGAGTGATAACCTTGGTTTCATATCCGAGGGAAATACTCACTGTTGCTGTGCTGCATCATCCTCTCCTCTTCGGGAAAAAACCAACGCATATCCAAGCAATCAAGTATCGGGTTGTAATTTTGAGTTGTAAGTAAATAGAAGTGTGATGATCATCATTATTCATTGTTAGAGCATTGTCCTAGTGAGGAAATTAAAAAAAGGCGAAAAAGTGCCCAGAAAAAAGAGAGGCCAAAAAGAACCCACCAAATAAACGAGAGAAAAAGAGAGAAGGGGCAATGTTACTGTCTTTTTCCACACTAGTGCTTCAAAGTAGTACCATGTTTTCCATATATGGAGTCTCCTATATAGTCACTTTCATATACTAGTGGGAATTTTTCATTATAGAACTTGTCTTGCAAATTCCGATGATGGGCTTCCTATAATGCCCGAGGTCTTCTAGAGCAATCAAGTTGGATGCACACCCACTTAGTTTTCATTTTGAGCTTTCATACACTAATAGCTCCTAGTGCATCTGTTGCATGGAAATCCCTACTCCTTGCATTGACATCAATTGACGGGCATCTCCACATATAGCCCGTTGATTAGCCCCGTCAATGTGAGACTTTCTATTTTTTGTCTTCTCCAAATTAATCTCTGCCACCGCATTCCATGCTTGCACTCATGTATTGCGTGGGGGCTGAAAAAGCCGAAGTGCGTTAAAAAGTATGAACCATTTGCTTGGCTGACACCGGGGTAGTGCATAATTTATACTTTGTGTTAACAAGAGGGAGCATGACAAGGCTATACGATTTTGTAGGGATAGCGTTCTTTAGCATTTGTATTTTGAAAGGCATGATTATTTGTTGGTATGCCTGAGCATTAATGTCTTTATGTCAAATTATAGACTATT
Organism: Aegilops bicornis; assembly: GCA_021605145.1. Classification (NCBI taxonomy): domain Eukaryota; kingdom Viridiplantae; phylum Streptophyta; class Magnoliopsida; order Poales; family Poaceae; genus Aegilops; species Aegilops bicornis. Next base: position 344,491,287 of record CM038669.1, read on the forward strand.
GCTTTGAATCATTCAGATCTAAATATTCATACCATAAAATAAATATTACATGATAGACATGTTAGGTAGCATTCCACATCAAAAATTCTGTTTTTATAATATACCTACTCGAGGACGGGCAAGAATTAAGCTTGGGGATGCTTGATACGCCTTCAATGTATCTATAATTTTTGATTGTTCCATGATATTATAGTATCAATCTTGGATGTTTTATATGCAATTATATATCATTTTTTGGGACTAACCTATTAACCTAGTGCCCAGTGCTAGTTGTTGTTTTTTGCTTTTCAGAAAATCAATATCAAACAGAGTCCAAACGAAGAAAAAACTTTGGATTAATTTTTACTGGACCAGAAAGGACCCTTGAAGGTTCGGGCATAGACTAGACGAGCCACGAGGGATCGACAAGCTTGGAGGGCGCGCCCGGGGGGAGGGGGTAGGCACGCCCTCTAGCCTTGTGGCCCCTTGTGGCACCTCTTGACCTAATTCCACCCTAATAAATTTCCAAATATTTTGAATACATCAGAGAGCCATGCAAAATAGTTTTTTCGCCGCCGCAAGTTTCTGTTCTTCCGTGATCCCATCTGGAGGCCTTTTTTGGTACTCTGCTGAAGTGGGAATCAATCACGGAGGGCTTCTACATCAATCTTGCCACCCTTCTGGTGATGTGTGAGTAGTTTACCATAGTCCTACGGGTCCATAGCTAGTACCTAGATGGCTTGTTCTCTTTGTTTGATCTTCAATACAATGTTCTCCTCGAAGTTCTTGGAGATCTATTCGATGTAATCTTTTTTTGCGGTCTGTTTGTTGGGATTCGTTGAATTGTGCGTTTATGATCGGATTATTCATTGAATATTAATTGACTCTTCTCTAAATTCTCTTATGCATGATTATTATAGATTTGTATTTCTCTCTGATCTATCTGTTTGGTTTGGCCAACTAGATTAATTTATCTTGCAACGGGAGAGGTGCTATGTAATGGATTCAATCTTGCGGTGCACAATCCCAGTGACAGAAGGGGACATGAATGATGTCTACTATGCAACTTTATTCTTGTAGACACGTGTTGGGCCTCCAAGCGCAGCATTTTGTAGGACAGTACCAATTTTTCCTCAAGTGGATGACCTAAGGTTTATCAGTCCGTGAGAGGTGTAGGATGAAGATGGTCTCTCTCAAACGACCCTACAACCAAATACAAGAAATCTCTTGTGTCCCGAACACACCCAATACAATGGAAAATTGTATAGGTGCACTAGTTCGGCGAAGAGATGGTGATAAAAGTGTAATATGGATGGTAGAAATATATTTTTAGAATCTGAATAAATAAAAACAGCAAGGTACCAAATAGTAAACGGGCACAAAAACGGTATTGCAATGCTTGAAAATGAGGCCTAGTGTCCGTACTTTCGCTAGTGCAATCTCCCAACAGTGCTAATATAATTGGATCATATAACCACCCCTCAGAGTGCGATGAAGAATCACCGCAAAGTTCCTATCTAGCGGAGAACATAAGAATAAGTTGTTTGTAGGGTACGAGACCACCTCAAAGCTATTATTTCTGTTTGATCTATTCAAGAGTTCGTACTAAAATAACACCAAAGAAAATTCATATTCATAATACTCAATCCAACACAAAGAACTTCAAAGAGTGTCCCAATATTTGTACCAAAGAAACAAAGACAAGAACATGCATCAACCCCTATGTATAGATTGCCCTAATGTCACCTCGGGAATCTGTGAGTTGAGTGCCAAAACATATATCAAGTGAATCAATACGATAACCCATTGTCACCACGAGTATTCAATTGCAAGACATATATCAATTGTTCTCAAATCCATAAAATTGTTCAATCCGATAACAACGAAATCTCAAGGGGAAAACTCAATTCATCACAACAAGATAGAGAGGGGAAAACACCATATGATCTGACATATTAACAAATCCCGCGATACATTAAGATCGTGCCATCTCAAGAACACGAGAGAGAGAGAGAGAGAGAGAGAGAGAGAGAGAGAGATTAAACACATAGCTACTGGTACAAACCCTCAGCCCCATGGGTGGACTACTCCCTCCTCATCGTGGTGGCCAACGAGATGATAAAGATGGCCACCGGAGATGATTCCCCCCTCCGGCAGGGTGCCAGCACAGGTCTAGATTGGTTTCTCGTGGCTACAAAATCTTGTGGTGGCGGAACTTCTGATCTAGGTTATCCCTGAGGGTTTCTTCAAATTTTGGGAATTTATAGGGTAAAGAGGGGGTGCGGGAGGCCACCGAGGTGGGCACAACCCACCTGGGTGCGCCTGGGCCCCCAGGCGCCCCCTGGTGGGTTGTGCCCCCTCGGGCACCCCCAAGGTGCTGCTCCGGCCCATCCTGAGTGTTCTGGTCCATAATAAATCTCCAAAAAGTTTCATGGTGTTTGGACTCTGTTTGATACTGATTTCCTACAATGTAAAAAACAAGCAAAAAACAGCAACTGGCACTGGGCACTGGTCAATAGGTTAGTCCCAAAAAATGATATAAATTTGCTATAAAATGATTGTAAAACAACCAAGAATGATAAAATAACAGCATGAATATTGCATAAATTATAGATACGTTGGAGACGTATCAATGACACATATTTGTATCGTTGCCATTAAGGATAAAACGACGGGGTTTATTCATATTGCTTGTGTTTACTTTGTCTACATCATGTCATCTTGCTTAAAGCATTACTCCGTTTTCATTAACTTAGTACTCTAGATGTATGCTGGATAGCAGTCGATGGGTGGAGTAATAGTAGTAGATGTAGGCAGGAGTCGGTCTACTTGTCTCGGACGTCATGCCTATATATATGATCATTTCCTTGAATAGCATCATAATTAACTATGTGCTTTTCTACCAATTTCCCAACAGTAATTTTTTCACCCACCGTACTTATGTGCTCGAGAGAGAAGCCTCTGGTAAAAGCTATGGCCCCGGGGTATACTTTTATTATATATAAAATCCAAAAATACCTTGCTGCAATTTATTTACCATTATTTTATTTTTTTATTTTTATTTATCTATCTATCACTATCAGATTTGATCCTTCAAAAAAACACACTAAGGGGATTGATACATCCATTTTGCATCATGTTTTCCTACTGTTATTTATAATGTTTTTATGCAATATAACACTTTGTGGAGTAGTTCTAATGCCTTTTCTCTCATAATATGCAAGGTTTATGCTACTTCTTGAGCTTCCGTTGGTTTTTCCCTTGAAGAGGAAAGGGTGATGCTGCAAAGTAGAGTAAGTATTTCCCTCAGTTTTGAGAACCAAGGTATCAATCCAGTAGGAGACAACGAACAAGTCACCGAATACCTGCACAAACAATCAACAACTTGCACCCAACGTGATAAAGGGGTTGTCAATCCCTTCATGGTAACTTGCAAAAAGTGAGATCTGATAGAGATAGATAAAAGGTAAAGTAAATATTTTTTGGTGTTTTTGGTTTATAGAACGAAAGTAAAAGATTGCAAAGGAAGTAAACCAGAAACAAAAATTGCATACCTTAAACTTATATGATGGAAAATAGAAACTTGTATGATGGAAAATAGACCCGGGGGCCATAGGTTTCACTAGAGGCTTCTCTCAAGATAGAAAATATTACGATGGGTGAACAAATTACTGCCGAGCAATTGATAGAACAGCGCAAAGTTATGACGATATCTAAGGCAATGATCATGAATATAGGAATCATGTCCGTGTCAAGTAGACTGACTCCTGCCTACATCTACTACTATTACTCCACACATCGACCGACTCCTGCCTGCATCTAGAGTATTAAGTTCATGAAGAACAGAGTAACGCATTAAGTAAGATGACATGATGTAGAGGAATAAACTCAAGCAATATGATGTAAACCCCATCTTTTTATCCTCGATGGCAACAATACAATACGTGCCATGCTGCCCATACTGTCACTCGGAAAGGACACTGTAAGATTGAACCCAAAGCTAAGCACTTCTCCCATTGAAAAAAAAACCAATCTAGTTGGCCTAACTAAATCGATAGTTCGGAGAGACTTGCAAAGATATCAAATCATGCATATAAGAATTCAGAGAAGATTCAAATAATATTCATAGATAAGCTGATCATAAATCCACAATTCATCGGATCTTGGTAAACACACCACGAAAAAGTATTACATCGAATAGATCTCCAAGAACAACGAGGAGAACATGGTATTGAGAATAAAAGAGAGAGAAGAAGCCATCTAGCTACTAGCTATGGACCCGTAGGTCTATGGTAAACTACTCACGCTTGATTGGCAGGGCAATGGTGTTGATGTAGAAGCCCTCCGTGATCGAATCCCCCTGCGGCAGGCCGCCGAAAAAGGCCCCTAGATGGGATCTCACGGGTATAGAAGGTTGCAGCAGTGGAAAAGTGTTTTTGTGGCTCTCCTAATTGGTTTGGGAATATATGGGAATATATAGGCAAAGAAACTAGGTTGGTGGAGTCACGAGGGGCCCACAAGGGTGGGGGGCGCGCCCTTCGTCCTTGTGGCCGCCTCGTGGCTTCTATGACTTGCACTCCAAGTCCTTTGTATGTCTTCTGGTCCAAGAAAAATCATCGTAAAAGTTTTATTCCGTTTGGATTCTGTTTGGTGTTCTTTTTCTGTGAAACTCTAAAAGAAGGAAAAAACAGAAACTTGCACTGGGCTTTAGGTTAATAGGTTAGTCCCAAAAATAATATAAAATATCATATTAATGCATATAAAACATCCAAAACAGATAATATAATAGCATGGAACAATAAAAAAAATATAGATACGTTGGATACATATCAAGCATCCTAAGCTTAATTCCTGCTCGACCTCGATAGGTAAATGATAAAAACAGAATTTTTGATGTGGTATGCTACCTAACATATTTATCCATGTAATTTTCTGTATTGTGGCAAGAATGTTCAGATCCGTATGATTCAAAACAAAAGTTTAATATTGACATAAAAACAATAATACTTCAAGCATACTAACAAGACAATTTTGTCTTCTCAAAATAACATGGCCAAAGAAAGCTTATCCCTACAAAATCTTATAGTCTGGATATACTCCATCTTCATCACACAAAATATTTAAATCACGCACAACCCCGATGACAAGCCAAGCAATTGTTTCATACTTTTGATGTTCTCAAAACGTTTCAACTTTCACGCAATACATGAGCGTGAGCCATGGACATAGCACTATAGGTGGAATAGACGGTGGTTGTGGAGAAGACAAATAGGAGGAGATAGTCTCACATAAACTAGGTGTATCAATGGGCTATGGAGATGCCCATCAATAGATATCAATGTGACTGAGTAGGGATTGCCATGCAACGGATGCACTAGAGCTATAAGTTTATGAAAGCTCAAAAAGAAACTAAGTGGGTGTGCATCCAACTTGCTTGCTCACGAAGACCTAGAGCAATTTGAGGAAGCCCATCATTGAAATATACAAGCCAAGTTCTATAATGAAAAATTCCCACTAGTATATGGAAATGACAATATAGGAGACTCTCTATCATGAAGATGATGGTGCTACTTTGAAGCACAAGTGTGGTAAAAGGATAGTAGCATTGCCCCTTCTCTCTTTTCTCTCATTTTTTTATTTGGGCCTTCTCTTAGTTTTTGGCCTCTCTTTTTTTTCGTCTGGAGTCTCATCCCGACTTGTGGGGAATCATAGTCTCCATCATCCTTTCCTCACATGGGACATGTAACACCCTGGATTTTGCCGTTTTCTTTTTCTCATGATTTTCTTGGATTTCTTGATTTGATTGGACTTTCTGTGGCTATGTGGTTCTGAAACTTGGGAAAATCATGCCTTCCTAGGTTTTATTGTGGCTTGTCATCCGCATCATCATCCCAAGATCATGTCATTTTGATCCTTAACCTAATCCAGTATTTTTTTCTAGGGAATATTCCTCTTCTATTAAAGGAATAACCCTTAAATCCCTAGGTTGTGAAGCAACCTATATTTCTGTCACTCCTAAAATTCCCAAATAATTCTCATAATTTTTTGGGTCATATCTTCCTCAAATATGTCAAAATACTCCCTTGGCATCATGAAAGATAATTCACAAATATTCCTTTTCTGATTCTGCCCTAAGTGGTGGTTTGAGAAGGAGGTGTCATTTATCTTTGCTTGATTGACCCCAAACTTTTTGGACATCGTTTCCTGTCCATATAATTGCTCCGTGCCAAAATTCAACTCAATTTGCCTAGTAAATATTCATGAGCAATTTTTCAAAGTTCCTGTCCGAGGGAAGTGATTGTGAAGGAAGCACAATCTAGGCATATCCAAATGAGTTGAAATTTTGCATGGTCCTTCATATGATCAAATCATGACTCTCCACCAAATATTAGCTCATGTAACTCATTTATGGGAGCCCAGCTCCAAATCTTAGTTCCTGGTCAGATTTTCAGTTTGTGAAGCAACCATATTTTATATTGCTTCTTTAAGCTGAAAATTTTCCAGGGCATTCACCTATCCATATAAACTCCCTCCACACAGTTTTTTGCCCATTTCCTTAATCCAATTGCCCTGTGCAAATTTTCCAAGTTCCTGGTCAGAATGAAGCATTGTGAAGCAAGTACCATTTTGATATTTCCAAATGGCATGAAACTTTTACAGAAGCTTCATATCATCAAATAACCCATCTATGCCAATTTTCAGATCAATCCAAGCTAGTATGTGAGTGCTACTTAAAAGTTTGCTATTCTGGTCAGTATGTCACTTTGCACTACAAGTACTAGCTAAACCCCTCTGTATGAGCTGAAACCTTGCCATCTTAATCACCTCAGTTAGTGATAAGCCCCAGTCAAGTCTCAGTCTAATCTTTCCGACCAATCCTCTACAGATGGCATCAAACACCTTGCCGCCGAAATGTTTTGGCTCCTCCTGCAAATCATTTCTTTGCCCTTGGACCGAGTTGTTACCTCCTTTGAACTTAGGGTATCATGGTCATTCTACTGGACATGGTCGGCCCGGCCAGAACGCGACGCTTCCTCCAGCTCACGCGGTGACCACGGGTCGTGCCAGCCAAAACCCGTGCTCTGGCACGTTGTCGCCCCGGTTCCCGTTGCCTTCCTCCGTGTCTCGACGTCCCACCTTGTCCAGGAACTAGCCCGTGCTCGTTTGCGTCGCCCTGAGTCGCTGCCCCGCCCTGCATCGCCGTAGTCGAGTCGCAATCGCTGCGCCCGTGCCACAACCCTCCTCTGCTCCGTTTTTGGCATGTCGGCCGGAGCTTCTTAAGCGTCCCCGAGCCCTCCCCCGGCCTATATAAGGACCCCCGAGGTGTTCCGCAGCTCCCAAGCCCCTCCCTCGCCTCCCTAGTCCACCGGAGCGACCACATCTCGCTATTTTTCGCCAGAGTTCATCTCGGCCATCGCCGGCCTCCGTTGATTCTGGCCACCTCGAGCATCCTCAGGCCTCCACTCCACCTCCACGAGCTTCCCCACTCCTCCGCGAGCCGTCACCACCCCTCGCCCTTTGCCAGATCACTACAAAAAAAATACACTTCCATGATGATACGTGTTTGTCACAGTAGGTCACGTTTTCTATCATGCATGTACATCCATGACGATTTTATGACAGAATCAAGATAGTCATACCTGTGCTGTCGTAGTAGTGTTCCATGACATTACCAAAATTATCATCACAGAAATGTCCACTTCCATGATGATAAATCCCGCTTCATAGAAGTTGAAAGTGCTAGTTATCGACTAGAGGGGGGGGGGGGGGTGAATAGGCGATTTTTATGAAATTCTTCAAAACACGGATGTTTCGAAGACAAACAACAGAAATGACCTAATTGATATGCAGCGGAAGATAACTACAACAAGCAAGCCATAGTCAAGTATGCAACAATGTGAAGGGACAAGACTAATAGCAGCTATGTAGTAAGGATCAGGATGGAAGATAGTATGAAGCCAAACAACAATAGAAGTCAAGCAGTGAAGTCAAACAGATAAGACATATAAGCAATGACTTCACGAAGACAAACTTAGGGTAAAGGAGGGAAGCGATAGAACCAGTCACTAGTTGAAGACACTGGATTTGTTGGACCAGTTCCAGTTGCTGTGACAACTGTACATCTGGTTATGGAGGCTGAGATTCAACTCAGAAGACCGCGTCTTCACCTTATTCCCCTTGAGCTAAGGACACACAGTCCTCGCCCAATCACTCTGGTAAGTCTTCAAGGTAGACTCTGAACCTTCACAGACGACGTTCACCGGCAATCCACAATGACTCTTGGATGCTCAGAACGCGACGCCTAACCGGCTGGACGATTCACAGTCCTCAAGTGTAATAAGTCTTCGTGTCACATGACAGGAAAACTTCAAGTGATGCCTAACACTCTTTGGCTCTGGGTGTGTTGGGCTTTGTCCTCGCAAGGATTTCTCTCTCAAAGGCTTGAGGTGGGTTGCTCTCAAACGACAAAAGCCGTGCACTAACTCCGAAAGCAGCCACCAATTTATGGTGTAAGGGGTGGGCTATTTATAGCCACTAGGCAACCCGACCTGTTATGTCCGAAATGACCCTGGGTCACTAAGGAACTGACACGTGTTCCAACGGTCAGATTTCAAACACTCACGGCAACTTTACTTGGGCTATAAGCAAAGCTGACTCATCCAGCTCTGGATAAGTTTTGCTCTCACTATCTTCGCTCGAAGACATAGGATTTGGGTTGAGCATCACTTCAGTCATTCTGACTATGGTCACTTGGACCCCACTTAACAGTACGGTGGTTCCTACGACTCAACAAAGAAGAAAAGGAAACAACGAAACGACACGATCTTCAAGGCTCCATAGTCTTCACTCAATGTCTTCTCATGTCATAGTCTTCAATGTGAATATCTTCACATACCACCATTGTCGTCAATGTCTTCATACAGTTTTAGGGGTCATCTCCGGTAGGTAAACCGAATCAATGAGGGACACTACCTGCGTTATCCTGCAATTCTCACAAACGCATTAGTCCTTCAACCACATTTGTCGTCAATACTCCAAAACCAACTAGTGGTGGCACTAGATGCACTTACAAAAGTGCTTTCATCAAGGGTGACCGACATGTGGCATCGACCGTAACGGGTCGCCGTTAAGCTATCGGGTCCGGTTTTGGATCCGATAACCCGTTAATAGCCCGGACCAATGGGGATTTTCCACGTTTAAAATTCTCATTGGCCGGAGGAAACACGTGTTTGCTCACCGTTGGGACAGATGTCATCCACTCATTGGACAGGAGGCGCCTATGATACATCGACACGTGGCACGGCCCAACAGAGGCCCATTCCGGTGAAAAGGCCGGCCCAGCTAAAAGCCCACCATATTTTTCAGACAATAGTGGGCTGGCCCGTTAACAACCTGCCATGTTTTGGGCCAAATTGAGGCCCATAGCAGATCAGGGCCGTTCACAGCCTGCCGTGTTTTGGGCCAAATTACGACCCATATTGGATCAGGCCCGTTAACAGGCCACTCTTCTTTTGGACCCATTCTAAGATAGGTTTGTATTTCAGCCTATTAAATGCCCGTTAACCAGTTCAGCCCGATAATAGTTTTGGCTTGTTAGCGACCCGTTGTGCATCTGGGACGTTGTGGGCCCGGTTTAACTTTAGGCCCTTTAACGGCCCATGCAGAAACTAGGCTATTTCTTGTCCGAAGTAACTTTAGGCCTCTTAACGGCCCGTAGTCTTCATGGAGAAATTTCAGCCCAACATGGAGCCTAATTACCCGTGGAACAGTTGGGCCTAATTACAGCCCCCGTTGAATCCGGCCTGCTTACAGTCCATCTGATAATGGCCCGTGACACTTTTGGCCCTATGGCCCGCGTGGATACCTGCCTGCTTAAAGCCCATAATTTTATTGGGCCAACAGGCCCGAGATATATTTTGGCCTGTTAACTGCTCATCCTATTTGGGCCAAACATGGGCCTTTGGCAGTTTTGGCCTGTATTGGCCCGTGAATTTTTCGGTCCAACGCTGGCCCAATCTAGGTTTTAGCCTTTTAAAAGCCCATGGTATTCTCTGGCCCAGCTGGCTAGAACTTCACTCGGCCTATTAAAGGCGGGAAACTACTATAGGTTTAGACCTGCTAATGGCCCAAGATGACTATAGGCCCAATGCTTTTGGCCCATATGAGTAACGGGCCGGCCTGAAGACCGACAACACTGAGATCCACTGAACGTTCCGGCCCAAATTACAGCATACCGACCAAAGAATAAACCTAGACTATACAATAAAGAAATTATAGCATATTACATCCACAGGGAATCAAAGTTCTCTACCGGTGATAATAAAGCGCAACGTGACCACGGATTACATACACTGGGCATCAAAGGTCGCCACCAGTGCATATAAATGCGCCGACAAAAGAATATAAAAAACTGAGAGCACTTCAGAAGGCACTAGGCCTGGCTAGGACGGGCCCCGCAAGCAGCCGAACAAGCTGCTGAGACCTAAGTTGTGTCAACGATAGATGCTCCATCCCTAGTGTCGTGGTTTTGTCACGGCAGATGTCCTCATGAAAGGACTTAGTCGCGGAGCCATCGCTACGGGTTAACTTAGAGAGGTTAAAGCGGACGCAAAGACACGAGAGTTATACTAGTTCGGCCCCTTCTATGAAGGTAAAAGCCTACGTCTAGTTTGTGATGGGATTGATGTGGTCTCGATGACTAGGGAGCAAACAGCTTCGCCTAGACCTCGAGTTGTCGTTCTCTGTCCTTGAACCGCCCCGGGTCGTCCCCTTATATACACGGGTGACGCCCGTTGGCTCAGAGAGTCCCAACCTCCGGTTCATATTCGTATCCGGGTTGGTCTCTCTCTATTCCTAACTTACAATACAAGTTTACACATCGGGCGGTTTACGGCCATGTGTTCTGAACCGACTACAGGCCTTGGGCCCTTACACTCATGCCTCTTGGGCTTTTACACCATTGAACTACTGATGAAGTTAACCCGGCCCAGATAGGCCGGTTTACACCCAGTAGTAACATCCCCAACATTAGGCCCCAGACTGATTTGAACAGGTTCATGTCAATCCTTGAGAAAAAACCTTTATCTTCAATGCCTTCTTGAAATCGTTGAACCGCTGTGATGTCACTTTCTCCGATGTTGTAAACCGGTCTGACGTCCTCAGAAAGATAGCATCCGCGATATCTTCTTTCTTTTAATAGATCCGCAATAATCGAGGCGATAGCTCCGCTTTCTAGGGTTACGGTTCCTTGATTCCCGCGCCTGACACAGGGATCCTGCCTTATAAATAGGCCCGAAGGGTCATCCCTTCTCTTCCCTTCGTCCCCTTTCTCTTCGTCTTCTTCGCGTCGCGGCCTCAGAGCTCCGCCACCGCCGTCGACCTCTGCACCGTCTTGGGCCGCTGCATCGACCTGAACGCACCAGAGAAAACGCAGAATCTTTCGCCTCTCCTCGACTCAGGTAGGTCCTCAGTTCCCTTTTGACCTAGATCCATTCTAGGGTTTCCTGTCCTTGCCGTACTCCATGAACTGTTCCTATAGCAGATTCTTGAATATATCTGTGATACTTTGCGTTGATTAGCAGTAACTTTTATGCTCCGCCTGTAGTCTCGTGCGTGCATCCAAGGATCTAGTGCATTATCTCTGCTCATTGCATCAATACTGCTCTGCTGTCTTCCTTTTTTGAATATTTTTCTTATTTTTTGATCTGGCTTCAGATCCTTCGTTGTAGAAAAAACTTGCGAAACCTGTTTCTGCACACTTAGCCGTTCACAACCTCCATTGCTTTCAATATTTAGACCTTAGACCAGGCGGTTTAACTTAACATAGAAAAAATTAGATAAGCCGATACACATCATTAGCCCTATTGTTGAACCGCCAGAATTTCTGGAGCAGATACAGTCGCTTCATAAAACTCCGGTTTAGCATTGTACACTGGTTCTCTCTTTATCCCATCATATTTCTTTGAACCGGATTTATATATCTTTTGTAGATGGCCAAACAAGTGTATGAGTGCAACTGGGCTCCTTCCCGTGTCACTGAGACTCAATTAAACAACCTGGTCCTGACTCGCGCTTTAGCCAGTAAAAATAGCATCCATTGGCGGGTCCCTGGCAAAGAATGTCCACCCACCCCTCAGGAAGGAGAGGTTGTAGTTTTCGCAGATCACCTAGCCCGGTGCTTCAATCTGCCCGGTTCAAAATTTTATCGAGATGTGCTAGCCAATTTTCAACTCCGTCCACAAGATACATGCCCCAATTCTGTTACCAACATCTGCCACTTCCAAGTGCTCTGTGAGGCATACTTTCAAGAAGAACCCACAGTGGAGCTGTTTAGAGACTGCTTCCATCTAAACCGCCGCACATAATTCACTGACGGGCGTAACACGGAATTAGGTGGTGTGGCGATTCAGAAAAGAAAGGAGGTCACTTATCCTCATGTCAAATTGCACAGCCACCCCAAGGAATGGAATCAAACATGGTTTTATTGCAAAGATACTTCACCTGCCAATGAGAATCCCCTGTCTGGTTTTCGTCCGGAGCGACTCAAAGAACACACATCCCTTTCCACAAAGATTAAGCGCCATCGAGAGAAGTAAATATGCTCCTCAACTCTCCAAGCTCAGAGCCTTCATGGCTAACGGTTTAACCGGAATTGATCTTGCGCGCTGTTGGATATCATGGAGCATACTGCACCTCTCCCAGCACTCCGGTTTAATGTGTGAGTACACTGGTAGTGTCGACGACCCCCTCCGACACATTAACATCCAACTTACCGATGACGAGGTCATCGAGGCGGCGAAAAAGATGCTGAACGAACCGGAAAATCTCTATGCCCGGACCGGTCTGCTCCCCTTCTGCGCTACCAACAAACCGCCATCTGTAAGATTTCTTAATATTTTTCACTGAATATATTATCGCCATCCCGGTATAACTTTTAATATCGACTGCTGCTGAACCAGGGCGATGACCCGTTCTGGAGCAAGAAACGCCCACAAGAGAAAACGGAGAAACCAGACAAACCGGAAAAACCACTTAGGCAAAAGACAAAAGCTGTCAAGAAGACTGCTCGCAAGAGAAAAACCACTGCCTCTTCTGATCCGGCTGCGGATGATGATGTGGGTAACCCGGACCTTGAGGTAGAATTTGATTCACTTGGTTTACTTTTCACACGCCTAATTAATGATGATGTTTGTCAGGATGACGCTGAAGCGATATTGATGTTGTAGAGGTAACCGTTCTCTCCTCTGACTCAAACCCTTTGCCTTCACTAAAAACCGTCAGGCAAAACGGAAAATTAAATTTTCTCATCCCCTTGCTTACTTGGATCCCAAATTTCTTATGAAGACTCAACAACATGAAGCTCGCCGCACAACTCGATACAGCGGCCAGGTAGTTACCTCCATCGGTTTACCAAACAGTCCGGTTCGGAAACGCCGTTCAGAGGTCTCTAATTTGCTTGTCAGTGCTCCTCCTAAAGCAGGCTGTTTTCATCAACCCCTTAATCCGTCTAATTCTGATTATCAGGTCACTTCCCACTCCTCATCTGGCGAGTCATCAGCCACTCAGCTGCCGCCGCTAAAAGCGGTGCTTGGGTAAGTTACACCTTTCATATTACTTCTACTGCATCACTGTGTAGTATATGCCATATTTTAACTCTTGTTGTGCTTTTTCAGGGCCAAGCCTAGGCCGAGCAAAAAGGCTCGTCTGGACAAAGCGGCCGATGAAGAAACTGCCCCTGAACTGGGGAGCACCCCAAATCTTGAAGCGGCTATCTGTGAAGACACACCCAATGATCCACCACAGCAAAATGACGATCTTGTTACTGAAGAAAGGCCTACTGACACCGCCCTACCTGCTGATCAGCCTAGAATCCCAACCCGGATTGAAAAATCCACCAGTCCATTCTGGCCTGCTGACCAACCGACGGTTCCTGGTCAAACCGGCGGTTCCAAGGACGACGACGTCGTAATTACTGGTTTTGGCCACAGCGAACCGGGCAATCCAGTTGCTTTATCTAAACATTCTGCCAAAGAGGAGTTTGCCACTATGAGTAAGGGCAAGTGGGATGTTGATCTGGCAACTTATGCCGCTCTGAACCCTCAAGACCTTCACTCCGGATACTTGAACCGGCTGTATACCAGCCGTGACTATGAAGCTGGCCTGGTGAAAATGATGAAAGAGAAACTCGAGGTAACCTCCATGTTCTTTTCTTGCCTGAATATTTCCATTTTTGCTAACTCTCCTTGTTCCCAAGGGCCGGTTCAACTTAGCCTAGTTAAACCGGGACTTAGTATAAACTCTGCTTCAGAACCCGCTGATGTAGCCCCCAAGAGCCGGTTCAACTTTAGCATAGTTAAACCGGGACTGTATTTTATATTTGCCACATCAGTACATGTTCGAACAAATAGCCATTAGCCCCCAAGTGCCAAGTTGAATACTTGTATTGAGCTTGGGACTTTGTGATTTGATTGACAGATGAAGATTAAATATGCATTAGCCCCCAAGTGCCAAGTGTATAACAGGTTATGCACTGGGGACTTTGAAATGACGATATGTAGCATGCTCCCTTTTTGTTGCAGAGTGAGATACGTCAACAAGCCTCTCAAATCCAGGACCTACAAGAAAATCTGAAATCTCAACAAGCAGAAACCTCCAAGGCCAAGGATGAGCTGAAAACCACGTTAACTACTATGGAGCAACTCAAGGAGTGGTTCAAGTCTGAGCGGGCAAGCTGGGATACTGAAAAGGCCCCTTTGACCAAAAAGGTTGAAAATGCTGAGGCTGCCCTTAAACCGGTGGTAGATGAGCTGACCAGCGTGAAGCGGCAAGTGCATTCTATGACTGCTGCCATCTTCGGTAAGCTTCCTTTGGATTCTATGATAATATTGACCTTTCTTATGATAAGTCCGGTTTGTAATTTCTCTTGCAATGCTGTAGGCACACGCATTGGTCAATTGGGGTCAGACGTTCAGAAAAAATTGAAGGCTGCCTATACCTTAATAGAGCAGCTGTATACTGGAGCGCAGCAGATCATCTCCACCGCATCTCATAACAATCCGGCACCTTCCTTAATTCAAGATACCCTCAAGAGGTTGTCCATGCTTCTCGCCCGGATTGAAGAGCTGAAGAAATCTGCTGCTCGAACCGGCGCCATCAATGCCTTAATCCGGGCCAAAGCATGGGTGCCAGATTTCGATCCCATTGAAGCGGCTCAGGGCTATCCCGGTCAAGGAAGACGGCTCGAATTCAACGAAGATGATTTGAGAGCAATAAACCGGCAAAGGCGCCTCCGGCTTGCCAATTAGTCAAGAAGCCAACTTGTCGCATTATCAAGCTCAAGATGATGATCGTAAACAAGCGGTGGCTGCACCTATTCTCAAGTGGAGAACCTGATCCTCCAATCCGTAAGCATACTTATGCTCCCGATATTGACCCAACTTCCCCGATCCATGAAGAGGCTGTCTTTCAAGCTTCAATGGAATCGATCGACCACTTTGTTGATTTCAAAGCTGGGTAGAGAGGAAGAGGTCAAGCGGCGCAGACGACCCACAACCATTAAACCGGGGCAGCGAGCAAGCATGAACCGGAAGCCGGTTTGAAGAGCTGCTTTATTACATTCCGCCAAGAAACAACGATCTTATTTGGGCACCATGTTGCCTTGTAATTGGATAGCCAACACTCTTGCTTTAAACATGCCTTCGTGCATAGGTGCTGATACTCTTGCTTGAATGATCAAAACTTTTCATCTTATATTGCCTGCAATTACAAAATCTTAAACCGCCAGCTGGTTTGTGATATTCATATATACATATAATGGAATATTTAAGGTATATAATCGAAATTTATGATATCAAATACCTGCCATCGCTGGGCATAAGGTTGGCTTAGCCAATCTTGAAGCGGAGGTTGTATAAACCCTTACCGTCAAAGGAGAAAACAGCTCCTGTTATTTATACTGTCGGTTTACCACGAAAACCGTGCCGGGTCATAATAAGCCCCCTGTTACTCCATAATAGGATGTTAACAGAAAAAACATCAAACCGGTGAAATTATCTCCGGATTAAAAATTTGACCGAATTCCATCAACTGATAGTTTTGAAAACGGTTTAAAAATGTTGTCGGTTTAAGAAACGCAACAAAAATCAAATAACAGTGATGAAAACATATGGAAGCAAAGGCAATGATAAAACCGTTTGAAAAAAGAGGCTTTACTGAGCCGATCAGATGGTGCTACCATGGTCGGACACGACCAAGCTCCCAATAGGGTGTAGCTATGGTTCAAGTCAGCCAGGTCCCCAACTGAAACCGTGGCATTATGCCGATCAAGTGGCATGGCAATGGTTCGGGTTCGACCAAGCCCCCAAGTGACTCTATGGCCTTAGGCCGATCAAAAAGCATGACTGGTTCAGATTTGACCATGTCCCCAAGTGATCTGGTGGCTTTCGCCTATCAAAAGGTGTTGCATTAGTTCGGACACGACCAAGCCCCCAAGTGATATCATAAAGCTTTTTAGAAAGCAAACTCAAGGTGTAAACCGGAGGCTGCTTTAAGACAGAACAACTCCATGTAACCACGCATGATGTAACAGAACAGATACCCCGCTTTAGCCGAGGCTCCGGTTTATTGCTTTATTCATAATATATACACTGTCATAATATGTACATAAGTAGAGCCGATGGCTCGTGTATAATAAGGCCAAGATGAGCTATGTTCCACGGCTGTTGGTCTCCTCTTCGGACGTCGTGAGTCTTTATGCTCTCGAACATCGATCGATAGTACGACCACAGTGCAGATTCTTGCTGACCACGAAAGGTCCCTCCCAAGGTGGGGATAGCTTGTGCATATCTCGTTCGGTCTTGAATGAGCCAAGCACCAAATCTCCTTCTTGAAAGGTTCGGTTACGACCCAATGACTATGATAACGACGAAGATCCTGGCCGGTAAATCACCGAAGCGAGCTGCTATGTCTCGCTCTTCATCCAAATTGATCCAAAGCGCCCCGTCAGGTTGTCTCGTTATCCGCTTCAACATAGGCTGCCACACGAGGTGAGTCATGACGGACGTCGCTGGGAAGAACCGCCTCCGCTCCATAAACCATAAAGAACGACGTGTATCCCGTGGATCTGTTAGGTGTAGTATTTATACTCCATAACACAGACGGTAGCTCTTCTACCCAACAACCCGGCGTCCTCTGCAAAGGAACCATAAGCTGGGGTTTGATGCCTCTCAGGATCTCTTGATTGGCTCTTTCCGCTTGACCATTGGACTGTGGGTGTGCTATCAAGAAACGCTGTCAAGCCGGATGTGCTCACGTTCGCAGAACTCCTTCATGGCACCTTTGGACAAATTGGTACCATTATCGGTAATGATACTGTGTGGGAAACCAAACCAGAAAATTACCTTTTTGATGAACTGAACCTCCGTGGCCGCATCACACTTGCTAACAGGTTCCGCCTCCACCCACTTTGTAAATTTGTCAACTGCCACCAACAGGTGGGTCTTCTTGTCCTTGGACCTTTTGAAAGGTCCAACCATATCCAGCCCCCAAGTCGCAAACGGCCAAGTAATTGGAATCATCCTCAATTCTTGGGCCGGTACATGAGCACGTATGGAGAACTTTTGGCAACCATCACATCGTCTGACCAGATCTTCCGCATCAGTATGGGCAGTCAACCAATAGAAACCATGGCGGAATGCTTTAGCCACCAAGGATTTTGCACCGGCGTGGTGACCACAGTCTCCTTCATGGATCTCACGCAGTATTTCACATCCTTCCTCAGGGGACACACAGCGTTGAAACGCCCCTGACACACTGCAATGATGCAACTCGCCATTAACAATGGTCATAGACTTAGACCGCCGAACTATCTGTCCGGCCAACGCCTCATCTTCTGGTAACTCGCCCCGGTTCATGTACGCCCGGATAAGGGAGCGCCCAATCCGGAGTGACGCGCAGAGTTGCCACCAATTGAGCCTCCGGATCAGGAATAGCCAAATCCGCTTCACCAGGGAGCTTGACTGACAGATTGTGCAGTACATCGAGAAAAACATTGGGCGGGACCGGTTTGCATTGAGAGCCCAACCGGCTCAAAGCGTCCGCCGCCTCATTCTTCCGGCGGTCCATGTGGTCCACCTGGTAGCCCTTGAAATGACATGCGACAACATCCACCTCACGACGATATGCAGCCATGAGTGGGTCCTTTGAATCCCAAGTGCCAGATACCTGTTGAGCCACTAATTCCGAGTCACCGAAGCACTTAACCCAGCTTAAATTCATCTCCTTAGCCATCCGAAGACCATGGAGTAAGGCTTCATACTCAGCTGCATTGTTAGTACAAGGGAACATTAAGCGGAGAACGTAACAAAACTTGTCACCTCGTGGGGAAGTTAATACGACTCCAGCCCCCGAGCCCTCCAACTGCCTGGATCCGTCAAAATGGATGGTCCAATATGTATGATCCGGCTTTTCTTCAGACGCTTGCAACCCCGTCCAATCATTAATGAAATCCACAAGTGCTTGAGACTTCACTGCCGTCCGAGGTACATACTTCAAACCGTGCGGCCCAAGCTCTATAGCCCACTTGGCAATCCGGCCAGTCGCCTCCCGGTTCTGTATGATATCCCCTAAGGGAGCTGAACTGACCACCGTGATGGGGTGCCCTTGGAAATACTGCTTCAGCTTCCGGCTTGCCATAAAAACTCCATACACCAGCTTCTGCCAATGCGGATATCTTTGCTTAGATTCAATAAGCACCTCACTGATATAATAAACCGGACGTTGAACCGGATGCTCCTTCCCTGCCTCCTTCCGCTCTACCACAATGGCCACGCTTAATCGCCCCGGCGTTAGTAGCAACATATAGCGTAAGCGGCTCCTTGTCGATGGGGAGCGGCGAGCACAGCGGGTTGGCCAATTGCCGGTTTAAATCCCCAACGCTTCATCGGGCCGGACTCGCATAAACCGATCTGTCTTCTTCAAAGATTCTGGTACAAAGGGATGGCTTTCTCTCGAGGCGGCTGATAAACCGGCTCAGCGCGGCAATCCGGCCTGCCAAACGCTGGACATCATTAATACACTTTGGTTTATCCAGGGAAGTGATAGCCGTAATCTTCTCCGGATTAGCTTCAATCCCCCTGTTGGACACAAGAAAACCTAATAACTTGCCTGCCGGAACACCAAAAACACATTTGGTCGGGTTGAGCATCATCTTGTAGACCCGCAGGTTGTCAAAGGTTTCTTTCAAGTCATTAATCAGTGTTTCCTTCTTCCTTGACTTAACCACAATATCATCCACATAGGCATGCACATTACGGCCGATCTGTTTATGCAAGCAATTACATACAACGCCGATAAGTTGCTTGGCGCTTTTGAGCCCAAAGGGCATAGACACATAGCGTAAGGCTCCAAAGGGAGTGATAAACGCTGTCTTCTCCTGGTCCTTAATCGCCATCTTGATCTCGATGATATCCAGAATACGCATCCAAAAAGCTCAAACGCTCACAACCCGTAGTGGCATCAATAATCTGGTCAATGCGGGGGAGGGCAAAAGGATCTGCTGGACAAGCCTTGTTAAGATCTGTGTAATCCACACACATGCGCCAAGCGCCGTTTTTCTTAAGGACCAGCACCGGATTAGCAAGCCACTCTGGATGGAAAACTTCAACGATAAAGCCCGCTGCTAAGAGCCTGGCAACCTCCTCTCCAATGGCCTTACGCCTCTCCTCGTTAAACCGGTAGAGAAACTGCTTTACCGGTTTGTACTTGGGATCAACATTAAGAGTGTGCTCAACGAGATCCCTCGGTACACCTGGCATGTCAGAAGGCTTCCATGCAAAAATGTCCCGATTCTCACGGATGAACTCGATGAGCGCGCTTTCCTATTTTGGATCCAAGTTGGCACTGATGCTGAACTGCTTGGACGAATCGCCAGGTACGAAGTCAACAAGCTTAGTCTCAGCTGCCGATTTAAACTTCAGGGCCGGATCGTGCTCTGTAGTTGGCTTCTTCAATGGAGTCATGTCCGCCGGATCAACATTGTCCTTATAATACTTCAGCTCCTCGGTGGCACAAACCGACTCTGCGTAAGCCGCATCACCTTCCTCACACTCCAAAGCGATCTTGCGGCTCCCATGAACCGTTATTGTCCCCTTGTGACCCGGCATCTTGAGCTGCAAATAGATATAACAAGGTCGTGCCATGAACTTGGCATAAGCCGCCGCCCAAACAGGCGTGATAAGGACTTTGAATTTTCACCACTTCAAACGTCAATGTTTTTGGTCCGAGTCATGTTCATCCCGAAGGCCACCTCCGAGCTATTTTACCAACCGGATATGCTGACTTGCCAGGCACCACACCATGGAACACTGTATTGGACGGTTTGAGATGTTTATCTGTTAACCCCATACGACGGAAGGTCTCGTAGTACAGGATGTTGATGCTGCTCCCTCCGTCCATAAGCACCTTGGTGAACTTATAACCTCCCACCGAGGTGCCACCACTAGGGCTAGCCGACCCGGATTGTCAACCCGGGAGGATGATCCTCTCTACTCCACACAATGGGCTGCTCGACCAGCGTAGGTAATGAGGCACGGCCGGTTCAACAACGTTGATCGCCCGCTCAAGCTTCGGTCTCGCTTTTCTAAGCTGGTGGTGAAGACGTGGTACTGCCCATTATTCAACTACTTTGGGTTGCTCGATAACCCGATCAGCTGCTGATTGTAACCACCACAGTTATTACGATTGTTCTGATTGTTATGTCCGCCCGGATTACCATTAAACCCTGGACCGGAATTTCCTCCACCGTAACCCGGGCAGGACCCTGAGCCGCCGCCGGAACCTTGATCATACCGGAAAGCATTAGAAATTTTGAACTCCTGCATAATGTAACAATCCTTCCAGAGGTGATTTGCTGGTGCCTGCTTTGTCCCATGCTTCGGACAGGGTTGATTCAACAGATAGTTCAAACGGTCCGGATTGGGATTAGGTGCTCCACCTCGATTCGGCTATTTACCCTTGCGCCGCTGGCCCTTGTCCTGCGCGTTGGTGTTGGCTACGAAGTCCATGTTGCTGTTCGCTTTACGCTTATTTCCACCATTACCTGCCGGGTGATGTCTTTGCCGCCTTTGAGTTGCCGTTCTTCTTCCCTTCCTGTCTCATCATCATCATCAGACTCGGGATCCTTGGTACTATCAGAATCAGCATACTTCACTAAAGCGCCCATGAGAGTGCCCATGTCATTGCAAAACCGCTTCATGCGTCCCAGCTTCAACTTTAAAGGTTTAAACCGGCAGTTGCCCTCTAGGGTCAAGATCGCAGAATCAGCGTTGATCCGGTCTGAAGAATGTAAGATTTCCGAGACACGGCGTACCCAATGGGTTGTTGATTCCCCCTCAGCCTGGACACAAGCCGCCAAGTCCACCACGCATATGGGCTGCTTACGGTATCTTTGAAATTTCTGAATGAACCGGTCCGCAATCGGGCCCATGAACTGATGGAATTGGGTGGCAAGCTTTTCAACCAAGTACGAGCCGTGCCCTCGAGCATCATGGTGAAGTACTTCGCACACGCGGCTTCATCCACATCCAGCATCTCCATGGCCATCTCATAACTCTCTATCCATGCTTCTGAAGCCAGATCAGCGGTGTAATTTGGCACCTTGCGCGGCCCCTTGAAATCCTTGGGCAAGCGTACGTTGTGTAAAGTGGGGACGAGGCAAGGCACCCCCAAAGAACTAGAGGTAACTCCATGCTCAAAAATGGTCGGACGAACCGGCGTAAGCTGATAATCCTGATGCTGTGCTGCTAACTCGGCCTCCCTACGTGCCCGGGCCCGGTCCACCACCTCCTGAGCGTTGTCGAAACCACCTGCCGGGTTGTTGCCACATGGCACACCACGCCGTGCATTACTTGATACGGCCGGTTCATCCACGCTACCGCCGTAGCTTCGCTTGGGCGGGGTAGAGTGGATCCGATCGCGGCCGCATTTAATATGCTTCTTGTTGGACCAGAGCTGTCCTAAGGAGTTCCTTGACCCGGCGCGTTTCTACCGCCTGTGGTGAATCGCCTTCAATTGGAATCGCCTCCAACCGTGCCGCAGCTGCGATAAGGTTATCCATCGGGTTTGAGTAGTGACCTGGAGGTGTTTGCACAGCCTGAGGTGTACCGGTATGATGGCGAGGTAGATCTATTACGCGGGGCTGAACCGGCGCGCCCTTCCCAGGTGCTTCCGCCCGGTTTACCACCGGCGGATTATCGTCCTCGCTCACAGGGTGTTGAAGAGATCTCTTCCGAAAACTGAAGGCAAACGGATCTCAGATTTCCTCTTCATGACTTCATGCGACGTGTTACGATCCAAAGATGAGCCTATAAGCTGCGCATCCAAAGCGGCCCGCTGCCGCCATCCTGGCGTCTGCATTGCCAGATCCGCTTTAGCCCGAAAGTGATTTGTTCCTTCACCTTTGCAATCTCCGCATTATGAATGTCCTGGTCCACCGGGTTAACCTCTGCCATGAGCACAGCCAACGCATCGAATAGTTCTGACAAAACTTGAGCCGGCGGGCGCACAGGGCCTCCTGCCCCGGCTGCCGTCGCCGCTGTTGAACCGGCGACCATTGTCGCATCGGTCGAAGAGTGAAGCATCGCTTGAGTACCGGCCATGAATATTCCAACCCGGTTGGGCAGATCAAAGGGGTCCGGAATGCTGTCACCGTCGGAATAGCCCCCAATCTGGCCATCTTGCAACTGATACAGAGACTCAGTTTCTCCGGTCGACGACTCGTCATCAGAGTAGACGACAGTTTCGCCACCAGATTCTGATCCGTCCTCATAACTTCCTCCGTGGACGACTCCCACGAAAGCATGCTTGACGGCCGGTTTAGCCTGGGCAGGTTTCGCACGCTGAGCCATCTCGACGAGGTCGGTGCAGATGTCCGGCTCAGGCCCTGGCTCACCGATCTTGCGATGAAAACGTGTATGCCACCAAAGGGGACCCGCACCAGACTCAATCGAGCCGGCCTCGGGGCCCCAGCCTGCATCGTCGTTGTAGAGCTTGCCGCGAGACTCTTGGTCATCCGGCCCACAGCGTAGCCTTCGAGTCCTTCGAGCTTGCCCTCCAAGATCATCAAACCATCGTGCGATAGCCCCACGGTGGGCGCCAACTGTCGTGGTTTTGTCACGGCAGATGTCCTCATGAAAGGACTTAGTCGCGGAGCCATTGCTACGGGTTAACTTAGAGAGGTTAAAGCGGACGCAAAGACACGAGAGTTATACTAGTTCGGCCCCTTCGATGAAGGTAAAAGACTACATCTAGTTTGTGATGGGATTGATGTGGTCTCGATGACTAGGGAGCAAACAGCTTCGCCTAGACCTCGAGTTGTCGTTCTCTGTCCTTGAACCGTCCCGGGTCGCCCCCTTATATACACAGGTGACGCCCGTCGGCTCAGAGAGTCCCAACCTCCGGTTCATATTCGTATCCGGGTTGGTCTCTCTCTATTCCTAACTTACAATACAAGTTTACACATCAGGCCGGTTTACGGCTACAGGTTCTGAACCGACTACAGGCCTTGGGCCCTTACACTCATGCATCTTGGGCTTTTACACCATCGAACTACTGATGAAGTTAACCCGGCCCAGATAGGCCCGTTTACGCCCAGTAGTAACATCCCCAACACCTAGCTATATGGCACGATAGTGCACATCGCAGTCCTCTGACATCTTCTTTGCATCTTTGACTCCACACTACTAGGGAAAAGCCTATACACATAATCTTACCAGCAGCGCACTTTAAAATAAGGCGCTGCTGCTACGTAGCAGTAGCGCGCGCAAACAAAACACGCTGCTGAAATAAGTATAGCAGTAGCGCGCCCGCTCTAAGACGCGATACTGCTATAATTCCCACGAGGCCGCCGCGAGGCTAGTTCTAGCATTAGCGCGTTAGAACAAAGAGCGCTACTGCTACAGATCATAGCAGCAACGCATTTCACCAATAAGCGCGGCTGCTAAGTTTACTACAAAAATTTAGTCGATCCCACCCCCACTCTCCTCTATCTGATCCACTCACACTCACTGGATCTCCCCCTCAACCCCCCGCGCTGGTCCTCCCCCGTCGCCCCTCCTCCCTCTGCGCAGCCGTCACCTCCTCCTCCTCTCTGGACTCGGTACCGGCCTCCTCCTCCGTCCTCCCTCCACTCGCCACTGGGCCGGCCCTCCTCGCCTCCGCCTTCCTCCTCCGTCCTCCCTCCACTCGCCGCCGGCCGGCCCCTCCTCGCTCCGCCTTCCTCCTCCGTCCTACTCTCTTCTCCCTCCTCAAGTCGCCCCTCCTTCTCCCTCCTCCCTGCTACATTTTTATTTATTAGGCTAGTTCATATGCAACATTTTGATTTAGTTGATATGATTTAGTAGGCTAGTTGATTTAGTTGATTTAGAACATTTTGATTTTACTTGATTTAGTAGGCTAGTTGATTTAGTTGATCTAGTAGGCTAGTTGATTTAGTTGATTTAGAACATTTTGATTTAGTAGGATAGTTGATTTAGTTGATTTAGTAGGCTAGTTGATTTAGTTGATTTAGAATATGTTACTAGATTTTAGGATTACAATTGTCCATAAAATTGCTTCTCGCGGAAGAACCAAAAATATCACATGCTACTGTTTTTCTTTCCTGTGAAGTGGATCGTTAATCCTTTGCTCATATTGCTTTAGGAAAATGGCGCCACCACCACCACCACTATGTCGACTGTGCAAGTCAAGGTGCACCAGCAGCCTTGCAACTGGCAAGCTGTTCGGCATCTACTTCCAGCCAAGTTTTCATCATGCGGCGGTAAGAAATTAGATGAAATGTAACAACTATTTTATTTTTAGTGTTGGCATTACTGCATTGTGTCATTTTGCTTTTTACACAGATCATCCCATGCAACGTGAGGTTGAAATTCAACAAGCTGACAGGAGACACTGCGACATTTGAGGCTCCTGGGGGGGCGTACACTATGGAGGTCGAGAAAGGACACAATATGTCGCATATTGGAGGAGATGGATGCGCCTGTTTCCTCTCCTGCATGCGTCTTACTGGTGGTGAGTTGATCAACTTCTCCTTCAAAGCAAAAAGACCCAAGCTGGCTGTCATTTATCTCAACCTGGTGGAAGATGATGAAGATAACGAAGATGACGAAGATGATGACGATGACGAAGATGATGAAGATAATGAGGACCCACTCGACGAAGATGATGAGAACCCACTTCATGAAGCCATCGTAGCTCAAAGAATGAGGCTGAGCGAGGAGGATGTGTGCAACCTATGGGACACAATTCCGCCACGTGATGACTTTGTCGGGGTGCCTCTCGTGACCCGCCTGACAAGTACCATGGTCGATCAGAATGAAATGGTATGTTATACTGACTGTAGTAATTTGATGATATATATATGCTTTATTGTTATACTTACAAATGCAAATTATCCGATGATATGCTTAGTGAATCCGATGATATGCTTAGTGTAGAGTCCAATGATATGCTTTGTGGAATCTCGTCGATGATATGCTTTAGTGTAGAGTCTGATCACATGCTTATTAGTGTAGAATCCAAGGAACTATTAATAGTGTAGATAATCCATATATACTTATTAGTACAATTCATGATTAATTAGTACAAATGCGTAGTACTGTGTCTTTGGATAGTGCAGAAATCTAGACTTAATAGAAATATATTTGCAAGAGTGTGTGCGAGGCTATTTATTAATTGATATGTTTTTCTTATTCAGAAATTGCCAAAGGACCTATCTGTGAGTTGTGGTATCGAGCCTGATGAAGAAGGCTCAGCTGGACTACGCTGATACGTCTCCATCGTATCTACTTTTCCAAACACTTTTGCCCTTGTTTTGGACTCTAACTTGCATGATTTGAATGGAACTAACCCGGACTGACGCTGTTTTCAGCAGAATTGCCATGATGTTGTTTTATGTGCAGAAAACAAAAGTTCTCGGAATGACCTGAAACTCCACGGAACATCTAGTTAAAAATAATAAAAAAACCCTTGCCAAAGATGAAGACCAGGGGGCCCACACCCTGTCCACGAGGGTGGGGGCGCCCCACCCCTAGGGCGCGCCCCCCTACCTCGTGGGCGCCCTAGAGCTCCTCCGACGCCAACTCCAACTCTATATATTTGCTTTCGGGGAGAAAAAAATCAAGGAGAACAAATCATCGCGTTTTATGATACGGAGCCGCCCAAGCCCTAAAACCTCTCGGAGGGCTGATCTCGAGTCCGTTCGGGCTCGGGAGTGGGGATTCGTCGCCGTCGTCATCATCAACCATCCTCCATCACCAATTTGATGATGCTCACCGCCGTGCGTGAGTAATTCCATCGTAGGCTTGCCGGACGGTGATGGGTTGGATGAGATCTATCATGTAATTGAGTTAGTTTTGTTAGGGTTTGATCCCTAGTCTCCATGTTCGAGATTGATGTTGCTATGACTTTGCTATGCTTAATGCTTGTCACTAGGGCCCGAGTGCCATGATTTCAGATCTGAACCTATTATATTTTCATGAATATATGTGAGTTCTTGATCCTATCTTGCAAGTCTATGGTCACCTACTATGTGTTATGATCCGGCAACCCCGCATCGGGACCACTCCCGGTGATGACCATAGTTTAAGGAGTTCATGTATTCAGTATGTGCTAATGCTTTGTTCCGGTTCTCTATTAAAAGGAGGCCTTAATACCCTTAGTTTCCATTAGGACCCCGCTGCCATGGGAGGGTAGGACAAAGATGTCATGCAAGTTCTTTTCCATAAGCACGTATGACTATATTTGGAATACATGTCTACATTACATTGATGAATTGGAGCTATTTCTATGTCACCCTATGTTATGACTGTTACATGATGAACCGCATCCGGCATAATTATCCATCACCGATCCAATGCCTACGAGCTTTCCATATGCTGGTTCTCACTTATTTACTTTTCCGTTGCTATTGTTACAATTACTACAAAATTCCAAAAATATTGCTTTTACATTCATTGCTCTTTTGTTACCGTTAACACTACTATCATATTACTTTGCTACTAAATACCTTGCTGCAGATATTAAGTTATCCAGGTGTGGCTGAATTGACAACTCAGTTGCTAATACTTGAGAATATTCTTTGGCTCCCCTTGTGTCGAATCAATAAATTTGGGTTGAATACTCTACCCTCGAAAGCTGTTGCGATCCCCTACACTTGTGGGTTATCAAGACTATTTTCTGGCGCCGTTGCAGGGGAGCCTAGCTCTATTCGTTGAGTCACTTGGGATTTATATCCGCTGGACACTATGAAGAACTTGAAAGACGAGAAAACAAAAATTTATCCCTCAATTACGAGGGGAGGTAAGGAACTGCCATCTAGCTCTGCACTTGATTCACCTTCTGTTATGAGTAAGCTTGCGACACCTAAACCTGCTTCTGCTATTCGTTCTGATATGTCACATGTTATTGATTATGCTACTTCTGCTATGCATGATACTTATGATGAAACTACTTCTATGCTGGATAGTGATGTGCCCCTTAGTAAATTTCTTGATGAACAAATTTCTAGGGCTAGAGAGAAAGAAATTATTGAAACTGATAATATTGATGAAAGTGATGAAGAAAGGCCTGTTATTCCTGAAGGTTATATTTTTGATAAAGAGGTTTCTGCTGCTATTTTGGCTTGCAACGATAACGATGAGCTTAGAAGGTTATTAATTAAATGGAACAAGGAATCTCTTAGAGATAGAATGAGGCCTGACCCTGCTTTTGCTACTTCACCTATTTGTGTTGCCAATAAGGATTATGAATTATCTGTTGATCCTGATATAATTACTTTGGTTGAATCTGATCCTTTTCATGGCTATGAATCTAAAACTGTTGTGGCACATCTTACTAAATTAAATGATATAGCCACCCTGTTCACCAATGATGAAAGATCTCGTTACTTTTATATCCTTAAAATATTTCCGTTCTCATTAAAGGGTGATGCTAAGATATGGTTTAATTCTCTTGATCCTGGTTGTGTGCGTAGTCCCCAGGATATGTTTTATTACTTCTGTGCTAAATATTTCCTGGCTCATAAGAAACAAGCTGCTTTAAAGGAAATATACAACTTTGTGCAAATTAAAGAAGAGAGTCTCCCACAAGCTTGGGGGAGGCTTCTCAAGCTACTTAATGCTTTTCCTGATCATCATCTTAACAAAAATGAAATACTTGATATCTTTTATAATGGACTAACCGATGCTTCCAGAGATTACCTGGATAGTTATGCTGGTTCTCTTTTCAGGGAAAGAACACCGGATGAAGCTGAAATTTTATTGAATAATATGTTGACAAATGAAAATAATTGGGCACCTCCTGAGCCAGCTCTGCTCCAATTATCGAGCCTATTCCTAAACCAACTCCAAAGAAGAGAGGTGTTCTATTTCTCGATCCACGAAGATATGCAAGAGGCAAAGAAATCTATGAAAGAAAAAGGTATTAAAGCTGAAGATGTTAGGAATTTACCTCCTATTGAAGAAATACATGGTCTTAAATTACCTCCTGTTGAAGAAACATATGATATTGATCCATTACCTATTGAAGAACCTCCTGATCTTGATAACCCGACACAGGTAGTAAAGGTAAATTCTCTCTATAGATATGATAGAGCTGAAATCCCGCCTACTAAAATTGCTAGTCAGTGCTTGGATGAGTTTGATAACTTTATGTTTAAGCAAGAAAACTTCAATGCTTATTTTGGTAGACAATTGAAATACGATTCCGATATGATTAAACACTTGGGTGACTATATGGCTAATATTAGAGGTGAACTTAAACTTGTTAGCAAGCATGCTTCTATGGTCACCACTCAAGTAGAACAAGTACTTAAGTCTCAAAATGATTTGCTCAATGAAATGAATAGTAAGAAAAACGATCATGCTATTAGAGTGGCTACTAGAATTGGTAGAATGACTCAGGAACCTTTGCATCCTGAAGGCCACCCTAAGAGAATTGAGCAAGATTCTCAGAGAAATAATATTGATGTACCTAGTTCTTCTAAAAGGAAGAAAAATAAAAATGATAGGACTTTGCAAACTTCTAGTGAACCTATTACTGAATCACCTGAGAATCCAAATGATATCTCTATGTCTGCTGCTGAAACACAATCTGGTAATGGACATGAACCTAGTGAAAATGTTAACGATGATGTTCATGATGATGCTCAACCTAGTGATGATAATGATGTATAAGTTGAATCTGCTATTGATCTTGATAACCCACAATCAAAGAATCAACATTATGATAAGAGAGACTTTGTTGCTAGGAAACATGGTAAAGAAAGAGAAACATGGGTTCAGAAACCCATGCCTTTTCCTCCCAAACCATCCAATAAAAAGGATGATGAGGATTTTGAGCGCTTTGCTGAAATGATTAGACCTATCTTTTTGCGTATGCCATTAACTGATATGCTCAAAACAAATCCTTATGCTAAGTATATGAAGGATATTACCGAAAGCTGAAATTTCCACCATGCTTGCTAATTACACTTTTAAGGGTGGAATACCAAAGAAACTTGGAGACCCAGGGGTACCTACTATACCATGCTCCATTAAAAGAAATTATGTTAAAACTGCTTTATGTGATCTTGGAGCCGGTGTTAGTGTTATGCCTCTCTCTTTATATCGTAGACTTGATTTGAATAAGTTGACACCTACTGAAATATCTTTGCAAATGGCTGATAAATCAACTGCTATACCTGCCGGTATTTGTGAGGATGTGCTGTTGTGGTTGCAAACGTTACTATTTTAACGGACTTTGTTATTCTTGATATTCCCGAGGACGATAGTATGTCTATTATTCTTGGAAGACCTTTTTTGAATACTGCAGGGGCTGTTATTGATTGCAACAAAGGCAATGTCACTTTTCATGTTAATGGTAATGAGCACACGGTACACTTTCCGAGGAAACAACCTCAAGTTCATAGTATCAACTCTATTGGGAAAATTCCATCGATTATATTTGGAGGTTTTGAATTTCCTCTTCCTACTGTCAAGAAGAAATATGATATTCTTATTATTGGGGATGTTCATATCCCCGTTGAGGTAACATAGTGTTATTCGAAATTTCTCCGGTTCCATGTTAATCGGAATGAGTTTGTTAACAAGACTTGATCAACCTTGTTAGTGGATTCCTTTTGATGAGCATGAGACGGATGAAACTAGAAGCACAAACTTCTGTACCCTCTTTATACTTTCTGTTATTTAGATGAAATAAAGTAAAAATAGTATTTTTTTTGTCTGTTTCCTGATTTATCCGTGCAATATAAAAATACCCCGAAAATAAAAGTTCTCCAAATGCCATGCCAATTTAATATGATTTTTTCGGGAATATTTGAGGATTTATGGTACTGAAGACACCACGGGGGGAGCTGCCACCTGGCCACGAGGGTGGAGGGCGCGCCCTACCCCCAAGGCGCGCCCCCTGCGTCGTGGGCCCATGGTGGCCCTCCTCCACTTATTCCTGCACCCATCCTCTTCTTCTTCCTCCCACAAACACGAATATCTGGTTCAAGCACGAGTTCTAGCTCACTTTGCTGTGATTTTCGATCTCCTTGCTCAAAGCACCTCTCGCAAAACTGCTTGGGGAGATTGTTCCTTGGTATGTGACTCCTCCATTGGTCCAATTATTTTTTGTTCTAGTGCTTTATTCATTGCAAATTTTTGCTGCATAGGTGACCATGTTCTTGAGCTTGCATGTCAAATTTATATGGTTCCAAGTAGTTCTAATGCATGATATAGGCTCTAGGCACTTGTAGGAGTAGTTGCAATCAATTTTATTGAAGTTGGTTCACTTTTGTTTGAAGTTACTAAAAATTTCAGAAATTTTTCAGAGAAAACAATATGCTTAGGAAGATGTTCCAAGGTGGTTCTTCAAGGAAGCAAGGCCCTAGGCTTGCAATGCGTGATGCTGATGAGGAGCCCCCAAGGGACGCTCCAGTGTGGCCTTGTGAATGGCCTTCGGAAAATTTTATTGATCGAGCGGGAATCAAAGAAGAATTTAACACATATTTGCGTAACGCCGATCTTGTGGACTTTGAGGCAGACAAATGCCCCCAGTACCATCAACTCACTAGCTCATTTGTGAGGAGGTTTGAATTTTCATCTTCGCGTAATTCTCCTTCAGTCATGTTTGATCTTTCTGAAAAATCTTATACCATGGACTTAGAGGATTTTACTTTTGCTTGCAAACTTCCACAATGGGGTAGTGTTAGGGATCCCCCTAAATCTGAATTTAGAAACTTTCTTGCTAGTATAACTGTAGGGGAATCTAGAGATATAACGCAAGCTACCATAGTGAGCGTTCACTTTCCTACTATACATTATTTTGCTCTCTTCATAGGTAGGTGCATAAATGCTAAGGATGAAGCATGTCACATGTGTGTCCCTGACCTTAGCATTCTCAGGAGTGCTGTGTTAGGAGACCAATCTTATCATATGGGAGCCATTGTAGCTCGTAGGTTGCCTCATAATAGATATAATGGAGATTTCTTTGGACGAATTTATGCAACCCTCTTAGCTAATTTTCTTGAAGTGGATGTTCGTGAGGGTGATATGGAGTTGCCTCCTATTTATTTAGATTTTAATTCTATGGCCTCCCACCAGTTTGTCAAGAGGACTGAATCACCTCTCCAGTATCGACTAATCTTTAACAAACGGCATGTTGTCCCAGACATTCTCCCTGCTCCTGCCTTCTTTGATTCTCAGACAAAAGGAAGATATGTTATTACTAGAGAGGAGGCAGATGAGTACGAGAGGAGAGCGGAGGCAGCCCGACAACATGCTGCAGCTCATGCGGCGATAGTCGCTGCATCACAGTACGACCCCAGCTACACCTACAGATATCCGCCAGGTTATCCCTGGCCATAAACCAACTTAGGCCAAAAGCCTAAGCTTGGGGGAGTACGTATTTCTCACCGACATTACATTTATGTTCACACACACTCATTGCTAGATGTCGGTGCTCATACTCTTTCACTGTAATATCCATGCTAGTTTATTTCCTTTTTCCTGCTTTCTTCTTGTGTGTTTGTTAAACCTTAAGAAAAACCAGAAAAACTAAAAAAATTAGTAGTAGTTTACTTTTCTTGCTGTAGTGGTAATAATTAAAAAGAAAACCCAAAAAATACTTCCCGTTCTTCTTTTGCTTGTTGGGAGCTTTCCCGTGTAAATAGTTTTATTTCTTTTCTTTTCTTTGGGGGTCGGTAGGAGAAGACCATGATTAAATTGTTGAAGTGGCTCTTATATGCATTATTGTTGATTTAACCAAGAGCCCATATTGCCTTGTCTTCTCCTGTTTATTGAATGCTTGCAGATTCCAACTTAGTCCAATGCACGTGCACTCTTATTATTATTCACATCGTTCGGTCGTGGAAGTGAAAGGCAATTATGATGATATATGATGGACTGACTGAGATGGGAAAAGCTGGTATGAACTCGACCTCTTTTGTTTTTGTAAATATGATAAGTTCATCATTCTTGATTCAGCTTATTATGAATAAACATGTTTGCAATAACAATTAGAGATTATAGTTGCTCGTGCCATGCTTGATTAGCTATGAGTTATAATGGTTTACCTTGCGTGCCAACATGCTATTGAAATGGTTATGATGTGGTATAGCGGGGTGGTATCCTCCTTTGAATGATTTAAGTGACTTGCCTTGGCACATGTTCACACATGTAGTTGAAACAAATCAACATAGCCTTCACGATATTTATGTTCATGGTGGATTATATCCTACTCATGCTTGCATCCAATGTTTATTAATTTTAATGCATGTACATGACTATTGTCGCTCTCTAGTCGGTCGCTTCCCAGTCTTTTGCTAGCCTTCACTTGTACTAAGCGGGAATACTGCTTGTGCATCCAATTCCTTAAACCCCAAAGTTATGCCATATGAGTCCACTATACCTTCCTATATGTGGTATCTACCCGCCGTTCCAAGTAAATTTGTATGTGCCAAACTCTAAATCTTCAAATAAACATTCTGTTTTGTATGCTCGAACAACTCATGTATCAACTAGGGCTGCCCTTATCTTCCATGTTAGGCGGGTTATTCTCAAGAGGAGTGGACTCCGCTCCTCACTCACAAGAAAATGGCTGGTCACCGGGATGCCCAGTCCCATGCTTTATGCAAACTAAATCAAAATAATTGCAAACAAAACTCCCCCTGGGACCTGATGTTAGTTGGAGGCACTCGTTGTTTCGAGCAAGCCATGGATTGATGCTTGTTGGTGGAGGGGGAGTATAAACTTTACCATTATGTTTGGGAACCGCCTATAATGTGTGTAGCGTGGAAGATATCGCCATATCTTAGTTGTTATGTTGACAATGAAAGTATGCCGCTCAAAATATTATTTATCTCTATTTCAAAACCGAGCTCTGGCACCTCTACAAATCCATGCTTCCCTCTGCGAAGGGCCTATCTATTTACTTTTATGTTGAGTCATCACCCTCTTATCGAAAGCACTAGCTGGAGAGCGCAGCTGTCATTTGCATCCATTACTTTTAATCTATATTGGGTGTGACTATGATTGGATCTCTTTTACCATGAATTACAATGTCTAGTCAGTCCTTGATCTTGAAAGGTGCTCTGCATTTATGTTTTGCGGTCTCAGAAAGGGCTAGCGAGATACCATCTTGTTATATCATATTATGATTGTTTTGAGAAAGTGTTGTCATCCAAGATTTATTATTATCGCTCGCTAGTTGATTATGCTATTGATATGAGTAAATACGAGACCTGAGAATTATTGCAAATGTGGTTAGTTATAATCTTTGCTAAAAACTTGAATGCTGGCTTTACATATTTACAACAACAAGAGCATACAGAGTTTGTAAAAGTTTTTATTTCTCTTTCAGTTTATCAACTGAATTGCTTGAGGACAAGCAAAGGTTTAAGCTTGGGGGAGTTGATACGTCTCCGTCAGATTCTACTTTTCCAAACACTTTTGCCCTTGTTTTGGACTCTAACTTGCATGATTTGAATGGAACTAACCCGGACTAACGCTGTTTTCAGCAGAATTGCCATGATGTTGTTTTATGTGCAGAAAAGAAAAGTTCTCAGAATGACCTGAAACTCCACGGAACATCTAGTTAAAAAAAATAATAAAACCCTTGCCAAAGATGAAGACCAGGGGGCCCACACCCTGTCATGGGCCCCCTGGAGCTCGTCCGACGCCAACTCCAACTCTATATATTTGCTTTCGGGGAGAAAAAAATAAAGGAGAAGAAATCATCACGTTTTACGATACGGAGCCACCGCCAAGCCCTAAAACCTCTCAGGAGGGCTGATCTGGAGTCCGTTCGGGGCTCCGGAGAGGGGGATTCGTCGCCGTCGTCATCATCAACCATCATCCATCACAATTTCATGATGTTCACCGCCGTGCGTGAGTAATTCCATCGTAGGCTTGCTGGACGGTGATGGGTTGGATGAGATCTATCATGTAATCGAGTTAGTTTTGTTAGGGTTTGATCCCTAGTATCCACTATGTTCGAGATTGATGTTGCTATGACTTTGCTATGCTTAATGCTTGTCACTAGGGCCCGAAAGTGCCATGATTTCAGATCTGAACCTATTATGTTTTCATGAATATATGTGAGTTCTTGATCCTATCTTGCAAGTCTATAGTCACCTACTATGTGTTATGATCCGACAACCCCAGTGACAATAATCGGGACCACTCCCGGTGATGACCATAGTTTGAGGAGTTCATGTATTCACTATGTGCTAATGCTTTGTTCCGGTTCTCTATTAAAAGGAGGCCTTAATATCCCCTAGTTTCCATTAGGACCTCGCTACCACGGGAGGGTAGGACAAAAGATGACATGCAAGTTCTTTTCCATAAGCACGTATGACTATATTCGGAATACATGCCTACATTACATTGATGAATTGGAGCTAGTTCTATGTCACCCTATGTTATGACTGTTACATGATGAACCGCATCCGGCATAATTATCCATCACCGATCCAATTCCTATGAGCTTTCCATATACTGGTTCTCGCTTATTTACTTTTCCGTTGCTATTGTTACAATTACTACAAAATACCAAAAATATTGCTTTTACTTTCATTGCTCTTTTGTTACCATTACAACTACTATCATATTACTTTGCTACTAAATACCTTGCTGCAGATATTAAGTTATCCAGGTGTGGCTGAATTGACAACTCAGTTGCTAATACTTGAGAATATTCTTTGGCTCCCCTTGTGTCGAATCAATAAATTTGGGTTGAATACTCTACCCTCGAAAGCTGTTGCCATCTTGTGGGTTATAATACGCCTTACCGCAAGGGGCTCCGTCACCACCTGTACTTACCGCATGGACACAGACGGTCGCACACACTTAAACTCGGTTGGGTGGAAGAGATTCCTCGTTGGCAAGAATCTTTGTGTTGGACAGGCCATCCTAATTACTATCAGGAACACCCACCACCCAGGCTTGAGGATGATGATCATCGTCGATATCATCTAGAACTACATATGTGTGTGTGGCTATATCATGTAGAACTACATATGATGATCATCGTCGATATCATGTAGAACTACATATGATGACCGTCGTCGATATCATCTAGAACTACATATGATGATCGTCGTCGATATCACCTTGTACTGCTTGAGGATGCATGTTGACATATATGAAATTGTTATCTAGTACTCCCTCTGTTCCCAATTACTCGTCGTGGTTTTAGTGCAAATTTGAACTAAAACCACGACGAGTAATTTGGAACGGAGGTAGTAGTACCTAATACCTATAATGCTTTATGAAATTGATATCTAGTAGTATCTAGTATCTGGAAATTGCAGCTTATTGAAACTGAAACTGGGTAGGAAATGATGGAACACATAGCAGTAGCGCGGGGCTAGGAAAGCGCTACAGCTAACTAATAGTAGCATGTTCTGGAAAAGCGCTGCTGATATAGTCAATAGTAGTAGCGGCATGCACTGCGCTACTACTAGCGATTAGTCAGAAGCGCCTTGTTAGTAGCGCGGCTGCCCGCGCTGCTGATAGCCTCAAAACCCGCGCTACTACTAGGGTTTTCCCTAGTAGTGTCAAGTCGGAGCTGAGCTGAAGCAAGCCTTTCCGCTTTAAGTTGAGTCTGAAGCAGTCGAACTGATTGAGGCAGCGACTGCACAGAGGTTGTCTCACACCTGCTGGTTAGTAGCTTCAACTCACTGTCTTCATCAAGACAGGACCTTGGCGTCATCTCGCTGTCCTCACTATGATATGGC
This sequence comes from Aegilops bicornis, assembly GCA_021605145.1. NCBI lineage: Eukaryota > Viridiplantae > Streptophyta > Magnoliopsida > Poales > Poaceae > Aegilops > Aegilops bicornis. Next base: position 344,527,540 of record CM038669.1, read on the forward strand.
TCACTATCTTCCCTAAAGTTCTGCCTGACATAAGAGATACGACTATGAAAGAGAAACAAGGAGACACATAACAGGTTTCACAATTATATAAGCAAATAAATGGATTTGTTCTCAAGATATGAACATGTTTTTACAACTACAATTTAAAACTGGTAGTTGTTGCAAACATCCAATCAGATATAAACAGCAAAGTAAACAACAGTGGAGGAAATGATGCCTATCAACTCTATACTAGAACAAAGATTGAAGGCTTGAGAAGGATGGACGAAGCCCTTCTCCATGTTGATGGAAGGATAATTCAATATATTCCCCAAAGAAAATTCTTTATAAGCGTTGCCATTATTCTAAATTTTGCAAAGAGTAAATATAGATCAAATAATATTGGAAGAAATAGAGGATAATGAAGCTCAGGTGCAGGCTAATGATACATAATCAAATAGCAATTAATTAAGTACATGGTTACAAAGCAAAAGGTACTGACAAGAGGAATGCAAACATAAACGTGTGCAGCGGCATTTGCTTTATTCAACATTTTGGTAAGAGTAAATGTAGATATGATAATTTGGAGAAAATGGAGGGCAGGGCAGATAAGATGCAGAGTAATGCTAGACAATCAACTATCTCGCGATGCAAATGCAAGAATACCACCATCGTTCTGTTATTACTTGTCGTTCAAATGGATGTATCTAGCACTATTAAGTTCTAAATACATCCAATTGATCAACAATTAATTAGATACAGAGGGAGTACATGACAACAGGTACTTACATGAGCAATCCAAAACTTCATAACCATTGTGTTAATTCTACATTTATCTATAGTAAATATAGATCTTATAATTTCAAGCCAAGGGAGGATAAAGAAGCGAACATTTACAGTGATGCTACATAATCAAACAACAATGAGTGTAAGTATGCTGACAAAGGGCAAGAGGTACTAACAAGAGCAATGCTGAGCCTAGTATTGCTGTGAGATCCTATGATCCTTCGAGCAAGGAGATTCATCTGAAATTAGTTTTCATACAAGAGAGAAGGTAAGGCACATGCAGAAATTTAGGAGTTCAAATTTTGAATTGATATCATAGATGCGATTACTGACTGGGCTCTCGGCCAGTTCTAATAGGGGTTTGGCCAGTGGAGTAGGGGTAGAGTGTGGTACAGTTGGGCCTCTGTTTTAAGTGGCTGCTGATCTATCTGATTTATCAGGTATCACTACCTTTTCCAAATACCTAGTTTGTACTCCTTGAGGATCTGCACTCACCCTCTTCCTTTTGGACATCTATTACGAAAGAACAACATTTGACTGGAAAAACATAGTATGACGACACATGGAATAGGTACAGAAAATGGATAGGTATGGCATATACTCATATATGATGCTTAAACAAACCAGATGGTGTAACAAACTAGAAGTAATGCAAGAGGTCAGATGCAAAATATGTGCAACCAATACAACCTTGCCAAGTTAGAGCAAGCACCTTGATGGGTGAATAAGATAGGCCATCCTCCACCATGCCAAGTTTGTTAGCTAGGGGATTGTTTCGCAATATTCCTCTCGTCCGCCCATTCTCATATTCATTTTGATAATGTTCAATACCTGACATGCATGGAAACATAAAAACAAGTGAGATTATTTTGTAATGCAGAAGTGATTCTAATCCAATACTGCATCCCTGTAAACCCCTTTATGCTATCTCTGCAATTCTTCTGAGAGATGCCATGCATGCTGTAATTTGGTGTGTGCATTAATATAATGTGGCCTACTACTCAAAATATGAGAGCTCCAGAAGTGATGATACTTCGCAGATGACAGCTTCAATATATAGTAAAGAAGAACAAGTCAACCTGACCTGACAGATTCAAAATATACTAAGGGAGAACAACTCGACCTGACTAATCGACCACAAATGTCTCTGCTACTCTTCCCAACAAGGAACATACTTATTAAAGTAGAGAAGAGGATCATCTTAAAGAACAACAGAAGAGCAAGAATATTGAGGATATTACAAGTCTTTCTATACAATGTCGGTTGCCCACCCATGATGAACCAGAGCGCATAGATAAATACTATTCCTTCCGGTCTCTCCATATGTGGCTCACATGCATTTCGAAACTAAAGTAGGAACATTTAGCTGACCAATTAAACATCTCTCAGTTTTACTAATATCAGCATAATATCATATTTGAGTTTGTACAACTAAGCTTGTTTAGCTCGATGGGTGGAGAAGTGCTATTACGACACGAACCACGTAGGTTGATCGTGGTCATCATAAAATGGGGAAACCGTAAGCATGATGAGTATAGTGTTGTAGCGACCCGACCCAAATGGATCAAGTCTCTGTGCTTATGTGTCATCCCTGGATCGGTATGCTGACACACACAGTACTCGAGGATTTATAACAGAGGTAAATCACATGTAAAAAGTAGCGTAAATACTATTACCTCAATCCAAATATAGCGGAAGCAACAAGGTTGTGGATTCCCATCAACACCAACGGCAAAGTTGAGTATAGGAAATCGTAACCCTAACGTATCACTTACTGTCGTTCAAAAGTCTGCAACATGAAATGTTGCAGCCAACAACGGGTCAAGACATGGAATATGCTTGGCAAAGTAACACATAGAGAATAATGAAGGAATAAGCCTATACTACATGCATATATGGCTGGTGGAAAGCTCTATGGTTACAGTTTTGCATAAAGCCAAATTTTCCCTACATCAAAGGAATAAATTTTAATTTAACTATCATGGTGGTTGAAACATCATTGAGAAGGTATAACCCCAACTCAATCCCAATTAAAGTGATTAACAACCCAGCAGTATTAATTTAGAGTGATGAGATACATGTGAATACTCAAGTACTAGATACTCGAATTGTCCATAACCGGGGACACGGCTAACCATGATTAGATTGTACACTCTGCAGAGGTTTATGCACTTTTCCCCACAAGACTCGATCGCCTCCGTTGGTTTCTCGTGACCGCATGGTGTTTGAGAGACGGATGACCGAGACACAGTCTTTCGTAAAATTAACTCTCTACTCCGGATAGATCATACCAAACCTATAAAACCCACTACCTGTGACCTACCTCTTCGAGAGCTTCACGTAACTTACTCAACTATGCTAGAGCCCATAATAGCTTGTGGCTGCACACGGAAGTTTCTAGCATGAATAATCTCAGTTCCTTTGAGCACAGGTGGCGGTCCATAGGAAGATCACACGGGTACCCCGGATTTCCAAAAACAGACAACACCGGGTTCCCTGTGTGCCTCAATCCACCCAGATGTGTATTTAAGTTGCCACCTTAAAGTAAACCATTAATTAACAATCTCACATCTGTCGTCAATATCTCTCAGACCCAAACCACGTCTACGAGCATAGCATGACAATATAAGCATAACGTAGAAGTAACTCCCAAGGGTTTGAAAGTAACATGGCAATAGGTTCCTACCTCATCATCTACTTCCCAACCCACAAATTAATGCCATCCTAATCATGCAATGTTGGAGGGTTGAGCTAATGCATAAAAACTGGGTATGAAAAGATATGATCAAGTGTTACTTGCCTGCAATGTTGATGAAGATGATTCGTACTCAAAACTCTTGATAGTTCTACTCGTCACACTCCGGTCAATCTATCGTAAGCAAGCAATAGTAACCACACATAAGCAATCACTCAAAAGATCGGAAAGAACGAAGAGTACGATTCGGAAAACATCAAAACCAAGCAAATAACTCTTGCAATATAAAACAATTTCTAACAGTACCAAAACCATGTGTATTTGGCCTTATCAGAAAGTTTAGGTCAAGAGCTTGATTTGCAAAATAATCAACTAAATCGAGTTCTGAAACTCAAGTTATGATCAAACGAAGTTTGAATTCAAAACTGATCTAATTCAAATTTTAAACTTCCAAAAATATGTTTGAGTTGTTTTACTGGATAGAGGGGATCATAACGAAGAAGTGGCCGTTGGTTTCGTTGAATTCCGACTAACGAGCAAAAAGTTATGGTCGTTTGAAATTTGGGGACTAATCTGTAAAAATAACACTACGGATAGGTCCCTGGCAGTAAATCTAAAATAAAAAGAAAAATCCTAACGAACGAACGTTCACTGCTAAAACCTAACGAACGGATTCGTTCGCTGTGAAAACCTAACCGGCGAACGTTCACTAAATAACTAGATTAAAAGAAAAACCGTTTTTGAAGAAAAACGAAACTGAGAAAAAAAATAAACTAGATCGGACCGGGCAGTTTTACCGATCGGCGGTGGTCTGGCGGTTTTCGTTGAGAAAACCGGCGGCGGCGGCGGTTTACTCCGGCAAGTCCGGCAAGGCGGCGCGGGCTCCGCTGGCGGCTCGGTGGGTCTCGGTCGGCGAGGGCATTGGGCGCCGAGCGCGCGGCGGTGACGATGGTGGTGGCGGCAGCGGTCGGGTGGCGGGTGGATCAGCACGGCGGCGAGGCTCGGCGGCGGTGGCAACTCCGGCGAGGGAGTGGAGGCGTCTGCGGACTCCGGTGGCTCTGGTTTCGAGGGAAACGGGGCGGGGTCCGGGCTATATAAGGGGAGGAGGAGACTTGGAGGAGGGGGGCAGGCAAGGCGCGCGGAGGTGGCTGTGTCGGCCACGGCGGGCGCGGACGGCGTCGGTGGGCGGAGTCCCGCCCGGGAGCTCGGGATTCGGGCGATGGGCCGGATGGGCCACGGTTGGGCTGTGGCTGCTGGCTGGGCCGGCCCAGAGAGAGAGAGAGAGAGAGAGAGAGAGAGAGAGAGAGAGAGAGAGAGAGAGAGAGAGAGAGAGCAGTGCTGGGCTTCGGCCTGGCACTGTTCGAAGCGTTTTTTTTAAAACAAAATTTCACAGAACTAAAATAATAAAAACAAAAATAATTACAACTTTTATATAGGCATATAATATATCAAAATTTTCAGAAAAAGATTTTCTACAACATGAACATTGTTTTAGCTTCAAATAAAATACACACAAATTCAAATAAAACAAGGAGTGCTTCTGCTCTAATAAAATCCAACCAAAATCATTTTAAAAATACCAAAATGACTTCAAATTAATTTCTCTCCAATTTTTACGATGTAGGGAATCATGTTACCCTATTTTCCATATATTTTATTTTTGGAGAAAAATAATTTGAATAAAACCCAAATAACCCCAAATTGAAAATAAATTAAAAGAACTTTGAATTTAATTCTTTGAAACTCCCAACTCATATTTCATATAATTTGAAGAAGTCATTTTATCTTCTCTCGTGAAAATCATTGAGTTGCATAAAGTTTTAGAATTGGAAATATTCTCAAATGAAATTCAAATATTTTCAACACCCCTTTTCATTTAAATAAATGGAAGAAGTCATGTCATCTTCTCTCCAGGGTTTTGTGATGAAAAGAATTTGAATTTCGAAGATCATAAAAGAAAAATGAAAGTTTGGGAAAGTCCTTTTATTCCCTCTCATTTAACTTTCAAAAGTTTCGAATTCACTCACTTTCAGTCAATCAATCAAACAATCAACCAAATCAATCTATTTATTATAACATTCCAAAATTTAGAATTTTGGGATGTTACAAACCTACCACCCTTATAATGAATCTCGTCCTCGAGATTCGGAGAGGCTAGAAAGAAATAGGTTAGGGTTTGGGGGTCTTCTAAAAAATCCATCGATCATCACAGGGGGTCTTGGTGCTACCACCCTTAGAAGCATCGTTACGGTTCCAACAAAACTCATATACTCCATCCTTATTGTTGACAGTGTCGGTCTTCTCAGATCCTCTGGATAATTACTTCTCTGGGCTCTTTTGGAAGTGGCATAACCTTTTCCTCAATTCTTCTGTCCTTTCATCTTGGTAAGGTTATTCCGAGATTGGGTCTTCATAGCTGATAGGTCTGGCGCCAATACTAAACAACTATCGATATCTCATGGTGGTCAACAATTTATGGTTTCTCCTGCAGAAAAGCGGTTGCAGGTTGAACCTCACCGTATATCCTACGATTGGCAACACCTGCCGTGTACAAGGGAAAATGCTTATACCATTCTAAGGTTCAAACAAGGTTTTGATCGTCGTCTCTCTATTATAGGTAAGTCACTCAGATTTACCATCCCATATAGCAAGGCGAATAATAAGAGTAAGTCGGTATGGTGATCAATCCATCCCGCACCCAAATCATTACCTTGTACATGGTTTAGCGAATCTCGCATTCTAACACTCGGTCATCCTCACAAGCATTGCAGAATTTCTCTTGTCAACGAACTAAGTTCGGATAAATCCATGGATTACGCAAGCCAAACAAACAACTATCGATCCTTCACAACTCTCGTGTTTTGCTTTACTCCTATAAAATCGCTTGTGGATAAAGGCATATCCTCTTCTTCCGTAGTTTCTCCTTCAACAAGAGTGTGCTTGCTTCTTGGCAGGTCCCGTGGCACATGGGTTATGGCCCATCTCATCACTTGCAAACCTTGAACTCATCATCGGGCAACTGATCATTATTCCAACTTCCAACTTCCTAGTATTCTTAAATCCATCCAATTGTCTTGTCTTCCTTCCTTCTATTGGCACCAAACTAGGACATGATTACTCGGACTCATCATGGAATTTACCTTGATCCATATTTCCAACATCATACCTCCTTTATATCCAATAGTAATTCATCTCTTCATCCTCGTGGGATATCCCATTCCGAGATAAAACTTATACTTATGAAGTCCCTACTCCACTTCGGGTAACATCATTATCCTTTCAATGGAAAAACATCCTTACAGGGGAATATTGGCCATCTCTGCATGGCACTTCTTCAACTGGAATACGTGAAACACATCATGAACTCCTAACAGTCCTTCGGGTGACTCCAATTTGTTGGCCACTTCTCCCATACGGTCCAAAACTTCGGTGCAGTCCTACAAATCTCGGGGCTACATTTCCCTTAACTCCAAATCATTTAACTCCTCGTAGAGGGGACACATGAAGACATGCTCTGTCTCCAATTTCATAGAATACCTCCTTGCGTTTTTGAGTCTGCATAACTCTTACTTTGGTGAGCTACCTTGATCTATCTCGATCAACTTAACATTCTCTTCTGACTCCTTGATCACATTTGGTCCAAACAACTGACGGTCTCCAACTTCATCCCACATCAACGGTGTCTGGCTCCTTCTCCCATACAAAGCTTCAAAAGGGGCTATCTTCAAACTAGCTTGGTAACTGGTGTTGAATGAGAACTCCGCGTAAGGTAGATTATCATCCCTACTAGATCCATAATCTAGCGCACACGTTCTCAACATGTCCTCCAGAATCTGATTGACTCTCTTGATTTATCCATCTGTCTGCGGATGAAAGGCTGTACTGAACTCTAGCCTAGTACCCAAAGTCCGGTGCAGCTGATTCCAAAACTTTGAGGTAAACTGTGTTCCTCTACGATGGTCCTCGGAACTCCATGCAGACATAAGATCCTTGTCAAATATATCTTGGCCAACTTTGCACTTGTATAGGTGGTTTTCACTAGGGTAAAGTGAGTCACTTTGGTCAAGTGAATCAACTACTACCCGGATAGAATCATATCCCAATCGGGTTCTGGGAAATCCGGTAATGAAATCCAAGCTTATCCCACTTCCATTCGGGTCTCGGCATCGGCTGTTGTAATCCTGCTGGCTTCTGATGCTTTGCCTTAAATCTCTAACATACGTCACATACGACTACATACTCGACAATATCCTTTTTCATACCAGTCCACCAGAAACACTCCTTCAAGTCCAAATACATCTTGGTGTTTCCAGGGTGAATCGAGTATGGTGAGTCATGAGCCTCCTGAAGTATTAACTTCCTGATCTTTGCATTATTGGGTATATGTACACTATCCTCAAACCATAAGGTGTCGTGCTTATCCTTACGAAAGCCTTTGGCCTTTCCTTTGCTCATCCTCTCTTTTATCTCAGCATTCTCTTTGTCATACTTCCGAGCTTCACGGATCTTTACCCAAAGAATGCAGACTGAACTTCCATTGCTGCAACCAAACCTTTTGGAACAATCTCCAACCGAAGTTCCCTGAGATCCTCGGCTAACTCCTTTGGTAATCCTCTGCTTATGAGGGTATTCGTCCTTGTTTTCTTTATGGTTGTGTCCAAATTCTCCACAAAGCTGGTATGCACAAGGTTTCTTCATATCCTTTCCATAAGGCCTCAATTTCTGGGACACTAGCCAAGACTTTAGTAAAGTCCACTTAAATTCTTTCCAAGTGGTTATTCCTTGCCATCCATTGATGGTTTGGTACATCCTCCACCCAGTAGCAACATCTCTTTCAAAGCATGAAGGGCATCTTTGGGCCATATCCTTTCCGGCTATAGGATTATTCTCCATGTGATCCTCATGTTCTGAATCCATGGTCCATCTCCAATTGACTCATCGGTCCAGAAAATATAAGCTCTTCTCCATTCATCCTCTATTGGGTCCATGGGTTTTGGGGTGGGATAGGAGAGATCGAGAGGGATGCACACAATACAAACAAAAGTTTTGAAAGACAGGTTTTATTGTGGCTGTCGGAAAAACATCAACCAAATGACAGCTCACAATAAATGCATCTAACGCAGTATAATAGGGGGTTCGGGCTTCTAATGGTCAATAAATCTCAAAGTCATCAAACTCTTCAAGTCTTGTTCATGTCTCCGATGGCTTCTTCTGATCATGCTTGTCCTTCTCAAGTTCTTTTGCAAGATCATCTCTATTGACGCAGAGTCTCTCGTGACGTCCTTTAATATTCCTGGAGTTGCATTCCAAACTTCTGGTTTCAACTTCCTTGACATGAACCATGATCCTACTGTCCTTCAGTCCTGACAAATCTTTGATGTCTCAAGGTTTTGCTCCTCCAGCTTGGCTACTTTTAGTTTCAGGTTCCTGAATTCTTCATGAATTGCCTCCTTGTCAAATACGGCTTCCTGCGCAGTCCACCCTAAACTCCTTGATGTAATACTCCGGATCCTCAGCGTACGCCACTAAGGTTAAATCGCATCTTTTGGTCGATAGGTGCTCCATCACCTTCTACCATCCAATCATTCCATGCATATGCATGCTTAACTCAGCACGGTGACTAGCATAAGCGGGCGATAACATCATGGATAGCGTGTTTCTGCTCTTGTCATTTCCATGAGCTAGCATTCCCTAGTTGATATCTCCTGCCTTAGGGTTTTACTTGACAGAACTTTGAATTCTAATGCTCCATGTTCCGGTCTTTCTCCGATACACCTTGATCTAGGAATTCTTGAGCCTTCAAAATCTCATAGTCTTGAGTCTTCAATAGTTGTAGTTTCCAGTTACACAAGAAAATCTTCTTCATTCCAAATGGTCTTAGTTGTCCGATATCTTGTCTCCTTGGAGTGTTCTCATCAGTCAAATCTTCAAGTGGTCAAAAGGGGAAAAGGGGTATGCTCTCACTAAAAGGGAATGTTTGAATAAGCTCAGAAGAGAAGAGAGGTAAAAGATCTTTTTGAAAATGAAGTTGTAGAGAAAAATATTTCCTATGGGCTTGCCAGTTTCTAGGGTCACGTCCTACAGTCAACATGTGCTCTGATACCATCTTGTAGCGACCCGACCCGAATGGATCAAGTCTACGTGCTTATGTGTCATCCACGAATCAAGATATCTTTGACACACACAAGATCGAGGATTTATAATGAGGTAAATCACATGTAAAAAGTAGCGTAAATACTATTACCTCAATCCAAATATAGCGGAAGCAACAAGGTTGTGGATTCCCATCAACACCAACGGCAAAGTTGAGTATAGGAAATCGTAACCCTAACGTATCACTTACTCGTCGTCCGAAAAGTCTGCAACATGAAACGTTGCAGCCCGAAAACGGGTCAGCACATGGAATATGCTGGCAAAGTAACACATACAGAATAATGAAGGAATAAGCCTATACTACATGCATATATGGCTGGTGGAAAGCTCTATGGTTACAGTTTTGCATAAAGCCAATTTTTCCCTACATCATAGGAATAAATTTTAATTTAACTATCATGGTGGTTGAAACATCATTGAGAAGGTATAACCCCAACTCAATCCCAATTAAAGTGATTAACAACCCAGCAGTATTAATTTAGAGTGATGAGATACATGTGAATACTCAAGTACTAGATACTCAGAATTGTCCATAACCGAGGACACGGCTAACCATGATTAGATTGTACACTCTGCAGAGGTTTGCGCACTTTTCCCCACAAGACTCGATCGCCTCCGTTGGTTTCTCGCACTGCATGGTGTTTGAGAGACGGATGACCGAGACACGATCTTTCGTAAACATTAACTCTCTACTCGGATAGATCATACCAAACCTATAAAACCCACTACCTGTGACCTACCTCTTGAGAGCTTCACGTAACTTACTCAACTATGCTAGAGCCCATAATAGCTTGTGGCTGCACACGGAAGTTTCTAGCATGAATAATCTCGGTTCCCTTTGAGCACAGGTGGCGGTCCATAGGAAGATCACACGGGTACCCGGATTTCCAAAAAAAAAAAACAGACAACCTTTGGGTTCCCCAGTGCCTCGATCCACCCAGATGTGTATTTAAGTTGCCACCTTAAAGTAAACCATTAATTAACAATCTCACATCTGTCGTGAATATCTCTCAAACCCAAACCACGTCTACGAGCATAGCATGACAATATAAGCATAACGTAGAATTAACTCCCAAGGGTTTGAAAGTAACAGGGCAATAGGTTCCTACCTTATCATCTACTTCCCAACCCACAAATTAATGCCATCCTAATCATGCAATGTTGGAGGGTTGAGCTAATGCATAAAAACTGGGTATGAAAAGATATGATCAAGTGTTAATTGCCTGCAATGTTGATGAAGATGATTCGTACTCAAAACTCTTGAAAGTTCTACTCGTCACACTCCGGTCAATCTATCGTAAGCAAGCAATAGTAACCACACATAAGCAATCACTCAAAAGATCGGAAAGAACGATGAGTTCGATTTGGAAAACATCTACACCAAGCAATTAACTCTTGCAACATAAAACAATTTCTAACAGTACAAAAACCATGTGTATTTGGCCTTATCAGAAAGTTTAGGTCAAGAGCTTCGATTTGCAAAAAGAATCAACTAAATCGGAGTTACGAAACTCAAGTTATGATCAAACGAAGTTTGAATTCAAAACTGATCTAATTCAAATTTTAAATTTCCAAAAATATGTTTGAGTTGTTTTACTGGATAGAGGGGATCATAACGAAGAAGTGGCCGTTGGTTTCGTTGAATTCCGACTAACGAGCAAAAAGTTATGGTCGTTTGAAAATTGGGGACTAATCAGAAAATAACACTACGGATAGGTCTCCGGCGGTAAATCTAAAATAAAAGAAAAATCCTAACGAGCGAGCGTTCATCGCTAAAACCTAACGAACGGATTCGTTCGATGTGAAAACCTAACCGGCGAACGTTCACTAAATAACTAGATTAAAAGAAAAACCGTTTTTTAAGAAAAACGAAACTGAGAAAAAGAAAATAAACCAGATCGGACCGGGCGGTTTTACCGGTCGGCGGTGGTCTGGCGGTTTTCGTTGAGAAAACCGTGGCGGGCGGTTTACTCCGGCAAGTCCGGCGAGGCGGCGCGGCTCCGGGCGGCTCCGGTGGAGTCTCCGGCGTCGGCGAGGCATCGAGCTGGGCGCGGGCGGTGACGATGGTGGTGGCGGCAGCGGTCGGGTGGCGGGGTGGAGCGGGCGACGGCGGCGAGGCTCGGCGGCGGTGGCAACTCCCATGAGGGAGTGGCGGCGGCCGGACTCCGGTGGCTCGGTTTGAGGGAAACAGGGCCGGGTCCCGGCTATATAAGGAGGAGGAGACTTGGAGGAGGGGCGAGGCAAGGCGGCGCGGAGGTGGCCGGGTCGGCCACGGGCGGGCGGCGTCTTGATGGGCGGAGTCCCGCCTTGGGAGCTTCGAGGACAGGCGCGTGGGCGGATGGGCCACACGGCTGGGTCAGCCTGGTTGGCTGGGCCGGCCCAGAGAGAGAGAGAGAGAGAGAGAGAGAGAGAGCGAGAGACAGACAGCAGTGCTGGGCTTCGGCCTGGCACTGTTCGAAGCGTTTTTTTTAAAACAAAATTTCACAGAACTAAAATGATAAAAACAAAAATAATTAAAACTTTTATATAGGCATATAATATATCAAAATTTTCAGAAAAACATTTTCTACAACATGAACATTATTTTAGCTTCAAATAAAATACACACAAATTCAAATAAAACAAGGAGTGCTTCTGCTCTAATAAAATCCAACCAAAATCATTTTAAAAATACCAAAATGACTTCAAATTAATTTCTCTCCAATTTTCTGATGTAGGGAATCATGTTACCCTATTTTCCATATATTTTATTTTTGGAGAAAAATAATTTGAATAAAACCCAAATAACCCCAAATTGAAAATAAATTAAAAGAACTTTGAATTTAATTCTTTGAAACTCCCAACTCATATTTCATATAATTTGAAGAAGTCATTTTATCTTCTCTCGTGAAAATCATTGAGTTGCATAAAGTTTTAGAATTGGAAATATTCTCAAATGAAATTCAAATATTTTCAACACCCCTTGTCATTTAAATAAATGGAAGAAGTCATGTCATCGTCTCTCCGTGGTTTTGTGATGAAAAGAATTTGAATTTCGAAGATCATAAAAAGAAAATGAAAGTTTGGGAAAGTCCTTTTATTCCCTCTCATTTAACTTTCAAAAGTTTCGAATTCACTCACTTTCAGTCAATCAATCAAACAATCAATCAAATCAATCTATTTATTATAACATTCCAAAATTTAGAATTTTGGGATGTACAAGTGTTGACCGTGGCAGTGGGATGGCAGATCTGAAGCTACAAACCACGCAAAGGGTAGTTAGCAACCGATGTTTGCTTTGAAATAACAAATAAGATTTGGTATGGACAAGAAAGTACAGTCAACAAGTGACAAAGAAATGCAATTCTACTATCTCTCTATATGTCGCGACATGCATTTGGGAACTCAAGTGGGACCTTTAGCTAACCAATTAAATGTGTCTGTTAACTAATATCAGTATCATATCACAATCATATTTGAACAACTAAGCTTTGGAATTTTGTGTGTTGTGTTGTTTTGCTTGAAGGGTGGAATAATGCTAGTATGACAGAAAGCACCTACGCAGATCATAGTAGAGTAGATAAAAGGGGAAAACCCTAAGCATCAAGAGTAAAATAAGGAAAGTGGAACTAGCTAGACCAATGGGTGGTGCACATGCTTTTCAAAACAAATATAGGAACATTAGGTGACCAATTAAACGTTCTCTGTTTTAGTAATATGAGCATCATATTAGATTCGTATTTCAACACCTAAGCTTTGGAATTATGAGTGGCATGTTGTTTCGCTTGATGGGTTGAGGTCTTGAGGAGTAGTGCTAGCATGACACAAGCCTACGATGATGGTAGTGAATATAAAGGGGGGAAACCATAAGCTTTACGAGTATAGTGACCGTGCCATGGCGGATCTGAAGGTGCAAACCGGACAAAGCTACTTCGCAACCAATGTTTGCTTTCAACTAGCCACTATGATTTGGTACGGACAAGAAAAGTACAGTAAACAATTTATGATCTATTTTCCTGGTGAGATCAATTACTTAAGAACATATGGACGAGTACCACCTCTCTTGCGACACCATGTAGGCCCCTGCTGATACGTTGAGCGTGCTACGGGTGCGATGGCTGTCAGCAGCAGGGAAGAAGACTTTAGACGGAAGACGGCCGGGTCGGGGGATAAAGCCTGTTTCCATGGACAAGGCGGTCGTAGGAGCAGCAACGACAAGGTGGACGACGGCACCGATGAAGTGAGAGGACGCGATGAAAGGATCCTGGTCCGGCGCCATGGATGAGAGACGTCCACCTCTTGCAGGGGACGACGGGGTAGCGACTCTGGCAAGGTGGAGGATGGGGTGGCGGACGGAGGAGGCTGGGCGCAGTGGGGAGGTTGTTGTGGCGCCGATGGTGTATGAATGATGAAATGGAGGGGGAGGGGGGATCTCAAACTTTGGTACGCGCTTGTCTGAAATGTGGGAATGTTACGAACTTATCCCCCGTTTAAAATTTCGGACATCACGCCGGTCGGGAATAGGACGGTAATCTCGCATCTCCCAAATATTTGCCGGTAGCGATTTCGGGCTAGGAGAGGGTGTTTTGCCGCCCACGGTTGGCGCTTGCGGTGTGTATGAACGGGGCTGACAGGTAGGGCAGTTGTGTCACGTCTGAGGGAAGCTAGACATCTGCCCCTATTTAAAATATTTGCCTACATCAATTTCAGGCGAGGAGAGTTTGTTTTGCCGCCCACCGTGTATGAATGGGGAAATGGAGGGAGAGACACATGTCTTTCGGACGATCTTGAATCAAATGTATTTTCCCGCCCACGTTTGGCGCCCACCATGTCTGAATGGGCTCAGAGGCGGTCGTGTCACATCTGATTGAAGTTACTAGTCTACCCCTATCGACAGTAGTGTAAATCCGGTCAATAAGGATGTCAAAGTGTCAGGGGTAGACAGTAATTTCCATCTCACAAACACTTGCTTCGAGCAGCCCACAAATGATAGTGGGTGTTTAGCCGCTTCGTTCAAAACTTGGGAGAATTAGCATTCACGTTTTCCCTGGGCCCTAGTAACTAAATTCAAATCCAATTTGTATTTGATTACGAATATCCATCGATAATTCTACGTTTTGTTATTTATTTGTTCAAAACCACAACAAAGATTTATTCCACCTTTATATATGATTATGATTTAGAAATGTCGTGATCTTCGAATTCAGTAGGTTGGATACACTTTGAGTCAAACAGTTATTTCATCCAATACAATATGCTCACACGAAAACAGTTCACCTTATGTCAATCATACAAGTACTGACGATTACCTCGCCTAAAAAATTCAGGTTATTACAACACATGGACAACATAGGGGGTCTTACAACATAATCCATTCAGAGACATGACACAACATGCAAGTACAATAATCTATTGACAATTTCAACTGGTATCTAAAGAAGAACTGGGATTACCCTGGGCTTCAGATAGCAAAAATAGCAGGACCTCCTCCGTCTTCAAATGTAGCATTCTTACTTCCTCCAATTCTTGGGTTGCTTGCATAATGTGTGCAGCTAATTGCATAATTTCCAGCCTCAAGATCAAGATTACCTCATTCATGGCAGCCACACCATCTATTTCTGCCTCTAGTAGAGCCTCAAGAACTATAATATCTGTGCTCAGACTGCTCTCCGGTGGTGTTGCCTCTGAACTGCTACCATCTGGTAACATGCATGGCGCACTGCTTCCACAAATAGATTCTAGGGTTGTACATTGTGTCCTAGTGTGAACGGTGATAACCCACAAGTATAGGGGATCGCAACAGTTTTCGAGGGTAGAGTATTCAACCCAAATTTATTGACTCGACACAAGGGGAGCCAAAGAATATTCTCAAGTATTAGCAGCTGAGTTGTCAATTCAACCACACCGGGATAACTTAATATCTGCAGCAAAGTATTTAGTAGCAAAGTAGTATGGAAGTAACGATAGCAATTGGCAAAAGCAACAGTAGCAGTTTTGTAGTAATTGTAACAGTGGACGGAAAAGTAACTAAGCAAAGATCAATATGTGAAAAGCTCATAGGCATTGGATCAGTGATGGATAATTATGTCGGACGCGATTCTTCATACAAAAGTTATAACATAGGGTGACACAGAACTAGCTCCAGGTCATCAATGTAAAGTAGGCATGTATTCCGAATATAGTCATACGTGCTTATGGAAAAGAACTTGACATCTTTTGTCCTACCCTCCCATGGCAGCGGGGTCCTATTGGAAACTAAGGGATATTAAGGTCTCCTTTTAATAGAGTACCGGACCAAAGCATTAACACTTAGTGAATACATGAACTCCTCAAACTACGGTCATCACCGGGAGTGGTCCCGATTATTATCACTTCGTGGTTGCCTGATCATAACACATAGTGGGTGACTAATGACTTGCAAGATAGGATCAAGAACTCACATATATTCATGAAAGCATAATAGGTTCAGATCTGAATTCATGGCACTCGGGCCCTAGTGACAAGCATTAAGCATAGCAAAGTCATAGCAACATTAATCTCAGAACATAGTGGATACTAGGGATCAAACCCTAACAAAACTAACGCGATTACATGATAAATCTCATCCAACCCATCACCGTCCAGCAAGCCTACGATGGAATTACTCACGCATGGCGGTGAGCATCATGAAATTGGTGATGGAGGAAGGTTGATGATGACGACGGCAACGGATTCTCCTCTCCAGAGCCCCGAACGGACTCTAGATCAGCCCTCCCGAGAGAGTTCAGGGCTTGGCGGCTGCTCCGTATCGTAAAACACGATGAATCCTTCTCTCTAATTTTTTTCTCCCCAAACGTGCATATAAGGAGTTGGAGTTGAGGTCGGTGGAGCCTTAGGGGGCCCACGAGATAGGGGGCGCGCCCCCACCGTCGTGGACATGGTGTGGGCCCCCTGGTCTTGATTCTTTCGCCAATATTTTTTATATATTCCAAAAATATTCTCCGTGAAGTTTCAGGTCATTCCGAGAACTTTTATTTCTGCACACAAATAACACCATGGCAATTCTGCTGAAAACAACGTCAGTCCGGGTTAGTTCCATTCAAATCATGCAAGTTAGAGTCCAAAACAAGGGCAAACGTGTTTGGAAAAGTAGATACGACGGAGATGTATCAAACAGCATCCTGAAAGGTTTCCGCTGGACATAAGTAAGAGATAGTTAACGCACGATCCATGTAGTAAGCTTACATGGTAAACGACATACAAATTATTGCCAAGCATGGCAAGCTATATTTAAATGGTTCGAAGCAACATCAGCCGAAAAGAAATTAAAATGGTAAGATGAAACTAGGGATGTAAGTGGCAAATAAACGACATCCGCAAGTCCCATCTAGTTAGTTTTTGCTAGCTCCCTAGTTCATTTTCCTCAAAAAACAAAAAATCTTTTGAACTATCATACCACTAGTGGACTTTAATTGGGATTAAACGGGACCCAGTCGACATCCCTAGTTGAAAGGGAGTGTACCACCGCTATATTTAAGTTGCCAAGGCATCTAAGCAGTTCAAATAATCTGAGAAAGCACTTAACAGTGTGGCCTCATATAAACTACGAAGACGGTCTTGTGATGAAGTTCAGAGGAAAAGTTAAGGACTCAAATGAACTAGGCATGCATTTCTTTACCATAGTACAGCAGGCACTGCTGACATATCGACCAACTCAGGTATAGCCTAACAAGTACCAAACAAGCATTCGAATCAACCAATACAGCAAATCACACGACTGAACTATTTTCAATTCTGTAGGATTAAAGGTTGAGGGCACAAGCCAAGAAAGCAGCCCACACGCATTACATTTCACATTTACTAGAACACAATGGCTTACCATATGTTGCTGTGAAGCCTCGTTGTCGTTGCAATGTTCTTTGAAGATATCGTCACCATCCCGTGGTTGCAAATCTAGTTGTTGTAGTTTATTCTGCAACCTCTATTTAGGTAAAACTAATTTTAATCGCATGCACTGGTTCGAATTGATCATCAATGGTTCATCTAAACTAATTAAAGAAGGGTGTGTGCTTACACGACAATATATCTGCTTCGCTCTATTTTTATGCTTGTTCGAGGTGCCAACCCCAAAAGAACAAATATTTTGCTTGATGGGGTTGGCAGCTCCATAATTAATAGAAACATCAAATTAGTCATGCAACTTGGTTATATCAAGAACACACAAAAAAGTAATGAACAGAGATCGGAGCAGTGATGTAATAGCTAGCATCAGAAAATGTAGGGTAAAACAAACAAAAAGCAGCGGAACCACATGCTAGTATGCAGATGAGTAATTAAGCATAGAGAACATGAAGCAGTCTGATGGAACCAACAGGTGGTATCAGAACAACACCACTATCATAAATATAGCATGCAAGAAGTAAAATAGTAGGCAGTGATATCTAGGAAGTACAGTAATACTCAGGACAAAACTAAAGCATATTAACTATGTGCACTGGTATGTAATTTAGCACATGTAACATGTTCACTGCCAGAAGTATGGCCCTAAAGGTGCATGCAGAATAACACGTCTCATGAAAAATTGAATGATGCCCTGAAGAAATTCAAAGGTGCGGTGCTTATGCTAAGAAAGTGAATGTAGGCGCCGGCCGTTGGATAATAGTACCTGATTCTCGGCGGTGTATGGGTATGATTGTCATACTTGATAGCTAAGGATCGTCGATGGTGCTCGTGTTGCGGTTGATTTCGGGCCGGCTATCGCCGTCACTGAAGCCGCTCCGGTGCTTTGGTAGCGGCGCCTGTCGACATACAAGAAACCTCATCTGTGCTAAGTTAACAGTTGCATGATAAAGAAGAGAAAAACAAAAGGAGTACAAATCGAAATAAACTGATGAGGCTGCGACGTCAGTAAAGCAGGGCCGGTGGAGTTGAATATGGCGTCCGTGAAGCGGGTCCGGTGCAGTGGACGAATTCTTCGGCCGGCGCGGTGTAAAGTGCTTTCAGTGAGGCGGATCTGTTGCGATGGACGAGGGCTTGTATGAAGGGCCAGCGATGGGGCGGACGAGGGAGTCAGTGAAGAGCCTACACTGTGGTGGACGAGGGCGCCGGTTAAGTAGATCCGGTGCGGTGGACCATGATGGCGGTCAAGGAGATTTGGAGCAGTGGACATGCCAGTTGGTGAAGCGGCTCCGGTGAAGTGGTGAGTTGGCAATTGGTGGTTCCAAGGTGCGGAAGGTAGATTCGGTGGCTTGCCGTGGTTGGGGGGAGGAATGGGAGGGCTCTGGGAAGAATGTTGGGGACAAAGAGGGAAAACCAAATGAGTTACAAAAGCATCCCTTTTCCGTTCATGTGGCAGGGGTAAAACAGGAATATCGTAGGGCTAAACTTTCGGGCGCGAGATATTTCGATGTGAGCGGGATGTTTGAAATATTTTGGCGCCTGAAATTATAAGTGTTCTGCTCTTGTACGACCAACTATGATATCATGGCCAAGAATTTGTATGTTCTGCACGCAAAAAAAAGTGCAAGTTCTAAAAATTAATGTCTCCAACTTGAAACTTAGATTTTCCATTCAATTCAAATATGGATCATTGAGCTAGTACAAGCAAATACCATCATACGGTCCAATTCAAATGAAATTCCAACTGTGTTTATCCTAAATATGACGACAAAAGCAAAAATATGTATGTGTATGAATAAAGTGTATGATTATAAAGTTTGAACATGCCCGTATGTGTATATCTCTAGGTTTGATATATGAATTTGAAATCACAAAATCCTGGCTTAAAAAATGTACCTCTATTTAAATGAATTACAAAAGCTAATGATGGAGTCGAATTCCAAAATTCCAATCTTAGGTTTGTAATTCTGGTACATCAAGGTATATCACGCATCTTCAAAAGTATCATTATCTCATAGTCCAAACTGTGAAACAAATTGATCAACCATGAGTGCACACACTATTGACCATATATATCTCAATTATGCTGAAGTCCCTCAAATATAGACACCTAACTCATTATCTGAAGCCACCCCCCACACGCCGTTCTCTCCCCAAGACACGAACACACGAGCACATGAACACCCCCCTCTCTTCTAAAGTCCGGACCCCAATATAGGTCTCTTATCACTTTGTCTCTCGGGCATTCACACATCTCTTCCCCCACTCTCCAGGTCTCCCGGCATCTCTCTTTCTGAAGCACATGCACTATGTAGTGTGTATCTTTCCCATACACACAAAACATCGCCCCCAACCGTCTATCTCCCTAGTTATGTGGTTCTCGCACACTCACCTCACACACCACCCCCACTACAAACAAGCACACTTTGTCTCCTTGTGCACCACTCACCTCTTTCTATCTCTCCCACATGCGGACCCGCCCCAGCTCCTTCCCTCTATACATATATGCCGTAACTCTTTCCATAGCTCCCTAATGTATCATCATTCTCAATCTCGCACGTTGTTCTCTACACCATCTATTCTAGATCTCTCATGAAGTCCCTATCACACACACGATGACTCGCTTCCCTTGCGTCTCTGTACATAGGACAATTTTGAACAACATGAACATTGTCTCCCTATCTATACGCCACTTATGGACACAAACGACCCCTCTTTCCCCCTCTTTTCCTCTCTCTCTCCGTCGCTAGCTCTCTCTCTCACTCACTCTCACACCCCTATCCCACACACACTCGATGTCTCTTCCAAATAGTCTTCTCCCCGCTGGCACCCATGCTATCCCGCTACTACACATGCCTTTGTCTCTCTTTGACACACATGTCACACCATTCCCCTTCCCTTATACTAGGTTTACATCATTAGTGGTCTCTCTACTCCACATACACACACTCCCTCTCACACAGAAACACGCGCACAAACACACATAGACACGCACAAACACCCATCTAGCTATCTGGATCCTTCTTTTAAGACACACACCCTTGCATATTCTCTACATATATGTATATATCCCCCCCTCTCTAGCTTAGATGCACACCTAAATTCTCCATCTCTCTAACTCACACATATCTGCCAATGCCCGCATGTGTATCTTACACACTCACTCTCTGATTATGTCTATGTGTCTCCATGTTACACAACACAAAGCCCCATGTACATGTCTCTCTCTATCCTCCACACACATAGACACAAAGAATCTCATCATTGCCTCAATCTCTAGACATATCACACACACACACACTCTCTCTCTCTCTCTCTCTCTCTCTCTCTCTCTCTCTCTCGCAAACACGCTCAACAAGGGTTTCCCCGTGATTAACTTACCATCTATTCATCAACAGTCATGGCAGTACGGCGAACACGAGACGTGAAAAAGAATAAATCTATACGTGCGTAGACCACCTAGTATGACTACTAGGACTAGAGCAAGCCGAAAGCGTGCCGCCGTCACCCCCTCCTTATCGGCGACGGGAAAACCTTTGTTTTACACAGTCGAGAAGTCATTGTGCTAAGGCCCCACATGCTGAGCCATTGAATAGAATGTAGATCCTAGTTTACGGAAACAAGTATCGATAATACGTTTGTATCTCACTACTGCAGGATGCTGCTAACGCGACACTATAATCAGAGACCCGTCGAGAAACTGTGTGCGATGCCATAATCACAAACGGTGCTGTATGAAAACCGTCAAAAATGTATAAAACGTTTGCGATGACGGATGCATCAAACACTGTTCAGGTTTTAGTTGCATGTGCAATGAAGGGCACACGGTTCAGTTCAATTAACTATTTGCGATGAGGAGGAACAAAAGAAACGGGTAGCCAGATGAAGGCGTGGGTGTGATACATAGCATACGGTTCACTCGGATGAACTGTTTGTGATTAGGCAACACAAAAGAAACGGGCAGCCAGATAAAGATTGTTACTAAAATGGGTCAAAAGATGTCAATCGAACTATTTGTTTACACTTTTTGCAAGACAACAGTGAACTGCAGGATGGTAAGTAAGAACCCTATAGCCTTCTTTTTACTGCCTGTAATGAGTTGTGTTAGATGACAATATCTGAATCTTTTTTCTTTTGCAGTGGATCCTGAAGCAGTTTACTCAAGATTACCTCTCAAACTACATGATTGGCGGCCGGCCATCACAAGGGGTTGGACTAGAGTCCTGCATGCCTTCTGCATCCAGAAGAGCACAATAGGGCCATTCCATTTCACCTTGTTTAGCAACTGGAATGTATGTCGCCTCTTACTTTACCATCTGTAATAGTACAAGTATAGAACCCTGGTACATCATTCTTTATTTGGTGCTTCTGTAATTCTTAAACATATGTACCTGTAAATCGAATAATGCATTGGTTGTTTGAACCTGATGGATATGAATAAAGCAATAGCCTACTTTCAAGTTTAAATTAGGTACAATTTTAAATAGCAGCAATTAAATTAGGGCAAAATTATGTTGTGCAGGTCATTACGGCACACACGGTTGGTAAAACACAAACGTTTGCGATATACACCATAATCTGAGATGGTTCACAGAGAGGAAACATGTGCAAGCATGCACACAATTGCCATTCGCAAAGCATGTGTGATGTCAGACACTATCACATACGGTGCGGGAAAATTAAATGTGTGTGATTGTCTACCTATTGTACACGGTTTATAATCATGAACTGTTTGTGATGTGCCAGACATCGTAAATCTCCCGAGCCTGGAATCTGCCTAGAATCTGCCTGGAAAGCTCCCGTGCCTAGAATCTGCCTGGTTTTAGGCAGAACCACAAAACTCCGACTGCGATGGCAATGCGAGCACAAACGAGTAGCAAGGATGAAGCATTTTGGATATTCGAGATATAGGAAACGGTTATATAGGGACAACTGTATGCATCAAGGCTCCCAATCCCCGACGTTTTCTGGGTCGTGTGGGAAGGACCTCCCTATCGCCCACACTCACTTGGCGACAGTTGCAAATGCCGTCGCGGAAAGGGGTAAAAAACCGTTTGTTTAGGACCGACGCGCACGAGTGTCTCCATACTTATATTTCGTCTGTTATAGAAAAAACAAGTTGGTGATGATGGTATGCGTGCCATCTTGCAATAGACCATCCGATCTATATCTGACAGATGGAAATTAACCTAAAAGATACCCACACCTCTCTCCACATTTGCAGACAAGGTCTTCCCTCGTTCATCCTTGTCTCCAACAACCTCATTGTTGAGCAATTAAAAAAAGGAAGCCTCTGGAACAAACTGGCCTGGTGGCCGCTGCCGGTGTCGTCCATCCCCTTGCCTCCGCTCAGTCCAACCACCAATCACCACCACGCCCCACTCCTCTTCACCTTATCTCCTCTTTCTCGAGATATCATTAGTTTTTACACATGGGATTACTCCTGCATGGGTCAATCACAACACGTGTTTTATAAAAAATGCATCTTGATGTTCCGTGCAATGCACGGACATCTTGCTAGTACTCCTATAGAAGACAAAGTTGGTGATGATGGTGTGTCTTCCATCCATCATTTCTGACCATTAGATCTACATCTAACGAATGTGAGGTAAGTTGTTGCCTTTCCTCACCAACATCCCACTTCTCTGTCAATTTGCAGAAAACCCATAATTAGTATCTTAAAACCAACCACATCCCTCCCTCACCTCACCAAAACAGCCCAAGGAATATTTTCTGATTGAAACATAATATATCTCTAGTGATATATGTATTTCAAAATTAGACTGCTTTGTATCAAGTTTGTGAATAAGTATTATTCTAATTATGATCCGTTGCAACGCACGTGAACATTGCTAGTATTTCCAACCATTCCAAGAAAATGCTAGTATTTCCATAGTTTCGAGTTTTCCGTCAAGGTATTAGTCACTCATGGTTGATATTTACTTTCAATTACGTACACATAGGCAATATGTAACTAGACTTTCTTATTGGCTTCCAAAGCTTAACTTTCACTCCTACTTACAATATGTAGAGTATTTAACAAAAAACTACCACTTTCAACAAGCCCTAGGAAGAAACTATTGTACAAAAAATAGCAAAAACATACCCAAAATTTCTTTATCCCTGCCAAAAACTACTACCTAGTGTCGATTAGGCTTGTTTAAACCCGTTTATGACAGGGTTGGCCCACACGTACGTGCTGACGAGGCAGCTTAAACCAACACATTTTGTTTGACTGTTGACACGAGGGACCCACATTTGACCTTCTATCCTGTCATATTCCCCCTCAAATCATTATTTTTCCTGAACATTAGTTCAAACAGTACTGATGTGTGTTCGTCGGTGGCGCTGGTGATGAGGGAGTTGGCCGCCGCTCCGCCGGACGGGTCGGCCGCCATCTTGGCCTCCTTGCAGGTTGGCGAGCTGGCCCGGCGTGACTCATCTTGTGAAAGCAAGCCGCCGCGCTGGCCTTCGCTCGAGCCAGATGGCTGGCCATAGCGCGGAGCGCACGAGCAAGCCGCCACGCCGCAATGCCAATCTAGCTAGCAAACCTTGCAGACAAGCAACTAGACGGAGCTATCTTGGTTAGTTAGCGGACGCGAGCACCGGACGGAGCTGGCATCCGGGCTGCCGCAAGATGGGCTCCGCACCGCCGGCGGTTTTGACCTTGCCTTCTGCCGGGCGTGGCAGAGTCAAGGCCCCATGGCCGAGGATGACTAGGTGGATGGGCCAGAGGTAGGAGGTCACTCGGGGATTTTTGTGCAGACTGACATGTAGGTCCCACAAGTCATAGCACCTAACTTGCCAGTCGAATAGAAGGCATTGACTTAAGGGGCGACATGGGTTGAAACGTGCCTATAACGACACTTTGTAGAGTAGCCGTTTCTTGGTAGGGCTGGGTTTTTTTTGACTATGAACGACAGTGGTAGAGGCTGCCACTGACTTTGTATTACTCACAAACCAGTTACATCAAGTGTTACAAGTGGGTTTTTGTGCCCCCCTGGCCGTAACCTCAAAAGTAAACAATACGGCTCACAAGCCTTGTATGTAAGAAGTTAAGAAAGGACGAACAAAAGATCTTTGAACCTAGCCAACCACGAACAAAAGGAGTGCGGGATCCCTCTGAAGTACTCGTTGTTTCTCTCTTTCCACAAGCTCCACGCAGCCATCATGAAAATGTCCATAAAAAGAGGTTGGCGCCAATTCTCCTTGCCACCGTGCAACAAAGAAAGTCTGTTCCCCAACGCCGGCCATCGCATGCCAACCTTCTCCCAACAGCTCTAGCTAAACGGACAGGAGAAGAAGAGATGATTGATGGTTTCCTCCGGAGGGTTTTGGCATAGCATGCAAGCATAGTTATTGCCCGCAACGACATAGTGCCTACGTCTCAGCATGCCTCTCGTGTTTAGGCGGTCCACTAGTAACAGCTACTCAAACATTTTGAATTTGATTGGACTTTTGGCCTTCCAAAGCCAGACAAAAGCAGCGTCAGCGACTGTCTTTCTGAAGCAATGATCATAGAATTTTTTGGAGGAGAAGCCTCCCCCAAGGGTGCATTCCCAAGTGTCATCGCAATCACTCTCCAGAAGCACATGCATCGATCCATGTTGGATTTCTCTGACCTCCTCTCTTGCTTAGGTAGACAGAGGCAGGTGAAAGAGCCCGCCCGGGTCCGTAGCAGTGAGGATATTAGCAACAGACTCGTCCTCGTTTAAGCAGTAAGAGAAGGCCCTAGGGAACAGCTCAACAAGGGGGGCATCTCGATCACTGTCAAACCAGGCATCTTTCCAGAAGAGAGGGGGGAGCCTTACCCCAGGGTGACTCTGGTGATCCCTCGAAAGACATCACTGAGTTTCATAACATCACGCCACCAGAAAGAGCCAACAAGGCCCATTGCATGCGGGATTTTGCCCGAGTAGTATGCACCCCAGATCAAGTTCACCCAGGGTACATCATCATGGTTGTAGAACTTAAACAAGTGCTTTAGCGAGAGGTCCATGTTTTGTGTTTTGATGTCCATAACCCCAAGCCCTCCCTTGCGTTTCGGTCGGCAAACTAACTCCCAGGCTGCCAGCGAGTTGTTCTTGACCCCATCTTCGGAGTTCTTGGCCCAGAGACAGTACCTGCACAGCTTATCAAGGTGCTCAATCCCATTGGGGTGTAATTTGATGGTGCACATGGCATAGATCAGCATCGAAGTTACAGCCGAATGGACCAAGGTAAGTTTGGCTCCGTACGACATGAGGGACAGGGCCGTGGACATCTTCCGTTCCACTCCATGCACATGCGGCATGAGCTCAAGCAAAGTTGGCCTTGTTGTGCCCATCGGGAGGCCAAGATAGGTGAACGGAAGCGAGCCAACAGAGCAGCCAAAAATCCGTACCAACTCCATAGCACGATGCTGGTCAATGTTGATAGGGATCAAGGTGGATTTATGGAAATTAATTTTCAGCCCCACCGAGGCCACGTAATCTTCCAAAATGAGCTTCATGCGAGTAGCTTGCTCGGGGCAGGCTGGCATCACGAGAATGGTGTAGTCTGCGTATTGTACCACTGGGAAGTCACCACTATAGTTACAAGGGATTGGCAAGTCAATCAGGCGCTGAGCGAAGGCGTCGTTAATCGCGGCTTGAAGGAGATCTGCAGCAAGGACGAAAATCAACGATGAGAGGGGTCGCCTTGACGCACCCCACACTTGCACTGAAACTTTCTGCCAGGAACTCCATTTTGGTAGGGCTGGTTGGTAAGGGCATGTACAATGGTTGATAAGGTAGTCTTATCTTAAGTCTGCCATGTATGCAAGTGGTAGTAGTTTCTTGGCATTATTAGAGGTTTCTTGTAAGGAACAATGTACTACTAGAGACAAAAGGAGATTCTAGGTTGCGTTGTACTCCAACGAGTACTACTGGTGGTCGCGGGAGTGTATACCTCGTTTTGTGGGTTTGATCCCGACCGAACGCACAATGGCCTTTTTTTAAATAGTAACTTTGCTGAGAGCCAATATTGTACACGTGTAGTTTGAGTTTCGAAGTCGAACAGATGTGTGGCACCACAATCTGGGTGCACTGGATAGCCCAGCCACATGAACGGGTTTTCCTTCCGATCATCTCGTGGTCCGCATGCTCTCCCTAGCCGCACCTCGTTTGCAGCTTCCTCATCAGCTAGTAGCATATTTAAACTAGCGCCTCCCAATTAAGCCCGAGGAGTCGGAAAAGCCTGGTGCAACATTGGGAACTGTGCAATATGGCTCTGTACGTAGTAAAATGCTAGTACTCTACTACTCTGTATCTTGTGGCGTTGCACACATGGACTTCACTCCATTATCGGCTCTATAAAAGAAATTCCTCTTGTCGTGATTTTTTTTGTTTTGAAACGGAGGAAAAAGCTTTGCATCATCTCATTCATAAAGAAGGAACTACTAACAAAGTTCGACGAGGTCCATTACACCTCCACAAATGGAAGCGGAAAGCCTAGTCTCGCTGTATCAAATAACTCAAATGTTCTGCTCCCGCAGTAACCGTCGCTGATAAACAGGCTCCTAGTGTGTGCGTGAGAGGAGCGGCTGAGTAGGCCCGCTACGTGCTTGAATAGAGCACCGAGAGTACCCACTATGCAGGTGTACTTTCCCTGCATTGTTAGTACATCCATGGTTCTAGAGAACAATATTACCCTCCACTTCCAACTATAGCTCCTTGGCCCTGAGATTCAAGAGTTCAAAACGGGTGCACTATACTAGAAGTACAGTACTAGTACATCGACTACTAGTTGATAAAGTGGTACTAGTGCTGCTACAGTACGAGTACGTAGTAAATAATAGCCTCACCCCTTCGCTAAGGAACGATCGAGGAGGTACAGTTGGAAGGGACGAGGCCCTGCGGTTACTACGCTCTTATCTCCTCCTCGCCAGTTCCCCTCCCCCCGAAGAGAAGGCAGTTCGTCCCTGCTCCCATGGATACGCCAGGCGGTTCTCCTCCTCGCCGGGGCTGGGAGACCTTGGACGATGATCCTCTGGGATAAATTGCACGCCGCTCTGACGTCCTCACCGCAGCAAGACTCGGTGCTTCCTGCACCAACTTTTTCAAGATGGTGCTTAAACAGGCTTGCGAAAAGGCCATGCTTGTTGGTCTTCCATGCGTCCTCGTGGAGAAGGTTCTTCTATGGGACAATCCTTCGAACAGTCCACCGCTCCCTGGCCATGATTGCACGTTGACTCCGCTTGAGTTGCCGACGTTGAGAGGTAGTCGGATTTTGTCCGATAAGCACGTCAGTCATGGAGTTTGATCATGGAGTACTTAGTTATTCCATTTCCATCCCGTAATTTATCCGCTGCCCACCGTCTTATATATAGGTCTGGGTCGGTGCCAACAAAGACTGGCTTGCATACCTCCAGCCGGATACCACCATCATTTTGCACAACATCCACAGCAGTGCGGCCGTTCCCTTAGACCCCTTCTCAACCATTGGGGTCGGCCTTCCGGACTGGTTGGGCTTGAATACGTATGATGATGCCTACATGAGATTGAAAAAGATAGCAATTGCGGAACCGCCAACAAGGCGACGCAGCTACGATGATTACTATCTCATCGCGGTGTTCGACATAAGGATTGCCATCAATGCAAGAGGCAGTAACGGCAGAGGCTGGCGCATGTTTGCCATGGCAGATGTATACCCCTACACGTTCGAAGACGCCGTGCGCCATCTAGGCCGCATCTTCGCGGTGACAAGCCATGGGACTTGTTTCATCTGGTTGCCATCCTACGGTACGGGAGATTACAAACGGAATGCACAAACCATAATTTGCATCCCTAACGGTACTCCATTATTTTGCAGGGACCAGTCATCCCCCGATCAAAATAAGATCGCCGATCCTGGATGTGCATTTGCATCCGTGATTCGGTCTAACCTGGAACCTTGTAGCTGACTTTGGCATATTGGGATCAACTATCTTAGCAGTCGTTACCCATGGTACCACTGTTGTGCAACATGGTCGCACAATCTACCACGACCAGACCGTCACCATCTACCCAGGTATTCAATTTAGTATTATATTTTGTAACCCTCTCGCCTTCTCTTTCATTGTTGTACTACTTACTAGTACTAGTAGGGGTACTTTTTACCATGGAGAAGGCTTATAGCTAGCTAGGCCCTTGAAGACTTGAACCCACTAGCTGTCACCATTTTTGTTTTTCCATATCTTACTATCTCATCCATGTAGCCAAGAGTGGCTATATACAATAAGCCGGTCATTTTACTTCCTCTATACCGGAGTAGTACTATTTGCTGCACAGTATTACTGAACACCATATTTGAGCACAACATTATTATGCATGGACCTTGACTGTGTACGTCACCATGTGTCCAGATCTGAGATGCCGCATGTACCAGATGAATGGCGCCGAGTTCAACCCCCGTGATGCTACGTGGGTGCCGAGGAATATTCTTGGAGAGTACTCGCATTTCATTGGGGACAACTACCCCATTGTGAAGCGGATGCCACCTTCCATGCACGACACCGAAGGCTTGCCGTAAGCATGGTTGTGTCTTTAGTGCGCACCGCCGGATGAATGACATGTTGGGACACACTATCCCTGATTTATGCCGCTTCAGCTTGGATGAGTCTTCATCATGTGGAACCGGAATAGAAAGCTGCGACAATGATTCCCATTGCCCACTGCTATGGATCATGCCATCCATGAAGAACACCTGGGACTCGAACCTGGAGGAGGACATGTAGCCCATCTATAACGTGTAAGTGGGGTATGGTAAAATGTGAACGGTAGCGCTGTGAATATATGTAGACTAGTCATGCACAAATTTATCACATGAATTGGAGATGAACTTGTGTGGCATACTGGCATTTGTCCTTTAGAATTTATTACTAGTAAATGTGTCATGTGTACGTGCAACTTGTGTGGTTGTTGCACGGGCTCCAACATGCTCTTTGAGAAAAAGAGGTGGTACAACTTTGGATATAGGTGACGTGGCGGCATCATACAGTAGCATCGTTCACTATAGTTCTAGTATACTCCTACTAGGATGACAACTCCTATAAAACCTTGCGCTTGGCTCTTTGCCTCTTCGGGAGGTTCAACAGTTCGTACTCGTGGAACCTTGCACTTGGCTCTTCGACTCTTCAGAAGGTCCAACAATGATAATACGACAGTACAATATGCTTCTGGAAATCTGACACCGATTGAACAGCTGCACGTCCACCGCGAGGGTGAGGGTGAGCGAGGGAGAGGGAGAGGGAGCTGTAGTCAAAACCCTCTCCTCGTCCTGCGAGCCATCGCGCGCATGGGCGAGGGAGAGGCGTAGTAAGCAAGCGTCTCCTCGTTCGGCGAGTTTACGGGACACATCACAACAGTACAAGTACTAGTCCTTTCCAGTTAATATGGCTTAATTTGAAACGAGAAAAATACACTGGCGGTCAACGTATGTAACAATACGCTCTTTACGGTCACTATATATAGTTTTGCGTTGATTATACGATCACTAGCTCATCGTAGAGCATCGTATAGCACCCTACTGACCGACCACATAGTCGACGTGAAACTTTGTTGACTGGTCAAATTGTGACCTGGTTTTTGGGTCCCACCTGTCAGTTGGCAGAGCAAAGAAATCAGTTGAACAAAACTTTACGCAGGCGCGGCAGGAGTCCAACCCTTGTGGGCGAACCACCCTAGCTGTGTATGTGAGTGCATGCACGTGTACTCCCTCGGTCTTCCAACAAAGTGTCTACATCGGTTAAAAACAAATACTGTACATCTACACTTCCAATGCATTTAGCCTTTAATCTAAAATCGATATTGATTGACTAATGCACCAACCTGTGCTCTAGCTATAGGCTACATGTCTATCTTAATTACAGCATGCAACAACCTTCATTTAATCTTCTTCTCTCAATGGTCGGATGCACACTAAAATTTGCTACTTTTGGGCGTTAATTATGCCATGGTCAATGTGTAAATCTCTAAATGTACAGTCTTTCACGGACGTAGGGAGTAGGTTGAGCACTTGAGAGTGAGCGTGTGTGTTGCGTCACATGTTGTGTGCCGCATGGGTGCGTGAGTGTTGCGTGCGTCCATGTGTACGTGTGAGTGTTGCATGTTGCATGCATGCATGCATGCATGCATGAGGCTTTTACTCCCTCCCATTGACATGTTCATATTTCAAGCTTCCTTTGTTCCCTCCATATTGTGATACTCCCTCTGTTCCCAAATATTGAGTAAAAGCCTCCCTCCGTTCCCACAGAGTATTTGTCTTTCCAGAGATTTCAACAAGTGACTATGTACGGCGCAAAGTGAGTGAATCTACACTATAAAATATGTCTACATACATCCATATGTTGTATTCCATTTGAATGTCTAAAAGGACAATATTTAGGAATGGAGGAAGTAGCAAATAAACATTAAGTTCTCTTGTTTTTCCCTCCTTGGTCACGATGCACAACCAAAGATGACTTATTCACCTGGATGGAGGGAGTAGATGGTCAAAGTTTGACACAAAATTAATGCATTGGTAAACATAATTTTTTGAGGAAAACGAGTGCATTAATTGATTGTTTTTGCAAACTACAAAAATTATTCCACCACTCATCATCTACCTTGGTTGATGAGATTTTTGAATTGAGCCCTATAAACTGGAAAGGAGGTAGTACTAGTACTTCTACATTACTGGCCCTGGGTGCCTTGGCCAATGTTTCATCTTGTTGGACAGGATGAGGCTACATCCAATGCATCGGTGCTTACATGGGGTGCTAAGCACATTAAAAACTTTAGCAACTAAAGCTCCCAATGCTTACATGTACAGGTGCTTAACTTGTTGGTGCTAAGCATCCTTTATTTAATGATTTTGTAACTAAAGTTCTTCATGCATCGGTGGGATTCTTCCATTTAAGTCTTTTGTCTAGGTCCTCGCGCTTAGTACTGGGGTCACCACACTTATCTCTCCTCTTAATTACCTTGCCACATTAGACTTTTTGCCTACATGGCAGCCTTAGCACTTGTACAAGGTGGAACATTGGGAGGGGCCCGAGCGTACATGCATAGGGATACTATAGATAGGAAGTCTTCGCGATCCATTATTCCCCATCTCGGTCAGAGAGAACTATTCAACTAGTCTTCAAAGTGAAGTGACAATACACGCTGCAGAAGATGGGACACTTGATTAATAAGCTGAACCAGCGTGTTGGTGTTACTCAATCAGCCTTACCCAGTACTGCCATCATGTTTTCCAGTGGAGCACGCTTCCGCAAATACGACTACGCACCTCTCTCCTCCATTAATTGACATATGGGCCCTCTTGAGGTAGACCCACATGTCATCAGCGTAACTATTTACACTCCTAAGGACGGTATATCCTAGTAGTAGTACTAGTAGAATTGATATTTAATGCACTTTCTTCCCCATCTTTCACTCTTCTTCCTCCTCTCTTCTTCTTCCTCCTCTCTTCTTCGTCCTCCTCTCTTCCCCATTGCCGGCCGCTTTTCCATTTCCCCCGCTCCTTTGCTTTCGCCCGCGCCATCTTCCTTGGTAGCTCGCGCGTACCATATCCCCCCGCTCACTGCTCGACCACACACGCCATCTTCTTCGCTCGCCCGCCCGAATCCACTTCCCCTCTGGCTCGCAGGCACCTAAAACCCCAGTCACTCAGTGCCCTAATAAACCCTATGGCAGAACTAACTGACACGCAAAGCCGCGATTGGAATTCCCTCCCCGATGTTCTCTTGGAGCAGATCTGTAATCGTATGGACCTGCTCAGCACTGCCCGTCTGGCCGTATGCTCGGTGTCTTTGTACCATCTACTGCAAATGCGCAACGGCGGCTCTTTTCAAGACACCACCTTTGTCGATGCCCGATCCTCGCAGGTGGCCCAGACACCGACTCGACGATCCTACGGAGGTTGCCGTGGTGCCCCTCGACATGCTACCACTACTCGTCCACCTGCCCTTCATGCGCGGCCACAACTGGGCGGGCACGAAGGCCAACTGGGTCATCCTCATCCACCAATCCGGTTGTGCGTGGCATCTCGTGGATATGTACACCCAGCGAGAGATCACCCTTCCATCGTTGGATACCGCCGCCATCGAGCCTCGCGGCCCGCCGGACACTTGCGTCGAGCTTTTGGCTCGACCTCTGTTTGCTGAAGGTTGTAATCTGCGAAGTGCCCACACCATCGGAAGACTACATGGATTACAAGCTCATTGCCGTGTTCAACATGGGATTAGTCTATCTAGAATCCGGTCGCCATACATGGTTATGGCTCATCGTCGATCCTCTTCACCCAACATTTATGTCTGATGCTAGAGTGCACGATTTTATTGTTTATGCGGTCGACGCACTGATTAGCTACCTATACTGGTGGGATCTATCGTCGTGTAATTGTTCTATCTCATCTCATCTTTACCTTAAGAATACGACTGCCTGTTCATTGTTACAAATTTAGAATATATAGTATGTCTTTAACCACATCATTGCTATATGTTCCTCCCATTTCCTAGATTTTTATGACCACACATGTTATTGTTAGAGTTGATATGAGAACAATTGGCATCTAATGATTGTTAGAATAGATATTATGAGTATAACCTCATGATTGCTATATGTTACTCTCATTTCCATGATTTTTATAACAAAGCATGTTATTGCTTAGAGTTGATATAATAATTGTAGTAAGTGCTATGGTAGAATATGAGTAGGCCCTGCCATATATGTTTTCCTCTCATTGTTATATGATGTTTGAACCATGATATATTGCTAGAATATGAAAGCCATTGGCTTATTTTTTTAACTTGGGGTGTGATTATGACCACGACATTCCAATTCTCTGCCTATGATATGTGTCACTGTTATAACAATCTTAATTCCACACATACTCTGAACATGATTGTTTATTTTTGTCCTTTTGGTCTCCAATTTTAATTATTGCAGTAGACGGAAATGCGTTGGCCTTCATGATTCCAGGACCTGGAATCATACCAGCCAATGGTTGGTGGTTTATCGCTCGTTCAGCGGACAGCAGTCATTTGATGCTCATTTGCACGTACCAAATTGACCAAACCATTTCAGCAAACTACATGCGATTACAATGCACAGGCGTCGTGACATTGATGGCTATGGCTGCTTCATGTTCGGGAAAGATCCCAGCTCCGTTGGGCCAGGCGTATTCAACTGGAGGCGGGTTTTTAGCCTCGGCAACCACTCCATGTTCCTCGGGCTCAATTATCCGATCATTCAACCAATCATCGATCATATCCCCGGCAATGATTACCTTTCTATGCAACTTCCATTCGTCAGGGGGAACTGTGTTTACACATCATACCATGGGTTTCATGAATGACCATATCCATAGATTCGTCGACACGGCTTGTTGCCAGATAATCTTCAGTGTGTGAAAGGCATCAAGCTTCCATGCGATGGATGGATTTTGCAAACCCGACATGCGGCAATGTAGTTCATGCCAACAGCAAATATGCACAACTTGATTCGTACTGATATCTAGACTGAACCATGTATCCTGCTACTGTAGCATGACCCTCTTTTGTTGGATATTATGTACTGTTGTTAGTTTGAAGCACTCCTCTGGTTTGAAGGATAGATACCTTTCTCGGATCAAGTGCATCCTAACTCACCTCGTAGGATGTACTGATAATGATGATGGAGATCTTTGTCAGAAGCCATATATATATATATATATATATATATATATATATATATATATATATATATATATATATGTCAATTAGGCTTCAAGTGTGTACTTGTTGGTGGAAGTGTTGTCCAATGGGAATTATATTTTGTATTACTCATGTAGCCTACAAAGTCTGTCGCACAGCCTCGTAAGTTCTTACCCCATTTCTAAATTTGTACTAGTCCTCTATACCGTATATTTCGCTACTCGTACTACTACCTCCCTCCTGGTTTACTGGTCCCCTTCGTAATTTGTGTCAAATTTTGACCATAAATTTCACTAACTAAATGTTAATGCATGTCACAAAAAAATATATCGTTTTATTCGTATTTGAACATAGTTTCCAATGGAATAATTTTCAGTGACATGCATTTACATTTTTTTAGTTAAACTTATGGTTAAAATGTGACACTAAATACGACTAGTAAGTAGTACAGTAGCAGTACTAGTATACGTCGATCAAATTATTCATCATGTCCTCACATTGAATTGCCGTGACAACACGCTGCGCGTGAGGTGACACAAGAATCCCGGCGGCGTGTTCGGGTATTGTGGACTTCAGATGTGGATTACTACCACTTAACTGTCAAAATATTTCATCATTCACTTAAAACAGTCGATTGATCATACATTGAGTACCATATAACTGGAATTAACCGATGCAACTCCAAGAAGGATTGGCCGGTTGTGCCGGCCGGCGTCAAGTTCGATCCCACGGATCAGGAGCTGATCGAGCACCTTGAGGCCAAAGTGAGTGCTGACAGCGCGAGATCTCACCCTCTTGTCGATTTGTTCATACCAACCATCGACAGCGAGCACAACATATGCTACAACCATCATGAGAAACTTCCAAGTAAGACACCGGTCCGTCGTCTACTTGCACAAACATATTCCTTTGTTTATAACTCTATTTTTCTTTTTAGACGCATACCTAGTGAAGCAGTTACAATTTGACAGTTAATAAAAAGTGAAACAAGTGACTGCAACATGCCAAAGATGTTATGAAAATGCCAACTATGTAGACTAAATCCTGTATTCGACAATACTGTATGTATCACACTGAGTGGCCTAAGCAAGCATTTCTTCCAACTCAATTCCAGGGCGTTCAAAAGGGGCACGTGGATGAGTCACAAGATACAAGAACGGTAATACCTTGCCAGTGATGGTCAATGGCCGGCAGACGGGCGGCAAAAAGGTTCTTGTGCTGCACACCAACAAGAACTTCGACCATTCTCGCAAAAAAAAGAACTTCGACCCACAGAGGACCAACTGGGTGATGCACCAGTACCACCTCGGGGACCTGGAGCAAGAGAAGGAGCGGGAGCTGGTCCTCTGCAAGATTTTCTACCAGATGAACACTAGGGCGAGGACTAAAAAGATTATAAGTTAGTTTGGTATTGGTACTTTTACTACCTTGTCGTCGGCAAGTTGGTATTGCTGTTAATGATCTTTCGGTATGAACTTGGCATTTGCTTCCAACCATCAGGCCGAGGGTCGACGTGGATATAAAGCTGAATCATTTGTTTCGAAATGAATTTTCAGGCTTTATTTGATGGGTAGCATAAGCACCTGCTGTTCAAATTCCCAGTTCTCCAATTTTTTTCGAAACAAGTGCATGCACTTATTATCACAATTAAAAAGCAATATACCTGCTGCATCCCAGTTATCAGTCTGTACTTGCAGAATTCTCTCGTTTATTGAGCAGGTATATTGTTTTTTCAGGTCGAGCAAGTTTCAACTAGGCTGTAGACTACCCAAGCTTGGTTTTTTTTTTAACAGGCCTAGCCCATGACGACAACGGGGCACAAAGATCCAGCAGGTATCTACTGGCCTCTGGCCCTCCAGGGTTACTTATATTTTGTCTTACAACATCCGCATGCAGTTTTTTTACTGAATCAAACAAACAACCCAGTTCTATTTTCATCTTGAAGCGCCATGTCCTACTTCCGTTTTCTAATCTCTACCTATAGTTTTACTAATTCATATACACGTATCATTATATTGAAAATACATAAAGTTTCCTTTTCATTTTTACATCCTTATTTTTGTTGTTGTTTTCCCTCCCAATGCTGATTTTTTACCACTGGTTTTCCCTTAACCAACTCAATTGTCCCACGTCTTGTTTGCTTACAAAAACAAAAAGATTTTTTGGCAAATCAATTAGTTCTTAAAAAATGTTTATCATTTCGGGATTACAACATTTTAGACTGCACCAAAATATGCAAAATAAGGGTGAACTTTTTGACCGTGGTCTTGGGCAGAAAATGGGCTGTAATAAATTACATAAGAATTAGCAAATGGGATGCAAATTAGCAAAAAAATAGAAAATGGGCTCTATGTTGTCTGCCACAGATTTGGAGGCTGATTTGTGGGCCTACTAAGTTCATGCGTACACAAGGTTTCTCAAAAAAATAAACTTAGTCAACACTCGACTCTACCAGCGTCAGACCGCTAGATGTTAATCTAACTGCAATCGTGCTTCTTCAGTCTCTGATCTTCCTGCTCCAGCCGCCCAAACCAGAGCCGGCGGAACCGCCTGCTCCCGCCTCCCACGGCCAGCTGTGCTTCCGAACAGGCCTCACGGCCCCACCATACTCGCATCCCTGGCGTGTCTATCCCTCTAGTCACCCACACCTCCTGTTATTTTCCGGCGACGGCAGCCGAACCAGTCAACCCTCGTACTCCCCACCGCGTGGGCAGCCACTGCCGGTTCTTCCCCGGCTCCGTGTCGTTCCCTTCGTAGGCCTCGCCGTCGTCCACCGCCATGGTGCTCTCGGCGCGACATGGTCAATGAAAGACATCCATCAGAAGTGGAATGTACGTGGAGAGGCTGACAGTTGGGTCCACGGCCGCACACAAGGAAATGCCTCCTTATTACGCGCAAAATAATGATTCCTCCACCTGACATCTGGTACCAACCGAAAGGGCCTCTTTATTTCGCGAAAAAACGTTCCCGCCGCTGACAGCTTGGACCCACCAGCTATATCTTCGCACGCAAGGAAGTGCTTCCTTATTACGCACAAAAAAATGAATTCTCCCCCTGCTAGCTGGGACCCACCATATGGGAGACTGACTTGTGGGCCTACTAAGTTGACGCGGATGGAGGGCTTTGTCAACTTAGTCAATATATGTGAATGATTCTTAGTCAATATGAACGATTCTAGCTCCAGTGACCGTACGATGTCCATCCAACGTCCGTAGTGCTTTTTCAACCTCTGGTATTCTTGCTCCAGCTGCCCAAACCAGCGCCTGTCCATCCATCCCTCTACTCACCCGCACCCCCTGTTATTCTGCGGCAACGGTAGCCTCACACCGCAGCAGAACCAGTGAACCCTTGTACTCCTCTTCGCATGGGCATCCACTGCCGTGTCTTCCCCGGCTCTGCGTCATCCCCTTCCTAGGCCTCGCTGTCGTCCACCGCCCTAGTGCTCTCGGCACGGCATGGTCAATGTGGTCAACGAACGACTTCCATCAGAAGAGTACTGTACGTGGAGAGGCAGACAGCTGGGTCCACGGCCGCAGCAAGGAAGTGCCTCTTTATTATGCGGAAAATAATGACTCCTCCACCTGATAGCAGGGACCCACCGTATGGGCCACTGTATTTCACAAAAAAAATGTTTCCCCCTGACTGCTGGGACCCACCAGCTACATCTTCGCACGCAAGGAAGTGCCTGACAGTCAGGACCCACCCGGTCGAAGCGTACGTAGCGTTGTCATTCTGGTCATGAACGTGTACGTACATACGATCGGTCTGTCTGTAGGCTGCAGCAATGAACCATGGCCGTGTAAGGAAGGGTACGTGTGGTAGTAGAGGCGCGCACGTGTGGTAGTAGAGGCGCACACGTAGCATGTACACATACGTACAACAGCCAGAGTGCAAGAAAGTAAATACGGCCACGTACGTACATACGGGCGACGCCTACTCGCGCATACTTACGGCCAGGGCTCGTGTACATGGATGTGGCTGGGTCGGAACGGAGAAACTGCGTCATCGTCGCGTTCATGGGGAGGCAACGGAATGCGTCGTGTTCATCGAGAGGCAATGGAATGCGTGTTGTTCATTATGAGCCAACCAGCTTGGACGGAACAGGCGATGGAAATGAGGCCTGGCGTACCGCAGAACGGAGGAAACAACCTTGTGTTCGACTGGCCACGGTCGAAACAAGATCCTGTTCATCGGGAGGGGTCTGGCGCATCAAGAACGGAGGAAGCGGACCTCCCTACGGTCAAAGCAGGGTCCTGTTGATCGGGAGGGGTGTGGCGTACCGCAAAACGGAGGAAACAGACTTGTGTTTGAGTGCTACGGTCAAAACGGGGGTCCTGTTCATCGGGAGGGGTGTGGCGTACCGCAAATCGGGACTCCATGGGGTATTGTTCATCTCCACCATCGACTGCCTCCACGGGCTACTGTTCATCCACAGTCGACTGCCTCCATGGGCTCCTGTTCATCCACCGTCGACCTCCTCCAGCCTCCACCTGCGACGGTTCATCCACGAGCTCCTATTCATCCAGCCTCCACCGCGCGCTCCTCCACCGGCTACTGTTCAACCAGTCCTCTCCACGGGGCCCTGTTCAACCACCCCTCCATGGGCTACTGTTCATCCAGCCCTGCACTGGCTACTGTTCAACCAGCCCTCCACCGACTACTGTTCGACCATCCCTCCACGGAGTCCTGCTCATCCAGCCCTCCACGGGGTCCTGTTCATCCACCGGCTCGATCGATCGGGGTCCTGTTCATCCAGCGGCAACGACCTCAACTACCACGGGGTCCTGTTCATCCAACCCCCACCGGGAACTGTTCATCCAACCCCCCCCCCCCCAACAACGCTCACTGTTCATCCAGAGGCAGCATCGATCGGCTTCAGTTAGCAGTAGTAGCGAATGAATCACTCGGGTTCAGTTAACAGCAAGGGATCGATCGATCGATCGGGTTCAGTAAGGCATAGCCTGCAGTGCAACCGCTCGGGTTCAATTAGAGCCCAACGCCTCGATCGGGTTCAGTTAGAGCGCAACGCATCGCACACATGCGCGTACGAACAAGAGAAACGTGCATCACTCGGCCGCCAACCACCCACCGTAACCGGGAACTCCCCCGATATTTTCCTTGCCTCGCTTCTACCATGATTTTCTCCATCATTGACTGCCCAAATAATGTCATACAGCTGCGTCTCCGTCCCGCCTAGGACGAAAATCTCATTTTCTGTCATGAATTTTTTTCATTGAAGTAGGAGCCCACCACATCTATGATGATACCGGGTTTTGTCACAATTATCGCCATAGAAGTGTCATAATCATGACAGAAAAAATTTTGTTCGGCCCAAAATGTCATGGATGTGTCTTTTTTTGTAGTGAGAGACGGCCGTAGCACCGAGCATCACCACCACCGGCCGCCTCTGCCTCCCCTCGATCCTCCTCCGCCTCGCGTCCTCCTCTCCTCCCCGGGGCCGGCCGACCCCTGGACGGCCGCGCCACGCCGGGCCGCGCCCGCCGGTGCCCAAACCCTGGCCGGAGCTGGCCTGGGCCGGCCGCCCTAGCGCTGCCCCTTCCCCTGCTCCCCTCCTCTGTTCACGAGCGAACATAAGCGGGAGGAGGAAGAAGACAGTGCCCGATCGCCCCCCTTGCCACGACAGTAAGTGGAAACGCATTCTCCGTAGTACACTTTCCTATCCCTAAAGCGTATTTTTCTAGAATACGTTTTCTCCTTTTGAAAGCATATTTTCCTCCTTTTTCGGCCCAAAGTACATTTTCCTGTTCAGAAAGCGTATTTATGATTTCGCGCCTCTATCTTGTCCACTCAGGGACCCGTTGGTGATGCAAATATTCACAGATTGGTCCTTCTTCTTCCACACCTCATAACTCCGCAACCGTAGCTCCGATCGAGGTGAAACCAACGCTCAAGTCTTCGTCTCGTTGAGCTCTTTCTATTGCTACCATTTTCATAAGGTGTTCACACTATGAAAATGACCATTTTGCCCTTGCCTCTTATAGCCCCCTCTGAGAGAGAACCGTCCGGCAATTCGTTCTGCGGCTTCACCGCACTTCTTCCCAGAGTCTCCGTCACCCCCAGGCAAGCCACAACTGCCACTTGCATGATATTCATGTAGTAGCCTTGCTTTTCAACTTGAGTGGTTAATAAAAGTTTGTTGTTATCTGCCTGCTTGTTTGCTACTACTATCGTTGTGTCGGTTATGCTCGTGGATTCTTGTTCACTTTCATGCTATGTTCCGTTGCATCTTGTTATCTTGTACTACTTGCTAGTATCATGTTTATAATTCATGCTTGGTAGTAGTAATACATGCTGGTAGTAGTAATGTTCTTCGGATGCATGCCTAGTTTGTTATTCAGTATTGTTGCTATGTTTGTTCCGTTGCATCTAGATGGTTACATGCTCACTTGGTAGTATTCTTGTTATGTTCTTGCATGATGTTTATTTACGATGCCAGTAGTCATGCTATGCTTATGGTAGAGTTATGCTTGTGTTATTCATGCTGCTCAGTATGCCATGCTCATTCGGATATATGATTGATTGTGGTTATGATCGATGATTATGTTGCACCCCCATGTTGATATCATGCTCATGCATTGTAGTTGCATCATGTGATTTTATTATGGCTCAGCCTTTTGCATTCAAGTTTAACCAGATAATAATGAACTTGAACAACTGTTGGCTGAGTCATGGTGCCACTAAATCGAGCTGACCAGTGCAACCACATTTGCCTTTATGGGAAGGACCTAACTGGGTCTATTGTCATGCCTCTCGCCGGTGCCTCCAACGAGGGAAGGTTATGGATGCGCGCTACCCTCATTAGGTAGGCAGACATAAGCCTTGTGTGCCCATTGCAGTTGTTATGGTACCTTGTCCCCGTTTGGGACCGTTTTGCCACGACGGTGGCCGTTGATGCCTTTGGTAGGCACGGGGCCACCCATGACTTAGCCCAGAAAGGGAGTTGGTCGGAGTGGCCGGGAGAGTGTCATGGCAGTAGATCAGTTTTTTCAGAACTCCGTTGGTTAACATGTATGGGAGTGCGAGGCCATGGTTTCCGTGGTGTGGGTAAAGTGCGCTACCTCTGCAGAGTGTGTGTTAAATCTATCGATAGCAGCACCCGCGGATATGGACCCAGTTCGTAGTCGGTCACACTATGAGCCAACAATTATAATAGCTTGATTAATAACAACCCCGGTTCGATGATGAGAACGAGAATGGTTGTGATCGCGAGATGATCATGGACGAATCATGGATACCGATGTTGGTAAGTGGATGTATGAGATGGTTACGATGTAACCGCCGGATAAGACTAAGTTGGTGCATGATATTGTTTACCTGTTGCATGTAGTATCATCATATTCATATGCTCATGCCATGCTAAAGTTGTATCATGTTCAGTTGTACATGCCATGTTGTTCTACTAGTATGATGTTCACGATTGCTTTAAGCTGCTAATGCCATGCTGTTGTTTGTCTTGACTTCTTTTGGTTATTGTGAGCTTGCAAGTACATTCAATGTACTGACCTGGCGTGTCATGCCAGTTTTGCAGGTCGTGCTTGATTTGGTTGCTTGTTTGGTGTGGTTCCTGTGTTCTTGAGCTAGGATAAACATTCCAGCCAGAGTCCCTGTGGTTTGGACTCCATCATCGTCGTTCATTGTTTCGCTGTGAGTAGAGGTTCCGCTACCTCGAGTTGTTATGCTGCTTGCATAGAGCAACTGTGGTCGGTGTAGAGTAGTCGTACCGGTGTTATTCATTGTAATCCGTAGACCTTGTACTCATATCCGCGTTGTAATAGAAAGCTAGTTTGTTCTATACTAAGAAGTGTCGTATTCCATAAGACTTCTCCTCGATTTCTGGGTTGGAATAAGGGGCGTTTCGATTTCTCTGAGCCGGGGTGCCACAGCGCTTGGTAACAGAGCAGGTCTGGCTATAGAGCATCCTAGTCCGCTAGAACATTAGAAAATGGTAGTATAGGGTCCGGTTGTTGCCCTTGCTTGCTGCATTTGGTTGTTGCATTTGTTTGCTGTATATAGGCTTATTTCAGTTACCCCTAACCCCTGTTTCGTGCGTAGACGGCGGTCAGCTTCCATGAGTTCAGTGCCATCCCCAGAGCTCCCGGTGCTGTTCCTATTGAGTACAATCCCTCTCCTACACCTCTCAGCTTTGCCACCCTCCTTTGCGACATGTGGCATAGAATTTATCCCCGCGCAG
Source organism: Aegilops bicornis (assembly GCA_021605145.1). Classification (NCBI taxonomy): domain Eukaryota; kingdom Viridiplantae; phylum Streptophyta; class Magnoliopsida; order Poales; family Poaceae; genus Aegilops; species Aegilops bicornis. The sequence goes on from CM038669.1 coordinate 344,569,897, forward strand.
ATGCACCCCATTATCAAGTATTCCAGTTTTCTGCTGGAGGAAGAATTCTGGAATATGTAACTCATGTCCATCTGTCAGCCTCGATTCCTGTTGGTAAGCGCACCTACAATTTCCATGGTGGTTATGGTGCTACTCCAGAATGTGCCGGCCAGCTTGCTGCAATGGCAGGAATCATTGGTCTTCATCATCAAGAGAGCATGGTGCAAGAGAACCGTGCTTACCAGTTCTATCCCACCATCGTCGAGAACCCTAAGCGGATCAAGTTCTCCTCTGTCAACCCTCAAGATGACCCGGCTATCCTCTCCATGTCCCGTTACATGACGGCCGAGTGTCTTCTTATTTCCGAATTAGTCCGTGACACCATTCGAGCCAGGAGATTGCTTGGTGCTTCCTTACCTCAGTCCCCACCAGCTTCTCCAACCCCTCCGCCTCGTACATCCGGAGTTTCAGAGTCAGCAATTCCGCTTGCTACTCCCTTAGCTTCTTTGTCAGTTCCCGAGTGTTTTGTCAAGCATAGGGTGTAGTCCTTCGTGTAGTGCATATGCATCTATTGTAGTATCATGCTTGTGTTTGCCTGTTGCATATGCACTACACGAAGGACTACACCCTATGCTTGTGTAGTTTTGTCGGTTGAGGAGCAATTTTTCCATAAGGGAGTAGTTTTGTAGCTTGTTTGCTGTGTGCTTTATTTAGCTTGTTTGTTTGGTGCTTTATTGCAATCGATCATTTTCTCGTGCTTCTTTGCTTTGAATCTTCAATGTTACCCCCTTATGGAAAAATTGCTCCTCAACCGACACCGGATCAGAAGAAGGCGTGAGAAGTAAAAATATACACCAAGGAACTCAGCTAAAAGCAATGAGATTTTCAGCTGACAGCATTGTATTGCAGACATCCGGTCTGAATACAAGTATATTCTGCTCAGACTTTCAGTAACAAGTACCCATCAGAGATCCATTTTTATTGCAGCAATGATTAAACCAGCAGGAGAACAAAATTGGATCCCAGTCCAACCATGCATTTCAAGTCAGAGGTATGGTCCGTACACAATGATTGATTCTGCCATGAGTCAGATTTAAAACATGCGACACCCCGAAGTTAGTCTGGATATGCAATGAATTCAGTAAGAAGTATGGTCAGAGAATTCTTGACATACAAGTAATCAGCAGCTAGAATGTCAAGAATATGTATTATATGCCATCCTGTTCACAAAGAAAAACAACACATTATTTCTCAGCAAAGCGTACAAGACACGATTCCCTGGTCTACATCAGTAAGGTATGAATGGATTCCAGTGCAAGGTATTCAGTCTTCTTTAGTAAGATACTGCACAAGCTTCTGGCATAAGGTATCGAGTCTTCCCTAGCAAGCCTTCAAGGGGGAAGCTTATGAGGTACACTACCCAGCTGTCCTTAGCAAGATATCTTCTGAAATCTTTGAGTGCAAGCCATCCGGCCTTCCTCAGCAAGATATCCCGATGGTTTCCAACGCAAGCTGCCCAATCTTCTTCAGTACATCACTGCTACGAGAAAGTAAACATCGAGTTGCCATCATGGCAGTGTTTCCAAGTGGAAGACCTACAATAGTTAATTCAAAAACAAGAATCAGTCAAAGCAAAGTACGCACCCAACAACCTCGCTGGATATGTAAGTGAAATAAAACCAGTGGGTGATGCAAGAATCAATAAGTCTTGAAGGAAGACAACTTTGAGGCAACAATCTTGGCAGTGATTATCAAGATCAGCCCCGCACATCCGACAAGGTGATGTTATTAATCCGGTCACTGTCTGGCATAATCAACAATAGTATTGGGATCTTTATAAACACACGTAAGCCGGATAAATATACCAAGATTGGAGACATGAATAAGACCAGGGTATGATTACAATGTATTGCCCTTGACAATACTCAGGGCCGCAAAAATAATCAAAGATATATAAGGCCCCACTCTTTCGCTTAAAGATCCAGATGAGGAAAATAATAATGAAGGAGCAAGACCAACAATACAGTAACGACCTCGTAGCAAGGCAACTAGCTTAGTCCACATTATGCTCAAAACTGTTAGCATTGAATACATGAGTCTGTCAAGTCCGACCCAAGAACAAGTCAACATATTGACCTCAGTAACTGTGCTAAAGTATCGCACAACCTACTATCCCCATGAGTATACCGGCAAAATGAAGAATCAGTGTGAGAGCACATACTTTGAGGATTGTTATGTCTCACATATGGGAAGCAATTACAGAATAGCCTGCCGTGAGTGGGATTCTTTGCCAAGATCACCACCAGTCAGGTCTCCAAATGTTATCATCAGGAGATGGTGCACTTTTCTATCAGTCACGTCAAGCGACAATCAAACCTTTGGTACAAAGTGGATACTCAAGATTGTGAAGCCTGTCAAGATAAGTCAGAAACTCCTGCAAAATGTCAGAATCCGTTAGAAGAACACGTATGATTCACATCACTGTTTTGAACCCAGAAGCCATGCACATATATTCAAGCAGCACGATGCCTGGATAGAAGAGATTCTTTGATCCACAGAAAGATGTGTTCCCCAACTCCATGGAATATTCTCGGTACTCGATGCGAGAATAACATCTCCAGCAAGGATTAATATCGAGAAGGACACGTATGTCAGATGATCTTTCGGACCCCAGCTCAGCCAGCAGATATGAAGGAAAATTTTGAGTCAATATGAATAGGAACATATGAGGAAAGTTCTGTCATAATGTCAAATACGGCGAAGCAAACCACCCCAGATCAAGACAGTTAGTCAAATCCAATTCGATGGGAACATATTACATGAGAATGAAAAAAAGAAACCCGAGTTGGAAACAGTTTCTTCAAGTCGGAATATTTATCCCTGAGCAACCAAATCTCGAGGATGAGATTTCTTTAAGGGGGGAAGGTTTGTAACACCCTGGATTTTGCCCTTTTTTTCTGATGATTGTCTTGGATTTATTGATTTGATTTTTCTGTGGCTATGTGGTTCTGAAATTTGGGAAGATCATGCCTTCCTAGGTTTTATAGTGGCTTGTCATCCTCCTCATCATCCCAAGATCATGTCATTTTCATCCTTGACCTAATCCAATATTCTTTTTCTAGGGAATATTCCTCTTCTATTAAAGGAATAACCCTTAAATCCCTAGGTTGTGAAGCAACCTATTTTCTTTCACTCCCAAAATTCCCAAATAATTCTCATAATTTTTTGGGTCATATCTTCCTCAAATATATCAAAATCCTCCCTTGGCATCATCAAACATAATTCACAAATATTGCTTTTCTGATTATGCCCTAAGTGGTGGTTTGAGAAGGAAGTGTCATTTATCTTTGCTTGATTGACCCCAAACTTTTTGGACATTGTTTCCTATCCATATAATTGCTCCATGCCAAAATTCAACTCAATTTGCCTAGTAAATATTCCTGAGCAATTTTTCAAAGTTCCTGTCTTAGGGAAGTGATTGTGAAGGAAGTACAATCTAGGCATATCCAAATGAGTTGAAATTTTGCAGGGTTCTTCATATGATCAAATCATGATTCTCCACCAAATATTAGCTCATGTAACTCATTTATGTGAGCCCAGCTCCAAATCTTAGTTTCTGGTCAGATTTTCAGTTTGTGGAGCAACCATATTTTATATTGCTTCATTTAAGCTGAAAATTTTCCAGGGCATTCACCTGTCCATATAAACCCTCTCCACAAAGTTTTGGCCCATTTCCCTAATCCAATTGCCCTGTGCAATTTTTCCAAGTTTCTGGTCAAAATGAAGCATTGTGAAGCAAGTACCATTTTGGTATTTCCAAATGGCATGAAACTTTTACAGAAGCTTCATATGATCAAATAACCCATCTATGACAATTTTCAGATCAATACAAGCTAGTATGTGAGTGCTACTTCAAAGTTTGCTATTCTGGTCAGAATGGCACTTTGCACTACAAGTACTAGCTAAGCCCCTCTGTATGAGCTGAAACCTTGCCACATTAATTACCTTAGTAAGTGATAAACCCCAGTCAAATCTCAGTCTAATCCTCCCGACCAATCCTCTACAGATGGCATCAAACACCTTGCTACCAAAATGTTTTGGCTCCTCCTACAAATCACTTCTTTGCCCCTGAACCGAGTTGTTACCGACTTTGAACTCATGGCATCATGGTCATTCTACTGGACATGGTCGGCCTGGGCAGAACGCGACGCTTGCTCCACCTCACACGGTGACCACGGGTCGTGCGAGCCAAAACCCGTGCTCTGGCGCGTTGTCGCCCTGGTTCCCGTCGCCTTCCTCCATGTCTCGACATCCCACCTTGTCCAGGAGCTAGCCCGTTCTCGTCTGCTCCACCCTGAGTCGCTGCCCCGCCCTGCATCGCCGTAGTCGAGTTGCAATCGCCGCACCCATGCCACAACCCTCCTCTGCTCCGTTTTTGGCATGTCGGCCGAAGCTTCTCGAGCGTCCCTGAGTCCTCCCCTCGGCCTATATAAGAACCCCCGAGGTGTTCTACAGTTCCCAAGCCCCTCCCTCGCCTCCCTAGTCCACACGAGCGACCACATCTCACTGTTTTTTGCCAGAGTTTGTCTCGGCCATCGCTGGCCTCCATTGATTCCTGCCACCTCGAGCATCCTTAGGCCTCCACTCCACCTCCATGAGCTTCCCCACTCCTCCGCGAGCCGTCCCCACCCCTCGCCCTTTGTCGGAGACGGTCGTAGTGCCAAGCATCACCACCACCGACCGCCTCTGCCTCCCCTTGGTCCTCCTCTGCCCCGCGTCCTCCTCTCCACCCTGGGGCCGGCCGACCGCCTGGACGGACGCGTCACGCCGACACTACAAAAAAAGACACATCCGTGACATTTTGGGCCGAACAAATTTTTTTCTGTCATACTTATGACACTTCTATGATGATAATTGTGACTAAACCCGGTATCATCATAGATGTGGTGGGCTCCTACTTCTATGACAAAAAATCATGACAGAAAATGGGCTTTTCGTCCTGGGTGGGCCGGAGACGTAGCTGCATGACATTCTTTGGGCCGTCCATGACGGAAAAAACCATGGTAGAAGCAAGGGCGAGGAAAATATCGGGGAGTTCCCGGTTACTGTGGCTGGTCGCGGGCCAAGCGATGCGCGTTTCTCTCGTACATACGCACGAGTGTGCGAGGCGTTGCGCTCCAACTGAACCCGAGCGAGGCGTTGGGCTCTAACTGAACCCGAGCAATTGCACTACAGGCTACGCGTTACTAAACTCGAGCGATCGATCAGTCCCTTGCTGTTAACTGAAGCCGAGTGATTCGCCGCTCTTTCTTTGCTAATCGAAGCCGATCGATGCTGCCTCTGGATGAACAGTGAGCGTTGTTGGGGGGAGGGGGGGTTTGGATGAACAGTTCCTGGTGGGGGTTGGATGAACAGGAACCTGTGGTAGTAGTGGTCGTTGCCGCTGGATGAACTGTACCCCGATCGATTGAGCCGGTGGATGAACAAGACGCCGTGGAGGGCTGGATGAATAGGACCCCGTGGAGGGCTGGTTGAACAGTAGCCGGTGGAGGGCTGGATTAATAGTAGCCCATGGAGGGCTGGATGAACAGTAGCCCGTGGAGGGGTGGTTGAACAGGACCCCCGTGGAGAGGGCTGGTTGAGCGATGGCCGGTGGAGGCGCGGTGGAGGCTGGATCTGAGCCCGTGGATAAGCGATCGCGGTGGAGGTTGGAGGAGGTCGACGGTGGATGAGCGATGGCAAGTGGAGGCTGGAGGAGGTCGACGGTGGAGATGAACAGTATCCCATGGAGTCCCGTTTTGCGGTACGCCACACCCCTCCCGATGAACAGGACCCCCGTTTCGACTGTAGTGCTCCAACACAAGTCCGTTTCCTCCGTTTTGCGGTACGCCACACCCCTCCCGATCAACAGGACTCCATTTTGACCGTGGGAGGTCTGTTTCCTCTATTTTGCACGCGGTACGCCAGACCCCTCCCGATGAACAGGATCCTCTTCCCACCGTGGCCGGTCGTACACAATGCCGTTTCCTCCGTTCTGCGGTACGCTAGGCCTCATTTCCATCGCCTGTTCCATCCAAGCCGGTTGGCTCCTGATGAACAACACGCGTTCCGTTGCCTCCCGATGAACACGACGCATTCCGTTGCCTCCCCTTGAACACGACTACAGTGCAATTTCTCATTTCCGACCCTGCCATGTACACGAGCCCTGGCCGTACGTATGCGCAAGTAGGCATTCGAGACCCCGCCCGTTTGTACGTACATGGCCGTATTTTCTTTCTTGGACCCTGGCCACTGTACATACGTGTACATGCTACATGCGCGCCTCTACTACTACACATGCCCTTCCTTGCACGGCCACGGTTCATTGCTGCAGCCTGCGAGCGGACCGATCGTCGGTATGTCATGCATTACACGTTCGCGACCAGAATGACAATGCTATGTACGCTTCGACCGGGTGGGTCCCGACTGTCACACACTTCCTTGCGTGCGAAGATGTAGCTGGTGGGTCCCAACAGTCAGGGGGCGAATCATTTCTTTTCGTTATATGGATGCACTTCCTTGCATGCGAAGATGTAGCTGGTGGGTCCTAGCAGTCAGGGGGCGAATCATTTTTTTGCCCATAATATGGACGCACTTCCTTGCGTGTGAAGATGTAGCTGGTGGGTCCCAGCAGTTAAGGGGAGAAAACACTATTTTTCAGGGTAAAAAGGATGCAGTTGCATGCATGCGTCCATGGGCGTGGTGCGTCCCCACTGTCATCCTCTCATGTACAGTCATATTCCAATGACTCTCGGTTCTTGATCACGTTGACCACACCGTGCCGAGCGCACCAAGGCCGGTGGACAACGGCGAGGCCCCAGACTGGAATGACCTGGATATGGGGAAGATGCGGCAGTGGAGTCGCAGATGGAGAGGAGAGGGAAACTTGGTGGTTGGTCTTGTGGCGGCCTTTGCCCCAGTGCATACGGAGACACGAGCAAGAACGAGAGGTTGAAGAAGGAGCACGGCTATTGGATTAACATCCAATGGTCCATTTGCTAGAATCATTTGTTGATTAAGTTGACAAAGCCCTGCGTACCGCGTCGCTTAGTAGGCCCACAAGTCAGCCACAAAATCGTGGGTCCCGGTATCAGCGGGAGGAATATTATTTTCGCGTAACAAGGAGGCACTTCCTTCCGTGCGAAGATACAGCCAGTGGGTCCCAGCTGTCAGGGGGAGGAAACTTTTTTTCAGCTTAATAAGGAGAAACTTTCCTTGTGTGCGACCATGGACCTCGTGGGTTCCAGCCGTCAGGCTCTCCATGTACAGTCCTCTTCCGATGACTCTCGTTTGTTGACCATCTTTGCCGGCCTTGGCGAGGCGGTGGACGACGGCGAGGCCCCGGACGGGAACGACCCGGAGATGGGAAGACGTGGCAGTGGAGTCGCAGAATTAGACGAGGAGAAGGGTTATAACTGGTTCTGGTGCGGCGTGGGGCTGAAGTCGGTGGAGAATAACAGGAGGTGTGGAGGGGTGGAGGGATAGCTTTGCCGGCGGTGGCGTAGCGCTTCGCAGCGATGCGTGCTAAGCAGAGCCGCTAGCCGCCGGAGGCCGGACCAGGCAGTCCCGGCGACGCCGGAGGAAGAAGACGAGAGATTGAAGGTGCATGTCGGCCGTTGGATATAAATCCAATGGTCGTGGATGTCATAATCATTTGTTGACCAAGTTGACAACGCCCTGCGTAGGCTTCGACCTATTGGCCCACATGTCAGCCTGCAAAAATGTGGCATATATTTAACCCATGTTTTGTCCATTTGCTGGGCTGGGTGAACAAATAATTTCGCGTCAATGGGGCCCATTTAGAATTTCTAAGAAATCCTAGCCCATTTGCACTTTCTTGAAATACACGAATTAGCTGGGCTCGTTCTATATATAATGTTAGGATAGAAGGAGCAATTAATATCAAAAAATAAACTAGAGCGACACATTATATATATATATATATATATATATATATATATATATATATAATTAACAAATTACCGAGTTATTGCTAAAAATAAAAATGAGCGCGTTATTATTACATTGGTCCTTAAAATCTTCGCAAACTTTTGTACGCAATCACCAGGATTTTCCTTGCTTGTGAATCAAAAACAACCAGGATTTTCCTTCCCAACTTCTGTTAAACATAAATGGGATGTTTTTATAATGTATATATAAGTCTCTATAAAATATACGATAATAGTAATAATATAAATATATATAATGTGGAAGGGAAAACATAAATGGGAGACAACATTATTATTCTTATATATAGATAAATAGAACAGAGATCTGTGTTTTATTAAGAAAAATACATTGGGCTGCCGATCTTTAAGAAAAAGCCCATAGGCCGGTATGGACCTCAAAAAATAAGTTGAAACTACTGTCTCCGTATGTCGTGGGCTACGCATATTAAAAAACAAAACCTAGGCCTAGCTGATACTTGTTCGCCCTCTGGAAAAAATGATACCTGGAAGCACAACAGGAGCGATTTTTTTCTTCAGTGGATGGCTCTCGATGGCGTTTTTTACTTGCCTCTGCACCATACAACCTGTATTTTTAGCCTCCCAGTTCGTGGTGGACCAGAAGCCCATTTGCTGGGTGAGTCAACCTAGAGAAACCAGCACTCAATTTTTCATCAAGCCCCAAAAACAATGCAGTACTATGTTTTTTTTGAGGCCGAAAACATTACGGCAGGGGTTGAGCGGGGGAGGGGGGACGACAGAGCAAAAAGATTAAAAAGAACTGATGCGTCGTTGCTACCCTAACAAAGCAGGTGCAATTCTTCTCGGGAAGAAGGTGCGCCGTTGACACCCACACGTCCCAAATCCCACAGTAGGCATACTAACAAGTTTACACACACGTACAACAGAAAAGGTAAACATTCGTATCAAACTCAGTTTCACAAGACACGTTCATATTCGTAGCCAACATTCACAATCAACAATTCAAAAGATTCATATATACACAAGTTCAGCATGTCTATGCATCCAAATGATTGATAGATCACACGACAATATTCATAGATAATTCACAAAAAGATTCAGATATACACATGTTCAGTATGTTTATGCATCCAAATGATTGAGATCACAGCCAATATAATCCATGGACGAACTTTAATTACCTAGTGTACAGACTGGTAAATGGTGTTCAGTTGGAGGTAATTCTTGCTAAAATTAATGCTTGTACGAGTAAACTTTTGAGTACATAAGAGGCAGCACAGACAATCTGAACTTTGCTTGTAGGTTTATACTCAAATAGTGGCCTCATGCCGAGGGAGGTTTGAGCAACTTGGCCACTACTTCCATCCAACTAGTTTACTGGCTCATCTTGGTCCTGTAGCTCGCCAAAATTCTACATTGCAGACAAGAAAGGAGGCGGTTGAGAAAATGAACCACCCAAATTTTTTGTGCGGTTCAACTGAAATGGAGCATCCCTGGTGTGCAGACATATTAAGTGCCAGATGAATATACGTGTCAACCAACTTGTCTGGAATCTTTAGACTCCATGCCATACAGTTCGGTACCATATGTGCCGATAACCAAAAACACAAGTTCGGACCAAAAAGCTGGACTGCGTTTTTTGGGCTATCGCCAAGCAATATTTTAGCGTTCACTCTCCTAATACTTGGAGTTTGACAACTGGTTGACGCCGGTTGATACTCGAATGGATATAGGGACTTCTTCTTGTCAATATTGATGCTTGTCTGAGTGAACTTTGGAGTTCATAGCAGCAGCATAAGTACCTGTCCATCTGATCTTTTTGTGCAGTTCTACTGAAATCACCCAATGTAATGATTTGCCTGCGAGTTCAGGCTCCAAGTTACTCCTTTATGAAATCGGCAACAGTAGCACAATACCAAATTACCAATACATATGACAAGCACAATAATTAGGATAAAGACTAGTACCAACTTGTGTGAGGTAGCATATCAATTACTATTTCCTTTGACTGGAAGCTGAGATAAGCCAAGCGACTGACAAGAAAGGAAGAATGCAAGCCCGGATTAGCGACTGACAGGAAAGGAAGGAAGCTGTCGAGGCAATGAAGTACCCAAAGTTTTTGTGCAGTTCCACCAAAATCGAGCATCCCTGTTGGCACATATATTGAGAGAGTGAGACTACTGTAATAGTGGGACTAGTTGATGAAACATACACTAACAAATAGAAGCGCCCTCATTATCTTAATGGGTAAAGTTAGCAACATAGTAGTCTTGCTTAAAGAGAGGTATTTGTTTATTTAATCAGTGCCAATTAGCTCAACACTCAAAGCATTGCCATGTATCATAGGTTGCAAAACTTTAACATGCAAAGATAACGGAGTTTCTCATGACAAGATGTACGATACAAATAGAGATGACAACAACCTAATATGGATGAAGGCCTTAGGCCGGTACAAACCTGAGGAAAAAAGCTTATTCATGTAGTCCCATAAGAGATGATAAAGCACTCACTAGAATCACTCAATAGTGTATATTTTTGTGCACTTCAAATGTATGGTTGAAATCACTCTTTTTTACTAGTGCTAATATTATATCGAAAGATTATCAAGAACTTCCAGCAGAGTTAAAGCACTGGCTGGGATACAGTTCATTGTATTGTCTTGTGTAGTTCACTAAAATGATTGATTGGCACAACATGATCCCTGTTTGAACAAGTAGGAACAAGGTGCAACCTTCATTAGCTTGGTGAGAAAGTATAGAAAGACATTAGCATATTACTCTAACAGTAGCATCAAATTCATGATGGATAATACGCAAAACATTGCCTCATTAAACCAATGGCAATAAATTGACATGCAAAACAATAGGACTATTATGTCATGACAATAATAATATTCCCTCCCTGCACCACCACATGATTCACCTCCATGACAAACATACACATGTATATGATTTAGAATAAGGTCCTACTAAAGATTTGTTTAACTCCGTCAGGAAAATTAGGCAGCAATAAATTAGTGGTACTTAAGTACTCCTAATTAATTAAGTGACCTTGCAGGAGAGACAGCAGAAGTGGAAGGATCCCTGGAGGATCATGTCACATGTAAGGTAGACGTTGCCGGAGCCCTTGAATGGCCTCGACTGAGGCCTCTGGCTTCAGAAAGATCACCTTGGCACTGTTTATTCTTCTTCTTCTTCCTCTTCATGCTATGTTTCTCTTTCTCCTCACCAGTTGGTGAAACCAAGTACATGGTTGGCCTTCTATTTCTGAATTGGTTTTGTAAGTGAGGGAGTACAAGTGTACTAGTAAACAATAGCATTATTTTCTCATGGGAGTCACAAAATAGAGATGAACACATGCATTAAATATCATTCTTACCTAAAGGAAGGTTATGGCGCCAATATGGATGATGAAGATTAGAACACATATCTCCCTTTGTGCAGTTCCACCGAAATGAATCAACCGTTCCATTCTGACATTCCAGTTAAACAACACAAAAGTGACTTATTTTAAGAAGTGTTTTTTGCAGTGCACCAAATGGCCACAACAGCAACCTGGTGAAATGGATATTCCTGTTTGCACAAAAAGCTACAATGGAAATAGTCAGAGTCTCAAGCAATTATAGGAAAAAACATTTGGCTAAACTTGTCATGGCTTATAACAGTGGCATGGCTTCATTTTACCAGGGGCATTAGATTAAGAACAGCTAAATATTTGGTATAAGGGAATGGGACAGTGGTTGCACCAGCAGTACAGCACCATATACCTAAACAGGGGCATAAAGTGGTGATTCAGAGTTTGTTGCCCCGAGAAACAAACATCCAAGAAACATATCTGGGTTGGTCCCATTTTTGCTCACTCTAGCCACCTACTCCTATGTGTGGATATCAAATCTAGTCCTGGTCATACCACTGTGTATAGCGTTACCCCGATACTTCCCTTTTCGACCAAGAGACCGGTTGGATGACCAGTCTGTACTACTTTCATCCCCTTTCCTTCCTGTTTGTACCAAGTCCGATGTACATACTAAATTCCCAAACCCCCACTTTATTTCTTGTTTGAACCAAGTACAAGATTTGACTCCATGAAGTAGCTTTACCTCTAACAGTAGAATAAAAAATAGGTGATGTTGGACCATCCGATCGAGAGGGGCCGAGAGGAAGAAAATGATGCACATGCAGCGACGTAGCGACCTGGGGAAGTAGAGCTAAGGCGGTTTCGAAGGAAGATATACCTGAAGGTCGTTGGGATGTGGATAGGTGGGCGGCGGGAGGCCGGATCCGCCCACACTAGGGCAACGAGGAAGGGATTGGAGGACCTCCCGCGCCGGCGCTCGGCCAGAGATTAAGGTCCGGCCGGCAGTGGATCTCCTCCCTCACTGTCAACGACGGCCTAAACGCTGCCCCTCCTCCCCTTCACCAGCGAAGGGGGATACGTCCGGATCTGTAACTAGCGGTGAGGATAGAAAGACAGTGTTTTTTGAAGGGAGAAAGACAGTGTTGCCATCGCTATCTTGTTTAGATCTGGAGAGGATGAGCTTGTGTGAATAGAGCAACCCTAGCAAGCAAGCGTGGAGGCTCCGGCCTATATATACGTAGTGGGGTAGTTTTCCTTTTTCACTCCATCAAAACAATCTTTTAAAATTGTGTACGAGCCAGGTCGCCGTTTTTTTGTTGTTGATTGTTTTTTGAGATAGCTACCAGCTTATTCCAAGTGGTGTTACAGTGTGCCAGGTCGTACTTTGTATCGTTCAAATCTGGTACAAGACCATCCATTAAATGAACATCAACCCCGTTGTAAAAACTGTGAACAAGCCCATGGCTAAAATTATCGGAAACCTGGGCTGCCCCAACATGCATTATTATTTATATTTTCTACTCCCTCCGGTCCTAAATATAAGTCTTTTTAGACATTTCAAATGGACTACAACATACGGATGTATGTAGACATATTTGTCAGATTTCGGGTTCCGGCAGACCCTCTAGGTTCGAACTCTGGGGTGCACGCGGAGATCTCACCGCCTACCTACCTGCACCTCGCTGCCTCGCTAGGACCTAAACTATGAAAGGAACAACACAAGAGACACATGGTTTATACTGGTTCGGGCCACCGTTGTGGTGTAACACCCTACTCTAGTGTGTGGTGTGGTGGATTGCCTCTTGGGCTGATGATGAACAATACAAGGAAGAACAACCTCGCGAGGGTCTGTTCTTGGCTGGTGCGATGAACTACTAGGGGAGTTCAGTTGCTTCTCTCTCTGCGATTGGTCTCTCGATCCGATGCCTCTATCTCATATCCCCTACCCTGTGGGTGGCTAGTCCTGTTTATAGGCGGAGGCCCTGGGCCTCTTCCCAAATATTGAGCGGGAAGGGCGCCAACAATTGGCCATTTTGAAGGGGAACATATAGTACACTTATCCTGACTAAAGTTGGTCCTCGCCTGTCAAAGGCTCTGGTGGTGGCCGGCTTGGGCTCCACGATGACTTCCTTCCTGCCGTTCTGACGGTCTTGGTCTTGTTGCACCAAAGCGGACACCTTTGCTTGATGCTCTCGCTGCGCTTGCCCCTTTGCACCAAAGAGGAAAGCGAGGACAAGGCTGGCTGGCGCCCGCCTGGCGCCCTTGGTTGTCATGGCTTGCGTCATGGGCACCTCGTGAGGTACCCCGCCTTGATCTCTCTGCCTCCTCGCGAGCCAGCCTGACGAGGCGTGCCTGAGGAAGCTTCCGGTCGTCTGCCCCGCGAGGCTTGGCCCCTCGTGAGGGTCTTGAGCTTGTGCTGATGAAGATGGGCCGTACTGGGCCACCCCTTGAGCCACGCCGCAGGCCGCAGGCAGGCAAGTCTGGGTACCCCTGTTCCCAGAACGCCGACAATATTTTAAAGTATGGATTCGTTCATTTTGCTCCGTATGTAGTCACTTGTTTTAATCTCTTAAAAGACTTATATTTGGGAACAGATGTAGTATGTGGGAGCATCCTCAAAACAATATGTGAGAGTACAATATTTATTGAGCCCCTTTGTAATTGGTGCTAAATCTTGACCAAAGATTTAACTGACAAATGTTAGTGCATGTTAACAAAAATTATATCATTTCATTCGTATTTGAACATAGTTTTCAATGATGTAGGGGCTCTTTGGTTTCTAGCCACATATTGCCACACTTTGCCACACCTCACCTTAGGCAAATTTGACCAAGTTAGGTGGGTGTTTGGTTCTAGCCACACCTAAGACAAGAAATTTTTCATTAGAAGTGAACCCACATGTCATAAACACAAAAAGTGTGGCAAGATTCCCTTAGGTAAGCCAAAGTGGGTCTAACAATTTGAGAAACTAAAGTTAGGCAAAAAAATGTGGCAGCATAAGACACTTTAAATATAGTCACAATCCAAACAGCCCCGTAATTTTTGTGACATGCATGAACATTTGGTTAGTTAAATTTATAGTCAAAATTAAGCAAGGTGCATAAAATCAACACATGCAAGTATCAAAAGGAAAGTCACGGCATGCATGCATGCATTGTTCTCCCTCTGTTTCCAAATATAAGTCTTTTTAGAGATTGCAACAAGTGACTACATACGAAGCAAAATGAGTGAATCTACACTCGAAAATTCTACATACATCCGTATGTTGTAGTCCATTTGAAATGTCTAAAAAGACTTATATTTAGTAACGGAGGGGGTAACTAATGCATCGGTAAATGCAAATTATTGAAATATATCGAGTGCAGTGCTTTGATGTGTCGCGTCAACTTGTACAAGACCTAGAAGTTTGATTACTACAACGCCCTCTCGCATTAACCGCACCTGCCTTTGGCTGCATGACAGGTGGGCCACCCACCTGTTGGGCCCACCTAACATAGACGCAAAGGCAGCAGCAGTAAGTCAATGAAGCTGCTTCCCTCCCTCGCCCATGAGCATGGTGGCTGGCAGGACTAGGAGAACTTTCGTTCGCTACACGCTCTCCCTCCCGCACGCGGTGGACATGCAGCAGTTCAATCGGTGTCAGATGGCCAGAATCATACTGTAGTACTCCTCCACTGTAGTAGTACTCCATCATTGTTCGACTTCACGAAGAGGCGAAGAGCCAAGCGCAGCCCGGACGCTCGTGTGGCAGTTTCATGTGTAGAGTAGTCTAGGATAGCGTGTATCGTGCCTGTAAGCTTAAAATCGTTGGGGTCGGCTCCATGCTTTTATTTGATTAAAATAATCTTTTGGCCCTACCTGTCATCCTGGTGATTCTAGTTTGCATGCTCATCTGGTCAAGACAGGAATATATATCTTAATTTGGGGTGGGGTAAATGTTAGAGGTTGCAGCAAATGGAGTATTGTACACTGCGGGTCTTTCAGCCAAGTTTAGAGGCAACCATGTGGGGCCAGTGCTATGATGTGTCGCATCAACTCGTACAACAAGGAGAAGCTTGATTTTACTACTACACACCTTCTCCCTCGCCCATGCACGCGGTGGCTATCCCTCCCGCACACGGTGGACAGACATGCAGCAGTGGATTCGATACTGTATAAGTAGTAGTAACATCATTGTTCGTCTTCTCGAAGAGGCGAAGAGCCAAAGCATAGCCTTGAACGTGGCGATTCGAGCAGCTTCGGCGTGGCAGTCTTTGTGTAGGGGTGGGGCATGGTGCAGAGCCTTGGAGCACGCATATAGCTAGGCTCTTGCATGAGACAAAATTGCAATTTGAGCCCACTATTGTAGTACTAGTACTTGCTAGTATATCCCTGTTGTCGGTGTCAAAACTGGTGGATCTCGGGTAGGGGGTCCCGAACTGTGCGTCTAGGCAGATGGTAACAGGAGACAAGGGACACGATGTTTTTACCCAGGTTCGGGACCTCTCGATGGAGGTAATACCCTACTCTTTCTTGATTAATATTAATGATATGGGTAGTACAAGAGTAGATCTACCATGAGATCAAGGAGGCTAAACCCTAGAAGCTAGCCTGTGGTATGATTGTTGTTAGATCCTCTGGACTAAATCCTCCGGTTTATATAGACACCGGATAGGTTAGGGTTACACAGTCGGTTACAACGGTAGGAGATCTACATATCCGTATCGCCAAGCTTGCCTTCCACGCCAAGGAAAGTCCCATCCGGACACGGGACGAAGTCTTCAATCTTGTATCTTCATAGTCCAGGAGTTCGGCCAACGGTGATAGTTCGGCTATCCGGACAACCCCTAATCTGGGACTCCCTCAGTAGCCCCCGAACCAGGCTTCAATGACGATGAGTCCGGCGCGTTGATTGTCTTGACATTGCGGCGGGTTCTTCTCCAAATTCCATATACTTGTCGAATAGTGTCCGGCTTCTGATAAATGCTGCGCTCCTTGGCTTCTACGTCCAATAATGGCCATCTTCCACGTGTTTGAATGAATGTGAAGAGCCAGGGTATTTTTACACTTACACCCCTAGCTGCGCAAATGAGCCGCCTATCAAAGGTGCGAGGATCTAGATCTGAGTCACACCAACCCTCTTCGCGAGCTTTCATCGGAGCGCCTCTGACCAAAGCCCATTCCATCATGGACAGTCGACGCGGCTCCTCCTCTCGCGCTCCCAGCCCTCGGCACAGAAATTGGGAGAGATGCTCATCCTCATAGCGAGCTAGTCATACTCCAAGCCAAGGGATTTCTTCCCCCGGCCTTCATGGTCCAGGTTCGAGCCGGACTTGCCACCTACAAGGGCGGAAAGCAAGCGGAGAGTGTCCACGATCCCTCTAAAGGAGAGCGGGTATGCTTCCTCTCTTATCTAGTAAGAGGACTCGGATTTCCAATCCATCCGTTTCTCCATGGGCTCTTGGAGTTCTACGGCCTCCAGTTGCACCACCTTTCTCCTACCTCCATCTTGCACATCGCGGGCTTCGTGGCCCTTTGTGAACTGTTCTTGGGCGTCGAGGCTCATTTCGGGCTATGGAAGAGATTATTCTGCCTAGTACCCCGTTCTCATGAGGGGTCAATATATCAAGTGGGCGGAGCCGAGCTATGGCGCATCGCCGGGACCGGATACCTGTCCGGAACCCCAAAGAAGGCATCCGAAGACTGGCCTTCGGAATGGTTTTATATGGAGGACGTCCCGCTACCGGATCCTGTTCGGATCGGTCTTCCGGACTTCAGCAATGCTCCACTGAAGAAGCGCCTAAGCTGGCGCCCTCGGAGCCCCCGGAGGGAAAATGACCGGGATGTCCTCTATCTGATGAGTCGAATAAGGTTATTGGCTCATGCCGGATTGACCATGATTGGAGTCATGGCAATCAGACATTATGAAGAGTGCAACGCTCCAATATAGGGGCCACCCCATGTGGGATTTCAACAGGAGGACGATGCCACCCGCCATGGCCGCAAAGGGCCGGGATCGGTCACCGAACTGGTGAAGATCTTGTCTGCCATGTATAAAGGGGAGGAGGATTTCCTCCGCGTCAATCCACTGAAGGAGTTTTCTTCAAATAATCCTCGAAGCTGGGTAAGCAAACATCTTTGTGACCTGTC
Source organism: Aegilops bicornis (assembly GCA_021605145.1). Classification (NCBI taxonomy): domain Eukaryota; kingdom Viridiplantae; phylum Streptophyta; class Magnoliopsida; order Poales; family Poaceae; genus Aegilops; species Aegilops bicornis. Next base: position 344,587,329 of record CM038669.1, read on the forward strand.
CGATCCATGCTCCCATGGTTAAATATCTCATTTCATGGTTTCTGCGCAGGAACTGCGCCGGACTGTGGAGAAGATACACAGCCTGCCCCCACAACCCGAGGATCCGGAACAGTCCATCGATCCAACCTCCGAAGAGGATCCGGATATAAAGGTGGAGTTGATCGACGGGGTATTCCACCAACTTAGCATCGACAATGCTTTGGTTGCCATTACTACCGATTACCCCGGAATACTTCCAGCCTCACAGGTAACTGAGACCAAGGTCCCAATACTCTGATAATGACCCATCCATGCTTATTTCTTGATCACCGTATACCAATGGTGCTTCGCAGGGGGTACCTTTGAGGCAGGAAGCCGAGCCAGCGGCTAGCCAACAAAGGCGAGCGTCGTCCCGCAGGCTAAAAAGGAGTGCGGTCCGGATCGAAACTCCGCGCCGCAAGCGGTCTGTGGCGTCACCATGTTCGTGAGGATTGATTCTGGAAGGTGTACTAACGCCGACGCTCTTTTCAGGAAAAAAGCGCCGCCGGACCGAGTCCGGAGAGGTTGTTAATCGAACCTCCGTCGGCCAGGCTCCAAAGCCGGGTCCAGAAGCGGAGGCGAACATGAGGCGTACGTCGGACGCTCCTCCGAAAGAGGATGCCGACAGATTGTCCGCCACCAACTCCGAGGCGGAGAGCGCCTTGAATCACAGGCGCCGCCGGACAGTTCTTCGTGACGCATGTTTCTCCCAAGAGGCCTTGAATGCCTTTGATTCGGGAGATGCGCACCTCCGTGCCGCTCAAGATGGCCTAGCCAGAGCCACGGAGCGATGTAAAGGACATACGGGTAAGGAAATTTGATGATTATGTGTGCAGTAGCCCCGAGACTTAAAATAGTTAGAATAACTGATTTAAGGATCATTTGTTATCTGAGATCTTCTGAAAAAGAATACCCGACTGTCCCAGAGCTTGAAGAGTGCAAGGCCCAACTTGAGGCCGCACTAGCCGCTCTGAGGGAGCCACAGAGACCCCTTACGGTAATATACGATTCAAAAGATAAATAGTTTATGAAGTGTGGCGGGTGTGTAAATCGACAAAAACATTGCAGATGGCGCGGACTAGATCCGGACAAGCAACAACTCTTGCGCCAGCTAAAGGCGGCGAGAGCGTGCTTACAAGGGTGCGGCAGGAGAAAAATAACCTCCAAGATGCCAACACCAAGCTGGGTGAGGAACTAAAGGATGTTCGTGCCCAGTTGTCTGACTCCGTAAAGGAGAATCGGCGGCTTCGTCGCGGCATTTTCAGTAAGTGCTTGAGCAAACTTTGAAAGAGTTCGGCGAGGAAGGCGACTAACATAAACATGTATGTAGGTTTGCTCACGATGTCGTCTGAAGAGGAGATGCCCAGTTCTCTGGTGATCTTCTTCCCGAATTGCGTCGGCTACCGAACGAAGTCCGGCGGTGATGAAAGGCATCGGCCAGCCTTATGGCCATCTATCTCCCGCCCAAGGCATTGGGGAGCTGGCTGAGCTGCTTCAAGGAGCACGGCGGCGCTTCCGGCTATGGAAGATATCAGCCTGTCGTCAAGGCGCCAGGGAGGCCTGGGCCATGGTAAAGACGCGGTACACGAAGGCTGATACAAACCACATAGCCGAGGTCGGACCTGTGGGGCCTGATGGGATGGAGATCCCTGTAAGCTTAGTGTACGGCCAAGTAGAACTGGCCGCCAAGTATTCAAAGCAAGATTGTAAATTAGATATCCTATTAGATGGCATTGAGGAGGAATACAATGAGTTGAGCTGACTATGTAAAAAGCATGACATGAAAAAATGTCTTCTAGCCGGATTGTAGATCGTTTGTCATAGCGGACCTTTTCGCTTCGACCTCAGGACCCAATAGTCCGGAGTGTATCCGAATACCTTCGTGGTTATATAAGAACCGGGGTATGCGTGGAGACAAGGCGTAGGGGTCATTTTTGCTTATCAGACAAGTGCCCAACTAGTTATGTTATATTACATGGGTAGTAAGAAACATCTTCCAGGGAGAATAGTTCCGTTAAGGGTTCCTTTCGCTGGGATGCATGCTCTAAAGTGCATGTCAAATCTGCTATTAAAGCAGAAAATCATCTGGGGGAAGATGGGTAAATAGTTAAAAATCATCTTTTAGTTCACCGACCGAATATTCCCTTAAGAACGCTAGCTTTTGGCTTCACCCAGTCTGAGGTACACATCCGGCTGACCCGGCAGTAACAATCGCAGAGGTGCTCCCTTTACCACCTAGCCGAACAATCGGGAACGTAGGGGTAAGCACAGGAGCCGAACAACCCAACTTGGCCAAAACTTAAGTCATATCGATGCATATAATGGTGAATAAAAGGTGCATGCGGAAGTTTAACGCATGTGTTGGGCACGAAGCCCATATAAATAAGCTTCTGTTAAAGAAGCCCCCAGGTATAATGAGCGCGGACGGCGCGTCAAGTATGTGCGAAAAAAGTGCAAACGAGCCTCTAGAGGCTTCAAGAAGAAGGAGGAGGAAGGAGATAAATAAAAGACAGCAAAAATAGAAAATGTGGACGGAGGAAGGAGACGAACTTGGAGTCCGGTGCTTAGGCGTAGAATCTTCATAGACGGGCTGCGTTCCATGGGTTCGGCTCGAGTTGGTTATCCGATGCGTTTCGCAGACGGTATGCTCCGCCGGTCAGGACCTGGTCGATGATGAATGGACCTTCCCATTTGGGCTTGAGTTGTCCTTTTCTTGTCCGGCAGCGTAGAACTAGTTCGCCAACGTTATAAGCTTTGGCCCGTACTTCCTGCTTTGATATCTTCGAGCCTGCTGTTGATAGAATGCGGAACGAGCTTTTGCCACGTCGCGCTCCTCCTCCAATGCATCCAAACTGTCCTGCCGATCGAGCTCGTCTTCTCTTTCTTCATACATGCGCACGCGAGGTGAGTCATGTTTTATGTCGCAGGCAAGACTGCCTCTGCGCCGTACACCATAAAGAATGGTGTGAATCCGTAGACGATTCGGCGTGGTCCGCAGCCCCCGTGAGTACGTAGTCGAAGCTCCTCAACCCAAAGGCGTGTTAGATTCTTTGAGGGACCGCACTAGTCCGGGTTTAATGCCGCTCATGATTAGACCATTTGCTCGTTCGACTTGGCCGTTGGTTTGAGGGTGATAGATCGAGGCGTGTCGAGCTTGATGCCCATGTTTTTGCACCATAGTTTGACCTCATCGGCCGTAAAGTTGGTGCCGTTATCGATGATGATCTTGTGGGGGACACCGTAACGATGCACTACCCACGATATGAAGTCTATCACCGGTCCGGATTCGCCGTTTTGTGACAGCTTGGCCTGTATCCATTTGGAGAATTTATGCACCATGAGCAATAGGTATTTTTGCTTGTGGGTTCCTCCCTTAAGGGGTCCAACCATGTCAAGCCCCGGACCATGACGGCCGTGTGATGGGTATAGTTTTGAGGGCGTGGGTGGCATGTGGCTTTGGTTAGCAAAAGCTGGCAACCGACGCATCGTTGGACTAAGTCCTGTAGCGTCTGCCCGGCCGTCGACCAATAAAATCCTGTCACGGAAGGCCTTGCCTACAAGGGCCGGGCTGCGGCGTGGTGCCCACCTAGTCCGGCATGAATTTCAGCCAGAGGTTTCGCCCTTCCTCTTCGGAGATACACCTTTGAAGGACTCCGGTAGTGCTTTTCTTATAAAGCTCTCCTAAATCGACTTTATAGGCTTTAGATCGCCGTACTATGCAGCGAGCCTCATTTTGGTCTTCGGGAGTTCCTACCTAGTTAGGTAGGCTAGAATGGTTCCATCCACGGGCGATAACCGCCATTATTTCGTGGGCAGAGGGTGTTATCTCGGTGGCAGGGCCTCCGATTGTGTCAGAGTGTTCGGCGTCAGGCAGTGCGGTTGGGTCCGGATTGTTATTGCCGGACTCCCCTTTCCATACGGATTGCTTGAACAGCCGTTCCAGAAAGATATTGGGTGGGACGGCATCGCGTTTTGCACCAATGCGTGCCAATATGTCCGCTGCCTGGTTGTTATCCCGGGCTATATGATGAAATTCGAGCCCTTCGAACCGTGCTGACATTTTTAAGACCGCATTGCGGTATGCTGCCATTTTCGGATCTTTGGCGTCAAAGTCTCCGTTCATTTGAGATATCGCGAGGTTCGAATCCCCGCGCACCTCTAGGCGTTTAATGCCCATGGAGACTGCCATCCGAAGGCCGTGCAGAAGGGCCTCATATTCTTCTGCGTTGTTGGAGTCCGTATACATTATCTGAAGGACGTATTGGACTATGTCCCTGGTTGGGGACGTCAGGACGACGCCAGCCCCCAGACCGGCCAACATTTTGGAGCCGTCAAAGTGCATGATCCAATTGGAGTATGCACCGTACTCTTTAGGGAGTTCGGCTTCGGTCCATTCGGCTATGAAGTCGGCCAAAACCTGTGACTTGATAGCTCGTCGTGGCTTGTAGGTTATGTCGAATGGAAGGAGCTCTATGCCATGAACACCGCGTATGCTATATTTTGATAGTGTGGGTAACGGGACTTGCATGGAGTTAGGACAGTGGACACATAGTAAACCGGTTTTTGAAGAGGGAACCGGTGTCCGTCCGTTTCTCGCTCGACAACGAGCACCGCGCTGACGACTTGATGTGTTGCGGCGATATATAATAGCATTGGTTCGCCCACATTGGGCGCGGCCAGGACCGGATTGGTTGCCAATATGGCTTTTATCTCTTCGAGTCCGGCCGTGGCGGCATCCGTCCACTCGAAGTGTTCGGTGCGACGGTAAAGAGGTAACGCCTTTTCTCCCAAACGGGAAATAAAGCGGCTTAGAGCTGCTATGCGTCCCGTCAATTTTTGTATTTTCTTGAGGTCTTTTGGAATATCGAATTGTGACAGAGCTCTGATCTTGGCTGGGTTTGCTTCAATTCCTCTACCGGACACAATGAAGCCCAGGAGCTTTCCGGCTGGAATGCCGAAGACGCATTTTTCCGGATTGAGCTTGATGTCGTATTTTTGAAGATTGTCGAATGTGAGCCTCAAGTCGTCTACTAGAGTTTCGACGTGCTTGGTTTTGATGACCACGTCATCTACATACGCTTCCACCGCTCGCCGATCCGGTCGCGGACACATGTCCGAATCATCTTGTTGATATGTTGCGCCGGCGTTTTTTAGCCCAAAGGGCATTGTGTTGAAGTAGAACGGGCCGCATGGAGTGATGAATGCTGTTGCAGCTTGGTCTGGCTCCGCCATCTTGATTTGGTGGTAGCAGGAGTACGCGTCGAGGAAGCACAATGAGTCGTGTCCTGCTGTAGCGTCAATAATTTGATCAATTTGAGGGAGTGGGAAGGGATCCTTTGGGCAAGCCTTATTAAGGTCTTTGAAATCAACACATAGGCGCCAGGATTTATCCTTCTTTGGTACCATCACCAGGTTTGCTAGCTAGTCCGGATGTTTTATATCTCTGATGAATCCGCCTTCCAAAAGTTTGGCTAGCTCCTCTCCCATGGCCTGTCTCTTGGGTTCGGAAAAGCGCCGAAGGGCCTGTTTGACTGGCTTGAATCCTTTTAGGATATTTAGGCTATGCTCGTCCAGCCGACGTGGGATTCCTAGCATGTCTGAAGGGTGCCAGGCAAAGATATCCTAGTTTTCTCGTAGAAATTCTCGTAGTGCGGCGTCTACATCAGGGTTTAATTGTGCCCCAATGGAGGCCGTCTTCGCGGGGTCCGTTGGGTGGACTTGGAATTTGACTATTTCATCCGCTGGTTTAAAAGAGGTGGACTTGGATCTTTTATCAAGTATCACATCGTCCCTCCTGTTCACCGTGGACGCGTCATGTGAGTTCCTCGGCCGCTAGGGCTTCGTGATGCCTCGAGGGCTAGTGCGGCTGTCTTGTTTTCGGCGCGGAGTGCTATGTTCGGATCACTAGCTAGAGTGATTATTCTGTTAGGTCCGTGCATTTTAAGCTTCATGTACCCATAATGGGGTATAGCTTGAAAAATTGTAAATGCCTCTCGTCCCAATAAAGCATGATATCTACTGTTGAACGGGGCCACTTGAAATGTGACCTCCTCGGACCTGTAATTGTCCTGCGAGCCGAACACTACGTCCAGTGTGATTTTTCCTGTGCAGCATGCTTCCCGGCTAGGGATTATTCCTCTAAAGGTTGTGCTGCTTCGCTCAATGTGGTTCCAATCTATTTCCATTTTTCGGAGGGTTTCATCATAGATGAGGTTTAGTCCGCTGCCGCCATCCATGCGTACCTTAGTAAGGCGAAAGCCGTCCACTATCGGACTGAGGACCAATGCGGCTGGTGCTCGGGCTGTTTGGAATTTAGGTTCGTCACTGGCATTAAAGGTAATAGCCGTGTCACTCCATGGATTTATTGTTGCTACTTGGTAGACTTCGGCAAGGTTGCGGAGTGTTCGTTTTCGCATGTTATTTGACGCAAAAGTCTCGGGGCTGTTAACACCGTCTTTGGTGTTGCTGGGCTGGGATTCTGAAGCTAGAAGCTCTTCGCCACTTTTGGCCACCTGCCGTAGTATCCAACATGCTCGAAGGCTATGAGTTGGAGTGGCGCCCTCTGCGGTATGAATTTTGCAGGGTCCGTTTAGCCAACCCTCCAGTACGGTTCGGTACCCTTTAGGGGGTTTTGGTTTTTTGGTATTTAACCCAGGTGCTTGATAATGATGCACCCTTTTATTTCGGACTAGGGATGTATTCGGGGTCGGATTATCCCAAAATTTACTTTCGGTTTTCCAAGCGCTCTCCATCGCATAGTACTTTTGTACTATGGTTGCCAAGTCCGCAAAGCGTGTAATTTCGCGACGACTTATGGCGTTTAGGATTCCCTTGTCCGTGCAATTATTGCAGAAAATTGCGATTGCGTCTTCCTCTCGGCAGTCCTTTATCCTGTTCAAAACCAGGAGGAATCTGGCCCAGTAATGATGTACTGTCTCAGCGAGCTCTTGCCGGATTCGAGAGAGATCGTTAATGTTTGGGTGGGCGGGTGGAACTAGATCCGGAACCCCGTCCAATTTAGGACTGAGGGGCCGAGGAGTTTCCGAACTCGTAAGTTTGGATTTTTTTAGTGCTATCCAATGAGTCCAACCCGCCGCCTGACTTTAAGTTCAGGGCTTGATCGACATCCGTCCCTCTGCGAGAATCCGGCATGGAGGGATCGGGAATCCGGACGTAGCTAGTCCTTAAGATAGAAGAAGAATCGCCGCATTGCTCCTCTATCACAAAGCAACATGATGGGTAGCCCGGGAGAGTTGATCTCTCTCAGATCGGTTTTAGGCCCGATCCGGTCGTAGTCTGTGGCGACTCCCAGGGCGGCGATGCGATCCAAGAGCTTGTTTACGGAGGAGAGCTCGATCGGATCTAACTGTCCGGCAAGTACCGAACTAACATGGAGATTGGTTTCGATGACTCGAGAGGTCATTGTTGGCGCGGTGGCAGGACTGGCGGTCATAAGAAAACCACCTAGCCGAAGAATCTGGCCAGCGGCCAAGGCTCCTTTGGCGATGGTATCGTCTTTAAAGATGAGATGATGCATCCTACCTGATGGCGACGACATAGAGAAACTCTCAATGAAAGCACCAATGTCGGTGTCAAAACCGACGGATCTCGGGTAGGGGGTCCCGAACTGTGCGTCTAGGCGGATGGTAACAGGAGGCAAGGGACACGATGTTTTTACCCAGGTTCGGGCCCTCTCGATGGAGGTAATACCCTACTCCTGCTTGATTAATATTGATGATATGGGTAGTACAAGAGTAGATCTACCACGAGATCAAGGAGGCTTACCCTAGAAGCTAGCCTATGGTATGATTGTTGTTCGTCCTACAGACTAAAACCCTCCGGTTTATATAGACACCGGATAGGTTAGGGTTACATAGAGTCGGTTACAAAGGTAGTAGATCTACATATCCAGACGCCAAGCTTGCCTTCCACGCCAAGGAAAGTCCCATCCGGACACGGGACGAAGTCTTCAATCTTGTATCTTCATAGTCCAGGAGTCCGGCCAACGGTGATAGTTCGGCTATCCGGACACCCCCTAATCCGGGACTCAGTCACCTGTAAACCGGAACGGAGTATTTGCCTTTCTAGAGATTTCGACAAGTGACTAGACTACACCGCGTGCAGTACTGGCTCAAATCTCAAATCTCATCAACCAAGGCTTTTTGTGATTGGAGGAATGTATCTCATACTTTACAAAACTACCCTAATTGAACTCATGCATTAATTACGTAGTTCTCTCGTTTTCCTCTCTGCCTTGGTCACGGTTCACAATATTGAGCACTTTTATATGACTAGCCACTCTATCTACATGTGGGACATCAAAGCATCCAGGCCCTCGTGCCATCCACCAAATCACAGCGAGGTGCTACAGTCGAGACTCACCGGTCACCCCGGTGCGGCCGTCATGACCCGTCATATCACAAAACCCACCTTTACCAGCAGTGGTAAAGTGGCCTCAAAGTTGGGCTGGATGAAGCAACCATCATTTCACTGGAACGCTCGTTGAAGCCCTTTCTCCCCTTTCTTGAAGAAAACCTCACTCCAGGCTACTCACTTCTGCCATTTTTCTTCTGTACCGACGAAGGAAAGGTGGGCGAATCAGTGATGCTGCTATATTTTCATTCCAAGAATCTTCTTTTTACGAAGCACCGACCGATTCTCACAGCCTATTCTTTTCCCGTTTTCATTGCGATTGTGGTTTCCTTTCGATTGTTTTTTGTTTGTCAGTTCATTGATGGATCCTGGAGCACTAGCCAAAGAGTTGTCCGTGGACAACCCACTAGAGACAGCGATCTCCAGGAAGCGAGCATCGACCAACGAGTTGACCATGTTGGCGGGCCAACCCATGGAGACGAAGAACTCCAAAAAACAAGCACTTCCCAAAGAGTTGACGACATTGGCAGACGAACTCCTCAAAGAAAGCTGGAAGAATAGCAAGGGCCCCACCGTGCCTACCCCGGAAACTCTAATGGCCACCTATGCGAGTCTCAAGGCCGAGTTTGAGGAGATAGTCACTGTTGAGAAGCAGTATTCCCTTGGCAAGGTGATGGCCCCCCATCGAGGACGAGGAGATGGCCCCCGGAGGGATGGGATCCCCCGGTGAGCTGCACATGGTAAAAAAATAATGGCTTACCATAGTTGTAGTTTTTGATTATTTGCAATGTGCTTGCTAATATGTTAGGGTTGTGCAGGTGCCGGTCGACGTCCTTGATGATTTCGATGTCGCGGCCCATCCTGTGGACAACGCCCTAGAGATCGTTTTCGATGTCACGGTCCGTCCTGTTGACATCGCCGCGGAGATCGATTCCGATGCCGCTGTCCATCCTGTGGACATCGCCCCAGAGATCGATTCTGATGTCACGGTCAGTCCTGTGGACATCGCCCCAGAGATCGATTCCCATGCCGTTGTGCGTGCCGTGGTCATTGCTCGAGAGATCGATGACAATAAATAGTTGGTGCTACCTCTTGAGCACTGCGTTGGTTTTTCCCTCGAAGAGGAAAGGGTGATGCAGTAAAGTAGCGTAAGTATTTCCCTCAGTTTTTGAGAACCAAGGTATCAATCCAGTAGGAGGCTACGCTCGAGTCCCACGCATCTACACAAAAGAAAATAAGAACCTCTCAACCAACGCGATAAAGGGGTTGTCCATCCCTTCATGGTCACTTATGAGAGTGAGATCTGATAGATATGATAAGATAATACTTTTGGTATTTTTATGATAAAGAGAAATAAAGATGCAAAGTAAAATAAAAGGAAATATAAATAGCTAAGTGTTGGAAGTTTAATATGATGGAGAATAGACCCGGGGGCCATAGGTTTCATTAGTGGCTTCTCTCAAGATAGCATAAGTATTATGGTGGATGAACAAATTACTGTCGAGGAATTGATAGAATTGAGCATAGTTATGAGAATATCTAGGTATGATCATGTATATAGGCATCACGTCCGTGACAAGTAGACCGACTCCTGCCTGCATGTACTACTATTACTCCACACATCGACCGTTATCCACCATGCATCTAGAGTATTAAGTTCATAAGAACAGAGTAATGCTTTAAGTATGATGACATGATGTAGAGGGATAAACTCATGCAATATGATATAAACCCCATATTGTTATCCTCGATGGCAACAATACAATACGTGCCTTGCTGCCCTAACATCCTTTGGGAAAGGACACCACAGAATTGAACCCAATGCTGAGCACTTCTCCCATTGCAAGAAAGATCAATCTAGTAGGCCAAACCAAACTGATAATTCGAAGAGACTTGCTAACCAATCATACATAAAAAATTCAGAGAAGAGTCAAATATTGTTCATACATAAACTTGATCATAAACCCACAATTCATTAGTCCCGACAAACACACCGCAAAAGAAGATTACATCGAATAGATCTCCACGAGAATCGTGGAAAACTTTGTATTGAGATCCAAAGAGAGAGAAGAAGCCATCTAGCTAATAACTATGGACCCGAAGGTCTGAGGTAAACTACTCACACATCATCGGAGAGGCTATGCTGTTGGACGTAGAAGCCCTCCGTGATCAATGCCCCTCCGGCAGACGAAAAAGGCCCCAAGATGGGATCTCACGGTACGTAAGGTTGCGGCGGTGGAATTAGGTTTTCGTGGGTGCCTCTCGATGGTTTGAAGTGCGTAGGTATATATAGGAGTAAGTACGTCGGTGGAGCAATGTGGGCCCCACGAGGGTGGAGGGCGTGCCTGGGGGGGGGGGGGGTAGGCGCGCCCCCTGCCTCGTGCTCTCCTCATTGATTGCTTGACATGGACTCCAAGTCCTCTGGATCACGTTTGTTCCAAATCACGTTCCCCAAGGTTTCATTCCGTTTGGACTCCGTTTGATATTCTTTTTCTGCGAAACTCTGAAATAGGCAAAAAACAGCAATTTGGGCTGGGCCTCCGGTTAATAGGTTAGTGCCAAAAATAATATAAAAGTGTATAGATAAGCCCATTAAACATCCAAAACATAATATATAATAGCATGGAGCAATAAAAAATTATAGATACGTTGGAGATGTATCAGTTGGTCGCGCTAATCCTTCAGGGTAGTTTGCATTGCCCTGTGTTTAATTACCAGAACGATGCATGCTATCAAACCATCTTAGGACTAGTGCACTGTCATATGTGGGCGGTACTTGCTACTTTTGTTTGATAGTGAATCATGCGAACCCTCTCCGAGTTATGGAAACAGATGTATCCTCACCAGCTTTTGATGTAATATATCGCATGCTTAGATGTAAGTTCGAATTGTTTATCATATCAGCAGGGCTTGTTTGATGATTCTTGGTGTTAGTAGGCTAGCTACTATGCCAGCTATAGTACTCGCAAAACACTCACCAAAGAGAAACGTTGGGGCTGATGAGCTCGTGGTACGCTTATACTTATCCGTCGTCGATTGGCCAATAGCCCAAGCTCCTAAAATTGTAGGCTTAGCGATCGATCATACAATAGTCGACACGGATACATTCAGGCCTCATTTGGTTCATAGGGTAGGAAAATCGTAGCAAAAGTACAGAGACGTCCAACACAAAATCATAGCAGTACAGAGACGTACTCCCTCCGTTCCAAAATAGATGACTCAACTTTGTACTAGTACTAACTTTGAAATGGAGGGAGTACAAATCCTAGGTGCGCTAGTTTGACCTAGTGGGTTTCAGTGATATGACGTTGTATAGTGCCATCCAGTCTTCGCGTGTGGTAGCAGTATTGTGGGTACAATAAGTTTTCTTGAAGAAGCGGATTTCCACAAAGTCATGATGGTTCATTCGTCCGACTAACTTACAGCGGGAAAGGTTGGGCCTGCGCTACGACCGGGGTGGACCAGGATAATTTTTTGCATGGCAGGTGGACCAGGATGGTCGATGTCCCACATTTCGGCGAATGGAAAGTATTCTTTTCCGATATAGAGGACGAGCAACGAGTATTCATTGTTTATTTTTGATGAAAGCTAGTGTCTCCACTGTTATGACGGAGGAGTTGGAAACACGGTAGCCCAATGAACTTGGCATGTGCACCACTCCCTCCTTCCTCATGTAATACTACCATAGTGTTGACTATAAGGTTGGCTATAAGGGTTACAACTTTTTCTCACTTTCTCTCTATCTATTTCCTCTCAAATGTTTTTTACCTTTCCTTTTTAGACACAATTGTTTTTTTATGCCTTTTTTTTAGAATTAGTTTTTTATACCTAGGAGCCCGTGTAGAGACGGGCTCTTGCAGAGCCCACTACTTGACTTTGTCAATGCCTCTCTCTCCTCCACATAAGCGGGCTTATAGGCCAGTATTTTACTGGTACTACTTGCTATGCATGCGGGCAGCTGGCGTCTGAGGGGGGAGGGCTTCGAAGCGGTCCGGACTCTCGCATGGACCATATATTTCTTGGAGTCCATGCGCGGCGGGCGGGCGATCTCTTCTCCCTCCCCCGTCTCTCACTTCTTAGTCGACACCTGCCGAGCGATTAGATTTCGGCTATCGAGGTTTATTCAATTGCAGTCCCACATGTCAGTGAAATTGCAAGACAACGCGTCTCCCTTCTGGTGAGCGGCGTGCGAGCCGGACTGTCGGGGGTGCGAAGCATACGAGTCTTAAGTGTTCCACCTTTTCTTTTGAACTTGCAAAGAGAAACATTTTCATGCGATCGATCGATAGAAATCCAGAACAAAATGACGAGGGTGGTGCTTTCCCGCATGTTAGGTGGGCTAGTTTGAGTGATATGACGTGCTGCAGTGCCGTCCACTTGCTCCATTTTATGTAAGCAAGAGTTTACACTCTTACATGGGAGGAGTGTGAAACACGGCGGATCTGATTTTGATCGAGGGATAACTGTTTATCTCCAGCGCTGGCCCACAAATTTACACCAGCATCTATCCGAGGATACTGATGGATGCCATCCAATGCTGCCGGCATACCTTTCGACAACTATATGAACTAGCCGGACGAAATTCGTGCAAACAAAGCAAATTTCAAATTAACCGGATGAAATTCGTTACATTTCGAAAACTTTTCCTACAAACTGGATGAAATTCATTACATATTTCGCACAAACCATACTAAAACCTACTATAAACCTAATCTAAATGATCGCCGGCGCCTGACCACCATGTCCAGCCATGACCCCGAGAAAGCTGAAAATTGCCTTTGCCTCCTCCACATCCGCCTTGATAACCTCCTCCTTCGGAGCACAAGGTTCTGAAGATTTGTGCCTCCACGTCGCCATCAAGCGGCTAATCGACCACCGATGGTTATCCCACCAAGCTTGGCGTCGACTGGGTGGAGGAGCGGTGGCCTTCCTGGGACCAGAGCGGCGGCGACCTACCATGTACTACTCTTCCTCGCTGCCAGCTGTGCCCGCGCACGCGCGCCGACTTCGTGGTAGTGGCGGCGGAGGGCGGCCAGGGGGGAGCCGACGATCTCCTTCGTCTGCTCCTGCAACAATATGTCCAAGAGAGCTTTGGAGTGTGCCCGGATTGGAGCCGCCAATGTCCTTCATCTGCCCCTACGACAGTACGTCCAAGAGAGCTTTGGAGCACCAGGAGGCCATGGTTGGAGTGGTGGCAACAGAAGGAAGGGACTGGAGGAGAATGAGTGTGGGTCTTAGGCTATGGCTGGGAGCTGGGGCTCAAGTTAATATAGCGGGCGAATGGCAATGAGCCGCGGGAGACGGATGGACGGCTGGCACCGGAGTAGGTTCGTCGGGCGTGAATGCGGACGCTACTTCAGTGACTTAACTACAGGTGCGTTGGGTAACTAACATGTGGGCCCAACGGGCATCTGGCCCGCATGTCAGTGACACACCAACTACACCTGCAGTTAAGTCCGGTGAATGCGGCATTGATGTTCTGGAGAGACGGTGAACGTTTCAGGCATGAAGCACGCGCTAGCGATGGAAGGGGTTTCGGTAGGCCAGGGCGGTCAGACGCTGGCGTGGTGGTAAAATGTGAACTCATGGATGACGAGCCTTTGAAATGTATACGACACGTATTGACAACCAGGCGTCCATGCAGCCGGTCTTGTTGCCAGCTAGCCTTCGACGACCACCATTAGACACCACACAACCATGCATAATTTACGAATAATGGACGAATCGATCAGACACACACTCGTGTGCAGTGGCACTATGATCAGTCGCTCACGATAGTACATACTCCGTACCATAGTACCCTCTCTAGCTAGGCTGTTTTATATATTGTCGTTGTGATCGACAATATACATGAGCAAGGCGCCAAGTCCCGAGTATGACCGTTGGTGTTGAGAAAGGTGAATACATGCTCGGCGTTCGCGGAGGCCTCCATCAAATGTCTAAACAGTAATGTCAGGCACCGCTGGGCGCGCAGGTGACGGGCTCGCTGTTTGCGTTGCTCCATGAGCAAGACTTTGATTGAGAGGGCGACGTGCATGCATTAGCATGGTTTTACAGCATGAGCATGAGTGTCTGCACGCGTACATGCTACTTTCCTCTATGGATGGTGTGCGCTAATGTGTGTATCATGTATAATATAATGATCAAAGTGAGCTATCAACACAAGTCCGATGACCGCCAATGCATTTTACTCGGTAATAAATGACCAGGATTGAAGGGGAATCCAAATTTCCTTCGTCTTCTGTCCTTGAGCTCTTGACAAACCAATGCACTATACGGTGCTCCTGCCATTCCACCCAGAGCTCTCACCAAGCAACGTTCATGCCACCGCGCCACACACTAACTGGTAAGGAAGCGATGGCATCCCGCCGCGCCGAGTTCCTTGCCGCCCACGACCGCACACAAAATGGTAGGGAGCTGATGGCATCCTACCGTGCCGATCGCCGCTCGCGACCTCACACCTACGTGGGCGGAATTTCAAGCTGCCAAGGACGAATGGGCGGTAGAGCAAGAGGAGGCCAAAGTCGCACAGAGGGAGCGGAGATGTCAGAAAGCACTCAAGAAAAGAGAGGCCCGCTGCCGCAAGAACGAAGAGGACGCACACGCTGCTGCGGAGAGGTCGGCGGAGATCCAAGCACGGTGGGGTGTTGCCGACAAAGCCGGGAAGGAGAACGACGGTGTCTGGCCAACATGTGAGAAGTAGTAGTACTAGTAGTTAGTGTGTGTGTCTGTGTCTGAGTACGAGCATGTACCAGTACTACTATTTACTACTGTAGTTTTTAGCGCAAATTACCAGTACATTAGCCTAGACTCAATGAAAAAATTCCTATGCTATGCATCAATGGCATCTCTTTCTCTATAGTAATTGAGATGCATGTCATCTCACTTCCTGTGATTTTCATATTCCTATAAAATTCCTATCCTATGAACGAAAAGAGGCCTCTGCTGGAGTAACTCATCAGAGCTAGCGATCGCAAATACAGTAGTTTTCTTCAAGAAGCGGAATTCAACGAAGTCATGATGGTTCCTTCGTTCGAGCAACTTCACAGTGGGACAGGTTGGGCTTGTGGTTTGATGGCTCATTAGTCATTATTACTGCGGCGCGACGACCGGGGTGACTCTCCCTTGGAGTTCGACGTCCCTGTTGGCAAACGGAACTAGTACTATTCTTTCCGATATCGAGGAGCAAGGAAACTGTGTGGTATAGTATCACTGCTGATATATGTATATATATACATATATATATATATATATATATATACATAAACACTATTCTGATCACGGGATCAGAATAATATTCTGATCACAACCTGACCTGCCCCGCTAGTAGTACGTTGAACTTCCCCGTGAACACGGTTGAACTTCCGCCAACATTGCCCAAACGGGGCTTGCGATATACCGTTGGAAAGCTATGGACACCAATATCATGACCCAACTTAAGTTTTTGGCAAAATATAAGCGGTTTAAGAGAAGTTTTGAAAACCGTTTTTTCTTCGCACAAAAAACGTGAATCGTATTTTTGATCGCATTTCTAAACCGTTTATCGGAATGAGGCATATAATATGGCATTGGAAAGCTGTTGCAAAACCGCTCATTTAACATGTTGAAAGTTTTTTCTAATTCCCTATGTTTAAATAGTAATTTGAAAAAACGTAAAATTTCATAAACCGAACACCTGAGTTCGTTTTTTTGATATCATTTCTAAACGGCTAATCTAATGGAGGCATATGATATGGCGTTGGAAAGCTTATGCAAATGCGCTACTTTTTCATCTTGAAAGTTTTTTTCTAAATTTGAATGGTTTAAGAGTAATTTAGAAAATGGTCCAAGTCCTACCGAGTTTGTATTTTCGAGCTAATTTTTTAACCGTGCGTCCGAATGCAGCAAATGATATGGCGTTGGAAAGCCTGAACAAATGCGAAACGTTTTGGTATGTATTTTTTGTCCCAATTATTTACGGTTTTAAGTCAGTTTCAAAAATGGCGAAAAACGTATTTTCACCGTAATTTCTACGAAATTTATCGGAATTGGGCAAATAATATACCGTTGAAAAGCTACGGAAAATGTGAAGCTTTATCATGTTGATGGTTTTCTTTGATTCCTAGCCGTTTGCAAGTAATTCCGAAAACGGCGGGATAATTCGTTCTGCCTCTATCGCTAAACAAATTCTTCGAAAATGCACCGCGTGAAGAACCTGAACTTCTCGGTTCGTGTCCCTGAACTTCACTCTGTTTTTCACGTGATTTTTTTGCTCGTAGATCTTCATCCACTGCTCGTAGCTCTCCATCCCACTCACGGGAATTGAGCGGGTGATATACCGATGGAAAGCTGCTGTAAACACGCAACTTTCCCGTGTTGATCATTTTTTCATACTCGCGACGATTTTGAAAGTTTTTCATCTGAAATTCATTCAGTGTAGTAGGTGAACTTCCTGCTGTTTTCACGTTGAATTTCTGTGCCTTATTCTCGTTTGTAATTTTCTCATTCATTTCGTCAGTGTTCCATAAATGATATTCTTTTTGTACAAACCTCTCTCACAATATTTTTTTTAACTTTCTCCGATGAAGTACTTGAACTTGTAACAACAAAACTTTTAGTCTTTGCTTTTTTATTCTTTTTAAATACAAAATGCACACCGTGTAGTACAAGAACTTCTGGCAGTTCTCAACTTGAACCTCTCTCGGTTACGTGAAAATATTTAAGTTTTTTAATGAATTCTTCATCTGATTTTCCTTAATCTTTTTTATGAATTTTGAAGCGCTCTATTTTTAATATTTGAACTTCTTGTTATTTTATTTTTGAACTTCTTGTTTCCATTCTTTAATAACGAGGAAAATTCGAGTTTTTTATAATCATCGAACTTCTCCATCTTTTTAATATGGCCTTCCTGGTTTTATTTCTTAATCCTTTTTTATGAAATTTTGAAGCGTTATATTTTTTAAAAGTTGAACTTCTTGTTTTGTTTTTGAACTTCTTGTTTCCGATTTTAATAACGAGGAAAATCAGAGTTTTCTATAATCATTGAACTTCTCCATCTTTTTAATATGGACTTCCT
This sequence comes from Aegilops bicornis, assembly GCA_021605145.1. Classification (NCBI taxonomy): domain Eukaryota; kingdom Viridiplantae; phylum Streptophyta; class Magnoliopsida; order Poales; family Poaceae; genus Aegilops; species Aegilops bicornis. The sequence goes on from CM038669.1 coordinate 344,604,775, forward strand.
GAATTTATTTTCTCCATCTTTTATATTTCTTAATTAAACACCAAACTTCTCCCCATTTTTGAATTGAACTTCTTGGTTTTATTCTTCAGTAACAAGAAAAAATGTGTTTTTAATGTACATTGAATTACTCTATTTTTTAAAATTGAACTTCCTAATTTTTTTAAAAATGGGGAAAATCATTTTTATAACTTTTTTGTTGTTCCCTTATTTTAATTTGAACTTATTTGTCATTCTTTAGAACGAGAATCTTAGGTTTTTATATCCTTTGAACTTCTCTGTTATTATAATTTGAACTTCTTAGTTTTATTATTTAGTAAAGAGAAAAATCGAGTTTTCTGAACTTCTTTGTTATTTAATTTTGAACTTCTTGGTTTTATTTTTTAACAATATGAAAAATCCGAATTTTTTATAGACATTGAACTTCACCATTTTTAAATTTTAACTTCTTAGTTTTATTGGTTAGTAAAGGGGAAAATGCTTTTTATATAAACAATGATACCGCGCCATTATTTTAATTTGAACTCCTAGTTTTTATAGAATGGGAAAAATCAGTTTTTATACAATCTTTTGAAATGCTCCTCTTTTTAATTTGACTTTCTCCATTTTTTACAAACGGGAAAAATGCGTTATAAATATTTTTTAACCTGTTGCTCAAAATTTTTGAACTTCCAAATTTGTCTTTTAGATATTTTAACGTTGACCTGCTTCGATTTTTAAATTTAAACTTCTTATAGAATTTTGTCGCGACATTTTATGCATTTTTTGCTTTTCGGTGAAATGGCCTCGGCGGTCTTTTTTTCATTTGATGATTTTTCTTCTGTATGTACTACACGTGAACTTCGGAATTTCTGAAAGATGAACTTCACGTGCTATTAATTTTTTTATGAAACTCCATAGTTTTTATTCTTTGAATTTCATGATTTTTTTGTTTACATTTTTTTGGTTTGAGCTTCGATGTTCGTTACACGTGAAGTTTCGAAATCACCCGTTTTTATGAACATTTTTCTATTGAATCCAAGATGTGCAAAAATAGTAGGAAAATTGGGGTCAATTCTCATAAGCAAGTTTCCCATGGGCAGTAATACATGAACTTCTCATGTACAATATTGTTTGTCTTTAACACTAGCGGGTGGAGAGTCGGAAGTGGATGGCGGCACGCGTTGATGAACAGGAAGAGAAGGAACATTGCTGATGCCGGGGGAAGCTCTGATTCGGTCGTCGCTGCAGTCCAAATCGATCCCATGCATCTGTAGTCATCAGAGACACGCATGGTGTTTTTACATATTTTTTACTGCTCTATGTTTTTAATTATGAACTGGAGTTTTTTGCTAAGTGAATTTTGTGGTTTTGTAATAAACATCTAACCGCATTTCTGTTATTTAAATTTGAACTTTTAGTTTTTTTAAACAATGCAACCCCATTTTTTCCTATAAAATATTAAGCGCTCTCTGTTTTAATTTTGACCTTTACGCTTCGTACCAAACATTGGACTTCTGTGTTTTAAAATTTGAACTTATCTAGTTTTATTTTAATGTTTTTTCAAAATGGGAAAACCTACTTTTTTAATAACCTTTTTGATCTGCTTTATTTTTTTCACTTGGCGTTCCTTTTTTTATAAACATTGGTACTTCTTTGTTATTTAGTTTGAACCTCTGTTTTTTTAAAGAGAGAAAATCCTTTTTTTTGAACTGCTTAGTTTTCTAAACTGAACTTCATAGAGTCCCTTTTTTAAGAAACAACTAAAGTTACTAAAAAATAATTCTCTACTTTCTAAGAACTTAATATATTGTATAGTATTGTGACTTTTTTTTTTCGTGTGACACTTTTTATGCATTTTTTGTTCTCGGTGAAATGGCCTAGGCAATTCTTTTTTTTGGATGAAATTCTTCTATATGTTATACCACCGAACTTCAAATTTTCTTGAAACATGAACTTCACATGCTTTTGAAAAGAAAAAAATTACACACAAAATTACTTCACTCTAGTACACGACATTCTTATTTGGTGGAGGCGCTTAGGAGCAGTGCAGACGGAGTTGTGGGTGTGAGTCACGTCCCATCGGCGTCGGGAGGTTCATTAATTCACGTCCCATCGGCGCTTAGGAGCAGTGCAGACGGTTTTTTCTTCAAAATTCTAATGCTGGTGTTGTGAAATGTCAAAATACATATAGGTAGTAATATATGAACTTTTGGGGAAATAATAAATGAACTTCTAAAACACAATTTTGTTTTCTCATATAAACAAAATAAGAGACACAAGTCAGGGTAAAATTAGTGTCAATTTCTACACCCAAAATTTTCCCTTTTTGTGTGTGCAACCTCTCATCTGAACATATGCAAACCTCTGGTCAAATTACAGTGTAGGAAATCCCAAAGAAATCACGAAGCTTTGAACATTGCAGGGAGCAACAGGATCAATTTTTCTGAAAAAAAATTGACCATCAGACGAGATGGGAGGAGGAAGTGGGGAGAAGAGAGAAGGAGGAAGATGGAGTGAGTAGGCAGGAGGAAGTTGTTCGGGAGGGAGGTGGGGATGGAGCTGTGGAGGAGGAGTAGGAGGCGCGCCCGGACCAAAGGGCAGGCAGCGCCGGAATGGAGGGAAGGTCACAGGCGTGGCAGGAAGTTCACGCCGACGCACGCTTGGGAAGGAGAGCACGCTGCGAGGGGAGGCAGATAGGGGATTGGGAGGTGGGGCTCATGGCCTGGCGGATCCGCGCCCTTGACGGCCTTTATTCTTGGATCCGCGTCCATGGAGGGCGGCGCGGCGCGGGCGAGGGATCTGGTTGGTCACAGCGTGTCACCGGGCCCGTGCCTGGGGGTGGGTTGGTGGCGGGCGCCTCTGCACTGGGAAGTTGGGGAGTGGGTGGAGGTGGGAGGTGGGGTGCCGGGCGACGGGGATCGGTGGCCATGGGGCCGAGGCGGTGGCGCTTGGCTGGGCCGGGGCTCGGCGGCGCGAGCCATGTGGGAATGCAGTTCGGGGATCGAGGAGGTGAGGGATCGTGGGAGGTTGGTTTTTTCCTTGTACCGGTCGGGTTGGGTTGCTCGGGATCTCACGAAGTTCTCCACTTGGCGTCCTTATAGAGCGGATCGTGATCCAAATATATATATATATATATATATATATATATATATATATATATATATATATATATATATATAGGTGGGTCTATTCTAATAACACCCCTTAAGACCTTATTCTAATAACACCAGAGCCTTATTCTGATAACACCTCCCACCAGATCACCGCCGCCTCCCTCCCGACCTTCTACCGGCGGCGGCCTCGGGAGCGCCGCCCTCCCTCCCGGCCTTCTTCCACGGCAGCGGCCTAGGAGCACCGTCGCCCTCCCCTCCCGACCTTCTTCCGCGGCAGCGGCCTAGAAGCGCCGTCTTCCTCCCTTCCCGGCCTTCTTCCGCGGCGGCGGCTTGGCAGCGATGCCACCTCCTCCTCCCGCTTTGTCCCATGGCGGCCTGGGAGCGCCACCGCCCTTCCCTCCCGCCCTTCTTCAGCGGCGGCAAGTGGCAAACGCCGCCCCTCCCCTCGAGCCTTCTTCATGGCGGCGATAAGCAGCGCCGCCGCCCATCGCCGCCCGGCCTTCTTCCGCGGCAGCAACCGAGCAACGCCTCCCCCACCAGCATATCAGCCTTCTTCCACGGCAGCACGTCGGTAGCGCCGCCCCCAAACTCCTCCAGGCCTGCAATTAGCTGTACTTCATCATATGTGGATTGGTGCTGCATCGACATCAAACCAATTCAAGCAAGGAGGATTCTGCGCAAGGTTCCTTCATCCACGGCAGCTTCTTGGATTAAGTCTGCAATGACCTTCAGAGCAAATCCTCCATCTTCGTTCACCTTGAGCAACGTCCAGACCGCTCATGAACTTCTGAAGGGCAAGTGGACTGCACAGGTGAACGAGAAAGTTGTGCAGACGGACGAGAAGAGAACTTCCTCCTGCAAAAGCAAGAAATCACTGCAACACGAGGTAAGATGTACACTTCCTCAACCATATCAGTTTAGTTATTCAAGACAAAGCAGTAGATGCAGTCCAGTACGCCTACAAAACGATGCAGTGCGGTTGCTTCAGTTTGTTCTGGGGAGAATGCAGTGAACTTGCTCGGTTATGCAGTATGCTTGTGTAGGTTCATTACGGACAACGATGCAGTGCGGTTACTTCAGTTCACATTGCAGGTGATGCAACAAGATGCATTAGTTTCGCAGTACCATTTGTAACACATTGCAGTTCGCATGATTCAGTTCATTTTGCCTGACAATGCAGCTCGGTCATTTTGTGTGCAGGAAATGACGTTTTTAGCAGATACAAAATGCGGCGCATAATTGACAACCCAGGGAACAACAACTTTCAGACGAGTAAAGCTTCTTCTGAAAGAGATACTGGCTGGGTTACCCCTGAGATTCCTCGAGGATTCTTCACGACAACAAACAGGGTGCACTACTCTCCGGAAGAGGATTTTTTCCAGGGAGAAGAGGTAGTTGAGGATGACGATGATGTCACCTTCATCTGGGAGGGCACTCACCGACAGGAGGATGAAGATGACGATGATGAAGATGAGCCAATAACAGTTCTCAACCCAGAGTATAAGCACGAGTTCACTATGTTTGGACAACATGTCTGAACAGACAGTGATGATGCAGTTGAACACGATGTTGCAGCAGATGATGAATATGATTATGACCATGATGATGTGCCACCGCTCCAAAATTTTCAAACCAATCCACTGAGACATCGTCACAACACTGGATTACCACCACGTCCACCTGCTGCACCCCAAAACAGAGCTCAGCGTCCACCTGCTGCACCGAAAAACAGAGATCCAAGCAGAGCTGCTGCATCAACTTCGACAAAAGCGACCACCAACGGTGCCTCGGTCAAAAGTCAACAGCAGGTACAAATACTCCTCACTATTGCCGCCGTGAGATCCTCAACTACACAGATCTGCTATAACCCCGCCATGTCCAATACAACCCGGCGAGCTGCAAACACCATCGGGTGAACGACTCTACACACATGTAAGTTTACGTTCTAAAAAAATAATAGTTGCAGTCCATTTAGATAACATTGCAGTGCACACTGATATTTATTGTGAGGTTTGACCTAGCATCTAATACATTGGATTCTTCTGAAAACTTAGGAACACTTCAAATGATTTTTTAAACTCGTATGCACTCCTCGTATTTAAAAAACAGAACAGAACAAATTGTCTCATAGAGCATTGCGCTTAATGCAGGATAAAAACATGCCGCTGAACATCATACCTGCCGCTGGAATGAAGTTCACCACATACGACAAGGCATGAGACTTTTACAACAATTATGCAAGATGTGCAGGGTTTGGCATACGCCAGAGGGCACAACACAAGACAAATACCTACATTGTCTGCTCAAGAGAAGGGACGCACAAGTAGACTGTGTCAAATTATCAAAGGAAACGTCAGAAGAAATAAAAAAGAATTGACTGCAAGGCAAAGATTAGAGTAAAAAAGAGGAAGGACGAGAAATTTGTGATAGAAATGGTTGAACTCAACCACAATCACAAGATGCTGGAAAGCCCCGGCATGCTTTTGCACAAGCGATCGCACAAAAAAGACGATCCTTTGATAGACCAGTTAGTGAAAGACATGCAACTAGACAACCACACACATGCTCAGATGATGTCAACGCTGCAGCGTACGTCCGGTGGTCTGCAGTACATGGGACATACTAGCCGCGACTGGGTAAACAAGTAAGCTCATCACAGAACATATCATTTGAGCATCCTGTCGGTAATTATTTCCTGTTTGATGAGATGCGTTTGCATTGCGTTTGAAAATGCAGGAAACAAAAGTTTGCTAGAGAAGAGTCCCAAGATGACGTCAAGAAACTTCTGGATTTCTTCGAGAATATGCAGAAGATAAAACCAGAGTTTTTCTATGATTATGACGTTCATGTAGATTACCGTGTAAGAAACGCCTTTTGGGCCAAAGCAAGTTGCAAAGGATCGTATGAAGATTTTGGAGACTGCGTTACATTTGACACGACGTATAAAACTAACAAATTCCACATGCCGCTGGGAGTATTCTTGGGAGCGAACCATCACCTACAGAGCACCATATTTGCTATTGCACTCGTGCGAGATGAAACAATACCGTCGTTCGAGTTGGTTTTCAAAACATTTCTGAGGTGTATGAACAACAAGCATCCCATCTGCATGCTCACAGGTGCAAAAAGAAACAAACACCTGCATACTTACATTTGTTTGGTGCGTTTATATTTCTTCCATCTACCTTACACACACACACAAACAACTTAATAAAAAAACACTATTTGTGCCTTTTCAGACCATTGTTCTTCGATGAAGGCAGCATTAAAAACTATCCTCCCACATACTCTCCATAAGTTGTGTCGGTGGCATATCATGAAGAAGCACAAAGACCACCTCGCCTTACTGTATAAGGCGCACGAGAAACTTAAGGATGACCTCAATGCGGTGCTGAACCACCCACTAATGCCGTCAGAATTTGAACGAGCATGGAAGGACCTCATTCAGAGATACAACTTGCAAGACGATGAAGTGATGAATTCTCTGTGGGAAGACAGGAACGAGTGGATCTCGGCGTACTACAAGGAAATTTTCTGTTCTCGGATGACTTCTACACAGAGAAGCGAGAGCATGAACCGCATACTGAAGAAAAACTTTGTCAAAGAGAAGCATGATCTCCATCTGTTTGCTTAGAAGGTGGACAAGTGCATTCAGACCAGGAAGGCGGTCGAGCATGCAGGGACAGTAGCAAATGAGGTAAAACAAATGTCACTCAAAAACTGCTAGAAAATATAACTACAAAATCGAACAAAATTTTCATTTATCTGGTTCGTAACAGTGCATTTCTGATCATGCAGTCAGAGGTAAAGACATCAACCCAGTTTGGGTACGAAGTTTAGTTATCAAAAGTGTATACAAGGGTAGTGTTTGCAGATTTCAAAGAAACACTCTACCGTAGCACTGCATTCCGAGCAGAACGGTGCCCTGAGAATCCGACAAAGTATCTCGTACACCACTACAACAGATCGGATGCATTTGACTGGGCAAGGCATAATTTCCAAGTGGTCGCCGATGAACAGAAAGGTGTCTACGAATGTGAATGCAAACTCTGGACACACAGAGGTGACACTCCTATCACAAAAAAATCTACATGGATGACTAATTCACAAAACCAAATGAAGTTCACTTCTTTAAAATGAACAAATAAGGAAAAAATATGTGTTTATTAATTTCATGCAGTTCACTTACAAAACAAAGTGATCGTGTGTTGTCTGCACGGCTCTTTTGCGTCCATGTGTTATGCATGCTTTCTCATTTGAGAGTACTCAAGATTCTTGAGGTGTACATCATGAAAAGATACACCCGTAACGCAAGATCAGATGCAACGTTTGACAGACGAGACTATGAACAAATAGCACCAGATGGAACCTCGCTTTTTTGCCGTAGAAAATTCTTGTGAAACAAAGAATGGACCTTGCAAACAGAGCGACAAGGTCCCACGCTGGGTGCTACAGAGCGTTGTCTGGTATGAGGGCACCAATCGAGGAAGTTGATGTGCTCAACGAAGAAGAAGAAGCAGCAAAAAAACTAAAGCAAGCAGAGAAATCCCAGCATGACAATAATGTCGAGCAAGTAGAAAATACCGAACATAGCGGAACTGGTGCTATCAAAAAAGAAACAATTCTTCCACCTCCTGTTTCAAACACAAGAGGAAGGAAGAAAGGGGGTGACGCAACCCAGAAAAAGGTTGCATGCAAGGAGAAAAATGATGACAAAAACAATAAGCCACGACCTGAGCTAGACAGTGATGGTCACCCACTGGGAATAAGAAGGTGCAAGACATGTAATGGAATCAGCGGCCACAATTCCAGGACATGTACAAAAAGACATGAACAAGAAAACCGAGGAAACGACGATGCACAACCAAACAGAAATTCCACTCACAACACTAAGAAATGGACGAAACCGAGACGCTGTAGCATCTGCAAAAAGAGGAAGAGACACTATTCGAGAACCTGCCCCAAAAGAACAAGATCAGAAAATGAGGAAGACGAGGAAGATGAAATCAAAGAAGAAGATGGTGACACAACTGAAGAAGAAATGGCTTATGAAGAAGCTGATGAAGAAGAGGAGGAAGAAGAGAGTGAAGAGGACGAAGAACATGAAGAAACTGAAGAAGCAGTGGCTTATGAAGAAATAGATGATGAAGATGAGGAAGAGCAAGAAGAGGAGGAAGAAGAGACTGAAGAGGACGAAGAACATGAAGAAACAATGCAAACAAGACCACCACAAGGGAATGCTGCTGTACAGAAACAACCGAGAACAACATCACTTTCAAAAAAGAAGGTAGGAGCACGAAAGGATGCAGTTCACATCACCAAAAAAGGAAAGCAGCCATCAACCAGCACACGGGGAGCAAGGAAGGATGCAGTTCACATCACTGAAAAAGGAAAGCAGCCATCAAACAGCACGCGGGGAGCAAGGAAGGATGCAGTCCACATCACCGGAAAACGAAAGCAACCATCAAACAGCACGCGGGGAGCAAGGAAGGATGCAGTCTACATCATTGGAAAACGAAAGCAGCCATCAACAAGCACGCGGGGAGCAAGGAAGGATGCAGTCCACAGCTCTAGAAAACGAAAGCAGCCATCAACAAGCACGCGAGGGACTACAAACACAGCGGTGGAGAGACAAGAACCAGCAACACCGCCACAGAAATCAAAAGAAAGTGCAACATTAGACACACTCCAGTCACCACGGAGAAGCAGCAGGTTAACGACCAAATAGATGAACTTGAAAAAATTATTCATATGCATAGCAGTTTGCTTATCTACATGACTTATGTATTAGTTTAAATTTTGTGTAAACAAAAATTTCCCACTGACTATGAGTTATTCAACTAAACCATTTAAAGAGAAATGGTGTATAGAGTATACCATATATATAGCAGTCTAGAGTAAAACTTTAACACATATAAATCCAAAAATGATGTAAAGAATGCAGTTAGCTCACTGGAAGCACAAAGTTCAGAAATAATAATTGAAGCAGTTCAGATCACAAAAGTGCTTATTACAAAACACATCAAAAAGATGAAGCGTTCGACACGCAAAAGTAATTATTACAAATCAACCTCATAACCTTAACCAATCACGTTAAATGTGATTCTAACCGTACGATCCTCGAGTTCAAAGAAGTTCAGGAAAACAACTTGCTCAGACTTCAGGCCACTATCAATCACAAATTCCTTCCACCGTTTCTGCAGACACAGCCACCCGTCAACGCCCACACGGTACTTGGCTGGTTGAAGGTGTCAATTACCAAGAACAACTTGGAGAATTCCCTTCTTCTTGAGTCGGAGATACCTAACAACTCGTTGCAGAATTTTCTGCAAAAAATCAGTACGGATTAAACGCAATCTAATGTGCAGTGCGGAACTTGCAAACAAGAAGTACGGTTACAACTATTATGAAGATCTTGAGACTACCTGCATGTAGTACAAAACATACTAGCGGGAAAATTCGAAACTATTACTTTTCATCTAGTATCTAAGCAGTTCGCATATTGTAACCATGCAAAATAAAACACGAGCTCCATGCACACAAGCAAAGAAATAAAAACAAGATATAAGTACAAAGTGCAGTACACTTCAATAAAAAAATAAGTACATTCCTAAAAAACTAGAAGATCAGACTAGTATAGAATTATACAAAAAAAGAAAACACAAAAAAAATCAGATCAAGCAAAAATTACCATCTTGTAGTGAGTCTCAACATCTGTTGGCGTAAGCTGATGGACAAAAGGACTTGTGCGGCCAAGACCACGGCGAAGCAGGGCGGAATGGAACGCAGAAACGTTGATGTGGCCCATATCCAATCCTTCTGTGAATACTGTGCCATATGCAAGCTGCTCAGCTCGCCCAGCTCGGCACAATACCTTCCCCCCACGACGAGCACGACGGGCCTGCGAGCAAGCTGAGCAATCGCAGTGCGTCGGCACACCACAACCATGCCCGCAGCAGGAGAGATTCGCGCAGGGGCCTGGAGCCATCGCAACAAAAACCTATAAAATTTAAAAAATAAAGAGAGGCTAGAGAAAGGAGAGAAGTTGCGGCTAGAGGAGAAATGAACTGCAAAGGAAGGGTAGAAGTTGGCCTACATTTACAGGAGAGGAATGCTAAAAGGTCAAAACTGAAAATTTAAGAGGATTTAATGAAAATTACGTTACCAAGAATGAAGGACAATCAATAAACGTTTATGTTACCAAAACAAAAAAGTCTTACCAGGAAGTTCTATAAAGACTTTGACTGCAGAAATTCCCACGAACTAATCGCAGATCATTAAATAATAATTCTCTGAAAAATTATAATCCACAAACCATTTTATGTGTGCAGTTCTTCAAAGTCTTACTAGGAAGTTCCCTATTTGTGTGCATGGAGTGCAGTACATGCTCAAAATGAAGCACAAAGAAAAGCACTTTCGTGCAGTGCACAAAAGCAGAATTAGTGCACCTGATGCAGTCCTTATCTGTAACCCATGCAGTCCGCAACGTTGGCATAACAAGTCAGAACTTCAGCACAAAAGAAGCATGCACGCAGTGAAAAAATGTGTACACCTCAAGCACAAGACCATGAAGAAAGCAGTGCATAGAGGCAACAAAGCAGTGCACACCCATACCAATCCAGTGCACAAAAAATGTAGCGCAAAAACATGTGCAATACGGAATGCGTGCTCATGCAGTCCACAACACTGATCAATGCAGTGCACGCATGATTTGCTAAGCAGTGCGCACCCTTACATTGAAAAAAACAAAAATAGAAAAAAAAAATTGACCACCCAAATGCAACCGGCCCCAGCCAGTCTTGTAGTAGGTCTGCGCCCACAGCAGGCGAGTCGTTCTGAGCCACGATGTGTGGGGCCGGGCGCACTTGGGCCTGCAGGTTAGAGAGCACATAGCATATAGCACCGTGTATAAGCGCTCAAATAAGTAACCAAAGGAGTTCGATACAGGTGCCGCATCAGCGCTTATAAACAGGTCGGGCGTGCCTTCCGCGGTCGAGGTGGGACTAAACATTAGGCCGCACACAACGCACAGGGAAACTGCCATGCTATCAGGCCTACTTGGGCACAAATGCGTCTTCACTCCCTGAACACAGCCCAATAAGGCTCATTAAGAAAAAACAATAACTTCAAAAAATAAATGTGGGGGCCCTCCCAACCCCCCCCCCTTACCCCTCCCGTACAAGGACTGCAGTAAGTACAGGCAAAAAAATGATGCAGTACGCAGCACTACAGAGATGTAGTCCTTTTGGGTACACGAAGCAGTACGGTGTAACAAATCCAGTTCCGGATTACCTACATGAATAAAAACACGGTATAGAACACAGTGAAAAACTCGTAAAAATGTGGAATAATTTATACTTTATTCAGGGGCTCCAGCAAGGACACGCAAAAAATACTGTGAAGTACGCACCTGTAGACAACATGCAGTTCTCCGTTGCACATGATGCAGTGTGGTACTACAACAAATGCAGTTTCGTTGTCACGCAGAATACATATAAACGTCACAAAAAAGCCCAGTCGCACAGAAAAGTGGTGGTTAAAAAAATCTACTGATAAAAAAAACACGTTCGCATACAACCACCCAATTGGAGCGGTTCCATCGTCACAAGCCCACGATCACAGACGCAAAACCAACCCTCGATCTTGCCGACGAGTACAAGGACGTGGAGGCCGTGGAGGCACACGACAACACCAAGTTGCACGTCATCCACACCAACGACAATAAGCAGGTGGCGATCACCCTCGCGCAGTACAAGCGCCACCTCAGCCTCCAGCGCCACAAGATCGTCGGCATTGATCTCGAGCACAACAACGACCCTAAAGTGACGCAGAAACCCGCCCTCTGCCAACTCTCCATCGGCAAGAAACACCCGCTGCTGCTCTTCAAATTGAGCGCCGCTGAAAGGTGCACCGTCTTCGACAACTTCCTCGCCGACCCAAGGTACACCTTTGCAGGCTTCTCCATCGACAGCGACAAAAAAAGGCTGGATCACGTAAATCTGGAGGTCGCCAACTTCGTCGACATCCAGAAGGAGTGGAGGGTGCCCGAGGCAACCAAGGAGTTGGACTCCCTTGGAGGCGTCTCCGGCATGCTCATCGACGACTACTACAACAACATGAAGAAGATCACCAACGACGATCACAAGCGCTGGGCCACCCTGCCGCTGTCCAGGAGGCACAACGAGTACGCGGCAAAGGACGCCTACGCAGCGTACGAGATATGGAACCGCATCACCCTCACCCAGGACGGGCTTCGCCGTGCAAAGCTGGAGAAGGAGGAGCCCCCCAAGAAGCGCGCCAGGACCAGCTGGGGGGGATGGGGAGACGCTGACTGGTGAAGAAGAAGATGGTGCCGGCCAAAGAGCCACCAATGCCACCGTCGTTTTAGAATTATCATCAAATTTGCTTTATGTTGTTTGCTTATGTATCGTTAGTTTGCTTGTGATCATTTGCTTATGCTGAACTTAGTTTGCTTGCCATGCAGAATCGCTTGTGATGATGTGAACTTTGATTATGTTAGATTGCTTTCTGTTGAAATTAGTTTCTTCATGATGAACTTGTCGTACAAAATGCCTGTAACAATTTGTTTTCTGTTGTTTGCTCATGTATCATTAGATTCGAGCAGTGTGCAAAATAGGACGCATGCAGTGCAAGTTGTGTACCAATGCGGTACAGACTTTGTCAAAATGAAGTTTACACATACCCAACAAAGCAGTGCACGCCCCTAATTTTGGATAAACAAATAGATAAGAGAAAAAACACAAAAAGAAAAATGCAATCTGCATATGTAGTTCCGAAAAATATGAACGTGCAGCACACAAACGAAATCAATGCAGTACAAGAATGATTTAATAAGACGTGCACTCCCCCACATTGGAAAAAAAATAACGTAAGAGCAAAAACACGAAAACAAAAAATGAGAACTGTGCATGTAATATGGACTGAGTGCACATGCAAAGATGTAATCGGATCAAGCAAAGGTATGCATGGTTTACAAAGCAGTGCACGCCTCTACATTGAAAAAAATGTAGTACGGAAATATACGAACGTGCAGTACAGGAGCATAATCAAATGAAGTACAGGTCTGTTTACTAAGCAGTGCACTCCCCTAAACTGGAAAAAAGATTACGAAAGAGAAAAAACATGAAAACAAAAAAAATGAGAAATGTACATGTAGAACGGAATGCTTGCAAATGCAGTATAGAACTCTGTTCAATGCAGTGCAAGGACGGTTTCTTAAGCAGTGCACGCCCTCACATTAAAAAAACAAAATATAATTTTTTTTGACCACCCAGGTGCAGCCGGCCCCAGCCGGACTCGTAGTAGGTCTGCAGAAATAGCAAAGTAGTCATTACGAGCCACGATCGTGGGGCAGTGCACATGGGCCCACAGTGTCGAGTCTGAGAGCAGCGTGGCGCCGTGTATAAGCGCTCAAATAAGTAACCAGAGGAGTTCGATACAGCTGCCTCGTCATCGCTTATAAACAGGTCGGGCGCGCCTTCCGCGAGCGACGTGGGACTAAACATTAGGCTGCACACAGCGCACCGGAAACCAGCCGTGCTCACAGGCCGTCTTGGGCCCAATGCGCTTCACTCCACGAACACAGGCCAACAAGGCCCACTAAGAAAAAATAATAACTTCAAAAAATAAAACATTCAAAGAAAAATTAGAAAACATTTTTTAAATGAATAACAACAACGAAAGTAAAATGTGCGTGGGCACAACTAGAAACTACAGTTTGTTATTAATAAATAAAACGCAGAAAGCCAGTAGTAAAAGTACAAATGCAGTCCGCGACGACAAACAATGCAGTTCTCCACGAAGTATTTTTTTTCTGACATACAGTTCTCCTTCGACTGCATTGCAGTGTGGCTTAAATGAAAAATGCAGCTCTGTTAGTTAAGCAAAGCAGTGCGTTATAAAATAAAGAACTACATGAAAGAACCCCATCAAAAAAAATGTGCGTACATCTGTATCAATCCTAATCCGATATAATTCAGTGCACGAAGAATAAATTTCATTTCCATGCAGTACACTATGTGCACGTACGCAGTTATGTTCTGATATAAAAGAAGTGCACTTAATAGGAAAATTCACCGAAAACACGATCATCACATTTTCTGACAGTTGTGTGCATAACTAAACAAGTCACGAAAAAAGAGGGCACGACGTTGCAGATTTCCAACGCCCTAATAGAGCATCCTCATAGCAGAACCTCTCTGTAGTTGCCACGTAACTTAAAACAGAGCCCCACCACGCTACCACCCCGCTCCTCCTCTCCCATGTCCTGTCAAGGAGAGCAGAGGAGAGCAGAGGAGAAAACACAACTGCTTCATACCCCAAAAAACCCCATTGCATCTTCTTCTCCACAATTCCTTTCACCAACCTCTTCTCTGCAGAACAAACACAAGAGAGCAGAGGATAGTCATGGCGGATGCACCTCTTTACAGGTACACCAGGGAGCTCCACGATGTCGATCTCCACGGCAACCACAAGCTCCACGTCGTTTGCACAAGCAATGGTGAAGACGTGGACAAGATGCTGTCCACACTTAGGAGGAAGCTCGGCGGAATGCCCATCAAACTAGTCGACGTTGATGTCGAGTACACGCACTACGTGAAGCCACAACGGGCAGCAGTGGTCCAGCTATGTGTAGAAAAAGAATGCCTTGTCCACCACATCTCTGCAGCTAAAGACAAGTCAGAATATAACTATCAATATGTACTATTGATTGTCAATATTGATTTTAAATTTTCTTCACTGCAATCGCCACTATTTAAATTTTGGGTTTCATTTTTGAAAACCATGTCATCTGAATTCATTGACAGTTTTCATGCATGTCACTCATGTGCTCGATTCTTGAATTATATGATCTAGCAATACACACAGTTTTATTTTGTTTTACCAAATACAAAATATTTGACTGAACAATAGAAAACTGCAACATTACTATACAAAATATGTATGAAATCCAGTTCAAGAAATACAATCATGCACAAAACATGCATTGTTTATGCAATATATTATCAGGTTTACTAGTTATGATGAACAAAGTATTAGCAACTACTCAACGCAACAGATTCAGATACTCATATTGCAATTCAGTTTCAGAAAAAACAAAAAACATTGGTACTTCCAAGAAAATAAACTATATTCACTCTATACAAACATCTTGCATGCCAATGGAACTAGACAAATTCCTCATGAATGGTGAGTACACCTTCGTCGGATTCGCCATTGAAGGAGACAAAAGCAAGCTGAAGCTATCTGGTTTGGAGATAATCTCCGACAACTACATTGATATTCAGGTGGAATGGAGAGACCCATACAATAAAAAGAAGTTTTACTCTTATGCTGATGTTGCCGGCAGGATGATAGACATTCACTACCATGACATGAAGAAAAATATTAACCGCAAGGAGGACCAACTCTGTGGGGATTCTGCCCACTGCCAGAAAAGCTTATCAAGTATGCAGCAATAGATGCATTCGCAACATATGAGTCATGGAGAATCATCTACGATGTCATCATGGGACTGGACAGGGCAAAAAGAGACAAAGAAGCAAAGCAGAAGAAGAACAAGGCTGTAATCCAATGCAGCAACTAGAAATAATTCAGGGCTATGTTTTAGTTTCACTTTACATTAGACGTTGTGTTGTTCTTTGTTTCATGTATGCAAGATTTTGATTATGTCCATTGCTTCACATCGAACATTTATTTTCTAAAAACAATGTCGTTTTAGAATTGTCATTAAATTTTATTTCTGTTGTTTGCTTATGTAACACAGTTTGTTTCTGATCAATTGCATTCACTGAACAAAGTAACCACAAAAGTAATTATAGAAAAAGAACATTAATATCAATATTTATAAAAGAAACGTAAATACAGTTCAAATAACAAATATAAGGTAGTTCACAGAGTGTAAATATGAAGTGCGTTACGTGCACAAATGCAGAACGAAGGGGCTGCAACAACTTTTGCTCAGTGCGCAAAATACAAACTTGGTACGCACAGTGCAGTACTCAACGTTGGTACAAGTAGTACAAATGACATCATTTCTAATACCACGAAAAATATATACTCCAAAAGAAAAAATTCTTCAGATAAGGAAAAAAAATTGACAACCCAGTTACAACCAGGCCCCAGCCAGCCCCATAATAGGTCTCTACAAAATGTGTGAACTTATCCAAAGTCTTCCAAGGAAGTTCACTATATGTGTGCATGAAGTGCGGTACATGCTAAAGTCCCATAACCAGCACAAGACTATGACGAATGCAGTGCACATACACGCAACAAAGCAGTGCACCCCCGTACAGAACCTTGAAAAATGCAGTACAAAGTTATCTTGCTAAGCAATACAGAACCTTGACAAATGCAGTACAAAGTTGTCTTGCTAAGGAGTGCACGAGTGTGCACGGGTGTGATTGACTCGCCTGCGCATGCGGCAACGCAGCACGCCGCGTCACCGCCTGCTCCGGCTCGTTCCAGGCTCGGCCTCGCAGGGGGGTGAGGAGGGGGTCACAACCCCCCTCCCCACCTCGCCGCCTACTTAACGCACGAAGGCGCTTTGGTTGATAAAGCGCAAAGGCGGACATTCTGCTTTTTCAACAATAGGACGACGCAACCCCGCAGCCACACCACTAAGATAGACAGGGGGCGCCGCAGGTGTAGCCGGACTTCGCTGCGCATGTGGCGCCGCGGCACGCCGCGTTGCCGCCTGCTCCGGCTCGTTCCAGGCTTAGTCTCGCAGGGGGGATGGGGAGGGGGGGTCACGACCCCCTCCCACCCCTGCCGCCTCAACGCTAACGCATGCAAAGGCGCTTGGTTGATGGCGGCAGTCGCGGACATTCTGTTTTTCCAACAATAGGATGCACGCAACCCCAGAGCCACACCCCTAAGATAGACAGGGAGGCGCACGGGTGTGACGGACTCACCTGCTCATGCGGCGCTGCGGCATGCCGCATCGTCTCCTGCTCCGGCTCTTTCTAGGCTCGGCCTCGCGAGAGGTGGGGAGGGGTCACGACCCTCCCACCCCTCGCTGGCTCGCGCTAACGCACGCAGTGCACTTGGTTGATAGGCGCAGTGCGGACATTCTGTTTTTCCACACCCCTAAGATAGATAGGAAGGCGCACGGGTGTGACAGACTCGCCTGCGCATGTGGCGGGGCGGTACGCCGTGTCGCCGCCTGCTCCGGCTCGTTCCAGGCTCAGCCTCGCAGGAGGGTGGGGAGGGCGGTCACGACCCCCTCCCCACCCCTGCTCGGCCTCGCGCTGACGCATGCAGTGCGCTTAGTTGACGGGCGCAGTGCGGACATTCTGTTTTTCCACAATAGGGCGCGCGCAACCCCAGAGCCACACCCCTAAGATAGACAGGGAGGCACACTGGTGTGACGGATTCACTTGCGCATGCACGCCAGCTGGCACGCCCGTCGCCGCCTTTGCTCGACTTCGTTCTGTGCTCGGCCTCGCGACGGGTGGGGAGGGAGGGTCACGGCCCCTTCCCACCTCCCCGCCGCTCGCGCTTAACGCACACAAGGCGCTTGGTTGATGTGCACAGTCGGACATTCTGTTTTTCCAACAATAGGACGACGCAACCCCGAGCCACACCCCTAAGATAGACATGGAGGCGCCGCAGGTGTGATGGACTCGCCTGCGCATGCGGGCGCTGCCGTGTACGCCGGGTTCGCCGCCTGCTCAATCGCTCGTTCGAGCTCGGCCCCGCTAAGGCATGCGATGCGCTTGGTTGACAGCCGCTGTGCGGACATTCTGCTTTTCCAACAACAGGACGCACGCAACCGCAACGCCACACCCCTAATATAGGCGGGGAGGCGCCGCAGGTGTAGCCGGACTTCGCGCTGCGCATTTGGCGTCGCGGCACACCGCGTCGCCGCCTGCTCCGGCTCGTTTCCGGCTCAGCCTCGCAGGGGGGTGGGGAGGGGGGGTCACGACCACCTCCCCACCCCCTACTCGGCCTCGTGCTAACGCACGCGATGCGCTTTGGTTGATGTGCCAGTCGGACATTCTGTTTTCCAACAATAGGACGCATGCAACCCCGCAGCCACACCCCTAAGTAGACAGGAGGCGCCGCGGGTGTGAAGGACTTCGCTGCGCATCTTGCGGCGCCCGCTGACGCCCGCATCGCCGCTACTCCGGCTAGTTCGAGCTCGGCCTTGCGGTGGGGTGGGGGAACGACCCCTTCCCACCCCCTGCGAGGCCTCATGATAGCGCATGCAAGGCGCTTGGTTGACAGGCACAGTGCGGACATTCTATTTTTCCAACAATAGTACGCACGCAACACCAGAGCCACACCCCTAAGATAGACAGGGAGGCACATGGGTGTGACAGACTCGCCTGCGCATGCGGCGCCGTGGCATGCCGCGTCGCCGCCTGCTCCGGCTCGTTACAGGCTCGGCCTCGCAGGGGGTGGGGAGCGGGGGTTACGACCCTCCTCCCACCCCCACCTTTCGGCCTCGCTAACGCACAGGCGCTTTGTTGACAAAGCGCAGTCACGGACATTCTTTTTTTCCAACAATAGGGCCGCGCAACCCCAGAGCCACACCCCTAAGATAGACAGCGAGGGGCGCCGGGTGTGACGGACTCGCTGCGCATGCGGCGCCCGAGAACGCCGCGTCGCCGCTGCTCCGGCTCGCCGAGGCTCGGCCGCGGGGGTGGGAGGGGTCACGACCCCCTCCCATCCCCTTGCCTCGCGCCTTAACGCACGCAGATGCGCTTGGTTAACGGCCTTGATCGCGGACATTCTGTTTTTTCCACAATAAGACGCCACGCAACCCAGTAGCCACACCCCGAGATAGAGCGAGGCGCCGCAGGTGTAGCCGGACTTCGCGCTGCGCATGCGGCGCCGCGCACGCCAGCGTCGCTGCCTGCAACTCGTTCGAGCTTCGGCCAGCGGGGGTGGGGAGGGGGGTCACGACCCCCTCCCACCCCATGCTCGGCTCAGCTTAACGCACGCAGTGCACTTGGTTGACAGGCGCAGTGCTGAAATTCTGTTTTTCCAACAATAGGACGCACGCAACGCCAGAGCCACACACCTAAGATAGGCAGGGAGGCGCACAGGTGTGACGGACTCGCCTGCGCATGCGGCGCCGCGGCACGCCGCATCGCCGCCTGCTCCGGCTCGTTCCAGGCTCGGCCTCGCAGGGTGGTGGGGAGGGGGGGTCACGGCCTCCCTCCCCACCCTCCTGCTCGGCCTCGCGCTAACGCATGTAGTGCGCTTGGTTGACAGGCGCAGTGCGGACATTCTGTTTTTCCAACAATAGGACGCACGCAACCCCAGAGCCACACCCCTAAGATAGACAGGGAGGCGCACGGGTGTGACGGACTCGCCTGCGCATGCGGCGCCGCGGCACGCCGCGTCGCCGCCTGCTCCGGCTCGTTCCAGGCTCAGCGTCGCAGGGGGGTGGGGACGGGGGGTCACGACCACCTCCCCACCCCTGCTCGGCCTCGTGCTAGCGCACGAAGTGCGCTTGGTTGACAGGCGTAGTTCGGACATTCTGTTTTTTCAACAATAGGACGCATGCAACCCAAGAGCCACACCCCTAAGATAGACAGGGAGGCGCACGGGTGTGACGGACTACTGCGCGCATGCGGCGGCGCTGGCACGCCCGGCTTCGCCGCTGCTCCGTTAGTTCGAGCTCGGCCTTGCGAAGTGGGGAGGGGTCACGACCCCTCCCCACCCCTGCCGCTCGCGCTAACGCTTACACACAGTCGCTTGGGTTCTGCACAAGTCACGGACATTCTGTTTTTCCACAATAGGACGTACGCAACCCCAGAGCCACACCCCTAATATAGACAGGGAGGCGCATGGGTGGGACGGACTCGCCAGCGCATGCAGCCCCGCGGCACGCCGCTGGCGTCGCCCGCTTCCGGCTGTTTCCAGGCGCTCGGCCTCGCAGGGGTGGGGGTAATGATCCCCCGCCCACCCCAGGCTCGAACACGCACGCAGCGGTCGCTTTGGTTGACAAGCGCGGCGGACATTCTATTTTTCCAACAATAGGACGACGCAACCCCGAGCCACACCCCTAAGATAGACAGGGGCGCGACAGGTGCACGGACTTCGCCTGCGCATGCAGCGCCGCAAGACGCCGCGTCGCCGCGCCCTCCGGCTTCGTTCAGGCTCGGCCTCGCAGGGGTGGGAGGGGGTCACGATCCCTTCCCACCCTGCTCAGCTCCTCGCTTAACGCTTGCAGATGCGCTTCGGTTGGCAGAACCACAGTCACGGACATTCTGTTTTTTCCAACAATAGGACGCACGCAACCCCAGAGCCACACCCCTAAGATAGACAGGGGGCGCACGGGTGTAACGGACTAGCCTGCGCATGCGGCGCCGCAGCATGCCGCATTGCCGCCTGCTCCGGCTCCTTCCAGGCTCGGCTTCGCAGGGGGGTCGGGACGGGGGTCACGACCCCCCTGCCCACCCCCCTGCGAGGCCTCGCGCTAACGCACGCAGTGCGCTTGGTTGACAGGCGCAGTGCGGACATTCTGTTTTTCCACAATAGGACGCACGCAACCCCAGAGCGACACCCCTAAGATAGACAGGAGGCGCGGGTGTGACGGACTACGCCCTGCGCATCTGGCGCGCGGCTTTACACCGCGTCGCCCGCTTTACTCCGGCTCGTTCGAGCTCGGCCTCGCAGGTGGGGAGGGGGTCACGACCCTCCACACCCTCTTTCGCTCTCAGCTTAACGCACGCAAAGGCGCTTGGTTGACAGGCGCAGTGCGGACATTCTATTTTTCCAACAATAGGACGCACGCAACCCCAGAGCCACACCCCTAAGATAGACACGGAGGCGCACGGGTGTGACGGACTCGCCTGCGCATACGGCACCGCGGCACGCCGCGTCGCCGCCTGCTCCGGCTCGTTCCAGGCTCGGCCTTGCAGGGTGCTGGGGAGGGGTGTCACGGCCTCCCTCCCCACCCTCCTGCTCGGCCTCGCGCTAACGCACGTAGTGCGCTTGGTTGACAGGCGCAGTGCGGACATTCTGTTTTTCCAACAATAGGACGCACGCAACCCCAGAGCCACACCCCTAAGATAGACAGGGAGGCGCACGGGTGTGACGGACTCGCCTGCGCATTTGGCGTCGCGGCACACCGCGTCGCCGCCTGCTCCGGCTCGTTCGAGCTCGGCGTCGCGAGGGTGGGGGACGGGGTCACGACCACCTCCCCACCCCCTGCTCGGCCCCGTGCTAGCGCACGAAGTGCGCTTGGTTGACAGGCGTAGTTCGGACATTCTGTTTTTTCAACAATAGGACGCATGCAACCCAAGAGCCACACCCCTAAGATAGACAGGGAGGCGCACGGGTGTGACGGACTCGCTGCGCATCTTGGCGCCATGGCGACACGCCGCCACGCCTACTCCGGCTAGTTCGGGTTCGGCCTTGCAGGAGTGGGGAGGGGTCACGACCTCCCCACCCTGCTCGGCTCAAGGCTTAACGCACGCAGCGCTTTGGGTTACTGAGCACAATGCGGACATTCTGCTTTTTCCACAATAGGACGTGACGCACCCCGCAGCCACACCCCTAAGATAGACAGGAGGCGCATGGGTGTAGCCGGACTTCGCCGCATGTCTTGGCTGGCACGCCCTTGGCGTCGCCGCTGCTCCGGCTTCGTTCGAGCCTCGGCCTCGCAGGGTGGGGGGTACGACCCCCCTGCCCACCCTGCGAGGCTCGCTTAATGCCTTGCATGGGTGCGCTTGGTTGACAAGCGCGGTGGACATTCTATTTTTCCAACAATAGGACGCACGCAACCCCGTGAGCCACACCCCTAAGATAGATGAGGGAGGCGCAGGGGTGCGGCGGACTTCGCCTAAGACATGGCGCCCAGCTGGCACGCCGCGTCGCCGCCTGCTCCGGCTCGTTCCAGGCTCGGCCTCGCAGGGGGTGGGGAGGGGGGTCACGATCCCCTTCCCACCCCCTGCTCAGCCTCGCGCTAACGCACGCAGTGCGCTTGGTTGACAGACACAGTGCGGACATTTTGTTTTTCCAACAATAGGACGCACGCAACCCCAGAGCCACACCCCTAAGATAGACAGGGAGGCGCACGGGTGTAACGGACTCGCCTGCGCATGCGGCGCCGCAGCATGCGGCGTTGCCGCCTGCTCCGGCTCCTTCCAGGCTCGGCTTCGCAGGGGGGTGGGGACGGGGGTCAAGA
Organism: Aegilops bicornis; assembly: GCA_021605145.1. NCBI lineage: Eukaryota > Viridiplantae > Streptophyta > Magnoliopsida > Poales > Poaceae > Aegilops > Aegilops bicornis. Next base: position 344,627,032 of record CM038669.1, read on the forward strand.
CCCCCCTCCCCATCCCTTGCTCGGCCTCGCGCTAACGCATGCAGTGCGCTTGGTTGACAGGCGCAGTGCGGACATTCTGTTTTTCCACAATAGGACGCACGCAACCCCAGAGCCACACCCCTAAGAGAGATGAGGCGCGACGGGTGTAGACGGACTCGCTGCGCATGCGGCGCCCGCGGCACAGCGTCACCGCTTCTCCGGCTCGTTCGAGCTCCGGCCTCGCGGGTGGGGAGGGGTCACGACCCCTCCCCACCCCTCGCCGACTTCTCGCTTAACGCACGCGTGCGCTTGGTTGACAGCGCAGCGGCGGACATTCTGTTTTTCCAACAATAGGACGACGCAACCCCGTGAGCCACACCCCTAAGATAGATAGGGAGGCGCGCGGGTGTCACGGACTTCGCTGCGCATCTGCGGCGCTGACACGCCCAGCGTTACCCGCTGTTCCGGCCGTTCAGGCTCGGCCTCGTGGGGGTGGGAGGGGGGTCACGACCCCCTCCCACCCCTGCTTCGCCTCAGCGCTTAACGCACGCAAATGCACTTGGTTGACAAAGCGCGGTGCGGACATTCTGCTTTTTCTAACAATAGGATGCACGCAACCCCGCAGCCGCACTTCTAAGATAGGCGTGGAGGCGCCGGGTGTGACGGCCTCGCGTGCGCATGCGGCGCCGCGGCCCGCCGCCTGCTCCGGCTCGTTCCAGCTCGACCTCGCGGGGGTGTGGAGGGGGTCATGACCCCCTCCCACCCCCCCCTGCTCGCTAACGCACGCAGCGGCGCTTGGTTGATGTTAACCACACAGTCACGGACATTTTGTTTTTCCAACAATAGGACGCACGCAACCCCAGAGCCACACCCCTAAGATAGACAGGGGGCGCACGGGTGTAACGGACTAGCCTGCGCATGCGGCGCCGCAGCATGCGGCGTTGCCGCTTCCGGCTCCTTCGGGCTCGGCTTAGCGGGGGGTGGGGCGGGGTCAAGACCCTCCCCATCCCTTGCTCGGCCTCGCTAACGCATGCAAAGGCGCTTGGTTGACAGGCGCAGTGCGGACATTCTGTTTTTCCACAATAGGACGCACGCAACCCCAGAGCCACACCCCTAAGAGAGACAGGGAGGCGCACGGGTGTGACGGACTCGCCTGCGCATGCGGCGCCGCGGCACACCGCGTCACCGCCTGCTCCGGCTCGTTGCTCAGCTCGGCCTCGCGAGGTGGGGAGGGGGGTCACGACCCTCCCCACCCCCGCTCGGGCTCGCTAACGCACGATTGGCGCTTTGGTTGACAGCGCAGTCGGACATTCTGCTTTTTCCAACAATAGGACGCACGCAACCCCAGAGCCACACCCCTAAGATAGATAGGGAGGCGCACGGGTGTCACGGACTCGCCTGCGCATGCGGCGCCGCGGCACGCCGCGTTGCCGCCTGTTCCGGCTCGTTCCAGGCTCGGCCTCGTAGGGGGGTGGGGAGGGGTCACGACCCCCTCCCACCCCTTTCGCCTCAGCTAACGCACGCAGCGGCACTTGGTTGACAAAGCAGTGCGCATTATTCTGTTTTTCTAACAATAGGATGCACGCAACCCCAGAGCCAGACCCCTAAGATAGGCAGGGAGGCGCACGGGTGTGACGGACTCGCCTGAGCATGCGGCGCCGCGGCACGCCGCGTCGCCGCCTGCTCCGGCTCGTTCCAGGCTCGACCTCGCAGGGGGTGTGGAGGGGTCGCGGCCCCCTCCCCACCTCGCCGCTTTCGGCTAACGCACGTAGTGCGCTTGGTTGACAGGCGCAGTGCGGACATTCTATTTTTCCAACAATAGGACGCACGCAACCCCCGGGGCCACACCCCTAAGATAGACAGGGAGGCGCCGCAGGTGTAGCCGGACTGCTGCGCATGCGCGGCATCGCGGCACGCCGTCGCCGCTGCTCCGGCTCGTTCGTTCAGGCCTCGGCCTCGCAGGGGTGGGGAGGGGTCACGATCCCCTTCCCACCTGCGCCAGCTCGCGCTTAACGCCTTGCCGAGGCGCTTGGTTAAGATGTACCGCAGTCACGGACATTTTGTTTTTCTAACAATAGGACGACGCAACCCCGCAGCCACACCACTAAGATAGACAGGAGGCGCCGGGTGTAACGGACTCGCTGCGCATGCAGCGCCGCTGACATGCAGCGTTGCCGCTTCCGGCTCCTTCCGGGCTCGGCCAGCGGGGTGGGGGCGGTCACGACCCCTCCCACCCCCTGCTCGGCCTCAGCGCTAACGCACGCAGGCACTTGGTTGACAAAGCGGTCAGCGGTATATTCTGTTTTTCTAACAATAGGATGCACGCAACCCCAGAGCCAGACCCCTAAGATAGGCAGGGAGGCGCACGGGTGTGACGGACTCGCCTGCGCATGCGGCGCCGCGGCACACCGCTGCGTCACCGCCGCCTCGGCTCGTTCGAGCTCGGCCTCGCGAGGGTGGGGAGGTCACGACCCCTCCCACCCCCTGCCTCGCCGCTTAACGCACGCAAAGGCGCTTGGTTGACGGCGCAGGTCGCGGACATTCTGCTTTTTCCAACAATAGGACGACGCAACCCGTGAGCCACACCCCTAAGATGAGCGAGGCGCCACGGTGTCATCCGCGGACTCCGCTGCGCATGCGGCGCCAGCGGCTTACGCCCAGCGTTGCCGCTGTTCCGGCTTCGTTCAGGCTTCGGCCTCGTAGGGGGTGGGGAGGGGGGTCCGACCCCCCCTCCCACCCTGCCTTTCGACCAGCGCTTACTTGCCGGTGCACTTGGTTGTGACGCGGTCAGACATTACATTTTCTAACAATAGGATGCACGCAACCCCGCAGCCGAGACCCTAAGATAGGCGGGGAGGCGCCGCAGGTGTAGCCGGACTCGCTGAGCATGCGGCGCCGCTTGCACGCCCGCGTCGCCCGCTGCTCCGGCTCGTTCGAGCTCGACCTCGCGGGGGGTGTGGAGGTCGCGACCCTCCCCACCCCCCCTTTCGGCTCGCTAACGCACGATGCGCTTTGGTTAACGGATGCGGACATTCTATTTTTCCAACAATAGGGGCCGCAACCCCAGAGCCACACCCCTAAGATAGACACGGAGGCGCCTGCAGGTGTAGCGGACTACTTCTTGCACTGGCTGTGACACGCCCAGCGTCGCCGCTGCTCGGCTTCGTTCAGGCTTCGGCCTTGCGAAGTCTTTGGGGAGGTGTCCGGCCTCCCTCCCCACCCTCCTGCTTTCGGCCTCAGCGCTAACGCACGCGTGCGCGCTTGGTTGACAAAGCGCGATGCGGACATTACATTTTTCCAACAATAGGGCGACGCAACCCCGCAGCCACACCCTTAAGATAGGCAGGAGGCGCCGCGGGTGTAGCCGGACCGCTGCGCATCGCAGCGCCCGCGCCCGCATCGCCCGCCGGCTCGGCCGTTCACAGCTCGGCCTCGCGAGGGGTGGGGAGGGGGTCACGACCCCTCCCACCCCTCCTCGGCCTCGGCGCTAACGCACGCAGTGCGCTTGGTTGACAGGCGCAGTGTGGACATTCCGTTTTTCCACAATAGGACGCACGCAACCCCAGAGCCACACCCCTAAGATAGACAGGGAGGAACAAGGGTGTGACGGACTACGCTGCGCATGCGGGCGCCGTGGCACGCCAGCGTCACCGCTGCTCCGGCTTCGTTCGAGCTCGGCCTCGCGGAAAGGGTGGGGAGGGGGGTCACGACCCCTCCCCACCCCTGCGAGGCTCGCTAATGCACACAAGGCGCTTGGTTGACAAAGACACATTCTATTTTTCCAACAATAGGGCCGACGCAACCCCGCAGCCACACCCCTAAGATAGACACGGAGGCACACGGGTGTAGACGGACTGCCACAAGATGCGGCTCCATGGCACGCCCGCGCCGCTGCTCGGCTTGTTCGAGCTCGGCCTCGCGGGGGGTGGGGTGGGGGTCACGACCCCCACTCCCCACCCCCTGCTCGGCCTCGCGCTAACGCAAGCAGTGCGCTTGGTTGACATGCGCAGTGCGGACATTCTGTTTTTCCAACAATAGACGACGCAACCCTGTGGCCACACCCCTAAGATAGATGGGGGAGGCGACGGTGTGGACTCGCTATGCATGCGGGGCGCGACGGCACCGCGCCGCCGCTCGCTCCGGCTCGTTCGGTTTCGGCCTCGCAGGGTGTGGGGAGGGAGGTCACGACCCCCCCTCCGCACCCCTTGCTCGGCCTCGCGCTAACGCACGCAGTGCGCACATTCTGTTTTTCCAACAATAGGACGCACGCAACCCCAGAGCCACACCCATAAGATAGACAGGGAGGCGCATGGGTGTGACGGACTTGCCTGTGCATGCGGCACCGCGGCATGCCTCTTCGCCACCTGGCCCGGCTCGTTCAGGCTCGGCCTCGGCGGGGGGTGGGAGGGGTGTCACGACCCCCCCTCCTCACCCCCCTGCTCGGCCTCGTGCTAACGCACGCATTACTTTAAGTACAGGGAATACAAATAGCAAAATATAAAATATATAGTCAACTAAAAAAATGGGGGGGGGGGGCAACCCCCCCTCATACCATACAAAAACAAAAAACAATAAAAAAAATAACCAACTGAAGGTTAGGCAAAAAAAGGAGTGCACTTGGATATGCAAAAAAGCAATGCACTTAGTTTAGGCAGGAAAAAAGCAGTGCAGTATCATAAAGCAACACACTTCACCTGGCTAGGTAGAGCAGTGCAGTATCATAAAGCGACAAAGTTCCAGGATACACACATGAATGCAGGGTCTGCGGTAAAAAAATGTAGGAAAAAAAAGATTGCAGCACAAACTTGTAGACAAAAATGTAGTGCTTTTCTTGGACGAAGAAGTTCGGTATCACATGCAATGCGGTTAAAAATGGGACACATAAGATACATATAAGCGTGTCAAAATGCCAAATTCACACAGAACGTGTAAGTTAAACAAAAAAATAAAAATATACACATATATATGCTGCATGAATTATTTATATAAAATAAACATACAGATACAAATTCGTCCATAAAACATTGTTGTGAATAGAGCAGACGAGAATCACAACAAACAGTAAAAACAAATGTCTTTTCATACATTATATACCTTAGACACCACACATCACACAACATGAACCCCTAGTTCTTGTCCATACACAGGGTTTTTACAAATGTAGATTGTTACTGCGACTGCGTCTGCGATTCCGACAGGGAAGTAAGCCCGAGGTCCGAAATCAGTTCTCGTAGGTCAAGCGGCATGTCTTCATAAGACAACATGTTCGAGGGATTGAACAGCAGCTGGAACATGTACTCCGCCTTCCAATCTTCAACAGCAGGCTGAAAAAGAAAATTGAAAAAACTGTAGACAGTGATTAAATAAAAAGATTGTCATAAAGAACAAAAAGTGAAAAGGTGAAAATAATAAAAAAAAGGTAACAAGAAAAAGAAGAAAAATAGAGAAGGTTTTACGTCGGTTTTGATAATTTTCTCAACTAAATGTTGGTCATTACAATAATCAAGGCCACCCTCGTAACATAGGTTCTTCACTCGTTTGCTCCCTACGCTGGCACGACCGGGTAAGAGGGATTCTTTACCAATTTAGCCCAGTCAGCGTGGTTCTTAGATTTACACATTTTTTCACCATAAATCGCCTTCAGCAACTGAGTCATCCTCCTCATCTGGCAAAAAAAGGAAGCACAATGTAAAAATAACACACACCACAGATCAAATTACGATTCAGATACGAAAGTTGTTTTCGACGTCTAGACAGTCCCTCTTTTAAATGCACATGAGGTCATTTCCTTTTATCTCCTTTTTTACATGGATTACAGGGGGTCTAAGAAAAATGCAGTTCTGTCACGCATATGTTGCAGTGCACTACATAAACAAGTGTGGTACTATGTGTGCTAACATTGCTTGTGCAGTTTATCCAAAAAAATGCAGTAGGAGAAACAAAAAAAAGCTTTGCACCTGGCAAGAAAAAATGACATACCAATTCAGTGCAATCTGAATGGTAATCACTCCTGCGCCACTTTGTCGTGACATCAGGATGGCCAGTGTACTTCCTAGTGTCATGGATATCAAACGCCTGGCGATGCTGGTTCATCGTGTATAAGGAATAATGACCATCCTTGGAGCACGGCATCATAATCTGTTCACATCAAAAAAAGAAAAAATGAAAAAATGAAAACTTATTTCGACACGTAGCACTAGAACCACTGCTCCAAAAAATTAACTATAAAAAGAAATACGACAAACCAGAAAAATAAACGACGGGAAACAACGAACTTACCAGTTTTGCATCCAACAGGTTTATGTCGTCACTCACAAAAACCTTGAACTGGTTAACTGCATCTTCTAAAACAAACGTGCTATGCAAAACTGGCAACACAGGGTTTCCTTCCTCATCTCTCTTCACAAATGTTTCCATCTGAAGAACATACTGCAAAGAAAAAAGAACAAAGAAAGGACATCAAAAAAAGAATAAACAGTGCATGCAGGCATGGACATAAAAAAACCCAGTACGAATAGAAAAAAATGACAGCACACGTTTACCGTGATAAATAAGGGTGAAAGTAGCATACGTTCACCAGAATGATAAACTAAACCCATTTCAGCGTCTTGCTTCCAGTACTTGATGAAAAAATCCATGAGATACGAATCCATTAAAGCTCCTTTGCCAAATGTATTATAGATATAGTCAACATTGTAAGTATCAAGATCACCAAAAGGACTGTTCACCATAAAGAACGCATTCCTGCAGTAAACATACAGAAAATGGGATCAATGAAATTAAAATTAAAAACAAAACACACAAAAAGAATCAAGGGCACACACGTAAAAACTTACTCGTGGTATTTGGTTACAAATTCTTTGCTGAGAACAAGATCCTTTATTTTCCTCGCCTCATCAATATATTTGAACCTCGGAGGCTTCAATTTCTCTATAGAGCATCTCAACTTAAAATCCCTCTCACCTGCCCTCTTGTTTGAAAAAACTTCAACATCATCCACAGGAGGACAATTAATTGCTGCACTCCGAGTCCTTGTGACGCGAGGACACGGCGTAACAAAATCATCATCATCAACATCAAACACATCATGTGGGGAGCTAGGGCGAGAAACACTTCCACCATCAGGTCCAGACGCCACAACCGGGGTCAAACCATCTTCAGCCAAAGAACTAGAATTATCTGGAGAGATTTCAATGGCACAATCCTCCATAACCACATCAGAACCCTGGGATTCAAACAGCAACGTACAACCTTTATGAAGGCCCCAATCAAAACCTAAAACCGTCAAAGAAAATACATGGAAACACTCAGCACAAAAATTACAAAAAACAAAAAACTCATTAAAATAAAATAATGCAGTTCACTAAAGAATAGAATGCAACACAATTGTCTACAGCAATGCAGTCCACTTGTCCGCAGCAATGCAGAATTAAAAAAGTGTATACAACAATGCAGCCCACTTGTAAAGAACAATGCAGCTCACTTGCCCAAAAAATAAAAAATGCAACTCACTAACACAACAAAATAAAAATACACATATAATCTAAATAACGAATGTAACTAAACAAACTATTAAAAAAAGCCTGTAATAACCGGAAGCAAGCAGTAGGCAAAAAATAAATAAAGGAAGGATAAAGAAGTTCACTAAAACAACCTTTATCTGCAAAAATTAAAAGTGATGTTAAATCAAGGGAACACTTTCTCGATGTGAGCCAACTATAGAGCATGGCCTTTCTGATGTAGCCAATGTGCTCCACCCCAAACTGAGCAACTCGAACACCATCCCAAGTCTGCAAGAATTGAAACATATAGAATCCACAATCATGCCTGCAATAAAAGAATAAAAAAACATCAGTTTCACAAAAATGAAAAACTAAAAAAAACCTTGAGCAGTATGGTGAAGAGGGGCTGTACGGGACACACCCATTAGGCTGCATTAGGACAATGACATGTTTCAACACAAATCCATCAAGTGTAGGAGGATTTAGCGGCTCCTTCTTTCCATGCACGCTTGATATTTTTAACCATCCTCCTAAAAACCCTGATCGCACCAGGGCTGCCAGGTTTATTGAGCGAGTCAAGAAATTGAAACCGCCTTTCTTTCACATTTAACGCAACTACACAATAATGACCAACGCCATCCCTCGTATCTGGTGGATCAAAAGTTACAAAAATGACCTTTTCAAAGCACAAAAAAATAAATAAAATTATAATAATAAGAAGAAATAGAACATTGTAATAACAAACATGCAAAAAATATAGTCTTCGACACATAAAAACGTTACTCACCATATCCTTTTTATCAACACGCTCCTCGGCTTTTGAAGAGAACACCATTTTAACACTTCTGCCTATAGTACCACCATTCCAAATATTTGTCTGCCAATACAAAAACCAAAATCAAATAATGCTCAGGGAAACATGTCCGTCGCACGAAATCAGAAAATAAAATAAAAAAAACAAAAATTTCTGCATTCTTACACAAATATGGTACGGGACAACCATTGTCGGAGATCCCTTAAACTTATCTTCCAGCAAAGAAACCCCAAGATCTACAAGTCTTGTAGTGAGCATCCCTTTATCCAAAAAGGATTGACCAACTTCGCCAATGGTAATATCACCCAACTCAGTTTTAAAAGCAATCATGTCCCTGAATTTTTCATGAAAAACTAAAAACATAAGATACTAAAAAAATAACAACAAAGAAAAAGGGCTAAAAACCAAATTTAGAAAATACATATGAACAAAAAAAATTCTAAAAAACCATAATTCTTCTTCTTGCCCTTCCGAACCCTCGTAACAACAGTGTACAACTCATTGTATCTTTTCAGAAGAGCTGGATCAATGCTCGACGGTGTCACAACAAGAAGTTCGTCATCTGTAATAAAAAGATGAAGTTCACTTATGCAAAATAATGAAGTTCAAATATTAAGATAAGGAAATTCTGCTAGCTATTTTGAAAATCATAAACAAAAGATCAAGTTTCACATATCATTAAACATCTAATACAGATACCATAGTAATTAAACAAAAAATGAAATGAGAAAAACTTCAACTGCACTGTTGGAAAACAAAACTCTTGCATTTAGTGTGAGAGTCTTCATGCTGTTGTTCTTCAGAGCTCACCAAGAGATTTTCTTTGACAGATTGCGATGAATGCACCACAACCTCACTGGACTTCCCTTCTGCAGCAACATCAGCATTCTCTGGATTTGCAACAGTCTGGTCAACCGCAACGTCCTTAGATACTTCAGCTACATGAGGCTCAATTATCGATACTTCAGGAACATCGTTGGCCGCCAGACCAACAGGGGAAGCAATAACACTAACAACAGGGACGACATTCTCCAGCAGCTTTTCAATGACAAAATCAGAGTCTTCATGCCGACTGGGGGAAAGAGCATCATGGTATTCTTGAGCTACAGAAGCGTCTGCATAGTCGACATCTACCGATGCAGAAGCACCAACACTGCCACCACCATCAACAGCACAACCGCCCTGATTCAGATCAACGTGAACTTCCACGTTTTCTTCTCCAGGCTGTGGAAAGATTAAAAACACACAATAACACAAAAATGAGTGGGGATAATTAAGACAACAACAACTGCAACCCACGTGTATCAAAACAACTACAACTTCAACCCACATATACGTAAAAAAGAATTGCAGTTCACTTTGTCAAACAACGCAGTTCAGTTATGTTAAATACTGAAGCTCACTTATGTAAAACATTATGGACACGCATGCAAAAAAAGGAATGCAGTTCACTTCAGTCAAACACTGAAGCTCACACATGTAAAATTATTGCAGCTAAAATATGTAAATGATAATGCTTACGATTGAACATAACAGAATACATAAAGTTTACAACAACAACAAACAAAAAATTAGATTACAACACACTAATAGAACAAGTAAAACAACTATACCTTATCAGCTACAACATCCAGAGTGGACGATGCATCAGCCAAGACCTCATCCTTCCCAGAGCCATCGTAGGTCTCTTTGTGCACATCACAAGCAGGATCACCAGTCTACAGGCATAGAACAAACCAAAAACGAAATATAAGTTGGTAACGACCAAAAAAGAAAAAACTTCAAATATGCACAAGCAATACACACTTCACAACCGCGAAGTACACAAAAAAATAAAATAAAATGGAAAGCAACAAGTGCAAGTTTAAGAAGAGGGACGCATGGCAGAACAGACATAGCAGAAGTACTTGTACCTGACCAATTCCGTCGTCCCTAGTTCCATGGACACCAGAATATTCCACTCCAGCCTATCACAAAAAACATGAAAAGTTAGGAGCAGTCAACATAGTACAAAAAAGAGGTTCAAAACCACAAAAAACCTAGAACATACATTATAAGCGCCAACACCAGCGTCCTGGCGGTTCATTTCATCCAAAATATGCCCAGCATCCTTCTCATACCGACCGCATTTTACCTCTTGTGAATGTCTCAATTGACCATACGAAGACCGAACATTCGTCACTGCAATCTTCAGGCTTTCAATCACGCCACAATCAAAATTGTGAGCAGCAACAACATCTTCATCTCGTGGGCCATGGCCAACAGGGAAAAAACCAACAACTGTCCTCAACCTGTCACCAGAGGTTGGCAAATCTTCAGTCAACTTCAAAACCTTCAGAAGAAGCTCATCAATCTCCTCGTGTTTTTTGCCGCCAACAAATGTCTGTTTAGAAGAGCTTCTATTATCAAACATCTGTCGAGCCATGAAACCACGAGTACGCGGCACCTCATCATCACAGGCAGGAAGCTGGCTACATATAGGCTCATAAAACCTAGCATGAGTGCTAGGTCCCGCATCAGAGCTGCCGCGTTCAACTGCAACAGGACGGTTGTACACAATATCACCTGACGCCTTCCACTACAAAAAAAGACAAGAGGCAAACAGAAGTACACATGTGAGTACTATAAAAGTTCAGATTTATAATGGCTGCACCTTTAAAAAACTGATATTCAAAACTCAGACGCACTAACCGGCAGCTTCTCAAATTTGTAAGTTTCCAAATAAATCTTTCCCTTCACAAGCACATCCTCATTCTATAACTTCATCAGGTCCTAGGTCGTCAGGTATGACGCGCGTGGCGTCAACGTGTGCATGACTGAAAATTTGCGAAGCTTCAAGCAGTCAAGATACATAATCAGGGGGACAATGGCACAATCGTCTGCAGAATTCTGCTTGCTGCCTTCTGTTTGCCACCTTACCACAGCTGCCTGCGACTCATCAACAACAAGCTGGCAAAAGTCCATCTGAGCCATAGCCGCATAATCCATGTTCTCTACCATTGCAAAGAACTCTACCCAAAACGAACCGCAAGCCCTGTGGCACAAAGAAATTCTGGTAGAGTATCAGGAAGAACACCTTCACAGCAAGGTCAACAGTCACACGATCATCTTCCTCCACCAACACCTTCAACTTCTCAAGCAAGTCCTTGACACCTATACTTTTTGAACGGTCAAAGCCAAGCTCATCCTTGAGGGCACTCAACGAGTCATCATGGCCGCTGGCAGCAGGCATGGGTGCAGTGTGACGTCCCATGGGTAAATCAAAAATGTGATGAACTGCATCACGATTGATTCGAAGAACCCTGCCATTCCCAAAGTCCATTATCATGGTGGCAGGGTCAATCACTCCCATCAGATAGCACATAAGAATGCGCGACACATTTTTCTTTACTGTCAGTTCAAAGACAACACCAAATCCAGCATCCCGAAGATGACTACAGTGTGCCTCTTTCAACAAGGCAGCAGCCTTGCAAACAGTGGGAAGCGACAAACGTACGATCTTGTTAAATCGAGAATCATCTACCTCAAAGATCATCTTCACAGCATTGCTCTTACTAGACTTCTTCCTCTCGTAAAGGGAAATGCAATCCACATTAGAAGACTAGCCATAAAAAAGAGATAGAGAAAACACAGATAGAATAACAATGAAGAAAACAAATGCAGTCCACTTCAACAAACCTTTGGAACAACATCCACCTCCTCGCCAGAGTCACCACAAACATCTTCATCGACATCGTCACGGGCACGCTTGGGTAGACTCCTAGATGAACCACAGTCTTTGCGCCTACCACTATGAACATCCCTCACAAAATCAGCAAGCACAAAGTCATCATCATCAGAGTTGGGACCTTGCACTGAGGATCATCCTTTCCACCAGCTTCAGCAGTCCTCTTGCCAAGATTCTTGTTCATGCCAGCAACACGTGGACTCCGCCGAGGTGTACCACCTTCCTCAAAGAATAAAGATTTCAGCCTCTTCTTCTGCAAAGAAGGCTTCTTCACCTTGGCAAATTTGGCACCCTTGGCACCATCTACAGCTCTCCTCTGCTTCTCTTTCTCCGCAAACTCTTTTGAGTCACTTTCAAACCTCAACTTCTTCTTGCTTTGCGTCAACTCATATTGACGGTTGCTACGAGACCATCCAATCACATGTAACTTCTTCTACCATCAACAGACAAATGTGTCTCGCATAAAATGGGTCGCCTCTGGTCAAAGCTCACACCAACATTACCCTCTACAAAATAATGGTCAATCGATTGAGTAACCTCCTCAAACCCAGGCGCCCCAGCATGGAAAACAGACACTGCGTCAAAAATGAAGTTTGACTATGGTCGTTAAAAAGTGCACAAAAAGAACAAATGCAGTACACTTAGACATATAAAATGCAGTGCTCCAACCATAAGCTAAAAATAAAAATTAATGCATTGCACAAAAAACTTGAATAAAACAACAATGCAGTTCACACATAAAGATAGTGGAGTTCACATATACAAAATAAATACATTGTTGCATACATTAACTTCATGTTTCTTCCCAACAAGAATGCCGCACTACATACAGCAAGGCAACACCAATTTGTACAACATCGAATTAACCAACATACACAAAAATAAAAAAAAATCAATCACAATCGAGAAGGAGGGGGCCACACTTATGGGAGAAATTTCAATCGGTGAATTCAATTGATGTCTCCCTCCACACCATGATCCTTACCACCAGGACAACGAGAGCGAATTGGTGTATCATTATGAGAGCCACAATCACCTACTTCATTCAAAAAGAACCAGAAACAGAAATTACAAAACATCACATGACAAAAATAATGCAAACGAAAACTGACGACTAACAGAGCATAAACTAAATATGCAGGATGATTTAAGAAACTAGATAAACATCAAACAAAAATAAACAAAAGCCTAAAATAAGCACTCCACATACCCTGAACTCCTCCTCCCACTCTACTCGGCGAAGACATGGCGTTTGCCTGCAGCACAACGACGAAGCGACAAATATAAGAAACAAAATCGGCGAAAAATCTCAAGAAACCCTAGATCCACCTTGCTACACACAAGTATCGACTACAAAATTGAGATAAAATCGGCTGCCTATGGAAAAATTACACCAGCAAAAACAGCAACAACAACTACTAGAATAACAAAAAACAAGACGAGAGGACGATCAAGACCGGGAACAAGAGAAACATACCACAAAAAAGGTGCTGCGCCGGCGGCGGGGAAGAGGGAGAGTGCGCCGACGAAAACAGACACAAAAGGGCTGCGGGAGCGCAGCGGCAAGGGCTCGCGGAGCGGACGACGACGCCGAATGCAGCAATAAGAACCTCTTGAGGGCGGCGGTTCCTCGGGCGACGGTGGTTGCTGCGGGCGACGACGGTTTTGCTCGAGGGAGGAACTGCAAGAGAGGAGAGGGGATTGTTCTTGGTCTCTCTCCTTGTCAGAGGTGGGATCGCCTGCAACGGACACGCAGGAGGCCCGCGTGTGGCAAAAAGAAACATAAAACGGGCCGGCCCAAAAACGGTCCGGCTAAAATAAGAAAGACCACATCAAAACGCACATGATGCAGCTCTTTATGAAGAACAATGAAGTTCAGTCAGTAAAACAAAAATAAAATAAACGCAGTTCATAAAAAACAAGTTAAAATAAAAAACAACACGCATGTTAAGAAAACGCATTCAAAAAATAAAAAGTCTACATTCAAATAAGTGCCACACAAAAAAATGCCCCCCCCCAACCCCCCTACCCCTCCCGTACCATGGAATGCAGTAAGTACAAGCAAAAAACAGATGCAGTACACAACACTAGAAGAGTGCAGTGCATTTCGTTACATGAAGCAGTATGGTTTAGCAATCCAGTTCCGGGTTACCTACATTGTGAATAAATACACGATATAGAACACAGCGAAAAAGTCGTAAAAATTGCGGAATACATTGTACTCTATTGCACATAATGAAGTACGCACCTGTAGACAACATGCAGTTCTCCATTGCACACGATGCAGTGCGGTATTACAACAAATGCAGTTCTCTGTTGCACACGATGCAGTGCGGTACTACTACAAAAAATTGACCACCCAAGTGCAACCGGCCCCAGCCAGTCTCGTAGTAGGTCTGCACCCACAACAGGCAAGTCGTTCCGAGCCACGTTGCGTGGGGCCAGGCGCACTTGGGCCCACAGGTCAGAGAGCATATAGCATATAGCGCCGTGTATAAGCGCTCAAATAAGTAACCAAAGGAGTTCGATACAGCTGCAGCGTCAGCGCTTTTAAACAGGACGGGCGCGCCTTCCGCGGGTGAGGTGGGACTAAACATAAGGCCGCACACAGCGCATAGGGAAACGGCAGTGCTATCAGGCCGACTTGGGCCCAAATGCGTCTTCACTCCCCGAACATAGCCCAAATAAGGCCCATTAATAAAAAACAATAACTTCAAAAATAAATGTGGGGGGGGGGCACCCCCCCTACCCCTCCCGTACAGGGACTGCAGTAAGTACATGCAAAAAAATTGATGCAGTACACAGCACTACAGAGATGCAGTCCTTTTAGGTACACGAAGCAGTACGGTGTAGCAAATCCAGTTCCGGATTAGCTACATGAATAAAAACACGGTATAGAACACAATAAAAAAACTCATAAAAATGCGGAATACATTATACTTTATTCAGGGGCTCCAGCAAGGACACGCAAAAAATCCTGTGAAGTACGCACCTGTAGACAACATGCAGTTCTCCGTTGTACACTATGCAGTGCGGTACTACAACAAATGAAGTTTCGTTCTCACGCAAGATACATATAAACGGCACAAAAAATCCAGTTCGCACAGAAAAGTGGTGGTTAAAAAAATCTACTGATAAAAAAAACCACGTTCGCATACAACCGCCCAATCGGAGCGGTTCCATCGTCACAAGCCCACGATCACAGACGCAACACCAACCCACGATCTGCACAAACCGCATCGTCGCCGAGATCGCAGCGGTTCATCCGCTGCGGCGATCCCACACCGCGCCTCCCCTTAAATTCAGACCCCTGCCATAGGCCATCTCATCCACAAACAACACAAGTACCCATCGTGCTGCCACCAAATCGCTCCGTCACATCCATCTCCACGCAAAAACACCAAGCCCCACTACCGGCGATGGCGTTCGCCGACGAGTACAAGGACGTGGAGGTTGTGGAGGCACACGGCAACAGCAAGTTGCACGTCATCCACACCAACGACGAGAAGCAGGTGGCGACCACCCTCGCGCAGTACGAGCGCTACCTCAGCCTCCAGTGCCACAAGATCGTCGGCATTGATCTCGAGTACAACAACGAGCCTGAATGATGCAGAAACCCGCCCTCTGCCAACTCTCCATCGGCAAGAAACACCCGGTGCTGCTGTTCCAACTGAGCGCCGCTGAAAGGTGCACCGTCTTCGACAACTTCCTCGCCGACCCCAGGTACACCTTTCCAGGCTTCTCCATCGACGGTGACAAAAAAAGGCTGGATCGCGTCAATCTGGAGGTCGCCAACTTCATCGACATCCAGAAGGAGTGGAGGGTGCCCGAGGCAACCAAGGAGTTGGACTCCCTTGGAGACGTCTCCGGCATGCTCATCGACGACTACTACAAGAACATGAAGAAGAAGATCACCGACGACGAACACAAGCGCTGGGCCACCCTGCCTCTGTCCAGGAGGCACATCGAGTACGCGGAAAAGGACACCTACGCAACGTACGAGATATGGAACTACATCACCCTCACCCAGGACAGGCTTCGCCGTGCAAAGCTGGAGAAGGAGGAGCCCCCAAGAAGCGCGCCAGGACCAGCTGGGGATGGGGAGACGCTGACTGGTGAAGAAGAAGATGGTGCTGGCCAAAGATCCACCAAGGCCACCGTCGTTTTAGAATTATCATCAAATTTGCTTTATGTTGTTTGCTTATGTATCGTTAGTTTGCTTGTGATCATTTGCTTTTGCTGAACTTAGTTTACTTGCCATGCAAAATCGCTTGTAATGATGTGAACTTTGATTATGTTAGATTGCTTTCTGTTGAAATCAGTTCGCTCATGATGAACTTGTCGTATAGAATGCCTGTGACAATTTGTTTTCTGTTGTTTGCTCATATTATCATTAGATTCGAGCAGTGTTCAAATAGGACACATGCAGTGCAATTTGTGTACCAATGCGGTATAGACTTTGTCAAAATGAAATTTACACATACCCAACAAAACAGTGCACGCCCCTAAATTTGGAAAAACAAATGGATAAAAGAAAAACACGAAAAGAAAAATGCAATCTGCGTATGTAGTGCCGAAAAATATGAACGTGCAGCACACAAATGAAATCAATGCAGTACAAGAATGATTTACTAAGCAGTGCCCTCCCCCCACATTGGAAAAAAATAACATAAGAGCAAAAACACGAAAACAAAAAATGAGAACTGTGCATGTAATACAGACTGAGTGCACATGCAGTACAGAACGCTGATCAGTGGAGTGCACGCATGGTTTACAAAGCAGTGCACGCCTCCACATTGAAAAAATGTAGTGCAGAAATATACGAACGTGCAGTATAGGAACATAATCAAATGAAGTACAGGTATGTTTACTAAGAAGTGCACTCCCCTACACTGGAAAAAAAGATTACAAAAGAGAAAAAAACATGAAAACAAAATAAATGAGAGATGTACATGTAGAACGGAATGATTGCAAATGCAGTACAAAACATTGATCAATGCAGTGCAAGGACGGTTTCCTAAGTAGTGCGCGCCCTCACATTGAAAAAAAATAGAAAAAAATTTGACCACCCAGGTGTAGCCGGCCACAGCCAGTCTCATAGTAGGTCTGCGCCAATAGCAGGCGAGTCGTTCTGAGCTACGATGCGTAGGGCCGAGCGCACATGGGCCCACAGGTCAGAGTGCAGAGAGCAGCGAGCGCCGTGTATAAGCGCTCAAATCAGTAACCAGAGGAGTTCGATACAGCTGCCTCGTCATCGCTTATAAACAGGTCGGGCGCGCCTTCCGCGGGCGAGGTGGGACTAAACATTAGGCTGCACACAGCGCACCGGAAACCAGTCGTGCTCACGGGCCGTCTTGGGCCCAATGCGCTTCACTTCACGAACACATGCCCAACACACAAAAGAAAGGCAGATGATTAAAAAAAACCCACATACCATACATAAAACGCAGGCCCAACCACGCGTTCCGCGGTTTGTCTTGATATATGACAAATGCAGTTCGCTATTTTTAGGTAAGCAGTCCTTTTGCTACTCAAATGCAATCAGACACTGAATCAGAACCAATCCACCACCTAACACCAACCACAAACATTTATTACTTCCATTGCTCAATTGGTTGCATAAAAACGTATCCATTCGTGCTCCAGACTAACACAACTCCTCCCCCCGTTACTCTTTTTCTTCAAATCGTAGATCTAGGGTTCATCCCATCCCCAGCTCTTCGCTGGAATTCCACTGAACCAGCCATGGACTGTAAGTGCGGGTGTTTGGCAAAGATGGCGCCCGTAGCGGACACATGCGTGTACGCAGAAGGTCTGGAGCTCACCAACACCGAGTGGCGCAGCATGCTCGGGTGCCTGATGATACCCAACAGGGGGTTTCGGCCCCCATTTCTTCATCGTGTCACAACCGCAGATCTGCAGAAAAGTTGGGTATGTTTTTCCCCTCACAATTTTGGATATAATCTAGCCTGGAAATCCACATCTGAATATATAGTTCAATAAATTTGTTTAGTAGTATCAACAAAAATACAAAACATAATTTGTATTGTTGTTCAGATTTGTTAGCTATTAACAATAGATGCTTCCACCTATTTTCATTCAGTACCAAACCAGGTATCGACAAAAAAAAGGTCAGTAGATCAGCGATGCCGTTCTGTTGACATGCTGGCGAAGTACACTGTAACTGACCTTGCAGTACAAGCATGTTGCAGTATAATATATATCCTAGTAAAACTAGAGGTCAATTCCGTATATAAGTTTCTTCATACATTGCAACTACTTTAGAAAATAGCACTCATATATGTGTAACTATTTAAGTCAAACATAAACACATTATCCTAAGTACAAAAAGAAAAACATTCGTTGTTTACTTATAAAATTCTTTTAACACCCATTCCAATATGCAGAAACTGCCATCCACAATAAAATTTCATGCTCCGAGTTCAGGGAAGGTTACTTTGGAGACACAACACAAGAATGGATATGCAGGCATGCAAGCTGACTACCACATCGATTCTGAAGACTGCATCAACATAACTACTGGTTGGAAATATTTTATCTCCCAGAATGGCTTTAAGTTCGAAGAAGTGGCCATGGTGTTTTTCTACAAAGCAGAAGACTCCCTCAACTTTACAATATTTGCACTCTAGGGTGTCTAGTATAAAGCAAACAATATTTCTAATGCTTTGATTATGCTGTATGCTTTTAAATTATGTCCATCAGACACTTTGAACGATGCCTATATTAAAGTATTCAACCTCAACTGCATCATTTTATCATCCTTTTTAGACAAGTTGTTGTTGGCAGTAATGCAGTTCTCTCAAGCAAATAGTGTGGTACTAATAATAAAAAAAGCTGTCCTCTGAACTGAAACAAGGAAATGCAAATGGTCGAAACTTTGCAGTTAACATACGATGTTCAAAAACAATTCTCATAGTATGCACTTCAAAATAATTCTTATAATAACTGTTCAGCTAACACAAGCATAAAATGGACCATCCATTCTAATACCACAGTAGAAGCATTAACCACACTTCTAATGCAGTACGGAAGTGCATATTATGAAGTCCTATAGAACACAGAATTCAGTTTAAGAAAACAAAATCTCATAAACTGTAATAACAACTGTAAAGTAGCTACAACAAAGTACACTACTAACGAAAATGCAGTGCACAACAACGTATGCCACAACTACAACATATAAAATTAAAAACAGTAGAACTGCGTACATGTGGAAGACTATCGAAAAATACTCCCGAAACAATGTATGCCTAGAAATTGTCCAACCACTAAACAAACGAAAAAATACTCCCGCAAAAAATTACATGGAAGACAGGCAATCGGATTTAACAAAGATCGACTCTCGTTTAAAAATTGCAATTACAAAATTACAAGTATAACCGCAATACAATGAATTCAAACCTATAGCAACACTAATTACAATATTCAAACACGCATGGAAGCGCAAAAATCCAAAAAATCGTCAAGAACAGAGGAGCGGACGAAGCTCTCCCGCCCGCAGAATCAAAATAACAGGAATTGAAAACAAACTCCTAAAAATTGACAAATTATAGAGTGAACGGATCGATTAAAATGAACACAATCAAACAATTCCTACTAAAAAACAACATGCGAGCACAAAAAAATCGCATCTGAAGCGAACACGGACGAACAGAGAAAAGCCCGTCCGCCAAATCCGTAGATTTACCAAGATTTTAGTCGTTTTTCCTGTAAATTACAAATAATAAAGGTCAACTGACATCCATAAACAAATTAAATCATCCCGCAACACCCGATTCCACACAGAATACGCGAGCGGACCACCAGAAAATGAAGCAGTTCTACCGTGTAGCATTGCAGTGCGCAACGTAAAGAAGATTCAGTTCGCTTCCATTGAGCATGCAGTGCGAAGGGTTATCAGAATAGCTATTCTGATAATATTACCAGAATAGACCGGCTCTATATATATATATATATATATATATATATATATATATATTTATTTTTATTTCTGATGAATGCTAGCGTTTCAACTCTTACGACGAAGGAGTGCCAAACACGACATGTGTTGGATGTCCCACACGTCAGCGAAAGGAGTGGGACATGAACAGCGTGGTAGAGCGTCTCCACTTCTTCCACTTCTGGGTTGGAGACCACACGTAGTAGTACTAGTGGCATGAACGATACAAAGTGCGACCCGGAGAGAAAGACACGTCTAGTTGGAAGGTCTTGGGGCATACACGTAAACAAATATAAAACCTAATATGTGCCTCCAATTAATATAGTAGTAGTAGAGTACTTAGGCACGTACTCCATAACATCACCGTGCATTGCACGTACAACATTTAGTGGTACATAGTAAGAGACAAATGCCTATATGCCATGCATGTTCATACTATTTGTACCTTTCTACTTCACTTACTGCGCCACATTACTCAGGTTCGTACGTCCACTCCTGGGTACATGTCCGTCTCGTAGTTCTAGTCCCATGTGTTCTTCATAGATGGAACGATCCATATCATCGCAGTTAGTGTGGCTCCCCACGATGGAGACTCATCCAAACTATGGCCAGCCTCGACACAGAGCAGTTGTGTGCACCGAGAAGTGGCGCTCTCTCGGCCGTCGCGCTGCTTCAAAGCCGGCGCCAGTGAGAGGTCGCCTCCGCTCTGGCCATGCATTAATGCGGCACTTATGCTCCAGGGCGATGCTGACCGTTTCACGCGGGAAGCATGCGCTGGCAAGGGAGTATTGGTTTTGAACCGTTTCAGGTGTAGTACTGGTAGTTTGCAAAACTACTCAGTTATTGCACTCAATTTCCTAAGAAATTATGGTCAAAACATTACTCCAGAGCCCGCTTTCCTTCTCCTTCCTCTTCCACCGCCAAGACGTCATGGAAGCGACCGGTCAACCCTTATATACGAGTGCTAGCACAAAAAGATGCATGCATGGCCACTAAAATTTCCAGATTAAAGCGCCGCTCTGGCAGGAGTATGGCGTAGTATGTCGTTACCTTCGGCCATGCCAAGGTTACCGGGTGACGGCGACCAGAGAAGATGCGGAGGGAGGGGAATGAATGCAGCTACTGTTTGGGTTCGCCGTCCAGCTTAAATAAATGCGCACCATCACGTGTACCTGCGGGTGCACAAATTGTAACATACGTGTTCCGCTTAAGTGGGCGCCACGTGAATCGGTGTGTGTGTGTGAGATTCTAAGAGATAGAGTGCGTGTGTGCGACTCTACTCTTCGGACATGTAATCATCCTTTTGCATCGGGATATAAGTATAATGGTATTACACTTTAGCTAGTCATTTACATGGCCATGTTAACGTGGTTGTGTAAAAATGTCACTTCCTGCTCGTGATTTGCATTATATAATTACAAGCAAGATGCTCGTGCATTGTGCGGAACATCAATATGCATTTTTTTACAAAACACCTGTTGTGATTGACCCATTCAGGAGTAATCCCATGTGTAAAAACTAATGATATCTCGAGAATTTTATTGGAAAACTGGTATCTCGAGAATTTCATTGAAAAAAATGAAAGATGAGAGATAAGGTGAGGAAGAGTGGAGCGTGGTGGTTACTGGTGGTCGGACTGGGCGGAGGCATGGGGATGGACGGCGCCGGCAGGCGGCAGCGGCCACCATGCTAGATTGTTCTAGAGACTTCCTTTTTTAATTGCTCAGCAATGAGGTTGTGGGAGATAAGGATGTGGAGAGAGGTGCGGGTATCTTTTGTAAAATTATCATAGTTTTCTTTCTATCCATCAGATATAGATCGAACGGTCTATATTACAAGGTGGCAGGCACACCATCATCACCAACTCGGTTTTTTATAAGAGTAGAGATGATAAGTTTGCTAAATACTAAAGTAAAGTGGAATTTGTCCATGTTATACAAGTAAATTAAGGTGATTGTTTATCATACGGGTAAGGTTGGACGAAGGGTGGTAGGAACAACTGCTCCGCCTAGAGCATGTGTGTGTGAGATGGAGTCTTAGTGTGTGCGTGTGTGTCTGGGGGTGTCTGGGGGTGCGTGCGTGTGTGTGTGTGTGAGATGGAGCCTTAGTGTGTGTGCGGGGGGTGGGTGAGAGCGCACGTGTGCGTGTGTGACGCGGGGTCCTCGGTGGCGGATGTAATTTACGTGTGCGTGACTTCATCATAGAGAGGTGATGTATATGGCAGAGGCCACCAATAATGGGGTGAGAGAGAAAAGGCCCGTAGAGAGGGAAGAGAAGGTGTGTGCGCGTGAGAGGAGTCGAGATCGAGAGAACGTGTTTGTTCAAGAGACACCGAGGAATGCTACTATATATCGATGGTGCATGTAGGCGGGAATTAAACGAAGGGATGGTCTTATTAGTTTCAGGGATATAGGGGAAGAGTGAGAGGGGGGTGTCAGTGTCAAAACTGGCGGATCTCGGGTAGGGGGTCCCGAACTGTGCGTCTGAGGTCGATGGTAACAGGAGACAGGGGACACGATGTTTACCCAGGTTCGGGCCCTCTCTGTGGAGGTAATACCCTACTTCCTACTTGATTGATCTTGGTGAATATGAGTATTAAAAGAGTTGATCTACCACGAGGATCGTAATGGCTAAAACCCTAGAAGTCTAGCCTGTATGATTATGATTGCCCTCTACGGACTAAGCCCTCCGGTTTATATAGACACCGGAGGGGTTTAGGGTTGTACAAAGTCGGTTACAGAGAAAGGAATCTTCATACGTGGACGCCAAGCTTGCCTTCCACGGCAAGGAGAGTCCCATCCGGAAACGGGAGAGGGTCTTCGGTCTTTGTATCTTCACAGCCCATCAGTTCGGCCCAAGGCTAACAGGCCGGACGCCCGAGGACCCCTTTAGTCGTGACTCCCTCGGGGGTGTAGTGAGAATGATATTGTTAAGTGTGAGTGTGTGTTTTACCCATCCAGACGGAAGTTATGTGCACACAAGAAGAGAACGATTTGATGTGGCATTAGGGTTGAGGGTAATTAACTACGTATGGAGACATAGAGACCTTGAACGTGCATGTGCGAGAGCTATACATGTATACGTGGATGTGTGTGTGTGTGTGCGCGCGCATGATCGAGATAAAAGAAAGAAGACATAAGTCATAAGATCGATGACATGGGAGAGAAGGATCAGTATGCCAATATGCATGCATGTGAGAGTGCAGGGAAAAAGCCCGACAATTGAGAATGTGTTTTTGTCCTTAAGATATAGTGGCGTGGGCTGGAGCATGCATCTATGGCGAGCAGAGGGAGTGAGACACAAGAGACACAACGATTGTGCAAAAGTGATCAACCTATAAATGCATGTATGGAGAGACATATATATATATATATATATATATATATAGTGTGGGTGATAGGAAGCAAGAGTGCGTGCGAGAAATAAATGTTGACGGAGAAACTACAGATAGATACAGAGATGGAAATGCTAGCTAGAGGGACATCAGCTAGTTTGAGTGTTGGAGATGACCGCCGGGTGGTTCAGAGGGTGAAGTTATGTGTGTGTGTGAGAGAAAGATAAAAAGAGGGCACTTGACTGCATGTAGAGAGAAACATACATATTGTGCGTGATAGGAAGCAAGAGTGAGGGCGAGAAAGAAGGTTGATGGAGAAACAGATAAATAGAAAGATAAAGATGCTAGCTATTCTGCATTAGAGATAGGAGTCGAGTGGATCAGAAGGCTGAGTTATGTGTGTGGGTGTGAGAGAGATGGAGAAAGGGTGCATGTGACTCACATACAAACAAATATCCGAGAGAAATGACATCCTGAGATACAGAGTTTTGTGACTGCGAGAGAGAAAGATATTTCACAATGAGAGTGATAGCTAGAGAGACATATGAGGGAATGCAAGATATCTCTAGGGAGAGAGAGTGTGTGTGAGAGACATACAGGAGGATGGTGGAGAGATATGAGACCCTGGGAGACAGAGTTTCTGTTTGTGTGTGAGAAAGAGATATTTAAGAGGAAGAGTTGTAGCTTCTCATACCTAAGGAGTGAAAGAAATCTCTGTGTGAGAGGGTGTGTGCGAGTGGCACATAGGGGAATAGTAGAGAGAAATGAGACCCCGGGAGACGAAGTTTGTGTTTGTGTGAGAGAAAGAGATTTCACATGGAGAATCATAGTTAGAGACACATAGCAGGGAGCGAGATATACTTAGAGAGAGACAGAGTGATGGAGGTCGAGGGAGAGAGTACCGTCAGTGTGTTACGAAGATAAAAGATCATTATCGATATACAGGTAGCATGAGAGATACCCGAGAGATGACGAACGCGTATAGGTATAGAGAGATACTCCTATATAAGCATGAGTGATAGCTATATGAGACGAATATCTGGATTAAAGGGGATTCAAATATTTAAACTGGAGATGATCACGACATCGATAATATCATAACTCAAATTGGTGTATCAAGCATGCATATTCATTTGAATTTGGGACACGTGCAATGTTATATAGTTCATCAATATTAGTGATCCATATATTCTTTAATTAGAGACAATGCATGGTTTATATGCAATTAATGTCTAAACGGGATTACACTATATGTTGCGTGTGTGAAACACATTATACTCCCTCCGTCCCAAAATTCTTGTCTTAGATTTGTCTAAATACGGATGTATCAAGACACATTTTAGTATTAGATACATCCGTATCTTGACAAATCTAAGACAAGCATTTTGGGACGGAGGGAGTACATGTTTGAGAAGTAAAAAAATAAAAACCCGCATGAAACACACAATAATTGGAGACAGTTAGCGAGGAATGCATACATTGGATTTCAACATAAAGTGGTTTCAAATATTTGAAAATCCAAATTAAGATGGATACAACCTTAAGAGTCTAAGATCATGCCATTTGTAAACCATATTTACGTATAAAGGGTGTTGTGCTTTTCAAAGTATATATATATATATAATGATGTATATAGAATTTTATTCGAATCGAAAATGGATCTTGCCCGAACTAAAATAGAATACAAACTGGATTCGAATTGAGTTGGCACGATAAACGTGCACTCTTGCTCTGCAAAAATTTGAACGAAGCGGGGAAAGTCGCAGTAACCGCCCGAAACCAAAATCTGTGAGATGGAAATTACTGCCTATCCCTGCCATGCAAAGCCTATCGGCTCGATTTCTATAGGTTTCGATAGGGGTAGGTTTGTAATTTCACTCAAACATGACATAACCGCCTCTCACCCGGATTCATACATGGTGGGCGCCAAAAACAAACTCTCGTCGGCAAATATTCGGTGTATGCGAGACTACCGTCCTATCGCCAACCAACTAATATTGCTGTGATGTAGGAAATTTTAAACAGAGGCTAAGTTTGTCAATTTCCTCGCATTTGAGACAAGCGCGCCCTGAAGACATGGTCCCCCCTTCCTCTCTCCCTCCATTTCCCGATTCGTAATCCGTGGGCGCCAAAACACCCTCTCCACCCCAGCCTCCTCCGTCCGCCACCCCATCCACCGCCATCCTCCTCCACCATGCCAGAGTTGATACCCCGACGCCGTCGGCCATTACAATAGATCGACCTCTCTCATCGAGGGCTTCGGACCGGGATCCTTGCATCCCGTCCTCTTGCTTCATCCTGGCTGTCGTCCACCACACCCCGCCGCCACCGTCTACCCTCCTAGATTTGTTTCCACGCCGCCGACAGCCATCGCTACCGTAGCACCATCAAATTCTCAGCAGATGCATACACGGCGCCGCACCAGAGGCGGTACTCTTTCGTATCTGCTCAACTTATTTATGGCAGCCAGAAAATAGATCGCCACTGCTTTACTCTAATTTCTTGTCCATCACTTACTTGTTAGTTGAAAGCAAATATTGGTTGCGAAGTTGCCTTTGTCCGGTTTGCACCTTCAGATCCTCCATGGCACACTCAAGACTATACTCGCAATGCTTATGGTTTTCCCCTTTATATTCCACGCTAGTTAAATGACAGTAGACTAAATTTCCAAATTGGGTCAGTCGATTTTTGAGAGCTCGCTAGAGTACGCCGATGCGAAGGAAGGGGCTTGGGTGGGGATGGTGGTTGTGGGGGGCGGTGGTGGGGCCTCGCCGAACCAAGAAAACTCGACGCGGGTGGGGGCGGGACTGGGGGATGGTGGCGGCGGAGGAACACAGGCGGTGGGGGCCGGTGGTTCGGCCGGCGGCCCGTGCGGTGTTCTATATGGGAAGCACAGTGTGTTCCTTGTCAGGAAGGGGAGCAGGGACATCTGTAGTTGACACCTCTATTGGGCCTGTTCTGCTAAATGATTTCGCACGTCGAGTTGGTCTGCCATAATACCCCGGAAATGGTGGGATCCGCGCGGTCTTTGACAGGCTAAACGGATAGTAACAGCTGTCCGCCTTCAGATGAGTAGAGTTGGCTAGTAGGTGATCGTTAGGTTGCATATTAGTAGCGGCAAAACCCTATGTTTTCCAGCCAGTTCTACTTTCCCGATTTATTTATGGTGGTTGTGGTGTACCCCTATTATCTACACTACGATCTGCCTACTAGCTCTGCGCTCTCGTTATCATGGTTTAGCAATAAACTTTCTATGGTATATTATGAACCTATCATCTGCCAACTATCCTTACATCTGGGGGGCCCAATAGGGAGCCTATTTTTTTTGTAGTTATGCCAGATTATATTAATCTACTCACCATATTACAACACAGATGGGCTCTATCATCAGAATCCAGTGATAGCACACAAGGGTTTATAGGGAGCCTCTATTATATTACAATATCCTCTGCATTACAAAGATAATCTCACTACTATTTGTGTTTTCATGCTTTACAGATATTGTACGTAATCACAATGAATATAAGAATGCGCACATCAGAAGAATATTGCAGAACAGTTCAATGGGTAACAAACTTGGCATCAAGGGATTGAGGTCCATTGTGGATGCAATGAAACCCACATGCTCCCGACCTATAGATTCGTATTCAGAATATGATCCTAATGACTATTCTGAGCTCAAGGAGTCAAATGCAGATGGCCTATCCTGTTCACCCAATAAGGTGCATGTTCTAATTTGGCAAGGTTTAATTGGTTGCATATATCTTGCATAAGGTGTCTTGCGTTTCTTTTGCTTCGTTGCACCGCCATCTGCTTAGTTTACTCATGATATATGTGAAGATGCCATGCCCATCCATTATCAACACCTATTCCATTTGTCGTCATACCATGTTTTCCCATTCAAATGTTGTTCTTGTGTTTTAGACATCCAAAAGGAAGAGGGTGATTGCAGAACCTGAAGGAGTAGAAGCAAAGTCCTTGAAAAAAGTGGTGCTACCGGAGAAATCACATAGCACCCTACGTGTATTGGCGATCGAACCAGCGCCGCAAAACCTAGGATATCGCAACTATGCTGGTTGCTGCTTTGCTCTTGTGAGTACCTATTGTCCTATCGCTGTCCTTACATTCATACCTGGTGGATTATGTGACATCATTGTGCATTATAGCTTTCTTATCCACTGTTCGCTCCAAATTATCCGATCTATAATAATGCTTAAATTAATGTAGAATAAACTCAATGCCTATGATGAAATTTAGTTCTGCATTGTTCTTGTAAATATACGTTGTCCTTATATTTGTCAGCTAGTTGTTCATGTACACTCTGCAGCTTATTTTCCCTTGTCCTCCATTTTTCTACACATCAGATCTACATTTACTCTTGCCAAAATATTGAATAAAACCAATGTTACTGAAGAAGTTTAGCTCAGCATTGCTCTTGTCAGCGCCTTCTGCATGTATGCTGTATTTACATTTGTACTCTGCATCTTAAGTTAAATAATCGCCATTTGTTACTATATTTTCACATCTATATTTACTCTTGACAAAATGTAGAATAAAGGCAATAAAGGCAATACTTTTGAAGAAGAGTGTGAGGTAAACTTCTTGAAGTGCCCCCCCCATCAATATGGACAAGGCCTTTATAGAGCCTGTCTTCACTACTTATGTAAGTTTGTTCTCCTCGAGCCTTCAAACTTTGTTGTTTATATTTGGATAGCTATGAGTGCAAATGCTGTTTATTTTTGTAAATGCTGCATCAAATTGCTTGTTCAAAGTTTATAAAGTAGAAGTACATAAACATAAGTTTGTCGTTCTCAATTTCAGTCTTTAGTTGTACAATCTAGTTCCTTATTCGTACCATGTAAATTAAACTAAACATAGCAAGTTATCTTCTTTAGCACTATGTGTATGCTTGTGTTCTTGATCTGTAATCCAGTGGTGTGGTGCGACTACCAACAGCAGCACAATTTCATATCCTGCTATGTCTCAACTATGAACAATGCCATATTGTATTAATGTTATTTAAATCATGTCTCTTTATTTACCAATATGAAATGGTATAAATTGACAGTACACTCACCATTCATGCTTATATGTTGTATAGAACTACATCTATGCTTGTGTTCTTGATCTGTAATCCAGTGGTCTGGTGAAGCTGGCCGCTCCTGCACAATGCCATTTCCTTCTGTCTTAACTATGAACAATGCATATTATGTTAATGCTATTTTAAACCGTGTCTCTTTATTTCTGACAAAGAAACGAGATGAATTGACAGTGCTCATGCTTAAACGTGCAAAATCTGTTATCTACTTACTTGTTTATCTTTCAGGGTGACAACACTGCTGCTAGGAAGAATGGCCAGAATGATAGTGAGACGAACCCATTGTTTGTCCCTCTAACACATATTCCAGAGGAGAAGGCAAAACATATTGAGGGTAGGGATACAACCACAAAGTCACATCTTGATGTAGTGTCAAACTTACTAAGTGACACAAGCTCGATGAAGTCGCTGCCTGAATCTGTTCGACTTCTTCAGTCTGAAATTCAAGCAGAAATACATGCTTCGGCTCAAATACGACTGGAACTCCAATCTCTATGCAAGATTAACCGTAAGTACAGGACTTTATTGTTCCTATGCAGCTTAAGTTGGTGGATATGAGCGCCAAAGAAGCGCAGTCTCATCAGGTTGCTAATCTGCTTGCGCTGCAGCTGCTGGGCCGGGCTAACCTTTCTTGAACTATGTTGAAGTGCTGTCGGTTCTGTCTATTATTTTGTCCGCCTGTTAACTTCCACTGGTGGCGACCTGCCCAGTTTATGTAATCCACTGTCTGGTTGCCCTTTATTATTACTGGCGGCAAACTTTGATGCCGAGGGGATGTAATATGTTGTAATTTCTTTGTTGTATAGTCTAGGTTTACTCTTGGTCGGTATGCTGTAATTTAGGCCAAAAGGTTCAGTGGATCTTAGAGTTGTTGATCTTCAGGGTGGCCCGTTACTCATATGGGCCAAAACATGGGCCTATAATCATCTTGGGCCATTAGTAGGTCTAAACCTTATGGTTGTGTCCCGCCTTTAACAGGCCGAGTAAAGTTCTGGCCAGCTGGGCCAGAGAATACAATGGGCTTTTAATAGGCTAAAACCTAGATTGGGCTAGCGTTGAGCCGAAAAATTCACGGACCAATACATGCCCAAACTTCCTAAGGCCCATGTTTGGCCCAAATAGGACGAGCAGTTAACAGGCCAAAATATATCACGGGCCCGTTTGGCCCAATAAAATAATGGGCTTTAAGCAGGCCAGTATCTACGCGGGCCATAGGCCTAAAAGTGTCACGGTCCATTTTCAGATGGGTTGTAAGCAGGCCGTATTCAACGCGGGCTGTAATTAGGCCCAACTGTTACATGAGCTATTAACAGGCCAGTAGGCCAGTTGGGTTGAAATTTAACCACGAAGACTACGGGCCGTTAAGAGGCCTAAAGTTAATTCGGACAAGAAATAGCCCAGTGTGTGCATGGGCCGTTAAATGACCTAAAGTTAAACCGGGCCAACAACGTCCTAGATGCACCACAGGCCACTAACAGGCCAAACTATTATCAGGCCGAACTGGTAAACGGGCATTTAACAGGTTGAAATACAAACCTATCTTAGAATGGGCCATAAAGATCAGTGGCCTACTAACGGGCGTGATCCGATATGGGCCGTAATTTGGCCCAAAACATGGCAGGTGTGAATGGGCCTGATCTGGTATGGCCCTCAATTTGGCCCAAAACATGGCAGGCTGTTAACGGGCCAACCCACTAGTGCCTGAAAAAACATGGTGGGCCTTTAGCTGGGCCGGCCTTTTCACCGGAATGGGCCTGTGTTGGGCCGTGCCACGTGTCAACGTATCATAGGTGCCTCCTGTCCAATGAGTGGATGACATCTGTCCCAACGGTGAGCAAACATGTGTTTCCTCCGGCCAATGAGTATTTTACACGTGGGAAATCCCCATTGGTCTGGGCTGCTAACGGGTTATCGGATTCAAAACCAGACCCGATAGCTTAACGGCGTTCCGCTACGGTGGATGCCACATGTCGGTCACCCATGACGAAAGCACTTCTATGACGCACGATTTATCGTCATGGAAGTGGACACTTCCGTGATGATAGTTTTGGTAATGTCATGGAACACTTCTATGACAGCACAGCTATGACTATCTTGATTCTGTCATAAATTTTTCATGGGTGTACTTGCATGGCAGAAAATGTGACCTACTGTGACAAACACGTCTCATCACGGAAGTGTATCACCGCCCTTGCCATGTCAGTAAGTGGAAATGCATTCTCCGTAGTGCGCTTTCCTCTCCCTAAAGCGTATTTTTATAGAATACATTTTCTCCTTTTGAAAGCGTATTTTTCTCGTTTTTTGGACCAAAATATGTTTTCCTGTTCAGAAAGCGTATTTTTGATTTTGAGCCTATGCCTTATCCACTCAGCGACCCGTTGGTGATGAGAATATTCACAGATTGGTCCTTCTTCTTCCACACCTCATAACTCCGCAACCGTAACTCCGATCGAGGTGAAACCAATGCTCACATCTTGGTCTCGTTGACCTCTTTCTGTTGGTGCCATTTTCATAAGGTGTTCACACTGTGAAAATGAACATTTTGCCCTGCCTCTAATCAGCCCCCTTCGAGAGAGAACCGTATGGCAAATCGTTTCGCGGCTTCACCGCACTTCTTCTTGGAGTCTCCGTCACCCCCAGGCAAGCCAAAACAACCACCTGCATGATAGTCATGCAATAGCCTTCCTTTTCAACTTGAATGTATAATCAAAGTTTGCCTTTATCTGCCTGCTTGTTTGCTACTACTGTCGTTGTTTCGGTTATGCTTGTGGATTCTTGTTCACTTTCATGCTATGTTCTGATGCATCCTGTTATCTTGTACTACTTGCTAGTATCATGTTCGTAAGTCATGCTTAGTAGTAGTAATACATGCTGGTAGCAGTGATATTCTTCGGATGCATGCTTAGTTTGTTATTCAATACCGTTGCTATGTTTGTTCCGTTGCATCTAGATGGTTACAGGCTCACTTGGTAGTATTCTTGTTATGTTCTTGCATGATGTTTATTTATGATGCCAGTAGTCATGCTATGCTTATGGTAGAGTTATGCTTGTGTTATTCATGCTCCTCAGTATGCCATGCTCATTCGAATATATGATTCATTGTGGCTATGATCGATGATTATGTTGCACCCCCATGTTGATATCATGCTCATGCATTGTAGTTGCATCATGTGATTTTATTATGGCTCAGCCTTTTGCATTCAAGTTTAACCGGATAATAATGAACTTGAACAACTGTTGGCTGAGTCATGGTGCCACGGAATCGAGCTGACTAGTGCAACCACATTTGCCTTTATGGGAAGGACCTAACTGGGTCTATTGTCATGCCTCTCGCCGGTGCCTCCAACGAGGGAAGGTTATGGGCGCGCGCTACCCTGATCAGGTAGGCGGACATAAGCCTTGTGTGCCCGTTGTCGTTATGGTACCTTGTCCCCGTTTGGGACTGTTTTGCCACGACAGTGGCCGTTGATGCCTTTGGTAGTCATGGGGCCACCCATGACTTAGCCCAGAAGGGGAGTTGATCGGAGTGGCCGGGAGAGTGTCATGGCAGTATATCGGTTTTGTCGGAACGCCGTTGGTCCACACGTATGGGAGTGCGAGGCCATGGGTTCCGTGGTGTGGGTAAAGTGCGCTACCTCTGCAGAGTGTGTGTTAAATCTATCAATAGTCGTGCCCGCGGATATGGGCCCAGTTCGTAGTCGGTCACACTATGATCCAGCAATAATAATAGCTTGATTAATAACAACCCCGGTTCGATGATGAGACCGAGAATGGTTGTGATTCGAGATGATCATGGAGGTATCATGGATATCGACGTTGGCAAGTGGATGTATGAGATGGTTACGATGTAACCGTCGGATAAGACTAAGTTGGTGCATGATATGGTTTACCTGTTGCATGTAGTATCGTCATGTTCATATGCTCATGCCATGCTAAAGTTGTACCATGTTCAGTTGTACATGCCATGTTGTTCTGCTAGTATCATGTTCACGATTGCTTTAACCTGCTAATGCCATGTTGTTGTTTGTCTTGACTGCTTTTGGTTATTGTGAGCTTGCAAGTACATTCAATGTACTGACCTTTCGTGCCATGCCATTTTTGCAGGTTGTGCCTGATTTGGTTGCTTGTTTGGTGTGGTTCTTGTGTTCGCGAGCTAGGATAAACGTTCCAGCCAGAGTCCCTGTGGATTGGAGTCCATCATCGCCGTTCGTTGTTCCGCTGTCAGTAGAGGTTCCGCTGCCTCGAGTTGTTATGTTGCTTGCATAGAGAAGCTGTGGTCGGCGTAGTGTAGTCGTGCCGGTGTTATTCATTGTAATCCGGAGAGCTTGTACTCATATTCACATTGTAAAAGAAAGCTAGTTTGTTCTATACTATGCAGTGTCGTATTCCAGAAGATTTCACCTCGATTTCTATGCTGGAATACGGGGCGTTCCGATTTCTCTAGGCCGGGGTGCCAGAGGACAATGCTCTAATAATGAAGATCATCACACTTTTATTTACTTACAACTCAAGAATTACAACATGATACTTAGAACAAAATATGACTCTATATGAATGCCTTCGGCGGTGTACAGGGATCTGCAATGGATCAAGAGTGACATGGATGAAAGAATTATGGACGGTGGCTTTGCCACAATTACAATGTCAACTACATGATCATGCAAAGCTGAATGACAATGATGGAGCGTGACATAATAAACGGAACGGTGGAAAGTTACATGGTAATATATCTCGGAATGGCTATGAAAATGCCATAATAGGTAGGTATGGTGGCTATTTTGAGGAAGGTATATGGTGGGTTTATGGTGCCGGCGAGAGTTACGCGGCACTAAAGAGGCTAGCAATGGTGGAAGGGTGAGAGTGCGTATTATCCATGGACTCAACATTAGTCATAAAGAACACATATACTTATTGCAAAAATCTATTAGTTATTGAAACGAAGTACTACGTGCATGCTCCTAGGGGAATAGATTGGTAGGAAAAGACCATCGCTCGTCCCCGACAGCCACTCATAAAGAAGACAATCAATAAATAAATCATCCTCCGACTTAATCACATAACGGTTCACCATACGTGCATGCTACAACAATCACAAACTTTAACACAAGTAGTTGAGTATGTTATGTGACCTCTTTCAGTGGTAAACTAGCAGATGTAGGGGATGTAGGTGGTACGGTTTACTCGTCGAAAGAGTTAATGGTTCTGAAAAACTATGTCTCGGTCATCCGTATCTCAAACACCATGTAGTGCGAGAAATCCAACGGATGAGATCAAGTCTTGTAGGGGAAAGTGCGCAAACCCCTGCAGAGTGTACAAACTAATCATGGTTAGTCGTGTCCCCGGTTATGGACATCTTGAGTATCTGGTTCTTGAAGCATTGATGTGATCTCAACACTCTTAATTAATTTTGTTGGGTTGTTAATTACTGTTTAATTGGGATTGAGATGGGGTTACCATTCTCAATGTTTTCAACCAACTTTGTTGTTAAATAAAATATATTCCTTTGTTCTAGGAAAAAATTGGCTTTTCGCAAAAACATGATAACCATAGAGCCTCCACCAGCCATATATGCATGGAGTGATAGCATTTACCTTGTTCATTTGCTCTACTGTGTTATTTTGCCAGCATATTCCATGTGCTGACCCGTTTCGGGCTGCAACGTATTATGTTACAGACTTTTCAGATGAAGAGTAAGGTGCGCTAGATCGTTGTCGTGCACTCAGCTATGCTGTTGGAGTTGATGGACGCACTTACCTTTGATGCTTCCGCTGTTATTTTATTTAGATGGCCTTAGGCCATATTATTGTTATAAGTTCTCCTTTGAGATATTCGATGTAATGAGTGTGTGATTGCACTCTATTATAAATCCTTCAAGTACTGTGTGTGTCAGCATTACTGATCCAGGGATGACACTTATGCACAGAGATTTGACCATCTGACGTCGGATCGCTACAAGATGGTATCAGAGCACACGCTGAGTGTAGGACGCGACCACGGATAAGCCATAGGTCACTCTTCTCTATTCATTTCTGACTCCTCTCCGTTTTCCACTCTATAGATGGCGGACCCAAGGAACAAGTTTTCTCAACCGGATGAAGACACCCCATTTGGACGACACCTTAAGGAAGTCACTAGGTACCTGGATATCGGAATACCAAGCTTCACAGGGACCTACACCGCCACTTTAGCACAAGAGGAGCGTTGGATGATTCGATTTCATGTTCCAGGAAGGACATTCACGCGAGTTACTGAGCCCATAGAGTTTTCCTTTGATGCACCAACCTGTAGTCTAGGAAAGAGCATGGAAGCCCACATCGCCATAGGACGCATTGGCAAACTTTATCACAAGGATCTTAAGGACACCATCTACCAGATATGTGGGTGCCGAGATGAGCAATGGGAGATGATCAGCACCAGGAGGGACAAGTCCATTGCAGCTTTCATCCAGGAGTTAAACCAGCACATTCGTTGCCAGGAGAACCAAATGTGCGCCAACATGA